>JBAIAC010000008.1:125698333-128532500 GCA_037349315.1 Chelydra serpentina
AAGGCAAACAAGCGCTCGGGTGCTCCCCCCAAAACCTGCCGATTCTACGAAGAGCTGGATGCAATACTTGGGGTTGACCCCACTACTGTTCTGAGCACCACCGTGGACACGGGAGAGCGGGATGAGGAGGAGGAGGAGGAGGAGGAGGAGGAGGAGGAGGGGGTTGAAGAAAACAGAAGCGAGGGTGCTGTGGCTGGGGGAGACACCCCTGACTCCCTGGGTGCATGCAGCCAGGAGCTCTTCTCGAGCCAGGAGGAAGGGAGCCAGTCGCAGCAGCCGGTACGCGCTGGGAGAGAAAGAGAAGAACAGGTTCGCGGTAAGCAGCTTTTATTTTCGGGAAGGAGTTTTTTCGGTGTGGGGTCCTTGGGCGAGGAGGGTTTGGGCTGCATGCATGCCTAGATGCGGAAGAGCGCATTGATGTGGTCTATCACATCGGAGAAATTGGCCATTGTAATCTCTTCGAAAGTCTCAGCCAGGACGTGGGCAATGTGCTTGCGCAGGTTCATTGGGAGAGCCGCCGTGGTCCTTGTCCCAGTCAGGGTAACGTGTCCGCGCCACTGTGCCGCGAGGGGCGGGGGGACCATTGCTGCACACAGGGAAGCTGCATATGGGCCAGGGCGGAAGCCGCATTGCAGTAGAAGACCCTCCCTTGCTTCCCCGGACACCCTCAGCAGCGAGATATCTTCCAGGACGAACTCCTGTGGAAAATGTGGGGATAGTGTTCAGTGTAGGTTCCCCCTGCAGCTGTTGGCTCTCCCCAAGGCACAGAAACCCGTCAGACAGTACATCCGCGAAACAATCAGTCCCCCTTTGCCCTGTGTTTACTCACCATTTTGGGGCTCCCGTGGGTTCTGTGCGCTCTGTTTGGGACGGGAAAATTGTGCTGTTTTGGAGACTGTGTGTGCCCTCCTTAAGTGTGGGGGACTCATTGCTCTGTCTGGCATAAAACAATGATGCCTCTGTTAAATGTTGCATTTTGCCTTCCAGATGCAACCTTGAGATCTCCGCCATCCTTCTTATCACCGGCTGAGAGACTACAAAGGCTCAGGAAGAGGCCCAGAAGAACGAAAGAAGACATGCTGCAGGAAGTTATGAACCAGTCTCTTAAAGAGAATCAAAAGGCTCGGGAGTGGAGGGAGAGTGAAAGCAGGCTCCGCCAGGAAAACGCAGCGCAGCGGCAGCAAAGCATGCAGCTCCGGCACGAAAGCACAAAGGAGCTGATTAGCATCATGGCGCGTCAAGCGGACTCTATCCAGGCGCTCGTCGCCATGCAGGCGGAGCAGTACCGCACCCGCCCCCCCCCCCTGCAGCCAGTGTCCCAACACACTTGTGCCCCATGTCACCACCTGCCCACTTCACCCAACATACAAGTTCTTATCGCCCACACCAGATGCCCCCAACACCTGTAGCTTCACCAGACAGCCCTGGAAACTATGACCCTTACCCACTGCACTCAACCCCCATCCCGAATTATAGACATCCTGAGGTCCAGCACTCACTGCACAGCACTCCAGACAGGAAGCCCGAGTATGAAAGCAGGACATACCATACCCTGTGATTGAACCCTTCCCCACACCATCCACCACCCCCTTGCCCTTTCTGTCTCACAAGCAGTTGTGTTTCTTTTTAATACATGTATTTTCTCTGTAATAAACGGATTCTTTAGATGTGCAAATAGTCTTTATTATTGCATAAGGAAAAAAGATACCTTAGCCCAGGAAAGAAACAGGCAACACAAGTGAGCTGAGCAAACACAAATCAGCTTAGCAAAGACAGATAACTGATAACATTGGAACCACTTCACTTCAGGGTCGTGCAGGGCAGCACACATTACTGGTGGTTGTCAGCCTCAAATTTCTCCCTCAAGGCATCCCTAATCCTTGCAGCCCCACGCTGGGCCCCTGTAATAGCCCTGCTCTCTGGCTGTGCAAATTCAGCCTCCAGGTGTTGAACCTCTGAGGTCCACGCCTGAGTGAACATTTCACCCTTCCCTTCACAAATATTATGGAGGGTACAGCATGCGGATATAACCGCGGGGATGCTGTGTTCAGCCAAGTCCAGCTTCCCATATAGAGATCGCCAGCGGCCCTTCAAACGGCCAAAAGCACACTCCACAGTCATTCTGCACCGGCTCAGCCTGTAGTTGAACCATTCCTTGCTGGTGTCAAGGCTCCCTGTGTAGGGTTTCATGAGCCATGGCATTAAAGGGTACGTGGGGTCTCCAAGGATCACAGTGGGCATTTGAATTTCCCCTACCGTGATCTTCCGGTCTGGGAAAAAAGTCCCGGACTGCATCTTCCGGAACAGGGCAGTGTTCCGAAAGATGCGTGCATCATGCACCTTTCCGGGCCAGCCTGTGTTGATGTCAATGAAACGCCCACGGTGATCCACAAGCGCCTGGAGAACCATGGAGAAATACCCCTTCCGATGAATGTACTCGGATGCTAGGTGGGGTGGTGCCAGAATAGGAATATGCATCCCATCTATAGCCCCTCCGCAGTTAGGGAAACCCATTTGTTCAAAGCCAGCCACAATGTCCTGCACGTTACACGGAGTCACGGTTCTTCTGAGCAGGATGCGATTAATGGCCTTGCAAACTTGCATCAGCACGATCCCAACGGTCGACTTTCCCACTCCAAACTGGTTCGCTACTGATCGATAGCAGTCCGGAGTTGCGAGCTTCCAGATTGCAATAGCCACCCGCTTCTCCACCGTCAGGGCAGCTCTCAATCTTGTGTCCTTGCACCGCAGGGCGGGGGCGAGCTCCTCACACAGTCCCATGAAAGTATCTTTTCTCATTCGAAAGTTCTGCACCCACTGCTCGTCATCCCAGACTTGCATGACAATGTGATCCCACCACTCTGTGCTGGTTTCCCGAGCCCAAAAGCGGCGTTCCACGGTGCATAGCATGTCCGTGAATACCACAAGCAAGTTAGTGTCGTACGCGTTTTGCGTGACAATGTCATCGTCATCGTCGGACTCCTCGCTGTCACTGTGGATCTTAAGGAACAGCTCGACTGCCAAACGTGACGTGCTGGCGAGACTCGTCAGTATTTTGCTCACCAGGTCTGGATCCATTTTCCCGCTGACCGAAACGGAGCACAGATCGCGCTACAAAGAAACCGTTGAAAGATGGCGCAAATTGTGGCCGGAAACACAGGGATTGCTGGGATGCAAAGCGATGCATCACGGGGCGTTGGGACAGGACCCAGAATGCACCATACCCCACGCCCCCTTCCCACAACCCACGGCGCCAGAATTGGAAGAGGTGTTCT
The DNA here is from genome assembly GCA_037349315.1 of Chelydra serpentina. Taxonomy (NCBI): domain Eukaryota; kingdom Metazoa; phylum Chordata; order Testudines; family Chelydridae; genus Chelydra; species Chelydra serpentina. The sequence goes on from JBAIAC010000008.1 coordinate 125,701,609, forward strand.
GTGGGATACCTGCCCATAATGCACCTCTCCCAAAACCGCTGCAAGTGCCGCAAATGTAGCCACGTTAGTGCTCGTTACTGCGCTGGCGGCTGCCAGTGTGGACAGGCTGCAGCGCTTTCCCTACTCAGCTGTACGAACACGGGTTTAACTAACAGCGCTGTACATCTGCAAGTGTAGCCAAGGCCTCATACTAAGTAGGCCCTTGGCTGTAAACATTGTTTGACTTACCTCTGCCACTTCTGCACAAGTGTTCTGAGGTCAAGGGGAAACTTAGGAGTATGCGTAGATGTACTTCATACTATGCAGTTGATATTTTATTAGCTAATTATTCTTTTCAACGGTTCAAGTAAAATATTCTGAGAAATCAATACATTCATTTTCTCACACATTCTGTTTAGATCAGCTGATTAGGGAAAAAATAGTCAAGACATTCATTTCTAGCTCTTAGACTGTAAATACAAGCAAGGCAATACCACTCATTCCCCATCAACACAATATTGACATTCTGGCCACACAGTCCATGAAACAAAGGAGACATTGTTCATTCAGGGTCCTAAATTGACTCGTCAAAAAAAATCTAGAAAACCACCAAAATCCCAGATCCGAAGCCATGTTCAGATCAGATTTCACAGCGCATGCCTCTCTCTTTAACTCAATGAATCCAAAACAGGAAAAAGCCGTAAAAATTGGAAGAATTCAAATTTGGATTTCAAACCTCCAATTATATGAGTGTTTGGATCAAAGGTTTTGATGTGGCCGGTTATGACATTTGGATTGAGAGTTTTGCTTTAGGCCCATCCCTGCAAAATAATGATTTGATATATGTAGTGGATTAAGACATCACTTTTGCCACATGGATGAGTATTATCATTAGGATCTCAACATACTCTCTGACTGTGGAATTTGCCATGAAATACCACAGGTTTGTTACTTTTTAGTTTTTTCAGAAAACATTTAGTTAGTCCTAATGGTTATGAAGAAAACCTTGAAAAAGGGAACAGGTATAAATGGATGCAGAGTTGCCTTCCTCAGACTGCAGAGAGACAGCAATAATAAACTTAAGTCCTGAGCTACATACAGATTTTGTACCAGTAAAGCTACCTCAGTTAGGGGTGCTATTTTTAGTGAAACAATTATACCGGAACCACCACGCTAGTGTGGACCCAGTTATACTGGTACAAAGGGGCCTTATACCAGTATATCTTATTCCTCTTCCTGTATGGGGATACGCTGCATTGGTATAAGGCACCTTTGTATAATTGTGTCCCCACTAGGAGAGATGCACTGCTTTAGCTATACCGGTGTATAGTTAAAGAGGTAGAACTTTTGTGCATAGATAAGGCCAAAGACAAGATTGTGAGCTGCTCCATACATCAACAGGTTATTAATTGTGAAGACTAAAAAGGATAAAGTTAAACGTTAATATTGTTAACTATGTCACTACTGAACATTTTAGAGTAAACATCCAGCTAATGTGCTAATCCTACATCACCTCCCATAAAGCTCAAAATGATCTTTACACGAGTGCCAAAACTTGCAACTTTCCCAGTTGAGAATACAGACTCTGTGGCACACTGGCTACTGACACATTGGAATATATAGGCTAGGCAACTGAATATTTACCTGAAACTACCACAGGATTGCCAACTGCCACATTACAGTGCTACGGTAATAAGGGGGCTTTGCACTGGATTAATATGCTGAAACTTGAGTATAGTTGGGCCAACTTTCGTGATTTTATCATAAGTCTCATGATACTTGATATGTTTCTTAAAGCCACCTTGCTGCAAGCCATGTGAATGCCTGAGAAACTTAACTCTTAAAAAAAAAAAAAAAAAAAGTACATTTCTAGCCTTCGTGTTTACAGAGAAAAAGTTTGAAAATGTGATCTGAGTGCACCGTTAAGGCTTCAAACCGCAGGAGGTAAATAAAAAGAACCCAAAATGTCAAAATCTCATTCTTTCCAATCATCTGGAATACTGCTATGGGAAGGGCTCTGCAGGCATTCCCACCCTGCAGCATAAGTTTCTGGGTTTCCCCGTCTTGGCGATCTGAAACTAAAGGAGGATAAAACTTGGCATGTTTGTGAACTTGGTTTTCAAGAATTCCCCCTCTCCAATTAAAACATTAAAGTTATAAAGCTGAAAAAACGTAATAGCTCTAGCTCATTTGGGCCCAATTTTCAGATTTTGTCCTACTAAACTCAAATCATGCCTCAGGGCTTTTTTGTTTGGTTGAGTGGTGATGGTTTTATTTTAAAGCACTTTATCAAGAGTTTGTAAAGGAGATTTGTGAGCAGTTTATTTTACATGATGAATTTGATAATCTGATCGGTCCTTTACATCTCTAATTACTATGAGTCTAATGCAAAACAATTTACCCTAGTTAACAGATGACCTTAGTCACTAATCAAATGACATTTCTGGAGTCATTAAATGTTTGACAAGGGGAACTAACATTTTCTAGGTATACAGTTCAAGTTATGAAATAATTTCTACGTTTGAAAAATATTTACTGAGCGTATGCAGTAGTTTTAAAAAACAAAACTATTACGCTAGACCTTGAACATAAGTTTGTACCAGACAGATGTTGAAAAATAGTATAAATGACAATAGGGCTTTTTTGCACCACCACTGTTTTAGGAACCAACCCTGCATGGTGCTGAGTACCTTCAGTTCCTATGGTCTGGTCCTGGTCTCACTAAAGTTAATGGCAATACATCTATTGACTTCAATGGGGATGAAATCCTGCCTGCTGAATGCTATCCAGGATCAGGCTTTAACTAGCAGTATGTTAGCTGCAAAACACAAATGCAGTGCTTGAAAAAAACTCTCCTCAACATGCCATACTGGTGAGTAGCAAAAAAACCTCTGTTATTAGTGCAACCAGACATTGTTCTTAACAGTGTCTAATGCTATCGGTTGCTTTGATTGAGGGCTGCATGTGCTATAGTGCCTAGACATTACTGGGCTGAGTCAACTGTCCCATGGCAGTCTTAACTTCAGGCTTGCCTTCTCATTCTGAAGGCTATTTTAAAGCCCTCTTTCACATATATCATTATGGGTCTGGCAAAATGAAAGCCATAGCTATACTAAGTATAATGTTTAACAAAAGTTTCTACTGTCCCTTTGATATACTTGCACTTCTGGTAAATACATCTGAGTGTTTTCATCACAGAGTTTTAGGCATATTGCTGGCAAACAACAAATCTGTACCCCTACTTATAACTGTTAAACTTTTTTTTCCCCCATGAAAACTCACAGGCAGGTCATTTAGAACAGATAGTATATCTAGCAGACTGGGGAAAACCCTATGGCTCAGAAACAAGCAGAAGGGTTTATCACTGTGTTCACTGATAGATCTACAGATATGTCCATGGCAGAGCACTCATCTCTGTACATTGAACTTGCATAAGATGGGAAATTTTATATTCTCTTTGATGACCTGTAGACTTGGAATCTGGGATAGCTGAGGGAATAAAAATGGCTGTAGGAGTTGTGTGGGTTAATGCAGAAGAACTCAAATAAAAACTAGTTGGCCTGAATATAGGGTGACCAGATGTCCCGATAAAATCTGGACTTGTCCCGATTTTGAGCTGTTTGTCCTGCGTCCCGACCAAAGTACGGTCGGGATGCCATTTGTCCCGATATTTTGTTTTGGGACCTTCTTTTTTTCTCACTTCAGCGGTGGTGACAGGTAAGGGGAGCGACTTTTCAATTGTTAAACTTACCCAGCACGTCCAGGTCTTTGGCGGCATTTCAGTCGCTGACGGTCTTCAGGCAGCACTTCGGCGGCGGGTACTTCTTTCTTCGGTGGCAAGACTTACTACCCGCCGCCAACGTGCCACCGACAACCGTCAGCGACTGAAGGACTTGCCACCGAAGTGCCACAGAAGACCGGGACGTGCCGGGTGAGTGTCCCAATACCTATCTGTCATCTGGTCACCCTACCTGAATATGTTATTATTAATCATGTTTATTATGGTAGTACCTAGGGACAAACCAAGATCAAGGCCCCATTGTGCTAAACACTGTACAAACGTACAGTCCCTGCCCTGACGAGCTTACAGTATCACCAGATTTTCCCCAGCACAGTTGTCCAGGTGGGGGGTTCTGGGGGATTTAGGTGATTCAGCAGTGAGTGACTACTGGCTCATTTCAATGGTGTGCAGACCAAATAGGAACAAGTGTTGTTGTGCGGTGTATGAGACACACCCTTGAACCTGCTATTCTGGATCTCAACAAGTGATTGTTCCTATCTTTAAAGTTTGGGTTTATTTTGAAAGACGTTTTCAAATTTGAAGTCCCAAAAGACAACAGCAACTTCAAGCTCTTGATGGTGCCTTTAAGGATACCGTGAGCTACTGCACTACGTTCAGTGGTTTGCTAGATTGGCCAAAGCACTGAGGGCAATGAAAAAAAAATATTAATTGACTCTCCCCCATTTGGAATGCACTGCAGAAACTGAGACAGACACTAACATAGCCTGAGGGTGGGGCATTCTTAAGCAGATCAAGACAGGCACATTTGTGGGCACTTTACACTGTAATTTCATAACAAACTTAAATCAATCAGCATTGTGACTGAACATTTACAAGTGATGGCTTTCTGTTTGCAACTTTGCAAAAGATAGAAAGTGCTATGCTGGAAGTCATGGCAGTGAAAGACAATCCTGATCTTTATGATGTCCTAAATCTTATTCTTATGGGTGGTTTTCAGGGCAAACATGTCTGGTCTTTAGAAGCAAAGCTGCATAAAAATAAAATGTAATGTATACACTCTAAGCTGTCAATGAACATATGGATGCCAGATTCACTAGGCTACAGCTGCCACCATTCACATGGTGTTTCTAACATGGCTCTCTCATCAAAATGCAAACATTCCATTCTCTATTAATTTGTTTAAACTGTCATTAAACAAATGCCAAAAAAAAGTTTGCTGTATGGGCAACTTTAAAAAAAACCAAAAAAACACACCAACATTTTTTGATCAACTGGATGAATTTTTTTGGTTTTCAGTTGCTGAAAAAAAATCAAAATATTTTCAAATATTTTCAAAAGTAATTTCAAAATAATTGTAGAAGATTTTAGAAGAAAATGGAAAAAAAAAACCCTTAATTTTTGTCTAAATTATTCATGGAACAAGACGTTTTCCCAACCAGTTCTATTTGAGGTGTCAAACGGGCCCACATTGCAGAAAGTGCTACGCTGCTTACTTCTGAAAATCAGGCCTCTTTATAGACAAGCTTGATGCACCGGAAATCGCTAGTCACTTCTGAAAACTTTTCCTTGTATTGTAAAGTGTCTATCATCAGGGCCAATCAGAGGGGGCCAGGAGGGCCATTTGGCCTGGGCCTCAAGTTCAAAGGGGGCCTCAAATTTAGACACTTGTTAATTTTTTGGCATTTGATAAGTTTTGCAACTTGTTTTTATGTGCATCCCTATGAGACCAAAATGTGACACTCTTTCTCAGCTTAGAGCTGCAAATTTAAGCAAATAAGAGATGTGATTTGGTAAAAGACAATTTTTTTGCTAACTGATATAGATCTTGTCATATTAAAGAGTTTAAAATATTCATAAATATTAATAAAAACATATTGGTTCTGACGGCACAAGATTAGAACATTTGTCGTCATTTTTATTTTTATTATGCCTAAGGGCCTCAAAAGCTGGAAGTGGCCCGGGCCTCTCTGGACCACTGAGAGGGCCTGTCTATCACTAAGTGAACAATCAGAAATACCAGACATGATACTGTGTTCTGTCTGATGAAAGAATTGGAGAGTTTCAGTATATCTGCTCTGCTGTGAATAAACAAATTTTTATTTTAAAAAACCTTCAAGGACATTGAGAGATTTATTAAAAGCATAGCTGAACAGAAAACAGAACATGTTTTTCACAGGTTGTCCCTGCATTTCACTGAAATGTCAACATTTTCCTACCTACCAGCTCTTGTCAGGCTGTATCTCCAAGGCTGAAGTAAGTAAACTTTGGAAAGTGTCTCTCCTCCCCAATTGTCCTTGTATCTAAATCAGTCTTGTGCAGAGATTTCCACTCAGAGACAGAGCTTTTTACTATGATGCTTTTAGCAACAGTATTTTTGGTGACAAGAGATCAAATGAAAGCGCGTTTACAAGACTCGATCCTGGCAGGGACTGAGAACTCAAGTCCCAAGACAGCAAAGAACTTAAGCATGGCCTTAACGTTAAGTATGTAAGCAGTCCTATCGTCGACCTTAATGGGGTGCTGCATAGATGGACGGGTCCACCGCCACAAAACCCCGCTGAAGTGAGCAGGACTCCCCAGGCGCAAGGGGCCACTCACATGTATCTGATTACATCATCAAGCCCCTGATGGACTCTGTGACCAATGTGAAATGAATATCTGCCCACTTCTTCATAAAGCGGTGTTATAACTGGCACTCATGCTGGCTGGCAGTTTTAGCAGACAGACTGAAAGATGGAATCTGATTCTCAGCCAGAACGGAGGCTCCTCCAGGTTACTGTAAGGACCCGTTGTCCAAGCAAGGTAGGGAAGCTGCCCTGGATGTACACTGCAGTTAGGGTGACCAGACAGCAAATGTGAAAAATCGGGACAGAGGGTGGGGGATAATAGGAGTCTATATAAGAAAAAGACCCAAAAATCAGGACTGTCCCTATAAAAATCGGGATTCCGGTTACCCTACCTGCAGTTAAAGGAAAGAACAGTCTTGGCTTTCCAACTAATCACTTAAACATCTTGGGCTAAACCTCGTCCTGGGTGTAGCTGAAGTCAGTGGAGTTAGACCAGAAAAATGTGGCTCACCCTCAGGCACTATTTAAGGCAAGTGATTAAAACGTGGACTCTCACTGAACAAATAATACAGCTGTAAAAATATTTTGTTCTTCTCCCTTAAGGCTTTCCCCCACTGAAATGTCTTTTGTCAAGGCTGACTCCAAGGCTGCTTCAGGCCGCAGATTAAAAAGAGAAGAATTGTTTTCAGTGATGTTTATATTTAGTTTAAAAGCACTGTGGATTCTGTTTCCATGGCTAAAGTTGGGACGTGCTCTTCCCACCCACCCACTCCGCTGCATGGAAAGAAAGCATCTTATAAATTCTATTCTAGGTTCTCAGAAGACACTAGTCATGCTGAGACCCCATGGTATGAAATTCTAGTCATACTAAAGGGGAAAGTGAGTCAAACAAACATTTTTTAACCTGCAGCAGCAAATGCATTTATATTTATTTTCAGTGCATTATGCATGAAACTAGAGTTTCTGTCCAGCAAAGAAAAAATGCTATTTTATATTCTGACATGCCAATAGGAAAAAATCTTTATGCATTTTAGTATTTGTGTACCTTTCCAAATTATAACTCCACAGTAATTTACAGTGATATAAGTATCAGTGATACTAAATAAGCTAGCATAGAGACAGCTTACACTAACACTGACATCAATGGGACTATTCATGTCTTATGGTAGTACTCAATGAATATATGAGTGGCAGAATCTAATCTACACTTAATCCTCGAAATCTAGATGCAGCTTCTGCGGGTATAGTTTATACCAGGTCAGCAAACAAAATAAACTATAGCAGCAAAAGCATCTTTATGCTAGTATAACTGCATCTACATTAGGGCTTTTCTCTAATCAACATCACTATACTCGCAAACACTCGGAAGAAATTCTCACTGACAAACTTTCAAAGCTGTATGTGTTGAGTGTTGCATGCACAATTATTTCCCTTATGCACTTAACTACATAACTTACATTCATAAAAACCAATATTTATCCATAATCTATTCACTACACTCCCACAAAAAAAAAAAAAAGTCATGCCCTGATGCTGCAATCCAATTGGTGGGGCAGATTCCAGACCCAACATGGAACCTCAGTGGGGCTACACAAGGGTACAGGAATTAGGCTGCATGGAACAGAGTGCCTGATCAGGGCCTAATAAAACAGTTTGGTCCCTCAAAAAATGTGGGTTTCGGTATTTAAGTAACACATTCCAGTAAGGATATATTCTCTCTTAGCAAAATAGGCTTTTAATTAAAAAGTAAACTATGGAGCACTCTTAAGAACTGTTTAAAAAAAAAAAAGTTTGGTTTTCCTTATTTCCTTGACATCGGGGTTCTTACAATATAACATGATGGAAAAATATTAATAAAAATATTTAACACTGAGTAGCAAGAGCTTTGTATTAATTATACACTGGCTTGTGTACCACTGGCATTTATCAGCTATGCCTCTATAGTACTATGCAATGCCATTCTAAAATGGAACAAAATGCTTTAATTGAGAACTATTCCAAATTGTATAGACATTACACTGCAAGTTATCTTTTGATCTCAACTCTTGGGCTTGCACTTCTCAAAGTCAAATGAACAAGTCTCTCTCAGAAAAGCCTGACTCCTCTATTGGGGTTGAGGGAGAGAGGGATAATATATGGAACTGGAAGGACCTTGAAAGATTATCGAGTCCAGTCCCCTACCAGGACCAAATACTGTCCCGACAGATTTTTTTTTTTCCCCCAGATTCCTAAATGGCCCCCTCAACGATTGAACTCACAACCCCGGGTTTAGCAGGCCAATGCTCAAACCACTGAGCTATCCCCCCCTGCAAGGGAGCCCAACTCAGTTAAAAAATGTAGCAGATGTTATGTACCATTCACCGTCCACACTGCAGTTAACTGAGGAAGCTGCAGAGAAAACAGTTTCCCAGCCTTGCACATTTTTGTAGTGTACTTGGAAATAAATCTAAATTGTGGTAATTGCTATTGCAGATTTTCTAAACATAAATTCAAACTCTAAAGTTCATCTTCTTCGTACCTAGGTCTGGCAATAGATACCCTTTACAAAATGCCATCACTTTGCCCAGAAGAAAAGACAATGAAAGGGAGCACATCCCATAATAGTAAGTGCCAGGGTATTGAACTTTCTATTTCTGAACCAGAGTTTTTTGTGGGTTGTTTTTTTTTAAATCCTTCTTAAGAGTTCCAATTAACAAATTTCTGTTTCTTGCAGAAGTTTCATAAATCAAAAGTGCATTCAGTCTTCATACAGTATTTTATTGAAATGTCATCTCTGTTACATTACTTGACTTGCAGACAAAATTTGCCTTTTTTATATGAGATAATCTTAAATAGCTTTCAGAGAAAGTACGAGTTAGCATTCTTGCCTTTCGTCTTTGTGCATCTAGTTGGTGGGGTTTAAAAATAATTCTCTACATTTGCTTTATAAAGAAAAAGTATGGTGCTGTAAGAAACAAGCAGCGTATTATGTGCAGAGTATTTTGCAGAGATTACAAAATCTGAATCAGCATTATCCACTAATTAAAAACTTCGGAGGAAAGCAGCAGGATTTAACATCTTTTGCTTGCATTAAATTATTGCAATTTAAAGAGGAAAAACTAGAAAAATAAATTGGCAAGACTGAACTACTTAAATATCCAACATATTTTCTAAATGTAGATCAGTTATCACTGAAACACGGTGAGAGATTCTGCAGCATTTCTGTTGATTTTTAGGCTTGTGCAAAACCTGCTTTAAGCTGATTCAGATAAAATTATGATGATTTAAGGAAACGTGCTTGTTGAACTGTGAATTTTAAATGTTTACTACACTGCAATAATGACTCTTCCCACGCAAGCACCAGTGTTGCAGCACTTGAGAGAACCTGCCCTTTTGAAGTCACAAAAGATAATAATACCTACCTCTTAGAGCAGGCCTGCCCAACATGCGGCCCGCATGGGCTCACTGTGCGGGCCGCGGGGGGATGAGTAGGTGGGCTCACTGTGCGACCCGTGGGGGGTGAGTACGCTAAGCGGCGGGGTGGGGCAAGCCAAAGGCTGGCTGGTGGGTGGGCGGGCTGGTGAAGAGGCCAGTGGCAGGCTGGGGAGTGAGGGTGAGCCAGAGGCAGGGGGCGGGGGCAGCGGCAGAAGGTAAGAGGCCAGCAGCGGGCAGGCAGGTGAGCTAGTGGCGGGGGGAGCCAGCGAGCTGGCGGCGGTGGCACTGAGGCGGCAAGCGGGTGGCAGGGGCTGAGTAGGTGAGCCGGGCAGGGTGGGTGATGACGCTGGGGAAGGAGGGGTTGTTTCTACGAGGCAGGCGGCGCTGGGGGCGGGGGGTGGAGAGGGTGTGTTTCCGCGGGGCCGGAGGGTTTCGGCCCTCAGCTGTTTTCTTTGGAGTAATATGGCCCTTGCCGCTTTACGAGTTGTGCAGGCCTGTGCTAGAGGCTGTGTGAGTGCAGACCAGGAATGGTTGCTCTCATAACGAAGTAGTGTAAACGGCACCCCAGGTTGGAGTACTGAGGGGACACAGCTATTCAACAGTCCAGAATGTACTCTGGGGAATGTCACAGTTCTCCAGTATACTGGGAGGAAAGCTGCAGTTAAAGACAAAACTCCAGCACTAAAATGGTTGGCTTGAGCACTTGAAAGAGAGGCCAGATAAAATTTTCTTCCTAGAACAGAAGACTTTTTCAGGCCTATAACCAACACTGAGATAATGTAGCCACATGGCTCCAGCTGGAGGAAAACCAACACACAACAATTATTCCCTTTTCCATAGCATGAAGGCACTTGGGGTGTGTCTATACTGCAATAAAAGACCACTGCACCGAGTCTCAGAGCCCAAGTCAGTTGACTCAGGCTCACAGGGCTCAGGTTTGCGGGGCTATAAAATTGCAGTGCAGACATTTGGGCTAGGGCTGGAGTCCCGGCTCTGAGACACTGCAATTTTATAGCCCTGCAGCCAGAGACCCATGAGTCCAAGCCAGCTGACCCCTGCCAGCCACGACTGTGCTGCAGGTTTTTTTTATTGCAATGTAACATACCCATAGAGACAAATTCACTGTTAATGAATAATCCAGATTTTAGTAAATTCAGTTAATATCTGTTCAATACGGGAAACTGAGGCACAGCAGTTAAATTAATTGTCCAAGGTCATATAGCGAATCAATGCCAGATTTGGAAAGAGAACGCAGGTCTCCTGAGCCAAGTTCAGTGCCCTATCCAATGCATCACATCTCCTCCAAGACTGAAATTAGTTTCTAGAGTTCATCCCTCATTGTTCAGTATAGCTCTATACTGAATTGCTGGCTGACATATTGGACTTGCATTGTGGGAAAATTTTAAAATTTTATTGCCAAGGCCATTTTCATCAATGGTTTCTATTTGTACTTTGTGTGGATAGGACACTCCACCCCTGCCTAGATATTATGTTGATTGGCACCTTATAAACTGTGGGGAAGGGGACTGCACACTGTAGCTTGCATAAGCTGACCTAAATAGCTAGCAGAGGCTACATGCGTCTCCCTCCTTTTGGCTTTCCAGTTTTCCCCAAAATCAATAGATGTTTGGCTATTGATGCCTAGAACACTCCCAGAAAGTTTGGAAACTGATTGGTTACAGGGTTCAAAAGTTGTCAGCTCAGGCAATAATACAGATACTACAGTATCACTCTCTCAAGTGTAACGATGACTTCAATTTAAGAATAGGTACAGTAAGTAGGTATGTACTACTGTTTTGTGGGGGCATTCTGTGCAAAAGTATAAAAGGTACCAAACAGGACAGTGACACAGATGCAGAGACATACTGGGCAGTGCAAAGGTGTATCCTGTGTCTCTGCAGCAGAAAAGTAGCTTGCAGGTCTCTCATTCAAGTATTGACCCAGCCTAATGCTATTGAGTTTGCGGGATCTGACAGGGTCACAACAAGGTAGCAGGGCTGCAGGCCAGCAAGCTTGTATTGTGCAGAGTTTGTGTGACCTTTTACATCACTTTGGTTTTACCGATTCCAAAATACCATCCACAAATGCACAGTGACAGTCACATTACTCCACATGCTTCTATTGTATGCGAGCAAAGCAGCAGGAGCACCAGCAAAGCTGCAGTATATTTATGGATAAAAAATATTTTCTCATTTTCTCATATAGGTTCACCATAGCTTGGATTAGGGAGTACACTATGGCTGTTGTACCATATTGTAAATTATGTACATTTTTTTAAATAATGCAAGCCTCTAAACTTAACTACTTCTTGGTGGTAGAAATGAATAGACATTGACAAGTAATCAAGTAAGCTTAAATGCCTGAAAGGAACAGCTCTCAGTCTAACACACCATGTATATTAATATTTGTTGTTTACACCCACGGTGCTTTACAGTGCAGGTAAAAGATGGGTTCCCCACCTTGTCTATCCATCTTAGGTACTTATCTTGCTCCCATTACCATTGCATCTGAATTCCATACAATACTTAATCTATATATCCTCACAAAACCCCTGTGAGACAGAGAAGTGTTATTATCTCTATTTTACAGATAGAAAACGAAGAACAGAGAGACTAAGTGACTTGACCAAGATCACACAGGAAATCTGAGGCAAAGTAGGGAACTGAATCTGGATCTCCCAAGTCCCAGCTTACCACTCTAGCCACTGGATCATGTCTTCCACTCATAACAACTTATTCTACTTTATTGGTATATTACACGCACTCCAATATAAATTCCTGAAAAGCCTTCCTTCAGTTCTGTGCTACTGTGGGGGCGGGAATCCTATAAAGCATACTCCTGTTTATCCAAAACTTTGTTATCCAAATCCCTTCCCTTGTCCACCAGCAGGAGATACCGGCCCTCTGCAACATGTATCTCCTACTGGGGGACAAGGAAGGAATGCAGATAATGCACAGGTTCCGATAAGAGCAGAGACACCTCCCCCGGCACTGCCCAGGAGGAGGAGAACAACAAGCAGCCCTGGGCCATGTGGAAGGGCCACCCTGCTGCTGAATGGCTCTGGCGGCAGTGCAGGGTGCCCTCCACAGCCCTGCAGAGGTGAGCGAGCGGGACCAGGACAACAGAACTACAGAGGACTTCTGTGCTGCCACAGGGGCAGTAACACCTGAGCCCTGCAGACGCAAGGGTGGGAGGGGAGGCTGCGGTCCTGGCAGAGCATAACAGAGACCCCCGGCCAGGAGGTGGTCAACAAGCCGGCTGTGGGGGTGACCACTCTGCTGCTGAATGTCTCCTGCCCTCTGAATGATCTGAACTGCCGATTACCCAAAGAAAATCCGTGTCCCCCATGCTATTGGGATAAATCAAGAGTATACTCGACATGGGTTTGAGCCCACGAAAGCTTATGCCCAAATAAATGTGTTAGTCTCTAAAGTGCCACAAGGACTCCTCGATGTTTCTACATACAGTTATCCTTCTATGACCCAAAATGACTGGATGGGGAAAGACCCCCTGCACCTCACGTTTGGTCTGTTTGTGTTCAGTTACATACCACGGTGCAACCTAAAACCAATGTGGACTGACAGGTTGACATTCAGATCATTTACATAGAGATGCCAACAGAACTGGCTTTATCAGAGAGCCAAAGGCAGCCTCCCTCTGGTGGAGTCAGTAATCCCCTGTTCGTTGTCTAAGCTTGTAGTTAACTGTATGCAACTCTCACAGCAGGCAACAATAGTAAGCTGAACACTCCATTGCATAATATTTTAAAATAACCTTTCCCTTACCCTTCTTTTACCCCCTACCGTCTATCTCATTTCCCTTAGGAAATGAAACGTTTTTGCATGTGGATGGGACTCAAGTCGGGGGCAACACTCCACTTATAGTTCGAGTTAATTCTGCAGTGAAGACAAGCCCTATGTTTAGCCAGGTGTTGCCCCAAACCACTATAGGCAAATTTAACACACTCATCTGTGATGCAGATCACTATACAGAAATAACCGGGGGCAAGGGAGAAGAGGGGGGTTTAGCCTTTGGTTAAAAACGCTCAAACTCTCTGGTGTAAGATATTTCTAAGGAAATTCATCATTTATAGATTCTGAAGCCAGAGGGAACCATTATTATTTCCTGCATAGCACAGGCCATAGGAACTCACCCTCCATCAAATCCAGTAACTTGTGTTTCAGCTAGAGCATATCTTGTAGAAAGACATTTTGCCTGCTGCCTTACTGCCTCATGATCCAGAATCTCCAGGGCCGGTGCAAGGAAGTTTCGCGCCCTAGGCGAAACTTCCCTGTGCCCTCCTCCCCCCCCCCGGCTAACACCCCCCCCCCCTGCGCCCTCCCCCCCCACCCCGGCTAACACTGCCTCCTCACCGCGGCAACCAGCCTCCCCACCCCCTGCGGGCCGCAGCTCAGCCCCCTGCCCACAGCCAGCCACCCTCCCCCCGGCTCAGCCACGGAGCCTGGAGGACGGGAGGCAGCCGTGGCCAGCCGCCCGCCCGCCCTCCCGGCTGAGCTGCAGAGCCAGGAGGTGGGCGGCAGCCGCCCCCCCGCTCCCAGCTGAGCTGCAGAGGCGGGCAGCAGCCGCAGCCAGCCACCCCCCCGCTCCCGGCTGAGCCAGGAGGGTGGGAGGCAGCTGCGGCCAGCCGCCCCCCGGCTCCCTAGGCGACCGCCTAGGGTCGCCTAGTGGCGCGCCGGCCCTGAGAATCTCAACTTGAGCTGGGTTGTCCTAGGTCAGTATGTAGCTAAGAGACTTCCCTGCCCTGCCCCAGGACCTGGTGGTGGTGGTGGTGATCTGGCAGGTGGCACTCTCACCTCTGAATGAGTACAGAACCAATTCACCAGCATGGAGCTAAAGGACTAGTTAGTTCCAGGAAATCATTAATTGCCCATGGCAAAACTGGCCAACCAGCCATGAATCCTCACGAAGTACCCTGTGTTATGACCAATATTGCTTAAATGATCAGCAGTTAAGGATGTGGGAGAGGCAAATGTTCACGGCATCATTGCTAGATGGAAATTCCAGGCGCTTGGTCACCCCTATAGGCTGGATTTCTCTTGTCTTGATTTTTCTGTGAGGAAGGTATTTTCAAAACTTAACCTATAAACTATACACTAGCTCTTGGGGTTTGTAGAATCTGCAGCTTCCTTCCTCTTATTTTTGCCTTCCACAGTGAAAAATGCTTCTCCCCAAAAATTCGGCATCTTGTCTTAATGTGCAACTCACTGTGATCCTGCAGAAACAAGACTATTTAAAGACAGCAGATTACCGCTACTTTAACATCCTATTTAAATAATGCAGACATCTAGCAAGGCAATTTCCCAGAAACAGTAGTTCAGTAACTCAAAAGTGGAAACATACATCACTACCCTTTAAACAGAATAAAATCCAAATGTATATTAGAATCTCATTTATCTGAACCCACTTATTCTAAAATCCCTATTATCTAATACTGGGTTGAACAGCCTGAGAAGACATGCATATAATTTGCAATAAGAAGTTCCACATTTAACAGAATAAACTCCCTGTCCCTGAGTCTATTCAGATAAGTGGAGCTCTAGTTTACATGGGCCTGACTTTTCATCACCTTGTACCTTTGGATAGCTGTGCAAAATGAATGTGATGCATTTTACACACACTTTGCACAGGTATAAATGGTGGGGGCACAAGGTACAAAGCAGTGGAGAATCAGGCCCTGTATTCCAACCCCTCCCCTTTAAAACAAAAAGGGAGGGGAGGGAGAATGGCAGTTTTTACACTGTTCCAGTGAGGTAGGTTTAATTCAAAAAGTATGGTCTTAAGGTAAAAGATTTATCAATCACCAGTAGACTCAGTAGAATTTTATTTCATTTATAGGACAATAAAATGGAACTATTTCACCTTGCTACTTTCATGTGTTAAGAACGTTTTTTGTGCGCGCTATTCTTGGTGTCTAAATGAAAAATGGTGCTGATAACTATATATGGCATTTATTCTGTTGGAGAGAAAATGTACTGGTACTGTTAAAAATTCGATACAAGAGCCTGTTGATGTAAACCATGACATTTATATATTGGATGAAAAAAGTGCTAGAGGTATTTCTTATGGATAGCACATAGCCAATTAATGTTCCCCTCCATTTGGCTCAAAGCCAATTATCTGAATACCACGATTTTGAAATGTGCTATGTTCCTGAAAATGTTTGGACACAGTTTGCACCATACTGGCTAACCTCCAAACGCTGAATGAATGACTTCAGGAGGTTCTTAAACTTTGAGAGATGAACTTTTGAAATCTATTCCTATTTTTAAACATCCCATAAGTGAGTACATATAGTTTTTAAAAGTTGAGATAAGCCTGAGCCACAAAGTTTGATTTTAGATAGGACCCAGATCTGAATTCCCCCACCACACCCTCAAGGAAGTTGGGAAATTTAAGAGGTTTAAACCCAGGGTTCCCCTAGGGTGACCAGATGTCCCGATTTTATAGGGACAGTCCCAATTTTGGGGTCTTTCTTATATAGGCTCCTATTACCCCCCGATTTTTCACACTTCCTGTCTGGTCACCCTACGTTTGGACCAGTCTCTAATTCTAACCAATATTATTGTTTTATGTTCACATTACAGAACTACCTCAATCCTGTCATTCTTAGGAAAAAACATTCAGCAATCATCCCTTCAACTATAATAACCTTCAGAGCTAAGGTTTGTATATATCATCCGTATATCAGGCTGATGATGTTTTAAAGAAAGTCACACCAGTGAACTGATGAAAGTCATTTAAGGTCTTGGATTCAGACACTGCTGAAGTGATAATCTCACTTTTAACAGCAGTAGCTTCTTCTGCCAGTATAAAAAGAATATTTTCTTCCTTTGGACTAATTCATTCCAAATTGAGAAATCGTTTGGGAACTGAAAAAGCAGGAAAGCTTGTTTTTCTTTTCCAGATTATGAACAAACAGGAAAATGAAGGTGAAGATGACTGAGTTAGCTGCAGAAGCCAATATTTTAAGTTTCTCATGTTGACCTGGCTGACATAGTCAACTTAATTTTTTTAAAATATTTCATTTGAGTATTTAAACAATTTTAACAAAAACAAACCTGATTTTAAAAAGCTTGAATGTTTAACTAAAATTCAAAAATGCATGTGTTTGTTTTGTTAAAATAGTATATGTTTGCTGTAGAACAAAAACATCCAGAATACACAACGTTGTTGTTTTACTTAAATAAAATGATTTAAATTTTTGTCTGGTGATGTTCTCCTCCTAACACAGCATGGCAAGAAAATCATCCAAATATTAATGATTAACCTGTTGAATTGGAGATAGTTCACCTCCCAATGACTTCATAAACATCTGCTTCATTTACCTTTGGTAAGTGAAATAACCAAGCAATCATTCATTTTCTGATATAGCTGTAAAACTAATCTGAAAAGTTTTCAAAATAAATCACTTTAAAAATGTAGTGTGCACCTTCTAAAAATGAAACCTCCATCTATCTCTGAGTTGTGAAGAATATATATTAAGGTTATAACAACCAACAAGAATGCACTTTTATGTAGAAATCCATGATTAAATCGAGTCTTACTGACTAGTGATTTAAATCAAATCCACCCTGACATTGTACATAATAAATCAAGATCAATCATGAAACAAGACATCATTTCACTACTTGGTCAGATCACTCTGCTTGAACATTCCTCTTTTAGTCACATCTCAAGCCCCATTCCTCATTCGTAGGTTGTCTACTTAGCCCAGATTCCTGTAATCAGATCCAAACAAGCAGATTCATGCAGTCAATAGAGCTCCGCCCACATGAATCCAATTATAGGTTGGGACTTTGGCCTTCATATTCCTTGGGGCAGGGACCATTTCTTCATAACTTGCAAAACTTGTCATTATACAAGTAAATAATTAATAATGGTTAAAGCTAGGCTAGATCATTTAAAAATTAAAAAAAGATAGATACTTTGGGAGGATGGCTATCTGAATATTTCTCTCTCCTCTTTTACTATTGATGTAAATGAATCTTACCTTTCTTTAAATAAAGTTTTCATTAGCAGAGAAAGTTTGCAAAGGGTGTGGTACTGTCTTAGCATAGAACTGGGAGCCAGTTCCTCTAGAGTTCTAATTTCACTGTGAAAAATGACTGCCCTGCCCTCCATGTCTTGGCCTAAGGCAAGTCACTTAACCACCCTGGTTCAGTTTCCCACCTGTAAAATGGGGCAAACAATAATTACTAAGTACTACACAATTTTGTTGTAACGATTAATTACTTAATGTTCGTACAGCTCTTTGAAGATCCAAAGAGCCACCTAAGTGCCAAGTAGTATTATTAGACAATGAAATGATGTATTTTCTCCCTCAAGGTAC
Source organism: Chelydra serpentina (assembly GCA_037349315.1). Classification (NCBI taxonomy): domain Eukaryota; kingdom Metazoa; phylum Chordata; order Testudines; family Chelydridae; genus Chelydra; species Chelydra serpentina. The sequence goes on from JBAIAC010000008.1 coordinate 125,719,661, forward strand.
TTACAGGAAAACACAAAACATGCAACTGTATTTCTAATTAAATGACACACTCAGAAAGTGGGACATTTTAATACAGATTGCATAATCTTTTGCCAGCTCAGAAAGATTATTCCAGCTACATAAACTTTAAATGATTATGCATCGAAGAAAAGAAAAATATCACTCAATTGGCTTTCTGCTGGCAGAATAAGCTTGCCTAAATAAACATGAAAAAGTATCTCAAGTCTCGGAGAGGGAAAAACAACATCTCAAAAAAATGGAAAATCACATTTAAAAGCTCTGGGGATGATGAATTTATAATTTCTGAATATGAAGTGATTCCCAGCATTGGAGGGGCCAATTTAATAAATAACTGGAGAGGAAAAGAAAAAACTATTCACTGGATACAACAGAGAGGTCAGATACTAGATAAACAGGGCAGTGTGCTAAATATTCATGTACTTTCTCCCTGTCTTTTTGTATGTTCTTGGGCTTCATAATGTAAAAATGTCTCACTTGTGGTTCAGGCATTAGAAATGCTCTGTTTTGCATTCTGTTCACCCAAAACACTGACAGTGACACTCCAATACAATCTTCTATAAGCAACAGCATTTGTTTAAAAAAAAAAAAAAAAAAAAAAAAGAGGGGGGGAGTGACGCTCCAATAACACCCCCCTTTAAATTCTGCTTCCTCTCCCCCCCCCCCCCAATCATCCATCCACTTTAATGAATGTTTAGAACAGGCCCACACTACCAGTCTCAATGAGTTTACTATGCTCCGTTTGCAAATATCAATACCATACAGCAAGAAGAGTTTTCTTTACGCAGATGCACTGGAATTTTGCCTCCATGCTTGAATGGAATTGACAGCAAGAGTTCAATGCTTTCGAATATTGATAGGGCTTTATCTCTGCTCCTTCCTCATTCCTTCAAATTTGAGTTAAGTTCATCCATGCTATGAACACCACAACATCTCTTCAGGGTTTGTCCGGGTAAGACAAAGAATTAATTTTAAAAAATGAAGAAGTGTTTACGTGGCCTTATATCTCACTGTAAAACTATGATCCTCTTTGATTAGCACCCTTAATGGCATTTAATACTGTCCTGTTGCTCAGATGGTATGTCTTGTTTGCTCATCATGTTTCTATAAAGCTTTTTCTACTTCTGTACTATCTATCTGTATCTACATCTACACACAATTTGTGTGTGTTTATGTAGGTGTATATAGTTTTCTAAAAAGAAAATATTCACTGAGGCTACTGATGTGTATTGGCAACCTTAATTTTTTTTGTGTTGTAACATATATGCTCTGTGTGCGTGTGTGTGTAACGTTGCACTCCATATGCTTTATGAAAATATGCTTATGAATGTGAATATGATGTAACTGGAATATGCTTTATGCAAAAGGTCTCTTGTAAGGTATCATTACAAAGCTTATAATCTACTGAGTGTGTTCATCCTATTTGTATGCATGTATCATCCTTGTATCTGAAGCTAGAAATATGAAGTATAACTCGGAGGTCCTATTGTAACTAATGCAAAGTGTGGGCCATTATGGTGGTTTAGAATCTTGATTGCTCCCACTGACTAGGACAATTGGTTGTAGATGGTTTATTTACCCGCAAGCCTTCCTGTGTACGTGTGGGCCAGCCCGTGGGTAATGAAAAATGGGGTCTCACAGGACATGTGATCATGTCACCTGATACGGGAATCCATCTTAAATCTGGTACTTTTCCATTTAGAAGGAGGGATGGGGACTCAGAGAGACAAAAAAGATTCCCACCTTGTGCCAAAGCTATAAAAGGGGGTGGAACAGAACAAAGGGGTGCCAGTCCTGCTTACCACCTGAGGTGTCTGCTGGAACTAACAAGGACTATACAAGATGAAAGGTTTGGACCCAGACTAGGAAGGAGTCTAGTCTGTGAAAGAAGCTTATTGGAACATCTCTGAGGGTGAGATTTACCTATAATCAGTTTCTTAATGTATTAGGCTTAGACTTGCATATTTTTGCTTTCTTTTGCTCGGTGACTTACTTTGTCTGTCTGTTATTACTTGAAACCACTTAAATCCTACTTTTTGTATTTAATAAAATCACTTTTTACTTATTAATTAACCCAGAGTATGTATTAATACCTGGGGGGGGGGGGGCAAACAGCTGTGCATATCTCTCTATGAGTGTTGCAGCAGGCCGACAATTTATGAGTTACTCTGTATTAAGCTTATACAGGGTAAAAACGGATTTATTTGGGGTTTGGATCCCATTGGGAACTGGGTAGCTGGGTGCTGGAGACAAATAATCTGCTAAACTGTTTTCAGTTAAGTCTGCAGCTTTGGGGGTGTGGACCGGATCCTGGGTCTGTGTTGCAGCAGGCTAACATGTCTGGCTCAACAAGGCGGGGTTCTGGAGTCCCAAGCTGACAGGGGAAATGGGCTCAGAGGTAATTTCAGCATGTCTGATGACAGTCTCAAGGGGATCTCTGTGACCGAACCCATCACAGCATGCATACAACAAAGAAGGCAAGGATGAAGGCAGCAACAGGGTGGAATCGAGTCCCCTACCAACAGTGAAAACACAAACAAGAAGTAGGCGGCTGCTTCAAAGACCAGCACACTTAAAGAAATATGAAGCCTGACAAGGCACAACGGGTTGACCTTAAAGGCCATGTCCCCATGGTGGGCTCTGTGCTAGTAACCTGTGCTTGCACAAAAAAACCCAACAAAAATTGTTAAAAGGAACACTGTAGCAACCTGAGTGGAGCTTGGAAGGAGGAGCATGGGTTGTAGGAAGGAAGGGTTTGGAGGGAGCACCAGGAAGTCAGTCTGTGTGCACATGGCTGGAATACTAACAGCAGTTGCAGCCCCTCTGTAAATAATTCTATTAATAAAGAGCCATTTTAAGTTTCAGAAATATGAAGTCCTCCCATGTTTTATCCAGCATACAGTACATTAAAATGTAGATAAATCAAGACTACCAAACTCTGACATGTACTCAGTTATTTAGATCAATTCAGAGTCTAGCCTAAAAGTGGTCAAATTCAGATACACGTAAACTTATAGATCTTGAAACTAAGAAAAACAAATATTATATTGCTTAATAAAATGGTCTTCCATGCGGGGTTTTACCAGAAAAATAGTTCTGGTGATTATTTTAGAGAAGTTTCTTGTGGGTATGTATGTGGGAGTCTTCCACATGATATACAGTTCAGTGATATAACAGCAGTCTGCATATTACGCTCCCAGTCCTACTGCCTCAAAGCAGGGGGGGGGAAAAAACCTTTCACTGACCTGAATGGAAGATTTGCTTGCATAAATTAAAGGATCAGGGGTCCTTAAGCGATACCAAAATAAAAGGATAGTGCAAATCAAAGGAGGCAGCATTACTACTAAGGAAGGTATCAATTTACAATTCATTAAAGGGATTTTATACAGTAAAAGTTTCCCTAACTTTGGAAACATTCAATAGCTCCTTGAGGAGATAATGTACAAGCAACAGGGATGACTATGGCAATTAAAGATGCCAATAATGAGGATGATTCAGTAGTCTGGGGGATTACTCACACTGGAAAAGGAGACTTAATGCTGATCTTTAATGATGCTCTTCAGACTATACAGCTGATTAACGAGCTGATCCATATAAACTTTTGACACTAAAAAGCAAAACAACAACAAGTGTTGAGTCACTAATCAGCACGAAGTTTGAGGTAACTTATTAAGCATAAACTACTATCAGAAATCTACTGGATGAAGGAGAAACACTGGGCGTCATATGCAAGTGACTATTAAAGACAGACTAAAGAATAAGAGTAGAAAAAGCAAGAAATGCAGATTGGAAATGAGTTATTCTATTTATTCCTAATAATTCTTAATAAAATCAGTTCCTAATATTTCTTTTTACGCCATGGGCCTGATGCATCTCTCCATTGGCCAAGATGATCAAAAGCATGCAGCAGTGAAGCGGAGAAGACAAAGTGCTTTGCAAAAGGCTTGCCTCTAATCTTAGGGGTCTTCTAGCCCAACGCCCTGCCAATGTAGAATTGTTTCCTAGGTTTGTTTCCTAGTCTTTTTGTCCGTTCTAGTTTAGAGTTTTCACTACTACTTCCAGGATAACTATTCCGTAGCCCAATACATCTCATTGATGGTTTTCCCGGATATTCAGTTTAAATTTTCCTTCCCTAAATTTCATGCAGTATTCCTAGTTGTATCGCTATGTACCACACACTAGATTTCCTTCACTCCTTTGTGTTCTTACAGTTTTGAATATTGGTAGACTGTCATCACGTTACCTCAGCTACCGCTTAGTCAAGCGGTCTGTATTTAATCCTCTTCATTTTCTTTCCTATGTTGATCCCTCCAGTCTTTTCATCATTTTTCTTGTAAGATGGAGTCCAGACCTGAATACAATACATCAGGAGTGGCCAAATTTACTGACTCTCCAAGCCACGTACAATAATCTTCAGGAGTTCAAGAGCCACAAGACACGCACAATCTGCCCTGTGGCACGGCACCTGCTGGGGCGTGGGGCTTCTGCCCCTCCTACCCCCAATGGGGCTAAGGCCCTTAGATTCCCCCACGCCCACAGGGCAGAAGCCCCTAGTCCCATCACCCCACTGCAGGGGAGAAGCCCGAGCGCCTCTTCTCCCTGGCCCAGTCTGGTATGTGGAGAATGGGGAGGTCCGTGTGGGGCATTTTTTAACTTTAAAAGAGCCGCATGTGGCTCACGAGCGACAGGTTGGCCATGCTTGCAATATATCTAGATGCGGTTGCAGCAGAGCCACACAGAGAGAGGCTATTTATTACTACCCTGCTGCTCAATGATGTGTGTTATCTTTTAATGTACATGGCCCAAAGTACACGTATCTTTTTACCTATTATACCTCAATGCAAAGTCATGTCTAATTTACTGTTTCTTACATTATCCTCTTGTGAGGGTGTAACAAAGCGCCCTTTGGCAGGACGCTACTGAGAGTATCAATTCAGGACAAATTGCTTGGAGCAGGGCAGTCACAGCCCAAGGCTGGGGGTCCTTCGCTACTAATGCACACCAAACCAGCCGAACAGAGAGGACTTTGGTTTTACCCCACTGGCTAACCAGAAGTCATACAAGCAATTCCCTCAGACACTCCAGTTTTCCAGTATCACCACCAGCACCACTCCTTCTGGGGATGAATGGTTATGAAAACCAGTACCCCAGTAAAAGAAAAAAGGTTCTCCAGATCCCAAAGGACCAAGCCCCAGACCCACAGGGCAGATTGTGCATGTCTTGTGGCTCTTGAACTCCTGAAGATTATTGTACGTGGCTCGGAGAGTCGGTATTTTGGCCACTCCTGATATACTGTATGCAGGTCTGGACTCCATCTTACAAGAAAAATGATGAAAAGACTGGAGGGATCAACGTAGGAAAGAAAATGAAGAGGATTAAATACAGACAGCTTGACTAAGCGGTAGCTGAGGTAACGTGATGACAGTCTACCAATATTCAAAACTGTAAGAACACAAAGGAGTGAAGGAAATCTAGTGTGTGGTACATGGAGATATAACTAGGAATACTGCATGACATTTAGGTCAATATACCAGTCAGATCTTACCCACAAATCACGCTGTTGCCAATCCTTTAGAATATAAAATCTAAAGGTTTATTCATAAAAAGAAATTAATATAGATGAGAGTTAAAATTGGTTAAATGTAATCAAATACATACAACAATTGCAAAGTTCTTAGTTCAGACTTGTTTCAGGCTTGATGGGATTACTACTGATTTAAACCAGTCAAGTCTCTGGAGTACAAACATCCCATCTTGGATGGGTCATTCAGTCCTTTGTTCAGAGCTTAAGTTTCAAGCATAGTTCCTTCAGAGGTGAGAAGTAGGATTAAAGACAAAATGAAGGGGTTTCCAAGACCTTTTATATCCCCTGCCATGTGGAAGGAAACCCCTTTGTTCTTACTGTGGAAAATCACAACAGGAAGATGGAGTTTGGAGTCACATGGGCAAGTCACATGTCCATGCATGACTCAGTTTGAAGGCGGAAGCCATTTCCACATGCTGTCTTGCACGTTCCCAGGAAGGCTCCTCAGATGTGGATTGGAGTCTCCCAAGGTCCATTGTCAGTTAAGTGTTTCTTGATTGGGCACTTACTTAGAATAGTCCTCTCTCAAGAAGCTGACTGATGCTACTTAGAATCAAACACATTGAGATTCAAGTACATAGCCAATATTCATAACTTCAAATACAAAAATGATACACACTTACAGACAGCATAATCATAACCAGCAAATTACAACCTTTTCATAGACACCTTACTTGACCCCCTTTGTACAAGATTTGGTGCAACTCTAGGACCTTGGTTGCAACAATGATCTATACCAGGGGTAGGCAACCTATGGCACGGGTGCCAAAGGCAACACGCGAACTGATTTTCAGTGGCACTCACACTGCCCGGGTCCTGGCCACCAGTCTGGGGGGCTCTGCATTTTAATTTAATTTTAAATGAAGCTTCTTAAACATTTTAAAAACCTTAATTTACTTTACATACTACAACAGTTTAGTTATATAGTATAGACTTATAGAAAGAGACCTTCTAAAAATGTTAAAATGTATCACTGGCATGCAAAACCTTAAATTAGAGTGAATAAATGAAGACTCAGCACACCACATCTGAAAGGTTGCCAACCCCTGATCTATACTGTCACAGTTCATGTCAATAACGACACCGGGGGTTCATATAAATAATTTGTTTTATTCAACTAGCTTCTTATCCCCTGAATTTTGCCTGGTTTTCATGTTTGAAAGAGTATAAAGTCTCAAAGAAAAATTGTACTGAGCCTAGGGTGACCAGATGTCCTGATTTTATAGGGACAGTCCCGATTTTTGGATCTTTTTCTTATACAGGCTCCTATTACCCCCCACCACTCCCTGTCCCGATTTTTCACACTGCTGTCTGGTCACCCTAACTGAGCCCATCAAATTTCACTGGCTTCATTTTGATCACAAATGTGGGGTAGAATCTGTGAGGAGACGCAATGCTGTGTCGAGCAGAAAGTCCACCTGCTGCTCAAGGGACTATGTTGCTGGCTTTTTCACTTTTTGATGTGTGGGTCCCCAACTCCATGGTGTGCTCTCTAGATGATCTAAGTGGCTTTTCTAAATCTAACTGGCTTTTCTAAATCTAACTTTTCATTCCTAAAGACAAGAGCATGGTGTCACACGGGTCAATTGTATTTTTAACGTAAGATACAAGCACTTTATGTACATAGTCAAAGCACTGGGAAATCAACTGATGAATCTACCACCCCGTAAGTGAACTTAAGGGGAAAAAAACAAACACACATTAAATTGCTTTGTAGATCCTGCTTTGCACTGGTGAGTGCTGCAACATCTAACAAAACAGATCCCGAAGCTGCCGGAGCTGCTAACATCTGTCATAATGCCAGGACACAAAGACTGTGTTAAGATAAGGTGACATACAGCTTCAATCAGGCCCTGATCCTGCAAAAGGTCTCACACACACACACACACACACACACACACACACACACACACACGTGCACACTTGTTCTCAAGGCAGCAGGAATCCACGGAGGCACAAGGGGATGATCGAGCAGATACCTTTGCAGGAATGGGGCGTCAAGCTTTTGAACTAGAATAATTATGTTAATTTGAGCCCTATTCCACAGTGTTAGGAAAAAATTCATTCGCCAGAGGGAAAAGGGACAAAATCTGGTAGGCAGGAAAAAAAATTGAGGTTTCTAAAAAGGGTACTGCAGAGCTTCACACACAACACGAGATAGCTAGGGAAAAAGTTATTTCACAGTGTTATTTTGAGTGTGTCTAGTCTAATGCAAAGGGCTCAAATGGAAAACATGTCATAAGGAAAAATCTTGTCTGTGCTGTCTTTATCCCATGTATTAAACTGATGGTAAAATGCTGAAGCCTCACTAACTGGCAGAATCTGTAGTAGGGTTGTGGCTTCACATTGAGGGGGCCCAGGCACAGTAGCGGGTCAGAAGGCAGCACAGTAGGCAGTGATGTGACCGGGGCCAGCAGCTAGCTGCCAGCTGAAATAAACTAGCCTGCTCATTTGACAAGAAGACCAAAGACTCAGCAATAGGAGGAAGACAGCAGTCCACCCAGGGGAGGCTGGGAGTAAGCGTCTGAGGAGAGGAAGAAGTAGGCTGGAAAAAAAAGTCTTCCCCAGCATGGGGGGCAGGAGGAAGGATCATACAATTTGCTTTATTCGGGCCCCCAATTGGCCTTTACTCACTCATGCTAACTGGACCAAGGCCAATCTGTCCTTCTCATATGTTGTGGACTTTATGGAGATCTGTCTTAAGGAAAAGACTAATAGAATGTGCCTTCGGGGTGAAGCTTTTTCTGGTTATGTGAAGTCCATGCATCTTATTTATTTCATTTTAATAAGAACAGCTACATTCACCCACTTCTACCCTGAACACGGAGCTTTGGTAGTTATTTTTGAGTCTCTTTCAAAGGGCTATTTCTGTAAATCAAAGATGTTCTTTGTTGCTTTCTGACATACCAGAGTAAGAGGCTTCAATTATTTCCTCTTCAACAGATGCGGGGTTGAGCATACAAAGGCTACACTTCTGGCCACCAGTATGGTCACTCACTGCTTTAGAGAGGAGAAAAAAATTAAAAAAAACACGTTTCATATAAAATAAACTTTCAGTACATTGTGAGCTGATACCACGAAGATGAATCAGAGCATTTTCATTTTGTTTCACACAATTTGTGTGCCTCTGCTCATCTTCAAAATAGTTTTTTTTCTCTTAAACCTACTTTAATAAACCTATACATATTCCTCAGAATCCCTAAACCTAAGACTAAGTGGTCTCAGAAAGTGCATCCTGGAGCCTCCCATCATCGCCTTACACTTTTGTAAGGAGCCCGTTTTGAGAGTTAAGCCTCCAAACAAAAGAATTTAATATATCTCCACATGGCAGGCTGTCATCTTACCTCAATATTTTTCCTACAGGAAGAGCTCAAGGTTTTCAATACTGGCTCTTAGCTAGCCCTTGAGATACACAACCATCACTACCACCAAAAGGGTGCAATTCGAGCACCCGCTACCAGCGAAGCCTCTTTGCTCCCAAACTAGCAAAGGAGATAGCTGATCACCTGACACGTGGGCAGCTTCCTCAACACCGCAGGAGGTTTATAGTTTTAAAAATCAAAGGAGTGACTCAATTTATGGATAAATAGGGCACATTTCATAAAAGAGCAAGTAAAGATGCAATTTTTTTAATGATTGAAATAACTATCCCCCTATTTTCTGCTGTGTTTCACATCATGCAAACAGAGAGGCAAGATAAAAACGTATGATATTCTTTCTGGAAGGCTGAAACGTAATGCTGTTCTGTGTCTTAGAAATCACAATGATAACCCACAAAAATCCAAAACAGAGAGAGACAAAGCAGGCTGCTTCCTAAAACAGAGGGACACAAATCACCCCACTTGCTTTAGGACATATGCAGAATTGACTTTGCCCTACAAATCCCTCTTGCAACAATCAGGACTCAGAAAACCCCAGAGAATTTAAAAGGACAGATCACAATTTTAACACCATTTTCAATACACCACATTTTCAAGATTGCCATTTCCTCGGAAGTCACAACGCAGAGTAATTAATTGATTTTAATTTTTTTAATATATGTAATAAGGAGGCAAGTTGAAGGTCCAGCACTGTGCTGTGCCCCTGGTTTCCACCAAGAACAGGGAATTCTGGGAGATGCAGCAAGACCTGCTGTGTCCAATGGCAAAGAGACCAGGAAAAGGGGCAGTCCCATCAGTCAGAGGGCCTAGAAAAGAACTTGGGGGGAAGCTTTTTAAGATGCTAGTGAAAGATCCTGGGAAAATAACTGGAAGGCTATCCAGGGCTAATGTACCCTGAGGAGACAATGCTTATGGAAGGGTAGTGGCCTTGGGGAGGGAGAAAGATGGTGGTTAGACCCGACACCTGCTTCATTGTTGAGGGCCCCCAAAGGTGACTCTTATGGAAGAAAGGAGGGTGTGAATTCACTTTGATTGTGAGGGACCAGCAGAGGGTGTTGCTGTTCTTTCCAGAACAAAGGAGAAGATGGACAAACCCTCAAGCAATGGTTGTAAGCCAGGAAGACTGGGTGAAGATTGGAACTTGTATTTGCACTTCTGGTACTTTGGAAAGGGTGGAGTTTTGGGCTTCAGCTGGAGGGCTAAAATTACTCCTCAGTGATGGAAAAGGGAACAAATGCATCTGCATGGTGCAGGGTAAACAAACACAAAATGCCATCAAAAGGGAACAGTAGCCAAATCTCAGTTATATGATTTATCTGGGCTTATTATTAAATATTACAGTGCCAGGCCCTCTATAAATGTTAGAAAGGTTATACATTAATCAGCAAGATTCTACAATTCTCTCTCTCTCTCTCAATAGCTAGTTGGATGAGTTTTAGAACTGCTGTTTGCAATTTAAGGAGATTTGCAGACAAAATATAGAAGCAAATCTCCACAGAAGAAAATTACTTCTTAGAGTGAACGGTTAGAGTTCACTAAAGAATTTCAGATTCGGTGCATCTCAGTTTTTAAAAAATGGTAAAGTAAGGCTGCCATAAAATTTGTGGGGAAATGATCCATCATTTTTGACCTAACACAGAGAAAGATACAATGCACAGTTCTCCTAATGTATCCCTATTAGTTTAGTAGGCAGAGACAGTAATACAACAAACATGACTATACAATATGCAGAAATCTGAATTGATGTGCAAGACTTCAAATCTGGTGTCCTTTCCAGCCCTTAACCCATTAATCAGGGAGAAAACAGGGAACTAACTCAAACCAATGCATCTTAACATGTCTGCAATTCTACTTCACCTTGCCAAACTGAGGGTTTTATGCTATGACCCCTCATTTCTTTTGCAGACTGTGGAGACAGGACTAGCTACTGGACAAAGGAAAAGCTAAAAATGGCACGGGAATTACAATCCAAGGAGTGAGGATCTGAAAGACTGATTTAGGAGTGTGTGTTGGCAGCAGTTTAACTGTTTTGTACCAGACTGTGGAGCACAGACTGATTCAATTTCTTCTTTGTACCTGTCGTAAGCTCTCCTTCAAAGGCATTTTTGGGAGTATGTTATCTGGAAGACTGGAATGCAGTGGTCTGTTTTAGATCTGTTTATTACCAAGTAATCAGGCTAGGCTGATCTATTTACTTTTATTCCTGATGCAAGGTATTTTTTTTAAAGAAAGGTAAATTCTTTAAATTATAAAAAGTTGTTTGACTTCCTTCCACTACAGAATAGAGGGATGAAATTAAGTCTTTCAAATGGCTCATAAAACAGTTCCGGTTCCTCCCAAGAACCTGCCTGTACTCACAGCAACTGGGTTCCACAAAAAGTCAGACTTCACTCAGTGATGAGGATGATGTAGTTAAGGGGGTGTTCCACAGGAGATGTTCTATCAGGATCCCAGGTGGGTTACACAGTTTCTGTGAGTTTCACATCATAGAGGACCTTTTTGCCAGGATTTGGCCCTCAGTTTTTAACCTCCTCAACAACCACCACATGTCCTAAGTACATACTGTATTTTATACATAAAGGATATAAAGCAGCCACAGAACTGAAAAGCTCTGATTAACAGATGCTTCCCGAGCAGCCCTGCTACCACTGCCACTTGTTTATCTTGATCTATATTGAAAGCCGTGGAGAAGAGTTTTGGAACCTTTTTTCCCCTTCTCTCGGTTTTTATTCTTCATATTTAGTTTATTTTGTGATTTACTCTTGCATTAAATCAGGGGTTTTTAAAAGGGGGCTTTTTTTTAATCAAGGAAAAGTAATACTTGTATATATATTTCTAAAACAATTACCACAGTAATAATACATAATTATTAATTATTATTTATGCCACCCGGCTGTCATACAGTGGTTTTCATCAGTGAGGACTATGCACCAAGGTTGAGGCAGCGCGCATGGATTTATACTACGGCCCTAAATAGTCAAAGAGCAAAACATTGAAGAAATGTTCACTTTCCTGTTTCAGGGAAGCCCAGTGATTTCTTAGCAAAACATAAGTCAACTCCATGCTCATGGATAATAAATATTTATTACTTCAGTATAATTTTTGGTAAAATCATCATACAACGGGGCATTAAGCCAAACACGGTTTTGAAGTGAAGTTTATAGGACTATTCTTTGAACAAAACTAACGTGCTCACCATATTACTACACAGCACCTAATCATACCAAATATCAAAAACGCAATGAGGTCAGCATACTTCCAGAAATAATGTTTTCAAACTCCTGCTGCCGAGCCAGCAGAGGGACCATATAATGAATCTCTTCATAATGCTGTGACAGAAGTTGAATTTTTTTTTTAGTTCATGTGATTGTAATGATATGTAAAACATTGACTCGCTAGTCTTGGAGAATCGTTTTTGTCTTCAGTACGGGTATGCACAACAAAAAGACAAATGCCCATAAAGCCTGCCTGCCAGTGGGTTTCACTATAAGACCAAGCTCAGCATAAGGATTGTTTGTCTTTTAGCTGAATCTGGGCTGACGGAAATGCTGGAGTTTGAACTGAATTTCACTTTGGGTTTTCTGCATTCCTTCAAACCCGAAGCTCAGAGTGAAACTAATGCTCAAAGAGCATTCCTCATGACTGAAACTTAATGTACGCATGAAGCCCTGTGACCAAAACCACTGGTATTTTGTATACTGCTACTTACCACTACAAAATTTTAAAGTTGGGTGGGTGGGAGAGAGGAGAAGCAGGTCACAACTCACATTCCAGCATTGTAGGATGCAGGCAACACATCCGATTGCTACTGCAAACAATATCTAATGAATATGGTTTGTGTGTTCAAAATTCAATTACACATTCTGTGATTTGGCTTCTCTTTGATGTTCGGGAAGCCAATTCGTTCAGCAAGTTTCCAACTTCAAAATGCATAATTTACTCCAATAAGTGATGTGAAAGTTACAGTAATTAAGCATTTAAATTACAAAACACACACAAACAGGTAACATTAAATTGTTAGTTTAATTCAGAGTAAGAAGTTGTAACTCCATCCTTAGTGCCCTGTTTTTCAACATGGAAAAAGCCCAAGATACCCCTTCACACACTATGTAGAGATCTTGATAAAAATGCCTACCTCACAGCCTGGGGTATCAAGAAATGAGTTTAGTAATACTCAGCATTCATTTAATACTTTCCATCTAAAGGATCTCCAACCACTTCACTAACATTAATCAGGCCTCGCGTATACTCTTGTGATACAAGTATTGTTATCCCCATTTTTCAGATGAGGAAGCTGAGGCAGAGTGACAAAGCCATTTGAACAAGAAGACACAACATGGAATTTTTCAACCTTTACTCTAAAGACCCTTGATTATTTTTTGTCTATATGAAAAGGAAATGGTCCTCAATTCATAATATGAGTTATGGACATTAACGTCAGAAAACTGCATCAAAGACATACTAACCTATAGACTAACCTATTATATATTGCCAAAAGAGAACACTGATAAGTACTACATTAACTGATCTGTCTGGTATAAACATGTGTAATAGGGATGAAAATAAAATTGTAAATCATTTAAATGAAGGTCTTTAGGTAACTGACTGATCAGATTTTAAAAGTGAAACTAGACATGACCTATGCTAGGAAAAAATGTAAGTCTATGACTAATTTCTATATTAATCACTGACTGAGTCAACCCTAAAATTAAAATGCTCTTCTGCACTAATTGTGTTATTTAGGTTATGCTGTAATACAGAATCACATAACTTGTTGTTTTAACTTGACTTTACAAAATACCAAAATTATGCAGGTTATTTTTTCTAAATAATTCTCCAATGAACAATGAAAAACGCAGAAATTAAAAAATTAATCTTCCAGATATTCCTCTTTAACTCAAAAGTCCAGTGTACAGTTGCCTGCAAAATCTCATGCCCCAACTCTCTCTTGTAGAAATAAGGTGGTAATTAGTCATGTCAAATGAGATATCCAAGAGATCTCCCATCTCTCTGTTATGCAAAAAAGACTTACTCTCTAGTATAAATTAAAATGATGAAAACTATTTATCATGTTTTTACTTCAATCAAGTTTGCTGGTACCACTTTGACTAAATTCATTGATCTTGCTAATCGTATGACAAGCAGGGTGCAGGTTACAACCTGCAGAGTTAATAGTGAACCTAACAGCAAGTCACCCTCGTGGAAATTCCAGGAGTCTCTCAGAATCTTTTAGCTGATGCCTGATCTATTGGGGGTACAAAAGTCAGAATTAACAAGAGTTTTCTTTGAAAAAGGACTATGGGGGTAAGCCCATTATGATCATTTTACAAAAGGAAAATCATTTAATTAATATGAGGATGTGGCCACCGTGTTTTATCTCGCTGACTCCAATTTTACTCCATTCCTTCCACAACTGCTGAAGAGTATCTTTATTTTCCCTTGTGTCTTATTTGGAGACATGAAGAGATACATTTATCTCTGGTATAGTTCTGTGGACTTGATGAGGGCCTTCAGTCGTTTTAATGGCATTATAATAGAGATGTATTCTTGCCAAATAAAACTGCAGCTCCAGGTTTGATTGATGGTTTTATTTTTTAACTTTAAATGTACTGATAAGCACATAAGCTTCTGATATACAAATGGACAATAGTGAATTTTAAATAATCCCGAACACACCATTTCCACTCACCAAGTTACTTTCCAGACAATTTAAACAGACGCAATTAGATTACAAAATAAACCCCACCACCACCACCTGACCTATTCTGTTTTATCTCCTTAGTCCCTGAAACTGAGAGAGTTCTCTTTTTCCTCCACCAGAGAAAACTTGAGTATTGTGGGTATTCCCTCCCCTCCACCCCCATTCCCCGCACACAATCAGCATTATTCTCCCAACATATTCCACCATATATAATGGAATAGGTAGTTAGAACTTAGTTTCACCCTTCTTGTAGCTACCAATAGCTATGGAGGTAATTTAGGTCAGTGGGATGCTTAGCTACTTGATTTGCGAGTTTGGTCAGGAACAGCAGCAGGAGAACAGGATGCAACAACGGATGTGGTCTGGAGAGGGCCCCTCATGAAGACTGACTATGGGAACACCAGAATCTAGAGTCCCACCCCTTAACCAACTGGAGCAGGATTCTTTCCCCAGACTCCTGTCCTGGGCAGTGGATTATGCAAGGCCTCCTTTTGTTCCTAAGCGGAGAAAGCACTAGTTGGGCAAGGGGGGGTTAGTTTTATCCAAGTCCCCGTCATGCAAGGAGAAGGATTTGACAGCTTGTGGGAGGAGGTGCCCCGGAAATGGAGCTTGGTTGGGAACATATGAGGATAGGGAAAAATAGGCTCCTGAGAAATACTGATTGGAGCAAGACAAGGTGAAGCTGTCAGTACGAAGGTCGAAGGCCAGCAAGAGCATGGCATAAATTGAATTGGGGATATTTGCATGTCTAGGCACCTTTCACCCATGCAGCTCAAAGCGTTTCACAGACATTAGAAATTAAGCCCCAGACACCCCCTGTGAGGCAGGAAAGTATTATCCCTATTTTACTGGTGGGGGAAACTGAGGCACAGAACATGTCAAATAACTTCTCCGTGACCCTGTAGGGCCTGATCATGTGAGGTACTGAGCATCTTCTGCAAGCATTCAGTACCCTGAAGAAACAGGCCCATGGCCAATCACTACAAGTGACAACGGTAGAACCCGAAGTGCCTACCCCACTTTCTTATTCCAATCACTAGACCATGCTACCTATACACACAGCTGCCAAGGTGGGGAAATGTCTTTGGAGAGGTGCTGACAGGCCACTTCACCTTGAGGGTCCCTTGAAATGTGTGTCAGCCACTTATGCTAAACAATCTTTTCCATCTTGTGGCACTGAGTACATTTCCTAGACCTCAAGAAGAGCTCAGTGTAAGCTTGTCCCTCTCATCAACCAAGAGAAGTTGGTTCAATAAAAAAATATTACCTCACCCACCTTGTCTCACTAACATCCTGGGACCAATACAGCTACACCACCACTGCATACATATATTTAAAGCTGGCAGATAAACAGTGCTAAGTTTTATTTATGTTGATAGTTTATAAACTATGATGTCCTCATTGTGATGCCAGAATGCAAAATCTTCCCTGCATAGCTGCCAGAAATGTTTTGATCTGTTTTACTCAAGAGCTTCCCTTATACCCATTGCAATATTTTATTTCAGCAATAAGTAAAGATGCAGCCACTAGTATTAAATACCCCCAATTTAACTAACTATAATAGAAAATTATCCTCAGAGAAAAATCGTCATTAGAGAAGTAGGTAGACTGAAAGCTAAAGAGGTCAGTGTCTTGCAACAGATTTGTTTTTCCTCTCGGGGGGGAATACCAATGATGCACTGTGTACACAACCCAAAAAGTTTCACAATTTATTTTTCATATCTGGAGGAAAAGTAGGCTCTGATTAGACCACGGAGAATAAAGCCTCTCCCTCCAAGGGAAGGTTTTCAAATATTGTGGACTCAAACTAAAATGACTGAAAGCTCTGACTATTTCTTTTGAACAAAACAATTTTTCAAGAAAAAAAAAAAAAAAGGAAGAAAGAATGGATGGCTCAGGGGATTGTTGTTGTTTTCAGCTCTAGGTCACCAATTCAAATCCAACGCAATTATGTAATAATTGAAATGTACAGCCAATGGATTTTTGGGCAATCTTTTAATATGCAAAATGTGTTATTGCGGCCCACTTCTCAATGGACAGATGTCCACCACACCTACAGAAACCACACCTCCACCACAACTGGCATTCACTCCAGGAAGACAGACGGAATGTGGATGGATACTGAACTACTTGATTACCACTGCAGGTGTAGGCAATGTGGGGAATTTTGCACGGCTACCACCTATGCTGTACCTATCCCTTGGCTAGCAATTGTCACCCTCCATAGAGGTCAGCCTGGCACCCTTCCTGATTAAGCTAATTAGTTTTACGACAGCACCCAGAGGCCATGACCCCATTGCGCTAGGCACTGTACAAACATAACAAAAAGACTACGCTCTTTTGGGCAGGGACTAAATGTAAGACTATAGACAACAGATGGATAAAACAGACAGAGAGAGCAGGAGGAAACAATGAGACAGAACTCGTCATAAAAGTAAAAAAAGATGAGCCACCGGTACATAACATCCTCAACCCTTCCACAATGAACCAGCAAAGGATTCCAGGTGAACCAGAAACAGAACAGTGCAACTATTCAACAACAAAAGCAGCACATTTATTTTTATTCCTTCTAAAGAGACTAGCTCAATTAATACTTTTGTTTCATCTGCCAAGTTTTCAAAGTGAACATAAGAACATAAGGCTGAGGACGTTGGGGAGATTCCCAAACCTGAGCTGTCTTTTGTAGGTGACAAATCTGAGGAATTGTCACAGATTAAAGTATCACTAGAGGAGGTTTTGTAATTAATTGATAAACTTAACAGTAACAAGTCACTGCGACCAGATGGCATTCACCCAAGAGTTCTGAAAGAACTCAAATGTGAAATTACGGAACTATTAACTAGGGTTTGTAACCCGTTCTTAAATTAACTATCTTCCAGTCATTTGGTACAGAAGCTGATGGATATAAACTGTTCAGGAAGGCTAGGCAGGGCAGAAGAGGTGGGGGAGTTGCGTTGTATGTAAGAGAGCAGTAGGACTGCTCAGAGCTCCAGTATGAAACTGCAGAAAAACCTGAGAGTCTCTGGATTAAATTTAGAAGTGTGAGCAACAAGGGTAATGTCGTGGTGGGAGTCTGCTACAGACCACAAGACCAGGAGGATGAGGTGGACGAGGCTTTCTTCCAGCAACTAACAGAAGTTGCTAGATCACAAGCCCTGGTTCTCATGGGTGACTTTAATCACCACAATATCTGCTGGGAGAGCAATACAGCAGTGCACAGATAATTCAGGAAGATTCTGGAAAGTGTAGGGGACAATTTCCTGGTGCAAGTGCTGGAGGAACCAACTAGGGGAAAAGCTCTTCTTGACCTGCTGCTCACAAACACGGAAGAAATAGCAGAGGAAGCAATAGTGGATGGGAACCTGGGAGGCAGCGACCATGAGATGGTCGAGTTCAGGATCCTGACACAAGGAAGAAAGGAGAGCAGTAGAACAGAGAACCTGGACTTCAGAAAAGCAGACTTCAATTCCCTCAGGGAACTGATGGGCAAGGTCCCCTGGGAGAACAACATGAGGGGGAAAGGAGTCGAGGAAAGCTGGCTGTATTTTAAAGAATCCTTATTGAGGTTGCAGGAACAAACCATCCCGATGTGTAGGAAGAAAAGTAAATATGGCAGGCGACCAGCTTGGCTTAACAGTGAAATCCTTGCTCGTCATTAAACACAAAAAAGCAGCTTACAAGAAGTGGAAGATTGGACTAATGACCAGGGAGGAGTATAAAAGTATTGCTCAGGCATGCAGGAGTGAAATTAGGAAGGCCAAATCACACTTGGAGTTGCAGCTAGCCGGAGATGTTAGGAGTAACAAGAAGGGTTTCTTCAGGTATGTTAGCAACAAGAAGAAAGTCAAGGAAAGTGTGGGCCCCTTGCTGAATGAGGGAGGGAACCTAGTGACAGAGGATGTGGAGAAAGCTAGTGTACTCAATGCTTTATTTGCCTCTGTCTTCACAGACAAGGTCAGCTCCCAGACAGCTGCACTCCGCAGCACGGTATGGGGAGGAGGTGACCAGCCCTCTGTGGAGAAAAAAATAGTTTGGGACTATTTAGAAAAGCTGGACGAGCACAAGTCCATGGGGCCGGATGTACTGCATCCGAAGGTGCTAAAGGAGTTGGCCGATGAGATTGCAGAGCCATTGGCCATTATCTTTGACAAATCATGGCAATCGGGGGAGGTCCCGGATGACTGGAAAAAAGCTAATGTAGTGCCCATCTTTAAAAAAGGGAAGAAGGAAGATCCGGGGAATTACAAGCCAGCCAGTCTCACCTCAGTCCCTGGAAAAATCATGGAACAGGTCCTCAAGGAATCAATTCTGAACCACTTAAAGGAGGGGAAAGTGATCAGGAACAGTTAGCATGGATTCACCAAGGGCAAGTCATGCCTGACTAACCTAATTGCCTTCTATGATGAGATAACCGGCTCTGTGGATGAGGGGAACGCAGTGGATGTGCTATTTCTTGACTTTAGCAAAGCTTTTGGTACAGTCTCCCACAGTATTCTTGCCAGCAAGTTAAAGAAGTATGGGCTGGATGAATGGACGGTAAGGTGGATAGAAAACTGGCTAGATGGTCGGGCTCAATGGGTAGTGATCAATGGTTCCATGTCTAGTTGGCAGCCGGTATCAAGTGGAGTGCCCCAAGGGGGGGGGAGGGATAGCTCAGTGGTTTGAGCAGTGGCCTGCTAAACCCAGGGTTGTGAGTTCAATCCTTGAGGGGGCCATTTGGGGATCTGGGGCAAAAATTGGGGATTGGTCCTGCTTTGAGCAGGGGGTTGGACTAGATGACCTCCTGAGGTCCCTTCCAACCCTGAGATCCTATGATAATGTAATGCCAATATTTAAAAAGGGCTTTAGAGGTGATCCCAGCAATTACAGACCGGTAAGTCTAACATCAGTACTGGGCAAATTAGTTGAAACAATAGTAAAGTATAAAATTGTCAGACACATAGAAGAACATAAATTGTTGGGCAAAAGTCAACATGGTTTCTGTAAAGGGAAATCATGTCTTACTAATCTATTAGAGTTCTTTGAAGGGGTCAAACATGTGGACAAGGGGGATCCAGTGGACATAGTGTACTTCGATTTCCAGAAAGCCTTTGACAAGGTCCCTCACCAAAGGCTCTTACGTAAATTAAGTTGTCATGGGATAAGAGGGAAGATCCTTTCATGGATTGAGAACTGGTTAAAAGACATGGAACAAAGGGTAGGAATAAATGGTAAATTTTCAGAATGGAGAGGGGTAACTAGTGGTGTTCCCCAAGGGTCAGTCCTACGACCAATCCTATTCAACTTACTCATAAATGATCTGGAGAAAGGGGTAAACAGTGAGGTGGCAAAGTTTGCAGATAATACTAAACTGCTCAAGATAGTTAAGACCAAAGCAGACTGTGAAGAACTTCACAAAGATCTCACAAAACTAAGTGACTGGGCAACAAAATGGCAAATGAAATTTAATGTGGATAAATGTAAAGTAATGCACATTGGAAAAAATAACCCCAACTACACATACAATATGATGGGGGCTAATTTAGCTACAACTAATCAGGAAAAAGATCTTGGAGTCATCATGGATAGTTATCTGAAGGCGTCCAGTTATCTGAAGACTGCCGCTGCAGTGTGCAGCGGCAGTCAAAAAAGCAAACAGGATGTTAGGAATCATTAAAAAAGGGATAGTCTCTGTCTTATTGCCCTTATATAAATCCATGGTACATCCACATCTTGAATACTGCGTACAGATGTGGTCTCATCTCAAAAAAGATATACTGGCATTATAAAAGGTTCAGAGAAGGACAACTAAAATGATTAGGGGTTTGGAATGGGTCTCATGAGGAGAGATTAAAGAGGCTAGGACTTTTCAGCTTGGAAAAGAGGAGACTAAGGAGGGATATGATAGAGGTATATAAAATAATGAGTGGTGTGGAGAAAGTGAATAAGGAAAAGTTATTTACTTGTTCCCATAATATAAGAACTAGGGGCCACCAGATGAAATTAATGGGCAGCAGGTTTAAAACAAATAAAAGGAAGTTCTTCTTCACACAGCGCACAGTCAACCTGTGGAACTCCTTGCCTGAGGAGGTTGTGAAGGCTAGGACTATATCAGGGTTTAAAAGAGAACTGGATAAATTCATGGAGGTTAAGTCCATTAATGGCTATTAGCCAGGATGGGTAAGGAATGGTGTCCCTAGACTCTGTTTGTCAGAGGGTGGAGATGGATGGCAGGAGAGAGATCATTTGATCATTACTTGTTAGGTTCACTCCCTCTGGGGCACCTGGCATTGGCCACCGTCAGTAGACAGGATACTGGGCTGGATGGACCTTTGGTCTGACGCAGTGTGACCGTTCTTGTGTTAAATGAAAACTACTGAACCCAACTGCAATTAATGGGGGAATTTTAGGTAAGCAGAATGCACACAAGTTATTTGCCAGGACAGTGAGGTTCACACTCCTGTGTTTTTGACAATTGCCACTAAAGCCAACAAGCTGTCAGTGTAACACCTTTATTACAGTTAGAACCGCTATTTTACGTCTCCTCCAAAAGACATCGCACTGCCCACTTGTCTTCAGCAGGGAGGAAAGTTGTGCTTTACAAGCCCCAACGGATACAGTGGTTGCAGGGTGCAGATTTAAAGAAGGGAGGTAACTCAGTAGCCTGGAAGAAGGGAAGAGACTTTCAGATTGGGCAGCATCAGGGAGCAATGCACAACTGTGGTTAACTGCAGGGAGGAGATGGAAGGACCCGAATGAGAGAACAGGCGACTGGGTGAAGGCACAGAGAAGAAAAATAGAGCAAGTCCATTGAGAGTTTACAAAAGGAGTCAGCAATTTCGAACTGTTTTTGACTACTGCAAAGTTAGCTTCATCATTAGCTATTCTCCTTTTAGCAGAGAAAAAAAATTCTTAAAAATATAGTATCACAATTTTTTTTCCAGGATCTATTCTCCAAGTCAGCTGGGGATCTGCAAGCTGCTAGACCACCTTCTGTTGCAGCGTGAAATCGGTGATATTTAAAAAACTTACCCCAGATACTAATCTACTGATTGTACAATAGCAATCCCTGTGCGTACAGAAGCAATGCAGTTTGTTATAATGTATTTTTCTCTCTGCCTGCAGCACAATTTCTCATTCACAGGGTTTTTGTATAACTCCTTTATTTGAGAAAAATGTGCCAGCAACAGAGGGTTTCCGCCACCCCCGCCCTCACAATACAATTATGCCAAGGAAATGCTTAGAAACAAACTATTTTGTTAGTAGTCTGTTTCATGGCTCAACTTCAGGGAATAGGTTTCCAACGTAGATTTTTTTTTTTTTAAGTGTACCGTATGAAGCCAGATATGGTGGGTCATTATAAAAGAATGTCACATAAAACTTCACATTTTATGAAGCAAGCCTTGTGGAAAAATGGATTCAATCATTTAAGGTTTACGCCCTTGACTTTATTTACAGCAAGTCCCTCAAAAAACCATGCTACATCTATGGGCTTGTCTACATTACACAGGTTTCATTGGTATAACTTACTTTGCTCAGGGTTGTGAATAAGTCACCCCCTGAGCGACACAAGTTACACAGACCTAAGTGTCAGTGTGGACAGCGCTATGTCGGCGGGAGAGCTTCTCCCATCGACTTAGCTACCGCCACCCGGGGAGGTGCTTTTCTTATGCCAAGGGGGGAGCTCTCTCCCATCAGTATGGAACGTCTTCACCAGATGTGCAACAGCGGCACAGTTGCATTGGTGCAGCTGCACCGCTTCTAGTGTAGACTAGCCCTGAAAGCATGGCCAAGGCAAAGCAAAGGGATTCCTGGGTCTGATTCTGCACTCACTCCCACCCACATACATTAAGGATGACTCCACCGATGTAAATGGCGTTACATCTGTGTGAAACCAGCATAAGCAATAAACGAGTGAAGTCTGTCTAAATACACTCTGATAGGCTGATAAACAACTATGCAGGAGGGTCACCTCCTCCAGCTCACTCAATCTTTTCAGAGATCCAGTGATACTAATTGGTGTTTAAGTTGCAGGGTGGTCTCGTGTACGGCATTCGGCTTGGGGAGCCATAAACACTTGACTTCTAACCCCAGCTCTGCCACTCACTCACTCAGTGGGGCTTGGGTACATCATTCCACTACTCTCGGCCTCAGTTTCCCACCAGTCAAAATGAAAGGATACTTAATGTGACTGTCATTGGAGAGCCAACGGTTACCCCAGAGCAGGACTCTCAGCAGAGCAACATAACGGTGGCAAATGTGGTAGTTACTGAGAAGTGTTGAATTTAAGAGGGACCATTGTGTGAGCACATTAGTAGCACCTGTATATTATGACAATGAGGTACTGTATCTACACATCACTGCCATATACAGGGTGCTCCTAATAGTAGGTACAATGTGGTTCCTGTTAAAGTAATCAAGATCATCCATCACCCTGATGGTACAACATTTTGAAAATGTTGTGCAAACATGCACAAACAGAAAGTGCTACATCAGAGCAAACCATTCTCTCCTCTTTTTTTTTTTCAGATTTAAGAATTTTATTAAGATAACGTTAAAAATAAAAACAACGGTACAGAGTTTAAGCGTAGAAGTTTCTGGTTATCAGGGAATAAGGTACAGATTATCAAGGGGAGCGAAGTTTGGTTTAGGATCGGATGATGTAAGAAATACATATACTAATGCTAGGCCTAAACCATAGACTCTAGATCTGTATCTGAACTTCCCCATGGCTCAGAACTGAGGTTTTCAGTCCTGGCTCAACTCTATTTCCTACCCGATACACAGGCACAAAACTCTCTTTATCAGCACATGCACATTATTACATTTAAACCTAACAGCTTTACCTGTTTAAAGCCATTTGTTCCCCCCAAAAGAGAAGGCAGTAATTGCAGACCCCAGGAAGCCCAGTAAATAAGTAGGTTTTCAAAGTGAAAAATTCCATCTAAGCAGCCAACAGTTGAAGAAAGGTTCTTCTGCAATACAAGCACATGCTTCTGTCCAGTGCTAAATAGACTTCTCCTATACAGCAATGTGCTCTTTGTTATCACCTCTGAAGTGCAGGGAAGTCTGATTGTTCTACAGTAATCACTAATGATTTGACTCACTATTCAAGGGCTGAATTTTTTCCTGACAGTCTACATGCTGTGATTTAATATTTAAAGATGTCTGCAAATTATAAGCAACAAAGTCACTTCAAACAAATTCCTTTCGCGTACAGGTCCTCAAAGTTTCTATGCGGGGGACGTGGGTGTAGTTAAAATAAACTTTGTGAAGAACTAAAATGAATACCACATGCGAAGACCAGAACGATTTCTGCCCAGTGGGTGTTGACGCGATGTGATTTCTGCCCAGTGCTCTGAATGTCAAAGTGAAACAATTCAATGAAGCGCGGGTAAACGGCGGGAGTAGCTATGACTCTCTTAATGGCTGTCCATGCGTCTCTGGACCCTTCCAGTTGTTGAGCCCTGACGGTAACATTGCCTGAGGGTAGTGAGGAGCTGGGTGATCGGTGAGGCAGGGGATGGGTGCGAACCCAGCCAATAGGGGCAATCCCCCGCCAAGATCCAAGCCTTATTCCACACACCCGTAAGGACTCAACTTTTTGCTGGTTGGGACCCCCCATTGAGGAAAGCCTCTGGATGGCAAGTCCAACCGCTTCCTCCTCGTGGTGAGAGTCGGTAACTGGCTTGGATAGCCAGGCGAACTGCGGAGGACAACCCCCCCCCCCCTCTTCTGGGGGGGCACCCCCACAAAACTGCCCCCCCTAGTAAGGGTAGCTTCCCCCAGGTACGGGCTGAATCCCCCAGGCACGGGTTAGTATTCCCCTGGTAAGGGTAGCCTCCTCCTGGCATGGGTTAGTATCCCCCTGGTAAGGGTAGTTTCCCCCAGGCACTGGTTAGTATCCCCCTGGTAAGGGTTAGTTTCCCCCTGGTAAGGGCAAATCTTTTAAAATATGGAGAAAAGAAATTTTAATTTACATATCGGAGTGGCGCTGGACCGGCTTAAAAACGCCCCCGCTGTCAGCTTTGATGCCCCGGCCGACAGTGTTAAATGGATTAGGGGAGTGTTTAGAGTCAATGGACCAATGAGGAGGACTGGTCGGAGTGAACCAGCCCAGCAGATGGAGAGAAAGAACTGTAGCCTCCCATTGGAAAAAGAGAAGGGAGTAGAGGAAGACGAGTTTTTAGGTAAGAGCCAAGGTGAGAAGATTTTACCAGTTTTATCTATTTTACCTATGTTTTTTACAAATGACAATTTTAGTGATTTTTATATAGACAATTTTAATCCAGATTTTGAATATTTAAGTACATTTGAGGATCCGTATTTTAAAGAAACCGGACATTTTAACAGTAATTTATCAAAGGTTTTTAGTTTAAATAGTAATATTGAGACATTAAGTTCTCTTAATAGTAATATGGATTTTAATGTTAATTCGGGAAACATTTCAAAGAGGATAAACAATAGTAGTATGTGGAAAGACGGGGTGTTCTATTTAGAATACCCTGTAGAGAGTTTTAATTGCCCTATTTGCCCCCAAATTTTATCAACTTTCGGCAAATGGGCAAAGCACATAAATGTTGTCCATACAAGTAAATCAATTAGAGTAATCTGCCAAAAATATGGTAAATCCGCTCAATACCATAACATAGCTTGCCACTACCCCAAGTGTAGGTCGAAGGAGTTGGATACCCTGTTAAAAAGCCATATTTGTTCGATCTGTGGGTTAGCATTTCATACCAAGTCAGGATTGAGTCAGCACTGTAGGCATAGACACCCCGCCATCAGAAATGAAGAAAGGAAACAGACAAAAAAGTACGAGTAGAGAGGTGCCAGCCCGAGGACGGATATGGACCAAGGATGAAATAGAGCCGCTTTTACAATTAGAGGAGAAATACAGAGGGAAGAGAAATATTAATAAGTGTATAGAGAATGAATTAAAGACCAAAACTAAAACAATTTTCTGACAGATGAGAATTGGCGAAAAAGAAAATCGTGTTAGTTGGGGAGGACGAGGAAGATAGAAAGAGGAAAGAGTTATAGAAATTGAAGGAAAATATATTAGATGATCCCCCACCAAGAGAAAGGATTCTTCCATTAAAAAGACATGTAAAAATTGACCAAGTGGAAGAAATTTGCAAATGTGGGAAACAGAGTAAGGAAGGAAAGGAAATAAATAGTTTAGAAGAAATTGAAAATTTACTAAAGGAAGATCGAACTAAAGCCCTAGGGTGGGTGATGTTAGAGAAAATTTGTAATTCATTGATGGGGAAAATATGAATAGGAAAGAGGAATATCTAGAATCAAGGAATAAAGGAAAGAAAGGGGAGTTAGGAAATAGAAATAGGAAGAAGGCGTCAAATGCTATAAGGAAATATGCTATGAGAAAAGCTAAATATAAATTTTACCAACAACTATTTGATAAAGATAGGAGATTAGCAAGAATTATAATGGGTGAACCCGATAAAGCGAACTGTAAGATACCCATTAAAGAAATTGAAAAACACTACGTTGAAATGCTAGGAAAAACTGGGCATGGAAATGTGATAGGATGGATACCACCGACTGGGAATACGGATTATGATTTACTACTGAGTCCGATCTCAGTAGATGATGTCCAGGAAGCATTGAGGGAGATATGTAAAGATAGTGCCCCTGGACCTGATAAAATGAAAGCTAGTGATTTATGGGGGATTTTTAACTTCGATTCTTTAATCCTCACTACAATTTTTAAATTTATGTTTTTTAAAAGGACAAATCCCAAATGATTTTAAAGAAAATAGGACAGTTTTAATCCCAAAAACCCAAAATGAAGATGAATTAAAGGAATTAACTTCATGGAGACCCATTACGATTGGATCTATTTGGATAAGGTTATATACGAAAATGTTATAAAAGATTGACAACAGCAGTTAAAATCTGTGATAGACAGAAAGGTTTCATCTCTGCCCCAGGATGCGAAGAAAATATTGCAATTTTAAATAATTTAATTAAAGGGGCAAAACATAATGGGGATGAAATAGCTATTGTTTTTATAGATTTAGTGAAAGCATTTGATTCAGTAGGACATGGGCACATCATAGCGGGATTGAAAAGATTTGGGATAATGGTCATTTTATTGACGTTATTAGGGATTTATATAATGATTGTTTTACTAGGGTGTGGGTGGGTGAAAATTGTACAGAATCTATTTTAAAGTAAAAGTGGAGTAAAACAAGGTGACCCCTTATCCCCAATTGTATTTAATATAGCTTTGGATCCGCTTTTAACTAGATTAGAGATAGAGGGTGATGGATTTTATGTCCAGGGTAGTAAGGTGACTTCATTGGCGTTTGCGGATGATATAGCAATTTTAAGTAGCACATACAGTGAAATGTTCAAGAATTTGGAGATTTTAGATGACTTCTGTTATAATACTACTCTTAGGATAAATATAAAGAAAACTAATGGGCTTCACATTCTACCAAAACAGAAAACATATGTAGGTAATCCAAAATATAATTGGAAAATTGGAAACAAAGAAATTGAACACGTGCAACCAGGAGAGTTTGGGAAATATGTTGGTGCAAGAGTGGATCCATGGATAGGAATTGGGGGAATGGCGCTTAGAGAAAAGTTAAGTGAGTGGAATGAAGATCTAATTAAGGCCCCCCTGAAACCCGTGCAAAGATTATTAATTTTACAAACTTATGTTTTACCGAGATTATTTTATAACTTACTTTTAATAGAACCCCCTTTTAATCTTTTAAATGATTTGGATATTTTAGTGAGAAAATGTGTTACATTTTACATTTACCCCAATGTACGACAGATGGTCTATTTTATTCAAGAGGGAGAGATGGAGGATTAGCTCTCACGAAATTTAGTACACAAATTCCCAATATGTTAATAAGTAAATGGCGGAGACGTATTGCATCAAAGGATAATTGGGTTGATATCTCATGTTTATATGCAGGTGAAAAGTTGATAGATAAAATATTAAGATTAAGTGCAGTTACACCCCACCCCAAAAAGTGGAGAGAAGAGGAATTTATAAGGTGGTGTGGACTGAGGTGCCAAGGGATAGGGGTGAAATATTTTAAAAACAATATAATTAGTAATTCTAGGATTAAAAATTCTAGTAAAATAAAATCCTCAGCATTTATTGCTGCACTTCAGCTAAGAGCCAATGTATATCCAACCAGAGAAACGCTTGCAAGAGGTAGAGTGGGGGCAAGCGCTCTTTGTAGGTGGTGTGGGAAAGTAAGGGAGACAACACCACATATATCGGGCCAGTGTTATAAGACGAAGGATGCAAGGATCAAAAGACACAATAGAGTGGTGTCGGCTCTGATTGACAAAGTTGGAAAATCAGGTTGGAAAGTAGTAGTGGAGCCCCATTTGAGAAATGAAAGAGGAGAATTGAGGAAGCCAGATATTATATTTGTAAAAAACGAGATGGCGGTGGTTGTCGATGTCACAGTGCGATGGGAAGATAATGCAGGAAGCTTGGAGCTAGCCCACAGGGAAAAAATGGCGTATTATAGTGAATTGGAGAATGAGATTAAGATCTTTATGGGAGTTAATATCATCCACTTCTTCGGCCTTGTACTTGGGGTGCGTGGCAAGTGGAGTGAAGGTAATGATGATTTGCTAAAAATTTTAGGTATTGAAAGAGGTAAGAATTTTAAAGAAAGTATTAGTAGACTTGTCCTTTATTCAACTGCTGACATGATGGCTCTATTCAGTGACAAGTAAAGATCCCGGAGAGCCAATTCCATGCATCTTACTAAATTTTAATAATTTTTATCTCCATATTTTAAATTTTAAACTTTGGATGATTGGTTTTCATTACCAATATATCCATGGCTATTTACAATCTGCCCTTGTATACTAGGATTTTAATAAATATTCTTTAAGTGGATTTTAGCCCTTTTAAAATTACTATTTTCTTTTATCGGATATGGATGCAGACTGGCCGCATAGTAACCAGGAAAGGGCAGGTAGTCACGCCTGTACATAAGTAGCCAAATGCCTCGTCATCTAATTAGTGATGCGCATGAATGGATGAACGAGACTTCTATTAAAAGTCAATGTATTAACTTTTTAAAAACTGTAATGCAAAGAGGGGTTTTAATAAAATATAAACACTCAGTAATGTTTGGCGCTTGGCTGCCAGTGGAGTTGGCGCCTATGGCGAGCCACAGGAAATAACTCCGCGGGCCGCATGTGGCCCGCGGGCTGCGTGTTTGAGACCCCTGCTGTAGCTCCTGCTGCAGGAAACTGCCAGAGTCAGGAAGGAGGTATGGCTGGGTACACTGCACTCTGGGTACGCTCGGCTGGCAAATGAGGTCTTGGGGACTATTGCTAGCTGGCACCAGTTAGAGTACTCCATAGGCTGCCTGGAGCTGGACACAGAATCAGGGAGTTGTAACCTCTCAGTTTTGAGCCTATGGACCCATATCTTCACAATTCAAGTTCCAGACAATAGTATAACTATGAGAGCTGGGAACCGCACTTCTGGCAAAGTACAGGACTTCTTGGAAAACATTAGACTCAGGCAAAATGCAAGATCTGACAGAACAGAGGCCTTAGATCCGTCCTATTTGTCTCCCAAATACTCTCCAATAGCCATTTGATTACATCACTCTATTTTCCTCTCTAATAAAAGGTCAAACTGTATTTTTCCTTATTTTATGATTTCCAACTAATGAAAGACTTTTCTCATGCCAAGAAAAAGCAAAATGAGACTTATTTGTCCTATAAGATACTGTGGCAAACTCTTCAGCAAAAAGAAATCATTTTCCTAGTCTCTCCTAAAAAGGAAAAGAAAGTGAACAAGGAGCCAAAATTATTAGTACAGGGAACAGAAAACAAAGAAGAAAAGAGCCATTGAAAGAATGTATTCCCAGGAGCTTTTTCAAATAATTTAGAAAACACCAAGCACTGCGGATATACTTCCTGTGAGCTATAACATCAGGTAGTTATTTAAAAAAAAAAAAAAAAAGGCACTGAATCTGAATGGCTTATTACACTCTGCATAGTGAAGCAGAGTACTGCACTTTGAAATGTATTTTGTTTGAATGTAGACACACAGGTCTCATTTGAGTGATTACTCCTGCTCCATAAAAAAGGACAGTTAATTGTCATTAATCTGCAAAACAGTTTAAAAAAAAAAAAAGAAAAAAAAAAGACAGATGATCATGCTTCCATTGAGAAGTTTGATTTAGAATCAGTGTCACGGTTTCACAAGCAAGCTGATGGTGGGATTCCACCCTCCTCTCCCAAAGCTGGAGACAGAACCCAGGAGTCCTGATTCCCAACCCCCCTCTAACCCACGAGACCCCACTCCACTCTCAGAGCCAGGGATAGAACCCAGGAGTCCTGACTACCAACCCCACGCTCTAACCACTTCCCACCCAGAGCTGGGGACAGATGCAGATCAAGTTAAAATGGATTTGAATTTAAGATGGGCAAGGGGAGGGTCGGGAGGAGTAGAGAAAAAAAGACCATTTGTACAGGCACAAAGTAAAAAAGAAAACTGACTCGATTCCACGACTCTCTCTCTACCTCACACAGTAGTGTTGTCGAAGACTGAACCAAATTATGTTCTGGCATATTCCAGCTATAAAAAAATTAATGAATGATAGGAAAAGCTAGAATATAATGCATTTTATAATAGAGACTAGCCAGAGATCACTTAATGACTACTGAAATGCAACCATTTCTAGAGTGACACAGAGCAACTGTTGCATTGTACAACAAAACACTATGATAGATACGAGAATGATGAAACGTTAAATTGCTGTAGGATTTAGATAAACAGACTAATGAACTGAGGGCTTGGCCTCGCTGCAAAATTGTTACTCGAGCGTTGCCCCTAACTTAACTCCCATCCACACACACACACCTGCTGAACTCAAGAGTGGCGGTGCTTTTAAATCAAGCTGGCTGGCTTGTCAAGGGCATAGGCTAAAAATAACGTTTAAGTTAGCGCAACTTGTCAGCTGCTAACACAAAACCGTTCTGCAGCATGGACACAGGCTAGTGCCACTTGAGAGCTGCTAGTCCTCCAAAGTCTCCTCACAGTTCCCCCCACGTGCCCAGAAAGGATAGACAAATTCTCCCATAATATCCTGCAAAAGGATGCATAGAGCAGCTCATCTTACCGCAGCACTAAAAATCATGGGGTATGGCCCCAGCAGGCTTAGCACTATGCATGAGTGAGTGCAGGGCCAGTGTGGACCTAGTGACTCAAGTGTTATGTTGCAGTGTGGCCTCTCTCAGGAGAGCTAGGCTAATTCAAGAGGAATAAGTGTAGAAAGCTCAAATTAACTCTGCAGTGAAGACATACGCTGAGCTGGAATTTAGCCAGGAAACCTGGGTAATAACCCTACTCTTGTTAAAAGCACTGTAGGATTTTTAATGATTACAAGTGGCTAAGATCTCAGATTTCACTCATCTGAAAGATAGACGATCAAAACTGGCAGGTCTCGAGTCATTTTTTTCCATTATTGCCTTGTCTGATGGTTTTCCATTTTTCATAAACATTCGGACACTGGTGGATCAAGCCATGGAAATATGACAGTTTCTATATTTTGGTTTAAAAAAAAAAAAAAAGGTAAATACATTTTTTAGGGCTGTCAATCGCAGTTAACTCAAGCAACTAACTCAAAACAAAATTAACTCGATTAAAAATTAATTGTGATCAACTGCAGTTTTAACTACTCTGTTCAACAATACCAATTGAAAATTATAAATATTTGGATGTTTTGCTACATTTTCAAATAATGATCTCAGTTACAACTCAGAATCCAAAGCATAGAGTGCTCATTTTCTTATTTTTGATTACAAATATTTGCACTGTAAAAAAGATAAAATAGTATTTTTCAATTGACCTCATACAAGTACTGTAGTGCACTCTCTTTATCATGAAAGTGCAACTAAAAAAAATGCAGAATTATTTTTTTGTTATACAACTGCACTCAAAAACAAAACAATGTAAAACTTCAGAGCCTACAAGTCCACTCAGTCCTACTTCTTGTTCAGCCAATCACTAAGGGAAACAAGTTTGTTTACATTCACGGGCGATAATGCTGCCCTGCTTCTTATTTACAATGTCACATGAACATGAGAACAGGCATTTGCATGGCACTGTTGTAGCCAGCATTGCAAGGTATTTACGTGCCAGATATGCTAAACATTCTTGCCCCTTCATGCTTCGACTTGTGGATTGCACCATCTTTTATCTTTTTTTTACAATGCAAATATTTGTAATAAAAAATAAAATGAGCACGCTACACTTTGTATTCTGTGTTGCAATTGAAATAAATATCTTTGGAAATGTAGAAAAACATCCAAAATATTTATAATAAATTTCAATTGGTATTCTATTGTTGAACAGTGCAATTAAAACTGCGATTAAGCATAATTAATTTAACAGTGCATTTAAAACGGCAATTAATTGTAATTCTCAATTAATTTTAGTTGCTTGACAGCCCTAATATTTTTCAATACTCGCCTCTCCCACCACAAAATACTATTAGAAATTTTGAGAAAGAAAAACAATTTGATACACCGAGATTTCCATTTTTAAATATAATTTCAGACACACGTGTAAGTGTTTATAACTCTTGGTTTTCCCTGGATTCATCAAAGGTTGATTTTGGCTGTTGAATTATTCAAGGTGTGTCCCTTAGTAGTAAATTAAATCTTAGTGAAGCAATTGCATTTCCAAAAAGTAATCGGTTTATGGCCATTAAAAACTCTATGACAACCCAATGTGTAGCCAAGACAAGCAAGTGCTTCACACTATTAGGAAGTTTATCATGTGCGTTGAGGAAGGATCTTGTTCAAAACTTCGTCCATACATTTAACACTGCTATTTACTATTCTGCCTATGCAGTCAATGGACAGAAAACAATTACACGAACATATGCAGGTGACCACGTGTTCTGTTTGCAGACCAAGTAGTTTCACAATCTTAAAATCTAGCAGTCTCTGGGCACCAGCTAATGTAATACAACCAACCTGCTGCTACAACAAATCCCATGAAAGCAGATTTCACTGATCAGGTTCTCTCCATTATTCTAAATGAAACTATTGCTCCTAACTGCCTAAGGGCCAGGCTGATACTGAGAGATACCGAGCCTCACCGCTCCCACAGACTTTTGAGAGAGTTGCGGGATCTCGGCACAGCCTAGGATCAGGCCCTCAAAGCATTTTCCAAACTTGCAGTTTTTAACAAATTTCTAGCACACATTTAAATGCTACTACTGCGATGACAAAAAGATGTTTGTTAGGCAGAGTGTATATTCTGCCTAGTAACAGCTAGGGGAAGTGGGGGGGTCAAGGGGAGACATGACCTAAGATACACGTGTGCCAACTATGATCTAAAAACCATAGGCCTTGATCCTACAATGTAATCCATAAGGGCAGCCCCTTCTACCTGAACAGAACCCTAGCACTGATTTCAGCAGCGCTCCAGTTGGATGCAGGACCCGAGCCTTAAACTGCAAGAGAGTGAAATGATAAAACGATGGACAGTGACAAAACAAGCAGAAAGGAACAGCACTTTTTATTTCACTTTTTTTTTTTTTAATTTCATATAGTGGAGCAATCTTCATGGAACAAGTTGCAGGAGAGAAGAGTTTGAAGTTAACACCAGGAAGTCAGAGTCTGTGCACATGGCTAGGATGCTAAATGCAGTCTCTGTAAATAGTTCTCTCAATGGAGAATCAGATTGGATTTACAAGCATAGACTCCTCTTCCGTTGTTACCCAGCATGCAGTACATTAGACACTGTTTAATTTTGGAGGAGAGAAGAATTGAAAGAATTTTATTTAACAAAACCAAACCCCTAAGAACATGCTCGTCAAGTCTCAGCCTGGGGCCAAGTTATACCCAGGATGCATTTTTGTGCTCAGTGCTCACCCTACATTTCAACTAAATGTTAAATTAAATAACTCAGTTTAAGCCCTGGTTATACAGCCTCCTCCCCGGGTTTTGCTTAATGGTCGGGGCGGGGGGGGAGGGGGAGGGAACAACCAACCTAGCAGCAACACAAGTTAACACAGGTCCCAATCTGGAATATCTGAAATGCTGAGAATGAGGGCTATAGGCACCAAGCCAATGATGTACAGTCGGGGGGACAGTTTCCTTGGAAAAGCTTCATAACTAAAATTGGTATATTCTTCTGTACCTTTCAGGCACATCATCTCATCTGACCTTATAAAACACCAGATTTATATATTATTTGGGCTCTTGACTCCCACTGGATTCATCTGAGGGCTCCAGCAGCATGCAGTAAATCGACATACACTAACAGAAATGGGGACATGGGATTAATTCACCTAAACAGAGGGACTATTCTGTGTAAATGCTGCACTTTCCAGATTGATGTTGGGAGACGTGGGCCTGTTCTTCTTCCCACTGAGGGAACCGCCGTGTTACGTCTGTGGCAGCATAAATGTCCCCAGTGCTCTAATGACAAATGAGAGAACATCCCTGCCCAAACCGCTTCTAATCAAAGGTCCTGCAAGCCGACTTCAGTGGGGCACCACCTGAATGCAATAAACGTGCAAGATCGGGGTCTAAATGAAGACATGACATTGTATAGTGAACTCTGGGGGTAGACGCGAGGGAAGACAAGGGTGACAACACTAAGATGATGTGGTCACTTTGGTTAATAATTCACATGGGCTGAGTTATGGCTTTATAAAGGGTTAACATTAGGCTTTGTAGGCCTAATAGCATAAATGTGTTTCATCTCAAAGATTTGGCTACAAGCACCACAGTGCCCCATTACACAATTTTGGGGTAATGATTTAGTACAGGCTCAGAAGGAAAAGTGCCACCTAGTGACTGGCTACCATCACCTCCTGTGGCACCGAGATGGGACACCTCCAACGAACACCTCATTACTGGCCAGGCCTAACCCTGCCCACTTTGAGATCCCAGCACTGGGACAGAATTGCCCATGTCCGAGCTCACAGTGCAGGTGGGGTCCCCCTGATCCTTGGGTTGGTTTATATTTTCATACTGGCCCCAGTGTGCATTCGATTGGCCATGGGGCCGCTCTGACTTGTGCCACAGGTGAGTCTTTACCACATGGAGGGTTCTGCTCTGCCAAGTTGACTCAACCAGCCCTTCTTCCCTTCCCCTTATGCTGGTGGGGGAGAGGGAGGCAGCTGGCACAGGAGCCGGCCCCGCTAGCCTTATGACAGCCAAGAGTTCCCCCCCCTCTGCCAGGAGAATTCTCTCCTGGCCCTTTACAGCCAGAATCTGGCCCCTTGGCTCACCCTGGGCATCACAAAGGGATCAGAACCTTGCCCATCTTCTCCAGGACCCACCCATGTTTCTCGTTTTCACATTTCTTCCTCGTGCTCTAATACAGTAGCGCATGCGGAGGAACAGGAGTTTCTGAAAAGCCAGCTGTGTATAACTGTGGCACATGTGGGTTATATCTAACCAATAAAAGTTTCAGCTGGGCCTGCACTAGCAACCCTACTTTACTTCTCCTCCCAGCCCCACTTTAGAGTTGGCTTGAGCCTCTAAATTCAGATCAAGAGTTGAACCTCCCGGGCACCAGGAAAGGGAGTGTTCATATGCAGGAGTTTTATTCAGACCTCTCTTTTGTTTAGCTGCCTTAGAGAGGATGATGATGGGTACAATGAAGTAGGGTGTTTTTTTATTTTTTTAAACTAGAGTAGTTGAAGTAAAGTAGTTCTCCTAATCTCTTTACTCATTACGCCTACGCAATCAACTTTATGTGCTGGCTTGTCTCAAAACTTCATAAAGGCCAATCAGACTGGGCCAACTTTTGGAAAAGAAAAGGACTCCCTTCTTGTTTTTCATATACTTTAAATTATGCAACACGGTAAATGTGTGCTGGAACGCTGGATCTACCATGCAATAAATAATGGAACTTGGACTTAACTTGACATGTGGTTATCCATCAGTTCCGCTAGGAACTTGGAGAACCTCTCCCTGTCTTTTTACTTTACTGCTTAATGTTTATATAGTGCTGTTAGCATGGATGGGGCTTTAGATATACAACAAAAGGCCTCTGCTCCAGAAAGTTTACAGTCTAAACCAGACAACAGTTACACAAAAAGGGACACAACATAAATTGTTTGGGATGGGTTGTATATTTGTCTTAATTCAGAGTTTGACTTTAAAAAAAAACAAACCACTTTATATTTATATTGTAGAGATTGAGATTAAGTAGTAGGCAAGTAAGTCACATTACAATGCACTACTGGAAGGTATTCAGATATTATGGTGATGAGCACAGTATAAGAACCAAACAGGATAGAATATGTATATGTATGTATATGCAGGGGTGGATGGCAAAGAGGAGGCAACTAATTAGATTTTTGAAGGGATGTAAAGAAGGTAAGAGTCTGTCCCAGACGTAGGGAATGGTTTGAAGGAAAAAGAAAGTGCCACCATTTGAATGGGAGAAGACTATGGGTTTGATAAAGCAGGTAAAGTTGGCAAAGAGTGGTAGGCAACTAGGGCAGAGATGTCACTGCGCAGCACATCTGAACTTCCAAGTAAAATGAAAGAGAAAGCCAGGGAAGGGTTTCTGTGGGGGCTGATAATCAGAATGGTAGGCAAAGAATATGGGAGAGCATTTTAGCTGGAGCGTACTGAATGGACTGGAATGGGGAAGAGGTAAGCAGAGGAGAGAGAACCAGGTTACAGCAATGCAGGCACAAGATAACAAGGGTGTGGAGCAGAGCTTTGGTAGTTAGAGGAAAGGGGATTTCAAACTGCAGTTCTGTAATTCACTAGTCTCACTGTTACAGGATAGCGAGTAATTTTTCCAGGGTCAAATTCTTCTCTCACAAATCTAGTAATCATGAGACTTTAGGCTGTTTCTTAACATTACAAATTTCACTCACACACACACACACACACACACACACGCGCAATGACTTACAGCTGTGCATCATCAAATGCCTACTTCAAAAAACCTCATTTATTCTTTTCATTTAAAAGACATACAAATAGTGCCTGTGTACAAGTTCTAGGTGCCCTGACAACTACACTTACAATCAATTAAAATATCCCCCAGCAGCCCAACATAACAGAATAATCACAAAACCAACCAGCAAA
The DNA here is from genome assembly GCA_037349315.1 of Chelydra serpentina. Lineage (NCBI taxonomy): Eukaryota > Metazoa > Chordata > Testudines > Chelydridae > Chelydra > Chelydra serpentina. Next base: position 125,756,424 of record JBAIAC010000008.1, read on the forward strand.
CTCCATCACGCCCCACCCAATGCCCCAAGCTCCCAGCTCACATCAGAAGCCCTAATACGTGGTTTTGCAGTGTGCCCTAAAAATTAATAAATGCGGGCTATTTCACACTAGATGTATTAAAGGATGACATCATTGGCTCTATCACCACAAATGTGTACGGTGTTTTAGACAAAGAAGATAACAGGTGAAATCCAGACCCTATTGAAATCAATGGCAAAACATCTATCGGCTTTGACCAGGCCAGGATGTCAACCTTCATTCAGTTCCTGAAGAGCTTACAGTACAAATGCCAGGTTTTGATAACATGAGTAAAGGTAAGAAGCACCTTATCAACACCCTATGATTTCAGTGGGGTGACTTTTGGAACAAGGTACTCTTCAGTGTGACTAAAGCCAGAGGTTCAAAAGTGACCTTCCAAAGCAAAAAAAGAGAGCAGGATATCAGGACATTCCAGATCGGTCTCTTTCCATTTTAACTGTTAAAGAACAAATCCTGCAGCTATTACTCAGGCAACAGCCCCATGTTAGTCCTAAGTGCACATTCTACACCGGCTGCATTAATAAGGCGCAAGATACAATCACTGAGAAAATGAATCCCCATCGAATAGCTAAGATAAGATAGAAAACCCACACCCTACCCACTGGTGGTCACTGAAAGATAACATGGCACATTTTGGGAGAATAGGGATTTTAACTGCACCATCACAGCAAAATTCCAGTTTCAATATATACATAGTGACCACCTAACATTTACCACCAAATGCCACGTTTCTCCCAATAGGCAGCTGCATAGAAGTGTTTCCTTTACAGAAAGGATTGAGGCATTTGGGGATCTTTCTTATAAACTGAAGCTTACTATTCTCCCTCCTCCAGGGGTGGGTGTGGGTGTGGGTGTGTGAAAAAAAATAAAAACACAGTAGGTCTACCTTAAACAAAAGATTTAAGCCTTTACATCCTCCAATTTTGGTTTTAAATACACAGATGTGCCACCACATAAGTACACCAATGATCATATCAACTGGGTTAAACGTAATATCCAAAGAAAAATGTTGTGCTTATTTTAGTATATTAAACTACGTGATAAAAAGTTTATTAGGAAGCACAGTGAAGCCCATGAATGCCCTTTCAGAAACATAAGCAATAGTTCTCAGTTCGCATTTACATAAATCTAACAATAAGCTAGTCTCCTCTATGTATTCGGTTACATCTACGCAATCCCAGTGAGGTGAATGGAATAACATTGGTACAAATAAGGGCACAACTAGGCCAAGTGTGTGTTTTGTTCAGCCTATATACACACACTAGTACTATATTTCACTGAGAGCAAGATGACCTTTCAGAGCAATGCAAAACAGCTGGACAAAATTCTAAATACAGCCTTCTAACTAAACAATCAGGGTCCATGGTTTATTTTGGGGTATTTATCAAATGTGCCCATCACAGTCTATTGCTTGCTATGCTTCTGCGATGATTTCATCACAAATTAGTGCAAATACCTTAGCACTAAAGCTCACATGCTGGGAACTGTTCAAACAGGAATAATTCGATCAGTTTGCCACAAATTTAACTGGCACCCGGTTATGTGCACTGCAAGGCATAATGAAGGGCTTTAAGATCTTTTCAGACCTTGACTGAAATGAGCATCATCAGATTGATAATCCTGGTTTAGTTTAACAGGAGTAGTTCATCTACCAAGAATTGAGATTTATTATCCCATTATTTGCAATGATGCATTTTTTTTTTGCACTACAGAATTGAAGAAAGAGAAGTTACTACAACAAGCGAACATGTTTCATTGCACAAACTCGCAATAATTGCTTAACTGATACAAATAATTTCAAGTATGTCCTGAAGGAATGTAATGGATAATTGCGTGGTACCATCTCTTCCATAGATATTTCACAAGTACGTTTCATATCACTGTGGAGCCAGTTCTGTTTTTCATTCCGGCTGTCATAACTACCCAGAGCGAGTCGATTTATTTGTAAAATTCCTAGGAAGAGGGGGAATGGAAGGAGAACGTTTAAACCCCAAAAGGCCTCAAAGATGTGGGCTGAAGGGGGCTGGACCTGTAATCACAGGAGTTCCATGCTAGCAACTCAACCCGCTACTAGCGTGGAACAGCCACATAAATGCAATAAAGCTGTTAGCACAGCCAGCTTCCAGCTCTTCCTCCATCTCCAACAAGCCTTGCATATTGCCCCTAAGCCCCACCTCTATACAACACAGAGGGGAATAGCCTCCCACCTATGTCCAAAATAAAACGTCGAGCTGCCAGCTCCAGCCAGGGCTGTGGCATACGCCTTGTCCAGAAGGACGGGGGGGGGGGGGTGGGGGGGGTGGGAGGGGGGGGGAAGAGAGGAGGGGGTCTCTGCGGTCGTGCAGTACAGCTGCCGGCCACGCTAGTAGCCGTAGCGGTGGTCTGACGGGTGGTGCTCTGGATTCCTGCAGGGGCTCTGCTATAGCAACAGTGCTCGTGTTAGCATGGAACTCCAGATGTTACCGTCACTTTCAACATACTTAGCAACTGCAATGCAAACTACAGAAGAGGGAAGGAAAATACATTCTAGCTGGCAAGTTATAGAATATGTAGAACCAAGTCACTAGGGGAAGTTTCCATGATTGCCACTACAAATAAGCTACTGCCTAGAGCCAACAGCTGCCCAGTGACTGGCATGGGTGCCTGTTGTATCAGTCATGCAAGGTACCCAAACTTCAACAGGTCTTTATTCTAAAAGGGAAACCTCTTTACTAAGTTGCTGCTGCATCCTCTGTAGCTCTCCCAGCCTCTCAACTCCCTCCTGTTTCCTGTCCTTACAGACTCCCAGCAGCCAGTGCTCCCAGTTCTAATAATTCCAGGCAACATCTAAACACCACATTCCCTCCTCTTAAGAAACTCCCAATTAAAATAACATTGTTGTTCTAACCACAGGAACAAATATGAAACAAGACACTATACTGTTGGCAGAAATATTACACTGAAAACACTGTAGATACTACATAACATAGTCTCTAGTCCAGACAGGTGGTCGTCTGGGTCTGACAGGCCGCCTCTCAAGCCCCGGTTCCAGTGCAATGTCTTGTTGTGTTGGTGCTATGGTGAAGTCATCCAGTGCAGACAGAGTGTTGGCATAATCTCCTCTTGGTGCATAGGCAGGTGCAAGATAAGAAGCATTCCATACCCGTCCATCAGAAAGTCGATAGGTGTAAGGTCCCTTCTTCTCTATGATTTTAAGAGGAGCTGTAAATTTATGGTCCCCTTTGCGTAAAATTCCAGGTTTTCGTATTCTAACGAAAGAACCACACAAACTTTGGTTCTTTAGCACCCCGCTGCTTGTCTGTGAAAGCCTTTGACTTTGCTTGGTTCTGTTCAACTGTTTTTCTCACATCATCCTCATTTGGGGCATCAGGTCGTGCCTTTAACAATCCAGCAATGTTCAGTTTAGTATTCATCGGTTTCCCATGCAGTAACTCTGCGGGTGATCTTTGCGCTGTGGTATGTCGTGTAGCCCGGTATGCTTGCAAGAAATCAGTAGTGAAGGGAATCCACAATCGCCCTTCTAGTTTAGCTGTTTGCAAACTTCTGTTAAACCGTTCGATTTCCCCATTGGCTTGAGTGTAGTATAGGGATGACCTTCTGTGTAAAATGTTCCTCTCTGCTAGAAGAGTTTCAAACTCCAGGGAAGTAAGTTGACTACCATTATCTGAAACCAGTTCTTTGGGGTTACCTTCCCTGCTAAAAACTGAAGAGAGGAACTTAATTACTGTAGCAGAAGAGATTTACGATGTAAATGCTACCTCAGGCCATTTACTGAAATAGTCTATTAAAGTGATGGCAGACTGGCAGTCAATTGGAGCAGTATCAAAGGGTCCTACAATGTCAATTGCCACTTTTTCCCCATGCAGATTCAGGAAGAGGAACAGGCTGTAATGGAGGGGTACATGTCACTGCTGTCTTATCATGCATTTGCCAAGTGACAGGATTTTGAGTGCTTCAGTTTGAGAGTCCATCCCTGGCCACCAATACAGATCCCGTAGTCATTGTTTGGTTCGGAAAATTCCTTGATGAGTATTGTGTGCCAGGTGTATGAGTTTTGACTGTAATTCTTCTGGCACAAGGAGCTGGTGTGTACCTCATAGCACACCGGCCATCAAGCAAAGAGAGTTCATCCTGAACTCTAAAATAAGGCAGCAAAACTGGGTCAAGGTTTTTAGGGTTACTGGGCCATCTCTGTCAAATTCCCGTAGTTTTTGTGGAATTGGACATGCTGAACAAACAGCTTGAAATTGTTCTCTTGTAACTGCAGTAAGAGTGCCTGTAATAAGTGCAACTACTACCTCCTCATCCTCCGGTGGACCATCTGGTGAAGGCAAAGGCAGGCGAGAAAGGCAATCAGCTACCATATTTTGGTTTCCAGGCTTATATTCCAGTTCATAATTGAAAGAGAGTAGTCTTGCAGAACATCTAGCAATACCATATCCTGCTCTTCCCAGCCCTTTCGTGGTGAGCAACGTCGTCAAAGGGCTGTGGTCTGTGCACAACTTGAATGTGCGGCCCCACAGGTAAGTTCTCCATTTTTCAGTAGCCCAGACACAAGCAAGTGCTTCTTTTTCAACTGTAGAATATTTTCTCTCTGCATTACTTAATGTCTGTGAAGCAAATGCAACAGTCCTCTGTGTTGTCCTCATGAAGTTGAGAGGACAGCCCCAAGTCCATAATCAGAAGCATCAGTAGTTACAATTGTGGGCAATGCAGGACTGAATAGTGCAAGTACTGGACTATGTACAATCAAGTCTTTCACCGTTTCGAAACTAGCTTGTGTATCTGTTGTCCACACTAAGGTTGAACTTCCCTGTAGTAATTCTCGTAACGGTTCAATGACAGAAGCATAACTGGGAATGAATTTTGCATACCGGGAGGTAAGACCCAAGAAGGAACGTAAGGTTTGCAAATCTGTTGGAGTGGGAGCATTTGAAATTGCCAGGATATGATCTGGATCAGGTTTTAGTCCAGCCTGTGAAATTGTATGCCCCAGAAAGGAGAGTTCAGTTTGTCTAAATTTGCATTTGGATCTATCGAGCTTGAGGCCTGCTTTGCTGATGCAGTTTAGTACAGACTGCAGGTTATTGTCATGTGCCTCAGAAGTATTTCCAAACACGATAATATCATCCAGGCACATCTTTAAAGTATTGCAAATAGATGGAATCAGGTAGTATAGATACTGCTGAGCCAGTGTTCAACATTAGCTGAATAGAGTGTGATATGCCTGCAGATTTAGTGGAAATGTTTACAGTGCACTTTATTTGTTCTTGAATATGTGCAGTAGTGATTCTGTCCACACTCAGCACAGTAACATCTGGTATTGTAACGGCATGCACCTGTTGGTTGAACTGGCTGCTGCAACATACTTTAGCAAAATGCCCTATCTTTTGCAGGACATCCTGTGTAGCTTGCAAGGTGTTGTGAGGATCCACAGCGAAAGCATGCTTTTACAGGATTTTGCATTTGCTGATTCGGTGGTTTTTTATTAGTTATCCTCTTGTAATCTTTTGTCTGCAGCGAGAGTGGATTTTTATGCAAAGGAGTCACAGCCTCTACTGTGCCTCCTCTATCCATGCTCATTATTTTGGCTTCAGCTGTTGCTGACTCAATCTGAGTAGCAATGGTTATTGCTTTTTCTAGTGTAAGCTGTGGTTCTAGAAGCAAGCGTTCTCTTACACGAAGAATGGTTTTCTCAATAAGCTGGTCTCTAATCATCTCATCTGCCATAGTCCCAAAGTCACAAGTTACAATCAGACTCCTCAGGGAAGCAATATACTGCATTATAGTCTCCCCAGTTTTCTGCTCACGCTGGCGAAAATCTGTAGCGATGAGCTACTACATTCACTTTTGGCACAAAAAAAATTCTTTAATGCAGTGAGTGCAGTCTCATATTTATCATTTGCAAGGGGAAAAGTGTAAAATATTTGCTGCCCTTCTGCTCCAAGGCAGTGGATTAGCAGAGCACGCTTTCTTACTTCAGAAATCTCTGTAGCACTGACTGCAAGCAGGTAAGTCTCAAACATATGGATCCAGACAGTAAAAGCAATTGGAGGCTCACCTGGGCTTTGCAGAAAGGGTGCAGGTGGGTTCAGAGGCAGAAGATCCATCCTCGTTGCCAAAATGTTGTATCAGTCATGCAAGGTACACAAACTTCAACAGGTCTTTATTCCAAAAGGGAAACCTCTTTACTAAGTTGCTGCTGCACCCTTGGTAGCTCTCTCAGCCTCTCAACTCCCTCCTTCCTGTTTCCTGTCCTTACAGACTCCCAGCAGCCAGTGCTCCCAGTTCTAATAATTGTAAGCAACATCTAAACACCACAAGGTGTTTGGTTAAATTAGAAATCTTATCTAGAATAGCAACAAGGTCATAGACCTTGGCATACTAGGTAAGAAGATTCCTCCTTAAATTGTTTCCACTTTCCCCATGCGTTACAGCCTAGTGATGGATTATCAGATCTTAAAGAAGAACAAGGAGTACTTGTGGCACCTTAGAAACTAACAAATTTATTTGGGCAAATAAATGTATTTGGGCTAGAACCTAATTCATCAGATGCATAGAGTGGAACATACAGTAGGAAGAAGTAGTATAAAAAAAGTATATAATTAATATTAATTTTACTTACACACACACCATGAAGAGATGAGGGGTTGTCATACCAACTCTAGAGACTGATCAATTAAGGTGAGCTATTAGCAGCAGGAGGAAAAAAAACAAAAACTTTTGTAGTGATAATCAGGATGGCCCATTTCAAACAGATGACAAGGTGGTCTGACTAACAGTAGGGGGAAATTTAGCATGGAGAAGTAGATTTCAGTTTGTGTAATGACCCAGCCACTCCCAGTCTTGATTCAAGCCTAAATTTAATGGTATCCAGTTTGCAAATTAATTCCAGTTCAGCAGTTTCTTGTTGGAATCTGTTTTTGAAGTTTTTTTTGTTGAAGAATTGCCACTTTCAGGTCTGTTACTGAGTGACCAGAGAGATTGAAATGTTCTCCTACTGGTTTTTGTATGTTATGATTCCTGATGTCAGATTTGTGTTCATTTATTCTTTTGTGTAGAGACTGTCTGGTTTGGCCAATGTACATGGCAGAGGGACATTGCTGGCACACATCACATTGGTACATGTGCAGGTGAACGAGCCCCTGATGGCGTGGCTGATGTGATTAGGTCCTGTGATGGTGTCACTTGACTAGATATGTGGACAGAGTTGGCAACGGGCTTTGTTGCAAGGATAGGTTCCTGGGTTAGTGTTTTTGTTGTATGGTGTGTGGTTGCTGGTGAGTATTTGCTTCAGGTTGAGGGGCTGTCTGTAAGCGAGGACTAGCCTGTCTCCCAAGGTCTGAGAGAGTGAGGGATCGTCCTTCAGGATAGGTTGTAGATCTTTGATGATGCTCTGGAGAGGTTTTAGTTGGGGACTGAAGGTGAAGGCTAGTGGCGTTCTGTTACCTTCTTTGTTGGACCTGTCCTGTAGTAGGTGACTTCTGGGTACCCTTCTGGCTCTTTCAATCTCTTTCTTCACTTCCCCAGGTGGGTATTGTAGTTTTAAGAACGCTTGATGGAGATCCTGTAGGTGTTTGTCTCTGTTTTAGGGATTGGAGCAAATGCGGTTGCATCTTAGAGCTTGGCTGTAGACAATGGATCGTGTGATATGTCCTGGATGGAAGCTGGAGGCATGCAAATAGTCAGTAGGTTTCCGGTATAGGGTGGTGTTTATGTGACCATCGCTTATTAGCACTGTAGTGTGCCGGAAGTGGATCGCTTGTGTGGATTGGTCCAGGCTGAGGTTGATGGTGAGGTGGAAATTGTTGAAATCATGGTGGAATTCCTCAAGGGCTTCTTTTCCATGGGTCCAGATGAAGATGATGTCATCAACGTAGCACAAATAGAGTAGGGGCGTTAGAGGACGAGAGCTAAGGAAGCGTTGTTCTAAGTCAGCCATAAAAATGTTGGCATACTGTGGGGCCAAGCAGGTACCCATAGCAGTGCCGCTGACTTGAAGGTATATATTGTCCCCAAATGTGAAATAGTTGTGGATGAGGACAAAGCCAAAGTTCCGCCACCAGGTTTGCCATGACATTATTGGGGATACCGTTCCTGGTGGCTTATAGTCCATCTTTGTGTGGAATATTAGTGTAGAGGGCTTCTACATCCATAGTGACCAGGATGGTGTTTTCTGGAAGATCACCAATGGATTGTAGTTTCCTCAGGAAGTCAGTGCTGTCTTGAAGATAGCTGGGAATGCTGGTAGTGTAGGGCCTGAGGAGAGAGTCTAAATAGCCAGACAATCCTGCTGTCAGGGTGCCGATGCTGGAGATGATGGGGCGTCCAGGATTCCCAGGATTGTGGATCTTGGGTAGCAGACAGAATACCCCTGGTTGGGGTTCTAGGGGTGTGTCTGTGCAGATTTATTCCTGTGCTTTTACAGGGAGTTTCTTGAGCAGATGGCTGAGTTTCTTTTGGTAATCCTCAGTGGGATCAGAGGGTAATGGCCTGTAGAATGTGGTGTTGAGAGCTGCCTAGCAGCCCCTTGTTCATATTACGACCTATTCGTGATGAAGACAGCACCTCCTTTGTCAGCCTTTTTGATTATGTCAGAGTTGTTCCTGAGGCTGTGGATGGTGTTGTGTTCTGCACGGCTGAGGTTATGGGGCAAGTAATGCTGCTTTTCCACAATTTCAGCTTGTGCACGTCGACGGAAGCACTCTATGTAGAAGTCCAGTCTGTTGTTTCAACCTTAAGGAGGAGTCCACGCAGAATCCTTTTTTGTAGTGTTGGTAGGAAGGTTTCTGGGGGTTAGTATGTTGCTCAGAGGTGTGTTGGAAATATTCCTTGAGTCGGAGACGTCGAAAGTAGGATTCTAGGTCATCACAGAACTGTATCATGTTCGTGGGCCTGGAGGGGCAAAAGGAAAGGCCCTGAGAAAGCCCGACAGAAGAATCTGTCCTAAGAGTATAGCTGTAAAGATTAACAATATTGTTGTGTGGGTTAAGGGAACCACTGTTGTGGCTCCTTGTGACATGTAGCTGAGCCACTCTGCCCTTAACCCTCCTTTCTAACAGCTGAACTGTAGTTACTTTTACAGGCTATACGGTAATCTGACCTTCAGTTATCAATTTTGATCATGCTGTCTGAAATCACCCTAGGAGGATGCTTGCATCCCTTCTATCATATGGACACCTCAGCCTCAGTTCTAGGCTAGAAGGGTCTCTTTCTACACCTTGTGTTATGACCAACCAGCATGACAAGCAATTATAAGACTTTTCCACGTATACGTCCTTACTCTCTGCCATATGGATAAAGCTATGCAAAAATTAGGGATTCAGATCTCATTCTAAAAATAGTGAAATCTAGTAAGATTTTTTTTAACCTTAAATTTAAAAAAACAACCAAACGTTTCTCACCAAAATATGTTTAAAAAAGTAATTTCAGAAAAAAAAAATCAATCACAGCAATAAAGCTAAACTCACAGAATTCTCTCTGTGGAACAACTCACTAAAACAAGCAGGAAGTTTACTTGTACCACCCTTAGAACAACATCATTTGTTTTTTTTTAATCTGTGTTGCATGAACAATCTGAAGCAAAGCCAGCCATGCAACTGACAAAGGAATGGTGAACAAGAAACTATTATTGCAGTGACATCTGCACTGTTAAGGTTACACTCACTTATAACACACTTTTTAAGTGACAGAAAGAACCTCGAAGGGGGCGGGGTGGGTGTATCGTCAATGCTACTTTCTTTGCTTCCACTGGGGCAGTGCAAGGTAGAAGGGGGACAAAAGGGAGAAATTGATCAGTTTTAAGCTCCCCCAAAAAATTGCCTAAGGCTTGGTCTACACTTTAGAGTTACAGCAGCATAGCTATGTCCGTCAGGTGTGTGAGACCCACTCCCACCCCCACTCGACCAACACAACTATGCTGACATAGCCCTCAGAGCTCCTGTCAACTAGGGATGTAGAAGGTTAACTAGTTAACCGGTAAGCATTAGGCTTACTGTTAACCGGACCTTAACCGTTTAGCCCAGCAGCCGGCCACACCGGGGGTGGAGGGCAGGCGGACCCCAGGCCTGCAGCCCCAGGGGGACCCCAACCCCAGCAAGACCCCAGCCTCTGCCACCCCACACCAGCCCACCTGAGTGACCTTGGTTAACGGTTAAACAAGATACATTTTAATGTTTAACTGGTTAACTTTAAACAGAGATTTACATCCCTATTGTCAACACAGCTAACATCGGGGAAGGTGGTATTCCTATACCAACAGAAAAACCCCTTCTGTCGGTGTAGGCTCCACCTGCATACCCTTAGAGTGGCATCACCACGTTGGGGCTTTTTTATGAGATGAATTAGATCTAGTGGGAGCGTACACGGTAGTGTAGACAGGACACCGATGTTTTTACCAGTATCAGGAGCAGACTTAGATGACAGTGTTAAAAATGCCGACACTACAGCTTCGCCTATTATTATAACCAGCCCATACCGACCCCTAGAAGATGCTTTCAGCTGGACGCTATGGGTTTATGTATGTGGTTGCTGTCATAAATATGAAGGGAAGGGGGAGAGGGTCTGATGCACTGCTATAAAATCCTCTTTCCACTAAAGGGTTAAGAAATGCAGGTAGCCAGACTGACACCTGACCTGGCTGGCATCTGACCAATAAGGGGACAAGATACTTTCAAACTTTGGGAGGGGGGGGAAGGTTTGTGTGTGTGTCTTTGTCTGAGTCAGAGTGATCTTGGAAGACAGAAGGAACCTGCAGAAAATCAAACCTCCCTTTTCTGAAGTAAGTTTAGATAGCATAGCGAATAGATTTCTGTTTAATTTTGCTTGGTGTATTCCCTGTGTTAGAAGGGGGGGGGGGGGCGCGTTATTCATGGTTTTCTGTAACTTTAAGGTTTTGTCCAGAGGGGGAAATCTGAGTTTGGAAATATAGTGCCCTGTAAAATAGTTACCATCCTGATTTTACAGAGATGATTTTACCTTCTTTATTTTTAATAAAATCTCTCTTTTAAGAAGCTGACTGTTTTCTATGGTGTTAAAACCCAGGGGGTGGGTTTTTAGATCACTGTGTAACCAATTGGTTGGGAGATTGTTCTCAAGCTTCCCCAGGAAAGGGGGTGTACGGCTTGAGGGGGTATTGGGGGGGGGGGGGGAAGTTCAAGTGATTCCTTTCCTGGATTCCTGTTAGATACTTGATGGTGGCAGCGAAAGAAGCATTTCTCAGGGTGCAGGGAATTTTGTACCTTGGAGGATTTAACCTAAGCTGGTAAAAGTAAGCTTAGGGGCTCTGAATGTGGGTCCCCACGTCTTTACCCTGGAGTTTAGAGTGGGGAGGGAACCCTGACAGTTGCCAACAGGGTTTAGACCAAAAGAAAGTAACTGTTGCCAGAAGGATGGTGGGTAGAAACATATGTCTTTCTCCACTTGTGTGACCACCTCTAGAATTCCCTCTACTTTTACCCCATAGCAAATGCCTGCATCAGCCCTGGACAGAGCAAGAAAAAAAAAAAGGCGCATTGGATGACCGAAGCACATCTACTGAATTAATTAAGAGAGAATGCTGGAAACCTATCTACATGAGCTTAGCCAGGAAATATTTCCGAACCTTCCCGGATGTTTCTTTAAACAAATAAGGTGCTTTGACATGTTAAATGAACCTCAGTTGGGTGCGACACAAATACCGCAGGCTTTGGAAATCCAATGGACAGGCTTTTCGGGGCCCTGTCAAATGAAAACTTTCCATGGAGATTTAAATTAAGAATTCAAAAAAAAAAAGTTTCCTTTGTCCTAATTTTAAAATGGAATTCACCAAATGGGTGGTTTTGTGCAGGCTGGCAGGCAAACGTCCAACAGAACAGGGTTTCCCCAGCTAGCATTTCCTCCTTCCTGCACAGAGGGACTAACTCCTAGGGCTGGCTAACCCAGGCTTCTCAGTGCACCTACCTCTTACTGAGCCATATCATGCCCTGATGCCTGACTTGTATTCTGTACAACTAGGGATAGAAATAGAGGATATTGCTGTGGTATCCCAGTTTCCCAATTCTGTCCTACTTGATTTTTATACCCCACCCATCACCACTGCATTTGGAACACCTAACACCCCAGCTATTTACAATGGACAGGTTCCCTGAAAATACCTGGTGGTGGTTGGTGGATTTTTTAAAAGTCTGCTTGAGAGAGTCTAATGGTTAGGGAGTCAGAAGATCCAGACTCAAAAAAATCCCAAGACACAAGAGACATCTATGAACATACATAATGAGGAAATCACATTAGTTAAAGCTCATCCAGTCCATCTCCCTGTCAGCATCCCTTATGAAAAAGTCTTTGAAATGTAATTGTGAATAATCACCTTTCCACAGAATGTTTAATACCAGCCTACAGGATTCTCCAGCAGAAATGGAGTCTCTGTTGAACTATAGGTTGTTGGAGTAATTTCTATATAAGTCCAACAGTATGTCTCTCAGCAACAGGAAGTTTTTCCTGAGATGCAGTCTACGCAGCAAAGGCTCCCCAGGGACAGCGTTAATTACAATTATTAGAATCCTGTATGTATATATATATATATATATATATATATATATATATATATATATATATATATATATATATATATATATATATATATGTGTGTGTGTGTGTGTGTGTGTGTGTGTGTGTGTGTGTGTGTGTGTAGAGAGAGAGAGAGAGAGAGAGAGAGAGAGAGAGAGACACACATATCTCTCTCTCTCTCACACACACATGTCTGTAGGGCCAAATTAAGATCTTTACCTGTCAATTTTACTTACTTATTTTCAGAAGTCTCCTGTCTCCCGTGAACCTACGTTTTCTTTTTCTTAATCTTATTGCACATTATTACAAACTCCCCTTGGTCTGGGCCATCCTAAACAACTGATCTGTGCTAATGCTTATCCCCTTTCAAATCCCTGTACAAGTGTGATATTTCTGCCTGATCCTCAGGTACTGTTTAGCCAAGATAAAGTCACATTTACAAGAGACAGACCTGAGCTGTATAACTCTGATTTGAACACTTCCAAACTTTGGGGAAATTCACCTCCAGGCTTTGAGGGTGATTCCTATCTCTTTAAAAGGGCTGAACCAAAACCCAGGTTTCTGATCACCTCTAAAGTTTAGGAAAATTCAACTCATGATGCTTTTCAAGAAACTGACCATTTCCTTATAATTGGAGTATGTTATGAGACACAAAAGACATTTGGAGGAAGCAGCAGTCCAGTGGGTAAGTCACAGGACTGAGAGCCAAGAGACTTGGGTTCTATTTCCTGCTGTGTCACTGATCCTGTGTGTGACCTTCACCTCTCTTTGCAGCTGTTTCCTCTCTCACCCATTGTCCGCCTTGTCTATTTAGATAGTATGCTCTTTGAGGTATGAGCCCTGTGTTTGCACAGTGTCCAAAAGTTGGCCTCTAGGTGCTACTGTAATACAAAGAAGAAACAAAGAGCCAAATCATCCCTGGGGATAAACATGCTTAATTCCCACTGACTTCAACTGCACCTGCCTACACCAGGTATGACATTTGGCTCTGAGGGTTCTGCAGCCTTCATGGGTGCAACAGGGGAGAATTGTTCGTTTTCTTGATTCATGCCATTGAATGGGTTTTTCTTTTGCAGGAAGGAAAAGTGTACAGCACAATTAAGGAGGCAGAGGCATCATTCTCTGAATGCAGGTACTCTGAACTCACCTAATACTAGCGCGGTTTTAAATTAAAACCATTCAGTCCAACAGCTGAATCATGTAACTGGTATAGAATTAGAATTCAGATGACTTTGCACGCTACAGAAAACAGATGGGCAGCTAGCTATGTGCAAAGCTGTCACAGACTCAGCAGAATGCCACCCTTTCCACTAGTACCAAAACACCATCCTGTTAATTGGATAAATGCATGTGTGTTCTTAATTTTATCCTTCTGTCATTCAGACAAGGCACTGTAGGGGTAGGGCCATGAAAACAAGTGGGGGGTTTTGTGTGTGTTTTTAACAGTAATTTCATCTTGCTATTTTGCAGGTCTCCAGCTTAAGTCACATTTAGTTCAATTCCCTTTTACAAACATTAAAGTGTTTGATAAGCTTTTGGTAATGAGAACTTGGATTCTATTTTTATATTTGAAATGGAAGTTCTACATTTTCCAGTGGCAGTTACCTAAAAATCGACTAGTCAATAAGACACTTATGACCAATCATTAAACAAGTACAAAGTTAGCCAAAATAAACTCCCCCTAAAGCCCATCATCCATTTTATGGTCCTGACTTTTCCATCCCTCTGTTATTTTAATCACTTCTCTCAGGAAAAACAGTCAAATAAAGCTGCTCTCTCAAACCAGTCTCATATGGTGCCATAAAAGCCTTTGAAAATAACTACTTGTCATAAATCACTATGTTTTAAAACAAACGTTAAGTCCTATAATTAGATTCCCATCTATGTCCTAGGATAAAGGAATTCAGGTACTACAGTAGGTGGTTCACAAGTCTGAACCTCACACTCTCCAATAAGATTTATAAGCAAACAATGAAGGGGACAAGCATAGACCTATATAGACAGATCAGGATACAACTTCCCATCAGAAGTTTCAGTAAAGTCAATGGGACTGTTCCCATAAGAACACTCATGTAAGGGCTGAAGTACCGTGCCCAGTGTAAGGGTGTCAATGTACCCATCCACGCAATCTGCTGTTACAAAGACGTCAAGATTTTAAAAAAATAAAATAAAAAAAATAAAATAAAAAAAATCACAGCACTGGCAATCAGGAACTGTTTAGTTAGCTCTAGTCCTGGCTCTCTCTAATGCCTTGGCTGGAGAAGCACTGTTTTGTGGTCTGAACAGAGGACTGGGAGTCAGGAAGTCCTGAGTTTAATACAAGCTGTGAAGCCGATTTCCTCTCTGGTCTTGGACAAGTCACTCAAACTTCCTGCTTAACTCTCCCCATGTGATGAATGGGGATGATATTTATCTATATCCCATGGATGTTTGTGAGGATTAACATGTGTGTTTTGAAGATGTAAAAGTGCTACACATGCATTATTATTACTAGAACATATCAAAAACACTTTGTAATATTAAAACATTTAAAAAATATAGTGGTCTGTTCACCATTTATCCAGTTAGCTCAAAAAAGTTCTAAGTACAGTAACTCCTCACTTAACATTGTAGTTATGTTCCTGAAAAATGCAACTTTAAGTGAAACGATGTTAAGCGAATTCAATTTCCCCCATAAGAATTAATGTAAATAGGGGGCGGGGGGGGTTAGGTTCCAGGGAAATTTGTTTTTGCCAAACAAAAGGCATTATATACATTTTAAACAAGCAATGTAATACTGGTATGTGGTGGGGGGGGGGATGCAGGAGTCAGGGCAGGGGGCTGGGTGTGTGTGAGGGGGCGCAGGGAAGGGGGCTGGGGAGGTATGAGGGGGTGCAGGGGTCAGGGCAGAGGGAGGAGTGAGAACTCGGCACGCCTCCCCCTGCCCCTGGCAATCAGCTGGCTGGTGATGTTGAGAAGGCAGGGGAGGGAGGGGCAGCCTGCGCGCGGAGTCCTCGCTCCCCCACACACACACACACACTCCTGCTCCAAAACGCCGCTCAACATTAAAAGAGCATGTTCCCCAATTGATCAGCACCGTAACAATGAAACAACGTTAACCGGGACGACTTTAAGTGAGCAGTTACTGTAGGCACTTTAAATCTATATTTAGGCTCTTAAATAAGCTGCTTTCCCAGGTAGAAGCTGTGGCTGTGTCTTTAGGTGAACTTTACTTTTTACATTTGGATGGATACAGAAAATGAAACTACAATGGATCTACATGTAGAATTATTTTCACTGTCTGATTCCCAGGACTTAACATGTTGTGTAATTGTATTTGGGGTCCACAACACAAGAGGAAGTATTAAATGTCACATTTGTGCTGCAACTGAAAACCAGAAACATCTGTATTCACACATACTCATGTCTGGGGCCCCAAATTAAAGGGACTAACACAAACCCCTACTGTATGTTCCTCTCCAATCTGCAGTGCAGCAGAGAGAAAAAACTGTAGGAATGTCTTGAAAATGTTGTGGGTAGCTGTACAAGGGAAGAGAATGTTCCACTGTCTGCATAGATAACACTTTCTGTGCACTTGAGGTGACTTTTCATAGACTCACAGATTCCAAGGCCAAGAGGGACAATAGTGATCCTCTAGTCTAACATATGCCATAGAAATTCCCCCCCAAATAATTCCTAGAGCAGATCTTTCAGAAAAACATCTTGGTGTGATTTAAAAATAGTCAGTGATGGAGAATCCACCACTGGTAAGTTATTCCAAAGGTCAATTACTCTCACTGTTAAAATTTTTACACTTGATTTTTCAGTCTGAATGTGTCTACCTGCAATTTCCAGCCTTTGGATGATGTTCTACCTTTCTCTGCTAGATTATATAGCCAATCATTAAATATTTGTTCCCCATGTAGGGATTTACAGACTAATTAAGTCACCCCTTAACCTTCTCTTTGTTAAGATAAATCAATGAAGCTCCTTAAGTCAATCACTGCAAGGCAGATTTTCCAAACCTTTAATCATACTTGTAGTAGCTCTTCTCTGAACCTTCTCCAATTTATCAACATCCTTCCTGAATTGTGGACACCAGAACTGGACACACTATTCCAGCAGTGGTCACACCAGTGCCAAATAGAGAGGTAAAATATCCTCTCTATGCCTACTTGAGATTCTCTTGTTTATACATCCAAAGACTGCATTAGCTCTTTTTGCCACAGCATTGCACTGGGAGTCACATTCAGCTGATTATCCACCATGACCCACAAGTCTTTTTCAGTCACTGCTTCACAGGATAGCAGCCCCCCCCCCCCCCCCATCATGTAAGCATGGCCTACATTCTTCATTCCTAAAGTACACATTTACATTCAGCCTATTAGAATGCTTGCAGGGGAAGAGGTGGAGTGTGCCAGGAGCAGAGGAGAGGAACAGCCACTATGCAGCATGTCCTGCCTAGAAAGGACCATTTCTGCCTAAAGCTGAGGGACTACTAAAGCAGCATTAATTCCCTCCACATTCAGAGGAAACGCAGGGTTTAATTGGAGCCTGGCACACAAGGCAGTGCTGCTGCAGTTGCAGAGGTACCCTTTACACCATAAGAGAAATGTAGAACATCTTGATGTGAGATCCATGGTGTTTGAGTCACGATTTCTCAGTTCCAGTCTCTGCAGCTAATCAAGGGCTTGCCTTCTGGCCTTGTCAAATCTTGCCCATGTTTTCAGGTAAATGTCCCCTTCCCTCACAAATTATTTCCACGCAGGAGGGAATGACAGAGGCCTAAGAAAGGCCATGGCTGCAATTTGTGTTATTTAAACATTTCCATGCAGCACAATCAGCTCTATTACACGGTTGGTTTAGTTTGGGCTTTTGACAAAACCAGGCACATATTCACTGCAAAAAAAAAAGAAAAGAAAAAAATCAAATCAAGCTTTTATCCACCATATTTTTCCACTCCACCACAAAGATAGAAAGGAATAAAAGGCTCTGAAAGCTACAGACGTGGGGAAACAGTGTATGTTCACAGAAAGGACAACACACATCACAGGTAAGTGATTGCAAATCCAGTTTGATGACTGATTATCAACAGAAAATTCCAACCTTTAGCAAAAATAATAAACCCCATACTGGTAACGAACAGTTTGTTCCCTACAGTTAGGAAAATAGCAGACAGCACCGCTATCCTTAGTCTTGTCTGAATCAAAAATACAAGTCATCTTGTCCAGTCAGAAAAGTGACTGCATAATTCACGGCACCCTGGAAAATGTTCAGTCAATCCCCTGACTGGATATTTTGTTTAAAAACAATCAAACAAGGCCAACCTCCACAGGAAAGATCTGAAAACACAGTATCCCACTGATATAGCCATTGTTTTCCTCATTTGATATGATCATCATTTGAAGCCTTGGCTGTACAACAACTGTGAAGAGAAATAGTTAGATATGTAACCCAACAGCAGGAGCATGCACAACGTGGGGGCAAGCAGGGGCATGGGCCCCCATCCCCAATATTTGTCTAAGAAGATATTTATTTCTGCACCAGCCCTGGACCCAGCCTCAGCTCCGGCTCCCAGCTGCTGCTCTAACATGCCCCTCCAAAAGCGGTCACATTTAAATTCCTGAGCACCCCCGTGCCCAACACTGAAGCAGGTAACCTATTGGCTAGAGAAACATAGTTTAATGCTCCAAGAAGAGAGCTGAGTTCTAATTCTGGATCTGATACCGACTCCCTCAAAAACCTTGGGCAAGAGAAATACCTGTTAGGGATAACACTCACCCTCTCTCACAGGGTGCTGGGAAGATTAGCATTCGTAAAGCACGCTGAAGATAAACTTGCTATATAATATCTTGATTTCTGAAACTGTCTTTACATAGCTCTATGCAGGTTCTTCAGAGTTTTCAGATCACCTACCTAATACAACAGCACTGGATACTCATCTCAAAACCGAGTGGGGCCCAATTCACCACTCACAGCAGAGGAGTTATTCCCGACTTTCACTGAAGTCAGAGTTAGGTATAAAACTGGTGTGGGAGGAGAATCAGGCTCAGTATTTCTCTCTCTTTTAAAATGATGTTGCAACAATTATTGGCCAGTTCCACTAAAAAGATTATGAGAAAAGGGTGGGAAGGCACTTTCTAAGAGGGAGTCATTGTAGCTCATCCACACATACCTGAACTAGCTTTGATCTAGCTCAGGGGTTCTCAGACTTTTGTACTGTGACCCCTTTCACACAGCAAGCCTCTGAGTGCGACCCCCCCCTTATACATTAAAAACACTTAATATATTTAACACCATTCTAAATGCTGGAGGCAAAGCAGGGTTTGGGGTGGAGGCTGACAGCTCGCAACCCCCAGTGTAATAACCTCGTGACCCCCTGAGGGGTCCTAACCCCCAGTTTGAGAGCCCCTGATGCAGCTTCACTTCTCCAGTAGCTACAGCAGCATAGGCAGCTGTCTAGCTTGCGCTGAAGCCTATGCGGCCATGGCTTCACTGCGCCAGGACCTGAGCTAGCTATATTAAAGTTAGCTCAGGTATGTCTACAGAAACTGCAATCATACCCTGTGATTACAATGTGGGCATACACTTAGTTGGGCATCTAATTCCCCTTTGAATGTCTTCCCCCTAGACTGTAAGCTCCTTGGGGAAGAGACTGTCTCTTGCTAAGGCCTCGGGGCGAAGAGGCAGAGCGGGGGCAGGGCCACAGTCCAGGCACCAGTGGCTCCTCCCCTCTTCTAGGTTGCTTCCGGCGCTCGTGTGTGAGCCTCCCCAAATGGATGAGTCACGTGCCACCTATGAATGACTGGTAACAGTGAGTGACTGCTATTAGGGGGGGTCACTGTTAACTGTACATATGCAAAGATTCCAGGGTGTTTGGAGTTAATTGTTTATTAGGCTACCATTTCCCCATCTGAAAAGTGTGGATAATGATTCTGATCTCCTTTGTAGAGCACTTAGAGATTTAGGGATGAAAAGGGCTTATAATCGAGCTAAGGGACATCATCATCAGGTCTCTATTTGAGATTAACCTCACCACAGAAATATACAGTAAATCTGGCTTCCAAAAAAGTCAGTCAGAAGTTATCAGCTTAGAAGATTTAAAAACTTTGCCATATTCAGATTTTGAACGTGCAAGATAGAAATAGGTCACCACCGTAATTGTGTAGCTTTACAGCTGCAGAAGAGCTTGACTTTCTCTTTGAAGTCTGAAAATAATGAGTTCAGCAACAGAAGCAGCTGTCTCGGGTATACATTCCTGCTGACATGCATACCTCCATGATGAGAGCTCTGCAACGAGTGGTTACAGAGGCATGGAGACAAAAGCAAGGTACATACCTGAAAGATTTGCTGACCATATCTGAACTGCAGGAGTGTTCACATGGCACTCCATGATCTCCTGTGCCAACATGCACTGGACTATTACTATTTCTACTGTGGTAGCAGCTAAATGCCCCTCTCCCAACCAGGTCCCTTTGTAGGTGCTGTACAAACACATAAGGAGATAAAATCCCTCCTGCAAATAACTCACCCTCTAAGGGCACTATGTAAACTCTAGGATGGATTCTCTGGGGGGAAGCATCTTCTTTGGTTGTTCCGAGTCTTGATCAAGAATTGAGGGAATTTGTGTGTACATCAAAGGCAAAATCTGTGGTTGCAGATGCTTCCCTTGGCAGTAGAACTTGGGCATTTCCCCTGCACCAGGTGAGGGAAGCAGGGTCTCAGGGGGCCATGCAGGGTATGGACCCCTTGTATAAAGCTGAGCTCTGCAGGGAACAGTTGAGTGTGCAGCCAGGATGGGTTGTGGAAGATGTGAATCCCCAAGACTTTCTGCTGTGTAGATTCTGCCCAGTGGGACGGATGTTTGTTACAGAGCAGTTTAGTGGTGGTAGTGAAGAGAGGGGTGGAGCTGGAAAGGAAGGATTCTTACCAACACCCCATACCCCTGTGGCACAGAGCAGAGGACAACCCAGGCAGGAGAATGGACCAAATTCAGTGCGGACTTACACCCCATGTGACACCATTGACTTCAAGTTGTTTATAGAGTATAAATTGTCTCCGCATGTCCCCTAAATTTCACAGTTATTCAGAAAACTAGTGATATTACTGCCCAAAATTACTACAACACACAGAACTTTAAATAAAGGAATGTGGATTTCTTTTTTAATAGAAGTGGGCAGGACGGATCCACTTAAATATCCTTCAGTCAAGCTGTTAAATGCAACACTAACTAGAAATGGGACCAAACCAAAAGTCCAGCTGAAGCCTGGCACACAAGGCAGTGGATTCGAACACTGGCTCAGGCCATCCCTGACATTCATGTAAGAGGGCTAATGGGTGCTAGGCGTAACAGTGCCTTGCTCAAAGGACACATGCTTCAAAAAACTGACGTGACACCACTGAAACTAAAGAACCGCCACTCTCCAGGCCAAGCTCTGCTCTCAGATAAATACATGCAACTTGAGGAGAAAAGTAATAAACTTTGTATTCCAGGACCGATAACGCCAATCTTAATCAGTGAGCAATATAATACATATCTGCTATCATATCAGCATCACTTTGGCTAACTGAAAACGGTGTTTTTTAAAATCCATCTTATGAGGAGAGGAACTTAAAGCATGATACCAACATTACTGGACTGCGCCTCACAACCTCCCTGAAAGGTAGATATTATTATCCCCAGTCCAGACACAAGGAAAGTGAGGCACTCAGAGCTTAAAAGACTTGATACACCAAGTCAGCATCAGAGCAAAGAACAGAACCCAGGTCTCCTGGTTCCCAACCCAGTACTCTAACACTGCCTCACTGATTACCTTGCTACTGGTTTTATTGAAATCTACACTTATGATGTTACAAAAAATTAGAAGTCACACTTGCTCTTCAGTAATGTAAATTCTTAAGCCCTGACTCTTGCCTTTAATAGAAGCAAGAAATCTGGATTTGACACACCAAGACATTTTATTGTCAGATATTTGATCACACAAGCATGAAGAACATTTTCCCTTTGAGGACTGAGTTTGAGGAATGCAGATTTGTTTTGCTCAGCCCTGCTGCCATTTCAGTATGTGCCACAAGGAATGACTTATGCAGTGTAGTTGTAGCCATGTGGCTCCCAGGACATCAGAGAGACAAAGTGGGTGAGGTAATATCTTTTATTGCACCAAGTCACCAACAGAAGTCGGCTCAATAAAAGATATTACCCTCACCCACTTTGTCTCTCCAACAAGCCACTTACACATTTTACAGAAATCCTTTCTGGGGTCCAACCAAACCAAACCAAAGACTTTGAAAGCTCCCAAAATAACTGAACTTTAGCTAGCTAGGTATAGTTAAAGCAATACAACTCTCGTGCATAGACAAGCATCTATGTTTAAGAGTCAAAGAGATACAATCCCCCTCGTGTGGATACAGTTACACCAGCATAACTATTGCCATAAGGGAAGGTAAATAAGCTATACCAGTAAGAGGCATCTTTATACTGGAATAGCTGCATCCATGCTAGGGGTTGTACGGGTATAGTATAAATATTCTGGCAAAAAAGCTTAACCAAAACACTTATATGAGAACTGTGCATAGACCAGGCCCTGGAGAGGGAAACATTGCTAATTCAAGGCACATCTAGCATTTTAGTGGTTGTATTTGGAAGAGTCCTACTAACTCCTGGAATTTTTAGAGCTTAAACCTAAGCACACCTTTTCCCCACCACTTTCCTAAAAGCTGTCTCTCTCCACAGCTTGTAGCTACTGTCTATAAATACACTCTGGTGCCCACAGTACGGCAACCCAAACACAGATTCAACCTCAACCATCCTGCTATAATGCACTGTATTATGCAGTAACAGAAGTATGGCATGTTTAAATTTAGCCCTTCTAACCAACTTCATTTTCAAGCCTATTAAGTGGCCAGTTAGCAAATAGTCCAGTAGTCTAAATTTTGTCTTCACCTGTTTATTTCCCCAACACACACATACCCCCATGAGGAGCACACATCACATCTAGTTTTCATTCCCATCGGCAGGGCTGGCGATGATGCCATTTGACACGCACCAATCTAGTGCCGTGAGTCTGGGTGCCAGCTAGCCATTTATTCACAGTGAAGCCGATTCCCATTCCCTTGTGGAGATGACACAAGGTGGAGAGGAAAGGGGCTTACTTCCCTTTGGACTAAGGAAAGCAAACTGGCAAACTGCAATTGGAAATGTGACTCATCACACTAGACTCTTTCAGTTAAACCCTGGCTAAAGATCCAGAAACAGGCAATGCCTGTTGATGGGAGAAAGCTATTCCCTTTTGAGTGGCCATACAATCTCTAAAATAAACGTCAAAGTAGAAGTAACAAAGGAAGTGTAGCTTTTAAAATTTTAAACAGTTTGTTACCTACCAACCTGACACAGGAATCTCAACCTTTGCCATATTTTAGTAGTCAAAAGGTGGATTTGTCTTGCTGCAATGAATAAGCAATACCCAGACATTCTCCTAACTTTATTGTGGCCTCCAGTTTCACAGGCAAGAAGGGAAATAAAGACATTATGTTCACATGAGGCCTTCATTTTCCAGACAGAGCAGAACTTTAAAAGCAACAGAAAATGTCCCTGTGTTAAAATTAAGGGGGGGAGGTGAGAAGTGGCCGAGATGAGCAGGATTATCTGTGCTGTTCAACTGAAATTTTTCCCAAGAGGCTGCTTTCCATTAGATTTAGAGACAGGTTTGCAATTAACACATGTAGCTGAATTTCACACAGACTCCCACAGAATGCAAATAAGGTATTAAGTGCAGATTTTTAATTACATAAAAATCACCTGCAGTCTCTCTTAGGGATGATAGGACCCACAATGCTAATAAACTTTTCTTCTATTAGATGATTTCATTGAGAATCAGAGTCTCAGTCACTAAACTGCAACAAATTAAGTATGTTATTTGAGACAGCATTACAACCAACGCTTCCTGTTCTTTTCCACATAATATGGTGTGAGCCTGAAGCCAGAAACTCATGGCACCTGAAGGCAACAGGTTTTCTTTTTCAAGAAATCCTCCCTCCCCCATTTCTCCAGAGAGAGAAACAATTTAAAAACACACACAGATCCTTACAAACACCAGATCTGAAATGTACTACAAAGCACCCTCGCCTTTTTTTTCTGGCTGCAAGCTCCCTGCATTTTCCTTCAATCTCTGCAACTCCCCCCTACCAAATCCTTCCAACTATTGCAAACAAACCTTCTACAGAAATATTCCTATTAAACACAAACACCACAGTGTTATAAAGCAGACTGAATTAAGTACTTTCTCACCATCCTTTCACTGGTAGCTTTGCACGATCCGTTACCGAACAGCCCTGCGCTTAAAGTGAGTTAAAATAAATAAACCCAAAGGCCAGGAGAGAGGGAAAAGTGACTGGTTTTGTTTTGGAAGGAGGAGCAGGAATTGCAGAGGGAAGCTGAGCCCCGGGAACAGCAGATGCAGACAGCACGGTGTTGCAATACCACCCTCTCCTCCTGTCCTGACTTCCACCAAAGTGCAATCAGACCCACTTACCTGGGTGGAAAACAAACAAGTCCCTTCCCAAAAGTTCTGCTGCACCTTCTCCCTAGGCAGCCTTGTAAACCATCGATCGCCCCTCTTCCCGTCCTGGGCTCGCTCTCTGCCTCTCACACCATATCAGGGGAATCCAAGCAGGGACTGAGCTGGGAGCTTACGTCACTCCAGTTCCAGAGACCGCCCTCCCCGCGGGGAATGGCCACAGAGAGGCGGGGCGGGGCTGGAAGGGCAGCCCTCACGCCCCAGCTGATTGGCGCCGGGAACAGTCACTCAGCACAAGCCGGAGAATGTTATGCGTTCCAGGGTTGGAGCGAGAGTCCTGCTGGAAATAAGGGTAGGGTAGGGTAGGGTAGGGTTGGGGGGGGGATGTGATTTCCCCCGTGTCTCTTGGCAGGGGAGGCGGTGATTTCATGAAGCTCTGTGAAAGCAAAAATTGGGCACTTTATTCATTAGAGCTATTATTAATGATATTATGACTTAACCTTAGATCCCAAAAGGAAGGTGTAAACAAACCCACCTTGGGATACACTAAAAAGTGTCAGCACTACCAGTGCTGCAACACAGTATCTCCCTTTGCGATGTTTCCTACGCAAATTGTTTAGAACTGACACAAGCTCGAAATCATATACAGAGCTTCCCCCAAATCACCAAAGTGCAACTTCTTGCCACTCTTCTCCCACACCCACCAAAGATCAACGTCTGTGCAACTCCCCTCCCCCCCTCAACACACCCCTTCCCCCACAAAGATCTACTTCTTGCAACACATACTGGTTCTCGTGTTTGTCCCCAAGAAGTAGACCCCCAGCAACTCTTGGCACCCTGCAGAAAGTTGCCTAACCCAGAGCAGTGAGGGAAACAAGAACAGCTTCCTCCAGCTCTGCATTCCCTTAATCTCCTGCACACAAACATCCCTGGAGTTTGGTTCCCTCGTAATTATGAAGCATGCTCGCTTGGATTTCAATACAGGCTTTATTCAGAGCAGCAAATATTCACTAACTCAGCAGCAGCACACAGATTCTGAATGAGCCAAACAGGAAGAACAATCACAATTCCCCTCCTTTAGGGACTATCGGTAAAGTCATCGCTTTTACTCTATGTTTGGGATCGTCTAACAATTATACAAACCACTTTTAAGCCACCTACCTTTAAAAATTCATAAATAAATAATAATAATAAAAAGCAAGATTTTAAGGATATTGATTTGTATAGGTTTAAGTGTAGTAGCCGTGTTAGTCTGTGTCAGCAAAACGAAAATAAGAAAGAAAAACTTGTAGCACCTTAGAGACTAACAAATTTATTTCAGCATAAGCTTTCGTGGGTTAGTACCCACTTCATCGGATGCATGGAATGAAAATATACTTCAGACAGATATTTATACAGTCAGAGAAACATGATGGTCCAGGTGTATAGACCAATCTTAAGAGGCTAATTAGTTGAGAGGAAACATGACAGCAGGGGAAGAAAAAGCTTTTGAAGTGATAAACAAGATGGTCACACAGGTGTGAATGAGGATCGTTAACTTAAGGGAAATAGATTCAATTAACATAATGGCCGAGCCATTCCAAATCACGATTTAATCTGGAGGCAACGCAATCTAGCTTGCATATCAATTCGAGTTCAATAGTTTCTCTTTGAATTAACTCCAAAAGCAGACTTCAAAGAGAAACTATTGAACTCGAATTGATATGCAAACTAGATTGCGTTGCCTCCGGATTAAATCGTGATTTGGAATGGCTCGGTCATTATGTTAATTGAATCTATTTCCCTTAAGTTAACGATCCTCATTCACACCTGTGTGACCATCTTGTTTATCACTTCAAAAGCTTTTTCTTCCCCTGCTGTCATGTTTCCTCTCAACTAATTAGCCTCTTAAGATTGGTCTATACACCTGGACCATCATGTTTCTCTGACTGTATAAATATCTGTCTGAAGTATATTTTCATTCCATGCATCCGATGAAGTGGGTACTAACCCACGAAAGCTTATGCTGAAATAAAATTGATTTGTATAGTTCCCTCTTTGTAATAGTAGCCTCTGGAGATGGTGGGTACTGGGCCCTGACGTGATGAGATATTAACCGCTTGTAATACTGGACTGATAGTATCTCAATGGAGCCACAAAATAAAATTAAAGCTCTTACCATTATCTTAATTACACTGTGGATTCATTGTTATTTAAGCATCTCCCACCACCCCTTAGATCACCTTCTGGGAAGACCCAACTTTGTTCCCAAACTAGCTGCTTTGGAGTCAGAAGAAGGCAACTGTGAATCATCTGTGGATGCCACCCTTCTGTTGGGCCCATAATCTTTGTTACACTGTGTAACTTGGCCACTCTTCACCTCAGTTATTTCTGTCACTCTCCCACAAAAAATGGGCCATTTTATCAGTTTCCCAACATTCAAATAAAAAATCCCACAAAATGTATCCTTCAAGAAAGGGAGGAGCGAAAGAACCACACATAACAGATGGCAGTTATGCCACTCAATGTGCTCTGGAAAACACTCATACAACAGTGATAAGTGGCAATAAAAGAATGTTGTTAGAACAGAATAGTGATCTCACTTACGCTGATATAAATCAATGAAGTCAATGGAATGACATGAGTGTAGAACTGGCGTGATATTGTAACCCAGCATCCATTGATCCCATCCACTCAAACTGTCCCCCAAATTAGCCACCTCTAGCAGATTTCCCTTTCACAAGGTGAAATGGCCAGCAAAAGTCCTATGAATCACTTAAATCCCACATAAATCTTATGTCAGGATTTATCTGGGGTTTAACTGAAGCCTGGGCTTTTTGCTGGCGGTGTGCACAGGAGTTCATTTTCCCCACAATGAATTAGCATAGTCCTAAAAACATTATTGTTCTTTTCTATTCCTGTTTTAGCCTTTCAGAAATTAGGGGACTAATTGCAGTACTCAAGGCAAGGATATACACCGTAGCATCAATTTTGTACAATGACATTTTCTATAGAGCCTAACATCTTACTAGCTGTAACGCACCAAAAAAACATCTTATTTCATTTGTTCAGGATGGCTTCCTGGATCATTCTGTTAGGAAGTTACAACAGAGTCAAAACCCAGCAGTGTGTATGAAAACAGTTGTATTTTACCTGGAACAGGTCTACGCAGAAATGGATCTGCTGCCGTTATATTGCCCAGTTACCTAATTTTGATTGGTCTTTCTGGACATTCCCCAAGCCGTGACTAACTATTTTGAGTTTTCAGCACATTTTGCCACTTTGCTATGCACCCTATGTTCCAGACAATTAATAAATATAAGGGATGGGTTCAAACACAAAAATCCTGGATCTAAACACCTCACTCCTCCTGTCAGCTTTGGATCTGGACTCAGATCCTAATAAAATGTTGAACCAATATTGATCCCTGGTGAAACACACTACTAATCTCTGTCTATGCTCTGAATTGTCCATTTATTTCTGTTCATTCTTTGTTTTCTGACTCTTAACTAGTTTTTAATCCTAAAAGTCAAAGAGCAATGCTCAGGAATCTAATCCAAACAGGCCTATTTTGGTAGGAAGGCTGTGTGAGTGAGTTTTCTCTGAAAACAAATCTAAACCGACAGAGCATTTCTGACCATTGTTTGAATTCTTTCATTAAAGAAAATACCTTGCAAGTCAAGACAAATCTCTGATAAGGTTTTCTGCTTTGCTTATCTCTCATCTCCCAAAATAGCTTAGCCCTTATTGCTTCAGGCTGAATTGTAAGAAAGGTTGTTTTCTATACGCTCCTGAAAATGCAACATTTGAGAAAACAAACATCTCACCAAACCCTCCTGGCAAGGCAACAGGAGATTGTCACAACCAGATATTTGCTCTAGAATGTTTTACATTGTTTAATATATTTTGCACAATGACAATAGTCTCTGTATTTGTGGTTCAAAATGAGTATGTATAGTTGAGCCTATAATTTTGAGAGCTGCCAGAGGCATTAAGATACACACTGTACATGACCTTGCCTTTTTAACTCCGGTGAATAGCTCAAATGTTTGTATGGATTAGCATGGATATATCATTTTAAATGTTCAAAGCACTATACAGAAGAACTAATTAATCCTCACAGAGTATCTGTCTGTTTTAAGTACTTACT
This sequence comes from Chelydra serpentina, assembly GCA_037349315.1. Classification (NCBI taxonomy): domain Eukaryota; kingdom Metazoa; phylum Chordata; order Testudines; family Chelydridae; genus Chelydra; species Chelydra serpentina. The sequence continues at coordinate 125,784,633 of JBAIAC010000008.1, forward strand.
TTGCCCTCGTTACTGTTGTATCTGATGTGACAAAGTTCCTCCTCTACCTTGGTGGGTCCTGCGCTTATTGGCGGATTTTGCTTGCCTCAGAGATCTTCCCCTCTAGTAGAATCCACAGTCCAGGTTAACTCCTCTTGTGTCTGATCGGGAGTTTTGGGGGGAACCCGGGCCCGCCCTCTACTCCGGGTTCCAGCCCAGGGCCCTGTGGACTGCAGCTGTTTAGAGTGCCTCCTGGAACAACTGCACGACAGCTACAACTCCCTCGGCTACTTCCCCATGGACTCCTCCCAACACCTTCTTTATCCTCACCACAGGATGTTCCAGCAGTACGCCCTCTTACTCTCAGCTCCTAGTGCCTCTTGCTCCCAGCTCCTCACACACAACCTCCTTCCACAGCTCCTGACATGCGCCCCTCACTGACTCACTGGGAGGCTTTTGACTAGTTTCAGCCAGCCCCTGATTGGCTGCAGGTGTCTCAATTAACCTCCCTGCCTTCTGGAAAGTTCTTAATTGGCCCCAGGTGTCTTGATTAAACTGGAGCAACTGCCATAAGGTATCAGGGATTTGTTTAGCCTGAGGCGAACATTCTGGTTCCTTACCACTTTCCTATAGCCCTCTGGCCTTGCCCCGTCACACTGAACATCCCACAATCTTTAATGTAATTATCTTTACAATGCTCAGGTGAGGGGCTATTACCCCATTCTATACACATTTCTTTTGAAGTAGGTGGGTAAATATCATTGTGACAGAATGTACTCCTGTATTCACACCCTACACACTGTTGTAATAATCTTTGTACAAAGTATGTCATGTGAGGCATTGTTTGAAAACTCTTACATTGCTAATCAGTATCATCCTGATAAAATATGTGTGGCAACATTGTACGTGAAGTTATAAGATTCCACTCTATGGTGTTATTAACACACGTTCAAACTGAGGCTGGCAAACAGGTCTGTCTTAAACAAAGGAATGTGTGCTCTGCTTAATTTGCATTTAAGCAGTAAACAGAGTCATCAAGCAGGAAGGTAAACAAAGGAAGCTCAAAATAGGTGAGAAAAAAGCAACAGAGAGCATCCTTCCACATAGGCCTTTTTGTCTCCTGGTACCCAGCAGGAAATGTTTTACAAGAGAGGGACTAAAACCATTAAAAGGAGGGACACCCAAGGAACTGCTCTCTCCCCCGTTTCCCATTGAATTCACTGCACCTGAAGTAACAAATGAAGCCTTCATTGGTTTCTGGGAGAAGGGGTCCTGACCTAGAAGGTTTGGTCAGTAAGACTGCTGAAAGCATATGGTGAAAAACTTTGCTTGAATCTAATATTGTTTGTTAAGTTAGGCATTAGTAAATGTCTTATCTTTATTTTTCTTGTAACCATTTCTGACTCTTATGCCTCATTACTGGTACTCACTTAAATTTTCTCTTTGTAATTCATAAACTTGTTTTAGCTAATCCAGTGTGTTTAAACTGGAGTGTCTGGAAAATTCCATTTAGGGTGGCAAGTCTGTGTGCATATTAAAGACAATAATAGACTTTATAAAACTTGTATTGTCCAGCAGAGGGCTGAGCAGTACAGGACATACATTTCTGGGGGAAATATAAGACTGGGGGTGTATTGGGGTCACCCTGCAGTATAACCAACGCTGGTGAGAGCCAGAGTGATGATGGTTGAATGTACATCAGAGAAGCAACAAAGAAAGTCTCCAGAACAATTTGATTCCGGTGCAGCAAACCAAACAGGCTGCAGCATAAAGTGAAACATCGGGTAGGAAACAAAAGAGCTCTACTCAGAAATGGATGCAACCCCAGTGGAAATGGTCTAGGGGCTTGTCTTCACATTCAGAGGCATAGCTGCACTGGAGCAACTGTGCCTCTGTAGTGCTTTAGTGAAGATGATACTATGCTGACAGGAGAGCTTTTCCCATTGGCGTAGTTAATCCACCTCCCTGAGAAGCGATAGCTATGCTGATAGGAAAAGTCAGGAATCACTGCTCTATAGTTTGTTTAAATTTCTCAGCAGGAAGACTGAGACCCAGCAAATGACCAATACTGCTTCTGTGCTTGGGATTTCTATCCAAATATTGAGCAAACCCAAAAGACTTCAGCCATGTGACCTGACAAGGTCATAGTCTAAACTGGTATGGCTGCCGTTAGAAGAAAAAAAATCTAGCATTTTTTCATTTCAGAATTCCAGATCCGTGGTAAGTGGAATTATCTGGCTGTGTAAAGTAGTGCTGTAGGCTTGATATAACACAATTACTCAAAAGATGCTTCAGAGAAGATGCAATTTGCAAAGTCCTATGCTTGTGTTAATTGCTCCCTTTGGTTCTCCATTCGGCAAGATGCTCAATGCAACAAATTCTCTCTTTCAAGGTTATGCTGCTTCCAGATGTTTTCTCTTACCTGGAAGCTGTGTGTGATTATTCCCTCCATTACGACACAAGCAGGGAAAGAGAGGTCAACAGCCACTACACATAGTTTTCAAGTGAGTAAGAAATCTTCAAATAAAAAAACCTTTTATACACCAACATGTGTGAAACAGTAATTAATTCCTGGAATCTGTCCAGCTTGAACCTGGAGACAAACCTCAGATGAGTTGCAATAGATATCTGTATGAGTGATGTAAAAATAAAATGTATAAGCTCCACTTACCCTGAGTATGCATGAGGGACAACCCCCTGGTGTGAGCAGGAAAGACTGAGGTAATCAAATGACAGAGTGTTTTTTTAGTGGCAGTGTTTTAATTGTTGCCAAGATTTGGTGTGTGATAGGGGCTTTGTCTTCCTGTTATTTTTGGTGATCACTTCTGTTGGGAGCAGTGAATAAGAGATTGCAGCTTGAAAGTCAATTTCACATCCTTACACCAAATTTCTAGGCCCCTTGTCCCTTCAAGAACCTTGCTTTTCTACCTCAGAGATTTTCCAGTTTTGCATTTTAATAGAAATATACCTTAATCTGAATGTAATTTTCAGTGAGTTCATGCAAGTACAGTGTTCTTCAGATTGAGAGACAGTGCTATATGAATTTTTTTCACTAATTCCTGCTTGATGTCCTTATTAAAGTTAATTGTTGGATCAAGCCCCAGTCAGAACCCTCCCTCCTAATATTGAAGAAGTTTGGATTTGGATCAGGAAAAAATCTGCAGTGACTTACTTAAAGCTATAAAATTAGCTATCACGTTTAAGATCAATTACTTTGCTGCTTACACCCGTTTTCTGACAAACTTGCACTGATGAGGCCTTTTGTGGAGGTGCAAAAAAAATGAGTGTAATTCTACACACACACACACACACACACCCCTGTGCAGTGTTCACCCAGCATTGGTTATCAGGGTGAAGGAGCCTGGGTCTATTGAAGTACTGAGAGGTGGTATCAGGGTACAGCAAGCTTGACGGACACAGCAGTAAACAGCAGAGGTGCATTTGCTGTCTGTGCCTAGTAACAGCTGTTACGAATAGTCCGGCTGGTTTGTAACATCTGCTGTGTCTGAGTGCTTTTTCCTTTCGACGCCTCTAAGCCCATTGTGCAGCACACCTAGCCTGTCAATCATATCATGCCTCGCCCTGCCACTACACGTGGGTGCTCGACTGTCTTATTTTGGGTGTTCAGCAGCATAGCATCCCCACTTAGATCTGCAGCCTTGACCCTTAGGAAGACCCTCATGTGTTCATTTTACACCTAGTCAGAGCCTTTGCTGCAGCATCTTGCCCAGTACGCTTTAGTCCTTGAAATGACGGCCCCCTCACAACGTCCCCCTTAATCGCCCGTGTGGAAGACTTTATTTTTACGTGAACTCTTTTAATCAGTTGCCTGAAAGTTTCTCTGAGTATATCTTGGTCCAATTTGCTCCAAGCTGCAGCCTCTAAGGGTATTTATACTGCAATTAGGCAGCCACGGCTGGCCTGTGCCAGCTGACTTAGGCTTGTGGGGCTCGGCCAAAGGGGCTGTTGAATTGCAGTGCAGAGGTTTGGGCTTGGGCTGGAGCCTAAGACCCTGTGAGGTGGGAAGGTCCCAGAGCTCGGGCTACAGCCCAAGCCTGAACCTCAACACCACAATTAAACAGTCCCTTACCCTGAGCCCCATGAGCCCAACTGGCACGTGCCAGCTATAGGTGTCTAACTGCAGGGTAGATAGACCCTAAGGGCATTGTAAACCTGGTCTGTGGGGCCCAGGCTTGTGGACTCAGTGCTTTCCAAGCTCGCACTTGAGTGTCCGCACTGCATTGTAAGCCTGGGTTTACAATTGCTGGACCTGAGTCTCACAGCCAGGCTAATGTATCAGTACTGTATTATGCAGACTTTCTGAGTTGGGTCTGCAGCTTGACCTGCATTCAAAATGACAGGGCTTGGTCCTGAGTCTTAGTGGGACTCAGACTCTGATCTACCCCTCCAGCAGGGTCCTAGGACCCAGGCCCTGAATGCTTGCTGACCCAAGTTGGACTGATTTGGGTGTGGATGATAGGGGGACTTGGGCTCAAACCTGAGTCAGAGCCAGGCTCAATGTGCAGTGTAGACATACCCTAAGATGTACCAGGGTTAAAAAATGCTGGTGGCCTAAAACACAGTCGTTGTCAAATTATGTTAACAGAGGCCAGACATTCACGGTCATGTAGATAATAAAAACCATTATAAGGATACTTTATGTATCTATTGTGCTTTTCATCAGAGGATCTCAAAGCACTTTGAAAACGTGAATGACTTAAACTTCAGCCTCCTATGAAGTAGGGAAGCGTTAGCTCCATTTTGCAGATGGAGAAAACAAGGCACAAAGAAGTTAAGTGACTTACTCGTATACACACAGAGAGTCAATAGGAACACAACCTCCCAGGCTTGTGCTTTAACCACAAAACCAGCGTTCCTGCTTTAAAAAGAGGAAGACAATACATGTTCGGTCATTCCCCATAACATCTGACAACAGTATTTAAAGCCCACAAGACCTCCAGGGAAGGTCACGATATCCTCCTCCTATGTGAACAGGAACTGCGTTTGCTTCCCATTTCCAAGAGTTTGTGACACTTGTATTTGCTTGTTCCTGGACTGACATCTTTAGAATGTATTGTGTGGTTTGAAAGTCCCTGACTCATTGACTTGGGAAATAACTGTACGCCAGGGGCCCCATTCATCCCTGACGTATGTGGGATAGAAATGAGTGTTTTAACGTGCCAAGTAATTTTATCTGTAATCTAGAGAAACAAGTAATGGCAGGCCAGATCTTAGTAACTGTCTCTCTTAATGCCAATTCCGGGAGGTGACTCCCACTCTTTGGGGTTCATGCCATGCCTTAGCTGACACCACTACTAAAGACAAGTAAAATCATCATAGTTAGTAACTATAACTATTTTATTCAATAAAGAGAGAAATAAAATAAGACAAAACTAAACAGAACTCAGGCAGTGACCAGGAAGTGAATGGTTACTTCAGATACAATGTTTTCTGTATGTCTTTCTGTGAAGAGCTTTCTACAGAGAGACCTTGAGAATGGGTCCTCTGTTGGTGGGGATGCTCCCCTCTAGGTAAGATAAGACAAGTAATATTCCCAAAATTAGTAGTGAGTCCTGTCTCCGCATATCATCGATAACTAGAACAGTTTATAGCTGGTGTGGCAAAGTACCTCCTTCTCCTCAGCGGTCTCGGTCCTTTAAGCCCCGGAGACTCAGGCTTGGGCAAGGTAAACCCCTTGGGTTTTTCCCTTTTCCTTTTGGGAAGGCAATATAGCCCTTCTTTTGGGAAGGGCTCAGCGGCTTGGGGCACCCAGCCCCTCTGGTGCCTTTCCTGCTCCTGCTTCTGCTTCTCTCCCACTCTCAGTCTCTCTCACCTCTCTCCCCCCTGCCATGCACAGCAGGGAGAGTTTAAAAAGGGCTCCAGCAATCGCCGCCAGCTGGACCTAATTAGTTCCCTGGTAAGCCCTTCCCCAGCTGAACCTTATTTCCCCACAGTCCTCTCTCCTTAGTGGACAGGGAGAGGGGTTTTAACCCCCTGGGACCACTTACTGCCTCCACCTTTTGCAGCTATCTGCCCTGGGTTTACCACATATCCCCCCCCCCCCCTGCTTAACACTACAGTGTTGGGCTACTTGGGACGGACAGCAGTGCACTCGCGATAGGCCATCTGCATTGCCATGCTGGATTCCAGATCTATGTCGTACTATGAAGTGGAAGGGTTGGAGCGAGAGGAACCATCTTGTCACCCTCGCGTTCTTGTCTTTGTTTTGGTGCATCCATCGCAGAGGGGCATGGTCCGTGACCAGGGTAAATCTCCGCCCCAGTAGATAGTAGCGAAGACTTTCAATGGCCCATTTCACCGCCAGGCATTCTTTTTCCACCACGGCGTACTTCCGTTCTCGAGGCAGGAGCTTCCTACTGAGGAAGAGGACGGGGTGTTCCTCGTCCCCAACCATTTGTGAGAGTACCGCCCCCAGCCCTACTTCAGAGGCGTCAGTTTATAGGATAAACTCCCTCCTCCAGTCCGGGGCTACTAGCACAGGGTCTGTGCAGAGGGCCGTCCTCAAATCTGCAAAAGCGCCTTCGGCCGCGGTAGACCATTTTACGATGTCTGGACCCCTTGCTTTCGTTAAGTCCATCAATGGGCATGCTCTGGTGGCGAAGTGTGGAATAAACCTTCTATAGTACCCCACTAGTCCCAGGAAGGCTCTGACCTGTTTTTTCCGGAGCGGTCGTGGCCACTTCTGTATAGCCTCCAACTTGTTGAGTTGGGGCTTCACCAGGCCCCTCCCCACTATATAGCCGAGGTACTTAGCCTCCGCTAACCCAATCGAACACTTGGAGGGATTTGCAGTTAGCCCTGCCTTCCTCAGGGTGTCTAGGACTGCTTCCACCTTCTCCAAGTGTGTCTCCCAGTCAGGGCTATATATAATGACGTCATCGAGATAGGCTGCCGCGTACTTGCCATGTGGTCGCAGCAGTTTGTCCATCAGTCTTTGGAAAGTAGCGGGAGCGCCATGCAATCCAAAGGGGAGGACGGTGTATTGGTATAGACCCTCTGGAGTCGCAAAGGCCGTCTTTTCTTTGTCGGCCCTGGCCAGGGGGATCTGCCAATAGCCCTTGGTCAGGTTCAGGGTAGACATAAACCGTGCTTTTCCTAATCGGTCGATTAGCTCATCTATCCGGGGGATGGGGTACGCATCAAATTGTGACACCTCGTTCAGCTTCCGGAAGTCGTTGCAGAACCTCATACTGCCGTCCGGTTTGGGCACTAAGACCACGGGACTTGACCATTGGCTATGCGACTCCTCGATGACTCCTAGGGTTAGCATCTTCCTGACTTCAGTCCTGATCTCTTCTCTTTTGGCCTCCGGGATCCGGTACGGTTTGACGTTCACCTTCACTCCAGGCTCTGTGAAGATGTGATGGTGAACCTCAGTAGTCCGGCCTGGCTTCTCCGAGAACACATCCTGATTGCGTCTGATCAGGCTGATCACTTCTGATCGTTGTTCCGGGGTCAACTCGGGAGAGATCCCCACCTGGTCGGCCTGGTCGCGTTTAGGGGGCGTGGCGCCTAGCGCGACCACCGGAGCTTCTCTATCCTGCCAAGGCTTCAGCAGATTTATATGATATATCTGCTCCAGCTTCCGGCGGCCCGGCTGTCGGACCTTATAGTCGACCTCTCCTATGGCTTCTATTATTTCGTATGGCCCCTGCCACCTGGCTAGCAGCTTGCTCTCTGCTGTGGGTATGAGCACCATTACCCGGTCTCCCACATGGAACTTCCGGGTCGCTGCTTGACGGTTGTAGTATGTCTGTTGTGCCCCCTGGGCCTTCTCCATGTGTTCGCGCACCAGGGGGGCAACTTGGGCGATCCTGTCTTTCATCTGTAGCACGTGTTCGACGACATTTCTCCCTGGGTTTGGCTGTTCTTCCCAGCCTTCTTTAGCTAGGTCCAGTATGCCCCTGGGGTGGCGACCATATAACAGCTCGAAGGGGGAGAATCCAGTCGAAGCCTGCGGCACCTCCCGTACGGCAAACAGCAAGTAGGGAAGCAGGGTGTCCCAGTCTTTCCCGTCACGACAAACCACTTTCCTTAGCATGCTCTTCAGTGTTCTATTAAAGCGTTCGACGAGACCATCGGTCTGGGGATGATAGACCGACGTCCTGAGGGACCGTATGTGGAGCAATGCACATAGGTCCTTCATTAGTTTAGCCACAAAGGGGGTCCCTTGGTCTGTCAGGATCTCCTTTGGTATCCCCACTCAGACTAACTCTTTGGCTATGGTTTTGGACATGATGTTCCGTAGGGGTACGGCCTCGGGGTATCGGGTGGCATAATCCAATACTACCAGAATGTACTGATGGCCCCGGGCTGACTTCTCCAATGGCCCTACTAGGTCCATAGCTATTCGTTCGAAGGGGGTCTCTATAATGGGCAGAGGTATCAGAGGGGCCCTCAAGTGTGGTCGGGGCCCATGTATCTGGCATTCCGGACAGGACGTACAATATCGCCGGACCGCCACATAGATGCCGGGCCAAAAAAACCTCTGCAGGATCCGATCAAGGGTCTTGTCTATCCCTAGATGGCCCCCGAACAGGTGGCTGTGGGCCAGATCCATCACGCCCCTCTGATGTTTCTGTGGGACCAAGAGTTGTTCTACGACCTGCTCCTGGACCCGGACTATTCTGTATAGCAGATCATTCTTAATTACATAATATGGCCCCGGGCCCTTAACTCTACCTTCTACTGGGGCCCCATTCACCTCGACTACTTCCTTACGAATATGGTTGTATATGGGATCATTGGCTTGATCCTGACCAAAATTCCCGAGCGTAGTCCCCATTGGACCAAACTCAAGGGGGTCTACCTCCGTCTCCTCCTCGGGAAGAACCCCTGGGGTATCCGGCCCGGCGACGGGGTCATTAATCATCGGCTCCGATCCCCTGTTGGTTTTCCCTACCAGCGTAGCCTTCCGGTACTGGGTCAGGATCTTCGTCCCCCTTCTTTTATCCTCCCTCCGTTCCCTCCGAGTCTTCCGGGGCTTCCCCGGCGGGGAGAACAGATCCTGAGCAAACTCATGGAAGACTGGGGGCAGGCTACCTGTTGGGGCCACCCCCAGGGTCCCAGGGTCATTATTCCCTACTATCTCCTCCCCAGGGAGTAGGCTATCAAATCCTGGGAAATCCCGTCCGATAAGGACTGGGTAGGGGAGCTTCGGAACTACCCCCACCATCACCTTAGTGGGGTGTCCGAGAACTTCTGTTTTTACGGGGATGGTCGGGTAATAGTTGATATCCCCGTGCACACAGGAGATTCCTGAGCGCTTGGCCCGGGTTAGTTGGTCCTGCCCGACCAGCTTCCCCGAGACCAACGTGACCGCACTTCCGGAGTCTACTAGTGCGGTAGTCGCTATACCGTTCATCTTCACGGGTCGAGTGTATCTATGGGGGACCATCGCAACCCCGACAAGACTTATTAGATCACACGGACCCCCTATATCTCCCAAGTCACACTGCATGGGCTCTTCTAGGTTTGGGCATTGGGCGGCGATATGCCCCAATTCGCCACAGGCATAACACCGATACCCCACCCGGGGCCGCCCCCTCTCTTTCGGACTGCCGGGTTTTATACCCCGCGACTTCCTTCCCCAGTCCTCAAACCTCTCCAACCCCGCCGGCTGATCTTCCGTCTCCTTCCTCCCCTCTCTTGTCCGGCCTGGCACTAGGGGAAACCGGGGCCTCGGTGCGGGGGCTTGCCTCTGAATCTGGCGCTTTCCCTCCCCAGTGGTCCGGGAAAGTTCCTGGGCTGCTAAGTGTCTCTCGACCAGGGCAACCAGTTCGTCATAGGAGGCGGGATCATTTTGGCGGACCCACCCCCGTATGTCCGGAGGCAACCCCCTCATGTACCTGTCCAACACGAGGATTTCCACTATCTTCTCTGGTCCATGGGTCTCGGGATGAAGCCATTTCCGGGCGAGGTGGATTAGGTCGAATAATTGGGACCTGGGCGCTTTATTACCCCAGTATCTCCATTCGTGGAAGTGCTGGGCCCTGATGGCCGGCGTCTCGCCTGATCTTGCCAGGATTTCCGCCTTCAGTTGTGGGTAATCCATAGCTGCTTCCGTGGTCATGTCGAAATAGGCCTTCTGGGCATCCCCGCACAAAAATGGTGCCAGGATACCGGCCCACTGGTCTCGGGGCCAGGCCTCCCGTAGTGCCGTCCTCTCGAATGCAAGGAGGTATGCCTCGATATCATCGTCCGCCGTCATCTTTTGTAGATAGTGGCTTGCCTGCAGCGGCCGGATCCCCTGGGGCCCGTGCGTCGAAGCTTTTAACTGGTTCACTATTTCTGTCAGGGTGGCTCGATCTTGGGCCGCCTGCTTCATCAGTAGCTGGTTCGTCTCCTGCTGGACTCGTACCGCTTCTTGCTGGGCTGCCATCTGCACCCTGGTGGCCTCCTGTTGAGCCGCCGTGGCCTGTATCAAGGCCTTTACTACATCTTCCATTTTTTATTTTTTTGGGGGGGGGGTGATTTCCGCTGTCCAGCGGTGGCTTGCCATGGAGCCGCACTCACTCACATCCCACTCCTGACACCACGTGTGGCAAAGTACCTCCTTCTCCTCAGCGGTCTCGGTCCTTTAAGCCCCGGAGACTCAGGCTTGGGCAAGGTAAACCCCTTGGGTTTTTCCCTTTTCCTTTTGGGAAGGCAATATAGCCCTTCTTTTGGGAAGGGCTCAGCGGCTTGGGGCACCCAGCCCCTCTGGTGCCTTTTCTGCTTCTGCTTCTGCTCTCAGTCTCTCTCACCTCTCTCCCCCCTGCCATGCACAGCAGGGAGAGTTTAAAAAGGGCTCCAGCAATCGCCGCCAGCTGGACCTAATTAGTTCCCTGGTAAGCCCTTCCCCAGCTGAACCTTATTTCCCCACAGTCCTCTCTCCTTAGTGGACAGGGAGAGGGGTTTTAACCCCCTGGGACCACTTACTGCCTCCACCTTTTGCAGCTATCTGCCCTGGGTTTACCACACTGGGCAAAGGAATTTCATTTAAGAGTTGATTAATCCTGTTTGGTTTAGCATGGGTAACCTGAACAGTTTCTAAATAGCAAAGGTGAGTGAATTTAGCTAAGTCCTATGAAAACAAAGACAATATTTAAATTTGTTAGCTAAGAAAAGGAAGGAACAGTCTTGAAACAGATAAATTAATGGTTAAGAATCTTAATGTGATGTTCCCCTCTGGCATTATCTGGACCGGTGATCTGCTAGGCAGGGGTGGCACTAACTTTTTTGCCGCCCCAAGCAAAAAAAAAAACAAAAAAAACCCCAAGCGCCGCCCCGCAACAAAAAAAACCACCTCCCCAACATGACATCCCCCCCTCAGCACAGCTGCTCCGCCGAAACATGCGGGGGGCTGGCAGGGAGGGCGGCATGCCTGGCCAGGGGCGCCAGCGAAGATCGCGGCATTCCTGCCGCTCCGCTCCCCCAGCTGGGGCGCCGGCGGGGAGCGCTCCGCTCCCCCGGCCGGGGCGCCGGCGGGGAGCGTGGCATGCCCGCGGCCCCAGCCGGGGCGCCGACGGTCAGCATGCCCACCGCCCCGCTCCCCTGGCCGGGGTGCCGGCGGGGAGCGCGGCATGTCCGCAGCCCCGCCGGCGGAGAGCGGTGGTTTGTTTTTTTAATTTAAAAAAACAAAAAACCCCACAAAACCTCTGAGTGCCGCCCCTCTCCAGGTGCCGCCCCAAGCACGTGCTTGGTAGGCTGGGGCCTGGAGCCGGCCCTGCTGCTAGGTCACTCCAATCCTTGACTCTGGGAGGCAGCCTTACCCTGCTCTGCTATGAGAACCCCCACTCCTGGGCTGTTCATGCACAGCCTCTGGCATGTAAGCTGCTACTTGCAACTGAATGATACTAGCCAATATCTCCGGTCCCAGACACAACCCTTGGAACCTCCATGTTGCAGTGTCCAGTTATGCCCACTGGACGCTGCAAGCTTATATGAGTTCATCAATTTAACAAAGAAACTGATATGTACCAAGACTGTTATTCCAACGGGAGACTCTGACATGCTTCAAACCAAACACACTGCTTCCGGTAGAATAAACAAACAGATTTATTAACTATAAAGATAGATTTTAAGTAATTATAAGTCAAAGCATAACAAGTCAGAGTAGTTACCAAAATAAAATAAAATATATGCATGCAATCTAAACTCTCAACCCTATTAGACTGGACAGTAACTAGATTAAGCAGTTTTTCTCACCCCACTGGATATTGCAGTCCTTAATATACAGGTTTGGCCCAGGTTTAAGGAACAATCTCCTGTGTTAGAGTCTTGTCTTCTTCTCAGGGTAGGTCCACACTACCCGCCCGATTCGGCGGGTAGAGATCAATGTTCTGGGATCAATTTATCGCGTCTCATCTGGACGCGATAAATCGATCCCAGAAGTGCTCCCCGTCGACTGCGGAACTCCTGCTCGGCGAGAGGAGGAAGCGCTGTCGACGGGGGAGCCTGCCTGCGCCGCGTGGACCCACAGTAAGTAACCTTAGTTCTATCTAGGAAACGTCGACTTCAGCTACGCTATTCTTGTAGCTGAAGTTGCGTTTCCTAGATCGATCCCCCGGCCCAGTGTAGACCAGCCCTCAGTGTCTTGGTTGCTTGCAGCACAGGTGGGGGCAGGAAAAGGGCCCAGTATGTGCCCACTCTGACTGTTTTATACCCTCAGTCCATGTGCTTGTAGAACAACTCCAGGCATGTCTGTGGGGCATTGCTGAGTCTCTCCAAGCAAGGATGAGCAATTTCCCTGGTGGGGCCTCATGCAGGTGAGTCATTGCATTGTAGCTCCCTTGCTGGACAATGGTGTTGATGTATTGTTTGAAACCCCACCTGGGCATTGGTTACTTTCCTTGCTGTTGCCTCTGGGGGGCTAATATCTGGCTGATTCCCCCAATTTACAGCATGTTTTAGTGAACACCATACAACACAATTCTCATAACTTCATATGCATTAATGATATACATATATGGATAGAGAAATGACTTTCAGCAGATCATAACCTTTCCCTTGGTACCTTACAAGGCATGCTTTATATGTAAGATCACAGTTACATGTAAATGAGGAATATGGGGTTTACAGTATGCTCCCTCAAGGTATAGAATGTCACACTTACCTTCAGATTAAATCCCACTATTTCTGTCTATCAAGGTTAGCTGATGTCTCTTTTCCAGGAGTACACAGTCTAAACAATCTGATGTTTAATAGGAGAAACTGTTAGTACCTTCAAGTAAAATAACATTTCAATATCCCATTAAAATTATTACAGGAGAAATTTAAATCCAATCTCTTCGCAGTGCTTTTGCAAGTTCCATCTCACCAATGGTGCTGAAATCTTTGGTCATGTCATCGTAGGAGGTGGTTGAAATTTGGCATTTCCATCACATGAGGAGTTTTGAAATTTTGTTTAATCCTGAATTGGGAAGAAAAGTCAAAATCTCAGAAATTTTCATGAAACAAAATATTCCAAAAATATTGTTTCAATACAGCCAAAATGTTCTGTTTTGACTTTATTTTTGTGTTGCATATTACAAATATATACACCATAGAAGCCAAAAATTATAAAGCCAAAGTGAAACGTAGATCATTTCCCATAAATATTTTGATGAAATCATGTTCTTGTGAATCATTTAAAGTATTTTCCAATGGAATACTGATCTGTCCGATTTGGTTTTTTTTTTAAACCAGCTCTCATTATCCTGTTGCAGAAGCTGTACTGGGCCAGGAGGATGCTGCTTCTTGATGCTGTGCTGTGGTGTCATTGTCCTTCTTATCTGTTCTATTGCTGCTCCTGTTGAGATGAGATGAATAGGCTGAACCAAGGGCATAAGCATAAGAAAGTGAGCGTGCATGCATAAGAGCAAGAGTAGGTGTGAGTGAGCACATAGGAGCATAAAAATATGAGAATAAAGGTGTGTGAGCCTGTGCGCATCTGAGTCCAGAGTAATTTATATGCCTCTTTCCACAGTCTCACTGAAGGTGGGAGGCACACCTCTTTCAGGACTTGGCTGGATTGAAATATCAGCCACTGCCACCTTTCACTGGCTGAGGGCTTGGCTACACTTGCTTTGAGTTAAACCAGCCTTCGGGAGCGCGGTAGGGAAAGCGCTCCAGTCTGTCCACACTGACAGCTGCAAGCGCACTGGCGTGGCCACATTCGCAGCACTTGAAGCGGCATTGGGAGTGGTGCATTATGGGCAGCTATCCCACAGAGCACCTCTTCCCATTCTGGCGTCGTAGGTTGTGGGAAGGGGGCGTGGAGTGCGGGGCATTCTGGGTCCTGTCCCAACGCTCTGTGATGCATTGGTTCGCATGCCAGCAATCCCTGTGCTTCCGCCCACATTGGGCGCCATCTTTCAACAGTTTCTGTGCTGCGTGCTCTGTCTTCCCTTTCGATCTGCTGGAATGAAGCCCAAACTGCTGAGGAATACGCTGACGAGTCTCGCCAGCACGTCTCGTTTAGCATTCGAGCTACTCCTTAAGATCCAAAGTGACAGTGAGGAGTCCGACGATATCGAGTCGTGTAACACATACAACACAAAATTGCTTGTTTCATTCATGGACATGATCTCCATCGTGGAACGCCGCTTTTGGGCTCAGGAAACAAGCACTGAATGGTGGGATCACATCGTTCTGCAAGTCTGGGATGACAAGCAGCGGCTGCAGAACTTTCATGGGACTGTGTGCTGAGCTCGCCCCCCACTCTGCGGCGCAAGGACACGAATTTAGAGCTGCCCTGATGGTGGAGAAGTGGGTGGCTATTGCAATCTGGAAGCTGGCAACTCCAGACAGCTATCAATCGGTTGCTAACCAGTTTGGAGTGGGAAAGTCGACCGTTGGAATCATGTTGATGCAAGTTTTCAGGGCCATTAATCGCATCCTGCTCAGAAGAACTGTGACTCCGGGTAACATGCATGACATTGTGGCTGGCTTTGAACAAACGGGTTTCCCTAACTGCGGAGGGGCGATAGATGGGATGCATATTCCTATTTTGACACCTTTCCACCTAGCCTCCGAGTACGTTAACCGAAAGGGGTATTTCTCCATGGTTCTCCAGGTGCTTGTTGATCACCGGGGGAGTTTCATTGACATTAACGCAGGCAGGCCCGGAAGTAGGGTGACCAGAAAGCAATTGTGAAAAATTGGGATGGGGGTGGTGGGTAATAGGAGCCTATATAAGAAAAAGACCTAAAAATCAGGACTGTCCCTGTAAAATCGGGACATCTGGTCACCCTACCTGGAAGGGTGCATGACACACGCATATTTCGGAACTCTGGCCTGTTCAGGAAGCTGCAAGCCGGGACTTTTTTCCCAGACCAGAAGATCACCGTAGGGGAAGTCGAAATGCCCATTGTGATCCTTGGAGACCCCGCGTACCCTTTAATGCCGTGGCTCATGAAACCCTACACAGGGAGCCTTGACAGCAGCAAGGAACGGTTCAACTACAGGCTGAGCCAGTGCCGAATGACTGTGGAGTGTGCTTTTGGCCATTTGAAGGGCTGCTGGCGATCTCTATATGGGAAACTGGACTTGGCCGAAGACAGCATCCCCGTGGTTATATCCGTGTGCTTTACCATCCATAACATTTGTGAAGGGAAGGGTGAAAGATTCACTCAGGCATGGGCCTCAGAGGTTCAACACCTGGAGGCTGAATTTGCACAGCCAGAGAGCAGGGCTATTAGAGGGGCCCAGCGTGGGGCTGCAAGGATTAGGGATGCCTTGAGGGAGAAATTTGAGGCTGAAAACCACCAGTAATGTCTGGTGCCCTGCACGGGAGTTAAGTGCAGTGGCTGTGTTTGGTACATTGAATTGTAGTGCTTCTTGCTTTCCTGGGCTAAGGTATATTTTGCTTTATGCACTAATAAAGCATGTTTTCAAAAGTGAAAAACTCCATTTATTGAAAAGAAAATGCATTTATTGGGGAAAAAAACAAAGTAACACATCAATACCAGAGGGTGGCAAGAGAGTGGGGTGGGGACCGGTTCACTCATAGACTTGAGTTTGTCCTGATTTCATACTCTGGAATCCCGTCTGGAGTGCTGTGCACTGAGTGCTGCACTTCAGGATGGCTATAAGGCATGTTGAGCGCGGTTGAGTGCAGTGGATAAGGGTCGTAGTTTTCATGGGTGGATGGTGAAGCTCGGGGTGTAGGAGGCAGCTGGGGGTAGTAAGAACCTGGATATTGGGGAAAGTGGTTTGGATGAGACATGGGGGCACAAGGGAAAGAGTTTTGGGACAAGGGCTGCGGTGTGGGGCGAGCACTGTAGTGCTCCGCCTGCATGGCGACGAGCGCCTGGATAGAGTCTGCTTGCTGCTCCATTATGCTGATCAGCCGATCCGTGCTTTGCTGCCGGAGCACCGCATTTTGCTGCCAGTGATCCTCATTCTTATGGCAGATCCTCCTTTCACTCTCCCCCCACTTCTGTGCCTTTAGATTCTCGCTCACAGACTACTGCATAACTTCCTGCAGCATGTCTTCTTTGCTTTTACGCTTCCTTTTCCTGAGTCTTTGCAGTCTCTTGGATGGTGATAAGATGGACGGCTGAGATATCAAGGTTGCACCTGTAAAAGCAAAATGCAACACTTAACAGAGGAAGCATTGTACACACCAGACAGAGCAATGATTCCCCCGCACTTAAGGAGGGAAATCACAGTCCATACAAAACCATACTTTGCCTGTCCCAAAAAGAGCACACATAATCCACGGGAGCCCCAGAAATGGTGAGTAAGCATAGGGTTAAGGGGGACTGATTGTTTCATGGCTGTACTGTCCTCTGGGTTTCTGTGCCTTGGGGAGAGCCAACAGCTACAGGGGACACCTACACTAAACACTGTCCCAACATTCTCCACAGGAGCTCGTCCTGGAAGATATCTCGCTGCTGAGGGTGACCGGGGAATCAAGGGAGGGTCTTCTACTACAATGCGGCTTCCGCTCTGGCCCATACGCAGCTTGCCTGTGTGCAGCAATGGTCCCCCCACCCCTCGTGGCAGAGTGGCGTGGACACGTTAGCCTGACTGGGACAAGAACCATGCTGGGTCTCCCAATAAACCTGCGCATGCGCATTGCCCACGTTCTGGCTGAGACTTTTGAAGAGATCACCGATGCCGATTGCCACGATGTGAGAGAGCACATCAATGCACTATTCTGCATCTAGGCATGCATGCAGCCCTTACCCTCCTCACCCAAAGAGCCCGCACCTAAAAACTTCCTTCCCGAAAAAAAAAGCCGCTTACCGGGAACCTCCTCTGGTGTTTGTCCTTCCCCAAGCACCGGACGCCGTGACTGGCTGCCTTCCTCCTGGCTTGAGAAGAGCTCCTGGCTGCATGCCTCAAGGGATTCCGGGGTGTCTCCCCCCACCTCAGCACCCTCACTCAGGCTTTCGTCCGCCTTCTTCTCCCCACTTGTTGTGCTGGGCTCGGCAGTGTCCATGTTGGTCGTTGGAGCAGAGGTGGGATCACCCCCAAGTATTGCGTCCAGCTCTTTGTAGAATTTGCAGGTCGTGGGGGCAGCACCGGAGCGGCCATTTGCCTCGCGGGCTTTGTGGTAGGCATTCCGCAGCTCCTTCACTTTAACCCGACACTGCACCACATCCTGGTCACGGCCCCTTTCTGTTATGGCCCTTGATATGTGCCCGAAGGTATCGTAATTCCTACAGCTGGAGCGCAGCTGGGACTGCACAACTTCCTCCCCTCAAACACTGATGAGGTCCAGCACCTCTCTATTGCTCCATACTGGGGATCGCCTGGCGCGAGGAGGCATGGTCACCTGGAAAGATGCGCTGAGAGCACTCCACGCCTGGCTGAGCAAACAGGAAGGTGATTTTCAAAATTCCCAGGGAATTTAAAGGGTCTGATGGTTGGTCACCTGAGGACAGGGCAGCAGAGTTCAAAAGTGATGACCAGAGTGGCTAGAACAGGCATTGTGGGACACTTCCGGAGGCCAATCAGAGTGCATTAGGTGTCCACGCTTGCACTGCGGCGCTCCAGCGAGAGCGCAACAAGCGTTATTCCTCTCAGGGAGGTGGAGGACCAGGAGCACTCCAGGTGTGGAGTCAGAGCGCCCTTGTGCCTTTCCAGTGTGGACGGGTAGCAAGGTAGAGCGCTCTTGGTGGCTTTATTGCGCTATAACGTGCAAGTGTAGCCAAGCCCTGAATGCCTTCATTGGCTGGTAATTGGCAGCTTCAGCTCATGAATATGCAATTTACTAATGCATATGCAGCAGGGTTGTAATTCTTTAACTTCATGGATAATTGCTTTTGGGTTTGTGACAGGAAATTCTCAGAACATCTTGAAAGAGAGTTAAAATGCTATTTTTATTTTATTCAGTTCATTTTCTGATACATTACTTTACTTTCATAGCTCCAGCTCTGGAGTCGGTTCCTATACAAGGAGCCGCATATTAACTTCTGAAGAGCCGCATGCGGCTCCAGAGCCCCAGGCTGGCCACCCCTGGGTTAGTAGGAGTTGAAATTCTGTTTCAAATGAAGCCAGACACAGCTATTTCCTATATAAGTCTTTCAACCCTTAAACTGGTCTCTTTTAAATTTAAATTATTCTTAAAGAAAGTCTTTACACTTAAATGGTCATCGAAGAAGTTACTGCCCTTTCTTCCTACCAACTATGGAGAGGTTCTTGTCGGCCTGAGCTCAGTAAGCAATTGCTTAAGCTTTGCCAGACAACGATTTAATTATCCAATTAATATAAATTTGTATACTCATACCATAGTAACCAGTTGTGCCATCAAAGACCTTGCTATACTTGTACATAAAACATCTTAGTAGTCACATAACAATGGTTTCAGGCAGTTATTATATGAAGATTTGCATTTAGATATAAAACATTTACAAATAAACATCTCAAAGGAAGCTTATGCCATCTTAAGCATTTGAGGACCAATAAAGTATCATATGCTAGAGGTCTCATTCTGCCAGTACAAAAATATTTCAATAACTTATAGATGACAGTTTCCTAACTTAAATAGTGTTGCATCTAATACAGGGGAATTCTGTTTTAGACTTCATCTTCACAGATAAGAGGAATTGATATCTGAACTAAAAATTAGTGGTAGATCAGGTGCAAGTGATCATGTCTTGATTACATTTAATATGTGCAAACAGAATAAAGTCTAAATCTGTAATATATGTACTTGGTGGTTTAAAAAGGCCAGTTTCACAAAGTTGAAAACAATTATGTGCCAAATCAGCTAGAAGAATGTATTTAAACAGAAAAAAATGTGAATAATAACTGGAAACTGCTTAAGAACACCTTACAAGATGCTCACAAAACAACAATCCATTTTACTAGATGCCCAAAAAGCTACAGTTAAGAAAGAAGATTATGCTAGTTAAAAATCCAGCCCAATTTAGAAGGGAAGTGAAAGCAGCTATACATTTTTTTAAAAGTCTCAATATAGTACATAATGAATGGGGAAAGTTGATTGCAGTTAATATAAATTAGAAGATATGAAGGATGGAAAATTGATAAGGGAAGCCAAAAGACACAAGGTGAAATATATGGCCAGCAAAATTCAAGATAATAACAAGGAGGGGTTAAGTACATGAAGAACAAAAGTGGTTAATTACTAGATAAACATGGTAGAATTGTCAATAATAGAATTGGCAGAAAAGGCAGAAATGTTCAATAAATATTTCTGTTCTGTATTTGGGAGAAAAAGTAGATGTGGTCTGTGATGCAGCAGGGAGTGGGAAGGATTTGACCTGGGAATGTTGCGGGGGAGTTTCATTGGGGATGGGAGACTTTCCTTGAGGGAAGATACCTATATATATATATATATATATATATATATGGAGATATGCCTATGTCATAGAACTGGAAGGACCTTGAAAGGTCATCGAGTCCAGTCCCCTGCCTTCACTAGCAGGACCAAGTACTGTCCCCTGACAGATTTTTTGCCCCAGATCCCTAAATTGCCCCCTCAAGGATTGAACTCACAACCCTAGGTTTAGCAGGCCAATGCTCAAACCACTGAGCTATCCCTCCCACCCCGAGCCTGTAAGCTGAGCCAGGAGGGGGGTTGGAGCGTAGTGACACCTTCTGCCAGGGAAACTGGACAAAGGCTGGAGGAGGAGCTGGGGGGAGGCTGGGTGAGACGGCTGGAGGGGTTTCCAGTTTGGAGTTGGCTGGGGAAGAGGAGGGAGCCCCAGGGCTGTGGTCTAATCTCCCTGCCCCCCAGAAGGACCTGACTGAGTGGTCCTGTTTGTGCCTACAAGCTCTGGTTTGGACTGTGTTCCTGTCATCTAATAAACCTTCTGTTCTATTGTCTGGCTGAGAGTCACAGTGAATCGCATGAAGTGGGGGTGCAGGGCCCTGATACCCCCTCACGCCGTGACATAGTCATATAATACAATGACGGTATACTTTCCATTCCTACAGTAACTATGGATGTTGTTACACATCAGCTATGAAAATCAGATGTTTTAAAGTCAGCAGGTCCAGCTAACTTGCATCCAAGAATTGTAAAAGAGCTGATTAAGGTGCTGGATTGTTAATGTTGATTTTCAGTAAAGTCTTGGAACACTGGGGAGGTTCCAGAGGACTGGAAGAAAATTAATGTTGCACCAATATTTTTAAAGAATAAACAGGATAAACAGGACCTGGCTGGGCAAAGAGATCGAGTAAATAGGCCCCCTTTGAGTTTGTTTGATATATTTCACATCACATCTTAAGCATCACTCTCTTTGGAATATTGTAAATAAAGAGCATCCTCACATTCTTTTACCCAGACAGGTCTCTTCTGAAAAACATACCTTACAAAGTTTGTTTTCTTGAGATAAAGATCACATCTATACCAGACTAATATCTTATAGAAGAAGTGTGTGTCTTGGTTTTTTAGAAGACGCTTTTGTTGATTGTTTCTTATGGTAAAATGATTCCTAGATTTACAACCTGCCATTTACAATACATTTAAAATTTGCAATTAAAGACGTAAGAATGGCCATACTGGGTCAGACTAATGGTCCATCTAGCCCAGTATCGTCTCTTCTAACACTGGCCAATGCCTAGGGTGACCAGATAGCAACTGTGAAAAAACGGGGCGGGGGGGAATAGGCGCCTATATAAGAAAAAGTTCCCAAAAACGGGACTGTTCCTATAAAAATGGAACATCTGGTCACCCTACCAATCCCAGATGCTTCAAAGGGAATGAACAGAACAGGGCAATCATCAAGTGATCCATCCCCGGTCATCCAGTCTCAGAATTGGCGGTCAGAGGCTTAGGAACATGTAGAGCATGGAGTTGCATCCCTGACCATCTTGGCTAATAGCCATTGATGGACCTAACCTCCATGAACTTATCTAATTCCTCTTTTAACCCAATTATAGTTTTGGCCATAACAACATCCCCTGGCAACAAGTTCCAAAGATTGACTGGGCATTGTGTGAAGAAATACTTCCTTTTGTTGGTTTTAAACTGCCTCGTATTCATTTCATTGGGTGACCCCTAGTTCTTGTGTTATGTGAAGGGGTAAATAACACTTCCTTATTCACTTTCTCCACATAATTAATTATTTTATAGACCTCTATCATATCCCCCTTAGTCATCTCTTTTCCAAGCTGAACAGACCCAGTATTTTTAATCACTCCTCATATTGAAGCTGTTCCATACCCTTAATCATTACAAAAATACATGGAAACATGCACAGAATACCTGTGAGCATTTGAGCCTTTTGCTCTTTACAAAAAATCAGTTTCTATGTTTTTGCAGGAACTGGGTGTATTTTTCCCCCTTACTAAATTGGGCTCATGTTAACATGACCTCAGCTTGGTTTGTTCTGTACTGGTTTAGGAAACCTGGCTTATGCTCAGTTACCTTCTAAGCTCTGCATTTATTTTTAGTCATATACTTGGAAGTAATAGTACCTTTGTTAGAAAATAATAATAATAGAAAGAATACAGAAGCTCTGGAGTTTGAAACTACGTTCCTTAAAATTAAACTGAATTCATGGAAATGTATGTCCTTCAATGGCATGTAATCCAAGAGAGGCAGGGAAAGGGGGTATATGTAATAGCTAGCCACATACCCTGAAGCCAATACAACCAAGAGTATAAGTAAATTAATAAAATAATACAATCAACAATGCATAGCAGCATCTCACATCTCAGAAAACTTCATGTTTTGCCTCCAGCCTGCATCACCACCTCTCTGGCTGCACAATATCTGATGGCTCAGTGACCGTGAAGATGAAAAAAAACTCCTCTCACTCAATGATCCGGAGATTGAATTCAACAAGAAGTTTCAAATTAACTTTAAAATTACTCTTCCGACACCACCCCCACCCAGAGCCGGATTAACTCTTCGGTGGGCCCGGGGCTATTCGATTTTGTGGGGCGCCTGTATACAAGTCTTTTTCCTAATTTAAAACAAAACAATCACTATTCTGGCATTGAGGCTATTAACACTATACTAAACTTGCCTGTTAATTAACACAAACCCATTCTGTGGTTACATTTCAGTCTTAAAACATGTAGAATAGAGTTAAGTGAATTCAGAATAGCCTATTTCTTACCTTAGAACAGCTGTTATATCAGTTTCTTTCTGGGATGGAGTTTGGGTGCAGGAGGGGGCTCCAGGCTGGGGCAGAGTGTTGGGGTGCAGGAGAGGGTGAGGGGTGCGGGCTCTGGGATGGAGTCTGGGTGCAGGAGGGGGCTCCAGGCTGGGGCAGAGTGTTGGGGTGCAGGAGAGGGTGAGGGGTGTGGGCTCTGGGAGGGAGTTTGGGTGCAGGAGGGGGCTCCAGGCTGGGGCAGAGTGTTGGGGTGCAGGAGAGGGTGAGGGGTATGGGCTCTGGGAGGGAGTTTGGTGCAGGAGGGGATTCTGACCTGAGGCAGAGGTTTGGGGTGCAGGAGGGGGTGTGGGGTCTGGGAGGGAGTTTGGGTGCAGGAGTTTTGCGGTGGGCCCTTTAGCCCGAGGCCCTGGGCTGAAGCCCCTAAAGTCCCTGCGTTAATCCGGCCCTGCCCCAACCTCCTTTGATGTACTTCTAAATGCAATTTGCCATACACAGGGGCATACTCTGATGCCGTAGGAACTTTTACAGAGGAAATCTGGCCTATCCTGGCAAACATTGCTTTAGCACACAACCTCTCTTTCCTGATTAATATTTATGAAAATGAAAAATGAATGGCCTGAGTTTCAGAGGCATCAAGCAACCACAGCTGTGGGCACTCAGCACGTCTGAAAATTAGGTTACAGAGGCACTGTCCAGAGGCAGACTTTGGGTGAAATTCTGATGTCAGAGACACTGGTACAAAGCCAAAGTAGCTGCCGAAGTCAGTGTGATTGAGAGCAGAACTTGACCCATAGGATCTGTGCAAACCATCTTACATGTCACTCAGACACCACAATCCAACCTGCAACACCGCTAACCCCTCACCTCATCTGACCACAGACTGCCAGTTATGCTGAACTGTGCCAGCTGGAGCAGTGGCTTAGCAGTGTGTGTCATGGGGTGTAAATAGTCTACACTGGCCCAGCAACCAAAGAATTAATACAGGCACTGCCGGTCACTGCTGATTGGAAGCCTTGCAGCAGCTGGGAGGATAAAAGGGCTGGGAAGGAGGGAGATGCGGGGTGGCTACCAGAGGAGTGAGCAGGCTAGAAAAAGGAGCTCCTGCCAGCAAACTACTAAAGAGCTGCCTAGAGACAACAGCCCAGGAAGGGATGAACTGACTGACAGGCTGGAGAGCCTGCAGAGATCCAGGGGGCAGTAGGAAGGAGCTCAGAGCACTGTCAGAGTTGAAGAACCCTGATTTTGCTTCTCTAACTTGAGGGCCCTGTGCTGGAACCCAGTGGAGTGGGCAGGCCTGAGTTCCCCTACCAACTCCCTGGCGGACTTAACTGAGGAAAGGCTTTTCAGACTCCTGGGCACCGGGATTAGACTGACAGCCCCAGTAGGCTAGGCTGTGCCATGTGTGGCTAGAGGGGGTGCTGTGCACTGATGCACCCCCATGCTGTGTGGTTTAATCACAACTGGGGAAGGTAACAGGAGTGTATGTCAGGGTGGGGGAGGGGAAGAAAAAGCCCCGAAGAACATCTTGGATCTGCCGCTATATGGATCCACCAGCTCAGCCATTGAAGAGCAGAACTGGGGCAGCCACAGGATCTAATATCACTGCCTCACAGGCCTGCTGAGGGGTGGAGGGCAAAGGGGACAATTGCCTAGGGGACCAGGTGATTTAAAAGGGCCCGGGGCCAGCACAGTGGAGCTAAGGCAGGCAGGAAGCCTGTCCTCGCTCTGTGCCACTCCTGGAAGCGGCCGGCACTGCCCTGTGGCCCCTGGGGAGGGGGTCTCTGTGTGCTGTCAATTGGGGACTGCGGCCAACGGGAGCTGTGGGGGCGGTGGCTGTGGGCAGTGGTGCGAGGAGACCTCCTGGGTCCCCTGCCTAGGAGCCTCTGCCAGGGGGGTGTGCTGGTTGCTTTCGGGAGCTGCCAGAGGTAAGTGCTGACCCCCTGATCCCCTCCTGCACCCCAACCCCCTGCCCTAGCCTAGAACCTGCACCCAAACTCCCTCCCAGAGCCCACACCCGCACCCCCTCCTGCACCCAAACTCCCTCCCAGAGCCCGACCCCTACGCCTACCCCTTCCCTCACCCAAACTCCCTCCCAGTGCCTGCACCTCGCATCCCCTCCCG
Organism: Chelydra serpentina; assembly: GCA_037349315.1. NCBI lineage: Eukaryota > Metazoa > Chordata > Testudines > Chelydridae > Chelydra > Chelydra serpentina. The sequence continues at coordinate 125,809,256 of JBAIAC010000008.1, forward strand.
CACCCAAATTCCCTCCCAGAGCCTGCACCCCTCACCCCCTTTCACACCCCAACCCTCTGCCCCAGCCTGGTGAAAGTGAGTGAGGGTGAGGGAGAGCGAGCAACGGAGGGAGGGGGGATGGAGTGAGCAGGGGGCGAGACCTCAGAGAAGGGGCGGGACAGGGGTGTGGTCTCAGGGAAGGGGTGGGGCAGGGAGTGGGGCAAGCATCTTTGGGTTTGCACAATTAGACAGTTGGCAACCCTACCAGGTGAGCATGTGGAAGCCCTGGCCGTGCTGGAAGAGCGCACCCAGCAGCACAGCCGGCAGCTCGCTGGGCACCAGCCAGCGTAGCCGCAGCACCGCCCCAATGTCAGGCGGGTCGCATCCGCACGGGCACGGCTTGTGTGTGTGTGGGGGGGCCCCATTGATGTTCTGCCCTGGGGCCTGGAATTGCTGTTGGTGGGCCTGTTGCCTCAGGACTCTGCAGCTTGAGGTGGGGGAGAAGGGAAGATTCCTTTTCTCCCCAACGCCCCCCATGTAAAAGAAAAAACTCAGTCCCGCTATGCAGTCTGTGCACTTGGATTTGCCCTAAATTTCTATAGCAGCTTTCATCCAAGGATCTCACAGTGCTAATTAAACATCATACCATGCTATTGCTTAACCACAGTGTAGCACTCACACAATGCCTTTCATCTATGAGTCTCATAACATTTTATAAAGAAAGGGAACTGTTGTTATCCCCGTGTCACAGATGGGGAAATTGGCCCATAGGAAAGGTAAATAACTTACCCAAGCCAATTAAGAACCAGGAATAAAGCCGAGGAGTCTTGATTTCCAGCCTTCCAACCATCAGCCTACACACCGTCCCCTAAAATACGCTATAACACAATATTTTATTTGGTATTATAATAATCTGTTGATATTGTATTTGTTATAAAATGCAATATAAAGCAAGTTAAACCAAAGTAAAAAAGAAGAACCAACCATAGCCAGCCTTAGCAGACATTTCAATACCTCCAAACAAAATCTGGACTAAATTTCCCATGATGATATAAAAGATAGTCCGTAAAATCATAGACCTTTCATGTACTGTATTATCTCTCAGCCAAGGCAATCCCTGGTGGCAATGATAATGAGTTTGGGCTGTCAGCTACCATAGTTGCATTATATATGCAGTTGTACTTTTAAATTAAACATGTCTTATTTTACATATAGTGGAACATTAATGCAAGCTGCACTCTCGCTTTTCAGAAAAAAATTATGCAGCCCATCCCTTCTGTGTTAGCGAGGAGACATACATCAAAGGAGCGCCGGAAGACTGATGCAGGCCCTCTAAAGACACGAACTGTCAAAATACGTTCTAGACCATTTCAGAAATTCATCTCATTCAATCCTGAACATAACAGCAGCACTTCAAAAACGGAGGTGGGCTGGATTTTCATTCTGCTCAGAACTCATATCCTCCCCTCTGTGTTAGTTTCCGGGCTTTTTTTGTTATTATTATCCTGGACTTCATTTTTGCTTTGGAAGCATCAGGGTGCCTGATATTAATGCAATTCTGTCAGTAGCTCTTGGCATTTCACAGAGGAAGACAGCATCCCATCTCCTTTAATACTGAAGAGCTGATCTTTCATGATCATAGAATAAAATGCAGAAGTTACCAGGTGAAGTTCAAAGGCCTGCGTTACACAGGAGGTCAGACTAGATGATCACAGTGGTCTCTTCTGGCCTTGGAATCTATGAAGCTATTAGAATCAAAGCATTTTATACATTTTTTTTTAAAAAGGGGGCCGTATGCCAAATTCTGCCCCCCCCCCCCTTCAGATGTATGTGGGCAGTTCCCAGTGACTTTCATAGGAGTTATGTGCAACCACTTGTGAAATTCTTCCCTTGATTACGGACCCAAGAAAGGCCCTCATCTTGGAGAATCCTGTGCCAGCCCTGCACAGAGAGTGATAAGGTGCAGTGGGGAGGAGTTGTGCTAGGATGGGAGTAGAAAGAGACAAGGTCCATGATATCAGGCTGGAGTGAGTACCTTGCCATTTTTAACTGCATCTGGAAATGACTTCTCAGCTAGGGCAGGTGTCAGGTAGACACCGGTGATTCGGCTGTGCTTCTTTGTACATGTTTTAATAGCCCAAAACTATTCTGGGACTTGTTTTAATAGCCCAAGAAAGAGATGAAGCCATGCATGAGGCTCTCACGGCAGGTGCTAATCAGGCAGTGGCAGATATTGGACATGTCGCTGATGTGGTGTTATGTGAGCAGTGCCCTTAATACCACGGTACAAGAGAGCAGCTACAATCCATTGTGGTGTAACCTATTGGTAGCACCTTGCACTGGCATGCAGGAGACCCAGGAAATACCTCTCCTGTTGTTCTTCATGAGCTGGTAGGGACGAGGGTGACCAGATGTCCTGTTTTTATAGGGACAGTCCCGTTTTTTGGGACTTTTTCATATATAGGCTCCTATTACTCCTCACCTCCTGTCCCGGTTTTTCACAGTTGCTATCTGGTCACCCTAATAGGGACTGGTATGGAATGCTGCAATGGCAGCACATTTAGCCCTAGGAGACTCATCTGACAGATTACAGTGGGGCGTTACAGGCTGAAAAGGGAGTTCTGTCCATTTCTCTCTAGCTAAATGAAGAATGATCAGTGTAGAGCCTTCAGAACGGACGTTGGATGGAGTTAAAATGAGGAAAATAGATTGTTCCATCAGGGGTGCAGAAGACTCTTTCTAGCAAAAACTAATTGTCTCTAAATAATAGCTATGCTAAACAGGGCCATTTCAGTCTGCCTCTACAGTCAAGAGACCATGGATTCAAGAGTCCTGTATAAAGCTAACACACAAGACACTTTTATTGCATCAGTACTTTGCACATTAAAGATTCTCTGTGAATGAATTTCCACAATGGACTGAGCATCCATCATACCCATAATCTGCGTATGAAGGATCTCTGATGACAGATTGACTGGATTATTGGACAGGCAGAAAGAACAGGTATTAGTCATTTATAAATTCTAAAAATAACATTTTCAAATAGTTTGGAAGCATCAGGTTACACAACAACTAAGCTAAATCACCATCCAATTTCATTACATTGCCCTTATCCTCTCTCAGCCTTCCTGCACTATTGCATGTTATAGCTACTTATGTTCTGTTTCAAATTACATTGTAAGATCTTTGAGGTAGGGACTATGTACTAGGGAACACCTAGTACACTGGAGCCCCCAGTAACAAAATCCAAAGTTGATTAAAAGGTGTAGCCAATCATTTGACTACACTCGCAGTTCATTCTTAAAATGGTCGAGAGACCAAATAATTGAATCTAGCCAAATTTATTGTCTAAAGACAAAACAGTGCCATACAAAAAGGAAACCTACATACCCTCCTTCTGGGAACCAAATTCCCACAGCACGTTCAACAGACACATGTGTACTTCAAAGATATGTTACAAAACTTTCTATATGTGACTAAAATCCAACGCACCATGCCTTAATTTGTTGTTCTGTACCTTATCTTTGTTTTGGATACTAGTACTCCAGGTATTGGTTCATGAAGGTACCTCCCTATACTTTACCTTATCTCATTTTGAATACTACATTCCAAGTGTCGATGAGCCTGAAAATACTCCCTAATTGTACTTCATACAAAGTATTTATGCATCTTTGCTTTGACAAATTTCCTATTTTCTAATGCCAAAGCTGACTTTGCAAAGGGTTGTGAGATACTGGACATGGATGAACATAACTGTCGGAAGAGCATTTTACATTCAGTTAACATAACTTTCTAACATACATATATAATGTATATTGTATAAATACAGGCACATAATACCTATTTACATGGTGTATACTATGCCTATCATATATGTATTGCCTAACATGCTGGATGTTGAAGCTAGACAAATGTGGACAGGAAATGAGGCACAATTTTTGAACAGTGAGGTTAATTAACCAATGGAACAACTTACCAAGGGTCATGGTGGCTTCTCTATCACTGGTGATTTTAAAATCAAGATTGGCTGTTTTTTCTAAAAGATCTGCTTTATGTCAAACAGGAATTGTTTTGGGGAAGTTCTATGGGGACCAGCTGATCATAATGGTTCCTTCTGGCCTAATAATCTATTAATCAATCTTGATTGCAGCTGTTGGATGCTACCACAATAAAACAATAGTAGTCATAGAAGTATGTTCTGTTTAAGGAACCCACACATGAAATGAGCTGCACTGTGGAGCTCTGAAGTTTGTGCCCGTGTGTTCAGTGGGTGGGTAACGTCATTTATTTATATGTAGGTATTCTGCATCTTAACTGAGTATCTGCTTTCATGTTCCCACTTGACAAAGAAATGCATCTCCAGTGTAGTTTCATAAAAATGGGTAGACACAGCACAAAACAATATTAAAGCAGTATGTTACCAGCATGTGCAAGCAGATCTGGAGGGAACATTTTTAAGCCTAAGCTAATGCAAACTTTATTTGTAATAACATTTCTGAAGCATATGCAGCTGTGCAGTCACTAGGGAGTCATATGGCTAGGCTATACATATTTTTTCATATCTGTTAGGTAAATCAGAGAAGCAAATGCAGGCTCTAGTGCTCTGAAACATGGGGCTAAATCCTCAGCTAGTGTAAATCAGCGTAAGTTAATTGACTTCAATGTTCCTATGCCAACGTCGAGCAGCTGAGGACTGGCCCAATATGTGGATTTGTGACACTCCCAGGAGGACTTTGGGCCCATAAGCCAATTAATGAATTTCAAAGAGCAATAAATATAGTAAATAAATCTTGCTCCAATATTGTTCACGCGACCCAGAAAAACTATCCATTTTCCTTTGATCAGCATTGTGGCATTTCAAAAGAAAAGAAAAACTTATAAAGATGAATTAACCAAGAATTGTCTGTGACTGGAAATTTGGCACCTTATTGTAAAATGTCATCTTTCTGGCACGACTGAAAAGAGGAGGTTTTCTTTTTGTTTCCAGGCTTATGAACGAACTGAAAGAAACAAAAGAGATTATCTATAAAATGTGAATGAAGCATGTGGCAAGCACGTCTATTACATGCATAGCATGTCCCACACATACATTTTGGCTGTGTTAAAAACTGTGTCACACACAAGAGAGCAGTGTTTTTTTCATAACCTAGTTAATTGATATCAGCAAATCATGTGCATAATACACCTTTCACTTCACTGATGTCCCGCCCAGTGCAGCAATCCCTGCTCAATAATGTTGCAATGCATCTCACTCCCAAATACTGAGACTGGTAAAGCCTGCACTTAATTGATGGGATTGCCAGAGCAGCAATGTAGGAGAACATTTTAATTCATATCAATTTTGCATTTTAATTGATAGGAGGTGCTAGGTATGAGTCATTAAGGATGTTTCTCGCCCCCTTACGGCCTCCCCTGGGAATCCTTCTCCATCCAACCCCTCCTGTTCCCTGATGGCCCCCCCGGGACCCCTGTCCCATCCACCCTCACTGCTCTATCCCTGGACCTCCCACCCCTAACTGTCCCCCGCCGCCCCATCCAATCCCTCTCCTTCCTGACTGCCCCCCAGGACTCCTGCCCCCATTCAACCCCCCTGTTCCCCACCCTCTGACCACCCTGACCCCTATTCACACCCTCAGCCCCTGACCATCCCCCCAAACTCCCCATGCCTCTATCCAGCCCCCTCTGCTCCCTGCCCCCTTACCGCACTGCCTGGAGCACCAGTGGCTGCACCAGGACAGGCCCTCACACCACCCGGATGGAGCCAGCCACGCCACGGCGCAGCACAGAGCACCGGGTCAGGGCCACGGCTCTGCAGCCCCGCTGCCCAGAGCATTGCGCCGGTGGCACAGTGAGCTGAGGCTGCGGGGGAGAGCGGAACAGCGGGGGAGGGGCCGGGGGCTAGCCTCCCGGGCCAGGGGTTAGGCAGGAGGGTCCCACGGGCCAGATGTGACCCGCGGGCCGTAGTTTGCCCACCTCTGTATTAGAAGGTCAGAAAGGAGGCAATAGAAGTTGAAGGCACTCAACTTCTTGCAAGACTGGGTCCTGTGTCATCTACATTCAACTTTCACAAAAGTAAAAAAGCTAGAGAGGGGCCAAAACAGAACCTTAAATTTGAATCCTTTGGATTTTTTGGGGTGAGTGTGTGCATGAAGTTGCTTGGATTAAAATCCCCAGAATTGAATGTGCTTCTATACTTTTGATTCATGCATTGATCACAAACCAAAAGGGGTTCTCTTTCTATATTCCTTGTTTTTGTCATACAACAGCAGCTATTCTCACAGGATTTGGGGCCAAAATGGTGGATTTCTCATGATAGCAACTGTTCCCATGAGCTTTCTATCAACGGAGACAACATCTTGTCAGAATACTTTGCAGAATTTCAGTGCTGTCTAGCCCTGCTATTTGGCCTTAGTCTTAAACCTAATGTGATCACCACCTGTCTGCCTGTGTCTAGTAAAATGCTTGTACTGAACATTTTTTGTCTGTTCCATTCATGGTGTTGTTTGGTACATCACCGCCTACACAGTGAACTTTATATCCTGTTAATAATCCTAGTGATCTTTTTTTTAATGGCATGGGATTAATTTATTTATACTAGACAGATTTTATATAACCTGAATAAATTATATGGAAGTAATTTTCAATAAGAAAAGTGGACTATCACCATGTTTTTCTTGAACAATGTCAAGTATGGGTGTAAAATGACAACTGGCCTTCATAGCAAGGAGTAGGTGAGAGGTATATACGTGCTGGCATTCCTAAACATAACTTGTTCTTAGCTAAGAATTTCAGCCTGTAAGTCTCTTGGTTTATGTGGCCTTAAATTAAACATTGCACACTATGAAGAGATTTTCAAAAAAATGCCTCGGGGATTTAGGAGCACCATCCTAGTTTGACTTTCCTAGTGCTCCTAAATCCCATTAGGTGTTTTTGAAAATCCACCCAGTGTAGCTTGGCTTTCGAGCCCCTTCTCTCTGAATCATGGCAGGAGTTAAGCATTAACCTTAAATGGACCCTGTCTTGACTATTTGCATTAACGGTGAATCTACAACTGCCATTGGCAGCTGGCTCCATTGCTGAACTGTTACAGCAATAAAGTTTTTCTTTGCTGCACCTTAGGCTCATTAGTACCTATGATTTAGTATTCAACAGATATCTAGACAGAGAAGGCTGGGAGACATCTGGATGAGATAGTGTGGGACAGGAAATACTACAGACAGCAGCCTAGCACAGTGCTGGCATATTGCATTAGACTGCTCACGAAGTAACACCTGCTTCAAAACTTAATTAAAAAAAGAGAGTCCCAATTAGCACTCAGGTTAGAATTTTGTCAGGCTGACAGAAAATCTAACAGCATTTGAGGAAGCGCAGAAGTGTTTGGTTAATGTGTTGCTTTCCTGTGCATGAGTTCTCCTTTTCGGTATGCATCAGATAAACTCTGCTGGTTTCCTAGTAAACAGCTGTCTCTCAGCTGGTGATGTGTCATGAATTAATCAGCCTGAAAAGCGGTGTGGCTGGTTGTGAGTGCAGTGCCTCAGAAGTAACTCATGTTTGGTTCATCATGCTTGCTTCCTGCTTTTCAAGGGCTATCACTAAAGTGAATTATTCTAAGGCTGCAGAGCACAAAGTTCTGCAACAGGCAAGCAGCCAATATCAGCAAACAGATTTTTTTCCCATTTATTTAATTCCCACCATTCAGTGTTCTCCATATGATTTTCTTCATCAGAGGCTTCATAGCAAGAGGCCAGCATCAGCAGAATAGCTTTCATGTTTCAATACTGGCAATTGTTTAAAAAAACAACAACAATTAGACTAATTCCTTGATATATACATGTGAACTTTCCCATCTGTATCTGGGCTGGAATCCAAACTACAGTAGAGATTTCATTATGTTTTCAGGACTGTGCATACATACCATACACCTGGGATATGAATATAGTCACTTGACCTGAGATGTGACAGTTATCAAATCTCCACCACTTTGCTGCTATCCATGGGCAGCAGTTAGAGTTCTTGTCAGAGATTGGTTTTTTAGGTACTTATATGGCCTCTATTATTGTAGTATCTGAGAAAATCTGTAATGTATTTATCCTCAACAAGTAGTTCAGTGCTATTAGCAAATGGGGAACTGAGGGTCAGTGAAACTAAGTGACTTGTCCAGGGTCAAACAGGAATTCTGTGACAGAGTAGGAAAATTGAACTTGGGTTTTCCATGGTCCAAGCTAACAGCCTAACCCCTGGACTACTTTTCTCATCCTCTCTTGGTATTTTTGATATATGTGTCTTAGCATTGCTTCAGTAGTTATAACAAAGCACACTGTGTCATCAGTGGATTGAGGTCAGCTAAGAGGTGTCAACCAAGAGAAATCTCAACTCCTTTCACTTGTCAAAACCTTACAAGGTTTGTCTCGTAATAAATTCTGTGTATATGTTAAAAACCCTTGGGGACAAAATACACTCTTGTCTTTCCCCCTGTTCTGGAAAACTACTCACTGCTGCCGACTGCTGTTTGCATTGTTGGTGTCTGCCAGTATCCTCCAAACATGGTTGTCTTGGATGGTATCAAAAGCACATGATCAATAGGTGATTGTACTCTGCATTTTTCAATTATGTGATCGATTTTTGCGACTTGGTCATATGTGCCTCAGCCCTCTCCGAAACTAACTTGTTGTGATGGTAGTTCTGCTTCTATCCTTTGTTTTATGCAATCCTGTATTATGTAGAGCAGAACTTTGCTTGTGTGCGATATCGGGGATATGGTGCGATGGTTACTAGATGCTATAAAAACAGTTAGTGAGGAATAGGAACTATTCCTGAATGGGACAAAAAAAAATGCCTGTACGTTGACACAATTAACGAACAGGATACAAACTGACATCACGATAAACTGACAAGCTGTAGAGGCAGTAGATGAATTTAATTATCTGGGATCATATATATCTAACCAGTGAGGCTTTTCTAAAGAAAACAGAAAAAGACTAGGGGTGACTCATTCAGCTATAACCTCCCTTAAGTAAGTCTGGAAAAACCATGGATTTGTGAAACGTATGAAGGTGGGACTGGTGCCCATTTTTTCCCATAGCAATTTATGGATGCAAATTGTGTGAAGAAAATTGAAGCTTTAGAAATGAGGCGCTGGCAAAAACTGTTGCATAGCTTTGGACAGAAAAAAAGACAAACGCCTATTCTCCTTCCTCTACCTCCTGATATTCAACATTATATAGATAGATAGATATTTAAATGATATCTTATTATGCTTACTCTTTCTCCTTTGCACCACAAGGTTACCAGTTGAAATCCCACCCAGGTTGGGACTGATTGAAGTTACTAGTGGTCCCTGTAAGAGAAGTTGGTGGTGTCATTCCAGTTTCATCGCATCCGATGAAGTGGGTACTAACCCACGAAAGCTTATGCTGAAATAAATTTGTTAGTCTCTAAGGTGCTACAAGTTTTTCTTTCTTATTTTCATTTTGCTGACACAGACTAACACGCCTACTACACTGAATTCCAGTTTCTGGGGCACCAGTGTCCACACATCACAAAGCAATCACAGCTGACACTCAGTTAGAACCCGTGTGGGCAAACTGAGCCGAAGAGCCAAAACCTGAACTTTAGAACCGGAGCTGGAACTTGAGCTACTCTCTCAACACCAGAGGGGGTTTCTCCCCATCAGGGTCCGGGCAGGGAGAGGGATGGTGGAATGGAAAGATCTATGGATTAGGAATGGAGTTTACAGTGTGAATTTACCGTGGGACAAGTCATTTAACCTCTGTGTCTGCTTCCACATTGCTAAAATGGTAATACTACTTGTTCTCCTCACAGGAATGCTTGTGAGGATTAACTAGTACAGTGCTTTGAAGATGTAAAATGCTACATCTATAAGTACTAAGTATTACTTTGGTGTGCTCATGCTGAACCTTTTCTGAAGCTGGAGGATTTCATTTCCAGTGCCGTCAGTCAAGAATACCTTTTTCAACAGTACTGAATTCAGCTATGAAAACCAGATGAGACAAGACAGTGTCATGAAAACATCAAGATGCACAAGACTGATAATTTTTATTTAATACTCTCCCCGGAAGTTAACATTCAAATTAGAAACAAGGCTCAATTTAACAGTGAGGATGATTAACTACCGGAACAATCTACCAGGGGAAGTGGTAGATTCTCCATCTCTTGCTGTCTCAGATCAAGACTGGATGCCTTTCTAGAAGCTATTCTTTAGCCAAACACAAGTTATGCTTTAATAAACCCAAGTCATTGGGCTCAATGCACGTGTAACTGGGTGAAATGTGTTGGGAGGTTAGATTACATGATCAATTGCTTCCTTCTGCCTTAACTTTATAAATCTTTGGGGGTGGGGGAAATCTATGAATGTGGCGGCTCAGCTATAATCAAACCCAAAGCATCCCGATATTGCAAAAACAAAACCTGACTGGTAAGATTTTGTAAATCATAAATCAAACCCACGCTGGTTTGCTCCTTCCTCCCACTCAAAGAAAGGTGGGGTGTGGATATAATGGAACCCACATCTGAACCAACTTTGGGTTTACACAGTGAAAAAATGTGTCATCTTGCAAAACTGAAACATGAACTCTAACAGCCTCTTAGATCCCTCTCTAATCTCAATTACACATTTGGTCTTGGCACCAAAACTTCCTGTCTGTTGCACTTGGGAAAGGGGAGGGAGGTATGTATATGTTGGAGAGAGGGTCTATGATTTTTAAAGGAGCCCGAAGGACTTAGATGTTCATTTCCCACTGAAATAGAATGGTAGTTGGGTGCCAAACTTCCTTAGGCTCTTTTGAAAATGCCAGCCAGTCTAATCTAGGGGGTATGACTACACAAACTGCTGCATCAGTGTAGATACTCCACCTCCCGTTGACCTACCGCTGTCTACAGTGGGGGTTAGGTCGGTTCAACTGTGTCACGCAGAGGTGTGGATTTTGCACACCCTTGAGGGCAGATATCTGATCTTTTGAGTCATCATTTCACCTAGGTTTAAAAACAAGGCAGGCAAACATATATGCTGGAATTAGCTAGGCCAACTATTTAACAAGCTTGAGTTCTGACTGCTAACTGCTCCTTTAATACATTGAAATCATACTGTAACTAACTGTTTTACTCATTTGAAAGAAAATGTAACATCAACTCCTGATTATGATTATTCATCTTAAAATAGAGGACAGGCAAAAATTATAGACGCACAAGTGATTTAGGAAGCTGAGTGTAGTGTGGCAGTTGCCTCACTTCGGCAGACAAAGAGTTAATAGCAGCCCTTGGAGCGGCTGCCCAGAACCCAACCAGTCAGAGAAGTCTTAGAAGCAGCCAATCAGGGCCAGGCTGGGCCCTATAAAAAGGTTGCAAAGCAGAGGGGACAGCAGTCTCTTCCTGACAAGCAAGGGAGGAGGACTGGCTTCCGGCAATAGCACCTTAGATAGAGCAGCACTGGGGAGGCTCAGGGGAGCAGAGGAAAAGCTCCAGCCTGATACCTGCCAGGCTGAGACCCCTGAAAGAAAGGTCTGAGAAGGTGCAAGGGCTAAAGGGAAATGGCCCAGGGAGCGTGAGCAGTAGAGGGGAGAGGAAGAGGACAGGACATGACTGCCGCCAGAGGGTCCCTGGGCCGGGACCCAGAGCAGTGGGCGGGCCTGGGTCCTCCCCTCCCCACTTACACTGCACCTGGGCGTGGAGGAGCGTGGCCCGATACAGACTCTGGCTTGCCCCCTAGACAAGGGGCTAGACTTTGGGGCTGCAGTTGGCCACGAGGGCAGGTGCAGACTGAGGACTGCGGATACCCCCGGAAGGTGAGAGAACCGAATGGGGCACAGAAGAGGATGCTGCAAGCCAGGGAGCAACACGGGTCCCAGACACACAGCAGAGCAGACAGTGGGTGAGACACCACCTACAGAGGGCACTTCACAGCATTTTCCTGGAGCAACCAGCAGGAGGCGCCGTGGTGGTGAGTCTGCACTGCATTACACTAAGAATGTCTACACTACCGCACTAAGTCGACCTACACTACGCAACTCCAGCTACATAAATAATGTAGCTGGAGTCGATGTACGTTAGGTCAAGTTACCGCGGGGTCTACACTGTGGGGGGCGGGGTCGATGGGAGACTTTCCTTACTCTTCTCGTCGGGGGTAGAGTACAGGGGTCGGCTGGAGAGCAATCTGCTGTCGATTTGGTGGGTCTTCACTAGACCCGCTAAATTGACCGCTGGTGGATTGATTTCAGAGTGTCGATCACAGCTGTAGTGTAGATGTAGCCCAAGTCTAATTGAAAGTCAATGAGACTTAGGATCCTTAGGCTCCCATGTCCCATTTTCAACAGCGACTACTCGGATGCTTTTTGAAAATTTTACCTGGCAGCTAATCTCTAAGGATCTAAAACAATAAGAACAGTTAGAGAGAAGACGGGTTTGGGAATCTGAGAGGCACAATAAATCTGTGAACTGTATACTAAACTTTTATATAAGGCAAGTCACATTTGTTGTGGTAATGTTTGCATCTAGTTTTGCTTAATTCAGTTCTGTCATTGAAATCATGTTATCTTGGCTTTGGTTTTAGACACATTTGTCATTGTCAAGGGATAGCTTGTGTAGGTCCATACAATACAGTTTTACAGTTGCTATGAAATTTCACCCTCTGCCCCTTGGACTTGTAAGTGGTGTTTGTAAGGCACAGAGAACTGAAGCGATAAGTGTTCCTTTATTATTATTAGTAAAATTTAAGTGAGAGCTATTCACAGATTGTCTGTAAATAATGATCATCACATATATATTCAAAAACCAGCTCAACAGAAGTGGCTCCACTAGATCAGATGAGAGATAAAATTGAGGTATGGGCCACTTTTGATCATTAATCACCCCATGGTCATTTTTGCAAGAGTAGAGTAATCTGGTCAAATTGCAATTCTGGTAATTACATTCTGCCTACATAAGGTTACACCTGCAATTCCATTTGGAATAATCTCCCTGAAATTCTTAACTTCTGTTCTAAACTTCTCTGTTAAAATTACTATCCTTTTTCCAAAGGTGGCTGAAGTGATTGAACTGCAGGATTGGTCCCTAATTTGCATATTAGGCCTGACCCTGCACATACTTATTAAGCATGTGAGTAATTCCCGACAGATCTGCTCATGTGAGTAAAGTTACTGATGTGTTTAAGTGCTGGAAAGATCGGGCTTTTAGTTACAGATGTAAAGTACATTGGATCCTTGTGGAGGAAAGAAACTACAAACACATGCAATTACTGAGGATGTGACTTGGTCACACCAGGTAACAGATTCCGTAACTTTAACAAATGTCCATGCGTTCTTTGGCTTCAGCCCCGGGCGGCGGGGATTGGGCTTCGGCTTCAGCCCCGGACCGTGCGGCTCAGGGAGGGAGCACTACCGGCCACCCAGCCTGTAGGTCAATCAGTGTCATTTCCTCCATGCCCAGTGGAGCTTTTTGGTTGCTGATTTTGTACATTTTTACCTTGCCTGTTCTGTGATTTTTTTTTTTTTTTTGGCCTAATTTTACCGTGACCAAATCATATCCATTACAATGATTGGAATGCAACTTATGTAACATAGCCACTATTGGAACATTTGATTCAAGACCATTATTATTTGGTTTTCAGCTGAAAAATAAGCATACAATCAGTTACATGCCACTTAAAAAAAAGTTAACTTGCAAAAACAATCCCCCTAATTAGTATTAATTAAATTCTAATTACATCCCTTCTGAACAATTACAGACAATTGCTCTTTCCTAATTTGATTTGTATTTAATGTCATGAAAATGTCATCTTCAAGGAGAAAACATGAATAAAAACACTCACTTCTATAGCACTTTATGGCTGAGATTTTCAAAGCCATCTGAATTAGTTGTAATGGGAATTGGGCATTGTGACAAAGTGACTCACCAGCTGGTGTGCTGCCTTGTGGCTGGGTGTTTTGTGATAGGATTTTTCCTCTCCGTAGCTCCCCTGCCCAGCCATTCAGGTCCTCTTGTGGCCTCCATCTTGTGACTAGGCCCGCCGTGCAGGTCACACTTAGTCTTTTGGGTTAAACCAGAGTTCAGCTCAACAATAGTTCCATGACCTCAGGTCAGGTCATCAGCCTGGATCCAGGCCCGGTAGTCCTTCCATCCCATGTGCCTTGAGTCTGCAACTAGTTTCCCTCAATGAGGCTTTAGGGGAACCCAGTTTCTCCCTCAACCCTGGGTTGCATTCCAGGGCCCCTGTAGCAAGCAGTTAGTCTGTATCATCAGACATCTTGATTTTTTTCCCCTGGACTACTTCCTATGTCAGACTTCTTTCTCCTCAAGGGCTAGCATTGTTGGCAGGGGTCTGCCCTGGGCCAGGGCCCCTGGTCCCAGTTCCCAATGTGACAAAGGAAAGAAAACTAATCTAACAGAAATAAATACAGGCACCAACCCTTCTGTCCCACAAGGATCCTTTGCCATTTGTGCTCCCACTCCACACCACAGGAGACCTGAGGTAGCTTATCTCGTAGTTGAGCATGCAAGTTCTGACTCTTTCCCAGGGCTGGCCTGCTGAACTGGGCTTCTCCCTTTTTAAGGCTTTTCCTTCAAGTCTGGCATGCTTCTCATGATCTCTCCCCCCCCCCCAATTTTGTCTGTTACAATGAAAATCCAAGTCTAGGTCCACCTGGCACATATTACAAGTATTATAGTCTCTGGTCTTGTTGCTCAGTGAAGATCAACAATTCTCAGAAGGCCTCTGAAGAAACAAACATTGAAGAGAAAAATTAAGGGCTGATAAATAATTTCAGGATTCTGGCTAATTCTGCCAAAGCCATCTAATAACGTAAGACTATCCTGGGTAATTCACAGAGAAATTGTACACTATTTCCTTGAAAAATACCTATGTAAGTGTCTGACTGGAGGTAGGGTATCTATTCTCTCCTTAGTTCAGAAACGTAACTCCCATTACCATTCACCTGAGTTACTCCGGCGCGCACACAAGAACATTGCTAACAACTTTTAGCCATCTTTGTTCAGTGTCGCTTTGCAGAAAATCTTTTAAGAATCTCAACACACAACCTATTCCCCATACCTTTTTTCCGGGACAGAAGCTGTTTAGGGGAACGAAGTAGTCTAATTTCTTGTTCCAAAAATACTTTAAACAACTTCAACTTTATATTTTACTAGGGTGGGACAGTCCCCAGGATTGCAATATGGCTCATCAGAGGCTACATTTGAAAAGCTCTTTTCCTGTTCTGTCTTAATATATCTGAGTTTGGCTAAATCATGGTTAGAGTAAGGTATCAAAGCAGACAAGGAACAGCAGGATGCACAAATTGAGTTCTAAACGGTATGGTAAATTTTCCGTTAATACTTCTAGAAGTCAGACTTGTGTTGTCTTATTGGAAGTGAAATGTTTTAATTCCACAAGCTCGCTCTCAATACATCTCACCTCTCTAAGTTCTTTAAGGGCAGAATTTGACATCTGGTCTTAGGGCTGGTCTACACTACCCCCCAAATTCGAAATAAGATACGCAACTTCAGCTACATGAATAACGTAGCTGAAGTCGAAGTATCTTAGTTCGAACTTTAAAGTACTCACCGCTGGTCCACACGGTGGCGCGCAGGCTCCCCCGTCGACAGCGCTTACTCCTCGCGGTGAGCAGGATTACCAGCGTCGACGGGGGAGCACTTCCTGGTTCGATTTATCGCGTCTAGACAAGACGCGATAAATCGAACCCAGGAGATCGATCCGACGCCTCCGACGAAGTGGGTAAGTGTAGACTAGCCCTTAGATACACTTGTAGAAAGCTAAAGACAAACAGATTACAAACATTGAACTGAAAAAACGACGAGTCTGGTGGTACCTTAAAGATGAACACCCTGTTAGCCACCAGACTCCTTGTTGGTTTTGTGGATACAGACTAACCCGGCTACCTCTCTGATACTATAAACGTTTAACGGAGGACTGAATGTGACTCAATGGGATTGATTTACTTCCTAGTCACTCATAGCCCATAAAATCAAGAGTAGTTCCACTGAAGCCAGTGGTACTACACAAGTGTGAAACTAGTATAAGTAGGAGAAGAATCCAGACCAGTATGTTTCAAATATATTCCATCACTGAATGTTGCCAATAGCAACCCGCAATTTTTTTCTGAATGTGTTGCCCCTGTATTCATGAAATCAAAAGCCAAAGCACTATAAAAGACTCCTTATGTAAAATTACCCCATTTAGTAAATATTCAGAAGTGCAATCGTGGCAACTGTGTAACTGAAAAAAATACTTTTCTTTATCACACAATAACTGAAATGAAATATTAACTCCAGGAGACCAATCCTATAAATGTTCTGCAAACCATGTGCCGCTAGGATTGTGCTTTGGATCACTTATTTGAACTACTTGTCCAAACTAAGTAGTCTTCTAATAGTATAAAATACATGTTTTCCTATAGCTGTATCTAACTTTTCATTCCATTTGATCTTTTGTTCATATCTAATCTCCCACAAAGTTAGACTGTTTCCCCGGGTTTCCCTCCAGATCACCCTTGAGAACTCTGAAATACTGACCTCATTTCTAAGATATTCAATACACGTATTTTTGTCTTGGAAACTTAAGTTTCTTGCAGAAATTGAACATAAAATACCACAAGAGCTATAACATACTACAGCAAAGTAAACAATTGCTTTTCAGATGACAACCTAGCACCATATTGTAAGTTACTTCCATGCAATGCGCCTCAAGAACGGCATAAAAAGCCTAACAATTTAATTACAAAGCAACATCACCGATGACAGCTGTTTATATGACAATTCAAGTGGTGGTTTCCTAATATGAAGAAGGATCTTAATATAGCTTTCTATAGTGTTCATAGCATGAATCTTCAACAAGAGACCTTGCCCTTGCAGAGCTCTTTAAAATAAAACGTTAGCAATGAAACAAATACTAGGGTAAATATTCAAGACTCAGACACTATACAGGTAAGAACTTTATATAAATATGCTTATTACTATACTAGAAAGTTTTGCTAATACAGAAGTATTGTTGCCTTTGGAGTTGCAATACTGAAACTGAAGGCAAGTTAGAAAACACACAACTGAGTTTAACAAGAACTTAACTGAACATTAGAAATGAAATTGTAGGAGCTTCCACAGAGAATCAAGTGGCAGCTGCTAACAAAAACTATTTTAAAAGCTTTACATCATCAGAACAAGTTTTTCATCAGCTGATTGTTCCCTAAGGACATGACACTTACTAACATCTTCTGAACACCTCTGCTTTTTAGAGACTAACCATTTCTTGGGAGATACTAAAAGTATCTGATATTGCAATTACATCGGACTCTGAAATGAAGGATGACAAGATTCTGAAAGACTCCATGGACCAGAAACGTTCACAAGGAAGGGAGGGAATTAAGGAATGGATTCACTTATTTTCCCATTTTGAAAAAACCTCGTCACTATGAGAAAGGGGCGACCCTTGTCAAGCAAGCTTATTTTTTAAAGTATTTTGTCTAAATAAGCTCCTTTGCAGTACACAGATGATGTGATTCCGGCCACGAGGAACATACAATCTAGAAGACAGACTTTACCATTCAGCCAAATCACGTATTAGCTGAAATGTGACATGTCTGTCTCAAAGTCCATTAAAAGTTATTCTGTTTTACCTTTGCTGAGGTCACCATTAAAGTCTTACATGACAGCAAGTTTGATGAAGTTGGGAACATATTTCTTTTCAGTATGTTACTACAGCATTGTAGGCATTGTGAAGGTGATGAAGGCAGAAGGACTTATTTCCATGCTTCCCAAGGCTGTGTCCTGATGAAACCTAACCTTATGTTTTTGTTGATTTCCAAGTTTGTCAAGTCCCTCAAGATCTGGGAGGAGGAAAACTGCAAAAAAATTGCATCATTGAAGCCACTCTGAGCTGTCTCAGTCCTTCCAAAGGGCATGAAATGCAACATGTCTCACAGCAACGATGAAATGTTAGAAAGTTCCTGAAACTAATTAAGAAAAGAGCAATGTACCATATTTAATAGTGATGACCACCTGTCTTCAGGAGGTGACCTCCATGAAAGGAGGTATGCAGAACTCCTTCCCTTCCCAAAGCATTTCCTGGAAAATGGATACAGCCAGGAGACGCTGCAACAACAGCATATGAGCCTGCACTCTCTCCTCTCTCAGGGTCCTTCTTTTCTGCCCATGTGAGGCACATTTCTTCACCTTCAAACCTGCCAGCATGTGACACCAGCACTCACAATGCATGAATGATGGCCAAAATGTTATCAGAAAATTTGATCTCAGCTGCCACATCTTTTGTGTGGATTAAACAAAACATTTATCCTTGTTAAAAGTCTTAATTTGTAAACATTCCAGTTGCTGTCATTCCCCGTGATAGCCAGCACATATTGTGAGCTTAAATGAGGGCTGTCATTCTGCAAGATGAAGCAGGGGTCTAGCTGAAAGAGACCAGTTTTGGGGGAGGGTTCGGGTCTCCAAGAGAGACTAAACCCTCCTGCCCCCCCACCCCAGCCCTCCTAGGGCCAGCAATGAATGACCATATTTGCTTAATGAAAATACTGAATAGTATTATATAATGACATGAATAATGGAGTAGTGTATGCTTATAAAATCTCTGGATGACACCAAGCTGGGAGGGGTTGCAAGCACTTTGTCAGACAGAATTAGAATTTAAAATGATCTTGACAAATTAGAGAATTGGTATGAAGTCAAGATGAAATTCAATAAAGACAAGTGCAAGGTCTTTCACTTATGAAGAAAAAATCAAATGCAAAACTACAAAATGAAGAATAACTGGCTAGCTGGTAATACTGCTGAAAAAGATCTGGGGGTTATAGTGGATCACAAACTCAATATTAGTCAGTGTGATATAGTTGTGAAAAAAGCGAATAGTCTAGGGCATATTAACAGGAATTTTGTACAGAAGATGTGGGAGGTAGTTGTCCCATTCTACTTGGCACTGGTATGGCCTCAGCTGCATCCAAATGTGGGTGCTTAAGGAAAGATGGAGAGAGTCCAGTGGAGAGCAACAAAAATGATAGAATGTTTAGAAAACCTGACTTAGGAGGGAAGGTTAAACTTGGCATGTTTAGTCTTGAGAAAAGATGATGGGGTAAACAGCCTGAGAAGTCTTCAGATGTGTTAAGGGCTTTATAAAGAGGACTGTGATCAATTGTTCTCCATGTCCACTGAAAGTAGGACAAGTAGTAATGGGCTTAATTTGCAGCAAGGGAATTTTAGGTTAGCTATTAGGAAAAACTTTAACTATAAGGGTAGTCAAGTTCTGGAATAGGCTTCCAAGGGAGGTTATGAAATCACCATCACTGGAGGTTTTTAAAAACAGGTTGGACAAACACCTGTCAGGGATGGTCTAATTGATCCAGTCTCCCACAGACGACCTGACTGGGGACCATCATTAGATGGTCTCTGTCTAGCCACTAGACAGACACCCCAGCCCCCCCCACCCCCAATCTCACAGTTAATTTGGGTTACACACCCTATCTGGGGAAGACTCTTCAGAGCTGCAGAAATCCACAAGTGTTCAAATCCCCATACATTTAGGTCCAATCCCTGAAAACATGTATCTAGTGCTTGAGCTCAAGAAACAGTTCAGAGGTATGAGTAGACTCTCAAACCACTATCCATGGTCTACTGTTACATGAGGATGGAGGGCCAAATTATATTAGCAAGAGTGACAATGGCATCTTCTGAAGTCCTGTAGTGTGGTAGTAAGCTGTACGTCCGATACTTTGTGTCATTCTCCCTCTGTGTATAGTGTGTCTTCAGCAACATTGTGCCAACAAAAAGAGCATAGGAGTTAAGTCATTTGTAACAATGGTTACCCTGACCAGTAACATTGTATCATTTTTAACATTCAAAGTTTAACTTTTTTAAACCTTCAATTGCTATTTATACAAAACATTACCACTTTTAAGAAACATTGTTACAAATAAATTGAACTCCCCCCACATTTAATTTCATACATCACATTGCTCTAGTATGTTTAAAAAAGGGAATTCAAAGAAAACAGACATGAGCAAAGATTTGGGCGAGTGATACTTTTTCAAACCATCAGAACTAACTTATATTTTTTCCTCTCCAAAAACTGCCACGGAATGTTCAAGCAGCTCATCAAATTGATCCTCAAACTCCAAACACAGACTTTTAGAGACCCCCTTTTCACCTCTGTTAAAATAGAAATCCTGGCACAATCTTAACTATTATAGTGCTACCACACCCACAATAAAAACACCGGGCTTTAAACAAACACACAATTACCTCAAATGTGTATAAAATATATTTTAATTTCCCCTCTCTGTTCATCATCATCAATATTTACAAAAGACATTGTACAATGTAGAATAGTGTGAAATCAGCAGGTTTGACAAATGGTTTTGCAAATAGCTGCTTTCTTGAATCCTAACAGACACACATACTGTACAGGTTGCTGATTACAAAGGGCTCAGCAAACTAGCGGAACAAAACTAGTTCTACAATAGGTTTGCCTCTAAGGTAAAGTTTTTCCAGGAGTAATCTGGGAGGAATCCCAAAACAGTGGTTTGATTATGCATGGTAATATTGTCTCGTGTAAGAATCAATACTCTCATTCTTGCGTGGGAGCATCTGGACTCTTTTTTGAACAATCTGGTTTTAAACTGTTTTTTTCTCTGGGTTACCTATAGAATTGTTTTAATTAGAATTTATTTTTACTTTAAATGTTCAATTAGCAAATGCAGAATAAGGAAAACAGCCATTGTGTTTCATAGCTTTCCCTACAATGAAAGTAATCATTAGAATCCATCTTTCAGAAACAATTATACAAATTGAATCCTATTACCATTCTGAGAGAGTCTTGATTTTCTGTGTTGCTCCTTATCAAGGGCCAAATTCAGCTCTAGTAGTAAAATTATATCAGATATTGTCCTCAGGGTTGGAAATGTATACATTTCAGACATTTCAGTAATTTTCTCTAATGTCTATAAAGTATGCAGCTGTTCCAGTTAAGTATAGGAGTTAATGCATCACAGAAGATTATAGTATCCCACCTTTCAGAGTCAAATTATTGTCAAACAGAGAAAGTGTGACATCTAGTGGCTATTTAGGATAATTACTTATTATTTCTTTCTTGAAATATCCTAGGAAATTTTCTATACACCATTCTACACTCTTATCTAGATGCGTCTGAAGTCTGCTGAGTGTCAACCATCACCTTTAATGTTAGGCACATGAGTATATCATCTGCAATCTCTTCCATTAAAATATTCATAATTTACATTTAGAAGACATACTACTTATTAACTGAACCTATGTTTTCAAACTGTAAAAAATATTCTAAAACAAAAGGTCTACACATCTCAAACATTTTCAATGCTTTTCTTTCATTTCATGAATTTAGGGCGGGGGAGAAACAGAGATGGCATAATCCTTTGACTGACTCACTCATTTATCTGCACATACAATGTACGAGGTAAGAAATCCATATCTGGATACTAACACCATACTGTTTTAATACAACATATTACGGGTGCTGCACTCAAGGGTGATCTGTCATAACCGGATCACATGTTTTACAAGAAGATTATAAAATTAGAAATAAGAATGTGAAATATAGCAATTATATATTAAAGGACTGTAGTAGCACAAAAAAGTATTTGCAGCTAGTAACAAGTAATAGAAAACTCTTAATTTTTCCAAAATACAAGTACTATAAAAGGTATTATATAGTTAAATGCCCTTTTCACAAAATTTAATATACCTCTAAATTGCCACTTGCAAACCACCTATAGCCAATACACATACGTTTCTCCCACTATTTTGTGCAGTTACATAACTCAAATGTAGTTCCAGCAGTCTCAATTAATAGATAGAGATAATGGGCAGGCTTCTTTCAAAAGTGGCTAGTGATTTTGGATGCCTCAGAGTTTAGGCCCCCACCTGAGACACCTAATATTGTTGGGCAAAGCTTGGAAAACTGTATTTACATAAGACATTAAGCAGGAAAAGGCCATTAAGGTTCAACATATTTTACCACTTCTGACTAGTCTCAATCCCACTTTATTACTTCTTAAAATCTCCAGATCCTCTAGTCTCACTTTTCTCCAGGCGTAAGATTATATTAACTAATTTTATATCCGCTCTCTTTAAATAGCTATGCTCTATAACAGTGGTTTTCAACCTGTGGTCCGTGGACCCCTGGAGGTCCGTAGATTATGTCTAAGATTTCCAAAGGGATCCATCCCTCCATTCAAAATGTTTTAGGGAACTGCAAATGAAAAGAGGTTGAAATCCACTGCTCTATAACGTATTTCCAAGGCAATAATATCCCCCGAACTATAATGACTAAATTGCTTTATCACAGTTACAATATTACTACTTTGGTTTTGTGTTCTTTCCTCTACTAATATATTTAAATAATACTTTGTATTAAACTATTTTGTTTCTCTCCTTCCCCACCTGTCACATTTGTGCTGTGGGACAATGTTTAAAATGATTTGTCCAGAACTCTCAAATCCTTTTCCTGGATAATTGGATAATTACTGGATAATTTAACACAAATCCTCTAACTTGGTTTCTTGCTCCCAGACTATTGTTTTTTCTTTTGTTTTTACTTGACTACAAAAATTGCACACAATACTTCTAAAAAGGGCAAAGAATTGTACAACTCAGCGTCCCCTTTGTACTATAGTGCTTTATCTTACAATTCTGCAGTGTGGAAACCATATTTTCAAAGAAAGCTTAGAGGTAAAAAAAAATCTCAAACTGCGCAAGTAGAGAAAGTCCTACAGAAGTGACATGGATAAATAATACACTTTTCCATCCAATTCTTAAAAGAAAATTACAAATAAAAATCTTTTTTTAAAGTATTAAAACATTCAGCTTAACACAGTTATTCCTATACCTTGTATGGTATCTTTGGGTTAAAGCTTTTTAGCAAAAATATAACCACGTGTTGTAACCACTCTAGTTAGATATGGATCAATACAATTTTGAGGTTCTTGGTCATGAATAAATATCACATTTTTTCCATATGTGCAGAACAAGCCATTTCTTTGTGAACAAGGCATGAAAGTCTTTGCAAATATACAAATAGTAAATATGAATTAAAATAAAGCCTTAAATTACCAATACAGTACTTGAGGATGTGCGGTTGTTGTGCATTACAGAATTTTACATTCTTCTCATTTGTATAAAAAAGAACCACTAGGGAGTCCATTGTACATCACTGAGTTCTGTTGGATCCCCGAGGCCTCCTTCAGCTTCCAAGTAATTCATGAGAGAAGCCATGGCAGTACCATCATTTTCACCCATTGCATCAAAATCCAACTGGCAACTGTCACCTAGGAAATAATTAAAGAACACTATTTATGCAGCACAAAAACTTACAGAACAGGGTCACTTTCCAAACAAACTTTCTTTTAAAGCAGCAGCTGTCCTTGAAGATGAAGGGAACTTTACATTCTTACGTGTGTTCAAAGATGAGTAAATTGAAGCAAGTTTTGGACTCAGGAGATACACTTAGTCAAAAGAATAGGTAACTTGATTCTGGGACTAAATTTATGCCACTCCAGTGCACACCTTAAACTTCATGCTAATAAAATGACAAATTTCAATCCATGCCAGTTAACTGGCCAACTTCTCGCCACACCATTTAAGCAGAAAACTTTATTCCAGTTCATGCCACTTAAGTGGGAAGCTCACCTGTCACAGCACACAAAAGAAGAGCTGATCAATTTTTTTCGTCTTTGTTTAAAAAATGGCCTTATTTTAAATAATCAAAATTTCAAAAGACATTGTTGCTTTTAGATTGTTTTAATTTTTCACGTTTTCCACATTTTTATTTTAAAACATTCCAGAATTTTGTATTTACCAAAATCTCAGTTTTTGATAGAAAACAAGATTTCAATATAAAAGAAAAATGGGTCAGTTTCAGACCATATGAAATGGAAACAAACTTCAAAATCCCAATCTGTATTGCAAAATGTTTATGTTTCAATCAGCTCTACATACACAAGCATTCACACTTTTTACATAGAGGGTCTGCACATCTTGGCAGATTATATTCAGTTCCCTTAATCCTGCACAGCTCCTATTTTTGGAAGGAAGCAGTCTATTTGTGAGTCTTGGAGAGCAAGAGAACAGACAGTGAACTGCTCCAGGCTCTCACTGCTATCATGGGATATAAATAAAATAGCAATGTAGTGAGGCAGTGTGGTGCCCCACCACCCTGCCGAGACAAGAACCTCCTCAGACACCAAAGTGGGCGGAGCCAGTAGATCCTGCACCCGCCCCCCCAGAGGTCACGGCGCAGGACTGGAAGTACAAAAGCCCAACCCCAGAGCTCACTTGGGCCGCCACCGCCGGAGAGGCCAGACGCCTGTGGCCTGGCTCCGGCTTGGGAGGCCTCGGCAATCTGCAGCCGACCCGAGGACTGGCAAGACCTGTCAATGCCTAATACCGACTGGGGCACGGAGGAGCCGCCAAGCTTACATGTTGCCACTTACCCAGAGGAGCTGCCGAGCCCCTCGCCCGTTACCCAGAGGAGGAACCCATGGTGCTGGAACCCTCCGAGGACACCACCCTGACGCGGGTACCCTATGAGGGGGAGTCTGGAAGGAGCCCGGGGGCAGCCGACCCTAGTCTGGCTGCAGCACTGCCAGAGCCAATGTCAGTGTGTTGCGGCCAGGATCCCCACTGACATAGCAGCGGGTCTTCTGCCGCTGCTGGGGCCCCAGGCTGGGGACGCAGTGGAGTGGGTGGGCCTGCGTCCCCTCTGCCACCCACCTCACGGGTGGCAGTCTCCCCCTCCCCCTGGTCCCTCAAAGCCAGGAGCTTGGGGTTTGCTATTGAACTCCTTGCTCCGTCCCTGCCTGAGGGCCTGAGCCCCTGACTGTTTGCTTGCTGGCCCCGCCCTGACCCAGGGCCTGAGTATTCCCCAACCCAGCAGAGCGTGTGTAGTGAGGTGGTGTGATGCCCCACCACCCCGCCGAGGGCCAAGACCCCCTACAAGGAACCATTATAATCTCTCAAAACTGGCAGAATTGTTGAACACGCCTACTATACTACCTTGTTCTGTTAAAGCTGCAACCATTAACAGAGTTTTCTTTAAAGAATAAGCCATGAATTGTAGTAAAAGAGCTCTTACTGAGAAGAGGTTCATTGCTTGGGAATGAAACAGTGCCCTGATTTTGCCCCAAGGTCTCCAAGTCCTCCATTTCTGAAGGACATAACTGAATCAACTCTTTATTTGGCACCTGAAAGCACAAAAAAATGAAAATAAAAGTTAGGTTATAAATTGATTTAAACCACCATACAGATTAATGAATTTCTCTCGGAGTCTAAAAAACGATCGAGGCTCACATTTTTCCACTTCATGTGCCATAATCTCGACAATAAAAACATTTTCACAAAAAACGCATCCTAGCTTTAAAAAAAGACCCACCACATTTTAGTTTCCATACATAAACTAAATTATTTGGAATGTGAACATTTGTTACGATAGAACAGAAATACCAGCATTTTAAAAATGTTTGTGTTCAGCATGCTAAGATTTAAAATTGGTTTAAATGGTTTTTAGTGCTTACAAGGAGTCTAGGAGTGCCAGGTTGACAGCAGTGGAAACTGAAGTCTTTTCACCTCCAAGATAACAGCGCAAGATCGACCACGTTGGTTTGGCAGTAAACCACTTTTCCTTTTGGGGACTGCCCCTAGGTGCAAGAGGCAGTGATAGTTCTGCCACTGTGGCTGGGAAAGCAGCTTCCCACATAGAAAAATGAAGAGTCCCAGTAAAATAAGGGTATGTCTATACTTACCTCTCGCGTCGGAGGCGTCGGATAGATGTTCTGGGTTCGATTTATCGCGTCTTGTCAAGACGCGATAAATCGAACCAGGAAGTGCTCCGCCGTCGATGCCGGTAATCCAGCTCGATGAACGGAGCAGGCGGAGTCGACGGGGGAGCCTGCGCGCCGCGTCTGGACCACAGGTAAGTTCGAACTAAGGTACTTCGACTTCAGCTACATTATTAACGTAGCTGAAGTTGCGTATCTTAGTTCGACAGGTGGGGTTAGTGTAGACCTGGGCTAAGTTTGTCTTCATTCCTAGTCCATGCACCATTCATAGCTGTAATTTAAACAGAGTAGCTCCCTGAGCTCTCTGTTATCTTGGATTCTAGGGTGCACATTACAGTAGTGGAAGGAAAAACAAGACTTCACTGAAGTAACCAGGAACAACACTAAAGGACACATTCAAAGAGGACCTTTACATCAACACACTATATAGCTGAAGTGCTGGAGATGCTTCTATGACAGTAGGCTGCACTAGAGGGTAGTTCAATATCTAGGAGCCAAATCAGTTCTTAGAAGGACAGACCTACAGTAATCCATGGGTGGAATGGACATCAGGTATAAAAGAGGGAGAAAGGGGGAAAAAAATCAATGTGTAGCCCAATGTGCTTGAAAGAAACTCAGAAATCAGAGAAGAAAAGCTACCGTATATACTCGTTCATACGCCAAATGTTTTTAGTAAAAAAGGGAAGCATCGGAGAAGGAGGTTGGCTTATGAATGGGTATTGAGAGGGGGAGAGATGGGACACACCCACCCCCCCCAACAGAGGGATCAAGGAGAGGCAGCACAGCCAGAAGAGCCAGAAGGGAAGAGGC
This sequence comes from Chelydra serpentina, assembly GCA_037349315.1. Taxonomy (NCBI): domain Eukaryota; kingdom Metazoa; phylum Chordata; order Testudines; family Chelydridae; genus Chelydra; species Chelydra serpentina. The sequence goes on from JBAIAC010000008.1 coordinate 125,835,880, forward strand.
GGGGCCAGAGTCTCTCCACTTCTGGCCATGCTGCTCTCCCCCCAGCCTCCGAAGCAGCTGCAGCTCCTGGGCTGGCAGGCTGCGGCTGTGCTGCCTGGCCTGCCGGAGCAGCTCCGGCCAGGCCAGAGACATCCTCGCCTGGCCTATCCCGGGTAAGGTGGGAAGGGATGGGATAGGGAGAGTGTGGGGCGCCCCAAGCTAGGGATGGGGCTGGGAGAGGTGGGGTGGGGAAGGGTCATGTGGGGAGGTCCCAGGTTAGGGATGGGGTCATGTGGGGGCTGGTCACATGGGTTACTCTCCTGACCCCCAGCTTCTCCCGCCCCCAAAAAATGTCCCCACCAGTTGCTGTCCCAGCCCATCAGGGTAAGCTGCTGGCGGGCCAGGACATTTTGTTTACTTGGGTTTACCTCCGTGCCTGCAGACGCTCGAGGTAAACAAACCGTCTGGGCCCTCCAGCAGCTTATCTGATGGGCCGGGAGCCAAAGTTTGCCGACCCCTGAATTATAGGGTCAGCTTATGAATGGATCATAAAAATTTGCTATTTTTACTTATCCATCTTGGTGGGGAGATCGGCTTATAAACAAACTGGCTTATGATTGAGTATATACGGCATGTTTAAGTGGAAAGACAGCGACTGGATTCACAACAATGTTGTTGGAGGGAAAGAAATAAGTGATGGGGAGTATGGTGTACATTGATGGCAGTATTGTACAATCTTGCAAAAAGATTATTTATGCATACCCACCCCCATGCGGGACAACACCTTATTGGCTGGGGGCTGCCCAGCTTGAGGCGGGCGATAGTTGTCCAGTGAGACATGGTGATCCCTCCCACCGTCGGAAGCAACCCCTGGTGCCAGCTCTACACCAATTGAGCAGGAGGCTTATAACCAGTAAACTGTTGCTTCCCGTGTTGTATCGACGCTGTGAAGCGAAGCTGGAGTGTCCTCTCCAGGGCGCAAGCCAGGGCAGGGTGATATGGAGGAACAGCTGTTGCCCATGCAACAGAACCCCTCTCTCCACGCAACTGATGGGTCCAAGGGAAAGACAATGTCAATACAACTTGGCACCAGTGGCGTCGCAGGAGTTGCCAGAATGACGTTGAGGACAATGTCAGACCACCATCGGGACTCCGACACTGGATTTGGTTTCAGGGTTGACTCCCTTAGCCTTTCCCATGAGTGGGTATTGCCACAAGGCAGCGGAGGTTTTACATCAGAGTTTTCCTTCTCCTAGGTGGGCTGCCTTCCAAGGCTGACGAGCAGGTGGGGCCTCAAGCTGGGCAGCTCCCAGCCAATAAGGTGTTGTCCCGCCACAGTTCACCTGCTTCACTGGGTGCGTGGGGCTTAGTGTATGTGAGTACCCGACAAGTGGACTGCGAACCATGTACCAGGCAACAACAAAAGAAAACCAACATAAGAAACCAGCCCTCAAGTTAGGATGCTGGAATGTACGGACCATGACAACTGGCCTATCACAAGACCTTCAGGCAATCAGCGATGTTCGGAAGACTGCAGTCATCAACAATGAGCTAGCACGACTCCAAATCAACATAGTCGCATTGCAGGAGACACGGCTGCCAGACGCTGGGACTCTCAGGGAAAAGAACTATACGTTCTTCTGGCAAGGGAAGAGTGCCGAAGAAATCAGAGAGTGTGGTGTTGGATTTGCCGTAAGAAATTCTTTACTGGGGATGGTGGAACCTGGTCAACAAGGAACTGAAAGACTGTTATCACTCCGACTCCACACATCCACTGGACACGTCAACCTGATCAGCGTGTATGCGCCAACACTCGGTGCCACCAGGGATACCAACGACGAGTTCTACGACCAGTTAGACACGATCATCAGGAGTATCCCTAAAGAAGAGCACTTGATACTACTGGGTGACTTCAATGCCAGAGTGGACGCTGACCACGACTTTTGGCCAACCTGTCTTGGAAAGTTTGGCGTTGCAGAAATGAATGAGAATGGACAACGACTTCTGGAACTGTGCTCGTACCATGACCTCAGCATCACCAACTCATTCTTCCAGACAAAGCCTCAACACAAAGTGTCCTGGAGACACCCTCGCTCCATGCACTGGCACCAACTCGACCTGATCATCATCAGGCGGTCTGCCTTGAAGTGCGTCCTGCTTACTCGCACCTTCCACAGTGCTGACTGCGACAGTGATCATTCGCTGGTGTGCAGCAAGATGAAGCTACAGCCAAAGATGATTCATCGCTCTAGGCCAGAGGGCAAACCCCGCATTGATGTGAGCAAGACCGCACACCCAGACAAGGCAGAGAAATTTACCCATGAGCTCTCCGAGGTGCTGAACTGCATGCCTCCCGGTGGCTGCGCCAAAGAGAGATGGGACCACATCAGAGACGCAGTACACAGCACAGCCATGAAAGTTTTTGGAAAGAAACGAAAAATGAACAATGACTGGTTTGAGGCCAACTCCGCCACACTCACTCCAGCCATTGAAGAACGCCACGCTGTTCACCTGGAGTATAAGCGTTCCCCCAGTCATAGGACTCTACAAGAGTATCGATTTGCCAGGAGCAAAGTACAGAGACTAGCTCGACAGTGTGCAAATGATTACTGGCTCCAGCTCTGCCGGAGCATTCAACTATCTGCTGATACTGGAAACATCAGGGGAATGTATGATGGCATCAAGAAGGCCATGGGACCCACAAAGAAGTGGAGAGTGTCACTAAAGTCTGCAACAGGCGAAAACATCCAGGAGAAGAGCAAGCAGATGGATAGATGGGTGGAGCACTACTCTGAAGTGTACTCCAGGCAAAACACCGTCACCGAAGCTGCCCTCAATACCGTGGATGGTTTTCCCGTTGAAACTGAGCTGGACGAGAAGCCCACCATGGAAGAACTGAAGAAAGTCATTGAGAGCTTGTCCACAGGAAAGGCTCCAGGAAAGGATGGCATCCCACCAGAAGTTATCAAGTGTGGCATCAACATCCTCCTAGAACACCTCCACGACCTCCTCTGTCAGTGCTGGGATGAAGGTGCAGTACCTCAGGATATGAGAGACGCCAACATTGTGACCCTCTACAAGAACAAGGGTGATGGAAGCGACTGCAACAACTACAGAGGCATATCACTCCTGCGTGTTGTGGGCAAAGTCTTCGCACGAGTGATACTGAACAGACTGCAGAAGCTTGCTGACAGAGTTTACCCAGAGTCACAATGCGGGTTCCGAGCAGGGAGATCCACAACCGATATGGTTTTCTCCTTAAGGCAGCTGCAAGAGAAATGCAGAGAACAGCATAAGCCGTTACTCCTTGCCTTCATAGACCTGACCAAAGCTTTCGACCTTGTGAACAGAGATGGGCTGTTCAAGATCCTGGCAAAGATTGGCTGCCCACCGAAGCTGCTGACCGTGATCCAGTCTTTTCACGACAACATGAAAGGCACAGTACTGTATGATGGCTCGTCCTCCGATGCCTTTGATATCCACAGTGGAGTAAACCAAGGCTGCGTTCTCGCTCCCACACTCTTCGGCATCTTCTTCGCAGCATTGCTGAAACGTGCCTTTGGAAATTCCACAGAGGGAGTCTATCTCCACACCCGGTCTGACGGGAGACTTTTCAATCTGGCTCGACTAAAGGCCAAAAGCAAGGTACGGGAGGCAACAATAAGAGACAGGCTGTTTGCATACGACGCTGCCCTGGCCACGCACACAGAAATCAATCTCCAGCGTCTGATTGACCGCTTTTCCAGAGTTTGCGAAGAGTTCGGGTTGACAATCAGTCTTCAGAAGACCAAAGTTATGGCCCAGGATGCGGAACATCCAAGCATTGCCATCAATGACTATGTGCTAGAGGTGGTCAGTCAGTTCACCTACCTCGGATCTACCATCACGGACAACCTCTCACTGGACCCTGAGATCAACCGTAGAATCGGCAAGGCCTTCACAATTTTGGCCAGTTTGTCACAGAGAGTGTGGAACAACATGCTGACCATCAACACAAAGGTCGCTGTGTACCGCGCATGTGTGCTAAACACTCTTCTCTACGCCAGCGAAACTTGGACCCCCTACGCTTCGCAAGAAGAGAGACTGAATGCCTTCCACATGCGCTGCCTCCGTCGCATACTCGGGATCACTTGGAGTGATCGAATAACGAACAACGAGGTGCTGGAACGTGCCAAGATTTCCAGCATGTTCACTCTCCTCCGTCAACGCCGCCTCAGATGGCTTGGCCATCTAAGTCGCATAGAAGATGGACGGATCCCCAAAGACTTGTTGTATGCTGAACTTGCCTCCGAAAACAGAGCTACAGGACGGCCCCACCTTCGCTTCAAGGATGTCTGTAAGAGGGACCTGAAGACTGTTCAAATCGACATCAACAGCTGGGAAGAGCTCGCCCAGGACAGATGCAGATGGAGACACGCTCTGACCACTGGATTGAAAACTGGCGAAGACAAGCTGTGGCAGCTTGCCGAGGAAAAGCGGGTTCAACAAAAAAGGAAGCAACGGCTCCAACCCACAGCTGACACCGCCTTCAAATGCAGCAACTGCAATCGAGACTCCCACTCTCGTGTGGGGCTCCACAGCCACAACAGACGCTGCACAACCATCAACTAAACATTCCCCATGGGCGCATATCCATCATCTCTCGAGACTAACGGACGCCAACAACATCACAGCATGGGGGTGGTTGTTATCAGTCAACATCATTCTTGGGTTAGATAGAAGGATAGAGAGTCAGAGAATATGCTGCTTCTCTACACTTCTTTAAAAAAAAAGATTTAAAATTCAGAGGATACACCTCAATGGATTACAATTGTTTAACAGCAGAGGGGAGTGAAAGGTATATATGAATGGTCATAGGAACCAGACATTTATCTTCATATTGCTGAATTGAATTCAGTCTAGGTGAATATTTTTTTAACTATCTGATGGCTACTGGGTGGTGGTTTCAATTCATTTCCAAGTTTAGAAAAGTCCACAACACAAAAAGAGGACTTCCCATATCTAGCATTTTTTTGTAGCCTCAGCAAAGATCCCCCAAGACCTGAACAATCTTCTCAGCCCTGAGGGAGGGTTCCTCAAGGCTTGAACTGAGGCTCACTGGTGGTGTAGTGATAGGGTGACCAGACAGCAAATGTGAAAAATCGGGACAGGGAGTGGGGGCTAATAGGAGCCTATATAAGAAAAAGACCCCAAAATCGGGACTGTCCCTATAAAATCAGGACACCTGGTCACCCTATGTAGTGAAGAGAAGTTTGTACTCTTGCTGCCTGTGTCATACCTCTTCTGTGAACAGAAGACTTCAATACACAGGATTGTCAGACACCTTGCACTGGCACGAATTCACACACAAAATCAGTTTTAAGGTAGATCATATGTAAGCTTTGAATTATTTGATAGTGACCTTTCATTGAAAGTTCTTGGAGTCAATGATATATGATATACTTACCGTGTTGCATTTTGGAGTTAAAGTTGGAGAAGATTTCCTCATAAGATCAGATGGACTTAACTCGCCAACAGATGGAGAACAATGTAACCTAAAAAAATATACATATGCACGTTGTACAATATATTCACTGTTTAGTATGAACTACAATCCCTTCCATTTTAAAATGAGAAACTTATTTAGTCAGAGCACAGCAGTACCCACCAAAAAACCACAGGTGATAAGCTTTGAGTCTTCAGACAACACTGATTTGTCAAAAGCAAAGCTTAAATTCCATCACATAGCTTACACACTTCCTGCTCCAAATTTTGGTAAAGAAAAAGAACCAGTGGATCATCATGACACAGGATAATTAGTAGAACACGTTTTTGCCTTTTCTCCATTATCAAAATTAACAGACTTCAGGAAAAACTGTCACAAACTTCAGTACAAAACTGCTCGCTCTGGAACACACAGCTTTCAAAGATCAGAATACAGCTGTTTGGAAATTTTGGTATATAGCTGAGGTGGGAGCAAAAAAAAAAAAAAAAGGATGTACCCTCCACATATCCTCTTGATATTTGCTTTTACTTCTAGTGTTATTTCATGAAGTTCCATCCTTTCCTTAAATTCTGCCTGGAAAATGAAAGTTCTCTCTTTGAGATGGACTCTGCACATTCACTCATGAGAGCCATGGTGATGCAGCACTGATGGTAGAACAATCTTGTAGCAGTGCCACTGGGGCACTCTTATGCCTTCTCCTGTGTCTCCCTTCACTGTTCCTGAACATTCTGAGTGAGGGGCTATAAAAGGGGGCCATGGAACTCCAGCTGCCTCGGTTCTTACTGCTGCCTCCCCAGGTCCAAAGTTGCAGTTAGGACTCTGAGGAAAAGGGGAAGGTGGGTAGGGAGTGTGAATGTGCAGAGTCCATTTAGATGAGTACCAGTTATAGGGGAGTAACCTTTATTTCTTTGAGGGGGCTCTACATTTTTCATGGGATAATTTCACAAGCAGTACTACAGTCTCAAGAGGGTGAGGGGCTGAGTCCTAATTGAATTATCTTTGTGAAAGCATGAACAGAGCTTCAAGTTGCAGTTCTGCTTACTTCTAAAAACTGGGATATGCCTGAGGCATGCCATGAAAGCCACCTTTGCCCTTTGGAGTGTTGTCTAAACTACAATGGGAGAGAAACAGATCTGCTTGTAGCTTTCCTCTATACAAAACTAACCCATTTAGATAAATGCTGAGATGTACTTGGCTGTCCTTTATTATCACTACCCCCATTTGAAATTAAAGCTTTGGTGACTTTCTAAATTCCTGAGAACCATTTATGTAGAAGGCTATTGTCCTCTTGGCATCCAAAGTATGCAGTTTTACCACATCTGGATGTGATCAAGGTCTGGATGGACTGATGGAAGTGTATAGAAGAGTGGACTCATTGTTGGAGCACCTGCTCACAGCTGGGAGGGTGGAGCAGCTCTTTCTTCTCTAACGCCCCCTGCCGATGGTTGCACTGGTCCCACAGCAGTCTGCTGCTTCTTGCGACTCAGCCCTCCAACCAGGTCATATTTTATTTCTACCCATTTCAGACTAATAAAAAGTCCAACAAATAGTCCCAATCCTTACATCTGGTCTTTGACCCTCAACTCTGGATCCCACCATTGCTACATCCCTGCACTCAGGGCTTTCAGTTGTCTTTACCCCTTTCTTAGGGGCCTCCCGTCACCTTCTCCAGTGACTGTTCAGGGAATCCAGGCCCTCCTACTACACTGGGTTCCAATCCAAGGACCCTGTAATCAGCAGCTAAGGTCTGCTGAGTCAGATGTTTTCTGCTGCCTCCCTGGACTTCTTCCTACCATAGCCTTTTTTCCAAGCCCCTTTCTGGGCTCTTGTAATGTGCAATGCCTCCCAGGGCTTCTCCCTGGGTGTTCAGTTCCTTCCCCTGGCAGTGTTGCAGATCCACCACAACCCTCATGTCAGGGCTCCAGCAAACAGGCTCCCTGCAGCATTCTACTCCCAAGGTCCTTCCATCTAGGAGTTCTACCCCTGCCAAAATCCTTCAGGGTCACCCTCCTGCTCTTGGATTCGGCCTCTCCCTGGTTGAGCCAGTTCTTCCTCTTTACTTCAGGGCCCTGCATAAGCCTTCTACCTAACGGGATATCCCAGCTCTAGTCAGTTCCATCACAACTTTCTCTGCACCAACTCCTGCTCTTCTCTTCTTTACTACCAAGAGAGGGACTGCAGGGTTCCTTTCCCTTTCTCACTGCAGCCCCCTTCTGCTGCAGACCTCCTACCTGTATAGCACCACCCAACTCTTTCCCATCTGGGCTTCATCTTGAATTAGGCTTCTCACCACCCAGGTACAAGCAGGTGAGTTAATTGGCCTCTCAAGCCCATATTAATCCTTTCAAACTCAGGATGGGGTATTCACCACACTACCTCTCAAGACTGTACCCTGCCTGGTACAGGGTCTTTTTGCCTTGGGGAGGAGCCTTCTTCAAGTGTGCCTATTATCCACCTGTGCATCCCCCCTTCTCATCTTCCAGGAGCACTGAAACTCCAACCTAAGCTTCTCTTAGCTCCCACCTCTCTCTCTTCAGGGCTCCCACAAGGTCTTCTCTACTATTGCTAGTTTTTATCTTAGATTTGCTGCCTCCAATACCACATCCTCAGTCCCAACCCCCTTAGGTGCTTCTGCCACCAAGGCCTCTGTCTTTTTCACCCAGCCCTCAAGTCACTGATGAGGGGGTTAACAGCTGTCCACAAATCACATATTTTTTATTAGGGGCAGTGATCTGCATCTCCACAAACATATTCAGACTCTGTATTTACCTCAACTTCCACCCAATTTGTTGCAGTGGTCAGGGCCGGTGCAAGGAAGTTTCGCGCCCTAGGTGAAACTTCCTTGCACCAGCCCTGCGCCCCCCCGCTCCAGCTAACGCTGCCCCCCCCCCCCGCACCAGCCAGCTCCACCCCCACACCGTGCGGCTCCCTCCCCCCCGTGGGCCACGGCAGCTCGGCCCCGCCGCCCGTGGCACCCTGCCCCCCCAGCTCAGCCGCGGAGGCAGGAGGCAGCCACCGGCGAACTGCTCCCCCCACCCAGCTCCCGGCTCCGCGGCTGAGCCGGGAGGCAGCTGCGGCCAGCCGCCGCCCAGGCTTCCAGCTCAGCCACACAATTACTGACCATAATTACACACACATCTGGGAAGGACACTCAGTCAAAATAGAGATCCCCATCACACACCCCTGTGCTAGGGACTTGGGCTGGGAAATCGCTAATCCCCACTGGAGAGGGGACACCAACTCTCCCCAAGGGGATGCCTCTTGGCTTGGATGCAACCTTTTAAGATCCCATACAAATGAATCCAATTTCGCAGCCTGGCTCAGCAGTGTCTGCTTGCTGCAAGAGCTCCCTCCACCCCCCTCAGGTTGTGCTGACAGGTACAGAAGACAGCAATGAAAACTCGTGATTACGCTGACCAGATGTCCCAATTTTACAGGGACGGTCCCAATATTTGGGGCTTTGTCTTATATAGGCGCCTATTACTCCCCCCCCCCCCCACTCCTATTCCGATTTTTCACATTTGCTATCTGGTCACCCTACATGTGACTGACAGCTACAGGAATTAAATAGGAAACACACACAAAAGAAGCCTGTCACTTTATCTCTTACATGCACAGCTATCTGTGACACGGGCATTTGCACAACAGATCACAACACCTTTATTAATTGTGGGAACATAAAAAGACCCTGGCCCAGATCCTCAGCTGCTGTAAGGGCGTGTGATGGGATGGGACTGATGACAGTTGAGGGTCCGGGCCCGCAGCGCCCCTGCAGCCCCTTCACTCCCCCAGCATTGGCGGAGCCATTCCGGTAGCCCAAAGATCCCCCCCGCAAGCAGCTCCACCCGCTGCGGTCTGGCGGCCTGGGAGAGGGCGAGCTGCCTGCTCTAGGGCAGGGAGACTGCTCGCGGCCCTCCCGCCACAGCTGGCAGGCCAGGTACCGCCAGTACTGCCCGGAGAGGTCGCTCATGGTCTTACCCGGCGGCACCCCCGGTGCGGCAGCGTCAGCGCCAGGCTCCGCTTCCCTAGGCGCCCGGCTCGGCCCCGCAGCCCCGCACAGCAGTGGCCCGAGGCAGCAGAGCAGCAGTGGGAGCCCAGCCTCACGCGCCATGGCCCGGAGGGAAGCGGCAACCCGAACTCCCCCAGCGCCCCGGCCCGGCGCAGTCACTGCCCAGGTATGCCCGGCGCCGGGCTCACTTCCCGCTCCCGGCCATCACAGAGCCGGGAGGCAGGAGGCAGCTGCGGCCAGCCACCCCCTGGCTCCGCGCGCTGAGCCAGGATCGGGGGGGTGGGGGGCGCGGCTGGCCGCGGCTGCCTCCCGCCTCCGCGATGGGAAGTGAGCTCGGCGCTGCGCCGGGCTGGGGCGCTGGGGGAGTTCGGCTCGCTGCCTCCTCTGGGCCATGGCGCGCAGGGCTGGGCTCCCGCTGCTGCTCTGCTGTCTCGGGCCACTGCTGTGCGGCGCTGCGGGGCCGAGCTGGGCGCCTAGGGAAGCGGAGCCAGGCGCCGCCGCGCCGGGGGTGCCGCCGGGTAGGGCTGTGAGCGACCTCTCCGGGAAGTACTGGCAGTACCTGGTCTGCCGGCTATGGCGGGAGGGCTGCGAGCAGCCGCAGGGTGAGGAGCTGCCTTGGCCCCCTGCCCTAGCGCGCGGAGGCGGGAGGCAGCCGCCCGCCGCCTCCCAAATTCTGCCACCCTAGGCGACCGCCTAGGGTCGCCTAGTGGGTGCGCCGGCCCTGGCAGTGGTAGTACTCCTCTGTGTTCCCTCGAGCCTCCTACTAATAGGGTTTAGTTAGCTGTCAGGGCCACAACCACATCTGTTTTACCTGTAACCATTGTACTGTCACTGCAGGACACCCACACCTTCTCTTCCCCATTGCTCAGGCCCTATTCTCTCTCTAGCTGCAGCTCACTTTCCCTTGAGGGCAGTGCCTGTTTAAATACCTCATTACCATACGGAAAATCTCCTTGCTTTGGCAATAGGCCAACCCTTTTCAGTTATCCCATGCTTTCCCCCCCAGAACAAGCCTTCATGTCACAATTCACATAGGGGAAGGCCTTTCTAATGGGTCTTTCCCTACCCACCAGCACAGCACACCACCCTGGCTGGTCCTCATCACTCCTGGCTCCCAAATAATTTTTCTTTACCCTATGCCTGTAGCAACTGAGTGCTTCCTTTCTCAGGCTCTCCAGCAGGTTTGTTGCTCCTTCTCCAATAAGGAGAGCCACTCTATAGATCCAAACTGCACCTTCCACTGCCACTGTTGGTTCTCCAGGAACTGCAACAGTACCTGGGTCTGCTTTGGGTGCTTAGTCTTTTCCTGAAACAAACCCAGGAAATCTGGCAACCATCTACTGTCCCTCCATGCTCCAGAGTGGGAGAGTAGCCTTTTCAAGAAGGCCTCAGTATATACTAACACCAACCCTCTTTTTCATTCCCTTTGCACCAATGACCCTCCTCACTCTCTCCTTATTTGAGGGGTGATTGTTCTGCCTGCATTCTTCACCTATGTAGAAGAGCAAACTTACAACTGGAGCATCCCCTCACAGCTGGGCATGGTGTAGCAGTTCTTTCTTCTTTAACTTCCCCTGCCAATGATCACTCCAGTTCCACAGTGGTCCACCTCTTCTGGCAACAACATGCGTCCTACGCATGTAGTAGAATGAGGAGGAAGGATACTGTTATTTAAAGGCCGGAATACCAATTCTTCTTCTTCTTGATGGTTAGTAGATCTCAAGAGATCTAGTGTCATTCAGAGTTTCTAAGACTGCATCTGGTCTGGTACTGAACAGACCATCTCCTTAAAAGGCAAGGTCTTCTGTGTTCTTATTTCTGGTGAAGGTCAGATGATCTCAGCCACGAATTTTGCTTTAAAGTGACTGCTGACACCACTGCCCTGGCTGCTGTGTCTCAGGAATCAAACATGGCTCAGGACTTTCACCAGCTTTTACTAGTCTTCAGGAAGGGATGTGGCAAAAATAGCCTTCTTCTCCAACAGATCGTACTGATAGCTGGACATCACAACTTGATGATTAGAAACCCCAACATCCACAGACACTAAAGAGTAGAAACCCCAACATACATTGACACTCAAGAGAAGCCTTTTTTTCTGCTGAGGGCGTCAAGCTTTTTCCTTTTTTTTGTTGGATGGGATGAAATATGCCTGTCCTTTTAGAAACAGCAGCAACCACCAGCGAACTGGGAGCTGTGTGTTTGTGGAAAAGTGAAAATCTTTCATATAGTACTTAAACTTTTCTACTTTTTATCAAGACATTACTTGACCAGTTGCAGGATTTGACCATATAATCTTAGCTAGCTGCAATAATGGTTCCAAAATGAGGAGTGTGATTTTACTGCTGGAAGGAGATTCCAAAATAACACACAGGATAAGAAGCCTCTTCCACTGTGAATATTTTCAACATTGTAGCCATTCTTTCTATTAGTTCATGAAACGGAATACAGTGAAACCCCCCTATAGCACGCCCCGCGATAATGCGAATTCAGCTATAACGCGATCATAAGGTGGCTCCCGCGGCCCCAAGCAAAAAAAAAAAAAAAAAAGCATCCAGAGCGTGCTTCCTTGCTGGGAGCCGACCCTGGCTCCATCTCCTCCCCATCTCCCCTGTTCCTTCCCCCCCCCCCCCGCCGCCTCTTCCACCCTGCCCCCGCTTCCCCTTTTGGCAAGAAGAGAAGAGACCGGCTTGAAACTCAAGCTAGTCAGTTTCAAGCTGGTCTGATTCAAGACGGTCTGGTCTCTTCTCCCCAAAGCGGAGAAGTTTGACCAGCTTGAAACTGACCAGCTTGAAACTGACTAGCTTGAGTTTCAAACCTGTCTCTTCTCCCCAGTTGTACTTTTATATATATCATGAGACACTGGTTGACTGGTTCCATGCCAGTGTTCTGGAATTCGGTCAGACCTTCTGGTTCATCTTCTGATAAGATATCAGGGACTAAGATTGGACAAGGGTCCCTCTGAAGTGGAGGTGTATACTGATCCAGATGAGTTCGATCCAACGTGCAAAGTTTACTCTGTTCCCTCTGAGAAGAGGGGATCTTTGTAAAGATGGGACTGGTCAGCATCCCTTTAATAGCTAGGCAAAGGCCAGTAAGGTCATCTCACCCAAGGTGGTATATTCCATTCTTGCCAGTATTCAGCATCAGATTCTCCATCCTACACTCCTAGGGGAATTATGCACCACTGTGTGTGCGCAGAATTCATGTCCGCCGCAGATTTCTTTGCTTCCCCGCAGAAAAATGACTTGCTGACAGGGAAGCTGCAAGAGCAGCTATGCACCGCTCCCTTTTCAGGCATCCAGAGCAGTCGGTGGAGAGGTAAATCACTGCAGCGCTGTGGACACCCCAGCCAGTGGCTCCTACCCTGAGTCGGAATCAGCTGCTAGTCCCGGCTGGGCGGGAGGAAGGGGAGGACGGGATTTCCTCTTCCCCTGCAAAGAGTGGCTGAGGCTGTATCAGACCCACCCCCAGCTGCAGGAAGCTCAGCATCCTCCCCTGCTTCCCTCCCCCAGCCACTGAAGAGCGATGGGGGCAGGGTCACTGTATGGGGAGTTGCTACTCCATCCGCCCAACCTCTGTGCATCTCATACCCAGACACCTCTGCCAATCCTCACCCCGTACACCAAGAACCCCCCTAACCCTCCATACCTGACCCCCACCCCATTGGATCTCAACCCCTGCATCTGGAGCCCCCTGCACCCAGACCCCCTGCCTCCAGACCTCCACCCAGACCACCCCCACTGAGCTCCCTGCACTCAAACCCCCACCCTGATGAGCCCCATCCCCATTAGCCCCCACATCCAGACCCCTACGCCACTGACCCCCAACTAGTTGCACCCAGACTCCCCTGCTGAAACCCCCACACCCAGACTCCTTCACTGAGCTGCCTGCACCCAGATTGTTCCACACAGAATCCTCTCACCCACACCTGGATCCCCCCGCACTGAGCCCGTCCACACTTGGATCCTACCTGGTTGAGCCTGCCTGCCCCACACGTGGTGCACCTAGAACAGAGGGCCAAGGCCCCAGGGTTTTTCTGGGGTAGGCCAAGGCATTCTGCTATGTTAGGGTCAGGTGCAACCTCACCACTGAGTCTGTGTCCTGGGCTGGGGAGGCTGCAGGGAGATCTCCCACCTTCGCACAACCAGAGGCCTGTGCTCCCCACTGCCATGCTGGACCTTCTGCATTTATTTATTGACAAATAAATCTTGCAGAATTTTGAAGAATTTTAAAATACCAAGTGCAGAATTTTTAATTTTTTGGCGCAGAATGCCTCATGAGTAATCCTAATATCCCTGTTGGATAAGGGTATTCTGTTTGTCTAAATTATCTGTATGTTGTGTCAGTTTAATGTTTTCTAGTGTATCTGACCCACTCTCCAGGAGAAAAAAAGGTGGCAAGTTAATAGGCCTGTACTGGCCTGAGTCTTCTGACTATGGATCCCAATGCAGATGAGAGAGAATTCAAACTGGAGACAGTATTAGTCTTGGTAAGTATAGTACAGAAAATGGTGAGGCAAGCTTCCCTGGGGACCCTGTAGGTGTCCTGAGGAATGTAGCAAAACTTCAGGAGAAACCTGTAACTGGGAGGAGGGATTTTTACTTTTCTTTCCCAGTGGGGAAGATGGAGGAAGGATACCCAACATTTCAATCTTAAAAAAAAAAAAAGATTCCCTTGCCTTTCTGCCCAGAAGATCCCTGAACTGGGGTGGCCTTTGGCTCTAAGTATGGTTCTCATAGCAGGGTACGGTTCTGGAACTGATTTATGAACTTCAGCCACCACTGCAGTAGTGGAAGCAGACAACATTGAGGAGTCTGAAGTTGTGTCTGGAGCCTTTTCTGGCCATTTTTTTGTTTTGTTTTGTTTTTGGAACAGATATGCTTGTTACATTGGGGTATGACCCTTCTTTCTGGATGTATGGTCACCAGGTTCCTTTATTTTTGGTTTTGGTTCCGAAGGTCTTGGAATTGAGGCCATGGGATCTGAAGGGGTCCTGGTGTACAGACTGGTCTGTTAACAGAAGCCAATGGCTGCAGCATTTGTTTGCTCAGAACAGAAGGTGCTGGATCCCAACGATTGCATTCCTGAGGCCTGGTTCTCTCATCAAAGGTCAACAGTTGCAGGAGCCCATCTTGTTGAACAGTCAGATCTGATAGCTGAAGATCCTTCGGTACTGTGATGTTAGATTTTACCCCAGTAACGGAGGTCAGTAGTTTGGACAGGATCGTATACTCTTTTGAATCCTTGAAGGAGCTGAAGCAAGCCTATCTGTATTCATGGATTCTAAAAACTGGAACCAGAAGACTTAGCCATTAAGGCTTCCTGGAGAAGTAATTCCAGAATATTTGGAGCTGGTTTTCACATACCTTATGAGTTATCGGGGTGAAGGTGCGCCACATGGCAGAGCAAGATGGAGAATACCTTCACCCAGCTAAGCCATGGGTGTCTGAAGCTGGGAACACAGCAGGAGAAGAGGCACACCTCTTAAATCCTAGTCTTTTCTCTTTTGGATCTGTGGATTTATGCTGAGGCACAGGAATTGACTAAAATGAATTTAAAAACTCTTTTAGAAGAAATTAAATTTAAATGGTTAATTCTACACCAACAGAGCTAGCCAAGGCACTGAGTTTTGAGTTGATGATTCCCAGTTGGAATGACTCGGTGAAGTTCATGGTCTGGCTGCAACTGTGCTTGGAAGAAACTGAGGTGGCTGGAATGCCAGACCGCCTTTTAGAACCTCACCCTTACAATATTCGGGAATGGTGACTAGAGGGATGGGCTATAAGGGCTTTCCAACTGCACTGCTACTGATGGCACATCTCTTACGTATGAACAGGCAGAGACCACTTGAAGATAACATTATTTCTAGTCCCCAGGGTGTCTGTTCTAATCTAGTCCCTGGGTGTCTGTTCTAATCTAATTAAAGTGAAAATGTAACAAATCCAGAATAATACAATTTTTAGAAATCTGGGTGAATAAACAAACTTTTTAAAATAAAGAATGACTAGCATACTACTAAGATGGTTATCAGGTCAGTGCTCTGCACTGTCATTCAGGAATCTCAGGTTAGGTTGCTATATCTGGTCTCTCCTAAGGCAGTGTACCAATGCTGAACCAAAAAACATCTACTCATATGACATGATAAAATAAAAGCAGTACACTAGTGAATTCCCATTTAATTACTTATGCTTCCTCCATCACATTCTACTCTTCTTTGCTTAAAAGCTTAAAATACAATTTCAATTTTCATTACCTTTCTAAGTTTAATACTTCATTTGCAATTTCAGTTCCTATGCTTCCAGCGCCAAGTACTGTTCCAGTGGACATCCCAGGTACACTGGGAAAAGACTGCTTTGAAGTATCTACAATTACAAAAAGAACTAAGTTGAAGTTTATTAAATGTTAAAAATATTTTCACTATAGAGCAGGAAACAATTAACCCATCTCTTCTCAACCTTTTTTAACCTCTTATTTACATAATGCAGATTCCTTACTTGTATTACTAACAATTTAGAGAGAATTTTATAAATCTAATTTGATTTTCATTGTTCACTTATCTTCGCATTTTACTAAGCTTGACCAATGAAGCTATACATTTCATTTACAATCAGGGTGGACCACTTTAAATCATGATTTAAATTGGCAATCATTTTGCATTTTTTAGTTATTTTCCTAAAGAAAGTTACTAATTAATGAGAATGAACCTATTAAAAACACATTAATGTGCAATAAAATATAGCATTTACAGTAACGTTGGGGCTTCTTTTTTTGCTAACCAGGAAGATACAGTGTATCTACACAAGTTTATTTAAGCTATTATACAGTTTAATTTACATTGATTCAGATTCTTAATTTTTACATCTTTTATTTATGTAAGAAAATAGTGAACAATGCATTTATTACATGATTTTTTTACTTGCAATTTGTGTCAAGCTCTGATGAAAATTACAATTAATTTTTTTTATTAGTTAAATGTGCTGGATACATAAGAAAAAAGTTTTATAAAGTTTATCAGAACATGTTTTGCATTTAAAACTGACTTATTTATTAAACAAAGGAAGTATTATCTGTAGTTTGTGAATTGAACACATTATTTCTGGTCACCATGTCCTTCAAGATTGCCATTGAACTGAACTGGTTAAATAAACTGAAATGAAGAAAATATTCTTTTTGCACTTGCACAAGACTCAAAAAAATGGCCATAATGGGTCAGTCCAATGCAGTGGTTCCCAAACTTGGTTCGCAGCTTGTTCCGGGTAAGCTCCTGGTAGGCCACGAGACCCTTTGTTTACCTGGAGCATCTGCAGGTACGGCCGCTTGCAGCTCCCAGTGGCCGTGGTTCCCCGTTCCCGGCCAATGGGAGCTACGGGAAGCGGCATTGGCCCGGCCCATGCCACTTCCCGCAGCTCCCATTGGCCGGGAACGGGGAACTGTGGCCACGGGGAGCTGCGAGCGACCATACCTGCAGACGCTCCAGGTAAACAAAGTGTCTCGTGGCCCACCAGTGGCTTACCCTGAACAAGCCGCAAACCAAATTTGGGAACCACTGGTCCAATGGTATATCTAGCCCAGTATCCTCTCTGACAGCAGCTAACACCAGATGCTTCAGAGGGAATGAACAAAATAGGGCAGTTATTGAGTGATCAATCTCATCATCCAGTCCTAGCTTGTGGCAGTCAGAGGCTACAGACACCCAGAGCATGGGGTTACATCCCTGACCATTTTGGCCAACAGCCACTAATTTATCCTCCATGAACTTATCTAATTCCTTTTTGAATCCAGTTATACTTTTGGCCTTCACAAAACCCCTTGGTAATGAGTTCCACAGGTTGACTGTGCATTGGTGAAGAAATACTTTTGTTTGCTTTAAACCTACTGCCTATCAATTTCATTGGGTGATCCCTGGTTCTTGTATTATGTGAAGGAGTAAATACCACTTTCTTATTCACTTTCTCCACACCATTCATGATTTTACAGACCTCTATCACATCCATTTCTTTTCCAAGCTGAAAAGTCCCAGTCTTTTTAATACTTCCGCATATGGAAGCTGTTCCATGCCCTTGATCATTTTTGTTGTCCTCCTCTATACCTTTTCCAATTCAAATGTATCTTTTTGAGATGGGGTGACCAGAAATGCATGCAGTATAAATCCATGGTATGCCCACACCTTGAATATAGTGGCATTATGATATTTACCTATTACCTATCGCTTTCTTAATGGTTCCTAACATTCTGTTAGCTTTTTTGAATGCTGCTGCACATTGAGCAGATATTTTCGGAGAACTATCCACTTTACCATCTCTTTGTTGAGTGGCAACAGCTAATTACCCTGTCCCACTGATTTATCATCCTTCCACCAAGTTTACGTGTTGTCTATTATATCAAAATCCTCATTTAATACCAGTCACTCAAGTTCACCCATATTAGTCTTCAGATTTCTAGCATTTGTATACAAGCACTTATAAAATTTGTCACTTTTAGCTGTCTGCCATTATGTGATGTAACTGAACGGGACTCTTTCATTTGACTATTTCTCTTCAGCTCCTACCTGTACTTTATCAACTTATATTCTCTCCTCTTTACTAGGATATAGAGAATCCCTGTGAATAGATCCTCCCCAATTGATGTTTCTGTCTGAACTGTGTGCTCCTCTGCACCTGTCGGCTTTCCTGCAGCCCTTAGGGCAGGGATGGGCAAACTACGGCCCGCAAGACGTTTTAAGCCGGCCCATGAGCCGCACCATGCGGCTCAGCCCCGCTCTGGTGCTCCGGCCGGGGTGCTGGGTCAGGGCTGCACCACGCAGCTCAGCCCCGCTTCGGCTGGGGCACTGGGTCGGGGCCACACTGCGCTGGGTCAGGGCTGCTCTGGCCAGGGCGATGGGCTAGGGGCCGCACCACGCTTGAGGTAAGCGCCACTTGGAGCCTGCACCCCTGAGTCTCTCCCCATGCCCCAACCCGCTGCCCCAGCCCTGATCCCCCTCCCACTCTCCAAACCCCTTGATCCCAGCCCGGAGCACCCTCCTGCATCCCAAACCTCTCATCCCCAGACCCACCCAGAGCCTGCACCCTCCAGCTGGAATTTGTACCCCTTCCCGCACCCCTGCCCCAACCCTGAATCCCCTCCTGCCCTCCGAACCCCTCAGTTCCAGCCCAGAGCACCCTCCTACACCCCAAACTCTCATCCCCAGCTCCACCCCAGAGCCTGCACCTCCTTCCGCACCCCAACCCCTATTTTGTGAGCATTCATGGCCTGCCATGCAATTTCTATTCCCCGATGTGGCCCTCAGGCCAGAAAATTTACCCACCCCTGCCTTAGGTTGTAGAGGAGTTTTTAAACTTTTTAATTTTACATGCTAGCAATCTGGTTCCATATAGTGGAGCCTATATAGTAAGGATGCCAAATCTTTGCCAAACGATTCCCCAGTTTCTAAAAAACCTAAACCCCTCCTCCCTACACCATCGTCTCATCCACGCATTAAGATCCTGCAGCTCTGCCTAACTGGCCCTGTGCATGGAACTGCAAGCATGCTACCATGGATAGCCTGGACTTTTACGCAAGAGACCTAGCAGCCTAAATTTGACCTTCAAGGTCCCTCTTGTATCTTTCCCTGGTATCTATGTGTACCATGACCACCAGCTCCTCCCCAGCACTGCACATAAGATTGTCTAGATGTCTCGAGAGATCTACAACCTTCACACGGAGGAGGCAATTCAACATGCCATTCTCCAGTCACTACCATTATCTGTCTCTTCCTAATAACTAGGATTCTATGTGAGAGGATACCATGACATCATCTGGAAGGAGTGTCCCAACTATGGGATTGTTTCCCTCCACTCCACTTTGATGTTCTCCTTCTCTAAGACTTTCATCCTCCTCAACAGCACAGAGGTTATCAGACTGGGGGGGGCGGGGGGGGGGACTGATATGTCCCAGAAAGTCTCATCTATGTACCTGTCTGTCTTCCTTAGCTCCTCCAGTCCAATCACTCTGGTCTCCAGAGCCCATACCTGGTATCTGAGGGCCATGAGCTCCTTGCACAGAATGCACACATACGCCACCCATCCACAAGGCAGGTAATCATACATGCTGTATTCAGTACAATAAACAGGATAGCCCCCCTCTCTGCTGCTGGACTTCTGCCTGAATTCTTTTTACTCCTGAGGCTTTTTTTGTTTTTGTTTCCTACTTCTGTCAAAAGCTGACTTAGCACTTCAACAAACTCTGGTGCATTGCCAGTTACTTCCACTAGTTCAGTGGTTTTACTTTCTTTAAAACTTCGGCAGGAAACATGTACTGCTTTTTTTTTTTTAATTTACATTATCTTCATAAATTATGGTAAATTTAGGCCTTAACATAAGTTGTCATAATTTAAAATTTAATTTTAAAGGTTTTTTAAAGGCTACATTTAAATAAAAATCTGATTTTAACAAAAAAACGATTTTCATGTGTTTTTTTAAAGCATTGATTTTTATCCATCCTGCTTACAATCAATTTCATGTTTTTCTACATATGCACTGTGCTGCAGTTTACCAAGCTGCAAAGGAATGTTTAAAAATTGTGGTTTATTTTAAAGTCACCTTTTATTTACCTTGCAGGTTCTGTAACCCTAACCCTCCTTTTCCTTGAAAAAAGGCAAACATTTAAATATAAATACTCATACTGTCTGTGCTTTGTTTCCTATCAAGAGTGAAAATATCATAAGAACTTTTTTTTCATTTTACTTTAAAAAAAATCAGTGATCTGTGTACAAAGCCCAGCTAAAAGAGGATGAGTGAAAAAGAAAAAGTCTGTGGCTAGATGACATAGCAAGTAAGGAAGCAGGTAGACAGCTGATTCTATTTACAGCATATAAACACCAAGATAAATTTATCAGTACCATCCTACATTCCATAATTGGGTATACGTAAACATCCCAACATTATAATATCAACTAATATTAAACAATTACCACCATGATTAAACTCAGAATGAACCATTCATCTTTTCTTTTGAACTTGGCTCTGTGGTAGCAGTGTATCACTCTGCCTAGTTGAAAACCCAGGTTTAGGAGAAGGTAAATAAGGGAGACCAGGCATATCATGATACTTTGGATCACAAGGGGATTCAGTGAGCTATATGACCTAGAGATGCTATGTTTAACTATAGAGCATCACTTGAGTTGGCTTTGAGAAAGCTTATTTTCCTTCCACAACCCACTTGGATCAGATGGTCACAGGACACACATTATTCCAATACCATATACTAATCACTTATGGAACGATCTTGTAAGAAATGTACACACTGCAATGATAACATTTTGTGAACTAAAAACTGTACTTGCCTTCTGAGGACTGGGAACTACAGGGTAGTAATGCTTCTTCTCCTGACTCATTGTGACCCCTTAGAATTTAATAGCATAGAAAAAAACAGTAAAATTTAAAATACAATACATAGTATACTTGGTATTTGAATTAAAGCAGTACATGAAACAGAATAAAACATGTCACAATTCTAGGCACATGATAAAGTTATATATGTTTGATCCTTTTGCACCATAAAAACTGAATTCCTACTGCTAAATAGCAATGCCCTGTGTGTTATTGCTTTGTGCCAGGGCAATCCCACTTTCTGTGGCATCAGGTGAAAGATTTAGCTCCACTTATTCACCAGTTTTGTTTAGGTTATATTTTCAACTAGTGAAGGAAGCTAGAGCAACAGAAAACACAAGGAATTAGACCATACTCCTCTATCATGAGGCAGTGAGGAATGCACTTCGTCTAAAACCTGCCCAGGCACATGACACACCAGGATGGGTAACCCTAATGTGCAAGGGGACCCATGTTTGATCTGCAGATTGGTGAAGTAAGAGCTGCTTAGGCCTGTGTCTGAGGAAAGTCACATAAATGCCTCCAAACACCTCAGGATGGATCTGTTCTCCCTTCTTCCCAGCTTGACTAGTAGTAAATTCCATGCAAACTTCTGCCAGGAAGGGCAGAGAACCAAGGTTCTTTTCTTGCGTCTCTATAGAAAAGCTACCTCTATATTCTCCAGGGTGTATTTTGTGGTTGTGTATGTATCTCTCTCATTCTTAACCCCAGTTACCAAGGCATTTACTCGGGTCCAACATGGTGCCTCTTGCTAAATAAGTATTGAGGTTTGGCCCCCTATAGCCTACCCTAGGATTTAGCCCATTTCTGAATTCTCTTACCCTTCCATTCTGAGGCGGGGAATATGTGTACACACGAAGGATACCTCAGTCAACAAAGATTTAAGGTTGGGTTGCACATGCACAGGCTCTGTCTCGCGTCGCCTCAGGCAGTTAACTGGCGCTGTGTGACAAACGCCCCTCGGTTCCTCTCTACTGCAGAGACCAAGTATTAAACTCCGAAGTAGAGGGGAGGAGGGGACGGAGGGTGAGTAATGGAGCACCCACAGGGACACATCTCGAGGAACCTACGTTACTGCACACAGTGAGTAACTTTCTCTTCTTCTTTGAGTGCGGTCCCTGTGGGTGCTCCACTTTAGGTGACTTCAGAGCAGTGTCCTCCAGTGGAAGGAGGGGGTTTTGGAGTTGAAGGAGTAAGAGAAGACAGTACAGTGAGCCCAAAGGCGGCCTCGGATGTTGCCCATTGTTGTAATGCGTAATGCTGCATGAAGGTATGTACTGAGGCCCAGGTTGCAGCCCTACAGATGTCCGTGATGGGCATGTTGTTAAGGAAAGCAACAGAGGTCGAGAGTGCTCTGGTGGAATGTGGACTGCCAGTCACATTGATGGTAGCATAGTTTTATGCAACTGGAGATCTATTTGAAGAGCCTCTGTTTGGCTATGGCACTCCCTTTGGAGTGTTCAGTGATGGAGATGAATAGCCTGGGTGATTTATGAAATGGTCTTGGTCTGTCTATATAAAAGGCCAATGCCCACCACACGTTGAGAGTATGAAGTGTGGTGTGTTTTTTATCCTCGGGATGTTTAGGGTAGAATGTCAGTAGGTAAATTGGTTGATTAAGGTGGAAGGTTGAGATGACTTTAGATAAAAACTTGGGGTGCGGTCTCAGGGATACTTTATCTTTAATAAAGACAGTGTATGGGGGTCTGCCATGAGAACACACAACTCTCCTACACGTCTGGCAGATGTAGTCGCCACTAGAAACTCCACCTTCACGGAAAGGTGTAGGAGCATGTAGCCATGGGTTCAAATGGACTAGGTTGAGGCCCCATGGTGTAGTAGGACAGCGTAGCTCTGGGTAGATGTTGGTGAGGCCTTTGAGGAAACGTTTGGTGAGAGGGTGAGCAAAGACAGAGCATTGATCCACCTTGTGGTGAAAAGCTGTAATAGTGGAGAGGTGAACTCGTTAAAACTCATTGAGAGACCTGACCTTTTAAGTTCTAAGAGGTAATCTAATATTGAGGGTAAGGAGGCTGAAAAGGATGCCATCTGTTTTTGCTGGCACCAAGCATCTAATCTCCGCCACTTGAGTATGTATGTGGGACTATTCAATAATGTGTTTTGTATATCTTCCGAGCAGGTCATCTCAGATCCCTTTAGTCATGGAGGAGCCACATTCTGAGATGGAGTTGTTGCGGATCCAGATGCAGGGTGCGACCCGAGTCCTGGGATGAGATCAGCAGATGAGGCAGAAGCGGGAGTGGGATAGGTGGACATACCGCAATCCTGAGAAGGTAAGGATACAAGGTTTGTTGGGACCATGCAAGGGCTATTAGAATTACTTTCGCTCTCTCCTACCTGATCTTGTGGCTCATGCAGTTCAGGAGGGGGATTGGAGGGAAGGCATATAGGAGGGGAGCATTCCACTTGATGAGCAAGGCATCACCTTAGGAATGTATGCCAAGACGAGACCTGGAGCAAAAACGGGGGCATTTGGTATTTTCTGTGGTTGCAAAGAGATCTATCTGTGGGACCCCCCACTGTTGAAATATGCTTTGGAGTATGCGGGTGTCTAGCTCCCACTTGTGGTCCTGAGAAAAGTGCCTGCTTAGGGTATCTGCCGAGGTATTCTGGCATTCAGGTAGGTATGAGGCCGAGATATGGATACTATGCCTGATGCACCATTGCCAGAGTCTCATGGCTTCCACTCATAGGGAGTGTGATTGTGCTCCCCCTTGTCTGTTTATGTAAAACACACAAGCTATATTGTCCATAAGGATCTTAATGGCCTTGCCTTTGATGATTGGGAAGAAGTGGGAGCAGGCGTTGCAGATGGCTCATAGTTCTAAAAGATTTATATAGAGAGGGGATTCTGCAGGGGACCAGCGACCCTGGACAGAATGCGGATGCAGGTGTGCCCCCCATCCAAGGAGCGAAGTGTCTGTGGTGATGGTTAATGTTGGCGTCCTCTGAAAGAAGGGCACCCCCGTACAGACACTGTCTGAGTGTGTCCACCAGAGAGTCTTATTTTGTCCAGCACTTGTTTAAGCTATGTTTGCACAGGACATAATGTATACGGAGCCACCCTTGGGGCAATGCATGTGTAATCTCACGTGACTGATGACAAAAGTCGTGGCAGCCATGTGACCGAGAAGTGTTGCTCGTGAATCTTTGTGTGTGAGAAGAGTCTCGTCAATCTTTTCGGCGAATAGTTTGGGCCCTTCGAATGGTAAGTCTTCGACCATGGATTGTACTTCCTACGAAAGCTGGAGAGATGGAATCATGAGGCCCTTTGCATCACCTCTACAGTTGCCACTGATCTTGCAGCTGTGCCTGTAGAGTCCAGTGCAGCTTGGAGGGCTGTTCTGGAGATGAGTTGTCCCTCTGATACAAGTGCTGTGAATTGTTCTCTCTTGTCTTCAGGAATAAAATCAATACATTCAGAAAACTGTGTGTTGTTATTGTAATCATATTTTGCCAGCGAGGCCTCATAATTGGTTATGTGGAGGTGTACTGTAGCCGAAGAGTAAGTCTTGTGGCCAAAATGGTCGAGGCTTTTCCAGTCCTTATCATGAGGTGTGGTCTTGGGCTGTTGTTGTCTGCCACGTTCATGGACTGCGTCAACCACCAGTGAATTGGGTGTCGGATGGGAGAAGAGGAACTCTGTGCCCTTTGCTGGCACGATATTTTTTCAGACCTCTTGCAGGTTGGAGGAGCAGTTGCAGAGGATAATGGTCTTGACAGGTTCCATTATCACGTTGTTCATAGGCAAAGCTATTTTGGACGAAGAGAAGGTGTTCAAGATGTCCACCAGTTTGTGTTGTGTCACCTGGACCTCTTCTAGAGAGATGTCCAGAGAGCTAGCCACTCTTTTAAATAGGTCCTGGAATTGTTTGAAATCATCTCCTATATTAAGGGGAGGAGGCATGACGGTGTCGTCTGGGGAGGATGATGACAGGTGGGTAGGTGGTGCCCCTTCCTGGTATGGGGGTTCTTCCTCCTCTTCCTCTCCTTCCCCAGCCAGTTCCGAAGGTCCAGGCATCGAAGGTGCAGGCGATTGCCATGTGCTGAGTCTAGAAGTGGTAGGCAGTCCCTGTTGCGTGGGGTAAGTTGCCCACGAGTTCCAGTATACCCATTGGGTGGGGAGAGGCATAGGTGGACCCCAGGGTTGGCCATACCACTGTAGATGTTTGGGATCAGCATAGTATTCCCCCTGAAAGGATCCTGATTTGGGTGGCTCATAGTGGGCAGGAGATTGCAGAGGAGAATCTATTTGTCCCTCCTCGCTGTCCTCATCCTCACTCAAAAAAGGTGGAGCAGAGCATGGTGGAGTGGCAACGAGACTTGGTGCTGAATGTGCTGGGATCATGTCAGTGCCGAGGATGGGAGAGTCAGGCATAGATCTGATTAAAAGATCTTTGTGCCATATGAGCTGCTTTGGTGTCTGCATGATCTGTACTGGGGGCTGTGCTTGCGGTGGTGCTGGGAGCCACGGTGCATATGTCGGCACTGTAGGCTGTGCCGGTGTGTACAGAGCGTGCATTGGGGTTCAAGGACTGAGCCACAGTCTGCACCAGTGCCGTGCCGCTGTGTGTTGATTGTGGCTTTGGTTGAGTAGGTGCCAAGGCATTTCTCCTTAGCACCTGCATTCAAGCTGGCTCTTTTAGAGTCCTTAGCTGTCGCAGTACTGGCGGTGCCGGATGTTCCTGCTATCTCGGCTCTGGACACTGAAGGTGCGGTTGGTGCCAATGCAGTTTGCCCGATCGCGGAACGGTACTTCTTGGCCGATTTCTGTGTTGGAGACGTAGTTACCCGCTTTAAAGACACTTTTTAGTGGGTTCAGCGGACGTCCGAATGGAGGAGGGACCCTTGTCAGAAGCTGTGGTTGGCAAAGCTTGTCCAGGGAAGGTCCAGACTTCAGGCTCAGAAGCAAGTCTGAGACACTTCTCCATGAGGTATCTGCCTCTGGACATTTCCACTGCTTGCATCCGAAGAAGTGGGTATTGACCCACGAAAGCTTATGCTTCAATACCTCTGTTAGTCTATAAGGTGCCACAGGACCCTTTGTCGCTTCTCCATGAGAAGGAGTTTGAGTTGCAAGTCTCTAGCCTCTCTTGAAAGCTGGAGTAATAGAAATGGGATGATATTTAACAGTGCGAAGTGCAAGGTCATGCACTTGGAGACTAATAACAAGAATTTTTGCTATCAGCTGGGGACTTATTAGTTGGAAGTGACAGAGGAGGAGGTGTCTGGCTGGTGGGTCTTGCTGACATGCTCAGGGCTAACTGATCGCCATATTTGGGTTTGGGAAGGAATTTTCCCCAAGATCAGAGTGGCAGAGACCCGGGGGGTTTTTCATCTTCCTCTGCAGCATAGGGCATTGGTCACTTGCAGATTTAAACTAGAGTAAAGGGTAGATTCCCTGTAACTTGAAGTCTTTAAATTATGATTTGAGGACTTCAGTATTTCAGCCAGAGGTTATGGGTTTATTACAGCAGTAGGTGGCTGAGGTTCTGTGGCCTGTGATGTACAGGAGGTCAAAAAACTAGATGATCACAATGGTCTCTTCTGGACTTTTATCTATGATTCAACTAATTGCACAGAGTTTGTATTTTCTAGCCCTGTTTTTCTCAATAATCTTTTTTTAAATGAATAGCTTTATATTAATGATATTCCTAATTAAGACAAAAAGTAAGATGCAGATTCACATCACCAGTTACTTACAACACTACAGTGTTGGTTGATACAATGTACTCCAGTTCTTTGGTCCATGGATTGATGAAACTAAACCATTGACTCTTCAATGTAATGAAAGTTCCATCTTTTGCTCTGAATTTGTAGGAATTTGTAAATATTTTTTCTTTACTCTGCAACACTAAATAAGAAAAAAAACATACTAAGTTCATCCCCATTTGTACACACAGGAGGACACAACCAACTTTAAAAATCTGTTTTGATAACTCAGTTTTGGTATCAGAGTAGCAGCCGTGTTAGTCTGTATCATCAGATGAATAGAATGGAACATATAGTAAGAAGATATTTATACATACAGAGAAGTGGGCTGTAGCCCACGAAAGCTTATGCTCAAATAAATTTGTTAGTGTCTAAGGTGCCACAAGTACTCCTGTTCTTTTTTCCAGTTTTGGTAGCCACACAACCAATAAAACAATTTGAATTTAATATAGTGTCAACAATGTGCTTGGTACTTTCCAGATAAGCACAAAGACTGGATTCCAATCAAATTTCAGACTTAGCCATCTGATCAGACATGAAGCAGAGCCCATCACCTGGGCTCTTGCAAGTCAACAGTGGGAAGATTTGAGGCTTGGTGGTCCTTTAAATTCAATATTTAATTACATGACTACTATTTTCTATACAGGACCCCTGCTTCATTCAGTGCACAGGGTGGACAGAGATTGAGGCAGAGGGTTAAGGGAAGAGAAAGAATATTCTCTTGTGTTTAAGGCATTGGACAAGATCCAGGGCTCTGCTACAGACGTTGTATGTGATACAAGGCAATACTTAATGAGGACCTTATTTCTAACATTTCCTAACTCTTGAATACTTGGTTTTATTTTCTTTTAACATAGTGTTTGTATGTAATTTATATAGGGAGGACCAAGCATTTCATACGTACCTGCTTTGTGTTTATCAGCTAGATGATTGTGATCATCTTGATGGAAGTACTCGTAACAAGAAGTTCCTAGAAGCTCTTGTGGCAGATACCCTAAAATTGCTGTTGCACTGTTAGGAAATAAGAAGAGAGGATTCACACATAATTAAAACACTTTATTCAGCATCTTATGCCAATATCATACAAAACAGAAAAAGCACATTTAAAGGGGAAAACACGTTTTTATTTGTGTTTGGAAACAAAATTCTACTACAACAGGTACAGATCTAAGCAAGTATAAGAAATAAATGATGGTTAAGCAGTAGATTACCTTGAATCCATTTGCAATAGAAACAAGATATTAACATTGTTATGTTAGCCAATACCGTTAGACACACAATAGTTCAAACCTATATTTCGCAGAGAACATTTGTATTATATACACATTTAAACAATTAGGATGTACTGCATTGTTAGTTCTACAAGCTAGCTCACTATACAGAGAAGAGGGTGATTAAAATTATTTAGAAATCCCACTGTTCAATGAATCTAAAAAAATTGGATATATTTTAAAGTTATTGCTTTTAATTCTTCTAGTGAGAATGAAGCACTTAAGCTTTGTCTCAAAGTGTTACAAGTCGATATTACTTTAAATAATGGTGTTTAAACAGTTACTTTCATTCTATATAATAGGCTTCATCCTCACAGATGAAAGGCAGAATTGTCTAGATAAAGTACAGTAAAGCAATCTTATAGTATTTCTACTTAAAGTACTGAGCTACAAAATAACAAAAACTGATAACTGAGTCTATACAATAAAGTGTTTGTTTTAAATAAACTAGTAACACGTGGACAAACTCCCATGCTTATTAAATAATTTGTTGGCATATTTTAAATGTGCTGCATGAATTTTAAGAAGTAAGATGAATGATTTTCTGGTTAAATGCTAACTGCTGACACATGCTTAGTTTTCTCAAATTAGAATTTGAGCTTTTTGATGAATTAGTTTAAAAGCATTGTGATGGGCTGCGCTCCCCACACTGGCCCTGCAAGAGCTGAATTGGGCCAGGTGGGTCCAATTAGCTAATTCGGTTGCAAACAGGGGCATGTTAGAGGCTGGAGGCAGTGGCTCACCTGGGCAGGAACAGACAGGGTCTATAAAGCCAGGAAGCTGGTAACAGACAGGGGCTGCTAGGAAATTGGGAGCTGCTGGGAAAGGTTGCAGGAAGGCAGGCAGCAGTCACTCCCTGGGAAGAGGGAGGAGGGTTTGCAGCTGGTACACCCAGGGCAAGGAGGGAAACCAGGAGTTGTAGGAAGTAGTCCAGGGAACGAGGAGTGAGGGCTGGGAGAGGAAAGCCCAGAACTGCTGGGTTGAGGGTTCCTCAACTGGAACCTGAAGTAGTGGGCGGGCCCGGGTTTTCTTATCAGCCACTGAAGCCCTGGCATAGATCAGACGCAGGGCAGTCAATCCAATCCCAATCTCCTAGAACTGGAAGGACCTTGAAAGGTCATCGAGTCCAGTCCCCTGCCTTCACTAGCAGGACCAAGTACTGTCCCCTGACAGATTTTTTTGCCCCAGATCCCTAAATGGCCCCCTCAAGGATTGAACTCACAACCCTGGGTTTAGCAGGCCAATGCTCAAACCACTGAGCTATCCCCTCCTCCCCTGAAAGACTGAAAGACAGCCTGGGTCACTGTGGGAATGTCGGAGATTTGAAGGACTGTACCCTGGAAGGAGGGGAAGGCTGAGTAACCTAGCCAGAGGGCTGAGTCATAAAGATGATGATGCAGTTCCTGGGACCAGAGAGAGAGAGAGAGACAGACAGTGTGATGGCATGTGACCATGGGAAGGGGCGTCAGCCTCAAGAGCTAATCCCCAGAGCAATCATGAGGAGGCACCAGACCAGCCGTGAGTGGTGCATCCCTTGACAAGCATGATAACATTATGATGTGTGCTTTAATTTGGTCAAATTCTTTAGTATAAGGTAATACAACACTCTTTTTATATGATGTCTTACATATCTGAGTCCTGCTCAACAAGTTTTGTTCTACGTAACAGAAAACATTAGGCAACCTACATAAGGAGTCACTATCGGGTCTTTCTATAATAAAGAACAAAATGCTTACCGTAGGTCTACATAAACAAATTTTCCATCCATGGCAAAGCGTGTAACAAATTCTGTTGGTTTGACCTTTATCTCGCCACTCTTTTGCGGAACAATATAAGGATGCAATCTCCCAACTGCAACAAGACAGTTAAAGTGACTACTGTCTTTTTCTGCATTATTCTCCTCTTCCACTCCCACCTCGGTAGGAGGCCAGCTCTTCAGATAGCCAGTACAATGGATTGTACGGTACTTTTTGTGCTCTAATTAAAAAAAGTGAAAAAGAGGAGTTAAATTTCCAAATGAAAATTCATTTTAAATTCCTTTTCCAGCTGTTATGTTTTATGCCTACATACAGGTCTGAGCCCTACGGAGCTGTAAATAGTGTCATTGAATAGCATCTTAAATGTTCTCACACATAAGAAGGAAATTAAACCAACAGTTTAGTATAGGGTGCCCAGACAGCAAGTGTGAAAAATCGGGATGGGGGTGGGAGGTAATTTTGGAATGTCTGACAATTTTAGTAAGCCTTGGAAAACTCTATTTTAAATATAGTCTAAAACAAAAGCTTCACTTAAACAAAGCGTCCAAGTACACTGAAAATATGACAAGTGTTTACTATCACTCATGGAAACCAAAAAAAGTTATAAAAAGATGGGATGTAAATTAGCCAAAAATTACACTAAAGAAACAAGGTGGATAAGGTAATATATTTTATTGGACCAACTTCTTTTGGGGAGAGACAAGCTTTCAAACCATGACCTGAAGAGATCTGTGTGGCTCAAAAGTTGTCTCTCTCATCGACAGAAGCTAATCCAATAAAAGATATTACTTCATCCACCTTGTCTCTCTAATTTCCGGGGGCTGACATGGCTACAATTACACTACATATTAAACAATTAACTTTAGTGATTTTTATAATAAAAGGAAAAATCATACCTGATATATAAATATAACAACAATGTATTTTTGGGAGGTGGAGAGGATTTTTTTTTCACCACTTAAATTATCCTCTCCAAAACAGCAGATTTTGCAACCCTATTAATAGTTATCTCCATGACAGATATTTCTTCTTACTCCTACGCTTTGAACTGCTCCAGTTCCATTCAGTAATTTTCCTCAGGCTTCAAGATCCCACTAGAATCTCACGTACACTCACAAGCAGTGACTGAATCTTTTTTTTCCCCCTAGGGGGATATCTAAGACAGGCTTTTCCAGGATCATAAAAACAGGGTCTTATCATGTATATCTTATTCCCTACAATTATTCTTTGAAGTCATTGCTACCTATTTAGATCCCGTAACTGACTCAGCACTTAAATATACCATATTTAAAAACAGAAATCCTCCAACTCAACCACACTTTGAGATACCTTTCTTCTCGGAGTTGGGCAAGCATTTCTTTTCTTCCTTGACTGTGATCCCACTACACTTTATCCGACAGAAGAAGGAACGCCGAGCACCAGAATGCAATCTAGCTGATCCAGCTTGAAAATCCATACGTACTTGCAAGCCAGCTTGTAAAAGTTTAGTAAGACGGTCAGAAAAAGGTCTTTGGACTACAGATAATTATTTGCATTTCAATCATTAATATATTCTCCCAATTGCCTTACTGCCTCTTAAATTTTTGCATGTACAATTAACTACTGAAAAAACTTAAATGAATTAAATAAGACGAACAAAACATGATTGTGAAAAGTGGAAGCTAACAAAATATTGTAATGTACTATTCAATGCTATGCAATCTTATTTAGTAAATTACGATTTTAAAAACTTTTAATTTCTATTTGGTAGGGGGAAAAGTTGCAAAGCTGCTCATAAAAAAACCCTATAAAATAGTGATCAGCTGCATAGTACATAATGTTCTCCATACTAGCAAAATAAAACTTGGTTAAATTAGGATTGACACTTAGCATTTTCAGAGAAGACAGTGATTCTTGGTATTGAAGCATTTTATCCCATGCTCGACTACATCAGGTCTTTTGTATTGACAAGACCTATCAAATACAAGAAAAAAAAAGTAGTATGCCTGGTTAAAAAAAAATTCATACCAACTCTTGGTAAACGTCCAACAATGTAAACTTCAATCATTCTTATTACCTAAAATGAGTTCCTTTCTGATGTAGCTTTCAACTTGTTTGTGTATTCTAAGCAGCGGGTAGACATTCAAACATGTTTTGTTTGTACAAATATATGAACGTGTTTGCACATATATGCATGCATGAATTTGCCCTACATCATAACTGAATTTAAAAACAAATGAGGGCATTACATTAAAAATCTGAGTATATTTAAAAAGACACTTACTTTTGACATCTATAAGCTTTTCTCTTGGTGAAGCGTCTGAAGATGATAGTTGCTCCTTCACTTTGGCAACATCTTTTGGATGCAAATAGTCAAATAAACTTTGTCCAATCAAGCTGGCCTAGTGAAAAAATGTTAATTTAAAAGCTGTGCATCATACACTCTATTCTGCATCTCCTCACCAAGGAGCTTAATGCTCGAGGCTGTATTAGAAAAGGTCAGAATTTCCAGATATGTGAATTATTCTGTCTAAATTGTAACATTTATCCATTGAATTTGCTTTCAAACAACAGCTTTGTTGAATTCTTATTTTTGTTTCAATAATTTTAATTAAAAGCATATGAACACTATAGAAATTAATAAAAAACATGGAGGCAGAAATGCAATTATATCCTACCCATTAAGTTAAATGGTGAAATTGGAAAAAAATAATTCATGTTGTTTTCCTATCTTTCAGTTTTTAATTTAAGGGGTGATGGTGTCTCTTACTGCTGGCTAGAGAAAGGTAATGGGGCATACAGCCTGGTTTAAACTCTAAAAATGCTATGAGGAAAAATGGAAAAGTGGAGGGGGTTTAAAAGTAGATGCGGGTGGCACAAAGGGCTCAAAAAGCTTCTCATCAGCCACTGGGAAAGGCAGTTCGGGCCAGAGAGTTCCAAGTAAATAACCTGCATCTCGGTAAAGGGGATAGCACTAGACTGGTCTTCATTCTTTCTCCCTTCCCTGAGCTAAAATGAGTCTAGATTGGCTGGTTTCCGCACTACAGCAACACAGGCTATGGCTACACTTGCAGCTGTAGAGCGCTTTGGGTTAAACCAGCCTTCGGAGAGCGCACTAGGGAAAGCGCTGCAGTCTGTCCACACTGACAGCTGCAAGCACACTGGTGTGGCCACATTTGCAGTGGCACTGGGAGCAGTGAATTATGGGCAGCTATCCCAGCGTTCAAGTGGCTGCAACATGCTTTTCAAATGACGCGGGTGGGATGGAGTGTGTTGTGTGTATGGGGGGGGGGGGGAGAGAGAGAAGGTTTTTGGAGTGCTGACAGTGTGTCACAGCACACTATCTTGTAAATTCAGACCCCAGACCCCCTCTCCCCCCCCCTCACAGCAAACATTTACTGATGCAGATAAGCAGCCAGGAGAAGATAACGGAGTTTAGAAAGGGCACTTCCGCATTCCTCAGCCCATTTCACAACAAAGAGAAGAGAGGTTTAAGCTTAATGGGATTATGGGACAGCTTCCGGAGGTCAATCAGTGCATAATAACATTACTCCCTGTTTACACTGAAGCGTCTCAGCCAATGCGCAACAGCTGTTAATCCTCCCAGGGAGGTGGAGAACCAGGAGCACTCTATGTGCCTTGCCAGTGTGGACAGGGAGTAAGGTAGAGTGTTCTAGGAGGCTTTATTGCGATATAAAGTGCAAGTGTAGCCAAGCCCTAAGCAATTACCAAGTTGAGTTTCAATTTACTTGCACTGTTGAAATACTGTTTTTCTAAAGTTCAGAGAATCACTTCACCATCCAAAAGCCCAAATCTCTGTCAATAAAAGGTGGAAACAATGACATCTTCAAAATATATTTTTCTCCTGGGTTGGTATGTAAATCATTTCCTGAAGATGATAGTTTGAAATTAATGCCAGTAATTGGGTCAGAAATGTTCATTATAGTTGCAGAATGCTTATAATTTCAAAGTAACGAACCTTTGGAGTAACTGTGTTGAAGAGGAAGCTAAAGCCAAAAGACTTAAAGAAATCATGCACGAGGAATAGTATTTATAACAAAACCAAACACATTATCTAGAAACTAATTTTATTTTAATAAAGAATGACTTGATTATAACTACCTGATCATAATTAAGTATCTTGCAGACTGATTCAGAGACAAAAAGAATTTTTCCTCTATCACATCCAACCACAAACAGGAACCCATCTGCAGCCTATAAATATAAAAATTAGTCTTTATAAAATTATACAACACTGATGAAAAACAGCTATATAAAATGAATATATTAACTGATGCTGGAGATTATAATTGCACACCTCAATATTTTAGGCAAATTACAGTTTATTAAATAAGAGACAAATTAAAATGACAGCAAATATCCAATCAGATGATGACACACAGAGCTAAAAACACAAAAATGGTTTTGGGAAAGAGCATCTTAGCTGTAGAACAGCTTAACTTGTGAGTTATTTTACAGATTCTTGCTAAAGGGTATTATTATATGCAATAGAATAGGCAAACTGTGGCAAATGAAAGTGTGATAAGAAAATATTGTAAGACAGACCAGCTGCTTTCATAGGTTAATTTCCACATCTTTCAAGTAACTGAAGTGCATATTTTGAAAACCAAATGAAGTGTAGAAAATTTTCAGGCATAGTAAATGGAAATGAAACTTTTTTTTTGGATAAGTGCATACACTTAGATACTTACATAAATATAAGAAACATATCTACCTAGAACATTCATTATGCAGTTTTTATACAGATTTACGATACTCATGGGTACAGTTTGTATAAATGCCCTATCAACACATACAGTTTCCATGGCTCGTATAGAAAAATCCTGTGCATATAATTCTATTGTTAGCAAGGATATCAAAGCACTGACTTGAAGGAAGAAATGTAAGGAAAAGCCCTTTGCAGTCAACTGAAGTTACACCAGGCTTTAAAGAGGACATCACTTGATACATGGTTTCTTTTTACTTACCCTAAGGATTAACTGTCTCAGCTCACCATCCTGTAAAAATGAAGGCTTATATTGGACTTCTGCATAAGAACTGGTAGAACCTGCAAAACAGCAAGTTATTTATAATTATAAAAGAAATAAAATGTAATCCTTTGTTTCCTTTATAAACAAAGCTTAATTTTAACCAAATGCACATGTAGAACATGCACACAGTGCTTTCTAACCATAAAAAATAGTTTTCTACTTTCCATACTGGAATGTACAAATTCACTTTTAATAAGTAACTCATTAAAGAAGTCATAACTTCATCTCAGGAATTCCAGACCTATGCTAAAGCAAATGTGTTTGGGATAACACCCAGAACACAAGACCAGATGTTTGCAAAAAATGAAGAACGTTGAGGAAAACAAAAGTAAAAAGGAAACAATTTATAGGTGGTGACTATTTTAATTAAATCTTAACCAGACTCAAGGTTATGACTTCAGTTCAAAATGAAAGAGGAGCTTTGTAAGTTATGCAAGAACTCATGCATGTTACCAATGTGGTGTGACTTTTCTCTCTCTCTCTCTCTCTCTCAAAAAGAAGTTTGTATTGAAGTATATTACTAGGATATTAATTTAGATTTGAGATGCAACAGGCAATGTAAGTACAAAAAGGAGTTGGTACTGTGCAGCAGCAATTCAGGTAACCAGTGCAAAACTAGAATAGATTTAAGCCAGACCACATCCACTAACACGGAACTGTCAAACAGCACAGGCCATGAGAAGCCTTACTCCTGAAAAAAGTGCCCTGATACCTTTAGCAAGTGTTCAGCATCTCTTGTTTTAGGTATCCTCAGAGATAACACCTCTAATTGTTCTAACAGAACTTCCCCCCTAGAAGCCCTCTACTCTACCATCACTCTACTCCAAACCCCACTGCATCTTCCCTTCCCCAAACTGAATATTAAACAAACAAACCGAGAACAGCCAAAATAACAACTGTCAGTAACATCACCAATTTGATTTTGCATTGCTTCTGTGTAGAACCGCTGTTTTTCATTTTAGAATCGATCATTCGTTACATATCATTAAGAATATCACCTAAGTAATAAGGGAAGTGGTGTTTAGGAGAACTAAAGATTTCTACCTACAAACAAATGAGAGATTAAATGTTTTTGTAGTCCTAGCTTTGATAGATATCTTAACTTTATCTGAATCCTGCCCACACCATCAAACATTGCTTAACATATGAAAGAGGTTCCGCCATCATTGTATATCTTGAGGTCTCTGCATGGCCTCTGTGTGTTAAGATCCATACGTTTTCCCCTCAAAGTACTGTTCGATGGAGCAATTCCTCCAGTCAGCCCCTTTTTGCATGTTCCCCGAGCTGCCCAATGGCGCGCCTGCCATGGCAGATACTCTGGCTTCATTCATAACATGTTTCAGATTATATTTCCATCTTTTCTGGATAACTTTAGAAACAAGGGGTTGTTAAACGCTCTGATGAATCTCGGCATGTGTTAAACTCTTTCCATTTAATACCTAGTATTTTCTTCTGAGGCATTTGCTTTTGAAGGCATTTAAGACATGTCTAAACCTTTGATGGATATCCAGCTTTCACAGCCACACGTTAGGTGGAAATAACATTGGAGTTGAAGATTAGCAGTTTGGTCTTTAACTAGTAGCTTTTTAATGACCAAATCTTTTTTCAGCTGCTGAATGCAGCCGCCACTTTGCTAATTCATGACATTATTTCCTTCTGAATATCCCCTGGGATAAACATTTTGAAAACAGCAGGCCTATATAACTTGCATCCAAGAATCCTAAAAGAGTTGGTTGAGAAGATCTCTAAATCACTATTAATTTTTAACAAATCATGACGACTAGAGGAGTGCTAACATTGTGCCAGTGTTCAAAAAGGGCAAGAGGGATGTCTTGTATAACTAGCTGGTTATCTTGACATCAATCCCAGGCAAAATAATGGAAAAGTGGATACAGGATTAAAGGATGTGAATATAATTAACACTAGTCAATGCAGCTGTACAGAAAATAAGTCTGGTCAAACAAACCTGATTTCATTTTTTGATGACACAAACTTGGTTGATGCAGATGTAGATGTATTTAGACTTTTGTGAGGCATCTGACCTCACATAATTCTAATTAAAAAACTAGCACTATGCAATATCAATACATCATGTTAAATGGAAGAACTGGCTAACTGACAGATCTCAAATTGGTAGTCATCAATGAGGACTCAGCATCAAATGGGAATATTTCTAGTGGTGTTCTGCAGGGATCAGTTCTAGGCCATACAAGATGCTATTCAGTATTTTCATCAATGATCTAGAAGTAAATATAAAATCACTGCTGATAAAACTTATTTGACACAGACCACGGGAGTACCAAATAATGAGGAGGACAGGGTAATCATACAGACTGATCTGGATCGGTTGGTGATCTGGGCCCATTCAAACAAAACATTTTTCAATATAGCCAAATGCTGTAGTCTAGTTGAGGGTAAATGGAGGTAAACAGACCTTACCCCCTTGACATTTGGGGAATATGGAGTTTAGATTAGTTTACAAATTTACTGATGACCCAATTGGGAAATTAAGGCAGGCACACCTGTAACACTGCACTTAGGCCACAAGTGGATGTGCAGGGACATCATGCACCTGTTACACAATCCTTGGTTGTATGAACAGGAGATTAGCGAGTAGGACCAGGGAGGTGAGTTTACCTCAATATACGGCACTAGTGAGAATGATACTGGAACACTGTACTTCTGGTATCCCTGCTTTAAAAGAGAGATGGAAAAACTGGAGAGGGTACAGAAAAATGCCACAATAATGACCTGAGGACTGAAAAAAAATGCTTTATAGTGAGTGACTTAAACTAAACAGATTGTGCTCGTTAATCAAAATGAAGACCAAGAGGTGACCGGACTGTAGAAAATACCAGGTACTAAAGGGCCCTTTAATCTAGCAGGAAAAGGTATACAAGAACCAATGGCTGGAAATTAAAGCCAGACAAATTCAAATGAGAAATAAGGCATTTGCTTGACCCCCATTGTCTAGAGGAAGAATACTATTGCTTTGGAGAGGATGCATCATAGGACACCAAACCACGCCCCTGCCCCCCGATTCTTTTGAATAAGTCACAAGAACCAAAAGTTATGAGATTTTTATTGCAAAAGGAGGAAATTCTGATGTAACTGAGAAGTTTACAAATTTTTTTATGCTAATAAGAGCTTCAAAATCTAGAAGACAAGGTAAAAATAAAACTAGGAGCAGCTAAGAGACTTTAAACAGAACTACTGTGCGTGTATATATATGTTTTACCTTATAGATATAATTAATGTATCACTGACAACAAATGAAGTGCATACAAGAGTTCAAGATACAGGTAAAACTATGTCGGGGAAGAAGACTTAGATACATGGTAATAAAAACAACAACAAGGAACATGAGTAAGTAAATCTAAAGAGCAGACATGTTGACTCAGCTGACTTTTTGTTCCTAAACTTATGTTTCAAATGTAACTGCTTCTTTGCCACAGCATTTCACTCTAGTCTTTGCTATCACATAAAACTTTACATTTCTTCCTAAATAAATGTAAGAACAACCTCTAAAATAAAGTGCAATTTCTTCAAAATTCAATCTTTTGGTAAATATATTTAGTGAACCTGAAAGTTGAATTCTCTTAGATACAGAACAGCTAGCAGTTATATATCTGTAAAGAAATTCCATTGTGTAATTCCCATCAAAACAAGGAATTATAAGGTCAGTTTTTAACTTACCTTTTAATGACTTGAAATGCTGCACAGCCATTCGTAATACTGTAAGTTTGTCTAATTTACGTGCCATAGGATTGCACTGAGGTATCCTAGCAGATAATTCTTCTATCAAGTTATTCATTTTATCTCTTCTTCGTTTTTCTGTTTGACTATGAGCCTCCCTAAGAAGAAAAGTATTTTAAGCAAAGTTCAAAAGACATATATTTTTCACTAGATTCCCCCCTGTGGTATACATCAACTTTATCAGGAGGACAGATTGTATTGTGAGAAATAACATCATACCGGAAGGAATATAAGAGCAATGCACATATTTGGCAGCTAATCTTTCGCCTGATTCACCTGCAATATGCAGAAGCTGCTCATGGAAAATGATGTGATGTGAAATTTTGAAAATAAAACGAAAAAACCAAAGTAACATGAACTTGCTCAAAAGTGGTTGGAACAAAAGAAAAGTGGAAACTTTATATAG
This sequence comes from Chelydra serpentina, assembly GCA_037349315.1. Classification (NCBI taxonomy): domain Eukaryota; kingdom Metazoa; phylum Chordata; order Testudines; family Chelydridae; genus Chelydra; species Chelydra serpentina. The sequence continues at coordinate 125,874,672 of JBAIAC010000008.1, forward strand.
TGTTTTGTCTCTGTTCTTTCCCAGAATGCTGAATTGGATTTTACAGAAAACATTCCCCTCTATGCATACACCTGTGGCTGAACATTTAAGGACCAATTTTAAAGAAAATCTCTGGTTTTACAGAAAAGTTAAGTTTGACTTTTCTTCCAAAGTAACCACATTTAAAAAAAATATCTGGATTAGTTATCCCACAATAGTGTTGTTTCTCCTTTTTTCCTCTCTAACATCTTTGCATTTGCTTCCGTTCCATCCATCCCCAGACTAAAACTTTGTTCCTGACACCAGGTAGTCATATACTCTGTTTGCCTTTTCCTCTGTGTCTAGAACACCGAAGACAGACTTAGCTCCGTAGTATAGCCATAGCTTTACAGTGGCACAGCTGTGCCGCTGTAGTGCTGCTAGTGCAGGCACTCTAAGCTGATGGGAGAGAGAGCTCTTCTCAACTCAATTACTCCAGCCCCCGAATGCCTTGCTAGCTAGGTCAGTGGGAGAAGCTTACCTGCCGACGAAGCGCTGTCCACACCGGCGCTTAAGTCGGTGTAACTTACATTGCTCAGGGGAATGGCTTATTCACACCCTTGAGTGACATAATTTATACCGACGTAAACTGTAGTGTGTACATAGCCTAATAGACAAACAGTTGGAGGGAAGTTCCCAGCTCAGCTGTACAACACCTGGAGAACCCAATGAACAGGTAGTTTATTGCAACTGGGATAGATGGATTCAGGGGACTGGATGGTGCAGAATACATTTCACAGCTGCTAATGAACAAAGTTTTATGATTTGAAGGCAGGAAAGGAGATTAAGGTCACAAACAGGTTGCCCAACGAAGCTTCAGCAAAACAACAGTGGAGGAATATACTGTTGAACCAAGCCCTAAAATATTCCTCTTGTGAACTGAATGCATAACTTTACCTTTTTTGATTAGTGAACAAAGTAATTCAAAACAAAATTAAGAACAAAATGTGAAAATTAACAAAGGACAGGATTTTATCTGCAGAATCTCACTAATCACTGGGACACCCATTTAGAACTGAATTTTGTGTTTAACAAGTAAACCAAACAGCAAGGATAGTCATCACATGGGAACTGTTGATTTAGTTTGACAATTCCTGTTTAGATTTAAATCAGATAATAGTTCTAGTAAATATAAAAGGATGTTTACTAATTATTGTATTATAATAATAATAAAGATTTTGGTAATATGAGATCACATTACAGGACTCTGCTATTAAATCTTTGCTGAGAAGAAAGGAATGACCAGCATTTTTTGTTTGTCAATGCCACAATGTGCTGATTAGTGGATTAGAAACATTTGACTGTTAAATTACGAAGTTCAAGTCACAGAGGTAGATCCTCAAATTTACACCAGCTGTCCCCTAGTTTAAACATACCATGAATACATTACATTAACTAATATATACCTAGTAAAACCACGAGGCTGAAATTTTTAAAGCTAATGACGGGATTTAGCTATACAACTTACACTGCAGTAAATGGAAAATTAAACCCTCAATCAACTTTGAAATTTCAACATGAGTTCAGAAAAAAGTTTAATAAAACTGGAAACATTAAGTATTTGAAAACTTCTAACAAAACTATGAATTGTGATTTTAGTAGATTCAGTCACAGTAACTGGTAGGAAAATGTACTTCTCCAAATTACTATACCTGAAATATTTAATTTTTACATGTTCTCCATCTTCACTCCTAGAAAAACAGAATAAAAGGTGTACATTATATATTAATTTTTTTAAACAGTACATTAATTCAAAAAGATACATGAAATATTGCTTATTAATGCACAAAGTTCTATAAGTCTCAATTCTTTAGGAACTGTTCCATAACGCAAGACCAAAACATAATAAACTGCACTGAATTTAACTTTGAATGTTGACACAGTTTAAATATTATAGTCTAATAATAATGGAACACACGATTGGTTTAGGCCCCACACTTGGTCTACCATAAAACTTGTAATTTGGTGAGAAACGTTCCACAGATTTTTAACATTAATAATATTGCCAAGAAAAACAAGCCAACCACATCTTAGGGATGGACCTACAATATTTTGTACTTTTTAGTCAGCACATTTTTCTAAACACAGCAGTAACATTAGTGATACTAGTCTATAAAAATATAAACGAAACAAAGTCTTCCGTCATGAGAAGCTAGAGGAAAATGGTAAACATTTGCTAATGGAATGAATGTGGTCAGCATACAAAAATTCTGAAAAAAAATATTTATAAGTGTAAGAACATAATGTAGCTGGTACATTGTCACTGACCTGAATAACTTGCCCCTAACTCCCAGTTTCCTGCCCCGCGCCCCCCCCCCCCCAGCCTCATCTTCCCCCATCGACCAGGAATCTTGTCCTAACCCATTCGTTACTCCTTGCAGGTCTGACTCTTACCCCCCTGTACTCAAATCAGACAACTTTCTCTTCCACACTGCCTGGTCCCAGAAGGAGGTCAGTGAGAGCACAGGTGGACAGGCTCCCTGTTTCAGTGCACAGACTGCAGCAACCCAGAGCAACAATTGCAAGGAAAGTCCTGCTTAGTCATGAGCTGGAGCATGATCAATGCAAATGAAATTTTCAGGGAAATTCAGCTCAGTTTCTGAGCACATATGCACAGAAAAGTAGAGCTGAAGGGGACCTCAAGAGATCATGTAGTTCATCCTACGGTGCTGTGCCAGGACTACATATACCTAAGCCATTCCTGACAGATGTTTGTCTGACCTGTTCTTAGAAGCCTCTCATAGTGGGGATTCCACAACCTCTCTTGGAAGCCTATTCCAGTACTTAATTATCCTTAGATAGTTTTTTCCTATTATCTAACTAACTGTGACAGATCATACCCTTATGTTCACCACTTTTACAAAACTATGATGCATTTTGTACAAAGTATGCCTTGTGAGGTTTCATTTGAAAATTCATAATCTACTGAACATTATTGTCCTGATAAAATGTGTAGCAACATTGTATGTAAAGTTGTAAGATTTTACTGTATGGCATTGCTAAGTCATACTCAGAATTTAAAAAAGCAATCCAAACCAGTTCCTCAGGGAAAAAAGGTTAGACAGCACCTCAGCCAGGTGACAACATAATCAAGTGGACTATTACCCGGTGGAGCAGCCATTCTTTGGCAGGAAAAAGTCTGCGCGAGAAATTTACATTTTGGTAGTGGAACAGCGGGGGAGGTTTCTGTCCAAAACAGATTTGCTGTTGCCTGAACCCCAGCTGGAGAGGATTCTCTCAAAGAAGATAAATGCTTTAAGAAGGGGGAACGGAGGGCACATATCACCTCTCCCCTCATCTTTACTCATGCATCATCAACATTTGAAAGAAAGGAAGCATCAGTGAACTGGGGGACTGGTTCTTACTGAAGGAATTCAGCCAGTAAAAGCATGTGGTGAGAAAAACCTTTACTTTGAATTTATTTAGCTTGTTAAGTTAGGTATCAGTTTGCATTTTACCTTTTATTTCTTTGTAACTGATCTTGACTTTTATGCCTCATTATTTAATCACTTAAAATCTTTCTGTAATTAATAAACTTGTTGTTTTATCTACACCAGCGTGTGTCTGGATTAAAGTGCCTGGAGCCTCTATTTGAGATAACAGGGTTTGTGCATATAATTTCCTATTAATGAAATGATGGACTTGCTATGAGCTTGTACTGCACAGAAGGAAAGAACCGGTCAGTACAAAGACGAACACTTCTGGGGACAAGTCTGGGACTGGGAATTTGCTGGTGTCACTCCAATATAATTCAAGACTGGATGGCTAGAAGCGCTCATATCATTCAGCTTGGAGTGATTTTGCATGCTAGAAGCTGTGTGAGAACAGGCCAGGAGTGGTTGTTCTCATAGCAAAGCAGTGTGAAGTGCACCTCCAGTTGTAGGGTTGAGAGGACACAGCTGTTCAACTGTCCAGATTGTACCCTGGGGAATGTCACCCTAACATAATCTCCTTTGCTGCAGATCAAACCAATTAGTTCTTGTCTTACTTTCAGTGGACATAAAGAACAATCAATGACTGGCCTCTTCATAACAGCATTTAAGATATTTGAAGACTATTATCAGGTCCTCAACACAGTCTTCTCTTCTCATGACTACACCTGACCAGTTTTGTTTTTTTTAACCTTTCATCATAGTTCAGATTTTCTAAACCTTTTAACATTTACGTTGCTCTCCTCTGGAATCTCTCCGATTTGTCCACATCTATCAAAGTATTGGACATGGTATTCCAGCTGAGGCCTCGTGTAGTGTGGGACAATTACCTCCCATGTCTTACATACAACACTCAGGGCTGGTGCAAGGAAGTTTCGCGCCCTAGGCGAAACTTCCTTGCACCAGCCCTGCACGCCCCCCCGCCCCAATGCCAACCCCGGTCCCCCGCAGGCCGTGGGAGCTCAGCCCCACCCCCCGCAGGCCACGGGAGCTCAGCCCCCCCCCCCCCCCCCGCAGGCCACGGGAGCTCAGCCCCCCGCCCACAGGCCGCAAGAGCTGAGCAGGGAGCCGGGAGGCTGCCGCAGCAAGCCGCTCCCCCAAATCCTGGCGCCCTAGGTGACCGCCTAGTTATAGCGCCAGCCCTGCAGCTTCCAACCAGGGCTGGTGCAAGGAAGTTTTGCACCCTAGGCGAAACTTCCTTGCACCAGCTCTGCGCCGCGCCCCCCCCCCCCCCCCCCGCCAGCCAGCTCCCCCGCCCGCGGGAGCTCAGCCTTCCCCCGCGCCGCGGGTGCTCAACATCCCCCCACCCCCAGCTGCGGGAGCTGAGCGGGGAGCCGGGGGCGGCTTGCCGCGGCTGCCCCCTGGCTCGCCGCTCAGGTGCTGAGGGGGTAGCAGCAAGCCGGCTCTTCGCTCAGGCGCTGAGGGGGTAGCAGCAAGCCGGCTCTTCGCTCAGGCGCTGAGGGGGGAGACAAGGGGCAGCTGCGACAAGCTGCCCCTGGTCTCCCCGCTCAGCAGCTCAGTGGAGAGACCAAGGGCAGCCGCGGCAAGCCGCCCCTGGTCTCCCCGCTCAGCTGCTCAGCGGAGAGACCAAGGGCAGCCGCGGCAAGCCGCCCCTGGTCTCCCCGCTCAGCTGCTCAGCGGAGAGACCAAGGGCAGCCGCGGCAAGCCGCCCCTGGTCTCCCCGCTCAGCTGCTCAGCGGAGAGACCAAGGGCAGCCGCGGCAAGCCGCCCCTGGTCTCCCCGCTCAGCTGCTCAGCGGAGAGACCAAGGGCAGCCGCGGCAAGCCGCCCCTGGTCTCCCCGCTCAGCTGCTCAGCGGAGAGACCAAGGGCAGCCGCGGCAAGCCGCCCCTGGTCTCCCCGCTCAGCTGCTCAGCGGAGAGACCAAGGGCAGCCGCGGCAAGCCGCCCCTGGTCTCCCCGCTCAGCTGCTCAGCGGAGAGACCAAGGGCAGCCGCGGCAAGCCGCCCCTGGTCTCCCCGCTCAGCTGCTCAGCGGAGAGACCAAGGGCAGCCGCGGCAAGCCGCCCCTGGTCTCCCCGCTCAGCTGCTCAGCGGAGAGACCAGGGGCAGCCGCGGCAAGCCACCCATGGTCTCCCCGCTCAGCAGCTCGACAAGGGGGAGCTGCTCGCCGCCCCCCAAATCTTGGCGCCCTAGGCTACTGCCTAGGGTCGCCTAGTGGGCGCGCCGGCCCTGACAACACTCCTGTTAATACACCCCAGAATATTCACCTTTTTCGCAACTGCATCACATCGTTGGCTCATATTCAATTTTGATCGACTATAATCCTCAGGTACTTTTCCGTAGTACTAATGCCCAGCCAGTTATTTCCCATTTTGTGGTTCTTCATTTGATTTTTATTTAAGTGTATTACAAAATTCAGTAAAGACAAGTGCAAAGTATGGTTGATTCAGACTAATTCAGGGTGCTCCCAGCATCCCTTTTTCCCCACTCCTCTCCGCAGGGCAATGCATGAGGCAGGAACTTCCCCAATTCTCAGGGGAGCCAAGCAGGCTCTCCCCAACCATCCATGGGATACAGCATATGGTGCCATGGCCCACCTCCCTGGGATAACAGCCTTCTATTGCTAGCTAATATAGTTAATTTCTGTAGTTCAAGCTGTGTTGCAGTGCTGAAACTTTAGGGTTCAAACCCTGCTGACGACGCATGATTGGGGCAGGCAGGCAGAAGGTAGAAAGATGAGGGCAGTTTAAAAACCAAGTTCTGTGGTATATCTTTTTCTTTTTTTAAAAGACATCTTCAAAATTACATACAATACAAGTAAGTGAATTTTCTACATAAAACAATCACTTGAAACGTCAGACTTATTGCTGACATGCAACCTTAATTCTGCCTCCATGTGCTCAAGATAATAAGAACCTGCCTCATTAAGTGCAGTGGTTCAATGAATGAAGGGGAGAATTAAGGTTGCCTGGGCAATCCAATCTGGAATTTCCTGACTTTTGAATGCTTGATTTGGCAAACTAAATAAATATTTAATATATTTTTGTACATAACTGATGCTTAATTTGAGGTATGATACATCCAAATTATAGTACACTGTACCAGAAATATGGCTATATAAGCTATCTAAAAAAACTTTAGTCAATGAGGTCTGGTTGGCTCAGGGAATTGTCAATGGCTAGATTCAGAGCACTTCAGAAACTCTAGATTCCTGGTTCAAATTAGTACACACAGTAATCTGTCCAGGGCTTGAAAAATCTACTTTTGGTTGAGTTTAAAATTTCCGATGGAACATTGGGATCCTATGCCATAAGTTCTGCAGGAGCTAAAGCTGTTAACAATTTTTCAGAAATGGATTTGTTTGGACTACTTATTTTAAAATCTTAAGAGGTTCAGGGAACATCTGAACATATGTGACAGTGGAAGTCAAATGTTTACATTCTGGACACATATTGTAGTTTGTTGAGGTTCAGGAAAAGAAACTGCTTTCACTTGTACAAATGCAGCATGGCAATTTTATTTTCATTTTATTAACAATGATTCTCAAGCTGTAGTCTGTGGACCAAAAGAAGTCTAGAGAGAGCTTGCTGGTCCTATGTGCTGACTCTCTTCCTTCCTTCCAGCTGCTAAATAACATTCAAAACTTTCCTACCAGTATTTTTCCACGTATGCAATCGCTGTAGCTGCCCCAGGGATGTTATGTGCTCGTTGATGGGAGAGGAGCAGTCCACAAGATAATCTCAGTATTACAGCATGCTCCACACTATGATTTCCACCACGATTTCAACAATTTCCATCCCACCATCAACTTTAGCCTAGACCAGTCCACACAAGCGGTCCATTTCCTAGCCACTACTGTGCTAATAAGCGATGGTCACATAAACACCACCCTATACCGGAAACCTACTGACCACTATACTTACCTACATGCCTCCAGCTTTCATCCAGAACACACCACACGATCCACTGTCTACAGCCAAGCTCTAAGATACAACTGCATTTGCTCCAATCTCTCTGACAGAGACACACACCTACAAGATCTCTACCAAGCATTCTTAAAACTACAATACCCACCTGCTGAAGTGAAAAAACAGATTGATAGAGCCAGAAGAGTACCCAGAAGTCACCTACTACAGGATAGGCCCAACAAAGAAAATAACAGAACGCCACCAGCCTTCACCTTCAGCCCCCAACTAAAACCTCTCCAGCCCATCATCAAAGATCTACAACCTATCCTGAAAGATGATCCCTCACTCTCACAGATCTTGGGAGACAGACCAGTCCTCGCTGACAGACAGCCCCCAAACCTGAAGCAAATACTCAAGAGCAACCACACACCATACAACAAAAACACTATCCCAGGAACCTATCCTTGCAACAAAGCCCGATGCCAACTCTGTCCACATATCTATTCAAGTGACACCATCATAGGACCTAATCACATCAGCCACACCATCAGGGGATCGTTCACATGCACATCTACCAATATGATATATGCCATCATGTGCCAGCAATGCCCCTCTGCCATGTACATTGGCCAAACTGGACAGTCTCTACACAAAAGAATAAATGAACACAAATCTGACATCAGGAATCATCACATTCAAAAGCCAGTAGGTGAACACTTCAGCCTCCCTAATCACGCAATGACAGATTTAAAGGTAGCAATTTTGCAACAGAAAAACTTCAAAAACAGACTCCAACGCGAAGTTGCTGAACTGGAATTAATATGAAAACTAGATACCATTACCTTAGGTCTGAATATTGACTGTGAATGGCTTGGTCATTACATTAACTGAATTTATTTCCCCCCTTTAAATACCCTTAACACCTCTGTGTCAACTGTCTGTAATGGGCCATGTTGATTATCACTTCAAAAGTTTCTTTCCTACTGATAACAGTTCCTTTCAATTAATTAGCCTTTTACAGTTGATATGGTTACTTCCACCTTTTCATGTTTCTCTGACTGTATCAATATCCTCTCACTGTGTGTTCCATTCTATGAATCCGACGAAGCGGACTGTAGTCCACGAAAGCTTATGCTGAAATAAATTTGTTAGTCTCTAAGGTGCCACAAGTATTTCTTTCTTATTTTCTTTTGGCTGACACAGACTAACACGGCTACTACACTGAAACCTGTCACTATGAAAGAGTTTGAGAACTCCAGCATCAAATCTTTCTAGGTTGCACTTCTGTCTAGATGCTTATGTGACTGCCTACCCACTTCATCCAGCACCATATTTTGCCGTTCTAAAGAGCTAATTAGCCAATCAACCAGACACTTTAAGTGATATTCTTGTTTGTATTTGAAATAACCGTATGCTACAAGTTAGCATGCCTTTACTGAAAAAAGGAGGATAGAAAAAAGTTACAGTTTGAAAGTCTAGCACCAGAAGTGTACTACCAAGGTCTTGGACCAGAAAATGCCATTATAGAAATCCACCTAAAATCAACTCCAAGGAATCAGGACCCGGTCTGTCTACAGTTCTTGATCTCCCAGGATTTCCAAAGAATGAATGTGCAATATTGTTTTTTCCCTTTAAAACAAATATAATGTAATGGGAAATGTCACAAAAATGTTACGAAGTCAAGCAAGAACAGATGCTTGCCTCCAACTGGTATTGTCTCATCATGATGTAGAGACAGAGTAAAAGCAGATCACTTACTTGTTATCAAAATCACTTCCTTTGCGCTTTTTTGGAAACTCAACTGAAAATGTGTTGAACGAACAGGCAGTGGCAGGGTTGGTTATTGGATTCATAAGGGTGGAGACTGCAGAGGCAACACATTGGCTCCCTTCCATCACAAGATTATCTGTAAATGAAAAAAGTTATGACAATAAGCAGAAGAGTATTATTCGTTCATTTTCATTTTGATCTTAAAAACAACTTTCTACCCAAAAGTACCTCATCCATAGCTCCGGGTGTCTTTGACATACACTTAAATCCACAACAGTAGAAGTGTTACAATATAAATTGTCAAATGAAGCAGCACTTCCTCTTTCCCCCAACCCTAATAAAACTTCTAGTGACTGGTGGTTAGTTGAATAAATAATACTTAAAATGCATTCCCCATATGCACGATCCCACCAGCTACAACCCCATCCTGTAATATCTCAGAATTCCAAAAATGCATGCTGATACAGATGACCTTTCCAGAGCAAGCAGAAGATCAAAATATTGAGGCTTTTTCAAGCCAGGGACCAAGCACAAGCAAAACCTTACAAGGATACACATACAGTATATAAAAGACACTCTAAATGACTAACAAATTTCTACAGCTCTACACTTTAAAAAGCAGCTAGGCATCCTAAAAATATTTTGCACAATTGGAATCTTAGAAATGTATGACAGGAAGGGATCTTGAGAAGTGATGAAGTCCAGCTCCCTGCACGGAGGTACAACCAAGTAAACCTAGACCATCCCTGACAGGTGTTTGTCCAATCTGTTTTTAAAAACCTGCAATGATGGGGATTCCACAACCTTCCTTAGAAGCCTACTCCAGTGCTTAACTATCCTTATAGTTGGAACACTTTTTTTTAAACAGCTAATCTAAATCTCCTTTGCTGCAAATTAATCCCATTACTTGTCCTACCTTCAGCGGACATGGAAAACAATTGATCACAGTCCTCTAATAACAGCCCTTAACATATTTGAAGACTTACCAAGTCCTCACTCAGTCTTCTTTTCTCAAGACTAAACATGCCCAATTCTTTCAACTTTTCCTCATATGTCAGGTTTTCTAACCTTTCATCATTTTTGTTCTCTCCTCTGGACTCTGTCCAATTTATCCACATCCTTCCTAGAGCCTGGTGCCCAGAATTATACAGAGTATTCCAGCTGGGGCCTCATGAGCGATGAGTACAGGACAATTATCTCCCATGTCTTACATACAACACTCCTGTTAATACATTCCAGAATACTATTAGCCTCTCTCACAATTGCATCACATTGTTGACTCATGTTCAATTTGTGATCCACTATACCCGCCCCAGATCCTTTTCAGCAGTACTACCAGCTATCCAGTTATTCCCCATGTTGTGGTTGTGCATTGATTTTTCCTTTCTAAGCAAAGTACTTTGCATTTGTCTTTACTGAATTTCATCTTGTTGATTTGAGACCAAATCTCCAATTTATCAAGGCCATTTTGAATTCTAATCCTGTCCTTCAAAGTGCTTTCAACCCCTCTCCGCTTGGTGTCATCCACAAATTTTATAAGCATTCTTCCCATTCCATTATAGTACTGGACACTTGTGGGACCCTACTAGATATGCCCTCCCAGTTTAACAGTTAACCACTAGTAACTACGCTTTGAGCATGGCCTTTCAATCAGTTGTGCACGCATCTAGTTTGTATTTCCCTAGCTTGCTTATGAGAATGGTATGTGAGGCTGCGTCAAAATCCTTACTGAAAATCAAGATACATCATGTCTACTGCTTCCCCTTATCCACCAACCTAGTAACACCATTAATGAAGGAAATTAGGTCTGTTTGGCATGATTTTTGTTTGAAAAATCCATGCTGGCTATTCTTTATAACTTTATTATCCTCTAGATCAGGGGTCTCTAAACTATGGCCCGGTGGCTGGATACGGCCCGCAGCTTCGATTTGTCCGGCCCCCCAACCAGTTGCTGCCGCTGCCTTGGCGGCACTTCGGCTGCAGCTCAAACGCTGCTGCCGCCTCAGTTGTATTTCGGCGGCGGGGCCCCATCGAAATCGGGCCCCGCACTCCCTAAAGCCGGCCCGCAAAGCCCCTTCAAAAAATCTAATGTGGCCCTCGTCTCCTAAAGTTTGGAGACTCCTGCTCTAGATGCTTACAAATTGATTGGCCAATAAGTTTGTGCATCCCTGGTCTACTGTGGGGAGTCCATAATAGCAATCTCAATTAAAAAACCAACACAGACTTAATTTCACATGGCGTATATATTATATTGCATACACACACACAATTCTTGGCTACACATACAGGTCTGTCGTGTCTTACGCACATTTAACTTGCGCGATTTCAGCTTTGCGCGGTTTGTGGCCGATTCCAGCAGCGTATGCCCCGGAGTGAGCGTGAGACACGAATCTGCTGTTCCCAATACATACTCAGTCCCCCTGTGCCTCTCATACTGTGTGCATCTCGCCGCGCTGAGTGCAACATGGCTCCTAAACGCAAGCCAGCTACTTCATCTGGTGCTCAACCAAAGAAACAGCGATCTGTTCCAACGCTGGAGGAAAAAATGGATGTGTTGGACTTACTGAAAGGCGGTATGTCAGTTGCCAGTGTGGCATGTAAATATGGCCGCAACGAATCTAGCATCCGTGCCATCAAGATTAGAGAGACAGAAATTCGTCAAGCCGTGGCATCAAGTGCTCCAATAACTGCTAAGGTGACGAGCCAAGTGCGTGATAAGGCTTTAGTGAAGACTGAAAAGGCATTAAACTTATGGCTGGAAGACATGAACCGTAAACGTGTGCCTATCAATGGCACCATGTTGCAAGAAAAGGCTCTTAGCATCTATGTGATGTTCAAACCTCCCACCGAAGAGGGACAGCCTTCTGATAAGAAGGAATTCAAAGCCAGCCAAGGTTGGCTTAACAGTTTTAGGAACCGCTTCAACCTCAAATATGTGCAGACTACCGGTGAAGCTGCATCTGCCAATGAGGAGGCAGCAAAAGCCTACCCTGAACAATTAAAGGAAATCAGAGAGGAAAGGGGCTATCTTCCAGAACAAGTTTTTAATGCTGACGAGACTGGGCTCTTCTGGAAAAAAATGCCCACCCGCACTTACATTTCGAAATCAGAATGACAAGCCCCTGGCTTCAAAGCAGCTAAAGACCGTGTGACTGTGTTGCTTTGTGGCAATGTGGCTGGGCATTTAATAAAGCCGAGCTTGCTCTACAGGTCTGCAAATCCCCACGCCCTAAAAGGCAAGAACAAAAATCTCCTGCCTGTGTTCTGGCAATCAAATAAAAAGGCTTGGGTGATGGCAGCAACATTTCTGGATTGGTTCCACAAGTGTTTCATTCTGGAGGTCAAGCAGTACCTTGAAGAGAAAGGACTTGACTTTAAAGTGTTGCTGCTCGTAGACAATGCTCCTGGCCACCCTGATGCACTCCGTTTTGCGCATAATGACGTTGAAGTCGCCTTTCTCCCCCCCAATACCACCTCCATCCTCCAACCTCTCGACCAAGGTGTCATTAGCTGTTTCAAGGCCATGTACACGAGGCTTACGTTCTCACGGATCCTTACCGCTATGAATGCTGATCCCAATGTGAACGTGATGGAGTGTTGGAAGTCCTTCAACATTGCTGATTGCATCACTTATATTAAACAGGCAATGGATGCAATCAAGCCTGAAACAGTCAATGCATGTTGGCGAAACCTATGGAAAGACTGTGTGAATGATTTTAAGGGTTTCCCGACCATTGACAAAGAAGTGGAATGCATTGTTCAGGTGGCCAGGTGGTGATGGCTTCGTCGACATCCTCGAGGAAGAAATTGAAGAATTAATTGAGGGCCATAGAGAAACATTGACTAACGAAGAGTTAGAGGAACTGATAAAATCATCTGATGAAGATGATGACAACGAACAGGAAGAGCCAGCAACTTGGACTCTTCATAAATTTTCTGAAGTGTTCCAAGCAGCGAAACACTTGAATGATTTAATTTCTGAATATGATCCCTCTATGGAACGAAGCCTCAAAATCACACATAGTATTACGGGTGATTTGAGACCGTACCAAGAAATGTTTGAGGTGCTCAAGAGACAACAGCGACAGTTGCCAATCACCATGTTTTTTCAAGAAAAAACAACCAGCAGCAACTTCTCGAGCTGAACCAGAGCCAACCACTTCATCTATGACTTGCTCTTTGTCACCCGAGCCTGGCCCATCATCTCCTAGATCGACATCAAGCCATGATGACCTCCTAATGGTGTTGTCAGGGGAAGAGGAAGACTAATCATTGGAGTGTGTACAGTACAGGAATAGCAAGAATATCCAGGGTGACTGGTAACTGTTCAAGTTTACAGTACAGTACTGTTTTAATTTTTTATTCTTTCATTCTTCCATCTGTCTCTCTGTGTTATGTTATTAAAAATACAGTACTGTACAGTATATAATAAAGAGTATACATACAAAATATAATTGTAATGTACATTTCTGTATAGTATATATAGTACTGTACAGGGTTGCATACACAAAACTACTTTATGGGCGATTTAAGGGATTTTCACGGTTATACGTGGTTTTCGCTTTACGTGCTCATGGCGGAATGCAACCCCCGTGTAAGATGCGACAGACCTGTATACTATATTTGCACTGTAGCCTCTTGGGTTTGGTTCTAATTACTTCAGTTTTAAGTAAGTGTTTTCTCATTATGTTTTAATGATGCTTTATTACAGAGTGCCTTTGCTAGGGGATGCTTTACAGATAAATAATATTAATTATGGGAGTGTCATTGCAAATCGTGAATCCAACTCTCCCCTACCATTCTTTGTTTTGCTGTATTTTTCCAGCTGTATTCTGCTAGAAGATATGTACACGTTATAGAAAAAAGTATAAATGTGAAATAGTTGAATGGTTTTTTTAATAAGTGTGTATTGGTGGAGAACCAAGTATGCTGTACAGTATTTTCACGGGACACAAACTGATTTTTTTTTTCAACTAAAGGGAATATTTTCTAAATTCCAATTCCAGGTTAAAATCTGTATCTCTGAGCAAAATTATATCTACAGAATAAATACAAACTAGTTGAGAAGTATGAAAGACTTTCCAAGGGGATAAAAAAATCATGTCTCCATCATATATATACCTGGAGAAGGAAAACCCAAAAGTGTCACTCATCATGGGATTCAGAGAAGACTACAAGAAGAGTTTTCTAGCTATTTTTCTCAAATAAAAAGGACAACTTAAATCCTCAAAATTACTGAGAAATATTAGTATTAATTCATAGCATTTATCTTACAGAATTTCTCCACAACTAAAAAATGAAGTGCACAATTTTATAACACTTAGGCAACCAAGCAAAAAATCCGTCCCACCTTTATTATTTACCCACTTAAGTAAATGGTACTCTTTATACTTGATATAGCTCTGGTTTCCATATGCAGCAGCTTCATTAATTTAAGTAACCATAAAGGTGTCAATGTCACAAGGACAGCTACAGAAGTTTTTGCCCTCCCAAACCTGGGGCACTCATACTGTAAGTATGTACTGGGCATTACATGTCACTGTGATGCTTCTGATGTCCTCCAGCACTGCTTTGAACACAGTTTAAAATGTAACATGTGCATCACTCTGCACACCCACTATGCCAAAGTATAGCAAACAGGTAAGGTCTGCAGTCACCTGTCCCCACTTAATCTTGCTGGTGACATGAATTACTAGGGCAAAATATATTTATGTTTCTACCCTGGATAGCAACTAATGTGGATGGACAAGAAAAGAGCTAATAGACTGTCGGCAAGCAAGTGTAGCAGGCTTTGGGCACTTACAACAGAGTACAATTTGTCAGGAATATCACAAAGGCAACAACGATATTAGTGATCACGAAGTGTTTCAAATCTTATCTTCACTTTGAAATATTCTTAACTAAGGGCTGGTCCACACTGGGGGGGAATCGATCTAAGATACGCAACTTCAGCTACGTGAATAACGTAGCTGAAGTCGAATATCTTAGATCGATTTTTAAAAGTACTTACCCCGGTCCACACCGCAGCAGGCAGGCTCCCCCGTCGACAGCGCTTCCTCCGCTCACCGAGCTGGAGTTCCGGTGTCGACGGGGAGCGGTTCTGGGATCGATTTATCGCGTCTCATAAATCGATCCCAGAACATCAATCACTACCCGCCAAATCAGGCGGGTAGTGTAGACTAGCCCTTAGAAACAGTATTGGCATTTCTGAAGTATGTATAATGTAAATTCTGAATTTCAACTTTTCTCTGAATTAAATCTTTCTAGCATATTTCACTCCCAGCATATTTTTCAAAGAAAATGACTATGGGGGAAATTCATTAAACCTTATAATCCAAAGAGGAGCATATGTGAAGAGCATCTGCACCTTTGAGTCACATTTACACAATAAATATAGATAATGAAATCTACATAATAAACCTCAGTTTTTTAGAAAAAAAATGTGGGCATATATTATTGAAGGATACCATCCTTATGTGTACATGAAAGGGTGCTGAGTAAACAAAAATCCAAGTGTATGAAAGATTAGATTGCTTTCAGTATAACAGATCCTTTCATCCAGTAATAAAGCAGGATAGAACAGTGCTACTAATCTAAATACTCTTTTGTACACAGACAGCCAACCTGTTTTCTAAACCACTTTCTTTTAAAGAAACAGAATAGAATGTAATGGCATGGCTGGTCATTTATAATGGTCCAGAGTAATGGTCCAGATTTTACTCTGGACCATTATAAATGACCAGCCATGCCATTACATCCATAAGATCAAAACTAGGATACTTTTTCTTAAAATAAATTGATATCTGATGTACTGTGAAAACTACACCTAATTTTTTCCCTACCACCCACCTTTTCGTTTTCTTCTTTAATAAAAAATCTGCAGTATTAAGAAAATCAATATAAATCATTTTTTGAAGGAACTTACATAAAAAAAGATTATCAGGTGGTGTTAGGGTTTACTAAGTGCCACCCAGTACCTGTAAAACTGGATAGCATAGAGACTACTGTTATCTGAATAAAAATAGTTAATACAAAGCAGGTCTTAATTAGAAAGATTTTCAGTGAGGAACCAATATTGACTCTTGCCAGGTAGAGCATAGAGCTTTTGATTAAGTCTTCCCTTAAGAACTAAAAGCAGAAGAAACATCAGCTAAAGACCTCTAAAGCATCAGGACCAAAGCATAATGATTATTTTTCTAAAACTAGGCAAGTATAAATAAGCATTTGGATAGCAGACATTTACTGAGCATGGAGCAGATGAAAGCACTTCACAAAGCTGCAGCACCCATCACTAAATGTTTCATAGCAAGATCCATTATTCACTTCAAGGAGTAGTCTACTCTCTGCTTCCTTTACTTGGGATAAATTTAAATTACAGTAGAACATCAGAGTTACGAACACCAGAGTTACGAACAGACCAGTCAACCACACACCTCATTTGGAACCAGAAGGGCACAACCAGGCACCACCAGACACACACACACACGCAGTACCATATTAAATGTAAACTACTAAAAAAATAAAGAGAAATCATCATTTTTCTTCTGCATAGTAAAGTTTCAAAGCTCTATTAAGACATTGTTCTGTTGTAAACTTTTGAAAGAACCACCATAACGTTTTGTTCAGAGTTACAAACAACCTCCATTTCCAAGGTGTGTTCATTCTCTGAGGTTCTACTGTAATACTTTTAGCTATGGTAGGAAAAGTTTTATCAAAGCTTCATCATATTTTAAATTATCAATCCATCGTAGGTACTTATATGGCCTCCATTATTGTAGCATCAGAGTGTTTCACAATCTTTATGTATTTATCCTCACTAAACCCACATGAGTGGGAAGCACTCTTACAGATAGAGGACTGAAGCATAGAGAGATTAAGTGACTTGTCTAAGGTCTCGCAGAAAGTCTGTGACAGAGCAGGGAATTGAACCTGGGTCTCCAGTCCCAGCCCACCACTCTAACCACCAGCCCATCCTTTTTCTCTCCACAAAGAGGTACTTTACGGGGGGGGAGGAGTATGTTCAAAAGGACACAAATTACAGGATTTCAACTAAAAAAAAAAGTTGTTTATCCCCTCCAAAAATGCTTAAAATTAAATACTTATATGTATAACCAAATGTCAGTGTTTAAAAAAAATACTAGTTTTAAACATCTGTCTCAAGGTCTTAAGTTCACTATCAGTTATAATATTATAAATAAACTGAAACAACAAATACCAACCTGAACAATATGCTACCTACCACAATTTTTTTTTTTAACTCCAAGGAAAGAAAAACAAAAAAACCCAACACCCCCCTCCCCAGGTAGTTTTGCCAGTACAGAATGTTGCCAAATTCCCTATACTGGCACAGCAGTGGCTGCATTTACCTACCATTGAAATGACCTCTTATATGTATATAGCCTGTTTCTGATTTAACTTAAACTGGGCCAGAGTGATCTGGAAATGTGCTTATTTATACACAGTAAGCACAATTTTGCTTTTAAAAATACTGAAAGGCAAAGAGTGCAGATAAGAAGGTGGATGCAATATAGAAAAGCCAGTACAACTATTTTCTCTCCAAAGAAACATTACAATAGCAAAGAGTATCAGAGTAATACAAAGGTATCACAGAGAAAACAGATTCTTGGTAAAAGTGTTGTAAACCAACACACTGATGACTCATCACTGAATGATTAGTTTTTAGTTAGATATAATTTGCACCTATTCAGGTTGCCTCCTAATGTACTTTAATTTCAAAATATCTATTTTGACTTTATACAATATCTATTAGGAGGACAAAAAACACCCAAAGATCTTATGCACTTAATTACTGGGGGGCGGGGAAGAATCAATGAAAAATGAGAAGCTAACTATTAGGGATTTTGCAGAGAAATCGTTTTTGCGCACACACACACACTTATTTCCCCCCCGTTTAAAAGAACATTGTAATAACCTAGGTAATGGACTCATTTGGAGTGCAATAAATAAAGTAACTGTAACAAAGTAGGTACATTTAAATTCTGCTTATAGCATTTTTCATATTCTATAGACAGGGGCACACACTGCAAATTTCTCACCCTTGTGTAATTACTCTCTCCTTTGCACAACTATGGCTGGTATTAAAGTCGTGTCAGCATTTCATTCCTATAATTTAGGAACAAAAAGGCATTTTCATGCTAATCCTCTTTTTGTGGAGAGGAGGTGGAAAGGGAAATTACTCAGAACTCTCATGCTTGTTCTTAGCCCAGAGGTGAATTTTTATTGGGGTATGCTGGAAGAAAATTCTATCAGCAGTTTGAGTTATCAGAGCATTAAAATGGTGGTTTTTTTTCATGCTTTAAGAAAACTATTTAGATACTTTTTATGCTCAGATTAATCCAAAATATTTTAGTAGCTCAGACCTGGCATATTCAGAGATCTCAGCAAAGAAAACAAGCTTCAACAAGTTTGAAAAAGTCTGAGTAAGAAATAAGTTAGAAATGAATGTAATAAGAGACCGGACAGTTCTTTACCAATGAAATGGCCCAAACTTGTAAAACCGTACAAGTCCCATTGACTTCAGGGTTTTCATACTGGAGCCCTGAACATGCACAGAGTGCAGTCACATAGAGATAAGCAACAACTCAGATATAGACCTAAACACCCAAAAACAGAAAATAATCACAGTTGGTTAAATTTTCCAAAACAACAAATGATCATGGGTGCCCAACTTGAGACTCAATTCAAAGTGCCCAATTTGCCCTTTTAAGGCCACCCAAAACTTAAAGCGCTCAAAATCAAGTTACTTTTGAAGACTTAAGACAACTCTGTTTATCTAAATCATTATGCACAGGCATACAAGATCACAAGTTAGACTATTCAAATAATCGTGTGTCATTTGATAGATTGTTTAAATGTTGTTTCTTTTTAACAAAAGGATTAGTTTTCTAAAATTATTTTAATGAATCATTACTGCTGAGTTACATGCAAGAATGAGGAAATTACATCTGTTCAACATATATACATTATTACTCCACGCAGTGAAACAACATTACACAGTATTGTGTGGGGAGCCAGTTCCACTTCCAGTTGCTATGACAGCTATCATTTTGAAGCTCCTAAATTGCGTACGCCAAAAAATTTCAACAAGAATGTTCCATTAACAAGGGTGTGCGTGTGTGCATTAAATATCCTTTGCTCAGAGTTTTAAAATTTAACATAAAAAGATATCAGATTAGTCACACTGATGTTTAGCATTCAGATCACAGCAGAGAACAAAATTTCATTCAAAGTTCTGTCAGTGTTTTAAAGAGAGTCAATAGCAAAAGTAGTAGATGCATACTGACCTAAGTTAATTTTTTCACTTTTTATACTACAACTCATACACAAACACAAAACCCACCACACATAATGGGGAGCAAGAAACCGAGACTTAGTATTGAACACATCACAAGTATGACAGTAAATAGATAATAAATACTTAACAGGTTAATTACACCAAAATCATTGAGTTTCTTATTTCCTATTTTTTAGAAACAAAAATACAGAAAATAAAAATAATTATGTCACCCTTTGTTACAGAAATATATTTACATCAATAATTATTAGTACAGACAATTTTATGTACTTGATATTTCCTCAACAAAAAATTCATAGAGCCATCACTGGCTTGAATAAGCAGTAGTCAAAACCCAGAGTGATTTTATCAAATAAACCAGACACGTATTTAGTAAATAAGTTTGAACTACGTATATGGGTTTGGCCCAGTAAGTGTATATGTATTTAAATATGAATGTAATTAGCCACAGAGAACATTCTATGCCAGTGATTTAAAATCTTCACTGCCTCCTTAATCACTTCGGTGTAACTCAGGGAAATCTACAAAGTACCATGTAGCTTGGATCCAAACTGAGACAACACCTGTCGCCACACATCCTGTTAGAACTGAAGTTAGCTGTTTTCTTACAAGTCCTACATTTCAATGACTATGGGAAAAATCCTGACTCTTCTGAAGTCAATGGCAAAACTCCCGGACCTACTGAAATCAATAGAATTTCAACCAGGAAGTTTCCAGTGTATACCCTTGGCTCTTGGTTTTCCCCAATGGTACTGAAGATCCCATCTGTTTACTGGGGGTTTTGCATGATGGTATATTCCTACTTCTAGCTCACTGTGGGTTTGTCTCTTAGAAACAACAAATATAGTAATTGGTCTACCAGATCTTAAAGAACCAATGTGAACAAGTATCAGCAATCTGATAGTGGAAATTGACAAGAGTAAGAAATATAAATTACTATAAAATATGTGACCCTATGGGTACATTATCCTTCCTATGGGTTCTTCTCATGGAAAGAGCTGTGCAAATCCAGGTTTTTTGGAGGTGCGGGGGGAGGGTGCTTGTTTTTTTGTTTGGTTTGCTTCTATTTCCTCCTTTCCTTAAAAAAGGTACACAGTGTGGATCAATTACATTTCCCCCTTTTGAACTGATTTTCATGGAAGCTTGAAGATTAAAAAATAAACCCCATATGCTATAAAAACAAATATCACTGTTTCACACTCATTTAAACAACCAAATGCTGTCTAGCTTCCATAAACCAGGAGACAAACAGTCAGGAAAAAAAATACTGACCTATTTTTAGGCGACTAGAATGAACACACACATGAACAAAAACCCAAACACCAAAAGGCTTAGGAGTAACTAAGCAAACTACAAGTGATAGTTGGAACAGGAATTCACTCTCTCTCCCGTGCCTCACAGCTGGATACAAAGCATCTGTTTCTTTCCTCGGATGGAAATCATGGAAGGGAGCAATCTATTCATTTTAAAGTAAAAACAAGCCTAAACTGCTGCTAATTTTGAACCTCACTCAGGTCCAGAGGGTTATGGTTGAGAACAAAGAACACCAAACCTAACCATATTCACACACAACAGAAACACCACACTTAAGATGATCGATTAAACTAGTACCCATCAGAAAGCAGATACATAACAGATGTATTACACAGAAACTTTTGTAGAAAGCAAAACCATATAGATTAAAAAGTGTGTATCAACCACTAAATAAAACAAAAAAAGTGCATTACAGTTTACAGACCAGGGGAAAAAGGTATTTATCCCAGTTCATCCAAGTGCAGACATGTCTACAACAGTGATAATAAACCAGATCAGTATGTGACTATTTAGCATAGGATCTATGTGTGGGTGTTCATGATGAATAACAAAACAGGATCCAACCCTGCAGAAGCTTCCCCATTTAAGGCTTCAATAAGACTGCCTGGGTAAGGGAGCTAGCAGGATCGTGACTGTGCTGTGCGCCAGAGAGTGGGTATTTAGCCTGGGGGACAAGTATGTCCATGAATATAATGGAAGGGCAATGCAATACTATGAATTCAAGAAAAGCGGTGTGATATTGGGATAATGTATTGGGAATGTCACACATGGAGATGGGGAACAACACAGACACCCGGGATAAAAAAACCAACACCAACACACTGCGTATGTGTGTATTTATATACCGCGATACAGAAATACACCCGGGATACAACGCGCACACACACACACAGGAAAAAATGCGGGATAACACACACACAGACAGAGAATGTGTATGTATGTATACACACACACACAAACCACCCAGGATAACACACACACAGAGAGAATGTGTATGTATGTATACACACACACAAACCACCCAGGATAACACACACACACACACAGAATGTGTATGTATGTATACACACACACAAACCACCCAGGATAACACACACACACACACAGAATGTGTATGTATGTATACACACACACAAACCACCCAGGATAACACACACACACACACACACAGAATAGGTATATACACGCAGAGACACACACTCGGGATACAAACACACACACTGGGGAATGCACAGCCCCACGGGACACACACAGACACACACACACACACGGACGAGGCAGGCGCGCCCTAGCCCCGCACGGGGTACATACAGGGCAGCCCCCTCTCCGTCTGTCTGTCTGGGGCGGGGGGTCCCAGCCCCGCTCTCTGACCTGCCGGCGCCGCTCGCTGCTGCTCCGCCTCGGCCATGGCGAGCGCCCCCTGCCCCGCTCCGCAGCGCCCCCGCCCCCCGCCGCATGGAGCGGCCGCGAGCCCGCCCGGCGGACGGTTGGCACAAGCCCCACCGTGGACCCGACCGAGCCCCGGCTCTAAGCGCCGCCCCCTCAGCCGCGCGCTTCTCGCGAGATCTCCTGGGGGAGTGGGGGTGCTGTCGGTGTCAGGTGTAGTGCAGGATTCTGCTCTGCCTAGGAATGTGCTCCTGGTAGCGCTTATCCATGGTAGCGCTTCCTTGCATCCCACGAAGTGGAGTGTAGCCCACCAACGCTTATGCTGAAATAAACGTGTTAGTCTCTAAGGTGCCACAAGTACTCCTTTTCTTTTTAAGTATCAGAGGGGTAGCCGTGTCGTCTGGATCGGTAGAAGCGACAAAGGGTCCTGTGGCACCTTATAGACTAACAGAGGTATTGGAGCATAAGCTTTCGTGGGTCAATACCCACTTCATCGGATGCAAGCAGTGGAAATGTCCAGGGGCAGATATAAATGTGTCATTGGACATTTCCACTGCTTGCAGCCGATGAAGTGGGTATTCACCCCCGAAAGCTTATGCTCCAATACCTCTGTTAGTCTATACGGTGCCACAGGACCCTTTGTCGCTTTTCTTTTTACGTAGCAATAGGCACAGATTGTAAGAAACTGCTGTTGTATTAAACTGCTACCAGATGTAGCAAATGCCTACAGGTAGCAGTTTCTAGCCCTACAGTGTATGTGAAATTGATACGTGTAGAAATGTGCTCTCTGTAGCAGTTACTGATACGTATAGATTGTAAGAAACAGCTTTTGTAAAAAGATGCTACTTTATTTGTACATACTTGAAAACTGTTATCATGGTTCAATCGTCCCTCATTGGTCATGTTTTCTAGACCTTACATTTTTACAAACTTTATAAGTGTACTCTGTATGTCATTATCTCAATCATTAAGATTTTGAATAGAAACATATCCAGAACTGATCCCTGGAGAACTCTACTCGTTATTTATCTTATTTATCATTATGTCCATCTAGGTTTCATTTCCATAGATTGTTTATGAGACGGTCATGGGAGACAGTATCAAAAGCCTAAAGGCAAGATATACCACTTCTACTGCTTGTAGGCGTGTTACACTATTAAAGAAAGCTCTCAGGTTGGTTTTACATGTGAGACTGCTTGAAATACCCTTTTTAGCAAAGTTGGACCTGTCTCTGCTGCACGTAGCACGGTCCTACAGATATCATTTTCACACACACGTGTGTGTATGAAACTGCAAACTATAGGGATGTTGTTGTATCACTCAAGGATGTGCTACCTGTAACACTGCAATGTGATGAAGCTAATTCCTACAGACAGCAGTTTCTCACACCATTGGTATGTGAGACTGCTACCTGTAGGAATTAGCTACCTCAGCTGAATTAGCAGACCTCTAAGCATAGGCTTCCCAGTCCACCCCCCTGAGCGCAGCAAGTCCAAGCGCTTTAAAGCACTAGTGTGGACGGGCTTGGCTCCCAGTGCTCGGAGCTAATCCCCTCGTTGAGGTGGACTACCAGGAGCACTGGCATCCGCGACAGCGCTTTGAACTTTGTAGTGTAGACATAGCCTCAGCAGGTTAGATCAGACAAAGAGGAGCTGAATTGACTAGGCAGTGGGATGCCTGAGCCTTTAAAATCCCAGCCCTGGGAAGCCGATGTTGAGAGGTGCTGCCATGTGAGAGAGGGAAATTAAAAAGCCCCTTTGCCCAGTAGTGTAGCCGGGGCGGGAGCAGGGAGAGCGGCCGCTCCCCCCGTGAGGAAAAGCGGTGCTAAGGCGCCGCCCGAGCCTCGCTGGGGTGGCGCTTTAAAAGGCCTGCGGCTCCTGCCGCTACGGGGAACCATGGGCCTTTTAAAGCGCCGCCGGAGCCCCGCTGCCGGAACTCTGGCGGCGGCGCTTTAAAGGGCCCGGGGCTCCGCAGCGGCTGGAGCCCCGGGCCTTTTAAAGCGCCGCTGGGTGAGTACAGGGGGAGCGGGGAGGCGCCTTTTTAAAGCGCCGCTCCCCCTGTGCTCAAGACCTGGCTACGCTACTGCCTTTGCCCCCCACCATTTTGGAAAACATTGGTGTCTCAGTCCCAGAGGAGTACCTGCTACCCCATGTGCCCCACCTGTGCTGGGTTTTGCCCTCTGCCACCCTCTGCCAGCCCCTCACTCCTGGGTTTAACTCCGCCTCCTCCCGCCCATCCCTGATTTTCCCTTTAACCCCTCTCCTAATGCTACCTCCAGCTGCTTGACCACCCTGACCTGTAAATGTCCACCCCCTGCTCAGATCCTGGCCACTCCCCTGCTCCGATTTGCTCCCTTTGCCCCTTTTTAACCCCTGTAAATAGCAGTCCGCAGAATCTTACAGGTAATAAGGGCAGGGTGAAGGGCAGTCGCTTCAGCAGATTTACTGAGCATACTCAGATAAAGGGAGCATGCTCAGTACACCATAAGTAGCACATTCCTACGCAGAACAAGATTCTGCGCTGTGTAGGAATGTGCTACTGGTAGCACTTATCGATACGTACAGATTGTAAGAAACTGCTATTGTATTAAACTGCTACAGGATGTAGCAAATGCCTACAGGTAGCAGTTTCTAGCACTGTAGTGTATATGAAATTGCTACATGTATAAAAGTGCTATCTGTAGCAATTACTGATACGTATAGATTGTAAGAAACAGCTTTTGTAAAAAGATGCTACTTTATTTGTACATACTTGAAAACTGTTATCGTGGTTGAATCTTTCCTCATTGGTCATATTTTCTAGACCTTAAATTTTCACAAACTTTATAAGTGTACTCTGTATGCCATTATCTCAATCATTAAGATTTTGAATAGAAACATATCCAGAACTGATCCCTAGAGGACTCCACTCATTATGTCCATTTTATTTATTATTATGTCCATCTAGGTTTCATGTCCATAGTTTGTTTATGAGACGGTCATGGGAGACAGTATCAAAAGCCTAAAGGCAAGATATACCACTCTACCGCTTGTAGGCGTGTTACACTATTAAAGAAAGCTCTCAGGTTGGTTTTACATGTGAGACTGCTTGAAATACCTTTTTTAGCAAAGTTGGACCTGTTGCTGCTGCAGGTTGCATGGTCCTACAGATATCATTTTCACACACAGTGTATGGAACTGCAAACTATAGGGATTTGCTACCTGTAACACTGCAATGTGATGAAGCTAATTCCTACAGGCAGCAATTTCTCACACCATTGGTATGTGAGACTGCTCTCTGTAGTAATTAGCTACCTCAGATGAATTAGCAGACCTCTCAGCATAGGCTTCCCAATCCACCAATGGGGTGCATAGGCCTGCACCGCTGATTATCTTGGCTAATAGCCAATGTACTTATCCTGAGTGACTGATCTAATTCTTTGTTCAACCCAGTGCATGCTCCTTTACTATTTGCAGATCAGCAGATACATGTGGGGTGTGACATTATACTCTATATTCTCTATGAAAATATAGTTATGTTATGGCTATGACATAGCTAATATATACTTTATGCAAGATGGCTGATGTGGGGTATCATTGCAAAACTTAAGACCTATTGACTGTGTTTATCTAATCTGTATGCATGTAATGTTTGTATCTGAGGCTGGAAAAGCTGACCATGTCTCTGTATTTCAAATGTGCTCTGTTGGATGAGACCAAGATCAGATACCTCTACACAGTGGGTGTTGTTTGACCCAGGTCACAGCAAAAGAGCCTTCCAGCTTGTTATCATTCACAAACTTTACAAGTGTACTCTCTATGCCATTATCTCAATCATTGATTAAGATTTTGAATAGAAACATATCCAGAACTGATCCCTGCAGAACCTCACTCATTATGTCCTTTCACTCACTGTGAAAATGAGTGACTGAGTAACTGATAACTACTCTGTTGGAACTGTTTCCCAACCAGTTTTGCACCCAGCTTATTTTAGCTCCATCTAGGTTGCATTTCCATAGTTTGTTTATGAGAAGGTCATGGGAGACAGTATCAAAAGCCTTACTAAAGGCAAGATAGACCATATCAGCCACTTCCTCCCATCCATAAGGCTTGTTACACTGTTAAAGAAAGCTATCAGGTTAGTTTTACATGTGAGACTGCTAGAATTAGCTATATCAGATGGCTTTTTTTAGCAAAGTAAAACCTGTCGCTGCTGCAGGTAGCATGATCCGACAGATAGCATTTTCACACACAAACGTGTAAGAAACTGCAATCTGTAGAGATGTGCTACCTGTAACACTGCTGTTCCTCCTACAGATAACAGTTTCTCACACCATAGGTATGTGAGACTGCTATCTGTAGCAATTTGCAACCTGTAGCAGAGAGAGAGTGAATTCTTACCATTAGCAATTCCTGAGAGCTGCTGTGGACTCTCAGGTAAATAGTGTCTCATGGCCAGCTATCGGCTTTCCCTTACAAGCCGCAATGCATAGTTTGAAAACCCCTGGCCTAGCACAATAAGCAAACCTACACTGCTATTTTCATTAGGAGCAAAAGAAACTAATGCTGAATACTGCAGCTGACAGAATGTGAGGTAAACAAGTATCACACAGATCTCTCTCTTGTTAGAAGCGCTTTCTGCTAAACTCTGCACATGCCCAGCCCAATCACACTCCCTACCTTCATCGGGCTTCTCTCACTCAGCACAAAATGAAATACACACAAGATGACATTTGGAAAGATGAGAGTTTCAGTTGATGAACCTGCCAAATAATAGCTGCTGCTGCTGGAAATATAGTGGGGGAATATACCAGAGAGATTACACTGATCAGGCCTTTTGAGAATTTACCAGGGAAATTCAGAAATTTTATAATTTGGGATTCTGAAGACAAGTACAGGGAAATGAGAGCCAGGATTTCCACTCACTTGCTGTGTAACCTTTGGCAAGTTACATCACCTTGGGTGCCTCCAGTTTGTCCTCTCAACTTTCCCCTGCCCTGTTAACTCAAGAGTAAATAGATCAGCTACAATTCTGATTTTGGCAGCAGATCTTATCACCCCTCTGGATCTATCACCAGGTGTTAGATAGAAGTTGGTGTGCCTCCCACCTCTCTCACCATGTAGTGTAGTGGACAAAAGAGACAGAGAAGCTTGCAGGGCCAGCTCTGGCTTTTTTGCCGCCCCAGGCAAAAAAAAACAAACCCAAAGAAACAAACAATGCCATCAAAGCAAAAAAAAAAAAAAGCGGTTGGAGCGTCGCCGAAGGGGGGGGGTGGAGCAGGAGTGGAATTTGCCGCCCTAAGGTTGGCCTGAATGCCGCCCCTTATATTGTGCCGCCCCAAGCATGTGCTTCCTAGGCTGGTGCCTAGAGCCAGCCCTGCATGCTTGATAAATGGAAGTGTGTCAACAAATTCTTTAAAAACAACTGTGTGGTAAGCAATACCTTTGAGAAACCATTCTCTGTCTTCATCATCCTCCATAACCATGTCATCAAAATCAGCTGGGTGACTGCTTGAAACTCCTGACACTACACACCCCTCCTCTTCCGTGTGTGTGACCTCCACTTGGCTGTTGTGAGGCTTGTGAGATACATTGCCTCCCATTCTCCTACCTCTGAGGTTTTCACAGTGTCATCCACAGCAGTTTCCTTTTCCATGTTTCTCTGTGATATGTTTTCCTCACCTAATTTTGGAAGCTTTTTAAATACTTTTAGTTGGGAGATACTGTACAACATTGCTAAACTTTTCTCTAACTTTTTTTCTAATTTAAATCTTTTACCCTTTACAGCGGCAATTTTGTATGGTCCCACGAAGATAGGTTCCAGCTGCCCTCCCTTTCTTGTTTTCCTTTTTGCATTCAATAACATGACAGTGTCACCAACCTTGAATGTTATTTCCCCAGGTTTACGAGTCTTATTTTTGGCATACTGTATTTGTTGCTTTTCTTGTGCTTTTGAAATATTACTAATAGCCAGTTTAGTTTCAGCATCACGTCTAGCTTCAATTTTCATGATGTACTCTTTGTAATATTTTTCATCAAGTTCCTTGAAATCTGTTGGCTTTGGAAACAAATGGAGAAGGAGTTCTGTTTGTAAAATGAACAATCACAGAATAACATATGCACCTGAAAGCTGAAGGACACTTACTGTGTAGTTGTCTGAGACTTGGTCTGGGAATCTTGCCTCAAAGCCATACAGTAGTCAATAGGATGACAATTTGGTTGTTGTGTTTGGTTTTGTTCAGAAAGAAAATACGTCACCAAGAAATTCATCCCAATTAGTCACACTATCATCAACCAGCTCGTACAATGCTCTGTAAAAAATGATGATGGATTATTTGTGGGGGCAGGGGAAAGGACTGTCTTTACTGAGAGAAATTGTATGCAATTGAAAAGGGGTAGAGGGATAGCTCAGTGGTTTGAGCACTGGCCTGCTAAACCCAGGGTTGTGAGTTCAATCCTTGAGGGGACCATTTAGGGATCTGGGGCAAAAATCTGTCAGGGGACAGTACTTGGTCCTGCTAGTGAAGGCAGGGGACTGGACTTGATGACCTTTCCTAATATAGGCATATCTCCATATATTAGGAAAAAACATATGCCATAAACTTTCCTTTGGATAGGTTTGGTGTATAACCCTAACCCTTTCCTGGATACCTTACAAGGCATGCTTTATATGTAAGATCATGATTATATGAAAATGAGGAATATGGGGTATACTCTCCCAAGGTATAGAACATCACACATTCATTTTCTGATATAGCTGTAAACCTACTCTTAAAAGTTTTCTAAATAAATCACTGTTAAAAAATGTATAGTGTGTACCTTCTAGAAATGAAACTTATATCTAACTCTGAGTTGTGAAGAATATGTATTAAGGCTATAACAACCAACAAGAATGCACTTTTTTCTAGAAAACCATGATTAAATCGAGTCTCCCCAACTAGTGATTTAAATCATGATTTAAATCAATTTTATTTAAATCAAATCCACCATGGTTTAGGGCCAGTGTCACTGCCTTATGTACATGTTTATTACACAAGAAATTTTAAGTGACACTTTCGCTGTATGACAAGATGCTTAGGCTAGGTCTACACTACCCCTCCCGTCGAACTAAGGTACGCAACTTCAGCTACGTGAATAACGTAGCTGAAGTCGAAGTACCTTAGTTCGAATGAAAAAGCACTTACCCGGGATCCACACGCGGCGCGCAGGCTCCCCCGTCGACTCCGCCTACTCCGTTCGTCGAGCTGGATTACCAGCGTCGACGACGGAGCACTTCCTGGTTCGATTTATCGCGTCTTGACAAGACGCGATAAATCGAACCCAGAACATCGATCGCGCGCCTCCGACGGGACGCGTAAGTATAGACCTACCCTTAGTCGCCATCCTCAAAATATTCATTAGACAAACACTTGTTACCAAACATATTTTTGGAGTAGAGAGAACCAACCCCACATTCCTATATTTTCAGGACTGTTTAAAAAACATTTTGCAAGTGGAATTTCATGGCTATTGCATGAAAACCCCTTAATGAAAGTCTGAACATTTAAAAAGAAATCTTTATTAGTGCCTTTCCACTGCATAGTAGGTCATACGGTCTATTAATAAAAAAACAACAACACTGAATACACACAAAACATTGAGAGTAATGAAAAGCATTATAAACAGAATGTGGAATACTTAACTCCTTTGGAAAGCAAGCTCATAGGCAGAAAATCTACCATTGTGCTTTATACAGACTTCCACTTCTGTCACTGTTACATGCACATAAGGAGCAAAGAGGTATCACCACGAAAATTACACTCAGAACTGTGGTACTCACATGTCACCTCATTGCGCTCTCATTTAATTTTTGAGACATTTTCTTTAGCCTTTATCTTCACTTTTAAAACTTAACTTGTCTTGTGTTGTTTTCATTAGTTTTATTAGCAGTGAGAAAAAGGCCTACGTTTGCATAATGGGGACACAAGATATATTAGACATACCTGGATTATTCTTCAGTGGTTGATAATGTCAGATCCTTCTTGTTCTCAGTATGCTGAGCTGAGCTGAAGTGTCTGTCTTACCATCATCCAGATTGCTGGGACAATCACTTCTCACTGTTCAGTCTTTGTACCTCAGGTGTTTCCGGTTGTTCTTGTAGGCTGTCATTGACGAACTTTTCTTTCTTCCCCCCACTTTCTGGAAGGCTCTTTTGCTGTGACCTGGGTCAAACAGCACCCACTGTATAGAGGTATCTGATCTTGGTCAAATAGTCCCCATTGTATAGCACTATCATTCAGAGGTTTCTATTGCACACAGTTCCTGGGGTAATCTTTATGTGTTTGTGCATTCCTTCAATAAGCCACTAAGATTGTCTGGCCTCATCCAACAGAGCACATTTGAAAAACAGAGACATGGTCAATAGTTCTAGCCTCAGATACAAACATTACATGCATACAGATTGGATAAACACAGTCAATAGGTCTTAAGTTTTGCAATGATACCCCACATCAGCCATCTTGCATAAAGTATATATTAGCTATGTCATATCCATATCATAAGCATATTTTCATAAAGAATATATAGTATAATGTCACACCCCACATGTATGTTTGCTGATCTGCAAATAGTAAAGGACCATGCACCTTTGGTTTGAAATGCTCATGACAATAGTGCAGAGCTATGCAAGCTCCATGATTCTGTGTGAGATGGCAGACAGTGAGGAGGGCCAGGCAGGTTTGTGGGTTTAGAAAAAAAGGTGTAAACATTCTGTATATGTTTATGTATGGGATACATATAAAATTAGTGGATGGTTAACAATGCATTATAGGAAGTTGGATCCCATGGCCACAACCATCCCTGTCTGACCTGTTTGGTACCCAGCATACACTGACAAACCAAAGCTTCCCAAAATACAGTGGGTGGACAGTGGGATATCTATTCATGGTGCACCTGACTCTGAATCTATACAAGTGCTTCTGGAGAGTACCCTGACTGCTGAGACAAGGAGTCCCGGAGGCATACACACAAGTGACATAGTAACCGTAGTGACTCTATGCTGATATAACTTGAGTTAACCCACACTTAAAGTGTACATATGGCCTTAGGTATATGAAATGTTTGGGAAAGGTAACAGGAACAGTATGAGGGTAGACTAAGATTCATTCAGGTGTTTAGGCTCAAGGCATTGGAACTGGCCTTACTGCATCCTATAGGCTCAGGAACAAAGAGGCACATAAAAAAATATCATTTATCTATTAAATTTCTTGACTCGAGGGTGTATAACTCATGATTTTAGAATTCTTGTGGTTGTAAAGGTATCCTGGGGTTGTAGATGTGTGTTCATTATATTTCGAAAGGCAAAACTTTGAATGGGCTGAACGAAGAATTAGATCAGTCCCTCAGGATAAGTACATTGGCTATTAGCCAAGATACTCAGGGATACAGGCCCATGCTCTGTATGTCCCTAAACCGTCCTTTGACTGCCAGATGCTGGGAGTGGATAATGGGATGGTTCACTGAGTCATTGCCTGGTCTGATCATTCTCTTAGAAGCACCTAGCATTGGCCACTGTCACAAGACAGGATACTAGATTAGGTGGACTATTGGTCTGACCCATGATGGCAGTTCTGATTTTCTGCAAAAATTACAATAGATTTTTTTTCCAGGGAGAAAGACGTTATAGGACAGGCCTGCACAACATACGGCCCAGGGGGCCGCATGCGGCCCGCGTGGGCTCACTGTGCGGCCCGCGGGGGTGTGTGAGTAGGTGGGCTCACTGTGCTGCCCGGGGGTGAGTAGGCAAGTGGTGGGGTGGGGCAAGCCAATGGCCAGCTGGCGGGTGGGCGGGCTGGTGAAGAGGCCAGTGGCAGGCTGGGGAGTGAGGGTGAGCCAGTGGCAGGGGGCGGGGACAGTGGCAGAAGGTAAGAGGCCAGCAGCAGGCAGGCAGGCGAGCTGGCGGCGGGGGGAGCCGGTGAGCTGGCGGTGGAGGGAGCTGAGGAGGTGAGTCGGGCGGTGCGGGGGGGCTGAGGAGGTGAGCGGGCGGCGGGGGATGCTGAGGAGGCGAGCCGGTGGGATAGGGGGATGATGAGCCGAGCGGGCAGGCAGTGGTGGTGAGGTTTTATACTGGGGTGGGGGTGAGGAGGCGAGTGGTGAGTCGGTGGCTGGAGGGGAGCAAATCTCCCAGATTCAAAATCTGGGACTGTGTCCATTGGTCCTTTTTGCTGCTTGTCTCTGGGCTGGCGGTTGTCCCAATGCTGCAAAGAGGGTGTTCCCAAAGGAAGGTGCTTGCTTCTAACCCCCGAGGCCGTCAGTATGTCTGCTCTTCTCTAGTCAGCCCACCTGACAAGTTTGATTGTCCTTGGTCTGGTTCCCATCCCCTCTCCAAGGGTTGCAGCTGTCTGGAGGTTCCTGCCTTCCACGCCTTCCTCATTCACACCTCATTCATTCAACAGGGCAACTGAATCCAAACTGGGGGGGAAGATCTTATTCTATATCTAGCAAAGAGACATTTTTCTTTTACCTTAATTATACTACCTTAGGGGCCCGCTATAACATATTACCAAGGTTCAATACAAAGTCATATAAAAGTTATACAAAAATGCATAATGCAGAGATTTATCTACAACTGCATTGATTGACTGTGGTGTGCAGTAATATAGTGACCCCTGGGGGTGGTGAAGAGGGGTGTGATGGAGGTACGGGGGGGGGACGGTTTCCATGGGGCTGGGGGGTTCCGGCCCTCAGCTGTTTTCTTTGGAGTAATATAGCCCTCGCCACTTTACGAGTTGTGCAGGCCTGTTATAGGAGATGGTATACTACCTTTACTGAATATTTGAGAATCACGTTGTACACAATGGCGTGCAGAAAAACACTAAGGGCTAGATTGAGAGGCAAAATAACAGTTGCAAAAATGCTATTCTCATTGGTAGGTTGACTCAAAACAAAGTTTTGACACTAGGCCAGAAATTCAGTCAGAGCGGAAGCCAGATGATCCAACAGAATAGATATCTGCTCTAAAAATGAAAAGAAAAAAATTAGAATAAAAAATTCAGGGAATCACAGCCGCAGATAAGACAACGTGGGAAACTGCTCGAAGACTCTATGCATTCAGATACAGTGATAAGGAATTCTGTTTCTGAGGGGATATATGTAAAATATTTCACTGAATTAAGTCTCAGGGATTATCTATGCTGGCAAATTAAAGCACTCTAACTTGTTGGCTCCGGGGTGTGAAAAATCACACGCCTCAGCGCAGCAAATCCAAGCGCTTTAAAGCACTAGTGTGGACAGGTTCGGCTCCCAGTGCTCGGAGCTAATCCCCCTCGTCGAGGTGGACTACCAGGAGCACTGGCATCCGTGACAGCGCTTTGAACTTTGTAGTGTAGACAGCCTCAGCAGGTTAGATCAGACAAAGAGGAGCAGCATTGACTAGGCAGTGAGATGCCTGAGCCTTTAAGAACCCAGCCCTGGGAAGCCGATGCTGAGAGGTGCTGTCTGTGAGAGGGGGAAATAAAAAAGCCCCTTGCCAAAATGGTGTGTGTGGGGGAAAACACTGGTGTCTCAGTCCCACTGGGGTAACTGCTACCCCCTGTGTCCCACCTGTGCTGGGTTTTGCCCTCTGACACTATCTGCCAGCGCCTCACTCCTGGGCTTTACTCCGCCTCCTCCCCCCCCATCCCTGATTTTCCCTTTAGCCCCTCTCCTAATGTTACCTCCAGCTGCTTGACACCCCTGACCAGTAAATGGCCACCCCCCTGCTCCGATTCACCCCCTTTCCTCCTTTTTAACCCATGTCAAAAGCAGTCCGCAGAATCTTACGGGTAATAAGGGCAGGGTGAAGGGCAGTGCCTTCAGCAGATGAACTGAGCACGCTCAGTACACCACTACACCGGCACCATGCTCCTTTGGGGGAGATGGAAGAGCATGTCAGGAGCACAGCTTTGAGCTGTGCCAATGACCCAGCCCGGGGAGCACCCAGCCGTGCAGAGGCGGCCTGGCTCGCGTAGTAGGGCAGAGAAGACTGCTGGGCAGCCAGCCAGTGACCTGGCTCCCACAGCCTGGGGAGCCAGGGGCCCAAGTGGCTCCCACCAGCCAGGGGTGGCGAGTTATATTCCCTCGTGGTGCCCGGCTCCAGCAATATTGAGGCCCCGGGGGCCCGGCTCCACCAATGTTTGGGGCCCGGTCTTCCCCCGGCCCCACCTGCCGCTCTCCCGCTCCACCTCCCTGGGTCCCAGAGCAGAACATCCCTGCCTCTCCCCTGCAGCTCCATGCTGCCTCCCTGCATCAACTGCCATCACAGGGTCCTAGTGCCCCCTTCCAATAGTGGCAGGGCAGGCTGCCCTTCCCCTGCCCTTCCCCCTCAGACTCTTTCATTTTCCAGCAGGACCCTCCACCAGTACAGCCGCCTCTGGTACCTGCAGTTACCGCTCCAGCCCCACGCTGGGCAAGGGGCAGCCCCGTCCCCCACCCCCAGTGAGGGGCACCAGCAGGGGAGGAGGCATATGTGTGATGGAAGCACACCCCCGCCCCCCCCCCAGCACCCACCACAGGGGAGGCAAGGGGGCTTTTTGGACCTGAGAGGGGCCCTAGGAGCATGTGCAGTGACAGTGATGGGGGTGAGTGTGCTGCCATGGGGGAAGGGAGAGGGGGGCCCCTCCCCCAGAGCTCACTGCTGCCAGCCTGGAGAGGGCTAGGAGGAGTCTCTGGCCTCAGTCCTGGGGCAGTCTGCCTGCACCCCAAACTCATCCCCAGCCCTGCCCCACCCCAGAGCACATACCTCCAGCCAGAGCCCTCACCCCTGCATCCCAACCCTCTGCCCTAGCCCTGAGCCTCTCCAACACCCCAAACCCATCCCCACCCTTGCACCCCAACCCTCCCCCAAACTCCCTCCCAGAGCCTGCACCCTCTCCCTCTGCACCCTCTCCCATCCCCAAACTCCCTCCTAGAGCCTGCACCCTGTGCCCCAATCCCCTGCCCCAGCCCAGGGCCTGCACCCCAGACCTCCTCCCCCACCCAAACTCCCTCCCAGAGCCTTGGGCAGGTGTGGGGATGGAGTTGGGGGGGGGGGGTGAAGTTTGGGCAGGGGCAGGTTCTGGGCACCACCAAAATTTCTACAAACCTGCCACCTCTGATCTGCCAGCTCCTGGTGGGGGCCATGCCCCAAGTTGGAAACCCTTGAAATCTGTGGGAGGAGGGAGCACATGACCCCTCTCCCCCATGCATATCCTCTAGTGCAGTGCTTCTCAAACTATCTGATGTGGCGGACCGGCAATTCTTTTTTCCAATGTGGTAGGGACTGGTACCATATTTGTGCCATTATACTATTTTTTCTCTTTCTTTCTTTCCTAGAAACTCGCCACAGACCGGCCGTCGATGGCTCGGTCCGCAGACCACCACTTTGAGTAGCACTGCTCTAGTGCTTGCTCACCCCAGGCACTAAAATGCCTAGTTACGGTTCTAGCAAGGTAGACTCAGGATGTCAGAGCTTCATGCAGAATCAGAAAAAGGCCAAGAACTCGAAGAGGAAACCTATAGGGCAAGCCACGCCACTCCAGAACCTGCCCTCCACACAGGAGCCAGAGGTACTGTAGTATCTTGGCAACAGTGGGCAATTTGCCATGCCAACTGAATTATGAGCCTGATCTCATTTATGGGGGGGGGGGGGGGGTCCTCAGGCTCTCCTCCTCACCCCCTTCCTCTTTTCTGGGACCCAGCAACCAGGGTGGGATTTCCAATTAGGCACAGTGGGCGCGTCCCTAGGGGGCACCAGCATTCTGGGGGCACCTTCCCCCTCTAAAACTGGTTGCAACACAAAGGTCAGCTGTAGGGAGGGGCGGCACAGAAGATGCTGTGCCTAGGGGTGCATAAGGTGTAAATCCAGCCCTGCCAGCAGCAACCTGTCTTCCTGGGGCCTCTTCAGGGACCCGGGGGAACCAGATCAGTCGCTTTTGCCTTGTCCTGTCTTCTGGGATCAGGGAAGGGGGTTAAGCAGTCGCTCTCGCCTTGGCCCCACCATTGGGGATCCGGGGAGCGGGGGTTGGTCTGTCTCTCCTTGGCCCCTTCGAGGGCCTGGTGTCTCCTTCTTACTGGCCGGGCGTCTGGCTCTCTCCCTCCCCCCGCGCGGGCTGTGCGCGTCCCTCGCCGCCCCAGGTGGGTGTGATGAGCCTCCCGGCGCCGCAGCCTCGCTGGGGCGCGGGTTTCACGCCCGCTGCAGCGGCCGGCGGGACATTAACGCGGCGGGCGGCGGCCCCACCACTCCCGCGCGGAGAAGCCCGCACTGAGGATGGAGGGGGCGGGGGAGCAGCAGCTCGGGGGCTCGGGTAAGCTTAATGGCTCCGGGGGAGGCGCCCGGCAATGGCCCTAATGAGCGCAGCCCCCGCGGGCACTAACAAGCCCGTACCCTGCCCCGCTGCGCGCCATTCCCGCGCTCCGCATAACGCCCCCTCCTGCCCTGCAGCGCTCCCTGGGGACAGCGACCAGCTCCCAAGCCGGGGTGTAGCCACTGCTCGGGGGTACGGCAGAGTTACCCCGCAGGGGCTGATCAGGGCTGGGCCGCTGGGAACAGGGGAGGGGAGGAGTAATTGCTCATTAGCTTTAGTTCCACCCCTGCAATTGCCAAGGGCCCCAGTGTTCCTGCTGGGCAGTGGCTGTTCCTCACTAGGCAGGTGCCTGCTTCAGCTCCTTGCTGTGGCCTCCTGGGATCAGCCTCTGGGTGGCAGCGCTTTCCGGGGGAGCCGGTGGACCCCACACATCACCAGCCAGCATCGGCACTGCCCGGCCGTACCTGAAGGGGTTGCTGATAACAGTGAAGTAAAGGATCCCGGGGCGGGGGGGAAGAAATGCTTACCAGACATTTTGGGGATGGTTTACAAATTAAGGGCCCAGTTGGGCACTCTCTGAAGTCCACCAGAGCTCTGCCATTGACCTCAGTGGGCACAGCGTCTAGCCCTCACTGGTTACTAAATACCACGAAACTAAAGCCCAGCTCCACAAAGGCATTTAGGCTCCGAACTTCCATTGATTTCAGAGCCCTACATACCTTTATAGATCTGAGCCTAAATGTCTCCGTGTGCATTGGCATCTTAAGGCTTGTAGAAATGACTGGCTGGTAGACCTGCAGCAATAAAGGCTTGTGACTGTAAGGCATACAAGCGTTACCCTTTCCCTTGGATTTCTAAAGGAATTGTTTTGCCTCTGCCCATGTGCTCCTGACCCCTTTGCTTTTCTTTTTCCTTTCTCAATCTGGTTGGCTCGGTCCCTACAGTCCTGATTCTGGCTGTTTGCCAGCCCTGGCTAAGCTGTGCAGTCAGGTTATTTGACATCTTATGTTCAAAATAACCTTAGAAAACTCCCATGCCTTTATGCTTGTGGTTACACCAAGGCACAAAACTTTTAGGGAGGTGCTGGGAGCACCTGGCTGAAGGTGAAGCAAAAGAACGCAACACTCCTTACCCAAGGATCTTTAGTTAACCAGCTAGTTGAAGTTCTATTGCTAGAACAATCCCCTGTCCATCAAAATCTCTTCCAGTTACGGCTCTTCCTCTAGAAGTGGACCAATGCTATGTTCCATCTGATCTTTCATAACCATTCCCTGTCTCCCTTCCTTGACAGCAGCAGAAACCAGTAGGGACTGTTCAGCTCCCTGGTTACCATAAGGCTCCATCTTTCTCCCAAACCCCCATTGTCAATATGGGTCCCTTGTTTACATCTACCATCCATGAAGTACAGGACTCCATGCCCTTATAATTTTTGGGGAAAGAGCTGGTGATTACCCTTCTCATGATGCTCATGGAAGTGAGACCCCTGCATAAGGCAGAGCTTTCTCACTGAAACATCTTCCCTCTTCCCATGAGCTTTCCTATCCAGGGACTGCCTTCTCCTAGCGTTACTGTGTGCGTTTGCTTTGTAGTATGTGAGGAGGAGCAGCAAGAACAAGGAGGGGAGGCGTCACCGCTGAGCACTAAGCACTTCATTGCGGATGTGGCGCATGGCCCAGGGAACAGCTTGCTATCTACTTTCCACACCGTGATTGTAAAAGATGAGTCTGGGAGTATCCTTGAAACAGGAGATGGTGCTGATCCCTTAAAGGAAGAGGAGGAAGATGGAAACTATTGCATGGTGCAGGTGGGAGTGTCACCCAACCTGCACCCACCAGCCCTAGACTGCCAGCCTGGGATTATCCTGGAAACAAGAGATGGTACTGACTCTGTAAAGGAGGAAGATGGAGGTGGAAACTACTGCATGGTGCATGTGTCTGGGTCACCCACCCCGCACCCGCCAGCTCTGGACTGCCAGCTCAACTATGCCACAATGTGTGGGTCACTGCCAGCTTTCTTTGGCAACATGAACTCTGTGACCCGAGTCCCTGGAGCTGAGTTTACCCAGGAGATCCCAGATCAGTCACAGGAAAGAGCTGAGGGGTATTACCCTGATAGCACAGAAAAGGAGACCAAGAAACAAAAAATCAGTGGCAGCAGTGGAATGTACTCCCCAAAGACATCCAGTGTTGCTCCCGGGGACTTTTACAGCCTGGCACAGCTCCAGGATGTGAATCTGAATCTTGGCCATGCTACCCGCAGATCAGCCCGGTGTGCGGCAGCCAGCACTGCAGGTCGGCAATCCTACAGGATGTCATCGTTCCAGGAATCTAGAGGCGGTCAGGATG
This sequence comes from Chelydra serpentina, assembly GCA_037349315.1. NCBI lineage: Eukaryota > Metazoa > Chordata > Testudines > Chelydridae > Chelydra > Chelydra serpentina. Next base: position 125,913,397 of record JBAIAC010000008.1, read on the forward strand.
TGGCCAAGGAGAAAAAAGTGCCACCAGAGAACCCAGAAGAGCAGGGAGCTCTGCCACCTGTCCGAAAGAAAACACGCACCTTCTACAGTGCAGGTAGGAATTGGAAGATACTGGGAGCTGCCTGGCCGATAATGGTATTTGTAGACTAGGGTACTAATGTTACTGAAGGCATATTGAATAGTATTGGGCTGCAACTAGGAGACACTGGACAGCACTGGTTGCTAATGTTTGTACCGTCAGAATGTTTGTCCATTGTTAAATGCTAAGGAACATCTCCAATTGAATTAACCTGGAAAGTTGCTAAGTGTATTGGGCATACAATATCATTAGCAATGCACTTTGTTCTGGTGTGGAAGAAGATTTTTGTTTAATGTGATAAAATATTTCTGTTTTGAAGATGCCTTTTTATACCATTTTAATTAATTTATTTATTTTATTTATTTATTTATCGAGTATTTTGAAAATCAAGTTTCTCCCTTTTTCCCCCCCTGGGTTTCTTTCTTTCACTCTCATGTCACACACACTCTCCTGCTCTCTGCTTCATTTATCTCTTCCTCTCTCTCTCTTTCAACAATGCCTCCTTTCCAGAGCAGCTAGAGGAATTGGAGAGGATGTTCCAGGAAGACCATTATCCTGACAATGAGAAGAGGCGAGAGATCGCTGCTGCCGTTGGTGTAACACCACAACGCATCATGGTGAGTCCCCTCGTGGTTAATGGGCACTGCATCAGAAGAACAAGAGAAAAGGAGAAAGAGAGCCAGGAGATTTGTAGGGAAAGGAGAGAAGTTCATTGAGAAAGGGAGGGAGACTTCAGCTGCCAGCGATGTATGGGGCAGGAAGGTAACTCACACAGGGAGGGACAGTGACAAAAGAAAATGGCAAGAGAGCCTCTGTTGACTTCTCCCTCTCTCTTCCTGACCCTTAATGTGAGGCCGGAGATTGTGAGGGGGAAGGGATGCAGATGACAGTGGGTTCTTTGCTCAGCTTTCTTGTCTTTCTCTTGAAGAGGAATGGGGGTAAATGGGACCTGGGGGGTGATCTTCCTGCTGACATGTCTCCCTCTTGGGGAGGCTTTCTATAGATTTCTCTCTCTCTTTCTCACTCTGTCTCCTGGGATGGGCCATCTGGATACTTTCAGGGGATGAGATGCAGGGGAGAGGCTTCTTGCTGATTTCTGTTTCTCAGGATTGACTGTGAACATGATCTCTATTGATTTCTGTCTGTGTCCCAAAGGGCTTAGGAGGAAGGGATGTAGATGGTCTCCTCACTGAGTGTTTCTTTCCATTTATCAGGTCTGGTTTCAGAATCGCAGAGCAAAGTGGCGAAAATTGGAGAAACTGACTGTGAAAGGGAGCAAGAAATGCCCAGCATCAACAACTCTGTCTGTTTCTTCAGGAGCAAGCACTTATGGGTGAGGGACCCACCCCCTCTCTTTTCTCTTTGTTACCAAGCACTTAACAGTGAGAGTTCCTACCCTCTCCTCTGCCCCATTTCATTAGAGCCAGGATAGCTGCAGCTTCTGCATCATGCCAGCTGGTGAGAGACTTGTGCGCCCTCTCCCCTTTCAAAACCTGACTTGGATTTGGAATAGAGTTTGATGGATAATGCCCCAAGTGATTTATTAGCCTGTGAGATGGTCTTCAAAGGAAAGTGGTGGAATTTCCATTGCTTACAATGTGCAGGGAGGAGATAAAAGAGTGATCTAGTAGATTTTGTCCATCTTCAACTTCTGTGAGCATGTTGGCCAAAGTACCTCATGCACCTTATTCTCCTCATAGTTTAAGTGCTGCTGGGTCCACAAGGGGATATTTTCCCTCTCTTCCCTCGCCCATTCATGTTTTCCTCACAGAAAATGGGGTTCAGTGGAGAAATGGAAGTTGCAGTCTTTAGGGGAAGGGGGTTTATGTGCGAGTCATAGACTTTAAGGTCAGAGGGGACCAATATAATCATCTAGTCTGACCTCCTGCACAACGCAGGCCACAGAATCTCACCCACCCACTCCTGGAATAAACCCTTAACCTATGTCTGAGCTATTGAAGTCCTCAAATCATGGTTTAAAGACTTCAAGGTGCAGAGAATCCTCCAGCAGGTTACCCGTGCCCCACGCTGCAGAGGAAGGCGAAAAAACCCCAGGGCCTCTGCCAGTCTGCCCTGGAGGAAAATTCCTTCCCGACCCCAAATATGGCGATCAGCTAAACCCTGAGCATGTGGACAAGACTCACCAGCCAGACACCCAGGAAAGAATTCTCTGTAGTAACTCAGATCCCACCCCATCTAACATCCCATTTCAGGGGAAGAGTTAGAAGAGTGGGTATTTCCAGGTCAGGGCTTGTCTCACTCTGCCCTCTGTTCCTTTGTTCCCTGCTCATATCTTTTACTTCTTCCTCTAGGCCATCTCTCCTGCCTATGCCTCCACTGCCTGACATCATTCATGACCAGTCTGCCATGGTCAACATGGATACCACAGTTGGGAGCTATCCCAGCATGCTCAGTGGGCATCCTGCGCCGCTCGTCTCCTCATCAGGTGAAAGCCATTCATGGTTGTAACTCAGTAAGAATTTGTATTTTTGTGTGGCATTGCTTGGTGGTGTTTTTGCTGCCTCCAGGATTCTGAACACAGCCTAAGGAAAGTCACGCAGGTCTCCATCCCAAGCAGAAACTGAGATATGGATTTAAAGCATCCCTGCACATGCCCTCTAATGGGATTACCCACTGTGGTGTGCGGCTTCTCAGCATTGAGAATGGGGTCAAAGTCTGAAATCATTATTAATCCCTTACCCAGGTCTGACATCTGTAAGGCCAGACATGATCAGCCTCAGACTATTTTACACATTGCTGTCTTGACCAGAATAGGGACAGAGCCACAGCCTTGCCATTGTTCTACCCCATCCCCTGGAGAGTTACCACTACTACTGTTGGCCTCGGACTTCACTGGGTCATTGTGCACTGACAGCCTGAGGACCAGAATTGTGCTTGGTTCCAGAGGGGCAGAAGTTGGATGAGGGTGAAGGTTCTTATTTAATTTCTGTTGCAATAACATTGGAAGTCAATAGGCTGTGCTCTTGGACCATTTTTCTACCTGAGCTGCAGCTAGTCTTCGGACAATCATAGAAAGCAGAGAGAAAAGATTAGTTAGATTGAATATTTCATGCCTTAGGGGCCAGTACATCTTATGGGGTCGGGATTTTTCCCTAGGGTACATTTCCCAGTATTTACTTGGGATGACATTTTCACCACTTCTCCAGGGAGAGTAATCCATACTAATAGATCTGATTTTTAGCAAGTTTTTTTCCTGATATTTAGCCTAAATTATCCTTTTCGTTAATTTCATATGCTTAGTTATAACCCATTGTACCATGCTAAATGCAGTGACACCTATATTAAGGGAATGACTGAGAGATCAACAAAAATTGGGTGCTCTGTGGAAATGGTTTTCTAATGAATTTGGAGCATAACTGAACCCAGACAACTAAAAAAAGTAGAGTATTAAAGATTAAATAGTATTTATTCAATGCCAAAATATTTGCTGATGCATAGGACCTCAATACAAATGCATTTATAAGTCTACTCAATTTTCATAAACAGGCACATAAGCTAAGAATAAAGTACTACACATTACCAATACTATAATATAGTACTTCACTTCTGTCACCTAAATCTGTCTGTGAGAAGTAGTCCAGAAGCTAAGACTGTTTATGAATAGATTCTATGAACTTTTTAACCAACGTGTCTTTAATTCTGTTAGTTGATTCCAGTATTTGCACATTTTGTTGCAGCAGTACAAACATTGTCAAGGCACTTGAATAATCCATTGCTTTCCAGAATGATGCTATGACACAATGATGAGTCCTGCACTTGGTTAAATGAGCTCAAAGTCCAGGATGTTGCAAAAATGGCCATTTGTTGAAAGAAAACAAGCAAACAAAATATTCAGTTATACCTATAATTGTCTGTGGATGAACTACAGGATCCATGGGGGTTTCACAGACACACCATGCTTTCAGGAGAGGAAACCTCTGCTATAGTGTCCAAACTGAGGCCAACCATTTCCCCTACCCTCTTTCCATCCAACTGTAGCCAAGTTATCTAGCCTTCCTGAGTGCTTTTCTTTCTCACCTGGAAACACACCCTTTCCCGGGTATAGATTTCCCTCAGAAAGAGCAATATTCACAAAATAACTTAAAATATACAAGGGCCTGTCCAAATTCTTCACATTCTGTGTGGGGAAAAAGGAAGGAGGAATTCCTGCCCAATCACTCATTGGTGTTCCACTCTCAGGGACCCTAAAACCAAAGAACAAATACAGTGAAGTCCCAACTCCCTGCCTGAAACTGAGGGCTCTGGAAATTACTGTCTGCTATCACCATTGCATCTGCTGTGTGTATACATTGAGCTGTCATCAAATTAGGCCTTCAGTGACACCTGTGCAAGCCCAGTGACTTCAGTGGAGCATGCACGTGCAATGATTGGAACACAGTTAACTGTTTACTGGATGTACAAGGCTGGATGTACAAAGGCTCCAAACATTGTGTTTGGAGCCTTGCTGGATGTACAAGCTGAAACCAACTCCAGCGCCCTCTCTCTGAGCTGTGTTAGTTCTGCAGGGCTCACAGCAGCAAAAAGCAGTGAAAACCTATTTTTGTCCACCAAAGGCAGCAGATATGACTCCGAACGCCCCCAGGAAACAGATCTGTTCAGGAAGAAGATGCCATTTTTCACAATGTCTCTTTTCAGAAAAGAACCACACTTTGACAATACAACTGTGCAGTGTTTTTAAATAAAGCATCAACAGAGCTAACTCTTTGGTGAATGAGACTAGAAAACAAGTTGAAAGAAAAATAAATCTGTTTTTTACGTCAGCCTTTTTCTCTAAGAAAACTTTCCAACAAAATTAGATCAAGTTAAAACTGTGGAGCCACCACTTGGCGTCATTAGAAGATATAAAGAAATGTTGGAGGAGATAAATAGAAGCTTGAGTAGGATGGAATCCAGAATAACGGAACTGAATGAAAAGACTGAACAAATGAATGACAAAGTCAATAAATTACAAGGCAAAAGTGATTGCCAAAGAATAGGCTCTGTGAAAACAACACTGAGAAAGAAAATAAACGTGTGTTGTTATCTCAGTAAGTGGCAGGCTCCAGCAAAAGTAATCTAACAACTCACTACCAACTTGAGCCATTAGAGAATCCAATCTGGACATATAATATTTGCCTCTCTGAATGCAGAAAGGGTTGGATACATATATAATTGTGTGCCTAATTATTGTGATTATGTGAGCAAAACAGGTACTTGCTTGTGTAAGTAATAGATCATTGGTGTGTGTGTAAATGCCTGACTGTAGCAATTCCACAAGCAAATTAGGCATATGAAATTGCAACACATGGTTTTGCACATGACCCTGGGCTTCTGGTGGCATGAATATCAGGCCTTTGCTCTGGTGGCCACCACAGAAAGAGATGAAAAGTTCAAATCTGCATATTTTCTCCACACTGTTTAATTGGTTCCATAAAACAAAGAGCTCATTTCTAATACTAAAGACTTTTCAAGTCTACAATGAGAGAGAACTGGATGGTTCTGCAAATTCTATGTGCATTACAAGGGATGTTCTTAGAGCTCAGTCCTGAAACCCAATGAGACAGCTCAGTGAGGGAATAAAGAACAGTAAGAAAATCGGTGGACATGGGGGTATTTAAGTTCTGTAGCACCACAGGTCAACTGAGACTGTGCAAGGAGTTCTGCACTGCTCCAAAACAGGGCTATGTTTAAAAGGCATAACTGAGCCCTAAGAATGAAAGTGTATTCTTGCAGCTGTGGAGTGAAATTAAGAGCTGGAACTAAAGAGAAAGTGGTATAAATAACATTGTGTTTGGAGCCTTTTCCAAGCTGGCTGTGGGTAACACCCTTTCCTCGCAATGTTCTGGAGTCTGTTTCCGATAGCACTGATAAGCAGCATGTTGGCCTGTTCAAGGTTGTCAGTAACGTTCGGAGCAAGAATTTCTGTCCCTGTAGCATACATTTTGTGTAAGTGAATGTTCTGCACCAGCCAGAGTGATACCAACAGGTATGTTTCCTGTAGCTCAGCCCCAAGAGGCTTGTGCTAGACAGAACTAAGTGCAATAGTGTTTCTGTTTACTATTTCTATCTTTCTACTGTCTGGCTCTTTTTCACTCCCACCATCTTCTCCATCCCCTTGCACTCTTTATCCCACACCTCTGCCTTGCCTTGCTCACTGTCCTGATTCCCCCGGCTCTGTCACTCCTCTGCTTTCTCCACTTGACCTGTGTATGACACAATCTCTTGCTTTTTCCTTCACAGTCTCTTCGGTAACTGGAGTGGTGACGTGTTGTGAGGCAGGTCAGACAAAGGCACTATCCCAGGGCAGCTTCGGTTCCAGCAGAATGGAGTGCTTCCCCACAATTCCCAGCCCTCCACCCATTCGTAGGGCCAGCCTCCCTCTCAATATGACCTTCAACCCAAACAATCATATTGTTCCATTGATGCTGGACACTCCCAACAGTGAATGTAGCCCATCCAGTCAGGAAAGCAGCTCCAGGGAGGTCCTCACTTACAGCTTCCAGAGTCAAGGGTATGGGCAATGAAACATTCTTCATGAGAGAGATGGGGAAAGCAAACTTTAGAGGGGTTGGGGTAGGGGAAACTGAGAGGGACTGGAGAATACTAGAGGACAGAGAGCTTGGATTAGGGGTGTCCATGCAAAAGGGGGGATGCTAAGAGGAGAGGAAAGGGAAGGGGGATCCAGATGAGATTATCTGTGTGCATGGTGAGAGAGGGCCTAAGAATAGGGAAAGAGAGCTCTCTTAAGAGAATGCAGTTGGGATTAAGATGTGTGTGAGAAAGGGGGGATCCGAAGTGCAGAGAGTGGGAATCCTTGAGGGAGGATACAGTGGAGATTGGAGTGTGCATGGAGGGTGGGGAACTTGAGTATAAAGACGCCACCCCATTGCCTCAACTTCACATCTGCTGGCATGTTTTCATCTGCTCTTGCCTTTGACCTGTGCCTGGGTGTTGGGGAGCCAGGGTAGGTGTCAGCTGGGAGTTGGGAACCAAGGGTAGGTGTCAGCTGGGATTTGGGAACCAGGGTAGGTGTCAGCTGGGATTTGGGAAGCAGGGTAGGTGTCAGCTGGGAGTTGGGAGCCAGAGGAGGGTTTAACAGTTGTTTTCAGCACATGTTGCTTTAATGATTCCTCCCCTCCCAATCTGTGAACTGTTTCTCTCCTTGCACTCCGCAGTGTCAGCTCACCAACCTCATGCAATTACCCTGAACAGCTGGAGCCCACAGCCAACCTAGAGACCCCATATTATCACTACAGTAACCAGCCTGGAACCTACCAGCTGCCTCAGTACCCCACGCAGCACCAGCTCTCCCAGTTCCACCACCTTCCAGTCCCCCTTTCCAGCAATGTGCTGCCCAGTGTCCGCCTCACACCTACTACACCCAGCGAATCCAATCCAGCTTTCTTCACCTTGGCTGGCAATAGTGGGGTTGTGACCTATGGACCGGCAGCTGCCTCACGAGGGTATTTACAGCACCACATAGGGGGACAGATCCTGTTACAGCAGCCTGCTGGGAGCTCGGGTGAGTATCCCCAAATATATTGGGATCCCATTCACTCCAACCCTCTGGGGTTACTAAATGGTTTAATGAAGGGCCAAAAATGTGCAGCAATTCGACTATAGGGTGACCAGATGTCCCGATTTTTGGGTCTTTTTCTTTTATAGGCTCCTATTACCCCCCACCCCCTATCCTGATTTTTCACACTTGCTGTCTGGTCACCCTATTCGACTATAACCATGAAAGGGAAAAGAAGGAAGAGGAACGTGTATATAGAAAGTGACACTATAGCTCCCTACCTCCTTACTGCCCAACTCTCTCTCTTTGAATTCACTGAATGATTATTAAGTTTGATCCAAATATTGTGAGCTCTTGGGACACATATCTTGGAGTGTACTGTACCTTTTAGAAAATACAATGTTTGAAATAGATGGCTAGAGATAGATTGGTATCTAGATGCCACAGTGGCATAGAGTTAGGGTAGACATATCAAGGAAAACAGGCTCCTAATCCTGTTGGACCCCATCTGAAGCCATCTTAAATGTATGTATATGGTTTGGGGGCATGGGGAATGAGGTGCTTAGAGGTAGAACTGTCTGGTGGATAGCGCATGGAAAAAGGAGTCAGGACTGTTTTTTCCCCTTGGCTCTGATACTGACTTGATTTATGACCCTGGTTAAATTACTTCAAATAATTGTTCTCTGAAATGTAACTATGTAAAAATGACTTTTTTGGGCTCCATGTTTCGTTTGTCCCTATGATTTCCATATCGTGATCAGTTTACAAGTAAAACAAGATATTTCTTTTTCAAACGGCCAGCCTTGCAAACTCAGCCTGAGATCCGAGGACTAGGTTGGGTTCTTACCATCCCATGCATCATCACAAATAATAAAGGTTCTTCAGGCTAAATACTGCCCTTAGTCACATCTGCATGGTCCCATTGCCTTCAGTGGGTTTGCACAGTTGTAAACGATGGGAACCTAAGCCCTGACTGTGAAAATATTTACACCCATGTTTAACTTTAAGCAAGCAAACAGTCCCACTGAATTCACATGCATATAGTGCATAGGTGTTTGCAGAATTAGGACCATTTCTGTTGATGGTGCACAAGAGGGAACAAAAGCCAAACACCATCTGTCCAAGCTGAGTTGGCTCTCTCTGCAGGGCAAACAGGAGTGCAAACAGTAAAAACTTATTTTTGTCACTTAAGTCACTAAATACACTGGAGAAACAGACCTCTTGGATGAGAGAGTGCCATTTTTACATAGCCACTCTTCAGATTAGAATCACATTTTAATTATTCTTCCCCTCAGTTTTGCCCTCCTGTACAGTGTGCACTGCATAAGAACACTTATTATGCTGCAAACCACAAAGTTAACCTTTCTCTTATTGCAATACATTGCTATGTATTCCTGTAATGTTATTTTACATTGAACACACCTTATTGTGGTCCCAGAAATGCCTCATTTTTAGTTTTGACTCTCTCTCTCTCTCTGACAAGGGCAGGCTTAATCAGTTTTTGCAGGAAAATCACTTTGAAATCCTCTGATGAAAGGTGCTATCTAAGTAAAGTATATTGTCCTGCTTTCCTTGTCTCTCTGTCTGTCCCTTCCAACTTCTCTGCTTTTTTTCCAGGAGGTATCACTGCCTACCAGGCTGTCCCCTGGAATGAATTCTACATGCAGGGACGTCCATTCTCCAATCAGCTTTGCTCTCGAATGCAGTTTTCCAGCACTGCAGCAGGACGTTACTCCACAGAGCAGGTTCCCTACACTCAGAATCCTGGTATGATGCAGCCCACTCCCTGTTTCCTCCAGCTGCCCAAAGGGGCAACATCAGGATCTGTGGTATTTACTGAAAAACAAAGGGCAATACCAGCACCAGACCAGACTTCATATCAGAACCACCAATTGCAGATCGCACCAGCTGAAAGAGAGGACCCAGAGAGCAGCAGCAGCAGCATCACCAAGGAGGAGGAAAGTGCTGCTGGTAATTGAAAGGCCTCCTGGGTGGGGAAGAGGGGATGAGAAAAGCATTTCTGAGACTGGCAGATCCCCCTGTGCAGACATCTGAGACCAGAGCTGTGGGGGTAGTTGGGATGGATGGCCACTCCTGGGTTGCTGTCTCAGAAAGGTCTCTGGAGGCAAGGGGAATTTACACCAGATGTGGAATCTGTGATTGTTCCTGTGGCTGGGAATATGGGTCAGCTGCTCCTGGGTGATCTCCTATATGGAAAGTGATGTGAATTTGGTGCCAGCGTATTTAAAGATCAGTCCTGTGTCTCCATGGGCACCCCCTTCTTGGTATTCTCCTGACTGGGGTTCTGAAATTGGGTCTGTGGAGGAGTGGGGAAGCTTTGTGTCCCACAGACAGGCTTCTCAGATTGGTCTGTTCTCTGGAGATATGTGACTGCACCTGGGTGATAGTCCAGATGGGGTTCAGAGGAAGATCAGTCTGAGAGAGTGCAAGGGTGAATCCTCTATACGACATCTATCTTACTGGGGTCATCTGGGCAGCTACGCTTGGCTGATTACTTCAAAGATACCTTCCATGAATAGATCCATGTTTCCTCTGGGGAGAGCTGGTTAAGAGAATAAGTTTGCAAAACTATTATTTTTTAAATTTTACTTTTTAAACACTTTTAAATTTAAAAAAGTGGACTGACTATATAATTGGTCAAAAATCTAGGGGAAAATATAATAAAAACATTTTCTTGGGGGCGGGTTGTTTGGTTTTTTTCAGATGGGTTAATTTCTAATTTTGAAATGACAAAATTTTGAAATTTTAAAAAGTTTGAACCAGCTCTATCTGTGGTTGTCTTTTCCACAGGGTGTTCTGAGATTGGTCTTTTTAATATATTTCTTCTTTCAGATGACAAAGAAGAGAATACGAATTGACTCTGCACTTTGAAAGAAACAAGGAGGAAAGGATATTATTATTATTATTATTATTATTAATAAACACTGCACTATGAGAGAAACAGAGGAAAGAAGAATTAATATTATTTGCAATGGAAGTGCTTTTTTGTTTCTTTTGGGTTTTTTTTGTTGCCATGATTGTTCTCCTGCTGAGGAAAGAAGCAGTGAAGTTTCAATCAATAAAAGCTTCTGGTCTGTGCTTTTTGCAAATCTCCTGACCTTTGAGTTTTACTAAAAGAGATTATCTTGGTTAGCCTAAAGAAGGTAACAAGGACTCGGTAGACAGGGGTGGCTGGAAACCAGGATCCATTGGTTACAGATGGAGTAGAAAGGAGAGTCCTTTGGCTGGAGTAACCAAAGCTTAGGGAGCTATAGAAAGTGAGGAGAGGGCTCTATTGAGTACCCAAGAATACAGAAGATACTGAAGATGCTAGAAGGTGACTCCAGAGTGGGTAAGATTCTGAGGATACAGATGGGGTAAGATGGGTTGCAGACCACACAGGAAGGGAGCCCCAGGGAGAAACTAGTATAAACAGTGCAGATAGAGGAACTCCATGGGTTTAACCCAATTTCACAGGGTCGACAGAGCAGGAGGGAGGATGCGGAGCCCAGTGCTATCCTTATGGTGTTTATTTATATTAGCATTTAGAATTTTTAGAAAAGAAATGACTGTTGTAACCTGATGCCCCTCCGTTCATAATTCATTTAGCACTCCCGTGGAGTTAGTTTGATGTGGCTTTGAATGTCTGTTACTAAACCAAACTGATCAGGGTTAGCAATGAAGGACGGGGGAATTTAAATATGTCTGTCTCTGCCTGCACACAATCCCTGAGTGTGATCCAGTAGTTCTGGAGGAAGAATAACTGTGATAAAAGGGGATAGTGGAAGAGGATGGGGAAAGTCCAAACTGGTATGTCTTGCATTTATATCTATATGCTGTCAGGCTCTGGCTCAGTTTAATCTCTGGTAAAACATCCCACAGCCAGGGTCCTAATGCTGTCCTTGCTTTTCCCCTAGAACCTGTGAATCTTGTTTTGGAAATGTCTACCTGCATCATCCCTATGGAGTATAGTAGTTTTAGTGAGTTGCAGATTATTATCTTCGGAGATACCTGGCTAGGGTGGGGCAAAGCACTGTGCAAAATCAGACTAGGGCTATGAATTCAGTCTTTAAATGGATAAGGAGACAGTGGAGGTCATGGAGGACTGATTCAGTGGGTTCATTTATGCTCAATAATGAATAGGCAAATGCATGCTATACAGGGCTGGCTCCAGGCACCAGTGCAGCAAGCGCATGCCTGGGGCGGCAAGCCGCATGGGGTGGCCAGCTGCGAGGGCAGCAGTCAGGCAGCCTTCGGCGGCGTTTCTGTGGGAGGTCCACCGGTCCCGCAGCTTCAGCGGCAATTTGGCGGTGGGAACGCCAACAGCGGGGGACCGGTGGAGCACCCACAGGAACGCCGCCGAATCCACGGGACCGGCGGACCTCATGCAGAAACGCCGCTGACGGCTGCCTGACTGCTGTACTGGGAGCAGCACAAAACATAGAGCCGCCCCTGATGCTATATGAGTTGCAGTTTCTATGTGAAGTTTTAACCTTCAGCTGCAGATGTGTGCTGTAGTCTAGCCTGGAGGTGACAAAGGTGTGTATCACAGTGCTAAGGTCCTTGTGAGAAAGGAGTGTGTTGTCCTAACAAGCTGAAGATGGCAGAGGAGTGTTCTTTCCCACTGGTACAATCTGTGTGTCCCGGAGCAACAAGGAGTTTGACCCGGAGGCTTTATATTAGACTGATGTTCTTAATCAAGGGTGAGGCCCATGTTCTGTAAAGTGGCCTAATATATACGCTGAATCTCTTCAGCGTATATATTAGGCCACTCTACAAAACATTGTTACGGCTTTTGGTTAGAATTCTGTGGTCTTTCTGAAAGGAATGGTTTGCCCTTCTTTTATCTCCTATATATCACTCATTATCTCTTTATGGCTGACAGTACTGAAGGCTGCTGGAAGATCAAGCCATGTAATCAGGGATCCTATGTATTTCATGAATCTGCAGCAACAGAATTTACCAGTGTTCTACAGCAGACTCTTACGTATTCATTCTAAAGAGCAAAAATGTCTAGTCTTTCTGAGTATGAAGAAAAAGAGAACCAAGTGTAAACTAATGCAGTGGTCAGCAGACAGCCTAAATCAATAACTCTGGGAGATTGTGAATGATAGCTTTTCTCCATGTAGATGTTAGCTCTGAAACCTAGTGATGACAATAACTGAGGTAATTTTTTTAGACCTGTGCTGTTTTTGGATCCCAGTTGGACTGATGGACAGAGTTGTAGGATTAAGGCCTCCTAGAAAGCCAAACAGAACCAACAACAGAAAACCGTGTCCTACCTGCCTCTACTCTAAAGAAAGTTAGTGATTTTGTATGGTAAACATTTTATTTGTTGTGTTTTGAATGTTCTATGTTATTCTGGTATTACAAAGCTCTTGCACACATACCCTGTCACTGTGACATTCCTAGTGAAACTGTGATTTAGGGAGTTAGACTCAGAAGACTTAATATGTGACCTTTCTCAGAAAGTTTTGTCATCAAATTATGTAAGTCCGTTTCTCGAACAGAAAAGGGTGTTTGTTCAAAATGTTGACCAAAATTTAGCAATCCTCAAAATGATTTGGATGAAAGTCTATTGCATTCACTTTTATGTTCATATCCTAAATTAGCCAAATTTCACTTGGTTGGGCGTTTTCAGATGAAAAACATTTCCACATACCTAATCACAAATAGGTGTGATGTTTGTGCATCTGGAGGCGAGTGTGTACCCTAAACAGTATGCAGAGGGCTCAATTAATCCCTAGTGCAGCTCCACTGACTTCCTTGGAGTTAAACCCAGGGTGGTCTAGCCTACTATGTATAGAATATAACCTCACTTGAAATCCCATCCCATCCGAAGATCTTGAAATCCCATCACTTTCCACTCTAATTCCATTTATCTACTTTCTCCAAGATTTGTTCTAAGACTTCGCTAGGCTAGAATTCAGTACATAAAATGTGGGGTTAACAGCATAGCACTGAGGTCATTTAAAAAAAATGATTTTACCATCCTGGATTTATTTAATGGCAACTGTTATTGGTTTAAACTCCATGTGTTCTGCTTACAGACTTTCATCTAGGATACAGAAAGTCAAGTAGAATGCTCAGATGTGTTCACTTCTGTTTAAGATGACAGGACCATAGTCAGAATCCCTTATCTTATTGAAGGCCTGTGTTTCCTCAGCCAGTATCAGACATAGGCAGTCTGCTTCTTTTTGGTTAACATATCCTGTACTAAGCATGTTGAATATAATGTATTAATAAACAACTTTCCAAATGAATCATGAGCTGCTTGCTATTTAGAAATGGAGCAAAATGGAAACATTTTCATTTACAAATCAGGAGCAATTTTTCCCCTCTAATAATGAATGGAGTGATTCAGTAGATGGAAAGCCAAATTCTGGACTTAGTATTTGTTCAGGACTTGTGTGCTATTGTAAATGAGAGCAGAAGTTGGTGCAGTATATATATTCACTCCCCTCCCCGCCGGCATAAAATAAATTACAGAATTTTGTTTGTCAAATTCCCCATAGCAATGGACTGTTCAATTAAATATTACACTTATATAGTAGTCCTTAGGGTGATCCACCTTAGCATGTATATTTAATCATTAAATCTCTAAAATTGTGCTTATGCTTTTAAATCGTAGGCACACATGTTCAAATACAACGTTTCCGTGACATACGGTAGAACCCTTAGGGTATGTCTACACTACGAGACTAGTTCGATTTTTCTTAAACCGAACTTGTGAAACCGATATTGCAAAGTCGATCGCGCGAATCCACAGCAAGGACATTAATTCGAATTTGTGAGTCCACAGTAACGGGGCAAGCGTCGACATTGCAAGCGGTGCACTGTGGGTAGCTATCCCACAGTTCCCGCAGTCCCCGCCGCCCACTGGAATTCTGGGTGTAGCCCCCAGTGCCTTCTGGGGCCAAAAATGTGTCGAGGGTGGTTATAGGTAAATGTCGTCACTCGACCCACACTCCCGCCCTCCCTACGTGAAAGCGCCGGCAGGCAATTAATTCGCACCCTTTTCCGGTGATTGACAGCTCGGACGCCACAGGACAGCGAGCATGGAGCCCTTTGCGATTATCGCTGCTGTTCTGTCCGTTGTCAACACCTTGCGCCTTATCGTCCACCTTTTCCAGAGGCAGATGCAGAGAAATCGGGCGAGAAGGTAACGGAAGCTCCAGGAGGACATGAACTCTGAGAGGGGCACAGACCTCTCGCAAAGCATGGGACCCCGGCCCGTAGAAATCATGGTGGCAATGGGGCACGTTGATCCCGTGGAACGGCGATTCTGGGCAAGGGAAACAAGCACTGACTGGTGGGACCGCATAGTGCTGCAGGTCTGGGATGAATCCCAGTGGCTGCGAAACTTTCGGATGCGTAAGGGCACTTTCCTGGAACTTTGTGAGTTGCTGTCCTCTGCCCTGAAGCGCCAGGACACCCGGATGCGAGCAGCCCTGACTATCCAGAAGCGAGTGGCCATAGCCCTGTGGAAGCTTGCAACTCCTGACAGCTACCAGTCAGTCGCGAATCAATTTGGAGTGGGCAAGTCTACCGTAGGGGTTGCTGTGATGCAGGTAGCCCATGCAATCGTGGACCTGCTGCTCTCAAAGGTAGTGACCCTTGGAGACGTGCAGGTGATCATAGATGGCTTTTCCGCTATGGGATTCCCAAACTGTGGCGGGGCTATTGATGGGACACACATCCCTATCCTGGGACCGGACCACCAGGGCAGCCAGTACATTAACCGTAAGGGCTATTTTTCTATGGTGCTGCAAGCACTAGTGGACCACAAAGGACGTTTTACCAACATCAATGTCGGATGGCCGGGCAAGGTTCATGATGCTCGTGTTTTCAAAAACTCTGGTCTGTTTAGAAGGCTGCAAGAGGGTGTATATTTCCCGGACCGCAAAATAACTGTTGGGGATGTGGAGATGCCTATAGTGATCCTCGGGGACCCAGCCTACCCGCTAATGCCCTGGCTCATGAAGCCATACATGGGAGCCCTGGACACTGAAAAGGAGCTCTTCAACTACCGGCTGAGCAACTGCAGAATGGTGGTGGAGTGTGCCTTTGGCCGTCTGAAAGGTCGTTGGAGAAGCTTACTTACTCGCTCCGATCTCAGCCAAACAAATATCCCCATTGTGATTGCAGCGTGCTGTGTGCTCCACAATCTCTGTGAGAGCAAGGGGAGACGTTTATGGTGGGGTGGGAGGTGGAGGCAAATCGCCTGGCTGCTGATTATGCACAGCCGGACACCAGGGCGATTAGAAGATCACAGCGGGACGCGCTGCGCATCCGGGAAGCTTTGAAAGCTAGCTTCCAGAGCGAGCGGGGTAACCAGTGACTGTTACGCTTGTTTAAACAGAAGCTGAACCTGCCCCCATTTCTTTACCCAGTTTCTGTTGCCTATCCTCTCCAATTACCAACCCCCTTCCCCACCTTCAGTCAACGCTTTAAAAGTATAATAAAGGAAACATTGTTTGTTAAAACCGTCTCTATTACTGATTTCTCGGTTAAGGGTTTAACCCGGGACACATACCGCGGTTGGGGAGCGGGTGGAGTGTTGGAAAGTACGCTTCCAAACTCGGGGAATGACATGCTCCTGCTCCCAGAGCAGTCCGAAGTGCTGGACTGATTGTTTCAAGGGAGCCATCAACCCCTCCTATTCGCAACTGTGTGTGGTGGGGCACTTGTGGCTTTTTGGCCATGGATTGCGGCCACAGATCCCCTGCTGCATGGATCTGTCATGCAGGGTATCGCCGGCCGCTAAAGATCTGCTGCCACCCTCCCCCACCAGAAAGTCACAGCCCTCCCCCTCCCCCCCCCCCAGAGAACAAGACAACCCCCTCCCAGAATGACAAGTGTGCCCAGTGCATGCAATGTGAGAGTGACTGTATGTAGATCCTTTCCCCCTATCTGTACCCTGGTTCTGGCGCCTGACGTCGCAAATAACAAACCCCCTTACCCACTCCCCCAAAACCAAACCGTCCTGTGAAAGAAAGTCAGGGGAAAAGCACTGTGCAAAACAAACATTTTTATTAAGGGGAGCATATTTTTTAGATGATACCTGGGCAGGGAACTGTTGTGGGGTGCGGTTGGAGGGAGGGAAAGGACCCATCTAAAGTTTTGGAAATGAGAGCCTTCTGCTACTGGAGCAGTCTGCAGGGGTGGAGTGATTATTTCCACGGCCCCTGCCTCCCCTCGTTCTAGTGACTTTGGGTGAGTGGAGGATTGGACTTTGTGGCGGGGGAGGGCGGTTGGAAATAACATATAGAGGTGCTCTTTCCTCCTGTCTCCTGTCCTGGAGAACGTCTACCAGGCGCTGGAGCGTGTCAGTTTGCTCCCTCATTAGTCCCAGCAGAGTTTGAGTCGCCTGCTGGTCTTCCTGCCGCCACCTGTCCTCGCGAGCTTCAGCCCTCTGCTCCCGTTCGCTGACTGCTCGCTCGGACCTTGAGACGTCCTCTCTCCGCTGTGCCGCCTCCTTTCGGGAACAGACCATCAATTCTGAGAACATGTCGTTCCGGGTTCTCTTTTTGCGCCGCCTGATCAGCGTAAGCCTCTGGGAGGGTGATCCACGGGTATGGCGGGAGACACTCACAGCTGTGGGATGAGAGAAAGGGAGTGAATTCCTCAGAAAGATACTTTTTCCAGAACAACGCCTATACTCTTTCCCTGTGAATAAGACCAAGCACAGTACCTATCACATGTCCACTTACTACAAGGTCGAATATTATGTCTTTATCCTGAGTGTCTGGGGTCCCGGTGTACAGATCCCAGAAGCCTTGCTGAACACTGGAAATCTGCTTTCCGGAGACCATGGTAAGCTGTTGAGTTTGGACTGCTGAGAGCTTACTTCACAGCAGTGCTCTACTCCCATGTTTCAAGCACTGTTCCTGGCGGCGGCCAGTTCCTGCTGCTGCCCAAACCACTCATGTACAGCTGCTCTCCAATCCTTTCCACCCCTCCGCGTGGCCGCTCCCGGGAACTGAAAGTGCCCGCGAACCGCTCTGGTTGAACGGCTCGCCTACCCTTTCCCCCCCTCCACGTGGCCGCTCCCGGGAACTGAAAGTGCCTGCGAACCGCTCTGTTTGAACGGATCGCCTACCATTTCCCCCCCTCCGCGTGGCCGCTCCCAGGAACTGAAAGTGCCCGCGAACTGCTCTGTCTGAACGGCTCCCGTACCCTTTCGCCCTCCCCTCCCCCCGCGTGGCCGGTCCCGGCAACTCTCCCTGCCTGTGCACCACAAAGTTCGAATGGTTAGCCTCCCAACTCCCTCCCCCCCACGTGGATGGAAACCGCCGGGTGTCTTTCTTTAAAGGGAAGATGAAGAATTCACTATACTAAAGAAACCACTCATTCAAACCAGGGCACCATGACTGATATCACTCTGATGAGGATTACGGAGACAGAGAAAGACTGCATGCTGCGTCAATGCCAGCAAACCCCGGGGCCGTATACAGTCATGCTAGGCAAGGCAATGATACCAGAGTACCTGCAGCTTGCATGGCGCGGGAAAGTATCCTACCATGGAGGAGACAATAAGGCCACTCTCCCTGGGAACCTGATACAAAAGCTTTCACTGTACCTCCAGGAGAGCTTCGCGGAGATCTCCGATGGGGATTTCTCCTCTATCCCCATACATATTGACAGAGTTTTCGAGTAGTTGCACTGGAAAACGACTCAAAGCTGAAGCGCCTAAGGCCAATTAAGCAATACAAACACAGTGCTTATACACCATGCCTATTGTATTCCAAATAAATGTTTAAAACACTGACCTGCTGATCCTTCGCCTGATTCCTGGTCAGGGATGCTGCCTTGGGAGGGTTCGTAGGGGATCTCAGTCAGGGTGATGAATAGATCCTGGCTGTCGGGGAAATCAGCATTGAAAGCGCTGTCGACTGCCTCGTCCTCCTTCTCTCCTTCCTCATCTTCACCGTCCGTGAAAACCTCCGACGACGTGGCCGTAGATAAGACCCCGTCGTCGGAGTCCACGGACACTGGTGGGGTAGTGGTGGCAGCACCACCGAGCATGGCATGCAGTGCCTTGTAAAAACGGCAAGTGTGTGGCTGCAATCCGGAGCGTCCGTTGGACTCCTTGGTCTTCTGGTACGCCTGTCGCAGCTCCTTGATTTTCACGCGGCACTGCGTTGCATCCCGGCTGTATCCTCTCTCCGTCATAGCCTGGGATATTTTCTCATAAATTTTTGCATTCCGTCTTTTGGATTGGAGCTCGGATAGGACGGATTCATCTCCCCACACAGCGATCAGATCCAAAACTTCCCGATCAGTCCATCCTGGAGCCCTCTTTCTATTCTGGGATTGCATGGTTACCTCTGCTGGAGAGCTCTGCATCGTTGCCAGTGCTGCTGAGCTCGCCACGAGGTCCAAACAGGAAATGAGATTCAAACTGGCCAGACAG
Source organism: Chelydra serpentina (assembly GCA_037349315.1). Taxonomy (NCBI): domain Eukaryota; kingdom Metazoa; phylum Chordata; order Testudines; family Chelydridae; genus Chelydra; species Chelydra serpentina. The sequence continues at coordinate 125,932,407 of JBAIAC010000008.1, forward strand.
GAAAAGGAATTCAAATTTTCCCGGGGCTTTTCCAGAGTGGCAGGTCAGAGCATCCGAGTACGGATTGCTGTTCTGAGCGTCCACTGAGTGGTGCACTGTGGGATAGCTCCCGGAGCTATTAGCATCGAATTCCGTCCACAGTACCACGAATTCGACATGGCCATGTCGAATTTAGCGCTACTCCCCTCGTCGGGGAGGAGTACCGAAATCGAATTAAAGAGCCATTTATGTCAAAATAAATTGCTTCCTAATGTGGACGGGTGCAGGGTAAAATCGAGTTAACGCTGCTAAATTCGACATAAAGTCCTAGTGTAGACCAGGCCTTAGTTTATGAACTAATTAGGGATAGAGAAGTTCAGAACGTCATAAAATTGAACATCTCAAAATTACAGTGGGTACAGGGCATAAGTTGCAGTCTGGTCCATTGTGTTGCTTTCTTCTTGTCCTTCAAACTGCTGCGAAGCAATTTCCACTGCATTGGAACGTGCTGGGATGGCAACTCGTTCTTCATCAATGTCACTTTGATTATGTGATTATTTTTTTCTGTTGGGGAAAGTGGTTCATACAAGTGGTTGTTTGTAAGATTGGTGTTCATAAAATTGAGGTTCTGCTGTCTGTTATTAATCTTCTTTGTGCACATCCAACAACTTAGTCAGCAAATGCATATTATTCCCTCCACACACACCATACTTCATATGCCTTCATCATAGAAACAACGGAGCAGCTAAACTTCTGAGAGTTACCACTTTTGGCTTAGTTGAGAAGAAAACACTGCTTTTCCAAGCTTCTTTAAGTTTCTAGTAAAGTAAATAGCATTAGAAAGGATCAACATTTACCCTTCATAGTAGTTAAATTTCCAATGGTATTTTCTGCATCTCTCATTCGAAGTATAAGGAGTACCACAAATAGCATGGGAAACTCAGCTATTGCTGGATGGTAAATATTGATTTGTCTTCATATTGCCCACCGTATTATTTTATCTCGTCTGCAGGGATTGTTGTGCTAAGCACTTACTCCCTATTATTAAAAAAATAGATACAACAAAACAGCACGGTAAGAAAATCTATAATATGGCAACATCAAAAAAATCTCCATAGATGAATGTTCACCAGCACATAAACCAGTGTTCTCACCCATGATACATCACTTAGATCAATGATGATTGTCTCTTCAGAATCATTTATAAACTTACAGAGATCACTTTGTGGGTACGGCCTGGCACATGGTGAGATTAAGAAGAACCCTGATTCACCATTTAGTCTCCGGGAGTGTGTGACAGGGTCCCCGTGGTACAACCTGGACTATGGGGCTTCTGAGCCGTCCAAACCCACCAACCTGGGCTGCTTCTCACACTGTGATGCTGATGTCAAGCTACAAACCTCTGATAGGCACTGCACTTACACAGACATCCACAGGCAGGGACACACCCAACTGTGTTACATGCATGATCTTCCAGTCACTCATGAACCATCAATAGATGAGCTCCAGCCAATTGCCCCCCAGTTTCCCAGCCTTGCACCCCAGAACTGTACCATCTTGCACTGGTCAGAAGCTTGGCCAGTGTAAGTTCATCACTTAGTTTGCCACTTCTTCATAGGAAAGTAGACATGCACCAGCCTTTGTAATGTAAGCTGATTCCCCAAGCACTTCAACCCAAACACACTGTTTTAGATAAAATATAAAACAGATTTATTAACTACAGAAAGATAGACTTTAAGTGATTATAAGTGGTAGGCATAAAGGTCAGAGATAGTTATCTTAAGAAAATAAAAAATAAACACACATTCTAAATCTGAAATTTTTAGTCTAAACAAGAATTGAATCAAACCGCTTTTCTCACACTGACGGATGTTACAAGCAGGTTGCATCCGACGAAGCGGACTGTAGTCCATGAAAGCTTATGCTGAAATAAATTTGTTAGTCTCTAAGGTGCCACAAGTATTTCTTTCTTTCTTTCTTTTTGCTGACAGAGACTAACACGGCTACTACACTGAAGCAGGTTACAGTTCCTCAATACATAGGCTGGGACTACCTTCCAGCCTGGGACCAAACTTCCCCAGTTCAAAGCCTTTGTCTTCCAGATGTGCTTCCAGGTGTTGAGAAGGAAGGGAGGGAGGAGGAGAGAGGCCAAGTCATGATGTCACTGTATCACCTTTTATATCTTCTTCCAGCTGCTAGAAAGATCCTTACTGTGATGTGGGGGTCAGGCAGCCCTCATTGGTCAAGCAGTCTCCATTGTGTCCATGCCTTCACTAAGATGCCTCTGGGACAGGGCCGGCTCCAGGCACCAGCCTACCAAGCACGTGCTTGGGGCAGCACCTTGGGGGGGGGGCGGCGCTCAGGCATTTTTTTTTTTTAATAATTAACATACTGTGGCGGGGCTGGCTGGCCGCCCTGCCCAGCCGGCGTTCCAGCCGGGAGCGCGGGTCCAGGGGCGGGCTTGCCTCCCCTCCCTGCTCCGGCCGGGAGAGTGGGTCGGGGCCGGGCTGGCCACCCTGCCCCGCCGGCACTCCGGCCTGGAGAGCGGGGCTGGGGGCGGGCTGGTCGCCCTGCCCCGCCGGCGCTCCGGCCCAGAGAGCAGGGCCGCCTTGCCCCGCTGGGAGAGCGGGGCTGGGGGGCGGGCTGGCCACCCTGCCCAGCCGGCGCTCCGGCCTGGAGAGCGGGGCCGGGGGCAGGCGGGCTGGCCGCCCTGCCCCGCCGGCGCTCCGGCCGGCCTGGAGAGCGGGGCCGGGGGCGGGCTGGCCGTCCTGCCCCGTGGCTCTCCCGCGGGGGGGGTGGGGGGGTGTTGCGGTGCACTGGTGGGGGGGTGTTTCCATGGGCGCTGCGGGGGGTGGGGGGGATTGGTTTTTTTTGTTTAGGTGGGGGGGGCGGTGCTTGGGTTTTGTTTTTTGTTGTTGCTTGGGGCGGCAAAAAAGTTAGAGCCGGCCCTGCTCTGGGATAGTGGATTGTGTGTTGATGAGCCATTAATGACCATCTGGCTATTGATGGCTACTCCTTTGTTGTGATTGAAAGGCTGGTTGTGGTTGTCCCCAACCTCACAACATATTTCAATTACACCTATAGCAATATTTCATAATGTCACATACAATTATAATATATACACTTCAACAGGATATTAATCTTCAGCAGATCAAGACTTTTAAAATGATCACTAGGCATACTTTGTACAAAACATATCCTAATCATATCACAGTGATGAATGTGGGGGTTCCAGGGTGCTACTTTGAGGTCACAGAGTGTCACAGCGTACATTCTTGCTCTCAGTGGGCTAAAGATGCTGAGCTAGTGAGTTTATCTTGACATGAGAGGAGCAATCTAGGGTGTTAAGCCGGTAACCTCCCAAAGGCCCGGACCTTGATATAAGCTATCGGTGCTATCAGCCTGATAAGCTATCGGTGCCGACCAGGGAGCTTCAGGGAGGCCTGTAACTGTGCATTATCACAGCAAGGCATAGGCATGTAGCCAGTAACCTCACAAAGGCTTGTGCCTTGAGATCTGCACAGCCATCATGCCGAGCACAGGGTAAAGACTTTCTCTTTACTGCATGCTTTTACACCATGGTACAGGTGCCTCTATACTAATTCAAGTGTGTGTGTGCTGGAAAGCTGCAGCCTTTTTCTGCTCCGTGTAGTGGGAGAGTTCCCCCCACCTTCTTCCAGTCCTGGGCTCAGCGGGAGCTCAGCTCCCCTAGAACTCCCCCTCTTCCTGCCTCTTCATTGATTGGTGAAATGGAGACCCTGAAGCTGAGGATCTGTGGGAGGAGTAGCCAGGGGTGCTGTTGTCTATCTGGGGAGTTAATGTGGTTACAAGATTTCCTCTCAGGAAGAGAGAAGACTAATTATCCAATGAGGAGTCCCCTATTGGCCTCCTCCCTTCTACAGGAAGATCTTTCCCCCTGCTGGATCCCATTTCCCTCCCCGCGGGGCAGAGAATGAAAGAGGCAGAGCTTGCTGCTTCTAGCTCTCCTTCTCTTCCAGGGTCAAAGGAAGATCCTGCCCCCACCTGAATTCAGGGGAAACAGAATGATTTTGTCAGCTTCTCTGAGGGACACAGGCTCCTTTTAGATCAGGGGTCTCAAACACGCGGCCCGCGGGCCACATGCGGCCCACGGAGTTATTTCCTGCGGCCCGCCATAGGTGCCAACTCCACTGGCAGCCAAACTCCAAACATTACTGAGTGTTTATATTTTATTAAAACCCCTCTTTGCATTATAGTTTTTAAAAAGTTAATACATTGACTTTTAATAGAATACTATATTACTCTTCATTTTTGACTATACTTTTGTATCAATGTATGAAAAGGTTTCAGTGATGCGGCCCTCGGGCCAATTTACTAGTTCTCATGTGGCCCTCGTGGTGATTTGAGTTTGAGATCCCTGTTTTAGATACATTTATTCCCTTGTCCCCATTCTCTTCCTTGTACCATGTCCCATTCCAAAAGCTGAGGTAATGTCAATGTCACATCACTGCATGATATCAACACACATGGTGACATACAACCACCAGAACAGGGGAGATGCCCCACCTATTTTGATTTCCTGTAACCCCTACAGGAAAAGGAGTGTGTGGGGGGAGGGGGGGCGGAAATAGGGAAGGGAGGTGGAACAGGTTGGGGATTGGTCCTGCTTTGAGCAGGGGGTTGGACTAGATGACCTCCTAAAGTCCCTTCCAACCCTGAGATTCTATGATTCTATGACCCCATTTGCACTATAACTAGACTCCTGACTTCGGGAGCATGTTCACCTCAACTGATCACAACTTGTTTTGTGTCTACACAGAAGCTTTTCTGCTCTCACAACTGTTTCTGTGCATCTTCACTCAGAGTAGCACTCTGCATGTGTTTTCTAGCATGCATTCTGAGAATGTCTCCCCTAGTGCCACGACAGCAGCCCCTGCCCACACCAAGGAAGGTGAATATGTGACAAAGCACTTGACTTTGACAGTTCACATTGATTAACTGTTTCAAATCTCGTTAATAATAACACCTAGCTCTTAGATGATGCTTTGCACAGGTAGATCTGAAAGCACTTTACAATGAAGGACACTAGGATTTTACAGATGGGGAAACTGAGACACAGAGAGGGGAAGTGACTTGCCCGAGGTCATCCAGCAGCAAAGCTGAGAAGAGAACCAAGATCTCCGGACTCCTAGTCCACCACTAGGACACACTGTCTCTCTACAGCCTGTGATTTAGGTACTAAGCTTTATATACCCTTCTTTCTGCTTAATTGCTCATTAGCAGGCAGTGCTGTACACCACTGGCTGCTCAGGGCCTGATCTAAAGCCCACTGAAGGCACTGGGAGCCTGCATGTATGGAATAGCATTTGGATCTGTAAATTGTTTTAATTTCAGCCATCGTAGAAAAGAAGAAGCCAAAGTAAGGAGCTGTAGGGCTACACAAACCCAGGCCTCGCCAGAGCACACCCCTATGCAAAGTCCCATGCCCCAAAGTGGAAGTGTTGTAGTGCCCAGAGCAAATTTCCACAGGGACCCTGGGATATCAGCATGAATGATAGTGCTGCAGCCATGTCCAGTGTCCACCTGGCAGAGCTGACAGGAAGGATTTTGGCTCTGGAGTGTAGTAAAAGCTGGCCTCTGGCAGCAGCGGCCACACCTCCTCCCCAGAACAGAGTTGGCACATCAGGAAGCTCTGCCCTCCTGCAGACACAAAGACTTGCTCGGTTTGTGGCACTTGCTCTGTTCAACAACAACAAAGCCAGAGGGCTGAAAATATTCCCTATAACTTCTGGGCTCTGACGAAAGCCAGTGGTTATTTTCACAGCATTCTCACATTTTGAAAGGCACCTTCCTGTTTTGTAACATTCTCCCAGCAACAGAAGAGTACAGACCCTTTGAGTCCTCTGAGTAAATGGAAGATCCAGTCTTGTGACTGGGCTCTGGAGGAAGGCTATACAAAGCATCTGCAGGCATGTTCTCTAGGATGATTCATTTAGTTAATGATTTACATAGAAAAAGCCCTTTGTACGCAGATTGCTGAACAGGAGCCAATTTAGTCATCAAGCAAAAATCTGACTGCTTTTTCAGTAGGCTCCACACCCTTGTGAGTTCTTAGGAAGTCATTTCATTTGTTTGAAGCTCCTTTGAGTGATTAACAGCAATTATAACAGAAGCAGGTGAGTCAGGGTAATAGGTAGAATTTTTTCTGTTTGTGTCAATCTGGGGAAAACTTGTCATAAAGCCAGGTATCCACTAATCTCTGCACGGCCAATTTAAAATGTGGTTCTGCTCTGAAAAGTGAACATCACAGAGGCGCCGTGTTTATGGTCTCGTAATCATTGCCATAGCAAATGTGTTTGGTTTACAAGCAAACTACGTCTTTTCTAGTTGCCTGTGAATGTTGCTTTGGAGTAATGAGTCAAGCTGATTCTTTTGTCATTGTGACCAGTAATAAAGGGTCTGTAGGCTACCTCAGGCTCTCAGTGACACCTGCAAACTCCTGTTACAGAGTTTTACTTGTGTGCAACTGTTGGAAACTTATTAAACAATTCTGCTGATGGTAGACAAGAAAGAATAGAAACCAGCTCCCTCTTTCTGAGCTGTAATATGAACAGGATTTGCTTGGTCAACCTCAATTCAGCCCCTTCGTGTGTATGCATTACAAAACAGTCTTTAATTACATGATTGCATACCCTTTTTTTCCCAGAGGACCTCTCCCTCATTTAGCTAGTAAATATTTTTTTTAATCCTTCTCATGCAGTGTGTGGCCCCTGCCCTTATTTAGTGCACATAATCCAAACCCTGCTCTGAATACACAAGTCTTAATTTATTTGTGGATGTTTCAATGATGCTCATCATTACAGCACCTGAGTGCTTCACAAACATTCATGAATTTGTCTTCACAGCACCCCTGTATGGTTAGGTGGCATCATTATTATTATAATGAGGGATAGCTCAGTGGTTTGAGCATTGGCCTGCTAAACCCAGGGTTGTGAGTTCAATCCTTGAGGGGGATCTGGGGCAAAAAGGGTTGGACTGGATGACTTCCTAAAGTCCCTGATATTCTATGATCCCCATTTTACAGGTGGGGAAATGAGGCACAGGGAACTTAAAGTCAAAAGTGTGCACTAATTTTGGGGGGCCAATATGAGACACCTCAGGCCTGATTTTTCCATGTGCTTAGCATTACACAGCACTTTCTGTGTTCAAAGCACAGCTCTCTTTCAGTTGCAGCTCTGAGAGCTCAGCACTTCTGCAGATCAGTCCCCAGGGTCTCAAGTCAGGCACTCAAAAGAGGAGGCACACACAATTAGTGACCACCTCTGAAAAGTGTAGTTTAAGTGCCTTGCCCAGCATCACATCAGAACTCTGTGGCAGAGGTGAGGATAGAATCCAGTTCTCCAGGGCAGCATTCAACTACCTTCTCCATGAGACCTTCCTTTCTCTTCCTGCAGTCCCCTGCCTCACACCAAGTGGCAGGACCCTGGTGGGTCAGTCTGTACTCCTCTTTGGTTCCATAGGCAGCTGGAGATATTAGCTGGCAGCTTCCTCCGTGGAGCTGCAATTGTGGGTGTGTGCCTAGGGAGGCCACCTCTCTGGTTTTGAGCCTGACAGTCCTATTTTGGGTTGGTTTGTCCCTTGTCCAATACTGGGACAAAAACAGCTGTGCTTTTATCAGGTATCGGACAGGAGATTCCATTTTTAAGAGCACACCCCCTGTTTATGGTCTCGTAATCATTTCCAGAGCAAATGTGTTTGGTTTACAAGCAAACTACGTCCCTCTGTCTCCTTGGGCATGACCTCAAATGTCCCTCAAGCATGTATGGTCATGCAGCAGGGGCAGGGTCACATAATAACAATCATACTGGCTCAAGGGTTCATCTAGCCAAGTACCCTGTCTTCTGACAGTGACCAATTCCAGGTACTTCCAGGGGAATGAAGTGAATCATAGAATCATAGAACTGGAAGGGACCTCAAGAGGTCATCTAGTCCAGTCCCTTGCACTCAAGGTAGGACTAAGTATTATAACTGATTAGGGCATCTCCATCCTTAGAGGTTTTTAAGGCCCGTCTTACAAAGCACTGGCTGGGATGATTTAGTTGGTGTTGGTCCTGCTTTGAGCAGAGGGTTGGACTAGATGATATCCTCAGGTCTCTTTCAACCCTAATCTTCTATGATTCGTCTATGATTCTATGAATTATCAAGTGATCCATCCTCTGTCATCCAGTCCCAGCATCTGGCAGTCGGAGGATTAGGGACACCCAGAGCATGGGGTTACATCCCTGACCATCTTGAGTAATAGGGACCTATTCTCCATTAACTTATCTAATTCTTTTTTTAACCCAGTTATAATTCTGGCCTTCACAACACCTCCTGGCAATGAGTTCCACAGACTGACTGTGTGTTGTGTGCAGTGCTTCCTTTTGATTCTTTTAAATCTGCTGCCTATTAATTTCATTGGGTGACCTCTGGTTCTTGTGTTATGAGAAGGGGTAAATAACACTTCCTTATTTACTTTCTCCACACCAGTCATGCTTTTATAGACCTCTATCATATTCCCTCTTAGTCAGCTCTTTTCCAAGCTGAACAATCCCAGTCTTTTTAATCTCTCTTCATAAGGAACCTGTTCCATAATCCTAGGCAGTTTTGTTGCCCTTCACTGTGCCTTTTCCATTTCTAATACATCTTTTTTTGAAATGGCATAATGGGGTTGTTGGTGGGTCGAGGGGCCTAGTAGTTAGCATCCACTTGGTTGTGGGGCAGTGGTAGGGGAGCCTAGACCTGCCCACTCCAGCAGGTTTCAACCCAGGGCCCTAGGAAGGTCAGCAACGTTTGGCCTCGGGGCAGGGCCCTCTGAGCTACCTTCCCTCCGTCACTTCCTACCACTGCTTCTATCCCTCAGCTTCTGGTCCCAGATAAAGAAAAAAGAAAAAGGAAACCAAATGGCCAACCCCAGCTGGGCTCTACACACAGTCCTGTTCCTTCAGGGAGACTTCTCCAGTCCTTTTTGGCAGAAGACTTCAGGGTAGATCTGCATTCTTCCCTATCCTCCCCCTTCTGAGCTTTGTTGCTTCCTTTTCAACCCTGCCTTCAGTTGGAGCATGCTCTGCTGGAGGGGTGAGATTATCTGGGCCCAGTATACTCCTTTAACCCCTTCTGTCCCTATGTGGGGTTTGTATACCCCATCACAGATGGGGAGACCAGAATGGGGCACACAGTATTCAAGGTGTGGGCATACCATGGATTTATATAGTGGCATTGTGATATTTACTGTCTTAATATCCATTCCTTTCCTAAGGGTTCCTAACATTCTGTTAGCTTTTTTACTGCCACTGCACATAGAGTGGATGTTTTCAGAGAACTATTTACAATGTCTCCAAGATTTCTTTCTTGAGTGGCATCAGCTAATTTAGACCCCATCATTTTGTATGCATAGTTGGGATTCTGGTTTCCAATGTGCATTACTTTGTATTTATCAACACTGAATTTCATCTGCCATTTTGTTGTCCAGTCACACAGTTTTGTGAGATCCCTTTGTAGCTCTTAACAGTCTGCTTTGGATTTAACTATGTGGAGTAATTTTGTATCATCTGCAGACTTTTCCATCTCACTGTTTATCCCTTTTTCCAGATCATTTATGAATACGTTTAACATCATTGGGGGACACCACTATTTACCTCTCGCCATTTTGAAAACTGACCATTTATTCCTACGCTTTGTTTCCTGTCTTTTAACCAGTTACTGATCCATGAGAGGACCTTCATGACTACTTAATTTGCGTAAAAGCCTTTGGTGAGGGACCTTGTCAATGGTTTTCTGAAAGTCCATGTACATTACATCCACTGGATCACCCTTGTCCACATATTTGTTGATTCCCTGAAAGAATTCTAGCATATTGATGAGGCATGATTTTCCTTTACAAAAGCTGTGTTGACTCTTCCCAAGCCTATCATGTTCATCTATATGTCTGATAATTCTGTTCTTTTCTATAGTTTCAACCAATTTGCCTGGTATTGAAGTCAGGCTTACCAGCCTGTAATTGCCAACCTCACCTCTGGAGTCTTTTTAAAAAATTGGCATCACATTAGCCATACTCCAGTCATCTGGTATGGAAGCTGATTTAAGTGATAGGTTACAAACCACAGTTAGTAGTTCTGCAATTTAATATTTGAGTTCCTTCAGAACTTGGGTGAATCCCAACAGGTCCTGGGTACTTATTACTGTTTAAAATATCAATGTGTTCCAAAACTTCCTCTATTTACACTGACACCTGGTCCTTTTGGGGTGAGAGGGAGACCATGAAGCACATCTATTTAGGGTGTGTCAGGTTGCAGTCCCTCTTCTGGCTCCTTCAGAATGTCTTACTGAGGTTCTGGCTGCACTTCTCCCTACATCTCCTGATCTATGCACACCCCATCTGTGGCCCCACAAAGTCATGGGACCTCCTCATCAACCTCCTCCTGATGCTCCCAATGTCCACTGACTCCCTAGACACCTTGAGGAGCAGTGGGCACTATCTGGGGTTTTCTGCTCAGTGTTCCCCTCCAAATCCCTGATTTTTAACCTTTGCCTTTGCTCTCATTCCTATTTTCTTCTTCGTTGTCCAAGTACACAATTGCGGCTTGGCCTTAAAGGTTCCTAACCCCCCTTAGCTCAGGGGGAAGACCTTTAGTTTTTGGGTGGGCCTAGACCTGCCTGTCCCAGACCTGCAAATAGTAAACAAGCACTTCAACCAAAAACACACTGTTTTAGATAAAATATTAAAAAGATTTATTAACTACAGAAACATAGATTTTAAGTGATTATAAGTAGCAGGCATAGAGCTCAAAGTTGGGTACATAAGAAATAAAAATAAATTCTCAGTCTAAATTCTATAAACTAAGGGTATGTCTACACTGGAAACTTCAAAGCGCTGCTGCAGGAAGGCTCCCGCGGCAGCGCTTTGAAGTGCGAGTGTGGCCGCGCGCGAGCATGAGGTGGAGAGCTCTCCCAGCACTCCTGGTAATCCACCTCCATGAGGGGATTAGCTCAGAGTGCTGGGAGCGCGGCTCCCAGCACTTGGAGTCTGTTTACACTAGCGCTTTAAAGCGCTCAGACTTGCTGTGCGCAGGGGGGTGATTTTTCACGCCCCCTGAGCCAGCAAGTTAGAGCGCTATAAAATGTTTAAGTGTAGACAAGCCCTAAAGGATTTGAATCAGCAGTTTCTCACTCCATTAGATGTTCCAGGCAGTTTATAATTTCGAATACACAGGCTGGATTCTCTTCCCAGCCTGGGACCAATCTCCCCAGTTCAAAGTTTTTGTCTTCCAGACAATCTTCCACGTGTTGAGATGGGGGACGAGAGAGGCCAAGTGATGATGTCATCGTCCCTCTTTTATATTTTCTTCCAGCTTCTAGAAAGATCCTTGCTGTGATGTGCTGGTTAGGCAGCCCTCACTGTGTACATACCCTCTCTGAGAAGTCTTTGGGAGAGTTGATTCTTCTTGATGGGCCATCATGGCCTGTTTGGCCAGTGATAGCTGCTCCTTTGTTGCTAGTGAAAGGCCAGCTGTGGGCATTCCCCACTTCACAACATATTTCAGTAACACATACAGTAATACTTCATAACTTCACATACAATGATAGTACATACAATCCAACAGGATATTAAGGCTCAACAGATCAAGACTTTAAAAATGATACCTCACAAGCATGCATTGTACAAAACATATCGTAACCACATGACAGTCATGAAAATGGAGCTTCCAGAGTGCTACTTTGAGGTACAGAGTGTCATACAAAGTCAATCCTGTGCACTTCCTTTGTGGGCAGAGTAGGGTGACCGAATGTCCCAATTTTATAGGGACAGTCCCGATTTTGGGGTCTTTTTTAATATAGGCTCCGATGACCCCCCCACACCCTGTCCCAATTTTTCACACTTGCTGTCTGGTCACCCTAGGGCAGAGTGTCTAGCTGGCCCCATTGCTGCTTCTGCTGCTGGAGCTGAAAGAGGGTGTGTGGATGCTCTGCAGCTGCTGCTTTTCTGGTGGGGGTTGCCGTGGCTGCTGGGTTCCTTCTCTGTCACTGGGATTCCCTTCTGGCCCCAGCAGCAGCATTTTTTGGCATGTTATTGTTTCCCTAATTCCAGTTTGTAGAAGGCTGTTATCCTCTGTGAAGACATGGCACTACAGGGGGATGAGACACACACACACACTTCACCAGAGGGTTTCACAGCTATTTGCTGACAGCACAGGGATGGTGAGACTCTGGGTTCAATTCCAGGTTCTGGAGGGGAGTGTGTCTAGTGGTTATAGATCCTTCAGTTGTCTCTTGTTCTGTCTGCCTGACCAGGGCTCCCATCCCACCCCCATTTTCTCCTATCCACTCCCCCATGCCCCTCTCCTTCTAGCCGTTCTCCCACTCCAACTCCTGCCTATATTACCCCTATGCCTATCCAACCCCCTATCCTGGCTCCTCCCACTCCACCAGTTCATGCCTTCATCTGCTTCCCCAGCGCCTCTCCCTCCCTTGTCTGATGCTTTCATTTCTGATGCCTGGCATTATAACAGCTAGAAGTAGTAATTGCAGGGAAAGTCCTGCTCAGACTCTGATGAGTCTGCTCAGTGCACAAGGAATCTTTAGAGAATTTAGGTGCCAAACTTGAACAAGTTTCTACTGAGAAGGTACAAAGATTTATCAAAGAAAGACTTAAAACTTGGCCAAACTTGGGCATTTTTTTCTCTCAGAAACATCAAGACACCTCAGGACACCTCCCTGTCACCAGGGCACCCCTCACCCTTGCCATATCTCAGTCCCCTGTGCCAAAGCCTGGGGGTGCTAGAGCTTCTCAATGAAACAGCTGTAAGATTTTTTTTTAACATGGGGAAAGCACCATATTTTTCCCAATCTCATTTTTGGAAATGTCTGAACCATTTTTTCTGAAACTTTCAAAACCAAACAAAGAACAGCCTGAGGCAGACACCCAGCATGGAAAATTTCAGCCCAAACACTTAAATGTGGCAAAGTTTAAGCAACTGAAAACAAGGTCTTATACTGGAAAATGTTGGGCAACCTTATGAATAGGTGTCCCTATCTATGCTGCCTTTACTATTGTTACATTTCTCCGCAAAATTAACATGTCCATTGTAAAACAAGTCACTTACCAGGAAAGATTTTTAGACATATCGTTGTACAATAGAAATTCTCCTTAGAGCCAAACAGGGCATTTATCAGAAGCCCTGGGGAGAGGACACTCCATGAAAAGAGTAATAAAAATTTGATAGAAATGGCTGGTTCTTATGTAGGGATATTAAAGAAGGTACTGGCAGTGATTCCCCAAGTGAAAGTAACTCCCCATAATTTGTCCCCCACAATTTAAACCTCATAGCATTACCAAGTAAAAAGATCTCTTGGGTCTCCTGTTAAAACTTATAAGCTACTGTCTGTGTAAACCATTGATTGTATCTGTTCTCAGAAAGATACTGTATTGCTATGAGAAACTTGCAAACAAGTTATTTGACTTTGTTCTTTATGCATGCTTTGTACCTAGAAACAGCATAGAAAGACCCCCACCCTCAAAGGGCAGGGAGTCTCAAATAAATTAGTACACACCCCGAAAGTGGTGGAGACAGTATGTCTGCTGATGAATGCTTGGTGTACATGAATGAATGAGCAGGGAGGTGCCAGTCTAGGAATTCAGTGACCATCGGCTGAAGGCGGCATCAAGTGGGAACGACCAGACAACATCCCCCGGAGGATAAACTGGGATCCACCCGACCATCTCAAAGGATGGGAAAAACAAGATAACATCTGACAGCACAAACATCAGAAATGTGCCATCTGCTGATTGAGTTAGCAACAGGAAGATGAAACAGTTCCCATAGACTAACATAGGAAATAATTCCTATAAGAATGGCTTCTACACACTGAGGACTTTGAGTCTGGTTCTGCAACCACCCTCCAGGAGCATCAGATGAATCTGACAAGGACTCGGCTCCACCCTTATGCCCAGGTTACCTGGCCAGTAACTTGGCATGAGCAACTTCTAGGCTGGTAACTATGACATCTATGCAGAACCTGTGTGTGTGTGTGTGTGTGTGTGTGTGTGAATGAATGAATGTGAAACTGAATGAAATGTTATAGCTATAACTGACTGCTTACTATGATTCTTTTTGTGTTCACAATAAATGTGACATTTTGTCTTATCCCCTTTAAAAAGATTCTGCTGGTTTTTATTTTATTGGTATAACACTTATCAGTCAAAACCTTGTGGATGAAGTTATGTGGTGATGAGGAACAGGAAATCACTGAATAGGGTCAGGGCCAGACAGCTCACCATAAGACTACAGGATGGGCGGGACGGCTACACATGAGAGTATGGGAAAGGGAAACCCATGCCTAGGAAGGTCTGGAGAGTGGGATTAATGCCAGCAGCAGGAGCCTTTTTCAATTGTGCCATGAAGTGAAGGACAGATCTGAGCTGTCCATGGGGAAGGGAGGAGCTGAATCTCTGTGGTTGGGTCGGGTGTGTGTACGTGGCAATCTTGAAAGGGAGGAAGAGACCTGGATGTGAACACTAGTGTTGAGATCTTGCAGACCAAGGGAAATGTCACATTATTTTCTGATAGATACATTTCCCCCTCCTCCACCACCCTCCTTCTCACATCAATTTTGTTCTGTTATCACTGGCCATATCTCCCCATACAACTGTCAAGTATTTAAAAATAGACACTGCATTCTTTATGATTCCATTAATTGTGGAAAAGCTACTTAATTGCTTTGGCAAATAGGAGCTACGGTTGGAATAACCATAACAGATCATAGGAGTTGCAAGGAAGAGAAGAATAGGGATTTGGGCCATGTCTACACTGGCAGGGTTTCAGCGCCGGGAGTTACAGCGCTGCTCAGAGAGCACTGAAGGGAAACCGCTGTTGTGTGTTCACACTGTCAGCTGCCTGTGCAATAGTGTGTTCATACTTGCGGCACTTGCAGCGCTATTCAGAGCGATGCACTCTGGGCAGGTATTCCACAGAGCACGTCTTTCTCTTTTGCTGCTAAGAGTTGTGGGAAGGTGGAGGCAGTCACGGGGCATCCTGGGTCCAGGCCCAATGCCCCGTAATGCATTGCTTCGCATCCCAGCAATCCCTGTGCTTCCGTCTGCATTTGGTGCCATCTTTCAACGGTTTGTGTACTGTGCGCTCTGCCTCTTCGGTCTGCTGGCATGGATCTGGAACTGTTGACCAGTATGCTGCTCACTCTGACTAACACATCACGAGTGGCAGTAGAGTTATTCCTAGACTACAAAGGCAAGAGGGATGCGACATTGATCTTGCCACGCGTAGTAGCTGCAACACGAGATTGCTTGTGGCATTCACGGAGGTGCTGACCACAGTGCAACACTGCTTTTGGACTCGGGAAACAAGCACTGAGTGGTGGGATCATATCGTGATGCACGTCTGGGATGATGAGCAGTGGCTGCAGAACTTTCACATGAGGAAAGCCACATTCATGGGACTGTGTGATGAGCTCGCCCCAGTCTTGCGGCACAAGGACATGAGAATGAGAGCTTCACACATGAGCCACAAGACCCCCAAAATGCTGAGGAGCTGGAGGGGCAGGGTAAATCACTCTTCCCGGACCCGCTGTACACTGGGCATGTGGCTCTTGGGGAGAGCCAGCACTGTAGGGGGGGCCTGATCATCATTCCTGTCCACACACTTTTCACAGGATGTGATCATTATGAAAGATATCTCGCTACATGCATCTCTGACTTCCGAGTCATCCTCTGCCTCTGGGTCCTTCTCCCCCTCCACATCCTCGTCCAAGATTTCCTTCTCCTGGCTCGGACCACTCTCAACTGGCACGCGAGTCACCGAAGTATCCACAGAGGCTTTCACAGTGGAGGTGGGGTCACCACTGAGTATCACGTCCAGCTCTTTGTAGAACCAGCAGCTTGTGGGCACAGCACCGGAGCAGCAGTTTGCCTCCTGCACCTTGTGGTAGGCGTTTCGCAGCTCCTTCACTTTGACCCTGCACTGCAATGTGTCCCGGTCATGGCCCCTTTCCGTCATGCATTGTGAAATCTGTCTGTAGGTATCGTAATTCCTATGGCTGGAGCACAGCTGGGACTGCACTGCCTCCTCTCCCCAAATGCTGATGAGGTCCAGCAGCTCAGCATTGCTCCAAGCGGGGGATCACCTGGTGCGTGGAGCAGGCATGGCCACCTGGAACGATGCGCTGAGACCACTGTACACGTCACTGAGCAAACAGGAAGGGGACTTTCAAAATTCCCAAGGAATGGACGGGGTAGGGATGACGGTTGGTCACCTGAGGACAGGGCAGTAGAGTTCAAACTGATGACCAGAGAGGCGAGAACAGGCATTGTGTGACACCTCCCGGAGGCCAATTGCAGTACTGTAATCGACCACGGTGTCTACACTTGCACCACGCTGTACCCCCGGCGCAGAAAGCTCTTCGCCTCTCATCGGGGTGGGTTTTTTAAAGCACTGGCAGTGTGTACCCCTCAGGAGTTACACCACAGAAAGCTGCTTCGCTGCACAGAAACTTGCCAGTGTAGACAGGGCCTTGGTTACAGCCAGTAGCCTATCTCCTTAAAAAGCAGTTGCATAATAACAGCCATGTCCATGAACTTTCCTACTCCTACTTTGGCTACACCCACTTCCTGCCTCCTCCCTGCCTTATGCTGGGGGCTAGGAGCAGGGTCAGTTTAAACCTCTTATGCCAGCTCCATGCCAGTCAGGGAGGGCTCCTGATTAATTGCTGTGCCGGTTGAAAGGCCCATGTGGGCCCGGTGCGGGCAGATCTGATGTGTGGTTAGGGCAACTGGGAGGGGGCAAAGTTGTTGAGTGTGAAGGGGTACACAGTTAAGTGATGGGTGGGGGGATGGGCAGATGTGGGGCTGAGAGGGAACACACAGCATTAACTAATTAGAATGGTTTGGTTTGGGGGGGAAATCTGGAAGCTCTGGAGTCTGAGGTAGCATTTCATAGAAACTGGTGTAATTTGATTTTAATTGGGTCTTCCAGTGACAGCAGGGGCTGGAATCACCTTAGTCTATAAATCTGGAAGCGCTGGCCACAGGCGCACTGGGAATGGCAGGGGGAGTTCAACAATCGAAAGGCAGATCAAAAAACACTGTGTAATTTATGTTTAAGTCTAGTGATTTTACGGCCAGACACATGACTTTTGGGGTCCGACTCATGAGCTGTGGACTTTTGGGGTTGGCAATCTGGGAATCCTTTCCACCCCTATGAGCTTCCTTTACTCAGTCAGCATCGTGGAAAGGGGCCCAAGTGGAACTGAGGCTCAGGGCTGACGTCTTTAATTCCCCCCTTTTATATTAAAGCAGAGCCATAACATTACATTTTCACCTTCGGCTGCTGGCACGACAAGCAGTGTGCTGGTTTTCACTCTGGCTGCTGCCGCAGGGCCAGGGTCCGCTCACCTCACATGGGTGACTAGCCCCACCCCCGCTAAAGTACGCGTGTGAGTACAGTGAGTGGGATTTGGCCCAGAGTTCTCTTCAGCATCCAAGGCTGGCCGTGCCAGGTTGGCTTTTTTTCAACAAACGTTTACTTTTATGCTTCCAAACAAAATTCCCAGCTGCATATGGAAGGAGTAACCAAGAACTACAACTGTTGTACGTGCCTGAGCTAGATACACTGCTGGGGGGGAAAATTCTTCATGCACCACAAAGAAGACTGAATCTTGTGGCACTTGGTAATTAAAATAATAGCACACTTTAATCCTGTGACATTCCCCTGGTGTTATCTGGACCAGCAATCTGTTAGGTCACTCCAATCCTTGTCTCTGGGAGCCACTCTTACCCTGCTCTGCTGTGAGAACCCCCACTTCTGGGCTGTTCATGCACAGCCTCTGGCATGTAAGCTGATCCCAGATACATGAGTGAGCACTTTTGGCCAGCCGCTGCTTGGATTGTGCAACTGAATGACACTAGCCAATATCACTAGTCCCAGACACAATCCTAGGAACCTCCATCTTGCAATGTCCAGTTATGACCGCTTGATGCTGCAGGCTTATATGAATTCGTCAATTTAACAAATTCATATGTACCAGGCTTGTTATCCTAAGCCTGACAGGCTTCAAACCAAATGCACTGGTTCAGGTAGAATAAACAAATTTATCAACTACAAAAGATAGATATTAAGTGCTTATAAGTCAAAGCACAAGAAGTCAGATTTGCTCAAGTGAAATAAAAGCAAAATGCATTCTAAGCTTATCTTAACACTTTCAATGCCCTTACAAACTTAGATGCTTCTCACCACAGGCTGGCTGGTTGCCCTTCAGCCAGGCTCTTCCCTTTGATCCAGTGATTGCCACCCCCCCCCCCCCCCCCAGTTTTGTGAACTAGTTACATGCAGTGTTACCAATTTAGTGATTGTTTGGGAATTTGAATTTAAATTGAAACATTAATACACACTTTAAAAGCATATAATGTATATGATAAAATATGTGTATCTGAAAATGTATAATAGATTTGAAAAGTATGAACACAGATTAGTTTCCTTATACAGCTTTTGTTTTTTGTGACTGTCAGTGCATTCATTTCGGTGATGTTGGCTAACCTAATAATTTCAAATGATGATTTGTAAGCAAAGTCTAAAAGAGCTCTCCCTGACAGCTAGTGATGAGCTGGGAACTGGGGGGAAAGGCTTCAGGACCAGATTGTATTTACATTCACACCTAATCTACCTAGGTATCCACCAAACAGAGCTGTATTCCCCAAGTGATAGATTTTGGCTGGGTTTGGGTTAGAAATCACTTGAATGCTGGGGGTAATGAAATGTTGTTTTTATTTTACGAGTAAAGGGCAGTAGAACTGTCCTTAGCCTGTGCTGATTGAGGGCATCAAGAGAGAGGGTGGGGACAGGTGTTTTGCTTTATGGTCTGCCTGAGTCACAAGTACTATTTGACCTGCGCCTCTCCACTGTTTAAAGACTGAGCTGATTAGGCTTCATAGAGAGTCTTTTGGTTTAAGTGACCACTAGAGCGGAAATCTCTTATAATCAGGTCTAAGTGCTTAGACCTGCGGTGGGACAGTGTTTCTATGGAAGAGATGCCCCAGTCTGCACTAGCACCGAGGTTCCCCCCACCCCGAAATCACTGAGAGTCGGGTAGAACTGTGAAAGACCGACTCACAGAGGTCACAGTGGCAGGTGGCAGCAGAAGGTGACAGTGTAGGGTTATTGGGGCACAGCAATAGAGTGAACAGTGGCATGACAAACAACAGCGGCCAGGAGCATTGGATTTAGGGTGACCAGATGTCCCGATTTTATAGGGACAGTCCCTATTTGGGGGTCTTTTTCTTATATAGGCTCCTATTACTCCCCACCCCCGTCCCGATTTTTCACACTTGCTTTCTGGTCACCCTAATTGGACTATGTTTTAGTGACCTTTCTCCAGAAGCTATATTTGTGACTGGGAAAGTTTTATAAATATATGTTTCCTAGTAGGCCAAGATTTTAAAAATGCATTAATTGCCAAGATCATTATCTCACATCATCGCTATCTCAAGAGGTCATTATCTTGGGGAGTTTCTGTACTAAAATTTGTTATTATTATAATTTTTTATGTAAGAATGGCTATATTGGGTCAGATCAATGGTCCATCTATCCCAGTATCCTGTCTTCCGAAAGTGACTGTTCCACGTGCTTCAGTGGGAATGAACAGAACAGGGAATCATTGATTGACCCATCCCCTGTCGTCCACTCCCAGCTTCTGGTCAACAGAGGCTAGGGACTTTCAGATCATGATGTTGCATCCCTGCCCATCCTGGCTAATAGCCATTGATGGACCAATCTTCCATGAACTTATCTAGTTCTTTTTTGAACCCTGTTATAATTTTGGCCTTCACAACATCTCTGGCAAAAAGTTCCACGGGTGACTGTGCATTGTGTGAAGAAATACTTCCTTTAAAACTTTGTTTTAAACTTACTGCCTATTAATTTCATTGGGTGACCTCTGGTTCTTTTGTTAAGTGAAGGGATAAATAACACTTCCTTGTTCATTTTCTCCTCACCAATCAAGATTGTATAAGACTCTATCATATCCACTCTTAATCGTCTCTTTTCGAAGCTGAAAAGGTCCAGTCTTCTCTCCTCATATGGAATCTGCTCCATACCCCTAATCATTTTTGTTACCCTTCTCTGTACCTTTTTCAATTCCAATATATCTTTTTTGAGATGGTGTGACCAGAACTACACACAGTATTTAAGATGTGGGCATGTCATGGATTTATATAGTAAAAGTGGAGGAGCTTGGTTTGCCACACTGATCAGCTAAGCCAATACTGACAACCTATATGAAAAGGCTGCGAAACACCATGCTTCTGGACTGCATCAACATGCAGAAAGCTTTATAAGCCAGTCACTGTCAAAGCCAATTTTAGAAGAACTTACTGAGGCTATTAAGAATGCTGGAGACACAACTCAGTTTATGTGAACCAACATGGCTATTGCATCATACTTGCTATTTAAGCAAGAGATACCACACACTACAGGCCTATGTTAAGTGCATTGTCACTTGTTAATCCTGAAGTTGGACACTGGTTCCGAACAAGACTGGCAAATGCTCACTATCTTTCTGCAAAAAACTCAGCTGACTTTCTTGAAACATGTGGGGCAACAGCGAAAGACTCAGGAGTTGAAAAAGTGAATTCTCTCACTATATTCAAAATATGTGCATACATGGCCAACAAATGCACCAGTGCAAATAGGCATCAAGTATTAAGTCATTACGTATGTTATCTTGATGTCTGTGGTAGGCCAGTAGATGCATTCTAGATGTTCAGTTATAGAAGACACATCAGCTGCATCTGTGACATCTTAGAAGAGTTAAATGCTTGTAAATTGAACCCCAAACAGATGGCTGCTTGTGCATTTGATGGAGGTACAAACTTCTCTGGAAGACATAGTGGAGTACAAGCTTTGCTCAGAGAAAAGTGTAACCCTAATCTCTCTTATACACACTGTAGAGGCCATCTACTCCTAGCACTAGTACAAGCTGCAGAATCTTCAAAAGACATTAAAAAGCCACAAGTTTAATGGCTTTTTTATACTCTTTTTTTTTTTCAGCAAGAGTCCAAAAGGACTGAACATTTTGGAAACAAATAGAAGATACACTGGGATTGAAGTTCAAATGAGTCCAACCTGGGAAAACCTGCTGGCTTTCTCATGAGTGATTCTTGGCAGTTGTCTTAAAATTACTGCAACCGTTATTACTGGCTTTAGAAAGTATCCACCAAGATAGGACAGATCTAAGTAGTGAGGCTGGTGGACTACTTTTGTTATTAAGTTCAGAGAAGACTATGGCAATTCTCTCTCTTGTAAGTCTACTGTTGAAACCACTTGGGTCATTAAACAATGTAATCCAGGCATCTACTACAACAGTAGTAGATCTTTGTCCAGAAAGCTATCCTTGGATCAATCAGAGATATCCATTGAAAATGTACTGGAAGAAGCAAAGACTTCAGTCCAGAAGTTGACTAATGAAGGTACTTATATTGACTCCATAAGTGAAGAGGACAAGAAGTGTTTGTTAAGCCACCTGAAAAAGTACAAAGACTTGATTCTTACAAATCTACAATCGAGATTTCTGGATTCTATTCAACCTCCACGTAGCTTTTACAGATGCCTGTCTTAAAAACACCTACAGTTGAGTGGAGTGAGGCACTACCAGCAATGGGGCTGCTATGTGATCAGGGCAGAATAGAGAATTTTGAACACAGAGTGGAATATCATACGATGAACGAATGAAGATTTAACTTCAACTTCTTTATCATCACTAGTGGTTCGACCCAATCTTTGTGCTATGTTTCCTGCCATGAAAGTAGGAATTCATCTCTTGCTAATCCCAGTCACAACAGCTACAGCTGAACATAATTTTTCCTCATTTAATAGAATTTTGTGTTCTGAAAGAAGTCGCCTTCTGCCTGATCACGGGCATATCATGAAGGACTGGAAGTAACGGACACACAAGAAGACACCGAGGAGTGCAAAATTACAACAAGAAACCAAGACTGATGTACATGTAGTGCTTCATAGTAGGCTTGAGTAGCCAACTTTAATTGTTGTGATGGTTTTAAAACATGAGTTAAATCTAATAAAATGGTCGTGAAACATTTTTCAGTTTTTACTATAGTGCCATACAGCCCACTTTTGCCCTCATGGTCTCAGCCCTCATCGGCCCTGACACCCCCCCTGAATATTTCAACACCCCCCCTAATTTCAATTCCTGGGGAAGACACTGCGATCAGCGCTTCACTCGCTTGGTGGTGGTGTCTGTAGATGGAAGTGGAAGAGACAGAGAGCATGGAAAACGTCTCTTCCTTTTATCATGTCCTTTCTTCCCTCTTGGCTTCCACGCCCCCTTCAGAGTCAGGTGAGCATTATCTCATCGTAGTCCCAAACTGACCAAGGGAAGGGGGGTGACTCACTCAAGAGTCCAACAGATCCTTTGTTGCTGTCTAGGCCAGTGTCCTTTGTTCCTGTGAGGCTGGGTTGGGTTTGTCCCATATATGCCCTGATGAAGTTTGAACTGCCCCTCTGCTCTTGGAGAGTTTTTGCCTGGGCTTGTTTTAAGCCACGAGGATACATTTTCAGCCTCATAACTATATCCATGAAATTACAACCTATAACATTACTATAACAATAATGCTCAGTGCATCATGAGCCAAAGACACCCGACATGACAAACTTTGCATTGGATACCACACAATCATATCATAAGGGGGTGCAGGGTGTTTCCCCAAGGTACAGAGCATCACAGTAACAGAGTGCTGGCCCATAAATCACAACCAGCCCATGTTACAGGGGCACAGCCTTTCTGGGGTTGCCGAGAGTTGTAGTCTCCAGACATGATGTGATGGCAAGAACTCAGCTGACCAAACATCATGTGACTGCTGGCAACCAGTGCTTAATTTGTGCCAGCGCTTTCCAGGACTGAGCCCCAGCACCTCTAGGCTTGGCAGTTCATAGCCCCAGCACTTCTGGGTTTGCTGCACCAGTGATGAATGTAACAAAATTGTTTTAGCCCTGACACCTCTTTCATTACAAATTAAGCACCACAGAAAGGAAGGCTCCTGCTGGTTCACTCCTGAGAAGATCAGGGTGCTGGTAGGACTTTGTGAGGTGCCTCTAAAGCAGTGGTGCCCAGACTTTTCCTGTCATGCCCCCTCATACCAGTAATGGAATCTGTCTGTTCCCTTGCCCCCCCACCCCCGCACCCATTAGTGCACAGTTGGCTCAACAGGGGAACTTGGGCTGAGGGCGGAGCTGGGGGCTGAACTGGGGATGGGGAGGAGTTGGGGTTGGAGGCAGAGCTGGCCGGAGGGGGGGGCGTGGAGAGGGAATGAGGGCAGAGCTGGGCTGGGGGTGGAGCAAGGGGTGGAGTGGGGCTCCGGCTGAGGGTGGAGCTGCTCTCTCTGTACACTCTGTGGGGGCTGGCCTGGCCCCTGCTGCGCACCCCCTGAACATTCCTCTGTACTTCCCTATGGGGGGTGCCCCACAGTTTGGGACTACTGCTCTAAAGGACCTGGCAGAAGGTGTAGGAGATAGCTGTGAAGAGCTATCTAGAGGGGGAGAGTGGGTCAAAACTACTTAAGATGATACAAAACTATTAAAAATGATACAAGATAGGTAAGTCCCAGGCAGACTGTGAAGAGCTACAAAGGGATCTCACAAAACTGGGTGACTGGGCAACAAAATGGCAGATAAAATTCAATGTTGATAAATGCAAAGTAATGCACTTTGGAAAACATAATCCCAACTATACATATAAAATGATGGGGGTCTAAATTAGCTGTGACCACTCAAGAAAGAGATCTTGGAGTCATGGTGGATAGCTCTCTGAAAACATCCACGCAGTGTGTAGCGACAGTCAAAAAAGCTAACAGTATGCTGGGAATCATTAAGAAAGGGATAGATAATAAGACAGAAAATAGCATATTGACTCTATATAAATTCATGATATGCCTACATCTTGAATACTGTGTGCAGATGTGGTCGCCCTGTTTCAAAAAATATATGTTGGAATTGGAAAAGGTTCAGAAAAGGGCAACAAAAATGATTAGGGGTATGGAACAGCTTCCGTATGAGGTGAGATTAGTAAGACTGGGACTTTTCAGTTTGGAAAAGAGACGACTAAAGGAGGATATGATTGAGGTCTATAAAATCATGACTGGTGTGGAGAAAGTAAATAAGGAAGTGTTATTTACTCCTTCTCATAACACAAGAACTAGGGGCCACCGAATGAAATGAATAGGCAGCAGGTTTAAAACAAATAAAAGGAAGTATTTCTTCACACAATGCACAGTCAACCTATAGAACTCTTTGCCAGAGGATGTTGTGAAGGCTAAGACTATAACAGGGCTCAAAAAAGAACTAGATAAATTCATGGAGGATAGGTCCATCAATGGCTATTTGTCAGGATGGGCAGGGATGGTGTCCCTAGCCTCTGTTTGTCAGAAGCTGGAAATGGTCAACAGTGGATGGATCATTTGATGATTACCTGTTTCTGTTCATCCCCTCTGGGGCACCTGGCTTTGGCCACTGTGGGAAGACAGGATACTGGGCTAGATGGAACTTTGGTCTGACCCATTATGGCCGTTCTTATTTCTTATGTTCCCTTTCTAGCAGGTGGAAAATGAGACTGGCCTCTGTTACCTGGTATATTTTTGTTAATGTAAGCCTTTTTGCATCTGTTATTTGTTAATAAAACCAGTCCTGAGGAAAGGGATGTGGAATTGAGCTTGGGAGTTTAGAATTTATTTTGACTACCCTGGCTGGTGAATATGCTCACTTGCTCACACAGAGTTTGATTTAAGAAGGGGAATGAAAAGCATTGTTCGTTCAGCTCACTCTGTGAGCAAGATATTTGTACAGTTGCCCATTACTAGTGTGAAAAAGAGAGGAAGTCTGTAAAAGAAAACTGTTGTTTAGTATCAGAGAGTGCAGAGCCTTGGACAGGACAGCAACATAGGAACTGCCATGCCAGATCAGACGAAAGTCTGTTTAGTTCAGTATCCTGTCAGGGCTGGCCTTAGGGGTGGGTGATCAGGGCAGTCATCCTGGGTGCAAACTTCCAGGGGTGCTAGATCAACATCCAGAGGCACGGGGCACCACACCACTCGGCTGCTCGTGGACATTTTTTTAAACTTCAGGATGGGGGATGGAAGGTGGCAAAACATTTCCTGTCCTGGGTGGTAAGACATTGAGGGCTGGCCCTGTATCCTGTTGTAAATGTTGAGCAGTATCAGTTGCTTCAAAGGCAGTTATTCCCTAACCAGAGTTACTGGGTGCCTTATGCCCTGCTTACGAAGGTATTCTAATGTAACTGTGACTGTTTTAAATATTCATATGCACGCCTAACCTTTTTGGTTTTAATCCTGCTAAGCTATTGGCCTCCATAAAGTCTCATGGCAGTTAGCTCCACAAAAAAAGACTAGGGACAATCTAGTGCCTGCCTGGGAGAGTTTTCATAAAAAACTAACAACTCCCCCCTTTTTCTTCCCCCTCAAAAAACCCCAGAAAACAAAACCAACCAAACAAAAATAACCCACACCTTTGAGGGGAGCTTACTTCAAGCCACTGATGCAAATATTCAAACTGGATGGTTAATGTTAGGTATGTAAATCAAAGTGACCTGACTTAAGAAATGCTGAGTTCTTGTGGGATAGAGGCCATCTTGGCTGAGATTGTGTGGACTAAACCAGAGACCTCCAGAACTAAAAGCAGGATCTGCTATCTCTCTAACTGGAGCTGTGACAGATGCCTATTCTCTGTGCATTGGCACAGAGGAGGACCTGTCCCACACACTCTCTAGTTCTCCCTGAAGTTACAGTGAAACTTGTAACTGAATCAATGGGAGTGGTGGACTTTCAGCACCGCTGAAAAATCAAACCACCTCGGTTTGAAATTCTCTGAATATTTAACAGCTAATCCTAATGGCTCTTTTTTTAGATACAAATGCACATCCTCACATGGTGGAAGTGTTTATCTAACTGTCTGAGGCTGTTGAGGAAGGTGCGCTCAGCACTACAACATCCATGAAGAGAGAGGAATTTTTAAGGGTGGGACATGGCTTGGCTTATGTGCCTGACTCTGCTTGAAAGCAGAGTAGACATTTTCCCCCACTGAAAAATTTTCTGACTGCTTTAGCAATAAGGTCAGTCAGAAATCAGAATCATGCTGAGTTATTTAACTCCGTGGATGCAGAAGCTAATGTGATATCGTCTATTGACCATAGGCACATGTTAAATGTGAAGAGCTGGAATGTAAATTTACAATCCACCCTACATACCCCATGAACAGACCAAGTAATGAATTGGGGGTTCATGGTTTGGTCCCTGGTCCTTCCCTTGCTCTGATGCAGGGAAACAACCGGCTGCTGCCTTTGGCCAATGACTAATTACTTCCTCCTTTGTACCAGTTCACATCTGCTGGCCAGTGCATTGAAGAACAGAGTCAAGGTCCTGTCCCCTCCCACTCCTGCACACACAGAGGAGGGAGGGCGTAGGAGCCCTGCAATGCCTACTCTTCCCTCCTTGTTGACACTGGTAATCTGGGTAGCCCGCACAGGGGATTAAGGTGGTAATTTACCCTGCCCAGGCATGTTGGGTGAGCAACAATCTTGCCCTTAAGTGATAGTGCGCCTTTTGTGATATTGCCACAAAGACAAACTGATGGGCTTTTACCAAACTGCACTCATGAAGTCCAAAGGAGGTGGAAGAAACATTGATTAGGCGCTTGACTTTTCAACCAGTCACAAGCTTGGATTTTCTCTCTGCGTGGAACAATCTTATAACATCCTCACACATCCCTGCAATACACATCAACATCTTAATCAAACAGTTCTGCCATACTTAATGCTCACAGATTAGCAAGAGCTGTTTCTGCTATACAACAAAGCAGCAGGACTGTGGCAACTGGATTTGCTGGAAATTTGTGATAAAGCCAGTGTTAAGAGAAATGCATAAAAGGTCACTACTTAGCCTCAGTTTGAATATGTATTGAACATCACACAAGCACTTAGTAAAGTGAAACATTCAGATTCTGTGAATGGCTGCCTTGTGGATTCATTTTCTACAAGACTAGAATGTAGAAGTCTGTGTCCCACACTGGAAAATCTTACTCATCTATTTTTATCTTGGCTAACGAAGCCTGAAAACATTGTAGAGGCTCTAGCATCATTTAAAAGTGACTTTTGCTAGTGCTTGAAGACGTCCTGAATGCTGCTAGGTTGAACTAGGTCATTTTCATACAGCTGCTGACAAGCAGAAACCAGAGACGTGGATTAGTATATGATCATAGTAATTATACAGCAGCCCTCAGGCATAAGCCACCTTCTAAACATAGAAACCCAGCAAACTTAGCTTTGGACTGTGCTGAGTTAATGTTCACACTTGTCAGTTTCTTAGTTTGAATAGTAGTTTTTCTGATAAACAGTACCATCCTTATTATTCCCTCCCTGCGGGCCTGGCAACATTCATAAGTGTTACTGCATGGAATGGAGAAAGCACAGGCATGGGTAATTTCAGGGATTTCTTTACTCTTCGGCAGGCCAGCTGACACTATCAGTATGTGCACTCCTATAAAGCCAGGGCACACTTCCGCAGGGCTGCAGGCTCCCTGCACTTTCCCTGCTGCTCCCTTTCTTAAAGGGACAATGGGCTTTTTGCACTGTCCAATTTTTAAAACCCGGTCGTGTCACATTTCCAGCCTCTCCCTGAGGAAAGGTAGTTCGCTCTTACTTGGTTACTTAGAAACCCTCAGGTATTGTATTAGTGTATTCAATTGTCATTTGTGCACATGGCATCACCGCTCACAAGGTGCCTTGAAGGGAACTATTCACAACAGGATTAAGAGGGAGGATGACGTGAAAACTCATCCTGGAGGTCCAAAGGCAAAAGCTATGGAAGCAAGCACCTGGATAGAGGTCCATGGGGCAGCCGTCTAATTTACATTTGAGTGTGAGGGAGAGATCCTCAGTTTGTGCAAGTCAGAGTAGCATTATGGGAAGTCACTGGAACCCATTTATGCCCATGGAGGTTTAAGTCTTGTTTTAATCAACAGGCCACAGCACCACAAAACCGGGATGTCTTAGCATCCTAGTTATATGCCTTTGTACTGGTCTTACTAGACCTTGTTGGTGTTTGTGTTGTTCAAATGCCTACTCCTGAAGTGAAGCCCGGGGAGGGGTAGTTTGTGTGTTTAGGTCAACAACACTAGAAGAGGAAGAGAAGAATGAACCCAGCTGACACCAAAGGAAGGTGGTTTAGGTCAGCAGAGCCAGAGCACACTTACAGGTTTTTTCCACTGGCCTAGTTAAAGTCTGGTAGGTCTATTGTGAAAACAGAAATGGATCCTTCATGTACACAAGTGTCAAGGTCCACTGTTACGTCTCATCTTAAATATGGCACCTCTTACAGCCCTGGGCTCCCTGCCTCTATGCTGTGGTACTGGGAGAGTACCACGTTTGAAGGAAGGGTGTCCCTTCCTGAGTCACCCGTTCCAGCATCACATTAGGTTTTTCCCTCAGGGAGTTTCCCCATTCAAGGAAGGAACTGAGCCTAGCCCTGTTTGCTTTGAAGCCCTTTCTGTCTGTGTAATTTGTAGAGTGAAGCTGGAGAATAAAATGTGCTAGAGAAGTGATGTTATTCGCATCATCCTGAATGATGCGTACACGATATGACTTGTTGGTTTTGAAATAAAGTTAGGAACACTTGAAAAACTGCCGGTTAAGCATGAACAGCACATGACTTTCCTTAAAGTACATGCCAGGGTACAATTCTCTACATAAAATGGAGGCATGAACACATTCAATCGATGCAAATTCAGCTAAGCTTTAATAGGAGCAGGGGTGATGCAGGAAATTGAGACTTTACTGAGAAATATATGCAAACCTCCGGAGTCTACACAAGGCATGGTGAGCATTACTCAGTCTAGCAACAATAAGCACCTTAATGTTTGTTTCTCCACACCTGTGCAGAGAACAGAGTAGTGAACGCATTCTTTGTGTTGCAGTAGCACTTAAAGACCCCAGTTGAGGTCAGGGCCCCATTGGCTAGGCACTGCACACACACCTAGTGAGAGTCTCTGTTTCAGACCTTAGAGTGTAAGTAAGAGACAAATGGTGGGGAAGGTAAACTGAGGCACGGGAGTGCTGTGACTTGCTCAAGTCACACTGCAGGCTCAAAGTAGAAAGTAGATTGCAAGTCTTCTGACCCAATCTAATGCTCTAACTATAACTTTTTTTTTGTACAGAACCTCTGCCAGCCTCCCACCCCCAACCTTAATGCAATGTTCAGAATGTACCTGCAGAAAAGGCTAATAATTCATAAGCTAATACTGCCATGGAACCTTTAGTTTTTCTCCTTTGCACAGCTGTAGTATTTCAGATTTCTGTTTCTGTATACTTCAATGACAGTGGTTGCTGGAAGCAGCCACTATAATTAAGACTGAAAAATAGTTTATTATAACTTTGTTTTCAGATGGAAACATGACATTTGGCACACAATAGCCCAAACAACATGTTTTGGTAGGTTTAGGGAAAGAACACGTAATGAGAAATCTGAGCATGCTCAGTGAGCATCTGATTGAGAAGTTTAGTGAAGCATTGTAACATCACTGCATGTTCTCTCTGTAAAGCCAGACATTAAGGCTGCTGCTCTAAGGCTACAGCCTGGACAGTTGGAATGAAGAGAGTCTCACTGACACAGCAGAATCCTTCCCTGCTCCCCCTAAAATGCTAATCATTTTAAAGGAATTTGTGCAATGCTAAAATGTTTGAGAAATAGTGCAATTAAAAGCTTCACATTACGCACACACATGCACAAAAGGTAAAGTCAATTTTCAAGCTTCTGGATTGTCCTGGAGTCTCCAGGAATTAAAGATTAATCTTTTTAATTAAAGAGTGTTATGTGATGAAGCCTCCAGGAATAAGCCCATTAAACGCTGCTTTAATTTACCTTTTCGCATTTTACAGTAGAACCTTGCTAAACTCATCCCTTGTACCATTTTGGTGTGAGCGAGTTACAAGTGAACACAGTAGTTGCTACCAATTGAGTAGAATTAGTTTTGTGATAAACAAAGATAGCTGGCATCTGTGAATTATTGAATTTTTGTTAACAGTGAGTTAACACTTGAGGTCAAGAGGGAAAAGCATCGACAGAGCTGTCTGCCAAATATAACTCTGCTTTTAACTCACTGGTGTTAAAATGAAGCAATTTCATTTTCAAAGAGCCACCCCTCTGGTCTAAGAAGTGGGTGGAAATTCTTTGGGGCAGGGACTGTCTCTTTGTTCAGAACCTATCAGACTGGGGTCCTGGCCCATGACGGGGGCTCCTAGGCACTGTAATATAAATAGTGATAGGTTCCACGCAGAGGGTGGCCTTGAGAGACTTACATTAAACTGAAAGAAGGCGCTTAGCTTTATGCTACCCATTTAATGTTAATTATTGCAGTGCTGTAATAATGCCAATAGGTCAGATGGCCTCTCACTGCCAGCTATTCTCCCCTCCCCACCCAATGTCACTCTCATCAAGAAAAGGGTGAGGGGAAAAGGGATGAGGTGCAGGTTTTTCCAAGCGGGGTCAGTCTCCAAACCTTCTGTGCAGGGTCCCTTCTGTGCGCAGACTGCTAACAACATGGTTTAATGGAGGGCGTGTGCATGTAGGCAAGATTAAGAACCTAATCACTCCGCATTTAAGGTCTTAATCTTTATTAAGTATCAAACTGTCTCCAACATAAATTACATCCCGATTATGATAAGTTTCAAGAAACCAGACAGCCATTTAAGGACAAAATTGTTTTATATACAGTATCTTTGACTTTAGTCTAACAAATATAGTACCTTTTACTATTGGATTTTTAAAAAACTTTATAAACAAAAAGCAATAAGTAAAACATCAATACCAAATAAAAGCATTAAAAAAAGGTAACAAATATATAATTTTAGAAATGCTTTAAGAATGCAGTTAATAACAGACATTTCTAGGGTGCAGAGATCTTCTTTGTTAAATCCCTTAGACCATTTCTCTGGTTCTGCGGATAGCACAGCAGAGGATCATACTGAAGATCATGCCAAAGATCTGGAAAAGGAAAGCAGACTCATGTACAATACATTATAGGATTGGCTTTCTGGTGATACACTTATGTTTTTGGGAGAGCTGCAAGTGTTCTTGCTCGCTCTGGCCTATAGGCCAAGTTACTTCCACAGTGCATGTTTTTTTACAGCTATTTATTCCCTACCCACCTCTCCTGTATAAGACGACACCCTCCTCCCATTATAAAAGCCACTACCATGAGCTCTCTTTGATCGTAAGGGCAAGGGAAGGCACAAAAGCACTCTCCCCTGAGAGAGGAGCAGATAACCTGAGGTGCCCTCCGTAAAAAGTTCCCCTCCCCACTCTTGGGCAGCAGTGTGTGGAGGGATATCAGGTTGTGCATTGTCCAGCTACGCTGGGAAGTGCTGACTTTCCACCAGTTTCTTTGGAGACAGCATTCAGGATTTTAGTGAGTTATTAAAAACAGTTGTTCTTAATACAACTTAGTCTCATTCTCTGCCTGGCACAAATTTCCAAGTGCTTGAGCACTATATTATCCATGAGAGGATGCAAGATACTTTAACTTCAAACTAATTTTTTAGAAAATTTCTTTTTCTTAGCCCAGTTTTCATGTGTGGGTGGGTAAACAGCTAGCAAAGAAGAAGGGGAACACACTAGTATCAGACTTTTCTCTGGGGTGGGGTGGGAAGAGGAAAAAGATGCAGTTGTATTATAGTCAAAGTATCAGTCTTCAATTAAACCTCTCAAATAAAACAGAATAAAGGGAAAACATGCAATTTTTGCTCTTGGCTCACAAGTCGAGGGTCCCTAGCAGAGTATTTAGAGTGAAAACCAAAAGTACCAAAGCATAGCTGTAAATACCATTTGCTCAGTTGGCAGACTACATCGTTTCAATCAATACAAGGCACACTCTGTTGTACTGCAATCATAGAGGCAGGATTGTTCTTGGTGACATTTTTGTGTGAGGAAGGATGAGAGGATTAGATCCTCATTGCAAGGTATCAGATCAGTGGAAAAAGCACATCATAACTTGAGAAGGCCATCACAATTTCCCATCAGATTCAACTGACCGAAAGGATCAAGAAACTTACCATTACCACAGCAATACCAATGCCAACTGCTCCAATCACATTCAGTTTAGAAGTAAAGACCTCTTCAATGGCGGATGGGCATGACTGAAAAGAAAAAGAAAGGGTGTGTAGCTCATCTTAAATATTGTTTTACATAGCAGCAGGTTTGGTTTACAAAATTACGTTGTACTATGAGCAGTACTACACCTTGACCTGATCAGGCAGCACATGCTGAAACGGATCCAACTACAACAGAAGCAAATATTTATCTCCTGAAAGTGGCCCGCAAAGAAGGGTGGGAAAGGGGAGAAGGGTTGCCTTTAAAAATGGATGCACATTTTTTCCCCCCCTTTGAACACTAAAACTTTCAGGTCTTTTCTACCCTAGAAGAAAAAGGCCTTGTCTAGGGTAGGCTTTTCCCACACTAGAATTTGCAGCCGCTATTGTCAGTGATTTAGCAACAATGGTGGAAGTACTAGTGTATACACGTTACCAGCAGCTGCTAACTTTTTAGCTGCTACGTCGCCTAACCCTGCTTGGAGCAGCCCTATACAACATAGTTGTTAATACTCTAGTGGCGGACTTGTGCTAGCACTTGAACTGTTACTACAGTTTTAAAATAAGCATCTCGTGCCAAGCAACTGTGGTCTCATCTGTATTCAGAGTTGCACCAAACTAAATGTGTTGTTTTAAACCAATGCAAAGCCCAATGTGGAACCTACGTAATGAGCTAAAGCACTGTTTCGTTTCAAAATTTAGGATTCAAAGCTCATTTCCCAGAGTGGTGAGTCCTGTTTTAGGCCAGATGTTTTGTTGAATTAAGGAAGCAGGGTTTCTGTAATGACTTTTTTAAAAAAAACCAAACACACAAGAATAGGTCATTAGCTTACTCCAAAGGCTCTACCAAGACATCCAGTGGATTGCCGTTAGGTTGAGAAACCACCGAGCTAGACTATTTACCATTGTGGGCTGCATATGGGTGTTATGTGGGCTGCAACCAATACTACCTGTATGGCCCTGAGGATGTGACACGGCGCTGTGCTGATTGGGCTGCAAGCGGGCCACAGGCCACAGTTTGAGAACCACTGGTTTTGACCTATTTGGCACAGGTGACCCTGCCAGGAGTTATGCTCTCACCAGCATAGCTCTCAGGTTATAGGGAAGTCTTACCCTCCAAATTAAACTTCAGATATTTGACACCATTGTAAAGTCAATCTTACAATATGGTGCTGAAATTTGGAGACTTAAGACCTTACTAAGCTAAACTCCGAAGTTTTCATAAAAAGCTTACCTTAGACAAATCCTCAATATCAGATGGCCAGAAAAACAATTTTAAAAAAATCAAAAAAAAATAAATAATAATAATAAATCACACATTAAGAGCTCTAATAGAGGACGGAACAGAAATGGATAGGCCAGGAAATGACCACGTGGAAATGGAAATGGCTAAGACATACATGGAGGTAACACCTGCACATCATAAGAGAGGCGTTAGTCTGAAACTCCCAGGACAAGAGGGGGATGAGGTGGGCCATGGATAACATGGAAACGCACAACAGAAAGCTACTAAAAATGACAGGAAGAAGCTAAGACTGTAGCAGAAGACTGGCAAAGATGGAATTCAGTGTGAAGGCCCTATGTTCCGCATGGAATACAGAGCCATGAGAGAAAGAGGCCTGAAATTTTAACTCCCATTAAAAAAATAAAAATAAAATTGGAGAAGGTTGCACTGAGATGCTTTCTTTCTCCCTGTTTAAGATAGACAAAAATAACTGTATAAAACTATACTATTAGTGGTAGCAGGCATCATATCACTAGAACATGTGCTAGCGCAGTAAGCCAAATGTTTAAAATAAGATTCAAAATTCTACCATTTATCTGGTTTCTGGTCTCCCCACTCCCTTACCCCCAACAATCCTTGAACACTCCCCAGCAGCCCTCTGAATCCCAACTGACTCACGCAAGCATCACAGGCTTTTAAGTGGAGATATGAGGACACGTGAAGCTTCTAGTCCTTACAGAGCATTCTAAGTTGTGGTTCTAATTAGTATTGCTTCACCATGTGGGATACCACATGCTTGTAGAAACCCAAACAATGTGGGGGAAGGCAGTAGCACCTAGAGCAGGGGTGGGCAAACTTTTTGGCCTAAGGGACACATCTGGTTTCCGAAATTGTATGGAGGGTGGGTTAGGGGATGCTGTGCCTCTGCAAACAGCCAGGTGTGGCTTGGCCCCTGCCCCCTATCAGACCTCCCCCCTGCTTCTCACTCCCCATCAGGCCCCCCTCTCCTGTTTGGACCCCCTGGACTTCTGTCCCATCAACCCCCCCCACTCCCTGTCCCCTGACTACCCCAAGACCCTCCCTGCCCCTGACTGCCCCCAACCGCCTCATCCAACCTCTAATCTCATTCCTGACTGCCCCCCTGGGACCTTTGCCCCATCCAACCACCCCTTCTCTGTGTCCCCTGACTGCCCTGGAACCCCTGCTCCTGACTGCCCCATCCAACCCCACCCCCTTTCCTGACCCCTGCCCCCATTCAACCCCATTCCCCACCCTCTCACCACCCAGACCCCTAACTACACCACCACCCCGAACTCCCCTGCCCTCTATCCAACCTCCCCTGCTCCCTGCCCCCGGTGGCTGGCAGCGTTACAGCTGCGCCGCCCAGAGCACCAGGACAGGCAGCCGCACCGCCTGGCTGGAGCCAACCATGCCACCGTGCAGCACAGAGCACCAGGTGAGGCTGCGGCCCAGAGCATTGTGCCGGGAGCGCAGTGAGCTGAGGCTGCAGGAGAGCGGGGACAGCGGGGGAGGGGCCGGGGGCTAGCCTCTCGGGCTAGGAGCTCAGGGGCTGGGCAGGAGGGTCCCGCAGGCCAGATGTGGCCCATGGGCCGTAGTTTGCCCACCTCTGACCTAGAGGATACAAGTGCCACAAAAAGCAGCTATAAAAAAACTGTGCTGCTGACATCAGCTAAATTGAAGGAGTTGATAGAATTCATGTGAATCATGAAGGAAATGTGTCTGATGTACACTACTGTATGTGTACATCTGAGTCGCACACTGATTTTACTTGAAAAGTTAATGCATATTAGCACCCATAAATACAGGGATTAAAAGCTGGCAGAAGGAACTTCAATGGCAGTGTAGAGAGTAGTTTTGGTTTTTTAAGTAAAAAAAAAAAAGAAGAGAATTTGTTGGAACGATGGGACAGCTAAAAGGCTGAGTTGTCCAGAAGGATTCTACAGGGATCTGCATTAACCTCAACTGCTGTGGCACCTCGACAACTGGATTGCATGGGGTAGCCAGAGCTGAAGAGCACTTGCTCCATATGATGTGCTCACCTAGAGGAAGCCCACCAATTTCCTCCATGGATAGTGTATCTCCCCCCCACCCCCCTTCATTAAATTCAGACCTGCAGTTTCATTTTCACATGCTCTGTCCATCCCAGGCGCAGAGCTACGGCTGCAAAGTCACAGTGCAGCATCGCTGCAGACCCTTTGAGGAAGGGGCGTGGAGCAGGAAGAGGAGAAAGGGTTGTGAAGACCTGAACACCAGCATGCAGACGCTCTGGGTGAAATCATGGCCCATCGAAGTCAGTGGCACAACTCCCATGGATTTCAATGTGTATACGACTCAAGCCGCACAAGGATGTGGTCAAGATTTTCTATTAGTCTTTAGGAGACTGCCCGCTTTGACATTTCCAGACTGGTAGTAGAGCCCCCCCTCACCTACTTTCCACAGCTAGATACAAGTGGCTCTCATATATCCTGCGGGGGGGAGGGAAGGGGATAATCTGGCTCATAGTTCATTAATCAGAAGTGTGCTTCTCTAGTCTGTTCCCTGTCAAATGTAGATGTAATGGCATGGAACCACTATATGCAATGAGTTCAGTCTTCAGTTACCGGTAACGTAATTATCTCTAATCCTTCCTTCTTAGGGCAGGTGTCTGTTATCAGCTGATCAAGAGATCCTGTGAGACCACAGCAGTTTAACTACAAGAGAAAACAGAAAAAGTAAAATCTTTAGGAACCTTGATATTTTAGATTTTTATCTAAAACAACAAGCAAGACAGGTTACTTTATACTGGTATACACAAATATCAAATAGGAGAGTTTCAAATATTTAAATTACGTCAGTTTGACTGTACCACTAACAGTTTTATTTTAAAATAATGTCTTTGTTAGCATTACATTAAGAGTGAGAATTTGAACAAGTCAGGAAGTAAAGAGTTCTTTTAACAGTAAAAGTGATTGCATTTGTGTCATGTAGCACGTATGTAACGGTTTTGATCACAGTTTATTTTATAAAATGACACAACATTGCTACAGGAACCTTAGTTTCCAAACTTCTGTTTATAGTCTCAATTAAAAAAAAAAAATCTTTACATTTACCTGACACCCAGAAGAGCAGAAGTGTCTGTTACTAAATCCTGTTTACAGTTTGCCACTGATATTTTCTAATGAAGTCAGAGGAGGTTGTTCAATAATCTAGTTAGTTTGTGCAGTTCCACAATTGTGCAAAGATGGCATCACACTGTTTACACACGCTGTTTCATAGCACCACGGGTATATGTCTAATGTATCAGAATTACTACATTGTACCCAAACTAATATGCATCTTAAAAGTCAGCAAAAATTGAAGACGTGTGCTGAAAGCTAATCTTGTCATTGAAAACTTGGTTTATTTTTTTCCCCAGTCTTAGCAGAGAAACTTCCATTGAGGATCAGTGACAACTGAAGTTTTAGACTAAAGATGTCTGAACAGTTTGTTTACAAAAATAAGTCTCTTAAATGGGGATGGCTCAAACTTAAGAACACCCATGAATTTAGGCCAAGACCAAGTATGTGAGACGTCCTAAATTCCAGACCCAAAAGGAAAAAAAAAAAAAAAGTTTTCAGACGTTCAGGAGCTCACAAAACGTAAGGACTGTTAAAGTTTAAAAAGGTCTTTGCTCTAACTGTATAGTCTTTGCCACCATGAACACCATTATTAGACATTTAAAAAACCCAACATATTGTGTGGGTACTTAATAGTTTTCTCTCAAACTGCCATCTCTCTGTTGACTGAAATTGCCGAAACTGAAGGCTAGACATCATAATTAAGAGATGTTTCACTTCATTCTTAATGTATTATGCCCAGCTTCTTAAAAACAGACATCTTGTACATTTAAAAGAAATAAGTGTGACCATATACTTACCGCAAGTTGAAATGCTTTCAGGGTTTCTTTAGCTGCTGGCTGATTCCTCTTATCATAGGTTTCCTTGTAAAATTTCTTTACTTCATCAATAATCTACAAAAATAGTGCAAAGCTATAACCCTGTTTTACCTTGATTAATGTTACTTATAGTAAACTTCTTCAGGACAAAAAGTAATTAAACCAGCTATTTTACAGTTTAAATGTTCCATCCTAGGAAGAGGTAGCCACCCTACATTTCCAAAGAAGTCAGCATCATAGGCCTCTAAAAATATGCATGAGCCTTAGAACAACAAGAATTTAGCAAAAGGAGGAGTTGAGAAGAGAGGTATGGCAAGATAAGGGTTACAACAGTGAAAGATGGTTATGGACACATCATACTAGTTCTTTCAATTTGTGTTTTTGGTTCTGCTCTGATACTTGACAATAAGTAAGACGATACCAGCTTTATAGTGTCCCTCTAAATCTTGAGGGAATCTGATGGGGATGAAAACTAAGACTTCATCCATCGGCTACATGAGAGAAAATCTTTACTTATCTAGCCTTGTTTTAGTAATGAGAATAAGTTTCCCTGTTGTACAAGAGGAGGAAAAACAAGGGAGGCTACCAATTCAAACATTTCCATAGATGCTTACATTTTTTGGGCCCCGATCCTGCCACATATGTGTTTGCTTAGCTTTGTGCATTTGAGTAGTCCCATTCAAGTTAACTGGACAACTCACATGCCTAAAGGGTATGTCTACACAACATGAGGCAGCAAGCCTTTGAGCCTGGGTCAACAGACTTGGACTAGCAGGATTCATGCTAGTGTGCTAAAAATAGCAGTGTAGATGTTGCGGCTCGGGTTGGAACTTGGGCTCTGAAGCCTAAGGAGAGGGATGGACTTCACAGCCTGAGCCACAACTTAAAAGCACTGACTTCATAGCTACTTTTAGAGTGCCAGTGCGACCTTCGCTAGCCAACATCTGTTGACCTGGGCTGGGAGACTTGCTCCTTTAGATGCATCTTAAGTGTTTGCAGAATTGGGGCTGAAGTCAATTACTATCAAGTGCCTTAATTGTAGTAAAACAGAACCGTGCTAATTTGGTTCAATGCCTGGGAACCTCCTGTAGAGTTTTTCAAAGTTTAAAGAGCATGGCTAATGCATTAAGATATACTCTGTATATTAGAGTAATTTCAGTTTAAGATTATAGTATATTGTAGTACATAATAGTGACTTTCAGTACAGAATCTGTGACTTAGGGCTTGTCTACACAGGGACATTTGCCAGCAGATTACAACAGATTATACTTTTACATTTATACTAGTATAGCTGCCTGTGTGAACACGCTTTTTTTAAAAATTCCAGAATAAAAGTGTCCGCACAGGGAATTGTAAAGGTATCACGCTACTTATAAGTTTCCCTATGTAGACATGCTCATAGTCTTTGCTGAGAAGTGGGGAAGAGATTGTTGTAAGGAAGTGTAAGGGTTGAGAAAATTCTCCTGTATCACGGGACAGTTAAAAAATTTGACCCATTCTGCCTCTTACATCTTTGGGAATGATATTTTGTGCTTACATGCCAGTGAAACAATTATTTGTCTTTTGCGCTGTCCTATTAATTGTGTGATCTTAAATAGCTGAACATGTTTTTAGTTCGAGGAAATTTTTAGCGCCAAGAGTTTGCAATAGTCAAAAACCTACCGTGTCTTTATTTGTAAATCCCCAGATGGCAACAGCTACTTCAATGGCAAAAATTACCAGAAGGAAGGTAAAGAACTAGAAGAGAAGAGAGATTTAAGTCATTAAATCAAGGTGTTTATTGTGAGTAGTTTTTTCAAATTAGTTGACTTAAAATCCTAAATATCATCTCTAAAGTACAATTACTATAATCCTATCAAATCATGTGACATTTCAACAGGTAAATTGTGAAGCATTTCCTGGATTAAAGAAATAAATTAAATGCCATAGGTGGTGGGGGCAGAGAGAAAGAGGAAATACAACTTTGTTCCTAGAGGTTTTTATTTTGGGATGTGGTATTACTTTAAAGCCAATTCCAGGATCTTTACTTCAGAAATTAAGTGGTAATGGAGTGGTGGATTTACGTGGTGAAGGAGACCGGTTTTACACCTTTAAACTGGCTCTGCAACATGAATAGAAAAGTAGTAAGGATTATGGCAGAGGGAGACTTTAGAAGCAACACGTGTGTGCTGAATGAAAGAAGCCAGTCACGTGTTTTGGTCACTCCTGAACTATGGAAACTGAACTAACGGTGTTTTGTCATTGCTTTAATTCTATTGTATTGTGGCGCAGCTACAAGATGCTGAGGTCAGCCAGAAGTGTGAAAAATCCACACCCGAGAGACGCAATTAAGCCAATATAGCCCTAGCTGTAGACAGTGCTACGTCAATAGAAGAATTCTTCCACTGATTTAGCTACTGCCTGTCAGGGAGGTGGATTAACTACAGCAATGTGAGAACCCCTCCCATAGCTATAGAATCTACACTAAAGTGCTACAGAGGTGCAGCTGCAGTGCTGCGTGTGTACCGCTGTAGTGTAGACATAGCCTAAAGGCTGGTCTACACTTAAACAAAAAAAACACCAAACACGTATATTGGCATAGCTATATCCACCATGGGTGTGAAAAAAACACACCCAACCCACACAGCTATGCTGACAAAACCCTCATGCAAATGCAGCTATGTTGACAGAAGAGTGCTTCTGTCAGCATAAACAATGTTGTATGGGAGGTTGTGTCCATACACACTGGCAGCAAAATTTCTTCTATCAGCGTATATTGCGTCTATGCTAGGGAGCTTTGCCAGCACAGGTTCTGTAAGGAAGGACATAGACGATATCTACGTCCTTCTCACACAGGTTCTCTTTCCCAATTTCTGTCACCACCGCTGCTTTAAGACCCATCAACTCAGATCATTTTAGGCAATAAAAGTTGCACTATGGGATGTTTAGTGATCCTAAGAAGTCAGGAGCTTTGTACTGCATCTCACACAAAGTAAGTCCATGTGTTTAACTAACTACCAGGGAGAATCAAATTGCTGTTAGCATTTGAAAGCATTTAAAAAAAAAAAAAGAAAAGGTGGGGTGGAGTTAAAATATCAGAAAGCCAACAGGTATCACTTGAAAGAGTCTTCTGGAAATGAATTTCTTCCTTGAACACAGCCAATGATGAGTTCTTTTTTTCCCCAGCTGTAATGGCAGCCTGTGTTGATATGCAGTTAATCTTGTGAAGATTTACAGAAGACTTTATGCACAGTTATTTAATTGTGAGACATGGAGAGGCTGATAAGATGTACTGGTTTTGTATATAGGTGAGTAATGCCCTCTTCCCATAATTCACTCAGAAAGAGTGGTGCCTAAGACTACTGGTAACTATAGCAGTTCTTCTATTGGCTCATATGGTCAAGGCCTGTGCTTTTGAAGATGAAAACTAAAGGTTCTAGTGCCATGTGTGCAATTTATATAACTGTCTACATCACATGTATTGGTTATACGGTATTCAGAATAAAATGCATAATGGTGCCATTATTGGCAAAGTTCATCAGTTCTGCATTCATGCATCCCTCATCTCGTCTTTTAACTCCTGAATGTTGCCGCACATATCAATATTTTGGCTTGCTTTGTCTGAACAGAATATGCTTGACGGGGAATAGAGCAAGATTTGACTTCAAATGCTGATCATTTAAATCTATATTAAGAGAGAGAAGTAAAGCTTCAAAACAAGTGATAACTGGAATGAAATAGAGTTAGAATTTGCTGCCTGTTATACTTATTGCATATGCCTGACATTCCCACTCTCGCCTTATTAAAATGCTTGAAGGTTCCATTTGCAGAACACATCCCAGCCCAAGAGCAAGTAATACAGTAAACAAAAACACTTACCAAGCCAAGCATGCACTGCGACTCTTGCACCGCACCACAACATCCCAAGAAACCAACTAACATCATGAGTGCGCCAGCTCCAATTAGAATGTAAACTCCTGAGGGTAAAGAGAAAACAAAGCTGGTGAAGTACACACCAGTAAGGGACTGTAAGATCGCAGTTAGTTTTTAATAGATTCCTCAGGGCAATAGCATTTGTAGGTAGTTCCCTTTGCCATGGTTTAAGTTCCTGAGGTTGAAATTTTCAAAGCAGTGCAGGGGCTTAATTCTTTAGAATGAATGTATCTGAACATGCAGCAAAAGGTAATGAAGAAAAATGTTTGTTCAAAGAACCAATAAGATGGGTCACCCCTCTGCCCACCCTTTTCACAAGTCATTAAGCCCAGAGTTTGTTTAGGACACATTATTAATAGGTAGGCTTGGCAAGATTCAAATGCAAGAACAGATTGATGTCAGTAAATATTGATTTCAGCTGACACCAAGAAAAAAAAAAGGAAAAAGAAAAAAATATCTAACAGCTGGCGTGAGTGCAGCCTGCCTCTCGCCCCATGCACACACATCTTGTTGCTGCAGAGATTGGGTATCACTTGCCACACAGAAGCGCAGAGAGCCCCCTCTGCAGCTCTACGATCACAGCACAGAGCGAGAGGGGCTGTGGTAGTGGAGCTGCAGAGGGCTTCCTGCATGGCTACAGGGCCCATGACACTGGTCCCTGCAGGTACAAGATATGGGGACAGCTGCCGCCCTGGAGGGGCAGAGTGGAGACCTCTGGCCAGGGCAGTGAGGGGAAGCCACCCTGCTGCTGAATGGCTCCATCCCTGGGCAGGAGTCATTCAGCAGTGGGGTAGCCTCCTTCACAGCCAGGGGCTTGTCGTCCTCCTTCTCACAGCCCTGGCCTGGGGTCTTGGCTCTGCCAGACCAGGATCCACCTTGCACCTGTGTCTTGGGCTCCTTGGCCACACATGATGCCCCCATTCAGCCCTGCCCTAACCACCCCCACAACTGTACAAGTAAAAATAATTAAATAAAAAGTATTAATTGCCCAAATAAAAAATAAATAAAAAAATCTAATTCTGCCAAGTCTATTACTAGGCAAGGGGCAGAGAAAGTCTCATCCCAGAACCATGTCTCCAAACCCCATATAGGGAAAACCTGGAATTGTGCCAGAACCAAATCCTGCAAATTATTCTTTGTAGAATCATGGGCTGTGCTGCAATTGTTCTGATTGGAGGCAGACGAGGTTAGCGATTTACCTCTAACCTAGGGTTTACTGACTCCACAAGAAGGAAAAAGGAGTCATCTCCATCTGGTATAGAGCTTAAGAGCGGTTTTTCCTTTTTTAAACGAAGGAGTGCCTTTCGGAATCCTCTAGGCACATGAGCATAAGAAAAACAACAGTTTAGTTAGCTAAACTGGCATCCTCTACAACCACTGCAAATTCAGCCTCCTCTGCCTTTTAAAAACAGAAAGGGGGAAAAAAAGTTTCA
The DNA here is from genome assembly GCA_037349315.1 of Chelydra serpentina. Lineage (NCBI taxonomy): Eukaryota > Metazoa > Chordata > Testudines > Chelydridae > Chelydra > Chelydra serpentina. Next base: position 125,975,077 of record JBAIAC010000008.1, read on the forward strand.
GCCACCCACCCACAAGAATCAAGTGACTGAGTAAATTGACTATGGTGCTCTCTCCAACTTAGGAAGTAGCTACTTGAAAGGGGTGGAGATCAGCCTGTCCTAGAGTAGAAGTCCCTCCAGTAAAGACTCCCAGACCCTGTATATTCCATTCTGCAGGAGATTCTGACATTTCAAAAAGTTCCCTCTCATCCTAAATTGGGATTGGGGGGGGGGGGGGGGGGCGGCGCGGAGGCGGGCGAGGGAAATCAACATTTTCTGCAAAACAAAAAAAGTTTCTGGAAAATTTTGAAGTTTGACAAAGGTGAAGTGCTTTGTTTTCACTTTTCTATTATAAAAAGTCAAAATGAACCCCTTTGACCTTATTGAAGCAAAACATTAATATTTTTTCATTGACGACTGCAATTAAATGGATATGTTCCTGTGAAGTATTTTGATTTTTTCAAATCAGAATTTTCCAGTACAGTTTTTTCCACTGCTTGCATCCGATGAAGTGGGTATTCACCCACGAAAGCTTATGCTCCAATACCTCTGTTAGTCTATAAGGTGCCACAGGACCCTTTGTCGCTTCCTGTACAGGTGTTTTTCCATCAGAAGGTCTTCAACTAGCTCTACAGACAGTGAAGTAGCAGATTTGCCTCATGGACGCAATGAAACAAGTAGCAGACAGCTGTTTAGGTGTAGTGCTCATGAAGAAAGCAGAACTAATTCTAAAAAGTTGATGCACACAAGTCCAAGTGGACTTTAGTATTTTATCTGAAGCAGCTTAAGCCTTCAGAGAGCCTGTTTACATGACTTGCACAGCAGGGCCTTGCTGAGATAGATTTCTAGAGCAGGGAAAATATTGAAAGGAGGATTCAAGGTAAAAATCTGACACCATCTTTGAGAGGAATTCAGGAAGCAAATCATAGGGCTAGCATATCCTTGAAGAGATAATTCAATTCCAGTCACTAGGGCAACTGGAGTCACTTCCACCAGCAGATTCATAGATTCCAAGGCCAGAAGGGACCACCGTGATCACCTAGTCTGACCTCCTGTGTAACACAGGCCTTTGAACTGCCTCACAAAAAAAAAAAAAATCTCTAAGAATTATTTTAGGAAAAACAAAAAACCACACAAAAACCCCAACACCACCACCTAATCAGGATTTCAAAATTGGCAGAGAGACTTCATCATGACCCTTGGTAAATTCTTCTAAGGGTTGATTACCCTCACTGTCAAAAATGTACACCTTATTTCCAGTCTGAATTTGTCTAGGTTGTACTTCCAGCCTTGGATCGTGTTATATCTGTCTCTGCTACACTGAAGAGTTCATTATTAAATATCTGTCCCTTATGTAGATACATATAGACTGTACTCAAGTCATCCCTTAACCTTCTCTTTGAAGAACAAAAATGATTAGGGGTATGGAACAGCTTCCCTATGAGGAGAAATTAATAAGACTGGGACATTTCAGCTTGGAAAAGAGATGACTGGGGCGGGGCGGGAGAAAGAACTAGGGGTCACCAAATGAAATAAATAGGCAGAAGGTTTAAAACAAACAAATGGAAGTATTTCTTCACACAACGCACAGTCAACCCTGTGGAGCTCTTTGAACCCTGTTATAGTCTTGACCTTCACAACATCCTCTGGCAAGAAGAACTAGATAAATTCATGGAGGATAGGTCCATTAATGGCTATTAGCCAGGATGGGCAGGGATGGAGTCCCCAGCGCCTATTTGCCTGAAGCTTGGAATGGGCAACAGGGGATGGATCACTTGGTGATTACTTGTTTCTGTTCATTCCCTCTGAAGCATCTGGCTTTGGCCACTGTCGGAAGACAGGATACTGGGCTAGATGGACTTTGGTCTGACCGAGTATGGCCGTTCTTATGATAATAAGCTAAAGAGAGATTGAGCTCTTTGATTCTATCACTACAAGGCAGTGGTTCTCAGACTGTGGGTTGGGACCCAAAAGGGGTGGCCAGGGTTGGCTTAGACTTGCAGGGGCCTAGGGCTGAAGCCTGAACTCCACTGCCCATGGCCGAAGCCAAAGCCTGAGGGCTTCAGCCCTGGGTGGCGGGGCTCAGGTTGAAGGCCCCCTGCCTGGGGCTGAAGCCCTTGAGCTTTGGCCCCCCTGTCCAGAGTTGTGAGGTTTGGGCTTCGCCCTCTCCCTCCACCCCCGGGGCGGTGGGGCTCGGGCAGGCTCAGGCTTCGGTTCCCCTTCCTGGGGTTGTGAAGTAATTTTTGTTGTCAGAAGGGGGTCGTGGTGCAATGACGTTTGAGAACCCCTGCTATAAGGATAAGATTAGGTCATGGAGGTCACGGATTCCATGACTTCCAGAGACCTCTGAGACATTTTGCGCCTCACCCCTGCAGGGGGGCCCTGGAGCTCTGAGACCCCACGGGACGGTAGGTGGTGGCCCCCTCCCCCACCCTCGGGCTTCAGTCATCCCGTCAGCTCCCTCTCCCCACATTATTTTTAGTAAAAGTCACAGGCAGGTCACGGGCTTCCATGAATTTTTCCATGCATCCGACGAAGTGGGTATTCACCCACGAAAGCTTATGCTCCAATACGTCTGTTAATCTATAAGGTGCCACAGAACTCTTTGTAACTTCTACAGATCCAGACTAACACGGCTACCCCTCTGATAAACAAAAATTCATGTATTGCCCGCGACCTGTCTGACTTTTACTAAAAATAACTATGGAAAATATGGCTTATTGTAGTTAAGGTTAAGATTTTGTCAATCCTTTAATCATGCTCGTGACTCTTCTCTGAACCCTCTCTACATTTATCAACATCCTTCTTGAATTGTGGGCACCAGAACTGGACACACTATTCCAGCAGAAGCCAGACCAGTGCCAAATACAGAGGTAAAATAATCTCACTACTCCTACTCGAGATTCCCCTGATTATGCATCCCAGAATTGCATTAACTCTTTTGGCTACAGCATTTCATTGGGAACTCATGTTCAGCTGATTATCCACCATGACTCCCAAATCTTTTTCAGAATCACTGCTTCCCAGGGCAGAGTCTCCCTTCATGTAATTTTGGCCTACAGCCTGTGTTCCTAGAAGTACACATTTACATTTAGTGGTATTAAAACCTATATTGTTTGTCCCCAGTTTACCAAGCGATCCAAAAGGTTAACCTTATACCTGAGGGATAAAATGTCAAAGAGTGGTTCAGAAGGAACTTTTAGCAGATTGAATACTCTGACGAGCTCTAGTTCTAGCCCCCCATCCCCTTTGTGAATCCACAGGGAATACAATTTTGAATAGAGGAATTTGGGACTCTTCCTACTGGTAGATGCAAGATGGTACTTCAGCTCCCTTCATGCCAGACTGTAAAGGGTAGGATGCAAACTCTTGGATGCAATGAATCTGTGAGCTTATCAACAAGTCCCTCAGGTTCTATGGAGGCTGCCTCATTTGAATATGTGCCAAGGCTACTAAACATATTACTGCATCAATGAGGCCCAATGTGCACAACCATGATCCTTGCTGAGACTTTCTGCTTCTGAAGCATCTTCTGTGCCAAATCATGATGTCCTGGGGTTTGAAAGCTTTGACATGAGCCAGGTCTACCAAGATTCATACATACTCCCGTTACCTCTAAGCTCAGACTTTTGGAGCTTAGTAATAACTTTTATTGCAGTGTAATTTTTTCAAGTCACTGAACAAATAGTAACTCATTTTAGAATGAAGCTCTAGTGACTCTCATACCCTGCTGGAGATATAGACCAGTTCTTGGACCCCTCTCAAGGGATTGTCCTTCGTCAGCCAGTCCTCCACACAGGGAAACACATGCTCTATTTCATCAAGTCTAGAGACCTCTCTAGAACTGGTAAGCAATAGCGTAGCCGGGGGGGAGCAGGGGGAGCAGCCGCTCCCCCTGTGAGCAGGAGCAGCGCCTTAAAAAGGAAGCGGTGCCTTTTTTTAAGCGCTGCTAAAAAAAGGCGCCGCCTCTTTTTAAGCGCCACTTCTTGCACTCACCCGGCGGCGCTCCGGGTCTTCGGCAGCGGGTACCACCGAAGACCCGGAGCAAGTGAGTACCCGCCGCCGAAGGGCCGCCGAAGACCCGGAGCGCTGCTGGGTGAGTACAGGGGGTGGTGCCTTTTTATAGTGCCGCTCCCCCTGTGCTCCGGACCTGGCTGCGCTACTGCTAGTAAGCATAGTGTAAGCACAGACACACACATCTCTAATGCCAGCCAAAGAGGCAAAACTGATCTATTAGCGCTCTTCTTCTATGGGATATCTTAAATCTCCATTGCATGCTAAACCAGTGTGTACGTGCAGGCATCCGCACGGTACAAAGCACATAGCTAGCTGCCTCCCTGAAAGAGAGGTGTGCTTATTCCAGGATTCACCATATTTACCTGAACATCTTAAAATCTCAGACAACAATTGAGTATTGCACTTTGGCAAGTTTTTGTGAAGGTTAAAGAAGACAGAGTCCATTATCAGAAAGTTCTTAGTACAAAGGGAATTTATGGTACTCAAATACTTTACTTCACCACTTACCAGTATAGAAGTTTGAATTGTTGGATTCCATATCAAAGATACTTTTTGTCTGCGAATCAAACCGAAGCCATAGTCCAATTGCAAAGACTGCAGTTCCTAAAAGCTGTATGAGTAAAGAGAAATGTTGTTAAAGAAATAAGTATTATGCTGTTACAAGTGTAGATGAGGATGATAATTTTACATTATTTTTAATCTAATTATAATTATGAAGGAGAAGGAGGACATTGCCTTGTCATTTAATTTCTAAAACTAAGATGTTATTTTCATTTTGGCATATTTACATTCCAAGTTGGTCCTGTATTAGTCTCCAGCTTTGTACACATCCAGCAGAGTATTTCACAAGTTTTATTGCACCATAATTTACAGATCAAGCTGAATGTCATTCTTGTTCCATACTGAAGACATGTTACGTATTGGACTGTGTCAACTTGCTGGGTTATATACTTCCACTTATCCCTGAACCCCACACTGCTTTATAGAGGACCTATTGTAATCAGGTTGAATACCGCAGCATACCGATATTTTCACACTGAAGACAACTTTGTAATATGCTGAAGACAATGCTTTGTAGGCAGTTTTATTTCTTCTTATATGAAGACCCACTAGCAATTTCAGTGAATTAAGGGAATAGCCAGATTTATGTCATGTGATGTTCAATGTTTCTGGTACAGTGGTAAAAATAAAAACTCTTCATATGTCTGCCGAGCTCATCAGTCCAAGTCTGCCCAGCATAAAGTAGGAGCTAAGCAAAGGAGATACATGAGCACATTGTAGGAGGGGTAGAAAATACAGAAGGCAGTGACAGAAACACTGCTCTATCCTAATCTGAAGTTCTGCATCCAAAATTGGACCATAAAAGGTGATCTGCAAACAAAGAACCAAGTCTATGTATCCAAGGATCCTGCCAGCCTGGCTGTGCATGCGCACATCTGGCAAAGGACATTTAATATTCACAGACTAACCTCTGGAACAGTTGCCCTGCTTCCAAAACAAGGGGTTAGAGATTAGAGTTACAAGAATTAGGGGTTATCTACATGAACTCTTAGTTTGCGGCAAGATGAGGTGTTAACCTACCCCACACTTGCCTGCCAGGCACTAAGTGTCTGTATGTGGATCCTGTTGCCATGCACTGAAAGTCCACTAGTGCGTTTTCACCTCTGCTGGTTTGAAATGGGAATAGATCAATGCACACTAGGAAACTTTTAGCAGCAGCAGCAGCCGGGTGCACAAGGACACTAACTACATGCAAGGTTAGTGTGGAGTAGATTTACACCCCAGTTTACCACAAACTAAATGTTTGTGTAGCCAAGCCCTTAGATTTTGCCTTAACGTCTTCTGCGGCAAAGAGAAGTTTGTAACAGATTACTGGAACTAGTAACAGTTAGGCCAAAGGTTTGGGAAATCCCAGGGAACAGTTAAGATAGCTAAGCATGAGCTAAGAGAGAACAGAATGGCATTCACAGTCTTCTGCACCCAAGAGAGACTGGAAATTGTTACAAAGGCTCAAATTATTGTCCCCTCTGCGGATAGTGCAGACAACCTGCCGCCACTCCTCTCCATGAGTGCGCATGTTTCCCTCTATCACATCATACCCTATTCCCCTGGACCCCAGCGAAACCCTGAACTGGACACATGCACAAAGAGAGGGAGCAAAGGACCCCTCTTCTTCCTGTGTATTACAGTACAGACATTTCGGGGGGGGAGGGGGGAGGGGAGGTGAACTTTTGTTGCCCATATACATATTTTCCCTCCCCCAATCTCTCTCAAAATGATGGAAGTGTGTGGAGTTCCTTGAAAGAACCCTACATGGGGTGAGAGGGGAGGGGGGGGGGGGGAAATCAGTAGCCAGGGAGAATTTGGACTTTTATTTTTAATAGTTTAGAGAGGAGTTGCAATTTAAATAGCCTCACCTCAGTAGAGATTGTCCTTAAAGAGGCTTTAAAAATACCTTAGGAGTTGGCGGGGGAGGGGGGAGGGAGAGGGGGTCAGAGAGAATGACCCAGCATCTGAACAGCCAAAGCCTGGATTAACCTGATCAGAGAAAACTACACATACTTGCTTTTAAAGGTAGTGCTGGTCTTTCAGGTATCTGATGACCAATCAAAGAGCCTAAAGGTTTAGCTGGAGCGCACCATTACATATTAGTTTGTTCTCTAGGAACCAGTCACATCCAGAGACTTCCAACCCAATGAAAGATACATTACAAAGTCTTGACACTTCAAAACCAAAGTGTAACCAGACAATCTTCTTCAGATTGTACCTCAACTGAATAAGAGTAAGGCCTGGTCTACACCTAGAGAGTTTTACTGGTATAACTATGTTAATGCGGGTGCGATTTTTTCCACAGATCTAATTATGCCAGTAAAAACCATAGTGTGTTATAAAGTTAACAGTATAAGGTGCTTTATAACAGTACAGTTTATTCTGCTTTGCTGATGATTGGCAATAAACTATACTGGTATAACTGCATCCACATGGGATTGGGGAGGGGAGAGAGTTTGCCACTGTATCTATGCTAGGTATAATAAAAGCAGTGGAAAATTTTAAAGTGTAAATACAGGTCAATAAGATTTGACTAGGCAGAAATTCAAAAAGTGCATAGGGTTATAAAGGAAAATATGTCCAGCAGATAATGCTATTCCGCGATATCCCAGCATGCACAGGCAACAAGAGTCATAATGAAGGGCCTTTCTCTCAGAGGGTCAGGATATTCTCTTTTCACCCTTTTGCCCACCATATCCTAAATGGCCAAAGAAACAGTGTGGGGTTTTCAAGGAGTGACTCATCCGTCAACAAGCATTCAGCACTGCTCACTCATCTCTGCATATGCAGGGTTCTCATTAAAGTTCCATTTGCAAGTGGCTTATGTGTTAGAGGTTGTGAGCCTGTTACAGACCCAAGTAAAGTGTATTTTAGATAGTTATAAACTTGTCAGTGGATGGTGTATTGTAGTTACAAGACACGATTAGGTCACTCACATAGATCAGTTGGTCTGTAACAAATGAATAAGCAATTGATGTTGTAATACATGGTTGTTAATGTCCCCTTAATGTAATGTTTGATCAGATTAAGCTGGTTTACCCATAACACTCCAGCTCCTCAATGCAGTGACACTTAGGCTAGGTCTACACTAACCCCCCCTGTCGAACTAAGATACGCAACTTCAGCTACGTTAATAACGTAGCTGAAGTCGAAGTACCTTAGTTCGAACTTACTCGGGGTCCACACGCGGTGCGCAGGCTCCCCCGTCGACTCTGCCTACTCCACTCCTCGAGCTGGATTACCAGCGTCGACGGCGGAGCACTTCCTGGTTCGATTTATCGCGTCTTGACAAGACACGATAAATCTAACCCAGAACATCGATCCCGCGCTTCCGACGCGACGGGTAAGTATAGACATACCCTTACCCTCTTTGCTTCCTAAGGCTCGATATTGCTATTGGTTTTCAGGCAGCCTCAAGCCTTTTGTGAATAAAATGAGTGAAAGCACATCTGATTCAACTTGCAATGGCCTCCAAAGTTAACAGAGACACCCTCTTACCATAGGGTTGCCAACTTCCTGATTGCAGAAAGCCAAACACCCTTGCCCTTCCCCCAGGCCCCACCCCCACTCACTCCATCCCCCCCTCCCTCACTCTTTTTCACTGGGCTGGGACAGGGGATGAGGGCTCTGGCTGGGGATGTGGGCTCTGGGTTGGGGCCAGGGATGAGGGGCTAAGGGGTTCAGGAGGGGGCTCCCGGGTGGGGCAGGGCTCCCAGCAGCGCTTACCTCAGGCGGGTCCCAGGAAGTGGCGACAACATGCCACTCTGGCTCCTAGGCACGGGGTGGCCAGGGGGCTCTGTGCATTGCTCCCATCTGCAGGCACCGCCCCCCACAATCCCCATTGGTCACAAAGCTCCCATGAGAGCTGTGGAGCTGGAGCCCCCCTGGCCACCCCTCTACCTAGGAGCCAGATGGACAAGCACGCTACTTCCAAGAGCCACACGGAGCTGACTACTGCGGCCAACCAGACTTTTAGCTGCCCGGTCAGCTGTGCTGACTGGAGCGGCCAGGGTCCTTTTTTGACCGGATGCCTGGCAACCTTACCGGCACCCTCCAATCTACCCACCACCACCCCAAATTTGGGGATTTTTCCAATTCCAATCCAAGATGAGAAATTTGGGCCTCATCTTTCAAATTAGGGCTGAGTAGAAAAGTCTGTCTCCATTTTTAGCTTTCTGCCTGGGAAAGGGAAGCTGGACACTGTTGGTTCAATGGGATGAGAAGTCTGGAAACCAGTAATATTCATAAGCCACAAGGCTGATAAAACATAATAGGCTAGAGGCAAGTTTGCAATGTACAATTGTAGCCAAAAGGGGGGAAAAAAAGCCAGTTTTGAGCTGCACACAGAACTCTCATCACAAAGTTACACATGCAGTGTATTTAACACAGCATACACTTTCAAACTAAAGCAATACTTCTTAGATTAGGATTTTCTTCAGCAGATACTGAAGATATCTCTTTAAAAGTATACAATTTAAAAAGGTTAAAGTCTTTTTAAGGTTGAACATTACAAAATCACTTTCTGCTTGTAATCAAATCTACTAGCCTATGGAAAACGAGTCTCCTAAGGTAAATGGAACATCAATAGTCTGCACTATAACAGGCAATTTAAAAATCCACTGCATGGGGTAACATCCCCCCCCCCATCTCTATTAGGATTCTACCATAGTTTGCTGGCGTTCATTTAAAATTCAAGCTCTAGACGGTCAATTACTTTCTGGGAGTTTGGTTGCCTCCCCCACTCATGCAATTATGTGACGTTAGCCAAGCCAGGCTTGGGAAAATGTGGCTAAATGGCGCTGACTGGCAGGTACGGTATGTTACTCCTGGACTCGACGCCTCCCAGGCCTTGGGTGAGCCTGCCGCCTGAGTGTTTTGTGTTTAAACCACACTGAGCTAGGCAGGCCGCCAGCAGCTCGCTGCTCCCTGGGAGCGCTGCCACCCAGCAGCCTCACCCTGGATGATCGGCGCGGCGACTAGGGGACGGGTGCGGTCGGGGAGGAGAAAAGCAGGAGGCTGAGACGACGGAGAGACACCAATACATTCTTCCACTGAAGCGTATCTAATGCCCCCCCCCCCCCGCAAGTTTCTCCAGTTCGGCTCTGTTTACAAGTGAAAACAAACGGGGGAAGGAGAGGGAGCTGACCGTGCTCGCAGACTGGGAGGGGAGGGAGGCGTTCAGGGGGTGCAGAGAGGCAGGAGAATCGGGGTCCCGCCTCTCCCCAACGGGAAGGGAGAGGAACTGAGAGCGGGCGCTAAAGGAAGCTGTTCTGCAAGGCGACTCCTCTCCAGCCCGACCCGCAGGAGGAGACGCCCACGCCCGGGGCCAGGGCCAAGGTGCGACGCTCCCAAGCGGCCACGTTACGGCTGGCGGCCGGTCTGGGGAGGGGAGAGGCAGGTTTGCCCCCGGCGGGGGGGAGTCGTCTCCCCACGTGCCCCTCCCAGCGGCAGCAGGGAGCGGAGGCTTCCCCGGGACTCGCCCCAGCCGCGGGCGAGGCTGGGCGCAGCCTGCAAAGAAGCCGCCACCCGAACGCTCGCCGCGGGGCCGAGCCCGGACGCCGCCCGCTGGGGCGCCCTGCCCGGAGAGCAGCGGCCCCTCGACCCGGGAAGCTCCGGCACCGCTTGGTTAGCCGGCCCCCGCAGGGAAAAGCCGGAACCCCCCCCCCCCGGGGGGGGCCGACTCTCCTCTTGGGGGGACCCACAGCTGGGGGGGGGCACTGACTCCCCGCACTGGGGGGAGGGGAGACTTGGGTTCACACCATCACCCTTCCCTCCCGAGCCGGGGTGGGGCCGCCCCGGTGGCAGAAGGGGGCACCGCTGGGCTCTTACCCAGAAAATGAAATTGAAGCCGAAGAGCAGGTACTTGATGCACTTGGTGCCTCCTTTCACTGGCATCCTGCTGGAGGGTCCGGGCCGGCTGGGGGCACTGGGCAGCTGCTGTGGGGCTCGGCGGACGGAACGGGACGCAGCGAGGAGACTTTCAAAAGTGCCACTCCTTAAATCCGGGTTTCCGTGGAGCAGTTCTGTGCACCTCCCCCAGACTGGCCAGCCCTGCCCCTTTTTCCATTCCTCTGACTGCCCTGCCCCTCTCCCCACCCTCTAGTCCTGCCCCTCTGTACCTACCCTGCCCTCTGGCCAGTCCCCTCCCACTATCCCTGCCTCGCCTCTCTCCCTCCTCTACCCTTCCCTCCTCTGCACCTGCCTCTCTGCCCAGCCATCTCTGAACAATGCTATGCCACCTTTGTGCACCCTCCCTGTGCTCTTATCCCTGCTCCACTGCCTTTCCCTGCCTCCTTGCCCACTCTTCCTTTGGATTGCCTCCAGTCACTTCTGCCCCTACTCCCTCCTCTGCCCCTGAGCTCAGCCTCTCATCTCCCTCTGTCCCTTCCCTCCCCCAACAGCCTCTTGGCCTGCCTTTGCTGTGGTGTCCACTTTCTACCTGGTCCTAGACTTTGGTCCCACCCCCACCTGACACACCCAGATCAAACGGCTAACAAAACCCCCAAACATGTCACTGATTTTCATGCCCAAGGGGAATAGGATCAGCAGTACTGTAGGAACAGCAGCTGAGCCAGAAACTGAGGGCCAGCATCTCAGAGGGGTGCTGTCCCTAAAACACTGGAGCCCTATAGTATAGAGGGCACCCTGGGAAATGGTTCAGAAGCAATAGGTAACTTGTACTGGAAAAGGGAATTTAGCTAACATAGAAGTGTAAAACCTGAGATTGTCTTTTGTTAATTTTCTGCATAATTTGTATGTTTGCTTTTCCTTCCTATTCCATCTTTGACTCTCTGATTTTTTCTATTAAATAAACCTTGTGTTTGTTTTTACCCCAAGTAGGTGCGTAAACTATAGAGTGTGTGCCCAAGTGAACTGATAATTGGGGCAGGTTTCACTCCTTTATGGGTGATGATCCAGAGGAGAAAAGTCTAAGTATCTCGTAGTTTAAAAATTGGAGAGATGGATTAGGGGGTTTTAGGCCTGGAAGGAGTTGCTACTGCAAAGAGTAACTAGGTTGCTGGAAGCAAGGGTGGAGAAAGATCTTTATGCTTGTGGGCTGGTTACTGGTGTCAGAGCTCTGAACCACAGCACTATAGCACTACAAATCGCAACAGCAGCAACAACCTCTCAGCAAATGAGCAACTAGACACATATCTCACTACTCATCGAAGATGAGAATGATGCACAGAGTGAAAGCAAAGATGAGGTGGCTATGTGCCACTATTTGCTCCAGGGGCACATCTAGGGTGTGTTCTCTTCTCCTTATCTCTCCCTCCCGAGAGAAAGCAGACTCTTACAGCTTGTTTACACTTTTAAGTTATTTCAGATGAAGTTTTTGTGCTTTAATTAATCAAGGAATAGCTATTCTGAAAATGGTGTTTACATGGTCTGTATCTGCCATATTTAGCTACTTCACTTTTGAATCATTGCATGCACACAGCATTGTGCTTTTTTTGAAACAAGTGCATGACATTCTTGGCAGAAGTCCCATGGTACAATGTTCTGCCACTAGGCTTTGTGCATTCTGGGATTTTTCTTGCACACTGTGGGATCAGTACTGGAAGGCACTAATTCGGGGATGTGGGGGATCAAACTAAAAAATTCCCATAATTCCTTTCCTGTCATGCCATTATTCATCTGGCTTTTGTGAACTAGTGTCAAGTAAAACTAGAAGGATTCTTTCTTCTTATCAACATAGGAAGAAGACCTCTCAGACTTTGACACCATGTCAACCAGAGCAGTCTACGCTGCCTTTACTGCAAAGTTCTAGAAGATTAAAAAAAATCCACTCCTATGTAGTATTGCTCCCAAATCCATCAAGCTTCCTCCAACAATGATTAGTGCTCATTAGTCAACACAAAATCCCAAGAAGGTGTTATAGCACTGTGGCAGGGTTGGGACTCACCCGGCAGCACCTCCTGCTGGTATCTTCTGGGAATTAGCTCATCCAGCCTCTGGAGCGCCTTCTGTTGGCTGGGGATCCGGCTGCCCACTCTCTGGCCTGTGTCCCTCCCAGGACCCGGTGCCCCTCTAACTGGGGTGCTGCCCCCTGGCAGTACCCCACCGGTCTTACTTTAGGGTCTCCCCTCCCTAGGGAACCCCCAACCCACTATCCCCACCTCGCCTCAGTGTAGGCTACTGCCAGTCACCAGCTAGCCCCCACGCCCTGGGGCAGACTGCAGTATAAGCCACTCATCACCGGCAAGGTTGGGTTGGACCTGCTGCCTCTGCCTACCCGTGGGTTACCCCCTGCAACCCCTATACCTATTGGGCCTAACACTAGGCCGCAGCCTGGGGCTTTCCTAGCCAGAGCGCCCCAGCTCCTCAAGCCCTTCCCCAGCCCTGCTCCAATCTAGGTACTTGGTCAGGTCCCTGCAGCCAAGCCCTTCCCTCTCTAAAGACAGAGAGAGAGGGAGAGAGAGAGAGGCTACAAGCACTCACTGGGAAGTATAAATAAAAAAAGTTAAACCAATGCAAACTCCTAATGTAGGTGCAGTTACCCCTATTTAACCCTTGCTTACATCAATAATTTACTAATACAAGCTAAACAGATGTAACTAAAAGCTAAACCAGTTTAAGTGCATCTGTATTAGGGGTTTGCACTAGTTTAACTAGGTTGATTTTAAATAAACTTAGTTGAACTGGTGTACTCTTCTATAATGGATAAGAATAATTACTGCAAACTGTAAATAAAAACAGAGGGGCAGATTCTCATCTGGTGTGAATTTGCCCTTGCCAAATTGCCATTGGAGCTAAGGCAATTTACACCAGTTGAGGATCTGGGTCTGGGAGTCACAAAACACAGTGGAACTGGAAACCCAAAGAGGAGTGATTGAAATGCAAATAAGAACTCTTTAGAATAAGTGACCCCAAAATTTAAAGGATGGTAAAATTGAATATTTTTCAGAACTGTTCAGGATAAGACTTAATGTGAAAATAATGTGACAGAGGAGAGACTGCAATAGAAAGATTTCCTATATCGGTTTCCAAATATGAAGAAAAATTAAAATAAGAGATTCTCCCATTGGAAAGCAAGGAAGAAAAATGCATAACACTGGGAGAAATGAAAGAGTTGGCAGAAAAGATCACCATAAAATGTAGCCAGAAAATGGACAATGATAGTAAATGGACACATGGGACAGAACTCCACTGCTGCAGTACCTGTGATCTTGGAGGTGGAGCATAGGGCTGTAAATCAGAAGACCTGCCTTTTGTTCTTGACTCTGTGGCTGATTCTTTGTGTCTCTTTGGGCAACCCACTTAACCGCTCTGTGCCTCAATTTCCTCATATAGTCAATGTGGATAATATTGACTTTTTACCTTTCTAAAGTGCCTTGAGAACCATAGATGAAAAACACCATATGCCATAGATAAAACACACTGTTTAAGAGCTAAATATTCTTACAGTAAAGCCTCAATGTATTTTATGTTAATTTGGACAAAACTTGTACGTTTTGAAATGCCAATAAATATTTAGATTATGGATCCAACTTGCGGAGACTGCTAATGGCTCACTTTTCCCCAGCCACATTTCCCTTTGTACCTCTCCTCCATATGCTCTCCCACACAGTGACACTCACCACTCATGCATGCTTATCTTCCTGTGCCTGTCTCTCTTAAAAATGCTCATCCCTCTTATGTACACTGCCCAAAGCAGATGATATCTTGTATATCTTTGATATTTCAGGGAGGATGTTAATTGCAAGGTGTTTGAAGTCCTGGAGGTACCAGTCAGCTTGAAATTCAGGCTTGAGAGGAGAGGCTCTGGAATTTCCCAGAGGTATTGCTTTAGGCTATGTCTATACTTAAACCACTACAGGAGCACAGCTGCAGCACTGTAGCGCTTCGTTATGGACACTCACTATAGAAACAGGAGGGGTTCTCCCATTGCTGCAGTTAATTCACCTCCCTGAGAGCTGGTAGCTAGGTCGATGGAAGGGGTTAGGTCTGCTTAATTATGTCACTCAGCCCTGGTCTACACTACGAGTTTAGGTCGAATGTATTAGCGATATTCCGATTGATCCGTGCACCCGTCCACACGACGAAGCCCGTAACATTGACTTCTAGGGCTCTTAAAATCGACCTCGCCACTCCACCCCCAACGAGGGGATTAGCGCTTAAAGTGATATTGCCGAATCGATGTAGACTTAGTGAGGATGCAATTCGACAGTATTGGCCTCCTAAATCTATCCCACGGTGCAACAGCTGACCGCTCTGGACAGCGGTCTGAGCTCGAATGCTCCACCCAGGTAGACAGGAAAAGCCCCGTGAACTTTTGAATGTCATTTCCTGTTTGGCCAGCGTGGTGAGCTGCAGGTGAGCGCAGATCTCATCAGCAGAGGTGACCATGATGGAGTCCCAGAACCAAAGACAAGCTCCAGCATGGACCGAGCGTGAGGTACTCGATCTGATCGCTGTTTGGGGAGACGAAACCGTGCTAGCAGAGCTAGGGTCCAAAAGAAGAAACGCCAAGACATATGCCAAAGTCTCCAAGAGCATGCAGGACAGAGGCTACAACAGGGACGCGCAACAGTGCCGCGTGAAAATTAAGGAGCTCAGGCAAGCCTACCAAAAAACCAGAGATGCAAACAACCGCCCTGGGTCAGAGCCCCAGACCTGCCGCTTTTATGATGAGCTGCATGCCATTCTAGGAGGTGCAGCCAGCACTGACCCACCCATGTGGTTTGACTCCGTATGTGGATCATCAGAACCCACAGAGGAGCATGATGATGATAATGATGCTGTAAATAGCACACAGACACAGCAAGGAAGCGGAGAAGCCCTTTTCCCCCGACAGCCAGGAACTCTGTCACCCTGGAGCCAGTACAGTACGAACCCTCCCAAGGCGTGCTCGATGCAGGAGAAGGGACCTCTGGTGAGTGTACCTCTGTTAAATTAATACATGTTTTATAAGCAAGCGTGTTTAATGATTAATTCGTGGCCAGTACAGCTACAGCTACTGGAAAACACTGTTAACATGTTCGGGGATGGAGCAGAAATCCTCCGGGGACATCTCCAGAAAGATCTCCTGGATGTGCTCCCAAAGCCTGTGCAAAAGGTTTCTGGGGAGGGCAGCCTTATCCTGTGCTCTGTGGTAACACACTCTACCACGCCAGGCCAGCACCACGTAGTCTGGAATCAGTGCTTTGCAAAGCATGGCGGCGTATGGGCCCAGTTTTTGTTGGCATTCAAGCAACATCCGTTCTTTATCTGTCTGTGTTATCCTCAGAAGAGTGATATCATTCATGGTCACCTGGTTGAAATAGGGGAATTTTATTAAGGGGGTATTCGGAGGGGCTCCGTCTCTGCTGGGCTGTTTGCCTGTGGCTGAACGGAAATCTTCCCCGCTGTGACCCACGCGGTGAGGGGGAGGGGGAACAGCGAACATCTTGGATGTGTGTCTGTGGGGTGGGGGGGGGGGGAGATTAGGTTCGCGCTGCATGTTAACCCGAAAACCGCCGCCCCTCACTTTTCAATTGCCAACCTGTTTGTTTTAAATTGCCAGCCCACGGGATGTTTGTTATGGGAAATGAGGGGGTTGCTGTTTGAAAACAATCCCACATGTTATGAAGCTTAAAGAAGCCTATAGAGTGTCTTACCATGGCTGTCTGCAAGCCGAATTCTGTTGCCCGCCGGACCTGCTTGTGTGATCTCACAGCAAACCGGCAGACCCTCAATATAACAGGCACAGTGCAACCTTGGACCAAATGCACATGTGATATGTAATGTTTGGAGCATTGTTCTCTAATGTATCTTTTAAACTACTCCTCTCCCATTTGTTTCCTCCCGCAGCTGCAAATGTTTCAACGCCACCCCTTTCATCACCGTCCCAGAGGCTAGCGAAGATTAGAAGTAAAAAAAAAAAAAAAAAAAAAAAAGGAATCGAGACGATATGTTCTCAGAACTCATGGAATCCTCCCACACTGAGGCTGCCCAGCAGAATGCATGGAGGCAGACACTGTCGGAGTCCAGGAAGGCAGAGTTTGATCGCGCGGAGAGGTGGCGCGATGAAGAGAGTAGGTGGTGTCAGCATGCAGAGAGAAGGCAGGATGCAATTCTGAGGCTGCTGGAGGATCAAACGGAAATCCTCCGGCTTATGGCTGAGGAAAGGCGTATGGTTCAGGAAAGGCCGCCTGAGCCCAGAGCGCCGCTACAGCCCCTGTGTAACCAACAGCCCTCCTTCCCGAGTCCCATAACCTCATCCCCGAGACGCCCAAGAACACGTTTGGGTGGCCTCCGTGCTCCCAGCCACTCAAGCCAAGAGAACAGTCCAAGCAAGAAAGGGCTGGCATTCAATACGTTTTAAAGTGCTGTGTGTCCTTGCCCTTCCCTCATCCCCTCCTCCACCATCCATCCTGGTGCTTCCCTTCCTCCACCACCTCTCCCAGGAGACTGTGGCAGCTACCCCCATAGTTCCCCCTCGGTGTTTTACGAATTAATAAAGAATGCATGATTTTTAAGCAACAATGACTTTATTGCCTCTGCAAGCGGTGACCGAGGGGGGGAGGGCAGGGCGGTTTGGGTACAGGGAAGTAGAGTGAATGAAGGGGTGGGGCTTTTCATTACTGGGGAAAAACAGAACTTTCACACAGCATCCTGGCCATTCATGAAACTGTTTTTCAAAGCTTCCCTGATGCGCAACGCACCCTGCTGTACTCTTGTAATAGCCCTGGTGTCTGGCTGCGCATAACCAGTGGCCAGGCGATTTGCCTCAACCTCCCACCCCGCCATAAACGTCTCCCCCTTACTCTCACAGATATTGTGGAACGCACAGCAAGCAGTAATAATAATGGGAATATTGTTTTCACTGAGATCTAACCTAGTCAGTAAACTTCTCCAGCGAGCCTTTAAACAGCCAAATGCACATTCTACCACCATTCTGCACTTGCTCAGCCTATAGTTGAAAAGGTCCTGACTACTGTCCAGGCTACCTGTGTATGGCTTCATGAGCCATGGCATTAAGGGGTAGGCTGGGTCCCCAAGGATAACTACGGGCATCTCAACATCCCCAACGGTTATTTTCTGGTCTGGGAAGAAAGTCCCTTGCTGCAGCAGCTGAAACAGACCAGAGTTCCTGAAGATGCGAGCGTCATGTACCTTCCCGGCCATTCCACGTTGATGTTGGTGAAACGTCCCTTATGATCCACCAGTGCTTGCAGCACTATTGAAAAGTAGCCCTTTCGGTTTATGTACTCGCTGGCTTGGTGGTCCGGTGCCAACATAGGGATATGGGTTCCGTCTATCGCCCCTCCACAGTTCGGGAACCCCATTGCTGCAAAGCCATCCAGTATGAGCTGCACATTTCCCAGACTCACAACCCTTGGTACAAGCAGCTTGGTGATCGCCCTGGCTACTTGCATGACAACAGCCCCCACTGTAGATTTTCCCACTCCGAATTGATTCGCGACTGACCGGTAGCTGTCTGGCGTTGCAAGCTTCCACAGGGCTATCGTCAGTCGCTTCTCTACTGTGAGGGCTGCTCTCATCTTTGTGTTCTGGCGCTTCAGGGCAGGGGAAAGCATCACAAAGTTCCATGAAAGTGCCCTTACGCATGCGAAAGTTTCGCAGCCACTGGGATTCATCCCAGACCTGCAGCACTATGTGGTCCCACCAGTCTGTGCTTGTTTCCCAGGCCCAGAATCGCTGTTCCACTGTATGAACAAGCCCCATTACCACCATGATGTCCACCTTGCGGGGGGGCCTTTTTTGAGAGAGGTCTGTGTCCATGTCCTCATCACTGTCCTCAGGCTGATGCTGTCCCCTCCTCGCCTCCTGTTGCTCTAGCAGCTCCTGGTTCTCGTTCGCCATATACTCCTGGACAATGCGCGTGGTGTTCATAACGGCGATAACAGTTGCGGTGATCTGATCGTGCTCCCTGCTTTCCCTGGTATGCTGTTTGCAGGACAGTAGAGTGGGAGCAGAAGCGGCGGGTGGATAACAATGGTGTCAGCAATATGGCGCCCGCATGAAAAAAGGCACGAAAGGATTTTTGGCTCCCCCCTCAGTTGCTTTCCCGGAGGGAGGGGGGAGCAAGGGTTAGGCGCCTTCCCTTCTAGCAGCAGATGGTACAATAAGCTCTCCTGGCCCCCTCAAGGATTGAACTCGCAACCCCGGGTTTAGCGGGCCAACGCTCGTACCGCTGAGCTATCCCTCTGCCCGTGTTCCAGGCAGTGCTGAATCTCCCTTAAACAAAACGTAAAAAAGAGAATGACCAGAGTCACTCCGGTCACTCCCATTTATGTCCAAGCGCCCCCAGCCAGCCACAACATAGGCCAGGAGCACACAAATTTCAAGCATATTGTACGATCTGCAGCTAGAAGGCAAGGAGCTTCTGCTATATGGTCCCGCGACCACAACCATTTATGGCATATTGCACCATCTGCCGCTAGAAGGCAAGGAGCTTATGCTGTGCAGTCCCACGACTACCAGCCTCAGGCGGAATAGCCCCCTCAAGGATTGAACTCGCAACCCCAGGTTTAGCAGGCCAACGCTCAGAATGCTGAGCTATCCCTCTGCCCGTATTATAGCGTGACTGAATCCCCACTAGACCTAATGTGCAGGCATACGCTGGAGATGTACGGTAATTGTGAGCAGAGCAGGCTTCTGTAGCAAACAGGGAAACCCCGGAGACAAGGCGCGAAAAAGATTGCTTTCAAGGAGGGAGGGACGGACGTTTGATGGCTTGACGACATGTACCCAGAACCACCAGCGACAATGATTTTCTGCCCCATCAGGCTTTGGGATCGCAACCCAGAATTCCAATGGGCGGCGGAGACTGCGGGAACTGTGGGATAGCTACCCGCAATGCAATGCTCTGAAGGTCGATGCTAGTCTCGCTACTGTGGACACAGTCAATCAACCTCATGGTCTTAATGCTCTTTAGTGGGGACACACACAATCGATTCCATAAATTTGGGTTTTAATATATCGACTTCTATAATTTCGACCTAATTCTGTAGTGTAGATGTACCCTAAGTTACGCAGCTGAAGTCGACGTACTTAGATCTACTTACTGTGGTGTCTTCACTGCGGTAAGTTGATAGCTGATGGTCTCCCGTCGACTCCGCCTGCACCTCTCGCCATGGTGGAGTACTGGAGTCGACGGGAGAGCACTCAGCGGTTGATTTATTGCATCTAAACTAGATGTGATAAACCGACCCCC
Source organism: Chelydra serpentina (assembly GCA_037349315.1). Classification (NCBI taxonomy): domain Eukaryota; kingdom Metazoa; phylum Chordata; order Testudines; family Chelydridae; genus Chelydra; species Chelydra serpentina. The sequence goes on from JBAIAC010000008.1 coordinate 125,994,785, forward strand.
GCTGGATCGATCGCTGCCCGTTGATCTAGCGGGTAATGTAGACAAGCCCTTAGCGACATTGAGCCCAATGCTCCCTACACAGCTCCCACTGAAGTCAGTAGGAGTTGTACCTTTTTGATTCAGGGCAGGATTGGGCCTGTTGGGACAAATTCTGCTTTAAATTGCTTCAGATTAAATGTAGAGTAGAGTAATTCCATTGACTCTGATTTGGATCAACCCCCTGTTTGAGAAATTTGATTGATTTCTGCAGTTCTAGAAGGAATAGCAAGATATTGCCAGTGAACAGTGTGACTATACACTCATTTCCTCTGAGTACCATTCTCTAGTCTGATAAATGGCACCAAATTGCACTTGGTAGGGGCTCAGTGAAAACAGGAAGAAGCCCTGTCTTGCCTCATGATGTAATTCAAACCTGTCAGAATATGTCCTGTTCAAGAGACAGGCTTCTTTGGGTGTTATAGAAAAAAAAAGAAAAAAAAACAATGTAGGAAGTACATTCATGGCCAAAATTAAATTTCTCAAGGACTTGAAATAATAATGGCAAATGGACAGATTCCTCAGTCAACAAACACCTTCTTTCACATGGACGGTGAGGAGAAGTCCTTCAAGTTTCAGCATGGTCTGTGTGATGGTATATTCATAGAATTTTGTTTCTTGTTAATCTTTCTAAACTGAATCTGAACTGATCTGAATGAATGTTTCAAGATGAGACAATTCATAAGGTCTTACATGATGATTATGTGCATTTAAGAGTGATATTGGTGGTAACATTTCCTGCTCTCTGCATTTTTTTCCCCCCTCCCCAATATCAGTGTATGGTCCTATCATAGTGGCTTCAAGGAGAGTTGCTAGAGACAGGGCCGGTGCAAGGAAGTTTCACGCCCTAGGCGAGACTTCCTTGCACCAGCCCTGCGCCTCCCCCCAGCTAACGCCACCCCCCGCAGCTAATCCACGGGGCCCCCCATGGCAGTGGTTCAGCTCCCCTGCCTGGCTGTGGCAGGCTCGGCTCCTCGCCCACAACAGCTTCCTACCCCCCCCCCCCCCCCCCGTGGCGGCAGCCAGTCCCCCCGCCTGCGGCAGCTCACCTCCGCCATCAGCAACAGCTCCTGGGAAGCTGCGTTCTCGGCGATGTTTCGGCAGCCGCTTTCACTGCCGCCAAATCGCCGCCGGGAGTCGCCGCCCCCTAAATCCTGGTGCCCTAGGCGACCACCTAGGGTTGCCTAGTGGGAGTGCCGGCCCTGGCTAGGGAGAAAGAATGACTTACCATCAGGAACTTCCATGGAGAAATCTTGATATTCAGAAATTTACCAAAATCAACTCCATAACCATCTACACTTGAAGACTTGCTAATTTTCATGGACTGATAGCCTGATTATTTTATCCTATGTCACTGTTTGACCCCCATGAGAGTATTTCTGATTTGTTTAGTCTATGTTGCATAAGGACAGCATTGCTGCCTTGCACAGTGAGGTTTTGGTCACTGTGGCAAATTGCCAGCACTACTATGATGGGTCCCGCACTTTCTCTTTTTGTGGGGGGGTTTCAGGGTGCCATTTCTTGCCCCTGAACTGGGGTAACAGCTATCCTACTAGTATCCCAGGGAAGGGGAGTGGAGAGGGAGGGACCCAGGCCTGCCCTCTACTCCAGGTCCCAGCCCAGGGGCCCTATGATAGCAGGTGAACCACTTGTACCAGTGATTCTTTCCCCTGGGCTACTTCCCTCTCCTGACCTTCAGCTTGTGGGGCTTCCTGCCTTCCCTCTGCACAAGCCAGGTGTCCCTTTACCTAGGTTCTTGGTCTTCTTAGCCCACTGCAGCACTTCTCAAAACAACTGCTCTTTGTTCCACCACCAATCCACTCTGCTTCACTCCGCCAAACTGCGCTTTGCTCCACCACCAAACCACTCTGATTCAGCTCCTCCAAACTGCTCTCTGCTCCACCACCAAACCACTCTGCTCCAGCTCCTCCTCTGGCTGATTGAAGCAGGGGGATTTTATCAGGTGACTGGCTGCAGGTGCTCTAATTGGTTTCAGGTGCTTTTAATTAATCTACAGGGAATAAGGCTTCTCCTCATCCTAGATCACTCTCCTGCTGCCTTCTGGCCATGCTGTATCACACCACATAAACAGGTTCATTTTCTCCTCAGATTGTGCAATCCAAAAGGCCTTCATCCTGGGAATTATAGTGAAGGAGAAAAAGGGCCTACTTTACACTATGAAGTATCTATGGGACCTCATAATTTTAGTTAAAAAGTCATGGGACCTAATATTTTAGTTAATAAAAGTTGTTTGTCATGGAAAATTAGGAGAAAAGTCACCTAGATAGGTTTATTGTAAAATAAAGGGTTTCTTCTGTCTCTGACTGAGGCCTTGTGTATATCGGATAATTTACTGGCATAGCTATTGTGGAATAAACTATTTTGCAATAGCTATTGCAGAATAGCTCTCCATGTGGACACTCTATTGTGGAATAAATGGGATTTTATTTCAGAATAATTACCCTGCTTACAAAGAGGAGTAATTATTCTGGATTAAATAATTTATATTCCGGAATAGAGTATCCACATGGAGGAGTCATTTCAGAATAGCAGATTTATCATAGAATAGATATTCTGGAATAGTTTTGTTTGTCAATTTGCCTTGTGTAGACAAGGCCTGCTTTTTCTCAGTGTCTCTCTCTAAGGGCCTCATTCTACAAACACACACATGCTTAACTTCAAGACCATGAGTAACCCTACTGAAATCAGTGGAAATAAGACATACATCTCCCATTCTCTTCATTTCCTTTCTGTTTCTCCCTTCATTCCTTCTTGTTCTTTCCCCCCTTCTTACCATTCATTCTCATACTTCTGTTCTCCTTCTCAATCTATCCTTAGCTCCTTCTCTTCTCCGTTCTCCTCCCCTCTTCTCCTCACTATTTTCTTCATGGATCGGTAGAGAGGTCAATGGTGGAGAAGTCTCAGGAGAGGTGAGGGGATACAGAAAGAAGTAGAGATGGACAGAGGAAGGTTGTAGAAGGGGGGGGGGGGGAGAAAGAATAGTGAGTGTAGAAGAGAGGATGGTGAAAGAGGGCATAAATATACTGAATGCTACTCCCTAGAAAACCTGCCTGGTGTGGACCAGTCAACACAGTGTGGCTATTGTTTGGAACAGTGTTTCTCAAACAGGGGTACATGTACCCCTGTAGGTATACAGAGGTCTTCCAGGGGGTACATCAACTCCTCTAGATATTTACCTAGTTTTACAACAGGCGACATAAAAAGTACTAGCAGTCAGTACAAACTAAAATTTAATACAGACAATGACTTGTTTATACTGCTCTATATACTGTACACTGACATGTAAGTACAATAGTTATATTCCAATTGATTTATTTTAGAATTATATGGTAAAGATGAGAAAGTAAGCAATTTTTCAGTAATCGTGTGCTGTGACACTTTTCTATTTTTATGGCTGATTTTTGTAAGCAAGTTTTTAAATGAGGTGAAATTTAGGGTATGCAAGACAAATCAGACTCCTGAAAGGGTACAGTAGTTTGGAAAGATTGAGAGCCACTGGTTTGGAAAGTGTGCCCCATAATAAACTAAGTCCCACTTAACTGAGTCATTGCCCTGAACGTTCCCCATGATTTAATGGAAAGATTACCACGACTGGGGCTTTCCACATTTGCGGTTATTACAATTGCAAAAGCTCTTACTCTGTGGCCATGCAGACTGCAGTGTCAGAGTTTGTTTACTATTTTTTTTTTGTTCGACTACAGATTATTTCACAACGGAAAGAGCCTCCTATGAATCACTTCCCCTTTCAGCACCTCTCCACCTGAATCTAAAATCATGCATGATGCAGATCATGAAAAGGGGCTCTGGGGTCCACAGCTTAGGAACCACTTTGGAGCATTCAGATCTATTCCTTGGTGTCAGAGTTGGGCAACCAGGTAAAATGAATTACGTGGAAGCTTTTAAAAATCCTACTGCTCAGACCAGAGGCCAGGATGGGACACCACTTCTGACTGCTTAGGACACAATATAATGAGGTTTTAGTTCCTATAGTGATGTCAGGATTCTGTTTTTCACTTATTCCATTGTGCAATAAAGGCGTCTGCTGATAACTCAGCTCAAGTTCTGCTTGCTCCTTACAATCAGCTGAGTGAGAGCTGACTGGAAATGGAACATACTTTTGGTGGACATGTCTATTAAAGTGCAAATGACGTACATTAAGTCTCCAGGATTACTGTTGAGTGTTGCGTGCTGCATAATGTTTGTGAGGGCATTTCTTCAGCGAACAGGCTTTGGAAAATAGCACCACAACATATCCGCTGCTGGATGTTCCTATTCAGGGTCGGCTCCAGGCACCAGCCTACCAAGCACGTGCTTGGGGCAGCACCTTAGGGGGGCGGCGCTCAGGTGTGTGGTTTTTTTTTTTTAAAACATGCTGCAAGGTTGTTGGGGTGGGCGGCCCTCCGCGGCCGCTGCCGCGCTCGCCGCCCTGCCCCCGGCGCTCCGGCCGGCCGGGAGAGCAGGCCCGTGGCTGGGCTCACTGCCCTGCCCCCGACCCTCCCGCCGGCCGGGAGAGCAGAGCCGTGGCCGGTCTTGCCGCCCGCCCCGCGGCGCTCCAGCAGGGAGAGGTGGGGGGGATTGTTGAGGCGCAGTGTTGAGGGGGGGGGGGTTCCGTGGGCGCTGGGGGAGGGTTGTTTTTTTTTGTTTCGGCGGGGCGGTGCTTGGGTTTGTTTGTTTTTGCTTGGGGTGGCAAAAACGTTAGAGCTGGCCCTGTTCCCAGCTGTTGTACCTGAGGCGCTGTGCCAATTTATTTTGCCACTACTGCTGCTGAAGAGCATGGGGTCATGGATAGAATTTACCCGTGAGTTTAACACTTTGGACTGTTCATGGTCATTTTCTATTTTCACCATCTTTTATAGAAATGATAGACCAGTCCTTTCTCATGATTTGAGATTGAACTAGTCAATACGTTATTTCAGAGATTGTACCTACCTGAGATGAACCAATTTTATATTACACACACGCGCACATACATAAGAACAGCTATATTGGGTCAGACCAAATGTCCATCAAGCCCAGTATCCTGTCCTCTGACAGTGGCCAATGGCAGGTGCCCCAAAGGGAATCACCAGAACAGGTAATCATCAAGAGATCCATGCCCTGTCACCCAATCCCAGTTTCTGGCAAACAGAGGCCAGGGACACCATTCCTGCCCATCCTGGCTAATAGCCATTGATGGACCTATCCTCCATGATGAAATCTGTATCTACCTACTTATGTGAGTGCCTCCCAAACATTTAAAAATAGAAATAAATCAAAATCTCTCTTTCTGTTCCTTCCCAGTCTGTAGGAGAAATAGCTTGATTAGCTTTCTGAAAAGGGTGCTGGAATCAAGAGAGAGAATATAAATGTGGAGTAGAGACACAAGAAGCAGAGGACAGATGTCCTGTTGAGAGCAGGACAAAATGAGTCACGAGACATATAGCCAAGGCCCTGTCTACACTGGCAAGTTTCTGCACAGTAAAGCAGCTTTCTGTGGTGTAACTCCCGAGGTGTATACACTGCCAAGCCACTTAGTGCGCAGAAACTGCGCAGTTGTAGCGCTTAAAACCCCGCAACCCAACGAGAGGCGTAGAGCTTTCTGTGCCGGGGGTACAGCGCTGCTGTGCCAGTGTAGACATCGTGATCGATTACAGCACTGCGATTGGCCTCCGGGAGGTGTCCCACAATGCCTGTTGTCTCCTCTCTGGTCCTCGTTTTGAACTCTACTGCCCTGCCGTCAGGTGATCAACCATCATCCCCACCCCATAAATTCCTTTGGAATTTTGAAAGTCTGTGTTAATGTCTGTGAAACGCCCACAGTGATCCACAAATGCCTGGAGAACCATTGAGAAATACTCCTTGTGATTAATGTACTCGGTGGCTAGGTGGTCTGGTGACAGAATTGGAATATGTTGCCATCTATCGCCCCTCCGCAGTTAGGGAAGCCCATTTGTGCAAAGCCATTTACAATGTCACGCACGTTGCCCAGAGTCACAGTCTTTCGGAGCAGGATTTGATTAATGGCCCTGCACACTTCCGTCAATATGATTCCAAGGGTAGACTTTCCCACTCCGAACTGATTAGCAATCGATTGATAGGAGTCTGGAGTAGCCAGCTTCCACAGTGCAACTGCCACGCGCTTCTCCAACGACAGGGAAGCTCTCATTCTCGTGTTCTTGCGCCGCAGGGCTAGGGTGAGCTCATCACACATTCCCATGGATGTGGCTTTCCTCATCCAAAAGTTCTGCAGCCACTGCTTGTCATTCCAGACTTGCATCATGATGGGATCCTACCACTCAGTACGTGTTTCCCGAGCCCAAAAGCAGCGTTCCACTGTGGTCAGTACCTCCGTGAATGCCACAAGCAATCTCGTGTCGTAGCTACTACGCGTGGCGAGATCAATGTCGCACTCCTCTTGCCTTTGTAGTTTTAGGAATAACTCCACTGCCACTTGTGACATGTTGGTCAGAGCGAGCAGCATACTGGTCAGCAGTTTGGGATCCATTCCTGCAGGCTGAGAGAGGCAGGATGTGCAGTACACAAACCATTGAAAGATGGCGCCAAATGCAGATGGAAGCACAGGGATTACTGGGATGCGAAGCAATGCATCACAGGGCATCGGGACTGGACCCAGGATTCCCCGTGACCCCCTCCATCTTCCCACAACTCTTAGCGATGAAAGAGAAAGAGGTGCTGTCAGGGTTCCCTCCCCACTCCAAACTCTGGGGTACAGATGTGCGGACCTGCATGAAAGACCCCCTAAGCTTATAAGTACCAGCTTAGGTTAAAAACTTCCCCAAGGCACAAATTCTTTCCTTGTTGTTGGACGGTATTGCTGCCAAAGAAGCACCTCTCTAAAATCAGGATGGAAGGTAACTTTACAGGGTGATAAAAAGATTTAAAACACAGAGGATCGTCCTCTTGACTTAGATTCACAGCTCTAAAAACAGGAATAAACTACCTCTTAGCATAGGGAAAATTCACAAGCTAAAACAAAAGATAATCTAACGCATTTCCTTTACTTACAATTTCTGTAATTTTAAAGGTATCATTTCAGGTATCTTTTTAGGAGCTGGTTTACCTGCTTGGTCTCTCTCTCTGTCCCGAGAAGGAACAAACAAAGAGAGCACAAACAAAACCTTCTCCTCCCCCCACCCCCAGATTTGAAAGTATCTTCTTTCCCCATTGGTCCTTCTGGTCAGGTGCCAATTAGGTTAATTGAACTGATTAACCCCTTACAGGTAAGTGATTCTGTATCTGGCCAGGAGGGATTTTATGTTAATGCATACATAAAGGTTGTTACCCTTCCCTTTATATTTATGACAGGTGCTCTGTGGGGTAGCTGCCCAGAGTGCACTGCTCCGAATAGCACTGCAAGTTCTGCACGTGTGAACACGCTATTGCGCAGGCAGCTGTCAGTGTGAACACACAACAGTGGTTTCCCTTCTGCGCTTTCTGAGCAGTGCTGTAACTGCCAGCACTGTAGCGTTGCCAGTGTAGACGTGCCTTAAGAGCTGGGTGGACTCTCAAGAGACTGACCTGTAGAGGTCACAACAGAGAGGCAGGTGGCAGAGGGTGACCGGCGAGTGGAACAGTGGCTGGTGAGGCGGTCAGTGGAGAGGAGCTGTGGCTGGCAGGGCAGCCAGCCAGAGCAAGGGCTCAGATGGTGGAGCAAGCAAGATGCTTTTTTTCCCCAGAGGGGAGGTGAACTCACACAGATGCACCTCTGAACCTTGGGTCCTCACTGACCAAAGACAACCACTTTGAGTGGGGTGTGGTGAGGGAACAGAGAGGGGTACAGTAAAGGAACTTTTGGTTGTAGAACTCCAGAACATTAGGCAGAAGACACCGCCCCATGCACTCTGAGATGGGTGTCCTGCTCACAGTTTTATTATTTTGAATCCTGCTTGCATCATTTCCCCTAATTAATGTCGGGTGACTTCCTTCCATTCATTAAAAGTTTCTTTTCTACACTCAGACTCTGTGCTAGCCAGTGGGGACGTATTAGCACTCAGAGGTGCCCGGGGGTGGTGTGTAACTTTTCTAGGTTACTTGGGTGGCGGTTTGAGCCAGTTCTGTGTTGTATTGTTGAAAAGGAACCCCTAGATATTTAACCTGGCCCTGGTTGCTGCTGGCTCCACCTGGCAGAAGAGTTACACATATCTTCCATGGCTGCACTAAATATTCTGGGAAGAGAATAAAGCCAATGATAAGCTTAATAATGGGAGGCCATTCGATTTGAGTGGGATGGTATTTGAGGATGACCACTGCGCTGTCACTGGCCCTCCTCAGGTAAGTGGACAGCATGAGTGTCATTGGCTACATGTATTTGCACAGCTGAATGAAAGGCACTGGGAATGGGGAAAGGTTGGATAACCAGCAATAGGGCAGTTTAGTGGATCTATTAAACCAAGAGTAAAATAAATTAGTTTTTGCTGCCACGAGACTATCCCTTATTCTAAGTGTTTAAATTTAACATGATTGTCGGTCATCTCTTAAACTCCCTTTCTGTCCATGATGAAGAGCTCTGGTTCCACTTTCAACTAGGCTGAGGATCCATTGTAAGAATCTGTGGACCAGGAGAATGACTGATATTTGTGCAATACTGAATCCTGTTGCTACTAACTTGCTTCTTTTTGGAAACGATAACAAGAAGAGAAGAGGGAGCTATGACAGATACAGTGAAACCCCCCTATAGCGCGCCCCGCCATAACACGAATTCGGCTATAACGCGATCATAAGGTGGCTCCCGCTGCCCCAAGCAACAACAACAACAAAAAAAGCATCCGGAGCGTGCTTCCTCGCCTGGAGCCAACCCTGGCTCCATCTCCTCCCCATCTCCCCTGTTCCTTCCCCTCGCCCCTTCCCCCCTGCCTCCGCTTCCCCTTTTGGCAAGAAGGGAAGAGACCGGCTTGAAATTCAAGCTAGTCAGTTTCAAGCCGGTCAGTTTCAAGCCCTCTCTTCTCATCTCCCCAAAGCTGAGAAGTTTGATCAGCTTGAAACTGACCAGCTTGAAACTTCTGCTTTGGGGAGAAGAGAAGAGAGAAGAGAGGGCTTGAAACTGACCAGCTTGAAAGTTACTGGCTTGAGTTTCAAGCCAGTCTCTTCTCTCTTCTCCCCAAAGCGGAGAAGTTTCAAGCTGGTCAGTTTCAAGCTGGTCTCTTCTCCCCAAAGCGGAGAAGTTTCAAGCCGGTCAGTTTCAAGCCCTCTCTTCTCTTCTTGCCAAAGCGGAGAAGTTTGACCAGCTTGAAACTGACCGGCTTGAAACTTCTCCGCTTGGGGGAGAGGAGAAGAGAGGGCTTGAAACTGACCAGCTTGAAAGTTACTGGCTTGAGTTTCAAGCCAGTCTCTTCTCTCTTCTCCCCAAAGCGGAGAAGTTTCAAGCCCCCCAGTTTCAAGCCCTCTCTTCTCTTCTTGCCAAAGCGGAGAAGTTTGACCACCTTGAAACTGACCAGCTTGAAACTTCTCCGCTTTGGGGAGAGGAGAAGAGACCGGCTTGAAAAGGTAATTTTTTTGTAACCCCCCTATAACGCGACCCCGCATTTATCGCGATGGGATTTTTTGGACCCCAATTATCGCGTTATAGCGGGGGTTCACTGTACTGCAACTATGTGAAGTATCTTTGGGGAAATATATTGCATTAAGTGTGTGTATGACTGTGGGTCAGGGACTGTATGTATGGTTGTGTTCTACTTCATTGGGGGAGAGTTACCACAACTATTCAGGAATGAAAACAGTAGAGGATGATTAAGGAAAAATCACTCATATTGTGAACACTTCCAGAGAGGTACCACCTTCTGGGATAAGTTCATATATACGGATTCAAACTGTGTTTCCAGAGACTAGGAAAATAAAGAAAGGGCTTTTAGATTAAAGGGGCTACATTTAAACTGGCTCAGGGCATTCTTTCTGATCCAGTAAATGGACAGGACCTTCTGTCCAAAGGCTCTACCCCTGTGGAAGGGTTGTAAAGATTTTAGCTTACCAGGGCCCCATAAGACTTATGGGTGGCTTCAGTATGTTTATAGGAACTTTTACTGGTTTTATGTTTTTTTCTATAATGCTTTTGCCTTAAGAATAATGGTGCTTGCTTAGAAACTTGTGGTAACTTGTAACTGCTGGCAATACACTGTTCATAGCCCTTGGAGAAAGAAAGCAAAACACAGGCACTGGCCTTTAGGCAGACAGTATAAGACAGTGAGCCTGGTAGCTTTAAAATTTCCAGTCAGGAGGGTGAGAGATGCGAGTCTCTACCCGAGAGAGGTGATTGTTGGGAGTTGGAAACCTTAAGTGGGTGTCTATGAGGGACCACAGAGGGGGAATACAGGTGCAGTTACTATCACAGCTTCAGGGTAAGGGAATGCTGGATTATTGTGGACCACCAATAAAATTATCCAGTGGACCACCAATAAAATTATCCAGCACAACCTGAAATTAAACTGAGCATACAAAATTCAAATACTATGAAGGCAAGAACAGCTAACTATTATCATGTAGAGCGTTGTATTGTTTCAGGTCTGTGCCACTTATTATTTCATTGCAGCCGGAAACAACCCAACACATTTGAAAGACCACTCCATTAGTTATAGTGCAAGAGGTAATCTGGGTGTACATATACCCAGCCCCGTAAGTCCACATCCTAAGAGTACATCTACACAGCAGCTGGGAGGTGTAGTTCCTAGCTTGGGTAGATGACCATACATTAGCTCTGCTCAAGCTAGCATACAAAATGGCAGTGTGGCACAGGTGGAAGGTGGGCAAACCCACCCAACGAAGAAAACATACCTGACTTTGTGACATACCCAAGTGTAAGCAGGGCCTGACTGAGTTCCCCCCTGAGATCTAGTGATGCGCTGGGAGAAAAGACTTCAGGAACAGACTGTGTTTGCATAGACACATCTACTGTGCCTAGGTGTGCAGCATGGTGGAGCTGCTTTGCCAAAATGATCGATTTTGGGTTACAAATCACTCTCGTATTCAAATGCAGGGGCAATGAAATGTTATCCGTATTGTACAAGTAAAGCGAAGCAGAACTGTACTTAGCCTGTCCTGATTTAGGGTCATCCTAAACTGAGCCTCACTTGTGAAGCGGAGGATAGGGATGCCAAATCCCAATAAGGGTGGGTTGGTGGGTGTTTCTACCTTGTGGTGTGGATTTTGCTGAAAGAGTGCTAGGTGCTATTTCCTCTCCTTTTCCTCTCCAGTGTTTGGAGACAGATCTGGTGAGAGTCAATTGAGAGTCATTGTTTCTATTTAGTTGTTACTGGAGCTGAATCCCTGATAAACAGGGGCTATGCCTTAGACCTGGTGTAGGGGCAGTGGTGAAATGAAAGATAGTGCAGAGTCTGTAGTAGAAGTAATGTTTCCTGCTACCCAGTGAAATCACTAAGAGCTGAAAACCCTGGAGAGCTGGATTAAGTGGTGGAACCTCAAACCATGTCAATGCAGAAGTGGTAGTATGTGTCCAACAGTGGCAGCCAGGAGAAGCAGCAGCAGCAAGTGACTAGTGGCAGCAGAGAAAAAAAGAGCAGTAGCAGAGGCATCGGCAAACAGTCAGTTGCAGAGGAGCATGGCAACCACAGAGGCATTGTTTGATGTGCTCCCCTGTCTTTCTGGGTGGGGGGTGGGGGGGACACTTTCTGTGAACACACTCCTCTTTGCTAATCAAGAGCAGCCAACTGTGAGTGGGGCACAGTGGAGGGAGAGGAGAGTGGTGTGTTAGAGGGCTCTTTGTTCTCACTGCAAGGTGAGAAACTGAGGAAAGGGTGCTACCTGACGCACTGTAGGGTTGGGTTTTTGCTTTTGAATGTGGTTGTGGTGTTTTCCCAAACTAATGCTGGGTGCCCTTTAAATAAAAGTTCTCTTTGGTCTACACAGACTCAGTGCTTGCGAGGGGGGAAGTATTGCTGCTTAGAGACACCAAGGGGTAGTGGTAAATCATAGAATATCGGGGTTGGAAGGGACCTTAGGAGGTCATCTAGTCCAACCCCCTGCTCAAAGCAGGACCAATCCCCAATTTTTGCCCCAGATCCCTAAATGGCCCCCTCAAGGATTGAACTCACAACCCTGGGTTTAGCAGGCCAATGCTCAAACCACTGAGCTATCCCCCCCCCAATGTTCCCAGATTACTGGGTGGGAGCTCTGTATTGTTAAGAGGAAGCCCAAGATATTGAACCCAGCCCTTGTTGCTGCCGACTTCACCTGGCAGACGTTCACCACACAGGCGGGGAGGGGGAAGAGTGTGAGTCAGGTGACAAAAGGAAAGGGTGGTGAAAATGGCAGCGCACAATACAGTTATTCATCGCCCTGAATTAGCTTCTACAATCAGTGCAAAGGGCGGGCAGAATTAGGGGACAGAAAAGTCTGTTGCAACTTCAGCTGTAATCTGCCTTGTACAGAATGTGAATTGCAAACCAGATATGGATCCCTCCCTTCCCCAGGCCTATCGGTGCAATTTGTGGACATGAGATTTGAGTGGGAAGTTATTTTACGATTTAAAATAAAATACTTCCCCCTCTGCTTTTAACTTCTGCTTCTTTATTCATTAAAGTCCCAATTCTGCAAAGTGCTGCGCATTCTCATTTCCTGTCAACTTCAATGGGAATTAAGAATCAAAGAACTAAACAACCTGTATTAATATGTCCTGTTAGTACAGCCTGAATGGCAGCCCCCTGCCTCTTGACATGACAGGGAGTCCATTAAACCGGAGTTAAACCTTCATTGCATAGAGTTATGTATTCTACTGAAGGTTGCTAATTAATGAGTTATTAATGAGGTTTATTCATCTACCCTATCTCAATGTTTAAAAAACAGAACAAATGATTACACTGTATTTCACACCCAAAGTAATGACTGTACTGTAAATAGAGAACTATAGAACAAACAGACCCAGCCAGATGCTAGGGGAGGACAGCTGCACCTATCTTTACAGCACATGGTTTTAGGAGAGCTGTGGATCCAAAAGCTATGAAAGCCTGTATGCAGTTCAGCACCAGCAAAGTATGGTTTTCAAAGCTCTTTTATGTCTACCTACCTCTCCTCATCTAAAGAAAATGGCCATGGTACAGCATCACCATTACCCTGCAACTTGTATAGTCATTTACATTAGTGCAGAGTGAGTGTATCATATCACCAATGGTTGCATTTTACACCTATGTGGCATTGGTGTAAATAGCTACACAAGGAGCAGGGCAATTGTTAATCTGGCAGCGGTAAACCCACAGCAGTGCTACATAAACCCTACTATCGGCTGGACACTATCATGGTAGCAGTATTGCAACAGCCAGTTCCTGTCTTTCCATACCACTTACCAGAGGAGGAAGTTTTTCAGCCAGGTCTCTGTTGATAGAGTCACGGAAGCTAGAGGGGAGGTAGTTCTGCTGGGTTACAGGGTCTAACCTTGCTTAAGGTAGGTTTAAAAAAATCATTTCTTTTTCTTTATTTTAATTTCAGGTTATTTTATTCAGGGAAAGGGTCTTCTTAACTCCCTCACTCTCCTGCTGTGTCACCATACAGGGAGCTAGGGACAAGGTGGGGGCATGGTGAGGTGAGCCAAAGGGAGTTAAGAATAGGAGGCAAGCAGCCGGTATGGTTGGGCTAGCAACCATAGCTGTACCATGGTCCTATCAAGATGCAACCTGACCTAAATAACTGTTTGAGCTGAGGACTTAGCAAAGAATAATTGTGCAACTGACCTGTTAATCTAGACTTGCTCAGTATACCCATGCTGAGGTGACTATTCCATGGTACTCTTGTTAAAAGGGTGGCTGAGGGCTATCAGTATGAACTCAGGAAGGGATGAGGAAATTTGGAGCAGGCATTACTTGTGGGAAAGAACAGTGAGAGACAAACTTAGGGTATGTCTACACTTGGAGGTGTGACTCCCAGCTTGAGTAGACATACACTAACTCTGACCAAGCTAGTGTGCTAAAAATAGTAGTGTAACCACAGTACCATGGCAGCAGCGAGTGGTGGCATAGTCTAGCTCCCCCAAGTACAAACCTACCCAGACCCAGTGGTACATATTTGGAGCAGCTAGCCTGTGCCGCTGCTGCGGCTACACTAACATTTTGAGCATGCTAGCTTGATCAGAGCTTGAGTGAGTTAGTCTGCTCTAGCTGGAAATTATACCCCCAACTCCAGGTGTAGACATAGCCTTGGTCAGTTTAGCTGTGGAATGTGAGGTGTAGCAGGACGGACACCACAACTGCTCTCAAGTTCACTCTCTCCCATGACTTGGCACCAGTTGAGTTACATTGAAATGAGAGATCTGTTTTTGGAGTGCGACACCTTCATTTGAAATCAGACGCAAAAAAGTTATACACTGTCTCAACCTTCCCTCAGGTCATTGTACATCAAGTAACTGTGTGGAGAGACTCAGCCTAACACAGAGCCTGCTGGATCATTCCAGTCAGGTCTGTTATAATGGTATAAACTAGTGTTTCCCAAACTTAGGATGCCGCTTATCCAGGGAAAGCCCCTGGCACGCCCAGCCGGTTTGTTTACCTGCTGCGTCCGCAGGTTCGGCCGATCGCGGCTCCCACTGGCCGCGGTTTGCTGTGCCTGGCCAATGGGGGCTACGGGAAGTGGCAGCCAGTATGTCCCTCGGCCCGCGCCACTTCCCGCAGCCCCCATTGGCCGGGCACAGTGAACCCATAGCAGTGCCACTGACTTGAAGGTATAAGTTGTCCCCAAATCTGAAATGGTTGTGGGTGAGGACAAAGTCACAAAGCTCAGCCACCAGGTGTGCCATGGTCTCATCAGGGATACTGTTCTTGACAGCTTGTAGTCCATCCTCATGTGAAATATTGGTATAAAGAGCTTCTACATCCATGGTGGCCAGGATGGTGTTTTCAGGAAAATCACCAATGCATTGTAGTTTCCTCAGGAAGTCGGTGGTGTCTCGAAGATAACTAGGAGTGCTGGTAGCGTAGGGTCTGAGGAGAGAGTCCAAATAGCCAGATAATCCTGCTGTAAGAATGCCGGCGTCCAGGGTTGATGAGGCGTCCAGGGTTTCCATGTTTATGGATCTTGGGTAGCAGATAGAATACCCCTGGTTGGGGCTCTAGGGGTGTATCCGTGCAGATTT
This sequence comes from Chelydra serpentina, assembly GCA_037349315.1. Lineage (NCBI taxonomy): Eukaryota > Metazoa > Chordata > Testudines > Chelydridae > Chelydra > Chelydra serpentina. The sequence goes on from JBAIAC010000008.1 coordinate 126,009,909, forward strand.
TTTCCTGTGCTATAGCAGGGAGTTTCTTGAGCAGATGGTGTAGTTTCTTTTGGTACTCCTCAGTGGGATCAGAGGATAGTGGCCTGTAGAATGTGGTGTTGGAGAGTTGTCTGGCAGCGTCCTGTTCATAATCTGACCTGTTCATTATGACTACAGCACCTCCTTTGTCAGCCCCTTTGATTATAATGCCAGAGTTGTTTCTGAGGCTGTGGATGGCATTGCGTTCTGTATGGCTTAGGTTATGGGGAAAGTGATGCTCTTTGTTCACAATTTCAACCAGTGCGCGTCTGCAGAAGCACTCTATGTAGAAGTCCAGTCTGTCATTTCGACCGTCAGGAGGAGTCCACGCAGAATTCTTCTTCTTGTAGTGTTGGTAGGAGGGTTCCTGTGGGTCAGTGCACTGTTCAGTGGTGTGTTGAAAATATTACTCGAGTCAGAGACGACGAAAGTAGGCTTCCAGATCACTGCAGAACTGTATCATGTTCGTGGGGGTAATGGGGCAGAAGGAGAGGCCCCGAGATACGACAGACTCTTCCACCGGGCTAAGTGTGTGGTTGGATAGATTAACAATATTGTTAGGTGAATTGAGGGTACCACTGTTGTAGCCCCTGTGGCATGTAGAAGTTTAGATAGTTTACTGTCCTTTTTCCTCTGTAGAGAAGTGAAGAGTGCATTGTAAATGGCTTGTCTCGTTTTTGTAAAGTCCAGCCACGTGGATGTTTGTGTGGAAGGTTGGTTTTGTATGAGAGTCTCCAGTTTTGAGACCTCATTCTTGATCATCTTCTGTCTGCTGTACAGGATGCTGATCAGGTGGTTTCTCAGTTTCTTTGAGAGTGTGTGGCACAGTCACTCACCATAGTCAGTGTAGTAGCCCCCCAATCTGAAGCAAATACTCACCAGCAACAACACAGAAACACTAACCCAGGAACCAATCCCTGTAGCAAACCTCGTTGCCTGCTCTGTCCCCATATCTACTATAGCGACACCATCAGAGGACCCAACCACATCAGCCACACCATCAGGGGCTCATTCACCTGAACATTCTATAACAGATTTAAAAGTAGCCATACTTGAACAAAAAAACTTCAGAAACAGACTTCAAAGAGAAACTGCAGAGCTAAAATTCATTTGCAAATTTAACACCATTAAGTTGGGCTTGAATAGGGACTGGGAGTGGCTGGCTCACGACAAAAGCAGATTTGCCTCTCCTGGAATTGACACCTCCTCATCAATTATTGGGAGTGGACCACATCTACCCTGATCGAATTGGCCTTGTCAACACTGGTTCTCCACTTGTGAGGTAACTCCCTTCTCTTCATGTGTCAGTATATAATGCCTGCATCTGTCATTTTCACTCCATGCATCTGAAGAAGTGGTTTTTTACCCACGAAAGCTTATGCCCTAATAAATCTGTTAGTCTTTAAGGTGCCACTGGACTCCTTGTTGTTTTTGTGGATACAGACTAACACGGCTACCCTCTGATAAGTGACAATACAGTTATCTAACAGGCACTGTAAGTGTAGGCCCTGGGTTCTCAGTAGAATTGGTCAGAAATGTTCTGACAATGTTTTTCCATCAAAAAATGCCAATTTATCAAAATGGAAATGTTCCATGGCTCCTGGGTGGGCACTGCCAAGCAGTTCACCTGGTGGGCTGCCGCAGAGCCTGGACTTCCACGCTGCCAAGGAGGTGGGGACTGGAATTTTTCAAAAAATTCCATATCGGTTTTTCCAAAATGGAATTATTTGAAACTTTCCAACCTGGAGAAATCATGCATTTCCAACTCTGACTGCAGGAGGGAAATTCCAGTTCCCTCCCACCTCTAGTTATCAGTAACTCACTGAGAGCTTTTCAGACTGAAAGCAAGCTCTGGTTTTCTCATGTGTAAGGGAGACTCCAAAAGGGACTCATTTATATAGTGTTCCTCTTCTAAGGCCTTGTCTACACTGTGGGCTCTACAGTGGCACAAATGCTGCTGTGTGGTGTAGATGCTTCCTACCATGAAAGAAAGCATTTTACCATCACTATAATTAATTTTCCTCTGCGAATGGTGGTAGCTAGGTCTATGTAAGAACTATTCCACCAACCTAGCTGCTTCTACAGTAGATGTTAGGTTGGCATAGCCATGATGTTCAGGGGTGTGAATTTGTAGCTATGTTGATCTAACTTTAAGTTGATCCACGCTGTAGTGTACTGGACAATTATTATAGAAGTCTATATAGTACTTTTCTTTTTTTCCTAAGGGAAGTGATTACCCTATATTAAGATGATAATGTGACATTGTTGCCTAATGGATAGAGAAATCGTCCTCTTTGCAAGTACCTTGTGCAGTAATAACTCTTAGTAATTCATAGTAATTTATATTAGTTAAAAAGAAGCAATTCACTTACTGTTCTTAAAATATTTAGTTGGTTTAATGAAAGTATTTAGCAACTTATGGCTATTCATTTCTTTGGCGAAGTGAAGCCTTACATGCAATTTGACAACTTTTCCCTTTGTTTGTCTACAATGCAATAACTTTTGAATGCCACATCCGTTCAGGGACCCCGTGAATCTGGTTAGCCAGCAGTTTCAAGCACCTCAATAATTTGTCTGTAGATGGAGGAACTGGTTGACTGCAACCATTAATACATTCCAGCATAACACTACCTCCCATCTCAGCTCTGCTGCTGATCCTCCCAATACAGTTTTAAAATGTTGACTCTAGAGCTAGCCAATTTTTTTCTGTGAATAGTAAATTAACTGCAAAATGCTTTTTTGGGGGTATCAAAACCACTTGCAAATAGTTTTAGCTGAAAAAAGGGAATTTTTTTTCCTGAAAAAGTCAAAAGGGTTCATCCTGACCATCTTGAAATGAAATGTCTGGACTGTTCATTTCTCAGTGACATTTCATGTTGATATTTATTTAGCTATGTTTTACAAAAATACAAAAAAACCTCAGTGCAGTCAGAGGTCATGGTGCTGGATAACGCATCAAGATGTGCCTTGGTGTGTCAAGGAAGCTTTCATTTCCTCAAAGCACTAGTGCCTTCCTAAGGCCTGGTCTACACTAGAAAATTAGGTCCGTTTAACTACATTGGCCAGGGGTGTGAAAAAACACACCCCTGAACAGCTTTAAGACAACCTAAGTCCCTGTGTAGACAATGCTAGGTTGATGGAAGAATTCTCTTGTGGAGGTGGATTATTGATGCCAGGGGTGGCCAAACTGTGGCTTGTGAGCCATATACAACTCTTTTACCATTAAAGTGTGGCGTGCGGAGCCACCCCCCATTCCTCCCCATTCTCCTTGCAGCAGGGTGGTGGCATAGGAGCTTCTGCCTAGTAAGGAGAGTGGTCTCAGGGCTTCTGCCCAGCATGGGGCAGGGGGGGAGGGGTGGTCTTGGGGCTTCAGCAAAATTTGCTAAAGGAATCTTGCCTGAATATATATACATTTAAAATCACCTTTGAGCAAAAACCAAGCATGGAAAATTTCAGACTAAACAGTATTTTGCATAGGTATAAGTATGTGAAGTCCAGAATTACAATAGAATCTGTTTTGCAGTCAACTATGGCGGACATAACCTTTGGACACTATAACACTGCTTATGTGTACTGTGGTTAACATTTAATGTGAGATCCTTAACTTCTACACAGCAAAAACCCCAAATCCAGCAGCAGCGAGTCTTAGCGCCTGTCTCAACTGACCTGGGCGCGCCCATGTACAAAATAGCAGTGTACATGTTCCTGGCTCTGAGACCCTCCTCCCTTGCTGGGTTTCAGAGCCCAGGCTGCAGCCTAAGTGGGAAGGTCTACATTGCTTTCTTTAGCCCCATAGTGTGAGCCTGAGTCAGTTGACCGGTGATCTGAGACTCGCTGCTCCGAGTGGATTGGTTGGTTTGATTTTTTTCTGTGTAGATGTGCCCTAAATGTCCTGATTTTGAGGCATTTAAATTCTCATATTTGCTGTTACGTTAGTTTAGAGTGAGACCATGATTTTCAAAAATGACTAATGAGTTGGTTGCGTCTAATTTTGGGTGCCCGTTTGAGACATGTTAAAGGGGCCTGATTACAGAGGGCAGACGGTCAACACTTTCTTAAAATTGAGCTCCTTTAAAGCGTCTCAAGTTGGGAACCCAAAATTGCTAGTCACCTTTGAAAATCTTGGCTCCTTTTTTGCATTGAATGACAAGTGATGGATTAGTTTGTATGTGTTTATATTCTATATCTATCTTATATTATCCTTGAAACTTTCTTGAGTCATAATGATGGTTTAAAGCAGGGGTGGGCAAACTTTTTGGCCTGAGGGCTGCATTGGGTTTTGGAAATTGTATGGAGGGCCAGTTAGGGGAGGGGGTCGTGGCCCAGCCTTCACCACCTATCTGCTCCTCCCCCGGGACTTCTGCCCCATCCAACCCCCCCGTTCCCTGACAGCACCCCCTGGCACCCGTGCCCCATCCACACACACCCTGCTCCCTGTCCCCTGACCGCCCCCAGAACCCCCGCCCCTGACTGCTGACTGCCGCCCCATCCAACCCCTCCTCTCATTCCTGACTGCCCATCCGGGTTCCCTGCCCTCATTCAACGCCCCCCTGTTCCCCACCTTCTGACCTCCCCAACCCCTATCCACACCCCCACCCCTGACCACCACCCCAAACTCCCCTGCCCTCTATCCAACGCCCCCTGCTCAACGCCCTGTTACGGCACTGCCTGGAGTACCGGTGGCTGGTGGTGCTACAGCTGCACCATCCGGCTGGAGCCAGGCCCCTCCACTGTGCAGCACAGAGCACCGGGTCAAGCCGGGCTCTGAAGCTGCGCTGCCCTAGGAGCTCCCAGCCCCGCCGCCTAGAGCATTGGCCGGCGCCGGGGCATGCTGAGGCTGTGAGGGAGAGGCCGGAGATAGCCGGAGATAGCCCACCTCTGCTCTGTGCATTCAGATACAGTGATAAGGGATTCTTTGTTTCTGAGGGGATATGTGTAAAATGTTTCACTGAATTAAGGCTCAGGGATTATCTACACTGGCAAGTTAAAGCGCTCTAACTTGCTGGCTCCGGGGTGTGAAAAATCACCCCCCTCAGCACAGCAAGTCCAAGCGCTTTAAAGCGCTAGTGTGGACAGGTTCGGCTCCCAGTGCTCGGAGCTAATCCCCTCGTTGAGGTGGACTACCAGGAGCACTGGCATCCGTGACAGCGCTTTGAACTTTGTAGTGTAGACATAGCCTCAGCAGGTTAGATCAGACAAAGAGGAGCTGCATTGACTAGGCCAGGGGCGGGCAAACTTTTTGGCCTGAGGGCCGCATCAGGTTTCGGAAATTGTATGGAGGGCCGGTTAGGGGAGGGGGCTGTGGGCCTCCCCCCGGGACTCCTGCCCCATCCACACCCTCCCTGTCCCCTGACTGTGTAGAGAGAAATCTCTGTATTAAGTATTTCTATGAATCCTTATGATGTTGCATTGTGTTATTTTGTATTAAGTATCTTTATCTTTATGACATTGCATCTGGCATTGTGTTATTTTGTATTTATATGACTTGGCATTGTGCGTCTCTATTTTCATACAACTTTGTATTAGATCCCCATTTTGTATTAGATCCCCATTTTGTATTAGATCCCTATTTGATATGGGAACTTTGTATTAGATCCCTATATAGAAAACTTGTAGAAAACTTTGTATCAAGATGTTATAGCCCCTAAGGATAGTATAGTTAAAGTAGAAGAAACATGTGTCTGTTTGCTAGGAGTAGGATAAGATCTTCCCCCCACTCTGTAATCAATTGCCCTATTGACTGAATGAGGTGTGAATGAGTGAGGCTGGGAAGACACCCACCTCCAGACACTGCCACAGTTGGAGAGGGGATGGGAGCCAGATCCAAGAACAATCAAGTGGCAAAGAAGAGCAGACATATTGACAGGCCTTGGGGATTAGAAGCAAGCACCTTCTTTAGGTAACACCCTCTTTAAGCAGCTTGGGGACAACACTCAGAGAAAAGCAGCACAAAGACCAACGGACACAGACCCAGAGTTTGAATCTGGAGTGGATTTGCATAAGAGGGAAGCTGCTATAAAAGTGAGGTGTCTTGCAGAAGGACCCCGGGTCTCGTCTTGTCACCATCGGAGCATCGATCTGGATCGGCAGAAGCCCGACTCCACCCCTCCCCCATCTAACTCACCTGGCCAGTGCAGTTAAGGGGAGCAACCAGTTGGTAACGACAGCAAGACGGAGTGTGTTTGTGTCTGTGTGTGTGTGAGTGCATGAGTGTGATATATATATCATATGCATATGCTAGAGTATTGATTGATACCTGTATTACTAATAAATGTGGCGTTTTGCCTTAATCCCCTTGAAAAGATCCTGTATAGTACTTTGAGTACAACAACTGCCCCCTGATACCCCATCCAACCCCTCCTCTCATTCCTGACGGGGGGCCCCCCCCCAGGACCTCTGCCCCATCCAACCCCCCCTGCTCCCTGCCCCCTTACCGCGCTGCCTGGAGCACGGGTGGCTGGCGTCGCTACAGCCACGCTGCCCGGCTTGAGCCGGGCCATGCTGCCGCCACCGCGCAGCACAGAGCACCGGGTCAAGCCGGGCTCTACAGCTGCGCTGCCCCAGAAGCTCCCAGCCCTGCCGCCTAGAGCATTGCACCGGCGATGCGGCGCGCTGAGGCTGCGGGGCAGGGAGAAACAACAGAGGAGGGGCCAGGGGCTAACCTCCCGGGCCAGGCAGGGGGGGTCCCGTGGCCGGATGTGGCCCTCAGGCCGTAGTTTGCCCACCTCTGGTTTAAAGGGGTACAAGAGTATTAGCCTAGTAGCTGTGCGTGTGAACCTGATGTATTTTCACAAGATGTTACCACCACTGGCAGTGAGGATACTGAGCCTGTGTTGAAAAAGCAAAACAGAAGGAAAAACGAAAAAGGGAGGGGTGTGTGTGTAACTCCATTACTGGATAAGCACAAATAGATGTATGACACCAAGTATTTTAGCAGTACTTTGAAGATTTCAGAGTTATTTCTGAGCTATGTGAATGGGAACATCATTATTGTGTCAGGCCATTATCAAATAAGCAAGGTATGGTAAACTATATTTCATTTAATACTAAAAATGTACTTATTTGGAAATGTGGCCTGAATCAAAAATCCAGATCCAAATAGCGCTGAACTTTGGGGTTATTCAAAAACCAAACCTGGATCCAAATGTGAAATTTGCGAAGTGCCCCATCCAGATCCAATCCAGCCCCCTGAAGATTGGGAGAGTGTTTTTGGTGTTTTTTGTTTGTTAAAATACTGTATCCAAATATTATTTGGTTTTTAAATGCTGTATCCAATCTGAACTTTAGGGGAGTTTGAAATCAGATGCTGACCTTGGAGTCAAATTTCACAAATTTGGGCCCAATGGTCTGAAAAAACCCACCCTTGCATCTGAACATCAGCATTGCCAACTCATGATTTTAGTGTGAGTCTTAACATTTTTTTTTTTAAGTTCCAGCTTCTGGAATCAAGTGATTAGCTGAGAATCTCACCTTTCATTTTTCTTAAAAGTAAGTTTCTGGGCATCATGGATGTGAAGAAAAGCTTGAGAACGTGAATCCTAAAGGTTGAAAAAACATAAGGCAAAGAAAAAGAACCCTAAAATTATCTGTAGAATCTCATACCTTTAAATTTAATTTCATGATTTCAAGCGTAGTTTTGCAATCTGAACCTGTTGCTGTACTTTTTTAAGATAGTGCAGAAAAAGGAACAAAAAATGCTCATGAAGAAAGATTTGATGACGGCATAATGGTGTCGATTGTTCTCTGACCAGCAAATGTTTCTGGGACTTAATTGTCTTCCACAATGAGTAACATGCTCTGTCTTGTACTAGGATAAAACGGCATTTCAGAACAAGAAACATGTGATTTCTGCTGGGGAGTCTGTTTGTTTATTTATGAAGCATGCTGGTGCTCCTGTATCCATATTAAGGAAATGAGCTGAACCGAAAGGTTGTGTTTGGATGGGATTCTTCACTATCAAAAGAGAGGTATTTCTATACCTCTATGGAAATAAGGGTGGAATCCACTTGGGATGAAATCCTGACTCTGCTATCAATGTCCAAACTCCCAGTGACTTCAGTGGAGCCAGAATTTCACATTTGGTGCACACTCCTACTATAGGAGATCTCTAAAACACCCATTCATCCCCTGTAAGCAGGAGTCTTTATGCTTGGTTGTAAATCCTAGAAATGCTGTATATCTTTTATAAGGCTTGCTCCTGTATGGAAAGCCCATGATCTTAGAAATGGTTCAGTAGTACTGACCACAGAAGTCTTCCTGATTCAGGAAAGCATTACGTCAATGGGGCTTAAGCACATGGTTATAATCGGTTTCCTGAATCAAGGCCTACATGATGTATTGTATTACCTGAAAGAGACTTCAGAGGTGAAATCCTGCCTGGATTGAAGTTGGTGGCAAAACTCCCCTTGACTTCAGTGGGGCTGAGATTTCACCCAAGGTTTCTGCCCCTCTTTGGCAACACTTAGCTTGTCATGCCATTAATAAATTACTCTGAATATAGACATTTTTCAGAGGAAGGAAGTACAGAATGCACTGATACTATCTGTGAGGAGCTTGCTTGCTTTATTTCAATAGCAAAGTCACTTAATTGAACTGTGGGGAGATGCTTTACAGTTCGAACCAGAGAAATCTGCTGAATGATCCAACCTACTGCTCATGTAACATCATCCCAGAAGGCCTCTTATTAATAACCCCTTATACCTCTATAGCACCTCCACTTTACTGAAGTGAGGGTTGGGGAGAAATTAGGCACAAACAAGTAATTCGCACACAGTAAATCTGTGGCAGAAGTGGGAAGAGAACCCAGATATCCTGAGAACTGTGTGCCATAGGCTCATCCTTCCATCACTTACAAAAATACAAATAATCCAAAGTATGGCTACTTATCCTAAATTCTTGTGGGCTTATTCATACGTTGAGGCTTTTTAAATTCAATACATCCCTTTTCGCACCAAGAGGAACTTCATTCAACAGCTCCTTCCCCATAATATGCCTTTCATAACCGCCCTCTCCTTCACTTGCTCTTCCCCCTTCTCCTCTTTCTTACAACTAACTCGCACCGGGCATTTGGTTTACCCCATTGTTACCTCCCTATTTTTGAGGATAGAGTTGTGTGGCTTAAAAGTAACATAAATATTGCAATTCCCACCCCCCAAAATAGATTTGAGACACGTTTTTGTTTTGGTTCAGTAAGATGAGCTGTGGAACACGCGTAGACAAACGGGCTCACATAATATTTGTATCTGGATGATATTTAGACTCCCACATATTATCCCAATGTCTATTGTTTTCTTCTACCCCCAGGCAGGGCACAATCTCATGGGATCCCCTCTTTCTAAGAAGTACCTGAGCTGCTCATGCTCTCTATTCTGATCCCAATGAGGGAAATGAAGACACGCTCTGCTGTGTCACTTCCTTGAACTAGTCCCAAACTCCCTGTTTACCCAAGATTGTTTTCTGGGGATACCTCCAGACCTTGTCCCTCCCCCTAGACTCTGGAGTCTTCAGGCATTAGATTTCCCAGGTGTGTCTGCATAGCCTCTAAATCCCTTGAACGATGACTATTATTGTAACAGGAGTTACAAGATTTACAGGCTGTTGCTTGTGGAATTTACAGAGTTTTCAGGCTCAGTGAGTGTTCTGTAGGCTCAGTTGTTTAAGAATGATGAAAGGTCTGTACTGGTCAATATGCAGTTCACAGCCTTCAGCGCCTGTTAACTCCATATAAGAATCAGCTGTGGGTCCTGTAAGCGCCACAATAATAAACCTTTACATTTCCCAAAGAGAATCTTCTTGGTCTGCAGAGCAGATAAACTCTTCAGGCCTACTGCAGAGTTTCTAATGGTGAGAAAAACTGTTCAGCTCATGAAAATAAGAAAGAAAAACTTGTAGCACCTTAGAGACTAACAAATTTATTTCAGCATAAGCTTTCGTGGGTTAGTACCCATTTCATCATGGAGCTTAGAAACTACCAAATGTGTTTCTACTAAGCAATAAGGTCCAGGTTCAGATACAACTCGCGAGTAAGGTTACTTTATTCCCCGGGGGTTACCTTGACTTCAGTGGAACTACTCGCAGTGAAAGGTATTGTGATGGCTATGACAATATTGTACAATATCCTAGACAAACCGTATGGAATTAAGATAAAATGTATTGAATTAAGCTAAATCTTTTTGAACTAGGTTTAATACCTTTGGGGTCCATTGTATTAAAAATGCAATTGTTCATGTGGAATTGCCTCTAGGAGAAAGAGAATGCTAATATAATTCTTTTGGTTATCAGCCCTTTGAAGCTACCTGCTGGGGAGGTTTGCATATAGTGGTTCAAACTGGATTCGCCAGTGACCGACAGACTAAGGATTTTTGGATAAACAGGCCCTGGGCCTTCTTTCTGAACCAGCAAATGGACAGGACCCCTGGTCCTTGGAGGTCCCCAATCCTTAGGAAAGGGTTGGAAGGACTGGGCCTTCTGAGCTTGTGTGCTTGTTCTGAGCTGAAGCTGTGAGGAACTTGAAATCACAAAGAAACTCAGATAAATTAAACAGTAATAAGCCATCAGGACCAGATGGTATTCACTCAAGAGTTCTGAAGAAACTCAAATATGAAATTGCTGAACTACTAACTGTGGTAAGTAACCTATCATTTAAATCAGTTTCTGTACCAGATGACAGAGGATAGCTAATGTGACACCAATTTTTTAAAAAGGCTCCGGAGGCAATCCTGGCATTTACAGGCTGAAAAGCCTAACTTTAGTACCAAGCAAATTTGGTTGAAACTATAGTAAAGTACAGAATTCAGACACATAGATGAACATGATTTGTTGTGGAAGAGTTAACATGGTTTTTGTAAAGGGAAATCATGCCTCGCTAATCTATTAGAATTCTCTGAGTGGGTCAGCAAATGTGGACAAGGGTGAGCCAGTGGATATAGAGTATTTGGACTTTCAGAAAGCCTTTGACAAAGTTCCTCACCACAGGCTCTTAAGCACCATAAACAGTCATGGGACAAGAGGGAAGGTCCTCTAATCAATCCATAACTGATTAAAAGACAGAAAACAAAGGGTAGGAATAAATGGTCAGTTTTCAGAATAGAGAGGGGTGAACAGTGACTACACTAGAGAGTTTATAGTGGTGCAGCTGCGCCTTTGTAAATTCTGTAGTGTAATTTTGACACAATTAATCCACCCGCAACTGCCAGCAGTAGCTATGTTGGTAGAAGAAGCTTTGCTGCTGACATAGCGTTGTCCACACTGGTGCTTAGGTTGGTGTAATTTACATCACTTGGGGGTGGCTTATTCACACCTCTGAGCAACATAAGTTATACTGACTGTCACAGGGTCCGTGCCGGTTCCTCGCGCTCGTCCCGGCGCCCTGTGTCTGGCTGGTGCAATTAAGAGTCCCAACACCTGTTGTCCTGGTTCACCCAAGTGTCTTTATTTATAGTGCATGTGCAGTTCCCCGATCCCCCAACAGTTAGTGCCCCACAGACCCTCCCCAGGGTCTGCTAGCCCTTTGAGGTTTCCCTCTACTATATGGAGACCGCTAGACCACCTTCCTGTCTCCTCTCAGGCTAGCCCCTTCTCTGGGGTTTGCCCTGGGCTTTATAGCCCTCCTGACTCCCCCAGCTGGCTGCACTTAGCTCAGCCTGTTCCTCTGAGCTTGCCCTCATTAGGGTTTGCAGCTGGGCCACCTGCTGGATACCTGCAGCCCTACCCCTGGCCAGGGAGCAGGCTGCAGCCAGCAGTTTGGCAGGGCTTTAAAGGGGGGTTTTACCCCTGCCCTGCCACACTGACATAAATGGTAGTGTAGACATATCCTGGGACTGTTCAGCTTGGAAAACAGCTGACTAAGCGGGGATATGATAGAGGTCTATAAAAGCATGACTGGTGCAGAGAGGGTGAATAAGGAAGTATTGTTTACCCCTTCACATAGCACAAGAACCAGGGGTCACCCAATGAAATCGATAGTAGGTTTAAAACAAACAAAAGGAAGTGTTTCTTCACAAAGTGCACAGTCAACTTGTGGAACTCATTGCCAGGAGGTGTTGTGAAGGCCAAAACTATAACAGGGTTAAAAAAAGAACTAGATAAGTTCATGGAGGATAGGCCCATCAATGACTATTATCCAAGATGGTCAGGGATGCAGCCCCTTAGGTATAAAATAGGCTTGCATAGGAAGTGCTGTGTGGTACCTTTTAATAGTAGGTAAATACTTTGTTATTAGTCTCTAAAGCGAAAGTAAGCAGGCCTACTTAGGCAGAGTCTCCTGCTGGGATATCACTGTGCAGCCTGGAAATATCTGATCAGAAAGGATTGAGACACAAGTCTCCATTCAAAACAGGGGATGGCCGGGGGAGTCGGACACCTAAAGGGGGTGTTCTTGCTGGATCATAGAGGGGAATACAGGTAGTTGCCCTGAACTATGGCAGATGCTACTAAAAACGAGTGGGGATATCACAATCTGGCCCTAATCTCTTTGCATGAAACTACTTGCCTGTGGAGTTTAATCACTCTCAACCTACATTTGTTAGTTATTTAGTTTATAGCAGTACAAACTACCCAGGCTGTCCCTACTGAGCACATAAATCCTGCCAGGCCAATCCCGAAGTTTATAAACACCTCAGAGACCCAGGGTTTAAATATTTATAGCGAACCGCTCCAAAAATAATACTTACCCCTACTCAAATATAGTCCTATGCTCTAGACCTCATTGCCCAAACTTTCTGCTAGTGTAATTCCTCTGAAGTCAGTAGAGTTCTGCCAACAGAAGATTTGGCTCCATGTTTGGAACAAATGCATAGACAACCTTAGTGTTCCTAAACCAAGTTACTTGTGAGATAGGAGGTTCCAAAATCAATTAAGCCTGTAATGGGGTCCGCTTACCCCGCACTAGGCCAGACAGGGTTGAAACCATGGGATTGACAGCAGAAGTCCCGCCCCCCTGGCAAGACTGGGCATGCTCCAAGTGTTCTAGCTGTATAAAGGGAGGAAGCCCAGCTCATTCAGGGGAGAAGACCGCAGGGGAAGGACCTGCCTGGGGAGTGCCTGCAGAGGGCCACTCACAGCCACTGACTGCACCAGGAACCGAAGCCTTGCACGGCCTGCCTGGATCCCCACGAGTGGAGAAGCCCGTGACAGCGACCGGCCCGGCTGACCACGGAGGACCTGACACCTCATGGGATACCCCAACACGGACTCTGGTAGGGGGTGATCCAGGGAGGGTGGCCGAATGGTACCTCCCACCCCTGGGAAACTCAGCGTGTTTCGGCCGGACCCTCCCCGCTGAGTCAGTGGCGAGTTACCACACTACTGTTCCGGCTGCTGGGCCACCCTGCCCTGCACCCAAGGGTGGGGTTATAGACTCCGGCCGCTAGGCCACGCTGCCCTGCAACAAAGGGTGGTGCTAGAGACTCTGGTCACTAGGCCACGCTACCCTGCACCAAAGGTTGGTATTACAGACTCCGGCCGCTAGGCCACGCTGCCCGACACTGAGGGGTAGCATCAGAGACTCTGACTGGTAGGCCACGCTGCCCTGACCCTAGGGGCGTGGACTGTCACAAAGCCGTTAACCAGAAGTTTAACAAAACTAAACCCAACCATCACCAAACAACACAGCCATGCTTTCTTTTCAAACTTTCATATGTTATAAACAAATTACCAGATTAACTTCAGGCTTCCCTGGAACAATCCCCTCTGCCAACAGACCGCACATGCATAACATAAGGCAGAAAGGAGGCTTTTTTTAGAGGACGGCAGACTTGGGCATTGATTAGGCTGTTTTCATCTTTAAATATGGAGTCACTGCATTGGTGTCAAAATTATTTGCTTTTCTAATGGCTGTTCCCACACACACCCTGCCCAGTGCTCACCCCAGGTGTGTGGCTGCCACTACTCTATCATAAGCAGACCTTTCACTGAATAGCTTTTTAGGTCAGAAGAGACTGATATGATCATTTCATCTGACCTCCTGCATAATGTAGGCCATACCATTTCAGACTGACTGAAATGACCTTGATAAACACCCATAATAAAACAAGGGGAAAATCCTAGTGTTCTTCCCTGCTTTCTCTTGAACTGGTGCTTTCTGTCTTCCAGCCATTCCCTAATGCTACTGCCTTGCTGTATTTGTAGTCATCTGCCCATCCACCGAGATGCTGATGCCCATGTTCCAGCCATTCTCATTTGCTGCTGCTTCTGTCTCTGTATGTTCTATATCCTGTGATCACAGATGAGACTGACTGTGTTATACGTGGCTGTGACACAGCGAATGTGAAGGGCATAAATCAGTAACTGAAACCAATCTCATATGATTGAACCCCATCTGAGTGCCTGATCTAATGTTCATTGAAGTCAGTGGACTTTTGATCGGCTCCTGACTGCTTGACTGGGACCTGCAAGGCTTGGGACATTCTGTTTGATGGCCATTCAAAATAAATCTCAGATCTTCTGGCCTCTCTACCTGCTTTGGTGATACTGTTGCTATCCCCACTCCTTTCCCCATCAGAGTTCATGTTTTACACGGGTTAATTCCTATTATAAGTTTACCCAAATATTCCTAAATATCATTTGAAAAACAGCACTAGCCTCCCTGAATGTGAATATAATCCACATCTTACTATCTGGGAATTCGCCAACCCACTCATTAACTACCCTTCAAATCTGCCGGTAAGTAAGCAGCAGGCCAGCGCTTCCCCTTACTTGTGCCCTCGGCAGCAGACACCACCCGCATTTATGGAATGCCGCAACATTGTGCATCCTGTTTTGCCCCATGGCTGGAATTTGCCCCTGTGCAGGCTAATGGTAGCAGGCCTATGTGGCACTTAGTCCCACTTAAACCACCCAAGTGGGACTTGTATGTTGCTTTGGTCTTGTGTGAGGCAGGCCCTCTGCATAGGGGTGAACTTCACCCCATGTAAGGACTTGCGAGCTCAAGGCCTAATCATGAACATTTTCAGGCCACAAACAAGCAGTTTGGGGAGCTGGTGCGTGGGTGGGGTCTGGTCAAATTTAGAAAAGGGTTTACAATCATGAATGGCTGCTGCTCCAACCTTCTGTATGGGGCCATGACTCAGAAGTGTTATCTTTGGAGCATAGTCCTAGCCATGCTGTCATTTGAGCTTTTTAGAAATCAGGCTGCTAGGCAAACCTAATGCCATGGGGAGGGATTAACTGCGTCTTAAAATCCGTTCTTTAAAAACCACCAAAACCTCATGTAAAAGTGCAGCCTTGCTCTTTTTCTCATTACGCTAATGGCAGCCTCTCCTCTGTTTTGTTTATCTTTTTCACCAGCCTAACGGTGACATTGTGTTGGCTGAGCTGTCGTTCATGAAACTAAAAAGTAAAAGGGATGCTCAATCTAGACTAGCCTAAAATGCCATAGAATAATTGTGGAGCTGGTGGGGTGAATTGGTAGGTGTATTTAGGAGGACCTTCTTGGAGGGGAATGTTCAGCAGGGATGCGATGGGTGATCTGTGCTGGAACAAAGCCCCCTCTTGATCCTTTGTGGGTTTGAGATCAGGTTTCTCTATTGCCATCACAGCCTGGGAAGGGAGTCTAAGACTCCCCACACCAGTGGCCACTCCAGCCTTTTTCTGTCTGAATGGGCACATTGGCCTCAGTACGTTCAGTAACAAGTCGAGAGAGAAAATGGCACAGCTCCATTTTTGGTTCATTCACCCTCTTGGGACGAGGCCATGGGCTTTCTGCCCCCACGTTGTGAAATCAAACGAGATTTTTGTGGTTTATTCCATGGAAGTGCACAGGGATTGGTGTCTGGGAGCTCACTCTCGTGTTTACAAAGTTTGGGAGTGTATGAAACATGAGACATGGCTACAAGGAGCCCAGTCTGATCCAGACTGGCAATTCCCATAAACCTGCCACTGAACACATGCTGTTATAGCATAAACAATGGGAACTATTTAAAGATTATTTTAAATGGGAGGAGCAAAAAGTGGTCCACGCTCTGAGACCAGCACTATCGTTAATGAAGCCCTTGTCCCCTGCCCCCATGAATACCATGCAACCCCCTCCCTTTCCCAATACTACCCTCAGTGACCTCTGCGCAGCCCCCTTCCCATCCTTCCTCACTTTCCCTGGTGTGGCCCAGTGGCCATGCTATGCCTCACAAAATATCATTACTTTGAAGGACATTGCAATGCCTCTCAAATTTGAGGCAGCCAGGCAGGTAACCTAAGCAGCATTCTGGGAGGGGAGTGAGGTCTAGGGGGTTAAAGCTAGGAGGAGCTGGGAGCCAGGACACCTGGGTTCTATCCCTGGCTCTGAGAGAGGAGTGGGGTCTGGTGGTTAGAGCTGGGGAACCGTGTGCCAGGACTCCTGGATTCTCTCCTCAGCTCTGCTGCTGAATTCTGGTGTGTGCCTTAGTGCAGTGGTTTTCAAACTGTGGGTTGTGACTCAGTACTGGGTTATGGAATGGAAGGCACTGGGTGACGGTGGCTCTGGTCAGCACCGCCGACTGGGCCATTAAAAGTCCCGTCGGTGGTGCTGCCCAGCTAAAGTAGGTTAGTGCCTACCTGTTCTCACACCGCGCTGTGCCCCAGAAGTGGCCAGCAGCAGGTCCAGCTCCTAGGCGGAGGGGCCATGGGGTTCTGCGCTTCCGCCTAGGAACCGGACCTGCTGCCAGCTGCTTCTGGGATGCAGCACAGTCTGCGGTACCAGAACAGGCAGGAAGCCTGCCTCTGGACCCCGGCTGTGCCACTGACCGGGAGCTGCCGGAGGTAAGCCCGTGCCCCAACCCAATGCCCCAATCCCCTGCCCCAACCCTGAGCCCCCCTCAAACCAGGAGCCCCCTCCTGCACCCCAAACCCCTCATACATGGCCCCACCCCAGAGCCTGCATCCTGCAGCCCAGAGCCCTGACCCCATCCTGCATCCCAACCCCTTGCCCCAGCCCCTCAAACCTGGAGCCCCCTCCTACACCCCAAACCCCGCATCCCCAGTCCACTCCAGAGCCTGCACTCCCAGCTCAGAGACCTGACCCCCTCCCACACCCCAACCCCCTGCCCCAGCCCTGAGCCCCTCCCGCACCCCAAACCTCTCATTCCCAGCTCCATTGGGTTGCAGGCATCAAGAATTTTCTTCAACTGGGTCGCCAGAAAAAAAGTTTGAAAATCACTGCCTTAGTGTAACAGGCTAGCATTTCTGTGCCTCAGTTTCTCTAACTGTACACTGAGCAGCGTCCCAGTCTGGGAAACCTCTGCTCCTGCCCACTGGGACCATTTGCCCAGCCCATCCTCTGCATCAGCTATCTCTTGGTTTCAGTGGCAGCCTCTTGCTGAACACAGCAAATTGCATAGAGCTCAAAAGGTCTCCACTGAGGCTACTGGGCAGGTTGGGAACCAAACCCCAAAATCATGGGTAAAAGTCAGGCCCTGTGGGGGTGGTCAGGGTCATGTGGGACATAGTAGGGAGGAGAATTCCACCAGCTCAGCTCCTTCCCCTTCCCTTGGTGAGCCATCCCCCTGCGGGCAAAGCTGAGGCTTTATGGCAACCACATTGTAAAATCAAGCAGGATGTTTAGTTTCTTCCATGGAAATCTGCAGTGTTTAATATTGATGGGAAAACTCATAGTCATGTTTGAAAAGCTTTGACACATATTTACCAGGGATTCCTGGAGGTGCCTAACCCTTTCCCCAAACAATAACACATGCCCTTTGGGCCTTTGTCAAAGCGTTAGGCAAGGTTAATTGGTTACAGTGAATAAGAGTGGAAGTCAGAACTCCTGGATTCTATCCCCAAAGTCTGAGAGGGCAGGTGGGATCTAATGGATTAGCGGAGCAGGGGAGGCTGGGACTCAGGACTCCTGGGTTCTGTTTCTGGCTCTGGGAGGTAGGCCCTCTCAGAGGTCTAGAGAGGCCCGGGCCACTTCCAGCTTTTGAGGCCCCTAGCCATAATGAAAATAAAAAATGACGCACATGAAAACAAAATAAGACCTCAAAAAAAGTGAGACATATTATTTGAGTATTATTTTATTTAACAAATGCTTTTCCAGCCTTTTTCTGTGCAAATGCACTAATTATTGAGGAAAAATCTAGCTTTTGTGCAATGTCACAGTTGATATTAAGCATGGCGAGCCCATTCAAACGCTCTTGTCCCATAGTTGAACAGCGATAGTTCTTTACCTGCTTCAACACTTTGAAATGTGTTCACCTGAAGCTACTGATGCAGGCAAACTGACAAAAATACGCAATGCAATTGTGATATTGGGAAACACACCAGAGAGTCCAAGTTCAAGTATTTCTTGAAGCACTTCCTTTGGCTTGCAATCCAATTTAAAGTTCGGGGAATATATTCGTTTGAGGAAGATGACCTCGTCATTGATCTTTTGAGATTTCTTTGTTGTACTGTTGCTGAAATTGTTCAGCTGCAAAAAGTAGATCTTCATTACTCAGTCTGTTGAACTGCCAAAGAAACCTGAAAAGGGTACAAATTAGTCGCAGTGACTCATATCAACATGTAAGACCTGATTGAATAGAGTCAATTATGACGAGGAAGACACTGTACCCTCTAATACTGCTCGGCATCAGATTCAGTAGGTAAGTTGCGACTGGTGGAGAACTCAGATGAAATGCCAATATTCTGTGCTACTAATTTGGACTCAGTCAGGATCGCATCCCATTGTTCATGAATTTATTGAATGTCATTGATAATACTTTCAACGTTATTCCTCTCAATATCAAGTGTAGCGTTGCGGGCTTCAATTACCAGATTAGTTTGGTGGATCATTGTAAGTAGCTTCATCCACAAAGATGACATCAGAATGGATTCAAATGTGGACATGTGCTTCTGAATAGACTGAAGTTCAGTTTGAGCCTGTGCAGTGAGATTGAGAGATTCAAGCTCATTTAAAGCCTTTCTCACTGAATTCAAATGCTGCGCAACTGGTTGAACACCATCAATACATGCAGACCATCTAGCTTTGGACATCCCATGCAGTGAAATGGGAAGATATTGCCTCAGAATTTCCCACCTTTGTGGACTGCTACTGAAGAGATTGTACATTTGTTCATAGAATCATAGAATATCAGGGTTGGAAGGGACCTTAGTAGGTCATCTAGTCCAACCCCCTGCTCAAAGCAGGACCAATCCCCAATTTTTGCCCCAGATCCCCAAATGGCCCCCTCAAGGACTGAACTCACAACCCTGGGTTTAGCAGGCCAATGCTCAACCACTGAGCTATCCCTCCCCCGCAAACTGTTGAACAGTTCCAAAGTAAGTAATTGCCTCCTTGCATGATTCAGCACAGTCAACACCTCCAAGGTTTAGTGTGTGGTTTCCTCAGCTGGATAAAATACTATTTGAATTATGCTCAAGCAGAACTGCTTGTACAGCTTTGTACTTCCCAGCCATATTAGATCCATTGTCATAGACTTGACCAATGCAGACTTGAAAATCTAACTTAAAACCTTCTAGAACTGCTAGTACTTGAGCACCAATTTCTTTTCCAGTTTTTCTCGTGAAACTATCAAACAAAATAAACCTTTCTTCAATTGAAAATTTTGAGCTGTCTACAATCTTAACATATCAAATAACCATAGTAGTCTGTTCCTTGGGAGAACAATCTGGAGTGGCATCAACAATGATTGAAAAATACTTAGGAGTCCTTGTGGCACCTTAGAAACTAACAAATTTATTTGGGCATAAGCTTTCGTGGGCTAGAACCCACTTCATCAGATGCTCTGAAACCCGAAAAATACTTGGTATTTTGAATCTCATCAAGAATTGTTGTTTGTACGAATGACCCATATAGCTCAATAACCTTGTTTGTGTGCGTGTGGAGAGATAATGGACTTGCCTGTGCTTTTGACTCTCTTGCGATTCTCGAACATGTTTAACATGCTCTGATAAAAGTGGGTCATATTTGCTAAGGAGCTCAACTATGCCTAGAAAGTTTCCATTTGCACGATCACCAATACGTTGACTGGAACCAAAGAAAGCCAATCCCTGCTCAGAAAGAAAAAGGATGACATTCAGGATGCGCTCAAGAAGTTTTTTCCAGTTATTACTTTCTGTAGAGAGTTTAGTCAAGAGTAAATTCTCAACTGAACTTTCAGCTGATGCTGCCCTACTGGCTGATTTCCATGCAACATAGTTTTCTTTGTGTGACACTGAACTCTCATGTGATGGTATTCGGTCTTTCAACTTCCTTCAACCTCTGTTAATGTCCAGTCTGATTGATCAGAGAGAACTGATGCATTTGCACCACTTTTGTTCAAAATAAAGCAGGGTTCACAGTACAGAGATTGTTTTTCCATACTCCAGCATAACCAGTCTCTTGTGCAGGTCTCACCATTTGGAAGAGTTTTTGTCAGCAGACGAGTAGGGAAAGCATGACTATCAGCATCTCGTGGAATGTTACTTGGAATTTAAAAACAACTAATTTGAAGAAAAGATTGCATTTGGGCAGCATTGCTCTTGTCAATAATGCCAATGTCAGTCACAGTCAAACCTGTAGTACTCATGAATTGCTCTTGCTACATAAGATCTACATCTTCCTGTTGCTGTTGAGTTTCTTGATCATACACACGATCTTCTGCTGCATCTGTTACTGTTGGCACATCTCCTTCTTGACTACTGTCCTCATGTTCAGGTATTGGCATTGAAATATCACCTGTTGCAGTTGCGGAATTTTCATTATCTGTAGCATTGTTTGTTGGGTAAGGGGTGTTTTCCAGTGGTTTGAGAAATGAAGTTATTGGCTTTGAGCTCTTAGCTGCTGCTTCACTCAGTTTTCGCTGTCTCTTGCTTGCACCACTTTCAAATCTCCTCTTCATAGTGATCTATCTGGTCGATATGTAGCCAATTTACACTTGCAATATTCTGCTATAAACATGTACACAAATGCCGAATGGTACACAAATGCTGAAAAGACTTAAAACAAAGGAATACTAATTAAGAACACAAAATGAAACAGTCAGACAGGCTATTATCCTTATCATTGAATCAAAACTCAAGCACACAAGGTATAATATAACAGGCTGAGATGAAGACAGAGAGATGACATATATATATATATATATATATATATATAGTAAACACAGACACGGATACAGACAGAGGGATAATGTCCAAAAATTTCAAACGTATGTCCTCACTGTACAAGATTGTCCTCACAAATTTTCACCTTGAATCTGGGCCTATAGACTATGAAAGCCTAGGATGATGGCCAAACTACCAAGCTCAACCAACCAGTCACCTCTTTTAGCTACCATATGAAGATAATAATGAGGAATCCTTACACATAAATAATTCCTTAGTCAATTAGATGTAAAACTATAAAGACACTAAAATGTAACAGTTCTTTACCTTTCAACACACACTTGATCCAGCAACAGCCACTAGTAGTGGTTTGTTTATATAATCAGCTGATCTGAGAGGACACGTTCATCACGGTCTGGTCTAATCTTGTGCTATCAGAACCGATATATTTTTATTAATATTTATGAACATTTAAAACTCTTGAATACGGCAAAATCTATATCAGTTAACAAAAAAAATTGTCTTTTACCAAATCACATCTCTTATTTGCTTACATTTTCAGCTCTAAGCTGAGAGTGTCACATTTTGGTCTGATAGGGATGCGCATAAAAACAAGTTGCAAAACTTATCAAATGCCAAAAAATTAACAAGTTTCTAAATTTGAGGCCCCCTTTGAACTTGAGGCCCAGGCCAAATGGCCCCTCTGACCCGCCCCCGCCATAGGCGCTGACTCCGTGGGTGCTCCGGGGCTGGAGCACCCACGGGGAAAAATTGGTGGGTGCTCAGCACCCGCCAGCAGTTCCCCGCCAGCCCCGCGCCCGGACCCAGCTCAATGCCCGGGACGCCGGGTGACGTTGCAGGGCCCCGCCCCCGACGCCGGGTAACGTTGCAGGGCCCCGCCCCCGACGCCAGGTGACGTTGCGGGGCCCCGCCCCCGACGTTGGCTGACATTGGGACGGGGCTGGGGCACGAGCACCCAGCGGAGCCGACAAAAGTCGGCTCCTATGCCCCCCGCCCCCCAATTGGCCCTGTTGTGAGGGGAGTGGGATCTAGTAGTGAAAGACACTGGTTGTCAGATCTCCTAGGCTCTATTTCCAGCTGTGCCACTTAGGACAGGGGGGGCAAACTATGGCCCGCGGGCCACATCCAGCCCATCAAACCATTTAATGCAGCCCTCAGCTCCCACTGGGGAGTGGGATCTGGGGCTTGCCCCGCTACACGCGGCTCCCAGGAAGCAGCCGGCATGACCCCCTCCAGCTCCTACGTAGTACACGGGGGTGTGGCCAGACAGCTCTGCATGCTGCCCCGTCCGCAGGCGCTGCCCCCGCAGCTCCCATTGGCCATGGTTCCCGGCCAATGGGAGCTGTATGGGTGGCGCCTGTGGATGGGGCAGCGCACAGAGCCGGCTAGCCATGCCTCGAAGCTGGAGGGGGTACATGCTTCCAGGAGCTGCTTGCGGTAAGCGCCGCCCGAAGCCCGCACCCCTGAGCGCCACCCACCCCGGTGCCCCAACAGCCTGCCCCATCCCTGATCCCCCTCCCACCCTCTGAACCCATTAGTCCCAGCCTGGAGCACCCTCCTGCACCCTAAACACCTCATCCCCAGCCCCACCCCAGAGCCTGCACCCCCAGCCAGAGCCCTCACCCCTTACTGCACCCTACCCCCAATTTTGTGAGCATTCATGGCCCGCCATACAATTTCTATACTCCGATGTGGCCGTCAGGCTAAAATGTTTGCCCACCCCAATTTAGGACGTTGCTACAAAACTCAGAAAAGCTGGCACACATCCAGTGTAAATAAATAAGAGCAGAGATGTGGATATTCTGCAGAACAAGAAAAATAAAAATACCGATGTACCTAATGTCTGTATGCAGATACAATGAGTATGGGGTAATAAGCAAGATGAATTGGAAGTGATACTAACTGAACTAGATGAGATGATTCTCATAAATGGAATGTGACTATTGGATGGGGAGAGAGAAGGTGTGGGGGGAGTGTTATATAGGCCTTATACTGGCCCCCATGGAAGTTCAATCCTTTAAGAAAAAATAAAAAAATAAAGAGAACAGAGAAGAAATAAAGATGGGCACCTGCTCTGGAATTCATGCCTGGAAAAGACCAAGAATAAATGAACACTAGATCGATTCTATAGATACAGCACACAATCACTAGGATACCGTATTCACGTGGATGTTAACGACATTGATGTCTATTGAGTAGTATAATCAAACATACAATATCGAAGTGGTTTCTAAATAATTACATAGACTATTTCTCTAGAGGTTAGGAGAGAAGGCATCTCTTGTCCACATTTAACTTGACATCAGTTGCAGCAAGATTGGGCTTGTATTTGGCTTGCTTCAGTTTTGGTACCCCACTAAAGTTTAGAAACCCAAGTTTTAAAATTGTAGCCGCAGTTTTAATGGGTGGACCATATTGTCATGGAATTCGTAGGGTTCCATATGTCTTGCAGTGGTACCATCACTGAGTCTCAATGTGACATCAGGAAACTTGCAAAGCTTTTGTGCCAGATCCTTAGCTGACGTAGATCCTTAGCTGACGTAGATTCATGCATTGACTTCAATGGAGGTGTCAGGGTTCCCTCCCCACTCTAAACTTTAGGGTAAAGACGTGGGGACCCGCATTAAGAGCCCCTAAGCTTATTTTTACCAGCTTAGGTTAAAACCCCCAAGGTACAAAATTCCCTGCACCCTGAGAAATGCTTCTTTCGCTGCCACCATCAAATGTCTAACAGGAATCCAGGAAAGGAATCACTTGAACTTCCCTCCCCCCCAAACTACCCCCTCAAGCCGTACACCCCCTTTCCTGGGAAGCTTGAGAACAATCTCCCAACCAATTGGTTACACAGTGATCTAAAAACCCACCCCCTGGGTTTTAACACCATAGAAAACAGTCAGCTTCTTAAAAGAAGGATTTTATTAAAAATAAAGAAGGTAAAATCATCTCTGTAAAATCAGGATGGTAACTATTTTACAGGGCACTTAATTTCCAAACTCAGAGAGATTTCCCCCTCTGGACAAAACCTTAAAGTTACAGAAAACCATGAATAACCACGCCCCCCCCCTGCCCCTTCTAACACAGGGAATACACCAAGCAAAATTAAACAGAAATCTATTCGCTATGCTATCTAAACTTACTTCAGAAAAGGGAGGTTTGATTTTCTGTAGGTTCCTTCTGTCTTCCAAGATCACTCTGACTGACAAAGACACACACACAAAGCCTTCCCCCCTCCCCAGATTTGAAAGTATCTTGTCCCCTTATTGGTCAGATGCCAGCCAGGTCAGGTGTCAGTCTGGCTACCTGTATTTCTTAACCCTTTACTGGTAAGAGGATTTTATAGCACTGCATCAGACCCTCTCCCCCTTCCCTTCACTTATGACAGGAGGTATGCCAGTTTACCCTAGCTGAAGAATTGTCCCTTTTACTGTGACATACAGCTTTTTATTTGTTGTTATGACATCCTTGTCTCAGGAAAGAACATCTTCTCTATCACTGGGCTTCAGGTGCTCCACTTTGCATGTAGATACCAAGGATAGAAGTAGGATAAGCTAGACTAGGTAGCTCTCATAAGCAACATCTAGTTTTGAGCAGGCCGTCACACTGAGAGCCCATGACACCAGAGTTCTGTGAGGTATGCTGGTTGCCTTTGGCCCTGTGGAGTTCAAGATACTGGCTTTAACCTATAAAGCCCTAAGCTATTTAAGACCAGAGGACCTGAGAGACATCCTATTTCCTTGTGCCCTACTGCCTTAGTTGAGATCAGTGGAGGCACTCTTCCACTCCAGAACCTGAATTTGTTAACCTTCCAGACATGCCACAAGGCCCATCTCTATGGAAATATCTACAAGACAAGAGACAACACTCAGCTGTTGCCAAACTCAGCCATTTCAGCCTCACCTGTAACTATTTTTTGTTCAACAATGCTTTGCCCAAACCATGGGAACAGCCCTGGGTATTAGGATGGCTCCCCAATATGCCAACCTCTTCATGGGCCACCTTGAGGCAGAATTTCTGGACAAATGCATCACAAAACCAATGATATACCTGAGATACATCAATGATGTTTTCATCCTCTAGACAGATGACCTTAAATTCCCTCAGATTTGCACCACAACTTCAACAACTTCCTCCCATCCATTAAACTCTCTCTAGAACACTCCTACTCCAGCATCAACTTCCTGGACACCACAATCAGCTTCAGCAATGGAACCCTACAGATAACTACATGCAAGAAACACAGGCATCACCATACCTACCTTCACAGATTCAGTAACCACACCAAACACACCAAGAAATCTGTTATATACAGCTCAGCACTCAGATACCACAGACTATTCTCTGAGAAAAAAGTCCAGCCATACACACCTTGACACACTTAAAACTGCCTTCACCAAATAAGGATGCTCCACCAGAGAAGTAGTTTGCATTGTGGAACAGGTCACCCAAATACTCCAAGAGCACCTGCCTCAATACGGGAAACCCCCCTGCCTCTGACTGCACACCCCTAGTTGTCACCTACCACCCCACACTGGAACCCAGGGGTGCTGGAACAATTTGTATAGTGGGGGTGATGAGAGCCATTGAACCAAACTGTAAATCCTGAATATTATGGAAACCACATCAAGCCACGGGGTGTGGCAGCACCCCCAGCACCTCTAGTTCCAGCACCTGTGCTGGAATTCATTTTGGGTATTATCAAACAGTCATAACCCATACTTGATGCGGACAACATCCTGAAAGAAAGCTTTCCAAAACTCCCTTTTTTGGCCTTCAAACAACCCCATTAAGCTTACAATGGTCATCATCAAAAGCAACCTCCCCACAAAAGAGGAGACACCAACTCAAAGCAGCATCAGACCCTGCCAGAACAAGAGATGCAAAACCTGCAGACATGTCTCCACTGCTACAATGATCAACACCCCCCACAACACACCTTTCAAGATCCATAGGTCCTACACATGCCTATCACAACATGTGCTATACTTCATCCAGTGCACTAAATGCCCCAACAACAGCTATGGGGGTGAAACCAGACAATCACTACACTCTCAAATGAACTCACACAGGAAAATGATAAAAGACAAAAACACCCTATCACCTGTGGTGAACACTTTTCACAAAGTGAGCACTCTATATCTGACCTATCAATCCTCGTTCTCAAAGGAAACCTGCACAACACTTTCAAAAGGTGAGTCTGGGAGCTTAAATTCATAACTTTGCTAAAAACTAAAAATCAAGGACTGAACAGAGATACTGGATTTATGGCTTATTATGACAATCTAACAACCCCCGCCTCCCTGTGACTGTAAATGGGCCACTTCACTTTGAAATATGTATTTACTTTTGCTAAACAATCTGCTCCATCTTGTATCTAGCTGTGTGACAATCTGAGGCCAGGTCTACATAAATGCTGGAACATGAGGTGCTGGCGGCAGGGCCAGCCCACAACATTTTGGCACCTGAGGCGGGGAGCTCAAATGATGCCCCCATGCTCCTTCTCTTGGGTCAAAACTTTGAAAGGTCTCTTTTGCCCTCCTTCCTCCAGCACAGCACTCCACCATTTCTGTGCATCTAGAGCAGAGAGAATACATATGCACCAGCAGCAGACACAATTTCCTACACTCTGGGTCCTAGTGGCGCCCCCCCACATCTGGCACCTGAGGCGGCCGCCTCAGTTCACCTCATGGTAAGGCCAGCCCTGGCTGGGGGTGCTGCTGCCCGTCGTGGCTTGAAGCGGTTTCCATCATAGCAGGGTTTACAGTTTGGTTTAATGGCTCTTAGTACCCCCACTACACACATTGTTCTAGCACCCCTGCTACAGATCTATATCAGCATAACTATTACTCAGGGGCGTGAAAAATCCATGCCCCTGAGCGATGTAGTTATGCCAACTTAATCCCCATGTAGACAGCTCTAGGTTGGTGGGAGAGCCAGGGCCAGCTCCAGGCACCAGCAAAACAAGCTGGTGCTTGGGGCGGCACATTTCTAGGGGCGGCATTCTGGCACCGGCCATGCCGCCCCTAGAAATGTGCCCCCTGGCCGGCCGCCCCAGCTCACCTCTGCTCTGCGCCGCTTCTATCCCTCCCTCCTAGGCTTAAGAGCCTGGGAGGGAGGGGGAGAAGAGAACCCAAGCAGCCACGGCGCACGTCCCGTCCCCCCCTCCCTCCCTCCCTCCCAGGCATGCCCCACTCGCCCCGGCGCTTTGGCCGGGGAGAGCGGAGCAGCCGGCATGCCTGCATGTTCCCCGCTGGCTGGGGAGAGCGGGGGCCGCGGGCATGCCCCGCTCGCTCCCCACCGGCGCTCCGGCCGGGGAGAGCAGGGCCACCGGCGTGCCAGCATGCTTCCCGCCGGCCGGGGAGAGCGGGGCAGCCGGCATGAAGCGCTCGCTCCCCGCCGGCCGGGGAGAGTGGGGCCACTGGCGTGCCAGCACGCTCCCCGCTGGCCGGGGAGAGCGGGGCAGCCGGCATGCCTCGCTCGCTCCCCGCCGGCGCTCTGGCCGGGGAGAGCAGAGCTACCGGCATGAAGCGCTCGCTCCCCGCCGGCCGGGGAGAGCGGGGGCCGCGGGCATGCCCCGCTCGCTCCCCACCGGCGCTCCGGCCGGGGAGAGCAGGGCCACCGGCGTGCCAGCATGCTTCCCGCCGGCCGGGGAGAGCGGGGCAGCCGGCATGAAGCGCTCGCTCCCCGCCGGCCGGGGAGAGTGGGGCCACTGGCGTGCCAGCACGCTCCCCGCTGGCCGGGGAGAGCGGGGCAGCCGGCATGCCTCGCTCGCTCCCCGCCGGCGCTCTGGCCGGGGAGAGCAGAGCTACCGGCATGAAGCGCTCGCTCCCCGCCGGCCGGGGAGAGCGGGGGCCGCGGGCATGCCCCGCTCGCTCCCCACCGGCGCTCCGGCCGGGGAGAGCAGGGCCACCGGCGTGCCAGCATGCTTCCCGCCGGCCGGGGAGAGCGGGGCAGCCGGCATGAAGCGCTCGCTCCCCGCCGGCCGGGGAGAGTGGGGGCCGCGGGCATGCCGCGCTCCCTCCCTGCCGGCTGGGGAGAGTGGGGGCCGCGGGCATGCCGCGCTCCCTCCCTGCCGGCTGGGGAGAGTGGGGGCCGCGGGCATGCCGCGCTCCCTCCCCGCCGGCTGGGGAGAGTGGGGGCCGCGGGCATGCTGCGCTCCCTCCCCGCGGGCTGGGGAGAGTGGGGGCCGCAGGCATGCCGCGCTCCCTCCCTGCCGGCTGGGGAGAGTGGGGGCCGCGGGCATGCCGCGCTCCCTCCCCGCCGGCTGGGGAGAGTGGGGGCCGCGGGCATGCCGCGCTCCCTCCCTGCCGGCTGGGGAGAGTGGGGGCCGCGGGCATGCTGCGCTCCCTCCCCGCGGGCTGGGGAGAGTGGGGGCCGCGGGTGTGCCGCGCTCCCTCCCCGCGGGCTGGGGAGAGTGGGGGCCGCGGGTGTGCCGCGCTCCCTCCCCGCCGGCCGGGGAGAGTGGGGGCCGCGGGCATGCCGCACTCCCTCCCTGCCGGCTGGGGAGAGTGGGGGCCGCGGGCATGCTGCGCTCCCTCCCCGCGGGCTGGGGAGAGTGGGGGCCGCGGGTGTGCCGCGCTCCCTCCCCGCCGGCTGGGGAGAGTGGGGGCCGCGGGCATGCCGCGCTCCCTCCCCGCCGGCTGGGGAGAGTGGGGGCCGCGGGCATGCCGCGCTCCCTCCCTGCCGGCTGGGGAGAGTGGGGGCCGCGGGCATGCCGCGCTCCCTCCCCGCCGGCTGGGGAGAGTGGGGGCCGCGGGCATGCCGCGCTCCCTCCCCACCGGCTGGGGAGAGTGGGGGCCGCGGGCATGCTGCGCTCCCTCCCCACTGGCCGGAGAAAAAGGGGGCCGCGGGCATGCCGCGCTCCCTCCCCACCGGCCGGGGAGAGTGGGGGCCGCGGGCATGCCGCGCTCCCTCCCCACCAGCCGGAGAGAAAGGGGGCCGCGGGCATGCCGCGCTCCCTCCCCACCGGCCGGAGAGAAAGGGGGCCGCGGGCTTGCCGCCCGCGCTTCGAGAGACGGGGTGGTTGTTTTTTTTGGGGGGTGTTTTTTTTGTTGGGGGGGGCGGCGTTTGGGGTTGTTGTTGTTTTTGCTTGGGGCGGCAGAAACGTTAGAGCCGCCCCTGGGGAGAGCTTCTCATCCCACCACCTCTCCAGGAGGTGGATTAACTACACCTACGGGAGAACCTCTCCTGTTGGTGTAAGTAGCGTCTTCACTAAAGTGCTGCAGCGGTGGAGCTGCAGTGCTGCATGGAAAGACAAGCCCGGAGTATGTCTTCCAGACTTGAAGAAGAGCTCTGTGTAAGCTCCAAAGCTTGTCTCGCTCACCAACAGAAGATGGTGTCCAATAAAAGATATTACCTCACCTACCTTGTCACACTGGATTTGTAGCTTATTACAATTCATAACCAAGCAGCCAGGGCCTGTGACTGCAGAGGTGTTAACAGGCCATTTCACTTTGAATGGCCTTACAATATGTGTAAACTAATTATGCTAAACTCTTTTCCACCTCGTATTTGTCCATGACACTCTGAGTATCATTCCCAGACCTGAAGAAGAGCTCTGTGTTAGCTCGAAAGCTTGTCTCTCTCACCAACAGAAGTTGGTCCAATAAAAGATATTAACTCTCCCACCTTGTCTTTTCAAGATAGTGTGTCATAAACTCCATATCAGGAGAGACAATGGGGTATCAATGGTCTACATTCCACATGTAAGAATCTGCCATGGATATTGGGTTGGAGTTATGGTGGCATTAGACATTATTTATGGAAAGTTTCTGGCTACTTCAAGTACAATTTATTATAGTGCCCGTCATTAAAATCTGCTTTTGGCCCTATCTGTATTATAGGTACAATTGTGTTAGGGAATTAGCACGCTAACCGGGTTACAACCATGGAGATAGCTTTTAATCTTAGCTCCAGCTGTTTTGTGCCATTCTGGTGGTGCAAAACAGTCAGAAAGTCAGCTTAACTGGCTAGAGGCATTCAAGGAAGGCCTAGATACTCAGACCTCAGCAGTTCAGGAGCCAAATTAGCAATCAATATTATTCAAAAGAGCCATAGTAGTGTGAATTCGTTGTTTCATTTACTATAGTATTATATATTCATATTTAAACAGTATGACAGGGAAATGTATATATTTCTCCCAGCAAAGTGACTGGCCAACTATTATTATTTTATCTACTACAGTTGGTTAATAACATAGTAAACGCATCCTGATTGGTTAATAATTAAATCAGACAGTGTTTTAATATCATGTATTGCAAAGAGCTGCAGACATTAAGGAGTCACTTGAGGTTCCTGAGCCTCAGTCTGAGTATCACTGGCCTACAGCTAATTTAGCAGCTATCTGCCACTCCCTCAATGGGAGTTCCCATAACAGATAGAGAAGATTACTGCCATGCTCAGTGATGCGATGTCTTTGAAAGTGGCCTAGAACGGTACAGACTATGTATGTTTTCATACCGCCTATCTAATTATATGTCTAACTTGCTGTTCTCTCTCAGCCCTAGGTTTATTTCCACTATTACCGCTTTCCATGTGTCTTGCCTCTCCTTGAGTAGCCATAATTGACTTATTTCCACCCTGAAGTATTAACATACATTTATTCAAGATGAATCTCATTTAAGGCTTCTCTACATGGGAAAGTTTGACCAGTTTTATACCTCTAATTATATAGGTATAGCTCTGTACACTCTTATTCTGGAAATAAGAATGGCTTTTCAGTTTAGCTGATATCCCTTTCCAAATGACATAAGCTAAACATGGGAGCTGGAGGTGTGGGTGGGAGGGAGACACTTTTACTCTGGAATAAGAGTATCCACAGAAAGGGGTTGTCCCAATGTTACTATATCACTTTAAATTCACACCTGAGATTATACTAGAAAAAACCTTTCCTGGGTAGATAAGGGTAGATAAGGGTATTAGTTATTCCCTGCCCCTGTTCTAACTTCTCTAGGTCCCTTGTGTGGTTTTTCTGCCCTCACAGGTGTTCCAATGACCCCCAATTTAGTTTAATCATTAGTGTGCTATTACTCTGCTTTCACTATCAGGTCATTAACAAAAAGTTAAATAACATCAGCCCTAATGCCAACTGTGGTAACCCACTGATGCACATCTCCCCAGGGTACATTATCTTTTCCATTACTCTTTTTTATGATCCTTAAGCTAATATTCAAGCCACATATCAGGGCTTGCTTTCAAGACAATTCTAATACTTTTTAAAAATAAGATTTAATAGAAAACTCCATTAAGAGCTAGATCCAAAGTGCATAGAAGTCAGTGGGAAAGACTTCATGAGCTAAGCATCAGGCCTTAATTCCTTTCTAAAATCCAGCTGTATCACATCTACCTACCATTCTCTTCATTCAAAAAGCTACAATTATATCTAATTATTCATTGTCACTTTTATCCCACATCTAATCTGTATATGGTATATATAGAGGTTTTAAATTCTTCAGTGAAGGGTCTTTGCTTGCACCCATGTCTGTAATGTGCCTAGAACAATGTTGGAAACTGCTAATTATTTTAATGTTTCAATATCATTAATTATTAGGGCTATTACTATGTTTGGCTAATTTGTTTGAAAGCATTGAGAGGACTATGGCCATGTGCAGGAAAGTAATTATTAGTGTCTGACACTCTTTCTCAAAGCTTATCCCATTACCACAGAAATTGGCTATTAAATGGCTTTCCAGGCACTCTACATATCATCTCAGATTTTTTCCTGTTGTATAAAATGAGTTCCTACCATGCTAACATTTATAAACAAACCTCAGGTCTACGCAAACATCACCATGCTTCGTGTTGGAACAGTACACAATAACAGTCAATACATGTGCTCTTTAATTACCAGTTCCTTCCTTATGGGAAAATTGAGTCAGAGGAAAAACAAAGGAAGTTTGTCCTTCATGTGTCAAGCTCAGTTAGCTATTTTCTTTGCTGGTGTCTCTCCTTAATGTAACTAGTGCATCTAACAGGTTTCAACATGTCTAGCACACCTTAGCTAATTCAGTTAAAAGTTAGCACTAGGCATCACAAAATGTTCCATTGGTATTGACCGGGGCTCTGATTCTGAATTGAATGCAGAGAGCCCATTGCAGGGGCAGGGTGGCAGTCTGTGTACAATCAACTGCAGGATCAGGGTGAAATTCCTGGCCACAGTGCCTTTTTGTTTATTTCACAAAGAAAAGAGGCTGCCATGTTTTTTGAGCTTCAAGTGGAAAGGGAAGTAGGTTATGTCAAAAGCATTTAAAAACACTACCTCATAAGCTATGGAAGGAAAACTCCAGACATCTATCACAATTTCAGGATCACGCAATCCTATATCAGGAACAACAAAATTGGATTTTTTAAAATTTAAAACAAATTATCATATGACAACATAAGAGCCAAGAAATGTTCCATTTTTAAGAACCTTAAACCCTGTCTTGAGTGAGTGTCAAACAAAAGGATAAATAAAATAATTATATATGAATTGGTTCCTTGGCTGAAAGATTTACATATGCTAAGAAATCATCTGAAAGAAAGCATATCTTCAGGTGTTGAAAGGGATACACCTTCTCAGGAGTGAATAGGAGAAGGTGGTGACAGCCCTTCACAATTCCCAATCTCACTGCAGATTCCAGTGCTGGAGAAGCTCCTTCCTCCCCACGTTTCACTAAGGGGTTGGGAACATCTCTCCAGAATCCCCTAAATCACCGTGTCCAAGAATTGTGGCAGGTATGCACACACTTTCATAGTAGAGCCACAAATAAAAACGTTGAAAAGAGCTAAGATAGAAAATGTTTCATTGAGTCCACCTAATACCCTACAGCAATGTTCTCCTTCTTCCCTTTAAACTAATCCACACATGAGAGAGACTGGAAATGAACAATTAAGGAATCCAGCCCACTTCTGTATAACCCTCTACCACTTACTACTGTGGCGATATGAAAACTCTGTTAAAATTACAAGCTATCACTTTAAATTTGTAAGGGGCTTTCTGGTCCTGCTTGCAGTCTAGAGAGCTCTACAAGGAAGTGCGTGATCTAGGCTTGAACCAGTTATTCTGCAAAGAACCAGCCTAAAACAAAGTGGGTTGAATTTTGTCTCTCTGTTTGCGGTTCTGGAATGTTAGGGATCTGGATTCTATGAAATAAAGTAGTGCTATACTGCAACCTTTCAGAAAGAGTGTGTATTGGTTTTTTATCTGCCTTCTCTGCTTGTAAGCTGTGAACATAACTATCATCCCACCTGACCCACATCACTTACCCAACCTTAACTTCCCCCTTCTACACAGCATCAAATGCAAAGCTTCTGGTCCTTACCTTCTGGTCACGTTTTAGACCCCTTGGGTGAAATGCTGTTCTCATTGAAGTCAACGACAAAACTTTCATTGACTTAATTAGTGCCAGAATTGTACCCTTTGTACTTATCTGCTTTTGTATCTTATTACATCTGCTTTTCTGTGGTGCTGGTGATGCCCGCTGCCATTCATGCTATCTTCCTGGTTGTTTCTTTGCTTGAAATGACCTCTTAGAATTAGTTCATAAAGCCTCAGGCTGTATTAACTTTTCCATGAATCCCATCCCTTCCTGAGGACAGAGAGAAATTTCCTGGGCAGAGGGAGGGGTCCTTTCAGAGGGGCTCCATTGGAGTAATAGAAGTCACACTGGAAGGTAGCTTGGGGTCAGGGCACCAAGGGACTGAATTGTAGTGGGAGTACAGAACTCCCACACAATATGGCCTTGTCTTCCCATAGATACTCTGTGGTCCACCCAGATCATGACAGGTATGTCACAGCTTTTCAGTGGGAGCGGATTGGGGACAAACCCTATGCCAATGGGAAAATCTGGAGGCACCCGAGTAAGAAAATCCTGGTGGAGTTTCCCTCACTAGTCTTTCTTTGGCTTTTCATGCAGGAGGGGGTGATCTAGGCCATTCTCTTTTATTTTTGTTCTGTAAATATTACCTGGCTCTGTAAAGCAGTTTGTCAAACAGATTGTATGAAATAGGTTGCACAAAATAAAGTGGGTATCACTAACAACAAACTAATAGAAATTAAGTAATAAAAATAATGATATGCCATGCCTCAAGGAGTAAGTTGATCATCTGTTACGGTCAGAAAGAAATTTGCTTGATGCAAATATGATGAAATTATGATGCCTTTGTTTTCTTTGTGCAGTGCCTTGATATTTCTAAGAACT
Source organism: Chelydra serpentina (assembly GCA_037349315.1). NCBI lineage: Eukaryota > Metazoa > Chordata > Testudines > Chelydridae > Chelydra > Chelydra serpentina. The sequence goes on from JBAIAC010000008.1 coordinate 126,044,117, forward strand.
GTGTGCAGAGACAGCAGCCATTTTGTTCTCAGAGTTGCTGAAGCTTGTACACAACACACACACATTCTCTTTGCTTTCTCCTGGAAATTTTACTGTTGTTCTTTCATATTGTTATTTTTCAAAGCTTAAAATAAGTCCCTGATCCTGCAAGCTCTTATGCATATGGTTAACTTTACACATGCCTGTTGTTACACTGGGACTATGCACATAATAAAGGTTAAGTAAATGCATAAAAGTTTGCACGCTCACAGTGTAAATAATTTGAACTACAGGTGTATGGCTGGTGTTTTTTGTTTATGAGGAAGAAAGGAACACTAAATTGCATAACTAGCTCGGTAAAATATTTTTCCCACCTTGCTTTAATGCATCATATTGGCCTTTCATGGTGGCAGGAAAGTACTAGATGGATCAATGATCTATTATGGTATGGCAAATCTGATATTCCTCTGTGTCAGTACTCTTTCAAGTAGTTATGTTACCTTATTTGCTCGATCAGTGAGGTTTCACACTCACAGATGCAAAAACCATTTCAAAGACTTATCTGTCATGTAAGTATATAATACAATTTCCTCTCATTGTTTCTTTTTGGCAATTAAGGCAACGGATTTACATGATAGCAATTTAGCACTATTGTGTTGAGAATCAGACGGATGCAAAGGTCACCTGTTATCTTTCCTCTTAAATGAACAAGAGTTCCTGGCTTATATGAAAACAAAAAATTTCAGTCCCAGTCCATTCCAATCCAGCCTTCTGAAGAAAACAGGAACCATGGGCTCTTAGACTAAAGCTGAACATCTGAGAAGCTGATTTTTTTCATATGCAATTGAACTTTTGCACAGAAAAAGGTATATTTATTTCTTATGAAACAGATTATAAAATTGCACAGGGTGGGTCATTAGGCTGATATAACTGATGTGTATTTCTTTGTTAATGGTACTTTCCTATGAGAGTTAAGGTGAAGTTTAGAGCAGACAGGTTTTAGGTTCTTTTTTTTTAAGCCAGAGTTGTTTATTTTTAAAACATCATTTCGCACTTTTGTTTTTGTTTTTTACATGATTTTAGTCTTTCTTGCTGGTACTTAAAATGAAGGTGATAATAAAGAAATTCAATAGTAGATTCAATCAGAGTAGTTTGGAATAATCCAAAAACATGCTGATTAAAAGTATATCAATATGTGTTTAATCTAATTAATTCCTATTTTTCCCTTTTTTAATTCTCTTCTGTTTCAGTTCTTATATTGTGTCCATCATTGTGGTATCTTACAGTGCCTGTATCTTTATAGGCACCAGCCACATCATACACACGACATTTTTCAACAGATCCTTCTTTCCTTGTTTTGCAAATATAGTAAGGCAAGTTCTGCACTCAGTTATACAGGTTGACTGTCATTGACTTCAATGGGAGTTAGACCAATGTAGCTGAAGTCAGTGGAAGTTGTGCCCATGTAATCAGAGCAGAATTTGGTCCCGTGGGTAAGCTCCATTATCTAGGGCTTTTCTTACTTATTTCTTTTACAGAAATTTGGGTAGGATCTGGGGCAAAAATTGGGGATTGGTCCTGCTTTGAGCAGGGGGTTGGACTAGATGACCTCCTAAGGTCCCTTCCAACCCTGATATTCTATGATTCTATGATTCTATGATCTAGTGCAGCCAATATATTGGATATGAATATATCTAAGGTAGCGCTGGCCAGAAAATAGAAATCCCTTCCCAAGAAAAAAATTGTGGCTTTGAATTATTTTTTCCATACTGAATTGGGAGAAAACATCAATAGTGCAAATTGTCATTGCAGGAAAGGATTACCAGAAACATTCCATTGTGAGTCTCCCAAAAATGGATTTTTTCAGCTTGTTGGCTGCCACCCTGGAAGACTCTTGTCAATTTCACTTTCTCACACAGGCAGAACATGATATTGACAAGAGCCTTCCAGCCAGGCAGCTGGGGGGAGCCACTGTTTAAATTTTCCTGGCAGAAAATCAGATTTTTTTTTAACAGAATTGAAATTTTCCCACAGAAAACTTAATATTTTGAAAAAGGGCATTTTTTTGTCAGAATGATTTTCCGACAGGAAATTTACAGTCAGCTGTTATCTGAGGCCCAAAGGGGGCTTGTTTTGAAAATTGAGTGCATTCAGCTGTATCCCAAAGCTAATCTAGCCTATCTATGTAGAATTTCAAACTGCTCTCATCTATCACCTGATAACCTAATGTCGCAGAATGTATTCTTAACTCTTATAGATGCACTTCATATATGTTTATCATCTTTATAGCACTGGCAGTACAGTAAGTTAGTTTACAGACATAGAGGAGACAAAGGGTGAAACACAAAGCAAATGGCAAAACTCCCATTGACTTTGGTGGAGCTAGGATTTCACCTCAGGTCTCTGCCCCGTGCACGCTTATCTCAGTGGGCAGACGCCTGTGTGTGTAATAGAGCACAAATGTACTCAGGGGGCTGTGCATGGGTTGGAAGTGTTTGCCTGCATAGATCAGTTTGCTGGAGCAGGATCTTTATATATACCCTTCTCCCCTGAGGTAATCTAATTTATGGTACAATAAAAGATATTACCCCACCCATCTTGTCTTTCTAATATCCTGGGACCTACACAGCTACAACAACACTGCAATTCTCCCCCTGAGGCATTAGGGAAAGATGTAAGTCTTTAGGTAGTGGCTGTAGATCGTATCAGGGCCTAGCTGGGTCTTACAGTCTGGTGGGTTAATTTTACTTTTGCTGGGTTGCCCAATAGTTGCGTAATTGAAACTTTGTATTGAAGTTTTTTAATTTTTGTAATAATTTTGTAACAATTGTGCATGAGGTGTATGGAGCCGAAGGCAGGCATCAGGTAAATTAGAATAACACAAATATCCTATATCACCTATGCAGGTAGCCCATGTTACCTGCTGAGAACAGAAGATGCATTATTTCTCAGAGTACATTCTTTTTGTGTGTGCTTGTTTTAAAGTATGGATTTGTAGGGTGATCTTATCGGATTATCATGAAAGACCATTTCAATTTCTGTTTGACAGCATGAAGTATAACCTCAAACTAATACAAAGAAATTCAGGGAGCAAACAAATGCTTGATGAAAATCAAAACGAGCCCGGAAAACTAGCCCCCAATTCTCTAATGTGTGAAATATTGACAATGAATGTTCTAACATCTTTTATTTTAACAGATGATCCGTTTCACAGTCCTGCTAATGCAGTTAGCTCTGCCCATTGTAACAACAGGTAGGAACGCACATTATTTCTAATACCTAAGAAAATTGAATTTTTAATTCCTTTTTACAGTAATTGCTTTATTCCTTATATAATCCTGCAAACCTTACTCAGGCAACAATGCCATCAACGTTAAAGGCATAGAGAGGACTGTTCCCCATTGCCTGTGTTCTGCACTAAGTGTGATATGGACAACATCCTACCCTCACAAGGACTCCCATTGAAATCAGTGGACTGAAATGGACAGACCCTTGACTCTGTGTGGTGCCACATTGACTTTAATGGGACTCTGTGCAGCCAAAGAGGTTTGCCTGCATGTAGCTCATTGCCAGATCAGGGCCTGAAGTAGTACTGCAGGGTTTGGCCCAGTAGAAATAAGGAGAAAAAGCAGTTCCAATTTAGATAGCAATTAACTTAATGTGTTAGATATGAGACCTGTTACCTACTTTCTGTAGATTGTCATGTCAGGTTATGCTCTGTGTGAAAACCAGAGTCAACATTTTCAAACTTGGGTAACTTCAATAGGCGTTTAAGTTGTTTAGCACCTCCTTAAAATCAAGTATCAGAAGGGTAGCTGTGTTAGTTTGGATCTGTAGAAGCGACAAAGAGTTCTGTGGCACCTTATAGACTAACAGACGTATTGGAGCATAAGCTTCCGTGGGTGAATACATGGGTATTCACCCACGAAAGCTTATGCTCCAATACGTCTGTTAGTCTATAAGGTGCCACAGAACTCTTTGTCATTCCTTAAAATCAAGCAACTGAAGCCTGCATCCTGTAAGTTACAATGCAAAGGTGGACCCTTGAATCCATGCAGAGCCATTGAAATCAGTGTGTGTGTGTGTATATCGGGTGGTGGAGTTGGTGGTGGTGGGGGGGGGCTGTGCTTCCATGTAGTTACTTGCAGGATAGGGTTGCCAACTTTCTAACTGCAGAAAACCAAACACCCTTGCCCCACCCCTACCCCGAAGCCCCACCCGTGCTATGCCCCTTCTCTGAGGCCCCACCCCCGCTCACTGCATCTCCCCTCCCTCCGTTGCTTACTCTCCTCCACCTTCGCTCACTTACTCATTTTCACCAGACTGGGGCAGGGGATTGGGGCACGGGGGAGGGGGTGAGGGCTCCGGCTTGGAGTGCAGGCTCTGGGGTGGAGCTGGGGATGAGGGTTTGGGGTGTAGGAAGGGGCTCCAGGCTGGGGCTGAGGGGTTCAGAGTGTTGGAGGGGGGTCCCGGATGGGGCAGAGGGTTGGGGTGTGGGAGAGGGCTCTGGGCTGGAAGGTGGGGCTGAGGGGTTCGGAGTGTGGGGAGGAATAGCTCAGTGGTTTGAGCATTGGCCGGCTAAACCCAGGGTTGTGAGTTCAATCCTTGAGGGGGCCATTTAGGGATCTGGGGCAAAAATTGGGGCTTGGTCCTGCTTTGAGCAGGGGGTTGGACTAGATGACCTGCTAAGGTCCCTTCCAACCCTGATATTCTATGATTCTATGATAAGATGGCACTGACCTCAGGCAGCCCTGGCATTTCCCAGGGACGGAGGAAGTCCATGTGTCTCCTGGGAAGTGGCGGTATGTCATTCTGGCTTCTAGGCGGAGCCCCCCTGGTCAATCCTCTGCCTAGGAACTGGAGGGACATGCCAGCTTCCTCCCAGGAGCCTGCCTGACCCGCTGTGGCCAACCGGACTTTTAGTGCTGACCGGTGCCGCCAGGGTCCCTTTCTGACCGGGGGTTCTGGTCGAAAACCAGATGCCTGGCAACCTAGGACAGGGGCCTGACTTAATTGCCTAAATATGGAGTTAGGTGATTAACTTTAAGCACCAAAGTTAGAGAATTTTGAGCTAGCCTAATAGGTGCTACTCAGTGAAATGTTTCAGGAAAGCAATTACAAAAGGGGCATACATATAGCCAAAGTAAATTCATATTTAAATTGGGACAGATATGCAAGGAAAAACATTTGCATAACTTGGCCAGATGTGTTCTTATCTGCACAATTTGGTCCAATTGAGTGTAACCAAGGCCAGAGACTGGGCCCAAAATGTTTGTAATTTGGACATTCCCAGCACTTATGTTTTCAGTTAGTCTTTGATTATTTTCATTCTAATCAGTAAGTATTTTTTTTAAAAAAAGGATTTATTACAGCTGCATGTCACTGGTTGTTAGTCAAACCCTAGAATTTCATTGAGAAAAATGTCCATGCACCCTGTTGAATAATATGCTCAGACAATTTCTGTCAAAATACGGGCCAGATGTTCACTCTAGTGTAAATTGATCTAGGAGAGGGCCTTATATTCTGCTGGTATAAAATGACATCATTCCACTGTAGCTGAAGGAGCTTCACTGATTGACACAAACTGAACAACCGGCACAATGAATGTTAAGAATGGGTGGAACTCACTGGAACTTCACTGACTTATACCAGCTGAGAATTTGTCTCATAGACATGGAGCTCCCAGGTGGTAAAAATGATTGCTTGATTTTACATATTAAATTGTGCTTTGATATCCAGGATCATCAAGCTTTTTGCTTGCAGATGGACAAACAGAGGCGCCATCTCTTTCCCGCTGCAGCCTTTTTGGAGATGATCACATCAAAACATTTGATGGGTCTTTCTATGACTTTGCTGGGGATTGCAGTTACCTCCTGGCTGGGGACTGTCACAAACATTCCTTCACCCTCACAGGTGAGTTTGAGTAGGATATCAGAGATCAGCAAATGTGGAATATTTTAGGGCTTCAGTATCCACCTATCTTAGATACTTTCACCTGGGGGAAGAATGCTTGCAGAGTTCCCAATGCTGCCTTCTGCCAGAGAAGAGGGATGGCTAAACCAACGAGTCTTGATGACTCTATTGAGGCCAGGCCTATCTGCATAGAGGTCCTGTTCCTCCAAACTGGCTTCTGATGTCCTTTGACACCTGAGTTCTTGCATTGATAAGCTACTGGGGAACCGGGATTTCCTCATTAGCCTTTGTGTAAAGAGGAAAAGTGGGTAGTTTTTAAATGTTGCCAGGATGGTGGAGATTTTCAAAGCTGACTAGGGGATTTAGCCACACGACTCCCATAAAAACTCACACAGATTGTGTGCTGAATCCTTTGAAAATCTATCCACTCAGCACAGAAGCCCATGGGGGTACATAGGTATGTTTAAGGTCAGCATTAACCTATAAAGCCCTAAGCTATTTGAGAGCAGCTGACCTTAGAGACATCCTATCTCCTTGTGCCCTACTGCCATAGTTGAGATCAGTGGAGGCACTCCTCCACTCCAGAACCTGAATTTGTTAACCTTCCAGACATGCCACAAGGCCCATCTCTATGGAAATATCTACATCACTTATTTGCACTGTAGTGTCCAGGAAGTGGATCTCTTGTGTGGACTGGTCCAGGCTGAGGTTGATGGTGGGGTGGAAATTGTTGAAATCCTGGTGGAATTCCTCAAGGACTTCCTCCTTCCCATGGGTCCAGATGATGAAGATGTCATCAATGTAGCACAAGTAGAGTAGGGGTATTAGGGGATGAGAGCTGAGGAAGCATTGTTCTAAGTCAGCCATAAAAATGTTGGCATACTGTGGGGCCATTGCGTAAACATAGCAATGCCACTGACTTGAAGGTATAAATCGTCCCCAAATCTGAAATAGTTGTTGATGAGGACAAAGTCACAAAGCTCAGCTACCAAGTTTGCCGTGACATTATCGGGGATACTGTTCCTGACGGCTTGTAGTCCATCTTTGTGTGGAATGTTGGTGTAGAGAGCTTCTACATCCATAGTGGCCAGGATGGTGTTTTTTGGAAGATCACTAACGTACACTTCACCAAGAAGTCAGCAGTGTCTCGAAGATAGCTGGGAGTGCAGGTAGTGTAGGGTCTGAGGAGAGAGTCCACATAGCCAGACATTCCTGCTGTAAGAGTGCCAATGCCTGAGATGATGGGGCGTCCAGGATTTCCAGGTTTATGGATCTTGGGTAGCAGATAGAATCCCCCTTGTCGGGGCTCTAGGGGTGTGTCTCTGTAGATTTGTTCCTGTGCTATAGCAGGGAGTTTCTTGAGCAGATGGTGCAGTTTCTTTTGGTAACCCTCAGTGGGATCAGAGGGTAATGGCCTGTAGAATGTGGTGTCAGAGAGTTTCCTAGCAGCCTCTCGTTCATTTAATGATGACTACAGCACCTCCTTTGTCAGCCTTTTTGATTATAATGTCAGAGTTGTTTCTGAGGCTGTGGATGGCCTTGTGTTCTGCACGGCTGAGGTTATAGGGCAAGTGATGCAGCTTTTCCACAATTTCAGCTCGTGCATGTCGGCGGAAGCACTCTATGTAGAAGTCCGGTCTGTTGTTTCGACCGTCAGGAGGAGTCCATGAAGAATCCTTCATCTTGAAGCATTGGTAGGAAGATTTCTGTGTGTTAGCGTGCTGTTTAGTGGTGTGGTGGAAATATTCCTTCAGTCGGAGATGGTGAAAGTAGGATTCCAGGTCACCGCAGAACTGTATCATGTTCTTGGGGGTGATGGGGCAAAAGGAGAGGCCCCAAGATAGGACACACTCTTCTGCTGGGCTAAGGGTATACCTGGATAGGTTAACAATATTGTTGAGTGAGTTAAGGGTACCCCTGTTGTGGCCCCTTGTAGCATGTAGGAGTTTAGATAATTTAGTGTCCTTTTTCCTTTGTAGAGAAGCAAAGTGTGTGTTGTAAATGGCTTGTTTAGTTTTTGTAAAGTCCAGCCACAAGGAAGTTTGTGTGGAAGGTTGGTTTTTTATGAGAGTCTCCAGTTTTGAGAGCTCATTCTTGATCTTTTCCTGTTTGCTCTATAGGATGTTGATCAGGTGGTTCCGCAGTTTCTTTGAAAGTGTGTGGAACAATCTCTCACCATAGTCTGTGTGGTATATTGATTTTAATGGATTTTTTACCTTCAGTCCTTTTGGTATGATGTCCATCCATTTGCATTTGGAAAGGAAGATAATGTCTATCTGTATCTGCATGAGTTTTTTCATGAAGTTGATGGATTTCCATTTCATACTGCTAAATTCAGTGCCTTGCATGGTGACAGATTTCAGAGAGGTAGCCGTGTTGACATAAGCCTTACTCTCAGGGCTGGAGTACACACAGTTTGAGCTCTGAAACTGATCTGTGAAACTGGGTGCAAAGCCCTTGTGTGAACATTCTTATTTGGGATGATGAGTGTCCTATTTCAATGTAGTTTAAATAGACTTTATGCCAAATGAAAATGGATATAGCGTTCTCTTAGTCCAAAGTAAGGGATTTGCGCCGCTTTAACTGCATTGGTTTCTGCTCCAATTTAGTAAAATTAATACAATTCTTGAGTGCAGATAAGCCTTTAAATATATTTTACTACACATTTTAAAGGAGCTTTGGATGGATTGGTTTGTGCGATAACCATCAATTAACCATTTAAAGATTGTGAGCCGAGATTTCATGACTGCATTTTAAAAAGAAACATGCTGCTATCGAGTACTGCATGCATCTGTTATCTAGTTCAATCTCAGTATATGGTTTTAGTGCCCTAGTGATATTATTTAACATCACTTTTGTTTTAACATCGTCCTTTTGCTTTAAACCTCAAAGGGCATAGATTTGAAATGAATGACTCCGGTTGCTAAAGACATTAACAAGATGCGCATTTAGAATATTAGCTCTGAATTAATGTTGGGGGAAATGTAATAATGAGTTGGAATGCAACTGATATTAAATAACTTCAAGTACAGCTACACAGGAAATGGAGGTGTGTTTGTAGCATGGATGGGCATAGCTTTAATCTAGCTAGCACTGATAACAATAGTAGTGAAGATGTGGTGGCATGAGCTTCAGCACAGGCTAGCCGCCCCAGTATTAGCCCAACGGGGCCCCTGGGTACATACTCGGGTTGATAGTTCATTCAGAAGTCTGCATCACCATGTCTATATTGCTCTTGTTACCTGGGCTAGCTAGATTGCAGTTAGCATGGATATGCCTCCCTGTGCTAGAATCACACCTTTACTTGTGGTGTAGGTATATCCTTGGACAATTTTGTTACTGGGAATAATCTTATTTGCTGTGCAAAAAACTGATTCTGCATAGGAGGCAGGGAATGTGTGTATGTGGGGGAACAACGGGGAAAGTTAGAGCTATTCAGTTGCTTCAGCCACTGTCTGCTGTGGGGTGTACAGATGAACGCGACTTCAGTTATCATGCCTCTGGGCAAGTACACGTGCACCAGACCAGATGTCACCATTTGAAAAGATATGGTGTAATTTCCTCCCCCCATGCCAATCCCAGTGAGAGGGGGCATGGCAATGGTCCTCCTATTCTGTTTGGGGCTCCATCTTGAAAGGCACTAAGAACTCTAGCTCCAGATCCAGCCAAACACTTAAGCCCACGCTTTAAGCATGTGAATGGTTCCATTGACTTCTGTGAGACACTACTCTTATTTAACCTAAAGCATGTGTTGTTTAAGTCTTTTGTTGAATCAGGCAAGAATGATTAGCACTTTACAGGATCAATCCCAGCACTAGACTTGTGCTCAGGTGTCACAAGGACTGTGATAGCGACTAGTTCCTATGCAGGGGCTAAGGAGATGTGGTGGAAGCAAGGGGGAATTCTTGCTCTGTCTTCCCCCAGTTGCTCTTTCTGCTCCTGTGAAAAGCTAACCACAATCTGACCAATCAATTACTGAATGTTCTACACCAATCTTCATCATCAGTGACCCCAGCCCTTGCCTACATGGCAGCGAGTCTTAAAGGCCGTGTCAGTTGACTCAGGCTTGCACTCTGGGGCTAAAATTAGCAGTGTAGCCCAGCTCTGAAACCTTCCCTGCCCTCTGACCAGATCTCAGAGCCCAGGCTCCAGCCTGAGTCTGAACATCTACATTGCTATTTTTAGCCCTGTAGTGCAAGCCTGAGTCAGTTAACCTGGGCTCTGAGACTCACTACTGCATTTGCTTTTTCTTGCAGTGCAGATGTACCGGTATTCACCTGCTGAGTAATGCTTTGTCTCATCTTCAGGAAGTATACATTCTTTATTGTTTGTATTACTGTAGCGCTTAGGATCCCCAGTCATGGACCAGAATGCCATCGTGCTAGGTGCTGTACAAACACAGAATAACAAGATGGCCCCTGCCACAATCGGTTTTCAATTTAAGTTTAGGAAAAGAGACAACAGATGGATACAGACAGATGTGGGAGCACAAGGAAACAGTGAGATAGTGTTGGTCAGTATGATAGGCAATGATCACAGAACACCAGCACCCTAGAAGATGTCAAGTTTATTGTTGGCATCATGGCAAAGAGAATTTTCAGGAGGGATTTGAAGGTGGTTGAGGAGTTAACTTGGCAGATGTTTCTAGGGAACGCTCCCCAAGCATGAGAGGCAGCATGGGAGAAAGCACAAAGATGTGTGTTTGAGAATTTAACCAGTGGGCGATGGAGCCTGGAATCATGGGCCAATTGGAGACGAACATCAACTGCTTGACAGTGAATGAGAGATGAGAGGTAGGGTGTGTATTGACCTTAAAGTGTCTAGAAAGTGAAGACATGCGGCTTTATACTTGATATAAAAGAGATGGGGAAGCCATTGGAGGAATTCAAGGAGCAGGTTAATTATGGTCAAAGTGACAGCTTAGGACTTTGGTTTTCAACCATTTTCCATTTGTGGATGCCTAAAAAATTTCAAATGGTGGGGCAGACCCCACCCCGGGTCCACAGACCATAGGTTGCAAACCACTGATCTAGAAAAATGATCATTGCAGCAGCATTCTGAATGAGTATGCGTGGGGCAAGACTGCATTTGTCAAGGCCTGAGGACAGGATGTAGCAGTCATCAAGACACAAGATGATGAGAGCTTGGATGAAAGTCTAAGCTGTGTGAATGGATAGGAAAGGCTGTATTTTTGAGATGTTATACAGAGAGAATCTGCGTGATTTAGACATAGCCTGGCTGTGAGGACCTGGAGAGAGGTCTGAGTTGAAGATGGCACAGCGGCTATGATGCTGAGTGACAGGCAGGCTGGTGGTGTTGTCCACAGGGCTTGAGAAATGTGGTGGTGGAGGGTTTGCGGGGAAGATTAGGAGCTCTTATTTAGCCACTTGGAGCTTGGATTTGGGATGGTCTCTTACCCTGTGTTTATGTTGTGCCTGGCACAATGGAACCCTGATCTCAGATAGGGCATCCCAGCACTACTATCCTATAAATAATGAACAACATTAATAATGGTCTTTGCAGATTGGGGCCTACATTTGTATAAAGAAAGGCAATTTTCTCTAAATCTGAGTGCATTTGAAAAGAACATCAATCAAGTAGAAGAAGCTCAATTTCATGAAAAGAAAGAATAATCTCTTGTGTCTTTTCAGGTGACTACCAGAATGGAAGAAGAAACAGCTTCTCTGTGTATCTGGGAGAATATTTTGACATTCACTTGGCTTTGGATGGAACTGTGACTCAGGGGGACAAAAGGTAGACAGCGCAACAGTGAATGATGTCAGCTAGAAAGTGTAGCATCCATGTTATTTTGTGCATTACATCCTGAGCAATCTTTATTTTTCTTAACAGGGTTTCCATGCCGTTTGCCTCCCATGGGATATTTGTAGAGACCGAGGCAGGTTATTATAAGTTATCCAGTGATGAGCATGGCTTTGTGGTGAAGATTGACATCGGTGCAAATATTCAAATACTGTTTACAGACAAGCACTATAATAAAACCTGTGGCCTTTGTGGCAACTTTAATAACTTTGCCGAAGATGACTTCACAACGCAGGAAGGTAAGGCTCAAAATATTTACCTTCGATTTTGACGTACACTCCAGAAGCATTTTTCTTGAGGGCTGATTCCACAACAACACCTGAATCTCAGTGATTTAGCAATGAGTTTTCTTCACAAAATTTGTCACAGTATCGCATTCTGATGTGCCAGTAAGTTATGTGACTAAATCTTTCAATCTTCCTCTTCCCCAAAAATGAATTAGCTTCATGTTTTATCCTTGAGTAAAACAGAGGGCTCTAGGGATACTGTTTTCACAAACTTTTACTCCAGAAGTGGTAATGATGGAACTAAAGTCTATATCATGGACTTTCATGGAAAAACTAGCATAAAGGGTGGATTTACATGGGGAAACACTACTACAGTCAACTCTGTTTTCCACATATGAGGCAACTGGGGATAGGAATGGGGTTTAAATAGCCGTAGAAGTGACAGAATGTGTTTCTTGATGGTACATCTGCATAAAAGAATGGCCCTTCAGTGATCTTTTGGGCCTCTCTAACCTAGGCAGCATGCTTCCCTCAGGAGACCAAGGCTCCTTCTCCACACCAAGGCCTGGTCTTCTGTCTCATACATAAAGGTTTGTAAGTGTGGAGTGGGAAACCCCTGGGATTAATGCTGACAGCGTCTCTCTGTCGGCTTGGCAGGGAATAATGCTACATAGAGCAGCTGCCTCTCAGTGACACATCCTCCCTGCCCAAGACATCTTCCTCAATCTGCAGAGGCCCATTTGTGATACAGAGGTTATGTGGAAGTGCATCTGTGTGTTCAGCGAGCAGGAATGATACTGCTTTGGCTCCTCTCCATCCTGTATATGTCTATACAAATTAGCCCCTTCTAGCTAAGCCCACAAGTGTAAGGATGGACTTGGTTTGACTCTAAAAGGCAGTCCTTGATTTCTCTTGCTTCAGAGGGCCTTTTTCATCTTCAGTCTAAGCCATTCACTCTATGAAGGAAGAAGGTGTTTCCATTGAACTAAATGTTTTATAAAGCGGAGCGAGAGCTGAACCAAATAACAGAGAAGAACTTGGTACTTTTCTAGTAAAGATACCATAAGGATGGCCTGGAAACAGGGGGCACAGTTTCAGCGAATGAAAACCCCGAGTGGGTATAGAATAGTGTGTGCTAAAATGTCTGCCCCTGTCTTTTTCAATGGAAACTGTGAGTGAAAAACACAGCTCACAAAATTCCAACCTGGGCCTCCAGCACCCTAAAGTTTGGGGTGTTACAATTGGGAATTTGATTCAGGGCCTTTTTGAGTGACAATAAACAGGTGGAAGAAGTAAGAGCACGGTCAGTGGATTCAGGACAGGCAGCGGTGTTGCCAGCTACTTTGGTTTAGAGCAGTGTTTCCCAAACTTGGGACGCCGCTTGTTCAGGGAAAGCCCCTGGCGCGCCCGGCTGGTTTGGTTACCTGCCGCGTCCGCAGGTTCAGCCGACTGCGGCTCCCACTGGCCTCCCTCGGCCCACGCCGCTTCCCGCAGCCCCCATTGGCTGGGCACAGTGAACTGCAGCCAATGGGAGCTGTCATCGGCCGAACCTGCAGACGCCGGGTGCACCAGGGGCTTTCCCTGAACAAGCGGCGTCCCAAGTTTGGGAAACACTGGTTTAGAGTAATGGGACAAAACCCATGAATTAGCAATCCTAAAATGTCAAAGATCTCCTTCTACCACTGCTGCTTGAATTCATTCCACGGCCTGTAGACTCAGTGTGCCTGAAAACGGATCTTCCTGCTGAAAACAACGAGGCTTCCAGAAATGCTGACCCAGCGTGGGGGAGTGAATGACAGGGAGACTTTTAAAAATGTATTACAAATAAACAGAGGAGAGAAGGATACAAAGGGCGGGGGGAGGGGGGAATTGCCTGCACCCCTCGATAGACCGCTGTTGGCGTCTCCCTTGCTGTGTCCCTGTAACACCATGGAGGCTCTAATTCTGCAAGCTGCTTTGTGTGGGCACAAGGGCCCTCCTGTGCTGATCAGCTTGCAGTATATAGGTATAAGTTAGCAGCTGTACCTGGCTTTTAACATGAGCCAAGAGATCTTTCATATAAGCTGATCCAGAAAGCATCAGAATGAACCCTATTCAAATAAGAAATACCATCTGTCTACTCCTGTCCATCATAATTTTACTTGCAGTCTCTTAGTCACATTAGCAGTGTGTAAGAATCATCCCAACTCAGATTTCAGTAAGAGAGTGACACAGAGATTGGAATGGTCTCTTTCTATGGCTTGATCCTGCAGTCAACATTCTTATCGGCTTCAGTGCCTCTGTTATTTCCCGTTAACCTTTTGCCCGTGTTTTGACTGTTGGACTGGGACCCATTGATTGTAATCTATAAGAATAATTATGGTTTGGATTTTTGTTGATAACTGAAGCAAGATCCCTTGAGTTTATGAACTAAAATAAAAGTTAAAAAAATAACCACAGAAAAGGACATTGCATAAAGTGTGAGAAGACTGTCAGGTCCTAAAAGACACTGAACTTTGACTTCAGAAAAAGTAGCATCTCTCAGGGTCAGACCCAGAGAAAGAGAGACAGACAACTAATACTAGAGCCAATTCTTATAGTGCAGCCAAAGAGCACCCAGAACGGCTGAGAGGTGTGTGCAAAGGTGCCATTTGCAATCCTTCAGTCCTGGCCTATCCAGTCACTGAGCTGGACCCCAGTGTAAATTAGAGCAGACTGGGGCCCATTATAGCAGCTGGAGATCACTAAGGCACTGGAGGGATGCCCTCAGTCATGATCCCTTTTTAACCCCCAAATGACCCATGTGTCATGGAAGCTGCTATAGTGGTTTTAGATGACCGGAGTGCCCCTCTATACAGGAGGATCCTTCTGTGACTTGGTGATCCATCTTTAGGACAGCCTTGTGCCACTGGAGAATAGGGTCATAATGTTACGAAATTCCCAACTTTGGTTTGCAGAACTGAGCACACAAGTTTGTAGCATTTGGTACCATTTTACATCTGACCAACTGTTGCTTATGTCACAATTTTAACAAAGGAGCTTTTTTTTATATCGAAAATTATTCCTCCCCCCATTTTAGATATGAAAACCATCTGTGCTTAAAAAAATTGGCTGCTTTAGCTCAGAAACAGGGCTGGTTTTGCTTTTACATGACTAACTTCTGATAACATGAGTCTTCTGGTATCGAATGCCACCATCTATTCATCTATTGGCCCCTCATGGGAGGACTCAGTGTACTTTTATCATTACATAGCAGGCCAGAGATGGCAAATGAGGAGGGAAGGCATGAGTGGAGGGAAAGGGAATTTTAAATTTAGTTAACCGTGTATATTCATGTTTATTTTATCATTTCCCTTGTTTGTCTGTACTGTGACGCCTTCCTTTGGTTCTGTACGGAAGCTTAGAGTCAGGCAAAATAATCATACTGGTCCCTTGTGACCTTCAAATCTATGACTCTCACTCTGGAATGAACTTTAAGGAGTAAGTAGTGTAGCAAACCCATGACATCCCAGGATGTCACTACGCTGCACACAGTGGCTGCTTGGCATTTCACAGAATTATAGAAGTGTCGGACTGGAAGGGACCTCAAGAGGTCTTCTAGTCCAGTGGTTCTCAGCCAGGGGCATGCATACCCCGGGGGGTACACAGAGGTCTTCCAGGGGCACATCAACTCATCTAAATATTTGCCTAGTTTTACTACAGGCTACATAAAAAGCACTAGCAAAGTCAGTACAAACTAAAATTTCATACAGACACTGGCTTGGTATACTGCTCTATATACTATACACTGACACGTAAGTACAATATTTATACTCCAATTGATTTATTTTATAATTATATGGTAAAGATGAGAAAGTAAGCAATTTTTCCGTAACAGTCTGCTGTGACACTTTTATATTTTTATGTCTGATTTTGTAAGCAAGTAATTTTTAAGTGAGGTGAAACAAAGACAAATCAGACTCCAGAAAGCAGTACATAGTCTGGAAAGGTTGAGAGCCACTGTTCTAGTCCAGTCCCCTGCACTCAAGGCAGGACTAAGTATTATCTAGACCATCCCTGACAGGTGTTTGTCTAACCTGCTCTTAAAAACCTACAATGATGACGATTCCATACTCTCCCTAGGCAATTTATTCCAAAGCTTAACTACCCTGATAGTTGGGAAATTTTTCCTAATGTCTAACCCAGGGATCGGCAACCTTCGGGACGTGGCCCATTAGGGAAATCCGCTGGCGGGCCAGGACGGTTTGTTTACCTGCAGCGTACACAGGTTCGGCCGATCGCAGCTCCTACTGGCTGTGGTTCGCCGTTCCAGGCCAATGGGGGCTGCGGGAAGCAGTGTGGGCCGAGGGATGTGCTGGCTGCCACTTCCCGCAGCCCCCATTGGCCTGGAACAGCGAACCATGGCCAGTGGCAGCTGTGATCGGCTGAACCTGCGGATGCTGCGGGTAAACAAACCATCCCGGCCCACCAGAGGATTCCCCTGATGGGCCACGTCCTGAAGGTTGCCGATCCCTTAACATCCCTTCCTGCAATTTAAGCCCATTACTTTTTGTCCTATCCTCAGAGGTTAACGAGAACAATTTTTCTCCCTCCTCCTTGTAACAACCTATTATGTACTTGAAAACTGTTATCATGTCCCCTCTCAGTCTTCTCTTCTCCAGACTAAGCAAACTCATTTTTTTCAATCTTCTCAGATAGGTCATATTTTGTAGACCTTTAATCATTTTTTGTTGCTCTTCTCTGGACTTTCTCCAATTTGTCTACATCTTTCCTGAAATGTGGCGCCCAGAACGGAACACAATATTCCAGTTAAGGCCTTATCAGCATGGAATAAAGTGGGAGAATTACTTCTTGTGTCTTGCTAACAACACTCCTGCTAATATCCCAGAATGATGTTCGGTTTTTTTGCAACAGTGTTACACTGTTGACTCATATTTAGCTTGGGATCCATTATGACCCCAGATCCCTTTCTGCAGTACTCTTTTCTAAGCAGTCATTTCCCATTTTGTATGTGTGCAACTGATTGTCCCTTCCTAAGTGGAGTACTTTGTGTTTGTCCTTATTGAATTTCATCCTATTTACTTCAGACCATTTCTCCAGTTTGTCCAGATCATTTTGAATTATAATCCTATCCTCCAAAGCACTTGCAACACCTCCGAGCTTGGTATTGTCTATGCCATTATCTAAATCATTGATGAAAATATTGAACAGAACCAGACCCAGAACTGATCCCCACGGGACTCCACTCGATATTTTCTTCCAGCTTGACTGTTAATCACTGATAACTACTCTCTGGGAATGGTTTTCCAACCAGTTATGCACCCACCTTATAGGAGGTCCATCTAGGACCTAGCATTTCCCTAGTTTTTTTTATGAGAAGATCATGCAAGACAGTATCAAAAGCCTCACTAAAGTCAAGATATACCATGTCTACCACTTCCACCCTATCCACGAGGCTTGTTACCCTGGCAACATCAGGGATAAAATCATGCTCCTCCTGCTCCAAAGGCACAGGCCCTTGCTACTGAAGCTATAGGAGCAACTTCAACTGCTGGTAGCAGTAGAGGGTCCATCATGCACAGGTACACGGTTCTGATTCCATTCAGTAAGGAGCAGAGGTGCACTGATACTTACAGTGAGCCAGTTCCTGCTATGGAGATGTTTTCAAGTTCTGTCATGGTTTGTAAATGAAATGCAATATGTTAATCTCATCCTGGCCACTTTTTAAGACCCTGCAGCTTTAACTGACAGGCAGTCTTTGCTCAGGTCATTAGTGTGCAGCTGCAACCCTCTTTCCTGGTGCTCAGCTATCTATTGAGGTACTTCCTGGTAGCCAAAGCATCTGTACACCTCACAATCACCGATGGATTTGTATCCTCATGACAGCATTGTGAGATAGGGAAGCGCTGTCCCCATTTTACAGATGGGAGACTGAGGCACGGGGGAAACTAAATGATTACACAAGATCATGCAGAAAGTATGGGGTAGAACAGGAAATTTGATCCTGCATCTCCTCAGAGCTAGGCTAGAGCTGGAACTACGGGACCATCCTGCAGTGATACTTGGTGATGGATGCTGTAGGTCAGGATTAAGGTGCATTTGCAGTGCTGTGTGGAAAAAGCTCACTCTGCTTAATTCAAGCCAGGTCTATTAGCCCCTCACTTTCAAGAACATAACTTTATACACAAATATTTATCTTACATGAACCCCGGTGCCTTTCCATGGATCTGGATTTTTTGGCCAGGACAGCAATAGGAAACATGCAGCTGGGAATCTCTCCCCAGATAATGAACACACTAGTAATAAAACAACACGTGTGGCTACTTTTTGGACAAGGGCCTGGTATTCTGAGTCTGCTCCAATTCTGAGTCTGAAAATTGGCAGGCAAAACTCTGCAGCCCTTAAGCTCCTGTGATGTGGGCTATAGCATGCCATTGCCTGGTAAGTGTAAGGTAAACTAGAAAGATACAAAAACAACAAGGAGTCCTTATGTCACCTTAGAGACTAACTCATTTATTTGGGCATAAGCTTTCGTGGGCTATAGCCCACTTCATGAGATGCATGGAGTGGAAAATACAGCAACTGTGAATGATATCTAATGCTTCGAGTAGTGTTCAGAGGTTATGGATATTTTCTTCCCAGATGTTCAGATGCAGCATAAATGTACTTGAATAATGATGCAACTTTGCATCTGTATAGTGGCTCCTATCAAAGGATTTCAAAGTTCATTCCAAACTTCAGTGAAGCAAAGCTCCATAAATAACATTCCTGTGAGGCAGCCAGTCATTTTACAGATGAACCATGGAGTGACTGACCCAAGATCACACAGGAAGTCTGTAGCAGATCCAGAAATGGAGCTGAGCTCTCCTGACTCCCAGTCCTGTACCTTATTAATACCCTACTGCCTGTCGAGGTGCAAGGGAAATGAAAGGGGAACCTGCTGAAATGTTCAGAACTGACGAGTGATCTTGAGTCCCCACCTTCAAACATTCTAAAGAGGCTTGATACATAGACAGCACTGAGCGCCTGCCCTCTAAAAATCAGAGTTATGCAACTAGAACTAGAAAAACCTTTCTTGCATACAACATGGCAATATGTTTTTCCCATAGCAGAGAGAAACATGAGGGCAGCAATGTCAGAGCAATATATGCACAGACTGATGAGCTGCACATTGATAACAAGAGTTCTAAGGTCATAAAACGTTTCTGTTAAAACTGACCCATGGAGCCAGCGCATAAGTTCCAAGTGGAAGTTGCTAAGGCTCCCAGAATGTTTGGAATGATTCTCAGTGGTGCCAGGAAGCAGGTGTGATCTGACCCTCTCCTTGAGATCTATCTTCTGGCATGTCTAATAAACAGCATGGTCAGTAGCCTTGAAAAAGACTATAGGTCCAATTTTCCAACACAGGGACCGTAATAATAGGGCATCCAATTCCCATACTTATATCAACACATGCACACACAGGGTAGGAATTTTTAAGGCACTTCAGTGTTGGTTTCCTCTGCTCCCATTGAAGTCAATGGGAGTTTTACCATTTTC
The DNA here is from genome assembly GCA_037349315.1 of Chelydra serpentina. Taxonomy (NCBI): domain Eukaryota; kingdom Metazoa; phylum Chordata; order Testudines; family Chelydridae; genus Chelydra; species Chelydra serpentina. The sequence continues at coordinate 126,063,574 of JBAIAC010000008.1, forward strand.
TTCAATGCGAGGTGAGTTAGACCAACACTAAGGAGTGCTTTAGAAAATCCCACCCCTATTGTACAAAGGGCAGTGGACGAGTGATTTCGATGTGCTATTAACTGCCAAGTGTCTGCCAAAGCTAATGAGACTGCATTAGAGCAGGGAAGAGTGACTTGAGAAACCTTTAAGTACTAGAGAATGTGCCAGGAATTGATGAAACTTCAATACTGATTGAAATCAGATTTTCCACACCTCACTAAATGTATGAAAAACTACTCCGTTAAACCCAAATACCTTTTAAAAAAGAATTAAATGATATGTTGCCAAAAAGTAAAAGGAATTTTGCACAAAGAAGCAGATAATGGTGTTCTACAGCTGTATAGATGGGTTCAGAGTAAGAAACGAGCTATTCGTAAAGGTTCAGTTAATTGTCTTATCTATGTGCTTAAGATGTTCCACGTTTTTCCGTGGCTTCCTTGTTCCCCCTTAATTTTATATTTTATTTCCTCCACCACCAGCAGTGCCCCCTCTCCACTGCTCCCCTCACCTCCAAATATGGATTACTAGAAGGACAATGAGTTTTAGGTGGTTAACATGGTAATCTTAGAATTCAGTTCTTATCTCAGCGTGATGCATTCTGTACATACCAGAGATAATTCTGTCATTCATTTTTGTACTCCTATAAGGTATGTGAGGTATCTGAGAATCATCTAGCTCGTTGATATTGATGTGTAAAGGGAAGGATGGTTTGGTGAGTCCTCTCCAAAATGTCCGTCTGCATAAACATGTAAATGTCCATTATCTATATTCTCTAATGTGCCTAAATGGCCATACAATGTCCACTCCTCCTCCAACTTCCTCCTTAAGAACCACTTCTATCCAGGGCCAGCTCTAGGTTTTTTGCCGCTCCAAGCAAAAACATTTTTGGCTGCCCCCGTGCTTTTTTGTTGGCTTTTCCACATGCAGAGGAGCAGGACAGCCAGGGGCAGCTCCCTCCTGGGGTGGGTGGCCGCTGCCGCGGGAGGGCGGCGCTGCGGGACGCCGCTCCCTGCTCAGCCGGCTCCCTGTCCCCCCGCAGCTGGGGCAGGGCAGCCAGGGGCGGCTCCCCCCTGGGGCGGGTGGCCGCTGCCACGGAGAGCGACACAGCGCGACCCCGCTCCCCGCTTAGCCGGGGCAGGGCAGTGTTACCGGCTCCTCGGGGGGGCGGCCGCTGCCTGTGCCACCCCTAATAGTTTGCGCCCCAAGCAACAGCTTGTTCTGCTGGTGCCTGGAGCTGCTCCTGCTTCTATCATGAATCCTAAGAAAACTGTCAACTATTAGTATCAAGGCAAAGGGCCAGTGAGGAAAGCTGATGCTTGTTTAAGAAATATATATTCCTTGTAGTTTTTATTCCTGTCCCCCTGTGTCCATCATATGTAGCTTGTCTACTCAGACTGTGGGTTTTGGGGCAAGGCCTGTGCCTTTGTTTGTATTTGGAAAGTACATCATGCGGGCTGTTGCTGCTACTATGATGTATCCTAGCACATTACAGGGGCTGCTACAATCCAGATAAAACCAACTGCTTCTCTGCATGAGGAGCTGTGTGTGGTTGGCAAAAGGGGTTTGAAATGGAGGATCGGGTTTTATCACGTCAGACCCTCCCACAGGTAGCCGTTTTGCCAATTGGGCAGGCTGGAGAGCTCAATGTGCTCTGTACAGCTCTAGATTTGAAGGTGCCAACTTGGGGTTAGTCCTGGTGAGGGAAAGATCTGATGGCAGTTGAGTGAGAGAGACGTAAGGCTGCTGCGTGAATTAATTTTCCTCTGTGTCTATTTGTGGTCTGTGGTTATTACGTATTGTTTATAATGAGGCTGGGCATTTCCTGCTCTTAACATCTGGAGACCAGGTCTGCATGTGTTCGTCATGTCTCGTTACGTTGTTTGAAACGCTTTGGAAGGAAGTGTGGTCTAGTGGATAGAAGACCTGGGTTCTGATCCCAGCTGTGACTTTCCCTAGTTCATGCTTTAGCTCTTGGTGCCTCTGATTCCCTTCCCATTCCTTGTCTATTTATAGCATAAACTTTTCAGGGGCAGGGACTGCATCTCACTATGCATCAGTCCACACTGCAATTAGACACCCTCAGCTGGCTCATGCCAGCCAACTTGGGCTCGCAGGGCTGGGGATGTGGGGCTGTTTCATTGCCGTGTAGACTTCCGGGCTTGGGCTGGAGCCTGAGCTCTGGGACCCTCCCACCTTGCAGGGTCCTAAAGCAAGGGATCCAGCCTGAGCCCAAACATCTGCACTGCAATTAAACAGCCCCTTAGCCTGAGTCAGATGGGATGGGCCAGCCATAGGTGTCTGTCTGCAGTGTAGACAGACCCTATGTGTTTGGTAGATGGGACCTCCATCTCAGTGGGGGCTCTAGGTGCTACTGTGAATATGTAATTAATAATCATCAGAAGTAAAATATTCTGGACCTTTGGGGATAGTTTGAATAATATTTAATGAGTTGCTGAGAGCAAAGGCTTTTGCTCTAATATCAGCTGTAAACAAGGGGTCTGTGCATGTGAACATTTATAGTACTGTGATTTTAAGATTGACTCCTTTCCCTGCCCCTTTCAGAACACTAGAAAAGGCAAGGCACTTTTAATAAATGCACTCTGTGTGTGTGTGCGTGCGTGTGTGTGAGTGAGTGTATTGTGGTAGTCCCCCGGAGCCCCAGTCTCAGACCAGGACCCCAATGTGTGAGGCCCTGTGCAAACACGGAACAAAAAGGTGGTCTCTGCCTCAAATAATTTACAATCTGATCTCAAATTGGGTTGACAAGTGGATCTTGTGGGGAGGGGAGATTAGTCATAGAATTTAAGGCCAGAAGAGACCACCAAATCATCTAGTCTGACCTCATGCACATCATAGGCCATCAAAGCCCATCCAATTACCCCTGTATTGAGCCTAACAACCTGGATTAGTCCAAAGCCCTCAGGAGACTAAATTTCTGTGTGCCCCAGGCAGAGAATGTGTGGGACTGATGTGCACCTATGCCTGATTGCCCTGCAATGGCAGGGAATTGATTAGTTGGGATGAGCCCAGATGATCCTAGCAAGTGTCTTGCATGCCACCCTGCAGAGGAAGGTCAAAACCCCCCAAGGTCCCTGCAATTTTGATCTGGGGAAAAATTCCTTCCCCCCAAATGGTGCATCGATCCCCCAGTAAGTGGAGATGAGCCCTGAGTAGTGCACTGGTCACTGGAGTAGCATTTGCCCAGGACAGATTGGGATATTGACTTCCTGAAAAATCCCTCCTGCCTCCCGACTAGTACAGTATTGCCAACCACAAACATTCAACATGCATGAATCAGACCTCAAACATCATTGCATTAAAAATCATGAGATTATTAAAATAACTGTTGGGATCACATTGAATATGTTTGGGTCACATTTTAAAGCTTTATTCTGCACCCATGAGGGCTAGAAACTGACTTAAAGAAAAGAAAGAGAAAAGGCTGAGAGTCTCACATCTTCACATGACTCCAAGAGCTAGAATTTTAAGAAAACATCAAACATCGCAAGCGTCACAACAGTATTCAAGAGTTGGCAAGACAAGCTATGTGAAATTAACCACTTTACGGCAGCGATAGGTAGAGAGAAAGAGGTGTTCCCCTTGTAAGTGGCTGGAAGATGGAGAAAGAAGGAATGGTGAAGGCATGAAATAAGCCTCCACGTCAACAAGAGGGAGTCGAAGGAGTGGGGTTGTAGCTTCCTCTTCCCAGTAGCTAGCAGCCACAGGGCCTAAATCCCCATAACCTAGCACAATCATGTCAATACAAAGTGGGTGTCAAATTCTACCGAATCAAAACAATGTTTTTACATAGGTGGAATTGACTGCACATGGTACAACACAGCTGTGAGGGCCAATAAATGCACTAATCCTTCAAAGAGCAATGGCCCAAAGAATTATGGGATATGAAAGGTTAAAAAAATGGTTGTGGAAAGGGGGGAAAATTGAGCTGCTGTCAGAAATGCTTCTATCTTGGTTGGGAGGTGGATTGTGACTTAATTATTTTGTTTCAATCTCTAATTTCTATTATTTGTATTAAAAAAAAATACATACACAGAAAAAACACGCCAGTGCACTTAGGCTCCAAGCAGAATTTATCTGACCAGCAAATAACATCTAGAATGTAGTTAAATAATTAATCTCTTCCTGTAGAGTTGAGCAATGATGGGAACTGTCTCCCACAGCCATTAGCACTCATCTGCCTTGTCTGTTCATTGGGTGGGGAGGTGATTGTAGAAGGACTCCATTTGGATTCAGTCCTGATTTCTCTGGGTAGTTTTCCATAAACAAGCTGTTACTTGGAAGGGGACTGCTTTAAAGCTGTAGATTGATTAAAACACAATCCATGAGCATCTCAAATTCACAAAGTCAGGGCTGGTCTTTTGTTACCCAAGCCCCTAAACACCCATCTCCTCCCCTTTTTCATGATTCACAGGGACCCTGGTCGAAAGCAGCTATGATTTTGCTAATTCCTGGGCATTGCACAGTGAAGATAAGCGATGCAAAAGAGTGCCCGCTCCAAGCAACACCTGCAATATTTCTTCCGCATTTGCAGATAAGGTTGGTGCCATACCAATAGGCTGTGAGTCCAGTCCTGCTCCTATTGAAGCTAGTAATAGTTTTATTCCTGGGAACCCTACTTGTTAGAGTGTGATACTGCAAAGTCTGGAGTGTTCATCTCCCATTAATTTCCAGGGTGGTTTCAGGTGCTTAGCTCCACACATGATTGGCTCTAATAGCCTGAATCAAGCCTCAGAAGTAGTATATGCCCAGTACTACAGCACCAGTCTTTATGTAGGTGAAGCTACACACTCACTCAGGCCTTTGTCTAAGGGCATGGCTATACTACAAATGCTTAGTTACTCCCCCTCACCAAGAGGTGGTAGCTACGTTGGCGGGAGAAGCTCTCCTGCTGACATAGCGCTGTCTTTACGGGAGGCGGGGGGGGGGGGGAGGTTTAAGGTCAGTAAAACTATGTCGCTCAGGGGTGTGGATTTTTCATTCCCCTAAGAAGAATAGTTCAGGGTTAAGGGTTTACCCTGGGACTTGCAACAGCTACGTTCAATTCCCTACTCTCCTACAAATTGTCCCTACTCTCCCACAAATTGATCTTGGGCAAGTTACTTAATGTCTCTGGATATGTCTACACAGCAACTAGACACCCGTGGCTGCCCCGTGCCAACCAACTGAGGCTCGCAGGGCTGGGTCCGTGGGGCTGTTTCATGGCTGTGTAGCCTTCCGGGCTCAGGCCGAAGCCCTGGCTCTAGGACGTTGTGGGGTGGGAGGGTCCCAGAGCTTGGGCTTCAGCCCAAGCCCGGAAGTCTACACTGCAGTGAAACAGCCCCACGGACCCAGCCCTGCGAGCCCGAGTTGGCTGGCACGGGGCAGCCGCGGGTGTCTAGCTGCTGTGTAGACAGACCCTCTGTGGCTTATGGGGATAATAGCACTTTCCTACTTCACAGGGGTGTAATGAGGGTAAGTTCATTAAAGATAATGAAGCGCTCAGATACTGTGGTGATGATGGGGGACCATATATGTACGAACTTAACTTTAGTAAGAATAAGCTTTTACAAAAGCAATAGAAATATTTCTGTGGTTGGTTTAAATACCAACGGGAGCAGTTTCTTTTTAAGAAACACCGCCCCCCTTGAACTGCCAGCAGCCCAGTCATTGCAGCAGCACTGTGCTAGCACTCTGAAGGTGAAATAGGCTAAAACTGATTAGAAATAAACATGCAAATTCCTAAGCCTCGCTGGGGTGTTGTTTTTTTAAAGCAGTGGGAGATGCAAAAAGTAAACCGCATGAACTCTGACCCGTAAAGGAAGTGTTTTCAATGAACTGCAGTTCAAGAACCTCTAATGGCCTGCAGAGCAACTGTGGGTGGTGCATGGAAAGTCGTCTGGTCAACTGGTGCTGGCTCTCCTCTTTTTTTCCAGCTGCTAGACTTCACTAAAAGAAGCTAAAACTACACGATGATGTGCTTTGTCGGATATTACTATTCTACATTGGCCACAGGGATGTTATGTCGTTACCAATAGCAGGGAAGGTTGGCTGCATGCTCATGACCATGAGGGGAAGTGTCCATGAGACAATCTCTCCAGTACCGTGTGGTCTGCACTATGAAAATGTTTCAGAAGGCCTGATCTGAAGTGTAATTTGTAATGCAGGCAGAGAGGTTTGGGCCTGGTCCTGTGATGAGATGCATACAGGCAGGTCTGGGTGGAACCAGTGATGTTCCTGCATGGATCTCATTGCAGGGTCAGGCCCTGGTATTGAAAAAAATGTATTTTTTAATGTGATGTGTCCCTTTGATCCAGCAACTCCTGTTCACTGATTTAACTAATACCCAGGGGCACTAAACTTTTGTGACAGTGGGACTTGGCCGCTTCTCAGGGGCAACAAGACTCTGCATAATTTCCATCTCAACAGGTGTGCATTTGATTGGTAGCAAATGCACAGTCCCACACCGTTTGCTTCTGCTCAGATCTTCTTTGGAAGAGGAACAGAAATGTTTGCTTGTTTGAGCTTCCTACCACCAAACATCTGCAGCTGACCAATCCTGTCCTTACTGAATAGTTATGGACAGAATAATAATAGTCTGTCTAATCTGTCATCAGAGAACGGTCATCAGTACACTACATGTGCTGCGTGGGCATGCCACGATCGCCCTGTTAGCTGGTTTAGGAGTGACATTTGCCGGAGCATACTTTTAGGGCCATTCTGCAGTTTGCAGTACCGGATGCAAATGGAGACTGACCTCGTGGTACCCCCAGATTTTCATATGATCACAGTACTGTTCTGACCATCCTCTGAACACCTAAAAATCCCCTCAGCTTATCCGTCCCCAGTTAGTGAACATCCTCTTTTTCTCTTGCCATTACCCTCCCTAGCAGTCCCCTCTGAAGGCTCCATAAAAATACTCCTGGGCTGTGGCCAGAGAAGCACTGGTCAAGGCTCCGGAGGGCTGTGTGCAAAGGTGCTACTTATACCCTGCCTAGATCCTGAGCCAGCAATGTGCGTCCTTGATTGCCCAATGCTGAACAGAGCTTGCCTGAAGGCTGCTCTAAACGGCACCAGGTGCCAAGAGCACTTGGGGGACATTCTGGCACCTGGAGATCACCAATGCGTAAGGAGGCCTCAGTCATGCCTCTTTTTTCCACAGCTGCAGCCTTAGTAGCTGCTCTGGTGACTCCATGTTCCCCAAGGATTCCCTGAGGCAGGGGGGGTCCTCAAATTAGTCACCCTAGGGGTAGTGTTGTTTTTCTGGAGTGGTGCAAAGATGCTGCGACTCAGCCAAGAGTCTTTCCCTTGGGCTCCATCTGTCCTTTTTTGCCTCTGCTTTGCAGGTATAAATATGCCCTCTGTTTCCATTAGGCACGCAGTGAACCCGTACAAATCCTCACCGCTATTGGAACAAGCCAGTTATTTAAGCATTCACTTACTGTGCACTCAGTATTACAGCTTGTGGTTGTTATGGTGAAATCCAATTTTTAAATCATTTCGTGCCGATCTTGTGTTTGCTGGTGTGAATTCAGAGTAAGTCAGCTGACTTTGGCATAGCTCTAGATCAGAGGTGGGCAAACTACGTCCTGCCCGGCCCTTGAGCTCCCGGATGGGGAGGCTAGCTCCTGGCCCCTCCCCTGCTGTCCCCCATCCCCCGCAGCCTCAGCTCACCGTGCCGCTAGCACTCTGGGTGGCGGGGCTGCGAGCTCCTGCCGGGCAGTGTGGCGGTGTGGCTGGCTCCAGCTGGGCCGTGCGGCTGCCAGTCCTGCTGCTCTGAGCAGCACGGTAAGGGGTTGGGAAGCGGGGAGGTTGGATAAGGGGCAAGGGTCCTGGGGGGGGCAGTCAGGGGACAGGGAGCAGGGGGCAGTTGCATGGGGTGGAGGTTCGGGGGGGGGGCGGTCAGGGAAAGGGGAACAGGGGTTTGGATAGGGGGCCCTGTCAGGGGGTGGAGGTGTGGATAAGGGTCGGGGCGGTCAGGGGACAGGAACAGGGGGCGTTGGATGGGTCGGGAGTTCAGAGGTGGGCAGTCAGGGGGGTGGGAAGTGGGAGGGAGTGGATAGGGGGCGGGGACCAAGCTGTTTGGGGAGGCACAGCCTTCCCTACCCGGCCCTCCATACAAATTCGGAACCCCAATGTGGCCCTCAGGCCAAAAAGTTTGCCCACTCCTGCTCTAGACTGACAATGATATAACTGTGATCAAAATTTGGCTGAGTAGTTGGAAACTCAGGGCTAATCTAGATCAGTGCTTTTTAAGTTGGACCCAAGATGATAGAGGAAATACGATGTAGAAAGTTCTTGCTCTGGGGATATTTGATTGTTTATTACTCAGTCACATGGAGGAGGAACTTACATTCAGAGGAGTTTCTGGCTATTTACACAGACCCCCCAACCTTTTGAGCCTCTGAATAACGATATTCCTATTAAACATTCTAAAATTCATTGGAATGTACTCGCAACCCCAAACTTGTAGCCTCAGGCCCCAAGCATCTAGACAATTGGCTGTGGAAATGTGTAACTGGATGCAAGTGGAACTCTGCCTGCCCCATCTGGTATGTCCTCACTGCAACCAGAGGTGACATGGTGGTACATGGAGACATACCTGAGCTAGCTTTCATCTAGAGCTGGGTGAAGTTTTTCCGATGCATAATTTCTTCACCAAAAAATGCAGTTTTGATTGACCTGGAACAATTCACGAATTTGACAGAAGTTTGCCAAAAATACCATAGTTTTGGTCAAAATATTTTTAGGGGGAAGGAGGCCTTACACCTGTTAGCTCAGTAATCTCACCTGGAATATAGCAGACCTGGATTCAATTCCCCCCTCTGTAGAGAAGGGATTTAAACAGGGGCCCCCCATCTCCCAAGAGAATGCCCTAGCCACTGGACTATGAGATATTCTGGGTTGAGTCTCCCCTCCCCTCTCCTGCTGAAGCTATTCCACTCTTTATAAATAATTAGACCTTGGAGCAGGGACTTATGGGTTTTGGGTCTCCCACATCCTAGGTGAGTGCCCTGACCACTAGACTCTAGAGTAATCCTCACTCTTTCTCTGGTCCAATGACTGCTCGTTGTCATTGTCATTCATAGCGGTAGTTCATAGTCATATTTTTCCTAAGCCTGAGTTAAAGTCTATGGAGAGTTTACCTTGGTTTCTGAGTTGATAGAAATCTGCCTTATTTATGGTGTTAAGGCTCTGTGAGACTTGCTGGGTTTGGTTTGCTTGACTGCACTAAAAATACAAACCCATTCTAAAACCGGTTGGAGCTGATGTGTGGATGAGGTTTTGGTGCCTGGATCAGTTCTTATAACTGGTTGGGGCCACTGGAGCTTTGTCTATCAAAATCAGTTTGAATTTGTTGGAAAATTCTGCCATTGCAGACAAGGCTACAGCCCTGTCCTTGATTCTAAAGCAGAATGAACACAGTTTACAGAGTGGATTAGAATTTACAGTTGCTTCTATATAAACCATGTTAAATATTGCTGCTTTGCAAGACGACATTTTCTCCACAGGCCAATGAAATGAGCGCCTCTATTCTGTGAATTCCTGAGCCCACAGCATTTGACAAACATTGACTTAAATTTATTCACTGCCATGAATAAACGTTGTACTATTAATAGAAGTCCAGCAAAAGTGAGGGCTTGCTGAAGAATTCTGATCTTTTCAATCAAGAAACAGATTCCTTTGTTTGCTAGCTTCAGCTTCAGGAATGCAGCTCTCCCCCATCTCTCAGCCCCTTTGCATCTGAGGCAGTCAGCTGGTAGGGGAAGAAAACAATAGCTTTGGTTCATGTCATTACTCTCCCCCATCTAGATCTGGAGTTCTCCTTGTCTTTTCTTCCCCCACAAATTGCTGTTTCAGACCATGTCTCTGTAGAGATGCCTCACAATTTAATGTGTTTAACAAACACTTTGGAAGATGAACAGCTCCATGGGCCTGACCCAAAGGCAAAACTGGAGCTCTTACATTGACTTCAATAAAAAGCCTAGCATTAAGTATGACAAACAGTGGAGCCTTGTAAATTGGTTTAAAAAAAAGGAATGGACTGGATACAGATTACTCATGACAAGATGAAAACTCATAGGGAAACTGTCTGGGCGCTGGGGTAATAGTAAGGAGCTAGGGGAGGACAGCTCCCCCTGCTTTCCCAGATTTCCCCTTCTGCTCTGGCTAGTGAGGTGAGCACTCCCCAGGCCGGAGAAGCTGACGTGGGAAGCTGAAGTTGCATTATTTCTGGGGCTCCGAACCTTTCCTGCCAGTGTGCTGTGAAACAGCAACTGATGGGGGAAGAAGAGGTAGCCTGGCTGTGACACCCCTATACACCTCCTCTCCTCCGAAGGAAGGTCAGTCCTGCCTGCTCTCTGCCTTTCACCTCCACTGGAGAAGGGAACAGAAAGAATTCCTGCGGCCTCCCTCTCCGCTCCAGGGAGACAGCCCCCTCCCCACCCCAACCCACCTCAGTGCACACACCAGCTCTGTCAATTTTTGCACAAAATCTCTGTCTTGACATGTCTTTAAATTGTGCAGTTTCCTGCATTTGACAATGTTTCATGGAAGGATCCCCCTGAGTCCCCATCTTTACCTGTTTTGTGCATCTGTACAGATTCTCCACCCTGGCCACATTCTCCATCCTGCTAGAAAATGGGGATGGGAAGCACCAGCAATATGCTTGCTCCGGCCATGCACACCTGCACAAGCTTCTGCTTGGATGGCTACGGCCCTGCCTGGAGACTTGAACTCCCTTCAGATACATGTATTCCCTGATCCCCATTCTCATCCTCTTGCTGCAGCACAAGAGAAAGCAACACTGCATCGTCTCATAAAACCCAGACCTCTGATGATGGCTTCTAAACCTGATTATCTCCCCAGCCTCTCTTCATCTACTTTAACCACTGTATTGGGGTGATGATCTCCGTCACCTAGAAAATGAAGTACCATAGTGTGGTGACAACCTATCAGCTGACTCTAGGGATGGATAAGTAAATGAGATCACGGGCTGAGGTTAATTCATACACTGTCTTATGGTTTAATCCCTTTCCTAACAATTGTTAAGGTAGAGGAAAACATATTGTCTTCCCTCTGATCGTTTTTGGTGTCTAAAAAAGTTTGTCATGTAAGTAATTGTGCTCAGTCCTACAATTGCTGCATAACAAAGGCCTGTATAAAGCAAGCCTCCCAGACCTAAGCTATGCTACCACTACAATAGATGCAAGGGACATAGCTTGCCCCTGTACTGCTTGCAGTTTGCAGTATGTGTGCATTTGGCTAATTGTGTTTAACTATGCTCTGTAACCATGTTAATAACTTGGTTCATACAGATCGGGTTTCGCCTGGTTATAGGAATCAGCAGTAGCAGTCCACACTGCCAACTGAAGCTGTGCTGTAAACGGAGTCATCAGACAACTGTGTTGAACGGCGCCTCCTGACTCAGTTGTATTTCTAGTGTAGATATTAGAGATGAGGGAAAATTTGAATTTCTGTCCCACCGAAAATTTAATTTTGTGGAAATGTTCTGTCAAAAATTCACGTAGAGAGAAAATTCCCAACCAGCCCTAGTAGATAGACCATCACAGGAGAAAATTGTAATAATTTCTGTTCATAGCATAAACAATAATCTCCGCACTGTACTGTACAGAACATAGATAGTTCCTGCCTCTTAGAACTTACTGTTAAAAAAACAGACACGTGGAAGACAGGACATGCTGGGAAATCCAGAGAGGGAGTTAACAAAGGTGAATATTTTATTTGTGGTTAAGAGCTCACTGCTTGTGAGCATTGAGGAAAGAGCGGGACTTTAGGAAGGATTAAATGAGGAGGGAATGATGGGTTGGCAACCTGGGTAAGGAGGTCATCCCATGGATGGAAGGTGTAAGGAGGAGTTATTGGGAGAAGGAACTGAATGGGGCACTAAGGATGGCACCGCTGAAAGAGCGGAGAGGGTGGAACGTTGGAGGAGACAAGGTATGGGAGAGACTGATCCTTGGACGTGAGGTTGGGAAGTTGTACAAGGGACTAGATTTTGACACTACTACTCTGTGTTTGTGCGGTGCCTAGCACAATGGGGTCCCATTCTTGTTTGGTCTTTAGGCTCTACTGTACTAAACATCATCATCATAATAGTTGCCTTATGCCTGGCTCATGAAGGTCCTGCCGGCATTGCAGTTACACAACCAGGAGGTACACAGTTAGAACAAGGTTGTGCCTCAGCTGAATCATAGAGTTTAAAAAAAAAAAAAAAAAAAAGGCGCTGTAACTCTAGCATGAAATTCAGCCTTAATGTAAGCCAATAAGAAGTTATATCCACTTTTACACCAGTGCTCAGTTTGAGTCCTTTATCTTAAGCGTTGTGTCACGGTTTCCTTAACATAGTTATAACAGTTTAGTTCTATGTTCACTGACAAAACCAAACTGTTTTATAATGGAGTGCCCCAACACAGCTGTATTTGTAATACAGATGGACCAAAGAATAGTCTTTGTAGCAATACTCTTTCAGGAAGAGAACTCTGCCTTTTTTAAAGTGTTAAAAGGTTTTTATACATTCTTAAATGTGATCCTCACTTTCAAGATTTTACCTTCCCTTAGAAACAGTACTCGGAGGCTATCTTTCATGTTGTCCTTGTCTATTGTTAGAGTAATATAGCTATAAATAAAGTCCTCGTAACCAGATAATTTTGCCATTGACTTCAATGGGAACAAGATAAGATGCATAAGGCTGAGTATTCTCTGTATACAACAAAGAGAGCCAGTGCTGCAGTGAATCTTGTTTATCTCAAGACCTTGGAAGGCAAATGGAGAGGTGCATAGCTTGTGGGCCTGATTTTCCTCTAATTTACACTGGTATAAATCAAGACGATGAACTCCAGTGAAGTCATGGAGTTACAGTGACCCTGTCTCTCTCTTACACTAGTGTCTCATAAAAGCTCCGGCAGCGTGTGGGAGAAAGCTTGGGTGAGTCAATGTGGCAAGTTGTGTATTATTTATACCACACCCAAAGGGGTAGAAGGCACCTAACATAACACAGAAAGACAGGTTTCTGCTTCAGAGAGCTTATAAGCATCCAGACCTTTTAAACATTCTTGATTTGATAGGGGAGCCACGAGAAAACCAAATAAAATGAAAGTCCAGAAACATTAGACCTCCCACAAAGCATATCCCTTCCAGATGATATATAGAACATATTTTCTTTATCTATGCACAATAGCTTTCAAACAAAAAGGAAATAGAGGGAATTGTTTTCATGTGAAAATGCTTTATTTTGCCTTAAATATTATTTTTTAGTAATATCTATTTAATAGCAATTGCCTTTGTTATGCAATTAATAGAGCAACAGAAATGCAGTGCAAAAGAAATCAGAAGAATGTATAAAATTCCACTAACAATTTTGTGCAGCGGGATTAGAGGAGAAGAGCAGTCAGCAAGTTGTGATCACAGAGAATCATCCATGCCGTGGTGCCACCAATCACATTTAAAATGACACTGCCAACTTGAAATCAGACGAATTACAAAACTCTAAAAATAAACAAAGTAGCGTCAAATCCTACATTTGTTCCTAAATATCCCTGTAATTATTTGTGGTTTAACAATCACAGTTTCCTCTATTTTTATTTTCTTCCCTGTTGCTATGTGAAAGAGCCATAAAAACATCAGGGGGAACTGATTAACGCCAGAATTTTCAAGTGGCATTGATTTGGGTCTCCAAAGTGGGATGCCTGAGGCCTGATTTTTCAGAGGTGCTGAGCACCCAAACATCCAGGTGAAGTTTTGTGGCTCAGCATTTCTGAAAATCAGGTCTGTAGCATCTCACACTAATCACCCAGAATCAATGGCCACCTTTAAAAATATGTCTGAAACTAATTAACGATAGAGTGGAAAACAGTGAAACTGACTATTCGTGGTGTGCTGTCAAATGTACAACATAAACAAATTGATCTTTTTGCAAATTGGCAATGTCCTGTTAAACATTTGCAGAGATTCTTTTCCATTCAGGCTTAAACTCCACAAGTCTACAACAATACCATGTAGCAACAGATCATAGAAATGTAACTTGGTTAAAATTCTGGGATCCAAACTTTTCCAGCCTCGAGGGTTGTTTAGAATCCAAACTGGGGTCCAGACCTAAATTTTGCAGCTAGTTGAACTATACCCCATCAGCGGAACGTTTCTGAAACTGGAGGAGGGGAGTCAAAATCCAGGTCAAAATGTTATGGCTTGATCCCATCTCCAATCATGAGTAATTTACCAACAAATTAAATCAGTGGCCTTTTACATTTCTCATGGAACAATACTATCTACTCCTTACATCTTTACACTGAACTACATTCAAAAAGAAAAGAATTTATATTCTATTCAACTGAGGTAAGGATAGTGATTAAATAATAGTGAACTGACCAGTGTGTCCTACTGCTGGAGGTGGTCAGTGAAAATGTTCTGATATTTCTGCTAAACCCAGGGTTGTGAGTTCAATCCTTGAGGGGGCCATTTAGGGATCTGGGGCAAAAATTGGGGACTGGTCCTGCTTTGAGCAGGGGGTTGGACTAGATGACCTCCTGAGGTCCCTTCCAACTCTGATATTCTATGATTCATATTGGCAAAATATGCTGTTTTGGGAAGCTGAAATGTTTTGTGGGGACATATCCGTTTCCATTAAACTTTTGTCAGGAAGGTTGAAAAGAGAGGAAAGAGATTCTCTATGGCTGGGTGATTACGGCACTATTTTGAGAGGACTGATTTAAGTCCCTACTCTGCCTGATTGAGAACGATTTGGGAGGAAAAACTCTACTCTGAATCAGGCAGAGCAGAGACTGGAACCTGGGTCTTGGACACACAGGTTTTTGTGAAAACCTCTGAAAGGTTTTATTTTTGTTCCAGAGTGGCATGAAAACAAATTCTGAAATCTCGCAAGTTACTGCCATTGGGAATTGTTGGTGTCTGTCTTTCAGGACTGAGTGCCTTCAGTTAAATTTGAGGATTAGCCAACCCAGCCTCCAGGCAGATTAATGAGCTCAGTTGCATTGTGTAGAACTGCCTGATTGGCTGAAGGGAGCCAGCGAGCCTGCTTTTAAACTCAGCAGCAGCAGGTACTGGGTGCTCAGTGCTTCAGCTTAGCAGCTGTTGATCACTCTTGCTCCTACCCTGCTCCTGGTTCCTGACTCCAGCTCTGATACTTGGCATCTGGCCGCTACACTGTCAGTTCTAATTACTGCCCTTTACTGAATGGAATCAGAACTGCTTCAGCATGTATATTAGGCTGTATAATGTCCCTCCCAATAGAAGAAAAGACAGTACTTGGGTTTAGTTAGCAGAAAAAGGAATGCTTTATTTATAAGGCAGGACACAGACATTGCCAATCCCTGGTGCTCTCAACTTTGCAGCACAGTGTAACCACCTCAGTCCTGCAAGTGTCTCCATGCAGGCACATGTCTCCACTCACAGAGAGCAGCTTGTGCCCGTGTAAAACAGGCCCTCTGGTGCAACACCTAAGTGATATTCTCCTTTAGCTCCAATAGTAGGGGGCAAGGCCTTTGGAGCTAGAGGAATTATTTTCTTATCCTCCTATCGTTGTGACCATCTGAGGGATCATGGTGTGCAGCATAGTTACAAGTGAGTGTTCCGAAGTGGCCAAAGATTAGTTACAAACTCACAGTGACTCAGAAAATGGGGCCCTTTTGGAATCATTCGCTCCCACATCTGTATTACTTTTCTGCTGAATGCTGCAAATTCTATGCTTATTAATAATAATAAGAACATAAGAACGGCCATACTGGGTCAGACCAAAGGTCCATCTAGCCCAGTATCCTGTCTTCTGACAGTGGCCAATGCCAGGTGCCCCAGAGGGAATGAACGGAACAGGTAATCATCAAGTGATCCATCCCCTGTCGCCCATTCCCAGCTTCTGGCAAACAGAGACTAGGGACACCATCCCTGCCCATCCTGGCTAATAGCCATTGATGGACCTATCCTCCATGAACGTATCTAGTTCTTTTTTGAACCCTGTTATAGTCTTGGCCTTCACAACATCCTCTGGTAAGAAGTTCCACAGGTTGACTGTACGTTGTGTGAAAAAATGCTTCCTTTGTTTGTTTTAAACCTGCTGCCTATTAATTTCATTTGGTGGCCCCTAGTTCTTGTGGTTTGAGAAGGAGTAAATAACACTTCCTTATTTACTTTCTCCACACCAGTCATGATTTTATAGACCTCTATCTAGTCCCCCTTAGTCGTCTCTTTTCCAAGCTGAAAAGTCCCAGTCTTATTAATCTTTCCTCATATGGCAGCCGTTCCATACCCCTAATAATTTTTGTTGACCTTTTCTGAACCTTTTCCAAGTCCAATATATCTTTTTTAGAGATGGGGTGACCACATCTGCACGCAGTGTTCAAGATGTGGGTGTACCATGGGTTTATATAGAGTCAATATGATATTTTCTGTCTTATTATCTATCCCTTTCTTAATGATTCCAAACATTCTGTTCGCTTTTTGACTGCTGCTGCACATTGAGTGGATGTTTTCACAGAACTATCCACAATGACTCCAAGATCTCTTTCTTGAGTGATAATAGCTAATTTAGACCCCATTATTTGATATGTATAGTTGGGATTATGTTTTCCAATGTTCATTACTTTGTATTTATCAACACTGAATGTCATCTGCCATTTTGTTGCCTAGTCACCCAGTTTTGAGAGTTCCTTTTGTAGCTCTTCGCAGTCTGCTTGGGACTTAACTATCTTGAATAGTTTTGTATCATCTGCAAATTTTGCACCTCACTGTTTGCCCCTTTTTCCAGATCATTTATGAATATGTTGAATAGGACTGATCCCAGTACAGACCCCTGGGGAACACCACTATTTACCTCTCTCCATTCTGAAAACTGACCATTTATTCCTACCCTTTGTTTTCTATCTTTTAACCAGTTTATAATTGTTTATATTTTCAAATTTAAACATCAATAATTAACTATATTGATGCATTGACAAGATACATCCAAAGAAGGAAAAAATCAGCTATAATTTGTCAAATGAAGTTCTTGGAACATCTTGGATAGTTTATATTAATCTCTCTCCTACCACCAGCAGCTAAACATTTAATTAGGTCAGACTCAGATTAACTACTTATTGCTTCCTGGCATATACCTATACTTTACTTATAGATAAAATCAGTTAGCTCACAGCTATTATTTCAAACATTGGTATGGGAATTCAATGGTCAGAGTAACTCCCATGACTTCTGTGACACTTACTCATCTTCTAATCCTGCAGTGAAAAAATGGGGTCTAGATAGAAATATTAGAATTGAGCAATACAATATTAGACTTATTTTGTTATTGATATAATTTATTTGTGTGTGTGTGTGTGTAGAGGTTAACATAGGTACATTGATGCACATCAGTCCTTTCTGTTCTCTGTCTTTGCCACATAATAGTTTAGTCTCCTGCGAGATGTAATAATTTGGTATAATTCTGGTTGTTGGGCTTGGTGTGGAGGTGGCTGGGTGGTGCTTATTGGCCTGTAATGTACAGCATGTAAGACTAGATGATCTGGTGGTCCTGTCTGGCCCTAAAATTTATGACACTACAACTCTAATATTTGACCTTGAAGGGTAACGATGTGTGTTGGCTGGAGGAGTGAGATTTTTTTTTTTTTAGATTATATTAAAATTTTCCAAGCCCCACAATCCCCCAGATTGTCTTTCATACTGCCCCCCTACAGATCATGACCCACTGGTTGAGGAACACTAATCTAAACAGTTTGTAACAATAGTTTGATTCCCCCCCCCCTCACTTGTTCTAATTATGCAGGACGTCATGGAAAGGTGCCAGCTGCTAAGGACATCTTCAGTATTCTCCAAATGCCACCATCGAGTTGATCCGGAGGTATTCATTGGTCTCTGTGAGGAAGACATGTGCACATGTGCTCAGTACATGCACTGTCACTGTCCAACTTTCCTAGAGTATGCCAGGAACTGCGCTCAGCAAGGAGTGATTGTGGATGGCTGGCCCAACGACAGCTCGTGTAGTAAGTCTATATCATTATGATTCCAAAGCTTCCCCTTAAGGCTATTATTGCTTAACCCAGAGATCTATACATTGCAGTTGAGAGGGTCTCTCTCTCAAAAAAGCTTTCACTCCTGTCCTGGTTTATCAAGCGAGATTATTTTGTTGACTCATTCTTTACTAGCTTGAATCTACTCTACGGAAGTGTCTAGCTATGATGTGGCTCCCTTATCAGTAGAGTGCTGCCAGCCATCAGCTTTGGGATGAGGTGGCTTGATTTCTAACTGTCAATAATCTTCCAGAATAAGATGTGACTCAAGACATGATCACCCTATGTTGACCAGGGAAGTACACATTCATTAGGGATAGGTGACAGGGTGTTCATACCCAATACCCAGCAGGTCAAAGAAGTGGCTAAAAGTCTGTGAGGGCAGAGAGTGGGAGGAAGAGATGAGAACCTGCTCTCTTCCAGAACATCTGTTTGAACTGCCAGTCAGGGGAGATGGGTAATACATGAGGCAGTCTTACTTCCCTGAGGTATTATGAGTCTCTCCGTTGCCCTGCACTTTGTGTAGTTTTTAACACTAGTACAACGTGTGTGTAAGATGCTGCCATTCTGATCTGGTGGTGTATTACATCCACATTACATTCTCCTTGCACTGACAGAAATAACTACACAAGGTGGGGGGCAGGGAAAATCAAGCCCCTGGTTTGCCAGTGGGGAGGGCCAGAACCATTCTCCATCCTGTTGGGAATGGGAAGGGAGGTTTATTTTCATTTGTGGTTTTAGTCAAACCCACAGATCAGCAGCATTTGTTTTCCCTTGTTTACTCTGAGGGAGGAGATAAGTGTCACAGTTTAGGCCACTGCACCTGTACTCCCTATCTCTGGCCCAGCAAGGACACCCATTCTAGTTTCCTGCTCCCCAGGCGTCACCTCTGTTGGAGACCTCCGTCTCTCTCCCTTCTGACCCAGACTGAACAGCTCCCTGTTTGTACTGTGAATTCACCAGCAGTCAGTCTGCCTAAGCAGGCCTGCTTGCTTGCTCTTCAGAGACTAATAACAGTATAGCTGGCCACAGTTATCATTTATCAGGCATTTCTTTCTATGCAAGCACATTTTATTACAGTACAAGCACTGCTGAGAAAACATATTAAAACCAATAAAAGAACCTACACATATGCTAATAAGCTTACCAGTGATAACCTCAACTCCAACAAGGGCTGTGGCAGGTGATTAGTCCTTCAAAGCCCACCACAGAGTCTCTTCTTGGTCACAAGTTCATAACAGCCTCAGCTCAGAACTAGCACACTCATGAAAAGTTTTAGCCTACCCTTTAGGGGTCTTTGCTCTGGAGTTTCCAAGAGCAGGTAATTAGTGGACAATGGGTTGTTCTCAAGGCACAGCTTGAAAAGGATGGGACAACCGATGAGTCATTTGCAGTCAATTACCACCCAATATTTCAAAGGAAATCCGCTTCACATGTTGTTGTCCCAAAAGTCCTTTGAAGTTTCTAATCCTTCCCAGAAATTGCATTAGTCAGTCTTGTAGAGAAATTGCATACAATTCCCAATAACAAATACACAATTGCATTTTTAATACAATGGAAACCTGAAGGCATTAAACTTAACCCAGGCTTTGTCTATGCTGCACTTTCATCCGGTAAAACATTTGTCAGTCGGGGGTGTGAAAAAAACACCCCCCACCCCCCGGCCGACAGAAGTTTTACCGATGAAAAGTGCTGGTGTGGACAGTGCTTTGTTGGCGGGAGATGTTCTCCCACTGACAAAGCTACTGCCTCTCATTGGGGGCTCATTTATTTTGTTGGCGGGAGAGCTCGCTACTGCTCACAGAGTGGCTACACTGCGCACCTTACAGTGGCACGGCTGTAGCGGTACCGCTGTGCCACTATAAGGTGCGCAGTGTAAACATAGCCTCAGTAAAATGTATCTTAATTCCACCATGTCCAGGGTATTGAAGGATATTGTCATATCTGTCACGCCAAGCTTAGATTTATTTTTCTTCTGCTGATGAGGACCTTATGCTGCTTCCTAGAGACATGAGGCCTGTGTGGCGTATGGTCCCCTGGGAGAGAAACTACTCTGTGCCCTAATCCTAACGTGAGGACATTGCTTTCTTTTGTGTTAGCTTTTACTGAAGCATCTTGCCCAGCAAAGAAACTCTGCTTGCGTGGTGTAGTGTTGTCAGTGGAAATCAGTCGATGTGGTTGTCACCAGATGGCCCTTTAATACAAGCATTCTGGGTAAATTTGTCTCTGCCATGCTATGTGTGTCCCATGAGTAAAGTCATTGGGAAGCAGAATTAACTGGAAATTTGATGATCGTTGATAAAAGAAGCCGAGGAGATATGTGCGTAGATGAACCCATGCACATTAAGGCTGGGCCAGCTCCAAGATATATTTTGGGATTTCCAGTTCCCACACCTGATTCACTTCTCCCTGGCAATACAAAACATCAGTGTAACACAGTGAATGAGCTGTACAACTGTGAGGGACTTTAGGAGGCAGATAATCTATTTCTGTATCAGAAGCCGCTAGATATCCTTGCAGGGCTTTACTCAGTAATGGATATCACAGATTCCACTCAGAATTATTGTCACGTAATTTGCTTTCTTTCTGTGGATGATACGTGATTTGAGAAAAAACAATTTTTTTTAACCTTAAACATGTCTACAGAACAAAGTGACAAGGCGGGTGAGGTAATATCTTTACTGGACCAACTTCTGTTGGTGAAATATATAAGCTTTCAAGCTTTCACAGAGGTCTTGTTCTTGTATAGAACAGAGTGGCAGATGCAACTGTCAAATTAAGCAACAAAATTAACATCTATTAAATATTTTGTTCCCGAAAATGAAATCATTGATCATAGAGGATCTGACCTCATCTCTGACCCCGGTCGTTTGTTCGACGATAATTAAAGAGATTAACAGTTATTAAGGGATATGTATTTCTAATTTTGTTTAATTGTTTCAGGGCCAAGATGTCCAGTTGGCATGGAGTATAAGGAGTGTGTATCTCCTTGTGTCAAAACCTGCCAGAGTCTGAATATCAATGAAGTTTGTCAAGGACAATGTACTGATGGCTGCAGCTGCCCTGGTAATTTATTTACTGATTTATTTACACAGAGAAACGTTTGGCAATGATGTTACCTATTTTACGAGAAGAAGAAAACCAGTGTCTGTCCTCAAATGTTCCTGAAATCAGCACTTCTCTTTGTTTGTGTGTGCCCTAGAATAGGTCAGTTTCTATACTGCCTGTATGCTTGCTCTATGAAAGGACTTCTATTTAAGTGAATTAAAAAAAATAAAGGTCTTTGTGAACATCTGCACCAGTTAGTGCGGCAGGAACTCCTCCCAGGCCAGGGGTTGCACCATGTGATGCCTACAAATCTACAAATTTCTTCTGAATTACTTCTGGTTAGAGGAGTCCAACTCTCAGAAGAAGATGAGATGATTCTACTGAGGGGGGTTATTAAAGCAAAAAGGGGAAATATTTTACATTTCGTTCAGGAGGATTCTTAGTGATTTAAATCTATGGGGCGAATTCTTCTTACTGCCTTGTTCATACAAATTATCTCATTGAATTCAATGGGGCTACTTGCATGGCTAAGCTGAGCAGAGTTTAGTCTATGTGTTTTTTCTCTCTTCCTCTAATTTGCCCATCACTGCCATACGAAGAAAGCTTGGTTTTTGGCTGCAAAAACCATGTTCTCCCTCCTCTTGCTTCTCTAATGTGGGAATAGCCTTGTAGTTCATGTTTATAGTGTTGACTTCACTGGTTTGTACAAAGATGTGTGTTTAACTCTAGTAATTTACTAGATACCTCATGTAACTGAGTGAGCTTTAACAAGCCTTTGGTTTCACAGCACGGGAATAGCAACAATGCTAGAGTTGGGTGTGTGTGTGTGTGCCATCGACATTCCATTCTAAATTGGTCTTTACAACCATTTATACGTCACTATTGTTCCTATTATATTGCAGTTTCTTGTATATTCTGTCAGTGCAGGGCATGCCCTGGGAAGGTACCAATGGGAGGTGGCAGAGTAGGGGAACTTGAATGTCTCTATAGGCCAGTTAATTAACAGGCAAAGTCCTATCATCCATGTTATACAGGAGGTCAGACTAGATGATCACAATGCCCCTTCTGGTCTTAGAATTTATGAATCTATGAACTCCTGCTGCTCAACCTCGCCCCTTTCCTTCCTCCCCCTGGACAAGCGTTGTGTCTGTAAAGCCCCAGTATAGTTCATTTTGTAAGGAGTTAGCCTTTCAGATCTGCACATCTTCCTTGGTGTCCGATAGCAAGTGTATATGCCTTTCGCTGGTACTCGGGGTGAACACTGCTCACTCAGCACCCTTTGCCTGCAGCAGCAATGCTCCTGAACTTTTCATCTTGTCTGCAAAATGGCTTGTACAATTCTAAAGAAAACTGTGTAAGAAACTCAAATGATGATGTGCTGCAGCGGGTTATCAAAGCATTGTTGGGCCTGGTCTATACTATAGCGTTAGATCGACTCAAGGTGGCTTATGTCAACCTAACTCTGCCAGCGTCTACACTAAAATGTCGCTTCCATGGATGTAACTCGCCCGTTATGCTGATTTAACTCCACCTCCACGAGAGGCATAGAGCTTAAATCGACATAGTTAGGTCGATGCAGTGTCAGTGTGGATACTGTGTTGCTTATGTCCACTGTTGCTAGCTTTCAGAAGCCTTCCCACAAAGCCCCACACTGACAGTTAAATCGGTGCTAGCGCTCCTGGCGAGGCCGCATGCCACCGACATAAGGAGCACAGTGTGGACATGCAAAAGCGATTTAATTACTGCGGTGGCTGTATGTCAATGTAACTTAGGTTGGCATAATTCTGTAGTGTATTCATGGCTTTGGATGAGAAGTGTTCAGGCTGCAAGTGGAGAAACAGGAGTTGGATGATTGAAAGAACAGGGCACTGCTGCCCTGAATATGCTTGATCACATCTAGTTATAAACACTAAGCAGGACGGCATGGTTAGTGCTGGGATGAGTTTCTCCAAAGCAGAGTTTGGATTAGGCTATTCCTTTAGAACAATAGGCACTCCTGACTCTATCCCCTGCCCTGCTCTGCCTCAGAAAATAGCCTATACCTGTATAGTGGTGTTAACAAGACAGCTAACTGAAACTGGAACACTGTAGCAAAACTGCTTCGGAGCTGACTGATTTCACCTCACTCCCATCCCCTCACAGTCTGGACAGGGTAGCGAAGAGCCAAGAGAGTGGATTTAATTAGCTGTGAAGTACTGCTGCTACCCTGCTTCACAGCTGGTTGTTTCAAATACAGTAGAACCTCAGAGTTACGAGAGTTACATCTCATAACGCTGACTAAAATGTTATGGTTGTTCTTTCAAACGTTTACAGCTGAACGTTGACTGAATACAGCTTTGAAACTTTACTATGCAGAAGAAAAATGCTGCTTTTAACCATCTTAATTTAAATGAAACAAGCACAGAAACAGTTTCCTTACCTTGTCCATTTAAAAAAAAACTTTCCCTTTATTTTTTAGTAGTTTACGTTTAACACAGTACTGTACTGTACAGTATATTTTTTTAAGTCTCTGCTTCCTGATTGCGTACTTCCGGTTCCAAATGAAGTGTGTGGTTAACTGGTCTTATTGTAACCCTGGTGTTCGTAACTCTGAGGTTCTGCTGTAGCTGCTCTGGTCACCTCAGGTCGGGAGAAGTGTGAGGGGAGAGAGCAGAGGAATGGAGCTGTAAGAGGAGGATGGGAAGGGCACTGCAGAGGATGCTGTGGAGGGAGGGAATGGCAGAGGGAAGCAAGGCGGTAACTACTTGAGTGTCAGGGAGAGAAAAGGAAGAAAGACTTCAAAATATGTGTTCTATTGCTTCAGTGCAGTGTTAGTGATGGAGAAATTTTTTCCTGAGTTTCATAACATGCCACATCCAAGAAGGATCTGACCAAATGAGCGGGGAATCTGCTTACGATGGAACTTGAGGAGATTTTACCAGCGTTTTTCCTCCCTGCTCCAGTCCAGCCTCTGCTCTAAGAGAAAAAGGAGCCAGTTCAACTTGGGCACCACATAGTTGATTTAATGTTTAATGTTTAGTTGTTTTTGCCAGGAAAATACAGACTTTCCATTTTCTCTTTGGAGAGCCCTGCTGCTTTTAAATGCATAGATCCCAGTTTAATTTCTCACTGGGATGGACTTCTCAGAAGTAAATATAGGGAAGGGGTGTTTTCTGGTTGTGGACATGGGTCTCTGAAAGCCAGGAACCCTTTGCTCCATTCCTGGCTATTCCATTGGCTCATTGTGTGACCTGGGACAAATCATTTAACCGGTCTGTGCTTCAGTTTATCCATCTGTAATATGGGCACTATAGTCTTTAAAGGAGTTACTGGGGACATAACCTGCTCATTCCTGATTTTCTGCGTGAGTGAAGGGGGAATGATTTGACTTAGCAGCTTGACTTTTGTTCCTCCCACAGGCCTGTTTGTGGCACGCAGCTTCCTTCTACTGCTTGCTGGCCGAGACAGCTGCGGCTTCCATCTTGGCAAGCCAGCGAAGCTGCAGCTGCTCAAAGCGTGCTGGCTGGACAGCCTCCATGCAGGCTCTCTGTTTTCCTGCTGGTTTGCTGTTTGCTCCTCCAGCTCCCAAACCACTCATCTCTCCTCAGCTGTCACTACATGCTCTATTGACTCCTACCCCACCCTCCCCGCCCATTGAAACCCTTTGATAGATGTAGTTCTGGTAAGGACGTGTGACACTGGTCCTGGGGGTCTATCCCCCACTGGTGACCATACATATGGTCCCATGGCCTGTTACATTTAGATTACAGTTCCAGACTAGCCCTGATCATGAACATTCAGGGCCAGGTTTGTGCCTGGATTTCAGTCCTCTTCCACATCTCCCACACGCTAACCTTAGAGGTGGCTGGAGGTAGGTTTCTGGCTTGAGCCCGCCCCCAGTGATTGATTGTGCAGAGTGGCTTAAATGGCATGTTTATGGGGCTTCCAGAAATGCACAATTCCGCACATTCACAGGCAGAAGCAGCATCTGAATGAAACTCATCAATTCGCATGAGGTTCTTTGAACATTCCCAGCCCTTCTCCATTAGCTCTGTGAGTGACCCTGGACAATGCAAATGAAATCTTGTCAAGAGTGGATCTAATGTGTGTTTTTGTTTTGTTTTTTGCCATTGCCTGAACTATCCAGTGGGGAAGCTACTTGATGGTGATAGCTGTGTTGACATCTCCGAGTGCTCCTGTATACATTCTGGCAGGCGCTATCCTCCTGGCTCCTCCATCTCCCAGGACTGCAACTCATGGTAAATACAATGATGTGGTGCAAGTGCTATGATCCAGGCTGCTCTAGATAAGTACTGCTCTTCAGTTTTGTGCCCCCCTCTCCCCTTTTCTTTTAATTGGCAAATGCCCCAGTTTAAGATTTGGAAGAGCCAACCTCTTCCCAGAAGCAAGCTGTTCACAAAGACTCAATCAACTCCATTTTCACAGCGATATTCGATCTAGTAGAATCGTGTAGGGGTCATAGTCTTTCATGCAGTGGAAAAATATTTGTTTCCTGAATAACACAAACTTGCAGACTCCCAGTCCCAGCTAGTTTTGGACAGCGGAGTTTTGTTTTGACTTACTACGTTTATGTAACTTCCCTTAAGCCTAGTTCAAAATGTCCTTTGAGAAGGGCCAGTTAAGACAAATTCACGCCCCCCTCCTTGCAGAGCCATCATGTTGCCCCTTTCCAGCTTTGTAGCCTGAGATTCAATGTGCATCTACCCCGAATGCCATCCTGAAGGGGCGGGGAGGGAATGTTACCCAAGCAGAGGGAAGGGAGTGAGCAATGTATTCTGAGCTCTGTGTGTGTTAGGAGTCTGGGAAACATTGGGCAGATGTTTCCAGTCAGACAACAGAAGAGGGAACCTGATATCCGGCCCGGTCAGAGCCACAGTGCAATAAAGCAGGAGGCTCTGGGTATCACCACAGTCAGCAAGAAGCAGTTCAGCCCCCCACCCCCATGTATCAATGACGCATGAGCAGTGACCATCACATTAGCACTTCAGTCTCTCCCTGGTGGGATGGAGCCCCATGACCCTAGGGCCTTCTGCAGCTCTGGGTTTGATAGCATCATCCAAATCACCTTGCCCTTGGAAGACTAGTCCAGTTTAATAGACTTCATCCTTAGAAAATTCTTTCTGCTATTTAGCCTAAATATTCCCTTGCTGAATGTTGTACCATTGAACCTCGCTTGTATCACCCTAAGTAATTCAACTCGCTCCTGAGGGTGTACAAGGGATGGGCTAACTGATCAAATGAGAGCCAACCGACCCCAATTCATTCTCTTATAAAAAGTTGTGGGGCTTGTCGGTGTTGTGCCGTATAGGCCCAAGTGTGATAGCAACAGCCACTGGTGTGCATTGACTATGCCTTATATTACTACTGCCTCCAGGAGTTGATACTGAATCCATACGCCCATCCACAGACCTGGAAATAAATATTATTTCTCTCTCTTCCTCTCACACACAAGAAGGGTTATTCATCGCTAAGACTGTACGTGCCAGGGTTTCAGTGGAAACCCCCTGAGGATTTTTTTTAAAGCATTCAGTTTTATAAGAACACACGTTACAGCTAAAATAAACAGGTGACTTGAAAAAAAAGGAGAAAGTTCTGTACTTTTATAACTATGCTGATTAACAGATTCCAAGGCCAGAAGGGACAACTGTGATCATCTCACCTGACCGCCTGTATAACACAAGCCGTTTGGGAACTTCCCCAAAATGATTCTTTTTAGAAAAACAATATTACAGTTCAATACTACAGTGTTACCCAAGGGGCTAGCTGGAGGGAGTGGGTGTATGGAAGATGCATATATTAAGCTGTATTGGGGAGTGGGGGAGCATGACTGGTTTAATTTTTCTGAAGGAGGAGCTAAGCTTTCAACTGCTTTGGGACATGCTGCAGTAGATGTGAAATCATGCACCCTAACTTTTCAACAATATATTTCCTAGCATTTGTCGACGTGGCATCTGGATCTGCAGCAATGAGGCGTGCCCAGGTATGCTGACCCTTGTGCTTGTAGCTCCCCAAAAGTATGTAAGCCTTGCCTAGGTCAGTCCCACGCATGGATGAGTGCACAGACAGGGGAGTTGTCTTTGTCCTTGTTTCGAGTTCTGGCTGCAAGTCAGCACCAAGATCATATTTCAAGAGTCCAGGAGTCCACAAGATAAATCAGGCTGTGCAGACCGGCTTGTGTGTGGCAATGTAAATACCTGTTTTGGGAAAAAAGCACAAGTTCCCTTTCCGTTGCTTTTCTTGCCATGTTGTAAAAGAGCTGTGGATTCAGAGTACTGTAGCAGCTTTCAGGTAAAGGAAAACTGCTGTGCTAACTTGAGTATCTACAATTTTCTAAGGGTTTATCTATACATGGACAGGAAAATTAATCTGAATTAACTAACAGTATGAATTTAAAGTGGATTAGTTAAATCACATCAAGCCCCCTGAGTGGGCACTCTGATTCGGAATTAAATTGACCTTAATTCAGTTTAGTTTGATTCACTTTGAAAGTCAATCAAGCTGAACTGAATTAAGGCCACTTTATTTCTGAATAATGGTATGTCTACACTGCAATTAGACTCTGCATGGGGCTTGGGCTAAGGGGCTGTTTAATAAAATTGTAATGTAGACATTCAGGCTCAGGCTGCAGCCCGAGCTCTGGGACCCTCCCCTTTCGCAGAGTTCTACAGTCCAGGCTCCAGCCTGAGTCCAAACATCTACACCACAATTATACAGCCCCTTTGCCCGAGCCCCACAAGTCCGAGTCCAGTGGCATGGGCAGTGTAAATACCCTAAGAGTGTCCACACAAGCGTTTAATGCAGTTTAACTAATTCACTTTGAGAGTCAATTTGGATTAATTTTTCTGAATGTCCCCATGTAGACAAGCCCTAACTAATGGCTGATTTAGCAAACACTTTGATGGGACTACTTACAATAGTAAGCCCTACGTGTCATAGAAGTCAATTGGACAATGCATGGTACTCTGTTCAGTAGTGTTTGCAGGCTTGGGTCATAAGTGATGTGTTCTGTTCAAGAAGCTAGAGCCATGGCTGGGGAGAGGCAAGTAGGCTACCTGTGTCCCATTAATGGTGACACAGGGGGGTAGCAGGTCTCTTTTCCTCTCCTTCTTAAACTCACCTGGAACAACCTGTTTGCAATGGGTAGCTGACACTTACATCCTGGGTACTCATCCATCCCTGGTGGGTGCGCAGGGAGGAGGAGATGATGGAGTATCACACCTCCTGTCATAAGATTGCTCCAGCAAAGTCCCTGTTCCTCCCCTTCACTTCATAAGCCCTTTCCCCTGACTTGAAATGTACATTTGCTGCTCTGGGCCCTTCTTCAGTTCCAGCACTGCAGTCAGCAGAGAAAGAGGAAGCCTGCACTGGCCTGATGCAATGCTGCCCTTCCTGCCCCCAGCACGAGTGTGTGTAGGGGGATAGCCAAAGGCAGCTCTGACCTACCTAGTGCTGAGATGTGAGAGAGGAGGAGAACTAAGAGAAGGGGGACTCAGGGGACGTGGGAGATCAGAAAATAGGGAAAACATGTAACTCTCTGAGGCAAAGACAGAGGGGAATGACACCGACCTACAAGTGGACATTGAAAAGCCTCTCATTGGACTCTCGGCTGCCTTGCCCCACCCTTCCTGAAAATGTCCCCTGCTTCAAATGGAAATAGCAGTTTCTCCAAAATGTTAGAGAAAAGCACAATTTGAGAGGTGTGGAATCACTGCAAATGGAAGGGAGACATATTTTATGAGAAATTCCATGCAGTCCTGCGACACAAAGGCCCAATCCAGTCCTATGTTTGTCTAGTTCATTGGAGAGTTCTCCAAGTGCAGCACAACTGTGCAAAATGACTGCTTAAAAAAAGGAAAAAGGCCCACGAGGTTCCATGTTTATAGTGTCTCATGACTCTAGATCAAGTGCAATCAATTCATAAGTGAAAAACGTGACTGCTTTTAAGTACAAATTCAGCCTGGGGTATGAACCCCAAACCGCGATCTTTATGGCTCAGTCTTTGTCATCAGTAATAAATATTATGTGGGCCAAAATCTGTTTGTGGTTGCAGCCCCTTTGTCTTTATTGGGATTACTGAGGTGAATCGATATGTGTGGCGCAAAGGCCTGCTGTTAGAATATTGTTTAAAATTCTGGTGCTGCAGAGGAGGGAATAGAATCCAGCTCCCTCTCTTTGAGCTGAATTCGCTCTGCCGGGTGAACAGGAATAAAAAATAGTTTGCTTTGGTCCCTTCAGCAAGCGGATCTAACTTGTTAGTCAACTAATTAAGGATAGGCTGAGGGGTAGGTAAGTGAGGCTAATGTGTATGTGTTCACTTACTTATATAAAAATGTATGTTCAGACTGTACATATTGTGAAGGTAGCCCTCTTCCTTCACCCTTTATATTGGCTTGTCATTTTAGGCCCAGCGCCTGCAATGTGTTCTGCACGGGCAGAACCCTGTGTGGCCCATACAGAGAAATTCTGGCCCTAGTACATCATGCTCGCTGGGGCCCCACCCACTCCCATTTCACTTTCTTTATGTAGATGTTATAGACATTTTGGGGGCCTCGCTGTGTTTGGGGGCCTGGTATGAATATCCCCCTTCTCCTCTCTCCCCTGTCAGCCCTAATCCCATTGACGTCAATGGGGCTCCATGCAGGTGTTGGAGCTTGACTGCATGAAATAACTTGATTAGATTGTAAGCTCTTTGGTGCAGGGAACATGTCTTTCCGATATGTTTGGGCAGTGCCTAATATAATGAGGTCTCAGGTCCAATTGTGGCCTCTGGCGCTACCACCACAGAAATAATAAGAACAACCTTCTGCATACACACTGGGAGCAGATATGTTAAAAAGTCCCTATATTTCAATAGTTCCTTTTCACAGCAGGAGGGACTTGCAAGCTGGAATTCAGTTTTATTCTGTAAAAGCTGTGGTTTTAGCTGTTAAACTGTGAATTATTTCTGGTTTAATGGTGATTAAATAAACTAAATGTAAGAGGAAATACCACCGTAAGTTCTGCCTCTGTAAGAAACACGTAACCATATCTTAGTCTGAGGGTACGTCTATACTTACCCGTCGCGTCGGAGGAGTCCAATCAATCTTCTGGGTTCGATTTATCGCGTCTTGTCAAGACGCGATAAATCAAACCAGGAAGTGCTCCGCCGTCGACGCTGGTAATCCTGCTCTGCGAACGGAGCAGGCGGAGTCGACGGGGGAGCCTGCGCGCCGCGTGTGGACCACAGGTAAGTTCGAACTAAGAGACTTCGACTTCAGCTACGTTATTAACGTAGCTGAAGTTGCGTATCTTAGTTCGACAGGTGGGGTTAGTGTAGACCTAGCCTGATTGTCTTTCAGCTCTTTATCCCTTTTGAGCACAGGTGCTGGAACTAGAGGTGCTGGGGGTGCTGCCACACCCCCTGGCTTGAAGAAGTAGTAACAACCCAACGATATAGTTTCTACCTCTAGCACCTCCACTATAAAAAGTTTTCCAGCACCCCTGCCTTGGTGATTCATAACATCAAAGTATTTTTTACCTAAATGCTTGAATAAGTCCCAGGGCACCCAGAAAAGGAACTAACTCATTTTTTCTGTTCTGTATTAAATAAGGCTGTTGTGATACAGGGATTCAGACATTGGAGCCATGACAAGACCATTTTGTAATGTTCTAGAGACACGAAGTTCCCAAACTGCCAAGACCCAAGGGTGTAACAAAAATCCAGAGTGTGGCACCACCACAAAAGACTATCAGAGCAGGGGTCAAGGAACAAGAAGTATTCAATGTTTAACTTGTAATGGGCTCAGTTCTGCAGCCTAGGCCTCAGTTACACGGTTCTAAAAACTGATTTAGTTACATTGACACATTTGGACCTCTAGTGGCAGTATGGCCTAGTAGATACAGAACTGGATTGGAATTTGGGAGACCTGGGTTAAAATCCTGGCTCTGACACTGGCTTGGTGGGGTGACCTTGGGCAAGTCACTTCACCTCCTTGTGCCTCAATTTCCTCATCTATAAAATAGGGGTGATGATGTTTATCTCCTACATAAAGCACGTTGAGTGATACAGGTGAGAAATGCTATATGGGAGCTAGCTGTTATTAGCATATCAGATTAAACCTGGGTAGCTGGCATCTGTACATTTACAGACAAAGCTAAACTGACATAAGCCACATTTAAAATGAATTAAGGGCTTGTCTACAAATGCTGTAGCAGTGCAGCTGCCCCACTGTAGTGCTTCAGTGTAGGCACTACCTATGCCGATGGGAGGGAGTCTTCTGTCAACCTAGAGCTGACTTAGGGCGGCCTAACTACATCACTTGGAGGTGTCGATTTTTCACACCCCTGAGCAATACAGTTAAGCCGACTTAATTTTCTAGTGTAGACAAAGCCACAGGCTTTTGCACTGGTTTAAGTAAGCTCATTAGGTAAACTGGTGCAATGATATGTTTGAACCTGGCCTGAGTAACACTTGAGAAATCACAGTGAAGTCCCTGGTTCTGCTCGCATAAGTACAGTATTACTGGGCAAATTTCACCCCCGTGCAGAAAGTCAGAGCAAGGCTTGTGCCCCCTTAAAGTCCTATTTAAGAGTCAGTTTGAAGGATTGGGCTGGTTCTCTGTGCAAGGGTGAATTTCACCCTGTGTGAGGAAACCGTGCAGTATGGTCTTCCTAACTTTGGCTGGAGTCCTCATTTCTAATGGCAATAACTTCCAGGAATAATCAGTGGGATGAGCTACGCTGCCACCACTATCCAGCCTTTAGGAGCTGTGAGCCTGGCAGGACCTGCTCTGCTCCCCACAGCCTGTCTCACAAAATGCAGGAATTTGTTCAATGATCTGACTGTTTTCCCTTGGTATTTTTCAGGAGAATGCTCTGTCACTGGCCAGTCCCATTTCAAAAGTTTTGACAACAAGTATTTCACCTTCAGTGGGATTTGTCAATACTTATTTGCCAAAGACTGTGAGGAGAACTCCTTTTCTGTCATCATAGACACGGTCCAGGTAACAGCACTCGGTGTGTGTTGGGGTGTGTGAGTGGATGACTAGAGCTTCCTGTGCACATAAATGGCATTTTCCTATGAAATTAGCTAGGATGTCTCTTCTGAATTAACATATGTTTTGCCTCTTCTTGCTGCCACTCCTTTAACCTCGGGCTGTAAATTCAAATTCACAGTGCGACTGCATTGTCTCTCTGGAGTTTTGCCAAGTTAGCATATAAATACAAGAGACAGAGAAGGGTGTGCCTCATACACTGAACTGTTTGGACTGCTCTCTGGGTAATTGCCCCGGGCATGTGCTTCCTCAGAAGCTATGGGGCATGTTGTAGTATTGTTACCCTAATAGTATCTGGAGTTTTTCTCACAGGGACACATTGGCTAATAAGTTGCATTACTCCCTAGTATATCAGCCATTCTCAACTTGTTTCCCGTGCCCTCTGCCATAGAGAGAATGGCAGGGACCCAGCGGCAGGGAAGGAAAGGGAGATAGCCCGAGAGAAATGGGAAGGGTGCCAGAGCATATTGGGACAGGAAGGACACCAGCAGTTTCCTTAGGGAGTTTTGAAGAAGGGGGAGTAAGTGAGAGAACTGAGGGAGTGGGAAGGAGGGTGGGGAAAGCAAGGGAGGCTGCAGAGGGAGGAGTGAGGGCATACAATTGAGGGAGTGTAGAGAGGTAGGCTAGAGAGAAAGGGCCACAGCGGTGGGAGTGAGGAGGTTTTGGAAGGAGAGAGGAAGGCACCAGGGCAGGTTGAGGAAGGGAGGGAGGGAGGCAGGCAGCAGAAGCAGCATGAAGACCACAGTGACAGGGCAGAGACAGGAAAACTTTTCCAAGGCAGCAGGAACAGGTTAGAGATGGTTAAGAGGCCCCAGAGAGCAGGTGAGCAGAAAGCTCACTTGCTTTAGGGAAATGGGTTTTGCCCGTCCCCACCCACAACCCCCTTCAGCGCCAGGGACGATTACGTTTGTGCCTATTACATAACAGATCTGAGAGCAGAGCTGTGCGTGTGGAACTGGCATAACTGGTTTCCACTGAAACTGTTCTTTCGAAACTGATGAGGGAATCTGGGAGCCAGTGAGTCACTGTTCCCTGTCTGCAGAACGTTCTACCCACCACTTTGTAACTAGTAGCGGCAGCGCCCGAAATGATAAGAGTGAGAGCTGCGCGCTTCTAGTTCCCCATTTGAACAGGCTTGTGACGTGTCTCCCCATCACACCAGACAGAGCAGTCAAGAGGAGAGGCTCTCTCATCACACAGTGCAGCCTGCGTCACAGGGGGCCTGCTGTCATGGCCCCATAGCTCCTTTTCCAGTGCCCTGAGAAAAGACGCTGCCCTAGAGTAGCCTGACGTATGGATTGTGTATTAATTACACTGAGTACTTAAGATTTCCCAGTTCTCCTTCTGTGGTTTGACAGCTTCTTGTCCCAAGTTCAGGCCCAATATTATTAACATTACTGTTCAGTTGGGAACCCTGGTGTGCATGGTTGCAACGCTCACACTTTAGGAACCTTTCTGTGTTTGTAACAGTTTTATTAATGCAGTCAGCAAAGTCACAGACACTCTAACCCAGCAAGGTAGATAGAAATAATACAGAATGTGCATCTGAACATCCATCTACTCTCACATCCCTTGCAGAGCAACCTGAAATGTTATCCATTATCTTCCTCATCACTATCACCTTCCTCATCATCACCTGTGGCCATCGTCCTGTAACCTATCTCTCCTCCTGCACACAGGCTGGGCTACAACTTTTAGAACATGTTACACTGACATCCCTATGCCTCATGCATATTCACTAGGGATTTCTTCCCTCTTATTTGTATTTCCTCACCCTACTAATGTTCGGGTGCCCTTCTCCTATAGGTTAGGATAGTAATGATCTCATTGTATTATTATATATGTCAATTCGTTGCTATGGCACTCTTGTGACCAGATATCTGCAGTTGTTCCTATCCGAAAATATCCAAGAGTTAGTGTTAGCTCATATTCCTGTGGTTTCCTGGTGTCATTATTTACAAACTTCCTCCTTAAACCCTATTCCAAGTTCCTCAAAACTTAGGGGTGACCATTGAGCCATTTATCTGTATCAACATTCATAGGCCTCATGCCTTATGCGAACTGCTGCAGCCAGTGTCTTACAGGATACAGGCCTGTAGGTTCCTTGCATTACTGCTAAATAAAATAAATACTAAAGCCAGCTCCATGGGCGACAGATGTGACAGCCACAGGAGGGCTTCTGGCCCAGCATGTTGGAGGAGCTGAGTCATTGATAAAGTGAAATCCTAACAGTCATAGGAAATGTTGGCTTCTTTTTAGTGCGCCGATGATCCTGATGCAGTGTGCACCCGCTCGGCCTCTGTCCGACTCCAGGACATGGAGAACAGCATCATCAAAATGAAGCACGGGGGCGTCATCTCTCTGAATGGGCAGGATGTACAGATTCCTTTGACACAAGGTGTGTTTGTGGCATGTGACAATTCAGACCACTACTGTCTACACAGCACACTGAGCCTGGGCTCTACTTCAGGTTTGAGCCCAAGCCCCCCTTCTGTTCACACAGAATCAGTCTGCCCCAGTCAGCAAGCACTCAGGACCCGATCCTAGGATTCTGCTAGGAGTGGGTCAGAGACACTGGGACTCGGGTCCAGGCCCTGTCATTTTTACTGTGGATGCAGGTCAAGCTGCAGCTCCAAGTCAGAAGGTCTGCGTAGCGCAGTATGGACATGTCAGCATGGCTGTGAGACCAGCATCCAGCAATTCTAAACCTGGGTTTACAATGCAGTGTAGACACTCAAGCACGGGCTTGGAAAAACTGAGTCCACAGGGCTGGGCTCCATAGACCTAGGTTCAGGGTGCAGTATAGACATACCCGAAGGTGTCTCCCTTCTCAACTTTATCAGGCAGGCTTTAGCCTAGCTCAAAAAGTGTTTCTTATTCCCAACTCTGAGTTGCATTTTATACAGTCACCATCACCTTTTATTGAATTTGCATCATGCCGGGTTCTCTTGCATATGTGCCCAGATCCCCAGTTGGTGTAAATTGACCCTGCTCCATTGAAGTTGGTGGGGTTATGCTGCTGTTGACTATTTGAGGATCTAGCCCACGATGTTGAAAACCAATGTCAAGTATCCATTTTATCCACCCAAAAACTTGAAATTTTAGAAGAGGACTGCAGTGATTTCACCAGTAACTCTGGATGATGCTCACATGTGTTTCTTTTGGGGCTTTTTGGACCTGTGAGGCCCAGATCATGCTAAGGAGAAGTGCAGAGATGCACCAGACCAGTGGATACAATACCTGTGGAGTGTCAAAGTGATGCACAGCAACCAGGGGAGCATAGTTGCTGTGTTCCACTTTGTCTGCACCTCCCCTTCAGTGCAGTGCCAGCTCCATTGGCCTGTATCATGGGAGCAGGTGATGCTCTATACCTGGCCCATCTCTGCACCTTCCAGGGAGCCTAGGATCAGTAAGCAGCTGTGATACACTAGCACGTTCTTTGTGCCCCCATTGGTACTGGGTTTGTATCTGGGGTAAATCAAATGGTACAAATCCATATGTCTACACTTGGGGTTTGCATCCATTCCACTTCATTTGTGCAAAGAAAATAGTGTAGACAAACCTTAAGTGTATCTGCTTAGATCCATCCCATGGGCTGATGGGTGATGAGGACATTGTATTCTCCTTGCTGATGCATCCCTTCTTGTCTGAAACTTGTCCGATGTGTTTTCGAGGTGCCCTCCGTATCCAGCGCATTATGATGTCTTCAGTTCGCCTCACCTATGGGGAAGATTTACAGATTGACTGGGATGGTCGTGGTAAACTTCTGGTGAAGGTAGTTTTTTTCTCCTCTCACCCCACCCAAGCGTACACAAAGACTTTCTTGTCTGATGTGAGAAATTGCTTGTGTCGCATGCTAGAAATTCCATTCTCTCTCTCAGCCCTCTGAGCAATATACTGATCCT
This sequence comes from Chelydra serpentina, assembly GCA_037349315.1. Lineage (NCBI taxonomy): Eukaryota > Metazoa > Chordata > Testudines > Chelydridae > Chelydra > Chelydra serpentina. The sequence continues at coordinate 126,099,613 of JBAIAC010000008.1, forward strand.
TTTGTTTTCTAGAAACAAAGATTTGCATCACAGAAACAGCTTGGTCCCCCCCCCCCTTTCTTTTCTGTGCACTAACAGTAGCCATTAACCACGAATAGCTTTCCTTTCATTACAGCAGACCCCTATGGGCCAGATTTTGATTTAGTTTACTCTTGTTCATCCCCACTGAAGTCAATAGGGTTGCATAGGTGAAAATGAGAGATGAATTTGGCCCATAGGATACAATCATTCATATGTTCAAAGAAAAAAATTAATGTAATTGCACAGGATATACACCATGCTGCTCCTGCTAAGAATATTTATGGTCATTCCAGATCAACATAAAGAGAGAAGTTTTTGTATTGTGGAGTATTATATAAGGCAGTGGTTCTCAAACTTTTGTACTGGTGACACCTTTCACATAGCAAGCCTCTGAGCGAGACACCTCTTATAAATTAAAAACACATTTTTATATATTTAACACCATTATAAATGCTGTATGCAAAGGGGGCTTAGGGTGGAGGCTGACAGCTTGCGACCTCCCATGTAATAACCTCACAACCCCCTGAGGGGTCACGACCCCCAGTTTGAGAACCCCTGATATAGGGCAATTGATTGTCAATAATTGCTTTTTGCATCCAACAAAAAATAAGGCTAATCAGTAATCCTATAATAAATCCTTTTATTTTCCCAGCAAAGACGCTTTTATAGTTTGCACTAGATTGATTAAATTTCTCAAGCATAATTCCATAAGCACAATGGTGAAGTGTGATTGATAAAGGTAATAGTGTTGATGTAATATACGTAGCCATCTTTAAGATGTTTGACTCGATGCCACATGACATATGGATTAACAAACTAGGATGATACAAATTCAACATGGCACACATTAAATGGATTAAAATGAGCTAACATGTAATTGTAAATAGGGAATCATCAGTGAGGTGCTTATGTTTATAGTGGGGTCCTGCGGGGATCTGTTCTTGGCCCTACGCTATTTAACATTTTTATCAGTGACCAGGAAGAAAACATGAAATTAGATAAACTTTGCAGATGATACAACGATTGGAGGAGTGGTAAATAACGAAGAGGGTAGGCTATTCACCGATTAAAAACTGATCTGGATTGCTTTGTAAGATGGGTGCAAGCAAACAATATACATTTAAATATGGCTAAATGTAAATGTATGCAACTAGGATAAAGAATGTAGGCTATATCTACAGGATTGGAGACTCTATCCTGGAAGCAGTGACTCTGAAAAAAGGTTTGGGGTATTGTGGTGAATAATCTGTTGAACATGAGCTCCCACTATGAGATGCAGAGGCTAAAAAGGGTTTAATGTGATCCTTGGATACATAAATGGGAATCTTGAGTAGGAATAGGGAAGTTATATTACCTCTGTATTTGAAACTGGTGTGACTACTATTAGAATACTGTGTCCTGTTCTGGTGTCCACAGTTCAAGAAGGATGTTGATAAATTGGAGAGATTCAGCGAAGAGCCATAAGAATGAATCAAGGACTGGAAAACATGCCTCATAGTGAGAGACTATAGGAGCTCACTCTATTTAGCTCATCAAAGAAAAGATTAAGGGGTGACTTGATTACATTCTATCAGTACCTAGATGGGGAGCAAATATTTAATAATGGGCTCATCAGTATAGCGAACAAAGATATAACAAGATGGTGGGAGTTGAAGCTAGAGAAATCCAGACTTCAAATAAGGTGCATATTTTTTACAATGAGCGTAATTAACCATTGGAACAATTTAGCAAGGGCTGCAGTGGATTCTCCATCACTGGAAATTTTAAAATCAAGATTGGATGTTTTTCTAAAAGATATGCTCTAGTTCAAACAAGAAATAATTCAGGGATGTTCTATGGCCTGTGTTACACAGGAGGTCAGACTAGATTATCACAGTGGCCCTTTCTGGCTTTATAATCTATTAATGTATGAAAAGTGCACACATGGACAGTATATTGTGCGTATTCTAAGGTATTCATAGCCCTGTGTGGGACTATTCTTTAATCCCACTCCGACCTGATCTTGCTATTATGGCAGTGGGTCCTGCAAGACCCATGGGATCCCAGTCCCAGTGTAGGGCTCTACACCAGTCCCCTACGGGGCTCTAATTCTAAGGGCCAAAAATATGGCCACCTTTCCCTGGTGAGTAAGATGGGGAGAGAGCCCAGGGAACCCCACCATACCACCCTGTATGCACATGCAGGGGGCTATCCTTGTTTGTTTGCTACATCTTGAGGACTGCTGGGGGAGGCTAGTCAGTACTGACCACAGCTCTTCAATCCTTTCGGGGACATGATGAAGCAGAACGGGGGTGCAGGTGTTTCCGTGGCACTGTTCCTCTGCACATTGGCCTTCAGCTGCCCACTGGAGGTGAGTGTGCTACAAGGGTAGAACAGATGTACTGACTGCAGGTCCTAACCATGCTCCCCTGCATCACTGTTATGGGCCTGATGATTGCACAGCCTTTTCTTCTCAAGTGAGCAGGTCCATTGTTGTCAACGGGAATAATTGTGTGAGTAAGAGCTCACCAGTGTAAGAGCTCCATAACTGAACCTTTTATCTGCTCTTTCACGGCATGAGCATAGTGCCTCTGTACTCTTGCTTTGGCTATATTCTTTTTTCTTGCCTTCCACTCTATCCAGTATGGTTCTGTCTCTCAGAACCAGCATAAAGCCCATCTCATAAAACTAGCATAGAGTTGTACCCACCTTTGCTATCACAAATTCTGGATAAATGTTGATAGTAGCACAAAAAGTGGGCTTAATATGCTAGCTCAAGGTAAAGGTTCATCAGAGCGTCAGCAATTAAAAAAAACACTGTAACAGAGGTAAAGCTCTGGAAGGGTTTGAGAATATGGATTCAGCAATTTGTGTTTTGGTCTACTCTAGATGTACAATACCAAAATACGCGGGGTTTGTTTTAGAGTTGAGGATAATTCAGTTCAATCCATTGGCACCTCTCAGGATTTCCGGCTTTTCTCTGCATCTGTGGTCCCTTCTGCCAGGTCTCGGACCCTTACATCCTGACCATCTTCTTGCCTAGCTGTTAAAAAGTCTAATTTTCTACTTCAACCCCTTCACCATAACAGCAATAACCATTGCTAATTACTGTCTTAGCTGTTTCTCCCATTGTCTTTTTTTATTATTGTTCTGCTATGAATTCCTTCCCATTTATGTACCTAAGTCAGCGTTATTGTTGCCTTTGGAGCACTAATTTACGGTGTAAATGGACTGACCTATTGCCAAACATTTCTGACAATTGTGGGAAGTGATCCACTCCCACTGACTTGTGCAAACATTTCTGGTAAAAGTTACAGTGTTTGGATTTGCCTGCTGCATTCATCAAGAAGAGGCACCCCTCTGGTGACCTCTGAAAGCTTGTGATTTGACCCCTTCAGGCAAATTTCCAAAACATATATAGAACTTTGGACGAACATGAGTCACTCTGTGTTTGAAGAATGACAGTGTCCTTAGTTAGAAACCCCTCACCTGCTGCTGTTGTCAGTGAGAACAGGACAGGCTTCCCTTTGAAGTCCTTCACCAATGATCTTTTATTAGCCAGAGGAATAACTGTGAACGATATTCCACTTTTCAGCCTGCCTCTGGGTACTCGCGCCCCCAGCCCCGCCCCAACTCCACCCCGCCCCCGTCCCTTCCCCAAATCCCCGCCCCCACCTCCTCCCCTGGGCGCGCTGCATCCCCTCCCTCCCTCGGCTTGCAAGCCTGGGGGCGGGGAGCAGTAGAGCACCCACCGGGCCCGGCAGCTCCCTGGCAGCTCCCCCGCGCCCAGCTCATCTCTCCCCATTGGCCTCTCCGAGGCTCCGCCGGACGCCAAGCGGAAGCAGCTTTTCCTGGCTCCAGCTGGTCGGTGGCCGCGTGCCGCATGCCTGGGGCGGCACCTCGGGGGAGGAGTATGGGGAGGAGGCGGAGGGCCTGGCTCCGCCTCTGCCTTCTCCCCATACCCCTCCCCCGAGGCGCCGCCCCAGGCATGCGGCGCACGGCCACCGACCAGCTGGAGCCAGGAAAAGCAGCTTCCGCTTGGCGTCCGGCGAAGCCTCGTAGAGGCTGAGGCGGAGAGGTCAGCTGGGTGCGGGGGGACTGGCGGGGAGCTGCCGATGGGTGCTGAGCACCCACCAACTTTTCCCTGTGGGTGCTCCAGCTCCGGAGCACCCACGGAGTCGGCGCCTATGTCACAGACAGGGAAAATAAACTACCCAAGGAAAACTGTGAAAGTGGCTAGACATTAAGCGCGGTTAAATGCACAAAGTAAATACACTGGGGGGAAAAAACAGAACTTTTTTCTCTACTTAGGTAAAAATAATTCAATTGGTTAAAAAAAGTCACTACTTGTACATTTTTACTACTTGTTAAAAAAAAAAGTATGTAAAAACTGTTCAGCCAGAAGTATGATTTTTAAGTTGATGGTGCCCCTTTAATGTATATTTGAGGAATTTACATAGTCCAATAAAAACACTGCCATTAAACTGTGGAGTAGTATTGAAGAATAACCATTCTACCCTTGTTTCTGTGAGCTCTCCCCAATGTACACTGACAGAACCTGTGGTCTGTGTGGAAACTACAATGGCAATGAAGGGGACGACTTTCTGACACCTTCTGGCCTCGTGGAAGCCCTTGTGGAAGATTTTGGAAATGCCTGGAAGCTCAATGGAGATTGCCAAGACTTGTTAAAACAAGACAGCGACCCCTGTAGTCTCAACCCTCGCTTAGGTACTGAACCCTGGGCTCCACATAACATATGGTACAGTGTAACAACATGTGATCTTCCATCCCATACAAGTGCAACTGTTTTGTACTGGAAACAGGATCATGATAGCGTCTGTAAAATAAATAAAACAACTCTCATTCCGTGCACTGAATGAGGCAGGGGTCCTGTGGAAAAAAAATACTATGTGATCATGTAATTAAAAACTCTGTACACATACGGAGGCTGAATTCAGGTTACATGGGAAACCTGACTTCTGGCTTTTCCTAACTTCAGAGGGATTGACTCTGGAACCTTAATAATGTTCTTTTAAATGCAGTTTTTTAATTTAATTGTCTAATTTAAACAAACAAACTGAAAAAAGAGCATCATGAAACTCCAGAAATTCCATCATATGGAACCATGTTGATGTCAAACTTGGGTCATCAAGAGGGCTTGAACCATTAGATTTACAGCACAGTCTTGCGCTAATAGAGTTATCTGTAGAAGTAGTAGGCTCGTATGCTTGATGTGGATCAGTCACTATTGGGGGAGGAGAGACAGAGAGTTTCACAGCTATTTGCTGACTGAAGGGAAATATAGAGACTCAGGACTCCTGGGTTCAATTCAAGGTTCTGATGAGGAGTGCTCTAGTGGTTGTAGACCCTTCTGCCCCATGCCTCTAGCCTGTCTCTGCCCCCCTCGGCTCCTGTTTGCCCCAGCTTCTGACTCCTCCCTATGTCACCCAGACTCCTCCGTTACTCCTATACACTCCCTCATCTCCTGATACTTGCCTCCCTTCCCTCCTCTTCTATGCCTATCCTCCCTGCTTCCCCACTGGCTCCAGGTTCTGTTCCACCCCAAGTCCTGATCCTTTCTCCCTCTGGCTCCTGCAACCCTACTGCCTCTCATCTTTTCCTCCCTGCTCCATCTCCCCACCCCGCCACATTCCAGTGTTGCAACTGCTGCCTCCTCCGCCTCCATAGTGCCTGGGCTGCAGCAGGGCGAAGGATTGAGAGCACAGGAGAGACAGTCTTTTGGCTCTCAATTCTGGTGCCCCTGGTGTCCAGAAAGGCTAATTGCAGGGGAAGTTCTGATCTCAGCCCCTGCAACTTGAGGATGGCGCATGCGCCGTTGCTCTGTGAAGATGGTACATGCACAGTCCAGTCACACACACGAGCTGAGAGGGAAAAAAATCAGCCTGGACAGTTTAAGTCAGGCAAAGTTATAAGCAGCTGAAAACAGGTTTTATTATAGGAAGTGCCAGGAAAACTTAGGGTAGGTCTATACTTACCCGTCGCGTCGGAGGCGCGGGATCGATGTTCTGGGTTCGATTTATCGTGTCTTGTCAAGACGCGATAAATCGAACCAGGAAGTGCTCCGCCGTCGACGCTGGTAATCCAGCTTGCCGCGAGGAGTAAGCGCTGTCGACGGGGGAGCCTGCGCGCCGCGTCTGGACCACAGGTAAGTTCGAACTAAGGTACTTCAACTTCAGCTACGTTATTAACGTAGCTGAAGTTGCGTATCTTAGTTCGACGGGGGGGTTAGTGTAGACCTAGCCTTAGTTACAGGTGGCACTGCCAGTTCTGCCTGCGATAACAGAACAAAAAATGGAGGTTTTCCTCTGTTTATTTTGCTAATTAAGGGCTGTTACGATTTAAATAGGAAATAGTCCAGCACTACAGGTGGAGGATCAGATTTTGCTTTTCAAGTCATTTAAGCTATTAAGAAAAGCAAAAGGAAACTAGTTTACTTAAGCTTAGTCTACATTAGCAACTTATGTCAGTATAACTAGATCGCTCAGGGGTGCGGAAAATTCACACCCCCCCCCCCCCGAATGATGCTGTTATATTGACCTCACTTCTGGTGTAGTGGTGCCATATTGATGGAAGAACTTCTTGCATCAACACAGCGACTGCCTCTGGGGAGGCGCATGACGTATACTGATGGGAGAAGCCCTCCCGTTGGCATAGGTAGTGTCTATGCTACCTAGGCACAGATGCAGCCTTGTAAATGTATACAAGCACTTATTCTGATTGCTCTTGTGTCTCTTTACAGTCACTGTTCTTTTAGTGTAAAGAGGCTGGATAACATTTTTCTCATTTTAGCCAAGTATGCTGAAGATTCCTGCTCAGTTCTGATGTCGTCCATGTTTGAGCCTTGCCACCACGAAGTTAGCCCGTCTCCATACCTGAAGAACTGCCGCTACGACGTTTGCTCTTGTTCTGATGGCAAGGATTGCTTGTGCGCTGCTGTTTCTACCTATGCCACGGCATGTGCTAGGAAAGGTGTTCTGATCGAGTGGCGGGAACCGGACTTCTGCTGTAAGTGAATGCTGCAAAGAAGTACTTTCTTGCATTGACTCCATGGTGTCCTTTGGCAAGGTCAGTGAGGCAGAGGGAGTTAAAGGACCTGATTTCTGCAAGGTGCTGAGTGTCTCCTCCAGGACATGTGGAACACGCTCAATGGTCATGCACGCCATTAAGAGTAGAGAGTGCTCAGTTTTTCACAAAAGGTGCTCAGCATCAGGCAAAAGTAGCTCCCATTGAGCAAACCTCAGCTGGCTTGGTTCAGATAACTTCCCTTCTAACTTTGGCTGCCTATCTGAAAATGTTCTGAATCTCTTGGGCTGGCAGTATCCAAAGTCTCTCATGACGTTTTTGGTAACAGGTTCTTTCATTGTATTTTCACACTTCCTATCTGGGACCCACTCCTGTGAGGCACTGACCGCCTCAACTTCTTTTGTCTTCAAAAGAAGTTGGGAGTATTAACCACGGTATCAAATCTCTGGCCCTAGTAGAAACCTAGCAGACTAGTTCAGGTTCCAAGGAAAGGTCCAAGCCAGTTCTTATTATGTCTGCACCATTTTTCTGATATGTGAGCACTATTTTGTGTCATGTTTAGGCCTCTTTGTCTCCACTGTTAATGAATATGACCCACTAATATGACCCTGAGGCTGAAACATCTATGATAAGACAATCAGGGCCAGCTCCAGCTTTTTGGCCGCCTCAAGCAAAAAAACCAACAACAATGGCTGCCGCCGAAGTGCTGAAGCAAAAAAAAAAAAAAAAAAAGCCGGCCACCGAAGTGCCGAAACAAAACAAACAAACAAAAAAAACAGCCGCCCCAGAATCCCCAGACTGCCGCCCCGTACAGGGCGCTGCCCCAGGCACGTGCTTTGCCATCTGGTGCCTGGAGCCGTCCCTGAAGACAATGATGATTTATCATTGTTCAAGTAGTGCACAGAGTCCCTCCAGCAGGCTGTGGCCCCATTGTGCTACACACTGTACAGATATAAAGGGTGGGATTTTCAGAGGTGTCTAAAGGAGTTAGGCCCTATCTACACTTAAAGCGATACAGGGGCAGCAGTGCAGCTGTGCCACTGCTGTGTTTCAGTATAGACACTTACTACAACGATGGGAGGGATTCACCCGTCGCAGTAAATCCACCTCCCTGACAGTCAGTTGCTAGATCAATTGGAAGAATTCTTCTGTTGATCTCATGCTGTGTACACAGGGATTTAGGCTGGTTTAACTATGCTGCTCAGGGGTGTGGATTTTTCAAACCCCTGCGTGACGTAGCTGGGTTGATCTCATTTTCTAAACTACACCAGCTCTTAAATGCCTAACTTCCTGCGGCACCTTAAAGACTGACAGATTTAGCCAGACGCACTTCTTCAGATTTTTACCCACGAAAGCTTATGCCCAAATAAATCTGTTCATCTTCAAGGTGCCACCGGACTCCTCGTTGCTTTTTTGAGGATACAGACTAACATGGCTACCCCTCTGATACTTAACTTACAGTGAAAGCCAGTGGGATCTGAGGGCTGAATTTTCCTTAGGAGTGTTTGAAAACCCCACCCATAATAAATGGCAGCCCCTGTCCCACAGTGTTTACAATCTAGAAGGCCAGGCAAAACAGGTGGCTGAATCACACAAGTAGACCCGGATGGGGGGGAGGGGGGGCGGTAGAGATTGATGATGGGGTGACAGAAATAATAGGATGATTATGCACGGACCAACAGTGTGTGTGAAGAATCTAACAAGAGGCTGGAACAGAAAAAACAATCCTCCTTTTTCTCATCTCATTATTAGGCAGAGCTGGTTGGAAAATTTCCGTTGAAATGAAAGTGTGATACAAAATAGAAATAACTTCCCCCATAATTTTTTGCGGAAGACTTTTCTTCTTTTTCCCAAACATCTCTACTCTTAAGGCCAGTAGACAATCAGAGATTTTGGGGAAAAGCCCGTATGCTTGGCTGCACTCCAACCCAGTTCCATTATTCCTTCTCAAACAGTAACTGGGTGGGGCAGCCATTTGAAAAACTGAGTTACTGTAGAAGCTAGAGAGGTGAGAGGTCACTGGTGTTCCAGCTGATACAATCTGGACCAGTAAAGTTCAGTGATTCTAACTGCTGGAGGCTGGATAATATTTACGGAGAGAGAAAGAACAAGACTGGATTATGTTAAATTGCTGTATGGTTTCATAATATTGACCTAATTTATGTAAATGTTCAGAGAGTGGAACAGTAATTCAATAAAAATCCTTTTAAAAAAATCACACAGGTCTGGAGGCTGAAAGCAAGAGCAGCGATAATGCACCATCTTTCTTGCTGTAATTGAACAAGTCAATTTTCACAATTAATCTTTAATAGTGTAGCACTGCTTCCTCTTCTCTGTACATTACAGAGCACTTTGTGCCTGCACCAAGCACAGATTTCTCTGACTGCAGATCCATCAGACCCCATTAGATAATTCTGATGCTCCAGACATCTCCTGTCACACAAAGGAGAACAATCATTCCTTTAATGGGCTTGAGACTTGAATATGCTGCTTGCATAATTTGTGCTGACGGCCCGATATATTGAACTGGTGGCTGCTCCCCTGCTCTCTGGCTGAGTTACAGGTTCACAGGCAAATGACTTAACAGAAGCAGTTTGCTTTATCTGAAGTTCATAAGCGGCAGGTAGACTGTGGCCTCTTTGTGCTACACACTGTACAGATATATAGGGTGGGATTTTCAGAAGTGTCTAAAGGGGTTAGGCAGGGCTGCTGATCACCAGAGTTAACTCTGTAGTGAAGACACACCCTAAAGTCAAAATGACAACAGAGAAGCTCCCACAATGGGGATGAATTTTGATGTAGAGCCACTAGCTATTGTAGCTTAGAGCAGGCATTGTTAGAGGTGACAGACATATGCCTATCTGTTTCCCTTCAGTTTCCACACAACCTTTCAGGGCAACACGTTTTTTTTTAATTGCATGAATTACAAAGCATAAAGTCAATTTTTTCCTCCCACCCCCATGACCTTAGTTGCTGCTGTTAAGAAGGCTGCATTTGTTGGTGCAGTATCATGGAATTTGAATGTGCACATGTCATTGGACGGTTGGGCAGTCACTGTGGAGGACTGAGGATGCTTTTAAATCCTTAGTAGGGGCATGTGCAGCTAAGGTGTGTAACAGTGCCTCAGCTAAAATTAGGACTAGCTGTGGCATTATCAGTCACTAGAAACAAGGAGTGTAACTATTTGCTGGATAATTAGAAATGGGGCAAAACTGGAATCATTTATTTAAACCATCCCAAACTTTGAGACTCAAACAAATGGGGGAGGGCGGGAGGAATAGCTCAGTGGTTTGAGCATTGGCCGGCTAAACCCAGGGTTGTGAGTTTAATCCTTGAGGGGGCCATTTAGGGATCTGGGGCAAAAATTGGGGATTGGTCCTGCTTTGAGCAGGGGGTTGGACTAGATGACCTCCTAAGGTCCCTTCCAACCCTGAGCTTCTATGATTCTATGAAATGGGTGTCTGGATTCAAACTCCCCCTGGTTTTAGTTTGCCAAACCAATTCAGTTTCCAATGGTAGCTCTGCAGTAAATCACAATCATAACCCTCCTACCTGCACATGCCCTTAGTAATGATGAAGGAGACCTTTGAAAGTGCTCCTCAGCTGTCTGCCAAATTGTTCAGAGTGGTGCAACTGTAGCCATGTCGGTTCCAGGATATTAGGGACAAGTTGGGTGAGGTAATATCTTTTACTGGACCACTTCTGTTGGTGAGAGAGAAAAGCTTTCAAGCCACACAGAGCTCTTCTTCAGGTCTGGGAAAGGTATTCTAAGTGTCACAGCTAAATGCGCAAGGTGGGATAGATTGTTTAGCACAAGTAGTTAGCACATATTCTATGGGAATAGTCTATGGCAGGGGTGGCCAACCTGAGCCTGAGAAGGAGTCAGAATTTACCAAATGTACATTGCCAGAGAACACAGTAATACATCAGCAGTCCACCATCGGCTCCCAGCGCCTCCCACCCACCGGCAGCCCCGCCAATCAGCGCCTCCTCCTCCCTCCCCACACCTCCCGATCAGCTGTTTCCTGGCGTGCAGGAGGTTCTGGAGGGAAGGGGGAAGGAGCGAGGGCATGGCAGGCTCAGGGGAGGGGGCGGGAAGGGGTAGAGCCTGTGGCAGAGCCAGGGAGTTGAGCAGTGAGCACCCAGCTGCATAGCCAGGTTGAGAGTACAGGGGGAGTGGAGCTATAAAAAGGCGCCTCCCCCTGTACTCACCCGGCGGCACTCCAGTTGTTTGGCGGCACTTCGGCGGAGGGTCCTTCACTCGCTCCGGGTCTTTGGTGGTACCTGGAGCGCTGCCGGGTGAGTGCAAGAAGCGGCGCCTTAAAGAGAAGTGGCGCCTTTTTTTAGCTCTGCGGCGCCTTTTTTTAAAGGGGGAGTGGAGCTTTAAAAAGGCGCCGCTTCCTTTTTAAGGCTCCGCTTCTGCTCACAGGGGGAGCGGCCGCTACCTCCGCTCCCCCCCAGCTATGCTACTGTGAGCACCCCCCAGCACAGTGGAAAGTTGGTGCCTGTAGCTCCAGCCTCTGAGTCTATACAAGGAGCCGCATATTAACTTCTGGTCTATGGTGTCTCTAAACTGTTCAGTGTGATGTAGGCACTTATCCTCTTGCTGGAGCCTCACAGCCCCTAACCTAACATACTCTATACTGTCTGGGGGCAGTGGCGTAGCTGCTCCCTGTGTACATTGGAAGTGCCATTCTGTTAACTGCAGCCAGAGGCCCATGCAACTGGGATAAAAGAGAGTGTCTTTTATTTTCATTGCTGAATCAGGCCACACCTCAGAGTATTTGCTTTCCAATAGGTGCCCACTGCTCTGGTGAACTTTGATGGACCCCACAGGGCTCTATTGTGAAAGGAAGGATGGTGGTTTGAGCACTAGCCTGGGAGATGTGGGTTCTAGTCCCTGCTCTGCTACAGACTTCCTGTGTGACCTTGGACAAGTCACATAGCCTCTCTGTGCTGCAACGTCTTATCTATTAAAGGCTGTGAAGTGGGTAACGGGAGCCATATAGGTACCTAACATAGATAGATTGTGTCTTTGGGACTGGTAGCATGGGGTGCAGAGACAGTTCCCAGTAGTATTGTGCCTGAGGTAGGAGCAATACCATGAGAGTGGGATGGGAGGAGCATAGAACAGTGGCCAACTTTGCACTCTTTAACAGAGTGAAGCATGTGCTCTCCTAGCCCCTGTGCTGGCTTAGCTCCATTGACTGGTGTGGAAGAGGGTGGGGCAATGGCCTGACCATTCGCTATTCCTTTGGGGGGTTCTCTGATAGCCAGGAGGGAGCCCTAGAGTCTTCAAGGCCTTGTGCTTGGGGAACACAAGGGCTGGGGTTGTCTGGCCCTTCTGCAGGAATAGAACGCTGAGAAGGCTCCTGCAACCCCTCAACCTAAGCTTCAGTTGTGATAGAAGCTTGCAAAGTCTGATCTGCAGCTGCTGTCCTCACTCCATTGAGGGTCCTACTTCACCTTAGAACCCTGCTGTTTCCATTAGAAGCTTGTTACAAGTCCGAATGCTTCTAGTTAACAATAATCCTGGTTAACAATACAGCCTTTGAGCAGAAATAGCATGACCCCAAGAGCGGCCTGTTCCTGGTCTTGTGGAAAGGAGGGGACTGACACGGCTACAACTAAACTACATGTACATTTGTTGTCATTGCTGCCACCTCCTGTTGGATGCAGGCACAAACCAAGAAACTTATCTCCAGTCACTACTAATTACAGAAGTAGACCAAGAGATTAGAAAGCAGAGTCCCAAAGTGAGGCTCTGAAGGTCATAGTTACGTCCCTGAAGAAGTGGTCTGACTAAAAAGTGCTGACTGATGGGTGCTCAGCACTTTTTGAAAATCATGCCACTTATATATTGATTTAGGAACCTAATCTTAGGTGCCCATTTTTGGCAAGCTTGACCCTAAACGACATTGTTTATGAAAGCTAAGTAAAAAGAAGGAAAGGCACAGATAGAACAATGATTTTGTAAACCCACAACTCCCTTTTAGAGCCAAGTAACAGTAGAAACTGGAGGCAGTTTGTATTACCCTTTCCCCCCGATTTGTGGGAATCTTTTTCTAACATTCATTATTGATTCCACTTGATGCTGTATCTTGCTCACATTGACTTCAATGGAACTGTCTGCATGAGTTACGCCAGCAGAATATAGCCCTTGATGTGCCACTGATGGGTTTCCTGTTTTTTTTTTTTTTTTTTAATAATCTCCTTGTTAGGATAAAAAGATCTAATAGTAAAAGTGAATCAGAAAAAAACAACCCTGTAATTCGATCCAAAAATAGGCAGCTATTCATTTAGAGCCTGGTCCAAAGTCAGCTGAAGTCAATGGAAGACTTTCCATTGATTTCACTGGGCTTTGGATCAGCCCCATATAATATATCTGTTCATGTGGAAATGTTCCCCATTGATTACATGAATTGTACAGAACAGTGGGTCTTTCCATTGTGGTTTCATTGATGTGTATTATTTAACAGCAATGACTTGTCCAGAAGGCCAAATTTACCAACAGTGTGGAACTCCATGCAACCAGACCTGCCGATCTCTATCCTACCCAGATGTAGGCTGCAATGAGTTCTGCATGGAAGGCTGCTATTGTCCACATGGGCAATATATTGATGAGCATGGAGGTTGTGTACTAAAGTCCCAGTGCTCTTGCTACTATGATGGTGAGATCTTCCAACCAGATGATGTCTTTTCAGATCATTACACCATGTGGTAAGTGCAGTACTCATAATTGATTTCAGTTGTTTCTTTATATACCATTTAAAGAAGTTTTTGAAAAGCCTCATAAGATAAAACTAAGCCAAACCGCTGGTGTAAATTGTCATAGCCATACTGAATTCAAAGGAGCTGTGCCAATTTAAACTAATGTAGGGTTTGCCCATAAGTAATCTAAATCTAGGCATCTTCCCAAGGCGTATCAAAAGCATCTGCATCAGGAAGTAGAATATGAAACCAAATTTTTGTGCAAAACATTCTGCCAGTTTGAAATGGAGTTTAGTAACTTGCTTACAGTAGCCCTTTAAATGCTTTTAAAAGTGTATTTTTAGTGCACACTAATACATTTTAAAAAATGCTTAAAACCTAATTATCTTTATCAAAAAAAGCAACTACTAAGTAGCATTTATAATTATTAAATGGCCACTAGGAATTGAATTGATGAACTGTTCCTGACAAGCCCAATTTCTGGAACAATATCCTCTCATTTTCCCCTTAACCGGAGAGGTCACACTGAGAGCAGTAAGAGGCCACTTCTCCTCCTCCACATTGCAGCAAATGGGGCTGTGTCACCACTCTGCTACGCAGTTTTTATGCCAGTGTAACTCTATTCATTTCAGTTGTGTTACACCAGTACAACACTGGAGTAATGTGATGATGAATAATAATGTGTGCTTAAAGGCAAGTTTGCCTTGGTAGGTTAAGGCAGGGGCTCTCAACCTTTCCTGACTAGTGTACTGCTTCCCGGAGTCTGAGTTGTTGTGGGTACCCCAAGTTTCACTTCACTTACAAACTACTTGCTTACAAAATCAGACATAAGTGTCACAGCACACTATGACTGAAAAATTACTTACTTTCTTATCTGTAGATCTGTATCTGTGCGATGTTCAGTGTTATCTTGAAAGTATTCTTTGAGTCGGAGATGGCGAAAGTAGGCTTCCGGGTCACTGCAGAACTGAATCATGTTGGTGGGAGTGGTGGGGCAAAAAGAGAGTCCCCGAGATAGGACAGACTCTTCTGCCGGGCTGAGTGTGTAGTAAGCTATCTACTTACTGCACAGACCACAGTGAGAGATTATGCCATACACTATCAAAGAAACTGAGGAACCACCTGATCAGCATCCTATACAGCAAACAGGAAAACATCAAAAAAGAGCTCTCCAACCTGGAAACTTTCATAAATAACCAATCTTCCACACAAACGGACTTTACTAAAATAAGACAGAAGATCTACATTAAACACTTCACCACTCTACAAAGGAAAAAGGACTGTAAGCTGTCTAAAATCCTACCTGCCACATGGGGCCACAACACTGGTACCCCCAATTCACCTAGCAATATCGTCAATCTATCCAGCCACACACTCAGCCCGGCAGAAGAGTCTGTCCTATCTTGGGGACTCTCTTTTTGCCCCACCACCCCCACCAACATGATTCAGTTCTGCGGTGACCTGGAAGCCTTCTTTCGCCGTCTCCGACTCAAAGAATACTTTCAAGATAACACTGAACATCGCACAGATACACAGATACCCTCCCACCAACAGCACAAGAAGAAGAACTCCACATGGACTCCTCCTGAGGGTCGAAATGACAGTCTGGACCTATACATAGAATGCTTCCACCGACGTGCACAGGCAGAAATTGTGGAAAAACAACGCCGCCTGCCTCATAACCTAAGTCGTGCAGAACGCAATGCCATCCAAAGCCTCAGAAACAACCCTGACATTATAATCAAAGAGGCTGATAAGGGAGGTGCTGTTGTCATCATGAACAGGTCTGACTACCAAAAGGAGGCTGCCAGACAACTCTCCAACACCAAATTCTACAGGCCACTCTCCTCAGATCCCACTGAGGAATACACTAAGAAACTGCACCATCTACTCAGGACATTCCCTACACTAACACAGGAACAAATCAACATACCCTTAGAGCCCCGACCGGGGTTATTCTACCTACTACCCAAAATCCACAAACCTGGAAATCCTGGACGCCCCATCATCTCGGGCATTGGCACTCTCACTGAAGAACTGTCCGGATATGTGGACTCTCTACTCAGACCCTATGCCACCAGCACGCCCAGCTATCTCCGTGACACCACTGATTTCCTGAGAAAACTACAATGCATTGGTAATCTTCCAGAACACACCATCCTAGCCACCATGGATGTAGGGGCTCTCTACACAAACATCCCACACACAGATGGAATACAAGCTGTCAGGAACAGTATCCCTGATGATGCCACAGCACAACTGGTTGCTGAACTCTGTGATTTTATCCTCACGCACAATTATTTCAAATTTGGTGACAACATATACCTCCGGACCAGTGGCACCACTATGGGAACCCGCATGGCCCCACAATATGCCAACATTTTTATGGCTGACCTGGAACAACGCTTCCTCAGTTCTCGTTCACTCATGCCCCTTCTCTATCTACACTACATTGATGACATCTTCATCATCTGGACCCATGGGAAAGAAACTCTGGAAGAATTCCACCACGATTTCAACAGCTTCCACCCCACCATCAGCCTCAGCCTGGACCAGTCTACACGGGAAGTCCACTTCCTAGACACCACGGTGCAAATAAGCGATGGTCACATTAACACCACCCTATACCAAAAACCCACTGACCGCTATGCCTACCTACATGCCTCCAGCTTCCATCCCGGACACACCACACGATCCATTGTCTACAGCCAAGCACTGAGGTACAACCGTATTTGCTCCAACCCCTCTGACAGAGACCAACACCTACAAGATCTTCACCAAGCATTCTCAAAACTACGCTACCCACATGAGGAAATAAGAAAACAGATCAACAGGGCCAGACGTGTACCCAGAAGCCTCCTGCTGCAAGACAAACCGAAGAAAGAAACCAACAGAACTCCTCTGGCCATCACTTACAGTCCTCAGCTAAAACCTCTCCAACGGATCATCAGTGATCTACAACCCATCCTGAACAATGACCCCTCACTTTCACAGGCCTTGGGAGGCAGGCCAGTCCTTGCCAACAGACAACCCGCCAACCTGAAGCATATTCTCACCAGCAACTACACACCGCACCATAATAACTCTAACTCAGGAACCAAGCCATGCAACAAACCTCGATGCCAACTTTGCCCACATATCTACACCAGGAACACCATCACAGGACCTAACTAGATCAGCCACACCATCACCGGTTCATTCACCTGCACATCCACCAATGTTATATATGCCATAATATGCCAGCAATGCCCCTCTGCTATGTACATCGGTCAAACTGGACAGTCCTTACGCAAAAGGATAAATGGACACAAATCAGATATAAGGAATGGCAATATACAAAAGCCTGTAGGAGAACACTTCAACCTCCCTGGACACACAATAGCAGATTTAAAGGTAGCCA
Organism: Chelydra serpentina; assembly: GCA_037349315.1. Taxonomy (NCBI): domain Eukaryota; kingdom Metazoa; phylum Chordata; order Testudines; family Chelydridae; genus Chelydra; species Chelydra serpentina. The sequence goes on from JBAIAC010000008.1 coordinate 126,116,768, forward strand.
TCCTGCAGCAAAAAAACTTCAGGACCAGACTCCAAAGAGAAACTGCAGAGCTTCAGTTCATTTGCAAATTTGACACCATCAGCTCAGGACTAAACAAAGACTATGAATGGCTAGCCAACTACAAAAGCAGTTTCTCCTCCCTTGGTGTTCACACCTCAACTGCTAGAAGAGGGCCTCACCCTCCCTGATTAGCTTACCTCGTTATCTCTAGCCTGAATCTTCCCTGCACATTTATATCTGCCTCTGGACATTTCCACTGCTTGCATCCGAAGAAGTGGGTATTGACCCACGAAAGCTTATGCCTCAATACCTCTGTTAGTCTATAAGGTGCCACAGGACCCTTTGTCGCTTCTTACTTTCTTATGTTTATCATATAATTATAAAAAAAATCAATTGGAATATAACTATTGTACTTACATGTCAGGGTATAGTATATAGGGCAGTATAAACAAGTCATTGTCGGTATGAAATTTTAGTTTGTACTGACTTCGCTAGTGCTTTTTATATGTAGCCTGTTGTACAATTAAGCAAATATCTAGATGAGTTGTTGTGCCCTGCTCTGCATACCCCCAGGGGTACGTGTACCCCTGCTTGAGAACCACTGGGTTAAGGGTATACAGTGGGTATGGAACTACAGATTGCCCACTGTATGTACAAATTGGTAGCTACAGCCTTGCATTTCTTGAAGACGCTCTAAAAACCATAATGCAAGTGAAAGTTAAATGTCGGTTTGTTAAATATAGCCGCTGTTTGTTTTTCTTTCATAGCTATTGTGAAAACGGCTTCATGCACTGCACTACAAGCAGAGTCCCTGGTGCCTTCCTGCCAGATGTTTTCTTTGACAATCAGTCATCTGCCAGAAGTTAGTATGCATTGAAAAAATTATATTTGTTGTTGTTCTTTTCTACATTATCTTGTTACACAGTTTAAGGAGAGGGATGCAACAGTAGTGCTTGGGCGGGTGGGAGTGTGTTTATAAAACCAGTGCCTTCTATGGGATGGAGTTGGGCACAGTCCCCTCTTCAGGAGAATCTGAGGGTGTTCACTGCATTGCAGTGGGATGCTGAGCACCACTTATGATTGAGTCCTAAAGCAATTACAACTACCATTGCACTTTCCCTTTAGCTAAAGGGATTAAGGGGGATGATCACTTAAGGGTGATTTTAGCCTCCCAATTCTATTGGATATTCACATTACAACAGAGATCCAGTAAGCTTTTTACCCTCTGTCTGGCTAGGAAGTTGTAATCTTTTGTTTCAGATGTGGCCCCTGTCTCTGTTATCCATACTTTTGTCACCTCACAATTAGACTATCGCAATGCACTTTACAAGAGGCTACCCCTTAAAACCATTTGGACACCAAAGTTGGTGTAAAACACAGCAGCTGGCTCACTGAGTGGGGCATCTCATTAAGAGCACATGACTCCAGGAGTTGCACTGGCTGCCCATTGGTCTCCTGAATGGCCTGGAACCAGCCTACAAGAGGGACTCTTTCTCCCCATGCTATGCTAACAGAGCTGTGGTCCACTGGGGCCTGTGAGCTTGATCCCCCTTGTTATAAAAGAGAGGGGCCAACCGGCAAGGTATTCTTTGTGCAGGCTGGAACTTGTTCTAACACTTATCCGAAAGAGCCCAAATTGAGTGACTTTCTGGGCAAGCTGCAAAAGACACCTGTTTAAGATGGGGTTTGGAGAGGGCCATGAAGGGATAGAATTGGCTGAATTCCAGTTGAACTGATTACTTCAATGCTGCTGAGCTTTACTGGTATTGTGAATGGTGTGTTAGGGCACCTAGGGCCTTGGAAAGGCATCTGTTTAGATATTAAATAGAAATAAATATATCAAGAGCTGGTTGGAAAATGTTGACTCTTCATCAAAAAAATGGAAACCCCAAAAGTCTTTATAACTATGTTGGTCAGAGAGGTGTGTGATGGGTTTCTCCCACCCGCCCCCCCAGGATGCCACCTGGAATTGGGGTACCACTGAGCCCACCTGACCCACCAGCCTTGGCTCCCTCTCACACTGTGCCAAGTTGCTAAACTCTCCAAGCTTGCTCTTTCACCAGCATACACACAGGTAGAGAGATACCCAGCTGCAGCTTCACACATGAGATCACCTCTACATGGGAAGGCTCAGCTAAGGAACTGCCCAGTTACTCCAGTGCACACCCCTCTTTGAAGGGTAAACCCCAAATTATACCGTCTTGCACTGCACAGGGAACTGCACAGCTTAAGCTCATGAAATTCACCCCCTCCCTCAACATGGAGAGGAATATACACAGCTTCCTGCCCCAAGTATGATTTCTACACACTGGTTTTAGTCAAAACAAAAACAAGTTTATTAACTACAAAAGATACATTTTAAGTGATTATTAGTGATAGCAAACAGGTCAAAGCAGATTACCTTAGTAAATAAATAAAACCGTAAACTGAGCTTAACACACTAGATAGGTAGGAAATGAATTAGCAAATTCCCACCCTGAGTGATAAACAGTCTGGCAGATTCTTAAGGCACAAGCTGCCTAGGCTCTGCAGCTTGGGTTTTCCAGGTTTTCATACATAGGCTATAAATCCCTTTAGCCTGGGACCATCACTTCCCCCAGGTCAGTCCTTGTTCCTCAGGTATTTCTAGGGGTGTTGTTGTAGGGAGAATCAGGAACCCTCATGATGTTATTTCCCCCCTTTTATATCTTCTTCCCACTTGCTGGAAAGCTCTTTGCTGTGACCTGGGTCAAACAGTTCCCATTGTGTAGTGCTATCTCTGAGAGGTTTCTATTGTACACAGTTCCTGGGGTAATCCGTGTCCTTGTGTGCATTTCCTCAATAAGCGATTAACCTTGTTTGGCCTTTTTATTGTTATAAGGCTGCTTGTGGGTGTTTTCAACCTCCCAACATGTTTCAATAACACGTACATAGTGTGACAAAGTTCCTCCTCTGCCTTGGCGGGTCCTGCGCTTATTGGTGGATTTGCTCACCTCAGAGATTCACGGCAGCCCTCAGTTTGGCCACTTTCATGGCTCAAATCTTCCGTTCACTCAGCTAACCTCATCACTGGCCAGCATGGGGGAAAGGAAGGAGAACAATCCCCGCTGTCTCTGCTCATCCACCTAGTGGGTCGGGGGACAGGCCAGGGACCTTCCCCACAGTGGGACCTACAGTCCAAGTCAACTCTTCTGATATCTAATAGGGGAGGCGGGGGATGGGGGAACCCAGGACCATCCTCTACTCTGGGTTCCAGCCCAGGGCCCTGTGGATCAGAGCTGTCTACAGTGTTTTGTGTAACACCTGTGTGACAGTTACAACTCCCTGGTCTCCTTCCCCATGGCCCCCTCCCAACACCTTCTCTATCCTCACCACAGGACCTTCCTCCTGATGTCAGATAGCATTTGTACTCCTCCATCCTCCAGCAGCACACCCTCTCACTCTCAGCTCCTTGTACGCCCCTCACTGACTGAAGTGAGGTCCTTTTTAAACCAGGTGCCCTGATTAGCCTGCCTGTCTTAATCGGTTCCAGCAAGTTCTTGATTGTTCTGGAACCGCCCCTGTTACCTTACCCAGGGAAAAGGGACCGGCTTAATCTGGAACTAATATATCTCCCTTCAATCACTCTCCTGTAGCCATCTCGCCCGACCCTGTCACAATAGCTAAACTTCATAACTTCACATATGACGACAGCACATACAATCCAATGAGTTATTACTGTGTAGCAGATCAAGACTTTTAGAATGATACCTCACAAGGCATACTTTGTACAAAACATATCCTAATTACATGACCGTGGTGAATATTGGAGTGCCAGGGTATCACAGGGTGATTTTCTTTTACTGATCTAGGTTATGTCTCTGCTGCCCAGCACTGGTGGCAGCACGTAGGGTGTGGGTAGCTACACACGGCAGTGAAAGACCCCGGTCAGCGGTAAGACAGTGGGGAAAGGCTCCAGCAACTTGGAGCTGCCAGAGACTTTCCCTATTGCCTTTCCTTGATGGAGCATATCCCTACTGCTGGAGTCTTGCATTCCGGTGGGGATAGGCTCTGCAGCAGGGAGGCAGCAGGACACTATGCTGCTACAAATAACAGTGTATAGATGGGAGAGGCACTGCTTGGGCATGTAGAGCGCTATGTAGAGTGCATACCCTAAGGTTCTGGCATGTCTTTACTCATCTAAGCAGAGCCTTATCGTATACACTGCTATTTATACCCATGCTAGGGGGGGGGGTGTATTGCGTGTACTCGGCACACTGCCATAATGGAGTGCACACTGTTGACATACCTATAGTTGTACCAGCCTAGCGAGGATGCAATTATACTGAGTGCTTTACACTGATATACCTTATTCCGCTTCCTTAAGGGGCATCACCTATACTGGTACAAGCACCTTTCTCTCAGTATAACTGTGCCCACGTTAAGGGATTGTACTGCTTTAACTATACTGGTGTAGTTAAAGCAGTGCAACTTTTGTGTTGTCCCATTGACTTTCACTGGGGTTTTTTAGAAATGTCACCCTCCAACCACACAGGCGTGAGCAACTGGGTTTGGAACCTGTGTTCTGCTTTAGTCCTTTCACAAAACCAAGCTTCTGATCACAATGCTGACAGATCCCTAGGAGCAGTGCTATCCTAATGACATTTTCTTCTTAATTACAATTGTTTAAATTTTCTTCAAGGAAAAAGAAGCTTGATATGCAGGGCACCTATGGACAAGTTTGTTTGTCCTTCAAACAACCCAAGAGCGGAAGGGATAGAGTGTATCAAGACCTGCCAGAACTACGACTTAGAGTGTGCTAGCCATGGCTGCGTATCTGGATGCCTCTGTCCCAAAGGAATGGTAAGCAAAATGTGAATTGCTATGTTTAGTAACTGAGGCAAATAAATGTGGATCATCCTGATTTTCTTGCTTTCATTCTTTCCCATCCACAGCTTTCCTGCTGTTCAAAACCATGTGGTTGGTTGCAGTGTATTCTGCAACAAGTAGCATAATCATTGAGTGCTAACAGCCACATTTTGATGCCCCAGAGGAGGTGTATTGGGAAGGGAAAATGCACAGAGAACCCCTTCCCCCTACCTAGCACCCCTTCATAGAAAGCAGCCAGAATGACTATGCACCAAGACAATTACTATGATTAAATCTCATGCTTCAGGGCTTCAGCTGGCCACCTGCAGGAAGGATTTTTTTCTCCAATGCCCAATTATCCCGATAACTTTTGCCTTTCTTTGAAGCATCAGAGATTGGCCACAGCTGGAGTTGGGACACCACACAGGGTGAACCAGTGTTCTGAGGTGGCAGAGATGCCTACTTTCTGAGTTCCCCGGGGGTGCTTGACCCCACGTTCCACCCCTGGTCCCTCCCCCACTCCACCCCTTCCTCCAAGGCACCACCCCGCCCTGAGAGTTATGATGAATATGTCTACTTGAGCTGGGATTCACACCCCCAGCTCCAAGTCTAGACATAGACTTTGATTCCTGGGTAGTGTGCATTGCTTAGTGTGCTAAAGGTCAAACTTCTCTCCAGTTTTGGAGTCAGGATGGAATTTTCCCCCCGGGTCAGACTGGCAGGGATTTAGGGCTTTTTGCCTTTCTCTGCAGCATGGGGCATGGATCGCTTGCTAGCATAATCTAGGTGTATCTCACTAATCAATCCCCTGACACTGCAGGGGCCTCAGGTATTGGTGGCATCTTGGTCTCTCCTGCTGCTCTGCCTGTGTGGCTCTCCTACCACACAACAGTTTAGTCCCGAGGACTGATATGCTTTAGTCTAATTTACATCAGCGGACTCAATATAGGAGTATCTGGGTGAGATTTAATAACCTGTGATATACAGGAGTCCAGACTAGAGGATCTAATGGTCCCTTCTGGCCTTAATCCCTATGGAATCTATGAGAATGCTGCAGCCGTCGTTCTCAGAGCATGCGGTTTTGGGACACAACCTATTGGGGCTTGTCTAGCCAGATGAAGAGGTGTGGTTAAGGTCTCACTCACCCACCTTTTTAATGCCCACAGGCCAATGTGGGTGGGTTACGGTTAGATCTCATGGTGTATCTTTTATAAAGGTGCTGTAGGCGGTGCTTCTGAGCCCGCTCTCCCTAGTAAAACTGATTGGAGAATTACATTTTTTTCTGCGAATAAATTATATGACATATGAAGGAAAAAAATTGTTGAACAAATTCTTTTGGGGGAAAAAAAATGCTGGCAAATGTGTCTTGATTTAACTTTCCTTAAAACTCGGTGACTCTGGTTGGAACTGCATTTATAGTAGTTCAAGTCCTGTTAATACTATCTTCTAAACTAGATCCTTTATTTGCCTGTCTACAAACCTAGCATAAACCAAAGGGAAAGGTTTTCTGTTAATTATGGAACCCTAAGTGCTGATTTTGTTTACAGCTATTTAAGGTTTAAGCTTAATATAATGCAGATTTCCTTGTGTGGAGATTTGCTTTTACTTAGGGCTGGTCTACACTAGCCCCTAAATTCGAACTAAGATACGCGACTTCAGCTACGTGAATAACGTAGCTGAAGTCGAACTATCTTAGTTCGAATGAAAAAGCACTTACCCGGGGTCCACACGTGGCGCGCAGGCTCCCCCGTCGACTCCGCCTACTCCGTTCGTCGAGCTGGATTACCAGCGTCGACGGCAGAGCACTTCCTGGTTCGATTTATCGCGTCTAGACAAGATGCGATAAATCGAACCCAGAACATTGATCCCGCGCCTCCGACCGGACGCGTAAGTATAGACGTACCCTTAATAAAGGAAAGCATGTGCACTACTAGAAGTTAAGTTCAAGGTTTTATAAAATGAGTGATTATATTTAGGCTCCTAAATTAGTATGTAGGCACCCAAATAAATGGTCTGATGAGTACCCAGTAGTTTCCACTAATTTCAATAGGAGTTGCTGGGTGCTGAGCACTTTGGAAAAAATGAGGCCAAAGATGTAAGTTCCTAAATATGAATTTAGAAGCCCAACTTTAGGCACCCATTTTTTAAAATTTTGGTGACTACTTCCACCATGGTTACTAATGCTAACTTGTATTAGTAGAAATTCTGTCACCCACCCAACATTAATAAATACATATATAAAAAGACACTCTCCCTCTGGGTCCCCAGGGCATCGCTTTTGTTGATGTCTCACTACTTAGAGTATAAGCTACTCCAAGCACAGACAGTCTTTCCTTTGATATTTTAAAGCATGTGAGGCACAGTATCAGATTTTAACCAACAATAATGCATTCTAGAGCTGATAAGAAAATGGTTTCCTCCCCCCCTCCAGAAAATTTTGAGTTTTTGGAGAAAAGTTAAAACCCAACATATTTTGGCCACAATCCAATATATTTTGATTCTGAAATGGTGCCTCCTGGGAGTTATAGTTCAGATACATCATGTTCCCATTCTCCTCTGTAGGCTGGGCTCCTTGGTCAACTCCATCTTCCGTGATGCATCAAGACCTCCCTTCTTGGTTAGGGGAGGTGGCGCTCCTGGTATTTCAGTTTGCGGTCAAAATGTTTTGGGTTTTGCTTGAAAACAGAAAATGTTTCCATTTGAGGCGTTTGATTTTTCAGTGAAAAATTTTAATTTTCCTCAGAAAGAGACTTTTGGCAAAAAAAAAGTTCATTTTGACAAAAACCCAATTTTCCATTGAAAACCCTTTGCAGTGGAAATTCTTTAAACAGCCCTCAAGAATTCACTTTGTTCACTAGCTTTGAATTGTATCTATGAAGTGGTTGACTTCGTTTGTAGCAACTATGTAGATTTATAGACATGTGATGCTTTTCCTCTTGTATGCGAGTATAGTTCTTTTCTCTTTCAGTATTTCTTTCAATATCTTACTAGAAACTAGATGGCTTATTAGACAATAATTTCCAGGATCACTTCCCCCCCCGCCCCTTTTTTTTTTTTGGAAGATTGGTACCATATTTGCTGATAATCAGACATTTATAGGGGAAGATTCGTCTCCAAAATAGAAATGTTTTCTGACGACAGCAGCTGAGACTGTGAGTTGCAGCTAGGAAGAGGAAAGCTCCTTGTACTTCCAGCTGCAGTCTTTTGTGTCAGCAGTGAGCAGTGCTAGCAATGGGCTAGTGCTAGTTCCAACAGCATTCTTTTGTGGCAGATACAAAACAGTGATGGAGAGAGATTACACATCAATACTTTCAAGGGCAAATTATTCACCTATAAGAATAATTCATTTTCCTCTTTATTAAAACTGTGTTACTACTTTTCAGATTTCAAATGCTGAAAATATTCCACTAATTTTCCTTGCTGGGCGGTGGGGGGGGGGGGGGGGGAGGGAGGAGAGGAGAGGAGGAAGAAATCTTCTAGTATAGTATATAGTAATGTTAGTAAGTGAGCCTCCCAAAGATTTGCAGTTTGTTTGGGTTCATGCCAAAGTCTATCAGAATTATCCTGATCTGCTCAATCTGCGCAATGGATCTGAGATTTGGGTTTGCTTCCAGGAATTGGTGAAGGTCCAAGGTAGAGCTATTCATATAATGAAAAAAGTAATCATAATTATTCAATGGGGGAAAATGCCAACGTTTGAAACAGGTCTTGTCCACACTTGAAATGTGTACACTTCAGTGTAGGCACTACCTATGCCAACAAGAGGGGTATCCCCCATAGGCGCTGACTCTGTGGGTGCTCCAGCCCTGGAGCACCCACAGAAAAAAATTTGCGGATGCTTAGCACCCACTGGCAGCCAGCTTTTCCCCTCAGCCCCCCAGCGCCTCCCACCTGCTGGCGTCCCCACTGATTAACTCCTCCTCCTCCCTCCCAGCACTTTCTGCCTGCCACAATCAGCTGTTTTGTGGCATGCAGGAGGCTCTGGGAGGAAGCGGGAGGAGCGAGGACAGGGCACGCTCAGGGGAGGGTGGAACTGGACAGGAAGAGGTGGGGAAGAGACAGGGTGGGGGTGGGAAGAGGTGAGCAGGGCTGGGGACTTGGGAGAAGGGATGGAGTGGGGGCGGGGCCTTGGGCAGAGCAGGGGTGGGAAGAGGAAGGACGAGGTGGAGGCTTGGGGGAAGGGTGCAGGTGAGTGGCGGGACCTGGGGCGGAGCGAGGGGTTGAGCAACTCCTGGGCCCGGAGGAAACCAGCGCCTAAGGTTTCCCCATTGGCGTAGGTAATACACCTTCCCAAGAGCCAGTAGCTAGGTTGATGGAAGAATTCTTCCATCAACGTAGCACTGTCTACACTGGCTTCAATACGCCAGTTTGGTGTGGATTTTTCATACCCTGCCCAACATAGTTCAGCCAACCTAATTTTCTAGTGTGGACTAGGCCTAATATTAATCACAGTGGCTTTATTTAAACAGTGCTACTACACAGGTTCTTCTTTTTTCCGAACTGTTTTGATCCATCATTCAGACAATTACTGCACCAGCCATGGTCTACACTTGAAAGTTATATTGGCACAGCTGTGTCGGTTCGGGGTGTGACAAAAACCACACCCCTGAAAGATGTAGCTATGCTGACATAAGTCCAAGCATAGACGCAGCTATAACAATGCAAGAGTGCTTCTGTTGATGTAGCTAATATTGTATTGTTTGGGCAGGCGGTGTTGCTGCACCAATGGAAAAAATCCCCTATGCTATGGGGCTGTGCTGACATAGCTATGCTGGTGTATTGTGGACATACCCTAAGACTTTTACCAGGGCAGCTCTTGGAATTTGATGCTAACTGCACCATTGAAGTCGGTGGGATGATTCGCCTGACAGGGCCAGCGCTTTCACTAGGCGACCCTAGGGCGCCAAGATTTGGGGGGCGGCTCGCCGCGGCTGCCTCCTGACTCCCGTCTCCACGCTCGGCTCAACGGCTGAGCGTGGAGCTGGGAGCTGGGGAGGTGCCGTGGGTGGGGGGGAGGCTGCCATGGCCCGCGGGCGGGGGGCTGAGCTGCCGCGGGGGGGATGGGGAGCCGCCTGCTGCGGGTCGGGGGAGCTGGTTGCCGCAGGCGGGGGAGCTGGCTGCTGCGGGTGGGGGGTGGGAGCGGCGTTATCTGGGGTGGGGGCTCAGGGCTGGTGCAAGGAAGTTCCGCCTAGGGCACGAAACTTCCTTGCACCGGCCCTGTCTCCTGAGTTTAAGCTTTGTAAGGCTAGGACCATCCCTTGAAACCTGGTAAAATAGGGATAGCCCCTTTTATCCACTAGATGGCAGTATAGTTCAATCTACTGGTAGAACTCAATCTCAGAGCAGTTGCTTGTTATCTTGCTCACTTCCATTCTGGCAGGTGAGAAAATCCACAAGACCCTCCATTCTGGAAACTATCCTCAGACTAAGTTAACATCTGAAGGCATACTTATTTCATTGTAGCCTGTGCCATAAAAAGAGAGTATCAGGGCTCAGGTTGTTTTTTTTCTCTTGCTGGGAACCTGGGTATAGAAAATGGAAAGGTCTGAGATTCACTGGCACTGGGCAACCTCTGAAATGGATTGGGTGGGATATGCTCACTTGATGAGCATTGGCCTACTAAGCCCAAGGTTGTAAATTCAATCCTTGAGGGGGCCATTTAGGAATCTGGGGCAAAAATTGGGGATTGATGATAATGAACAGTCTCCAGAGCAAGACAAAACATACCCCAAAGGTTCAATCAAAAGAGCCTCAGGGAAGATTCATTCCTGATTCTGCGTTTGGCAACCAGCTTAACCTTGTGCTCACAGCAGCCTTCACCACAGGCGACAAGGTTTTAATATCAATCAGGTGTGAAATGCTCCTTTTTAGCCATGTAATTTTATTGGGTGCCAGTTTCTCCTCCCCAGAGTGTTCCTAAAGATACAGAGATAAGGTTGGAAAATAAATAATGTAATGATCTTGTAATGTAATTTTCCAGATTAGCCATGAGTAGAGCTGAGCAAATGCAACAAAAAAAAGTAGCTGTGAATGTTTTTTGCAAATGAGACTTGCCAATTCACGTTGCTGGTATCCAGGACCCTTGTAATTCTCAAACCTTCAGGGGAATAATTGTTGTTTGCAGGAATGTCTGTGGGAAGCAAAAGTATCTTGAATACTAGCGTAAATAAATATTCGCACAAGTATTATCACCAGAAGTGCACTTGTGGACATTTTGAAAAGGTCTTTTTATTATTTGCACAATAGATTAATCAGACAATCAGAATATTTACAAATTATTCATGAACAGAAGAGGAAATCCCCTTGCTTTCAAAGCCTAAATCATACAATCAAGAAACACAATGCTATATGGTTTATGTGACCAATGATCCAGCACAAAAACCAAATGCTTACTGCAACACGTGATGATAAACAAAACGTTGCCCTTAGCATAGACACACTTAAAAATGTGTTAACTGGGTTAACCACAATCCACAGAGCAATCCTAGATTCTAATGTGTTAATGCAAATTGCTTGTTGAACAGTTGTGAATAACATATTTGGATAATAAAAAAGGACAGTATGAACAAGGATTCATTGTATAAACTGGAACTGTTTCAAATTTTTTGATGGAAAAAGTGTCCCATCCGAAAACTTGGTTTAATTTAAGTTGAAATTTTCCAGGTGAAAATGTCGATTTTTTTTCCCAATTGCAAAATTCAAAACAAACAAAAAATAATTTTCAGCGGACTATAAAACCCCCCCCTCAAATTTTAATTTTTTTTTACTTAAAATATTTTGGTTTCGGGAAATAAGAATTTCAGTTTTATTTATGCATTCCCCCACACCCCATCTTTTCATTTTCTATTTTGGGTTTCTGGGTTTTTTGTCTCTCCCTTTTTATGTTCCCCATTTCCCCCCCTCATTGGAATGATGAAAACCCCACTTTTCACATATTTTTACATTTTTCTACCTCGAAACACTGGAAATCAGTAAGTACGTGTGTAAAACTGTGGAAAAAACTACTCTTTCTCACTTGCTTATGGCTTTACCAACTGTTTCCAGGTAGAAAAAGATGTAAAAAAAACAGTTTGAAAAGTGGAGGTTTTGCCACTCTAGTGTAAAAAAGAGGGAGAGGTCAGGGTTAGGGGGGAGGAGTGGAACAAAAATCCAGAAGCTCAAAATAGAAAAACAAAATTGTTTTTGTTTTCAGAAACTGAAATGAAATGACATTTGAAATAAAAAAAATAATAATTTTGTTTCAGCATATCAAAATGAAATGAAAATGTTAACTTTAAAATGTTGTTCCATTTAGAAAAATCCCATGGAAAACCTGACATTTCCATTGGAAACTTTGGAAACGGGAGAGGGTGAGGGGGAGGTTCCCAATTTTTTTTTTAAGGGAATGATTTGGGTTTTCTGACCAGCTTTAGCATAAATTGTTCACTGCAGGTTTGTTCAGCTCTGACAACAAACAACTGTAACACAGAAGTCTCCAAGAATAGGTGAGAGAACTGCCTTCCTGTTCAGTAACTCTCTGCCCATAGCTACACTAGGAAGATACATTAGGTTGGAAGATGGGTTAACTAACATGATGTTAAACATGACTTAGCATCTAGAATAGATAAGAACAAGTAGAATTTAAAAACATGCTAGTCTATCATGGTTAACACATTTGCCATGCTAAGGGCAAAGTTGTGCTTAGCTTTGTGTTAGGAAAACAGGTTAGTTAATGTGTTCCAACAGGATGCACTTCCCAGTGTAAATAAGGCCTCTGAAGGAATTTTTCTCCCTTTCCACTGCAGCACAAGGGTTTACAGAGAGGTGGAAAGAGAGAATCTGAGGTATGGTCAGGGGGAAAGTGCAGGACCAAGGAGATCACAGTTAAACACAAATAAAGTGGCTGATAGAACTGAGGAGCCTTAAACATTTTGAAGCCTAAAATGTTCCTTTTAATGTTTAAAAATGCCTTGAGAAATCTTGTACCGAGAACGGGACATGTAAACAACCACAAGGCCAAACGGTGGGTGTTTCTCGCACATCCCCAAACATCATCAACTAGTCATCAACTAGTCAGCCGCATAAATCCTATGCATGCTCTCCCTGAGCACTGCTAATGAGGATGTGAAATGGTGTGAACAGCAGCTATTCTCCTTACAGGTTACCTCCCCATGCAGCCATGCCCACGCTACCTTAAACTGAGAGACAGTTAGATCTCCTGTGCTAAACAGGAGAAGGCATCTACTGGATGCAAGACTTCCATGGGAAATTTGGCTGTTTACAGACAGATGTGGTGACAAAGCAGTATGTGGCATTTTTCTTTCAGTCATTACAGACCTGTGACCCAGCATGGTATTGGGGCCCTGGGCTGCCAGCTTCAGGATGGAAATTAAAAACTGAGCTTCTGATCATGTGGTTTTGGGGGCAAAATTACTAATATTCCTGAATCCCTAATTCCCTGCCCATGGTTTCAACCGGATAAAGAATTCGTCATTTCCTGCCTTTAACAGTCTATACAATCATTTCATATGTCAGAGGGGTAACCATGTTAGTCTGGATCTGTGGAAGAGACAAAGGGTCCTGTGGCACCTTATAGACTAACAGAGGTATTGGAGCATAAGTTTTCGTGGGTGAATACCCACTTCGTCGGATGCAAGCAGTGGAAATGTCCACATTTCCACTGCTTGCATCCGACGAAGTGGGTATTCACCCACGAAAACTTATACTCCAATACCTTCTGTTAGTCTATAAGGTGCCACAGTACCCTTTGTCACTTCTACAATCATTTCATAGTTGCTGCTTTTCTCCCCAGTGATGGCTGCATGTTAGTGCTGGGCAAAAAGACACTTATCTGTGTAGTCTGTTCCGTCAGGGGTAGATTGTGATTAGCTCTGTCTGAGTGTGTGAAGGGCTAAGGGGCCAAGGAGAAAACGCACCAATCTTCCCTTCATTAACCCCTTCACCATTGACCAGTCCCAGTTTTTGTGCCCAAGGCGGTTAGCTTGGTCCTACTCAAGGCTAGTGCTGACAGTGGTTCTAAGTTCCACAGAAGAGCTGGGAAGTGGAGGGGTCAGAGTGGGGCCGCAAACACAGTCCTCCTGTGTACCACCAGGAGCTCACTTTGAGACAAGGGAAGGAGAGCAAATGCTGCACCTTTTCAAAGGGCATAACTGGGATCTCTTCTGGCCTATTCTCTCTCTCTGCTACTGGAGGTATGGAGATTGAGTCTGAAGCAATGCCTCTAGGACATCACACTGGGGAAGTGTACCTCTGCCCCCCACCTGACCTCTATGGGCTCGAACTTACATAGCATAATAGTGCCCTTGAAAGACCATAGAGCACTTTGGGCTGCGTGTGGATAAAAGGCCCTCTGTAATGTAAAATGCTTTGCATTAATATTCTGGGTTAATTGTTGTACAAAATGTAAGTGCCAAGAAGTGTGTCAGATTCAGGCTACATAAAACCTTGCGTATGAGCTACGCACATTACTGCCAGGTATCGTCTATTTAAAAGAATAAAACAAAACTAAAAATCCCTATTCTGGGGCCAACCTACACTGCAAAAGTAACATGTGATTTTGAAAACTGTTTGAGAGTAGGTCACTCCTAGTCTTGAGAACAGCTTTCAGAAAGTGTTTTAACCATATCATGTCTTGGCAAAATTGTAGGGAGGATAAACTGAACTGTACTAGTTGAAACCGCTGTTTTAAAAACCATGCTATTTTTTATCGTTGGGATTCTCAAACCTTTTCATACCATGAACCACATTATGTGGGATATGTTCCTCCCTATTGCCCATATCTCAGCTTCTTTTTCCCGCTGCTGCACTGACTTTATTACAGGACTCTCAAGTATATTCATTATTTCTGTTCCACTGGTATGGACGATACTATATTAAGTGTATTACTAATGTGGCCATTCCCACCCATTGCAAGCTGAAAGAGAAAACTTGGCTTATTTATCCTCCCTTCTATTCAGGAAAATATTCTGTCTTCCAGTCATATTTCTCAGGTACATACTCAAGCGGCTAACCTGAGTAGTCACCTGTGTTGCCCCAGCCACACTGCTAGGGCATATCTATCTACCCATGCTGGGGAGCAGCTTCTCAGCTGTTGTGTAGACATACCGCATGTGATCAGCCAGCTCTCGGTGGACCCCTAATGGTCTATGGACCACAGTTTCAGAACCTGTGTTTAGTATTGAATAGATGGGGCCAGTGCTGACCCTTTGAACAGATGCCAACTTCTAGGACCTTGTGTGGAAGTGCAGAGACATTCTGCTGACTCACCCTGGCAGTCAGACTAGATGGGTCTCACTTCCAATTCAGACATATGAAGGACGCAAAAGTGATTATTTCACTATTACAGTTAAAAGTGAGCAGGTGAGTTTTGGGATTTTGGGCCTTGGTGTTGGGAAATAGTCTATACTCCAATAGGCAATGAACCAAAACCAATTTTAACAAAACCAAACCCATGCTGGTTTTTGCCCAACTCCATAGTTGTGAGCATCTCCAGTGTGGAAAGTCTGTGATAAATTTAAGAAAATTCAGAGAAAACTAACAGAAATAGCTGAAGGGTCTGGAAGGACTGATTTCTCAAGAAAGAGATTAAAAGAACAGGTTTGGCCAAACGTGCATGTATTTGAAGAGGACGAAACTTAGCATTGTATAAAAGTGGAGGGACTATAAATACAAATAATGGGATGACGTTAAGACAGGAAAAAAGTAGGCTGAATATAATGACACATTCCCCAATCGTAAAATCTGTTAGTCTGTGGAATACCCTCTCAAGGGAACTGTTCCTTGGATCATTCATCTGCAGTTGGCAGAGCACTAGCAAATACTCCCAGCATCTGCAAGGCACCATCCTAATCAGTTTGCTTGATCAGAGCTACAAACGGCCTGAGCCATGCTCTTTGCTTGTGGGCACAGTCGGTTTCACTTGATACTGTTTCTTCTGTGGGTTTCTTTTCAGTGTTTGTCCGTTGACTGCTAATCAGCCTTGACTCTACTTCTGGCTTCTTCCTGGTGCAATCACCTTCTAGCTTGTCATGGATACTTAGACCTTGGCTACACTTACGAGTTACAGCGCAATAAAACTGCCTGCAGCGCTGTAACTCACTAACTGGCTACACTTGCAAGGCACGTGCAGCGCTGTATCTCCTCAGATACAGCGCTGCATGTACTCCACCTCCCCGAGAGGAATAACAGCTGTTGCGAAGTGGGTGGAACGTTGGTCTTTCAGTGTAGCCGAGGAACAATGCAGTTACTGATCTCCGGAAGCTGCCTTTGTTTTAAAACGGCACTTCCGGGTTGGAGTTCAGAGCTCCGTTGTTGAGGTGCTTTACAAAAAACCAAACACAGCTACTGTTTGCAGGCGGGGGGAAGGGGGGGCTCCGTTAGGAATGCCGGCAGCAAAGTTGCCTTGGACAGAGACGGCGTGGGGGGGGGAGGGGGAAGGCTCCGTTTCTCCAAGTTCTCTTTTATCTGCTCTTTAAAAACAAACAAAGCCCCTGCTGTTTGCTTTCAGTGATTGAGAGAGAGGCAGGGGATGTGGAGGTGTGGAAATAATGAGCTGACACTCTGTGGAGATTCCAAAAACCCACTCTCTCTCCCAAAACGCTCCCTGTCAAAGTCCCCCTCACCCCCCCCCCCCATTTGAAAAGCACGTTGCAGCCACTTGAATGCCCATAATGCATCGCTCCCAATACAGCTGCAAATGCCTCAAATGTAGCCACCTTACTGCGCTGGCAGCTGCCAGTGTGGACAGGCTGCAGCGCTTTCCCTACTCAGCTGTACGAACACGGGTTTAACTAACAGCGCTGTACATCTGCAAGTGTAGCCAAGGCCTTAGTGCTTGTGAATAGCTCACTGCATGCTTCCCCTTTGCTCGTCATGGTAGCCACATTCTTTTTTTTCTTTATCCTCCTTCATCCCATCCTATGTTATTCTTTCTCATCAGTTCATCAGTAAATTCTCATGTGTTCTATTTGATGTTACTGCCCCATTTCTCTCAGCAACTTCCGCCAATGTCCAGTCCCTGCCACCCTTTCCTCCAGAGTGGAGACAAGGTTGCATTTCATGCATCTCTGTCTTTGTTCAGGATAGTCTTGACTCCTTTGCTTATTGCAGCTGCATTTTCTCATGTTTGTTTGCCTTTAGTGTGCTGGTAATTTATACTAGTAGATATTAAGGGGCCAAACTGCTGATAAAATGTGTGTGTTTGTTTTTTATTTTTAGGTACGACATGAAAACAAATGCGTTGTTCCTGAGAAGTGCCCATGTTTCCACAATGGAAGAGAATATGCTAAAGGAGAGACAGTGAACAAAGACTGTAACACTTGGTGAGCCATTTGCATTGTATTTCAGGTCTGCAATAATGACTGATGATTTTTAAAATTATGTTTTCTCCCCCCCTCCCTTACTGAGGGAAGTGGGGATAGGAAAGAAGATGCATTAAAACGTTGGACTAATAACAGTGAAAAGTGCTAAGTGTGCTCTTGTCCAGCACTGCATGATCACATCTGGTTAGGTCCAGAGTATGATTATTCATAGATTCATGGCTAGGGGAGGTAGTATGGCCTAAAGGATAGAACACTGGATTGGGACCCAGGAGAACTAGGTTACATAAGAACAAAGGAAGATAAGAAAGGCCATACTGGGTCAGACCAAAGGTCCATCTAGCCCAGTATCCTGTCTACTGACAGTGGCCAATGGCAGGTGCCCCAAAGGGAATGAATAGACAGGTTATCATCAAGTGATTCATTCCCTGTCACCCAATCCCAGCTTCTGGCAAACAGAAGCTGGGGACACCATCCCTGCCCATCCTGGCTAATAGCCATTGATGGACCTATCCTCCATGAATTTATCTAGTTCTTTTTTGAACCCTGTTATAGTCTTGGAATGTCCTTTCCTTTGGATTGTTGTTCCTGTCTGCACCAGCTAATGGACAGATGTACAATAAGTTAAGGAAAGGCCTTATGTACATAAAAACATAAGAACATAAGGTTCTATTCTTTGCTCTGCCACTGGCCAGCAGGGTGACCTTGGGCAAGTCACATAACCTCTCTGTTCCTCAGTTTCCCCATATGTAAAATGGGGATAATGATACTTAACCATCATTTGTAAAACACTGTGAGACGTACTGGTGAAAAGTGCTGTCTAAGAGAGAGATGTTATTGTTTATTATTATTTCAGATTCATAGGTTTTAAGACTGGAAGGGACCATTAAGATAATCTATTCTGATCTCATGTATAATACAGGCCATGTATAGTACAGACCCTCACCCATTATTGTGATACTCTGGGGACTTCTGGTGTGTCTCCTCAGCCTTCCTCTATTAGAAGTATTATACATCTACATAAAAACTGTTCCTGCCATATACATAAGATATATTTTATGTCCTATACAACTATTTGTTGACAGATAAAATGCAGGTTTGTACAGTAGACTATCTCCTCCTCCGTTCACCTAGCATGAAGGAGGTCAGTATAATTATTCCTGGACTAAATGCGTCATGTTCCTCTCAAGTGGGTAGTCCACATAGGATTAGGTTCTACAGCTGCCATGTGCTAGTGGTGTTGCTCTATTAGCTCAAGTGGCAGACATCTGCACTCTGGTGCAAGAGGTTCTAAGTTCAATTCCCGTGGTGGGGAGAGTTACAGCTGCAGCACCACAAGGGCTGTGTTTGCCATAGGCACAGTAACTTGCTCCTCCCCTCATCTGAAACACAATCACCCACTTTGCTTCTCCTCGCCATAAGAGGCTTGATTTTCAAAAGTGGTGAGGTCCCAGCTGTTCCTATTGAGGTTAATGGGAGCTTCTGGCGGCCTAGCACTTTTGAAAATCAGGCTGCTTATTTAGATGCCTTATTATGGATTCAGGCGCCTCACTTTAGGCTCCTGTTGTTGAAAATCCTGGCCCTGAGTGAGCAGTGCACACCTCCTGCTGTAGCAGAAATAGGCTGGGGGCAGTTTGTATCAATGTGCTGCTACTGAGAATCCCTTGCCCTGTGTGCCTTAGCTCCAGGGCTGGATTAACTTTTTGTGGGCCCCCATGGGGCAAGGTGCAGGTCAGTCTCCAGAATGAGGGGCAGGCTGGGGGGCAATGAGGCACAGCATGGCGGGAGCAGCCCCGCTCCCTGCAGCCCACCAGGAGGGCACCGTTTACAAACCCCTGCAGCTGCCAGACACACACTGGCCTGCCCCGCCTGTGCTGCCAGCATGCCCCTTCTCCTCGAGGGGGTGCTGGGCATAAGAGTGGGGCACTGGGCAGGGGGGTGGTGTGGTGCCCAGTGCCCCACCCTTATGCCCAGCACCCCCTCGCCCAGAGACCTCCACCACAGATCTCTATGCCCAGGCTCCACCCCTCCCAGAGACCTGCCCCACTGGCCTCCCACCACAACTGCACAGCACCCTGCACACCACACCGCCCGCCCAGCGCCCCCCACCCATGGACTTCCCCACTGCCCACCACCTTCCTCACAGTCCCACCATGACAGCTGCACAGCACCCCATATTCCTGAGAGGATTCTGCACCAAAACATTAAAAATTCTGCACACAATATTTTAAAATTCTGCAAATTTTATTTGTCTATAAATAAATGTGGAGGCTCCAACATGGCAGTGGGGAGCACAGGCCACTGGTTGTATGGAGGTGGGAGATTATCCTGCAGCCTCTCCCCACCCCACCCTGGGACAGGGACTCGGCAGTGAGGCTGCACCCAACTCTGACACAGTGCAAGGGCCAGGCCTGCCCCAGAAACACCTGGGGCCTTGCCCCCCTGTGCCAGGTGCACCAGGTGTGGGTGAGCAGGCTCAGCCCGGCAGCAGGATCCAAGTGCAGAGGGACTTAGTGTGGGGGGATCCAGGTGGGGGTAAGAGAGTTCTCTGTGGGGCAGTCTGGGTGTGGGCGGCTCAGTGGGAAATCTGGATGCACAGAAGCTCATTGGGGGGTTCCAGGTGCAGGGGCAATGGACTCTGCAGGTGAAGGTGTTTGGGGCTCAGCGGGGGGAGGGGAGGGGATGTCTAGGTGCAGGGAAGGTGGGGTTCATTTCTGTGGGGGTCCAGGTACAAGTGGTTGGGGCTCAATGGGGAGGGTGTCTGGGGAGGCTCATTGGGGTGGTACAGATGCAGCGGAGGAGGGGGCTTGTCAGGATGAGGGTTTGATGGGCCTGCTTAACAGGCGAGCCCCAGTTTCTGCCAAGAGGATGCCGCATGCTGGGCTCCAGCTTTCCCTGTGTCCACTTCTCCCATCCCCTTCTCTTCTCCATCCCCATCCCCCTTCCACACCGCTCCATCTCCTCCTCATCCCACCCCCTTACTTCCCCACTGCCTCTTTCCCCTGCCCCCACTTCCCCTATCCCCTTCTATTCCCCATCCCCATCCCCCTTCCACACCGCTCCATCTCCTCCTCATCCCACCCACTTCCTTCCCCACTGCCTCTTCCCCCTGCCCCCACTTCCCCTATCCGCTTCTCTTCCCCATCCCCATCCCCATTCCACACCGCTCCATCACCTCCTCATCCCACCCACTTCCATCCCCACTGCCTCTTCCCCCTGCCTCCACTTCCCCTATCCCCTTCTCTTCCCCATCCCCATCCCCATCCCGCTTCCCCACCGCTCCATCTCCTCCTCATCCCACCCCCTTCCTTCCCCACTGCCTCTTCCCCCTGCCCCCACTTCCACTATCCCCTTCTCTTCCCCATCCCCATGCCCCTTCCACACCGCTCCACCTCCTCCTCATCCCACCCCCTTCCTTCCCCACTGCCTCTTCCCCCTGCCCCCACTTCCCCCATCCCCTTCTCTTCCCCATCCCCATCCCCCTTCCACACCGCTCCATCTCCTCCTCATCTCACCCCCTTCCTTCCCCACTGCCTCTTCCCCCTGCCCCCACTTCCCCTATCCCCTTCTCTTCCCCATCCCCATCCCCCTTCCACACTGCTCCATCTCCTCCTCATCCCACCCCCTTCCTTCCCCAGTGCCTCTTCCCCCTGCCCCCACTTCTCCCATCCCCTTCTCTTCCCCATCGCCATCACCCTTCCACACCGCTCCATCTCCTCCTCATCCCACCCCCTTCCTTCCCCAGTGCCTCTTCCCCCTGCCCCCACATCCCCTGTCCCCTTCTCTTCCCCTTCCCATGCCCCTTCCACACCGCTCCATCTCCTTCTCATCCCACCCCCTTCCTTCCCCACTGCCTCTTCCCCCTGCCCGCACTTCCCCTATCCCCTTCTCTTCCCCATCCCCCTTCCACACCGCTCCATCTCCTCCTCATCCCATCCCCTTCCATCCCCACTGCCTCTTCCCCCTGCCTCCACTTCCCCTATCCCCTTCTCTTCCCCATCCCCATCCCCCTTCCCCACCGCTCCATCTCCTCCTCATCCCACCCCCTTCCTTCCCCACTGCCTCTTCCCCCTGCCCCCACTTCCACTATCCCCTTCTCTTCCCCATCCCCATGCCCCTTCCACACCGCTCCATCTCCTCCTCATCCCACCCCCTTCCTTCCCCACTGCCTCTTCCCCCTGCCCCCACTTCCCCCATCCCCTTCTCTTCCCCATCTCCATCCCCCTTCCACACCGCTCCATCTCCTCCTCATCTCACCCCCTTCCTTCCCCACTGCCTCTTCCCCCTGCCCCCATCCCCTTCTCTTCCCCATCCCAATCCCCCTTCCACACTGCTCCATCTCCTCCTCATCCCACCCCCTTCCTTCCCCACTGCCTCTTCCCCTTGCCCCCACTTCCCCCATCCCCTTCTCTTCCCCATCGCCATCACCCTTCCACACCGCTCCATCTCCTCCTCATCCCACCCCCTTCCTTCCCCAGTGCCTCTTCCCCCTGCCCCCACATCCCCTGTCCCCTTCTCTTCCCCATCCCCATGCCCCTTCCACACCGCTCCATCTCCTTCTCATCCCACTCCCTTCCTTCCCCACTGCCTCTTCCCCCTGCCCCCACTTCCCCCATCCCCTTCTCTTCCCCATCCCATCCCCCTTCCACACCGCTCCATCTCCTCCTCCTCCCACCCCCTTCCTTCACCACTGCCTCTTCCCCCTGCCCCCACTTCCCCTATCCCCTTCTCTTCCCCATCCGCATCCCCCTTCCCCACCGCTCCATCTCCTCCTCATCCCATCCCCTTCCTTCCCCACTGCCTCTTCCCCCTGCCCCCACTTCCCCCATCCCCTTCTCTTCCCCATCCCATCCCCCTTCCACACCGCTCCATCTCCTCCTCCTCCCACCCCTTTCCTTCACCACTGCCTCTTCCCCCTGCCCCCACTTCCCCTATCCCCTTCTCTTCCCCATCCCAATCCCCCTTTCACACCGCTCCATCTCCTCCTCATCCCATCCCCTTCCTTCCCCACTGCCTCTTCCCCCTGCCCCCACTTCCCCCCGCCCCCTTCTCTTCCCCATCCCCAACCCCCTTCCACACTGCTCCATCTCCTCTTCATCCCACCCACTTCCTTCCCCACTGCCTCTTCCCCCTGCCCCGACTTCGCGTATCCCCTTCTCTTCCCCATCCCTATCCCCCTTCCACACCGCTCCATCTCCTCCTCATCCCACCCGCTTCCTTCCCCACTGCCTCTTCCCCCTGCCCCCACTTCCCCATCCCCTTCTCTTCCCCATCCCCAACCCCCTTCCACACTGCTCCATCTCCTCTTCATCCCACCCCCTTCCTTCCCCACTGCCTCTTCCCCGTGCCCCCACTTCGCGTATCCCCTTCTCTTCCCCATCCCTATCCCCCTTCCACACCGCTCCATCTCCCCCTCATCCCACCCCCTTCCTTCCCCACTGCCTCTTCCCCCTGCCCCCACTTCCCCTATCCCCTTCTCTTCCCCATCCCCATCCCCCTTCCACACCGCTCCATCTCCTCCTCATACCACCCCCTTCCTTCCCCACTGCCTCTTCCCCCTGCCTCCACTTCCCCCATCCCCATGCCCCTTCCACACCACTCCATCTCCTCCTCATCCCACCCCCTTCCTTCCCCACTGCCTCTTCCCCCTGCCCCCACTTCCCCTATTCCCTTCTCTTCCCCATCCCCTTCCACACCGCTCCATCTCCTCCTCATCCCACCCCCTTCCTTCCCCACTGCCTCTTCCCCCTGCCCCCACTTCCCCTATCCCCTTCTCTTCCCCATCCCCATTCCACACCGCTCCATCTCCTCCTCATCCCACCCTCTTCCTTCCCCACTGCCTCTTCCCCCTGCCCCCACTTCCCCTATCCCCTTCTCTTCCCCATCCCATCCCCCTTCCACACCGCTCCATCTCCTCTTCATCACACCCCCTTCCTTCCCCACTGCCTCTTCCCCCTGCCCCCACTTCGCGTATCCCCTTCTCTTCCCCATCCCCATCCCCCTTCCACACCGCTCCATCTCCCCCTCATCCCACCCCCTTCCTTCCCCACTGCCTCTTCCCCCTGCCCCCACTTCCCCTATCCACTTCTCTTCCCCATCCCCATCCCCCTTCCACACTGCTCCATCTCCTCCTCATCCCACCCCCTTCCTTCCCCACTGCCTCTTCCCCCTGCCCCCACTTCCCCTATTCCCTTCTCTTCCCCATCCCCATCCCCCTTCCGCACCGCTCCATCTCCTCCTCATCCCATCCCCTTCCTTCCCCACTGCCTCTTCCCCCTGACCCCACTTACCCCGTCCCCTTCTCTTCCCCATCCCCATCCCCCTTCCACAGCGCTCCATCTCCTCCTCATCCCACCCCCTTCCTTCCCCACTGCCTCTTCCCCCTGCCCCCACTTCCCCTATCCCCTTCTCTTCCCCATCCCCAACCCCCTTCCACACTGCTCCATCTCCTCTTCATCCGACCCCCTTCCTTCCCCACTGCCTCTTCCCCCTGCCCCCACTTCCCCTATCCAGTTCTCTCCCCATCCCCATCCCCCTTCCACACCGCTCCATCTCCTCCTCATACCACCCCCTTCCTTCCCCACTGCCTCTTCCCCCTGCCCCCACTTCCCCATCCCCTTCTCTTCCCCATACCCATCCCCCTTCCACACCGCTCCATCTCCTCCTCATCCCACCCCCTTCCTTCCCCACTGCCTCTTCCCCCTGCCCCCAGTTCCCCTATCCCCTTCTCTTCCCCTTCCCATCCCCCTTCCCCAGCGCTCCATCTCCTCCTCATCCCACCCCCTTCCTTCCCCACTGCCTCTTCCCCCTGCCCCCACTTCTCCTATTCCCTTCTCTTCCCCATCCCCATCCCCCTTCCACACAGCTCCATCTCCTCCTCATCCCACTCCCTTCCTTCCCCACTGCCTCTTCCCTCTGCCCCCACTTCCCCTATTCCCTTCTCTTCCCCATCCCCATCCCCCTTCCACACCGCTCCATCGCCTCCTCATCCCACCCCCTTCCTTCCCCACTGCCTCTTCCCCCTGCCCCCACTTCCCCTACCCGCTTCTCTTCCACATCCCCATCCCCATTCCACACCGCTCCATCACCTCCTCATCCCACCCCCTTCCTTCCCCACTGCCTCTTCCCCCTGCCCCCACTTCCCCTACCCGCTTGTCTTCCACATCCCCATCCCCATTCCACACCACTCCATCACCTCCTCATCCCACCCCCTTCCTTCCCCACTGCCTCTTCCCCCTACCCCCACTTCCCCTATTCCCTTCTCTTCCCCATCCCCATCCCCCTTCCGCACCACTCTATCTCCTCCTCATCCCACCCCCTTCCTTCCCCACTGCCTCTTCCCCCTGCCCCCACTTCCCCTACCCACTTCTCTTCCACATCCCCATCCCCATTCCACACCGCTCCATCACCTCCTCATCCCACCCCCTTCCTTCCCCACTGCCTCTTCCCCCTGCCCCCACTTCCCCTACCCGCTTGTCTTCCACATCCCCATCCCCATTCCACACCGCTCCATCACCTCCTCATCCCACCCCCTTCCTTCCCCACTGCCTCTTCCCCCTGCCCCCACTTCACCTATCCCCTTCTCTTCCCCATCCCATCCCCCTTCCACACCGCTCCATCTCCTCCTCATCCCACCCCCTTCCTTCCCCACTGCCTCTTCCCCCTGCCCCCACTTCCCCTATTCCCTTCTCTTCCCCATCCCATGCCTCTTCCCCACCGCTCCATCTCCTCTACAGCCTTGCTGCATACAGAACAGAACAGCACATTACAATCAACATGAAATTTGTCCCTGCTAAACTCAGTGACATGGTTTTTAGGGGTGATTTTTAAAAGTTTTGGCATGTTTCCATAACTTTAATTACTCACAGCTGGAGGCTGAAGTGAAATTCGAAATGCATTAAAACACGAACCCCTATAAGCTGTTGAGTAACCTCTATATGTTGGAAGCAGTTTAGTGGAGTATGTTTAGCTATGTAAATTTAAAGTGCATTCAAAAATCAACCACAAGAGGGAGAAGTTGCGTGAATTGAGTAAGTGACACTGGTACTTTGAGTAAAATTAAGTTAATAGTTAATACATGTTTTTATTTTTTCATAAAATGTAAAAACTAAAGATTCTCTGTAACAACACAAATTCTGTGTTTTTCCATGGCAAACAGATTTTCTAAGATCCCTGATAATAAAGCTAAAAAGCTGTGGTTTAGCCTACAGGCCCCTCTTCGCTGTAATTCCTACAAGGTTGGGGGAGCCAGATGTGGAGTTCCCTGACACAATTAATAAACAGTTTCATATTGCAGTGAAAACAAGACCAGTGCAGACTAAGATGATACACTTTCAAAAGCAACTAAGTGACTGAGGAGTCTAAGTGTCCTATTTACTTTCAATGAGACTTGGCTTTTAATTGCACAAGTCACTTTTCAAAATAGGACTTAGGCTCCTAAGTCACAGAGTCTCTTTTGTAAATTTTACCCAAGACCTTTTACTGCCCATTTCTGTAGCAGCTTTCATGGTTCATTCTCAACTACACAAGAGGACATCAACTTCCCAACAAAGATTTTTCTTGTAGGGGCCCTTAAACAACAGTGATTAAACTCTGTTGTTTCTATAATTGGGACATGGTCTTACATTCCTAATGGATACAAGTTAGATTTGAACCCAGTCTCCAGTAGCCTTTTTTGAAATACTAACTTTCCCATAGTGATTCCTAGGGAGCTAGTTCCTACACTGGAATGTTCTACTTGAGAATAGGAGGGGAAGAGAGGGTTCTGATTTTCTTTAAAGAGTACAACCTGCTTTCATGCTTCTGTTCTTAGTAATCTGAGATGATTTAGGAGGTCAGCTACACTGACAACTTTATTGAGGCAATAATATCACTGTGCAAGAGGACAGTATTGTGGATTTTTTATTCTTTTGAAAATCTCTGGGCAAAATTCCACCCCCTGAGTTTTGCAAGAATACAGTGCATGGTGATTTCCATAGTCATTTCACTTATTTTCAGTCATTTTTGAATTTTGCAATCATTTTTACAAGATGCCACATTGCTCCATTCTTGCAATTTTTCTTTTTGCTTCTGATATGGTATTTGCAAAATTTTAGTGATAAAAATGGTCCTCAAATGCACACCCAAACACACAAATGCTTTTCTTCTAAACTGGAGGAAGGTGGAAAATGCATAAAATAGCCAGTTTTTCTACTAGTGTGAAGCTTTTCATGTTTGCATCTCATTTCAATTATTATTTTTAAGCTAAAATTGGAAAGCAAGGTCTAATTTTATGAAAAGTAGAGTTTGAACAACATACTGGGCTTGTAAAGTTGCATGACAGCTCTCAGCAGACATCAAGTTGAGCATCATTTAGGAATCAATGTGAGAAATTACTATCACTCTGAGAATATCCAAGAATAGATAGTTTGCATTTTGGAAGTCAAATCCTCCTCTCTTTTGTTTTCACTTTTTATACTGCTATTGGAGGAGTTCTCATTCTCAGTTGTTCTTAGCCAGATGTGGACACCTGCAAACACAATATATGAGTCAGAGGTGTCAGATTTGGCATTTACATTCAGCTTGACAAGTGGGAGACCCTAGTTCATGAGCAACAGAATGGCTCTAACCCTAAACCAGCAGCAGACATTTTGTTATGCTATGTGCTGGGAATTCAGTACTGTGCTTGAACTTGGTGCAAAATTTGGAATCATCTTTATGACGCATGAGACAGTAGAACCATGCTTATCTGAGTTTTGCTAAATCACACACTTCATAATCTGTACAAAAATTGATGGTCTTGCTCCACCTCTAACCAAACATTTAATAGCAGATATTCTATTGAGGTTTCATATTACTGAGACTTCATTGTTTTCACCAAATGTACTGTAGAATATTTACTGTACTATGACGCGTTATCCAAATTAAACTACAATTAGTCTCGTGTTAAGGGCGCTAGGCTGGGACAGCAAGGATCTAGGGTCAGTTCCCAGCTCTGCCACAGACTTACCTACCTGATCTTGGGCAAGTGATTCAGTCTCTTTGTGCCTCACTTTTCTCAGCTGTAAAGTAGGGATAAAATTCTGTGTACCCTACCCTTTATCTGTCATATCTATGGAGACTGTACATTCTTTGAGGCAGAGGCTGGCTCTTAAAATATGTAGAGTGCTTAGCACAATGGGGCCCTAATCTCAAGCAAGGAATCTAGGCACTCTTCTGACACAAATAAATAATCATAATAACTGATTAAATAAATTAACAAAGGCTGTGATGCATTATCCTTGCTTTTTCGTATTGTTTATTCCCTCTCTTGTTAGTTAGCAACATTCAGTAATTCACTGTGGCCCTGATCCAAAGTCCTTTGATGGCTGTGGAAAGACTCTAATTGACCTCCAGGGACTTTGGATCAGGATCTGTGGGTCTCCTAGTTACCAATGTGAATTTGCAATGGCCTGCTGGGTGACCTTGAGCAAGTCACTTTCCTGCTCTCTGCCTCAGTTTCCCCATATAAAATGGGGATAATGATACTAACCTCCTTTATAAAGTGCTTTGAGATCTTCTGATGACAAGTTCTACATAAGGACTAAGTATTATTACTGTAGTCAGTACAAGAAAAGGGTTTAAACATTAATTAGAAATCCTTAATAATCTCATAGCATGGTGGCATGACTGATTGCTAAAAACATACAACCCCCCCCCCAAATCACCCTATGTGTTTTATTCTCCTCTCACATACACAGATTTAGCTCCACTGAAAACAATGAAGTTACACCTGTGTAAAACTGGGGAGCTAAGAGCATTAGGCACTTTTGCATTATAGATGCAGGCTCCGAGGCTGTGTACAGCTGGCAGTAAGGAGAAAAGCCAGAGAAGGAATGAGTAAGAAGGAGAAAAGTGAAAAAAGAATACTTCCTGCCTCCTTTTTTATAACGTCTGTGTTTTTATATGAGATTAGCAGTACAGTTCAATTATTACAGTAGCAGTGAGCAGCATGATGCTCCCAAACCATGAATGTGACCAGATTTCTCCTTTTTCTGATCAGCTACTCTCAGTGCACAGTGAAAAGGTGGCTCTTCTCCTACTCTGTGGCATGAAAGAGGTTGGCTGGCCTCTTACTATGTGGCCTGTGGTAGGCTGGATAGTCTGAAGCCCATCTATCTCCTAATTTGGTTTGACCGCCACATTAGAATTGACCAGGGGCTGTCTTGCCCAATGGCATCCCTCAGAGTATTGTTCTGTCAGACTATGAGGTAACGTCTCAAATTGCTGGGTCAGATAAAATACCATTAAGAATGAAATTCATTTAAGAACAGGGAGACTTCTTTGGATAGGGATGGTATTATACTTAAGTAATACAATCTGAACAGAAACCATTGGCAGACTGAATTACAGGCCTGGTTTCTTGGTCCGCAAACTTGGTCACTAGAGTAAACAGAGTAAACACATGTCCTCTGGCATCAGTTGGATATTAAATCTACTACTATTTTGGCTTCCTCTGAGGAAAAAGGGACACTATCACAAATAAAAGAAGGGCCTGTCACATTATGCTTCATATTTAACATATAATGGTCTTGGGAGGATAATAAAAGTGTTTTTGTAAAAGGATATGCTGAGCAGAGCAGGATATCCACAATCAAACACTAACAGCATTATGAAATATTCCAGCACACTATGCCCAGCCCTCTTCTTGTAATAAGGAAGTTCAGGAAAGCACATATTTCTACACGCAGTCTGTAACTGAAGGGATAACCTATCCATACTGATGCATTGTTTTAAAGGCAATGAGTGAGATTCTTACTCCCACTCTGGCCTATTTATGATAGATAAAAGGGCCCGAGTGGTGTAAAGTGGCACTAAAAGTCCTGTATCCACCTGGGAGAGGACTCCCTGAGGACAGGTGTGGAGGCAGATGACTACAGGCTGTTCTTCAGAGGATTCGCTTGCAAACCACAATATAGGGGGCATGCCTGGGGTAGGGCTGCAGCACAGAGCGCTGCAGAGATTCCAGGCAGTACTATTGCCCGTAGGGGAGCCTTGGGAGGCTGTTGTAACTTAGATAGGGGTTATGTCTCCAGGGGTATCTCAGTTACATTGGGGGCCCTGTCCAGCCCTTGCAAGAGCTTGGGATTGGGAGAGTGCAAAGCATAGGAGGTGCAGCATAGGATTTTGCCCCATAGCTATTTATTTTCATAAAGGATCCTGTAGTGGATCCCAAAATTAATTGGTTCACGTACCACCTCCTTAAAAAAATTGTTCTGAAGTGGATTGATGGATCATCAAGCTCATGTGCCACTGGGGTGCACCTACCACAGTTTGGGGAACACTGCATAGGGGGCACAGTGGTGATAGACTTTCTATTTGCTCAGTCACTCCTCTCCAATATGGCACTGTTGGAATTATGCAGTAATTTAATCAGGCTGCACTGTGTCTGGGTCTAAACCAGCCATGCAGGGGAGTAAGGCCTACTTTCAACCCTCTGGAGATCTCTTCTCATTGTGGCGTTCAGACACAATGAGAACAAAGGGCAAACATAGCCCACAGAAAGCTAGATGAGTCAGTTGTTAGGCCAGGAGTCTCATCCTGAGTAAATCACAAGTGAATTACGTCTGGAGGAATAACGCCACCTTCTTTACACTTTGCTGGATATCACTAGATTTGGGCAAATAATCTGCAGCAAATAATTTACTTGAAACATTCCAATTGTTTTCTTGCTCTCAGAATATCCAGGAGCAGATGATGATTTTTGCAAATGTACCTGTTGTTAGAATTTACTAGACAAATGATTTGCCAGAGTGTTTTGTTTTGATTTTTAAACTCTGGATTGATCTCAAACAGTTCAATGAGAATATTCAATACACAGTATTTGAAATCTAAATGTGTTGGCTGGTTGAGGTTGGTCACATAAATTGAAAGGTATTGTTTTCATTGATCGCCTGGAAGATTAAAGAAAATAAGAAAGGAATACTTGTGGCACCTTAGAGACTAACACATTTATTTGTTATTTGACTGGAAGATTGTAACTCTTCAGGTCAGGGAGCGGCCCTGAGGAACCCACTGATGCTTTGAATGTCTCAGAGGGTAGCAGTAATTTAGGGCCTGCTCCAAAGCCCACTGAAGTCGATGGAAAGTCTCATTAACTTCAGTGGGCTCTGGATTGGGCCCATAGAGAGGGAGCAGATAGTAGCATTATAGACTTTGAGAAAATGTAAAACTTTCCCCCTGCTTGGCTATGCGAGCCTTACCCAAGTCATCATTCCTAGGTAAATTAGGCTACTGTAAGATTTATTGGCTGGGTGAAGCGTTTACATTTCATTTTCTGTCAGCACACTCATACAAAGTTATTGTGTGTGTGTAATGCCCAACCTGTACTGGAGCCTGTTGGGTCAAAAGAGCAATGGGAGCAGTGCCAGTTGGCTGCTCAGAAGCAGCCTCTCGGTGTTTAGAAGGTTGGTTGATTTGTTCGTTTTGATTTGAAACAAGGGGAGCCCAAAACAGCTGCTCTTGGGGCAGGGGCAGCCTGGAGAACGCTTGAAACAAGGGTGAGCTTGAGCCCGGTGTCATGTCCTTCTGAACCAGCTATGGACTGGTCACAGAGCTTGCCTGTGCACACCAAATGTGTGCATCCTAAGAGCCTTTAATGCTTTGCCAGGTATGGCGGAGGTTGGTTTAAATAAGGTATTTTACACACAGCACCACCTAGTGGCTGAGCATATGATACAGTTTAGCATTCTATTACACCGGGGACAGGTTTTTTGTGGGGTGGGGAAAGTGGGGGAAGGCAGGCAGCAGCTTCCCCCTGGGAGCGCTACTGTGAGCAGCCCAAACAGGCGAGGTTAAAGTGGCTGATGGAGCCTGGAGGGAGACTGCCCAGCATTGGGGGAGAGAGGGTGTATCTACACTGCAATTACAAACCTGCGGCTGTGATGTAAGAGGAAAAGTTAAAGGAAGAGCAGAGCAGTTAAACAAGAGGAAAAATAACTAACGAGTCTCTGAAGCAAGCTAAGAAATTATTAGAAAAACCATTGTTAGAAAACTGTGAGAAAAGTAAAGCAAGAATGAAATGGGAAGGAAATAAGCTGTAATAAAAGACAAACTGTAATTAAAGAGAAACAGACTTAAGAAATAAGGAGAAACTGATCTGTAGTGAAAGTAAGAAAATGGTAAGGACTGTAAAACAAAATATTCAGACATCCTTTTAAAGTATACAAGGTGAAGTGACAGGAATAGAGAAATTGTCAGAGAGCAAAGGGACTGGAAGTCAGAAAGGAGCAGAGTGAAAATTGTTCGGTCAAGAAGCTGACACATCACATTAAAGAATATATGTCTTTATTTGAGCTGGAACTTAAAATAGTCAACAAAGATTGCATGAGAGGATTGCTCAAGATGTAATTAAACATCCTAACAACTTTTCCTCCAAACTTTGGTCTTACAGGGGCTGAAAACTGAGAAACTGAAAAGGGAACATATAACAGTGGGCTTTATGTTCTAGTGCATTGTATTTTCTAATACCAAACTCTGTTATTTCATAATATAAATTGTTACCTATAAAGTGAGTTTAATTAAGATAATAGTAGAGAA
This sequence comes from Chelydra serpentina, assembly GCA_037349315.1. Taxonomy (NCBI): domain Eukaryota; kingdom Metazoa; phylum Chordata; order Testudines; family Chelydridae; genus Chelydra; species Chelydra serpentina. The sequence goes on from JBAIAC010000008.1 coordinate 126,148,468, forward strand.
TATACAAGAGAGAACAGTAATAGTCTACAGTAGTTTATGGTGTAAGCCTAAGTAGTAGTTCCTGCTAAAACTACTATTTCTGATTTACTTGTGATTATTCCCCACTTAACTGATTTCTACTTTACTGCAACTGATTGAGATAAAACATGATCTGGCCTCTAGATTACCCATGCTTCTCTTTATTGCTCTGATTCAGAATACTCCTCCATTGGGCTTGTTGCACATATGAGAGACAATGTTGCCTAATGATTATATTGTAAGTGTAACTTGTTGTATTTACACATTTACACCAGTCCTGGGACAGAGATGGTCAAGCAGTATGCAGGAAATCTCAACCTGGCATTACTGCCCAGGTCCCAGAAAGGAACTCTGCCTCAAGAATCGACTAATCAGAGACCAAAGCAAAGAACAAACTCTGCTGTTGCTATTACAGCTCCCTTCCTAAGGAATACTGCCTTTACACAGAGCCTCGCATAGCCCAAAAACTAGCACCACCACCACAGCATGTCTACCCAAGACTGAACACTTGCTTGAACACTAAGAAAACTAATTTGAAAAAAAGACCACCTGGTGATCCCTGCCATAGTGGTTTATATGTATGATAAATCTGATCTCTTGATATCAGTTTTGGATGGGGGGGAGAGGTCTTCCTTACATTTATTGAAATTACATCTCTCTATGGTTTTTGTACTACATACCTAAAAATCAACTTTCTTTGTTGAGCATATTAAAATTCTGCAGAAACCTTAGTTTTTGATTCCTTGCTCTGGTTCAAACTCAGATACGTGCAGAAGGTAAGTTCTATTCATAGATGACCAGAACATGAGCCTTTTGTGGTGCACAGGTCTTTGCCTGATACCAGTCCTAAAGTGGGGCAATAATAAAGAAAGTGAAACTGAAGCTAATCTTTCCCCCCGCTGCTATCCATCAATTTGCTTTCAGAAATCTGCCCATGTCCCTAAATTACCATATAATTCATTGCCATTCACTGTTCAGAAAATGACCAGAATTAGTATAAAAGGGGAGTTGAGCAGAGGAGCCTGAAGGGTGAATGCTTTTCTGAAAGATATGCTTTAGCCAAACAAAAGTTATTAGGCTCAGTAGAGGGGTAACGCGGTGACATTCTATGGCCTGTGATATATTGGAGGTCAGATTAGATGAACTAATGGTCCCTTTGGGTCTTAAAATCTATGAATCTGTGAAGTCTTCTTGGCCAGAATTTTCACAAGTGATTAATGATTTTTGATGCTTCAAATGATTTTTGATGCCCAACTTGAAGCACCTCAAAGGGTCCAGATTTTCAGAAAGTGCTGAACACCCCACTCTGAAAAATCAGCCCCTTTAAGGTGCCTCAAGAAGGGCATCCAAAATCATTGGTGACTTGTGAAAATCCTGGCCAATATATGCCAATTATGAATAAGAGATACTGTGTGCTGACAAGTATATAAATCACAATGAATGCTCTGTCACTCTGCTTGCTGCTACTTCTCTTCTCATTTTCTTTGTCTCACTGTATTGTTTCTTTCGGTTTTATGCTCTTTGAGGCAAGAACCCCGTCTTTGCAAATAGTATCTGGCATACATTTGGCACTATATAAATAATAAACAGTAATAGCGGTCTGTCTTCTGTTCTCTCTCTTGCAGTGTGTGTCGTGGTCGAAAGTGGGACTGCACAGATAATGTATGTGATGCCACATGCTCCGTTATTGGTACAGCCCATTACTTGACATTTGATGGACTGAAATATATGTTTCCAGGTGACTGTCAATATGTGTTGGTTCAGGTAAGAATTAAGACTATTGTTCATTGTTAGAATGACCTGTCAGGTTAAAAGAATACTTTGACTGTAAGCCATAAACAAAGAAAAAAAAATCCAACATTTAAATGAGTTACTGTAAAACATCCTTCATTGCTAGGCCAGATATATAACAGAGGAGCACAGGACTCAGCAGTGAGTGAGATGTCTTGGAAAAAATAGGAGCACTGACAATTTCATACCTACTAGTGAACTAGTGAATACTCACTATCCATTTCTGGGAGGCTTCTTCCTCCGAAAGCCCGTTCTCTGATACTCCACCCCGCTTTGCTGATATCCCACAAAGTGAATTGCAGGATCTCTACAAGACTGGCACTCTCTCAGTTAACTACACTTAATCGCAATGCCTCTAGAATTTAAACTTAATTTGTTCACACTTTCAAGTCACCAGCTTGTGTCAGGCTGATCTGAAACAACTTATTTTCTGGGGAGTGTGTGTGTGTGTGTGTGTAAACACACATCTAAATCTCTCATTGCTCCCACAAATCAGAGACTTAGATATCTAAGTGACCTGAAGATTGCAGCTACACATGCAAATAACTGTGGGTGTAAATATGTAACTGCAAAAGCAGAGGGCAATATATGAAAATCTGGCCCAATATTGAATAGATCCATTCTTAAAAGATAACAATACTTTGCATTTACATAGTACCATCCCTCCATGAATCTCAATGTTTACAAATATTAATGAACTAAGCTATGCACCTCCCTGTGAAGTAGGTTGGTGGTGCTGTTCTAATTGTACAGATGGAGAAATGAAGACAAGAAAGATCTTGTCTGAGACCGCAAAGCAAGCCTGTGGCGGACACAAAAATTAGAACCCCAATCATCAGTGTCCAAATATTATGTTTGAAACACTACACCATGTTTCTTGTATTTACAGAAATAAAAATCCACTTCATAACCCAGATGCGGCTTCATTTTATTTCATTATATGAATTGTGACATCTTGCCTTCACTTGTGTACATAAAACTGATAAACACTGCACCCATTGTATATAGTTAACATTGCAGCAGAAACCCTTATACTCAAAGAGCTCTTTACAAAGTAGCTGTGTAAACATAGCATGCTGGTCAAGTGTGCCTTGTCTCCCTCTATGATCAGGACAAAATGTATGAGTAGCGGAGAAACTAGCATGCTGACAAATGTCTGAGCAGCCCCACAGTGCCTGAAAGAGTTCAGCTTTTCAGACTTGTGTTTTCCCCAGATGCTTTTAGGTATGTTTCAAATGTCCCTGTTGTTAATGACCCATTGCATTCTTTTCCCTTTAATAGGATTACTGTGCAGATAAGTCTGGAACCTTTCGGGTTCTCATTTCAAATGAGGGATGTGGCTTCACTGGAGAAAAGTGCACTAAAAGGATTACCATTCTGTTTGACAATGGGGAGATAGAGCTGTTCAGTGGAAATGTATGTACTCCTCTTCCTCCACAAAGGGTCTGTCAGTATTTTAGGATGGGTTGTAACATGGGGGATGAACCTTCTACCGTGCTTTGATATTTGAAGAGCCATGTAATAAAATGAACATGCCAATGACACAGTGTGGAGGGAATGTAAATCCTACATCAGATAATTGTGATGAATTGTTTGGGAGTATATGATACAGTTCCACTCGTGGGGCTAAACGTGTTTCTTTGCTTTGGTGTACTGGATCTCTGCAGGTCCTGCCTTGCAGGTGGTAGCATCCATGAAGCAAATTTTAGGTGGGGTTCTGTAACTAGCCATCATGGGCCATCTAATTAAAGGTATTTTGCTGTTGCCCTTCAGTCCTTTGCCAGGGCTATTAAATGGAGTGCTGCTGCTATTGCTTCTTTTGAGTCCCTTATTGGAAAATGCTCTATGCAGCCTGGGCCCTCATCATGGATTCTTCATTTGGAGGAGCTACATTCCATTAAACAGAAAGCTGTGAATGGCACAGAGAAACGACAGGGAGATCACTTCATTTTGCTTTCTCAGTTTTTTGAGTGGGGCAGTACCAAACTGTAGCTCCCTTGCCTTTCTGCATACTTTAAGGTATAAATCTATTTCAAGTATAGCTATTGCAAGAAATGTCTGTCCCTTACCTAGTAAAACTGTGGCTTCATTTAGTCATATAAAGGACAGGACCAGGCATGTTGCAGGAGCTGATGCAAATGTCAGCTTCCTTCCCCATGTTAAAACAAACGTCAGATGGAAAATCCAGATGACTGGATTCCTCTTCCTCCCCCTTCCCTACACACTGTCAAAAAATGACCAGGAACCGTTCCCACCTTCCACCCCACTCCATGACAGGAAATGACCTTTCCAGAGGGCAGGTTTCAGCTATTTGCCTTGGGCGTTGTAACAGCCACGAATGTCTCTGTGTTCATACATTACAGATCTCCAGTGAGTTATAGAGTTACAATTACCCAAACTTCTGAAGTACTGTACTCTGTCCTGGAATCCGGAGTAGATCTTTGCAAAAATGTTCAGAGAGAAACTTGAAACCACACAACATTTGCCTTGTTTTCGGTTTAACACACAAAATCGAACCAGCTTTTCACTTGGTTTAAACCCGCAAACTGTTATGTTCCAGGTTATTGGGAGTGGCTTACATCAAAGCACTGAGTACATAACCCGTAAACTTTCTTGATCACATTTGTGTATGGTTCATTCAGACACAAGGATTGCTTGGGGGGATTGTACACAGGACATTTCAGCTCCCAAAACAGTCCTGTTACTTATTGCAGCTAAAGGAAACCTCCCTTGGGTGTGCGCAAGTAACAAGCTGTTCTTGGCACTGGGGTCAGCGACATGGGCCAGAATTTGCAAGAGAGCTGAGCAATGACAATCAGCACCAGATTTTTTTTTAAAAAAAGCCTACCTTCCATTTAGGCACCTAAATACGTGGCTAGATGTTTCAAAAGAGCTAACCTAAGCAGCCAGCAGCAACCATTGTGAACAAAGAGAGGGTGCTGGGTTCTTTTGAAAATCTGCCCCATAAGTATTTTATATTTTATATTTTACATTGCAGATTACCCACTCAACACTGACTAAACGCTCAACCTCAGTTGGCAAGAAATGTTTTTTTCCTGTCCCACGAAACTTTTTGAGAAATCAAAACAAATCGCAAATCTGGAAGAAAAATTAAAATCACAAAAAGTTTTGAGAACCCAAAAATCCTCCCAAAAATTTAGCTTAGATTTAAAACAAATAGAAAACTGGAAGTTTGTATTTAGCAAATGTGAAAACATTTTGTCCTGAAACATTTTTGAGTAAATTGTTTTTGTCGAAATGTGACTTTGTCCTGCAAAAGCTTTTTTAATTTTTTTTTTACAAATTAGCATTTTCCAATTAAAAATTTTTTGTCAGAAAATTCCCAAATAGCTCTACTCTTAGCATTCTTTCTCAGAATGCACAGGACTCAGAGTAAACCCTGGGAAGGGTTTTCTGGAGATAGTGACAACCAAAGGAGAGACTGAGCAAAATTAAGTCATAATTAATATTTTTAGGAGGACCCCTCGCCAGAAATATTTCAGTGGATTGTTGTGGGGAATGGCGATGTGGGAAGAACCATATTTCTTTTGACATTAAAATCGCTTCCATGCTGAATCAAATGTTTGAAAATGTTGTTTTGAAGGCAGCTTCTAGTTTTAAGTGGTCCAAGAACTATGCAAGATACCTGGGTGTGACTATCCCAGGAGGTGTTAAAGTGCCGCATGAGGTCATTTATATTCCTCTTCTGAAACAATTAATATCTGCCACTTCTCAGGGTCAGAAGTTTACTACTTCATGGTTTGGGCAAGGAGCCTCCATAAACATAATAAATCTGTGTCTTAGGTTAACATTCCAATTCTATTTGACCAGTTCTGGTCCTTGTCTAAAATTTGAAAGACAAACACAGACTGATTTTGTGGTTATTTAGAAGAGAAAATACCCAAATGTGAGCAGAAAAAAACCAATGTGTAGAACAGTGAGTGAGATGGGGGATCTCCATTTCCTTAAATGGGGGGGGGGGGGGGGAGGGAGATTGGCTGAGACAGGTCCAAATTGTAGTGAGCTGGCAAAGAGAAAACAGAAGTAGAACAAACACTAGGCAGATTTTGAATGAAAGGATTCCTTTCAGGAAAACTCTGTCCTCCTTCTACTTCACAAATGGATTGACCCTTCTAGCTGTGCATTCATCTAATTATTTCACCAAACCTCAGAGAGTTAGGACAGGGCCAATATTACACAATGTTTGTTATGAGAATTCTATATAATAAAAGTAATAGCATCTGTATATATGTAGATCTCTAATCTATGTAGAGTGCCATTTATTTGTGTGTAAGTAGGGGTTATTATTCATATGTCTGTAGATTAATATAGCTATTGTTGTGCACTGCAAATGGGTAGCCCGTTATCTTGAGCTCTTAATAATGATGAGTGCCCCCTGTGAGGCAGTGCTGAGAGCTCTCGACTCACCGTGAAGTCAATGAGAACTGCAGGCACTCAGGACCTTTCAGGAGGTTCTCAGCATACTGGGTTGGTGGTGAGTTCCTTTCGATTCCCTACACTCTGAGTCCACCTTACCCCACCCCAGTAAAATGGACTGTATTTTTCCTCAGGCAATGCTGCTAAGGAATTTTTAGTCAGGGATCTGATTGGAATAACACCAATTGGCCAGTCCTCTTTTGAAATAATCCAGTTCCAGCAATCTGAGGTGCTCTGTGAAGCCATTAGACTGTCTTCAAGGCTCCAGATTCAATGTGTAATATTATTCTACTCCTTACTGCCTCACATTTCTATGCCGCGGCAGCTGGGAGGTTTGGACCTATAGGACGTGGGCAGGAAGTTATGTGTTCCAGAAGTGGTGTGTGGGAATGCAAAGGGAATAGTAGATGGAGGATTCCTGTTAAATTGAGGGGGTAGGAATCCACTCCATCAAGAAGGGGAGAAATCCCAGTTTCTCAAAGGCTTCAGGTGATCACCATCACAGAGCTCTTGGTGAGCACCAAGCAGCAAAACTCTGCAGCGCTTGTGCAGAACCATCTAACATTGCACGAGTGTTTCAGCTCATCCCTTGTGTAGGGGCTCTGTGGCTGGGGCCCCCTGCACCTGCAGGGTTAGCCGTATTGGCTCAGCCACCTTGGGAGAGGGTCTGGAAGCAAAGCAACAATATAGAGAGGATTCAAAACTCAAACCATCTCAAATTTCTAATGCTTACAAAGAAAACCCTGTGCAACTCAGTCTTCATGAGTTTACATGTTTGAGAAAGCAGAAAAAAGACTGGGGAAAGCAATTCAGAAAGGGTCATCTGAGCGAATACAAATCTAACTCGAGGAGAAGCATGCAGAAGAGCATGGGAAATGTCAATAGGAAAAGAAATCACCAGCGTCAAATGGATAAGAATTTGAGGTATGGTAGCCACCTCCTCAAATGGCACTCTGGCGCTGAGAAACGCTGGCAATGACCTTTTCACCTTGACCTCGCTGCAGCGTTCTTGTAATTGGCTTCAGTTGGGCTGGATTTCTGTCTTTGAAGGGATCCTTGCACCTTGCCATTTAACCATATTTATTAATTTGTCTTGCCTTCTTGTTTCCTATTTTGCTTAGGACCTTGTGAGACTGTTTTATGGGATGCCTGAGTAGCCTCCTTGCTGACTTTAAGGATTTCAGTGTCCTTGCTTTCAGCTTTAGGGTCTTTGTATCTAGCTTCCTCTTTCTCTCCCCTGGCCCTTTTAAATTTTGTCTTTTAACCCCCCCCATTTTAAAGTTGAGTGTCACTCAGCTAGTTTGTTTTATAGGATGCCTCCCAGGAGGATGTTGAAGCCCCTGCTAAGGAGATCCTTAATGGTTGCAGGATTGGGCCCTCTCTGAGGCTGCGTGCTCCTTTCTTATAGCTCATGGTCGAAGTAGATTGAAACAGAATGGGGACCTCTCACTGCACCAACCAAGGAATTGGACCCCTGGGGAAGCAGTGCTTACCCAAGCTGAGGAGAGGATGGAGAGCTCTCCCTTTGCTCTTAGGGTTGCTGTACTCCTTCACCTCTCTCCTGTATGTACCCTTTTGGAGAACTCACCCCCTCTCCCCTAGTTCAACATTTTGAATTAACACCTTAGCAGTATTTAAACAAACAGCCATTCCAGACCTTCCTCATGACATGTGGCTAATAATCCTGTTAGGGTTCCCACTGAAAAGAAAATATAGTATGAAAGGAAGCATTCTAAATTAATCTCTCACCTCATTAGCAGCTGGAGGCTGTGACATTGTAGCCAAATGCAGACAGAAAGAGGTCCCAGGCATAGAAAACTGGCAAGAGAGGGCAGGGGAACGTGTTAGTGATGGAAAAGTTAATTGATAAAGAAAGAATCCAGAGACCTGCTGTTGGTGGGGCTGTCCTTTTACACAGCAGTGGAAGCAAATCTTCCACAGCTCTGAGTCAGAACCTGCCCCTTGATTCCAATGTTTAATATGGAAGGAGTTCCGTGCACTTTGTGACTAGTAGGTCACATTTATTTTTGTTACAGCTGTTGCAGGCGTCATGAATTTGATGATTGTCGTGGTTTCTAAAAGAAGGAAACCGATACTGATGTCTGTCCGTTACTTGTTAATTGGCCACTAATTGACTTAGCCGAACTTACCTAGTCATCCTTTTCTTAGCAAATCCATCCCCAATGCTATTTCCATTTAAAGGTGATTCCTTTGCGTATCTATCCCAGTGACCAGTGGGAGCTTCGTATTGAGGGCTCAGGGGACACTGCTTCACTCAGAACACTGAGAACTTGTAATCAGAATGAAACCAATGGGTTTCCATCCCAATTCCCTGTGCCATTCAAAGTTGTTTTGTTAAAGGAGTAATTCATCCACAGGAAGGTTTCTGTGTGAGACATCTGAGCCCGTGCTCAACACTGTGTGCTGTTGATGTATACTTTTCTGTACAGTGCTCTGCAGCAACAGCAATAGGATTTCACTGAAGTCAACTAACCGCACCATGGCGCTTCTCAAAAGTGCCCTTCAATAGCAAGGACATGTAGCACGGAGGGAAGTGACAATAACCTGTTTGATATGGGGTCTCAGAGCTGCTATTGCTAGCACACGGTGTTTTTCATGTTTAGGTGGATATCAAGAAGCCTCTTAGAGATGAAACCAATTTTGAAGTCCTGAAGTCTGGGCGTTATTACATTCTCTTACTGGCCAAAGGAATTTCTGTAACCTGGGATCTGGCCATGGGTGTCTCAGTTATTTTGAAAGAACATTTCAAAGTAAGTACCTTTGATTTACTTCTCATTCTCACTAGGAAAGTGCTCCTAATGTTCCCTAATGAATACACCTGGACAGATCCTTCTGGGGGAGCAAGGAAGGAATTCGTATTTCTTAAGCAAATTAATAGATTCATGTAAAACATTAGGCCCTCTCTCAAAAAACAAAAGGTCTTTCTACTGATACACTATGGATTAATATTTTTCTCTAGTGGTTCAACACTAAGGGCTTAGTTATGGTTCTCAGTAGGTTGAACCATGCTAGGAATGGAGGGGGAGGAGGAGCACTTAGGCATCATTCCCTCAATGAGGGCAATTGAAAGGGACAGTTTCCTCTGGGAGCTGGAGAGAATGGATTTCTGAGCAGGCTTTGCTAGTGCTCCCCACAGCACAGTGACCTTCATGAGCAGAAGAAGTGGGCCCATAACTAAATCCATGACTCACCCAGACACACTCCCAGTAGAGTCAGTCAGATCAGGCAAGTGGTAGCCAATGTCCCCTTCTTGATCCCTGGAGTGATGGGAGACAGATTAGTCTTGCTCCTCTCTGTGTCAGTATGATGGGAATGGGGGCTAAAGGCCTTTGCCCACAGTAATGTACCTGCCAGGGGCAGGCATCTATAGAGCACGAGAATAAAGAGGTTCATTAACAAAACTTCATGTCAGTCTAAAGGTGAAAAATTTATGTGTTCGTGTTTTTTCCCCTGCAAGGATCAAGTGTGTGGACTGTGTGGGAATTTTGATGGAATCCAAAACAATGATTTGGCCAGCAGCAATAATCATCTTGAAGTGGATCCAATTGACTTTGGGAATTCCTGGAAAGTCAATCCAGGTTGCGCTGATGTCAAAAAGGTGACCGTGAATGAACTGTGAAAACTCTTTACTAATGTTTACTACCTCAATTAGGGATTGCTGAATGGCTGTAGAGGAAAACAAACAAACTAACTAACCCCTCTCCCAGAATTCACACCAAACTGGAATCTTTTCTGAGATCCTATAAAAGTTCAGTTAACCTCTTTATGTTTTCCAAGACCTCTGTGCTGCTTGGGTTTGGACGAATGTTTAAACGGCCAAATCGTGTGATAGAGTCTGTTCTCACAGCATGCCAGCCCAGATGCAGGAGATCCAGCTATAACTGGAAATCGCATTTGAGAGCCTGATCTCACAGAATTTCTAGCTACATTTTCAGAAAAGAGAAGTTCAGATAAACATTCAATTTCCCATCATCCCAACCTTTACAGGCTGCTCATTTTGAGCATTTACTGGCCCTTGGAGATTTTCTGTATTTTTCTCACCTTTTCTGAACTGCATAGTCACCCCTAGATTCCTATGATCATTGCAGAGTGTTTTTTGTAAGATGAGCAGGGATGTAAAGTGCAAGAAGATTCCTAGTAAATAAAGTGCATGAGGGCATGAGATTCAGAAATAGAGCTATAACACTAGGGGTTGGAGTCAGGAAAACGAAGGATCATGGTAAAATGGGAACTACGATGGAAAAGGGAGAGAAGGCAGAGTCATGGGCCCAGAATTGGTCATGGCTGCAATTTGCAGATTCTTTGTAAGTCCTGGGCCTACTCTTTCTCCCACTGAAGTCAATGGAAGTTTCAACACTGTCTAAAATGGGAGCAGGATTGTACTCACAATAGCTTCCTAAGGTAACAGATGACTATGCTAAAAATAAGCATTTCTTTTCTTTGCCTCTCTCAGTCTCCCTAGGAAAGCTATTCCATTTGTATGTATCACTAAATGTTGCACCTAGGCAAGGCAAGCAGCATGCCTGACACCACAGAAAGAGCAGGGGCACCATCTTGATATGTGGATGGGTTTCCAAGCACACTAAAATGAGGCCCCCTTTAAAGTCTGCCCACTTCAAAGTCACCCATTTCCCAAATCCTACCTCTCTCCACCTTATTCTCACAAAATGGCTCCCCAACCCATCCCACCCTCATTCCCTAGGAGCTGCATTTCTCCTCAGTCCCCTCTGCACATTGGTAGCTTCACCGTTTCTCTGATTTCCCCCTCCAGTCCTGCCTTACTGGCTCCTCTCTTCCTTCTTTCCTGCTGTTTACCCTCCCACCATGGGTGTCTCAGTGCACATCTGTAGGTGGCTTTTTCTCCTGCCAGTGGCTGGTGCCACTGGCTGCTCCCTGGCTTCAAAGTAGGAGCTCTTCTTTCTGAGAAAAGGTCCCTGGCCCATGCCTCTCCTCTCCCTTCCAGGCTAGCTGGAGATCTCCGGCACTGTGGCAGCTCGGGCTTCAGCATGGGCTGTCCAAGCCTGCCTAGAACTCTGGGTAATTAATTACTCAGGCGACTAGCCCAGGCTGAAGCCCACGCTGGTGTGACTTCGCTGCTACTGGTACCCGAGTTAGCTAGATTAAAGCTAGCTCAGGTGTATCTATGCAAGGTGCCATCACACCCCATGGCTGCAGTGGAGACATCCTCTGTAGCTCTGCCCTCTGCCCCTTCTCTTCCTTTTTTCCTTCCTCCTTCCTCTCATGGGCCAATCAGGAATCTCACATTGGGTCTCTCCCTCCTGCAGCACTGGTGGCTTCTTCTGTTTTCTGGAACCCCCAGTACCCCAGTGGTTACGATGTGGGCGGTGGCAGTTAGAATATAGAAGAGAGTGCAGAGGCAGCCAGCACAGAAACAGCAGCACTCATTGGGTCAAATAGTATCAGGTCACACTGACAGGCAATCACATTGCCACATCAGCTTGGATGGCTACAGTGCAGAGGAGCAACAGCAGCATGAACACATGACTGAGGCATGCAGAATGGGAAGACACTCTCGTAGTGTTAGTAGTATGGGTGTGCTGCACCCTACCCTCTGGAAATGGGGGCTCATGCCAATTTCCTTAGTGAAAAACAGAACGTGGCAAGCAGCGTAAGCAGGTGTTGGTACTGATAGGCAGCAGCTTGACACACAGCCTTGAGCAGAGGCACTTGGCTACAAGAAAGAATAAAGAAGTGAGAAAAAACTGAATTAATACCCTTATTGGTACGCTCAAATGGGAAGACTGTATTTGACTGTTAATAGTTTCTGGGCACGGTCATGATCTAGCACCATGTTCTCCTCAGTGCTGAATATCTTTTTTCGGGGAGGGAGCGAGAGAAATTTTCTTGCCAGCTGTGCTGAGACTGGCCAGCCATTCGCTGTTCCAGCCTAGTAGGTGAGAGGATCCAGCATGTGCTCTGCAAAATATCTCTGCAATAAATATTTTGCAGACCACGTGCTTTCCTTTTGCCATGCTGAGCTTGGGGTGGGGGTGGGGAATGTTGCACTCTCTCCAGTCACAGTGATGTTCTGTGTTTCTGCTGAAGGCAGACATGTACCAATTCCAATGAAAGCCCCCATTAAGTGGTGTCAGCTGTCAGGCTTACTGGAAAGCTACATCTGGTCATTTTTGCAATGTGGATATTTGCTCCAGGTTGAACTAAGGTCACCAATGTGATTTCTGAAGCTTAAACTACAGTTTAAAAGCCACAGAGGGCAGAGACAGAGAAAACCTTGTAGTAGAGTTGTTTGAATAACTGATTTTGTGGTTTTGCTGACAGTACCAAAAAATCAGGGGGAAAAATCATGTTGGATAGACCCCCCAAAATGAAATTTTTCCATTTTTTTGGGTGCATTGAAAAGTTTAAAAAATGGTTTGAAGAAAATATATTGTGTAGATTTTGCATTTTTTAAAATGTTTTTGGATTTAAAAAAATATAAAATACAAGGAAATTTCAAAACAAACGTTTGTTTCAACCTGAAAAACCAAAACAGTTAATTTAGAAATGACAGAATGAAATGGTTAGACTTGTTGGATTTTATTTTAAAGTGAACTATTTGGGTAAACCGACATGGACTTGCAAAATATTTTGGTGTTGCCAAATCTGCATTTGTCACTGACAATGTTCATCCAGCTCTACCTATGAGGTGCTTCAGACTAGTCTATACTCTCCCATTGCCATAATGTTTCCCTGCGGTGTGGTAGGTTAAAGCTTTATCCAATAAGCAAATAGTTTGTTATGAAAAATATCTAGTGTTAAGAGCTAGCCATATATACATGATTAAGTGAAAATCCTGATGTTCTAGGGTCAGTGCTAACATGACAGTCTCTGCTTGTGTCCTATAACATTAAGCTCCCACAGGGGCAGACTATGACTACTTCATTGTGCAATGACAACTTAGTGAAGCAAATGATGGTGGAAACTTCATGCAGCATATTGACCAGTGAGCTCTTCAAAGAATGCAAAAAACTGGTAAGTCTTTTGTCATTCCCTTCATATCCTCCATGGGCTGTCCTGAGATGCTTACAGCTGTGGGACCTGCCAATCTGCCCCTGCTTGAGAGAGCATCCCAGATGCTAACGTGAGAAAGGTGATGCTGGCAGTGATTTCACAGAGGAACTGGCTGAGACCATATGCCTATTCTAGCATCCCCTTGCTGAGAATAGCCAGTACTAGTTGTTTCAGAGGAAGGTGCAAGGGACACCTCTGGTGGACAGTTATTGAATAACAGGCCCATGAAGGAAATTTCATCTTCACCCTCAGACAGTTAGTGGTTGGCATCTGTCATTTAGTATGTGGATTTATGCCTTTAAACAAACAATCCCCGCCACCACAAACAAAAAACGGATTTAGTTAAATGGTGGATGTTCTCATTATCCATATAAGTGTTTATTTTTTCTTGAAACCTGAGTTCTCTCCTTTATCACCTCTCTAAATTAAACAATTCCAGTCCATTTTAATTTCTCCTTATACAGAAGGCTTTCCTGCATCTTATCATGTATTTTGCCAGTCTCTGAATTCTGTCTGTTTCTATTAGATCTTTTTTTTGCACCCAGTATTCCATGGCAGTATTCCATGGCATGATCATATTTTCACTAGTATAGTGTTTATCAAGTTAATACAATATATTTATTGGAAGCTAAATTCAAACTTGCCTCCACAGTGTCCTTTTTAATATCACAAATGGCTAAATCTCTTGGGCCTGATCTCAAAGCTCACTGAAATCAATGCAAGTCTTTCCATTGACTTCACTGGACTTTGAATCAGCCCCCTTTTGTTTTCTCTGTTCAATGTAATAACTAGAAGAATGAAAAAAAAAAAAGGAGGTCAAGGAATCAAATCTTTTCTGTCCCTTTAATTATTGTGGTATTTAATCTGATGAACAATAGGAATTGTTAAACTTGTAGATTGAGAATGAAGAGTCCTCATGCATGCGGGTGTGGGTCACTTGACAGACTTATCTGGGTATATCTCATTTAATAATTTCCCTGCCATTGCAGCGGCCTTGGGCACTGGTTAAAGTGGCCATATTTCCCAAAGGGAAAATGGGACACCACATGGAGCTGGCCCAAGCCGTGCACCCATGTCCGGCCCCTCCTCTTCCCCGTGCACAGGGCTGACCTGAGTCGCTGGTCCGAGCCCTGCTGGCTCCTCCCCCCACCATGCGGGGTGGTATCGCCGCTTGCCTCAACCCTGCTTGCCCCCCACACGTTGTTCCCCTCTATGTTCCTCTGCACCCTGCTAAGGTCCACACCCCACTTTTTTTTGGCAAAAGTGGGCATTTGTCCCGTTTGCTCTTGCCAGCTGATGATCAGTTGGCAAGAGCAAATGGGACAAATGCCCACTTTTGCCCCAAAAGTCAGGATGGCCGGGACACAGCTTAAAAAAGGGATTGTCCCGGAGAAAACGTGACGTATGATAACCGTAGCACTGGTGCAACTTGGCCTTGTTACACTGCTAGAGAAGTATGAAAGAGCTGTATTATGAAGAAGAATCAGGTCCAAAATATTTAAATATGCTTCTATATTTCCCATCATTTAATGGTTCCTAGAAACTGTAGAGTTTGCTCGAAGGGTTGGTTATGTTTCATGACCGTGGGCATGACCATACTCCCATTGACATCAATGCAATGGCCTCCAGTGACTCCAGTGGAAGTCAGATGGGGCACCAAACGAACAGGCAAATGATATCATGGGCAAGTCCATTTAGAGGCAGGAGATGCATTAAATGAGTTTATCCTGTGTAACTCTCCCTTTAGGTGAACCCAGAGCCGTATATGGATATCTGCATGTACGATACTTGTTCCTGCGAATCTATTGGGGATTGTGCTTGCTTCTGTGATGCTATTGCAGGCTATGCCCATATCTGTGCACAAAAAGGTGCAGTTGTTCACTGGAGATCACCAACTCTGTGCCGTAAGTACCAGATAGCTGAGTGAAACACCTAGTAATGGCTTGGCGGGGGTTACTGTAGCAAGAAAAACCAAAGGCATGCTAGTTTTTAATCAGCTGATGGCTCAGCTAGAACACATTTTCATTAAATCCAGTCCTGCTCCCACTGATGTCAGTAGGAGTCCTGCTATTAATGTTAATGGGGACAGGACTTGGCAAGGGTCCCCAGTCCTGGGCATGCAGGGTGATAGTTCCTCCAGGTAACCCTTTGTCTGCTACATTTCCATGCACATCTCAGATCACACCTTGAAAAAAGATGGGGCTCACGCCTTTCTTTAGGGAGACACGATAGACGTGGAAATACAAATCTGAACTAAGAAATGGAAATGTTTGCTAAATTGAAAGTGAAAGTTAATTCCTAACAATTATTTCTAGCAACAGCCAGTGATATTGATCACAGTGTAGGTTTGGGTGCATGAAAAGAATTGTGAATATGTGGCCAGGCTCTGGTGTGCCTAAAATAAACACTTCTCTGGTAAGGATGGCTAGATATGTGACCCCAAGCCTTCTGCCTGGGAGCCAAGAGCCATGGTGAATGCGATCTGAGAGGACTTTTTTAACTGATTCCTCTTATTGCACAGCACAAAGTTGTGAGGACCTGAATAAGCACGGATTGGAGTATCAGTGTGAATGGAGATATAACAGCTGTGGGCCTGCCTGCCCTATAACATGCCAGCACTTCGAACCCGTGGCGTGCCCTCTGCAATGTATAGAAGGATGCCACGTGCACTGTCCTGAAGGTAAACCCACTGTCTTCTTTACACAGTTAATTGGCATTTCCTGCTCAGCTCTTATCACTCACTGGTATCTTTGTACTCCCCTCTCCACCCCCGGAACGTTGCATGAAATGTTTTTTTTAAAGACTGGAAATAAGCAGATTTGTAAGATCAATGGCTGTGAAATGTTCATATGCAAAAGTTAAATCTTTAACTGTCTTACTGGTATGCTTGCATCACTGTTTCCATCAAGGTAAGAAGACGGTGACCAGATGTTCCAGTTTACTAGGCTCATCCTGGTTTTCTGGAGCTGTCCGGAATGATTATATTGAAACCAGGATTTTGACCAGATTTCAGTGGAATCCTAGAGCATCTCACCTGGACTTAACTTCCTGTGTCCCATATTGTTCCTGTTTTCTGTGCTGCACTGGCCACAGAGTCAGAAATCTCCCTCTACCAGGGGCGGCGCTATGAATTTTGCCGCCCCAAGCACGGCAGTCAGGCGGCCTTCGGCGGCACTTCATGAGGATTCGGTGGCGTTTCTGCAGGTGATCTGCCGGTCCCGCGCCGTCGGCATCCCCGCCGCTGAATTCCCACTGAATCAGCGGGACCGGCGGACCTCCCGCAGAAACGCCACCGAAGGCTGCCTGACTGCCACCCTTGCAGCGACCGTCACGCCGCCCCCCGCGGCTTGCCGCCCCAGGCACGCGCTTGCTGCACTGGTGCCTGGAGCTGGCCCTGCCCTCTACACCTTTCACCTGTTCAAAGTCAGGAATAGGAGTGAAACCCACTCTTGGGTTAGAACTTCTGAGAGGCACATAGTGGGAATTAGGGAATAGAGAGAAACATTGTGGGCAGAGACAGCAGCGCCTTTAAAGGAGGATGAAGGAGGGAGTGGGGGAGGAAGAGAGGAGAGCAGGGAAGGGAATAGAAATCAAAGGAGGGAAGGGAAAATAAAGAGGAGGAAGAAAGAGATAAAAAAGGACGGGAGAGGGAAAGTGAGAAAGGGTGCAGAGGACAAAATGAGACAGAAAATTGAGAAGAATAAATCAGAAGGGCAGAGACTTGAGGAGAGGAGGAAACTATGTATTGTAGGACCAACAATCACAAAACCAATCCATCCCCCCCACCAAGTCCCCTGTGCGCACACAGAGCAGAGCTATCAATCTAGGGAATAGTGAGAGCAGAATCCACTAGGTACATCTTTATGTAGTATGGTGTTTAGCACTTAAATATCAGGGCAGGTCCACACCACTGCTTAAGTCGATCTAACTTGCATCACTCAGGGCTGTGAAAAAGACACCCCCGTGAGCAACGCAAGTTACAGTGACCTAAGCGCTGTCCACACCATGCTACATCGGTGGGAGATACTCTCCCACCAATGGTAGTTTCCGCCTCTCACGGGGGTGAAGTAATTATGCGGATGGGAGAGCGCTCTCCCATTGGCATATAGCATCTTCACCTGGTGCGTCACAGCGGCGCAGGTGCATCTGTGCAGCTGGGCCGATGTAGCGCTTCTAGTGTAGACCTGCCCTTAGAGTGACAGATGCCCTAGTAATACCTAAGATGAATAGTCGTAATGGGGAGAAAATGATAAATCAACGTACAAGGATGCAGTAAAAAATGCCCAAAGGGACCAAGAAAAATCAGTAATGTGGATGTAAAAGGGTCAATGCCATTTTCTTCTGGCACACCTGGTTTTCAGTCTAAAAATACATTCACCCTGTGTATAGCATGAGCTACTGCATATAATATGCACTGGTGTTAGTGTTTTGAATATCTCAATAAAAATGCTATGGAAGAAAATAAAGATTTACTTGGTGTCAAACTAACAGCTAGTTTAATATGAAGAGCATGTTCTGAACCTTTGAGCCCAATCCAAGTATCATTGATCTTGTCCTATTTTTAAAGCCTCTAAATACAACGATCAGCCAACATCTGCTTTGCAACTTATGAAACCCTGCTGTGCTGTTTTAAAACAGGAAAAATACTTGATGAACTATCCCAGTCATGTATTGATCCAGAAGGCTGTCCTGTATGTATGTTAGAAGGTGCCAGGATCCCCCATGGAAAGAGGATTGTTTTGGACAAAGATGATGATGAACATTGTCTATCATGGTAAGATACAGATTTTTATTCAACATGAGTGTCTTTTATGGGGGCAGAAATGAAATGCATTCTCATGAATATACTGTGGATATAGTTTTGAATATATGAGTATGGGCCTGAATATGATGCCCTTTTTCATGCACAATAGAACCTGAAATTTTCAAACAAGACTAAGGGTATTAGGCACCCAAATTCTATTGAAATTCAATGGTAATGAGAAGCAACAAAGGGTCCTGTGGCACCTTATAGACTAACAGAGGTATTGGAGCATAAGCTTTTGTGGGTGAATACCCACTTCTTTGGATGCAAGCAGTGGAAAATGGGAATGAGGTATCTAAGTCCATATTAGGTTTGAAAAACCTAACCCTACTCCACAAGTGATCCTGTTGACTCCATTTTTGGAATAAGATACTATTCAACGTGAGTAAGGTATCAGAATTTGGCCCTATCTCAATACTTTAAAATCTTATATAAAGTTAAGGATATGAATGTGTGATCTCTCTAGAACTCCACCAAAACTAGTAGGTGCTGGAAGGTTATGCTGTGTAATTGGAAAAGTAATTTCCCCAAGATTTACTGAAGGTATTCTAGGGCCCAGTCCTGTAAGTATCCAGGCTTAATGAAGTCAATGGGATCATGCATGGTACTGTAAGCACTATGCAGAATCAGGGCCTTACATTGCTTTGAGGGAGGAACTCATTAGTTTTGTGTCCTGTTCAGTAGCAAGGTGCATAAAAGGATGAATTTAGCTCTGTAGCATCCATAAATCTAGCATTCTTCAGATACTCATCCCTTTGATGGATGGATACTTCCATTAGTCAAGCATAGTGCTATAAATATAACAGAGAAAGTTTTCCACTACGTAATTTGCCCACTTTTAATAGAAGTGGATGTAGATCTGCAAAAACTATGGGCTCAGACTAAAACCCTAGATCCAAACACCCTGAACATTTTGGAAGTTCAGACTGGGTCTGAACTTTGAATCTCTGGCCTGTCTCTGGTAGTAACTAACTCTGTTTTATAAGCCCCATGGAATTGGTTCTGTTATTTTGATTAATTAAGTAATGTATTTTCTTTTAACAGTATGCATTGCAAGCCCTGAATTCCATCAAAAGGTCAAAAATGCATCTACGTAAACCAGTTCCCTAATTTTCACAATACTTAATCATAATTTATCTTTAATGTTGATACACTAACCACCACTCACATAAGGTTTTAGAACATTATGTAAACTTACCTCACTAGGGAAACATCTTTGCACGTAGCTGTCACCTAATTTAGATGCCTACACCATCTGTACAAACAATAGAAAATATTGTACAAAAATGAATTTTATAGCAAATATCCAAAGGAAATTGGAATCTCATTCACAAAGTATTGCATTAGGATTAAAATAATAAATCATATATGTTACAATATGCTAAATGCCAAAGGGAGTTGTGCATTCTTCAATTAAGAAGCTAAAAGCAACGTGAAAGAACACAGCCTTGGGAGAGCTTGAATTTGTAGGTCACATTTAAAGTGCTGTTTTGCTCTGAAAAATGGCATCTTCTTACTTGATAGACTGCTCCTTGGGTTGCTTTCGTTAGTGAAGAAAATAAGTGTGTACTGCCCATCATTCTAGTTAACAGTGCAAAGCTGGAATGGCTCAGAGGGAAGAGGTTGCAATCCCGCCCTTCACATGCATATTCAACAGAATTGTTTACTAAGTTCCAAACAGTTATGCTTGTGCAACCACAATGAAGACAGCAAAATTTCACAGGAGCCATTGAGGAAAGAATTTGGCCATCCCAAGGAAGCGGGTGATGATGTGTGAGAAGGAAAGAATTCAGCTTGTCTCTCAGATCCCAGGTTGGAATTTGAAGCTCTGACAGTTAGGAAAAAGCAAATCTTTTACTTATAAACAATACACATTGAAATCACTGAAAGATGACAAAGGTGGAACCACATGATTGAACTTTTAGAGCAAATTTTCAAAGCAAAACCATAATTTAAAGAGTATGGACCAGATTCTGGTCTCAGTTACTCCACTGGAAATCCCGAGTAATTCCACAGAACTTATATTTTGTCCTTGATCCCACACATTATATACAGCTCTCATTGCCTGGAGTTGTGAGCTAGAAGAGCGTCACACCTCTGTTTTAACAGTGGGAAAAAATGCCAGCAGTGTGTCTCTCATGCTATTTTACATACTGTGGTGATGGGAGCTCTAGAAATAACTTGAGAGAAATTACAAAAGTATTTGAATCCAAAAAGTGCTTGGTTTCTGGTTCGGCTCTATTCTGAGGTTTAGCATACCTCTAATTTTTGCGAGACTGTTTTGTCCATTGCTACTATGAATGATGTGAGTGGTTTTGGAGCACCTATTCAATTGTGCCCTTCATAGTGGAGATTATTGAGGACTCCTGCTCAGTGTATTCTGTGCATTATCAAATATCCCCAGTGCAGCAGATTCAATGGGTAAAGAATTTTGAAACTACCATAGTTATAGCGGTAATAAATGTAAAACCAAACCAAGAACCTCCAGATTCTTCAGAAAATCCTGAATTTTCTGTATCTTTTCTAGTGTCTCGTATTTCTGGAAGGACAAATGCCATTTCACACATTTTCCCTACTCTGTGTCTCCTACTGTCCAGTAGACTTGGAAAAATGCATTG
Source organism: Chelydra serpentina (assembly GCA_037349315.1). NCBI lineage: Eukaryota > Metazoa > Chordata > Testudines > Chelydridae > Chelydra > Chelydra serpentina. The sequence goes on from JBAIAC010000008.1 coordinate 126,169,189, forward strand.
AGTGGTACTCCACTAGCCTGTGCTTGGGCTCAGGAGTGCTCCTTCCTCAGTCAGGCAGAGCGAAGAGCACAGATGGATTTGGCAATGTAGGAACTGCAGAAGACATGCTAAGGGAGCACAAGCAATCTCCTGCAAGGCTGTAGATACAGGAGAGGGGCAGTAGATGGAAAAACTTATGGGGGAGAGAGAAAGGTGAAGAAAAAGGAGTAAGGGAGAAATGGAGGCCCATAAAGAAAGTGGAAAAAAGGATGAGAACATGCAGAGGAGGCAAAAGTGGGAACGTGCCAATGGATATGAGTGGAGGGAAAGATTTGGAAGAGGAGTAGGGAAAGAGAGTAGGAGTAAGGAAGACAGGGCAGCTCCTACTTTTTTTGAGAGAAGGGAAAAGAAAAGGGACTGAGAGAAAGAGAGAAGAAAAGAGCTAGAAGAATTTTAGTACAGGGAAGAGTAGAAAAACAAGGTAAAATAAAAAATACAGGAGCAAAATATACACGGCAAAAGGTAAAGTCAAGATAATAAGAAAAAGGCAATGTGTGTAAGAGAGAAATAAGTTAAAAGTTAATAATAAGATGATCTAAAAACACAGGAAGAGGAGCAAAGGAATCCAGGTGAATTTAATTGATTTCATATTGACAATGGCAAAAGGCTATTAGAATTGGATGGTTTTCTATGTACGAAACTTCAGTTTAAGATTTCAGGTTTGAACAAACCCATGACACGAGGCACAGTCCAGAGGGGCTTGGTCTTCACTATGGAAAAAAAGGTGTGTTCTTAATTCGAGTTAGCTAACCTGAGCAAACTAACTTGAGGTATAATCCTCATGAAGACAAGGCAGTGTGTAGTTTTCACATGAGTTAGCAGGTCAAGGTAAACCTTTGACTCTCTCAGAGTCTTTAACTCAACATGGTAACTCATGTCAAATTACAAACTGCCTTGTCTTCACTAGGATTTTACCTCTAGTTAGTTCACTCAAGTTAAATAACTCAAGTTAAGAATAAACCTTTTTTCCTAGTGAAGATACAACAAGAGGGTGCAAACCAAATCTACTGGCCATGTTCACCAGAAGTGGTGCCTACAAATCCCAATGGCTTCTACGTAGCCCTCCACTTGGTGTCATGTTTCCATGATATGATGAATGTTCAGCCAAAGACAGCTGGGGAAAAGACATTTATCTAATAAACTTAGTACTTTTTACATGCTTCCTGCCTGCATACATTAGTGTATTTCCATAAGTGACGATTCCATTCCTGGATGTCCCAGGATTGCTGCAGGAATAAGGAGATTTTCCCACTATGCACAATTTGCCAGGTAGCACCATTGGTGGCAAGGTAGGATATGGAACTTGATAGTCCATTGATCCAATCTGGCATGGCAAATTATATGTTTATGCTGAATTGTTTACTCATTTCTATATAAGATATAACTGTATTAAATCAGGGGTGGTTTATTGTTATCAAAGTTAATTTTACCTCTAGTTTTTTGGTGGTTCTTGCAGTCACTGTGAAGGAAAGAACTTAACATGTAGTGCCTGTGAGTCAGAAGAGAGAGAGGAAGGAACCATTACACCAACGCCAATTGCTACAGAAGAAACAGATATAGACATAGGGACACGTGTATACTCCTGCAGCAAAATGATGGACCTGGCCTTTCTGATGGATGGCTCCAACAAACTCTCAGAAAAGGACTTTGAACTGTTAAAAGCTTTCATAATTAGCATGATGGAAAAACTCTACATCTCCCAAAAGAAAATCCGAGTGTCAATTCTGGAATACCGCACTGGCTCCAACATCTATCTTGGGCTCAAAGATATTAAAACACAATCTCAGATGAGGAAAATTGTCCGAAACATAAAATACACTGGTGGAGAAGTTGCCTCTGCCACTGAAGTGCTTAAATATATTGTATTCCATGTGTTTGGAAAGGCACCAAGAACAAATGCTGCCAGAATTGCTCTGTTGTTGACAGCCAGCAAGTCTCCAATTAATATTCAAGGCATCCTCCCTCTTTTGAAAAAGAAGAAAGTCACAGTAATACCAGTAGGAATTGGACCGTCTATTAGTATGGAGCAAATCAAGCTGATTGAAAGGCAGGGGCCAGAAAACAAGGCCTTCATAATGAACAACGTACAGGAGTTAATGGAAAACAGGGATGAAATAATCAATTACCTGTGTGATCTTGTGCCTGAAGAAAGTGATGTGTTAACAACTACCACCCAAAAACTTATTACAACCACGCCCCAGGCAGCTAAAGTGACAGTACCCTATCAATACTGGGTGTCCACGAGATTAACTACGACACCATTGCCACGTAAAGCGATTTCCAAAGTGCTTGATATAGCTTTTGTTGTTGAAGGGTCTGAAAAAGTAGGAGAGGAGAACTTCGATATAATCAAGGAGTTCATTGAAAAAGTTATCAGAGAAATGGACATAGGAGAAGAAACCATTCATATTACTATCATACAGTACTCGTACACTGTCACTGTTGAGTACTCCTTCAGTGAAGCACAGTCAAAGCAAGACATTATTGAGAAGGTGAGGATGTTACAGTACCAAGGAGGGAATGCCACCAACACTGGAAATGCCCTCAGCTATGTTTCTGAACACACATTTACCACAGACAATGGGGGCAGGGTACAAGTGCCACACTTAGTGTACATGGTAACTGCAAACCCTGCCACTGATGTCATCTCACGTGTTGCGAGGGACATAAATGTGATCCCTATAGGTATTACCCCCAACGCGAACATTCAAGAGCTTGAGAAGATCAGTCAACGGAACACCCTAATAATCATAGAGGGTTATAACAAACTTATTCCTGACTTAGTGTTGAAAACGTGCTGCTCAGAGAAATCCAGGATGGCTCCAATAACTTCAGGTAACGCTGGATATATTTTCTATGTATTTTTTTTCTCTCTTTCTCATCAGGCTTTCTCTGGAATCAGGGATGGATTCTGCTTTGCATATTGCTGTCCAAGTTGATCAGAGTGGGGGTGGAAGGTGAACGTAGGGTCATAGAAATGTAGGACTGGAAGGGACCTTGAAAAGTTATCCAGTCCAGCCCCCTGTGCTGAGGCAGGACCAAGTAAACCTAGACCATCCTTGAGAGATGTTCGTCCAACCTGTTTTTAAAAACCTCCAGTGATGGGGATTCCACAACCTTCCTTGGAAGCCTGTTCCAGAGCTTAACTACCCTTATCGTTAGAAAGTTTTTCCTAATATCTAAACTAAATCTCCCTTGCTGCAGATTAGGTCCATTGCTTCTTTTCCTACCTTCAGTGGACATGGAGAACAAATTACCACTGTCCTCTTTATAAGAGCCCTTTACTATTTGAAGACTGTTAATAGGTCCCTCCTCAGTCTTTTGTTTCTAAATGTGCCCAGTTTTTTAACCTTTCCTCATAAGTCAAGTTTTCTGAACCTTTTATCCCTTTTGTTGCTCTCCTCTGGACTCTCTCCAATTTGTCCATATTTTTCCTAAAGTGTGGTGTCCAGAAGTGGACACAGCACTCCAGCTGAGCCCACACAAGTGCAAAATACAGCAGGACAATTAGCTCCCATGTCTTATATACAGTGCTTCTGTTAATACACCCCAGAATTATGTCTTTTTTGCAACTGCATCACATTGGTGGCTCTCATCCACTATAACCCTCAGCTCCTTTTCAGCAGTACCACCACCTAACCAGTTATTCTCCATTTTTAGTTGTGTAGTTGATTTTTTTCCTTCCTAAGTAAAGTGCTTTGTCCTTGTCTTTATTGAATTTCATCTTGTTGAAGTCAGACCAATTCTCCAATTTGTCAAGGTCAATTCAGAATTCTAATTCTGTCCTCAAAAGTGCTTGCAACCCCGCCTGATTGGTTTTATCCACAAATAATAGAAGCATACTCTCCACTCTATTATTCAAATCATTAATGAAAATATTGAATCATGCCAGACCTAGGACTGACCCCCACATGGGACTATCAAAAGCTTTACTAAAATAAAGATACATCACATCTAATGCTTCTTCCCTATCCAGTCAGCCAGTAATCCTGTCAAAGAAGGAAATTAGGTTGGTTTGGCATGATTTGTTCTTGACAGATGCATGCTGGTTATTCCTTTTAACCCTATGGTACTGGAAGTGCTTACAAATTGATTGTTAATAATTTGTTCCAGTACCTTTCCAGGTACCAAAGTTAGGCTGACTGGTCTAAAATCCCCCAGGTCCTCTTTGTTCCCCTTTTAAAGATAGGTATTATGTTTGTTCTTCTGGGGTCCTCTGGGACCTCATCTGTCCTTCAGGAGTTCTCAAAGATAAGTGTTAATAGTTCCGCGATTGCTTCAACTAGTTCCCTAAGTACCCTAGGAGGAATGTCATCAGGTTCTGCTGACTTGAATATATCTAACTTATCTAAACATTCTTTAACCTATTCTTTCCATATTTTGGCTTGCATTCCTTCACCCTTTTTGTTAATATTAATTGTGTTGTGTATCTGGTCAACATTAACCTTCTTAGTGAAGACTGGAGCAAAACAGGCATTAAACCCTTCACTCTTCTTGATGTCATCAGTTATTATTTCTCTTTCCCCTTTAAGTACAGGATCTACACTTTCCTTCAGCCTTCTCTTGCTCAAAATATATTTAAAGAACTTCTTCTGGTTACCTTTTAAGTCCCTTGCTAAGTGTAATTCATTTTGTGCCTTAGCCTTTCTGATTTTGTCCCTTCATGCTTGTGCTGTTCTTTTGTACACCTCCTTAGTAATTTGTCCATGTTTTGACATTTTATAGGATTCCTTTTTGATTTTCAGATCATTAAAGAACAGCTGATGGAGCCATATTGTTTTCATCTGCCTCTCCTTCAGAGGTTAAAATCACTTCCTCCCTCTGATTGATTATTTCACTGTGAATCATAGAAATGTAGGGCTGGAAGGGACCTCAAGAGTTCATCTACTTCATCCCCCACTCAGGCAGGGTTAAATGTACCTAGACCATCCCTCATAGGTAATCTGTTGTTAAAATCCTCCGGTGATAGGGATTCCACAGTCTCCCTAGGTAACTTGTTCCAGTACGTAACTATCCTTACAGTTAGAAAGTTTTTTCTAATATGTAACTTAAATCTCCTGTACTGCAAACTAAACCAATTTCTACTTCTCCTACCCTTAGTGGACACGGAGAACAATTGATCACTGTCCACTTTACAACAACCTTTTAAATATTTGAAGTCTGTTACCATGTTTCTCCCCAGCCTTTTCTTCTCTAGACAAAACATGCCCAGTTCTTTCAACCCTTCTTCATAGGTCAGATTTTCTAAATCTCTTATAATTTTTGTTGCTGTCCTCTGGACTGTCTCTAGTTTGTCCACATCTCTTCTGAAAGTGTGGTGCTCAAAAATGCACATGGCATACCAGCTGAGGCCTCACCACTACCAAGTAAAGCAAAACCTCAAAGTTTCGTTGGGTTCAGGAATGATCGTGAGATGTCCTACTGGAGACCTTGGGGGCAAAGCTCTCATATTGAACATTCAGCTTAGTATGTTCTGACATAGAGGAAGTTACTGCTTGTATCAACAGAACACCGCCCCGCTGTTTTCCCAAATTCCAGGTGTCTACTGTCCTTTTCCTTCCATCTTCCTTTCCTTATTCAGCAGACTCTTGGTATGGCTATCTTATATAAGAAGCCCTTTTATATTCTTTTCAGAACTTTGCAGCAGACCAATGGATATCATGTTTCTTCTGGATGGAAGTTCCAATGTTGGAGCATCAGAGTTTGAGGAAATGAAAAGTTTTGTAAAAGCATTTATTGAAAACTATGGCATCAGTAAGTAAACAGCCCTTTAACTTTAACACTTAGTTTTCTTTTACCTTTGCTTTATTTGTGTAAGCAGGGCCGGCTCCAGGGATGAGCTTTCCAAGGTGATGCTTGGGGCGGCATCAAGAATGGGACGGCAGTTCGAGTCCCGTGGCGGCAATTCGGTGGCAGGCCTGCCACTCTTCCCGCCGCAGGACTCAGACTGCCGCCCCATTTTCGGTGGCAGGTCTGCTTACTCACCGCCGAATTGCCGCGGCGGCGGCGACTGCTTGGGGTGGCAAAATTGTTAGAGCCGCCCCTGGGTGTAAGGTCCATGACAGTATTGACCCTGATACTTTACACATACACCCCGATTTAAAAAAAAATGTGTTGAAGCTTAAATTTCCATGTGTGGGTGATCCCCTGGATTTCTGTGGACTCCCATTCTAGTGACAGTGTTTGAGGAGGATGAGGAACATCCTGGTGTCAGTTGAAATTTAAGCTGTTTCTCTTGTCAAGATACAAGTGGTGGTGCACTTGGGTCTGAATCCTATCTATCCTGGCCCATAACTAGTAGGAATGTCTTAACTATGTTCTTGAGGGAGGGGGATAATATCTTGTTTCAAGAGGGCAAGTGTCATGAACCCACAGGTTTCAAACCTGGGTCTATTGGGTTCCTAGACAACTGTTACTTCCCTACTCCCACCCAGCAGCTTACTACTAGCCAATCAAGTGCAGAGACCAGGAAACCTGAAGCTACAATAGGCAGGCCTCCCTGGGCCCTGAGTGGAGGAGCAGCAGGACTTCTGATTGGTCAGAGTTTCCTATTTAAACCCAAGAGAGGCACAGGACGTTGTCTGCACAACTGGGCTCTACCTGGCTGCTATATTGGACCCTGCCTTGCCTGATGCCTGAAGCTGGCTTCCTTGCCATGCTTCTGGTTCCTGCTTTCCTGACCTGTTTCTGGTTCCTGCCTTGTTCCTAATCTTTGACCATGGTCTCCAATTCTGGCTTGAGCCCTTGGCATGGCTCCTGACTCTGACTGCAGTCACTAGACATGCTGCTTATGTCCCAGTCCTGACAGCAAGATTCCCTCCCATGCTTAGGTGCATGGATATTGCTTGAAAAGTCTGGTCTTGATGTGAACATCTTGGCTAAATACCACCAGTCTCTCTAATCTCCCATGGAATCATGGCACGGGAGAGAATGGGACCCAAACTACAACTCCCATAACGTAATGAGCTCTTAGGGAAATGCAGTTTGAACTGATTCAAACAAAACACTTTAGGTTGGTTCAGCAAAACAAAATATTCCTGTCTGGGTCAAACTGACACAATAAAATTTTTCATTTAAATTTTTCTCAATGGAAAATTGAATTTTTTATCAACACTGAGATTCTTTTTCCCTGTGGAAAACTTCAATTTTCTGGAAACTGCATTTTCCTTCAGAAAATCATTCTGATGGAAAATTCCCAACAAGCTCTACTTAATATAAAGTGTGACTTCCGATTTATTTTGAAATTGTTCAGATGGAATGTCTTTTATTTATATCATTTGTCTTCTGCTTTCTGCTTCAGGCAATACCTCGACTCAAGTGTCGGTTCTCCAGTATGCAAGGGCAAACACCCTAGAAATTTCATGGAACATGCCCCAAGAGAGTGAAAATCTTCTAAATAGGGTGAGCTCAATTCAGCTAAGAGAGCAAGGTCCCAGCAAACTAGGTAAGTGATTGTGTGGATGGGCGGGGTGGGAAACAATTTTAAATGTAGGTTGATCCTAAACACTATCTTGGACATTAGCGACCCAAGATGGGTGAGGTAATATCTGTTATTGGACCAACTTCTGACCCGAAGAAGAGCTCTGTGTAAGCTCGAAAGCGTGTGTCTCTCACCAGTGGAAGTTGGTCCAATAAAAGATATTACCTCACCCAGCTTCTCTTTCTACTATCCTGGGACTGACACAGCTACAACAACACTGCGTACTATCTTGGACAGATGGTTCTGGGCTAGTGTGGTGCACTAGGAATATATTCTTTCATAATTCATTCAAGTTATATGTTGATTTATGGGCAAGGAATTTCAGTTTACTTTAAAACATGTCTGTCTATGAGTTGCAAAGGTCATAGTGTACCACACTTTACACTGGAAAGGAGATGATGACTTTCTTTATTCCTTAGAATAGTTCTCAATATTCATGTGTTATGTATCTCTCAGGCAAGTGAAGGAAAATGGTCATTTTGGGTTTAGATCATCACCAATTTGTCAACTTCAATCACTTTCACAAAACTGTACCCAGAAACACATCTATGTTAGTCCTAATATTCCTGGGTAACCCAAATTCCCCCATGGTCCTGGGAAGACTGTGTAAGCTTTCCAGTTGTAGGTTCAACAAATGCAAATTATATTACAATATATCAGGCCTTTGACCAAATACTCTGAGAATTTCATTCTTCTGGACTGGAACCACATTCTGTCTGGCAGCCATTGAGCATCAGGGTCCTATAAGAGCAGAGAAGTGTACAGATTTTAGGGTCTTTGGCCTACTTCATCCTGTAAAGAGTTATTGCTATAGAAAAGTGAGAAATAAAACCTGACCTCCATAGTTCGCAGGAGGATTGGCTATGATTGCTTTCTCAGCCTGGAGAAATAAAAATACCAGATGGCTGATGAGACTTCTACAAGCTCTTTGTGGGAGAAATTGTTACATTCAAATAGATAAGTTTCATGAAGTCTCCTATGTAATGTGTATAGTAAGCTACAGAGGCTAGCAGGATAAGCAATGAAAACATGGTCCTGTCCTGGGGAGAGGAGATGGACTGGGAGATGCATTACGCAGTTGCCAGTGACTTTATTTCTCATTGGAAGGCACTTAGATACCACAATGAAGGAGGTGGTCTGAGACCCTGAGGGGAATAGAAATAGCTCCTCCCAAGCAAGTAAAGTCAGTCACTGTGGTCTTGATCCTGCATCTCAGAACATTTAATAAGCATCTGTGTGACAGGCTGGTGGAATAAAAGGCTCAATGCTCTTGGGAAATGCATGAGCACTCAGCTCAATCTGCCAGTGTTCAGGCTCCTGGAAACATTCAGGCTGCCTAAAAGATTTGGATGCCTCAATTTGGGTGTTAAAATCCATTAGGTGGCTTTGAAAATCTCATCCTTCATTCATCGTGGGCATGCTCAAGGGTTTAATACGTCAACCAGCATTGTCACTCCAATACTAGCATTGCCGCTTCTCATTTGCATAGTCTCTCCCATACTCAAAACATGATCCTGTGCAATCCTTATGCCACCCGTACCATCGTGAGTAGTCCCTTTACAGTCAGTGGGACTATTCATGTCAGGAACAGCTGCAGGATTGGTCCCTATGGTAAAACTCTCTTTGCTTAGGCCCTTGCATAGTTCCAGGTAGCTTGTTTGCTGACGCTCAGGATGTGAACTATGTGCATGATAGCTCTTTAGTGTTCCTACAATTTACAAACAGCTAGCTGTATCAAAGCTGCAGAGCTGGGGGCATGTCGCAGGTTGGCAGGGCCACACTTGCAGAGGTTTCAGCGTATTTGCAGTAAGGGTTGCAATCCCTCAGAGTGGATGCAGGATAGGAGGAAGGTGTGTGTGGTGGCAAACCAGGAAGAAGCAGGAGTTGGAGAGGAGTGAAAAAGAAGTAGGGGGACTGGGGTAGGAGCTGGGGGGATATGAACAGAATAGGACAGGGAGATGCTAGGGGGATAGAGGCAAAGGGGTCTGCACCCACTAGACCACAGTCCCCTACAGGAAGAGTGAACACACTGTTCCTAACTCTCAGTATTTGCCATCTAGCAAATTCCTGTAAAACCCACTGACCAAGATCTGCATCCCCTCTAGTGGCAGGTGCACATAGAAGATAAGATCCTACTATTGCTACCAGTTATTTTGTTAGCTTAAGTAATGGAGGACTGAGATGTGCATATAAAGGTCCCAACCCTGCTGATGACCCCTGTTGGGGCTCAATATGGTTCTGTGATGTAATTTTTGTTTCAATTTTTAAGTTTAAAAAAAAGTAGGAAATTGCATCCAAAAAACCTACATTGCAATAATGTTAAGGTTGCAAAATCAAGGACTCAAAAGTAAGGAAATGCCAGAATTAATGGTGCCCATGCAAACTTAATTCACTCCCCTGGGGCATATTCAGTATGATAGTCTTTAATTACATGATCACGTATTAGTTTTTGCACAAGACCTCTGCCTCATTCAGTACACAGGATTGACTTCTCTGGGGATGAATCAGGGCTGTGTAATAAAGGAGGCTGTCTGTAGCAGCTCTGCATCATTTGCTGCAGAAGCTGGAAGATGTGCAATGAATGAGGCAGGGGACTGCAAGAAGAGAAAGGACAGTCTCATGGTTCAGGCAGCGGAATCTACATGATGCTGGGCAAGTCACTTAAAACAAACTTTTCAAAGATGAGCACTAATTGTGTGTTCCTCATTTTCTGCGTGCCTGACTTCACACCTTGGAGTCTGCTTTTCAGAGATGTTGGGTGCTGTCAGCTCCAATGGGACCTGTGCTTTGAATGTATAAAGTGCTGTTTAATGCTAAGTACTCTGAAAAATCAGGTTCTAGATATCTCAGAATGAGCACCCCAAATTAGTGGACACGTTTGACATTAATCTTTCTGTACCTCAGCTCCCTATTTGTAAAACCAGGATAATAATGCCTCCTCTCCTCACAGTGGTGTTGTGAAGATAAATGAATATTTGTGAAGCACTCCAGTATTACAGTGATGAGCACCATAGATATGCCTATGAGGAAATTACCAATTTGGTGTCCAGAACAGGGTTTGAACACTCTGTGTAGTAAATGAGGCCTCAGGATACACATTTAACAATAAGGAGAAAACAAAAAACTGAATTGCTGGTCACCAAGTGAGCACCATCCATCCTGTGCACTGAATGAGACCAGGATCCGGTGGAAAAAATAGTATGTGATCTTGTAATTAAAGACCGTATCATAATGCATACCAAGGGGGCCAAATTAAGGTTGCCTAGGCAGCCTTAATTCTGGTATTCCCTGTCATTTGGTGCTTGGTTTGCAAGCTTAATAATGTTCTTTTAATGGAGTTTTTTGTATCTGTAATATTCTTATTTCATAGTTGTCAAGGACACCGACAGTGTTTAATTTGGCTAGGGCTTGGCAGTTCATAGCCCTGGCACCTCTGAGCTTGCTGCATCAGCGATTAATGTAAAAAAATTGCTTGAGCCCTGGCACCTCTTTCATTACAGATTAAGCCCTGGACACCAACATATTTAAAGCACAGCATTGAACATGCTCTGTCATAATTAAGGTTGGATAAACAGTTTTCTATATAAGCCCTCTGGTTCCTCAGAATGTACAACTTCAAATTCACTTGTTCTAGCAGATTCCCAGGCCTGGATAAGATTCATTGCCTCTTTGGATTCTTAAATATTTAAGGGTGACCTGTCCATAGACAGTCTAGTAGGCTCACATTACAACTCAGAGGGGTCAGTTCAGATTTTTTACTTTTATATCCTTTAGGTACATTGGTGGCCAACTTGAATCTAGAACAAGAGATTCTGATCCTTTAACATGTTTTACAATCACATTTTTAACCCATGACTGCCTTGCTCAGAAATTCCTACAGTAATAGTAACAGAGGCTGGGGTCCATAGATGGTTTTAGTGGCAACCAGAGTTGTCCAGAATAAGTGTCAGGAGCTCTTCAAACTGTCCCTCAGATCTTGCCTACACTGGGAAGAGTTTGCTGGTGGAGCTATCCCAGCAAACCCTCCTTATGACACAGCTTTATACTGGTTCCCCGAACAAAATAACTATCTCCGTAAAAGGACTTTTTTGATGATATCACTGCTTCTATGTTGGTGCTTTTACTGGTGCAGCTATGTCAGTAAGGGGCATGAATTCATCAAATTTAGATGAAAGGAAATAAATGATCTTGCCTAGTGGTTGGGCTATTTCATCTAAGAGCTTGTCTAAACACAAACATTGGACCAGTTGGACTAAGATCTGGTTTTAAATAGTTTCAGTTGTATGCACAGTTGGACAAAGAGAGGTAGATGGTCTAGTAGTTAAGGCACTTGCCTTTGTCTCTAGAGAGCTGGGTTCAGTTCCCTGCTCCACCACAGACTTCCTGTGTGTGACCTAGAGCAAATCCCTTAATCTCTCTGTGCCTTGGGTTTCCATGTGGATAACAGCACTTTCTTAGCTTGCAGGGGTGTTGTGAGGCTAACCTTGTTTTGAGGTGTGCCGATACTATGATGATGGGACCTATCTTACAGCTGGCTGATATTAACTTTGCTTCAATTGGTAATGGATTGTCTACACGTGAGTTATTTCAAAATAGTTAGGAGATTGGAAATGGATTAAGATAAACAAGAGAAGGGCACTCTGAGGTTGTCTCTATGCAACAGTGGCACATCTCTGGCGCGGCAGCTGTGCTGCCATAGTGTAGATGCTTTCTATATTGACAGAAGGACTTTTTTTTGGTCAATTTAGTTAATCCACCTCCCCCAGAGGCAGTAGCTAGGTCGATGGAAGGATCCTTCCACTGACTTAGCTGTATTTACACCAGGGGTTGGGATGACCTAATTATGGTGGTCAGGGTGCAAAATTTTGCACAGTCTTGAGTGGCGTGATTAGGTTGACCTAAGTTTTAGGTGTAGACCAGGCCTTGTTCTGCAATAAGTGTGTCCTGGCTTGGAGTTATTCTGGAATAGATGTTGTTTTAAATTCACAACCTCCTTTATTCCAGAATAACTTTCCTGTATAAACAAGCCCTAAATTAAGATTTAAACACAGATTTAAGGGGTCAGGAATAACTCCACAGGTAGGCAAACCAGTTACACTGGTGCAAATACTGTGTGTAGATCAGGCCACTGGCTTCCTATTAAGTGGCTGTTGCTTTACCCTTCTTGGGTACTTAGGAACCATTTCTTTTGACTTCTTTCCCAGGCAGTTTTCAATAGGCATGGGTCATTAAGACCTCTGCAGAACTTCACCTCCTTGGTTAAAACCATTGTGGAGGTGTTAGTGAAACTACTGAGCCCACTTAAGATCATGTTTCATAAGATTTATGCAGGAACCTCTGCCTAGTTGGATTCCCCTGTCTCTCACAACCCTACAGTACCCCCAATGGATGTTGCATCTTATCCCTCACTTCAGACAAAATTAAAGAAAAGGATATTTAAGCAATTTCTGCTTTCCCAGTGTCTCCCCACAACACCATTTGAATATTTTCCTCCTCGGTTGGCTTTTTTGAGGTTGAATCTCATTTTGTTATATCCTGCCCATATTTCTAATGTTTCTAGGTCATGTTATACACTTTCTCTTCATTCACTGGGAGTGTTCCTAATTGCTGCCAATCTCATATCTGTGAATCTAATTAACATGCTGCATTTCCTTCCCCACCTTCCCAGTTCATGAATGAAAGTATTCAATAAGACAGGCTCTAGCGTGGATCCCTGTGGCTTCCCATTCAACAATTCCCACCCAACTCAGCACATTGCCTTTTATTATCTGTGTTTTTTTAATGCTCATTTAATCAGCTTTCAGTCCTTGCAATATGCTTGTATCCAAGCCAATGTAAACCACTCCTTCAAAGTAAGAGTTTGTCCATCACTGTATCAAATGATTTACTAAAAATTAATCCAGACGTTTTGTCTTCACTCTACAGTCTTGTTCAGGGAGTGCTGATAGATGGTAGGCCATGGAAAAGTTTATGCAAGACCTTTCTTGAGAGTCACAGGTTAGGAAGAAGAAGCAACTAAAATCATATGCAATAAGCACCATGATGCTATCTCTTTCCTTCCATGATCGGGGCACCATGTCTATTTGGAGACTAAGTTTTTAATTATTATATTGTGTCTGAACTTCTTGTTCTAGACAACTTCAGAAAGACTCGTGAAAATTTCTACATGGGCTCTATATGCTGAAAGAGGGAGGTGTAGCGTCACTGCAGTAGCCCTTGGAAGTACTGGCCAAGTTTTTCAAAAAATGAGTGCCTAAAGTTAGGAGCCTGGGCCCTTATTTTAGGTGCCTAAACTAAAATTTGTCTCTGGCTGATGTAAGTGCCCCATTACAGCAATGCAGTAAAACCACCTCCCTGAATGGCATAAGGCCATGGTTGACTTACTGAGGTTGTTGCAGTGCAAGTAAAGGGCACTTCCTGACCTGTGTTGACCCTAACAGTCCTCCAGCAGCTGCCCCACAATGGCCTCTTCCCTGCAACAGTGACCAGAGTGGTCACAGTTTTATACTCCTCTCCCCATGGGTCACAGAGACCGGAAGCCAGCCCCACTTTAAACCTCCCCATGTGTTTTTTTTTTAATGGCTTTTCATGATGGCCCACCTTGGTGAACACACCCAGCGTCTCACCCTTGTTGTATGCAGCTGCCCAGCTGACCATTTTGGTTCCGCACACTAGATGCATTCCTGCCTGGAGTAAACAGGAAGTGTTAGATCTCCTGGGCCTGTGGGGAGAAGACACTGTGCAAGCACAGCTATGGACCAGCCATAGGAAGGTGGACATCTATGAGCAGATTGCGTGGGGGGTGCAGGCAAAGGGGTACAACAGGGATCAGCAGCAGTGCTGCATGAAAGCAAAGGAACTTCACCTGGGATTCCACGAGACCGGGGAGGTCAAGAATAGATCTGATGCTGTGTCGCAGACCTGATGTTTCTACAAGGAACTGCATGCCATACTTGGCAGAGACCCTGCCAGAACCCCACAGACAACTGTGGATACCTTGGAGGAGCCTAAGACATTGACCACAACTGAACAGTGAGGAGAAGGAGGGTGTGCAGAGACACAACGAGGGATTGCAGCAATGCCATGAGCCAGGACCTTTTTGAGACTCTCGTCCACAGTGTAGCCAGTCCCACAGGCGAGCACAAATGAGCCTGATGAAGGGGAAGGGAACTTGGGTAAGTGTGTGCATGCATTTTTCCTTACAGTGCTTACATTTAAAGATGGCATTTGGCCCATCCCCAAGCTAAGAAGACAGAAATATCACTTTTTATTGTTTTACTCATACAAGGAAAAAAAGGTACAACAAACAGGAAGAGTTGGCATTGCCTTTTAATTCCTCTGTTGGGGTAGGCATGTGGAACAGTTTGTTCATGTACTTAACGATGTCCCTTTTTAATCTGCTGAGAGATCTCGATGACACTTTCATGGAGACACTCTGCAATACTCTCCCACAGGTTTCTAGGAATGGCAGCTTTCTTTCTTTCTCTGCAGTAGGAAACTTTCCCACCCCATTCTGCAATGACTTCAGTAAACAGGCTAGTGGCACACAGGCTCAGGTGATTTCAGGATGCACAGTAGCAGCTGTGTTCTCTGTACCTTTGTAACCCTCGGGGGTGAGATCAGCTAAAATCACCACTGCTTGTGGAAAATAGTACCAATATTCAGTGCCATTGCCCTATAAAGGTACCCATGGAATAGGGGCTGAAATTCAATAGCCTCATGCAACAGAGAAATCTTTCTCCTCCTTGCCCCTGGTGGGCCATACTCAACATGGCTGCGGCTGGAGAGTGGTGTGGTGCAGAAGTGCTCCAAAGCTGAAGTGTCAATAAATATTTCTTATTACAAGTGTTTATGGGAATATGGAAGGGATTTTTGAAACTTCTTTCACATTCTATGGTGACTGTAAATCCAGTGGTATATCTATCGGTTTTTATCAGCTGCTCCTCCTGCTGCAGTCTTGAGGAATGCGCCCTCCATGCCCACAGAACACCCAATTCTGATGAGGAGGAGAAAGAAGAGGACTAGAGAGGACATGTTCTGTGAGCTCCTGCAAGCCACTGTTATATTGGACCCATGAATTAAGGGCTTGGAGGGCCAGTGTGACCAACAGCATGGAAAGAGAAAAAGATGGAACAAAGGCCTAAGAGTTCCACCAGGACAAAGAGGGGGAGATACACCTGGACATAATGAGGCTTCTCAGGCTGCAGACCCTGGTTGACTACAGGTCCAAGAATCCCAGACTACCCTTTGCAGTCACTGAACTTCATTGTTGCTGTTCCCTGCACCACCTAACATACCACATGGCCTCACAAGCCATATCCTTACCTGTGTCATTCCATGCAAGGGACATCAAGAAGAACCACAGCTTCACATGCGCTGACCTGTAAGAACCATGGCTGGTGTATGCATAGCCACAATGGATTACACTTTGTACACTCAAATGGACATAAATGTTTACGTCCTTTCTAATTTTAAATTTTCACCGTGTTAATTTGTTACGTTTGTATGACATTGCCTGCGAGTGTTTGTACAGTGATTTTCTGCCCCGTTTTTTCTTCTCAAAGTTCTATTTTTGGATAATCAAATTATCTTCATTAAATCACAAAAACTACAGAATGAATAGGGTAGTCAAAGCAAACAGTCCTCGTAAATACACAAAGTCCCACAGAACTGACAGCTTCAGAAAAATACCCAGTCATATTTATAAATGTACAGCAAGCATTGCACACTTCTTATCAATATCCAAAGCTCCAGGGCCAAATAACACTCCAGCTCTTTTAAAGCCTCCTTCAACCACCTAGCTCCATGTTGGGCTCTTGTATTAGCCCTTGTTCAAAGTCAGCAGCAGCCACTCTACCACCACCCTAGTGGCAGCTTTTCCCCTTTGCCTCATGTATTATGCAGGACACAACAGGCAGCTATAAGCATTGTGATATTTTTCTCACAAGATCCAATTTAGAATCCTAGCCAGAATCTCTTCAATCAAAAGCACATTCAGCTCTCATTATGGATTATCTGATGAACCAGTAGTTGAATCTTTCCTGGGTGCTGTCGTGGTGGCCAGTGTATGGCTTCATGAGCAAAGGGAGCAATGGATAGGTTGGGTTCCCTTGAATCACTGTGGCCATTTCAACATCGCCAATGATAATCTGCTGGTCAGGAAAGAACATCCCCTCTTGCAGCTTTCTGAACACTCCTGTGTTCCTAAAGATGGGAGCGTCATGCACCTTCCCTGACCAGCCCATACTGATCTCTGTGAAGCACTCCCAGTGATCCTCCAATGTTTGCATAACCATAAAAAAGTAGCCCTTTGTCTTGATGTATTCTAAGGCAAGGTGGGCTGCTGCCTAAATGAATATATGCATGCTGTCCACCCACCTCAGTTCAGGAACTCCACTGCTTCAAATCTATCCACTGTGACCTTCACATTGCCAAGAGTAGCAGTCCTGCATAGCTAGAGACAAGTAATGGCCCTACACACTTGCATGACAACGGCCTCTATAGTGAATTTTCCAATTCCAAAATGATTTCCCACCGACTGGTAGCAATCGGGCACTGCAAGTTTCCACAATGTGATCGCCACTCGCTTCTCCACTGTCAGTGCAGCTCTCACTTTGGTGTCCCATGTGCCCAGTGGGCTGGGGCGAGCTCAGCACACAGATCCAGGAATGTGGCCCTTCACATCTGAAAGTTCTGCAGCCTCTGGTCATCATCCCAATCCTGCACTATGATGTGATCCCACCAGTCAGTGCTCATTTCTCAGGCCCCAAAGTAGTGCTTGACTGTCTGCAGCTGCTCTGTGAACACCACCAACAGCCGTGAATTGTTTTTCGCTATGTGCCTCAACAAATTGTCCTTGAAGAAATCGTCATGTCCCCCATTCTTGCGGTACTTCCCGCAGGTCTGCAAATACAGGAGGATCGTTGGGCTCCATGCTTCTGTCAGAGATGGCAGAGGTGGGTTTATGAGATTTGGGTGGCATTATGGGATGGAGAAAGTTGCAACCTGGGAACTTGACATCTAGCTCCCTAAGATCCCTCTGAAGGTCATTTCTATCCCACAACACTGCAAAATGTCCCCAAAATGCGTTGTGCTGGATGGCAGCATGTGGCACAGTGGACTATTTGCCTGTGGTGCACTGCACTTTACATTGACACAAGCACTCCTGGTGAACATGTGTAGTGATCATGCAAGCAGCCAAGCATGCAGGCCCCCAGGCAATATACAAACAGTGGTAGCTGTACTGCACATAACTTTTGTTGATCACAGTTTGTAGCGTAGACATGGCCTGAGCATAGACACTTGCGCACATAGATCGAAGCAAGACGACTGTATGTCAACCTGACTTTGTAGTATAGACCAGGCCTAAGTGGGATCATTTTCAAAGATGCCGAGTATCCAGTAGCTTCCACTGACTTCAGTGAAAAAGTTTCTGGGCGCTAATTGAGCACTTTTGAAAATCAGATCTTATAGTTCAGAATTTAGAAGCCCAAATGTAGGTCTCCATACGTTTAAAATGTTGGCCATTATGCCTGCAGAGGCCAGAAGTGGGCCTATTACCTCCAAAGGCAGTGGAGACCTAAACTGCAACACCGGCAGTGCCGGGGTATTCTGTGCTTACCCCATCACACTCCACAGTCCTCTATGGCTATTTGCATATTATGTAAGTATTACATGATGCTTCCCCCTCTCCCCCCTCGCAGTATGTAATGAAGGCCTTTAGCATTGAAGACTTCCAGATCTGTTTTTCATAGACTGTGTATCTAGTACCAAAAATACATAAGGTTATTGAAGTCATCTTTGATATTTATATATTCGTAGGAAACAAGAACCATTTCAAATAATAAACCATATATTTAGTAACAGGCCTAGGATAACTTACAATAATAGTCAACTTGTGGCAGCATGTTGTCTACTAGTCTGGGCCTAGGGAACATGGAAGTAAAATGCTGTGTTTTGTTTTGTTTGTTTCCCCAGAGAAGAAAAATGGTATGAGTGAAATCCCTTGACTATGAGCAAAACTCCCATTGACTTCAGTGGAGCTAGGATTACACCCGATGTTATTAATAAATAGTATATATTTGGTCATTCCCATATTTTCTTTAAAGAAAAACATTTCTTGGCTTTCCCATGCTAGAGTAGTTAGGACGATTTCTATTCAGCTTAGGGTTTTCTATAGTGCCCATCACTGAAGTGTCTAAGCCTTGATTTACCACAAGGTTTGTTTATTTTAATGTGAACATTTAAAATTTCCTTCATGGATCTGAAAATGCAGGGTTGTTGCCCCATTCTAATGCACCTTAAAACAACATTCAGAAATGCTGGCTGCTGGATCAATGGTTGGTGTCAACACAGGTACTATGCAAAAAATTGGTCTCTGATCTCTGGGCTAGCCCACGTGCTTTGTGATTGGTATTTCTCGCTTACGTCTATGTGATACCTGGTTCCCTTCTCTAGATGTGGTCCAGAAAGGGGGGAGGGCTAGGTGGGAGGAATATCCACTGAAATTTGGGAAACTGAAAAGGATTTTCTATTGTGTTATATCTTGTAACAATCTGGCGTTTTTTTCCCATTGAAATAAATCTGTGGAAAACTTGATTGTCTTATATATAAAACAAAGGAAACAGAAACCAAAAAGTCTTTCACAGAGCAAGCAAGAGGTTGGTGGGTTTTCCCCACCAGTTTATTGTTTTCATCTGCCTGGAAGATGGCTTGCTTTGAGGATGAGTAAAGGAGTGTTTTATCAGAGACAGGTCAAAATAAATGAATCTTCAGGGGTATTAAGCAGCAAGGAGGACTCTGGGGGATGGAAACAGAAATGGTCATGTTAATTCTGTCCTAATATTTTGTTAGATCCATTAGTTATAAATAACTTGCCATGTTCTGTTTCTATCATCCTCCCTGCCTACCTATGGTAGTTACTAAAAGGCAAAAGCATGTATGGCAGAGATTGTGGTTAAGCTGGTGCTTCAGATATGCATAGGACTCTGGCTCATACTTGGTGACTGGCCAGTTTTCAAGGGTCAGAAGAGGTAGCTGTGCCAGGAGGAAGGAGGTTTCTGGTCACTGTAAAGTATAGCCACTTTGGTACTCATGACTGCAGTAAATCTGACTGGATTTGCCTGCCCTCGTTGGCGGGTCTCAGCTCTTCTGGCAGACCATGTACCAATGTGGAGAGGCAGTGCTTGTTGGGTGCCAAGCCTTGGTGGGGAAGGAATAACACATTGCTGGTAACATGGGAGAAGAGGGCCAGTAGCTGAGATAAGAGGACAGGGAGGCTGTAAGTTGTCTAGGGAGTAGGGGATCTTGGAGAATTAGGTGGGTGGAAGACACCTTGTTTTGGGGAAGGAGAAGACCCTCCCGAAGCAGGGCTGTGAGATGAGATGTGAGAGAGTTCAGCTTAACATCTTAGAACACATATATGAAGCCTGATGCTTCTTAGGACCAAAGACTTATTGAAAGCATGATTTCCTACTCTGTAGCTTTGCAGAGTCTTCACTTGCTGCTGCCAGGCTAGCAATAACCAAAATGCTGAGTGGATTGTCAAGAGGCTGCCCTTGCTTTCAGTCATTTGAGAAAAGGAGCTCTGTCTCCACTAATGAAACAATTGTGGGGGGGATGATGCAGAGACCATTAAATCAAAAGAGTTGAAGCTGTTCTGGTGGTCTCTTGGTGGATTATATGTGACCAGGCTTCCCATATTTTATGAACGTGTTTGTCATTCAAATTTATTCAGTGAATGCTTATGCAAAAATATTTTCTGCCTTGGGGATTGCTCATAAACTATTCCCCGCAACTGTAGTTTCAAGTATTGATTATTCATAATCCACTATTCACCTTGTATAAGCATTATATAAGTCACATGGTATCATTTCTGCTCTCTAAACTGGTGACTCCCAAATAGGGTGACCAGACATCCCGATATTAAGGGCTTTGCCTTATATAAGCAACTAGAAAATCAAAGCGTCCCGATTTTTCACACTATCTGGTCACTCTACTCCCAAATCCAAAAGAGCTTTCAAGAAAACTGCATCTGATCATTTCCAAAGTGAATACCTCCTGCAAACATAACGGAGTACAAGTATTTGCAATACTTTCTCTCTCTGAGGTCATTATTGTGATCAAAACTTTGCTTGAGTGAATGTTCATAGATATTGAATAAGAGAGACAATGAATAGTTATCTAAGCCAATTTGTGATTTTTCATTTGAGCAGAATTCCATGAATTCTTTTTTGCACTGTTTGGCTATAGTCTAGATTAGTCTGAAACTTTCAGATTTCAGAGAAATTGCAGATAGAAATCAGGCAAAATATACTTCCTTTCAGTTATAGCAAAAGTTAACCAAACCAGGAACATACTAGATCTTTTCTGGGAATTGTGCAGGTGACAAATACAGTACAGTATACCCTGGTGATTATAGTTTTGGTGTATATAATTGTCCACTGGATGTCACTGTTTCTCCACAGAAAGGAAAAATAGGTGGGTTATAAAAGACATGTTCCTCTTGGGTACCTCCTCTTTCCTTTCTTCTACCAAACCAATGGCATAGTAATACTCCCAGACAAGGTGATCCTCAAGGCAAAAGACATGGCTTTACACCCGTGGTTAAGCCGGGGAAGGGCAGTAAAACACCCACGATTTCAGACTATGGGAAGCTAGGAAAAACCTTCAGTACAGGGAAGTAGTAGTAGTATAAGTGGGATTTTAAAGCTGACAGAGACTTTATAGGACGGTAAAAAAGAGAGACATTTAAAATGCTTTGGAAAAGAGCATTTCCCCTATCCATCATCCACTACTGAGGCTTTATTTTTACAGCCTTTTTTAAAGTGATTTATTGCTTCTTTCATATATCTTTTAATTTACTTCTAGGGGAAGCAGTAAATTTTGCAGTTCAGCATGCTATGTCTGAAGCCCAAGGAGGAAGACCCAGTGCATCAAAGATAGCAATGATCATTGTATCAGAGACATCAGAGGATCCAGTGGAGTCTGCGGCATTTTCTGCAAAGATCAACAGTAAATTTTATCACTTTTCCACTATTTTTACCGATTTGCTTAATTTTTTAAGTAATAAGCTAGGATGGAGAGTAAAGAAATCCAAACATTGGCATGATGTTATGAGTGCAGTGATTCAATGTGTTTGTTTACTATTTGGTAGAGATGGGTCTTAACAAAACCCCCAGATCCAAAAGCCCCTAAACTTTGGGGAACTGCAAGTACAGACCTGTTATTTGACAGCTTAGCAAACAGAGGCCTCACTTCATTTACAGCCTTTCACTCTCTCAGTACCATTGTGGATTCGACTGGATTACAGTGGCGATATTTAAATGTCGTAAATGTAGACCCCTTTACATCGAGACAGTTCTTGTAAGGTTCATAAACAGAGTAAGAAACAGTAGGTCAAATTCTGCCATAACTTATACACCCTGTAAGTGTGTCAATATATACTGTATGGGGCTTTATAACTCGTGTGACCATAGGCACTTCACCTCTATGTATCTGAGTTTCCTCGCCTGTAAAATGGAAATAACAACACCCTCCTTTACAAATTACTTTATAATCTACTGATGTAAAACATGATCTAAATGCTCAGTGTAGTTATTTCTAATTAAATTAGTTGAAACAAAGAAAACAGCATGTCCCCAATGATCAAAGCTTTAGTTCTTTTAAACATTTTCTGAATGTCTCCAGCGTCTTCATGTTGACCTTGCATGATCTTACAGTGGTTATTGTAACTATAAGTCTCATAAAAACTATTACAGTGATTTAGAACATAGTAATATGTGTGCTGAATCAGGACTTTGGAGCGGAGCCTGGTGCTGGAGTGCGGAGCAGTAGGTTTATGCCCGGAGCTGGAGTGGAGCAATTCAAAAATTTGATTGCTCCAAATCCCTGTGCTGAATTGCCTTCAGTCTATAGGGAGGGAATAATATGAATAATACTTGAAACTAACTGTTAGAATTCTACTCGAAGGTGCAAATCAAAAGCAAGGAGGCTTCCTTCTTTTCCATTATACTTTTAAAACCTGCTTCCCATTTCCCAGGGGTGTCATTGTTCCCAATTGGAGTTGGAGATAGATATGATGAAGAGCAGCTGAGGACGTTAGCTGGGCAATCTGATACTGACAGGATCATTAAGATAAGACGATTTGAAGACCTTCCTGACATGGTCACCTTTGATGATGCATTTGTCAACAAACTGTGCATGGGTAAGTTTCGTGTAGTTTTATAACTTGAGCCAGAAAAACAACCACCAGAAATGATGAAGATGTTGTACTTTGCACAATATACAGAAGTATTTTCCTACTCCTTTCATTACCTTAATCTTCAGTTAATTTCAGACAATAGCCCATCAATTTTCTCGTTTCCAGATGTCAGCCAAATGATGGCTAGTCAGACGGTGTTTCATTGACATTCCACATGAGTTCTCATCTGCACAGCGAGAGTCACTTAGTATGGTGACTGACGCTGAATGTTTCCAGTATAGTACTAATTACTATTCTACTTCATCAGCTTTCAGAGAGCATTTTTAACTTTAGCCCTGTCCCCTTAGGCTGTGGATCTTATCAATACACAGGATGGTTCATTACTTGGATGAAAGACCACCAAGGAAAACCATAGCTGTAGTGGTTGGCATTGATGACTCTACATGGGACATTGCTTCCCTACTGAAGAAAAATAGCCCAAGCATGGTGGTAGGGGGCAGTTTGTTAGTGGGGATGCCAGCTTTAGGGTGAGATGTAAAACCAAAGTTCCAATCACTTGGGGCCATTGAAGGTCCCTCGGAACTTTTTGCATTCTTAGCTGTGATCTAATGGTCAAACCTGACTTACTCATTCTGCCTAATTAAATTCCCCTGTCCTTTCAGATTTTGATTTCATTTATATTACTTTCTATCCTCAACTATAGTTGTCCGTTGCCATCACATACATTGCTGTGTTAAAGAACTCCTGCGTTATGATCCTGGGAGTGGCAAAGTGAAGCCTTTATATATTGGTCACCCTCGAAAACTTTCCAGTTGCCGTAGACAAGATTACCTCAGTACTTGTACTATTCTCTGTGGGTGAAATCCTGGCTCCATTGAAGTCAATGGGAGTTTTCCATTGGCTTCACCGAGGCCAGGATTTCACCATATGTATTTTCAGTATAGGAAAATTCAGGGCCGGCTCCAGGCACCAGATGGCAAACTTGCTTCGGCAGTTTGGCGGCGGCCATCTTTTGTGTGTGTGTGTGTGTGTGTGTGCTTGGGGCGGCCGAAAAGCTGGAGTCGGCCCTGAGAAAATTTCACATTATACTGAGACAACTTGGGTGACTTTGGGAAAATCACTAACCCTTCCTCCAACTCCGTTTACCCTTCTGTAAAAGGGGAATAACGACATTGACCTCCTGTGAAGAATGATGAAAAGCAATATATAAAGTTAAGGAAGTAGTAGTAGTATTAGACAAAACTGGCATAGTAAGGGCAGCCTATGCGTGTGGGTGTACGCTCACATATGTGCATGTGTATACACATACTCTTTGCATTGATTGCTTAAAAATTGGTTTCATGAGGACAGTTAGGTCTGTGTTATTGTTCTTCTAGAGAGATAAAAGTACATTTTAGAGGAAAATAGACTTCAGTAGATGTCCTACTCTGCCTTCAAACAGACCAATCAATAAAGCACCTGGGTTTCCTGAGGGCGTGTGTATGCTATGGGAACTATAGTGGCATAGCTATGTCAGTAGAACACCATAGTGTAGACCAGACTCCAGCAATGGAAGGGATTTTTCCATTCCTGTAGGAACTCCACTTCTCCAAGCAGCATTATCTAGGCTGATGGAAGCATTCTTTAATTGACCTTGCTGCATCTACGTCGGGTGTTAGGTCAGCATAGCTGTGGTGCTCTGAGGTGTAGATTTTTCACACCCCTGAATGCCATAGCTGTGTCAGCCTAAGTTTTACGGGAAGACTAGGCCTTAGTTTCATGGAAGAGTAAACAGGCTCCTTTAGTGACTGTCCACCTACGAAGGGGAAGAGGTGGCTACTTGGTCTGATATCTCCTGCTGTGTTGAGCCTCTGCCCCTAGCAAGAGGACACGACAGGGAGCACTGATGCAGCTAGCCATGTTTGTATCCTAAAGTTGCAAAGATCAGAACTTCTGTACCTACAGCTTCTGTGCAGAAATCCAAGTCCGTATAATTGTGAGGCCTAATTACACCACCCTTACTCACCTGGAATAATGCCACGCTGTGTCAGTCGGCCCACTGATGTCAATGGACGTACTGGCAGAGTGGGGTATTATGGAACGTAAGAAAAGGAGGCAGAATCAGGCCCTTTGTGAACGAGGATTCCAGAATGTACATTTTTCTGCGCAGGTTTATGCACTGAGGGCTATATATCCATAAAGATTTCAGATCATTAAAACTGGGCAATAAACCAAATAAGGACTTTATCCAGGAACAAGACCAGAAAAAAATCACTGTGTAAAACATAGTTAATTCATCTGTGTATATTTTACCACATTCTCAGGAACTGTTTTTATTTCTGGGCAATATGTTACTACTATTGCCCCAAATCAGTCACTATATAGGGCCATATTATTATTGGTATTTATTTGTATTGTGGTAGCACATAAGTGCCCCAGTCATGGACCAGGCCCCAGTTGTGCTAGGTGCTGTATAAACATTTGCCAGCTTTACCCTTGCTGAATAGTACTTTACCGCATGAGAAGTCCCATTGAAATTAATGGGACTGTTTGCAGAGTAAAGTACTGCTACATGTAAATCAGGTGTGTTTGGGGGAGGGGACAGAATCTGGAATATGAATGTTTAATCAATCTCCACTGAGATGACGTCTGACATTTTAAAATCTCTCAAGTAGCTGCCGTTTTCTTGTTAAACAATGAGCTTTCAAAGACACATTTCCTCCCCGTTGCCCCTATAAAATGTGGGATTTCTTTCCCAAAATTGCTTCCCTTCAAGGCCCAGGATGGGAAACAGGAGGCTGAAATCAGTGACCATTTTCTTATTGCAACTTATGTGACCTATAAGGACTGGAAACAGGAGTTTTATGCTAATATATAGCTGGTATCTCCCTCTTCCATTGGGTGAAGGCTTTTGGACTAAAGGCTTGAGCTTGGATGCCTAAAGACAGGTGCCTAAGTCTGAACAATTTGGCTCTTGCTTTTATCAGTGGTAGATACTGAGATATTAGACCTTAAAAGCATGCCATTGTTCTGAACAGAAAAGTTATCTTGTATCATTTTTTAGAAGTTTCTTAAAGTAAATAAGTTACCCCTTCCTGAAATAATTGTACTAAGAGAGCCTGGCATTACAGGTGGAAGTATACTATAAACAATACTGGTCAAAAAGATTTAAAAACTTTCTCAAACATTTGCAAAATACAATACCGCTCCTGTAAAATATGAGACCTATAGATGATATATCCTGGAGTTCTGTAGTTTGGTATGAAAGGTTTGCTACTCATGAGGAATGGGGACATCCCAAACATATGCCAACCAAACCATTATGCCACAGTACCCCATTAATTAACAGAAATTAATTCAGGGAATTTCGATGGCCTCTTTTATACAGGAGGTCAAACTAGATAATCACAGTGTTCCCTTCTGGCTTGGTGATCTAGGAATCCATGAGTCCTATATTAATATCAGAGGGGTAGCCGTGTTAGTCTGGATCTGTAGAAGCGACAAAGGGTCCTGTGGCACCTTATAGACTAACAGAGGTATTGGAGCATAAGCTTTCGTGGGTGAATACCCACTTCATCGGATGCAACCGATGAAGTGGGTATTCACCCATGAAAGCTTATGCTCCAATACCTCTGTTAGTCTATAAGGTGCCACAGGACCCTTTGTCGCTTCTATATTAATATATTCTCCTTGTTTCATTGTGTGTTTGTACACATGCATGTAGAGGCTCCTGTTCAATAAGGTACTTTAAGAATATCTGTTTTAGGATTTTATATTGCTGCCCATCACCATAGTATCAGAGCAGAGTATGCCTATATGTAAGCATATGAGTATTCTCATTGAAATCAGTGGGACTACTTGGATGCTTAAAGTTAGTTGCATGCTTAAGTATTTTGCTGAATTGGGGCCATGCTCTTTACTTGTCTCTCTTTGGTAAATATACCATATACTATATTATCACACATTAATCACTGTGAGTGTGGTCAAGTCTATATGAGGTGCAGAAGCCGGCATGGACCCTACCCAAAGGAACCTACAATCTAAGGCCCTGATCTTGTGTTTAACTTCACATAGGCAGACTTTTGTGCCCATTCAGTGCTCATTGCAGGATTGCAGCCTAACTGGTAACTGCTATACATGCAGATTGTTTGTAAAATGCTTTGGGATTAAAGACACTGTGTGAATGTAAGATGATGCTACTAGTAACCTGGCTTTGTCTATTCTGTGATCTCCTCTTGTAAGAACATAATGTAAGAACAGGCATACTGGGTCAGACCAAAGGTCCATCTAGCCCAGTATCCTGTCTTCCGATAGTGGCCAGTGCCAGGTGCTTCTGAGGGAATGAACAGAACAGGTAATCATCAAGTGATCCATCCCCTGTCGCTCATTCCCAGCTTCTGGCAACATTTTGGGCAGATGCGTGCGGTATAAAATAAGAAAGTCTCTTAGTCTGAGTCACATTTTAAAAGATGGAATCCATATTTTGGTGGATTCGACCTAAGATCCTGGACAGCTGAGAGGTAAGCCAAATATATATCTTTTTCTCTTTCAGAGCCCGTTAGAGAATGTATAGATGAGGATGGGAATAAAAGGAGAGTAAGTATATTTTTTTGTATCCTTCATCTCCCTTTCAAGTAAAATATTGTAGAGCGTCTGCACTGGAACACGAATGTCTATGTATGTGCTCTGCCACAGAAAGTGTTGAACAATATTAATTGTTCTTCAGTAATGATCACTGAGAATGCAAATGCTAGTTTGCTAAATAGAACAATGGGAGCGCACTGCACAATTTTTTTTCTCCATGATGGTACTTAATCCTGTAGTGTGCTGAGCACTGTTGAAGGAGGTGCACACAGAGCCAAAGCACTAGCACTCAGGGCTCGTCTTCCCTGACAAAAAAGTGTGGTTTTTAGCCCACTGTGAAAATATAAAGAAGACAAGACCATTTAGATTTGTCATGAGTTAAACTAGGCAATGTCAACCCTAGATGTGGAAGTATAGCACTGACTTTGCTAATTACCATGTTGTAAACACTATAGGTGCCCTGTCTCCACCTAAACTAGTGCATATTTGTTAGTTTGCTGTAAAAAGGGACTTTTTAAAGCAGTGACGACAAAGCCTCAGTGCTTGAGTGGAGAGACTTCTGCTAATCCATGTATCATCTGGTAGGGGCTAAGGCCCCCAGTCTACACTAGAAAATTAGGTCAGCATAAGTGCATTGCTCAGGTGTGTGAAAAATCTGCACCCCTAAGTCCCTTTCTAGACAGGGACTCAGGGAGGTGGACTACCTACACTGATGGGAGAGCCCCTCATGTCGGCATAGGTAGTGTCTACACTGAAATGCTACCGTGGTGCAGCTGTGCCACAATAGTTTTTTAAGTGTAGACAAGCACTATAGACTCCATCCTGGAGTTCATCTTGATCAGTTAATGTGTTAAAACTATAATTGCCTTGTCTATGCTAGTTAATGTATTAAAATATACTTTTTTTCCTAGTGTAGACATAACCTTAGAAAGACAGGATGTGGCCAGAGCATAAGTCCTTTTGAATATGTGTAGACTCAGAAAAAGGTGTGTTTTAAAATCAATGCTGCCTCATAGTATTGACTCCCAGAAGCCAACATCATAACAAAGTTGTTAAACTGCATGTTCATTAGTTGCTAAGAGGGGTTAGCTGGCTCAAGGTAAAAAAATCATCATTATTCCTAGTCCAAACAAAGCTAAATACAAACCAGTTAATATAAATGATGAGCCAAATTTTCAAAAGGGCAGCCTCCAATTTGTTGGCGTAATTTGCACATTAATTTTTTGCATCCATATTTGAAATCTCCACATTTATACCTCTACCTACCTAGCCTCAGATGCAGATCATGCAGTTAGAAGCTCAGATACCTAGATTTACACCTATAATTCATTTTGCTAGTGAAAAATTGCAGGCAAAAATTATGGGTTTCACACGCCCTGCAAGAAGAAAGGCTGGTGCCTGGCCTATCTTAAACTGTACCCTGCATTGGCATGGTGGCCTTTTTAAGGATCTTCTGTTATTCCTACTGCCAGCCAGGAATAGTGGCTTTTAGAAGACAGTGAGAGCAGAGGTAGTTATAGGAGCCAAGCACTGCCTCAGAAATGTGTCCATAGGTGCCTGTCATAGAACATACAGACCCCAAGTTGTCCCAGCCACTAAAAGGTTAACAGGGAGACAAGTTACCTCCTCAGGTGGGGCTGATTGGTGGCCCTGCAATAGCTAAGGAAATGAAAAGGCTGCAGGTCAGAATGGAAGGTCAGCTGTCAGAGAAACTGAGGAACCACTGAGAGCAGAGTTGTTTAGCAGTGGACTGGTGGGAAGCTGCCCGGGTAAATGGACCTCCAGAAGAAAAGGATCAGAGTGTGAGTCTTGGAAACAGTCAACTAGGGAGGTGTGGTAAGAAGGAGTCCAAGGAAGCACTAAGGGACTCCAGTTTCTTCATACAGGGTCCCTGGATTGGAACCCAGAGGAGTGGGTGGGACTGGGAACTCCTACCAACCTCAGCATAAGGGTTATTAAGGCCTGTGGAGCAAAGAGGCCTGAGACTGTTGACTCTTCGTGAGGGTTACTTGCCTCCTGGATCAAGAGATTTTAACATGCTGAGGAGGAACATGCTGCGGGGCGGGGGAGGGGGAAAAAGACTATTAATATTCTGTCTGGGGTCATAATGAGGCAATAATAGACATGGGGCTAAATGGTGATTGGCCAAACAAAGGGGAAACTGAGGCAGACTTGCCATTAAAAACGTGATAGCAGTGTGGGGCACCAGACGCTGAGAGCAACCCTTTGGACAGTGCTAATAAAACACTATCTCTCATAGTCAGCTTCTCAATGCCTTGTGATGTGTACTGAGCCTAGAGTTATTGCTCCACCACCAGTCTGCAGCACTTCCTCCCATCTCCCTTCTGTCATCTTATTGGCCCATGAAATAACAAAAGCAGCATCTTCGGCAGCCCCATCTTTAGCACAGGACTGCCCTCTTGCAACACTCATCCACGTCCCTGCAGGATCAAGCCCTTATCAATGCAGATTTAGGATCCCTTCCTAAGTTCTGATAGGATGGGAACTTATGTCTGATCTACAAGGTGCTGAGTGGGTTGCTGCAGGAGGTGTGTTGACATTATGGGAGGTCAGGGAAATCAGCACCCTGCAGAATTGGCCCTTTAGTCATGCACCTTGTAATTCATGACTTTGGGCTTTGTCCTGAGAGATGCTGACATCCTGTAGGTTTCATTGAAATCATGGGGGCTTCTCAGTGTCAGAATCAGTAATCTCAATGTAACCTGATTTAGCAAAAAGTGGTGGCATTACACCCTTCCCTGTGGAATTGACCATGAAAAGAACATCTCGGGTGGAGAAGCAGTGTTACCAGTACACACGGAAGTCTATTTGCACTTCCTTGCACGAGAAAGGTTTGCCACTTTAACTCTACCAGAGTGGCCAAAGGGTAAGGTGACCATCTGTCCTGTTTTTAAAGGGACAGCTCTGTTTTTGTGGACTTTTTCTTATATGGGCGCCTTTTACCTCTCACCCCGTCCTGTTTTTTCACAGTTGCTATCTGGTAACCCTGTCAAAGGGACAATACCCCCCTTGAGTGGATGCAGTTATATTGGTCTAAAAGTGTGTATACTAGTTTAAGTTTCTCCAGTTCAGGAAGTGAAGTAAACTGTGCCATTATAAGACACCTTTATACCAATATAACTGTATCCAGACTAGATATAACTATATTGGTAAGATATCACTCCTCTAACCGATATAGGTATGCCAGGAGAACTTTTCTAGTGTAGACCAGCCCTTGGTGATAAAACGCTAACAATAATAGAAAGCTATTCTGTTCATGAGTTCAGTGAAGGTGCCGGGCCTTCTCAGCTGAGGGTCCTCAGTTATAGAATGAGTGTATAAATCTAAATAAATAGATATGTAGCTCCCTCAGAGAGGAAGTTTGCCTGGGTCGTCCTCTGGCATTCTGGGAATCACATCTGTTTCAGATGACTTGTCCTTGACCATTCTGGAGCCTCTGCTATTGGTATGTGTGTTTTGTGTGTGTGCACGCACATGCTTTCTATCCCATTTCCCCCCTCCAACATTTCCACATCAGTTGGGAATTAGCCTCTGTTTGTTGCTTTGAGGGTCACTGGGTTTCCCACTGTGCCAGATTCCTTGGCTGTGTCTGGACAGTTCTTTTAATTGAATTTTTTAATGTGTTGTGCTTTGGTTTTATTGTACAGCTCTTAGATGCTTTGTGATAGGTTTCCTGTAAATGGGTTAAATAAAAATAATTAAAGAAATATGAAAACCAAAAAGGCTTTTTTGCCAGATGTGCACAGCTGTCTATGTACCCTTCCAGTTGCTTTACTTCCAGTGGGTTGAGAGAGAGAGAGAGAGAGAGAGGAGAGAGTATAATTAAAAAACATGTCATATCTTACTACCTAAATATTTTTTCCATATTTAAAACTCCTCACATTACTTTTATTTATTTTATAGCTTCCCCTAGGCTCTCAAGCCTGAAAAATCTTAGACAACTTTTAAGAGAAGTTTGCTATAATGAAATCTTTTCAAAGTCCTAAGACCTACAAAGCATGCCTAGGGAAATGCATTCATATTTAATATGTACTCCCAATATTTATGACTGCAAATCTGGCAGTTCTCTTTTAGAACTAATGGTATCCCATAGCTCAGAGCTGTAGAAAAATACTTTTAAAGCATTATTCCTGGTTTTCACACTAGTGCCAAGAATAGACCATGAATTATGCGGTGTCTAACCCAGATAGTTTGTCACCTTGCTATTCACTCTCATGAAGACTGGAGAAGAGCTGAAATGGAGAAGGCTTAAGATAGCATATCTAGATAATCACCATCCTTTCTTCACCATGCTCTTTATGCTTGTGGATCTGGGATGCTGTCATCCGGCTCTTAGAACCACTGTTTTTATTCCTAGTAGAACTCCTAGGACTGACACTGAAGGATTGTAGGCAGTGTTGTGGTAACCATGTTGGTTCCAAGATATTAGAAGGACAAGGTGGGTGAGGTAATATCTATTACTGAAAGTTCGTCCAATAAAAGATATTCTCTCACCCACTGAAGGGCTAGTCAGTTAGGGGTGTTGAGTCTTGGAAGCGTGCATTTTGGGGATGATATTCCTGGGAATTTAGGGCTCATTCCTGCAAGCTGCTGAATGATTTGGCATTCAGGTCAACAGGACTTCTCATGTACTTAAAAACTTTGCTGGATTGGAGCTAGAGTGCTCAGGGGAGGACTGAACACACATTGTGATCGCACCACTTACTCAGAGGCTAAGAGGGTATTGCCCTGGAGCCTTAACATTCCAACTGTCCTGTAGTTTTTTACATGAACACAGTGGTTATCTAATAACATTCACCCTGCAGGGCAGCAAATCCCCTTCAGGATGGGTGGAATTTTTAAGGGTTCAGGACTGTAGGTAAAATAACCCAGCTATTCCAAGCCTTCAGAAAAGAGGCTTTTGTTTTACTCGCTTGAAACAACTCTCATTAATTCCTGCTGTGCTATGAGCATCTGCGTTCAGAATACTTTCCAAAACAATTTTACACTCATGAAAACCAAAGGCACTGGTATTTAAAGAAAAGCACTGGGAAATTCTTTATTGACTATGTTGTCCATGTGTGCTGCAGGGCCGCTCTGCTAACAATAGACAAAAGTACCAGATATTTCATTCTCTTCCAGCAAAGCATCCCCCAGTATAGACTATTATCCTTTGCATGGAATTTCAGAGTCTATTTCTTGCAATGTTTCTATATTAACTTGCTCGTGCCCATGAACTCCCTAATACGTTGCATTCTATTGTTTAATTATCCAAGGCTATTTTGAACAGCACTGCTGGCAGTGTCACTGGTTAGTTTTAGTTTTATGGAACACACAGTCTGGTAGCTGCTAAGTGGAGGCCTCCAAGTGTTGTTTGAATTTTCTTTTCTGGCATCAAATCCTATTTTAATATCCGCATGTCTTCTTGTATAGCCCGGTGACAAATGGATATTAACGGATCAGTGTCACATTGTGACATGCTTGCCAGGTGGCTACACGGTTCTGGAGAGTCACCGAATTCATTGTGCGAAGATGTCAAAACCTACATGTCCCAATAATCTCCCTGCTGTTAAAACTGAGGAAACCTGTGGCTGCCGCTGGGCATGTCCATGTGAGTAACTTATTTTGCATATACGTGGTTTTTTTCCCCCCTAGTACCTACAGTGTGTTCAGGAAACGTACTGATGAATGGAACACAGAGCTACAACCCGAGGAGGAATCCAAAGTTGCTTGAACTGAGATGAATTTATACTTGTTCTTTATCAAAATTCATAGTCGCAAATAATTTAGGGCTGGATTCTGGCCAGATGGTGCACAAGGACACAGGAGGGGTCTTTGGCCAGCCTTTGTATATGGCCACAAGATGAAGGAGGACTAAGAGTCACATGAGGAGATAACCCCTGCCCTAGGTGCCATGGCTGTGCTCCCCCCACTCCCTTTACACTAGGGCATGCGGTTGGCTGGGTGCAAAGAAAGGAGAGAGCTGGCTTTTTTTAAAGGGTGGTGCTGCAGATATGCATTGCCTGGAAGCTTCTATGAGGAATTCTGGCATCGCTCTCCCTCTAACATTCCTGAAGGCTGAAAGGGCCCTTTCTTAGTTTGTCTACTCTGCAATGATAGGTGTGACTGTTGCTCAGGTATGCAGATCTGCATTACCTTTAATGTATCTAGCATGGCTAAAAATAGCAGTGAAGATGCAGTGGCACAGACCCTGGTGTGGCCTAGGAAGCTGAGTATGTATCCAGGGTTCTAGGCGGGCTGGTATAGCCCACGCTGAAGCACCACACGCTGTGGCTTCACTGCTATTTTTACCATGCTGCCTAGATTAAAACTGTCATGGATATGCCTCCATGTCCTGCAATAACACCTCCAACGGCAACGTAGACATACCCTTACTTGTGATAGCATCTCTCAAATGTTAGCAAGTGGGAGCTCACACATCTCTATAGAGATTTTGCATGGCGACATGCAACATTTTGAAAGAAATAGCTATAGATAAAAACAATTTTGATTTTTCCTCATATTTTCAATATTTTTTTCCTTTCATTTTTAGTACTAAATACATTGACATGAGAAAAACAAATCTTAAAATTAAAAATTATAATTAATATGTTTAATATGTAAGCTTTTTTCATAAGAAGACATACATGTCTTTCAAACATACAGATATTTTCAGATGGCTTATAAATAAGGTTGTGAGTTTGTTCACGGAAGTCACGGATTCCATGACTTTCTGACACCTCCGTGATTTCTGCAGCGGCCGCTCCCACAGCTCAGGCAGCCCCTGGGCCAGTCGGACCAGCTACTGCTGGGGCAGTCTTCAGCCACCACCACCCCCAACAGCAGCAGGAGGCATTTGGGTGTGTGTGGGGGGGAGCAGGGGGTTAGGATGCGGGAGCGGGTGAGGGCTCTGGGCCGTGCTTACCTTGGGAGGCTCCCCGGAAGCAGCAATATGTCCCTCCCTCAGCTCCTAGTTCCACCTCTTCCCACAGGCACGGCCCCCGCAGCTCCCATTGGCAGCGGTTCCCGGCCAATGGGAGCTGTGGAGCTGGCAGTGCGCAGAGCTAGGAGCTTAGGGAGGGACATGTTGCTGTTTCCGAGAAGCTGGGTAGGGAGCCTGCCAGCCCCGCCAACTCCCCCTCCCCTCAGCACCTGTGGCGCTCCACCACTCCCAGCACCCGCGGCCCCCCCACGAGCACCTGCAGCACTCCCAAGATTTAGTCAGGGGTACAGAACAAGTCATGGACAGGTGACGGGCCAGGAATTTTTGTTTACTGCTCGTGACCTATCCATGACTTTTACTAAAAATATCTGTGACTAAAACGTAGCCTTAATTATAAACAGAATACTGCGGCCCCAAATGCATCTTACACGTTACAAATATGGTAAACATATAATTGTGTACATATATACATCAAACACACACATATATAACACTAAAACATATTAAAATAATATTAATTAAGGTTGCAAAATCAAGCAGCCTTAATTCAGCCCTATTGTGTGTATGTATTATGATGTAGTTTTCAATTACATGATCACATATTATTTTTTCTGCAGGACCCTCCTGGCTCCTCATCTAGTTTGTTTCTCTCCCCAACCCTGGTCTCTAGTCATCTCCCTGCCCCTACCAATGTTCCCCAGTCCCAGTCTCTCTCCCTGAGATCTTTGTTCCAGTCTCTTCGTCCAGCCAGTTCCAGTTCTCCCCTTACAAACCCATCTCTTTGTCAAACCTATCTTTCCTCCTCCTGCCCTCTTATTTGTTCACAGTCCCAGTCTCCTCGCTAGCCAGTTTCCCTCTTCCCCTGAAACTCCCAGTCCCAGTTTCCCTCTTCTCCCAGGACCATTTCCAGCTTCCACTCCCAGTCTCTTCCCATTAGGTTTCTTATCCTAATCTACTCCCTCCTACCCTCTCCACACAGGTCTGACTCTTACCATTTCTGAATTTGAATCAACCAGCTTCCTCCTCCACATTGCCTTGGCTCAGCAGGGGAGTCATTTAAAGCACAGGAGAGACAGTTGCCCTGCTCTCAGTTCAGGTGCCTGGGCCTGGACTTGGCACTGCCTGCAGCAGCCAAGAGCTGCAATTTCAGGGAAAGTCCTGCTCAGTCCCTATCTGGAGCACCAGGACCGGCTCTAGGCACCAGCAAAACAAGCAGGTGCTTGGGGTGGCACATTTCTAGGGGCGGCATTCTGGCGCCAGCCATGCTGCCCTGAGAAATGTGCCCCCGCCGCCCCAGCTCACCGGCCTGCTCCCCTGAGCGCGCCGCTGCCGCTCGGCTTCTCCCCCTCCCTCTCAGGCGAGGGAGTGGGGAGAAGTGGAGCGGAGGCATGTTCATGGGAGCAGGCGGAGGTGAGCTAGGGCAGGAGGTTGCGGGGGGGCGCACAGGAAGCAATGGGGTGGGGGAAATGCAGCATGTGTGGGGGAGGAGGTGGGGCTGGGGATTTGGGGAAGGGGTTGGGAAGGGGTGGAGTTGAGGCGGGGCAGGGGGTGGGGAGGCAAGAAAAAATGGGGGGGGGTGGGGGTGGCCAAATTTTGTTTTGCTTGTGGCAGCAAAAATCCTAGAGCCGGCCCTGTGGAGCATGCCCAGTATGGATGGAATATTGGGAATTTAGCTGCTAAAAATGAAGTCGTTTCTACTGAGTATGTACAAATTAATTTTTCAAAGGCTTATAACTTGGCCAAATTTGGGCAGATTTTCACAGGGAACTGCAGCTATCCTCTGACAAATTTAAGTCCCTGCTCCAAGGCATAGGGGCGCTAGAGCTTTTTAAAGAATAGGTCACCAGATCCAGACAAAACATATTTTTCCCTAGCGTCATTCTTGTAAATGGCTGAACTTGTTTGGCAGAAATTTTTATGTACCATAAAATGTATATGTACCTTATACACACACATATATAATATATGAGTATATATATATATAATTATAATAACAACTGAACTGTGCGGCTGTGAATAGCATATCCTTGAAGGAGACCATGTAGAGTGGGCCACGTGTCACAGGGTGACTAGCCGCTTTAGTGGGAGATGGGGGCCAGCCACACCTGTGTCATAATTAATTAGCATCTTCTCAGCTTGAGGGGACAGGACTAAGATGATAGATCAATAGACACCCAGACATTATAAAAGGGCTGAGAGAGATCAGTCTGGGGTGTGCAGCCATAAGCAGTGGATAAGCTCCTGTGGAAGGCCCTGAGCCAGGGTCTGCAGAAGGCTGGCTACTTCAAAGGAACCAGCCTGGGGGCCCAGTGATTTATACGAGAGCCAAAAAAACCTCTCAAAGATACCCCAGAAAGAGGATGGGAAGCAGCCAATTATTTATGGCGTGGCTGGCCCCATCTCCCCTTAGGGCCAGTCATCCTGTGACTCCATGCCACCACAGAAATAGATGGGGTCAAACTGATATACAGGCGCTAATGCTGCAAACAGTTATAGGCCTGAGCAGGACCGCTTGCCTGCTTAAAGCTAAGAACGGGCATGTTTGCAGGATTGGGGCCATAGCGTGGGACTGTCTGCTGGAAAAAATTATAACGTTTTACCAGGGAGAGGGCCAGACTGGTTTCCAATTTCCAGACCTTTCTGAACTGGGGAGGAGGGAGTCTGGAAAAATAAGCTGAATCTGAACAAACTCTAGGACATTTAGTCTATTCTCTGGCTAACCTCAACCTTCTGGGTTGGGTTCTGAGCCCAGGCAGATGTAGAAAAAAAACCTAATACATAGCGTTTGCTCTTGATTTTGAGTGTGTGAACAGGAACAATTGATATTGTGTGAGTTGTGCCTTGGCTCAGACAGAGTGAGAGTACTCCCACTCAAACACGCAGAGATGAGGGACCCAGCAGTGGTGCTGGAGTTGACGGTTGCTGAAAAGAGAGCCTCTGGGAAATGACCCTCCCCTCCACCCACACACAGTAGGGGGAGAAGATGCTCTGCTGCTTTTTGACTTCACAGCTTTCCGTGTGATTATAGTAGTTAATGCAGGGCTTGCCCTATGATGAGTTTTGCTAGAATGGCACTGTACCTCTTAGATGTGTGTGTGGGAGGGGAATTGTTTTCATGTGGAACGAAGATAGGAAACAATTATGGCCCTTTGATCAAGCGAAGAGCCAAACCTTCCCGCCCAATTCAAAGGCCATGGAAAAGGCACAGAATGCAGTGGGACTGGTAAGGCCTTGCTGCATGGTGGAGGGTGTTATGTGGTGAGACCATGCACGTGGTCTTTCTACCTCTACACAGCATGGAGCACAGTTCCACAGCAGACTGCAGAGGAGAGGAGTCCAGGCACGGCAGGGATGGGTCAAGAGTAAGAACCCTGGATCCACAACAACATGGATTCACTGACCAAGCCTCATCAATCCACAATAGGGAAGATGCAGTGGCCATAAAAGCTACTGCAGCCAGGGCTGGCTCCAGGCACCAGCTGACCAAGCATGTGCTTGGGGAGGCCAATCTTGGGGTGCTGGGGCGGCGCTCGGGTTTTTGTTTGTTTGGTTTTTTTTACTTTGGCAGGGTGGCACTCGGGGGGGTGGTTGTTTTTTGTTTTTGTTTTGGTGGGGCAGCGCTCGGGGTGGTTGTTTTTTTGTTTTTGTTTCGGCGGGGAGGCACTCGGGGTTTGTTGTGTTTTTTTTGGCGGGGCGGCACTGAGGGGGGTGGGGTTTTTGTGTTTTGGTGGGGCAGCGCTCATTTTTGTTTTTTTTGCTGCGGGGGCGGTGCTTGTTTTTGTTTGTTTGTTTGTTTTTGCTTGGGGCGGCAAAAAAGTTAGAGCTGGCCCTGACTGCAGTCAGTATACTTGAGCTCTGCACAAGAAAAGTAACTGACTGATATGCTTATTTTGATTACAAGTGCCTAGAGCCAAGGTTAGGCGCTTTCATGCTTCCTAATTTCTGTAGAAAAATATGAATGGCAAATGCATACATTAGGCTCCATTTATAAAGCGCAGTGTTCCATGCCTTTTTAGACAAAATTCACAGTAGCTCCAAAGATTTGAGCCTAAGGGTAACATTTTCAAAAGTGTCTAAATTACTTAGGAGTGTTTGAAGCGACAAGGGGTCCTGTGGCACCTTATAGACTAACAGAGGTATTGAAGCATAAGCTTTCGTGGGTGAATCCCCACTTCTTCGGAGTGTTTGAAACCCATTTTTAAAAGGGACTGTGTCACTTTGGAGCCTAAGTCCCATTGACTTTCAGCTCTAAAGTGCCTAAATCTCTTTTGGACTCAGTGTGCCTAAGTCACTTAGGTGCCTTTGAAAATTTTATCCCCAATCATTTTTAATAGTAAAATCCCATGACTCCCCAACTGTAATGTATAATCTCATCCTGGGATAAAAAATGTCCTCCGAGGAACTGCCATATTCAAAGACAAAATTCCTGAAGAGACTAATGTGCTATTTGAAATGTTCAGGATTTCTAGCTGGACTAAGAGCTTTTTATTGTCAGACGTGGAAAACTTTCACACCAAGAATTTGCCTTTTTAATGTTCCCTTCAAAGCACATTAAATTATCCAGCCATTTTAAATCCAAGATTTCCTTTCTAATGTAAATATTCCCTAAATGTAAAATTATTGCATAGATTTTAGCTGAATCATTTTATTTGTGTCCAAAAGAAGAAACAATTACTAATGTAATTTTTATTTCAATAGTGTGATATTTCCTATTTCATGAATAAGTGAACAGCAATACAAACCCATTAGTTTTGGCATTCCAAATATGTCTCCCTTAAGGATCGCTTAAGGGATTAAATTTAAAATTTCCACTTGTACCATTAGTCACTTGGCACAGAAAAGCCTATAGTTGTCTTAAGGTTATTGCCCTTCAGAATGAGATAATGTTTGTTTAGCTCTGTATAAATTTAACACGCCATGATAGCCCAGAAATTCACTTCATTTCCCAAGTTGATATGAGTTTGTAAGGCAGACTGCTAACTTTTCACATTTACCGAAACCCACAAGTCATATGTGTTTTTGGCTCAGCTAAGCCAGTGCACGTCTGTGTTAGTTATATACAAGTCAATTGGTCCTGCACATGCTGAAGTCAATGGCAAAACTCCCATTGACACGAATGTGAGCAGCCCCAAGTCCTAAATGAGTGAAGTACTTGGCGCTAAGAGCCTTAGCGGGTATAACTATTCTGGCCGAGCCCCTTAGCAGAGACTCAGCTTAAGCTGCCAGAGGAGTTCTTTTGATGGCACAGCTATATGACTACATTCGCTAAGCCAATAGAAGCATGCTTTTGTCTGCAGAGCTGTGTCTACATAGGAGGTGGTGGCAAGGTTTGCTGGTGCAGCTATGTTGGCTGGAGTAGGGAGGGTTGCTGATCTTTTCCCCACACTCCTTGCTGTCATAGCTACACCAGCAAAACTTTGTAGTGTAGACCGAACTGCAATCTACTGCATTTGTTTGTGATTTAATTTAGCAGTGCTTTTGAAACTTCGTTTGCTTAAAACTGAGATTAGAGGTTTGCTGAGAGTACAGACAAACATTAACTTGTTTATGGTATTTTTAAACCAGCAGCCAAACAAACGATAGGATACGCAGAAACATTTTCTTACAAAATGTTATATTTATTAGGCTTGTAAAGATTTTAGTGGTAATCTCTCTACAACTCTTGTATAGGAATAACATTAAAAGAAGGTATATTTAACAATATGAAGGTACTACATTTC
Source organism: Chelydra serpentina (assembly GCA_037349315.1). NCBI lineage: Eukaryota > Metazoa > Chordata > Testudines > Chelydridae > Chelydra > Chelydra serpentina. The sequence continues at coordinate 126,209,136 of JBAIAC010000008.1, forward strand.
CAAAAGCATTCCAATGGCTATGTATAACTTTGGTAGTTCATAATCTGGCAACACAATATACAAAGGTGTCCAGAACAGGAAAATAAAATGGGGTTGTGCCTTTTTTGCTGTGTTAGGAGTTATAAAAAAGACCTGGAGATATTTTAAAAGATTTTTTTCTGCCTCTTTTTAACCTTAAAATATAAGAAACATCAAGTTTGGTCTTTGCAGTTTCTTGCTGGAAGTCTCCAGGACTGTCCCTAGCAATTTTGGTGCCCTGCGCAGCCCCCTTATGGGGGGGCTTCCCCCAGGCCTCCATGGGGGGGGAGCCTTGGGGTGCAGGGGGGAAATCGGCTCCAGCCCACTCCGCTCTGCCCCCAGAGCGGAGTGGGCTGGAGCCGATTTCCCCCCTGCACCCCAAGGCTCCCCCCCCATGGAGGGGGAACCGCCCCCCAGCACTTGCCGGCGGCGCAGCTGGGAGCTGGCGAAGTGGAGCAGGCTGGGGCCAGGTAGCTCTACTTACCATGCGGTGAGTGCAGGCCCGACCCCTGCAGCAGTCCTCAGGGGAGTGGGGATGGGGGTGGGGGTGGAGGGGGGACGATGGGTGGGAAGAGGTGGGGGCTGGGGTGGGGCAGGGGCCATGGGGAAGATGCGGAGCAGGGGTTGGAGCAGCACGCAGCTGTGCAGGGCACCAGGAAATGTGGTGCCCCACATTTCCTGGTGCCCTACGCAGCTACGTACTTTGCATATGGGTAGTGACGGCCCTGGAGGTCTCATTGGAGGATGAAGGACCTGGAATGGGAGTTTTCTCAGCCTTTAATTTAAGGGCCAGGAACTTGAATCATTAACAAAGAGAGTTTTCCTCCCAACTGTTTACTTAATGTTGGTGTGAAATAGTGGTTAACAAAAACAAATGAAGGGTTTTTAAAAGTTGACCAAAACCCCTATCTAATTGCTCAGGTTTCATTTCCTTGGTACTTGTCAGCTCATAATCCTACTAGTTCTCTGGTCATCCAGGATAAAACAAGATAACAAAAATATCCTTTTCATGTGTTCCTTATACATCATAAAGGGAGAATAGGACACAAACTCAACTATTTTCTCCTTTGTTGCTCATCTTTAATAGAAATATATTAATATATCAAACTCAGTAGAAAACAAATTGTATACACAGGATCTGCCACTAGCTTATCTGACTATTTTGTAATAAGGGTCATTCCTGACAGAGGCAATTAGAAAAACTTCATTTCATCACAAGATGCTGATAGGTTTTCCTTCTGCTCTAGGATTTAATTAAATATTTAATTTTACCTTTTCATATAGATTAACTTCCTACCTTTAATGGGTTCTTCCCACTGACATCAGTGTATTCTGGGTCAGGCTCAAAATGAATTGGAAGAGATATTGACAATGACAAAGACATGCCTGTAGCCAATCCTGTGATCAACTATCTAAAGGTTTGTTAACTAGGAAAGAGAAAAAAGAGAGTTATTTAAAGGCTAAAATGAGCAAACATATACATACAAATGAGTTAAAAATCTAAAACCTAAGAGTGACAGAGTTGTAGTGATCTGTGAATTAAAAATGTCCTTCAGAGTGGACCCAGGGGTAGCCCCTGGGGGTTTCCGTTTTCAGTTTAGTGTCTCTGGCCCTATGAGAATTCAAACAGCAAAGAGACGGACAGTTTTCCTGTCTTTCTTTTATTTCCTTCATTCTGCCTTCAAGACCATTGGATGAGCTTCCTTGCTTGTAATATTTCAAAGGTGGAATAGGGCCATTCACCAATCCTTTCTATTGCAGTGTTCCTGGATGGCCCATCTGATTCCGATAGTTCTTCAGGATGGGGAGGGGGAACACTCTTCCCGTTGGAGTTCACAAGTTTATCGTAAACATTTTCAAAGTTATAAAGCAAACCGTACATATTTCCTTATAGCATGGAATACAGATATTTCAAATAAGATTAATGTATTCAGCAACTTACTAACCTTCTATACAGTGTAAACATTAAATACATTTTTATATGACTAACACCTATTCTGAGCAACACTAACACCTAAGTGAACTAGTTTGGTCTCCAGCTAATGTCTGCAGCCTTGGCAAGAGCTGGCACCTGGACTGCCAGTGTCAGAGAGATAATGATCTCTTTTCTCTCCTCACCTTTGCAGGTATGTGCATGGGCAGCTCGACCCGACATATTGTCACCTTTGACGGGCTGGATTTTAAACTGACTGGCAATTGCTCCTACACCTTGTTTCAAGACAAACAGCATGATATTGAAGTGATTCTCCACAATGGGGCATGCAGTTCAACACCAAAACTAAACTGTATGAAAGCCATAGAAGTGACGCACCATGGCAAATCAATACAGCTCTCTAGTGACATGACAGTAAGCCATGAGCAATGAAATAGGTGTACGATTCTCTAGTCAAATGACAATATTCTAGATTATGAGAACATAGTTGTGCTCTCCTCTTTCAGTATCTATACTGCAGTGCCGTTTTTTCTATTTACAGTGCTTTATTTCTTATGCTGCTAAAATCTTTATAATTTTTGATTCCAGAATAAAGTCCCTGCCCATATGATGCGCCAAATTTGCTTCTTTGCACTGCTCTGGCAATGCAAAGAGGATGGAATCTGGCACTTCCTGTCTGGATAGGGATTCTGGGGACAGGCAGGTGTAGCCAGAACATGTTGCACGCTGGTTCTTTTCAACTGGTGTATGGTCCCTTGCGGGTTATTGTCAACTGGTGCATGTTAGAGCAGCCCATGAGCTGCTCTAACCTGTGCAAGGGCTGCAACCAAAGAGAATCAGGGAGCCATAACTGGCTTCCTGACCTCTCACGCAACAGCTGCATTGAGTGGATCTCAACCCTAGCAGATAATCTTCCCCAGTGTGTCTAATGTTCACTTTATAGACAAACAGGTGTTAATTTAATAGTCGAGGATGTTACTGTTCAAAGCTTTAATACCATTTTAGGGAACTCAGACATACAAAGATTGAATAACGTACAAGGCAGAGCTAACTAGATCTATTCACACCCTTGCATAACAACATAATATATGAACAGTAGACTATAGAAAGGTTCAGTGTCTGCTCCAAGTCAGATACAATTACATAGGTTGCCTCAGGGATCAGCAACCTTTGGCCTGCGACCCGTCCAGGAAAGCCCCTGGCAGGGCAGGCCGGTTTGTTTACCTGCAGATTCTGCAGGTTTGGTCGTCCCAGGCCAATGGGGGCTGCAGGAAGCGGCACAGGTTGACAGATTGCAGACCCCAAGACCCCTGAGATGGCAAACCGTGGCCAGTGGGAGCTGCGATCGGCCGAACTTGCCGACGCTGCAGGTAAACAAACCGGCCCGGCCTGCCAGAGGCTTTCCCTGGTGGGCTGCGGGCCAAAGGGTGCCGATCCTTGGGTTACCTCATACCAGAACTAAAACAATGTCTGCAATGCCATATATGTTTTGCAGTCCTATATCACCATCAGTTTCTTTCATTTTTGCCCAGTTTCTTGTCAATGGATGGGATGATTTTTGTGGCCATACAGAACTTCTTCAGTAAATAGAGGAGAACTATTTGTTCCAAATTCAAGGCTAATTATGACAAAATTAGAATATTTGGACCTGATCCTCTAAGGTGCTGTATGGTCTCAGCTCTCACTGGAATTTGAGGGTGCTCAACATCCAGCAGAAGGCATTGAACACCTTACCGGATTGAACCGTTAGCCAGTAAATACATATGTGATGCTGCAAATGGGAAAGCGTTGACTCACAAAAAAGGAGCACACAATAGATTTCACGCATTTCTACACTCAGAGCAGAGACTCTGCTTGCAGCTTGAACTGGTCACTATATTGTTTGTATTCTCTTGGCTTTAATAAACTCAGTTGGATCTTCAGTCCCTTATGAAGTTAAAATGTGTTTAGGAATATCTAGATGCTATAAACTTTAATTTATTTTGGTTGGTTGTTAGAACTGACGGCATATTCTCACCCTCTTGAAACAGGTTGCTGTTAATGGAGAAATGACTACTGTGCCCTATACTGATGATTACTTTGAAGTCACCATCTATGGAGCAATAATGCATGAGATCAGGTTCTTCCAGCTAGGACATATTTTCTCATTCACGCCAAGAAACAATGAATTTACCCTTGAGCTTAACCCAAGGAACTTTTCTTCACAAACATACGGCCTTTGTGGTAAGTTTGAAAATTACCTCTTTCAGCTGCCTCTTTTGAGGCTGTCATTATTATAGAGGTTTCTTGTAACTGGACAGAATTTAAGGGTAGGTCTATACTTACGCGTCCGGTCGGAGGCGCGCGATCGATGTTCTGGGTTCGATTTATCGCGTCTTGTCAAGACGCGATAAATCGAACCAGGAAGTGCTCCGTCGTCGACGCTGGTAATCCAGCTCGACGAACGGAGTAGGCGGAGTCGACGGGGGAGCCTGCGCGCCGCGTGTGGATCCCGGGTAAGTGCTTTTTCATTCGAACTAAGGTACTTCGACTTCAGCTACGTTATTCACGTAGCTGAAGTTGCGCACCTTAGTTCGACAGGGGGGGGTAGTGTAGACCTAGCCCAAGAAGTATGTGTGGGCCTCCGCTCTGCAAGCACCTCTGTGTGAGGTGATCCATGTGCCCATATAGAACCTCAGAAAAACCAGCGGGGCTCTGTGTAGACATAGGCATAGATCAGGGGTTCTCAAAGTTCATTGCACCATGACCCCCCTTCTGACAACAAAAATGACTACATGAAAGACTGAAGGCTGAGCCTGCCCGAGCCCTGCTGCCCCAGGTGGGAGGCCCAAAGATGAAGCCCGAGCCCCGGCGCACAGGGCTGAAGCCCTTGGGCTTTGGCCCCAGGCGGTGGCGCTAGGGCTTGGGCTTCGACCTTGGGCGGTGGAGCTCAGACTTCACCCCAGCAAGTCTAATGCCAGCCCTGGTCACCCCATTAAAATAGGGTTGCGACCCATTTTGGGGTCCTGACCTACAGTTTAGAACTGCTGGTGTAGGTACTAGGCACAGATTCCATATGTAGGCCTGATCCTACAAGCTATTCCACCTAGACCTCTCTGGTTACCTCTAGGGGGAGGGATGGCTCAGTGGTTTGAGCATTGGCCTGCTAAACCCAGGGTTGTGAGTTCAGTCCCTGAGGGGGATCTTGGGCAAAAAATCTGTCAGGGGACCATACTTGGTCCTGCTAGTGAAGGCAGGGGACTGGACTCAATGACCTTTCAAGGTCTTTCCTGTTCTAGGAGGTTAGCGTGTCTCCATTTATTATTATTATATATAGGAAAAAAAACCCTCTGTGGCTGCTTGTCTCAGGGCCTGGATCAACTCACAGAGCTCGCGCTGCAGGGCTACAAAGGGCAGTGTAAATCGTTCCCAGTCGAGCAGGAGCTCAGGCTCTGAGACACACCACCCTCGCTGGGTTTCAGAGCCCAGGCTCCAGCCTGAACTTGAACACCTAGGCTGCTATTTTTAACCCTGGGCTCAAGCCCCGTGAGCCCAAGACACTTGACCTGAGCTCTGAGACGCGCTGCCGTGGATTTTTTGCTGTGTAGACGTGACATACCCATAGAGATCTAGGTGTAATAGCTTGCAGGATAGTTTATGACAATGGTATTCCTACATCATTCCCCTTGCTTATTTGTTCCCATTACAAATGCTTGTATGTTTCTGGAAAAAATTCCTTTGGGCTTGAAACTTTCTATTCTTGATTTCAGCCTAGGGGTGAAATTCTCTGGGAAGTTTAAAGAAAATCCTGCCATCTCTTTTTGAGTTATGGAAGACTGAAAAGAATCCTACTTTTTCAGGGTTTTAAGATGGCTTTTTCTCACCAGTAACTCAAAAAATGTTGGAAAAGAGCCATCTAACTTGGTAAAGAAATAGTTCTGTGCTAAGGGGCAGGGGTTTTGTTCGGTTTGTGGAGGGAACATTCCATTACAAAGTAATATGGTATTGGGGCATCGCCTCTGCCCTCAAAAATTAACTGTAACATTCTTGAAAATTAAAAAAAAAATCCTAAAAATGTGCAGGAAAATAAAGAAATGCAAACTGAAAAGGGTGAAATTAACACATGCGAGTACAAACAGTTCCCTGGGATGCAACAAAGGCAACTATAAGTCATTAATCAAATGTAGGAATCGTATCTTCATCTGTGTTTGGAAAGCACCTGCCACATTTTAACTAACAATATATAATAAATAACAATAATAAGAATAACAATATATAATAATTCAGCAATGTCCTCCTTTGAAGATTGGTTTGAAGGAACAAGCAAATGGATTGTTGGGAACAATAACACCAGCTTCTGCTTGAGAAGATGAAATAGTTAAAAGAATAGTAACTTTTAACCCAAACACTAAATGCATTAACAATTTGCACCAGTAGAAATTGACACTTGGCAGCGTATGGCTTCATTTTTGGCTTTGTCCCAGTTGCATCTTTTCTGACAGTTATCTTGTTCAGACCAGTTCTTTTCCCAGCACAGGACCTTTAAATGCTACCTGCAAAGGGAGATCTTGCCCCCCTCCCCGTTTTCTTATGATGTATAAAGAAGACATGAAAGGTGTAGGGTGTGAGTGTGTATGTGTGCGTTTGGGTTTTTTCTATTTGCTTTTTACCTCAGGGATGTCAAGTCTGGTCTTCCTTGTTTTGAATGGAGGGCCGGATAGAGATCTCAGCTATATGTTACAAACTGTAATTCTCTCCCCTTAGTTGAAGAAGTTTGTGGTGTCTTGAATCTTTATTCCAGAACTCTTTTTTTTCAGTGTTTTGAGTTAAATAGGTGTTATAATATATGGAGATATGCCAATCTCCTAGAACTGGAAGGACCTTGAAAGGTCATCAAGTCTAGTCCCCTGCCTTCACTAGCAGGACCAAGTACTGTCCCCTGACAGATTTTTACTCCAGATCCCTAAATGGCCCCCCTCAAGGATTGAACTCACAACCCTGGGTTTAGCAGGCCAATGCTCAAACCACTGAACTATCCCTCCAAATGAAAACAAGCAAAACACACAGAGTTTTAAACAGTCAGACTAAAAATCTCTTCCCCTCTCAGCAGGGCTGACTCTAACATTTTTGCCGCCCCAAGCAAAAAACAAAACGAAAACCCAAGCGCCGCCTCACCGAAACAAAAAAAACAACCCCCCTCCAGCGCCTGCGGAAACAACCCCCGCCCCCAGTGTTTCACCGTAACAACCCCCCCGCAGCGCCTTTCCCAGCCGCAGGAGCACCGGGGGGAGGGCGGCATGCCAGCCCGCGGCCCTGCTCTCCCCCGGCCAGAGGAGCGCCGCGGGGAGGGCGGCTGGAGGAGCACCGCGAGGAGGGTGGCATGCCCGCCCGCGGCCCCGCTCTCCCCCGGCCAGAGGAGCTCTGCGGGGAGGGCGGCTGGAGGAGCGCCGCGAGGTGGGCGGCATGCCCGCCCGCGGCCCCGCTCTCCCCTGGCCGGGGCGCCAGCGGGGAAGAGCGCCGCCCCCCCCACAGCTTGCCGCCCCAGGCACGCGCTTGCTGCGCTGGTGATGCCTGGAGCAGCTCCTGCCGCTCAGAGTGTGTCTGCACTGCATACTAATTCTGGGCTCTAACTCAGGTTTGTGCCACAGCCGCACACAAGTCAGGCTGACTCAGGTCCCGGGTCCTAGGACTCTGCTGTGGGGTTGGGGGGAAAGGGGTCAGAACCTGAGACCTTCTGTGACTTGGGTCCAAGCCCTGTCATTTTGTAGTGTGGTCACAGGTCAAGCCACAGACCCAAGTCAGAGGGTCCATGTAGTGCAGTATGGATGCATTAACCTGGCTGTGGGACCTGGGTCCAGCAATTGTAAATCCAGGTTTAAAATACAATCTGGATGCTCAAGTTTGGAAACACTGAGTCCACAAGCCCGGGTCTCACAGACCTGGGCTTAGTGTGCACGGTAGATATACCCTTGATGGCTCAGCTTTCACTCTCTTGTCATGCCATAATCTCACTGGTTCTCCAGGCATCCATAGAATACCAAATAACAAAACCAGGATTTCTAACCTAATACAAAAGTAAAAAACATCCTAAAATGTTAGGCCTATACAGATCATAAAGAAGCAATAAGGAGCAAACCTCATTCTTCCTCCCCTTGCAGCTCAACTTTTGAACCCCAAGGAGCTCTGTTTGCCTTGTCTCTGTTTGCTCAAAATTGTTTGACTGCTGATGGTTTTTAAACCTTCTTTTTTCTCACTCACCTAGGGGTTTGTGACCAAAACAATGGCAATGACTTCATGTTACGTAATGGCTCTGTCACATCTGACAGCAGCACATTTATTCAAGAATGGACTGTGAAAGAACCAGGCAAAATCTGTGAAATCAAGAGAGATGAGAGATGCACCGAACATGCCACTACCAAGTGCAATGTTCTTCACTCACCTCAGTTTGCACAATGCCACGGAATAATCTCTCCAGACATGTTCTATTCTGCATGTGAAGAAAACAGCTGCTATGAGGATGAAATCTGTGAGGTTATAGCTTCCTACGCTCACGTTTGCAGAACAAATGGGATCTGCGTCGTTTGGAGATCACCGGAGTTTTGTGGTAATGGTTTCATTATACACTAAAATTGATGCAGAAACTAACACAGTGAATTACTCAGTACCACTACTCCCATTGTCTCCAATTTGTCTGCATAGTGTGAATATCCTAATCCTATGTCATAGGACAGAAGTGCCAGTTTAAATTTCCAGTGTAAGTAATGTTCCATGTTAAATAATTACTTTAACGTGCAGCCTAATTTAAATTTATTCCTCACTATCCATTCAACCGCTATGTATGGAAAAAGGTTCACCAGTAAAATACATGCTCCTGTTAATTGTGCAGAACAGAGGATAGCAGACAGGGACAGCTGAAGATACGTAGGGCCTAGGAAGACCATGCAGAAGGGGAATATTACTATATGAGAGTGTACAACTGTGCAGACCCCCCAGATCTTCCATACCAAATATGAATCTGAGACCTTGTCTGTACTGGGAATCGGCCCTGATTCCAGTAATTGATGGCAGCTGCAGATGTATCTGCATCAGTACAGAACCTACGTGAAGATAAGGAAAGTTACAATTTGCACCAATGGGACTTACCCCTGCTTCTCATTAGGACACACTCCATTGGTGCAAATCATGGCTTTCCTTGACTATCCTTGGATTCTGCACTGCTGACCATCAATGGCTGGTACCAGAGCAAATTCCCTGTGTTGACCAAGCATATGGCTTTGGGTGTGTGAGAAAACAGGCTATTGGTTGGTAGCCTGCGGCAGAGAAGTTCAGAAACACCCACTACATGCGTCACATTCGCCTCCCAGAGCAGTGCCAGTTACGTTGCAAGTTACTGACCAAGTCAGTAATAAATTGCTCTGCATGCTCCGTGATCCCCATTGTGCATGTGCTGGAGGGGAAGAGGTCACAGGTGTGCAGCCATTGATTGTGGGTGGGGAAGAATATGGCAAGGGGGTTAGCAGTGCAGATGGCCAGAGATATGCAGAGAGATGAAAGATGTGTGTGTGTCTGGCCTGAGATTAGTAGGTTTCTTATATCTTTACTCATCCACCAATTCTCATCCGCTTGCATGAATTTCTACCTATGACCGCTATTCATACCGATAGACCTACCACAGAGGAAGATATCACATGCACTACGCAGTTGTGTTACACATGTGCCCAGAGATTTGCTGATGGGCACTATGTGTGAACCTCAACAAATAAAGGTAAAACTACTGGGGGTGCTGATGCCATGTATTGTCCCCATGAATATTCCTGCCTTCTGTGCAAGGCTTGTTGTACTAGGATATGCAGATGAGGCACTGGCTCTCTCAACCTTTTTGGTTTACAGCCCTCTGTTTATGATGGATATGAACATGGGCCACCTTCCCTCCAAATATTGCCTTATGCAGTGCCCTGGCATGGGCACCATGTCCCAATCATTCTTGTTCTCTCTGTCTGCCTCCCTCTTTCTTATCTTTCCCCTTTTCTCTTTTCTCTCCTTTTTCTCTCCCCCTTTTCTGTGCGTTTTCTATATGGTTTCCCCCAGTTTTTATACTTTTGCCTTTTATCTTGATTTTTCCTTCCCATTCCGTATTCACTCTCCATCCCACAGGTTGAGAACCAATCCCCTAAGGACTTGATGTAACAAAAGTGCTGTCCGTCCAGTATCCACATTGCACGGCACTGTAAGAGGCATCACAGGGCTTGTTTTTCTTCATGTTTAAGGCCCAAATTGAGTGGAGCATTGAGGAAGAAAAAGAGGAAGGTGAATTTGGCCTGATCCTTGAGTTAATGTCTTACATCTCTTTCAAAGCAAGTTTTGGAGAACATTATTGCTACAGATAAATCTTTTAAGAAACAACACACTCCGAACATTCTATATGGCATATAATCCTAGAAAATGGAGAGAGAACATGGGCTGCCACTGCTTAGATTTAGGACTTCAACCAGACTTTCCAAATCGCAACATCCAAGCTAGAATGCCAAAGAGGCTTCTTAATAATCTCTCTGCATTCCTCAAATTCCCAGCTTATGATGCACTGCACCAGGACACCCGAAGAACTCCCCACTTTAACTACTAGTTACATAAAACAGTCATTGGTGTCTTAACAATGGCATCTTCTTCTTTTTTTCTTTTTTTTTTTTGAAAGCAGGTGCATGTGTATAGCTGCCCAAAATAAAATTGTTGATTACTGGGACATTGTGCAGAATACATTAACGACTCAAGAGACAGCGTAGCTTAATCATTATATAACATTACAAACCTATAAACAATGGCATTGCACTAGATAAGATTTTTTCAGTGAATCCAGGCTATTTATACAGGGCTAAATTAGACACCAGCCCATATTGGGGCAATGCAGAATGGCAACACTTCAGCAGCACAATTCTTCCCTGAGTTCCCAGCTGGGCCGGGTGAATATGTCAACTTGCAACATCCCTTAAGGGGTTACAGCATGCTCTCCATTCCATGCCAGCCCAGCACCACTGGCCAACTCAGTAGGGAAAGAGCCATGCTCCAACTTCCTTCTCCCTCTCCCCCCGCCCTCTTCGGGATGGCTGATATGGGGGCACTGGTAGGAAACAGTTCTTGTGTTCATAGGAATGCATGGACTAGAACTGTAGCTGACCCTGGTATGGGAATGCAAATACTTCTTGTACACTCCCCACACATAGCACGGCTGCAGTTAAGCAGCCCACCATCTAGCCCACAGTAAGCCGTATTAGCTGTATAACTTCCGGGCACAGAGCATGTATACCTTTAATGTGCTTACCTGTTTTGTTAGGTATGTGCTGAAGAGGGCTGTAGAATTAGTATATGGTTTAATGCCCAGATCGTGGATACTCTCATCATCTTTGGGTGGAAGGGAAGCTAAGTTATCTGAAAATCTGATTGCTTATACAGCTGTTGACCTAGCCTATGAGCATTCATGTCGTAAATGAGCAATATTATAAGAAGTGTATCTTACACAGTAGCAGTGCTTTTACTTAGGAAAGGCTAGTCATCTCTGAATAGGATCTGTCCGTAAGCAAAGTTGTGTCTTTTAAAAGACAATACAAATCTTAGTTATTTCCAGGGATGGGCTTGAACCAGTCCTGCAGGTCTGAATGTCCATGAGCTCTGTGAACGTTTCAGTCCAGATTGCATATTCGGGATCCATCTGCCATTGGATCCAGGCCTTGAAAAGGACTGTGACGCTGTGGGCTTCAGAAGTGTAAACTGGGCCCCTTCGTCAGCTTCACTTCTAGTTCCCTCCACCTGCCCTGGGACCAACACCACCCTTGCTGCCTTTTGGGAAGGGCCCCCCAGTCTTCCATTTCCTCCTACCTTGAACTCTTCAGGGTTATAAGCAGGCTCCCTTTGGGTGCTACCAGATCTGTGCCACCCCCAGATTCCCACAGGGGTTTTCTAGTGTAAAAGTTGTTTTCATGACATTTGTACAGTTTTAATTGAAATCCAGATCTATATTGTAATTGGGCTAAGAATCAAAACTTCTTTTTGTGTATTTGGCTGCCTTTGGGTCTGGACAGCTCTCTGTCACCCCATTTCTTATCCACCTAGCTGTGTGTGTGTAAGTGATATCTGAAGGCACCTAGCATGGTGGGTATTAAATACTTGTTTCTAAATGCAAGCCCATCTACTCTTCTCCAGTTCTCAGAGAGGGAGTGTAATCTGTAATACAGCAATGGAGAAATAAAGAACCACCAAACCCTAAAATACTGGTCCAGTTTGGCGGCCATTGAGGACTGAAAAGGGAAGGAATCCACACAGCAAGGTTTCTGGCAGTGGTTTCAGTGGATATGTTTTTCTGAGAGATTTACTTTTGGAAACACTGCAAAGATAGTACCATTGTTAGATTGTCTTGCACATATCCTAGTAATAAATAACTTGCAAGTAGGGATATTTGAAAAAAAATTCAAATTAAATTTTCCTGTTGAAAAATGGGGTTTTGTCAGAACTGAAATTTTCCAGAGGAAAAGTGGTTTTGGCAGAATTTTCTGTCAGAAAAATTGAAATGAAATGTTTTGCTTTGGGTCGGCATTAATCTCTGTGTCCACCAGAGTCACCGCAATGCCTCTCGGAGTTGAAATTCTGGATTCCACATGTACCTATTTTCTTTGATGGCTCCTACTCTCCATGATCACTCTCTGTGGCTGAGCCATGACGGTGTGTCATTGGGCTTCCACAGTGTATCATGAGAAATTTCCCTATGGTGGTGAATGGGGATATGAGGAGTCTAGAACTACAACTCCCATGAGGCATTATGGTGGCTCCGGAGAATACAGAGACTACTGTCTCTGGGACATTGTGCCAGAAACTGAAACACAATGTTTCATTTCAGCTGAAAACTTTTCCACATTTCTGAATCAAAATTTTTCTGAACTTTTTGTTCCATAGAATGTTTTGATATTTCTACATTTCATCCCAATTGAGGATGTAAAGAAATATCAAAATAGTAGAGTTTCCTGCAAGATTGAAATCCCATTTTTTTTATCATCCCTGCTTTCAAGGACAAAAAAGGACAGATTATAAATGCCCTCACTGTGTATCAAGTGTCTTCACTTGGAATCCTTGCATGGTATATCATGTGCATGATAGTAACACAGTCTATTTATCTATTATCTATCAATCTCTATTTATACCCTGCTCATTACTGCAGTATCTCCGCATGTAACAGAAGGAATGATCACTGCAACATACAGATCCACATCTGTTTTTGATTTTTTCCCTGCGTTCCCTTGAGGAAGTTGGGGATTTGTTGTTGTTGTTCCTTCTCCTGCAACTTCTGCCTTCGTTCCCTTCCTTGTTTTCATTTGGCTGCATCTGTATGGTAGAAGTTATTAATTATTATTATTTATTATTTGTATTACTGTGGTGCCTCAGAGCTCTACTCACAGACCAACACCCAATTGTGCTAGACACTGTACAGTTACAGAACAAAACAATGATCCTGGAGAGTGAACCTATTTATTTTATGACATCAGTGCTAATTGTGATTTTCAGTTGCAATTTAATTCAGCAGTTGCAAGGAAGAGAAGCTGCCAAGCACTTGAAAACTGCAGGGCACACAGTAGTGATTCACAGTTCTGTTTGGCAATATCACAGTAACATTGGGGGGAAACCCTTTAAAAAAAATAAGTGCTGGTGACAAGTGCTACATTAATAGCCCTGGATCGTTTAATATACATAGAACAGATACAGCACAGACAGCCACTTCCCGGTATTGACCCACGAAAGCTTATGCTTCAATACCTCTGTTAGTCTATAAGGTGCCACAGGACCCTTTGTCGCTTCCCTATAAAAGTGACCTATAAAAGGTGACTCAGTCTTTACTTAGAGGGCCATTCCCAGGGGTTTGCTCTTTCTCTGCCCCACCAATCTCTAATATTTGGTTGTCTTCGTGGGAAGGGACAAATATGTGGCCTGAGCCCTTCACCTTTAAAGTCTCTGAGGGCTGGCCACTCCTCGGCTGGTCCTATACTCGAGGAAGAAGGATGGTCTGGTGGACAGGATGCTGGACTGCTCAGAGCACAGTTCAGTTTATTATAAAGCGGACAGATGGTCTTATTCTTGGTCTCCTGGAACCTTACCTTGAACCCCTTTATCTAGTCTCTGCACTGCTGTCTGGTTGTTTGATCCCATGTTCTTACTCTAGCTGTTGAGATATACCATTGCACAGTTCCATATTCCTCTTCGTAGTGTCAAATGGGCTTTCTTCGCTTTGGCCCAAAGCTGCACCAAGATTCATATGGCCAGGTGGCTGTATGCTGACATATGGGCTCCTTTGGGGGCCATTATTCTGCTGGTGCGAACACCGGAGATGAGTGAAGCTGGAGACACTGCAAGCAGGGTGGGACCACGGATACTGAACAGAGGGATATGAAGATAGATCACTCTCAGTCAGAGGTCAGAGCAGAGGTAGATGACAAGATAGTACACAGGAATGGGTGCCCAGTGGGCTTTATGGGAAGGGACTGGAGAACTGTATCTAATTTGTTGTGGGTGCCTGTGGCTACATGTTTTCACTGCATTAACCTTGTGGTAGCAACACACGTTAAAAGCAACCTCATGGTCTGCCCTATAACTCGGAGAGTGATGGCTGCCTCTGTGTGGCACTGATAGAGATGTCTGAATGCGTACTGTGTTCAAGAGAAAAACCAGGGTTGAGCAAGAGGTATAAATCTGAACTGAAGACAAGGCCTATGATTCAAGAGACCAGGCTTAAGTTCCTGGCTCACTGGTCTCCTGTGTGATCATGGGAAGTCAGGTAATCTATCCGGTGTCTCGGTTCCCCATCTCTGAAACGGGAATAATATTCCTTTACCTCACAGGGGTGTTGTGTGGATAGACTCTATTACTGATTGTGAGGCACTCTGATACAGTAGTGACCAGGGCCCTACAAATACACAAAGAGATAGAGGGAAGGAAGATAGGCCCACTCCTCCCTTCTTATGGCCATGCTCACAGGGAAGGTCTTTGGAGGAGAGGCAGGAGTTCCCTGTCTGCCTTTGTCTGGCTGTAGTCCACTGGTTTCCATATGGAACGGGAAGTATTTCCAAATCTAGATGTATGGGATTATTTTACTACAGAAATCATCTGAGAGCCTTGCGTCTCTATTTGGTCTGCCAGGGCAGATGTTTTCCCTTAGATCCTGCTGTCATTTCAGCCCTGTCCACTGAGTTTCATTCAAGGGGGAAAGTCGTGTTTTCTTTCCACATTCCTGGGAGATTTTTAAGAATCAGACTTGCTCTAGGTAACGTTTTGACATGACTAATGTTAAACCCTTCCTTAGCAGCTCTCTTTTACCCTTTTTACAGCAAGCCAAGACCAGTTTAAGGGAGGAATTAAAGCAATTTCATTGATGCTGGAGGAAGTTTAATATGACACTTATTTTTATTCTTGTTTCCCTGATACTTAGGGACGGCACAAGCCTTCTTTCTAGTTCATGGTTCAGGGTTAGTTTGGAGCTTAGTCACTGCATGAGTAGGAGATGGGGCTGCTGGAGATACGGCCTGAGCCATGCATAGAAGCTGGGAGAACACAGGGTGAGGTGGGGTGCTCTACGTATCTGCGCTGTCCCACTTCAATTAGCTGGCATGGAAAGGGCTGGTCAGAGCACCACCTTGACTGCTCCTCGTCCCCTAAGGGTTTTCTAGTGCCACTCTCACTGACAGATGACTCAACCAGAAATGCAAGGACAAAGATTGCACCTGGCTACTGTTCAAAGGGTTTGAGGGGGAAGGAGATAGGTTATTTGCTCCCTTTTCCCTGTTTTGTGCACTACTAAGCAGTGGTCCCAGTCTAGCCAAAATAAAATCTCGGTTGTAGCTAAGTGCATCAGACTCACACTTACTACTGCACTACAGCTGCAAGGATTGGCAGCCCCTCTGCTATTGGAGAGGCACGTCAGAAAATAAGCAAAGCAAAGTGTAATATATCTGATTATAAAAGAGAATGTGGACTTACCAGAGCACCACAAAACACCCAGGTTCAAAAAATTCATAGAGATGATCCCATCATCTCTGCTCCATCATTGAACTGGCTTTCACTGAATAATAACTAAGGGCCCTGATTGGTAACTAAGGGTGAGGTCCCGAGAACCCTACTGATTACAATGGAAGATGAAGACGCAATGGGCTTAAATTGCAGCAAGGGAGGTTTAGGTTGGACATTAGAAAAAACTTCCTAACTGTCAGAGTGGTTAAGCACTGGAATAAACTGCCTAGGGAGGCTGTGGAATCTCTGCCATTGGAGGTTTTTAAGAGCAGGTTAGACAAACACATGTCAAGGATGGTCTAAATAATACTTAGTCCTGTTTTGAGCACATTGACTGGACAAGATGACTTCTTGAGGTCCCTTCTAGTCCTGTGATTCTATGATTCTATCTCTGTTCCAGAGGATCTCTGTGGAAAAAGCAGAGCCTGATATAGAATATCATCTTTAACTTTTACTGGGGACTTTAAAATGTCTTATTTTGCTGGGGTCAGAAACATAGTCCCAGGAGCTCATCTCTCTCGCAAACACACACACACACACTATTCCCCAGTAACAAAAGTTATTAATAATAGCTAGAGTAATTCAAAGTAAAACTGGCCAGCTGCATCATTTGTCACTGCTTAAATCTGCTGGTAAGACCCTTCAAAATTTGTTACATATTACATAGGTTTACAGGAAATTATACCGACTATTCTTTTCCCTCCTTGGAAGGAGGAATCTGCCTTTTTAACACAGCCTGTTCAAGCTGTGTCTACAATATCAATGAATAGATTGCATGGAATAATTATGACGGCATCAGAGAAACTGGAACTCAAATTAGATTTCACATGGAATGGTGAAGGCTAATCTGGCAGAAGAACTAGTCTCCTAACTACTTGTTTTTGACCTCTGCTGTTCATTTTATTTAGTGAGTTTAAAATGATTATTTCTCTCTTTAGGACATACAGTTATTCAGAATTAGAGGTGTGTAGATACTGAAACACCCAGTTGTTGAGGAGTGCTGAATTGAGAGGGTGTATGTGTATGGGTAGTCATTTTTTTTAATGCCACACTCATAGGCACATTACCACCCACAAAAGGTTCCACAGCAGAGCCCGCATTATCTGAAAATCTTGGGGGAACAGCCAGAACTGAGGCTGTGCTGGATTAGAGGTCTTGGGCTCCTAGAATCTCCTGGTTATAATTCCACCACTGAGGTAAAGGGAAATTGGGAGTGATTTTTCTGCTTTTGATGGAGTATCCCCCTTCCTTCATGCTGCCAACTCACAAATTTTGACAGTGGACTGTTCAGTCTAGCAGACAAAGGTATAACAAGATCCAAGGGTTGGAAGTTGAAGCTAGACAGATTCAAATGTGAAATAAGGTGTAAATATTTACCAGTGAGAGTAATTAACCATGGGAACAAGTTATCAAGGGTTTTGGTGAATTCTCCATCACTGGCAACTTTTAAATCAAGATTGGATGCGTTTTTTTTAAAGATACGCTGTAGTTCAAAAGCAATTACTTTGAGGAAGTTCTATGGCCTGTGTTATGCAGAAGGTCAGGCTAGATGAATTACAGTCATCCCTGCTGGCCTTAGAATCTATTCATCTATCTTCCCTGTCACCTTGGCCTGTGGACACTTCCAGCAAATGCATTTCATATAAGCTTGTTCACTTCTTTTGCCAAGTAGTACTGTCTCCTTCCTTGGTTATGAAAACAAACTTTTTTTTTGTTTTAAATGTGGAGGGGGAAGACACAGTTTTCTTAAACCCTTACCCCTCCTGTCTGCGTCATACATACCCAAACATTGAATTTATCATACGTTAAGGGGGAAAGTGTTTGTGGGAGCTTTTTGGAAGCACATCTGTGAGTCAAAGGTTTGGTTTGCTGAATGGAGAGGTGCTGCCTGAACCCAGCTGGCTTCTCAAATGCCAGCCAAAGAGGAGAAGGGAGGAAAGGGAGATGCTATGGTATATGAAGTCTGCAAGGGACTTCACTATTGCTATTGAATGTACATGGAAGGTGATCAGATACAATGAGCAGCAGCAGCATAGAACCTTAAGATAGATTTGTGCAGAGAAGTCTATGTAGGCCTGATCCAAAACCCACTGAAGTCAGTAGAAAAGCATCCATTGACATTAATAACACTCTACTCTCTTATGAAAAGTGCCATAGGATCTGTAATGTTGACAAGGGACCAGAGCCTTAATTTTATGTCTCATTTGAAAGTTGGCATCTTCAACAGCATGAACCCCTTAATATAAGTTTTGTTCAGTGGCTCAGAGAGGAGGGAATGTATCCAAAGGTCCGGTTTGGGGTTCGGTTTTGGAATTCCAAAAGATGCTGTCATTGGCCTTTCTTTAGTTCCTTGGGAATATTGCTTCATACCAAATCACCAAAACCACTTCCTACAATGCCTGTCTCTCTCTTGGAGATCTCCCGATTGCACTGTGTAAACACTGGTACCTTAATAAATGTAATTGTGGTCCCAAATTCTACCTTGCCTTACACCCTTGGAAATAAAGGGGCCAGATGCTCAACTGGTGTAAATAAGTATCTCTCCACTGAAGTCAGCTGAGTTATTCCATTTTACACCAGTTACGAATCTGGCCCAATGATTCTGCATGAGGTATCCGTCAGGACAGAAGTTAATTGTTTGACAGAGATTATAAGGCCAGACAGAACCATTTTAATCATAGCAATGTAAGGCTGGAAGGGACCTCAGGAGGTTGTCTAGTCCATCCTCTTGTGCTGAGGCAGGACCAAGTAAACCCAGACCATCCCTGACAGGAGTTTGTCCAACCCGTTCTTAAAAACCTCCAATGATGGCAATTCCACAACCTAATAACCTATTCCAACATTTAACTATCCTTCTAGTTAGAAAGTTTTTCATAATATCTAGCCTAAATCTCCTATTCTGCAGATTGAGTCAATTACTTCTTGGTATACCCTTGGTGGATGTGGATAACAGTTGATCCTGTCCTCTTTATAACAGCCCTTAACATATTTGAAGACTGATATCAGATTCCCTCAGTCTTCATTTTTTGAGACTAAACACACAATTTTTTTTAACCTTTTCTAAACCCTTTATCAAACCCTGTGTCAAAGAGAGCCACGTTTTTTGTTTGCTTTACAAATTTATTTTGTAAAATGTTGACCGCAATGGAGGCTACAATCAATACATCCTCAAAGGCAATCAGGTTGAAAAAGTGTTAAAGAAAACTTTAAGTGAAATTATTGCTTTGAGTTTCACATCTCTTCTGAAGTGTTCTTGTCTGTCTTCTTACAGCTATGAAATGCCCCAACTCTTTGATATATGATCACTGTCGAACAAGCTGCACAAAGCACTGTGAGAACAGCACTAGCATCAGTGTCTGCAAGGACTATCCCACAGAAGGCTGCTTCTGTCCACCCGGACAGGTGACTTTAAATAGTGATTGTGTTGATGAGGAAGTCTGCACACAGTGCATCGCCGAAGATGGAACACGCCATCAGGTAGCTGTCTAGTTACTGCTTATCCACAGGGTTGTCAGGGTGTGTGTTTTGACAAATGAATCTACATCTGATAAGTCTGCCTATTTTTTCCTTCAGACATTTTTTCAGTCTGCTTCCTCATGGCTGGCCGGCTGTCTGCCCCATGCAGCTCCCCCAGTGTGAAATTGGCTAGGCTCAACATAAAATTCACAGCTGGGGCTGTTGAGACCAGGAAATGCATGACAAATTTGTGTGGAAGAAGAAGAGGGGAAGATTGAGGGGGGTGGGGAATGGCATAAACTGCTATTTACTAAGAGATCTAGTTCCCTCCAGCAGGCTTTTAGCAGCAAACACCAGTTTAAACATAAAACTAGACTCCCGGGGTTCCTTATGCTGTGAGTGTATCTTACTTCCATGGCAAGGCACTGGGAAGGTTTCCAAGGGCTAGTCAACACTTACAGTCATAGGTGCTGGAACTACGCTGATGGACGAGCTTCTCCTGTTGGACTAGGTACTGCATCTCCCCGAGAGCTGGTAACTATGTCGATGGGAAAAGCCCTCCCGTCAACATAGCACTGTCTAAACCAGAGGTTAGGTCGGTATAACCATGTTGCTCAAAATTCACACCCCTGAGCAACATAATTATACCGACATAAGTTGGTAGTGTGGACCAACCCTGAAACTTTCTCAGCAGTTAGCACAAGAGTGACGAGAGTAGCCTGGTCCAATCTCAGGCTGTAATGTCCCCTTCCACTCAAAAATGGACAGAAAAGGAATGTTTCCTTTAATAAATCCATGGGTTGTGTCCCTCTGAAAATCCACTTCCCTCAGCTAAGAGTGGGACGGGACCTCTGGCAAGCATAGAAAGGGAGGTATTACAGGCATGGTCTAAAAACCACGCAAACTGGAAATCCATGATAACAGGTGGCCCCTACCAGCAGTTCTTTGTCTGACACATGGAGTGCCTGTCCCTGTAGGCTCTCTTCAGGTCCCTTCTCACCACTAGCTGCATAGTGAGCCATTTTGGTACCATCTTCCACATGGTGGCTGAGCGCTGCTCCACCCTGGGAGAGGAGCAGAGTCCATGAAAGAGAAGTGAATGCTTCACTGTTAACATGTGCAGCAATATGCCATGTGCTATGAGGTGGATTGTCCTAGGGCCATGCCACATATATAGCAGCTGCTCCCAAGCTCTACCCTTCCCTGCTCAGTGCTTCCTGGCTTACCCAGAGACCCATACAGTTGTTGTTTCCTGTGCGTGCCTGGTTCCATATGCAGCAGTGAGGAAGGGAAACGTTTTGCTCCTTTCCATGCAGGTTGTGAGTGGAGCGTATAGCTCTATAGTTATGGGCAAGACTCAAGAAGCTTCTGAGTCCATGTTCAGTTCTGATCATCATGTAAACTTTTAGGTGCTGAATCTGAATCTTATCTAAAAGTCAGTCAAACTTCTTAGGTCAGCAACTCTGTCATGGGAATGTAATGAGGACAGGATTTTCTTCTTGCAGTGCATGTCTGCTTCTGGTTTGAATTTATTTTGAGGTCTGGCTTGGTTCTTATTTTATGGACTATGCTTAGTGTAACAGACACACTCTTTTACATGTTGGTGTGTGTGTGTGTATTTTAGATGGATTTCCTATTTTTCAGGCAGAACAGTAGAATATGTTTTAATGGATATACACTGGTAAGAATATTAGACTAATATTTCAGCAATAATGCATGTTATAGACATTTACAATTGATTAAAACAAAAGACCAGACCATCTGTGCATAAAACTTCTGGAAGGGCAATTGCTCTGTTTAAATTAAGCACTGTTTACATTATTTGTCATAATGACAAAATATAAAACTATATAGCAAACTCTCGGCTGTTATGAATGATTCAGGAATGATGAAAGATGCACTTGATTTATTAAAATAGGCACTACACAAACTACATTGTCAATGTAATATTCATACTGGTTGCCAGTCCACAGCAGAAATTCTACTGATGTTAGCATATATTAACAGTTATATATGACCCTGAGGCTGCTTAATGTGGTACGAAAACCTTGCTTGTAACAAGCGTCTCTTGCATATTAATATGGTTTATGCATTAGTGCCACCTGCTGGTATTGTGTAAGTATTACTGTAAGAATCGGTAATGATCCATTCATTCCAGCAAAAGGCAAGCTCAAAATCAATGGCCGGATTTTTCAGAGGGGGTGCTAGGCATGTGCAGCACCTATTAACTGCATTAAGAGTCGGGGGGGGGGGGGCGGGGGGAGGCTCAGCACCTCTGAACATTTGGCCATAATTTGTTTTTGATCAATCTGTGTTTTAAATAATGAAGCTGGACTTACCTGACCATTTAATGGACTGGTAAACACCAGTTGCTTAACACGGGTGACCTAATAACGATGGTGCAAAATACATGTTGAGTCTGTCTCTGAAGAGAGAGAGAGCTGCCTGATAATTGTGTTCTCTTGCACTGTGTACCATTACTGTCCTAAACCTTTTTGTTTAAGTTCTAGACTGTGCACAGCTCCCACTGATCTCAAGGACTCTAGTGCTCTCAGCACAGTAGTTGTGTAAGGGATGTATAGGACCGGTGCAGATTAAGGCACAAGCACTCTGAGCCCATGCCTAGGGCCCTGGCTCCTCAGTCACATATTGTTGTCAGAATCTGTTTTCATTTACAATAAATGTTTCTAGCCCTTGTGAAGAAAAACTTGAGTGTAACAGATGCAGTGATGTCCGCCTGTGTCTGCAGAGAGCCTGAAACAGTAGCCCCAAAAGGTACAAACTGTCACATGCATCTCAATGGGGTGTTAACACTGAAATCTTCTGCTTTGGGCAGCTCCGCTAACACAATCCCAGCAGTGGGCTCTCTGTATGAAGGGCCTTTGTTACTGACACTCCTACATGGCTCTGCTGCTGCAGTGTCCTCCAGCGACACCACACAGAGAGGGTCCTCTGATCAGTTTATTGGAGGCTGAGTCCTCCCTCCTCTGGGAGAAACCCCAGCCCACTTGAAGGCAGAGTGTAGTAATCCAGGAACAAGGGAGGCCTCTGTCTGTCCAAGGAGGAGCGGTGGAAGGTTTCCCTACCAGATCAGCGAACAGCTCTTATGTGAGTGGCCTGTGTCACTATTTTTTCAAGGAAGGGTGGGACCATGGAAAAGGGGTGCGGCCATAGAGCAGAGCAAAGCTACAGGAAGTCCATATGTGAGGTGTGTCTAACAACTCAGCTTGCTTTAACCCAGCTCTTGGTTATAGAGGGGTTCTTACTGATATGTTGAGGAAAAGCCTGCCATAGCTTTGTGATTGCTGTATTTGTGAGTGCAGATTTGTGATTATGTTGTGTCTTGAAATGTTCAAGTGCTTCAGTGTTTCACTGTTTGCTGGTGTTGAAAAGATACAAGAAATAACATGACATCCTCTTTAGTCCACCTGCGGAGAACTCTAATCACATTCTATTAAGTGGTCGGACAATACACATTCAGTGCTTCCACAATCCCTGGGCTAATGCTGTTTATTGGCAACTTACCTATGCAAACTTTCCTCCACTGGGACAGATTCCCCACAGACTGACCACTCACTAGCCTCGCTTCCTTTGTTTTATAGGCTGCTAGATCTTTCTATCAGTTTGCTTCAATGTGCTGCTTCTCTTGTTGTAGTCCCACTATTAATCTCCTAATTTAATGCAAAAAGACCTTTTTGACTCATATAATGCTTATAGTACATATAGCATCTCCAGGGCTAAGTGGTGGTCAGCCTAGACATCACCCTTCTTCTTGCATTAGTAAGCATCACAACACACTTTTATCAAGAAAGTCCCCAAAAGTCTTTTCTGGACAATATTCTCTCCTCCATGCTACTACTCCCTAGGCTCTCGTTCAAAGCATGATTTGATTATGCAAATGTACTTTAATTATCCATAAAGCATCTTTCCGCCACCTGCCTTCTCACTTGAATATTAAATGTAAACAGTTCTTTTTACCTGTCCGTGAACTCAAGGACCAACATGTCCACTTTTCAACTTTTCCTTCTTGCCAATGATAGCCAGCACTGAGGGACAATCACTCACATTACTATCAATTTCTCTATGCATTTATTACCTTAAAGGAATATCTCAAAGGAATTAGTGTCTGATTTGGTATGATTTTAGCCTCTGTCCAAAATCCAAAGCAGTGGGAATTCTAATGTGTTATTTTGAAACATTCTCATCTTAAAATAGGCTTTTGTTTCTTTATTTCTGATATGCTTAAATACTAATAATCTGAAAAGGCTGCTACTTCTATATACTTCCAACAAATCATTGTTTCTCTTATTACTCCAGTACATCCAGTCATAGTGTGTATAATACCACCATTGTGCTATATTATTTACAGTAGCTTGCAGTTGTACTCATGAAGTCTGAACATTATGCATGCATAAAACAATGGTCATTTCTCACCGCATTGATGCATTCTTTGCATCTTTTGCTAAATCTCAGTATAACCTAATTTCTACATTGTGTAGTTCTCTGGATTCTTGTAGTTATCAGAAGAAGCAAAACAATCCCATATGTAGTCCTCAAGTTTTCCAGAGTAGTTCATTTTCCCTCCAGCAGTTTGCATACCAATGATCAGAAGATTTCCTTTCTCTCTTACAACCTGTTATTTTTATGCAGCACACAGAAACATGGATTCCTTCAAACGAGCCCTGCAGGATCTGCATGTGTCTTGAGAATAGGATAATAAACTGCACTACCCAACCTTGCCCTACTGCCAAACGTAAACTTATTCAATCTATCTATCTATCTATCTATATTTAAAAATTTCTACTGTGCTTATTTTTGTCTAAGTGGTGTTTACAATTGTGTTTTTCCCCCCTCACTCTAGCTGCAGTTTGTGGTCCCTGTGAAGTTTCCAGACTACGCCGGGATTCTGATCAGTGTTGTCCAAAGTATGAGTGTGGTAGGTTGCAGAAAATGGGGAGAACAATAGTTGATAACGATGCCCAGGTCTCGATTTTTTTTTTTACTAGCAACTTTTCAAACTTCTGATTGGCATTTTCAGTTAGATCAAGTATTGATTAAGATAGTATTTTTCAAAGCACTTGAGGGCCATATTCACCTCTCTGTGGGGAAAAACCCACATAAGAACAAAAAACTTCATGAATTTCTAGAGTTTCCTCGTTTTGTGTGTGTTTTGTGTGTATTTCAAGTAGAGATAAGGAGGTGTTAGTACTGTTATACAAGGCACTGGTGAGATCTCATCTGGAATACTGTGTGCAGTTCTGGTCTCCCATGTTTAAGAAGGATAAATTCAAACTGGAACAGGTACAGAGAAGGGCCACTAGGATGATCCGAGGAATGGAAAACCTGTCTTATGAAAGGAGACTTAAGGAGCTTGGCTTGTTTACCTTAACCAAAAGAAGGCTGAGGGGAGATATGATTGCTCTCTTTAAATCTATCAGAGGAATAAATACCAGGGAGGGAGAGGAATTATTTAAGATCAGTACAAATGTGGACACAAGAACAAATGGATATAAACTGGCCATCAGGAAGTTTAGACTTGAAATTAGTCAAAGGTTTCTAACCACCAGAGGAGTGAAGTTCTGGAACAGCCTTCCAGGGGAAGCAGTAGGAGCAAAAGACCTATCTAGCTTCAAGATTAAGCTAGATAAGTTTATGGAGGGGATGGTTTGAATGGATAACATGATCTTGGCAATTAATTGACCTTTGACTATCAGTGGTAAATAGGCCCAATGGCCAGTGATGGGATGTTAGAAGTTACTACAGAGAATTTTTTCCTAGGTGTCCGGTTGGTGAGTCATGCCCATATGCTCAGGGTTCAGTTGATCCCCATATTTGGGGTTGGGAAGGAATTTTCCTCCAGGGTAGATTGGCAGAGGCCCTGCGGGTTTCTCGCCTTCCTCTGCAGCATGGGGCATTCTCTGCATCTTGAAGTCTTTAAACCATGATTTGAGGACTTCAGTAGCTGAGACATAGGTGAGAGGATTATTGCAGGAGTGGGTGGGTGAGATTCTGTGGCCTGCATTGTGCAGGAGGTCAGACTAGATGATCATAATGGTCCTTTCTGGCCTTAAAGTCTATGAGTCTATGTGTGTCTATGTGTGTACGTGGAGGGGGGCTGGGGACAATTTGTCTCAATGACTTTAGAATGGTTATTTTATTTTTTCAATAGCTTTTGTTTATCTAATCCGCACAATCTACATTTACTTGTAAACACACAATGTTAGAACTTTAATGCACCTAAAACCAAACAGGAATTGTTCCCTAAATAATTTCTAAGATTGGATAGTACCCTGCTGAACTGTGCACTAATGCTTATTCTCTATTAGCTGAGAAGCAATGAAGTACATGGAAATCTTGAAATGAAGTGTCTTTTTGATGACTAACTAGCTAAGTACCAACTGATACACTCTCATTTTTTTTGTCTTAGTATGTGATTTAGTTACCTGTGATCTGCCTTCTGTACCTGTTTGTGAAGATGGTCTTCAGCTTGTATTGACAAACCCTGGAGAATGTAGACCAACTTACACTTGTGGTAAAGTATCAGAGGGATAGCTGTGTTAGTCTGGATCTGTAGAAGCAACAAAGAGTCCTGTGGCACCTTATAGAGTAAGGGCTTGTCTTCACTACCCGCCGGATCGGCGGGTAGCAATCGATCTTTCGGGGATCGATTTTTCACGTCTCGTTTAGACGCGATTAATCGATCCCCGAAAGCACTCCCCGTCGGCTCCGGAAATCCACCTCATCGAAAGGTGGAAGCGGAGTCGACAGGGGAGCGGCAGCGATCGACTTGCCGCCGTCCTCATGGCCAGGTAAGTCGATTACGATACGCCGACTTCAGCTACGCTATTCACGTAGCTGAAGCTGCGTATCGTAGATCGACCCCCCTCCCTAGTGTAGCCCTGGGCTTACAGACGTATTGGAGCATAAGCTTTCGTGGGTGAATACCCACTTCATCGGTTGCATCCGACGAAGTGGGTATTCACCCACGAAAGCTTATGCTCCAATACGTCTGTTAGTCTATAAGGTGCCACAGGACTCTTTGTCGCTTCTACTTGTGTTAAAGTATCATTTAAATATTAAACAATATTTGAGCAATGGGGTTGAACAAAGAAACAAATGTAAGTGCCTGACTGTCTGGAAAACACTGATTTGGATCCAATAGGACCCGTAACGAGCTTGCAAACCGGAAACATTCTAATACTTTCTCTTTCTGAGAATGCACTATGAACTATAGAACAGAGCAATGTTAAGAGTTGCAGGGGTTCTGCTCAAGAGCTTGCTAACTTTACAAATACTTTTTAGTACATAATAAATGAGGGAAGGTGTTTTTGAAGGAATAAAAACATTGGTCCTGAACTTGGAAGAGGATCTGCAAGTTGGGATTTCTACACCAGTGTGACTTTTTGAAGTCAATCCCTAGTGGATCTCATTGCCATAGAAAAGGCTTGTTTGTAAGAGAAACTGCATTTGTGGTTTCTATTATATCATTCTGAAATGCCCTGTGCTCAGTGTGGTACCTAATTATTTGATAGCTTGCGAGCAAGAGGACTGCAAGCTAGAGCACATTCCTTCCTGCCCTCCACATCGAGAGCTGACCGTTAAGAAGACCCAGTGCTGTGATGACTATGAGTGCACATGCAGCTGCACCAATTCGACAGTGAGCTGCCCACCTGGATATTTATCTACGTCTGTCACCAATGACTGTGGCTGCACAACCACTACCTGCATTCCAGACAAGGTGAGGGGGATAAACTGTCACTCTTACGGAGGAAAATGTCTTTCTTGCAAGGTGCGGCTGCTCCAAAGCAATCAGCTCCGTTTTTACATGGTAATGCAAAGTCTCCCAAAGCAATGCCAGACAAGCACATTGAGGCTTTAGTAATAAGACTGTACGCAAGCAAAGTGAACATGTGCGTGTCACTAATCCTGTTACGGTGTAGTAATCTCTTGCAACATTACCAAAACTAAAGTGTTTACAGTAACTCTGTGGTTTTCAGGATGAAAAAACACAGCTAATCGTGTAGCAGCTCTGTAGTCATTCTGGCAGGGTGAATTTCAGAGATCATTCTGAAGTTTTGACTTTGTTTCTGTAATAGCAAAAGCTCATGGGTTATGTTCTGTACAGATGTTCCATTTCAGAATTTCACTCTTTACAAGCTTTCTTTTTGTTGCTATTCAAATATGCCATATTAAATTGAAATACTTGTGAATACATTAGATCTAAATGCTCATTAGAGCAGCGGCATTTTGACCATGCCTGATGCTTCCGGTCACTGATTTCACTGTAGTTCTTCACGTGAGCTGTTATCATGTAGACATTTGGGGCCAGATTCATCCCTGAAGTAATGCTATTGACTCTAATAGAGTTACACCACAGGAGAATTTGTCCCTAACTATTTTTTTTGTATCGACTATTATACTACATTAAGATCTGGAGATAGTATGGCTTAATGGATAGAGCACTATTTGAGACACAGGAGACCCGGGTTTTGTTCACAGCTTTGCCACAGGCCTACTGAGTGACCTTGGGCACAACACTTCACTGATCTGTGCCTCAGTTTCCCCATCTGTGAAAAGGGGATAATGATACCATGACCTCCTTTGTAAAGTGCTTTTCAAGACTTGAGGCATTTCCACTGGGTCCAATACATCCTGTAAGAGTTACGGTAGATCTGGTAAATCCCAGAAGAGACAGGCAGACAGAAAGTCAGCCTTTCAGAGTGAATGGCGTGTGCCCTTACGTGTATTCATTGATGCATTCACTGCACTGACAGGTTTGTGTGCATCAGAATGTTGTCTACCCCATTGGGAAATCCTGGGAAGAAGGCTGTACAGCTTGCACCTGCACTGACATGGAAGATGCTGTCACAGGACTTCATATTGCCGAATGTCTTGAGAAAGAGTGCAATACGATCTGCCCTCAGGTGAGTAACACTTAAAGGAAGGCATCAGAACAGGACTGTGGGGGAGAGCATGGCTGCATAGGATCCGAGCAAGGGGGAAGCCAAAACCAAACTCACACAATAAATATTTACTCTTCAGGAAGGTCTCAGAGAAGAAGCAGTTATAACAGCAGTTCAGACGGGCCTTATCTTAAGACTGGTTCAGAGTCCCCACACTTAGTCCATAAGGTCTCTGGGCCCAGTCAGGCTAGTTCTCTGGATCAGTGAGAGAGAGACCCCTGTCCATAGCAGCCTGCATGGCTTCTAATCCCCTCTCTCCTGCTCAGCTCCCTGTTGTTGTTTAAATAGCCCACCTATTTATCTGCTTATCCACATGCTCCACTCAGTTCTCTTCAACCATAGCAGCACAGCTAGAAGATGTGGCATGCTGCCACCAACCACCATCAGCGCACTTTGACTCCTCTGGGGATTTCAGACCTGGCAGGATTAGTTAAGACTGCTCTCAGACATGTTTATGATCCTTGTCCTCTTCATGGCCTATACTCCACACAGGGAAGGGGAGCATACGGTTTACACCAGCGGTTCTGCTGCTCCATGGCCTATTCCTCATTTTCTTTGTGTCCTGTAGGTTGCACAGAGCATGTGAGGTGAAGCTAACCTGGGCTGTGTGGGACTGGAAAACACACCTCATAGTGCCCTTTCAACCCATGGCTCTTCCCATTGTTTTGCTCCCCTTCACACCACACAGCAGGACAAATTGGGGCTGTATGTTTTTCCTCAGTAGTTCAGTAAAACTAAGTAGTTAGTGCTCTGCAAACCAATGCACACTGAAGCCTAGCAGCAGAAGTGTTCTGTAATCTGAAACCTGTTTCTTGATCAAGATTTATAATCAATTTTTACGCTGGCTTCAGCTATCCACTTAAAAAGGCTGAATACTAGTTCCAGTTGGAAGACAAGGAAGCCAGAATGACTTTCTTTTTGCAGTTACCAGTAACCAGGTGGTAACTGGGTTAGTTAAGAGACAATACAGCAGAGATGTGCTTTCAGATTCAACTTTGGATGAAGTCTTCTTGCCAGGAGAACCCATGAATGGATCATATCGCCCATGGATCTCTGCAAATCAGTTACACCAGTGAAGCTTTTTGTGGGTTGAAGGGAAGTACTTATTTGCTTAGTTCTGTGTTTTAAATGTTGCTAATCAGGTGCACATTACAGTAACTCAGAAGTTATTCAAACACTTGACTGAACAGCGTGTTTTCCTAAATTAGTTGCGCACACTTGTTGCTGATTAACTTGCCCAGTTGGAGACATTATGGCTGAGTCGGCCACAGTTCCTCCGTGGGAGCTATATGGAAGTGAAAAGCTCATTGCAGCCTCTTTCCTGCTATCCTTCCCTCCCCTTGCAACACCTGTGCAGGGCTCCCCACAAACCACCTTTGTTAATAACAAGCACATTGATTAAAATGCAATGTCGGTCAGAAAAGTGGCAAGGTCATCATAGTGATATCTACTCTTGCTCAATGGTTCTCTCACATCAAATCTGCTCAGTTACATTCAAAATATAGTTGTTAGTCACCCACACGACAAATACAGCTTAGGATCTGAAAATCCAGCAGCATTCTTTTTACCCTTTGAATCAAAACCAGTCATAATGTGTCTGGAAATTCAAATATTTGACCAAAGTTAACTTGGCCACATTGTGCACATGTGCAGTAAAATTGTCCTGTTTATTATTGGTGGGGTTCTTTTGCATTGATTTGTATATCTTAATGCCAATAGCACTACATGTGCATTGAGAGTGAGTTAATATTGCTGTAGGTTCATTGCATTTCCTGACTAGTGTGTTTACATTCTCATTTGAGCTTACATTAGCATAGGTTTTTGCACATTTTGCATGCATTGCTCGCTTGGTTATGAAGACTTCAGTTATTCAGAATTCTGTGGCCTAAAAAGCAGCCCTGTCTTCTGAAGTCTATTCATTTAATTACAGCTGGGATTTTAGCCAAAAGGAATTAGGTGCCCAACTCCCACTGAATTTCAATGGGACGTAGGTGCTTAACTCTTTTAGACTCCTTTGAAAATCTCAGCTGACATTGAAATCTCAGCTGACGTGCTGATCCAAATGTAATGTCCACGTAGGGTGACCAGATGTCCTGCTTTTATAAGGACAGTCCCGATTTTTGGGTCTTTTTCTTAAATAGGCTCCTATTACCCCCACATCCCCTGTCCTGATTTTTCACACTTGCTGTCTGGTCACCCTTTGTCCACCAGTATGTTCAGAAAGTCAAGGTTGGATGGCATGTATGTCTATGTGGAAGTCGTATTAATGTGATGAATCACCTTTATCTTTCACTACCTCGACTGCACTCTGGCCTTTCATCCACCTCAAAACTTGAACAGTTTTCAAATAGATGCCATTTTAAAAATACACTGCCACAAAAATCTTTCATTCTTTCCCTAAGTCTGGACTTTCCCCTAAAATTACATTGGTCCAAGGCTCAGGATGGGCTCCAGTGTCTCAAAAACCATCAAGGGTAGAAGCAAGAGTGTTAAGCCACTGCAGGGGAGCCCCCTCTTTCCTGCTTGCATAAGGCATTTGTTTCTAGCCCTAGTAGGTTCTGAAATATCAGACCTTAAAATATCAGACTGGCTTTTGGCTCATAGCCATAAAGTTGCCAATAAACTGTTACTCTGATAAATCATTATTAATGCACAGCTGCAGGTTCTGTGAAAATCAACCCTAAGTATGAGCATTGTAATCACTAAAAGGTTTAGCATTATCACAGAGGGCATCATGACAGCTTTCTTTGGGAATCTGCCATTTCTTATGCTGTTTTAGTAAATTATCAGATGTGGGAGTGTTACAGATTTATGTTACCAATCTGCCTGGGACCTCAGTTGATCAGGCTGAGGCCGCAGGACCTTTAGGGGCGGAGATGAAGGAGCACACCAAGTGACCAAGTTTTAAAGCTTTAATAATAAAATAACAGCGGTGAGTGTTGGGGGCTCCCCACGTCACTCAGGGAACGAAAGAAAGCGTTAGTGCCCGCGCCCTAACCCACTTTCATACTCACACACGCACAACCCGATGCTGGCCAAGCCTGGGTATAACGTCAGAAGAGGAGGGGGGATGGGTGGACGAGAGTTCTGTCCTGTGCACAAGCCATCCAGGGTCTGCTGTTGATCTCCGACCTGCCCTGGCTCTTGGGAAGATTTTTAAGCCCTGGGTTCTTCTGGGGGCATTCTGTTCAGGGACCTCTGTCACCCGTGCTCTTTGTACCAGTCTGAACCGGCTTTCTGCTGCTTCCTCAGCTTTCCCAAAGCACACCGGCTTCAGGGATGGGAGATGGTTGTTTTCCCATTCACTGACCTTCACTGTGTCACTCATTTTCGCAGCCCCTGAAGTTCTGTTCCGCAACTCTTCTTTCTCACAGCTGGTCAGGGTTGGAATCTCGGACCCCCCGTCTTTCTTGGCAGGTAGCAGAGAATCTGTTGTGTGCAGTGGCCTTGGGCTGGAGTCAACATCTTATCTTCGGGCTTAGCTGGAGTGTCAAGTTAACCCGTTCCCTTCTCTCTCTCCCCCCCTTCGGCCTCTCGTACTCTGCAAAGCAATCTTTCACTCCACTCTCATACCTTTAACCCTTCCCGAGATCCTTTCCACTACATATAAAAGCTTTAGCAATATATAATGCTGTGTTCTCCCCAGGGACCACCTGGGGGAGGGCAGTTCTGTTGTGACGTGTGCTGTTGCTGTCAGAATCTTCACAGTGGAGAACTCTACTTCTTCTAAACTTATTACTGATTTGCATTGCCCCAGCCAAAATAATTTCCACTTTGCACTAGCCACAAAGCTCTTTTAGATCAGATGCAATCTCAGAGGAAGTTGTGTTAACGTTAGGAAGCTTCTTAAACTGACAATCGTTGTTATGATTTCTTGGTAAAGAAGAACATGTTGAGGTACCACTCCCTCTTATCTATATCTCATAGATTAAGGCCAGAAGGAACCATTGTGATCATCTGGTCTATCCTCCTGTATAACACAGGCCATAGGGACTCCCCGAATTAATTTCTATTTGAACTAGAGCATATTTTTTAGTAAAACATCGAATCTCGATTTTTTAAAATGTCCAGTGAGGAAGAATCCACCACAACCCTCAGAAAGATGTTGCAATGTTTAATTACTCTCACTGGTAAAAATGTGTGCCTTATTTCTTGTCTGAATTTGTTTAACTTCATCCTCCAGCCCTTGGATCTTGTTATACCTCTCTTTGCTAGATTGAAAGAGCCCTCTATTATCAAAGTTCTGGCCCCCATGTAGATACTTCTAGATGGTGACTGAGTTACCCCTGAACCTTTTCTCTGTTAAGATAAACAATTCAGACCTCCAGTGCATCTCCACCACTGTCCATAAATAAGGCTGGCATCATGCCTGACAATGAGCTAGCCCTCATCTTCCACAGATTCTGTCTGCCAATATACACATTGCCAGGTCAGATATGCCACTGCCTCTATCCCACCTCTTTTGAAATCCTTATTCATTTCTTCATCTCCTTTCTCTGTGGTTTCCCAACCCCAGGTCTCCAGAATGGGCAGAATTCAGCTGGCTACCTTCTCAGATGACAAGTGCATCTGCAATGAGACAATTTTTAAGTGTGTTTTTGCACCAATGGATCCCTACCAGTGGGAGCAATGGTGGAAGCTCTTATATAGAGGGGGCTCAGGGACTCTTACGGCTGTGCTGTCTAATCCCGCTGAGGATAAGATTGGATGACATGGTGTAATACCACCTTCCCCCTGATATACTGTCCATGCTACAGCTTCCACCACTAGAAGAAGGAGGGGAAAGCTTACACATTTCCCCTAGTTATAAACACAACCAGAAAAAAGATGTCCAAGCACATCATCTTCCCATCTCCAAATGATTTTGCTGGTTCATAGAATCATAGAAATGTGGGACTGGAAGAGAACTCAATAGGTCATCTAGTCCAGTCCCCTGTACTGAGGCAGGACTAAGTATTATCTAGACCATCCCTGACAGGAGCTTGTCTAACCTGTTTTTGGAGACCTCCAATAACAGAGATTCCACAACTTCCCCAGCTAATTTGTTTGTGCTTGACAACCAAGACAGTTAAGAAATTTTTCCTAACGTCTAACCCCCTTGCTGCAATGTAAGCCCATTACTTCTTAACCCATCCTCAGTGGCTTAGGAGAACAATTTGTCACCCTCCTCTTTATAACAACCTTTTACATACTTGAAGACAGTTATCATGTGCCCTTCAGTCTCCTTTTCTCCAGACTACACAAACCTAGTTTTGTCAGTCTTCTCTTGTGGCTCACGTTTTTCTAGATCTTTTATCATTTTTGTTACTCTCTTCTGGACTTTCTTCAATTTGTCCATGTCTTTCCCAAAGCGGTGCCCAGAATTGGACACAGTACTCCAGTTGAGGCCTTATCAGTGCTGAGTAGAGTGAAAGAATTGCTTCTTCTTCGAGTGATGGTCCATATATGTATTGTATAAGTGGGTGCACATGCACCTGAGTCCAGAAGGTTTTCTTAATATTGTCCGTTGACCCACACATACGTCGTGTGTCCCCTCATGCTCACAGCTGATGGAATAACAATTCATGTGGGTCGATGCCTCTCCAGTTCCCTCTTATGGCTGCATGGCCTTAGTCAGAACTGCCGTTCCTTCATGCTTTTAGTTCTTGCTAAGAGACTGACTTCTTTCCATTTGTATATAGTTGTTTATAGCTGTTTAGAGCGTAGTTAGTAGTTGTAGGATTAGTAGTAGGTTAGTAATGATAGTCATCCTTGTTTGGGGAATGCCAGTTCTGGTTTACAGACCTTCTTAGACTCGCCACCTGCACACCACTCCACATCCAGACACTACTGGATCTTCTCGTACAAGATCAGGGCCGACTCTGACATCCCAATCTGGGCCCCCTTCATCTCACGGCCTGGTATTTGGATGGGGCTCAGGGGTAGACAGGGTGTGCCTGGTGAGACACAGCCTCCTCCAGAGCAGGGCATCCAACAGGGCCTACTACAGAGCTAAATGGAGATGCTTCATCTCATGGGCTCACCGCCATCACCATCCACTGCGTTATGTCTATACCTAGTGTCCTCATCTACCTTCTTTATCTCAAAACGTTGGGCCTTGTCCGTACAAGTCCACCAAGCAGCTCTCAGTGCCTTTCTCCCCCCATGCATGGCACCTCCAGGTTTACACATCCTACCACTGTCTGTTTCATGAAGGGTTTATTATGAACAGATGACTAGGAAGGAGTATAAAAATATTGCTTGAGTGTGCAGGGGTGTAATCAGGAAGTCCAAAACACAACTGGAGTTGGAGCTAGCAAGGGATGTGA
Organism: Chelydra serpentina; assembly: GCA_037349315.1. Classification (NCBI taxonomy): domain Eukaryota; kingdom Metazoa; phylum Chordata; order Testudines; family Chelydridae; genus Chelydra; species Chelydra serpentina. The sequence goes on from JBAIAC010000008.1 coordinate 126,243,833, forward strand.
AGGGTAACAAAAGAGGTTTCTATAGGTATGTTAGCAACAAGAAAAAGGGCAGGGAAAGTGTAGGACCCTTACTGAATGTGGGAGGCAACCTAGTGACAGATGATGTGGAAAAAGCTGAAGTACTCAATGATTTTTTTGCCTTCATCTTCACAGACAAAGTCAGCTCCCACACTGCTGTCTGGGGCAACACAGTATGGGGAGGAGTTGAGCAGCCCTCAGTTGTGAAAGAACAGGTTAAGGACTATTTAGAAAAGCTGGACGAGCACAAGTCCATGGGTTCAGATCTAAAGCATCCAAGGGTGCTGAGGATGTTGGCTGATGTGATTGCAGAGCTATTGGCCATTATCTTTGAAAACTTGTGGCCATCGGGGGAGGTCCTGGCTGATTGGAGAAAGGCAAATATAGTGCCCATCTTTAAAAAAGGGAAGAAGGAGAACCCTGGGAACTACAAACTGCTCAGCCTCACCTCAGTCCCTGGGAAAATCATGGAACAGGTCCTCAAGGAAACCATTCTGAAGCACTTGGAGGAGAGGAAGGTGATCAGGAACAGTCAACATGGATTCACCAATGGCAAGTCATGCCTGACCAACCTGATTGCCTTCTATGATGAGATAACTGGCTCTGTGGATATGGGAAAAGCAGTGGACATGATATATCTTGAGTTTAGCAAAGCTTTTGGTATGGTCTCCCACAGTATTCTTGCCAGCAAGTTAAAAAAGTATTGATTGGATGAATGGACTATAAGGTGGATAGAAAGCTGGCTAGATTGTTGGGCTCAACGGGTAGTGTTCAACGGCTCGATGTCTAGTTGGCAGCTGGTATCAAGCGGAGTGCCCCAGGGGTCGGTCCTGGGGCCGGTTTTGTTTAACATCTTTATTAATGATCTGGATGATGGGATGGATTGCCCCCTCAGCAAGTTCACAGATGACACTAATCTTTGGAGAGAGGTAGACATGCTGGAGGGTAGAGATAGGGTCCAGAGTGACCTAGACAAATTGTAGGATTGGGCCAAAAGAAATCTGATGAGGTTCAACAAGGACAAGTGCAGAGTCCTGCACTTAGGATGGAAGAATCCCATGCAGTGCTACAGGCTGGGGACTGACTGGCTAAGCAGCAGTTCTGCAGAAAAGGACCTGGGGATTACAGTGGATGAGAAGCTGGATATGAGTCAGCAGTGTGTCCTTGTTGCCAAGAAGGCCAACAGCATATTGGGCTTATTAGTAGGAACATTGCCACCAGATTGAGGGAAGTGATTATTCCCCTTTATTTGGCACTGGTGAGGCCACACCTGGAGTACTGCATCCAGTTTTGGACCCCTCACTACAGAAAGGATGTGGACAAATTGGAGAGAGAGTCCAGCAGAGGGCAATGAAAATTATTAGGGGGCTGGGGCACATGACTTACGAGGAAAGGCTGAAGGAACTGGGCTTGTTTAGTCTGCAGAAGAGAAGAGTGAGGGGGCATTTGATAGCAGCCTGCCACTACCTGAAGGGGGGTTCCAAAGAGGATGGAGCTCAGCTGTTCTGTAGATGACAGAACAAGGAGCAATGGTCTCAAGTTGCAGTGGGGGAGGTTTAGGTTGGATATTAGGAAACACTTTTTCACTAGTAGGGTGGTGAAGCACTGGAATGGGTTACCTAGGGAGGTGGTGGAATCTCCATCCTTAGAGGTTTTTAAGGCCTGGCTTGAGAAAGCCCTGGCTGGGATGATTTAGTTGGTGTCGGTCTTGCCTTGAGCAGGGGATTGGACTAGATGATCTCCTGAGGTCTCTTCCAAACCAAATCTTCTATGATTCTAATACCTTCCCGCCAGTGCTCAAGCCCATACTCCCATGGGACATCAATCTTGTCCTGTCTGCCTTCATAAAGCCACCCTCTGAGCTGCTGGCAATGTGCTCCCTCTCCCACCTCTCCATGAAGGTGATATTCGTGGTAGCCATTACCTTAGCTAGATGGGTTGGTGAACTGGCAGCCATGATGGTGAACTATCCTTACACCATCTCCCACAAGGATAAAGTTTGCTTATGACTTCACCCTAAACTCCTCCTAAAGGTAGTGTTGGAGTTCCACCTTAATCAGTGCATCCACCTACCTGTTTTCCACCTCAAACCACATGCCTCCCACATGGACAGGGCCCTGCACTCCCTTAATGTCCACCGTGCACTGGCATTCTACCTCCACAGGACTCATTCCTTTTTCACATGCCAAAACTATTTGTAGCCATCACTGACCAATCCAAGGGCCAACTCCTCTCCTCCCAGTGAATCTCCAAATGGGTCTCTGGCTGTATCCACAAATGCTACACACAGTCCAACGTACCACTGCCTGATGGAGTCACGGCACACATTAAGCAAGCATGAACGACTACATCAGCCTGCCTCGCAGACATCTTCATGGCACAGCACCTGTCGTGCAACAACCTGGCACTCCATCCACACATTCACAACCCACCATGTCATTTAGCAAGCGGCACCTACAGGTGCTGCTATGGACAAATCATAATGCAGACTTCACTTCCTATCACATCCTCGCATCCAGCTCTGCACTGACCACTGCTTGCTAATCACCCATGTCTGGAATGAATATAGGGACCATCGCTCGAAGAAGAAGGGGAGGTTATTTACCTGTAACTGGAGGTTCTTTGAGATGTGTGGTCCCTATATGTATTCCAGTACCCGTCCTCCACACCCTCTGCTGTAGACTCTACTCAGCGGCAAGAGGGACACTGGAGAGGCTCGATGCACGTGCGGGTCAATGGACGCTGTTAGGAAAACCTTCCATACGCAGGCACATGCCGTGCATACACACCCATGTATGGAATACAAATAGGGACCACACATCTTGAAGAACCTCCAGTTACAAGTATTTAACCTCCTCTTCTTGTGTCTTGCTTACAACACTTCTGCTAACACATCCCAGAATGATGTTACCTGTTTTTGCAACAGTTGATTCATATTCAGTTTGTGATCCACTAAAACCCCCAGATCCTTCATGGTAAGATCAAGTTTGAAACTGACCTTGTTTTCAAAACTCTCCATTTATTTTGTGTGATACGTTTCTACAATTTTCATTAAAATGCACCTATTTCAAAGTGTTTGTACAGATATAAAAAAATAACAATGAAATAAAATCCACCCTCAAAAGCTTTCCATTCAGATCAACTCCAACTTGCAAAATATAAATGGATTTGCTTTGACCTGTGTCATAACCCTTGTTTCTCTTTTCTCCCCCATCTAATTCTTTCTAGTGGCAAGGAGTTTCTGGGAGAGAAAATGGGTCATTGCTGTAATTGCTGAATCTGCCACTAGGAGGAGTAGTGTCTGCACCTTACTGTTCTGGAGGTTTTTCAACATGATTTCTGCATGAGTACATCAAAATAGCTCTCTGGAGCATAATAATAATACAGTGGGTTACAATTTCAAAGGACTATACAAACACTAATTAATGTGAAGGGAACACTTGCTTTCATTCTTGCTTCCTGTCAGCATCCTTAAAATCAGGAACCTGGGTAAATGATATAAACAGATTCAGTTTAAGGGTGATGTGATTATGAAAAGCATTTCATACATAACTTTCAGTGATACACATCTTAATCAGACCCATTTGGCTAAGTGTGTGTAAATCGATTATGAAAGATTTTCAGGCCTCTTGAGAACTGTGTTAAATTATAACACAAGAGCATTTGGAGCATTCGTTGCGAGGCATGGTAAATGATGATTGTAATGGATGCTGACCATGAAATCTATTACTTTAATCTCCAGTATTTCAAACTGACATTTTTCTTTGAAGTAGCAAAGTTTGTCTTCTCCCATATGTTAAGCATGACTGTAAAAGGCTAACATTATATGCATGAAAGATCAAAGAAAATATATTTTAAAGGAATACTGTAGTTTGAGTGTTGACTGTGAAATGATCATATTTAGTAACCATGTAAATGACTCGGAAGATTGTTACGAACGCTTTGTTTTTATTGCATTAGCTCATTGCAGAACAAGGTACAATAAATCGTAATGCTTTGAAGACTTCTAAACTGGGGGCCAGATGCTCAGCTGGTGTAAATTAGTGTAGCTCAATCAACAGAGCTGTGCTGACTTACACCAACTGAGGAGCTGGCCCTGAATATTTCAGCTTCATCCAAATAAATCCTATTGGATCTACCTCAGTCTCTTTCAATCTCCGATTATATCCCTCTAATCTGTGTCAGTCTATAATATTTCAATTCCCCATGGTATTTAAGTGCCAAATATTCATGGATTTTTAAGAAAAGTCCCTATTTTGAGGGATGATCTCCACTCTCTTGTCCACCCTATTGTTAGAGGGGGAGCTGTTTGCAAAGACTCCGCATCCTCCTGAGGATGAAGTGTGCAGCAGCTCCCAGACCTCGCGGAAAGTTAGAATTAAAGAGAATATGTGGAAATATGCCAAGTCACAGAATATGTGGATCCCTTTAATAACCTTAAATAGTCAATGAATCAGAGTGTAAAATCCTCTGTCACTTCTGAAGGGCATGGAATTAACTTGAGTTCCTCCTATGTTTATTGAAAACTTAACTCAAATTCAACAGAGTGTGAATATTCTCTATCCTGTGATTTTATCCATATGCTGTCACCTTCCCTTGTTGAGCCCAACTCTGTCTCAGAGCTTGTGCAGGGGGAGAGAGTCGGTGTAACTAAACCCTTGTAAGTTTCCCCACAGCTGCTGCTTATTATTACTCCCAAGTCAGCCATGTGCACCTGCTCAAGTGTGAAGGATGATTTGTGTTTGTTATTCCTTACCTCCCAGGGCAATAGGATTTTTCAGACCCATAGACAGTGATCTTCATGTCAACATGACAGATGCTTGGAAATTTACCACAGGCTCATTCTGAGTTTTGAATCTCTATTTGAAATGTCAACTGCAAATGTGTAAAAAAACAGGGTGGAGGGGAAAAAAAGAAATAAAAACAGAAGATCAGTCCTTGAAAACGGGGGAACTAGCAGAATGTTGAGTTGGTGCAGTATGTAGAAATTTGAACAAAGTGGTCCCAGAACTATGGAGGATAGAGATGGTAAAGATTGTCTAGTCTGTCTAATCCAGTCTATCCAGAAATGTATGTGGCACTCATCCCCATAGTATCTAAGGATCTACTAGAGGTCTGTCTACACTGCATTTTCAAACCCACTGCAGCGAGTCAGAGCCCACGTCTACAGACTTGGGTTCACATTACGGCACTAAAAATATCTGTGTGGACATTTGAGCTTGGGCTGGAGCTCAGGCTCTGAAGCCAGGGAGGGAGCAGTGTAGATGTACCCTAGATCATTTTGTCTGTACACTGCCCAATGGAGGGTTGTTCCCTCCCAGCACTATATGTTCTTTATCCAGTTGAGTTTCAGATCCCCAAACAGGCTTCCATCACTTCTTTTAGGAGGTTATTGAGCCGCCTAAAAAAAGGTTATTTTTCCTGAGAGTCATCATATATTTTCCTTTACTAAAAATTAACTTGCACCCATTTGTGTCTTAAAACAAATAAAAGGAACTGTCTTTGTACTTGCGAGCTCTTACTTTCATGTTGTAAATAAATTGACTAATTTGTCTACTGGGGAACAATTCTTTATACTATAGAAGAGACCTGGGTATCATAAATGAGTCAGACCCTCCATGGATCTGGCTCAGTTTCCAGTCCCACAAAGAACCATGATGTCATTTGCACCTCTAGCTGGGCCACTAGTTGGGAAAAATGTATTTGTGAAAATTGTTGAGAATTCTGAAGTACATTTCAAATCCACTATTTTCACCCCGTTTTCTTTGCAATTTCAGACCCCATAGCCAGGATCCACTTACTCAAGAAACTGAATAAATTCTGGACAAAAGCAGCTTATTAACTTATTTTTATTTGTCTATTTGAATGTATAACAAAGATAAAAAAGCATCTGTCCCATGCCTTAGGTGCTTCTGACATATATTTAACAAACAGAAGCAATGCAAAATAACAAATTCAGCAGCACAACTTCACACACAATCAAAATTATGCTACTAAAGACTCAGTATTCCGCTGTGATGTACGAGGGCAAACCTCTGTGCCTGCAGGAAGCCCCATTACCTTCAGAGATCTGTCCACATGAATCACACTGCAGGGCCAAGGCCTAAAATATTTATATTAAAAGGCATAATACAATTTATTCAAAAAGGGAACAGAAGCCATGCTTAAGTGACCAGTCATGGAGGTTTAATATCAAAAGATCAAATGTATAGTATGTTTGCAAACTTTTTGAAGAATCTACAGGCTAAAATTTGCTCAGGTAAACTCTTCATGAGACTGTTTTGAATTTCTGAGTTAAATACAGGAGCTAGAGGAAAATTTCCTGTTGAAAGATTTTTACCTGATTTTCTTTTTTGGCAAAAGAGAAATTCTTATGGAAAAAAATGTATTTTCATTGAATATTTTTGTTGAAAACCAAAAATGTTTTGGTTTCAAACTGAAAATTTTCAATGGAAACCTGAAAATCTGCAAAGAAAAATTATGACAAAAACAGTAACAAAATGTGTTTTAATTGAAATGTTTCATGAGAACAAAATATTTCCCAAACAACTCTGTTAAATACATCTGTTTGTCAGGAAGATCTGCCAACTTTGCACTCTGATCTTCCCCATTCATTATGCAAGGTGGCTCATGCTTTCTGGTACAGTGATTGGGCTGTCCATTAAAAGAGGCTGATATTGATGTTGGCAGGTCTAACTGTGGTTGGGACAGGAGTAATGGGGTCAAGGCTTCCAACATCCATGCAGAACCTTCCTAAAAAGCAGCCATCCACTATACAGATGTAAAGCCAGAGTGAAAGGTGGCACTGAGCTGATTTAATATTTTAGTCCTCGTCTCAAATTCAGGTCATCATGTTGCCAGTTCAGTATTGAAAATAGAACTGCTCTATGCCCTATGGGACTCCATGCTTTTCAAACCCAGAGATGGAGAAATAAAGTTCATTGCTTTCTTTCAGTTAGCCAGATGCTCCAGTGTTTTATACAGTGTGGTGGTTGGTTATTTTATGAAGGAAAATAGTGGCCAAATCACCAGTGAAATGATCAGCCAATACCTTTTCTGCTCCATACGCAATTATCTGCAAAATGAGGAGATTGGCTATAGCAACTCTGAATAACTCACCACCTTTGTGTGAGTGTAAACCCAGTCAGATGGCTGAACATATTAAGAAATGTTTTTGATTTACCCTTCATTGTGAATTCCTCCCTTTTTGTTGACTGTTCTGATTAACAACCATGATACTGCTAGAACAGTTTTCTTATTGCATAATAGTTGTAAATCAGAGCAAAGTCATTTTTTAAAAACTCCTGTAGTTATATAATGAGGGTTTTGTTTTGTTTTTAAATGGAGATGATACTGTGATTCTTAAAGGCTTATTTCACGTGGGATTCACATTGGGTTTCTTCCCAAGACGTACCCTATTCCACAGCTCTTTGCAGCCACTTGAGACCTTCCCTCAGAGCTGCCTCAAGAGTTGAGGCAGAAGAGGAGCTGCTCTGAGATTGGGTGGAGTATGAGGGGGGGAGAGAGAAGAGTGATGTGCTGCTGTTTTACTTCCCTTTTGCTTGCTCCCACTGCACCATAGTGTTTGAGAGATTTTGCTGCTATTTTTCTCAATCTGTCGGGTCCAAGTCAGTGGGCACCTCTTCATAACTAACATGTACATCGGGTGCCATGAGTTGGGAAGTCCTGGTATAGTGGACTGTGACAGGTCTTTTACAGCACAGACAAGGAATAAATGAAATGATTGTTATATAAAATAAGAGGAATAGGCCAGTGGAGTGCATTAATTTGCTCTTCCTCAGAACAAGGGGTTAGTGCAAAGTGCAACAAATTGTACCTGGATAAAAGAAAATGCTTGTATACAATTAAATGTTGGGCCTCACTGCTGCAAGATATTATTGAAAGAAATAGTTTAGGGACCGAAACATGCTCATTTTAATGTTACCTCAGCCTCCCCATCCATCTTTGCTTGTTTGTCTCATCTAGCTGTTAAATCTTGTCAGAAACCTAGATTGTAAGCACATTGAGGCCGGAGCACTCTCTTTTTTCCTGCATGATTTGTACAGAACCTAGAGTAATGGAGCTCTGATCCTTATTTGGGGGCTGCCAGTGTTCCTGCAACACAAGAATAGTAATAATAATAATTAATTATGGTAATCCTGCAAAGTGCTAGGCACCATCGACTCTCATTGGATTCAGAGAGAGGCTGCTCAGCACTTCACTGGAGATGCTCAAACCCTCACAGGACCAGGCCCTTAGTAAGAGTCAAAATGGACCAGACACATGAATAAGAATAATGTCTGCAGTTACTCTAGTTAGTGGGGGGAAATTCAGTGGCTTCAGTAAACGAATCAGCAGCCGAGAATCAGTTAGAAGTCTCTACCTTTAGTGATAGTATCGCGCAATTATGAGGGTTTTTTACATTCTTCTGAAACGCATAATATTGGCCACTTACCATAGACCATTTGTTTTGTTACAGCAATCCCTGTGTCTGTATAGTTTTGTTTAAACTGCACTACACAATAAGAAATTGTACTATGACACAACCTTAACATTGTGTCTCTTGCAAATGTATCCTCATCAAACTTCTCATTGTCTTGAGTGGCTTTCTAATATAACTACAACCACTACCTTGTTCTCCTCTGACAGGGATATACATATGTCAACCAGGAAGGGGAGTGTTGTGGAAAATGTCAGAAGACTATGTGTGAAGAGCAGAACTTGTGGTCTCGAGGGGATGTAGATGTCCGTTTGCATGAGGTAAGGTCGAGAGTTCCATGCTGCTAACAATGTGCTCAGTCCTCCTTGTTTAGGAGCTGGGACTAAAACGTTTTTCTCTTCTGGAGGAGAAGGGAAAATGTGCAGGTTGCTTATTGTGTAAACAGCTCAGCTGGTTGTCATGTCCATGTTTAGTTTATTGGGAGTAGTAATACCAGTTCACATCTTCAAATGCATGTTAAAAATTTACATTAAACCTTACCGTGCTTCTGTGTGTGAGACATTATTATGCCCAACTGAGGCATAGAGCGACTAAGGCTCCTTGTGCACTATGAGCGAGGGGCGTGGTTCCCAACTTGCCTACACATACTCACACACGCTCTAGAAGAGCCAGCACACATCTAAATAGCAGCGGAGCTGCGGTAGCACAGGGAGCAGCAGCGGGGCTCCTTGCTGAGTATACACCCACAGGGTGAAGTTGGATTTGTACTCAGCATGCCTATCCTGTGCCTCTGCTGCTGCTCCCTGTGACTACTATTCGTTCTCGTGCTGGCTCTCATTGAGCTAGCGCTCAGAATCACATCTCTACCTTGTAGTGTAGACATAGCCTGGGTGACGTGCCCACAGTCAAACAGCAAGTCAGTAGAAGAGGAAGGAATTTGTATCTTCCAGTACTGTGCTCAAACTACCAAAGTCTCTTAATCTTAGCCCAGGGCTACACTAGGGGAGGGGGGTCGATCTACGATACGCAGCTTCAGCTACGTGAATAACGTAGCTGAAGTCGGCGTATCGTAATCGACTTACCTGACCATGAGGACGGCGGCGAGTCGATCGCTGCCGCTCCCCCGTCGACTCCGCTTCCGCCGCTCGATGACGTGGCTTTCCGGAGCCGACGGGGAGCGCGATCGGGGATCGATTAATCGCGTCTTAACGAGACGCGAAAAATCGATCCCCGATAGATCGATTGCTACCCGCCGATCCGGCGGGTAGTGAAGACAAGCCCTTAATGTTTTAGGCTCAGTTAACCTGAGCCAGTTATAATGCACTTGGTTCAGACTTTACAGTCATAGATTGTATGACAAGAAAGGAACATCATGATCATCTAGTCCAACCTCCTACATAACACAGGCCATAGAACATGACATATTAATTCCTGCATCAAGCCCATAGTTTCTGTTTGAGCTAGTGCATCTCTTTAGGAAGACCTCCCACATATTAGTGACACTAAAAAAAAGGAACAGGAAGCCATTAAACTTTCCTGAATATAGGATAATCTATCCAAATAATTTACTCAGCAAAATATTCGCGTTTCCCCCTTGCCTTAAAAATAATTTATTGCTTGGCTGTAAACCAATAAGCCCTGATTCAGTAAAAAATTGAAGCATGTGTATAAAACTAATTAAAACCGATGAGACTTAAACCCATGCTCGGAGCTGGGCAACATTTTTTAAACAAATTATTTATTCACTGAAAAATGCAGTTTTGGGTTGAGCAAAACTATTTGCAAATTTGCCACACGTTGGCAAAATGAAAAATGGCAGGCCTAGAGTCACCAGCAGACTTAGGTGCCATTCACAAAAGAGGAGGAGGTATCCTCTTTATAGATCCATGGCTAGAGCACTCAGCTGGGATGCAGGAGGCCACTATTTCAACTCTCTGCTCTTCATGATATGGGTAGGGATTTAAACTTGGGTTTTCCCCCATTACAGGTGAGGGTTCTGACCACTTGGCTATGGGACATTCTACTGTGGGGCTCTCTCAGTTGTCCTGTTGAAGCTGTTCACTTTGTATAAATAATTAAATATTCATTGGAACAGGGACTGGAACCCAATTCTTCCCTCCTCCCAGATCAGTCCCCTGACCACAGAGCTGGGGCGGGGGCGCACCTCCATCACCTCTGGTGGTTTTGTGAATGGCATTTCTGAATTTCCTTTGCTTTTAATAAAAAATCAGTTTAAAATTGCCCAAATTAAAATGAAACATTTCATCTCAGGGCTCAAAAGTATTGATTTGTTTAGCCTGTAAAACTGATTTTGTGGGGAGTGTCAATCCAAAACTCTTAAAAAATTTTTTTTAGTTTGTCCAGCAAACCAAAAAGTCGATTATTTGGACAGTTCAACCCATGCTTAATTTTAAACATATATTCTAGTACTTTGCTGAATTGGGTCCCTGATGATTCTCCCCCAGACATTCTAATTCAAAATATTTTGGGTTTTTTTTAGCCTTTAAAAATGTAAACAGTCCTTGTTGCTTCTGAAATTTGACACAACACTGAGACAGCACACATGATTCTACGTTCCTGAAGTCCTAGAACTTTGTTATAAAACATGCAGCCCCAAAGCCTCAACATTCTTGCAGGATGAGCGCTGTTGAATAACAATGATCTGCTGTAAAAACACACACTCCCTTCTTGCAGATCAGGTGGAATTTAATGGCATCAGAGAGTTAAACTGCTAATGTCTGCTGTCCATAAACGTGGGGCGTGGAATGATGTAAACTGAGTTTTTCTTAGCTTTTGAAAGTCAACCACTAATACTGAAAAGAAGTGATTTTTTTTTATAGTGCTCAGTCAGTTCTGGTTGTAAACACCCACATCCACTGTTCAACATTTGAAAACTCGGAAGGACCATCTCTGTCCTTTGTACATATAAGATTAGAACTGTACTATGGATGGCTCAAGAGATTGGTACCAGGATACTGACCACCGTGAACACTTATTCTTCTGTAGGTTGTCCACTCAATCTATCTGAGGTTAGATGCGACCTAAAGATATTACCATGTGAAGTCTGTGCAGTGGACTGTTTGAACTGAGTAGCTGGTGTCAGTGTGCTTCAAGCAGGACATCACATTTGGATGTTCATGGGCACACTCAGTGATGCCAGGGACTAAATGGGGATGGAGATAGAGCTGGGCAAATAACAGATTTTTCGGTTTGCTGGCAATTCCAAAAATCTGAAAAATAAATCCGTTTTGGGTTGAACTGAAAACAAATGTCAGGGTTTTTAAAAACATTTTCAGTGAATCAAAAAGTTGAAAAAAACCATTTTGGGTTAAACACAACATTTCAATTCAACTTCAAGCATTTTTAAAGTTTTTTTTTTTAAATGCATGAAATTTCAAAACAAAAGTCCATTTGGAACTGAAAAATCAAAATGTTTTATTTTGAAAATGTCAAGACAAAACTGCTTTGTGACAAACAATGCAGATCTGGTGACAGCTCTAGATGAAGAGTGAATTCTCTCTCTCCCCACTAAAAAGGGTGTCTCAGGGTTGAAGCACATTTCCGGGGGATAGTAAGAAGAAGCCAGTACTGTGGTTACCCCTGCTGCACTTGTTGTCTGCTCAGAATAACGTTTTATTTTCAGCACCACAATAAGTAGAATTTCTTTGTGACTGTTCCAGAGAGTTCAATAGTAAATGAATAGCTGGAAAAATGTAATTAATAATAAAGGAAAAAGCCCAGACCCCATTTACATGTGCAGCAGATATCCCACTAGTCTGCAAAACAAGGTGGATACTGCTTTTCTTTTTCCTTTCATTTACGTATTTCTTCAGCCTAATCGTTTTGTTCTGCTCTTAACCCTGCGAGCCTTGGCAAGCCTCTGCCTGCCCTAGTAGCATTAAATTGCCTAATCCTGTGCAGCGGCTGGGGATCAAAACAGTAGGGAAGGAAAATAGTAAGTTAAAAATATTAGAATGCTATACCTTCCATTCCTCCTGCTTCTCCTCCTCAGTTTAAAACAGATTTGCTAAACCGCTTCCACTGTTATACATATTGCTGTCTACAACTATTCAGTGCTAATTCTTCATTGCGTTTTTTACAAAGAAAATCAGCTTCTTTCCTTACTACTACTACTACTACTACTAATTAATAATAATTAATAAATAATAAATAATGCAACAGCTCAAAGTCTTCACCTCTCACATTTTAACTGAGGGCAGTCCTACGTACCAACATCATTCTCTGCTTTACAAATCAAGCTTTCAAAGAAACATGCTGTCATCTTCCACTGCATCTGCTATTTTTTACTGCCCTAGATAAACCATAGAATCCATATATACTGATGTGTGTAACTGTGTCTCTTTCCACCCATTAACACTGAAATAACTCATCGGGTGACAGAAAAAGGTGGACTGACTTTCCCAGTGTCTCATACATTGAAGGTTGATGGTTTTGTTAGTATTAGACAATGAGAGCCCGATTGTCATTTACACTAGGGCCCCTTGACAACACTCTGGCAGTAAATTACATGTACACCCACTATAAAGACCCTTTATGCTGCCAGATTTGAGTATTTATCAGCCTTTTTTTCTAATGAATATTTTTAATGTGGACATATTTTGCAATGAGTTCTACCTTTATCTTCTATCTGCTAGAACCAAGGTGATTTTTCACAACCGAAAAGCCACAAACTAAAATAGCTCATGGTCTTTAATCTGTAATTATGAGGAATGATTTATTATGTATTTATTTTAATTTGATTTTTTTAAAAAAATGTACCACATCATGTGTGTCATAGTGAATGGGGAAACAGCATTTAAAAAAAAAAATCTTGCAAGGGGCTTGGCTCTTCCTCATCTCCCATTAAGAATCACTTCCATTTCTAAAGCTAGACACGTGCTTGGGTACCTTCCTGAATCAGGGCCAATGTCACTGGGAGTTAATCTCCTGGCATTCTTACAGGACTGAGCCCGTTAGGTCTTTCCCAAGAAGTCAAAAGAAAGAAAAATGTTCCCCAAATATCTCTATTCAGAGAATACATTCAACAGCTCTCAGAATCCAAGGCGCTCACACATTGCTGCGGCACCCATCACTTGGTGTTTAGTATCAGTCTTTTGCTTTCTTTGCTTGTTCTTCGCACAGAAGGGAAGTCAATTTTGTCTTCAGTTCCCTTCCCAAGGTTCTGAAATGATTCTTAATTATAGTCAATCTTCCTTCACTGTTGGTGTTTGGGCCAGTGTGGATGACAGTCACAGTGGGAAGTCCCAGTTCTATCTGGCACCCTTATGTATGATAGCTATAATAGTATTCAGCATTTGTATAGTGCTTTAGCTCTTGAAAGCATTATATAAACATTAACAATGTTAGATTTCAGTGAGCCCCAGAATCCCATGGTTCATGGTTTCAGTAGGCAAATGTGGGATTGCACAGGGCCAAGACTTTGGCCTGGACCCTGTCAGCACCTCCTCCCATCATGCAACTTTTTTCTGGCCTGCTGTGGCATCCCTCCCTACCAGTATGATCTTGAGGGTCCCACTCTTTCTCACCGAGTGACAAGCACCACCATCTGTATCCAGCAACAAGGACCTGACCCCTTTCTTCATTCACAAATCCTTTCTGTCCAAAATATGTTACCAAAGTCTGCCTCTGTCTCTGTAAGTCTGAATTCCCACAGAGCCCCCTCAGAAACAGACAAATCTGCTATAGTTACTCTAAATTCAGAGCAGCCACTAAGAGCAATTTTTTAAGTTACATCTAGTAAATAATCCCCCTACACACATTTTTCATGCAGTTAAATTTCTCCTAAACCTGTCGCTGTCACCCCTAAATTCTGTAATCTATTTAGCAGTCTATTCCATGACCTCACAGTCCACACCAAGATTTAGGGAGAACTGTGTGGTGACAGCAGGCTACCATGGGCCTTGCTGAAAATGCTGGGAGTTAAAGCACAGGGAATAACTGCTTAGGTCTGTGTCCAACAGCTTAAATAGATGGTCACTTTGGGTTTGTTATGGTACCCCCTCCTCTATCCACTGCACAAACACTACCAACTCCTCCTAACCCTTTTGCAATCTCCCATGCGTAGGTCGGCAAAGAGTGGCGATCCCCCTTCAGCCCTTGCATTATCAACAAGTGTGTCCGCATGAACGATGAAGTTTTTGTTGAGAAAAGGAACGTGTCGTGTTCTCACATGGATGCACCCACCTGCCATTTAGGATATGAGTTGCGCTGTGACCGAATAACAGATTGCTGTCCCTCCTGCCGGTGCGGTAAGATTTCACAACCGGCATCATCAGAGGATTCGGGTTCTGTGGCTCCCTCACTGATTTTGTACATCTCATTAGGAGCTTACAAAAATGCATGTTATGTAAACAAATTTAATTTGAAGTTGTCCTTTAATATTGTGAATACAAAAACTGCAGCACCTTCCAGACAGTAGCAAACAGCCCTGGCTTTAGTTGAAGAAGAAATTCAAATTTGATTAGTTACAGTGACCATGTTATTACTTCCTCTTTCCAAGTCACTCTCCTTATCATCTGCCTCTTAACTTGGCTTACAGAAATACTCGTGCGAGAAGCTGTGAGGATAGGAGTGGGGGAGAGCAGTGAGAGTGAGGAGAAAAGGAGAAGAGTCTACCACTGATAGTTGCTCTATCAGGGGATCTTCTGTAAGTGGGAAGCCTGAACTGTAGGTGACTTCATGCTACATATTTGAAAAAATAGGCAGCTAAGGAAGATTCAGAAGGGGAGTTCAGGACAGCACTGCCAAAATTAGGGCCTCTGGCAGGTATCCTGTATGGGTAGGGCCAAATCTTGCCATCTTCATGCAGGGACAGCTCCCATCGACATCAGTGGACATTGTACAAGGCATGCAGGATCAGGGCTATAATATATAAAACCTATTGTAGTGCCATAGGTAACACTAATAAGTATATATTTTCTTTTCCAGAACCTGTGAATGGTTGTGTTCTGAATGGCACCGTTGTTGGGGTAAGATAATATTCTTATGTCAAATGCCTCTAAGATATTTAAATATTTTAATAAGAATTTGTAGAGTATAAATTAGGTACTATGTAGATACCATTTACAGACTCACCTTCCTCAAACTGAGACTTTGAAAGTGTGGTCTCATGGGTAGACACTGGACCGGGGCTCAAGGGATCCAGGTTGAATTCCTCGCTGTGCCACAGATGCCCTGTCTGACCTTGAGGACCTCTTTGGATACTGTGATGATGTGGGCCTTGTAAATACTTTCAGACCACCACAGTCACAGGAAACAGATTGTGAGAAATATGCCGATAGATGATCCTTGCTCATTCCAGAGAAAGGAGAAACTTCCCTTGCCCCACCCAGAGGTTAAAGCAGTTTCAGATGGGAAGGAAAGCACTCACCACAGCATCTGAGGGGAGAGGGAACTCCCCTTTGCTTTTAGTGCTTCTCACTACTTGACCCCATCTCACCCTCAAGATCCCTGACAAAATGCCATGAGAGAAAATTCCTTCTCGACCTCCTCACATCTAGTGGCTGGTTTAACCCTATGCATGACAGTGAGAATGATCAGAGTTAAGCATCTGAGCTCATGTGTACCCAAAGCGATCTTTGGCGAGTCCTAGCAGTTGTCCATTGTTTTCTTAAATCCATATTCTGGCGGTATGTCTAGTAACAGAGAATTCCAAATATGCTGATCGCCCTCGAGGGGAACAAGCCCCTCCATGCATTTAACCTAAACTTTAATCTTTAAATTCCAGGAGTGTCCATACATTTCCCTTTTGCTGCTTATTTAAAATATAACTATCCCCAAATCTCTGTGGTACCTACTACACACTGCAATAAGAACCCTTTTCAGTCTCTTGGTCTTCATGTAATGTATGCATAAACTTGTCATCTGATCAGAACTACAGCCCTGTCATCATAACATTCCTTCCTTCTGCGCAAGAGATTTCCTTCCCTGCAGAATGAAATCCACAGAGGAACACAAAATTTCTGTCAGCACATTGTGGGATGAGTTTTTAAGTTGTAATAGGCTTCCTTTCTTTGATTCCAATTTACCTTCTCTAGAATATATGGATCCCTATCGGGATTTATAGTGTCCAAACCTGGCTGCAATACTCCATGCAGACCCTAATAATGGCCTTAGGTCATGTAATATAATAATTACATTCTCATGCATTCTAGGATGCCTACTGGCCTTCTGTGCTGCAACTAAACAATGCATTTACACCTGCATGTTGTTTGCTAGCCTGAACCTGAAGCCCCTTGCATGAGTGGCTCATCTTCGTTCTTTACCCAGCAACATACAGATTTGTCTTACAATTTTTTATCCAAAATGGATTACTGTTCTATATGAGAATCAGCCATTTATTTAATCAAACGTGGTCTTAACTCGGCAATGTGTGCGGAGGGCTTAGGTGACACTGGAGTGTTGAAGAGGCTTTGTGCTGGCCTTTTGCAGAGCCGACAGTGGTACCTTGTATGAGTATTCCCACAACACTCTCTGAACTCCCCATGTCCTGTCCCAGTATGCAGAATATAAAAGTTGAGACAGATATTCTGGGGTCACTGTTCTGTGATTGTTCCAAAGTCCTGGTCAGGAATCAAAATGGGGTATCCCCAGGACATTTATACTTCCTGGATTTCAAAACTTTATGCTGGGAATACAACCACTATTTAAAAATAGGCTTCATGTTTCATTTTGTATCAAGGGAAAACTTCCTCCATTAACTCATTCGGTGAACAGGTCCAAGTTTGGAATCTTTCACTACAGATCTGTTAGATTATTGTGGCCCTTTGTTTTTCCTTAATCCCTTTACATTTCTGTTTTGTATCTGGTTACCAATATTATACTCCAGTAGGTCTGTGGCACTCACTCCACTGTTTTAAATAATGCTGCAGGCTTTAAATGCAGACTTCCAAGCAGGTGGCTGTATTTACCAAATGGAATTAGCTGTAACACTCATCTGTTTTCCCAGGCTTTTATTGAGTGTCATGTCTGAGGGAGACTAGAGTAGTTTTTAGCTTTATGGGGGGTTATTTTGGTTGCATTAGCTAACAGTAGGTTAGCAGATGCTGATGTTTTATTATAAGTTTGTCTAGAGAATATTTGATAGGTGTATTCTACAAATGGAAAAAAAAATCAGTTCCTTATTTTACTCAGTTCCCCCACACTGTAAGCTCCGTTCATCGACAGAAAGGTACTGTCAAGGCCCATTAACATGCTGATCCGAGAAGAAATTTTTATACACGTTACAGATGGTGCTTATGTTGCAAACTTTGGATCCTGATAGAAACTTCCCAAAAGTTTGGGGGCATTAGTATCTGGGCGTGGGGGAGGTTCCAGCTTGTCTTTAATAATGTAACCCCAAATTTCTCCTCCCAAAATAACACTGATTTCAATATAAATTTAACTTCTTGCTATTCTACAGAAAAATTTAATTCCTAGCACGTTGGAATTTCAGAACTTTCATGAGCTCCTATGGGGAGTCTACAGTTTAGTACATTATACCCTGTATACTGAACTTTCTAGTGGTTTCCTCCATACTAAATATGATGCAAAAACCTAATGCTACTGAGGCACTATGTATAATACATTAGTCATTTACTTCAAGAAGCCTGAGTCAAATATGAATAAGGTCATAAATGGCAGAAATTTAAGTATTTTGAAGCAAGTCACCAACACAAAAACATCACACAATGTTGAATAACTGGTGGGGGTGGGGCAACGGGGCAGGTTTCAGGACATAACAGGAAGTAGAGCAAGAATGATGTTGCAATTCAGGATTGACTACTTCTGTAGGACCATGTATTCTGTTTAGGTTCTTGTACTATGCTCATCACTGTGATATCTGAGCACCTTCCAGAGTAAAGAATAATCAAAAAGACTAGTGTTTTCCACATGACATTTCCTTGTGCTCTTACCCCACAAGGAAAAGTTCTGAGTGTGGCTTCATGCCTGGATCCACCAAGTGCTATTATCTGCTCAGATTTATGAGCTTGAACATTCACTATAAAAGGTTAAAATGAGAGGGGGAGAAAAGGTCCTGCCCCAAGCCTTCAAGCTTGAGTTGGTAAAGTGTTATACATCCATTGGTTTGTACTGAGGAGGATTAGAAGGGGACGTCGTACTGGTACTTCCACCCCCACTATAATCTTTAGCCCAGTATTTAGCTCACTCACCAGGGATGTGGGAAGCCCAGGTTTTAATCCCTCCTCTTGAGCAGCAACTTGAACTCAAATCTCTCCCCTCCTAGGTGGGTACCCTAACCACTGGGCTAACATTATAAGATTGGTGTTGCCAAGAATCTAGCCCCAAACTCTTTTTTGTGGCTGAAACTATTTGGTGAATTTGTGTCAACTTCACAAATAGTTTTGGGTGGATGGAAACTGCATTTTTCAGTGAATAAACGATTCATCTGAAAAATTTCACCCAGCTCTCTTCGTAACTTGATGAACTTCTCTTCCTAGCGAGCTTGATGGCACTTTAAAAAAAAGTGAACTCTTGATGGTTGGCTGCAGATAAATCAGCTAGTTAGGAACAGCCTCCTTCTGTTGTGTCTGTGTGATGATTCAAACATTGGGTCTCTGAAGCTGGGGACAGAAAGGTTTTGGTTGCTATCCTCAGTCCAGAACAGTATTGCAAGATTTAATGAGTCAGTTTCAAGCTAAGGTGAAGTTGCTTATTCTCTTGAGTTTTAATAGATGATCACTCAACATTGAAAACTGATTCTAATGTTTCAGGTCGGGAAACACCTGATGTTGGACCAATGTACGAATTGTCAATGTAGCCTTCAGAGGGGGCAGCCTATGAACTACAAACTGACCTGTAGAAAAACCACCTGTGAACCCTGTCCCAAGGTGAGTGGGAATGCTATGATCCCGGACTTTCCTGACTGTGTGAATCTATGCAGTCGTAAGGTCACCTCACCCATTGCATGCACCCCAATCTCAGCGTTTACTGGGTCCACTGTCCCCCTTCCCGAAAGTCTTGCCAAGGAAGAGTGCAGTATGGTCCTGTATCTTTCTGCATCTGTGTCAGAGGTGACATCCCAATTATGCTGTAAAGCCCCAGTTCAGGAAAGCATTTAATTTTTCACTGTGCTAAGGTCCACAAGTCTGTTACAATGGGTACTTCAGCCTGATTGCAGTTTGTGGGCTGAACTAGACTTTCAGTCACTAGCAGCAGGCAATGCCCATGCCCTGAAGTTCCCCACAGTTTTATCTGCCCCCACAGCAGCTGGCGCCTCAGCCAGACCTCTCTGCTGCAAAGCTTTTCTGAGGAAAATTCCAAACTTTATTTCAAATTCCTGCCTAACAATTCAGCGTACTAATGTGTCTAATTCCCAGCTGCTTCCCTGGGCTGTATTTGCCTTTTGGGGAAATTGTCCCCTCAGCTCCGCTTCCCCTCAGAGGCTTTTGTGGCAGCTGGTGCCCATACAGGGAGAGAGCTAGGCTGAAAAAGTCACAGGCAAAAAGAAAAGTCCATATCTCCTGTTTTCACTCCCCTTATTGAGTATTTCACTGGGAAGCTTGGCTGGTTCTGTGGGCAGAGTGCAGTTCTCCATTTCAACTTAATCCAGCCGGGGTTGCCTCTTCCCCCCTTTCCTAGGTAGGAAAGAAGCCAGCAGGATTGGAATAGTTAACTTTAGGGGCAAGCAGATCCTCCTGACTCATCTGCATGAGGGGAGTGATGCCAGAAGGACAGTACACCAGATGGAAAATTGTGCCTGAGTCCTTATAGCCCACACCAGTAGCTGCCCTCTTGACTGCAGAGCTCGACTGCCTCCTCTGTTTGGACACAGATGGAGGGGCATGACACAGCATGGACAATGCCAGTGCCAGAGGGCGTAGAACAAGTGGGCTGTAACAGGCCTCTTGGCCTATCATTTCTGTCTTTCTAGCCTCCATTTTATAAGTCCAGAAGATTCATCAGTAGTCACCAGACCAGATTCAACCTGGTGTCACTACGGAAGAGAAACATAGCTATCTTTCTCGGTGATCAGGGACTTGACCTTTCTAACTGGGGGAGATTTTTACCTCACGGAATGACTACCTCACTTTACAAGCCATTCACAAGCAGCCAAGTCTGGGCAAGTACTGTCTCAGCCTCCCCTCGGCATGAAAAAATCTCAGACTAACGAAAAACAAACAAAAAATTAGGTACTGTCATCTGACACGCTAAGTGCTTCCTCATACAGTCAGAAGCAATTCCGACAGGGGTATTGCAATTATGGTCATTCTCCATCTACAATGCCCACTGCCTTTTTCATGGCGTCTCCCTGAAAAAGATAGTGGGACACAGATCTGTTCCACTTAGATATAGCTCCATGGCTTTTGCCCTTGAGATCAGATGTGCAGGCAAATCAGTTCCCAGTTCTCTTACTGGGAAACTTTATGGAAAGCTGAGACTATTCACGGAGTCAGAAAAGAAGATTTACAATTTTGGTTTCTGCTAGATATTTTAGAACAGAATACAGGTCCCATGGCAAAGTGAAACAGTACCTGAAGTACAACAAAGGAGATTAGCACTTGGCAAGTGATAGCTAGAAGAAGTGCAGAGTGCTGAAGCAATATTCATAGTGGCCTTCATTTGCCCCAAATAATTCTGCATGACTCCCAGCCTTCCCTACCTGGAATTAGACCTCTGATTGCTGCCACCTTCTTTCAGTTTGGAAGCAAATGGCTGCCTATAACGTGTGTCAAAATATGGTGACTGGACATTGTTCAAAAATACTCTATAGAGTTATGCAAGAATCACAGGAACAGCCTTGTCCAATTCCTTATCTCAGGCAGCCCAGGGAAATGCCAGGAATATAGTTTCATTTTACTTCAGATCAGAGTGATATAATTCATTCCACATCAAGGGCTGTTCTTTATCCCATTTCTAGCCTCAGAGAGTCCATAACTAATGGAGCAGGGTGACACATCAAAATAAGTTCTTAAAGGAGCTTTATCTTCACATTCCCATTTAACCATCACACAGACAATTCTTCCATTTTGCAGATGAATGTCACCTTTCACCCCCGCACCCCATTCCAGTCATTTCCATTTGATTGTACATGTGCTTCCAGGGACTCTTTCCAGGATTGTAGTAGCAATAATATTGGCATTTAGGAAAAAGGAAATTCACTTTTATCTCTTTCTGGACAATTTTTCTGATCAGGGCTCTGTACAGAGAGAGTGAAACTAACACATAGACTGTGATGGTTTCTGGAGTATCTTGGATTTGTGATGAAGACAGACATATAGTTCCAGGGGAGTCAAATGTAGACCTGGGCTGAGGATTAATCCTATTGGGTGCAAGACTAAGCAGCGTAGAACCTGAATGCAAAAGTATCTTCATTCATTGTAAATCAACATGGTGAGCTAATGATAAACCTCTTTCCATCTGGAAACAACAATAAAATGCTCTGTGGCCTCTTCATCTGTCAGCACCCAAGATGCAGTGTGACAGATGATCTCTTGCAAAGCTGGACAAGGTCTCTGCTATATGCTTACCCAGGTCTTCCACTGCCCCCAAAGGGCTGATCAAAAGCTAGGAAGGCGAGAACAGCAATAATATTGTTTATGTCTTTCTGTTGGAAGAGGCTGTGGTTCTTGGGACTTACAAACCTCACATTGGACCTTCCGATGTCTCTACCTTACACAGGAGGTATTGCAATAGCCATTCCTCCATTCAGCACCAGACAGGTTCAAGGTAATACTTGGATGAAGTGATTATCACTCATGGACACTAAAAACAAGTCTACAAATGTAACTTATTCTATTGGACAAACAAGGTCCATAGTTTAACTAGTGCATTAAGCAAGTGACCTATGACCTTGAATTCCTCCAGGAGGCCTCTAATGTGGCTGAACGAGAGTGTCCAAGCAAAAGGTAAAATCTCCATCCTATGATGTTCTCAGTATGTTCAAGAAAAGGAAGTTTTGTACAATCCCCAACATTAAATGCATCCTTAGGGCAACTACCCTAATTCTAGCCCCTCAATGTTATAGAACACAACCTGAGAACCTCATTCTGGTCCTTACAGCACTAGCCAAATTGAACCCCTGTTGCAGGGTCATTATATTTACTATATTTTTAAAGTAGATTTCCTTATATCTGTTATCTGCAATCAGATGAATTTATGTAGTTGGGAACTTGCTTGCATCAGACCAAATATTGTACTTTTAATTTGGACAAATAGCTCTCACAACTGTCATCGCATTCATTCCCAAGTTTAATTCAGGAAGTGTTCTTCTGTTGAGCAACAACGTCTAATCTGTAGGAGCGCTGAAAGACTTGTGGCAGAGAACTCACATCATCTGATTTGACATCTGGTTGTTGGCCATATGGCCATCAATACATAAATTCACCCCAGTCTACATATTGATTATCTAATCTTTAGCCAATGTCATTTTTAGGTAGAATTCTTCTCCATCCTTCAGTGCCCAGGGAAAGATAGAGGATACATAATTTACCTCATTGTGGATGTCCACATTTAAAGAATGATCCTGCTTTCTACCCTGGAGGCATACTGCTGTAAAAATCCCATTGTAATGGATCTATAGATTTTAGCACAATGAAGAATAGGAAAATATCTATGCTTACCTAAATTTTCATTTCTTGGAGATCCAGTCCACCTTGGAGACAAATGGAGCATCCAGAACAGAGGTGGAAATTGACATTGACTTGGGTTTGTTTCATTAGGGGGAATTTCCCATGCTCTTCAATAGAAGAAATGGTTGTGCTTTTTCCTCATAGTTAATATAATCTGTAAATTAGGAAAGTAGAATGGAATTTTCCTGCCTGTCGACGTTGTCTCAATAGGAGCCAATTTCAGGGGTTTGGGCATACCCCCATTCCCATACCTATTGTAATGAGCTCTGTGGGCCTTATTTCTCAACGAAAGGAAATTTTCATGTACACCCAGATGAACTCTTTTAGTCCCACTGAAGTCAGTAGGTCTCACACACATGCTTCGGTGCTTTCCTGAATTGGGACCCTCTGTTTCATTCTAATTCCACATTAAAAGCCATTGTCATAAGGAACAAATCACACTTTAGAGTACGTGCTCTCAACAAGGTATCAACCTATGATCAGCCATTGAAATGATGTAAGTAAATGCAGCGCTTTGGGAAGTGCTGCAAACTACAGTAGAGTCTATTCATCGTTTTATGTTATTTTGTGAACCATTCTAGGTGCATTTTAAACTCAAATTTTTGAAGCAGATAAATTGAGAGGTTAGCAGTTCACCTAAATAATAATAAAGAAAGTAGTGTTTTTTCCGATGGTTTAACGGTTACTGTAAAAACATAAATGTTTCCTTTTAAAACATTTGTTTAAACAAACATGTGGATAACATATATGTATTGGCTCATCCAGAAAGTGTTTGTTTGTCTTAAAAATGTTCAGCTCATCACAAGCAGCTGTTGGTTAAGTTTAGTAGCTGGAGAAGTTGTAGTGGGGACTTTTATTGTCTTCCTACGTTAACTCAATTCCTTTCTGGTTTTCTCTACCTCTTTCTTTCCCATAACCTGACTTCCCTCCCATCCACTGCTGACTGATCTCTCTCTCTTCTGCTCCTTTCCCCCTCCTTAACTTCCTTCCCATTCACCACTTCTCTTTGTCCCCCTACTTTATCTGCCAGTTTCTCCATCCTTTGATTCTCTCTCCCCACCCCTCTCTCTGCTATTCTCACCATTTCCTCCTCCTCCAGTCCACTCCTCCATCTCTTTCCTTTACCTTTACGTTCTCATCCCACCTTTCTCTGTTCCATACTTCAGTCTTTCACTCTGGCCTAATCTCTCCTTCACCCACCTTCCCTTCTTTTATACTGTCTACCAATCTCCTGGCCCGTTTTTTCCTCGTCTAGGTTTCTCATGCATCTTTTCAAGTTGTGTTGGCTTAAGGGAGAAGTCTTGCCTGATGCTGCATGCAAGGTTCATATGGCACATGCAGCATTTTAGTCACGTGTGCTTCATGGCCCTGATCCAGCACCATAATTTTGCCATTGATGTCAGTGGACACAGGATCAATCAGGCCTGCACATATTATACAATGTAACATACATGCAGCATCCATATAGTATACCACACAATAACAGCACAAGAGATAATGTCAAGCTTTATAACAATCATTTAACTAGACCATGCCCATCCAAGACTTTTAGAGATGTTTTGATTAACGTAATTTTGTTAATTGCGTATCCAAAACTTACATTCAGTCTGTGAGCGAGGGTGGAGGGGTCCAGAGAACCAGAAAAATGCCACAGCGAATTTACTTGCATTGTAGAGCTACAGGATGGAAGAAGTCAGTGGTTCCTGCTGTGGGAGATGTGAGCCAACTTCTTGTGGTATCAGGTTGAGAGATGGAAGAATCCTATATCTGAAGGTCTGTTTTAAGCATACTCATTTTTGTTGACTAAGTTTAAATGTCATCCATGCTTTTAATTGAGGCTACTGGTGCACCTATTATTTTGCCCCTCTTCAGTTAGATAGTTAGACAGCAGCTGCAAACACCAATATTTTCAAAGAAATTAGAGATGTGTGAGACCAAAGGTCCCATGTTTTTGATTAAATTCAAATGCATATGAACAAGACAGGAACAAATAAAGGTTAGTACAACATATGAATCCAGCAAAACTTTCCCTGGATTGATGTTTGAATTCAATTGCCCTGTTGGTAATAGTTTAATACATGTTCATCATTCATTTCATTAACTGACTAGCAGCTATTGGAAATGGACCTGGGGCACTCCCTTAAACACCAGAGGCTCTTTGCTTGTTAAAAAGCTGGCAGCGTGTCTTAAGAAGTAGCATGTACGTACCTTTTTTCATTAGTTCGTTTAGGTCTAATTTTTGATCTTTTAAGAATCTCCCCTTGGTAACTAAGGTTAAATATTCATATATATGTTTTCCTCAAAAGAGAGAACACAAAGCTACAAACGTAGGGTCAAATCCCCAAGCTTGTTGCTCACATTTTACTCAGTCCAGCAAAACTCCCCTTGGAGACAATGGGAATTTTGCCAGAGTGAGGACTCAGGCAAGGACATCTGTTTTTGGCACTTAATAAGGCCGCAGGGTACGTGCTTTCTCACATGTCTGCAGAGTACCATGCACATTGATGGCATCATATAAATAAATAATTAAAACTGGAATACACACAAATATATTTAGCAAAGTTTTCCATGTTTTGTAATCCTCCCTGCTGAGGCATATTAGCTGAATGACAATGAAATAACAACAATAGTCAAACTTTATAGTTTCCTGAAAACTGTGGCCTTCCAGGTTGTTTTTGTGCTAAGCTAACAGCTCTTAAATCTTTACAGCCGAATGAGACAGTTCACGATGGCTGTGACAGTCATTATTGTAAAGTAAATGAGAAAAGGGAATTTATCTGGGAAAAGCGAATCACTGGCTGCCCTCCATTCGATTCCAGGAGATGTTTGGCTGAAGGAGTAAGTAGTGAAATGGGTCCTGCTTGCATGTTTCCGAATATATACTTTCATGTTTATGGGGCTTTATATAAATCCCGTATGTGTATTAGGGATGGGTAACCTAAGCTTCCACCTTACACCTCAGCTAAATTGAACCCAAACCGTTTTTTTAGGTTCCGATTTTTTTTTAAATTTTAAATAATAAATGTCATAGGCTCCTGCATATCCTGGTTTCAGATGTGACTGTAATAAACATGGGAAAAGCTGATCTTCCAGTATTTCCAGCCCATTCAAAGCCAGGAAGTGCTGGGGACCAGAGGGGGAACGCTGATCTCATGATGTTCTTAGTCCAGTTTTCAGAGCAAAGAGGTGTGGAGAAGCATCTGATCTTTTGGAGTCTCAGTGGACCTGAAACTCCAAACTTTGTGTTTCATCCCTCACTAACGTGCATGTGTGCATACGATGTAGGGGCAGATTCTGGCTACTCTTGAGTATGAAGATGGGAGGAGGATGCAGATAGACTGCTCCCCTTTGCTTAGGGAGCAGTCTAAATCCAGGTGCTTGCACTCCCTTAGTGCAATAACATGGGGAGTGGTAGCATGGCTGGACATGCTAGACCCGGACCCAAGCCTTTCTGCATTGCCTGAGGCCAGCCTTGAGTTGGGGTGTGGAATGCAAGCTATAGTCTTTTAAAGTATATAGCAGTTGCTGCTACTGCAGGTTTCTGCCTGCCTGTGTCTATTTCTTATAACATGGCAGTGGGTAGTGAGGCCACAGGGAAGCCCACCCTATATAGTGGATTTGTCTCATACATGCACAAAGTAAACAGCGATTTTGAGACTGATTATTCAGAAAGACAGGTCTTCCATGAAATCTGTACTCCTTTTTTGCTGTCACTACTGCACATACCTCCATAAACTGGAGTAGAGATATACAGAGGAAAACTATTTGAAAAATAATGGGATATGCCCCAAGCCATAGACTGAGTATATTATCTCCCTCTGGTGGTCTCATTTTCAAACCAAAGGATAATAGTTTGCTTTTTAATTGGAAAGTCCCACTATTCAGCTCTCGTTTTTTTAAAATAAATTTTCAAAATTTATCTTGGACCTAAATATTTTCCTATTCAGTTCCTGACTCACAAGTTCAGGTGACTCTCTGAAGCAGGGTCGGAGATCCAGTGGTAACAGTGGCAGCCATTTTAAAGAAACGTAAATGAAAATATAATTACATGTGCCCCATTTTTAACCCTCAGTAACACAGAAAGTCACCAGAGTTATGGCTCCAAAAGGTAAAAATTGGTTTGTACAGCTAATGACATTCAGGTGTTATAAGATAATGATGCCCTAAGAGCAATATCAGTTGGTTGTGTGGAAAAACTTTAAAGCTGTTTAATATTCCTAAACTTTAATGGTGTCAAATGGTAGGAAAATTAGTATTTCCGCAGACTTCTATTATATGTATAACACAGGAACATAGTTCATAACTTCTTCTTATAGAGAAATTGAATACAAGTCTGACTATTTTTAGATGTGTGTGTAAATATTATTTGTGCCTAAACTGCAGTATGTGTTCTCTCTTAGGGTAAAATTGCAAAAATTGACAATACCTGTTGTGAAACATGTAAGTAACTATGCTACAAATGTCTTTCTTTTACAACCTCTCAAAATATAGTTTACTACATAAGTCATGTTTTTCATTTATGATATGGGTACAGTAAAAGCGAGCTAGTTCAAAAAATCCAAACAAATATCAATGCTGATTCACATATTTTTGTGACTAAAATCACCAAGTTTGTCTCACTGTGACTTGTGTGGTCATATTATTTGTGATTGTTTAGACAACAGCAGGCTATGCCTAGAAAACGTTGGCAAATCCCCAAAATTTCACACATTTTAGTATGAATAATCAGTCATTCCAAAATTTATTATGAATGTTTATTATTCATCATTCATTATTTTCCTGATTAAATAATTTCAGCAATTTAGCCAGAGAGCAGGAACAGCTCCACGCAAACTGGGTGACCAATCAGTCAACCCGATATTGAATATATGAAGCAAATGGTTTGTGAGTACTCAATAGACTTAAAATTATTTAGTAAAACAATCCAGTGAAAACTGAAAACTGAATAATAAATATGGAAATCATGATCTGTTCATGAATAATTTAATAACCAGAAAATGAGATAAATTCATAACAAGTGTGTATTCATAATGACTAGTTTGATTGGGTCTCAAAATAAACAGTTTGGGCCAATCCTGCAAACCCTTAGTCATGTGATCCTTACATAAATAATGCCATTCATTTCAGCTGGGATATGCCAGAGGGTAGGGTTTATTTGCACAGATAAGGGTTGCAGGATTGTGCTATTAACCCCAAACTAACCTTTCAATATTTCTATGAATACAAAGGCTTTAAATTTGCAACTTTTCAAATAAATTGGTGAATAATTAAGAAGTTATTTTAGCTCTTAACAAAAAAAGACTCTTTTTTAAGGTCAAAATGTCAGCACCTTGTGTGTCCTCTGTTCTCTCTCTTTTATTTGTTCTGGGCATGTGCTAATAAATAAAAGATGGCAAGCACAGCAGACCATCACTGCACAACCATGGTAATTGCTGTAACAATATACCGCTTTGGGGAAGTTAACTCCAAGCATTTTCTTCCATGGCCTGTCTACATATCAGTGAGTTCCGGGTTTAAGAAATAAAAGTCAGGAAGCTATTGAGATAATAGACTATCACTGAATGGCTCACACAGGTAATTTAGTTAAGAGGGCTTTTATCTACCAGGCTTCAAGCAAGGAATTAATATTGAAAATTGTCTATTAACCCTTACACATTTTTTATATTTAAAAGATTGCGGGAGACTTGTAAGTGGGAAAGGGTTGGATGTGTGTGTGTGTGTGTCAATTTTTATGAATGTACCAAGATCCCAATTAGATTTTAGAGCTGAAATCTAACAAACTAGATTAGTGTTATAGCCAATATAGAATGGAGTGCAATAGGATAAGACCTTTTTATTGAATCCAGGGAGCTAGCTTACTAATTTTAACACTGGGTTCCTTTCAGGACACTTGAACACTTTATTAATTCACCCAGAACCACATTAGTAAACAATCAACAGTTCACTACTCAAGTATAGACATAGCCAAGACTTGCAAACAATCATCATAGACTAGAGTTGAGGCTCAGTAGTTATACCAAGAAACAATGCACATCACCAAGATTTCTCATTATGTTTACAGATGACCATAGAGTTTAAGGCCAGAAGGGACCACCTGATTATCTAGTCTGAGCCTGTATATCCAAGGCCACCAACACCACCCTGCACCCATACACTAAGCCCCACAACTGAAATGAGACCAAAGGTTTACAGCCCACAGGAGGCTAGATTATTATGTGCCACAGGCAGAGAACAAGAGGAGCTCAATTCTTTAGTGCCTAACACATTTATCACACTTCCAAGGATACACTTGTCTTTAAGGCACGTTTAAGAGTGTAGTCCCTGCTGTTTGAATGGATTGGACTGAAAGGACATGTTTAGAATATGAAAAGCAATTGCTTAAAATTGTTGTTTTAAACCTTTCTTAGGCCAATTTGCTTGTACTTACAATGGCGAGCATGCACTAGTTAAAAGCTAAAACAGGTTACTTGGTGTCTCACTAAGAGTGTAGATGTAATCAAGGTAACCTGCAGTTATTTATGTTAAAGAACAGAAAGGGAAATACAATCTTTGAAATGAAATCTCATCACTTCGTCTTATCCTCCTACCCTGGGATGTGAGGAGAGTCCTTTCCATGAGACCAGTCATGGCATTCATCACACTGAGGATTCTGCAGCATTGTGGGTTCAGTCAACTCAGGGTCTCACGTGATTGGTGACCTCAGTTTTATGTACCCTGACTTTAGGACGCGTGTCAACTAAGTGCTCAGATTTCAGCTCTCAGTTTCTCTCCTGCTTCCATCGGTATCTAGATGGTGATGGTGTATACAAAAATTCTCCAGTCCTTTTCTTATAGGAGGCTTTTTATGTTTGATCCATTTCAAAGCTTGTGTTTCAATATTAGTCCATATTATTAATTGGAATGTCTCCTTTTTAAGCAATTTCTTTTAGTAATCCAAAGGTACATATTGGTTTAAATCTTTCAGCATTCCTTCTTCCTTGTGCCATACAATTCCTATTACTTCTAGAGGGCCACAATTATTTCCAGTGGAAACAAGCATAATGCCTTATAATCTTCCAAACTTGATGGACCTATTCCATACATTCTTTGAGGTTATTTCTAGTTTGCTTAAAATGCATCTTCCCCACTCATCTCTTGACCCACTCACAAAGTGAAGCGGGACACATTTCGTAGGAAATTAGGATGTTAACCTTGCCTGGTAACTTTTTGGAGTTTTTTATCTAGTTTGGGAGGAAGGAAGAAATTTTGTCCATATGCAAATTATGAGAGATTCTTGCTTAGGCGACTAACAATACTCCCATTAGCCATTTTAGTTTCTGTTCTTGGGGAGTGGAACTCCCAACTTTAGCTTATAGGTGTGTCCTTAGACAAAGTGTCTCACATGATATGAACCATTTCTTATTGTCTTCACTTCCTAGGTGGAAACTATTTTGGAATAAACAGAGGTGGATAGCTTTTCTAATTTTTGAGGGCCAGGAGGAATGAATGGTTATTAATCATTCAAGGCATATCTGTTCTCTATATCTCTTACAGACTTTAATTAACTAAGTGGGGAAATATACTGCACGCTGTAAGGAAAATGCAAAGAAAAATCCCAGGTCCAAACCATGCTGATGTCCCTACATACGTTTTACAGATGTCAAAAAATGAATTCATCTCCGTTGGAGTAGGACTTGAAAATTACACCCTTCTGTGCCAGCAGGGGCTACTATACCCAAGGGAGAGTTCACACCCAGGGAGGGCAGGTCTCATTTGCCCTTAGGCTCTCTTTGCCATTAGGTGCTACCAGGTGAGAACGATTTTAAATTCTGACTCTGGCTCCTCAGGAGCATCACCTGTAGAGGGGTAGTGCTGAATCAGCCTTGGCCATAAAATCTTACAACCTGTGCCATCCACTGTTACGCTGGCTCTGACTAGCTCTGGAGCAAAGCTTGTAGGTGTCTTTCTCCACTGCAGTCTTCTTTCTGGCATATTCTCCACTCCCCTGGGCCCTCCACTGGGCAGAAGCCAGCATATCTTACGGCTGAATTAAACCTATTATCTTTGAAATTACATTCTTTCTTACTATGTGAAGCACAGTAAACCAAACCCAATAATCAAAG
Organism: Chelydra serpentina; assembly: GCA_037349315.1. NCBI lineage: Eukaryota > Metazoa > Chordata > Testudines > Chelydridae > Chelydra > Chelydra serpentina. The sequence goes on from JBAIAC010000008.1 coordinate 126,274,984, forward strand.
TGAATTGTGAGCAGCATGTTGTATTATGAGGTTAACCACCCCCAGGGGTCTAATGCTAGTGTTCTTCACTCCCATGTGTGAGACCTGGGTTTGAGCCTCCATCCTGGTCATTTGCTCCCAAGATGGACAAAGTTTGAGAGTGTTTCAGAGACAGCATGCGTGTTTCTGCAGGCTGGCATGTACAGAGTCCCTTGTGATAGAGAAGAGATGGGAATTGGTTATAATGAATATAAAAGGGCTTGTTGATTGAGGCCACTTTACACAGACTGACCCTGTGGTTCTCCCTGACTCTGTAGTCCCAGACTCACTAAGGACAACCTGTCCTGTCTAGTGTCACCACCAGGTGCTCGCCTGGACAAAGCAGTCATGGAAAGGACTGCTGATTCCCTTCAGGGAAGAGTGCTTTTTTCACTCGGACATGAATCCTCCAGCCAATTAAACATTGGTATTAGAATAATAGCATTATAGAAATATAGGGCTTGAGAAGTAATCAAGTCCAGCCCCCTGTTTTTAGAGACAACCAAGTAAACCTAGACCATCCCTGACAGGTGTTTGTCCAACCTGTTCCATAACTTCCCTTGGAAGAATATTCCAGAGCTTAACTCTCCTTATAGTAAGAAAGTTTTTCCTAATGTCTAACCTAAGTCTTCCTTGCTGCAGATTAACCCCATTGCTTCTTGTCCAACCTTCAGCGGACATAGAGAACCATTGATCATAATCCTCTTTATAAAAGCCCTTAACATACTTGAGGCCACTTTATACAGACTGATATGATTGGAAGGGATTTCCATCTAGTGGTAAGTGGAAGGAAGGATCGTGACTCTGACATGAGATCTCATTGATGGGGTGGGTACAAGTGGAAGGAAGTGGCCTGAACTTTCTGTTTAGGATGCAGGAGGCCACTTTTCTCACTCTCCACAAAGACACGAATGACTCCAACTTAATAAGTATCATCCCAGTTGTCAGTCATTATACAGTAAGTCCCAATATTTCAATTGAACTAAAATGATATATTTAAGAGCAGTCTGTATGCAGGATAATAGAAAAATCACAAACAAGCAGCTTGAGATTTTAAAAACCAACTAAAGGTGTTAGCCACATTGCTCTAATGGAAATTAATTATGTGGTTAAATGTTCTAGTTGGCTTGGAACATCTGAGCATGTAAATGTAGTCAAGATCAGAGTTAAGAAAAGCAATCCTTAGCATTTATAGTATATGCACTGTATAAATACTAACCCTTCTAGCTTGACAATATATTTACCTTAAATGTCATTTACACACATTCACTCATTCCCTCTCTCACACACCTAATTTCAAAAGGAGCTCTATCTCTGGTGATCAGATTTCCTTCACACTACTCAGGCTACTGGCTTTGAGTCAAATGGTAATCTTCCTCTAGTGCACAATTTTCCTTCTTTATCCCATCCCTTTAATTAAATGTCTGTCATGGCCTAACGATTCATCAAAGCCCACAATATATAATAAAGTAATATGTAGCCTGTTACCTATACCCCAGATAATAGAATAATCAATTTCTCGTGGCTGTAAAGGTTGATATACAGGTTGCATAACCTTTCCAGGTCATTCAGCCTACTCAATATAAAAAAATTGCTGTTAAAATAGATTCTGTTTAGTTAAAGGTGCAAATCAAGGTGTTGACTCTGGTCTGTAAGGCCTGATATTGTCTATGAAGCCATCCTCCCTCTCTGTGGTATATACCAAGGCAATTGAGGTCAGCTCGAGTGAAATGGTTCCTGGTCTTCAACATGAGGGAGTTGATAGCTGAATATTTTCAGGGCTGGGTGCCCTTCCACTCTTGTACTTGCTCCCCAACTGCTCCAATAGAGCCTGTTGTTATGGGCCTCAGGAAATAGTGCTGGGTTTATCATTTTTCTTAGGCTTTTGCCTGCAGGAATGAGATGGTAGGAAGTGGTGGTGCTCAGGGATATGGTGGTTTGTAGGGAGAGGATGGTCCTTTTCTTTACACCCCTGAAAGAAGCATAGTTGTGTCCGTGCTATTCATCTTTTTTTTCCTTTCTGACACTGTCCATTTCATTAAATTATGTACATGTGACCTGACCTCTCTGGAGGGGGTGTGGCTTATGAGATCCAAAATAAATACACCAAATTGATGTGACTGGACAACACATCTCTCAGCTGGGAGGAAAGAAACATTGAAGATACGGCGACAGCCTGATGACAGTTCTTTTGAAATGGGATGTGTCAACTATTGTGACTGTCCGTGTCTGCATTCTGCTTGGACACGTTTCATCAAACAAAATGATGAAAGCATTGAAATGAGCTGGTGTTTCCAGCCTTGCAGCTAGCAACACTTTTTAAGCGTGTGGAGCTTTTTTCAAATCACTTGTGAAGCGCTAGAAAGGCAGAAAAGCAACAAGGCTGGAAATGTTATCCTGGAAAAGAGATGGAAAGCTGCTTCTTTAGCTGCTGAGAGGAGACCTACATCAAAGGGAAGTTATATTTCTTTGGTCAATTTGCAGCTGGCCAGCTGATTCCAATGTTCTGACCGAATGAATGGCGGTGGAGAGGAACAATACAGAAAGTAAAAATATATTCTAATTGATGAAGAATTGACTTGAGCTCTGAACAGTAGGCTGTCTCCCAGGAAGATTCACTTGCTAGCTAGCGTTAAAGTAAGAGTTCATCATGACACATAGGAATGGTGCTGTATTAACACTGCAAATGAAGGACAACTGCTTCCTGTGTGTAGAAAGGCCACTTAGCCCAGGGCTACACTGGGGGGGTGGGGGGTCGATCTACGATACACAGCTTCAGCTACGTGAATAACTTCTTCGCAAATCTTTAGCTAGAATGGGAAAATGAATAAAGTGATTGGGCCAAATTATCTTATATGTATAAAATCTGGATCTGTACAGGGCTGGTGGGAGGGAAAAGGGAGCTGCTATCCAGTAACGACCACAGCCTATGGGCTGCAGTAGCCCTGCTTCATGGGACCAATCAACAGCACTCTGGCTTCTCCCCAAGCCTAACAGCATCCCACCAACAAACACGCTCTGCAGCTCTAGTGCTGGACTGCCTTTTATGTGGATTCTTTGTGAGGTGGAGAGGGGGGACAGTCAGCATTTATCCTCTAGTGTCAAGAGCACCAAACATCAGTTGCTCAGGGTGGAATCCTGTCCCCATTAAAGTCAGTGGCAAAACTTCCATTGACTGAAGTCAGGCTTTTACCCTCCGAGTCCAACAATGGGAATGGAGAATTTAACCCCATTATTTTCATGGCGCAAAATTCAACATACATCTCAGAGTAAATTTCCATAGGACATAACCCTGCCCGTCCATTTTGAAAGTTGGTGCTGACAAGGGGAAGTTTCAATCCAAAAGTCATTTCTGATGTTCATTTCTTGACGCCCCCTGGAATTGCACCTTCTTATGCCAGTGGTGCCAAACATTGCACAGTGTTTATTTCAGTGAAAGAATGTGATCCCTTTCTGCAGGATAGTCCCTGACTCTTGCACTTGGGAGCCAATCAAGATCGCCAACTAATGACTTCACCAGTTGTGAGTTAATGGGAAAGGGGTGTATTTTACTGGTTGTAACTTATTATGGGCAGGTCTAGACTTAAAATGCTGCAGTGGCACAACTTCACATCTTTTATTTGTTAACAATAGTCCATCAAGTATCCTATTTGGGAAAAAATAGCAAGACATAGATTTATATAAATATTATTCAATGGAACAAGAGCCAGGTGAGGTATTCTCCTGGGGCTTTAATATATTGCTGGTCATTCAACAAGGCATTATTTTACTGTTGTTTCTAATTGTTTTATGCAGGAACTCAGTGATATTCAGTGGAATTTTAAGGCCGCAGTACTGTATATTCACAGTACCGTGTGTTAATTACCACGTGGAAACATATCTACTTCTTTTATTAGGGGTCTTGCTAATAATGGCATATGGCCAATGGCAATTTTTATGTGTACTAAGCAGAGAATGGTGCCAGAATGTTTTTTAAAACGTTTTCAACCGTTGGCAAATTCCCCTTCTTTCTTGATTTGGTAGGTATAGAAGCAGAATGCAGACAAATACATTCCAGGTTGACGTATTTGAATATCAATGGCTGTGAGGCTGAAGATGGAGTGCTTATTTTCCAGTGTGAGGTAAGAAAAATATTTTCATTTTGTCAGTACAGAACTGTGGCAAAACACAACACACTTTTAAAGGGAGTGGTTTGCTACATTTTTGCATAGTAGGAAATCACAGTGCTATATCCCTCCTCTTGCTAGGTAAAGGTATGACTCTTTCATATATTCACCCCTCGTGGCTCAAAGCCAAGGTAAATAGCCTTTGCGCAGGGTATCTCAACAAGGTTTGTTGAAAGGAATTAATTTGATTCCCTATTCCACCCAAGGGCAAGTCACTGGCTCCTCACTAGCTTCCATTCCACTCAACAGAATGGAATATTGACTTCTGTCTCTGCCCTAGTTAAGCAGGAGTTTCAACTGTGTACATTTGATTCCATTTAGTCTAACCTGATTTTTCCCCCTATTTGGGGCTGATAAGAAAACCCACTTTAGAATACACAGAAGCTCCATTCATGTTGCTTCTAGTTCCTGGAGAGACATGTGGGTATTAAATTGCCTTGCTGGGATCTTCTGCACTTGAATGAATTTCACCCTTAATTTCAAGGGACCCGATTTTCAAATCTGTGACCCTAAGGTTAGGTACATAAATCCCCCTTTAGACTTCTAAGTCAACACATCAATGCCTAAATAAGTATTTAGGTGCCTAACATGTAAGCACCCAGGTTTAAAATCTGAGCTGTGTAGGATTTGACGTGACTTCAGTATTTGAGCCCACACACTGTGCTCTTATGTTCCACATATCCCATCAATTTCCATAATTTGAACAAAAGTGTAATGCCACGGGATTCTCCTCCCCATCACTCCACTCATGTAATACAGCAGATACAATCTGAAACAGGAGCAGAACATTCCTTCCAGATGTCCCCTTCTATCTTTGATAGATGGCACTGGGAAACAAATGCGAAGCTCGGTTCCCAGGCTGGCTGCAACAGAATAACTTCCCATTCTGTTTTTATTATGCCTGAATTTTTACTTTAAACCCCACTGGGATTAGGGAGGTTAATTTCCTTTAGCACCCTTTCATAGGGATAATTTCTTTGGCTGCTGTAGTTGCCAAATGGAGCATCTTTCTCCTTTCTGTGACCAGCTGGAAAGGGATGGAGTTGGGTGCAGTGACTCGGGACCATGTGCCCCAGGGTCTTCAAGACCTCCAGCCGCTGTTCTCAAACCATAAAACCCTTAAGGGAAGAGGACATTTCAACAGTTCAGAAATGCTGTCCAATACTTGCTTAACTCCAAAATAAGAAAACTACTGCATTATCATCTCTATCCACTAAGTCAGTGGCTATTTGGGTCTTGTGGCTATGAAAGACCCAGGGCAGATTTCCTAGTGTGAAGATTTTAATTCAGAAATCTGGCCATATTTCATTTTGGGCAAACATGTGGGCCCAGAAAAAGGGACGTAAGCATTGTGATGCTCAGTGTTACAAAACCTAACGTTTAGGTGCCTAGAAAAATCACAGGAACCACACTGACCCACAAAGCCTGAGTTAGGTGCCTTGGCTCCTATACAATACATGGGGAGAGATAGGCACCTTAGAACTTGATCCACAAAGCCTGCAAACTAGGTAGGGAGCTGCCTAAGCTAGCCCATGGGAGACACCGATGACAAGGGTATATGCTAAGCTTCACTCCTCTCTTGGAGTTTAGTGTCTAAGTCTGGGCTGCAAGAAGGCACCTGTTTCTGATTACGATTCACAAACCAGGGAAGATATGCATTCTGCCAACTAAGTCATGTGCAGGTGTGCTCAGAGGCTGCCTACCAGATCAATTTGAATTGGGTAACGCATTTATGAGCTCCACTCCTAAAACCTTTTATTATTGGTAGAGCAGAATCACTGTTGCATTTCATCTCAGAAATGCTAGCAAGTGATCCTTACACACATTACAACCTATACAATGGTTTAGAATAGTACAGGCTACAATGTAAATTGTTATTGTGTCTGTAGCCCTTCCTGAGGGAAACCTACCATTGATTTGATTGCACATAAGGATCTAATAAAACCAAAGTGAAGACTAGAGTTTGGCCTGTTTCATGGACTATTATGATTATTTTTTTTGTTTTTACATATTGCAAATAATAGAGAAACAGAACATGGATTGCTAATAATGTACAAAATATTGGTATGATACAACTTGATCTATATAAATTAGGGAAACAGGCAGAAGAATAAAATAAAATAAAATGTAACAAGGATAAGCACAAATGACTGCACAAGTACTTGTTAGAAATCAAAGAGAAATTCAGTTTGTGGGTTTTTTCATTATGTTTGCGATAAATGCAATTAAGTTGTCTAGAAACAGTATTGTACAGACGGAATCAAAGAAGTCATTTTTCTTCTTTATGCAGCGCTGGTAAAACTGAATACTGTGTAGAGGTGGTTGGAGAATTTTTCCCCCAGAAAATTGTGATGAAAATGGAAAATAAAAAATAAATTATAAAAATGTTCATTGGATAATTTTGACTTTGTCAAAAACCAGAAACATTTTCATTTTTTGACAAAAAGCCAAAATTCAGCAACAGAAAACCAAAATTGTTTGCCAAAAATTGCTGAAAGCCAATCCTTGATTTCCCACCCAGAAACCAAGAGCTTTTGTGGAAAAATCAGACACTTTCCTTAAAAATTTTCATTTAGTCAAACACATTTAAAACAGTTGCAATGCTGTGTACAGTCTAGTTGCTGTAATATAAAATAGATATAGAGAAACTGGAAAAATGTGGAAAAGGAATTAACGCATTTGGAGAGAATGGTGTGGGGGAAGCAATGGAGGTGATTAGTGTGCAGGGCAACAGGAGTTATGGATGCCCTAGAAATAAATGAAACAGAAGTTAAGATGCCTTTGGCCTGTCTTGTACTTTGAAGTCCACAATCCCCTATTAAATCAGGCTTAACACAATTCTTTTCAAGCTTTATTTGTTTTTAAATACAAACTTTAAAGACTGTTGTAATAATGGTGCCCAAAGCCCCACTACTATTGTTTCCTATTGTTATCTGGGCCTATCAAACTTACCACAATATTGTAAACATTCTAGGATATCTTAGTGTACGAGCTTGTTTGTGTGATGTTAACTGTTGCTCAGGATTACCTTACATGTGTAAACATGTCAAGGGAGATGTGAAATAATATTTTGGCATTTGGCTGAAAACATGAAACATGAGACCAACAACAACCAATGAAGACCAATCCAATGAATCCATTCCAAAGTCCTGGCAAAAACTTCCATTAGCTTCCTTGAGGCTGTTTGGATAAAACTGAGGGCAGAATTTGGGCCTTTATCAGAAATCTGTGGAGTAAAATATTATTAGGCAAGAGTCAAACTTTGTATCTGTTTCACTTTCAGGGCAAATGCAGAAGCAAAACCAAGTACTCTATTGAAACGAATAGAGTTGAAGATGAGTGCACCTGTTGTTCAGCTACTAAGACAGATCTGGTGACCGTCCCCCTGCGCTGTGTCAATGGCACAGTGGTGCAGCATAAATTACCATCTGCAGTGCAGTGTGACTGTTCCTCTCGTAAATGTACATAGTAAACCTTTCCAGAAGCGGCTTCATTTAACCTTTATTTTTAATGGCCAAGGAATTTACCATGCAAATCTCACTTTCTGTCTTTAGACTGTTTTCTTCCAAATGATTCTGACCATTGCACTCATTGTATCAACATATCAAACAATAAAAGTAAAGCTTATTTAACAGCATTTTTTGACTGTTTTACTCCGGCTACTAGTGTGACCCATACTGTGTGGCTCATTTCAAGGGATGTCACTCATTTAAGATCAAAGTTACCTCTGTTCTACATACATTTGGTTTCCCCTCACTTTTATCACTGAATATTATTTACCTCAAAAGAAAGAATATGAACCCAAAAATATGAACCAGAGGTTACAGAAGGGGTTATTTACATTGAAGGAATGAATCCCATGGTATTTCATGTTTCCTGACTAAATAATTTATTTGTTTCCCTCATGTTGGCCACACATTGTGTCCCACTTTTAGGCCTCAGCAGCTTGAGAGGTATGATGGGATACCTCAGAGAGAAAGATGATAATGTTCTCAGCAAACTGAAACATAGCTGACTATGACTCAGTCAGCCAAGTATCACTTTGCAATGTTTCTACAAATGAATGCTAAAGAGTGCTGGTGGAAGGTGCTGATTGAGATCCTTGAAGTTCTCTATTCATTCATAGGCAGTGGAAGCATCCGTTACTCCAGAGATAGACTGATTCTAGTGATGGGATTCTCTGCTCCAATTCCAAATCAATTCACATTGATCTTCAAGATCTATCTTTGCCCTCCCCCCCTGCAATCCATCACTGGTGTCTCCTATCCAAAAGATAACTACAAAGCATTACCCCATAGTAGCCCTTGTTTCCCTAATCAAAAAAGCCCCCAACTTCCGTGTGAGCCAACCATCATAAACATTTTTTGTCAAGTCTGTGTGGCTCAAGATCTATTCCCTGAATGGCAAAGCTCTCCTTGTCCTGTCCTCTGTTTACTGATATACATGCTGCATGCTGCTAATATGTATTATCCATATCATACTTATCTATCTCCAACCCCTTGCCTCAACCTGCAGTCCCTTCCCACACGCTGAATCCCTCGGCTGCACCCCCCTCTGCCTGGAGCATTTTGTTAACAAGAAGGTTCCCCAAGATGTTATTTCAGTAAAAGTCTGCTTTAGCTCTTTAACCTTCAAATAATTTAAAATACTTAATTTGAACAGCTTTTGCTTTAAAAAAAATACTTTAATTAAATATTCAAAATTATTACCAGTTACAGAAACTATAATATAGTTCCTCAAAATACAAAAAACCCCAAAACCATGCAGTGATGATGGTCCAGAGTCTTCACTGGAGTATCAATGTCTCGGGTTATGACAACAAATCCTTCTGCCCCAACTGCAGTGAGGGTGAATATTAAAGTTCTCTCCTCCAAAGTCTTTTTAAGGGCTCCAAACATGTGAGGGGGTGGAATAATATAGCCACTCATTATTTTGTCCACCAGTTGGGCTTAATGTCCAACACACCAATATTGCTTCCTTGATTTCTAGTTCTCTGCTCCTCTTGTTTACCAGTCATTATCTTAACACAGTTCTGGGGTGGCATCAGTAGACCCTTTCTGTTTAAATTAATTTATTTTTTTTCTGTTTTCCTTCTCACAGCTTTTCTTAAACAGTTGTATACAACAGATTATTGTGACAATTCATGAACTTTTACTCGCTTTTCACCAGTTGAATTTACAATTAGGGTACATTTGTAGGCCCAATTATCACAACAGGTGACAAGACCAAATCTACTATCTAGGCCTATTGTCTGTGAGGGGAGGGGATCGCACGCGCAGGTTTGACTGGGGGGGTTTGCATCTTAGTATATTTGCTTGGCAAATATAGAAAAAAAGACTCTATTGTGAAGAAATGCTGCCAGTACAGCTGATCAAAATAAGTTTTCAGTCAGAAAATGCTGATTCAACAAAATCTAAATGTTTTTCAGAATCGTATTAGATTTGTCCAAATTTTTGTGGGACATTATCAAGATGCTTCATTTCAATAAAGTCAAAACAGTTCATTTTGATTACTGCTTTGAGTCAGATAATATACATTTTGATAAGATTGAAACAGAATATTTTGTTTTGTGAAAAACTCAGAGCGTTTGACTTTTCATTCTGATTAAAGATAAAACCAGATTTTAAAGTTTTGGAATTTCCTATGAGACAGAAATTCTGAATTTTGACCCACTCTAGCAGCTGTTCCCAGGGTCAGCAAAAAACCCTGAAGGATGTCTGAAAACTAGCAAAGGCTGGGGTGATGTTTCTCTCTGCCCCTCCCTTCCCCTCCCCCTCCTCTTCTGCTCCCCGCTCCCTCTCTGCTCCCCTCCCCCACAGGAGCCCAGCACCCCCAGCTCCGGGTGGCAAGGCTCCAGCCCCAGAGCTCTGGGCAGCCGGGCGGCTTGGCTGCAGCGCCCCCAGTTCCAGTGCACTGGCTGGCCAGCTCCGGTGCACCAGGTGGCGCGGTCTGAGAGCCGGATGGGCAGCGTGGGCCCAGCACCAGTGGCCCCAGTCCCTGCTGGGAGGCAGGCCAGCCCCAGCCTGGGCCAGGGCAGAGCGCTGTAAAGAAACTGCAGGAGCGGGCCTGGCCTGGGGGCGGAGTGTGGGCAGGGTCACGCCAGGCTGTTCGGGGAGGCAGAGCCTCCTCCTGCCTACGATACCTGCTGCCCATGCAGAAGGGTCAAGAAAATTCTCAAGATTATTCTTGGAGAGCCCCCAGCTAATCATCCTTGGAGGTGGGAGGTATTTTGGAGACAAAGAGTGGGTAGGAGCCATGACAGCCCAACCCTCTGCTCTGGTGGCAACACATAACCCTTCCCCCCTCTGCATGGCCAAGAGGGTCACACTGGTTTAACCAGATGGAAACAGGAGGGGAGAGCTCTCACCTCACCAGCTCATGGGAAGAGGAGTCTCTTAGGCAGTGGTGCTGAACCTGTGGCCCAATCAGCACACAGCTGCAGCCCATGTGAGATCCTCAGGGCCATACAGGTGAGAGACCCACTGCTCTAAGGCAATGCTGTTAACCAAACCAAGAAGGGGTGTGCCCTGCTTTCAGCCGAGGAGAGGGAGCCGCACTCCCCTTATGGCCCTGGTGAGGAGCCAGGCTCCCTGCCCCACTCCTGGGCTCACCTTTAGGTTGAAGGTGAATCGCATATTCCCTCTCTCCTTGGCACTGGCTGAGCCATAAGGAGGAGATATTGTTTCTCCTGCCCCACGTTTGGCGGGTGGTACAAGGAATACTGGCAGACTCTCCCTCACCCGTCTCGATTACTTCTGACAAAGGGGTCTGAAGGTGCTACAGACTGCCTCTGCATGAAAGTCCTGTAGGGGAGGGGAATCAGTTCTGAATTATCGTCAGAGCCCCCCACTGCACTAGGCCTTTGAGTCCGTGATGATTTCTTTCCACCCACCCGCTCCCACCGTGCTCCATGTTGCCATTGTCCCAAGTGACGCTGGCGCCTTGTGGCGGTGAATCTGGGTCACCAAGATCATCAGCCTCACTGTCAGAGCAGAAGAATCGATGCTAAGTGACTGCAGGGACAGCAGCCTTACCACCATCACTGAGTAGGGGGCAGTGGAGGGAGAAGCAGAGCCTCTGCTTGCCGCTCCCTCCCTCAGTGTGACTGGCCTGCATCTACTTGGTTCATCAAAGTTCTCCCCGAGCCTGACCCTTCTTAGCTTGTGCAGTCTGACAAGATCACAGCGTGAGGCTGTATAGCCGCAGAGAAGCCTAATCAGATCATTGAATGAGTCAGACAGTGGCTTAAACAGAATGGGAAGGATACGCAGGGACAGCCACAAAGCAGAGAGCACAGTTTTCTGGAACTTGTGAAGTGGAGTTTTGCATAGTTAGGAATTTCACCAGGGGCTGTCTCTTTAAGGCAAAGGCACTTTCTGTCCGGAACAAGGTTCAGACCTCAGACCCTCTCCTGCTCAGAGTCCTGAGTGAGGCTGTCCCGTCTCTCCTGCTGGCGTACCGGGGGAGGGAGTACCCTGACATCAGCACCCGCCCCCCTCCCCTCCAACCGTGCTCTGCACAACGAGCAGGAGGGTCCCAGGGGCAGCAGGGGCTCCAAGGCAGAGGGCTGCAAAGCAGTAGGGGTTGTGCTCACCTGGCTGGATGTGAGCGGCTCTGCGTGGCACTTCAGTCACTCCTGGGCGGCCGCTCCAGTGGGCAGCTTACAGGGAACACGGAGGGACCCATTTTGATTTACACTGTCTGGCCCATATTATGTGACTTTCCTTAACCACTTTTGCTGCCGTATTCTGAGCTTAACTGTCTATGCCAGTAGCTTGAACAAAAGTGGAATTGTGTAGGAAGATTGTTGAGTACTTTCTACTTTCCTTATTGATTTACCTGCAACCCCTGAATAGTTTCCAAGTCCTAGGTTATTGTTTTTACTAGGTTATTGCTACTTGTAATAAATTAGCTCCTGGATGCCCCAGGTAATTTTGAGGCTCCATTATAGTAGGTGCTGTGCATTCACATAGTGAAAGACAGTCCTTGCCCCCAAAGAGACAATAATTCAACTATACAAGCCACACAAAGGGTGGGGAAGAAGGGAGTATGATTAACCCCATTTTATAGATGGGGAACTGAGACACAGAGATTAAAAGCCAACTCCTGAGGGCATTCTGTGCCAAAAAAATAAAAATTCTGCACAAAATATTTTAAAATTCTGCAAAATGTGTTTGTCAAATAAATGTGGAGGCTCCAGCATGGCAGTGGGGAGAACAGGCCACTGGCTGCACAGAGGTGGGAGATCACGGTGCAGCTCCCACCTGGGACACAGACTCAGCAGTGAGGCTGCACCCAACCCTGACACAGGCAGGCTCAGCCCGGCAGGATCCAAGTGTGGAGGGGCTTAGTGTGGGGTGATCCGGGTGTGGGTTGAGAGGGTTCTGTGTGGGGCAATCTGGGTGTGGGCGGCTCAGTGGGGGATCCAGGTGGAGGGGGGATCTGGATGCACAGGGGCTTGTTGGGGGGTTCTGGGTGCAAAGGTAATGGCACTCTGCATGGGGATCCAAGTGAAGGTAGTTGGGGCTCAAAGAGGGGGAGGGGGCCAGATGCTGGGGGAGTGGGGCTCAGTGGGGTGGAGATCCAGGTGCAGCTGGTTGGGGCTCAGTGGGGTGAGGATCCAGGTGCAGATGGCTCATCAGGGGGGTCTAGGTGCAGGGGGAATGGGGCTCAGCAGAGGGGGTCTGAGTATTGGGGGGTAAGGCTCAGCGGGAGGGTCTAGGTATGAGGGGGTCTGGATCCACAGGGGTTGGGCGGATGGGGGAGCAGCTCCCTGTACAGGGATCCTCCCCCCTGCAGCTGAGGAGTGATGGGTGCAGGAAGCAGGAGGGGGGACTTTGTAGAGCTTCCTGCAGCCAGGGGAGAAATCTGGGGGTGGGTCTGACCCCACCCCAGATGCCGTGCAGGGGAAGAGGAAGTCCCATCCTCCCCAGCCCAGCCGGGACTAGCAGCTGAGCTTGGCGCAGGGTAGGAACCACCAGCCGGATCTTCCCCAGTCCTGCCTCCTGTCCACAATGTCAAAATTTCTAATTGTGCATATTGTTTGCAAGGCTTGTTATTTATTTTAAGTAACAACATTTTAATGTGCCTCCCAGTCACCTATTCAGAACTTACCCCACAACTTCAGCAGAGACCAGAGGTGGATTGGTGAACTTGCCATGTTTGAGGCGATAGATTACAGGAACATTAAACGGATTTGGGGAGGAGTTTTATATAACTTCTTAATAATTAAAAGCACGTAATCTCTCAGTCAACTTTTACAGACTTCTAAGCACCATTCCTCTCCAGCAGGTGAAACACAATCTGGTCTGATGGCATTATTTGTCACTGCTCTGTGTTATCAGCTAACACCATATCCAGGTACCTAGGGAAAGACAAGGACACTTAGATAAGCCCTTTGCAATAAGATGATTTAGTCTATAAAATATTTCATTTCTCCATCTAACTCAGCTGGCTATTTTTTACCATCCTATTGCCAACAATGGGGGGAGGGATAGCTCAGTGGTTTGAGCATTGGCCTGCTAAACCCAGGGTTGTGAGCTCAATCCTTGAGGGAGCCATTTAGGGATCTGGGGCAAAACTCGGTCAGGGGACAGTACTTGGTCCTGCTAGTGAACACAGGGGACTGGACTTGATAACCTTTCAAGGTCCTTCCAGTTCTATGAGATAGGCATATCTCCATTTTATTTTATTTATTTTTATTTATTTTTTATATATATATAGACGTATATATGTATAGACGTACCCTTAGATAGGGAAAGTTCTTTTATATATATATATATATATATATATAATATATATATATTATATATATAAAAAGAACTTTCCCTATCTAAGGGTACGTCTATACTTACGCGTCCCGTCGGAGGAGTCCAATCGATCTTCTGGGTTTGATTTATCGCGTCTTGTCTAGACGCGATAAATCGAACCAGGAAGTGCTCCCCCGTCGATGCTTGTAATCCTGCTCCACGAACGGAGTAGGCGGAGTCGACGGGGGAGCCTGCGCGCCGCGTGTGGACCCTGGGTAAGTACCTTTTCATTCAAACTAAGATACTTCGACTTCAGCTACGTTATTCACGTAGCTGAAGTTGCGTATCTTAGTTCGAATTGGGGGGTTAGTGTAGACCAGCCCTAATGGTTATCTTGCCTATCCTAGCTTATGTGTAATGGGCCCATTGCTATGGTATCTTGGAGCCAATAATTTGAAAGCATGCAGGCAGACTCCTGTGCTGACACAGATCCACAGCTGGATCTGGTTCTAGGTTCCTGTATATGCCTCATAATTAATGGGCAGATCTTTTCTTTATAGGTCTTAATGTCTAATTGACAGTAGGTACAATATTGATAAAAATAAACAATACTGCAAAGAAATACACTGTAACCCCCCACTCAATAAAATAGCCAAGTGCAAGGCACTCACTCTATCAGGTTTACTATTTATTAGGTGGGTTTAAAAAGGTCGATCAAGAGAAAGCAGAAGTTCAAGGCCCTGCTTTGCTTGGAGTACGCCCTGATCTCCCAGGACTAGTAAACTTTACAACCTCAACTCTCCAGTACTCTGCGCCTTACATAACTGTTCATACCTGGCCCGAGTCATATAAAATGCTATCTTTCTGATGTGGTAACATATTACACCCTCCTTGTACAATTGGAAATGGCTACACAACATGAAGAGCAACTAAGAATCAGGCCCTTTGTGTGTTTGTGTTTGTAGGATTAGACCCAACAGGCTTAGCAAACAATAATTATAGTGGAGTAGTTGTGATGATGAAAAGGATTTTCATGTAATTTAATTGTATTATGTATAATTAGTAGTAGTAGTATTACTGCAGCATGTAGGCGCTCCAGTCACAGACCAGGATCCCATTGGCTGGGCGCTGGACAAACACAGAACAAAAAAAGATAGTCCCTGTCCCCAAAGGGCTTACAAAGCAATTTGAAGCATCTCTCCCCTGTTCATGGGATCCAATGATTCTTGTGTAAGCAGAGTCAGAATGGGCTCTACCCTGACATCTGATGGCGAGCTGTGGAAAAGGACTTCAGGGGCTGATCTCGTTTGCATGGGCACACCCACCCTGCCTAGCATGAGACTGCTTGTCCAAATGGTCACTTTGGCTGCTGTGCGATCCCCAGTCTCTTTGTTATTGGGGCAGGAGTAATAAAGTGTTGTTATCCTGGTTATGTGAATCAAGGACAGTAGAACTGTACTTGGCATTTTATAACGGAGGGACTCGCCCTCAACTAAATAGCACTCGCTAGGCAAGGGACATGGGTTCCAAAACCCAGTGAATTGAAAAAGATTGAGAACAAGTATTTTTACTTGATAGTGTAAGGCCTAAAGCACCACTTTGATTCTACCTCTCTCTATGGTGTAATAACAGAGCTAATTTTGACTCCAGTAGGAGTCTTGTTACATACTGCAGAGCTGAAATCATGGATACCTAGGTCAAAGCATTAGTTCTACTTTTGGCTAGTGGTGTACTAGCACTGAGGCTCCCCTACTAACACCTGTGTTAAGTAGTGGGGGCCTGAAGACTTATCAGTGAGCAGCTAGCAGAATGGCTGGTGGAGAGGAGGGGCTTGTGGTGAAGACTACAGCAGAACTCTATGGAGAGGTGTGGCAATCAGCTGTGGACATGAGCAGTGGAGCATGTAAGATGCCCCCATATCCCATCCCACCCCTTCCACCCAGGCTGGGAGGTAAACTCTGCAGATGAACTTCTGAACTCTAGGAGGGCTGCCCTGACTACGGGCAGAAATTGTGGGAGGGGTGGCTTTTGGATTACTGGACTCAAGAACCACTCTGGGGCTGCACTGACCAGGGACAGAAACTGTGGGAAGGGTGACTTTTGGGGTTACTGGACTCAAGAACCAAAGGGAAAGGACACAGCCCAATCTTCTTGGGGGTGGGGCTTGTGGTTCATGGTTTGTGTTTATGAACCCTAGTTGTGGTGTTTTCCCAATTTAATGCTGAGTTGTTTACCTCATGTTGTTAAAGATTTTTGCTATACTGAGACTCTGTGTTTGTGACAGGGGAAGTATTGCCTCTTTGAGGCGCCCAGGGGTGAGTGTGTAATTTTCCCAGGTCACTGGGTGCGGGCTCAAGCTGGTTTTGCATTGTATTGTTGAGAGGGAACCCCTATGTACTGAACCCGGCCCTTGCTGCTGTCAACTCGGCCTGGCAGAAGGGTTACATTTCCATTTGCCGTAACCTGACAGTTATGTCCTTTATTTCCTTAACATTCCTGCCCCAGGATATAACTGAAAGACATTCAGTTTTTGAACAGTTTACCACAATACATTTTGCAGCTGCCACTAAGACTTGTATGGTCTTCTGCTACCAGTGATTCCCACTGGCAGGACAACCAGGAAGTATTCAGTCCTGGCATTCTAAATGAGAGATTAAATAGAGCTGGTCAAAAATTGTTTGAATTGTGAAATTTGTTGACAAAGGTGAAAAATATCTGTCTGTTTTCTCTACCAGCTCTCATACTGAATGATATTGCTTTGCACTTCTCATCCAAGTATCTCAAAGTACTTTGCAAACATTAATGGATTAAGCATCACAACATGCATGTGAGGAACACTAGGTGTTACTATCCCCCATTGACAGATGAGTAGGTGGAGGTGTAGAGAACTTGAAGGACTTGGCCAAGGCCAAAAAATAATCCATGACACAGTCAGGAATGAAACCCAGGAGTCCTGACTCCTAGTCATTTGCTCTAACCACTATATGAGAAGACTGGATTGTGCTTTCAGTCACACCCCAGTAAATCAGGGGTCACTCTATAAAATCAAGAGAGTTACACCAGTGTAAGAGAGAGCAGTATCAGGTCCACCATGTCTAACATTGACTATAAATTAGCCAAGATGAACAAATCTTGGGATAATTCCTTAAGCACTGTTTTTAGCCCTATTTCCTTCAGTCCAGCTGAAGCATATCCTGCTATTTCATGATGTAGAAAGTGCTAGATGCTGTGTTAGAACTAGGGCAGCAATCAGACTCAAAACAGGTGTTCTGCTAAGAACGAACACACAAACGAACACACGCACACCCTTACCAGTCATAAACCGATCCTTTCCCAGTGAAGGAGGAATCATATGGAAATTTCTGTGATGCTAATACTCAGTGGGTGGATTCTCTACTGTTCTATCCCTGCTCCTAAACCCATTAGAGGAAGCAAATATCTGTATAGTATATTATATTATTGCAAGCGGTGCTAGACTAGCTGGTTATTTAATTCATGCTGTAGAAACTTTCTAGTCAAACCTCATTTGTGTTCCTACAGCTGTTCCTCTTCCTTTTCCCCTTGGGGGAAGAAGTGGCAGTGAGAGATTTTCGCCTGCAGGGAGAGGAAGACTTGGGACTCCAGTGGGAGCAATGTCTTTCCCCCTGGCTTTTGACAATAAGATAGGTTTTCCTTGAGAGAGGAATTTTAAGTCAACAATGACTTGTCTCCCTGAAACATTGCTTCAGCCCCAGGGTTGAAGGCTAAGCAGCACCCATTGCCTGGTCTGATTATACAGTTGATTACAAGATAATCCCTTGAATATTTCATGCAGGAATGCGTGTGCAGTGTCTGGGCAGTGGAGTAACATGAGCAGCTGAGATGCAGCCTTCTAAAAAAATTTCCCCACTTACCTTCCACCAGGCAGCACAGCAGAGTCTTGCAGACATAAATGGAACTGTTTGCAGGAGAAAGAAACCAGGAACATCTAATCCTTGCGCAGCAATGTCTGTTTTGAGACAGAGCTGTCTGATCTAAAGCTCTGGCTTTGTGTTTGTTTTCACCCCTCTTGCCATCCAGTGAGTTTTTAGAAATGACTAGGCCAGGCTGTTGTTGATCCTTTATGAAACAGGAGGGAAAGATGCTGGAATGTCAGCAAAGAGGTGCCCTGGCCTCCCAGGTTGTGGGTGGTTGTTTCCCTTTCCTCTGTGATGGTGATTACTGAAACAGAAGGTCTGGCTAATTAGCTCCAGTGTGTAGTTTTCTTAAAGCAGGCTCAAGCTGGGATGGAAATAGCTGCTAGTGCTGTTCACAATTTAAGCCAGTACAGAACCAGGAGCAGATTATACACACTATCAACATAGCCACATCTTCTCAGTACTGGTGCAACTTCCTACCAAAGTCCTCACTGCAAAATGGAAGCACAAGCACACGGTAAGTGTACCCTCTGCTTCTTTGTTAATTGTCTGTGAGACAAAGTAATTGGGTGGGAGGAGTGCAAAGGAATATCTTGAATGGACTCCAGCTGCTTTCCTTGAATGCATTTTATTTTTCAGGGGCCAATAACTGTGGCCCACAAAAAAATGTCATCTTGAATTTATAAGCAGGGTTTGGTTTCTAATGGCAGCCTCAAAAATAAGTCACTGGACAGTGTATATGACCTGCACGAGAAAGCAAGTCACGGGCAGTGAGTAATACTGGATTTTTGCTCTCTTCTTCTGTGGTTCCCTTACTACAGATATAATTGAGAGGGAGAACAATATCCTTTTCAGAGGAGTAGTAAGATGTAATAAACTCACAGTTCCCATGTGTACAAAACAAGTCCACCAGGGTATAAAAACATGCAAAGTTTGAATCCCTAATGTATAAGTTTAGACTCATGCTTATTGTTAATATTGTTGCACTATTACCTTTGTTTGCATAGTTAAAAATTCCACAGTTATTTGTAGTATAGCTCATTGATTTCAGGGGTTTATATCTTTGCTCTGAGCTTTGGGACTTAGCATGCTGTATGAAAGAGAGATATTATTATTAGGGCTGTCAAGCAATTAAAAAATTAATCATGATCAGTCGCACTATTAAGCAATAATAGAATACCATTTATTTAAATATTTTTTGATGTCTACTTTTTCAAATATATTGATTTCAATTGCAATACAGAATACAAAGTATACAGTGCTCACTTTATATTCTTTCTGATTACAAATATTTGCACTGTAAAAAACAAAAGAAATAGTATTTTTCAATTCACCTAATACAAATACTGTAGTGCAATCTCTTTATCATGAAAGTTGAACTTACAAATGTAGAATTATGTACCAAAAATAACTGCACTCAAAAATAAAACAATGTAAAACTTTAGAGCCTACAAGTCCACTCAGTCTTATTTCTTGTTCAACCAATTGCTCAGACAAACAAGTTTGTTTACATTTGCAGGAGATAATGCTGCCTGCTGTTTGTTCACGTCACCTGAAAGTGAAAACAGGTGTTCTCATAGCACTGGTGTAGCTGGCATCACGAGTTATTTGCGTGCCAGATGTGCTAAAGATTCATATGTCCCTTCATGCTTCATCCACCATTCTAGAGGACATTCGTCCATGCTGATGACAGGTTCTGCTTGATAACAATCCAAAGCAGTGTGGACTGATGACGCATGTTCATTTTCATTATCTGAGTAAGATGCCACCAGCAGAAGGTTGATTTTCTTTTTTGGTGGTTCGAGTTCTGTAGTTTCTGCCTCAGCGTGTTGCTCTTTAAGACTTCTAAAAGCATGCTCCACACCTCGTCCCTCTCAGATTTTGGAAGGCATTTCAGATTCTTAAACCTTGGGTCAAGTGCTGTAGCTATATTTAGAAATCTCACATTGGTACCTTTTTTGTGTTTTGTCAAATCTGCAGCGAAAGTGTTCTTAAAATGAACCACATGTGCTGAGTAATCATCCAAGACTGCTATAACATGAAATATATGGCAGAATGTAGGTGAAACAGAGCCGGAGACGTACAATTCTCCCCCAAGGAGTTCAGTCACAAAATTAATTAATGTATTTTTTTTATGAGCGTCATTTGCATGGAAGCATGTCCTCTGGAATGGTGGCTGAAACATGAATGTTTAGCATATCTGGCATGTAAATACCTTGCAATGACGGCCGCAAAAGTCCCATGCCTGTTCTCACTTTCAGGTGACATTATAAATAAGAAGCAGACAGAGAAGCAGAAGAATTAGTAAATGTAAACAAATTTGTTTGTCTTAGTGATTGGCCTTACAAGAAGTAGGACTGAGTGGACTTGTAGGCTCTTAAATTTTACATTGTTTTGTGTTTGAGTGCAGTTATGTAACAAAAAATATCTACATATGTAAATTACACTTTCACGCTAGAGATTGCATGATAGTACTTGTTTGAGGTGAACTGAAAAATACCATTTCTTTTGTTTATCATTTTTACAGTGCAAATATTAGTAATAAAATAATATAAAGTGAGCACTGTACACTCTTGTATTCTGCGTTGTAATTGAAATCAATATATATGAAAATGTAGAAAAACATCCAAAATATTTAATAACTTTCAATTGGTATTCTATTGTTTAACAGTGTGATTAAAACTGTGATTAATCAAGATTCATTTTTTTAATCGTGATTATTTTTTTGCGTTAATTGTCTCAGTTAACTGCGATTGACAGCCCAGATTATTATGCCATCCCAGCTAGCCCCGCCTTCTGCAAAATGATTATTCTTGTAACATGCTTCATATCGCAGTCCATATTGTGAAGTAGTCCTTAAGATTCTGGGCCTCACTCAGATCTTGCCAACATCAGTTTTATACCATCGTTACCCTCATTGTTTTCAATAGAAAAAATATTCCCAATTTACAGCAGGGTAAATGAAAATAAGGCATTTTTAGATGGCTTGGGGCGGGGGTGGGGCAGGGCTGGATGGAGAGAGGTCAATCTAAGAAATGTAAATCACACACACTCTTTATATACCTATGTGGATGGCTTGGTGTGACATTATCTAATTAAAATATAACCATATAGATCATTGTTGCAATCACTGTTATATATTTGCAGCAAATTTTGTACAAAGGTTGACAAGGTGTCTATGAAAAGGTTATGATTTGCGGGTTATGATTATGCTGTTTGTATCCATGTATCATTTTTGTATTTGAAGTTATGAGTATTGGCTTTATACCTGTATTTCAAATGTTTGCTCCTGGGATACCGCCCACAAGGTAGCTAGCCAGCACATCTTGAAGGATAGGGTGACCAGACAGCAAATGTGAAAAATCGGAACGGGGGTGGGGGGTAATAGGAGCCTATATTAAAAAAAAAACAACCCAAAATCGGGACTGTGCCTATAAAATCGGGACATCTGGTCACCCTATTGAAGGAACTATTCAAATTAAGTGGCTTATCAAGAAACACTTGGTTGACAATGGACCACGGGAGACACCCATCTACACTGAATGGACTGTCATGTAAACGTGCTGTCTGGAGTGTAGGTAATGGCTTCCTGCAATGACTGAGGAAATTGGGCATGAACATGTGACTTGCCCATGTACCTCCAACCACCATCTTGTTGCTGTAATTTTCCACAGTAAGAACAATGGGATGCCTTCCACATGGCAAAAGCTATAAAAGGCACTGGAAACCCCTCCATTTTGTCTTCAGTCCTGCTTCTTACCTCTGGAGGAACTTTGCTACAAACTAAAGCTCTGAACAAAGGACTGAATGACCCATCCAAGCTGTGGATGTACTCCAGAGACTTTACTTAAGCCATCAGTCTATTCCATCATTGCTACAAGCCTGAACCAAGAACAATTACTGTATGTTTGATTCTTTTAACCAATTTTAATTCTCACTTTTCTTTCTTTTTATGAATAAGCCGTTAGATTTTAGATACTAAAGAATTGGCATCAGTGTGATTTTGGGGTAAAATCTGATATAAGAACTGGCATGCCTGAGAAAACTGCCTTTGTATTTTCTTGTTAGCCAATGTGGTGAAACAAAAGTTTACTTTTGTTGCTGGTTTGGTATATCCTATGGGGGATTAGCCACCAATCTTGGGGTGTATCTGCCCTATTTCTCAGCAGTTCGTCCTGAATTTGGCATCCTCAGTTGTGACCCACTGAGGCATGGTTACACTTGGCTCACTCCCTTTAACAGGGTCTCAGATCAATGATCTGTTGTGTCAATGAAGATCATGTGCATCATCAGATTCTAATCTCAGAGACGGGAAGCACACTATGTACCTCCCAAATTCTGTTCTGGCCATGGGCTGCAGGTAATGAAGGCTGGGGGAAGCCAAGCCTCCCAAAACCTCTGAGGCTGGGGCTGTGGCGCGGCTCAGAGCTCCTCTGGGTAGTCTGGGTTCAGGGCTCCCCTGGATTGCTCTGGGTGCTGGCAGGCTGGCCGGGGCTTGGGGCTGCACTGGTGAGCTGGCCAGTGAGAGCGGGGAGTTAAAGGGTGGTGTGGGGGCAGAGTAGGGTGACCAGATGTCCTGATTTTAAAAGGTCTTTTTCTTATATAGGCTCCTATTACCTTCCCCCCACCCCCTGTCCCGATTTTTCACATTTGCTGTCTGGTCACCCTAGTTCAGAGCCTTGGGCAGAAGTGGAGGGGCATGCACTGCCCATGACTGTGGCCCTTTTCAGCAGACACAGTGATGCATGGTGTGCAGTGTACAACTGAAACTAGACTCCGACTTAACTCCGTGTTCTTAATTTTTTCAACTAGTTTCTGTGTAAATGCAGTAGATGCTCATAACCAGGGCTTCACTTCTCATAGCGTATGTACCAGATTCACCACAAATGATAGAAAAACTCTAGGGGGGTTGAAAATATTTACCGGAGCTCCATTCTGGACAGCTCTGGCTGAATTTAAGTCCTGCTTATAACCCACTGAAGTGGATGAAGTCTGATGTACAAGACAAATACCACTCCCTTTTCCCCCTCCACAAGCAAACGGACGATCTCCCCCATGCACACACCCTGTGTATGTGCTTGTCTGGCATACTATATGGCCAGCATTTAAATAGGAGAGACAAGTTTGGTTGATGTTGAAAAATATAAAAATACAAGAGAGGAGAAGGGGTGTGTCCTCTCTGGAAAAACGTGAATGTCAAGTGTGCCGGTCTACATTTTAGTTTTAAAGAGATTTTAATGTAAAAGTACTCAAGCACGCTGGGAATATCCAGCCATTCTAGGCCAATAGAACTTGCTAGAGGCAAGCATGCTCTGCAACAGATACTGCCCCACGACTAGAAAATGAACTCTGGTATTTTCCAGGAAGCACACACAAATCCTAATCTAAACACAAGCAAAAATTCAACAGGGACATTGTAATAAGCTATAAAACTGAAGTAGTCTTATTGCCAAACTACCATCTACACCCAAGTATGTGAAGGCCCCAGCTTCCTGGACGGCAGTGTTCCCGATATAGAAAATACGACATGCTCTCTGCTCTCCAGGGCACTTCCAAATCTGTACTCTCCTCACCTTTGGTCACCCATGTTCCTAGTCTTCCTTCCTCTTCATCCTTCAATCGCCTCTCCATCCTGCATGCATCTCTGTTGTTTGCCAGAGGGGGGGGGGGTGAGCATCTCCGCCCAGTTGGGTCCATTCTTGCTGTGCTCATTGCTCTCAGTGACCGGGGAGTACTTGTGCCTGAGAGCCTATCAAAGAAGAACAGCTGCAGCCCCTGGGGCTTCAGCCAGGGCTGATTGGTTGGTCCGTCCAATCCAGGCACTGCCAGCGAAGAGCCATGCTCCTTCTTGGCTGCCTTTCTTAGTGAGCAAAACTGCAACACAGTTGGAAATGAGCTGCTTGCAGCTCCCGAGCCATAGGCCTATGTGCATCTCCTCTAGACCAATATGGATTTATGAGAATCGTTACGGTCTCTTATGCCAACAACTCTTGCATATTCAAGGAATGTTCAGTGTGTTTACACAAGAGATCATAGACTCACGAACAAATCACTTCTCATTGTGTAGGGGAGCTGCCTATTCCAAGCCCCCTAAAATGTTCTAATCACAAGCGGTGGGGGGTGGGGTGAGACAAAAATGCATAATGTGCCAAAATGATATCTGCTGTGGAACTCCCCCAAACATAGCGGAGTTACAGGAGAGAGTGTTTTGTGCTTAATATATTCCCACTAGCATCTTTTAGGAATCAAAGAAACTAGTGACAGACAAGACCTCTTCAATCATCAAGATTATCTCCATGGGATCAGTACAGGACAAATCCCTATGGCACATTTTCTAGTGCTTTGTCCAGTCTAGCTTCTCAATCTTCAAAGCAGAATCATAAAAGAACTATAATTCATAGCAAGAATCATTTTACACTGAATTTGGTAATTCTATCTTTAGAAAAAGGGAAGGGATTTTCTGAGTTTTAATGCTCAAATTCCCCTCTTACCTTCCTTTTGTGTGGCTCTCGAAATTGATGATTTGAAACACTGATCTAATCTAACTACTTTTGGGGAAGCACGCTGGATCTGTTACTCTAGAACGGGGTGGCCAACCTGAGACTGAGAAGGAGCCAGAATTTACCAATGTACATTGCCAAAGAGCCACAGTAATACGTCAGCAGCCTCCCCATCAGCTCCAGCCCCCAGTGCCTCCCGCCCGCTAGCAGCCCCACCAGTCAGCCCCTCCTGTCTGCTGTAATCAGCTGTTTGGAGGCTCTGGGAGGGAGGGGGAGGAGCGAGGGCATAGCAGGCTCAGGGGAAGTGGCAGGGGCCTTGGGGGAAGAGATGGAGTGGGGGAAGGGCCTGGGGCAGAGCAGGGGGTTGAGCAGTGAGCACCCCCCAGCACATTGAAAAGTTGGCATCTGTAGCTCCAGCCCCGGAGTCAGCGCCTATGCAAAGAGCTGCATATTAACCTCTGAAGAGCCGCATGCAGCTCCAGAGCCACAGGTTGGCCACCCCTGCTCTAGAACAGCATTTTTTTAAAGTAGGAAGTCCATTATTTTGTTTAATTTTACGTAAGCATTTCCCCTTGAGCATTTCCCCGTTTCCCCACAATTTACTACTTCTGAATACAACAAACTGATGTTTCATTAAAGTGTATTCCCTTGTGCCTGAGATTTTTCTACCACAACGTTAAATAATAAATAGTGTTTTGAAAATAACGGCCTAATGGTTAAAAGTGGTGAGTTAAAGAAAGGCTCCAAGAAAAGAACTTGCACAAGTACTGAACTTTACATGTATGTGTAGTCCCATTTAAATCAATAGGCCTACTTGCATGAGTAAAGATCAGCACTCGTGTAAGTGTTTACCAGGATTGGGGCCCAAAAGCACACATATATAAGATATAGTTGCAACATGGATATCTGTAACATAAGCAGGTGTGACTGCAAATCCAACTAACTAACTCCATTCTCATATCTAATTGGAGCATGACAATGAATAACAGGTTTACCAACTAACATGACTGAATGGCAGATGCTTCTAATGTGCTCATGCAGTCTCCTCTGGATGCTCAGCTACACCTCATGAGGTGGTGCCTTCAACCAGATTTAGGCCACCGTTCTGAACGTTGCTAGAAAAAGAGGAATAGATGGAAATCAATGGAAACAAGCTGATTCATCTGTGTGCTAAATATAGCACAATTTACAAGGTGTTAATTGACCCCTTTGCTAGTGGTTCCATGCAGGCCAGCCAAACTGCAAGGATCCCATATGGTTGATGTAAGGATCAGTTGTTGTTCAAAATTTAATGGAAAGAATTTGCCTAGTTAAGGACACCCTTGCATATTGCATGCATGGTCCTTCATCATGCATTCAGTCCTTCCATTTTTACCAGTGCGGGCAGGTTTTTCATGTATTATGCTTCTGCCAAGTATTTTCTAAGTTCCTTGCACATGTAGGCCCATATACAGATGGTGCATTACGCATTTGGGAGCAAATTATCTTCCCTGCACAATGCCTGAATTTGCGCTGGGGGATTCCAAAGTGGGTGGGTTGAATGCTCCTCACTCAGGCTATGGTGTGTCCATGGAGCTACTGCAGGTGCTGGCTACTCAAGGTTACAGCTCAAACCCAGAAGTCTACACAGCAGCTAAACAGTCCCAAAGCCTGAGCCCCGTGAGCCCACATCAGTTGGCGTGGGCGGACAGTGGGTTTTTAATTGCAGTGTACACATACCGTCAGTGAATCCCGATTTATGAATCATGAATAGGTCGGAATATGAACAAGGGACTGCTAGGCAGCTCTCTAACACCACATTCTACAGGCCATTACCATCTGATCCCACTGAGAGTTACGAAAAGAAACTACACCATCTCCTTAAGAAACTTCCTGAAAAAGCACAGGACGATTTCTCACTTTCACAGAACTTGGGAGACAGGCCAGTCCTCGCTTACAGACAGCTCTCCAACCTGAAGCAAATACTCACTAGCAACCACACACCAAAAACACCAACTCAGGAACCTATTCTTGCAACAAACCCCATTGCCAACTCTGTCCACATATCTATTCATGGGACACCATCATAGGATCTAATCACAACAGCCACACCATCAGGGGCTTGTTCACCTGCACATCTATCAATGTGATGTATGCCATCATATGCCAGCAATGCCCCTCTGCCATGTACATTGGCCAAACTGGAGAGTCTCTACACAAAAGAATAAATGGACACAAATCAGATGTCAAGAATTATAACATTCAAAAACCAGTTGGAGAACACTTCAACCTCCCTGGACACTCAATTACAGACATAAAAGTGGCCATTCTTCAACAAAAAACCTTCAAAAACAGACTCTAACGAGAAACTGCAGAACTGGAGTTAATTTACAAACTGGACACCATCAAATTAAGCTTGAATAAAGACTGGGTCATTACACAAACTAAAAACTATTTCCTCATGCTAATTTTCCCCCCTACTGTTACTCACACCTTCTTGTGAACTGTTTGAAATGGGCCATCCTGATTATCACTACAAACGTTTTTTTCTCCTGCTGATAATAGCCCACCTTAATTGATTTGTCTCATTAGAGTTGGTATGGCAACCCCCATCTTTTCATGTTCTGTGTGTATACAGTAACTCCTCACTTAAAGTCATCCCGGTTAAAGTTGTTATGTTGCTGATCAATTTGGGAACATGCTCATTTAAAGCTGTGCAATGCTCCCTTATAATGTCGTTTAGCAGCCGCCTGCTTTGTCCACTGCTTGCAGGAAGAGAAGCCTGTTGCAGCTAGCTGGTGGGGGCTTGGAACCAGGGTGGACTGGCAGCCCCCCTATCAGCTCCCCATTCCCCTAAGTTCCCTGTGCTGCATCCCCCCAGCATGCTACCAATTGCCAGCAGTTCAGCTGTCCCTCCCCCAACTGCCATGTGCTCCTCCTGCCCTCTGCCTTGGAGCTGCTCCCCGAGCCTCCTGTTTGCTGTGTGGGGTGGAGGAGAGTAAGAGGGGGGCTAATGTCAGGGTGTCCCCCTCCCCCTTGCTCCTGCACCCAGCTTACCCCATCTTCCATAGAGCAGGGGGGCACATGACAGGGCTCAGGACGGAGGGGAGCTTCCTGGCAGCAGCTGCGGTCTCAGCTTGCTGATCTACTTAACAAGGCAGTGTACTTAAGAGTGGGGACAGCGTACTTTAAGGGGCAATGCACATCTCTCTCTCTCTCTCTCTCCTCTCTCTCACACACACACACGGTGTGTGTCTCTGTCTGCCATGCTGTCTCCTCTCCCTCCATTTGTGCTGCCTTGTAGAGTGTGAGGCTACATTAACAACAATGAGTTAACCCTTGAGGGCTCAGCCAATTGCTAGTTCATCATTTAGCACTAAGGCATTTCCTGGGAAATATCCCACCTTCTGACTTCCCCACCTGAACCAAGCTTCACAATCATCATCGCTGTGTATCAGTATTAAATTGTTTGTTTAAAACTTATATTGTGTGTGTGTGTGCGTATGCTATATATAGTGTTTTGTCTGGTGAAAAAAATTTCCCTGGAACCTAACCTCTCCCTATTTACATTAATTCTTATGGGGAAATTGGATTTGCTTAACATGGTTTTGCTTAAAGTTGCATTTCTCAGGAGCATAACTACAATGTTAAGTAAGGAGTTACTGTATATATCTTCCTGTTGTATTTTCCACTCCATGCATCTGATGAAGTGGGTTTTAGCCCACGAAAGCTTATGCCCAAATAAATTTGTTAGTCTCTAAGGTGCCACAAGTACTCCTCGTTCTTTTTGCAGATACAGACTAACACAGGTACCACTCTGAAACCTGATTTCTAGTGTGTTTGTCAGCAGCTCTTTGCAAGTATTTGACATTTGATCTAGTTTCATTAGACACATCGATCACATGCAGTATTTCTGTTCCTGGATATGCTCTGTTCTCAGAGAATCAGGTTTCTAGTTTGAATTTAGAATTCACTTTCAGACATTGTTCTCAAACAAACACACACACAATTAAAATGTTCTGCTATGATCATTCCTGCCAGTAATCTCTTCCTCTAGAATGTTTGAAGAATGTGAATGCTAAGGGCTAGATGACCTCAAGGCCCATAGGACAGAATGGGGGCAGGAGGCACTTGACCTACACCTCCATAGAGGCACTGCACAACCATAGGCAGATGCAATTGTCAAACTGATTAAAAACAAAACTTTTGGACTCAGTTGAACACATTGAAGTGTTTTGATTTGAGTTGAACCAACCCTAAATTCAACATTTTGTTTAGATTTTCCTGACAGAAAATCTATTTTTTTTCTGGTCACCATCAAAATTTTCCTAGACACAATTTTGATTTTTGCAGTAACTGAATTTGCCATTTAAAAAAAAAATCATTTTGACTGAAAATTCCCAACCACCTCTACCACTCTCCGTTGTGAGCCAAAGGTTGACTGTCTACCCCATAAAGCGTGTGAGCATGGTGAAAATGAACTTGGTTTATAGTTATTGAAAATGTTCTCCAGTGTTTGACCCAGGCTCAGCTAAAAAGAATCCGAAAACTCAAGGCTTATAATTGCCTGTGTTATGGTCTTGTGAGATGTCCCAGGCTTACACTGAGAATACTGGAGAAATTCCATATGCAGCCTCTGGGATTGAAACTTCCAGTTATTAATTATTTTGTTTGAAAATTCCCTCCTGGCCTCATTATGTGCTTCATTAAAGGAAACCAAGTGCGAGTGTTCTTGAGTGCCCAAGGAAAGCTGGTGGGTCAGAATTATGATGTCATTTAAGTTCTGCTGACTTCCATTTGATGCTTTCTTTTACTAAGAATGATTAGGTCAATCAAGATCTTTTCTTTTTAAACCCTTCCATTTTGGGCATTTTACTAGTTGCTTTATAGTCGCAGGTAGGTAAAGCCAGCCCTTGGAGAGGACATACAAGAGAGGCAATGGCAAATTCTGTCTCCATTTCTGTGTCTATAGAGCCACTGCAGGTGTTGGCTACTCAAGGTTCGAGTAGTAGCCGCTCAGGGTATGTCTACACTGCAATTAAAAACCCTCTGCTGGCCCATGCCAGCTGATTTGGGTTTGCAGGGCTCGGGCTGTTTAATTGCAGTGTACATATTTGGGCGTGGGCTGCGGCCCGAGTTCCGGGACCCTCCCACCTTGCAGGGACCAGGTGTAGATGATTCTACCACCATTCTGTCCCTGCAGCAAGCAGAAGGAGCTGCTTTCAGGACAAAGATACAAAGGAAAAAGGGGAGCTACTCCCACCACCAGTGATCTCCACAAGGGGAAGATGAAAACCATTATGGGACTCCCGCACTTTCCTACGCAGGAGGGTAGGGAAGAGAAGGACAACTCTTCTCCCAGAGCTTTTCAATGGGGAAAAGTCACTCCTGAGAACCATTCCATTGCATTCCCTCCTGAGCTTGGAAGTGCCAGCGCTGCTGTCACACTTTCTCATTCCTCTATTGAAGGGAGAGTGCTGCAATACATTGATGCTTCCTAGAATAGGGCACAAGAACGTACTGTAGATGCAGTGACTCCCGGGGGTTGTGGGAGAGGCTTCCCTTTGGCTTCTCCAATGTGGCTTCAAGATGGCAGTAGCTCCTCTCATCTTTCCCCCAGGGGGAGGTGTAACCCATGTCCACTCGGTGTGATGCTCTGTTGCCCTCTAGTGGTGACTGAACCACATAGGTTGATGAACCTGCTACCGCCTTGGCTAATGTATCTTGGTCTTATTTCAGGTAGTAGAGACTCATGGTTTAAGAACCAGAGGTCCCAGGTTCAGCTACTTCTCCCAATGACCCACCCAGGGGTATTGTATTATGTGTGGTGGCCCATACGGTGATTTGAGCTGAGGGGATCAACTTTCATCTGTGGCCCAGCCACTATTAGAGGGGGACAGAACACTCAGTATGGGTTACATAGTGTGGAACCCTCAAAACACTTCACCATCACTCTGTTTCTGTACTGTCACTGGAGTGTGATTTACTTTGTGTTTTCCCTATTTGTAACTAAGTACTCTTTTCATGCTATACACTCATAGCTGTACGTAGCTCTATACCATATACACACATTTATCTAAGGTTGTAGGGGGAAAGTGTGTTATATTGTTGTTGGCTTGTTTGTCTGTAGTTAGAAAGTATGTCAATACAAGAGATGGGCCACGGCCGTGATGTCCAAATCCCAGATTGTTAAATTTAGGCTAGGGTTAATGGCTTGGTTTAAAGGCCCATTCAACTTAGATTTGGGATTTAACAATGTCAGAACCTCTCATCAGATTTCAGTCCAAAACATGGAAGTTTTGGGAGATCAGCCATTAGTCTTAGATTTTTGTCATCTTCATCCTCATTAGATTTTGGCTGCATCAAACTGGACCTGAAATATCAGCCCTTTCAGGTCAGGATAAAAGCTGGAACCAAACCAGGAGGAGCAGGATTGGATCCAGTGATCTGAATCTAACGTCTCCTGAAATTCAAAATTCAAGTTTTGAGGTTTCTGATTTGGCCCATCTCTGTTGCATGGAAAAGCCAGAGTAAATGTTGTACTTTTAACCTCGACTTTTGTATTTCTTGACTTTGGAATGTTCAGGTACGCAGCCTTTGTGTTACATTATGGTAGTTTTCCTAAGTTTAATACTTTGAATCACCTTCCATCTGAAGTATCAGAGGGGTAGCCGTGTTAGTCTGGGTTTGTAGAAGCGACAAAGGGTCCTGTGGCACCTTATAGACTAACAGATGTATTGGAGCATAAGCTTTTGTGGGTGAATACCCACTTCTTCAGATGCAAGCAGTGGAAATGTCCAGGGGCATTAGTGTCCATATTTCATATTAACATGTACATGGTACTTTCTAGTAGCTTGTAAGTAATGCATGAGGTGATATGTACATTCAATGTTTCCTCCCCTTTAAAGTTTCAGCCTGCTCCTTTGTCATTAAACTCTTGAAGTGAACTCCCCCGGTGAAAGCTGGTTATTAAGGATATTCATCTAGTTTGCATGTTTACACCAATTCCTTGATTCTTGTGAACTGTGCACTGTGCTGGGGATGCCACAATCACAAGCAAAGAGCATTTGAAGCCATTTTCTTTTTCATGTAGTGAAGCATCTCGTCCTACTTTTCCAATGTCCACTCTTCCCAAGACTGATTATTCTCCCTCTTTAAATATTTGGGTTTTTTTCTTTCAAAAGGTTTTTCATTCTCTGAATATGCCTTTCTTAACCTCCTGTGGTATCCGGAGCAGCATCCACCCTGAGTAATTTGCTTGGATGCTATGAATTTCCTAACTGTTGTTTTAGGCAGGTTGCAAAGTTTTTATGGTTCAGAGTTCCAGGTTGTATTTCTTTTCAGACTGGACCCCTGTCTCAGTCTGGACTCCCCCCTTGCCTTGGCTTCAGGTGGCTTTAGCAGTCTACTACAAAGTACTATGTACATGTTAATATGAAATATGGACACTAATGCCCCTGGACATTTCCACGGCTTGCATCCGAAGAAGTGGGTATTCACCCACGAAAGCTTATGCTCCAATACCTCTGTTAGTCTATAAGGTGCCACAGGACCCTTTGTCGCTTCCATCTGAGGATGTAAAAGCATTTCATTAACATTAATTAATTTAATCTCAAAAACCTTTTGAGGTTAGTAACTATCCCCATTTTGCAGATGGAGGAAACTGAGGTGCAGAGAAATTACATGCGCTTGCCAAAACTGGGGCCATGAATTATTTACAGAGTTTGGAGCAGAACATAGGCCTTCTAAAGTCTAGTCCTGTGCTTCAACCAGTAAATTAAAATATTTCTGAACACTGAAACAAGGACAGAAATGTTTTTATCAAATATATTTGGTTTCAGTGCAGCTGAGGTATGCAAATTGAAAAATGTTTGTTTATCAGCAGTTCACACACAAATATCTGGCATTTCATTATGTGGGTGTATGTGGTCTTTTTTTATGTTCATCTCCACACACTCAAGTTCTATGCTTGCTGACAGAAAGTCCCTATGACCCATACGGACTCAGTCATTACAGATATGTCTGCACAAAAAGCGGATGTACGGACTGCTGACAATTTTGTCTTTGACCCTCAGATATTCCTTTAACGCCTTCGCATCCTACCCAACATGGAGAGCAAAGAGCAGAATCCATTGGGAGCTCTTCTTCAACTTACAACAACAACAAATACCTCACAGTTCCTCAGACCCGGCCTTCTGTGCACTTTGGCAGAATCAATGGGGCTTTTGAGCCATCTGGCCGCATGGAGACTCACAACAACTCTGTAAGTAGGATTATTATAATCATTGACTTATTCCTCTAGTGCTCTTGATAAAGGTGGGGGTGGGTGATGGGGGGGAGGGGGCCGAGAGAGAGAGAGCATCAAATGTTCCTGCTATATATTACTTACAATGTGGCTTTACTGTGAAAAGTAACTAGTTCAAAAATGCCACTACCTTACTCAACAGATCTGCTTCCTCTGTCTATTCTGAGTTACAGCTACTGACTTCAGCCACTATATTACATTTTTACTCCTGTTGGTCTGGCAGAGCCAACACAGCTCAGAGAGGGAGAGATGGATTCTGTTCCTTCTTGTGCACCATCAACAGAGTTGTTTATTGATTTCCAATCAGTTACACCTGTGCAGACCTGTTGAAGGTCATATGCACAGGTGTCACTGAGGGCAGAATCTGAAGACCGTGGAATCGTACAGCTGCAGTCTTGGAT
Organism: Chelydra serpentina; assembly: GCA_037349315.1. Lineage (NCBI taxonomy): Eukaryota > Metazoa > Chordata > Testudines > Chelydridae > Chelydra > Chelydra serpentina. Next base: position 126,307,998 of record JBAIAC010000008.1, read on the forward strand.
GCAGAACCTTTATTATGTGGGAGAAGGAAAGAATCCATCTTGACTTGTAGAGCCAGGATATGTTTGCAGGCCTTGTAGTTAGAACCCTTGCCACCATATCCCCTGATCCATTTACCTTATAAACTGTGTGCCGTTGTTCTGAAATCATTAAGAAACATGAAACCTGAGACAGCATTTTTAGACTCAGTTTTCTACGTAAAACAGCATGTTGCACCTACGAGACACTGATTTCTACAATGAGAGAGGGAGAGAATGGGCAGAATGAGATAAGTTTTGGGCAGAATATATAGCCATTTAAAGTTCTTTCTGTTTATATTTTGCAAATTCAATCTTGTTACTAACAATTTTATCTGCTTATTTATTTTGTTTTCATTTCTACCTAATTCTTCGATTGCAAAAACTCCTACATGTTCAGGAAAGCACTGCAAACTAAGATCTGATCCTGTTCTCATTGAAATCTGGGGGAATTTTGCCACTGACTTTAGGGCTTGGTCTTAATACACTGATGTGGCAAAATCTTTATGCCTTGTATGAGCCACAGAAAGAGAGAGAGAGAGAGAGAAGTCTGCAATCTGCTCAGTCCCATTATCTGTGTAGGTACAGCAGCAGCATCCCTTTGATGTTGCTATGGTGACCTCTCGGGTGGCAGCTGCTGGGATGAGGCACCTGGGTACCTACAGGTGATAAACAGGAAAACACCCTCAGCAACTCATCTATCCAACCCTTCCTCATTCCCTTTCCTTCTGGGCTCTGTGTGCATCTCTCATTTCCACACACACCCATGTATAAAGAGGAATAGGGGGATAATACTTGAAGATTATCTTCTCTACAGCCAGCTAATGGATTTCCCTGGATTGCTGCCGGTGCCAGCAAACAGGGGATGGTGACATCATTACCTGTGGAGTGTATTGCGTGAAGTTCTCTGGAAGGGAGGCTGGGAATCTGAGCTTTGGTGTTTTCATTGTGGCAGGGATGGATCCAGAGAGTCTGCAGGGACTGCCCGTGAGTACAGTGTGAAAAGGACTCAGACCATAGAATGGGAACATGTTATAAAACGCTGTCTGCAAAGTATTTGTAATCTGTGTGTAAATCTAGGTGTAAAGGGTATATGTATAGTGTGTATGTGTAGCATATGTATAGTGTGCAAAGGGGGAAGCCTGGAGGCCGTCTGAACTGTGCATGGAGGGTTTGTACGCAGGAGGACCAGGGATCTATAAAAGGACATGGGGGTTGATAGCAGTTCTGTGTGAAGCCAGGAGGCAAAGCTTAGCTGTGGTACAGGTGAACATGGGAGAAGTCTGGATAAAATTCATATCAATGTGCATAGTTGTCCATATGAATAACTATCAGTGTTGATGCACATTAAAAACCTGGGAAAGTCCCATACAAAAACTTCATTAACTTTGAGTTAAGGTTGCTAGATAGCAGAGCCTACTAAGACCATAAAAAACGGGAAAGGAGTAGTTAATTCATTCGGTACAGTAGCGTAGTCGGGGGGGTGGGAGGGGAGCAGGGGGAGCGGCCGCTCCCTACTGAGCAGAAGCGGCGCCTTTTTTGTGCTCCGATGCCTTTTGCTCCTGGGCTGCAGCCGGAGCGGAGCATTTTTGTTTGCTCCCGGCGCCTTTTTTTGCTCCCGACGCATTTTCCTCCTGCGCCTTTTTTTAGCTCAGCTCCCCCTGTGCTCTAAACCTGGCTACGCCACTGATTCAGTACCCCATTTACACTTTGAGAAGAGAGTGCTAGACAGGGTGAACCACCAACACACACCATAAAAAGAAAAGAAATACAAAGTTAAACCATTCAATGCCCTATCTACACTACACTCAGCAGTTCCTCTTCCCACTCTCAAATACCTCCCTCCACAACCCACATATCTTGACCCCAATCCCAAACAACCAACATGTAAACTTAAACCTGGCCACATTATTTGCTTATAAGATCATGTATTTCCATTAGCGCTGGCATAGCTTTCATAAACTACATTGTACCTAGTTCTCTATTGGAGTGTATGTAAGCCAGGTGTGAAGTTAGATTGCAAATGGTGGCAGCGAGAGATGGTTTTCTATACAGCTTAGGAAAATGTATGTGAATGGGTGACCTACATTGTGAGTGACTGTTCTAAATTGAGATTCGATTTTAATGTAGAAATTACAGAATTTTGGAATCCACATTGATGTACTTTGGCTGTGGTCAGAGCGGAGGCTACATGGTTGCTGTTCGTGTTTACTGTGGAGATATGTGAGCTCCGAAAAGGAGGTAGCTGAGGTGGAGAAGAGGAACTGATGTAGTAGATCGGGTGTTGAATGGTTTAACTTTGTATTTCCTTTCTTTTTATGGTGTATGTTGGTGGGTCATACAGTCTACCAATCTCATCTCAAAGTTAATTACAATGTATGTCAATACTGATATTATTCATCATTTAGAGCAGTCCATGTGAGAGGCGATATTCTCTCTAACTTCCACTCCACAGCCCTATTGTCTCCCATATCCCCTGTGCCCAGCCCAGTCCAGCTCTGCTTCTCCTATTGGCACCATAAAGAGCTGAACTCCATGTCCCAACTCAGACTCTGATTCCTGCCTTTGTCCATGCGTAGTACCAATTGCCCCATGTTCCCCCTGAGCACAGTCTTGCTCCACAACATGCCCCCAATCCATAATTTGACCCCTACTTTCCTATTGCATTCATCTCTTAAACACTGGTACATAGGAGTGTAAGGTGTGAGTAAAAACCCCAAGGTACAGTGTCAGTGTGTTTTCTCAGTATGCGTGAGTGAGAGGAGGGTAAAGTATGTAGGTTTCTGTTGCCTTTTGGAAATAATGGCAGATTGGAAATTGCTGGGTTTTGTCACAATTCTTGATTTGCCGACAGAGGAGATGCTGTACATTACTGAATCTGGGGTCTTGCTTCAATATTGCTCCTTTCCCATATCAACAGTTAATCCCCATCATTTACTTAGCTAAGGCTTTCATGTGCCTGTACAAGAGTGAGGCCCTGAGCCCCGCTGCTTACTGAGTCTTTGGGTTTGTCTCCCTGAGACTTGTCTATTTCTCTTTCAGATCATTAACAATTACCTGGATGGGACCCAAGTGGGGGCCAGAGGTGGGACATCCCCAGGTGGGAAGCATTTCAGGGACAGCAAGAGGAAAGTGGACTACGTCTTAGCCTATCACTACCGAAAACGTGCCTCTCAGCACCAGCGAGGCATTGGCTCCCTAGGTCCCTTGCACAGACCTTTCCCCTTGGCCATTATTTCTAATGGGGAGATGGGGAAAAGCCACTCTGAGCAGCAGCAGAACCAGGGCCAGAATGCACCCCAACAGCAACATGTGCAGCCAGAGGCTCAGCTGATCGAGATGAGCCCACTGGATGCCCTAGAGGAGGAGAAACGGGAGCAGAGGGAGGAGTATGAGCGCAACCTGGTGGCAGCTGGACTGGAGATAGAAAAAGACATTGAGGTAAGAGGACCAGGAGCATGGCACTGGGCTTCCCAGCAGCAAAGGGTTGTCTTGGTTCAGTACTGAAAATGAGTATGTGGGGAGAAGAAATGCTGGTTAATAGCTCAGCACTGAACAGCCTGGATTCTGTTGTATTTTCCCCCCCACCAAATGTCGTTACTGAGTAGGGTGACTAGATGTCCTGATTTTATAGGGACAGTCCCGATATTTGGAGCTTTTTCTTACAATAGGCACCTATTACCCCCCTACCTCACCCCCATCCCGATTTTTCACACTTGCTGTCTGGTCACTCTATTACTGAGCAAAAGCCCAGTGCAGCACAAACCTTTATGATTTAGTGCAGGCAAAGGTTTCAAGTCTATAGGAACATAAGCTAATTGTTCATGTTACAGAAACATTATACTTACTGGAGATAAAGGACAGCCCTCTTTTCAAATGCAGAGTATAGGCCCGATTGTCCTCTCCTGTAAGGCCTGATCTGAGCCCACTGAATGGACATCCCTTCATTGGCTTCAAACCAGTGTGACTCCACTGACGTGGCTCCTGACTAGGAGTATGGCTACACAACAGCTGAGAGGTGTGATTCCCAGCCTGCCCGAGCTAGCATGCTAAAAGTAGCAGCGTGGCCGTGGCAGCATGGGCAGCAACTGGCTAGCTGCCTGAGTGCACTCCTGCCTGACTCCCTAGGTAGGTACGAGGGCAGCGAGCCTGAGTCACTGCCTGTTGTGCCAAGTACGTCTACCTGATCTGGAACTCACACCACCCAACTCTGTGTAGACATACCCTTATGCTGGTGTAAATGAGGAAAATCAGGCCCTGTGTTGTATTCTGACTTCTAATTAACTTATGGAAATTGCCCTCTGATCCCTCTTCTTTCATTGTTAGAAATGTGTCACAGATTCACTAGAGGTAAAGTATATGTTGTGTCCATGTCTAGTGGCTAATCCCCACACCGAGATAACAGGCTACTTCTGCGCAAGCTAATGGAGTTTATCTTTTAGCTCTGTGCTTTAGTACTAAAGATCCCTGGTGCACATCCCACTGACCAGCCAAGGAGGGGCTTGTTAAATATCTTTCAGAAGATGAACATGCTCAAAATGTGGAAAAGAGGCTGGTTATGCTTTTTCTAGAATAGTGTTGATTGGAGCTGATTTGATCATTGTTTATATTTAAAGTATTATTGACCAGAAACTTGTATTGAAATTTTACTAAACTAATTACTTTGCCATTTAATTGGATGGGGGTTCTGATTGTGGTACTTAAGCCTTGTTTTCTTTTCGTAGTGAAGATATTTGGTGTCTAAATACTCTTATTACTTTTGCATTTAATTGCATTTTTTCTCCTTGAAACTAATTCACCACTAAGTATTATAAGTGATTTCCATTTTTCTTTATTTTAATGTAATCTCTTTAAAATCTAATTATCTTCTTAAGTAATTACATGGAATACAAGGTGATGTTATGCCTCCTGTGAGCTGTGTGGCTTTTTTTCTTCTTCTTTTTCTGGATTTGGTGGTATGGAGCCTATTCATATTTGATCAGAAAGATTCTTTTGAGTATAACTTTCTCAAAACTGCCTTAACTTACATATTAGAGAGACAAGGTAGGTAAGGTAATATCTTGTACTGGACCAACTTCTGTTGGTGAGAGATACAAGCTTTCAAGCTTACACGGAGCTCTTCTTCAGGTCTGGGAAACTAACTTAAAGTTCACTGCGGAAAGAGGCGGGGAAGCTGTGTGTGTGTGTGTGGGGGGGAGGTGTTACTCGGTTTCAGATTGTTGTAATAAGGCATAAATCCAGTGTCTTTATTAAGACCATGATTTTTAGTGTCTAACAAAGTTATGAATTAAAGCTCCCAGGTCTTTTGAAAGTGTTGTGCAGGTTTCCTTTGAGGATAAAAACTGATAGGTCAGATATAGAGTGATCACAGGTGATAAGGTGTTTTTGTCTTTTTATCATTTTCTTGTGTGAGTTCATTTGAGAACGTAGTGATTGTCTGGTTTCACCCTGGACACGGTTGCTATTGGGGCTTTTAGTGTATGGGAGGAGGTACACCATGTGTTGTGATAAGCATGCGGAGGACCAATGAATCTTGAAAGGTGTTGTGAGGGCTACTGATCATTGTAACAGTGGAGATATGTCTGCAAGTTTTGCATCTGTTGTTTTGACAGGATCTGGTCCCGCTTTGAGTTGGTATGTTCGGGTCTGTGGGGAGCTTCCTTCTGATGATAAGCTTGGAGAGGACGCACCAGCTCAAAGTGGCACCAGACCTAAAAAGGGCAAACAGGATGACCCTTTTATTTATTTATTATAAAACCCCATGTAATTATAGGCCTGTCACTCTGATCCTAGGCAAGATAAGGAAGTGGCTGATATGAGACTCGATTAATAAAGAATTAAAGGAGGTGTTTGGGGCGTAGGCTGCCCTGGGGCTGTGGCGGGGAGGGGCGCCTCTCCCCCACCTGCGTAGCCACTGATTGCCTGCTGAGCAGCTTAGAGGGAACTGAAGTTGTGGTGGATAAAGCTGAATATGAGTTCCCAGTGCTCTGCTCTGGCCACATGGGCTATGTGATCCTTGGTTACATAAACTGGGAAATCTTGAGTAGGAGCAGAGATGTTATTTTACTGGTGTATTTGGCACTGGTGCAACTGCTGCTGGAATACTGTGGCCAGTTCTGGTGTCCACAATTCAAGAAAGATGTTGATACATTGGAGAGGATTCAGAGAAGAGCCACGTTAATGAGTAAAAGATTAGAAAACATGACTTCTAGTGATAGACTCAATGAGCTCAAACTATTCAGCTTAACAAAGAGAAGGTTAAAGGGTGACCTGATTACAGTCTGTAAGGATCTACATGGAGAACACATTTCATAATGGGTGCTTCAATCTAGCAGAGAAAAGTATAACACAATCCAATGGCTGGAAGCTGAAGCTAGACAAATTCAAATGAGAAATAAGTGAACATTTTTAACAGTGAGAGTAATTGGCCATTGAAACAACTTACCAAGAGTCATGGTGGATTCTTTATCACTAACAATTTTTAAATCAAGACTGGGTATTTTTCTGAAAGATCTGCTCTTTTGGGGAAGTTCTAGGACCTGTGTTATACCAGAGGTCAGACTAGATTATTGCTATGGTCCCTTCCGGTCTTGGAATCTATGAATAGTCTTGAATAATATATTGAGTAATAATATTTAGTACTTTCTATCCATAGATCTCAAAGCAAACTCCTTTGCAAAGGTGTTCAACATAATTTTCCCCATTTTACAGGTGGAGAAAACCAAGGCACAGACAGAAGAACTGTTCAACACATTTTTGTCAAAACTTTGATGGTGGGAAAATGGCCATAAGCATTGCTTGTGTTGAATAGAATGAAGGCCTGATTCAAAAATGTCTTTCAGTTATTTCAGTATTATGCAAAGATGTGTGAGTGCCATAAAGTCAAGAGAAATCTAAGATGGAAGAGACCTGCTAACCCACATGTTCTCTCTCCTCTGGGGGACTAATGCAGGGATTCTTCTCTCTGGCATATTTCTGCTGGTTTATGTAGTCTGTAGTTGGGTTTGTTTAGGGGTTTTTTTTTTCCTTTCTTCCCCTCTATCTGGTTGATTGGATCCTTTTCTTATAGCGTTACCAATAGTTGGACTTTTCTGAATATACGGCTTCCGTGATCCACGTTTCACTGTCCGAACATCCCTGTTTCTTTAGATTCTCTGGGCTAGATGCTGGGGTGTAGCTGATTTACAGCTCAGAGCATTGTCTGCAAAGATGGCTTAAAACACCCTTTTTAACTCCCTAGATACAGCTACTGTGTGTGACCGGTCCCACTTTTGAGTCAGAGCAGTGCTCAGGATCCTCTAACTTACGCCGATTGCAAGTGGTGCCAAGGGGGGGGAAACCTCAGTTACAGATCGGCATGGATTATGTGGCATCCTGGCTGAGGACTCTCTTCTTCAGCAACACTGGTTTTTCTCTGATATGCTATTTGCCTCCCCTACTGCTAGTATAAGAGCCCCCATGATGGCTCAATACTAATGATGATCAGCCTTGCACTGACTGGGTTTGTCCTCCTGAGGCTGGACACAGTGGCTTTAGAGCCAGATTCCACAATAGTATGGCATACTGGAGCCACCCCACTCCTAGCTTTCTGCATTATGGACAATAAAACAAGGATTTAGATGGTCAGGCCATTATCAAAAAAGGAAGGACTTTGTATCAGTGCCCTAGGGCAGTGGCTCTCAACCTTTCCAGACTACTGTACCCCCTTCAGGAGTCTGATTTGTCTTGCGTACCCCCACGTTTCACGTCACTTAGAAACTACTTGCTTACAAAATCAGCCATAAAAATACAACAGTGTCACAGCACACTATTACTGAAAAATTGCTGACTTTCTCATTTTTACTATATCGTTGTACAATAAATCAATTGGAATATAACTATTGTACTTACATTTCAGTGTATAGCATATAAAGCAGTATAAACAAGTCATTGTCTGACATTTTTAGTTTGTACTGACTTCGCTAGTGCTTTTTATGTAGCCTGTTGTAAAACGAGGCAAATATCTAGATGTGTTGATGTATCCCCTGGAAGACCTCTGTGTACCCCCACTACCCCAGGATACACCTACTGAAGCTTGCAGCTCTTTGATCACCTTGTGGTTTTTTAATGGCACCTGGTCTGCACATGGGAAATATGCAAAATGCACTTTGAATTGAAAAGTAGCTTAATCTATGATCTCTGTTAACCCTGCCTTGTAATTACCCTGAGCATCATTAATTTACACGAACCTATCTCAGTATCTTGAGCAGCTGACTAGTTGGTCTACTCACCTCACAGCTGACTTGAGTTCATACAGTCATTGTTTTTGTGGGCTAAATGACTTTAAATGCCAGGAGCTTCATTGCTAGACCAGGGAAGAATGAAATGTGACTTTTAAAATCAAGTTTCACTTTTTAAATTTTCTTTCCACAATTTTCTTCTTCTAGAGGCTGGAATATAAAATGTTTTCTATTTAAACAAATGCTCTCATCTGGAAAACAAATATTCTTCCCATGTTTTAGCTTGGCATCTTAATATGGCTTTCACCTTTATTTTGTGTCTAATGATAAATAAGTGGATAAGGCAAATATCTGATAAGCTGGCAATTCAAATAATGTACCAGCTTTGAGACACGAAATTGATTCAGGAATTGTTTTTCTAATAAAGAACCCAGACTATAAAGAGCCCCACCTGTAGGGAACAGTCATAACCAGAGTGCCTAGTTCTCTTTTAGGAACCTTTGGATGCTAATTGTCTCCGATGTGAGGACGGTCATGGAATCATTCTTGTGGGTGGGGGCACATGTTAATATGAGGGGTGGAGTGGGTGGAGCAAGTCACTGAGGGGATGGGAGGAAATCGTTTGATGGGAAGACATGTCACTGTGTGGAGTAGGAGACAATGGCTTAGGAGGTGGAGAGCACTTTACAAGCTTGGAGAAGGAGACTGACTAAAGGGACATTTCATTATTGGGATCCATGGTTATTCCTCCTGTTACCTCTCACCTTAGCTTTTCAGCATATCTCTTTTCCTCTCAATACTCCACAGAATGCCTTCTCACTAATGCTGACTTTGGACCCAGATATCCCACCTACTTTCTTTGTGAATTCTGGGCACAGAATGTGCGATGCTGAAAGGGATGTAATCATGCATGGCCGGCCCCTATTTCTGGAACTTTCTTGGAAATCGGTGAGGTAGTGGATGACAGGCAGATGCATCTGGACCAAGGTCTGAAACATCGGGGGTTGAGTATACTATGCCACAGTAGATGGGACAAGAGTGTATAGGGGTTGGTTGTGATGTGCCAGTGGAGCAGTTATACTGAGAACAGGACAGAATCCTCATTTCAATATAATCATCTAGAATACCACCAAATGAGGGCAGTGCCAATAAACAGGGTCCTCTAGTCACTTATTCCCACTATCAGTAAGAGACCTCAGGAGGTCATCTAGTCCAACCCCCTGCTCAAAGCAGGACCAACCCCAACCAAATCATCCCAGCCAGGGCTTTGTCAAGTTGGGCCTTAAAAACCTCTTATGGATGGTGATTCCACCAGCTCCCTAGGTAACCCATTCCATTGCTTCACTACTCTCCTAGGGAAATAGTTTTTCCTAATATCCAACCTAGACCTCCCCCACTGCAACTTGAGACCATTGCTCCTTGTTCTGTCATCCGCCACCACTGAGAACAACCTAGCTCCATCCTCTTTGGAACCCCCCTTCAGGTAGTTGAAGGCTATCAAATCCCCCCTCACTCGTCTCTTCTGCAGACTAAATAAGACCAGTTCCCTCAACCTCTCCTCATAAGTCATCTGCTCCAGCCCCCTAATCATTTTCGTTGCCCTCTGCTGGACTCTCTCCAATTTGTCCACATCCTTTCTGGAGTGGGCCCCCCAAAACTGGACACAATACTCCAGATGTGGCCTCACCAGTGCCAAATAGAGGAGAATAATCACTTCCCTCGATCTGCTGGCAATGCTACTAATGCAAACCAATATGTTGTTAGCCTTCTTGGCAACAAGGACACACTGTTGACTCATATCCAGCTTCTCATTCAGTGTAATCCCCAGGTCCTTTTTCGCAGAACTGATGCTTAGCCAGTCGGTCCCCAGCTTGTAGCAGTGCATGGGATTCTTCTATCCTACGTGCAGGACTCCAGATGTGGCCTCACCAGTGCCGAATAGAGGGGAATAATCAGTTCTCTCGATCTGTTGGCAATACTCCTACTAATGCAGCCCAATATGCCGTTAGCCTTCTTGGCAACAAGGGCACACTGTTGACTCATATCCAGCTTCTCATCCACTATAATCCCCAGGTTCTATTTTGCAGAACTGACGCTTAGCCAGTCGGTCCCCAGCCTGTAGCAGTGCATGGGATTCTTCTGTCCTATGTGCAGGACTCTGCACTTCTCCTTTGGCCCAATCCTCCAATTTGTCTTGGTCATTCTGGACTCCCTATCCCTGCCCTCCAGCTTATCCCTGTTACCAGCTGCTGCTTAGATAAAGTGTTCCATGTCCTCCCTTGAATTCCACTCTGCATGTTCCATCTACATTTACAGTGGAAACACTTGGTTTTCTTTTTGTTCTGTACAGTGCCTAGCATTCACTTGGGCAAAGTAAAAATGATGGTGACAATGGCACTTACTTTCCCTGTCAAAGAGTTCCCCTAACTTTCATAGAATCTCGGGGTTGGAAGGGACCTCAGGAGGTCATCTAGTCCAACCCCCTGCTCAAAGCAGGACCAACCCCAACTAGATCATCCCAGCCAGGGCTTTGTCAAGCCTGACCTTAAAAACCTCTAAGGAAGGAGATTCCACCACCTCCCTAGGTAACCCATTCCAGTTCTTCACCACTGTACTAGTGAAAAAGTTTTTCCTAATATCCAACCTAAACCTCCCCCTCTGCAACTTGAGACCATTACTCCTTGTTTTGTCATCTTCTACCACTGAGAACAGTCTAGATCCATCCTCTTTGGAACCCCCTTTTAGGTAGTTGAAAGCAGCTATCAAATCCCCCCTCACTCTTCTCTTCTGCAGGCTAAACAATCCCAGTTCCCTCAGCCTCTCCTCATAAGTCATGTACTCCAGCCCCCTAATCATTTTTGTTGCCCTCCGTTGGACTCTTTCCAATTTATCCACATCCTTCTTGTAGTGTGGGGCCCAAAACTGGACACAGTACTCCAAATGAGGCCTCACCAGTGCCGAATAGAGGGGAATAATCACGTCCCTCGATCTGCTGGAAATGCCCCTACTTATACAGCCCAAAATGCCGTTAGCCTTCTTGGCAACAAGGGCACACTGTTGACTCATATTCAGCTTTTCGTCCACTGTAACCCCTAGGTCATTTTCTGCAGAACTGCTGCCCAGCCATTCAGTCCCTAGTCTGTAGCAGTGCATGGGATTCTTCCGTCCTAAGTGCAGGACTCTGCACTTGTCCTCATTGAACCTCATCAGATTTCTTTGGCCCAATCCTCTAATTTGTCTAGGTCCCTCTGTATCCTGTCCCTACACTCCAGCGTATCAACCACTCCTCCCAGTTTAGTGTCATCTGCAAACTTGCTAAGGGTGCAGTCCACACCATCCTCCAGATCGTTGATGAAGATATTGAACAAAACTGGCCCCAGCACCGACCCTTGGGGCACTCCACTTGATACCGGCTGCCAACTAGACATGGAGCCATTGATCACTACCCGTTGAGCGCGACCATCCAGCCAGTTTTCTATCCACCTTACCGTCTATTCATCCAGCCCATACTTCTTTAACTTGCTGGCAAGAACACTGTGGGAGACTGTATCAAAAGCTTTGCTAAAGTCAAGAAATAGCACACCCACTGCTTTCCCCTCATCCACAGAGCCAGTTATCTCATCATAGAAGGCAATTAGGTTAGTCAGGCATGACTTGGCCTTGGTGAATCCATGCTGACTGTTCCTGATCACTTTCCCCTCCTTTAAGTGGTTCAGAATTGATTCCTTGAGGACCTGTTCCATGATTTTTCCAGGGACTGAGGTGAGACTGACTGGCCTGTAGTTCTCCGGATCTTCCTTCTTCCCTTTTTTAAAGATGGGCACTACATTAGCTTTTTTCCAGTCATCCGGGACCTCCCCCGATTGCCATGATTTTTCAAAGATAATGGCCAATGGCTCTGCAGTCACATCGGCCTGTGATCTAGTAACTTCTGTTAGTTGCTGGAAGAAAGCCTCGTCCACCTCATCCCCCTGGTCTGGTGGTCTGTAGCAGACTCCCACCATGACATTACCCTTGTTGCTCACACTTCTAAATTTAATCCAGAGACTCTCAGGTTTTTCTGCAGTTTCATACTGGAGCTCTGAGCAGTCATACTGCTCTCTTACATACAACGCAACTCCCCCACCTTTTCTGCCCTGCCTATCCTTCCTGAACAGTTTATATCCATCCATGACAGTACTCCAATCATGTGAGTTATCCCACCAAGTCTCTGTTATTCCAATTACATCATAATTCCTTGACTGTGCCAGAACTTCCAGTTCTCCCTGCTTGTTCCCCAGGCTTCTTGCATTTGTGTACAGGCATTTAAGATAACTCACCGATCGTCCTGCTGTCCCAGTATGGGGCAGGAGCCCTCCCCTCTTGCACTCACCTACTTGTGCTTCCTCCCGGTATCCCACTTCCCCACTTACCTCGGGGCTTTGGTCTCCTTCCCCTGGTGAACCTAGTTTAAAGCCCTCCTCACTAGGTTAGCCAGCCTGCTTCCAAAGATGCTCTTCCCTCTCTTCATCAGGTGGAGCCCATCTCTGCCTAGCACTCCTTCTTCTTGGAACACCATCCCATGGTCAAAGAATCCAAACCCTTCTCTCCGACACCATCTGCGTAGCCATTCGTTTCCCCCTTTGCTAACTTCAGGCCTTTGCTACAGCATGCCTTACCCTTCCACAGATGTGGCCTGTTCATGCTCCACAGCCCACCATGTTTCAGTAATGTCCACTAAGTCTCACTCTTAATAGCCAGCTGTTGAGTTCAGCCTTTTCTTTTTTCAATTCTAAACTCTGTGCATTAAATGACTTGTCATTGTCACTATTTCTGGATAATAGCTACCAACTATAGGTAAGAAACTCCACTCATCATTTTTGAAACTTCCTTGCATTGAGGGTCCCACTTTGGGGACAGCAAGAGTAGGGCCGGTGCAAGAAAGTTTCACGCTGTAAGCAAAACTTCCTTCCACCAGCCCTGTGCCCCCCCCGCCCGCTGGAGCTGAGCCCCCCCACTCGCAGGCCACGGGAGCTGAGCGTGGAGCCAGGAGGCGGGGGGAGGCTCTGGGAGGCAGGGGGGAGGCTCGCCACGGCTGCCTCCCGGCTCCACGCTCAGCGGCTGAGCGTGGAGCCGGGAGGCAGGAAGCAGTCGCCCACCGCCCCACAAATCCTGGCGCCCTAGGCGACCGCTTAGGGTCACCTAGTGATAGTGCCAGCCCTGAGCAAGAGGAGCACAGGCTTGAAGGGGAGTGATGAGGCGTGGGAAGGGAAAGAGGACTGGGAGGGCCTGGAGATGGGTGCTGGGGACTGAAGGGGATGTTGCTAGCCACAGGTGGCTGTGGTGTTGGGAGCCAAAGGGAGGCATGGAGGAGCATAAGGAAGAAATGCAGACAATTTTGTTGATATTAACCAGTGTTTGCTAAACACTTTCATTGTAGATAAGAGGCTCCCGTTCTATCCTCCTCTAGCTCCATATCCACTAAGGTATAATTCATCTCTTCCTTAAGGAATTTCCAGCCAGTTCCCAAAGACCCTAGAGTCTTCCCCCACTCGTTATCACTCTGCTCCTCCCAAACGTGAATACCCCCACCCTTAATATTACCCCCTTGTTTTGTTCTCTAATGGAAATTATGCTGTTGGATGCATATTGTTTATTAAATGTATAGTAAAGATTTCAAAAGGCATATAGTCCCAATGTACAGCATGTCACAATTCTAGATGTTTTCTTATAGTTTGCCATGATGGTGGAGTAGAAGAACATTTTTATGAATGACTGCTCTGTTTGGTGTTATGAAGGGAGATGGTTATACAGTGGTGTAGATTAGTGTATTAATAGGTAGAACTATAAGCTTATATTTTTCACTATTGTGTGGCAACTAACACAGGCCCAGGTCCTATAAGCACTTGATCCCCTGCTTAATTTTATGTAGATGAGTAATCTTCCCCTCCCTCCTTCAAAAGTGATGTGCAGTTAAAACCATGGTAAAATCCTGTTTCCAAGTAGTTTGTGCGAGAATCCCAACTCCAGGTTCTTTAGCATGTTTCTGAGAGCTCCCAAAGAGGATCATCAGGTTACATGCTTCTGTATGCTTTACTGGCAGGATTACAAGCACTGCCAGTCAAACAAAACCTAATTAACATGTACTGGTGCTGGTTAAGCACTACAATAGGGAATTCACAAGGGCCAGTTTTGGGCAGGGTGCTGTTGGCCCAGTAATGTTCCACCCTCAACCCCCAAGGGTCAATAAACCCCATCCCCTTCCTCTGTTAGTTTATTCCAGTATTATGAACTGGTTGGGATCCTCCAGGAATGAACACCCTGTACTTCACCTATCATGGAGCATCAGTGGTTAACTTAAACTAGAATTGCATTGCTGCTTTAATGACCACAAATGCAAGGTGGTACAGTATTCAAACATTTCTATGTATGGCAAAGTTATCATAGGAATAGAATGGGAAGGCATTTGAGATACATCTTGGCCTTTGACAGAATGGATCAATTACAGCCTGTTGTAAATGAAACAAACATTGCTAAACAGCATTTAGCCGATGTAGGTACTTTTAAAAGTGTTACCCCTTTCAAAGATAAGTATAAATAACTTTCCACCCCTGGGGCTGGGAGTGGATGAGAGGGGATGGATCACTCAATGATTGTCTGTTTTGTTCATTCATTCTGAAGCACCTGGCATTGGCCACTGTCAGAAGACCGCATACTGGGCTAGATGGACCATTGGTCTGACCCAGTATGACTAATCTCATGTTCTTATCTGTGCTCCCAGGGCCTACCTGACATGGACCTTCCATAGCTCCAAAATTCTAGGGCATATATGTAAGCCCCCTTGGCTAGACTGTGGTATAATCCCCCCCGCCCCAACCGCAGCAAGGTGGTACAGAGCCCAATAGTGCCTCTAGACATGAGCTCATGTTTCATTGCTGATAGCCTTGTTGCTGTGGCATAGATCAAAGCAGATTGTAGTTTTGGCTGGATTCTTATAGGTTGATGTTCTAAGGAACTTGTTCAGAAAACAATTTTGTGAATTCAAATTAAACCATTTACCCATCCTGGGTTTTAAAGAAAATAGACTGTGATACAATTAGATTTGATGAGAGGAAAGTAAATTGTCCTTTTCTGTGATTCTGTGGCACTCCCCATTTGCAAATCTGCGAGCTCTATGTGAGACATAGACCAGGAGAAGGCTGTGTCTGGCATCTCTTGTCTGCCTTGGATTGGGAAGGCAACAATAGCCAAGGCAACCTCCCTGCTCATTATCCAGAGCACAGGGCTTCTTCTTCATCTGTCTTCAACCCCGCTGTGTTTCTTGTTGGGTACCTATCTGCTGAGAGGCACGGCCACATCTCCTTTGAGAACTCATAAAGCTAGAGCAGGAGCAGTTATTTTCTTGGATTCACAGTTGTCTTCTGTGGTATATTTGCCAGTAATATCTTCCCAGAAGTACAGAGCCATTTCTCTTTCTTAATTCCAGCTGGTAAATCACGTTTAAAAACACCATATATATATTTCCTAATATTGCCTCCCTTCAAAGTGCTTGCTGTCATTTTTTAGAGGGGCTGTTATTTGATGGCCGAGGGAAAGGAGGTGAGTCCACACGATACTCTCTATTGAGGTGTGGTCAACACTGCAAAGAGGTTGGTGAGCCTGTGTTCTGTTGGTTTCAGCATATCTGTACATGGTGTATCAGTGATTGGACCTCTTCCCAAGTTGTTGGACATGCCAGTCATTTAGAAATTGATTGAAAATTACTAATTATTTCTCTCAGGAAATTTTCCAAAACGTTCATCTGAGGTTTTTTTTAAAAAATGCTGGGAATTGTTTTGTTTTGTTTCATTTCCCCCCCAGTTTTTGAAGATTATTTTCATTTTATAAAAAAGTCCAGTTTATGAAAACTTGAAAACTTTTACACCCCACCCCTAGTCTTTTTATTGAAAAACTAGAATACTTTTTAACCAAAAATGAAAATTTTGATCAAAACCATTTTTCATATTTTTTAAAAAATATTGCAATAAGATCATTTCAGCCAGCTCTATTTAAAAGTACTGTGACAAAGTTCCTCCTCTGCCTTGGTGGGTCCTGCACTTATTGGAAGATTTCCTTGTCTCAGAGGTTCACAGCAGCCCTCAGTTTGGCCGCTTCTGCTAGAGGCTCAAACCTGCCGTTCACTCAGCTAACCTCATCACTAGCCAGCATGGCGGAAATGGAGAACAATTTCCACAGACTCCGTTGTCCCACCTAGTGGGTTGGGCACAAGCCAGATCCCTTTCCAAATTAAACCTTCCCTTCTGGTGTTTCTCACAGACCAGGTCATACAATCATAGAATCTCAGGGTTGGAAGGGACCTCAGGAGGTCATCTAGTCCAACCCCCTGCTCAAAGCAGGACCAAACCCAACTAAATCATCCCAGCCAGGGCTTTGTCAAGCCTGACCTTAAAAACCTCTAAGGAAGAAGATTCCACCACCTCCCTAGGTAACCCATTCCAGTTCTTCACCACTGTACTAGTGAAAAAGTTTTTCCTAATATCCAACCTAAACCTCCCCCTCTGCAACTTGAGACCATTACTCCTTGTTCTGTCATCTTCTACCACTGAGAACAGTCTAGATCCATCCTCTTTGGAACCCCCTTTCAGGTAGTTGAAAGCAGCTATCAAATCCCCCCTCACTCTTCTCTTCTGCAGGCTAAACAATCCCAGTTCCCTCAGCCTCTCCTCATAAGTCATGTGCTCCAGCCCCCGAATCATTTTTGTTGCCCTCTGCTGGACTCTTTCCAATTTATCCACATCCTTCTTGTAGTATGGGGCCCAAAACTGGACACAGTACTCCAAATGAGGCCTCACCAGTAGAGGGGAATGATCACGTCCCTCGATCTGCTGGAAATGCCCCTACTTATACAGCCCAAAATGCCGTTAGCCTTCTTGGCAACAAGGGCACACTGTTGACTCATATTCAGCTTTTCGTCCACTATAACCCCTAGGTCCTTTTCTGCAGAACTGCTGCCCAGCCATTCAGTCCCTAGTCTGTAGCAGTGCATGGGATTCTTCTGTCCTAAGTGCAGGACTCTGCACTTGTCCTCATTGAACCTCATCATATTTCTTTTGGCCCAATCCTCTAATTTGTCTAGGTCCCTCTGTATCCTGTCCCTACCCTCCAGCGTATCAACCACTCCTCCCAGTTTAGTGTCATCTGCAAACTTGCTAAGGGTGCAGTCCACACCTTCCTCCAGATCGTTAATGAAGATATTGAACAAAACCAGCCCCAGCACCGACCCTTGGGGCACTCCACTTGATACCGGCTGCCAACTAGACATGGAGCCATTGATCACTACCCGTTGAGCGCGACCATCCAGCCAGTTTTCTATCCACCTTACTGTCCATTCATCCAGCCCATACTTCTTTAACTTGCTGGCAAGAACACTGTGGGAGACTGTGTCAAAAGCTTTGCTAAAGTCAAGAAATAGCACATCCACTGCTTTCCCCTCATCCACAGAGCCAGTTATCTCATCATAGAAGGCAATTAGATTAGTCAGGCATGACTTGGCCTTGGTGAATCCATGCTGACTGTTCCTGATCACTTTCCCCTCCTTTAAGTGGTTCAGAATAGATTCCTTGAGGACCTGTTCCATGATTTTTCCAGGGACTGAGGTGAGACTGACTGGCCTGTAGTTCCCCAGATCTTCCTTCTTCCCTTTTTTAAAGATGGGCACTACATTAGCTTTTTTCCAGTCATCCAGGACCTCCCCCGATTGCCATGATTTTTCAAAGATAATGGCCAATGGCTCTGCAATCACATCGGCCAACTCCTTTAGCACCCTCGGATGCAGTGCATCTGGCCCCATGGACTTGTGCTAGTCCAGCTTTCTAAATAGTCCCGAACTACTTCTTTCTCCACAGAGGGCTGGTCACCTCCTCCCCATATCGTGCTGCGGAGTGCAGCCGTCTGGGAGCTGACCTTGTCTGTGAAGAGAGAGGCAAAAAAAGCATTGAGTACACTAGCTTTCTCCACATCCTCTGTCACTAGGTTCTCTCCCTCATTCAGCAAGGGGCCCACACTTTCCTTGACTTCCTTCTTGTTGCTAACATACCTGAAGAAACCCTTCTTGTTACTCCTAACATCTCCGGCTAGCTGCAACTCCAAGTGTGATTTGGCCTTCCTAATTTCACTCCTGCATGCCTGAGCAATATTTTTATACTACTCCCTTGTCATTAGTCCAATCTTCCACTTCTTGGAAGCTGCTTTTTTGTGTTTAAGACGAGCAAGGATTTCACTGTTAAGCCAAGCTGGTCGCTTGCCATATTTAGTTTTCTTCCTACACATCGGGATGGTTTGTTCCTGCAACCTCAATAAGGATTCTTTAAAATACAGCCAGCTTTCCTCAACTCCTTTCCCCCTCATGTTGTTCTCCCAGGGGACCTTGCCCATCAGTTCCCTGAGGGAGTCGATGTCTGCTTTTCTGAAGTCCAGGGTCTGTATGCTACTGCTCTCCTTTCTTCCTTGTGTCAGGATCCTGAACTCGACCATCTCATGGTCACTGCCTCCCAGGTTCCCATCCACTATTGCTTCCTCTGCTATTTCTTCCGTGTTTGTGAGCAGCAGGTCAAGAAGAGCTTTTCCCTTAGTTGGTTCCTCCAGCACTCGCACCAGGAAATTGTCCCCTACACTTTCCAAAAACTTCCTGGATTGTCTGTGCACTGCTGTATTGCTCTCCCAGCAGATATTGGGGTGATTAAAGTCACCCATGAGAACCAGGGCCTGTGATCCATGAGAACCAGGCCTTCTGTTAGTTGCTGGAAGAAAGCCTCGTCCACCTCATCCCTCCGGTCTGGTGGTCTGTAGCAGACTCCCACCACGACATTACCCTTGTTGCTCACACTTCTAAATTTAATCCAGAGACTCTCAGGTTTTTCTGCAGTTTCATACTGGAGCTCTGAGCAGTCATACTGCTCTCTTGCATACAATGCAACTCCCCCACCTTTTCTGCCTTGCCTATCCTTCCTGAACAGTTTTTATCCATCCATAACAGTACTCCAATCATGTGAGTTATCCCACCAAGTCTCTGTTGTTCCAATTACATCATAATTCTTTAACTGTGCCAGGACTTCCAGTTCTCCCTGCTTGTTCCCCAGGCTTCTTGCATTCATGTATAGGCACTTAAGATAACTCACTGATCATCCTGCTGTCCCAGTTTGGGGCAGGAGCCCTCCCCTCTTGCACTCACCTACTTGTGCTTCCTTCCGGTATCCCACTTCCCCACTTACCTTGGGGCTTTGGTCTCCTTCCCCCAGTGAACCTAGTTTAAAGCCCTCCTCACTAGGTTAGCCAGCCTGCTTGCAAAGATGCTCTTCCCTCTCTAGATCAACTCCTCCTGTGTTTGATCAGGAGTGGGGGGGGGGGGGGGCTTGGGGGAACCTAGGCCTGCCCTCTACACCACGTTCCAGCCCAGGGCCCTGTGGATAGCAGCTGTCTGTCTCCTGTATCAGCTGCATGGCAGCTACAACTCCCTGGGTTACTTCCCCATGGCCTCCCCTCCCTGCACCTTCTTTATCCTCACCACAGGATCTTCCTCCTGAAGCCTGATCATGCTTGTACTCCTCAGTCCTCCAGCAACACGTCTTCTCATTCCTTGCTCCTTGCACCCTCTCCACTAACTGATGGGAGGTCCTTTTTAAACCAGGTGTCCTGATTAGTCTGCCTGACATATGTTCTTAATTAGCTCTTAATTACTTGCCTGTTTTAATTGGTTCTAGCAGGTTCCTGATTGCTCTAGTGCAGCCCCTGCTCTGGTCACTCAGGGAACAGAAAACGACTTATCCCAGTGGCCAGTATATCTGCCTTCGACTACTCTGCTGTACCCAACTGGCCTGGGTCTATCCAGGGCCGGCGCTACCATTAGGCGACCCTAGGCGGTCGCCTAGAGTGCGAGGATTTGGGGGGGCAGCATTTCAGGTCCCTCGGCAGAAGCTTCTTCGGCCGCCGGGGACCTTGGTGGCATTTCAAAGGCAGCGTCTCCCGCCGCCGCCGCCGCCTAGGGCGGCAAAAATGCTGGCGCCGCTCCTGGGTCTATCACAGTACACAGATATGAGTAGACTAATGTAGAGTAGTGAAGAGCTGGAATAATTACCTCTTTCCTTCTATTTTATGAAGATGGTTTATAAAAGTTTGCAAGAAAGGCTTTTTAATCTCTTTGGAAATATGAAACCTTCTCCAAGTACCCAGTATTACTGCTACATTTGCCATAAAAGGTACACTTATTTAAATTACAGGAACATACAAAGTAGCACGTTACATTTATTTTTAAAAGAGTAAGGAAACTAACTTTGAGACTGATTCTGCTGTCCATGCTCATGTTGAGTAATACCTTACCCAAACCAGTGGAACTATTTGCAGAGTAAACAACTACTCAGTTAGAGTCAAGGTGAGAGAATCCGGTCATTTGTAGCTTTTGGGGTCAGGGACCATATATGTCTTTATGTTAGAGAAGCACTCAGAACAAAATGGTGTGGTGCTGCTTGGGGTCTCTTGCTGTCCCCACAGTATAAATATTTGATTCTTACATTCCAACATCTCTAGTTGCAGAACTATTAATTGTCTAAACATGTTCTGCCTGTGTATGTCACTTGTATGGAACTGAATATAGGACATGGCTATATTAAAACTACATTTGTACAAGTGGGGAAGGGCTTTCTCAAGTGGATAGGGGTTGATGGGGAAATAGCAACAGGATGACTAACTACTTAAGAGGAAATTCCATCCTGTCTTTGGAAGGATTTTCAGATGAGTCGTAACGCAACTTTACTGTCATGGAACTTGGCATGGAACCACAGTTGATTGGTCACTAGAATCCGAACTCCATTCACAAGCACATTGAAGTCACTGACACCAAGCCAAGGGAGAAATCCTGGCCCTATTTAAGTCAGTGGGAGCTTTGCCATTGAGTTTCACAGGGCCAGGATTTCATCCCGGTAAAGTAACTTTCCACGTTGGACTAGGGTTGCCAACTTTCTAGTCTCACAAAACCGAACACCCTAGCCCTGCTCCTTCCCCAAGGCCCTGCCCCCGCTCACTACATTCCCCCTCCCTCGGTGGCTCACTCTCCCCCACCCTCACTCACTTTCACTGGGCTGGGGAAGGGGGTTGGGGTGCGGGAGGGGGTGAGGGCTCTAATTGGGGGTGAGGGCTCCAGGATGGGGCCAGAAATGAAGGGTTCAGGGTGTGGGAGGGGGCTCTGGGCTGGGGCAGGGAGTTGGGGTGCAGGAGGGGGTGAGGGCTCCAGCTGAGGGTGTGGGCTCTGGGTGGGGACTGGGGAAGAGGGGTTTGGAGTGGAGGAGGAGGCTCCAGGCTGGGGGGTGGGACTGAGGGATTTGGAGTGCGGGAGGGAGGCTACGGGTTGAGGCAGGGGGTTGGGGTGCAGGAGGGGGTGCTGGCTCTCGGGTGGGGCAAGGGATGAGGGGTTTAGGGTTCAGGAGGATGCTCCGGGTTTGGGGGGGCTCAGGGCTGGGGCAGGGAGTTGGGGCTTGGGGTTGGTGTGTGGGCTTACCTTGGGCGGCTCCCGGTTAGCGGCGCAGCGGGAGCGTTAAGGCAGGCTGCCTGCCTGTCCTGGCACCACGCTGTGTGTGCACCAGAAGCAGCCAGCAGGTCCGGGTCCTAGGCAAGGGGGCGCAGGAGGCTCCATGCGCCGCTCTCGCCTGCAGGCACCGTGTCCCCTCCATCGACTCCCATTGGCCGGGAACCAGCCAATGGGAGTGTGGAACCAGTCCTCGGGGTGGGGGCAGCGCGCAGAGCTCTGGGGCCCCCCCACCTAGGAGCCAGACCTGCTGCCCGCTTCCAGGGCGCAGCGTGGTGCCAGTCAGGATAGGTAAGGACTAGCTTGCCTTAGTGCCACAGCACCGCCAACTGGACTTTTAATGCCTGGTCAGCGGTGCTGACTGGAGCTGCCAGGGTCCCTTTTCGACTGGGTGTTCTGGTCACAAACCGGACACTTGATCACCCTGTTTTGGACTCTTGAGCTCACTGGTTGGCCCATGTGGCTCAGGGGCATAGCAAAGGAAGAAAAAGTCTACAGTACTATAGATAGGCTTGGCAGAATTAGATTTTTATGGGTAAATATTGTTAAACTATTAAAACATCAATTTAGCCATATACTGTACACACAAACCAATGAAAGAATATTTCCATTTGTAATGAGCAATATTTACAGATAGGCAAAATAAGAAAAATGCATCAAGAACTTATTAGCGTTTGATTTAAGGATATTTACTATGAATATTTTGACGTGATGTTGAAAATTTGTGTTTTAACAGTTTTAAAACTTCAACTTTTTCAATTTGTGTCTACAAATTTGTGTCCTTAAATAAATATTGTCTGACTCCCCTCATTGCCTGACACCCCCGTATAATTTTGCACAATTGTGAAAATTAATAAATAAAAATTGATATTATCTGTCAAAATTATTTTAAAAAATAGAATTCTGTCAAGCCTAACTATAGATTATTATAATTATTATTTTTACTACATTAGTGTCCAAAATATAGGACGATAGAATCTCTGCCCAAAAAGGGATACAGTCTAAATATTAGTCACCTAAAAACTAGGTCACCAGCTTCAAAGGTAGCCCAGGTTAGCACTGACCTGATGTTGTTGCTGTCTGATGGCTGCTTAGCTTTTGTGAGATGAATTAGTTGTCGCCATCTAATTTTTAGTGGACAAATTGTTTTTTTCCTATGCTGTCACTCATATTTAGGAGGAATTCCCCATGACTATCTGCAAAGCCAATTCATTATCCTTCTTCAGATCCCTCCATAAAACTCTCCTTTGCTGTAAGGCCTACTAAAAACTCGACAACAGTTAGGCTGCTTGTATGCTGAGACCACTGCCTGTCATGCTGATCAATGCTGTATTGTTGTTTCTTTGTACTTCCCTGTCAGCCTGTATCCGTCTGTTTGTCTCTTTTCTTATGCTTATACTGTAACCTGCCTTAGTGCCACAGCACCGCCGACAGAGTGTGACTTTTTGTTCTGTGTTTGTTCAGCACCAAGCACAGTGAGGACCCATTGTGGGTGCATGACCGGGTGCTACCTCAATACGAATAATGAATAATTTGATTGTTGTTAATAATAACAACAAATTAGCCACGTTGAGTGTCTGTGTTTTCAGAGCTGAACATTTCAATTTTTCAATGCTGTTGATTCTTATTAGTAATTGTGGCGTGATTAGAATAGGGTTTGTCTCTCTCTTGTGTGTTTATGTCTGTGTTAGATAATGCAGGGCAAATTTTCTGCTGACATAAGTGGTGAACAAAGCCATTATCAATGTGGATCAAAATTATTTCAAAAGGATTTGGAAACAATAGAGGCATGAGCTAAGAAACTGGCTTGTGCATATTAATAAAAAAATGAGCATCTACATAGGTGTTGCGAAGTAAGTGTTAAATATTATTCCCATTTTACAGAAGGGAAACTGAGAAACAGAGGTGTAGGGGTAAATGACCTGATTTCAGGCAACTGGAGTTGTAGGTGAGTATCCAGCACTTCCTAAAACATAGGAAGTCTGTAGTGGAGCTGGACGTAGACTGTGTCGCTAACTCCCAATCTGTGCATTAATCAAAGACCATCCTGAAGAGGCATCTATAATTACTTGCCCCACATTCTGCATCCTCTAGGATTGGTCAGTTGCCCAGGGCATTTGTGCCTGATACCCTTCCCCCCAAAAAGCCAAATTACTGGACCAAGACTACATTAGCAGAGCTGTCATTAGAAATCATCAGTTCCTGGCGTTTGTGAGTAGTCCACAAGATCATACTGCCTCTCTCTAGCATTTTAATGTAAAATGTAGTGAACTAACAGAAATGAGGTTAAAGAACAGCCAAAGGAATGATAACATGAAAGATGACAAGCCTCAATAAGGAAAAGGATCTGGGGTGAGAGAGGATGGAAACAAAATGCCATCAGCTCAATGTCTGGCAGCAATTATTTTAAAAGGCGCATGGATGTATAAATAGAACACAAACTGGAAAAGTTTATTATGGCTTTTTACAGAGAGGTCTGAGTCCACACCTACAATACTGGGAGCAGCCTGGGGCACCATGTTACAGGCTATGAGGGAAGGGAAAAGGAGTCAAGAAAATGACAAATGACCTCTATGGTTATAACTCTGTAGCTAGGTTATTAATTAGATACTATAGTTTACTCATATAGTTCACTTATCTAAAACTCCATGGAATATATTCCTCTTTTACCCCTCCAAAGAAAAAAAAGGACAAGTATTTAGAAGAAGAAAAATCATAAAGCTATATATGCTAGTAAGAAAAATGGATGAACCAAGAACCTAGCTAGATCTCCTGCCTCCATTTCATCATGAAATATTATATGTCACATATGTTAGTGCAGTAACTCCATATATTTTTATAACAATAAACAGCCTTGGGTTTAATTTTCTCATCACCACTCCTGAAAGTGAACTGTCATTGCTAAATCTAGAAATAGGTATATGCAATATTTTTTGTGGAACATGTGTCTTCCCAGTTTGTTCTATCCTTCATACACATATATTTGGGGGTGGGGGGAGAATGGAAAAATTATATTCTACTCAGAATTACAATAATCTGGAATCAGGGGGTAGCCATGTTAGTCTGTATCCACAAAAACAACAAGGAGTCTGGTGGTACCTTAAAGACTAACAGATTTATTTGGGCATAAGCTTTTGTGGGTAAAAAACCACTTCTTCAGATGCATGGAGTGAAAATTATAGATGCACTATTGACAGGGCCAATTTGATCAGGGTGGATGTAGTCCACTCCCAATAATTGATGAGGAGGTGTCAATTCCAGGAGAATTGGCCTTGGTGAATCCATGCTGACTGTTCCTGATCACTTTCCCCTCCTTTAAGTGGTTCAGAATTGATTCCTTGAGGACCTGTTCCATGATTTTTCCAGGGACTGAGGTGAGACTGACTGGCCTGTAGTTCCCTGGATCTTCCTTCTTCCCCTTTTAAAAGATGGGCACTACATTAGCTTTTTTCCAGTCATCCGGGACCTCCCCCGATTGCCATGATTTGTCAAAGATAATGGCCAACGGCTCTGCAATCACATCAGCCAACTCCTTTAGCACCCTCGGATGCAGTGCATCCGGCCCCAATCTTCCTGAACATTCTATAACAGATTTAAAAGTAGCCATACTTGAACAAAAAAACTTCAGAAACAGACATCAAAGAGAAACTGCAGAACTAAAATTCATTTACAAATTTAACACCATTAATTTGGGCTTGAATAGGGACTGGGAGTGGCCGGCTCACTACAAAAGCAGCTTTGCCTCTCCTGGAATTGACACCTCCTCATCAATTATTGGGAGTGGACCACATCCACCCTGATCGAATTGGCCCTGTCAACACTGGTTCTCCACCTGTGAGGTAACTCCCTTCTCTTCATGTGTCAGTATATAATAGTGCATCTGTAATTTTCACTCCATGCATCTGAAGAAGTGTTTTTGTTTACCCACAAAAGCTTATGCCCAAATAAATCGGTTAGTCTTTATAGTGCCAATAATCTGGAGTAATGCAAGGTCCCTTCTGGCTAACCTGGGGCTGGAACCCAGTTTTCTAACATGGCAGACTGCTTCCACTACCCTCTCAGCATGAATATGCAAAATCTATGTGCTTGGCTAGGCCAGTGGTAAAATGAAGCTATTCCCACCTGCCCACCTTTAGAAAATGCAGAGAGACCCATAGACGACCCACTCGGCAACTACACCATCCTCTCCCGGAGCCCAGCACAGAGAGCTTTACTCTTGTTTGTTTGTCACACACTTGTAGGAATGGGGGGGGGGGGGCAGTAACAAACATCTGCCCAGCTTGTTTGTAAATCAGTCCCTGAAAACAGTTTTTAATTATCAATGGTTTTGTTTGCAGCAGGAATTAATCTGTAAATTAAATCCACAGAGAGAGTCAGAAGAGCAGGGCTAACAGCCCCTCTGGGATGACCAACTGCACAGGTGACACTGAAGTAACTAGAAAGCCTGCAGAGGAGACTAGAAGGATGCAGAGGAAATAATGTTCCAGCAGAAAGTTCAGATCAGGGCAATATTGTTACTATTCAGTTTTCCCCCCAAAAACAATAAAGTGGAAAAAAAGGGTCTAGATCAGAGGTTTTCAACCTGGTGGGATGTGGGATCATGGTGATTATGAGCTTCCCATATAGCTAAATGGGAGGTGTGTCCTGGGTAGATGGGAGTTGGATCTGGGTATGGCAAAGGAAAGGAGGAGTGGGGGGAGGGGAAGGGGGTCACAGTGTACAAAATAACTTGAGAACCACTGAGCTCGGTGATTCCCAGCCCACTGCGGGTGCACAAGGGAGGGGAGATAGGGCAAGTCTCCTTCACACCCTCCACATCTTGTGATCCTGCATCAGGATTGGGCTCAAAGGATCTGTGGTCAGGGAGCTCCAGAACTATGCAAGTTGAGCACTGCAGAGGCACTAGACTTTGTAAAAGAGTTAGGGTGTATGCCCTTGCCCCCTTCAGCAAGGGTTCTGCATGGCAGGGAAAACATGCTGTGTCAGGGATGTTGCATTGGCTGCACTCCTCGTGCACCAATGATGCCGTAGCTGCCATTGGGCCAGGGGCTTCAGAGCCATGGTCTAGCCTGAAGTTTGCATTGTAGTGATGAGAGATATGACCTAACTACTTTATGAGAGTCCTTACATTGCTATTTTAGCGACAAAGAGTTCTGTGGCACCTTATAGATTGACAGACGTATTGGAGCATACGCTTTCGTGGGTGCTGCATCTGAAGAAGTGGGTATTCACCCATGAAAGCTTATGCTCCAATACGTCTGTTAGTCTATAAGGTGCCACAGGACTCTGTCACTTCTACAGATCCAGACTAACACGGCTACCCCTCTGATATTTTAGTATTAAAGTTCAGTTTAATATTCCCAGGCAAAGAAACAATGTAAAACTGGAGTTAAGGTTGGAAGGAAATATTGGTTACTTAAAGCTAAATAGCATCACAAGAATATTGTCTTGATCCCCAAAACAAACACAGCAAATCCAAGAAAAAATAATCCAAACTCACTAAGGTATGGAAATGCACGGTGAAGGCACCCAAACAACCTTACCTCTGCCCTGTAGTGAGTCAGCAACTGGCAGGAATCAAACTACCAGGAAGAGACATTTTAATGATGTTTTCAGTAACATCTTGGGTTACCATCATTAATGTACAATGTTATAGTGTGTGGGTGTGAAGAAATGGGAAATATAATGGACACTAATAGAAAAAACAGTGAGGAGTCCTTGTGGCACCTTACAGACTAACAAATTTATTTGGGCATAAGCTTTCTTGGGCAAAAACCCACTTCATCAGATGAAGAAATTAACACCACCACTAGCCATCACCTACAGCCCCCACCTAAAACCTCTCCAGCACATCATCAAGGATCTACAACCTATCCTGAAGGACAATCCCTCACTCTCACAGACCCTAGGAGACAGGCCAGTCCTCACTTACAGACAGCCCCCCAACTTGAAGCAAATACTCACCAGCAACTACAGACCACACAACAGAAACACTAACCCAGGAACCAATCCCTGCAACAAACCCTGGTGCCAACTCTGTCTACATATCTATTCAAGGGACACCATCATAGGACCCAACCACATAAGCCACACCATCAGGGGCTCGTTCACCTGCACATCTACCAATGTGATATATGCCATCATGTGCCAGCAATGCCCCTCTGCCATGTACATTGGCCAAACCGGACAGTCTCTATGCAAAAGAATAAATGGACACAAATCAAACATCAAGAATTGTAACATTCAAAAACCAGTAGGAGAGCACTTCAGTCTCCCTGGACACTCAATAACAGACTTAAAAGTGGCTATTCTTCAACCAAAAAACTTCAAAAACAGACTTAGGCGAGAAACTGCAGAACTGGAATTAATTTACAAACTTGACACCATCAAATTAGGCTTGAATAAAGACTGGGAGTGGCTGGGTCACTACAAAAATATGTTTCCCTCTGTTGATACTCACCTTCTTGTCAACTGTTGGGAATGGGCCACATCCACCCTAATTGAATTGGCCACGTTAACACTGACCCCCCACTTGGTAAGACAACTCCCATGTTTTCATGTGCTGTATTTTTATACCTGCCTACTTTTTTCACTCCATGCATCTGATGAAGTGGGTTCTAGCCCACGAAAACTTATGCCCAAATAAATTTTTTAGTCTCTAAGGTCTGGTCTACACTGCACGGAGGGGGTGTCGATGTAAGGTACGTGACTTCAGCTACGTGAATAACATAGCCGAAGTCGACTTACCTCACTTGAGTTGCCTCGCCGTGTGGACCCTGCAATGTCGAAGGCTGCCGTTCCCCTGTCGACTTCGCTTCCTCCTTGCGTCAGGGTGGATTACAGGAGTCGACAGGAGCGCGTTCTGGGATCGATTTATCGCGTCTAGATTAGACGTGATAAATCCATCCCCAAAAGATCAATTGCTACCCGCTGAATCGGGCGGGTAGTGTAGACAAGCCCTTAGGTGCCACAAGGAGTCCTCATTGTTTCTGCTGATACAGACTTACACGGCTACTCCTCTGAAACTAATATCAAAGTTCTGCCATCTGATCTGCAGTGCATATCCTATCTCTTTCTCTCAAGTAAGGTTTTTCTATGCTGTCTGCTGCTGTGTCGCGGGGTGGCACCCCGCTCCTGCCCTGAGGGGCTGAAAACAGCCCAGGAGAGGGCTATTTCTGGAGCAAGCAGCCCCAGGCTGAGTGGAAAGGCAGGCTCAGCTGGGGCCACGCCCCTATTAAGGCCCAGCTGGCCCTTATAAGTGGGCAGTGAGCCAAGAGCAGGGATACTCTCTCTCTGCCTTTAGAGGGAGAAGGGCTTGGCTGCAGGGACCTGAGCAGGTACCTAGGGTGGAGCAGGGCTGGGGAAGGCCAGAGGAGCTGGGGAGCTCCGGCCTGAGAGAACCCCAGGCTGTGGCCTAGGGTTAGGCCCATCTAGGTACTGGGGTTGCAGGGGCAGCCCACAGGTAGGCTGAGGCAGCAGGTCCAAACCCCCTTTGCCTGTGATGAGTGGCTTATACTGCAGTCTGCCCCAGGGCGTGGGGGCTGGCTGGAGACTGGCAGTAGCCTATGACTGAGGTGAGGTGGGGATAGTGGGTTGGGGTTCCCCTGGGGAGGGGAGACCCAGATCTGGGGGTATTGCTGTGGGGGCAGCACCCCAGTTAAAGGGGCACCGGGTCCTGGGAGGGACATGTGCCAGAGTGGTCAGGTGGATCACCGGCCTGCAGAGGGCGCTCCAGAGGCTGGTGAGCTAATTCCCAGAAGAGACCAGCAGGAGGCGCCGCAGGGGTGAGTCCAACCCTGTCACATGCTGTTATTATCCTCTATCTTCATACAGAAAGAGGGCTGGTTCTGATGCAGATATGAATTTGTGCAGAATGAGACTTCTGCATTGTGGAATGAATGCAGAATATGCAACAAAGATCCACAGTACTGATCACAGAAAAGAATTAGCCAGGGATGCCACTAGAGAACTCTCAGGTGACTGATTCACTGCTGTCCCTGAAAGCTTTTGCATCTTCAGCAAAGACTCATTGTGGGTAACCTGAAAGTTTAAACGCTGAAAATTATGAGTGGGTTGCAATTAAAGCTGTGGATTAGAACAAGAGGAAATATTGGAAACCTGGATTGTTACTCCTCTGCTGTTGTTTCACCTATTGTTTCCAGGATCTTACATGTCTCTCGATTAGCTATTATATACCTGGTTATTGTTAGGAGATAGTCTCTTATTTATGTGATTGATTGTTCCCTTCACCTCCTACCCCCTGTAGCGGGGTGGTACCCCGCTCAGTCCCTGAGGGGCTTGAAACATCCCAGGAGAGGGCTGGAGCTGGAGCAAGCAGCCCCAGGCTGAGTGGGAAGGCAGGCTCAGCTGGGGCCATGCCCCAATTAAGGCTCAACTGACCCTTATAAGTGGGCAGTAAGCCAAGAGCAGAGAGTCTCTCTCTGCGTTTAGAGAGAGAAGGGCCTGGCTGCAGGGACCTGAGCAGGTACCTAGAGTGGAGCAGGGCTGGAGAAAGGCCTGAGGAGCTGCGGAGCTCCAGCTTGAGAAAACCCCAGGCTGTGGCCTAGGGTTAGGCCCAACTGGGTACACGGGTTGCAGGGGGCAGCCCATGGGTAGGCAGAGGCAGAAGGTCCAAACCCCCTTTGCCAGTGATGAGTGGCTGATACTGCAGTCTGCCCCAGGTCGTGGGCGCTAGCTGGTGACTGGCAGTAGCCTACGACTGAGGCGAAGTGGGGATAGTGTGTGGGGGTTCCCCTGGGGAGGGGGAGACCCTAGGATGAAGGCTGTGGGGTACTGCCAGGGGGCAGCACCCCAGAGAAAGGGGCACCAGGTCCTGGGAGGGACACCGGGCCAGAGTGGTCAGGCGGATCACCAGCCTGCAGAGGGTGCTCCGGAGGCTGGCTGAGCTAATTCCCTGACAACCAGCAGGAGGCACCGCAGGGGTGAGTCTGCCCCCCTTACACCCCCATATTAAAATCACAGAAAATTAAAATGCAAGGAAAACTGAAATTTACCTGTAAAAGTAGGGAGATTAGCACTCTGGTAGTAGCACATGCAGCACGAGTCCCTAAAAGAAGTGCTCTCTGTCTCTCTGCTGTTGTTATTTTTATTACTAGAGCACCTAGGGCTATTCTGCACCAGTGGCTCTCAACCTTTCCAAGCTATTGTACCCCTTTCAGGAGTCTGATTTGTTTCGTGTACCCCCAAGTTTCAGACATAAGAATACAAAAGTGTCACAGCACACTATTACTGAAAAATTGCTGACTTTCTCATTTTTACTGTATAATTATAAAGTAAATCAATTAGAGTATAAACATTGTATTTTCATTTCAGTGTCTAGAATATAGAGCAGTACAAATAAGTCATTGTCTGTATGAAATTTTAGTTTGTACTGACTTTGCTAGTGCTTTTTATGTCGCCTGTTGTAAAACTAGGCAAATAGCTAGGGGTAGGTCTACACTTACCCGTCGCGTCGGAGGCGTCGGATCGATGTTCTGGGGTCGATTTATCGCGTCTTGTTTAGACGCGATAAATCGAACCAGGAAGTGCTCCCCGTCGACGCCGGTAATCCTGCTCCATGAACGGAGCAGGCAGAGTCGACGGGGGAGCCTGCGCGCCGCGGTGTGGACCAGGGGTGAGTACTTTTAAGTTCGAAATAAGATACTTCGACTTCAGCTATGTTAGTTACGTAGCTGAAGTCGCGTATCTTACTTCGAATTTCGGGGCTAGTGTAGACACATCAACTCATCTAGGGCTGATCTCCTGGAAGACCTCTGTGTACCCTCAGGTCCTTTTTGTACAGTGGAAGAACAAGCTTATTTTTGTAGCAGGGGAAACCGCTATAGGGAAGAAATGATTCCCCATCAGATGTGTAACTAGTGCTCTTCACCATCTTTTTGGTTTTAATGCTACACAATATACCATTAATGAAACACTGTTAAGGGTTCAAATCTGACCCACATTAAAACTGTTAAGCACTGGTGGCAAAAGTGTCTATTAAAGAAAACAAAGTCTATTACTGCATCAGGAAGAGAAAAAATAGCCATTTGACTGTGAGGGGGTTTGTTTTGGATCTTATAAGAACATGTGTTTTTGTGTTCCTCCTACTAGCTCTGCATCAGTTACTAAGCACGCATTATTCCCAGAGGAGAGTTCACATTATTTAATGATGTGGTTGCACAAACAATGTTTTGTCATGCCAAGGTGCTGAGCAAACTGAAATGGTTGCCTTGTAAAAATGGCAGAGGAGAAAAAACGGAAGACACAAATGTGCTTGCCAAATGGAAAACGCAACACCAACGGAAACTGTTTCTTCACTCTTTACAGAGCTAGGACTTGATTAAAAAAGGATGTTGATAAATTGAAGAGGGTTCAGAAGATCCACAAGAATGGTTAAAGGACTAGAAAACATGCCTTTGCGTGATAGACTCAAGGAGCTCTATTTAGCTTTAAAAGGGGTGACCTAATCACAGTCTGTAAGTACCTACAGGGGGAACAAATACTTAATAGTGGGCTCTTCAGTCTAGCAGAAAAAGATATAACATGGTCCAATGGCTGGGAGTAGAAGCTAGGCACATTCAGACTGGAAATAAGGTGTTCATTGTTAACAGTGAGGGTAATTAAACATCGAAACAATTTACCATGGGCATGGTGGATTCTCCATCACTGACAATTGTTAAATCAAGACTGGATGTTTTCCTAAAAGATCTGCTCTAGGTATTATTTTGGAACAGTTCAATGGCCTGTGTTATACAGGAGGTCAGAGTAGATGATCACAATGGTTCCTTTTGGCTTTGGAATCTATGAAATCTGAGAGGTGCTTGTCACACTCTGGGCTGCCAGCCAGACCAGTGAAGAGTTGTCACCTCATTGTGAACCCTGAGTGCTTCATCATGCATTGGTACTGTATCTCTCTGCCTGGGATGCCCAATTAGCCACAAGCATGCATTCTGTGCCTATGTATCGGGCAGCCCTAGTCCAATGCTTTGGATCCTGGAGCCTGCCTGCAATACCACAAACTTTCACTGGTCTCCACTAGCCTTGGTTAACAACTGGTATGGTGACTTCACACACTCCTCAGCTCTGGATTTTCCCCAAAACATGTGTTCTGAAATGTCCAGCCCTGACCTGGATCAATCAGAGGAATGTTAAGGTTTGTTGCTCCTTTAAAGAGTTAGTATTTAAAAATTTGTCACTATAAATGGAGTTACTAAATAGTGAAAGACAGATAACTTGAGGTTTCTTGGCCCCTCTCTTTTACAGTCCAATGAATGTTTGCGATGGATTCTTCTGAAGGATACCTCCAGATAAAAGTCTATTTCTAGCAGTGAGGTAGGCAACATGATGTCTGACTTGAAGGAAGTTTCCTGCTGCTTCTTCCCCTGCTGGAGTTGTCTGCTGAAATGCAGTTTTTTTAGTTCCTGCTGCCTCTGGTGCAATTGAATAAACATGAGACATGTGATCATTGTCTCGTGCCGTGCCGTGATAGTGTGAGGTTGGCCTCCACCCCTTGGTAGCTTAATGGGTCTGTTTGCATGATATATAAATACATTCTCATTGTCTTTCAAAGTGCTATGAAACTAACTGCCAGGTGAGGAAACCAAATTCCTTTTCCTGTGATGAGATAATTTCTGCTTAGCTGACAAACACATTTTAAGAATTATAATTTGAGTTTGTCCTTAACTTTGCATCAGTTGCTTGCATCTACATTATGCAATGGTATTAATAACTGATTGAGTCATGAGCTTTTCATTGGCACCGTGACAGCACTTAGCAAATACATTTCATGATGCTAAAGAATTGGGGTACCTTTGAACTGGTTAAGCCAGCTGCAATTCATTGCCAGATGTCTGGGTGCCCCTTTCCTCTACTCTTGGGTTGTTCTTAATGTCATGGTGCTGATCACCCACGCAACAATGGGAGCTAATATTGTACAGTACCTTGACAGATGGACCGTTGTTTATAGGCAGTGGAAGAGACATACAAAGGCAATGAGAGCTGGGCACCAAACTGCTGTATGTCTGTTTGAAAATATTTTCCCTCCTCCCTCCCCTCATACCTAATGCTTGAGGGCAAGAGAAAAATCTAGAGGAATAGATAAATGCGGTAAATCAAGGGCTGAGTTATTGGTGCATCCCAGGCTCTGCCCTCCACAGGATCTAAGAGAGAGATCATGGTGACTTTACATCATCTTTGCACCTAAAGTTTATTCTGCAGCTGGCTGGAGGCTATTTTGGCTGAATTTCAAGGATAGATCAGCCTTGAGATTGTTCTGACTTGTGTTTAGCTGCCTGTGGTCCAAATGTTCTGTTCTGGCAATGAGGAATAGCTGGAGTGCAGCTTTTCCCCAGCTATGCTCCAGGGGCTGTGAAGGTGGTGGAGGGCCAATACACAAACTCCATTTTAAGTGGGTGTGAAAGGTGGTGTAGAGACATTTTACAAACTCCATGCTAAGTGGGAATTCCCACCACTCTGGGGAAATTTCTTCATGGCTGGATCCACTGGCCTCCCAGCCTCTTTCCAGAAGCAGAGATATCAAAGAGGAGCCCTCAGACAAGGATGAATCAGTCCCTAACTTTTCAGCTGAAAAGCAATAGAGATTCAGGGCCCAGTCCTGACATCCCTCTGCGTACACTGATTTCAGTGGGAGGGCTTGTAGGATCAAGCTCCCAATGATACAGAGAAAAGGAGGAAATGAAGAACCAAGAAAGACTGCCGAGGGCCTGACACAGCTACCTGTGGAACTGGAGGACAAGACTTGTAAAAAAAAAAATTGTGCCTAAATTTAGGCTCCATAATCCATATTTAAACACCTACAGATGCAGTCCGATTTCCAAAAGAGCTGAGCACCCGCTTACTTCTATTAATGGGAGCTGCTGGGCACTCAGCCCTTAAGGACACCAGAACATTTATTTAGGTGTCTCTGGATGTAGGAGCCTAATGTTCAAACTGCACTATGTCACATTTATACTATTTTCAATTTTTGAGACTTTTTGCAGAACAAACAAGAAACAGTGTAAGGATTTCACAAAACACTGTCATCTTACACAGCCACCATCGGGACATATTTCATTAACATATTGTCATTGACAGTCTTGGTGATTTCAGGCAGCTGACAACAGAAATTCAACTGTCATCAGTCTATTCCCTAGCCCCCCCACCCCCCACCCTCCCACACACATTATAAACTTCTGGTGAGAGAGGTGGGACAAATGTATGGAGATTAGGATAGTCCTGTAAAGATCAGGATAAATGGCAACCCTTTGATGTGGACTGGACCTGACATACTAACAAAGACTCTGGCTGTCATAACAGTGCATGGCATGACGAGATGATGCCCACAACTTCAGCTGAGAGTCAAAGCAGGATTTGTACAATACACAGACAGCAAATCTACTAGTGCCCACTTACTTAAAAGGGAACAATGCACTAGATGAGCCAAATAGTAGGTGTGGTAAGCATTTTCTCAGCTAAAAGTTGCTCTTCTATCTGTCACAAGGAAAATAGTTTGCTAAATCACAGAAAAGGATAAATCATATGAAAAACATATTGTATGTTTGTTTCTATTGCCCCAGACTAGCAATTATTTTTGCATGAATAGAGCACCTTGGGATAAAATTTTCAGTGCAGTGGCGAGGAATCAGGCTGCGCAATTCCCATTAACGTTAATGGGAGTTGTGTGATTAAATCCCCATGCACAACACGGAAAGTTTGCCCTTAAGGGGAGAATTCTCATCTTGTTACACATGCTTGAGAATTCCCTGCCCATTGCCAATGGTCCCTCATGTACACTAATGCACGCTCACAATGATTGGCCATAAAAGCAATTTATGTAAGAGAATAAGGGCTAGACTCTGATTTTGATTCTCTGGAGCAACTCTGATAACTTTAGTGGAGTTACTCCAGACTTGAACCAATGTAACTGAGATTTGAGAGGCTGAACCACAGTGTTTAGAAGAAGTTCCCCAGCCTGCAGGGTATTGTGGTTTTTTTTGTTGTTTTTGTTTTCTTTTCGGTATTTCTTTAAATACTCAAGATCTATGTTCAAACTGTCATTCAGGAATTTATAATTACTATGCTGCTTTCTTCTTCAGTCCTTTAATCTGTGTAATTACTTTAGTGTTTCATTGAAGCAGCTGTGATTGAGTTGTGTATGATTTTGCAACTTTACTGCTGGATGCCTTGTAAAACAATAGAACAGATATTGAGAGAGGCTGTTGGCAGCCAGGGGATAACGAAACCCCGACCAATAAGGAGGGTGGGTTCCCTTCTCATTTTTGGAACTAGATCCATAGTGGAGTAGAGGCACTAGGGACAGCAGCCTAGAGGCATTCTATAGCCTGAAAGTGCTGAAGCAGATACAATGCCTTTTCAGGGGCCAGGGTCAGATTGTGTTCTTCCTGAGTGCACCTACATTTCTTTGGAGGCTCATCATCTGCTTATCTGAAGGACAACCCATATGTCAAAGAGTCCTATGAGTCCACTATTTTACCCTCTTCACCTGTGTCCTCCAAGTAGGGTGACCAGATGCGAGAACCTAAAAATCGGGACTTGTCCGGGGGGGGGGGGGCCGGCCCTCCCGCCGGACTTGAGTAAAAAAAAAAAAAAACGGAAGAAGCCCGATATCGGGACAAAAGGCGTCCCGACCATACATCGGTCAGGACATGGGACAAGAGAAGAAAAATCGGGATGGTCCTGATTTTATTGGGATGTCTGGTCACCCTACCTCCAAGAATATTCTCCCTTGCTGGCTGTGTCTGGTAGGGCTGATATCCTGTCCTGAGCTTAGAGTGGTTATTGTTTCGCCCTGACCCCTATGTCCTATGGGACAGCAAACCCATAATGGTGCTTTCTGAAGTCTCTGCTTCATCCTCACCTGTCATGGGCCTCTCTGATGTCTTTACTTCCTCCTTGACCCTTATGTGCTATGGAACTGCTTAGCAGTAATTGGCCTCTGTGTGGTTGCTGCTTCATGCTCTTATCTTATACGACTGCTCACTTGCCATAAGACTCTGAGGACTCTGCTTCACCCTCATTGCCTGTGACCTTTAGGACCTGTGAAAAGCCTTTGAGAGGTCATTGCATCCCCTTCACTGTCCATATATTGAAGAAAGGGTCCCTGGGCATTTTCTGCTCCCCCCCTTGCCCTATATTCTGTAGCATTGCTTTTCTGTCATGAGTTTTTGAGGTAAATGCTTTACAGTCATCTCAGTATCTGGCAAGTCTGCACCAGTCATGGGTCCTCATGAGGTCACTGGTTCATGCTCATCTCTTACACCCACAGCATTGCTCTCCTTTCACAGGTCTCTGCATGGTCACTGCTTCACCTGCATTTCCATTCTTCTGTAGGATTGCTTGCCTGTCTCTGGCCTCTGTGAGCAAATAGCTTCACTAGCACCTCTACATTCTATAGTTCTTTGTATGGTCAATGCTTTGACCTTACTCCTCATGTCCTCTAGTACTGATATCTGTGAAAGAGCTCTGTGCCATTTACTGCTTCAGTCTCATTCTCCCATGTCGCCCAGTGCTGCTAACCCACCACTGGTCTCACGGCTG
This sequence comes from Chelydra serpentina, assembly GCA_037349315.1. Classification (NCBI taxonomy): domain Eukaryota; kingdom Metazoa; phylum Chordata; order Testudines; family Chelydridae; genus Chelydra; species Chelydra serpentina. The sequence goes on from JBAIAC010000008.1 coordinate 126,345,342, forward strand.
CCAGTGTTTCATTCTTATCCACTATGCACTGAATGCAGTACCTCAATCCCACTGTCCTCTGACTGCTCACCGATCAAGGGCCTCTCGGAGATCATTGCCTCTCCTGCTCACTCTAAACCCAGTAGCTTTGCCCATCTGTAACATCTTAAACCTCAGCTCCATAGAATTTAGGTCAGGACCTCTGTGAGATCACAGTCTCCTCTTCACCATGTTTGTACTGCAGGACTAGTCCCTTGCCATGGACCACTTGAGAGGTCAGTGCTACACCTGCACGCTTATCTCCTGTAGGACTACTTAACTGCCATGGGCCAATGTGAGTCATTCTCTCTCCCTAAATCCTTACTGGTCACATTTCATAGGTCCCAGTGAAGTCCCTGTTCGTCCTCACATAGAACTGGTTGAGATTTTTTTGACGATATTTTTTCCTAGAAAAATGCCAATTGAAATAAAAAATGGATACTGTTTGTGACACTGATGACTCACCCAACTTGAAAAAATGCAGAGAAAAAATATCTGAAATTGTTTAAACATTTTGTTTTGGCATTTTTAAATGAAAAAAGTCTAATTTTCTGATTTAAAAAAAAACCTTTTTGTTTAGAAATTTAAGCTAATTAGACTTAAAAAAGGTTTTAAAAGTAAAAGGTCAAAATTGAATTGGTTTGATTGCCCAAAACAATATATCTTTAGGTTTTTTTTGTGACTTTAGGATTTCAATTTTTGTACCAGTTCAAGATGGGAAAACATTTTGAATTCTCGTAAACATTTGAGGGACAGGAAAACCAATTCCTGCCCAACTCTACCCTCACATCCCATGTCTACTAAGATTCTTGATGTGTCAGAAGCCCCTGACAGATCAGTATTTCAACCTCACCCCTGTCTGTATCCTGTAGGGCTATTTATGTCATTGGTCTCTGTGAGGTCACTGCTTCATCCTCTGATAATCATTTATATGTCTATGTGGAATCATAATGTATTATATGTCTACTCCAGCTGTGGTCTCTGTGCAAGCACTTTGCCTCTCCCTCATCTTTTCATGGCCTGAAAGAATGTTCTGTTGTCATGGTTAACCTGTTTACCCTTGGTCCAATGTTTGCACATATCTATTTGAATCAAATAGGAAAGATTACCTCTTATTAGTGGACTACAATGGGTTGTTTTTTTCAATTGAGATGTTGCACAACACATGGGCTTGTCTTCACTACCGGGGTAAGTCGACCTAAGTTACGCTACTCCAGCTACGTGACTAACATAACTGGAGTCAACGTAGCTTAGGTCGACTTACCCTGGTGTCTTCATTGCGCTGCGTCAAAGGGAGACGCTCTTCAGTTGGCTTCCCTTACTCTTCTCGGAGAGGCGGAGTACCAGGGAGCACTCTGCCATTGATTTATTGGGTCTTCACTATGCCCGCTAGATCAACACCATTCTCTCTGTAGTGAAGTCCAGCCCACATGAAATGGTGTTTGTGCTAGTAATGATATTTGTAGTCCTAATATAATCAGCTATTGTCATTTGTGCATGGGTTTCTTAAAAAGCATTTAATTGGTGTAGACATTTCTATGATTAGTTTTCAGAGTTTGTTGAAAAATGTGAAAGAATTTATCAAACATTTTGTGGGTTTTCTTTTTTGTGAAAGATTAACATTTCAGTGATTTTTTTTTTTTTTGGTTGAAATTTTTAAAAATTGACCAACTCTATAACTGGTTGAAAAAAACATTTTGCAAAAATATAATAAATTGTTTTGGCTGAAACACAACATTTTATAGGGTCTAAAATTCAATTTCAGAAAATTTTAACCAGTTTTAGTAGTTTTATCTCAGAGGTGTGTGTGTGTGTGTGTGTGTGTGTGTGTGTGTGTGTGTGTGTGTGTGTGTGTGTGTGTGTGGAAATTTAAAGAACATTTGTTCTTCAATCTTTTATTATAGGATTGGATTTATAAGTAAATATTTTTGACAAAAATTCTTATTGCAATATATATAAAGTAAAATATTAAAAAGTATGTGTATATATACATTATTTTTAATATTTAACTTTTTAAAAGAACCTTTTGTTTCTATACATTTTAAATACACAGAAATTACATGGCCAGATTTGGGTCTCTGTTACACATGTAAAACTGGAGTAATCCCACTGAAGTCAGTGGAGATCCTGTAGTTTTACAGTGGTGTGAATGAAATCATAATCTGGCCAAAGAATTACATAGCTGAAACTGTGACAGTAAATTTAACTGACCTTTGCATGACAAATTTGGTTGTAATTATATGGCCATAACAAACTAGGTCATATGACATACCGATTGACAATTTATATATAATTATGTAAAGGAAAGGCGTGTTTTTGGTATTGTTCCTCTAGTAAAACTAAATATGCTGGCTAATGTATTCTGTATGTTTAAAGTATGGCTCTACTCTGAAATGTAACTGTGTAAAAATAGTGTTGGGGGATCCATGTTGTATCATCTGCCAATGACTTCCATGTCAAATCTGCTAAACAGAGAAACAAAAAGATGATATTTTTTAACTGATGGATCTGCAAATTTACCCTGATATCTGAGAGTTAAGCTGGGTTCTTTTCGAGTTCATGCCTCAACAATAAAAATCTTACTTTCTAGAGTTAATTAACAACTTCGTTAATGCTGCCTGAATTAGAATGGAATCCAGCTCCCTTACCCAAAGTTTTATTGGCTGTACAATACAATGAGGAATAAAAAGTCATAATAAGAAATAATCACTCTTTTATATAGACATTTTTCAGAGTAGAGCCACGCTGTTTTATAAGCTTAGATTTACATATATACTGTAGCAGTTTCTATTACAGAATAGATGGTGGTCACTATTAAAATGTCAGCATTTGTCAACTCAACCATACAGTGATAGCTGAGAGACTGCAACAATTTCCCCTTGCTTAGGAGACCAGATCCTGAGATTATTCAGTTATTCCTCAGGCAAACTCCTGTTACAGTCCGTGGGAGTCTGCCAGAGTAAGGAACTCAAGCTTAAGCACAAGAGAAGTTTTCCTGAGGAAGGACTTAGTAAAGCCTCATTGACTTTAATAAGCTTTGGATCAGGTCCTAATGGGTAGTCTCATTGACTTCAATGGGAATGCGTATGTAAGTGAATGCTATGCAACTTGGGATAGCTCAGTGGTTTGAGCATTGGCCTGCTAAGCCCAGGGTTGTGAGTTCAATCCTTGAGGGGGCCATTTAGGGATCTGGGGCAAAAAATTGGGAATTGGTACTGCTTTGAGCAGGGGGTTGGACTAGATGACCTCCTAAGGTCCCTTCCAACCCTGATATTCTATGATTCTTTGACTAAGGGTTACAGAATCTGACCCTGAGTAAGAAGGGACTTCAGGATTTGAATAAACAGTTCACCACCTCTGAGCAGGAGCCAGCTGAGGCAAAACATTCTTCTGCTATTAGTTTTTTTGCTACAGAGGCCTGGTCTAATACTGAGCCGCTATGTGCTTTGATGGTGTGGCTTAGATAGCTAGATAGGGCAATAAAGTCCCTTTCCTGAACTTTTAAAGTGCACCAGAAAATAAAACTGAATTCAATGAGATATTTTGGAAATAATGCTCAGTATTTTCCCCCTGTTCTTGTGTGACGGAAATATGGGAGGAAGAAGACAAAAAAGAACAATGAATGTTGTGTAATTGTTCAAAAATATTAACAGAGTCAAAGCGAGTTACCAAACCGATGATTTTGTTGAGTGCACTAGTGAAAACAAGCAATGACATTTATGAAAATAGCAAAATTAATCGTGTTTCCAATGAGGCATTAAATGGATTTTAAGATATGAACAAACATACTGTGTACTATCAATACACAGTGTCATATTTATTATAAAATCTGGTTCTTATTTCCTGTAAATTTCAAATTGTGTGATAATACCAGGGTTGGAAAGAAAAGTCTTGCATTTTTGCTTTGCTATTTCATTTCCTTTAAGGCATAGAATACTGTGTCATTGTATCAGATTCCTATTCCTATTCTAGATAGTATGTGCTAAAAATCTTTTTGGACAGTTGAAAGTCGGTCAATGACTGGTCCACCTGATCACGTTCTGTAGAGAAATGATTAGTTCATCTTTTCATATAAATCTTCATGGTTCAATGGCAGCCCAAAAGAGAGACTTTATTAAAATATGATTTTGTTCAATGCTGTTGTGATATTTATTGGAAAAATCTAAAACTTTCCAATGTGTCAAGATCTACCAGTGAATTATTTTAGGAACCACGTTTGCTGACAATTTGTTTTGAGAACACAGTTATAGAAATTGAAACTCCCTATATCACATCATTTGAGTTATAGTTGTTTAGCATCTGATTTATTCTTTATCTCACAGATTGCTAACTTTGGGGCAAAACCAGCAACAGGCATGCTGATCAATAATTCTTTCTGAGCTTCTGTAATTGTTATAGAGCAATTAATGGCTGTTATAAAGCCAAAGTGGCTGCTATGACTTTAATTGAATTATTACATTCAATTAAAGGGGGAGGGATAGCTCAGTGGTTTGCGCATTGGCCTGCTAAAGCCAGGGTTGTGAGTTCAATCCTTGAGGGGGCCATTTGGGGATCTGGGGCAAAAATTGGGGATTGGTCCTGCTTTGAGCAGGGGGTTGGACTAGATGACCTCCTAAGGTCCCTTCCAACCCTGAGATTCTATGATTGCAGCTTTACACCAATGGAACTGAGATCAGAATCTGGCCCTTGGTGATTAAAGAATGTGTGAAGTAAATATTGCTAGTTTGGTAAGTGCGTGCATTATTATGTAACATTTCATTTGTGGACCATTGTGCTAGGTGCTGTACAGACATATAATAAATGATGGACGCTACCCCATTAAGCTTGCGGTCTAAAAGACAAAGCGGAGTAGACACACAAATGTGTTAGAGTGGAATGGTAGCCTGCGTTTCAAAAGTGTTAATTTCCCAGCAGGTTCTACTGAAGACACTGGGAGCTCAGCACGTTTGGAAGTCTGGCAGGTGCCTAAAAATGAGTGCTGTCTCCATGCATTGGCTGGTTGCAGCAGCAATCTTTATGCTCTCCTGCGGGCAGGGATTGCTTTCAACAGGAGTTCCTTGGAACAGGACCGAAAGGAATAGGGAGACTACTAGTGTCACGGACTAAAAACCGATGCAGCAGGTGCATTCCCTGTATGAAATGGGGAGCTCTAGGAAACATTGTGACTTGAGCTGCCCCTAGGGTAGTGTGGCTCTGCTCCCCTCCACCCCAACTCATGGCACTACTTTTATAGCGCAGTCTGGTCCTGTGCATTTAGTTTCTCAATCCAAAATACATATATGAAGATTCAGGACAGGAACAAGATGCATTTTCCTCGGTATAGTTGTCTGCTTCAAAACTGTGCTAAATGATGGAAAACAAAAGTTAAGTAAAGGGAAAAAAGGTCAATCAAAATTAAACCTTCTGAAATGATTGAAACTAAGTATTTTGTGTGACTTAAAATAAAAAAAAAAGATTTTTGGTGTTTGTGAATATTTTTGAGGTTTTGGCTTTTTGTCTCAATTGGAGATGGGGGAAAAATGTGGAACTCTTGAAAATATTTGCAGGACGGGAAAACAGTTTCCCACCCAGCTCATAGACTCTAAGGTCAGAAGGGGCTATCTTGTTCAGCTAAGTCTGAGCTGCAGATTGCAGGCCACAGAACCTCACCCACCCACTCCTGTAATAGCCCCCTAACCTCTGGCTGAGTTATTGAAGTCCTCAACTCATGTTTTAAAGACTTCAAGTTACAAAGAATCCACCATTCACACTAGTTTAGTTGACATATGCCCTGTGCTGCAGAGGAAAGCAGCAAACCCACAGGGTTTCTGTCAATCTGACCTGAGGGAAAATTCCTTCCCAACATCATTAGCTCCCCTCCAACTCCTGGCTTTGATTGCTAGCTCCACCTTCTCTACTCCCATTAGCTGTCAGGTAGAGCAGTTCAGAAGAGAGTAACTTTTATGGTACCACACAGGGAGAGAAACGATTTCTTGTGGAACCAGGATGGAAAATATTTAGGCATCGGTCAAGAACAACATTTTAAGGTTTACTTTTGTTAAGTGCTTGGTCAAGTCCAAACTATTTCACCAGCTATTAAACCTCAAAAATAGAAAACTTCTTGATGTCCAGCTTAAATCAGTCTTTTTTGGTAAGTCATTCCCTGCAGATTCTTAATTCATTTTGTTGTCCTTCTCTTGCCAGTGCTCCTGCTGGGATCATCATACCTAGAACTGAACTCAGTAGTCTAGGTGTCTGATTTACAGCAGCAGAGAATTTGGTCCATAGTCTCTCCAGAACCATGTACATAGGACATTTAATTTCACTGCTCTCTGATGTCTCTAACGACGGTCCCAGACCATTTGAACTGCCATAATGTAAGACTGCAACTAATGTCCAGTTTGGAGTCCTAGGTCTGAGTAGGCTTCACTGGTTTGGGTACACTCCTATAAAATGCCAGTGTCAAAGTGTGTTGGGGCTCCCTGTGGTAGTACTTAGTTCCTAACTCCTACCCCTTGCCTTGGGATGGAGATCCTACCGACTGCCTTTGGGGAGGCAGAAATTCACTCCAACCCCAATCGATCAGCGATCAATCAGCAAATAAATAGTCCAAGTGCCCCCCCCCCCCAGCTTTAGCTCCTCAGGGACCAATCAGGGGCCTCCTTCCCTTTGGGCTCTGGCTCAGTTGTGTGTGGTGCAGGCTCACAATGGCCACGCAGACGGGTGGCTCGGTGGGCCTGTCCCTCAGCTCAGATTCTTAGCCTGCTGTGCTCCAGGGGTAAGTTGTAGCCAGCCAGGCTGTGGACAGTCAGACCTAGTAGTTGAAATGAAAGTTCAGCCTAGTGGTTAGAGCTGGGTCCATGGTGGGCAGATTCCAGGGACAAGCCCAGGGCCAAATCCAGAGTCAGTACCACAGGGACAGAAGCCAAACGCCAGAGCTGGAGGGTCAATCAGAGTTGTAAGCCAGAGGCGGAGCTAGGGAGCAAGGGCTGGAGTAGGGTTGCCACTGGTCCAGTTTTCCCCCAGACAGTCCAGGTTTCAGCTTGTGTGTCTGGGTGCCATTTAGCAAGCCCTGATGTCCAGTTTTTTGATCTGTGGAAAAGGAAGCAACTCTGAGCGGAAGGAAGGAGGCCGCGTAGCAGCAATAGCTGCCGCTGCCTCCAGGACCAGGCTGCTCGTGCTGCTCGAAGCGGCGCATGGCCCTGCACAGCCCACAGGTGGCAGGCAAGGAGGCCTGGGCCATGCTGGTGAAGACCCTGGAAGCGATGGTGGTGGGGCCTTGGAGGAAGAGGCAGAGGAGGGGGCGGGGCCTCAAGGGAAGAGGTGGGGCAGAGGCAGGGCCTGGGGGAAGAGGCGGGGCTGGGGCAAGGTCTCAGGGGTCCAGTTACCAGCCATTAGAAAGTTGGCAACCCTAGGCTGGAGCAGGGACAGGGAACTGGAAGTAGGGCAAGCACAGCTGCAGACATGTTTTTGATCTGAGAATGCATTAATTATGGTTAAAATAATTATTTAATCATGACATTGAATGATGAGATTTTGTTGTTAATATCCCGGATACAATTTTGAATGATAAAAGTATGCTATTTTAAACGGGCCATTTCACTGTTTTACAGTTTGATTTATTAACCACCGTTTTCATTTTTAAAAAATGTTTCCATCTTATACTCCTGTATGGTGAGTCCACTGGGATGTTGGCTCAGTCATTATTTCATTAATCCACCTCCTGGTAACATGCCTGTTATCTGGTCTAAAGATTGACTTCTGTGCTATTGCTGCTTCATCTGGAAAACTGTTTTGGGTAGTAAATCTCTCTGAAAATTAGCATGCCTCGTTCCCTCAAGAGAAATTACATTTTGCCCTTTTTAATGTCAACTGTTTGGCCCCAAGAACTTTGTTGATTTTATTACTGATAATCAAGTTTGATATGATGTGTTTTACAGAAACTTGGCTTGCACTGCTAGCTAATTTGGCACTAAGTGCAGCCAGGCCAGCTGATTATGTGTTTTTCCATCGACCCTGCCAGAATACAAAAGGTGGCAGGGTAGACACACTTACTCCTCCCTTCCTTTGCTGGGAAGTCTGATTTGGGTGGGTTTTTTTTCTTCTTTTCAGTTCCTCTGATGCGTTTTATTATTGACCATCCTTTTATGTCTATATGTTTCTGAACATGTGTTGGTTGTGAGAGATTTTAGTCTTAGTGTGGACACAGGCAGAGGCTACGTCTGAGCAATTGATTCTAAATGAGAATTTAGGTACCTATATTTAGACACACATTTTTGAAAATCTTATGTTCTTGGCCCTGCTTTGTTAAATAAGCTGCATTTTGAGATTGCAGTGATTAATAGCCATAGATAAGCCTCCCCCCCCCCCCAAAAGGAAGAAAAAAATATTATTTTGGCTCAATATTTAATTTCTGGACAACAGTAGACTGCAAGTTGGAAGGAAGATTCAACTGAAATAATGAAAGTAAACAGCCCACAGCAGTATTATACTCACTATTATACAACACCTTTTCCATCTGGTGCTTTCACTAACAGTAGGATCATCAGCAGGGATAAATTGCCACAACTCCCTTGACTTCAGTGGAACTATGCTGATTTGCATTCGCTGCGGACCTTTGTCTTGCAAGATTGTTGTTTTGCTTAATTGTCATTGCTGCATCTTTTTTGTGGGGGATTTAGGGTATAAACATTCAGCTCTGATCAGGTGGTCTTCTGTGAAAGAATCAGGAATCTATTTCCTCAGAAAATCAATCAGGTCTAATCTAATTCACCTATGCATAGGTACTTCAATGAATATTATAGACATCCTAAGTCCCGTCCCTTCTCTAAGGATGGTAGCCTCAGTTGTCCAATATTCAGCATTTCTGCTTGGGTTTCCTACAGCTCATTTTCATTCTGAACTGCACCATTATATTTTATCGTCTTGTTTGGTGAAGGATACCAGCTGTTTAGATTTCCTGTATCATCTTGCTTTCACAGTCACGTTCTGTGCAACACTGCATTCTCAGTGTAACCTCTTCTCCAACATTTACTTTGCAGGAGTATTGGATGAATTTGACAGGAATGGTAGCTATGCCATGGAGGAGCACTTGAAAGAGATGAGTAGAGTTAGCTGTTTCATTCAATAGTTATGTGACTCTTGGCTGAAACTTTCATTCCAGGTTTTTCTGTTCCTTGTTTACATATGCCATTTTTAAATTGGTGATGATGGGAATCGGAGAATAAAATAAACAGGGCATCAAGACTTTCACGGTGGGCAGAACAGCGGGGAGTGAGAAATAGATCATCTTATGTAAATTGTCGCTCCATGGAAGTCAAGATCAGAGATGTAAACCTCACATGTCTTGTGACATAATATTGAGCAATTAAAACAAAACATAATAGTTATCTAAAATGGAGGAAGCCTAGCTCTACCGTCATTGAATGGATTTGCTCTCTGCAATTATACATTAGTACTGTATAAGATGCCTTACTGGAGGACAAGATTGATTGTAGTTGACTAGGATTGAGATTATTTTTAAGGAGTTGTTGCATACCGAATATTATTATTATTCATTATTTGCTGTATTATTTGCGTTACGGTAGCAGCTAGTGGTGAGGCCATTATGGTAGGCACTATACAAACACAGAACAGAGAGAGTCCCCAAAGAGGTCTAAATAATATCAGTAGCCTATGGATTTTGGATATGAATCCACATATTACTAACACTATGAAAAGGAATGACAAGAAGTGGAAACTCCTTCACTGGAGGTTTTCAAAAGGAGGCTGGATAGCAATTTCTCTTGGATGGCTTAGGCACAATAAATCTTCCATCTTGGTAGGGGATTAGACTAGATGACCTTTGCGGTCCGTTCTAACTCTATGGTTTTATGATTCTGTAAAACTTCTTGGGCAACAGGAGAAGGGTTGTGCTGGCACTATAGAGGGAAAACAGAAGAGAGCCTGATGAGCAGAAGGGAACTGCAGACAGGAGCACAGAATAACAAACATGAGTGTAGGTAGTATCTGAGCACTTCACAATCTTCAAGATATTTATCCTCACAACACCTCTGTGAGTTAGGGCAATGTTCTTATCCCCATAGTATAGATGGGAACAGAGACAAAGTAGCTTGCCCAAAGTCACACAGGAGGTCTGTGGCAGAGCAGAGAATTAGATCTGGGGGTTCCGAGTCCCGGGTTAGCACCCTATCTACTTGGCCATCCTTCATCCCTATCATACCATCACTTTTGGTATCCAAGATTTGTGGTAAATTGTTTTTGTATTTTTTTATAAATAGAAGGATTGTTAAAATGCTAATACTGGTACAGATATTGGTTCTCGCAATACCTTTGTCACGGTATTTTGTCACTTCCAATCCCTGTCTGAATCTGGCAATGCAATGCCCTGCTAAAATGGGGTGGTGGTGGTTGTATCCAAGCCCTAAGTGTTTGGTTCAGTAATTAAATGCCGTATGGGACTAGTTACCACAGCAGTAGTGAGAAATTATGTTAATTTACTTGCAGTATCGCAGCACACTCATCCTCACTTCAGTTTCAGTTTTCCAGCGTTGGAGTCAAGTAACTAGAATTTAACTTGAGCAACTGCATTTGCAAACGTGACGGACATGCTTGGTGTCTGAGTGACTCATTGTGGATGGCAAGATGATTGTTTTTGCTGAACCATGGGAACTTGTACACCAGATCCTTTAGCTGTTGCTTTTCCGAAGTAGCATCTATCACATATGTCAGCTTAGACTGGCCAATCATATTGTGTGAAGCCATTACAAACTCTGATCTAGTACTTACTGTGTGTCTGGCATTTACTGATATTTTTTGCTAATATTAAATATGGTTTTCACGGAAAGACAAAATGTGTAAGGACCCAGTTGTTACACGCTTAGTCACTCAACGTAGCACCTTAGTTCATATCTGCAATATAATGGGCTATTCACTGGAATTTAGGCTACGTTTACACTATGAACAAGAGATGTGATTTCCTAGCTTACATAGACACACTCACACTAGCTCTCATCCAGCTGGCACGCTATGCTAAAAACAGTAGTGTAGCTGCAGTGACACGCATGGAAGCGGTGGTAGCGTGGGTCTGCACCTTGAGCACAAACCCATGGGTACGTACTTGGGGTGGTGCCACCACTGCTGTCTCCCATGCTACTGTGGCTACACTACTGGTTTTAGCATGCCAGCTCGATGAGTGCAAGTGCCAGGGTATCTCTGCGATCTGGGAATCCCATCCCCAGCTCCAATTGTAAACATAGCCTAAAGTTGTGAGATTCTGGTTCCAAATTTGAAAATGACACAGCTGGGCTTTGTAAGGAGGAAACGTACATGTGTCAGGCCTTATTCTAAGTAGTGCATTTTGATGCGACAGAATAGAGTTATTCTAACAAGCACAAGCAAGACTGGCATTGCCCTAAAGCCGATGGATAATATGGAAGATAGATAGTATTTACGTAGTGCCTATTCAGCTTCCTTCCCCTGTTCAGTCAGGGTTGTTTTGCTTCTGACGACATACACAGTGCAAATCTATTTCTTTGAATGAGCATGTTAAAATACCAATATACCTAAAGAGTTCAATTCCATTAAAAGTGGACGAGTGATTCCATGGTGATGAAATTATGAGAAGCAACAGTTACTCAAATTCTCCAGCCAGCCATGAATTCTGTGGATGCAGAATTGCCAACGGCAACATGTTAACACTTCCACAAATGTGCTGGAGAATTTACTAAAGTAGGTAAATGAATTACTTGACACTGCTCCCTAGATTGTGACTAACAGATGTAAAGTCCTCAAATGGATAGGATAGCATAATAATGTAATTCAAAGGGGAGTTGTATAAATAAGTGGTTGAGAAAGAAGCATCTTAGGCAGTTCATACTGACTAGAGAAGTGAAGCAGTTGGTAGTGACGCAAAATAGAAAAGTCAACAATGGCCTAACAAAATGGTGAACAACAGGCAAATCATTGAGCTAGACCAGTGATTCTTAACCCTTTCCATACCATGACCCTATAGAACAACAGAGATGCTTCAAGAGTTCCCTCCCATTTAGACATAAAGAGAGAAAGCATGGTTGCAATTCCACCTTGACATATTTTCCATCTCCCTGAAGGTGAGAGTTGAAAACCCATGAGCTAGACAAACTGTAATAAAGTATTGTATTTGTGTAATATTGTGGTGTAAGTTCACAAATATGTGCTGGTTTGTGTTGTGGCTGGACAAATATAACAGCTTAAGATGGTTGGAAAATGGTTCTCCCTCTCTTCCCCCCCCCCCCCCACCCCATGAAAAATGAAAATGTTCCCATGGAAAATTTCAGCTTTTTGTCCAAAATAAAAAATGCCAAACTCAAAAATCTTTCAATTTTCTGTTAAACGAACACATTTTCAGACACCTTCAATGAACTGTAGTGAAAATTAAAAAATGGAACTTTTTAAACCAGCCAGTGGATTTTAAACTGCTATCCAGTGTACATAATTGAAAGCTATCTTTTACTTTATTTTACAATGTAGAGGTGACAGATGGGACATGACTCTGGAGGAATTTTAAGTATATTAAACCCATGAAATACCATTGCATAAATTACAACCAAAGAAAATTACAATATTCATTGCAATCCATCAAAGAGGCTGCAGAGTCCTCCTTCAAATCATCAAGAAAAGTCAATAGATTGAAAAACATTTGAGAAGTTTTTTTCTTAATGTGCTGATTGAAAAGTAAAACAGAGCCTCTGGATTTTGTTTCACTTGATTTTAATGGTGACTTCTCTTAGTGAAGTGGGAAGGTACAATGCAGGTTTGCAAAATACTTTGGCACCTCACATACTTTGCAAACCTGTGTTGTGCCTTCCTATTTCACTAAGAGAAGCAGACACCTTCAATGAAATGTAGTTGAAAATAAAAAGAACGAGTCAACTGACACAGATTTGTTGCTTTGCTGATCATTTTTTCATCAAATGTATATTCCATACCACAAAATTCTTTGATAGAGTTTCAAAAGTGGAAGTTTTTCAATAGATTAGTTTCGAATAGTTCAGAACTAATCTATTGAAAAACTTCCACTCTTGAAACCTAATCAAAGAATGTTGTGGTATGGAATATATATTTGATGAAAAAAGATCAGCAAAGCAACAAATCTGTTTGTCATCTGCATAACAATATTTAACGTAATTTGAGTAATAAAGTCAGACAGTGCAAGGATATAGACAGAGAAGAATGCAGTGCCAAGAACTCAAATCCAGTGGGACATCAGCTGTAAGGAAAAAGGACTTGCCTAAGAACTTCTCTATTAAATAGTGTATGAATTGTCGGACAAAAATAATCCTAGCCAGCACAGAGCAGAGGTGGTAAGGTCCAGATGAGAATCAAGTATTTTCAATGAACAATGGTAATTGAGAGTATTGAAAGCAGAAAACACAGAGTACCTCATAGTAGCAAATATAAACTTGTACTCAGAAACAAATGTACTGTGAATATCTCAGAAGATTAATCACATTATACTCTACAGTACAGTGGAATGAAGGGTTTCAATAGCCAGTTCTAAATCCACACTGGAAATTAGGAAAACACATTCTAATTTGTGATGATGTCTGCAGCAGAAGAACCTGCTCAGGAATGATTCAGTTAAACCGAATGTCACCAATGTGTATCTAACTCAAAAATAATAATAGCGGGAAAAGGGTGGAGGGAAGAATGACTAAATGGAAAGGCTTGAAAAATAGTGCAGATGTAAGCCTCATTGGAAGAAGATTAGCTAGGATAGCATTTTATGTTAGCAGTTCACTGGAAGGCTAGGTGATTTGTCCACTGAGAGAGTGCTCATGAGAGATCGATTTCATGGTCTGATACATTCCTCTTCCTATTGTACAAGAGTACTGGTGAGAATGTACTAATTGTATATTCCTTGGGATTCCGCCTCTTAGGTTGGGGAAATGTAGGAAGATGTGGGAAACATGATTTTTATAATCCCAGACCAAATATGCAGCACTCTTTTATGCTGTAATTTTTGTTTACCATCCAACAAAAATCACCTGTTGCTGTTTTCTCCTCTTTATTGAATTTGTATTAAGTCTTTATTAAAATGATCTCAGTTTCCTATTGTGGGGCATTTTCTATATGTTAGCTGTGATTCCTTAGCATCTGATATCACTTCATGCAGTGTACTACTTTCCAACATATTTCTGCTCTAATACAAAAAGGTCATATCCTTCATCTGGCCTTTCCTCTTGGTCTATCTGTGACTGATTTTCTCTCCAATCTATGCAGTCATAGGAGCCTGAGTTGGAAAAGACCTATTAGATCATGCAGTTCTCCTTCTTGCCAATGCAGGATATAGTCCCCCAGATAGAGGACGTAGGAGATATTAAACTGATGCCTTGCTTTATTTTAGCCAAAAGGCTAAGAGAAGGCCTCCTGATCATTACTGATTGACATTTAAACTCTCATCTGTTGTTAATTTTTCAACTAATTATTATCCAGAACATCTGCTCATGCCCAGCAAAATTTTACTTCCTACTCTTAAAGCTGACTTCCCCTGTGGACTGGTGAGAAATGTTACTAAAACCAGGCATTCTACAATTCACTCTAGTGTTTTGGATAATTTTGTTCCATTGCAGGAATGTAAACTGAAACCAATGTTTGGATCTTCATGATTTGCCTCACAGCTGAGGGCCCTGAGAGCAAAATATTGGCATAAAGAATGGAAAGCCTTCGGGGCTTCCCTTCGTGTTTATTTGGAAATATTGTATAATGTTCAACAGACATTTGATGTGGTCTACAAGAGCTCCTTAATATTCATACACTATACAAAAGATGGAAATACAGTTGCTCTTCAAACTTCTGAAACCAATAGGATATGATCCAACTTTATTTTAGATACTTTAATTTGTATCAGTTATATCCTAAAGTGACTACCAAGTTAAAATAAGTAAATGCATCCTTGCCAGGAGGAGAGAATAATTTTGAATTAAAGGCAAGTGTAAAGGTGCTCTAAAAGACTTTCAGACTGAGAAGAAATATTTAATAAAGCTGGCCAAAATTTTTCTGTTGAAATTGTTTTTCAAGGGAAAATCGAGTTTTTGACTCTGAACTTTTTTGTGAAAACTCTCTGCTTTTCACAGACATTTTTGATTTTTTTATTGAACTAAAACTAAAAAGGATTTGTTTTTTGACTGAAAACCTTTGGTTTCTCAACAAAAAGTCAACATTTCCACACACCACCTATCAACCACACACCTTCAAGATCTAGGGGTCCTACACACGCCTCTCACAACATGTGGAGTAACTCATCCAGTGCACTAAATGCCCCAATAACAATTATGTGTGTAAAACCAGACAATCACTACACTCTCAAATGAACTCTCACAGAAAAATGATGAAAGACAAGAACTACATATCACCCATGGGCGAAAACTTTTCACAAGACAATGAATCCATATCTGACCTCTCAGTCCCTGTTTTCAAAGGAAACCTGCATAACACATTCAAAAGGCAAACCTGGGAGTTTAAATCTGTAACTTTGCTAGACGCTAAAAATAATGGTCTTAATAAAGACACTGGATTCATGGCTTATTACAACAATCTGTAACCCACTAAGCCCTCCTCCACCCCCATTTTGTCCTATAACTGCAGAGGTATTAAAGCAGGGGTCTCCAAACTTTTGGAAACGAGGGCCACATTAGATTTTTTTAGGGAGATGAGGGCCCCCCGCCGCCGAAATGCCGCCGATGCGGGCAGCAGCCTCCGAGCTGCCACCGAAAAGCCGCCGACACGGCGGCAGCTCCCGAGGCCGGCGGCAGCCTGAGCTGCTGCCGAAAAGCCGCTGTGACGGCGGCAGCTCCCGAGGTGGACGGCAGCGTCTGAGCTGCTGCTGAAAAGCTGCCAATGCGGGCAGCAGCCTCTGAGCTGCCGCCGAAGTGCTGCCGACGCGGCAGCATGGGAGGCCGGACAAATTGAAGCCACGGGCCGGATCTGGCCTGCGGGCCGTAGTTTGGAGATCCCTGTATTAAAGGAACATTTCACCTTAAATGGTCACTTAGAATATGTGTCAACTACTTATGCTAAACAAACCACCTGTTCCACCTTGTATTTAATTGTGACACTCTTGAGTATCTTTCCCAGAACTGAAGAACTCTCTGTAGCTCGAAAGCTGGTTTCTTTCATCAACAGATGTTGGTCCCATAAAAGATATTACCTCATCCACCTTGTCTCACAGGGAAAAAACTCATTTTCTGACCAGCTCTCATATTTATGTTGAACCTTCATTGTTATAAGATGTTGTTTATGAGTAGAAATGATTCAGGTTACAGTTTATCCAATAGGTGACATCTAATAGGTAAGAGTTTACACATATTTCCTCTTGCAACTACATGATCTGTAGGAAGGGAGAGAAAGTGGAGAGAGATTGCAACCTGCCACCTGAGTCCATATCAAACGTTAAGGGTAGGATTTTCAAAATAGTTTAGCATTGGCCGATTTCTGCTCCCATTGGAGGGAGTTTTATTATTGATGTCTGTGGGAGAAGAGGTAAGCCAGCAATTGTGTTCTGGTACTATTTTTTAAAAAAGTTATGACTCTTTCTTAGGGTTCTTCCTAACTTTTACTATAGCTTCATGACTACAGAGCTGTCCTACAGTAGTAAATGTTAGTTGAAACTTACTGTAAATACACCACTTGTATGATTAGCAATACCATAAGTTAAGAAAAGATGCACTGCTGTTGTGTTAAGAAAATAAAAGGTGCTTCCGGTGGGACGATGCCTTATGCTTGCATTTACACCCCTACAGTAATGTGATTGCAGCTGTATGGTAATAGTAATTTTATATTCTAATTAGCTGCTTCTGCTTTGTGTGATGTACAAGAGGTTTTTAACACTGTGAAATCGTGCAGCTGTACTTGCCTTGCTGAAAGATATAATAACTTTTTTCTGTTTCAGAATAAAAGCTATGGATTGAGCTTTGTGCGGATACACGCACCTTGGAATGTGCTTAGTCGAGAAGCAGAATTTCTTAAAATAAAAATGCCCACAAAAAAGGTAAGAACTATCCCACTTCTAGGAGCTAACTGTATTATGCAGAGAAAATCATTATGGGCCCGATTCTCCTCTTACACCAATATAAATCAGGGTCAGGAGTGAGGCCAGTGGAGCTACAAAAGTGTAAAACCAGTGTAAGTAGGAGATCAGGCTTTTTAGTTCATTCTATGAATTATTTTAGTACCATTTAATATTCACAATTGGACTTAATGGGGAATTTTCCTTGAATTTTGATGGGAAGGGGGTACCAAATTCCTTGAGACGCCTTCAAAAAATCCCATACATAAGTATTAAAGGCTATATTAAGTAGGAACAATCTTCTTTCATTTGTGGTAAATGCTTTTATCTCTGGTCAAGCTGTTTTTTCAAGAGGCTTTGTCAGGCCCCAGAACTACTATCATGCAGTTTGGTTATTATTAATTATTATAATTATTACTAGGAATTATTTATATTATGTCTGTTCTAAAAGGCCTCAATAGCACCTCACTGTGCTGGGTTCTGTACAAATACAGAAAAGAGAAAATCTCTGCACTGAAGGGTTGTCAAAGACCGAAAGGGTCAGATTTTCAAACTGGTGTCATAGCCATGTTGGTGATAGAATATTAGAGAGACAAGGTGGGTGAGGTAATATATTTTATTGGACCAACTTCTGTTTCTAAGGGCTTGTCTTCATTACCCGCCCGATCGGCGGGTAGCAATCGATCTATCGGGGATCGATTTATCGCGTCTCGTTTAGATGCGATTAATCGATCCCCGAACGCACTCCCCGTTGACTCCGGAAATCCACCTCGGTGAAACGCAGAAGCGGAGTCGACGTGGGAGCGGCAGCAATCGACTTGCCGCCGTCCTCACGGCCAGGTAAGTCGATCTACGATACGCCGACTTCAGCTACGCTATTCACGTAGCTGAAGTTGCGTATTGTAGATCGACCCCCCACCTCTAGTGTAGCCCAGGGCTGAGAGAGACAAGCGTTCAAGCTTACACAGAGCTCTTCTTCAGGTCTGGGAAAAGTAATCAGAGTGTCACAGCTAAATACAAGGTGGAACAGATTGATTAGCTCTTTCATTAACCGAAGTTAGTTCAGTAAAAGATATTACCTCACCCATCTTGTCTCTCAGACTTTCAAAGGCCTTTTGGTGCCTAAAGACCTTTGAAAATCTGTCCAAAAGGCCTAGTGTAGAGAAGGATTTAAACGTATCCTGTTAGATGAAGATAGCTAGCTCAGTCTAGACTTTCTAAACTTTAGTCAAGACAAAGCAATTGTACTTCAGCACATGCTAAACTGATTGCATTCAAGCCTAGTGATGAGACTAGACTATGACTCAACTTGCTAAAATTCAGCTATCAGTGTTAACTGTGTCTACACTGGTGGTGAGTAGAGTTTTCAATTGAGTTAAACTAGTAGATTGAGATAACTCATGTGAGAAAGCACCTTTCCCCCCCAGTCTAGACAAGGGCAAACAAATGAAGGGTAGGGGATGGAGACTAACATATAAGCAAAAATGAGTCAGGTGAAGAATTGCTAAAGCTTTGATAGTTACACTATTGTAGCTTATTTAAAAAAAAGCGGGGATAGAGGTAAGGAGTAGAAAAAAAGAAAGGAAAGGAAAGAGCTTGTCACCTGTCTAGCCATGATCGGCAGGCTGGGATTTGTAGACATAATGGAAGAGAAGAGTTTTAAGGAGGGATTTGAAGGAGGATAAGGTAGTAGCTGTTGAGATTTTATCAGGAATTTTCCCCATGCATAAGGTCCAGTGTGGAAGAACGCATGGCAGTGTTAAGGGAGAAGCTGGCTGGTGGGTGTTAAGCGGTGGGAATGCTGGCAAAAATGTTGCTGTTGTTGACCCCAGTGACTCCAGATTTGCCCTGGTATACTAAAAACAATGGCATGTTTTGTTCTTTCCTGTCCTGGCATCTACAGAGACGATTCAGAGCTTTCACTGCGGTTGTTGAAATACAGGATGTTGACTTTGGAGACCAAATCCCAACTTGTGATCCTGCTGTCATTTAAATATAGTGTAACTCTCTTGTAATCAATGGAGCTGCTCCTGATTTAAGTTAGTGATTCTAGTTAGTAACTGTTTTGCCTTGATATTAGCTGAATCACAGAAGCGGGAGCAATTGTCTTAAAGTGGTAATTTTTCAGTTATTTGTTTTAGCCAGTGTTGGTTTCTCTGTTTTTCAAATCTCAGAATATTTCTTCTTTTTCAGTAACTGTTGCCATCTATAGGATCAGAATCAGTGCATGGGCTGTTATTCAGCTAGGGAGTTGTTAAGCTTGGTCAGAGGATAAAAGGAACTGGGAATTATGATAGCTTTCTTCTTACCTGCCCTTTTATTTTTGGTGTGTTCAATCTCACTCAAAGGTCACTCAAACTGCATAAGCATCTTTGGACAAGTGACAGAATGACAGTAAATTAAACCATCTGTTACTATTTGGCAAAAATTAAGGTTGGCTTCAATTCTATGGGTAAAATCCCTTTAAAATAATAAAAGATTGTGAAGGATGGAAATTCAGTAACGTTTGGGTTCAGGAATGTTCAGACAACAACAACAAAAGCTAAAGTGACTATCTTTGTAACAACATATACTTTGCTGTTGTGTATGCATGTGCGCACACTTACTACTTCATATTCAACACCATAGATTTTTTTCTTCACACCTATAGAACAGTAACTTTGTGTGATATTTAGTGCCAGTTGCCCCTGTTGATCAGCAGGGTGTTGACCCTGAAGAACAATTCCCTGATCATGTTGCCATTTACACTGGTTGGGCGTACCTGTATCTCCCATGGATGTTAGTAGAAGTTATGTGCTCAGAACTTACCTGGCAGGGGAGATACCATGATCATGAAGGTGGTTTTCCCAGGGTGAGGCTCATCCATTGCACTGTGGGTGTGCTGACCCCTGCGATTTCCCCTAAATGCAGGAAACTCGTCTGCATAATTTGTGGTAGTGGGGGACTGCGTTCATGCTTTTCCCCCGGGGAAAAAAAAAGAACTAGATGTTGGCAGAGCTGCACTTCCCCAGGAGAGACAGGAAATTGTGCTTCAGACAGGCACAATATCCCCAGTTCTGCTTGCTGTGCATAGGAGTGTGGATTTAGCACCAGCCAGTAGGTGGGAACAGAATCACCAGCCCTGTCCCCTTTTCAACATCCTGCTGTTCTGCTGAAAGGAACCTGGGGGTGGGGCGCCTGGCCGCAGCAGCCGCCTGCCCTCCCGACTCCGCGGCTAAGCCAGGAGCCGGGGGGGGGGGGGGGGTGCCTGGCCACGACTGCCTCCCGAGGCGGGGCAGGTGCCTGGCCGCAGCTGAGCCGGGGGGCGGCTGGCCGCAGCTGCCACCCACCCTCCCAGCTCCGCGGCTAAGCCGGGAGCTGGGCGGGGGGGGGGGAGTGCTGCAGGCGAGGGGAGCCGCCGCGGGGGGGGACTGGCTGGGTGGGGGGGTGCAGGGCTGGTGCAAGGAAGTTTTGCCTAGGGCGCAAAAGTTCCTTGCACTGGCACTGATGAGAAGTATTCCCATTTGCACCCAGAATTCATTCTGAGAGTGCAAAAAATGGGCCAAAATTATGCAGGATTAAAGAGTATTCACAAACAGGGATGTTGGTTCTCAGCTTTCTTAAAAAGGTATCCCATACTATTTAAAAACTAAGAGTGCTATGTTTCATGAGCCTCTGTAAATGATATGTAACATGAAAGTTTGCGTGAGAAGGTGTCTGCATATTGTTGACAAAATGATTTTACAGCCCCTTCTGTTACATAGACAGGACATCTCCAGTTAAAGAAAATGCACGGACTAGGAAATTATATTTTTGTGAGAGTGTAATTACAGCTGGTTGGAAAATATTTGTGGAAAAAAAGACATTCAAAAAAACTGAAACCCCCACATTTTTGGTTTAGTAACCCCAAACAAATTTCTCAACAAAAACGGCTAAATACTTTTTAGGGTTTTGGACAAAAAATAGATTTTTATTTTAGGAGATCAGATACTTTCTGTGAATTTTTTCACTAGTCAAAAAATCAATTTTCCATTAAAAAAAGTTGACAAATGTTTTGACCAGCCCTAATGGTGCCATAGTCGTCTGGCGGAAAAACAAACAACCTTTTGAATGTTCAGCCTTAAAACATCTCCTAGTATAAACCACTTATTCCATAACATTTTCTCTTTGAGCAAATCTGACTGTCCATATGATTCTGAATCTGACAAAACATTTGTTTTTAATGGAAAAACAGCTGAATGTAAATAGACCATGTTTTGATTTTTAAAGCATTTATAGGTGCACACTGTGTAACTGTTTCTTAATAGGGTGGAAAGGAATATAAAAAAATAGATTACATTTAATATATTCGCTCTTTCTCAACTTAAAGAAGAGTGACTATAACTTTTAGGTGCCCAGCTTTAGACATTTTTAAAAGACCTGATTTTCAGAAGGCAGGTGATCAGAACTTTTTAAAAATCAGGCTCCTTTAAGATGCCTCAGGTTCAGCACTCAAAATCATTAGATATTTTTTAAAATCTTGGGCAGGATTCTCAGCTAACTGTATTAATAGATGGGTATTCAGCTCAGTGGTTTGCATTTGATACATAGCCCGACTGGATGTAAATAGAACCATACTCAGGGGTCTATGCCTCAGCTGAAAGAGGTCAATTTAATTCACAGCAGCAAGTTTACCACTGAATTCCTCCCCATGTTGTTGTCAGCCCAGATAAATGAATATAACCTGTGGCAGATCCACCTACCAGCACTTGGCAACCAATGTTGACAGACAGAACTGTGCTGTCTCTTGGGTAGGACGAATCAGGGCAACCGCTCTGGCCGTGCTTTGGAGAGCCCAGAGGGCTGGTACGATTGGCCGGCACGGTCGGTCCCAGAAGACATAGGCACGGGAACTAGGCGTGTGGGAGTGAGGCAGCACCCCTAGGCTCCTGGCTGCCAGCCCTGCACCTATGGTATTTGCTGCCAGCCCTGCGCCCAGGGTATCGGCTGCCACTCCACAGCAGCAGGTGGCCCAGTATTAGGCCGGATCTGTCCTGCTGTCCCAGCCGCCGATGCAGAGTGGGGCCCCCAAGCCCGGCGGGCCCCGCATCCCTGTAGTGACAGCCTGGTTGCCAGAAGCTGGTTCCACAGCATTTACAACATGCTGTGCCAGCTCAAGCAAAACAAGGCAGCTGCAAAACCCAGCTGTAAACCTTACTCTTCATGGCTTGTCTGCATGCCAAATAATGGGGGTTGCAGATACAGGCACTTGTAAAAGTACCAGAAGCATGCAAGCTGCAAATAAGGACAACAATGTGAAATCGACAGGCCCTGCCCAAAATTTCTTGCTGATAAGGAATGTATTGTTTTACAATTCATCCAATTATGTGTTTGACCCAGTTAGTTCTTTACTTGCCCACTGTGGGCCTGTGAATGATCAGAATCTTTTCCTGCCAAAACACAGACACACACACTGAATAGTGTCCAAAGCTTAACTTCCACCTGGCTCTTAACTTGAATGTTAACTTTAACAACAAACAACAACAAAACATACCCCCACCCTCCTTCCCCACAGCCTAAGCTTCCTCCTGAGCTTGGCTTTTTCCCCTAGGTTTTCTCCCAGCACAGTTTTTCTGTTCCTAGCCCTATTTTCCTCTATTTCACTGAAATACTCAAATCCTTTTTATAACCCTGAGGTGGCATTAATTGGACTCGCCTGGTGTGGTGAGTCAGCAGAAATAAGGCCATATCTCTGTGCAGGTTCCTAGCACCTGACACCAGAGTGAGTCAGCAAAAGCAGCTATGCATTCTTAGGAAGGTTCCTAGCACCCGACACCCAGCCACAGACATGGCAGCCTCAGCTCTAAAGGAAAGTATGTGTGTCATTCTTCTTGCACTAAATTGGTACCTGGTAAGTAGTTTACTCTTTTTGTGCAGGAAGAATGGTCTTGACCTGGCAAATAAACCACTAAGATCATGTACTTAGGATCTAATAATAAGCATTTCTGCTATAATCTGGTAGCACATCAGTTGGAAGTAGGGTGATCAGAAGTCCCAATTTTATAGGGACAGTCCCGATTTTGGGGTCTTTTTCTTACATAGGCTCCTATTACCCCCAACCCCCGTCCCGATTTTTCACATTTGCTGTCTGGTCACCCTAGTTGGACGTGATAGAGGAGGAGAGAGACCTGGGAGTGTGGGTTGATCACAGCATGACTATGAGCCACCAATGTGAGGTGGCTGTGAAAAAGGCAAATGTGATCTAGGATGTATCAGGTGAGGCATTTCCAGTAGAGATAGAGAAGTATTAATGCCATTGTTCCAGGCACTGATAAAACCACATTTGGAGTACAGTGTACCGTTCTGGTCACCCATGTTCAAGAAAGAGGAATTCAAACGGGAACAGGTGCAGAGAAGAACTATTAGGATGATCAGGGGAATGGAGGGTCTATTTTATGAGAGGAGACTGGAAGAACTTGGCTTGTTTAGTCAAGCAAAATGAAATCTGAGAGGGGATCTGATTGCTGTCTATAATTACATAAGGAGTGTAAATACATGGGAGTGTACAAGAATGGATATAAACTGACCATTTAACAAATTTAGGCTGGAAATTAGACGGTTTCTAACCATCAGAAGGATGAGGCTCTGGAACAGCCTCCCAATAGGAGTTGTGGAGACAAACAACACACTTAGTGTTAGGAGAGAGCTGGACAAATGTATGGGTGTGAGTGTGTAACACATGCCTGCTCGGTGTGGGGTTCTGTCCCCCTCTAGTAGCACCTAGCGCAGCTAGAGATTAACGAGTCTGCTGCAGCCTTGGTTAAGCATCATGTGGCTTTTAGCTCATGCAGTAGAGGCTCAGAGGTCTCAGGTTTGAACCCACCTGCTGATGACCGGGGTTTGTCGGTTTTACAACTGTATGACAGACTTGCTTACGGAGCTCAATTCTGTTCTCTCAGCTACTTGCAGGGGTCAGAAAGGGATTCCCACTTCCTCCCAATTTATTCTGTTTTTTTAAAAATCTTTTTCTTAAGCGTCAGGGGTGGGCCGTCTCTGGAGATGGGATATTGGGTGGAGTGGGCGAGGGCTCTGAGGTGACACTGAGCATTCTCTCTCTCAGGTGCTGGGCTGGCTGGGTCTTGCTCACAAACTGAGTCTAACTGATCACCATTTGTGTGGCTGAGAATGAATTTTCCCCCAGGTCAGATTGACAGTGACCTTAGAGTTTGGGTTTTTTTTTTGTCTTGCTCTGCAGTGTGTGAGTGCAGGTCTCTTGCCAGGATTGTCTGGATATTTCTCAATCATTTTCCTGCCATTGCAGGCCCTCAGGCCCTGGTGTACTAGGTTCTTCCCACTCTGTGTCACACAATAGTCCAGTCTCCTGTGGGCTATTATTACTTTGGGCTAATTTTGGTTGTTGCATGTACTGTGTGGATGCTGAGTGCTGCTGGTGGCCTGTGAGATACAGGAGGTCAGACTAGATGATTTGGTGGTCCAGGCTAGCCTTAAACTCTGACTCATTAGGTAAAGGAAATCATGTCAAAATTATAAGGCCCTTGTAGAAGGGACTCCTTTTTTGTTGTGTGGATTGTTGGAAATACAGTGACATTCTGGCCTATAATTGGGGTCTGTAGGTGCTACCACAATTCAAATATATAATAACAATCAGCAGATCTGGGCAAATTGATTTTTTTCAGTTCACTGGTAGTTCTAAAAATAAAACATAAATGGGGGTTTAGATCAAACTGAATTGGAAAACTGCAAAACTTTTAAGCATCGAAGAAGTCTGTTTTGGTTCAAACAAAACATGTTGTGTGATGCAAAATAGTTTGTTTTCAGGCATTTTTTTAAGGGCTATTTTAATTAAATGGCTGGTGGTGATACCACCGCTGCCTTCCTTACAACCTTATGAGTGTCTGTGAAGTGCCACTATGCATGATTATTCATAGTCACTGGGCCAGAGAGCATGAGTGTGAGAATGACTCTGGAGCCTGCTGGTCAGGGCACTCATTTAGGATGTGGGAGATCCAAGTCCAAGTCCCTGCTCCAGTGACTATTTAATTTATTATACAAAGTAGAACAACTTCAACTAGAGAGATTGAGAGAGATTCAACCCAGAATGCCCCATAGCTCTGGGATTAATGTACACTTCTGGGCAGGACTGGATTATGACATTCTGAGGCCCTAAAATATGTCAAGTATAAGGCTACATCCACACTACCTGCCCGATTCGGCAGGTAGCGATCGATGTTCTGGGATCGATTTATCGCGTCTCGTCTAGACGCGATAAATCGATCCCAGAAGCGCTCCCCGTCGACACCGGAACTCCAGCTCCGCGCGAAGAGTAAGCAGAGTTGACGGGGGAGCCTGCCTGCGCCGTGTGGACCCGCGGTAAGTACTTTTAAGTTCGAACTAAGATACTTTGACTTCAGCTACGGTATTCACGTAGCTGAAGTTGCGTATTTTAGATCGACCCCCGCCTCCTTAGTGTGGACCAGGCCTAAGAAGCCACATACCATTAAAAAAAAGAATGTATTATTTTCATAGAAAGGACATTAAATATATAAACACTAAAGCTTTATATTTGCATATATACAAAGGCGAAGTTGTAAACATAGAATAATAATCTAACTAAAACACGTCTTGCAATATGTCTGTTTGCATTATAAAATAGATGAAAATATGTTAATTTGAAACTATGATTTCTTAATTAGTAGAATTAATTCACAGGAAAACAAGAGAGGATATATAATTTTTTTCCACCATGAATAAGGAAAATTATCCTTCTTTTCATATGAATAAAGAAAAAAATGTCTGATTAATTTTGTTAGGGAATACAAAGTTTATCCTGACAATATATAAAATATATTTACAAATGTTTATTCCAATTTCATTTTTGCTACGAAAGAATGAATTGTTGGGATTTTTCTTTTGCCATACTATAAAAATACAATGTATTGTGCATATGATATGTGATTTATAAGTCTATATAAGAATTTGTACATAGCATACTACCTATAATAAAATATTGTCTTCCGCACTTGAAACTTGCCGAGCAGAAAATCCCAGTCTTTTTTCTAGGCAGACATCTCTCTTTGCGTTCGCTTCTTTATCCTCTGTCTCCCCCAGGACCGCTAATAATCTAGAGTAAACACCTCGGACACACAGAGTGACAACAAGCTATATGCACAAAAGAGAGAGAGAGAATTTACCAAAAAAAAGACAGGTAATCTCTAGACAGGCATTGAGAAAGTGAGAAAAACTAGCCTATATTCAAGCAAATATAATGAATATTTAATAGCCTATCAATCATATGCACATAGTTTGAAATAACTTGCTCACCAAGTACTCAGAATATTTTTATATATATGTATATCTTCCTTCACTTCTCTCAAAACCCTGTATTTATCCTTTCGTCAGCACTCTCTGATATTTACTGTGAAGGTTCCCGAAACTTATGGAGGGAAGCCGAAACAAATTTATCCTTCTCAAGATCCACTCAATCCAAGTCCATAAGTCCATAAAATACACAATAGTACGTATGTACAGATCAAAAGAAGAAAACACACTAACACTTAAGAAAACGAAAAACAGGAGTGAAGGCACTATACGACTGAGCGTGCTGGACTGTAAACAAAAGATGGCGGCCTTCCGGCTATTACCAGCCAAGGGGGATGCTATACATGACGTCACTCCTAGGATAAGTCCCATACGAGTATGAGTTGGCAGGATTGCTTCACGACACTGCCGTGTCCAACCTCACATTTTTCTCAATTTTATCGGCAGTGAGATTATTTATTTATTTATTTATTTATTTAAATAAGTTATGAAGGCTCGGTCAGAATTTTAGGAGTAGCAGCTGGCCAACAAATCGCTGCCTTAGGAGACTGATAGCAGACTTACTCGTAGAAATACTGATTTTACAAGTGCAATTATTTTTTTTTCTCAATCCTGGCCTCCCGCCTATCAATGAACAATTAGTGAAGGGTAAGGGTATTTGTGTATCCAGATGTGTATATTTTTCTCGTATTTGAACGAAAATGACTGTATTTAGAGAGAATCTTCTTTTTCCCCATATCTCCTTTATTTATCAACTGATTTTGATAAAATTTGAAATGGAGACAGTGTTTTCTTTTTTAGAGGCCCCTCATATTGGAAGGCCCTAAGATGTAGCTTAGTTAGCATGTGTGTTAATCCAGCCCTGCTTCTCGGGTGGGAGGAGAAGCTCTATTCAAATCCCTTCTCCACATTGGGCAGAAGAGGAAATTGAACCTGGGTCTCCCACATCCCAGGTGAGTGCCCTAACCACTTGGGGCATGTCTACACTAGAAACATAACATGGGTCTGTGACGGGTTGGGGCCACAGAGACCTGCTTGGTGCTGCCACCTGGTGTGCCAAGGCTACTTCTGCCCCTGCTTCCAGGCCTTTTCCAGCTTGGGACTCCCGAATCCTGTCTGTTTTGAGCCAGATTCCACTGATCTGCTGCAAACACAGACCCAGGTCCGAACCAAGTCTACTCACCACTGTAAGGCCCCTGGAAGCGCTCTTGCCTTTGACACCCAGCTGCTCAACTCCAAGGAGGTTCAAACCCTTAATAAATCCGTTTTACCCTGTATAAAGCTTATACAGGGTAAACTCATAAATAGTTCGCCTTCTATTTCAAAGATAGAAAGATATGCACAGCTGTTTGCCTTCCCAGGTAACAACTCATACTCCAGGAAACGTAATGAGTAAAAAGTGATTTTAATAAGTACAGCAAGTAGGATTTAAGTGATGTCAAGTAATGACAGACAGAACAAAGTGAATTACTGAATAAAATAAAATAGAACACGCAGTTCTATGTCTAATCACCCTGTGTACAGATAAACCCCTCACTAGGTCCAGTAAACAGGCTATCTTCCTTCTAGCCTGGGTCCAGCAATCACTCACCCCCCTAATGTCTTTGTCCTTTGTTCAGTCTCTTTCAGGTGTCCTTGGGGGGCGGAGAGCTTCTTTCTTTAGCCAGCTGAAGACAAAATGGAAGGGTCTCCCCTGGGGTTTTATAGTCTTTTCCCCCTCCCTGTGTAACATCCTGTTACCATGGAGTTTTGGGATCACATGGGCAAGTCACCTGTCCATGCACCCTTCGGCAACCAGCCTAACCAGTTGCATTCCAGACCCGGCCCCAATGTGGATTGGGGTCTGCAACGTCTTTTGTCTGTTAAGTGCTCGTACTTAACAGGCAAATTCTTTGCTCCAAAGATGATCCCATGCACTTACAAAGGCTATGTACAAAACCAGCAAATATAAAACCAATCTTCATAACTCCAACTTCAACAATGATACATGCATACAAACAGGAGGAATAAATTCAGTAGGTCATAACTTTCACAGAGATATGTTACATGGCACATATAGCATAAAACATATTCTAGTTACATATATACATTTATAAGCATCTCCCCATAAAGTTTTATGGGGAACACCGTCACAGGGTCGACTTAGGTCGATTTACAACCACCGCAGTAATTACTGCAGTAGTTCATGTCCACACTACCCGCCTTCTGTCGGTGGTACACATCCTCACCAGGAGCACTTCCACTGATTTCAGAGGAGCAGTGTTAGCAGGGCTGAGAGCCTAGCTGCGGTGGGGAGTGGGTGGTGGGGAGCCGCAGGGCTCCCAGCGGTGGGGACCGGGAGCTGAGAGATGGGGGGGCAGCCGGGCTCCTGGCAGTGGGCAGCAGGGAGCTGAGAGCCAGGAGGGCAGCCATAAGGAAGGCAGTGGGAAATGGGGAGCTGGGATCCTCCAGGCTGTATCAGGGCTCCCCGTCGGGAGTGGTGATCCAGGAGCCTGCGGGCAGCAGCCTAGTGAGGAGCTGGGCAGGCGCAGTCCAGATTGGGTTGAGGAGTGGGGAGCCCGGGCAGCAGCTGGGCTGGGAGCCAGGAGTAGAGACCCGAGGGGCAGCTGGGCTCCGAGCAGGAAGTGGGGCAGGTGCAGGTTGGCTGGGATCAGAGAACCCAGGGGGCAGCCGGGCTCTAACTGCAGCCCCCCACCCACCGGGGTGGGGGAATGGAGCTGTGAAATTGACAAGAATGACAGCCAACAGCCGATGTAAGCAATGCAGTGTCTAGCCGGACACTGTGTCACCCTAACTACACTGACATAAGCCCTACACCTCTCATGGAGGTGGAGTTATAATGTCAATGGAATAGTGCAATTACATGGGCGGGAGCAAGGCTATAGTGTGTACACTAGCATAATTAGATTGATGTAGGTGGCCTTATGTCAACCTAACTATGGAGTATAGACCAAGCCTGGGATAAACGATATAAGGCAGGCACCACGTCCTCCTCTGCCCATTTTTTGAATGGCACCTAAGTCCTAAACCACATTCTTTGCTAAAACATATTTGGCGAATTTGTGTCAAGTCCGTAAATAGTTTCCAATCAAACAAAACTGCATTTTTTGACAAATAAACTATTTGAAAAATTTCGCCTTGCTCCAGTAATTAATTGTCTAGTATAGGCATTCCTTCAGGGAGACAGGCTAGGCTTGGCCATTTGACTGGTCCAAAAATAATTGGCCAATTATACGAATACACCTATATCACACTCACTCCATATCTAAATATGCCCATTCGTTATATAGTGCAGTCCCAAACACCAGTGTCTTTGGTTGTGAAATGGGACAGTGAAGATCAATGCCTAAAAGTAGAGGAAACAAATATTCAGTCAGTATGACATTCTGGGGTGCAAAGCAGACCAGTGAGGGCCTATGTCACCCTCACAATGCTTTGCTGCTGTAGCTCCCACCAGGGCTACTCACAAACAGCATGCAGGTCACACCCTGAGTGTCTATGTGTAGCTGTAGTGTGCCAGCCACACATCAGAGACACTCTGGCTTCCACCAACTTTGGTTACCACTTGCAGGGGAGCCCAACGCACTCCTAGCCCCAGATTTCCCCCCAAAATGTGTGTTCTGCACTGTCCAGCCCTCTCCTGGACAGTCCAAATACATTCGGTCTGTTGCCCATCTAAGGCGACCAATATACAACAGTATGCTACGTTAAATGGAGCTGCCCAAACAATTCACATCATTGGATTAGTTTTACTTAAAGAATAAAACAAGTTTATTGACTTATAAAGAGAGAGATTTTAAATGAGCGTAAGCATAAGGCATTAAAGTCAGAAATGATTATAAGAGCAATGCAGATTAAATGCTTCCTAGTACTAAAATTTAACCAAGTAGACTTGGTTCAAGTTGAAACCATTACCATATGTTTCCAGTAATATTGCTCACATAATTCTCAGGCCAGAATCAGCTCCCAAAATCCAAACGCTGTTTTTTTTGCCTTCTTGGGTGAAAGAAAGTCTACACTACAGCTTATGTTGGCATAACTTCTGTCACTCACGAGTTGAATAAACCACCCCCCCGAGCAACGTAAGTTACACTGACATAAGCACCAATGCAGACAGTGCTGCTGTTTGTGGGGGAAGCTCTCCCTTCATAGCTACTGCCACTCGCTCGCAGGGGCTGGAGCAGTTAAGCCAAAGGGAGAGCTCTCTCTCCGTCTCCCTCTCTCGTTGTCTTAGGGCTGGTCTACACTAAACCCCCCTGTCGAACTAAGATACGCAACTTAGTCGAAGTCTCTTAGTTTGAACTTACCTGTGGTCCACACGCGGCGCGCAGGCTCCCCCGTCAACTCTGCCTGCTCCGTTCGTGGAGCAGGATTACCAGCGTCGACGAGGGAGCACTTCCTGGTTCGATTTATCGCGTCTAGACAAGACGCGATAAATCGAACCCAAAAGATCGATTGGACTCCTCCGACGCGACGGATGAGTATAGACGTACCCTTAGAGGGACTACATTAGACAGCTTTCAGTGGCACAGCTGCACTGCTGTAAACTCTAGTGTAGCCGTACCCAAAGAGGTGGATATACAAAGGCACCTTGGGATATTTTTGTCCTTCCCTTTGACAGTACAATGACCTTTTGAAATGCATTTTCCTGAGGGTTACCCCTACCTAAAGTTCAGTCCCACTGTGTGGATGGAGACAAAAAGTCTGGTGGTGAAAGAGGTTCCATGCTGTTGTTTGCTAAGATGCAGATCTGTTTGTTCCTGCTCTGCTTCCTTGCCAAAGTATGGCCACTTGCTGGGCGATTGCCCATCAACTTTGATGACACCTTATTAGAGGCATTAACTTGTCCTTTGTCTTCATAGAATCTCAGGGTTAGAAGGGACCTTAGGAGGTCATCTAGTCCAACCCCCTGCTCAAAGCAGGACTAATCCCCAATTTTTGCCCCATCCCTAAATGGCCCCCTCAAGGATTGAACTCACAACCCTGGGTTTAGCAGGCCAATGCTCAAACCACTGAGCTATCCCTCCCCAAGAAACAGGTTTACCCACTTTTGAGAAACAGGTTTACCCACTCCCCAGCCTTGCCAGGTGAACACACTTCAGTAATGATTTCAGCTTATGTTCATAATTTACATATAATGTTGCAACATGCATTTCACAATATTACTGACCAGCGAGTTATTAGTTTTCAAATGATACCTCACAAGGCATGTTTTGCACAAAGATTACTACAGTGGTGTGTAGGGAGTGAATCAGGCATGTAATAATCAATCACAGTCACTAGTTGAATGAAATGGAATCTGTAAGACAGAGATGATGAATCGCTCTATTCAGCTTGGAGTAAAAGGGTGTACCAGTGGAAGAATCTGGAATATGTCTAGTAGTTCTATAAATGATGGGTAAATTGGTTGGAAAAGAGGTCTATGGAGGGTAAATGGTAAAGTAGCATAACTTAAACTGCCTGCTTTATCTTTGGTCTGGTCTACACTAGGGAGTTAGATCGATGCGAGACAACTTACGGCAACCTAATTAAGGAAGTGTATACACTTACATTTCACATCCCACAACGCTGACAGTACAAATGATAGAAGCGCTCCTGGGGAGGACATGCCCCACCGACACAAAGAGGACATGTATAGACATGCACAAGCAATGCAATTGCCGCAGCGGCTGTATGCCAATGTATGTTTGGTCAACTTAATTTGGCAGTGTATACATGGCCCTACACTCTCCTGTTAGTTGCTTTTCCTGCTACCCCTTTTACCTTTCTGTCCACTAGTCATGTAACTTGGACTTATTTTGCACACATGTTAATGCTAAATTGATGCAAATTGCACATTTTTTCTATGGTTACACTCATTTAGCTCCCTTTTCTGACTGGTTTACACTTGATGTGTAGAGCCCTGCATGGATTCAAATTTATATCCGCGGATGCAGATATCTGCGGATATAAATCGGGTCCACGGAACCGCAGGACTCTCCCAGGAACCACAGTGGCGGAAGGAGCAGAATGCGGGGCCACCGCTCCCAGGAGCCAGCGCCCCGTGCCGGCAGCACCTGTGGCGCGGCTGTACCACCCCCAGCCCTGCCCCGTCTCTTCCACGCGGCTGCCTGCATCTCCTGTCTGGCGGCATGTGTACTGCTTGCACACACTAGTGCGACCAGGGACAGCTGCCGGTGAGCCTGATGCCTGCCCCAGTGAGCGGGGCTGGCGGTGGTACAACCATGCTGGAGGAACGGGGTGCTGGCTCCTGGGAGCGGTGGCCTCGCATTCTGCTTCTTTCGCCTCTGTGGGTCCCGGGAGAGCCCTGCAGTTCCGCGGACCCGATTTATATCCACGGATATCCGCATCCGCGGTATAAATTTGTGTCCGTTTAGGGCTCTATTGACGTGTAATTTATTCCACTGATTGTCACTGCTGAATTTGGCCTTGTATGTTTATGCTGTTCTTCCGGTGAGTGGCTGAGTAGGAGGTTATTGTCTGACTATTGTCTCACCTCCTGAGGTGCTTGAGAACTCCTTCGCATAATGACATTATTTGAAGCTTAGGAACTGGACCAGAAATATGGCTGATGTAACCTAAAGCACAAGGGACAGCATCTGATCTCTCTTACATAGGAGTATATCTTCAGAGACTCCACAGACTTTAACTCTGGTTTAAAACTATTTTAAATGGGACCAGAGTCCATTTCACTTGTGTTTTTTTTTAAATGCACATTTTGAAAGTCATTTGATAATGTACATGGTTTTTACTCCTTTAGCTGTATGAAATCAAAGAAGAAGGAGGAATTCTCAAGAAGCTCTATGAAATATGGCAGAAAGCTACAAAGCCTTTGCAGCCCAAGGTGCCACAACAAAACAACACAAAGATGAAAAATTTGTCTTACCCCTTTTCCAGAGAGAAAATATATTTGTGAGTATTTTAAAATGTAAAAGCCATTTAAGCAGACTGTAAAATTCTGTTGGTATCCTTCTTCCATTGTAAAAACCTAGTACTTAAGTAAGTATCTGAATCAAAATCCAAGCACCTATTTACACATTAGGTATTTTGGTTCCTGATATGAACTTTGTGGCTTAGGTCCATCTCCACATCTGAGTTTAACTCTGCCCTCGGATATGCATATGCAGCTACTACTGAGGTAAATGAAAGTTGACTGCTTTTAAGCAGAATTTATCCCTATGGGTCAAATTCAAAAGTGAGTCCAAGTAAGTCTAGTAGGAGTCTAACCTATGCCATCTGCATCCCCTCACCTTATAGTACCTTTAGTCTCACTATCGACTTCCTTCAACTGACATACATGGAGCCTGATTTTCTTCTTAAACTAGTGCAAATCAGGAATGGTTAATGGAGTTACACTGGTGTAAATGAATGGAGAAGCAGGGCCCCTGGAATTCTCACTCACCCTTACTTATCATTATGTAATATACACACCTTGTCACATCAGCTCTGAATTTGGCCTTATGAGTCAGTTTAATGGAAGGTAAGTTGATGTAACTTACATGCCAAGAGATCAGAAGAGAGGCATAGCAAGAAAAGCAACTAACAAGAGGATGCAAGATAGACCAACTCCCTCTTTAACTGGCATCTTCTTTCAGTTCCTTGGTGTGTAAGTTACACTAATGTAGACTACATTACACATGCTCATTAGTAAGGTGTAAGGTAGTCTCAGTGAATGTGAATCTAATTTATACTGCTTGTTGGTTTTAGTGGGTTTGCACAGGATATAAGTCAATGCAGAATTTCACTCACTGGATCTAACTGCTTCCATTGGATAAGACACTTATGAATGTGCGGGTAACAGAAGGGGTTGTATTCAATGAAGCAGGTGTGTTTTTAACTTGAATTGAAAGTACAAAATAAATTATGAGTAGGAAAAATAATCATGCAGTCTAGCTTGTAAAAAGATATAACTTATAAAGAAGCATTTTTTTTCTTTCTGGTTAGATTAGATTTATGAAAGTAATTAAAATTTGGCCAATACTATGCAAATAAGGAATTCTTACCACCTGCCCTTCCACCCACAATAATACACTGGGGCCTAATATGATGTTTAACAGTTCTTATTACCTCATTAAGAACTGATTCCCTGCATTTATGTCTGACAAATAAAGTCATATAAATATAAGGACCTAACACATCATTTGTTGCCCTTTCTGACAATTTTCATTAAAATTGAATACATGTTAAGTCAGCTAGAGGGAGTAAACTGGCAAAGTTAATTTCATTGATGAGGATTCCTGGGTTTGTTTAGCAGTTATTTATGGAATAATATAATAATTACATAACTGTTACAGATTGATTGTATGGAAGCAAATGTAGTATTGACTTCTTAGTCATCCTGAAAGAGAGTAATGAACATCTGCATTAAGGCTAGTTGAAATCTGATAGCATTAATTGAGTCAAAGAATGTTAGAACACTCTGGTTATTTTATAAGGAAAAATGTAGAATGTCAGTCTATGTAAACAATAAAAACTTTCCTTACCAAAAGGTATTTTACATTTGAATAATGTTTCTGTATTAACTCCTCCTCCTCCTTTCAACCTATGTAACCCACAGTATTCTTAATACACTGAAATCTTTGTAGAATTCAGTAGAATCAGACAACCCTCTGTCTTAAGAGACCACCTTAGAGTATCCACCAATACATTCAGTTCTGCTTCACCTCCCTCTCCTTTAAGTAGCTGGTTTTTCTCAAGCCTTTGCTTGAATGGTCACTTAATACAGGTTTTGTTGTAATTGTTTCAGATGGATTTTTAATGAAATTGTTGTATAATCCTACTCATTAGTAGCATTCATGAAATTGTAACTAATCTTGTCTCTCAACATTTTAAGGTACAACATTAAAGACAGACACACATTTTTTGACAATGCTACCCGCAGTCGAATAGTAAGTAAACACAAGTGGCCTCAGTATTGATAGAATCTTCTGTGCTCACTGGTATCTGTTTCAACAATGAGTGCTCTTGGTTCCTTTTGCTGACTTCATCACTATTTGCTTATTGTTTCATAGCAACAAAAAAGTGCAATTAGGTGTGACAGATCCAGACAGTTGGTAAACAAACCGTCTGTCTCATAATTGCTTGGAAAAGAGTGCAGTCTTCATATGTAGAATGTTTTAATGTTGTCATGCTTCCTATTGTATTTATTTAGATATTGTGATAAATATGTCAATTACTGAAAAGAAGAGCTAGATTCTGCTCTCACTTAAACTGGTGTAAATCTGGAGTAATTCCACTTAATTCCTTGCAGGATTTGGCTACAGGTTTTAGGGCCAGAGCCTAAGAAGGTATATACATCACCATAGCGCCATTAACTTCAATGGCATTACACTGATTTAACAGCAGCTGAGGATCTGACCTATCTATAGTATTTCTAGGCTCTCTAGATTCATCACGTAAGCAAAATTATTACAATGTATGAGCCAATCATTCCTATGCCATACCAAGATAAAAGTAATGGAAAAGTGAACAAAAATAGATACAACTGCTTATCTTAGTTCTGTTCCTAGTTCTGCCACTCCTCTGGTGGGTGACTTTTGTGGCAAGTCACTTCCCCTCTGTGACACAGTTCCATTAACTGTAAAAATGGGGATAATGATACCGAGCTCCTTTGTATAGCACTTTAAGACCTACTAATGAAAAGCGCTATATGAGAGCAAGGTATTTTTATTTTATTTTATTATTTATTTGAGAGTCTTGCTGAAAGTAATGTGGCTGCTTTTGTGAGTAAAGGCAAGTAGGATTTAGCCAAATGTCAGTTCTTTTTTCAGGAATCCTTGTGACAATATTTAAAAGCATAGGAAAGACTGGAGGCCAGATTCTCAGCTGATGTAAATGGCATAGATTCAATGAAGACAGTGGAACTTAACTGACGTAAATTAGCACAGGTCTGTTGAAGTCGATGGAGCTACTCTACTTTATACCATGTGAGAATTTGGACTGATATTTTGAACTTTTTCTTCAAGAGAAGAGATATAATCTAGGAGTTGTGCTTTCTGGAGAGGTATCGTTAGTAAATATATTACTAAACGAGTGGATTCAAATATTATTCATAGATGTAACTTTCTTATGTTTTTCTATCGCACTGTACTAAAACTTTCTATTTACTTAAAATTTTAAATGCAATGGTCCTAAACAATATATTTATACATGAGTCAAACACAGGATTGATTTAAATATTGCTACAAATTAACACAGAAGAACATCTTATTTTTATGTGTAGTTCTGTGGCTTGTACTGGCACTGTAATTAACATAATCCTAAGAGATAAAATATTTGTTGCATCACTGTTTTTTCTTTCTGTAGGTGCGTGAAATTTTAAAGCGTACATCTTGTACAAAGGCCGAAAACAGTATGGGTAAGAGAGAATTAACAATGTTATATCGATGTTGTTTTGAAGGTGATTATTTTCAATACTTTTATTTTAATACAATTTAAAATAATCAAAATATTTGTCTAACAGTATATAAAAATGTACTAATGCATTTTCACACGAACTAGAGCTTGAAACAAAATACATATTCTTAACAATAAAATCAGCCCCAGGGATACAGTACTGTCCCTTTTTCTGAGGAATCACATAGTGTTAGAAAGTAAATTGTCATCTTTTGAACAATTACTTTTAAAGACTCTCTAGCGGATTAGAAAGAGACAAGCCTTTACATCAACTGTGTTCATTTGTGTTGTGAACATAAATCTATTCACCCCTTAGTGCCAACTGGCAAGAGGGTTACAAGAATATTTAGCAGTTCTTGGTCCAATCTTGGGAATTTTGCTGACAAAACTTAGAGACCCAGGTCTCACTGTAAAAGTGTCAAAATGTAAAATAGGAGCTGCCAAAATTCTATATTTAGGACATTGGGTAGGGGGTAGCCAATTCTCTCCTGATTCTTTGAAAGTGGAAACTATTATTAACTGTCTTAAACCCCACACTAAAACCCAAGTCCAGTCTTTCATAGGTTTGGTTGACTGTTACCACCGATTTGTACATGCTATTGTATCTGCGATCACAAAGCTTTTCAAAAAGACAAAGCCATATAAAATAGTGGGAACAAAATTTGCCAGAAAGGTTTTGATGAGGTAAAGGAAATCCTGTCAGGTAAGCCTGTTCTGGCCAGTTCACATTTTAACAAAACGTTTGAACTGTGTACTGATGTATCAGACACAGTTTTAGATGCAGTTCTGATGAAAACAGGGGACAGTAACAAAAAGCACCCATTGCTTTGAGTAAAAAACAGACAGTCACTGAGTGGAATTATTCTGTCATCGAAAAAGAATGTTATGCTATTG
Source organism: Chelydra serpentina (assembly GCA_037349315.1). NCBI lineage: Eukaryota > Metazoa > Chordata > Testudines > Chelydridae > Chelydra > Chelydra serpentina. The sequence continues at coordinate 126,382,972 of JBAIAC010000008.1, forward strand.
TGTGGGCAGTCAAGCAGTTGAGGTGCTACTATTTAACAGAAAATTAAGGGTCCCAAGAGACCATTCTCCATAGGTATGGCTACACCAAACCAAATATATCAAGTCCAAATTGCTGCACTGGAGCATTCTCTTCAAGAATGTGACATAGAAAGTGTATGTATTAGAGGAAGAGAAAATACAGTGGCAGACACAAAGTCCAGGCAAGAAGGTTATGACCCGATGATTATTGTTAACCTGCAAGGCAAAGTAAGGGCTGGCATAGCCCAGAGGAGTTTGTTTGGGTGGTTCACAGGCTGGTGGGGTTAGGGAGCTGACATCCAGTTAAGCACCAGAAAGTCTCCCTCTCGCTGAACGCAGGTGACTCTCAGTCCTGGGTACCCTGAGAATTGTCACATCTGTCCATAGGCAAAATGAGTGTAGTGCATCATAAATGTGGTCAAATTATACCTCATGCAACTTCTTTGACCTCCATGGAATTGCCCGGTGTGTGGGCAGCACAAAGCTTTGTCCATGGAGTGGGTTACTTTAAGCTGAGGTTAGTTACTAAAAGAAATATTTCACACAATAAAGATAATAGCGTCTGACTTTCCTCTCATACTGGTTTTACACTAAGGTAACTCTATTAACTTTAATGGCTACCCCAACTTTAGTGAAGTTACTCCTTATTTATATAATCCACTGTGGAAGTGGATTAATCTAAACCACCAAAAGGCAGCGGTGCAGAATAAGAGTATCCAGATGTAGAGTTAGCGCGGAAGAGCTATTGCGCTTTAAATTCACACCCTAGCTTAGACAAGCCCTGGAATATCCATTTATTTTATGGACTGGGTAGCACATTTGGTTAGAAAAGTGTCATTTATCTCTGGATTCCTAGGTCCAAATTTTACCTTGGGTCTCAAGTGATAATGGCTCTGGCTCATTTAGCCCACCTCACAAAATACGTTACACAGTCCATCAGAACTCATAGTCTATGCTCAATAGAGATCACAGACTGCAATGGCAGGAGCGATGCCAGTTGGGATTAGAGCAGAATGAATGATTGATTTTTCAAATTGGCTACGGAACGAAAAAAAAAATTGGGATGGATCCTAAATGGATTTTTTTCGGGTTGTCTTGCCAAAATGAAGCACCCTCTGTCCCCCCAGAAAAGTTCAGGTTAAATGGAACACTTTGTTCTGAGATGAACAAAACATTTTGTTCAATCATAAATAATTCTCTCTGTGTTTTGGGGTTGTTTTTTTTTACTTTAAAAAAAATAGCTACATTTCAAAACAAAATGTTTGAAACGAAAAGTCAAAAACATTTCATTTAGAAAATGTCAAAATGAAATGTTTTGACTTTTTTGAAATTTATTTAAATTTTATTTTTCGAGCTGAAACTGTTCAACAAATTTGACCTGAATTTTCAAATAGCTTTGGTTGACACAAAACTGCATGTTTCAGTTAGTAAAATATTTTGTCCAAAAATGTTCACCCAGCTCTAATTAGGAGTGAGGATTCTGGGTTTTTTCCTGCCATCAAAGTTTTATCTGGACTGAGTCTCATCCAGTAAACCCTCAATCTTAACCAAATAATTAGGAATTGACCACTTTGCCTGGGTTGAATGAGGTGAAGACAAAGCTGGATGGCAACAGCATGCTGAGGACCTTTCAGCCCACATATCCTAAAGGTGTCACCATGCTCATGTTTAACAAGAGGAGAGAAAGCTGGAACCTTGCAGTACCCTATATAAGTGTGCTCTCGGCGAGGAGGAGCAGTTGCCCAGTACCGCTGTCTGAAAACACTCAGCAAGAAAGAAACAGAGCCATGCAAGAGTAGCTCTATGCATTCCCATTTGGTCCACATGCAAGTTAATAATACCTCACCCTCAATGGTATCTCAGGCAGCTGATCGATGTAGAAAATCCTAATGCATACCTGATCCTTATCCATTGCTAGAAGAAGACCATCTACCAGTGCAATCAGCACAGTCTTTGTTTTAGAGAAAGGCTGGTACCCAGATTGACAAGAGTCAAGAAGCACCTACATATTGTGAGAATTGTCATCACAGCTTTTTCAATAATCCTAACTAAGAATGGAAGATGATGAGATTCTGGGCAATAATTGCAGGTAGTTAGCCTCATGTGATAGTTTCATAATCAGCATGCATTGAAAAGGTTATAAAGCTAAGAAATACTGCAATACACTGTAAGGGATACATCAAACCATTGAACACTGGAATCACTGCAAGTTGCCCTCAAGACCACCTCCAATAAGTATGCTTTTGTCTTAAAGAACCACCTTAGGAAGATCCCCTATGTTTCCGGTACAATTTTATTTAACCTTTGGTTGAAGAGCTAACTCCACTAGCAACCAATTTTTGTCAGGGCTGTGACATACCTGCATATAACCCAGACTAATAAGTAGCTGTGTCACCCCTGCCCTATAACTTGGGCTGCCCTTTACAATGCTTTGCTGCTATAGTACTGCTCACAAATAGTCTCCAGCACGCAAGTCACTGCCAGGTATGTCTGTGGGTGTGCTACAGCCAGCTAGCCACAGCTTGGCTCTTGCCAGCCTTGGTCGTACTGTAAGGTGACCCTTAATACACTCCCAGTCTTAGATTTTACCACAGAAATGTATGTCCTGTACTGCCAATCGCTTTCCTCGACAATACAAGTTTAATAAAGTCTGTTTTTTCTTTAATAGAAATAATATACACACAACTCGCCACCTCAAATGGAGTTTCTCAGACACTTCAGTTTAAACACACCAGATTAGACAAAACAAATAAACATGGTTGTTAACTGCAAAGAGAGAGATTTTACGTGAGTGCAAGTAATGAGGTATAAAAGTCAGAAATGATTACAAGAAAATTAAAGTTAGGCACCAGTAGCAGTTTAACTTAACAAACTATATCGGATTCAAGCAAAGTTTCTCACCATATGCTTTCAGCAATCTTACTGACCAAACTCTGTCAGGACCCCTTCTCCCAAAATTAAATTAAGGCTTTATTTGTCACTTCAGGTGTTGTGAATGCAATGGACAGGGAGAGAGAGTCTTGGATTGTTTGCCCCTCCTTTTTACAGTTTCAGTTCCCCTTTTGAAAAACATTTCCAGCTGGATACCAAGAGACAAAAAAAAAGTCCCCTCCTGCTTTTTTCTCACCTGTTTGAACTTCCTTTGTCTTCCCTTCCCATTTGCTGACTGTTTAATGCTGAAATTCAAATTAACAGAACACACATTCCTTTGTTTGAGACAGACCTGATTGCCAAACTCAGCCTGGAACATGTGTTGTTAGCTCCATACAGAGGAATCTTATAACTTCACATACAAGGTTGCCACATATATTTTATCAGGACAATATTGACCAGCAAATTATGAATTTTCAAATGATACCTCATAAGGCATACTTTGTACAAAGATTATTAGAATAGTATGTAGTGTGTGGACATGGGTACGTTCTCTCACAAGGGCTTTTTGTGGAGGTTTAAGACAGATGAAGACTGCATGGAGTGCTCATTCACTGCTCCTTATTTCATGTTTTATTTGAATGACACGTGATCCTCATGGACAGTTTTTTGACCTTTGCTTCTGTGTTCCATAGCAACAATTACTGATAATACTAGTTTATTAGACTTCAGCTTCCACTCATTTGAACATTGCTTTGTAGCTATGAACTTCTCCTAAGGGGCTATCGCCTCTGATTGTTGTATGGAAATTAGGAAATTCACTAGTTACCATTTCTACATTAATTAAATGATTCCTGGATTTAATGATGGTCTCAAAAGCACCATGGATTAGTGGCTCATTGAGTTCCTTAAGCATCATAATTTTGTTCATCTTTTATGATTCCGTCACTTCCCTGCCTCACAGATATGGCAATAGCAACATGGACCCTAATAGCTGCAGTTATTTTCCACGATTGTGTGTGTGTTATACATATTGGGCAGCAGCATAATAATATACTTAACACTTACAGGTAGCCCAGTTTGACTGTTCAATTCTACAGTTGTACAAGATCATGTCTGCTGCTATTTAGGCTGGTACATGCTGTTGTGCAATAAAAAGTGTAAGGAAATGTTTTCTTCTAACTTAATTTTAAATGTGTTACAAGCCATGCAAAGCATCAACTATTCCCCATAGTGGACTTGGTATATTCCAAGTTTGGAGACTTAAAAATCATCCTAATTCCCAGTAATATCAATTGAAATAACAATCAGATTTTGTTTTATTTGTACAAGGGGGAAAATGTATTAATAATGCTTGATTAATTCCAAAAATGGATAACAGGATTTTGCTGAAACTTTCCAGAATAATTCTCAATTGGGCATGAGAGATTTGACTGCCCCAAAGAATAACTTTTGTAGGTAATTTTTCAGTATAAGTGGAAAAATAAGGATCTGAAATAGACTAGCAGTCTAACCTTAATAGTTGTATCATATAATGTTGTCTCTGGTTGGGTTGTCCACAGGGACTGAATACCAGGACCTTTGCTCAAATTAAAGGATGAGGTCCATTAGCTCAAAGACAGTGGTGGACTCATATAGTTCTATGTGTGGTCTAGTCACTAGGTGGGGCAAAGAGCCATGTTAGCATGGGTTACAATTGAGCTCTCAAGTGCTTCTTTAGAGCTTCTTGCCATTTTTCCCCATCTAACTTCCCACCAGATATCTGCATGCTCAGTGGGAGTAAACAGATTCTCTACTGGTGCAACTCTTATGCACAGCCATGGATCTGGAGAACACAGACCGAACTATTCCCTCCTGTGGGCAGAGTTTTAAATCAGGACAGATAACTTTACATTGTTATGAAAAAGGAAGTTGTGGAAGCTCCAGCAATTGGTACATTTAAAACTAGATTTGACCAAAGCTTAGTAAGATTGTTCCCTAGTGTACATTTACTACAACAGGGAGACAAACTAGGACCTTGTCTACAATACAGTGGATGTGTACACACTGCAAAGCGACTTTTGGCACCAAAAATGCCCTGTTTTGGCGACAAAATAAAACCACCCCGATGAGAGACATAAGACATTTTGTGCAAATTTTTTGTTGACAAAGTGCCAGCGTAGACACCACGCTTGATTTTATCACTTTAATTGGCCTCCAGGAGGTGTCCCACTATTTCCATCCTGACCACTCTGGTCAGTAGTTTGAACTCCACTGTTTTGCAGCCAGGTAAACAACCATCTGCCCCTCCCGCTTAGAAGCCCTGGGAATTTTTGAAATTCCATTTCCTGCTGGCTCGGCGTGGAGAGGTCTCATCACAGCTTCCCAGGTGACCCTGGCAGGTTATTGCAGCAAATGCTCTCCTGCTTGGACCACTGTGTATCTGCTCAGTATATGGGGAGAGGAGGCTGTGCAGTCCCAGCTGCACTTGAGCCATAGCAATGTTGATACCTACGGTCAGATTTCTCGAGGCTTGTGCAAAAAGCGCTGTGATTGGGACACGCTGCAGTGCAGAGTGAAGATAAAGGAGCTGAGGCAGGTGTACCATAAGGCGAGGGAGGCAAACCATCGCTCCGGTGCTGCACCTAAGACCTGCGGGTTCTATAAGGAGCTTGACGTTATCCTTGGTGGTGACCCCACCTCCACCACCAAGAGCCCGGTGGATACTTTGGCAGGCCTGGAGGTGGCAGAAAGGGACCTAACCCATAGGATGAAGTCACTGTTGAAGAGGTGACGTTAGACAATGATGTGGAGCTCCCAGCGGAGTCACCTGGTGGGGTAGGCAGCCAGGAATCGTTCTCCGCTGCAGAGGTGACTAACCAGTCTCAGCAGTTGCTCTCCAGCGAGCAAGAAGCAGGAGAGGAGACGCCTAGTAAGAGGCTGTGGTTTGTGTAGTGTGGAGGTAGGTTCAGGGTATAGAAAAGTACAAGGCTGGCTGTGTTTCTGTGAGCTGGACATTTCACCATGCAGTTAATCAGTACGGCAGAACAGGGTGTTGATGCACGGCGAGATCTCATGGGAATCCTCCAGAGAGATCTCTAGCAAAGTTTCCTGGAGGTACTCGTCAATCCTCTGCCAAAAGGTTCCTTGGCAGAGATCCTTTGTTCCTTCCCCCATTGTAGGAAACTTTCCCATGCCATTCGGCAATCACTTGTGCAGGGACTAAAATGGCACACAGGCAAGCAGCATAGGGACCAGGGAGGAAGCCACAAGCGTGTGGTAGATGTGCTCTCGCTTCCCTGCTTAGCCTCAGAAGTGAGATGTCTGCTAGAATGACCCCCGCCTGTGGAAAAGTGTGGGAGAATTTTGTCCCTAGTTGGCTGCACCACAACCCTTGCTGAGGGCTCTTTTTCCCCTTGTAGCGCCCCTCCCCTCCCACTCACCATGCTTTGGGTGTTCGTCAAGATGTGTGCTTGCCAAGTTCTGTCGCCACTGCTCGTCATCTCAGACCTGCATGACGATACGATCCCGCCATTCAGTGCTTGTTTCCCGAGTCCACCATCTGCAGCTGTTCCGTGAATGCCAAAAGCAATCTAAAGTTGCTTCTATCCATATCACATAGCATGCCAGGCAAGTGGGAGTCGTCTTGCACTGCCATCCGCGATGTCTTCATGACAGTTACCAGAGCATAGGAGAGCAGAGTGGGATCGATCCCTTCTCACAAAGATGCTGGTGTGCACAGCATTGAAGACCATTGAAACAAAGACCATTGAAAAATGCAGCGAAAGAAAACCAGAAGTCCATGGAATGCTCTGACAGAAAGCAATGCATCATGGGACATTGAGACCAGTCCCAAGATGCGCCACGATCCACTCCGCCTTCCCACAACATCTAGTGGCAGATGGTGTCAAGCAGGACTGTGGGAAATGTACCCACAGTGCACTGCTCACACTGTCGATGCTAGTGCCCCAAGTGTGGATGTGCTCTTCTGACAGAGGGACCGAGTGTGAACATGCAATACCGATTTTTTAATATTTTTTTTTATTATAGCACTTTTGAGTGTCAACATAACTTTTTTGTCAACAAAACTCTGTAGTGTAGACAAGGCCAAGTGTCCTAACTGGCCTCCTTCATCACTGGATTCCATGGAAGGAAGTGTGTTAATCATCTGTGTTTTAATGGGGCTACCTTCCTTTGATTGTTGGATCATTGCAGGGGAATGAGATCTCCAAATTGATTTTTGGGATGGAACTGAATGTTTGGTCCTTTCATGGCACCATTCTTCTTTTTAGCTATAGGTCTGTTTAGTGTCTGCCATTGACCACTACTTCCTTATTTTAAGAGAGACAGAGGTAACTGGCAAGGAAGCAAGCAAGCCGTGGGGCGGGGGTGGGGGGAAGGATAAGCTCTCCTTGGACATAGTAACAAACCAGCTTACTGGGGGGGAAAGCATGGGGATGAGGCCATTTTAAAGTTATCTTTCTGCTCAACTGGGGGATAATATTTCCTCTGCTAAATTAAGATTGGCTTCTAGGGCACCAGTCTAATTGCTGAATTGGGCTCGTATTCAGCTTTAGATTATTCACTTATTCACTAATATCTCAGTCCCTACCATAGTTGAATAAAGTGAATACTTTGTAATAATCTATTCCTATCTCTGTTCATTATAAATAGCTATTGACATTTTTTGTTTGTTTCTCTTTAGGTATTACTACATTAATAGCAAAAAATGTCTATGATGCAGCATATCCTCTTCATGATGTATGTATACACAATTTAAAATTTAGTACTCTAACATCAGTGTTAAAAGCTTCATAGCCACTAATAATTATATCTGTGAGAATACAAAAATATCTACCAGCATATTTGTTGTATCATCATAGTAATAGAAAGTCTTAAATCAAATATATTCAGGCGGTAATTGAACAGTAAAAACAAAATCATAGTGCAAAACAGCTGAGCCATAGCATTACACACATACTTTTCTTTTTATTACACTTACCATTTTGATTTGTTTTTGTAGGGTGAATATGAAGGCCAAAATGATGACACGAATGAAAGAGAGGTAAAATACTTTACATCATAAATACATTTTTGTGCTGGATTTGCATACTTTGAACTAGAGCAGGATGAATACTCCAAGAGCAGTTGCAGATGTTCATTTGAATAAAAACGTCTACAAATTCATTTCATTGGTATCTGTGAGCCTTTTAATTAATTTTCCCTGAACTTTCTTTCATGTGATTGATGGTTTATTCGCAAGAATGTTCACACAAAGTTTGGCAAAATTTGGGTTAATTTAGTTTCATGCGGCCATCTTGAAATTCCTTGAATTTCCCTCTTCCTGTTTAAAAAAGTTCTAATCAGCCAATCAGGAAGCAAAAACATTGCCATGTGACACAGATAATGAATCCCATGCCACAAACAGATGATGATTAGATGAATAGTCAAACCTATAGTGTTTAACCTTTGTATAAATTTAGAATAACAAGTACATTTGTAAAAAAAAAATTGGCTTGCAGATAATTTGAACAGAAAAAGGCTCCATCTGTCAAATTACTTATTCTAATGAGTTCACCCAAGTCTACCCTCTACACATGACAAATTGATAACTATAAGAAACTGAACCTACTCATACTATTGTTTTAAATGTAGGTGCTAGCTATTAGAAATGAGCTAAACATTTAAATACTAGAATCATTTATGTTCCATTTTATACTTAGCATGTGCTAATTTCCCTCCACCCCTCTTGAATGCTTGTATTGAAGTATCTTTAGTAATATGAAAAAAGTAATAGGAAATGGGGAGAGGGACAGCGAGAGACAGAAAAGGTACCTTTAATAATAGAAAGCCTAAAATGTGATTTCATTCCTAATGCACTGAATGCATATTCTTGGTTACTAATACATAATTTCATAAATATTTTTCACCCTGTGTTTTTTCATACTGCCGTATGGCTTCTGTTGCATGAAGGAAGCATTACAAACACCATTCATTTTCCAAAACCCTTAACAACTTTCCCATAGCTTTCAGAAGTTTACTTACCAAGTAATCCACTTCTTGTGGTTATGAATGCATTTGAAACTAAGCTTGAGTACAAATTTTCAGTCTGTTATCCCTGGGCTGTCAAAGCTGTGGCACTGAAGAGTTGAAAAACTTGATTTTCCTGGGCAGCTGTTTGTAATGTGAGCCACTAGATGTCTCTGTGTGCTGTATACAGTTTCATTCAGGGTATGGTCTTTGGTAAACAAAGGAGACAAAGTTGGGAGTCAAACCAGTGTAGAAGCCTGTTTCTTTGTCTCTATAATTTACAGCTATCTTTTATAACCACTTCTTGTTCAAGAACCAGTGATTCTCTATATCATGACATTGTCTACACTGCACTTACAGTAGCCCCTTCTGGCTAAATGAATGGAGTATCATTGCTATCCGCTCTAAAGGCAGTTGCAGAGTTTACCCACTTAAGAACCAGACAAAGCTTCCAGCTACAAGAAGAATGCTAAAATAGCAGCTAGGCTATGAGGACAAATTGGATAATGTGGCGAAGGGGAAAAGAGGGTCTAAAAGTATAAACGTCTGGAAAAATAGTCATCCTTTAAGTTGCATTTTGTCCTGCTTTCTTTTTATCCTGCCTATTAGGCCCTGTTATGAAGTGTTAAGTATTAAAAACATAAAAGGTTCTTTCCAGAAATACTGCATTGATTATTCACATATGTCTCTGCTGTGTAGCCATATAATCTGCTGTAGTATTTCTATGTATAACATCATCTGTTTTCTATCTGAATCTAATAGTCTCAGTGTTTAATTTCCTGAAAAGCACTGATCAGATTTAAAAGGAAGGGGGACATTTTTGAGCTATTTTCTGTCCCTTTTTATTTTGTCCCCTTTAAGTTATATGCTTCTTCCCTTTAATTGCCTGTAGAATAACCTCAAATAATGGTGAACTGAGCCTGTCTGAGGTATTTTTCCTTATATGGCAAGTCATAGTAATTAAGATTTATGTAGCAGCTCATAAAGTAAAGGTTAATCCTAATTAACCCGCTTTGGGATCTCTATGGGGAAAATGCCCTGTGAAACAATTCTTTTGTGACTGCCTGTTAAGAACCAGAAAACTGCATTTGGTGCAACACACAGTCTGCCTAAGACTACTCGTAAGAGCAAAGGAATTTTCCTGTTTCAGTGAGGTGCCTGCTAAATGGGAAATGTGTGTAAAGAAACTACTGCAAAGCAGCATTGAGAAGAAGCATTAAGAAGGATCAGTGGTCTGATCTTTTTTAAAACTCCTACCATTGGTACCAGTAGCCTCTTCATTGTGAGCACTATTATTTTATTCTGAGAAATGTCACCTCTCATTTTCAAGGAGTTGCAAAGTCTATCTGGGAATTAAACTGCAGTTCATCCAACATAACATCCATAGGATATTAGAAATGGGTTGAAAGGTATTATTTACCTGTGGAAATACAGGTAAAACCTGATATTACAAAGCTCAATGGGGACTCCCATAATTTTTGTACAGTCACACACAAGTATTTCAGATTAAACTGAGTTTTGTAAAATTTCAATCTTAACAATTTTACCTGCATTGGTGGGGGCAGTCCTGCAATTTCATAGCTTTTAAGACCTTCATGATAATCTAATCTGAATTCTTGTCATAATTTGTGGTTAAACTGGATCATATTTTGTTTTTAGAAAGACATCCATTATTTGTTTAGATTTTAAAATCAGTTCTCTGTGGCAGTGTTTAAATACCATTCGGGTTTGATTTAGGGTTCTTCTGACTATTTCAGTGAATGTGCTTATATGCTGGAAATAGTTTTCAAAATCAATGAACTTTAAATGAATATTGTAGAATGTTCACCAGGAATGGATCTTGAATTGGTAATGCGAGTTTTCCAATTGAAAACATGAATATGGGATCAGTAATATAAGGTGCTGATCACCTTCAGCTCCCACTGAAGCCAATGAGAGCTGACAGTAGAGCTTGGAAAATAACTGGTTTATCCAATTCTTTGGCAATTTTGAAAAGTGGGAAATTGTTTTTGGGTTGGAGGGAAAACAGATTTTTTTTAAAAAAATTGGAAATTTGGAAAGGGAAAAACTGTTTGGTGTTGAATAAAATATTTTGGTTTTATTTTAAATGTTTTAAAATATTTTTATTCTTTTTTAAATTAAAAGGAATTTCATACCAAAAAGTTGTTTTGAACAGAAAAACAAAATGTTTTGATTATTTTGGAGTTTTTTCTGTATGAATAATTTGCATCTGCATTTTTTTTTTGGCCAAAAGAAAGCTTTAGTTGAAGAATTTCATCCATCTCTCATTGAGGTTACCCCTTACCCTTTGGAAGTGCTAAGCGCTATCCGGGATTGTGCACTATAAGAGTAATAGTCACCTGGTGCCAGATCCCACACATTGAAATCCATTCCTAAAGTCCTACAAATCTGAGACCAGAAACATATTGAGCCAGATCCTCAGCTGGTAGACATTGGGGTAACTCCATTTACTTCAAGGGGAGCATGCCATTACAACTGCTGATGGACTGTACTCACCTGTGCAAGTATTTTCAGGATATGGGTCTTAATCAGTTCCCCTATTATTTGTTTGAGTCTTTCATAAATTAACTGGAAAATATGATAATTAGAAAAAAAAGCAGGCAGTTAAAGTATCTGAACCTACTTTTAACTCATTTCTTTAAACTGATCAGATTTCAAATTGGTGTCCCTTTTAGTTCAGCAAGTGTAAAGAATTGCATACTTTCAATTTATTTTTTTTATAAATGTACTTTTGTGCTCCTAACAGCACAAAATGCTGCCAAATTACAAACTTAAAAGCTGGCATGTTGCTAGTACCCAAAGAGACTAGTTGACAGATCCAACTATTGGTAAGTAATTACAAAATTATAAAGGTTTAAAGTTATTGGGCTAGATAGAGTTCCAGTTCTTGTAAATTGATGCAACTCACTTGTTCAGTACTTTACCATTATACTAATAAATGTATTATTAATACACTTGCTAGAGATGTGCATACTGCTTTACAGGCAGGCCCAACATTTTTCAGTGCTAAGGAGTTAACAAGCTCATCCTGTAACTAGAGCATCAAAGGTATATTCCTATAACTATGACAAGCCTCACTGCAGAGACACAGGCTTCCAAGCTAGTAGAAGTAGAGCTGGTCAGAACATGAGGTTTTGTCCCCATGCGGAATTGTGACTGTTTTGATGAAAAAAATCAAGCTCCCAAACGTATCCAGGCAAAAACTGAAAATATTAAAGTGGAAATGCCTCTGTGGTACTTCGTGGGAGTTATAGTTCAGTTGCCTCATGCCCACATTTTCCTCTGTGGGCCAGGTCCTCTGGTTGGACTGCATCTCCGGTGCACCACCCTCTTCTCGTCTTGCTGAACTGCTTCAGTGCATCATGGAAATCCCATAGCCACTGTACATCCTATCACTTCCCCGCTGACCTAGAAATGTTGGGCCATACTTATATCTGGTGTAACACCACTGACATCAGTTTACATCAGGGCAGAATCTACCCTATGATACGTAAGCAGCATTATCTCTAGAGTCTTTTTCACAGCTTTCCACGAGGCATCAGCAGGATTTCACATATATTTTTAAGCTCTTTCATTTATCATTATTGTTGAGTACATTAATTTTGTGGATGTGTGCATGCACACCATAGCCTGGCATTGCATAGATTCAATTCTGGTACCAATGGCCTACAAATATGCTCATCAAGTGGAATTTAAATGCAGAATGGTCTCTTTTTAGTATAAAGCTGGAAGTATATTTTAAACTCCTTTTTGTGGAAATAATATAACAATGTGCAGTTAGATACATCATCTACAGTTGCATCTTCATGGTTCTATCCTCTGCAAAAGACATTTCTGGCCATCTTTCTTCATAACATGCAGCTGCTGTCTATTTCCTTAAATGTATGCCTTACTGAAAACAATGAATCTCATGGCCAAGGAACTCTGAAAATCCAGACCGCTTGTTATCATTTCATCTTACCTCTACTTCAGTAAACGATAGGCTCCTGTTACTGCTGAAGTAGTTAACCTGCTGTTCCTGAGCCAATGAGAGCAACTTGTGTCCAGAGTCCATTGCATTCTATGACACTCCAGAACAGTGTGGAGCTGTTTCACCACCTGCCCTGAACTTGGGGTACCTTACAACGCTTTGCTGCTGTGGCTTCCAACCTGGGCTCCTCACAAAGAGCATTCAGGTCGCACCCTGTGTCTCTGTGCATGCCCACAACCCTGATACAGCAACCTGGACCCCAGAAGTCTGTTAGAAAACACCAGCCACATTCTGGCTCCCATCACCCTTGGTTAATACATGCCGGATGACCCCAACACATTCCCAGTCCTGGATTTTTCCCCAGAAAAATGTGTTCTGCACGGTCTAGCTCTCCCCTGAACAGTCTAGATATATTACGGCTGTTGCCTTTCTAAGGGAATCAAGATACAACTGCTTTCCACCTTAGATGGAGTTACCCAAACCATTCACAACACTGGTTTAGTTTTGATGAAAGAATAAAGTAAGTTTATTTAACTAAAAAGAGATTGGTTTTAAGTGGGTACAAGTAATGAGGCATTAAAGTAAAAAATGGTTACAAGAGAAATAAAGATAAAACACTTCCTATTACTAAATTTAACAGACTTAAATTGGTTCAAGGTGAAATTCTTACCACAGGTTTTCAGTATATTTCTGACTAAGCTCTCGGGCCAGGATCTGCTCCCAAGAGCCAATGGCCGTTTCTTTTGTTGTCTTAGGTAAAAAGAGAGAGATGGATGATGAAAGAGATCTTAGTGTGTTTTTGCCTGCCACTTTTATAGTTAAGTCACCCTTAGAAAAGCATTTTCCTGAGTAGGACACCTAGTTAAAGTTCTTTCTAGGTGAGAGCAGGATGCATGGAGTCTGGCAGGGAAGAGAGTGTTATGTTTGCTAAGATGCAGATCTGTTTGTTACTGTCCCCCTTTCTTGCCAAAGAATTGCCACTTGATAGGTGATGGCCCATCAGCTTCGATGACACCTGTATAGAAACATCAGCTTGTCCTTTGTCTTGGAGAAACAGGTTTACCCATTTCCCAGACTTGTCTGGAAAACACACTTCAGTCATGTTTTCAGCCTGTCATAACTTTACATATAATGTTGCTTCATACATTTCACCATGCTAATATTGACCAGCAAGTTATTGGTTTTCAAATGATACCATACAAGGCATATTTTATACAGAGATTACAATGGTGTGTAGGGTGTGAATACAGGGATTAATTACATTACACATACCTCCAAGGAAGGCCTCTACAAAACTGATGTTCATGCCTCCTGTGACTACAGTATTTTATAGGAATAGTCCCAAATTCTGTATTTATTTTGAGGTTTTAAAATACCATTCAGGGCTTTGCAAGCTCTGATAACACTGGTCTACAATTTTTGAGAAGTCATCTGCTTCAGAGATAAAATGTGCTATTTAGTATGTATTTTGATGTGCTGAATTCAAATATGACAATTAAAAGAACTGGCTACTGTTTCTAAGATATTTAAGTTTTTACATTTTATGTCTATGTATATTGTGTAGATAGAGTTTTAATCATAAATTGTAAAGCTAGGTCTTTTCATGTGTTTATGGTTGCTTTACATGATACTATTTCACCTGTCCTGTTTATGTAACACTTTAAAAATCAGCAAAGGGGTTATATAAATAAAATGTATTATGAAACAAAAGGCAAAAAACTATTATGTACATAGTTTAGTCCTATTCAGTGTCTACTCGGCACTTCTTGGCTTGTCTCTTGTATTCATTAAATGGAGCATCTCTTGTCACTGTCCAGCAATAGTCTGCAAGCATTGATGGGCTCCATTTGCCCTGATAGCGTTTCTCCATTGTTGCAATGTCCTGGTGAAATCGCTCACCGTGCTCGTCGCTCACTGCTCCGCAGTTCGGTGGAAAAAAATCTAGATGAGAGTGCAAAAAATGTATCTTTAGTGACATGTTGCAACCAAGGCTTTTGTATGCCTTGAGGAGGTTTTTCCACCAACAACCTGTAGTTGTCTGCCTGGTTGTTTCCAAGAAAATGTATTGCCACTAACTGGAAGGCTTTCCATGCCTTTTTTTCCTTGCCACGCAGTGCATGGTCAAATGCATCATCTCGAAGAAGTTCACGAATCTGAGGACCAACAAAGACACCTTCCTTTATCTTAGCTTCACTTAACCTTGGACATTTTCCATGGAGGTACTTGAAAGCTGCTTGTATTTTGTCAATGGCCTTGACAAAGTTTTTCATCAGACCCAGCTTGATGTGTAAGGGTGGTAACAAAATCTTCCTTGATTCAACAAGTGGTGGATGCTGAACACTTTTCCTCCCAGGCTCCAATGACTGTCGGAGTGGCCAATCTTTCTTGATGTAGTGGGAATCTCTTGCACGACTATCCCATTCGCAGAGAAAACAGCAGTACTTTGTGTATCCAGTCTGCAGACCAAGCAAGAGAGCAACAACCTTCAAATCACCACAAAGCTGCCACTGATGTTGGTCATAGTTTATGCACCTCAAAAGTTGTTTCATGTTGTCATAGGTTTCCTTCATATGGACTGCATGACCAACTGGAATTGATGGCAAAACATTGCCATTATACAGTAAAACAGCTTTAAGACTCGTCTTATGAATCAATGAACAGTCTCCACTCATCTGGATCATGAACGATGTTGAGGGCTGCCATCACACCATCGATGTTGTTGCAGGCTACAAGATCACCTTCCATGAAGAAGAATGGGACAAGATCCTTTTGACGGTCACGGAACATGGAAACCCTAACATCACCTGCCAGGAGATTCCACTGCTGTAGTCTGGAGCCCAAAAGCTCTGCCTTACTCTTGGGTAGTTCCAAATCCCTGACAAGGTCATTCAGTTCACCTTGTGTTATGAGGTGTGGTTCAGAGGAGGAGGATGGGAGAAAATGTGGGTCCTGCGACATTGATGGTTCAGGACCAGAAGTTTCATCCTCTTCCTCGTCTGACTCAAGTGAGTGTGATTCTGGTGCATCAGGAACCGGCAGTCCTTCTCCATGGGGTACTGGGCGTATAGTTGATGGAATGTTTGGATAATGCACAGTCCACTTTTTCTTCTTTGACACACCTTTCCCAACTGGAGGCACCATGCAGAAATAACAATTGCTGGTATGATCTGTTGGCTCTCTCCAAATCATTGGCACTGCAAAAGGCATAGATTTCCTTTTCCTGTTCAACCACTGGCGAAGATTTGTTGCACAAGTGTTGCAGCATATGTATGGGGCCCACCTCTTGTACTGATCTCCAATTTTGCAGCCAAAATAAAGGTGATAGGCTCTCTTAACCATAGTGGTTATACTGCGCTTTTGTGATGCAAAAGTCACTTCACCACAAACATAGCAGAAGTTATCTGCACTGTTCACACAAGTACAAGGCATCTCTGCTCACTTTGGCTAAACAGAAATGTGTCCCTTTGCAAAATCAAATACTGACAAATAAGAGAGCACGACACTATGATTTCTAGAGCTGATCTAGGGCAATTTGTTCAGCAGAGTGATGTAAGCTTTGTTATGATTGCATCATCCATGACTTCTAGGAATAACATGATGCAATTCATATCATGTATGATGCAATACCAGCTTCAGATTGCCTCATTCATTGTTTTGCCTAAAAAGCAAGTACTGTCCAAACCCAGTCATAGATTTATTCATAGATCCAGTCAAAGATGTATTTTAGTCATTTCTGGTTTAAATTGAGATCCCTTCCCTTTATAACTCACTTATCCTCCGCCATTCCCAAGTCAAGGGTCATATATACTGACCCAATAGCATGTCTTGAAAACTAGAGCCAATCAACAATTTTAAGCATCATTTTTGTTCTCAGTGACCCAGAATGAGTAAAGTTTGACTACATTTATTTCAGAAGCATTTTGGCTGTAGAGCAGTGTAATCTTCCCTCTGCCTGTTTGAAAGGAGGGATTTGAATCCATATCTGCTACCTCCCTAGTGAGTGGCTTAATAAGCAGGTTATAGAGGCATTCTCTCTCTGGCTCAGTGATTAGGTTTGATTAGGTCATGTGCCTGGTAAGGGGTGAGATCTGAGTTTATGTCCATGCTCTCCTGAATGTTTAAGTAATTTAGACAGAGGATCTGTGTTCTACAGGGCAGACAGAGAATCCTGCCCCCAGAATAGCCTATAGCTTGGTGATTAGGGTGCTCACCAGGGATGGAGGAGATCTGATTTAAACCTGGGTCTCCCATAACCCAGGCAAGTACCCTAATAACTGGGCTAAAGACTATAAAGGGAGGAACAGACACTCAGAGTTTGGTGGCCCGGAAGACATCTTTCCCAGATGAAACTAATTGGGTCAAATTTGAAAATAGTTTCAGGTTGACCAAAACTGCATTTTTTGGCAAATAAACTATTTATCCAAAAATTTTGCCCAGCTCCACTGGTGTAGTAAATGCAGTGTGAAACAACGCAATGGGCAACGGTCTCGAGAGGGGTGAGAGGTAATATTATTACTCTCCCTCTTCCCTGTACTTCAGCTTAAATCTCTCCTGAGGCACAGGCCGGCAGGGTGTGGCTACACTGGAAATTTCGAAGCACTGTCACGGGAACGGTACTGCGGCAGCGCTTTGAAGTGTGAGTGTGGTCACGCACCAGTGCTGGGAGAGAGCTCTCCCAGAACTCCTGGTAATCTACCTCCATGAACCAGCAAGTTAGAGCGCTATAAAATGTAAGTGTAGACAAGCCCAGAGCTATGATATGCAAAAAATCCTAAATGTAACTGTTAATAAGAATACTCAGCTTCCAAAGGCAAAGCAATTTCTAAACAAAACAAATATTTAATACACATAAACATTACAAATAGTACTTAGAATGCTTCTAAATAATTTTTTTAACTAAAGTTAGTAAGCTTATTGGTGTTCTTTATCCAGACTTCCCCGGACTTTATCCAGTCTTTGCTGCTGTTACATGTATTACATAGGTTAATATATTTAGGCTAGGAAAGATTAGATATTTGTAACTAAATGTCAGTAAATGTCAATTTCACCAGACACATGTCAACCAATGAAAAAAATATTTCCTTTGATAAACAAAATTGACAAATAGTCACAGTAAGAAAAATGCTGCTTGAGAACCTATTGGAGTTTGATTTAAGGATATTTACTTTGTATATTTTAACATGTGATATTGACAGTTTGTGTTTTAATACTTATAAAGCTTTAACTTTTTGAATCTCAATGTCTATTGTTATTATAGCCTGACATCCCTCATAATTTATCCCAACTGTGAAAAATTTAAATAGATAAAAATAAAAAATGCTTAAAATTAAACATTGATATTATCTGCCAAAATTATAAAATATTGAGATCAAACTCTGCTAAGCCTACACGTATTGCAGTGAATGATTTCAACAAGACACACATACAGATTCATTCCTCTCTGATCTTCTTGTGAAGATAATTTCTCAGTTTCTAGAGACTGTGGCCTCAAAAGCTCACCTGGATTCTCCAGGGTCTGAGGAGAATGTGACCTCTCGGTTTTCCTCCAAACCTTTCAAAATCCTCTCAGCAAAATGAGAGTTTCTCCCAGACAACTGTAATTATAATGCCCAAGCCAATAGGAGACTGTCTCCTCAGTTTCCAGCAAGCACAGGCATCAGCAACCCCGACATCCAAACTGGTACAGGTATTGGGACACATCCTTTACAGCACACACCTCTCTTGGTCATGCATCTTGCTGAGGTCAGAGGGCTGTCTCCAACTACCTCATTTATAACTTTCCACTCCCTGAGTTCTGATTAGTTCTCAGCTTTCAGATGGTGGGGGTCTGGAACCCGTACAACTGCTTACCCTCAATGGAAATCTGTGCAGCTTCAGACACAGCTACTGAGCATATCCAGTAATTACCACATCCCTCTGGACGTATCTGTGCTCTTCTAAGTTGGGCTGCCATGCAGAAGGTTCAGTTCAAATCCATGTCTCCTCCCCCTGCTTCTTTTCCTTTGGACTTAAAAAAAAATCAAGTGCCGCAGTGTGAGCATAACAATAACATTCTCCATATAGTTTCTTTCTAAAGAAACAGGTAGGATGAAATTTTCAAAAGCGCTCAAGGTGGGCCTAACTCTACTCATAGTAAAATCAAGCAGGGGTGGCAGGGTGGGTAATACTATTGATTTCACTGGGAGCAGGATAAAATAAATACTGAGTGCTTTTGAAAATCCCATTGATAATTAGGGCCCAATCCTACTCATTTGACTCCAATGGAAGTTGGAGCCAGTCCCTATTTTAAAATTTCTGATGATTTCTTTGCTCCTGCTTTTAGTTACTTTATGTGAACTTTGCTCAGATATGTGAACCACTGAATAAAGGATCATTGTTTAGCACATGAGATGCTACTCTGTACCCGGAGATCCAGGAACACCAAGTGATAATGGAATCCTGGTGCAAAAAAATTTAGCATAGTAATTGTAGCAGCATAAAAATGATCAGATAGATACAATAGTTCAAGCTCACACTAAAAAAATGTTTGTAAGTCAATTGTAAACAGTTGGTTTAAGTTAATTTTCTGTGTTGCTTTTATTTTAGTTGCTGTATCGAGAATGGGCAAGATATGGAGCATTTTACAAGTATCAGCCTATTGACCTCATAAGGTAATAGATTTGATGAAAATAGTGTGGGGACAGATTCTCAGCTGGCAGAAATCAGCATAGTTCCATTGATTCACACCAGCTAAGGATTCTGGTCCTTTGTTTGCTATTTTCAGGAATGGCAATAAATTATCTTAATGCTTAGTATCCTTTTCTATTGTATTCTACTTGTTATATGTTATTACTAGATCTATCAACCCATCACTACGCCTCTCATTTTGCATTATATCTAATCCTGGACAAACACAGTACTTCACAAAAGTGTTTGCACGAATTCATTCAAATAAAAGAAAAGTATTTGCACAGTCATCTGAGTGAACTTTTTTTTGTAAGAATGTTCACCGAAAGTGAAATTTTAGTGAATAATCAGGAGACTGTGTTCCCATGAAGTTTAACCCAGAAGTGTTTGTCTGGCAGTTGTGAAATTAACCATTAACATTGCAATAAGTTACCAAAGTGGATTCTCCATCACTGACTATTTTTTAATTCAAGATTGGATGTTTTATTCTAAAAGATCTGCTCTGGGAATTATTTGGGGGAAGTTCTGTGGCCTGTTTTAGAAAGGAGGACAGACTAGATGATCAGCATGATCCCTTCTGACCATAGAATCTATGAAATTACTTTAATTTCCCTCTTCCTTTTTATGTAAAGTTTCAGTCATCCAGTCAGAGAGCAGAAACAATGTCATGTGTTTTAAGCTGATCAACCTGTTCTGAATCTTAAAATTTCAATGACATTTTGAATTTAAAAAAAAGTTTTGGGCAAAACATTTTTAAAAATTGCCAAATGTTTCTCTTTATTGGACCAGCTTTTCATGATGTAGGTGACCAGTCACACCACCTCAAATGCCAGACTAAGAGAAAGGTTCACCTATGACCTCAAAGCTTGAAGTATGTTCATATAAAATGTTTGTCCAGTAAAAATGAATAGGTTAAAACCAGTCTATTTGTGGATGTGTGAACAGAAAAAATGGGTAGTCATTTGTCAAGTAAATTGTTTACTACCAATAAGGTAGTTCAGTTCCAGCTGTGGGTTAGATTGTTCCACCCTTATCAATATGAGGAACAATTTACTCAGGTAGTCCCATTGAAGCCAGTGGGTATGCTCACTTGAGTAATTGTTCACTAGAGTGAGTAAGGCTCTGTCTCATTAATATTAATGATCCCTATTGCTGTGTAAAACGCATTTATTACTTTCCCTTGATGTTAAAATACTGTATCTCACTTTTCAAATGTTTACTCATACAACTGATAACATGAACAGAATTACTATTTGTTATGGGAGGGATGTTTTGAAGGTATAAATTAGTTAGGCCCATCATTCTTATTCGAAAGTCAATGGGAGTTAGGCATCCAACTTCCATTTGTGCTTTCAAAAAAATCTCCCTTTCCAACTAGCGTTAGCCAAATCTTTGTGTGGGGTTTCATAGATTCCGCTTAATACCAAGCCAGGCTCCAGTATTGTATGCATAAGCTCTCACCATGCAAGACATGACGACAGCTGTCAACGTGACCTGAATAAAGGTTGTTCAGGTTTAAAAAGATAAATGGTTGCTGGTCATGGGAATTTTAACGCTATACCAGAATTAGAGGTAATGTACGTTCTTTGCAGTTCCGCTGCTTACGCTACATCTTAATTTGGATCTTGGTTTTGTCAGTACTCAGAGTGCTGTTTCACATCACTGCTGTGATTTCATAGAAATTCTGTGGTTTTAAACTTTAACAAAATAAAGGGGTTGGATATGTGCAATTGGTTCTTTGTTCTCATGAAGATACTCCTAACTTTTATCTTCCATACTTTTCTTGAGTGTGGGTTTCACTGTCCTCTATGACATAAATAAATGTGGGTTTTATGTTCCAGGTGACATATAGGTTACAACATATACACACAGGACAACTTCTCATTTTTTCTCTGCTTTCTTCTTTTTACTATACATAATTTTTGTACAGTCATGCTATTAAGGGATTTGAGTTGAAGTTTTAGGCATTAATGTTTATTCCCAGAGGAAGAAGGCGCCATTGTTAGTGGGGGTGGAATGATAATGTGGCTTTTTGTGAGTGGGCTTGGTAAATTTTGCAGACACCTAGTTACTGTCACCTCAGGTAGAGAAATAGGGTAGTTTAATGGGGTTGTGATTTATATTCATTGTGGCTTCAACTTGATTGGACTTCCAGGTTCAAAACTTGTTTTATGTTTGTGCTAATACCATGTAGTTTAACATGCTTGTATCCCAATCTTTGATTGATGGTGGCAATTATATTAATTTTGCTTTATATACAAAACCAGTTTTGCCTGATTTGAACTTGTAATAATGCATATATATTAACAACTGTATTGAAATATGTTGATGGAAAAAAACTACAAACACAATGTTAATTACATTAATTAAATTCAGGTGTAGCCTAGCACACCAGTTGCAACTATGTATTTCTTTTCCCTATTTCCTTTCAGTTCCAAGTAATAGGTACAGAGCAACTCAATACCCCACCAAATCCCAGATGCCTATGCTGGGAGACAGTTAACTCTTCAATTGCTGGATTAATGCAATGAACATGAAACACCTCTATCCTCCAGTTGATATACTCTAAACTCACTTTTAGCCCTTGGAATGCTCCCAGTTTCCAAGTGACACATACTTGTAGCTGGAACCAATGCTAGGGATTGCATTTTTGCTACACTCATTCTTGGCACAGGCCAGGTCCATTTTTGAGGTCAAATGTCCTGGGAGATAGCTAATTGCATAACCAGTCATTGAACTTGGCTTATGTAGATCATTTTCATTTTCTAAAAGGAAAAAGAAAAAAAAAAAGGTGGACCATTGAAACATTAACTTACAGGTCCATTCACTTCTATATTACAATCAGTGAATACATTCTAATCTGGCCTTGTGCACGCCCTTGGGGGACAGTGAAAATGCAGTTTATTGTAAATCAATGAACAGAGGGGTTCCGTGAAAGAACAGGGTAGATGTTACGCATTTCTAATCTGCAACAGCTTTGTTTCAATGAAAGCGCTTTAAGGGAATGCACAATAGAGATACATCTGAAACTGAATTTGTAAAATGTGAGCAACACCCAATCTCTGGGTACATGTATACATATGAAATAACAGACAGACAATCTAAACACAAATCCTAATTGAATTGAACCCTAGCTCTAGGATACAAGCACTTTACAGACCTCATTTTCTTATTTAGGTATTAGGGCAAAATGTTCAGACTTGAGTGTTTAAATTTAGGCACCAGAATTCATAATTTGTCTTTCATATATGTTCTCTTTTTTTAAGAAAGAAGGAAAATTTGCATTTTTGAGGAGGGAAATTGTGAGTAATCGGCTAATAAGAGCCATTCTAGTCTGTCAGTAAACCTTAGGCTATGTCTCCACTTAGAAAAGAAGTGTATTTTTAATACATTTTTGCTGGCCTAGGAAAAGTTTCCCACTCAAAAAAAATCTGACCAAATTTGCAAATAGTTTCAGGACTGCCAAAATTGCATTTTTTGGTGAATAAACTAGTCATCTGAAAAAATTCACCCAACTGTACTTAGGATTCTTGAGCAGTAAAGCTACAGTACTTGGAAATTCTCTCTTTGCCACAAAGTAAGAGCTCTTTCCTCTCTCAAGCCTCTCTGAGATCACCACCCCCAAAAATCCAAGTTCATATTTAGTTATGCTGACTTCCCAAGTATCACTAGCGGAATTGTGGGTAGATAGCCTATGCAAATGAGGCCCTCTCCCTTTCCCCACTTTTTTCCCCCAATGCAGAGCTCTCCTCCTCTAGAGCTTCTAGCCATGGGGCTAAATTTTGCACTGCTTTGATACCCAGAGGGAGTTGCACATGATGTGTAAATCCATGTGGCATTTGGCCTCATGTATTCACCTGAACACAGGCACTTGCCTCTGGAGTGAGATAAAACAGCAAATTTTTACATACAATCTTTTATTTCCAGAGCTCCACCTGTCCTGTAGGAAGTGGTTAACTGTTATTTATTGGGGTTCACATTGCAGGCCAGATGGAATTTGAAAGTTATTGACCTATGTTTCAATGGTGAGATAAAAGCAGACCTCTACTTGCTGAAAGTCATTTTTCCTATGCAGAAGGATGCCCTCAGTACCATCAACATTTTGTACTCCTTGGGTGTGATGATTTTCAAAAGCAAATCCTCAGAAGGATTTAGGCACCTAATTGCCACTGAAATCCATGGGAGTTAGGTCCCTAAATACCTTTGCAGCTCTGGGTCTAAGAGACTTAGTAGCACAAGTCTATTGAAAGTCAACAGGACTTGTGTTCCCAGATCACTTAGCTATTTTTGAAAATCCATCCTTAGCCTCCATGACTATGTGCCCCAGGAAATCCTTGGGAATAATGTTGAAGAGGCACTGGAATCTTCAAGGGAGTGAGGAGGCAAATCTGAGAGGTTCCTATCAACTCTAGAATAACTAACAGCACCAAACTACCCTTTCCGCGCATTCCAAAATGGCACCATCAACCCTGGAGAAAAACAGACCCATCAGGGGGAATTTTTCTCCAGCTGGAGGGAGATGTGCGATGTGGGAAAGACCCTTCAGATTCCCAGCAATTCCCCTGGGCACTCCTGACTGCAAAGAATTATTTTCTATGGTAAACCTCATGGACCCATACTGCTTCCCCTTTCTCTCTCCACAGAAGCTTCCTGAGTGCTACTGCAATTGCAGGGCTGCTGCCTACTTGTGCCATCCTCTGCTCTGGCTTGCCGTCCTTTAGAATATGATCAGTGCAGTGTGGATTCAGCATATATAGACTAAGGGTACATCTACACTATGCGCCGGATCAGCGGGTAGTGATCAATCTATCGGGGATTGATTTATTGCGTCTCATCTAGATCATTTATCTAGACGCGATAAATCGATCCCCGAACGCACTCCCCGTTGACTCCGGAACTCCACCGCTGTGAGAGGTGGAAGCAGAGTCGACGGGGGAGCTGCAGCAATCGACTCGCTGCCATCCTCATGGACAATAAGTCGACCTACGATACACCAACTTCAGCTATGCTATTCGCGTAACTGAAGTTGCGTGTCATAGGTCGACCCACTCCCAGCATAGACCAAGCCTAAGATGCTAATGCACAACATACTCCCGTGTAACACACCCCCTACTCTCTTATAAGAGTGGGTCTGGATTTGGCCCATAGAAATTGCCCTTAAGTCTTTAATAGGAAACTGGTATTGCATTGCTGAGTAAGTACATTTTGTTGTCATGTCATACTTCCATCACAGAACTGTGGCAACTGAAGAAACAGCTAGGATTGGGGCAGCTCTGGTAAACAGTATGGCCACTGACAGCTTCTCAAAAGTCATGACATTCGCTTAACCCATTACATTAAATAAAAACCCCAACCAAACAACAAAAAACCACACCACACCCCAAACCGACCAACCAAAAATCCCTGCTTACTTTAGGTTCTTTTCCTTTGTCTTCTGGTTTTTGAGACTTTATGGTGCACTCAGGTCACATTTTCAAGCTTTTCTCTGAAACAAGGACAAGAAAGTTACATTTAAAAAAATAAAATCTGATATTCTCATGTTCTCACAGGACTCTAGGAGCTGGGGCTTTAAAAACACCATACATTATGAGACTTGATAAATTATGACATTTGGCTACATTGGGTAAAACGTTGAGTAGCCCTATCATGCTAGACATTAATATTTCCTGTTTCTAAAGTTTTTTTATTCTTCTTATTCTGGGGAACAACAAATCTCTATGTTAGCCACTAGATGGTATCTTGTTTGGCAATAAATACCTCTTACAACAAATGCTGCTTACAGTGTGCCATGAAAGAAACCGATACATCAAGCTAACTTTGCACTTGCAGCACGATTTACAATACGAAGAGGATATATATATTAAATTTGAAATGGCTAATGAAATTCATGACAAGGTGAAGATTTTCTTAATGTTATGAAAAGAGAAATCAGCACGTGGGTTTCATGTGTGTCTCTGGGGGGTCTAGCTGATGTAAATGATGGTATAAGGCTGGGTGTAAGCAGGATCAGAAAAGAGGCACAAGTGGCAAAGTAGTGTAGCTTTCACTGATCTCTCATTTAGTGAGTGTGCAAAGCCCAGGTACATTGCACACCACTGAGGCAGAAAGGAAAGTGTGCCAGGAAAAGCAACTAACAGGAAATGCGAGAGCAAGTAGGTAGAAAAACACTGCACGGCATGTCCCTCAGTCCAAAGGAAAGGCTTATTCACTATAAAATACTAAAAAGAAGGCTCTGCTATAGGGGACTCTACGGCTGAGTATAGGAGGAAAAGGAAACTCATCATGGTCTAAATTAACTCCTTATACAGGGCTTCCTTTGCTGGGGAAAGGAGAATTAGTGCAACTGAAAGGTGAAATAGTTTCTCCCTCCCCAGCCAACCTTCATAGGTTCAGTAGGTAAGAGTCTTTCCCAGCCTGGCTGTTGGTTTTTGATTTGTTTGCAAACAAACAAAGATTTAGCTGTCCCACCTCCAGCTGATGAGGAGTAGGGAAGGAGGAGTGTAGCAAAGCAAAGACTCACCAGTGTGGCACCTCCTGCTGCTCATCCTGGGAATTAGCTCGTTTCCAGCATACAGAGCACCCTCTGCAGGCCAGTGTCTCAGCTGCTGCTGGCCGTGTCCCTCCCAGACCCCGGTGCCCTTTACCTCAGGGTTCTGACCCAGCAGTACCCCCATGCTCTGTGTCTCCACTCCTAGGGGAACCCCCAACCCCCACCTTGCCTCAGTGGCTACTGCCAGTCATCATCTAGTCCCCACTCGCTGGGGTAGACTGCAGTCTGTAAACCACTCATCACTGGCAATGGGGGTTTGGCCCAGGTGCCTCTGCCTAAACCCAGACTGTACCTCTGCAGCCCCAGTACCTTCCTTAGGCCTTCAGCCTGGGGAGTTACCAGGCTGGAGCTCCCCTGCTCCTCTTGTCTTTCCCCAGCACTGCTCTACCTCAGGTACCTGTCTCTCCCAGTCAGCAAGGTCCTTCTCTCTCTAGAGTTAGAGAGAGACTGATCCCGCTCCTCCTTGAGCCCTTATAACAGGGCCAGGTGTGGCCTGACTGGGGCATGGCCCCAGCTGTGGCTGCTTCCTCAATCAGCCTATCCTTTTCTCTCAGGAGCGGGGTAACTGCCCCGCTACAGGGAGCTAGAGACATGTATGGATGTTAGGATGTCAGGTGCTACTCTAAGTGCCCCCACATGATCCTATTAGTGCCCCATCATTGGTTTCGGACAGCTCAAACATTGCATGGATTCTAGCATAGGCGCCGACTTCATGGGTGCTCCGGCAGCTCCCCCCAGCCGCACGCCCAACTCACCTCTGCACCTCCAGTCTCAGCCAGCCGCAAAGCGGCAGCCGCCAGCCGCTTTTCTTGGCTCCCTCCTTCCCTCCCCTGACCAGCTAGAGGGAGCCAGGAAAAGCGGCGAGCTGCCACTTCACATCTGACTGAGCCTCCGAGAGGTGAGCTGGGGGTGCGGGGGCTCTTGGGGAGCTGCCAGGCCCGGTGGGTGCTCTGCTGCTTGCAAGCCGGGGGGGGAGGAGGGAATGCAGCATGCCCGGGGGAGGAGCTGGGGTGCGAGCACCCACCGGCAGCTCCCCGCCGTGCACCCAGCTCACCTCTCCACCTCTCGGAGGCTCAGCCAGACGCGAAGCGGCAGCCACCAGACGCTTTTCTTGGCTCCCTCCAGCTGGTCAGGGGAGGGAGGGGTATGGGGAGGAGGTGGAGTGCCTGGCTCCGCCTCCACCTCCTCCCCATACCTCCCCCGACCAGCTGGAGGGAGCCAGGAAAAGCAGCGGCCTGCCGCTTAGCGTCTGGCTGAACCTGCGAGAGGTGAGCTGGGGGCTGGCGGGGAGCTGCCGGGCCCAGTGGGTGCTCTGCTGCTCCCCCCCTCCTGCCGGCTTGCTAGCGGGGGGGGGGATGCAGTGCGCCCCGGGGGAGGAGGCAGGGGCAGGGATTTGTGGAAGGGGCAGGACTGGGGGTGGAGTTGGTGGGGGCGGGGGCGCGAGCACCCACCGGTGCCGACAAAAGTCAGCGCCTATGGCTGCTACTAATAGGAAAATATCTTTATAGAAATAAAGGATTGATCCTTCACGACTGCATAGCCTAGGTGGTGTGCAGAGCTTCTGTGGGCCAGTAGTCTCACAGACCAGTCGATACTCTGATGTGATCAGGGATTTATTTCCTTTAAAAATATCAAAGTGTAAATATCACTATTATTTTGTGTGGCCACTTTATCATCTCTACATCATTGTATACCACATTCATGTATCTAGTAGCTATTTGGAGGCTCTTCTTTTACTATTGTAAACTATTCAATTCACAAACAATAATTACGAAAATTAGTAATAATTTTACTCACAGTGCTCCTATGAAGTAGGGAAAGATTATTATCCTTACAATTGAAAAGGTGCCATTGTTCTACCATCAGTCTATTTCTTTAGTTTCCATTGATGGATCATTTTATACTTAGTTTATTTTGTAACACTGAAACTCTGTATTTTGTTTTGCTCCATTGCAATTTTTCCTGTGTTCTGTACATTAATTCATGTGAGGGTCTGTGAACTGGACACCCCGCCCCCCAAACCCCCGGTCAATATTTCCTTATTATTAAGTTTTAAATATTAGTTACTTTTACAGCACAACCAAAGGACTGCAGAGATAGGGGAGCATAAATGCATTTTAAGACTTAGCTTCTGAGGAAGTTTATTCTACTGCTGGTGGCAATTTAAGCACAGATTGGGCTGATCCTTGAATGTCTCCGGTTAAACTACGGACCTCTGATTTCAGAGGAAGGGATAGCAAATATGACAGGTTTCAAACAAATGCTTACGTAAGGAAGCTCCCTTAAGTGGCTCTTCTCCAGGGATTCTGGAACAATTTGTAGAGTGGGGGTGCTGAGCATAGGCGCTCGCGTCCCCAGCCCTGCCCCTTTCCCAAATCCCCGCCCCCGCCTCCTCCCCCGGGAGCGCTGCATCCCCGACCTCCTCCTCCTCCCCGGCTTGCAAGCCAGGGGAGGGGGGCGGGAGAAGCAGCAGAGCACCCACCAGGCCTGGCAGCTCCCCGCTCACGCACCCGTGCCCAGCTCATCTCTCTGCTTCGGCCTCTCCAAGGCTCTGCCGGACGCCAAGCGGAAGCTGCTTTTCCTGGCTTCCTCCAGCTGGTCGGCGGTGCCTCGGAGGAGGAGGGAGGAGGCGGAGGGCCTGGCTCCGCCTCCGCCTCCTCCCCATACCCCTCCCCGAGGCGCCCCTGACCAGCTGGAGGGAGCCTGGAAAAGCGGCTTCCGCTTGGCATCTGGCGGAGCCTCGGAGAGGCCGAAGCGGAGAGGTGAGCTGGGCACGGGGCGAGGGGGCTGGCGGGGAGCTGCCAGTGAGTGCTGAGCACCCACCAATTTTTCCCCATGGGTACTCCAGCCCAGGAGCACCCACTCAGCCTATGGTGCTGAGAGCCACTGAACCAAACTGCAAACCCTGTATATAATGGAAACCACTTCAAGCCAGGGGGTGTGGCATCATGCCCAGCACCCCTAGTTCCAGCACCTATGCTCTTCTCTTTCTGCATTTTGATCAGTTCTACTTATAAGTAAAAGGGGCCAGATGATTGTTGTCCTGTGAGTAGGGGTAGTGCATTTTCTGGTGCAAAAGGGCTGCAAAGCACCTGAACAGCCCCTCCTGGGAATACACCTGGTGCAGGAGGCCTTTATTAAGCACAAGGCTGGCTCTGCTAGATCTTGCTCTGCTCTTCTCTGCAAAACCCAACACACAAATGGTGTTTCTAGGTGGGATACTTGCATCCTGTGAGTACGGGCACCTAAATGCAAGTCAGAGACTGCCTTCAGGGGTTGGGTGTAGTTACAAACCTGCTGGGGTGCCAGATTAATGGAAAGGTACATCAAAGTTGGTGAACTTGGGCTGAATTTTGAGAGTCGGGGCCAATTTTGGCTACATACTACACTGAACTCAACCTCTTTACACTGTTTGGTATTTGGGACACAACAAGCTACTAAAGAAGGAAATGTTTGCACAACCTCCCTGCCCCTCCTGTGTACTGAGCTGCTGAGCCCACTTGCTTAGGAATATTTTTTGGGCTTTTGCTATGGACAGAGGAACTCTTCTGTTCACAGCGCTAATGGACTGCTTGTACTTGCCCTTCTAATATGCTTCTCCTTCCCTGCCTCACACTGTAGTGTATTAGTATTTAGCTGAGATCCCAGGGTTGTTTTTATCCTTCTCTTGTCACTTCAGTACAATTTCTTTCCAGTCTCTTGTCTGATTGTCCTGAAGGGGGTTACTTTTTGCCAGGAGCCTTTGCAGGCTCCCAGATGGATTCATTTGGTAGTACACGTAGGTAGTACATGTAGTACACATAGGTGACTGGAATGGATTGTTACTGTACTTTCTGGAGTCAGAAGAGCTGGGTTCTGTTCCTGACTCTGACTTGCTGTGCAGTCTCCAATAAATCACACAAGAGCAGTCTGAGGAATCGCTTGTTCATGTTGGGCGCAAGCACTTTGAAGTTGCCATTTCATCACAGGGGAAAATATTATTGTTATTTTAACAATGCTGTAATGGAAAGGAGTCTCTCTCACACATGTTGTAACAACAGAACACTAGAAATAACATCCATATCCAGCGAGCTTAATTCTGCTCTCATTTACTCTGCTGTCAATCTGAAAGAACTCCAGTGAAATCTGTGCAGTTACTTTGGGTTTTCCCTGGTATAACCGCAGGCACAATGGGTCTCTGACTGAACTGTTTATCCTTTTCCCAGTAGGCACATATGTGAAAATTCTATCAGCACACTATTAGAATAGACTTATTCTGAGGGCTTACGTGGTGCATAGGACTTGCACTAGGCATCGGCACAAGGGTGATTTTCATTCAGTAGGCAGTTGTATGACTGGGAGGGCTAACATTGCAAATATAAATGTGTGTGTGTGTGTGTGAGAGAGAGAGAGAGAGAGAGAGAGAAAGACGTGAAACAACAGATGGGCTAGATTGGGACATAGCAATGAAAAAATTGAATAGTCTTCTCAGCTAGGTGACTCAGTGGCTACAATGTCTTCTCTTTGTGTTTTTAACTTTGCTTCAAAAATGCTATGAAATTCTTTCCCAAACATGTCACACATTACTCTACTTTATTCACATTCCAGGTAGCCCACACTTGGTTGTGCACAGTTATCAGCCATTTTCTTCTTCTTCTTCTTCAAATCTGATCTATTTATAAGTTGCATAATTGGCAAAAAAGCATTATGACCAATATGCATCTTTGGTATTTAATTACCAGTTATTCTATGTCATGTTGCCAAACCAACATAATAGACAGAAGTGCATCACAGACGTCTGGTTCAAATATACGGGAGCTGACTAAACATTTTGAATGCAGCCTTCACAATACTTTTTGTAGTAAATTTGCCATGGCAGTCAATACACTTTCCGTAGTTTCTTCTCTTGTTTTGTTTGCTTAGGGCTTGGTCCTGAGAGGTGCTGAGAACCTGTCACCTTCTGTTCAGCTTCTGTGGAACTGTTGATGCTTTGTTCCTCTCAGGGCTAGGGCTCACTTCATTAGAGTCATGACTGTTGCTAGGGAGGTCAGTGGTTGGTCAGTGGCCATTTCACCAGCATTTGAAACAGCTTCCTAAGTGCAAGGCACAATGTGTTAGCTCAAGCCAGCACCGCGTGGGGTGTAACAACTGCTTCTTTCATCAAGAGCAGCGTGATTTCCTTAGCCAAGTCAGCTACTGCTGGCGGCTGATGGGAGCAGATGTACAAGCTGCATGTATGTATGTGAGAGAGACACGCCTCTTCTAATGACGACAGCTTTTGTGGGTATAAAGAACACCCCACTGCAGTAGGTGTGCTTACCTCTCGGTACCCTTTTATGTGTTGCACATGAATCATCATCTGCTTCTTTCAACCTCTCCCTGAACCCCCAACCAACTTGTGCCCCTGTACAGCAAATGGGGGAGTTTGGCCCTTAACTGTTTCTGGATATATTTGAACCAGGTGTAAATTATGCCAAGATAGAGATATGATATAACAAAACTCAGTCTGTTTCTCCTCTTACTCTACAACAGAGTAAATCAAGAGCACTCCCATTACAGTCAATGGAGTAACACTGTTTTTACATCAGTGTCAGTGAGAGAAGAGTCTAGGCCCTTGATATTTACATGAGATCACCTGTAAACATCCCTCAACACACACATCCTACCACCACCATCCAGCACACACATTTCTAGCCAGTACTTATTCTTAAAATCAGGTACTATCGTTTCCCATATAATTTGCAATGTTATTTTAGTGAGTATAGTTACAAATGCTTAGCTTTAGAAAGAACTTAGTATACTAAGTTAATTTTTTTTAAAAGACGATGTATTTTTATATGAAGTCAGACATTTGCAAGTATAAGTGATGCCTTGTGTTGTTATTTGTATTGTGGTAGTGCCTGGGAACCCTCATCATAAACCAGGACCCTATTGTGCTAGGTATTGTACAAACACAGAGCAAAAGAGGATCACTGCCCCAAAAATGTGCAATGTAAGCATAAGACAAGAGACAACAGATGCATACAGGTGGGAGTACAAGGAAACAATGAGATAATATTGGTCAGCATGACAGGCAGTCATCTCAGCATAGTACTAGCCTAAACGGTGTCAGGTTTTATTATAGGCATCTAAGTTAAGGAGGTGTTTGAAGGAGGAGGAGGAGGTAGCTTTGTGGATGTTTATGGAGAGCTCCTCCCAAGCATGAGGGGCAACATGGGAGGAAGCACAAAGGTGCTTGATTGAAAATGTATCAAGTAGACAATGGAGACTGGCATCATGGGCAATCAGAGACAGGATTAGACCAGAGGTCCACCCAGTTAAGTATCTCTCCTCAAGGACTGGCTGGGTCCTAAATGGTTCAGAGGTGGGGGAGGATGGGTTGGGTTTTTTTCGCATTCCCTTTCTTTTATACCCTGAACCATGAAGTGTAATAACACTGCTTGACTGGATGGCCCTGGAAATATGTGAGTTCCTCAGTTTGACTATAATATGCTTAAGATACAGATTGTGACTGAAAGTTTTGAGGACATGAAAGTAACCTTCCCCTATTTGTACCCTCTTCCCTGCTGTGGTGGTTATAGTAGCAGTCCTTGTGCTCACCAGAGGCCAGGGATTGCATGGGGCTAGTGCCAGTAACCACCTCAATGGGCCTGGGTAGGAGGCAGGGTCACAACCCTATCTTCCTCAACCCTGTCAGGGAGAGCTGGTTGGCTGCCGATGGGAGTGTGCCAGTGAGCTCTGAGAGGCATATGTGCCTCTGTTATGTTCTCTGTTAGGGCCCAGTCCTGTGAGGATCTTGGGGTGTGATCTGACTGACGCCCACTGAAGGCAATGAGAGTCAAGCTTGACTGCAGTGGGTGTTGGATTAGGCCCTTGATGCCACCTGCCAGATAATTTGCACCCTCAGCACCCTTTATATTCAGTGGGGGTTCAGGACACTCAGCCTCTAATCGGAGGAAGGAGCGTATCTCCACCATTTCTTACGTTGGCTAAATAATCTCAGCCTGTCATCACGCTGCGAAACACAATCATCGGTCTGCCTTGGACTATTTGCTCTGCTCTGTTGAGCTTAAATCAAGGTGACTAGCACAGGACAAGTACTCATAGGGCATAGCTGTTTTCATTTTTCTTTTTCTTTTTGAAAACATTTTAAGACACAGAGAGTTGTGCAGCTCCCTGCTTCTTGGCAGCTGCCTTCCTTCCAGCTGCCAGGACATTGTTGAGCTCTTTTCACTTTCTCTTGGCACAGATGTGAGTAGCCACCCTTTTCTTTATGAATTTCGGATGACGTTTATCATTTTGTAATAGTTTTGATAACCCCATAGAAAGAAAGCCTCACAAGCCACAAACCCACCGACTTTGCAAAATCTTGTCTCTCATGAACTTGGTGCCTTTGGTCAGATGATCTCTCCTCTGACATTGCATGGGCTCAGATATCTTCTTTGCCACTTTATGGGCCTGGTTCAAGCTAACAGCCATAGCATAGAAGACATGCAGGATGGGACACATCTGGTCTCTTAAGGTCAGATTGTGTCCCATCCTGCATGTCTGCACAGGGCAGAATGGGAAGGTACCCCCTTAGAACACTGTGCTAGCTGCCCATATCACCCATGCATGTAGAGGGGGAAGGGGCAAGGAGTACATGGAGCACTGAGTCTGGGGGACGTATGCTGCACGAGGTATATAGCCAACACAGGGTACATTCCCTCGGAGAGCAGGGGGAAACCTGAAGTCTTATAGTGATTCCTTGCTTCCTAGTCTGCCCCCGGGGCAGTGCAGCTACATATTGACCCATATATGAGGTTTGTAGCAAATCCATGACTGGACCCATGATTTATTCATATTTTTTCTTTTTTTATAAAATATTTTTCTTAGTCACAATTTTAATAAAACTATACACAAATAACAGCAAATATAGTCAATACACTCCAAAACAAAATCCCTGCCAAATGCATGATTCATGTACAAAGTCTACTGCAAATGAATAGCCCTATCAGTTACAGTAATATTTCTCACTTAAATGGCTTATTATTATTATTATATATTTATTTTTATTCCAGTGACCCCCATTGTGCTAGGAGCTGTACAAACACAGAACAAATTCACACCTGATGCTAGGACCATGAATGAAATCCTGGCCCGGTTGAGGTCAATGGCAAAACTCTCATTGACTTCAATAGGGCCAGGATTTCATCACACATCTCTTATAATTTCTGAATATCAGTTGCACGGATTTTTGAAACACATCCGTAAATGATACTGAAGATGACACCCTTAACATATATTTCTTTCTTTTCTTTTTCAGGAAGTATTTTGGAGAAAAAATAGGACTGTATTTTGCGTGGTTGGGTTTATATACAGAATTCCTTATTCCATCTTCAGTAGTTGGGATTATAGTGTTTCTTTATGGATGTATAACCATGGAAAGTGACATTCCTAGGTAAGCTTGTCTGCAAACAGTATTTTGTTACTCAATACTTATAACATTATGTTATTGGTTATTGTTACTACAAAATCCTTAGTAACTGCAATGATTTTGAATATGTTTGAGGAACATTTGTATAGTATTAACAAACAAATCTGTATAATACAGCTGCATTTATTTCACTGGGATCCTACACACATGAAATAATCTTATTCAGACCAAGTACATTCCTTTGTGTATTTACAAGAATGCAATAAACTTACTGAGCATATTTCTTTCAATAGTTTTGCCATTAAATAGCCAAATAAACCCATGGCCATATTCCACTGTAATTCATTATAATGTCACACTTACGCAATATGTGTATATTTGCATATGTGTAAATTTGAATGCAATGCAACAGAATATTTATTTGGATCTTCAAAGGTGCAGTCATTGAAATAAGGACACTCATTACGTTTATTGCATTCTTCTAAAACATGTGAGTAAATTTATTGATCTGAATAAGATTATTTCAGTGTTCTTACTTGTATGTAGGATCACCATGAAATAACTGCATCTGTGTTAGTACAGGTTTCCAGATATAACAAGTGTATATATAGAGTTCTGCAACTTGGTATATTGCAAACAATGATGCCTTTGGAATAAGTGGTGCTGTTCAAATAAAATATAAAGTCTGTTTACATAAATGGTTTGGAAATATAAAATAAGAGCTGGTCAAAATGTTTACAACAAAAAGTTTTTCCATTAAAAATGTATTTAATTTATTTCCAAGATTAGGTTGTAGCACAAAGCTCATTGAAGTGAATGGAAGAGAAGTATTTCCATTGTCTTCAAAGGGTTTCATATCACTTTCTTAATCCTGTGTAAATCAAATTATTTGCCTGGGTAGTTTGATCAAAATTTAGCCCGCTGCCTTTTCTACATTTGGAGTCTGCAGTATTCCCTAATTCCTATTTCCCCAAACTATTATTTGTTTGTTTGTTTTCTGTTGATGTGGCTATGAATAAAGAAACGTTTTAGTCAATACTAATGCAAATGCTCACTTCTCAGTGAAAAAAATGTAAAAGTAGGAATCTTTTGGTAATTTGCTATTTATCAGTTGCTAATAAATAAAGAAGCATTGAAATGGTTAGCTAGTTAGCTAAAGAAATTGACACTTTTTAAGCATGACCATTGTAAGTCACAATGCTGGATTCTAATATTACCTCTGTGTCTGCAGAATTCTGAAGGTATTCCCTAAATATACTGAGTTAACCTTATCCTTGGTTTCTACATAAAATGAAAACCAAAAATTTTGGAAGAAACAAAACTCTTCATGCTTCAGGGCATAAGGCATAGAACTTGCATAGATCAAATTGCAGGATCATGGCCTAACCGAAGAACTTACAAGACTGCTTCACTACTATTAGGTATATGGTATCTTTACACTATTCTGGTTTGTGATTGTTTGCTTTTTGACAAACGTCTGGTGTGATTTTCTGTCATCATAGAAGTTAGTGATGGAAAATGATTTATTTCTTTAACAGTCAAGACCATCCCTCTGGAAATTAATTCATTTTAATTATGTACAGCTATTTCCAGCCATGACATAGTTAAAATAACACTCTCTTGTTTTGTATTTGAAAAAGCAGCAGAGGGTTAGGCAGACATATCTTTGCCTTAAATCTCTCTGCAGTTTTAATGTCAGCATAAGATTTGCTTGAGACGGGCACAACTGATCTCAATTAAAAGTTCATTCAAATCAGGTTAAAACATCTAAATCAGAAATGTTATCAATCATCATTTACCAATCATTGATAATTGTCTTGATCTGTTTTTCTGCACAGAGATCATGTTTTAAAACTTGCCAATTTACCTTAGCTAATATAGGAATTACCATACTGGTTGGGATCAGACCCAAGGTCCATCAAATCCAGTATCCTATCTCTGATAGTGGCCACTTAATGCTTCAGAGGAAGCTGCAAAAACCCAGCAGTGGTAGTTATGGAACAACCTGCCCCTAAAGAAAGTTTCATCCTAACCCTCATTATTTAGAGTTTGCCTTATGCCCCGAAGCATGAAGAGTTCTGTTCCTTCCAAAATTTTTGGTTTTCATTTTATGTGTAGAAACCAAGGATAAGGTTAGGGAAAAGCTCGAGAATTCTGCAGACACAGAGGTAATATTAGAATCCAGCATTGTGACTTACAATGGTCATGCTTAAAAAGTGTCAATTTCTTTAGCTAACTAGCTAACCATTTCAATGCTTCTTTATTTATTAGCAACTGATAAATAGCAAATTACCAAAAGATTCCTACTTTTACATTTTTTTCACTGAGAAGTGAGCATTTGCATTAGTATTGACTAAAACGTTTCTTTATTCATAGCCATATCAACAGAAAAAAGCAAACAAACAAATTACAGTTTGGGGAACCAGGTCCAGGAATTAGGGAATACTGGAGAGCATGTGACCACTGACCATGTGAGCATCAAGATCTTGCATACAGATCTGGGTGTTTACACAGTAAAATCAGTAGGTTTTGGCTTAGCCTAAAGGAAAAGAGTGGTGGTTAGTTAAAGACCTTAGATAACTGAATAAATATATACTATATAACAATGCATATTTTAAAAAAGCTTTGTAATAGAAATTTTAAAAAGTTTAGAAAATGTTCACATTAGTTTGTAAAAATGCCAATCAGTGTTACAGTACTTTTGTAACTCCGGTTCTGGTGTTTCTTGGTGAGAATGGATGTTTGCTTGTACTACATCAGATGATGTAATCTGAGGCACAGGACATACGGTTTAGTATTTAAATGCCTGAGCCAGGAGGGAGAGCTTTACCATTTTTGTTGTAAAGTACATTTCATCATAATTTTCAAATTTAGATTAGCATTCTTTCCCCTGAAAAAATTAAACAATTGAGTCAAATTGTGACAGGAGGGCATCACATGCACATTTGGGTCTGGAGAGATGAGACAGATTGGCCACCATTTTCAAAACTGACTGACTAGTGTGTTTGGGTGCAGTAATTTTTGGATACCCAATTTGAGACAAATTCAAGGGGCCTGATTTTTTGCACCCACTTTCAGGAAGTACCCAAAATAACTAGTAACTTTAGTAAATATTGGCCAAAATTTTGTAGCAGAAACTACTACAGAGAAGCATTAAAAGATTACCTTGGGAAAAAATACCCAGTGTTTATCCAAGTCTTCCGCAAGTGAACGTGCAGCACAGGAGAAAGCAGGATCTTTCGTTCAGAAGTGAGTGAGTGTTTGTTCCTTGGCCAGCTCCTCAGCTGTATAAGTCCCTTGACTTCAATGGAGGTATGCCAATTTCCATCAGCAGCAGGATGGATACAAATGAATGTTTTAAAAAAAAAAGATTTATTTTATTTAAATCGGATTTTTTTGATAAAATGCTTTTTGATGAAAATACCTATCTAAAGATAGTTTTAATTAAGATACATTCTAGCTCAAAGATATCTCATCATGTACTAGGGATTATAAATTCTAATTCTATAGTATGAGACAATATATTCATGTAATGTTTAAGAAAAGTTTTGTAAATGAGTTCCAATAGTTCATGGATTAGGGACCCAATTTTTTGGGGTTCCAGGGGCTTCTGTATGGATTA
Organism: Chelydra serpentina; assembly: GCA_037349315.1. Classification (NCBI taxonomy): domain Eukaryota; kingdom Metazoa; phylum Chordata; order Testudines; family Chelydridae; genus Chelydra; species Chelydra serpentina. Next base: position 126,421,094 of record JBAIAC010000008.1, read on the forward strand.
TTTAGGTTCATCTTTCTATCTACCCAATGGGACTCAGTGCTCAGTCTAGAAGATACTATCAAAGATGCTTAGTTTTCCTGTTCTCAAACTGTGGATTTGTGTCTCCAGAGATAACATGCTTGTTAACAGCAAAAATGTTTTTAAATAAATAAATAATATATAGAGGTGAGAAATAGTTAAATAAACCAATTTAAATGTCTGTCTGGTGATGTTCTCCTCCTAACACAGCATGGCAAGACAATCCTCCAAATATTAATGATTAACCAGTTGAATTGGAGATAGTTCACCTCCCAATGACTTCATAAATATCTGCTTCAGTTACCTTTGGTAAATGAAATAACCAAGCAATCATTCATTTTCTGATATAGCTGTAAAACTAATCTGAAAAGTTTTCAAAATAAATCGCTTTAAAAATGTATAGTGTGTACCTTCTAATAATGAAACCTACATCTATCTCTGAGTTGTGAAGAATATGTATTAAGGTTATAACAACCAACAGGAATGCTCTTTTATGTAGAAATCCATGATTAAATTGGATCTTCCTGACTAGTGATTTAAATCAATTTGATTTAAATCAAATCCACCCTGATCAGCAGCAAATCTGGCCCAACATACCTGCAAAATGTTTTGCACACAGCAGCCAGGTGATCGGTTCCATCTGTGAAATGGAATAACTAACATGCATGGGTACATTTAATAGCTTTATAGGATGTTATGCAGATTTGTGGAGCCACATTTCCTTTTATTTGCACATGGCCAAATATTCCGCATAATTTTGTCCGGGATTCATGCACAGATTAACATGGCATTTAGCACATGTTCTTGTTTGAGATGTTAATCCATGTTCGAGACGTGTGTTTTCTCAAAGGAAAGCCAGAATTTGGCCCATGGAGTTTACTTCACTGCAGATTTAATCCTTTTTTTCTCATGCATTCAAAAGCTGATCTGTATTTCCTATGTCTCAGATTGGATCATCAGACTCAGGATGTCAGTGTTCGCTTTGATTTCTTTTAATTATATTTAATACACATTTTTAGTGAGTCATTCTTCTCCAATAAAATCTAGCAATCAGATTGGTTTATTATTTTGCATTGGTTTTCCTTCAGCACAGTACCTGCATGTGCTTAAGCCTCCATTGTAACAGCATGCAGTCACCGTGAATGGCTGAATGCACTACAGTACAAAACACAAATGCACCTTCTTTTCATTAGAAATACATTGTGACATCTTTGCATTTGTTATTTATAGTATAGAGATGTGTGACCAAGGTAAAGGGTTCACCATGTGCCCTCTTTGTGACAAGTCTTGTGACTACTGGAACCTCAGCACTGCATGTGCTACAGCACGCGCTAGCCACTTATTTGACAACCCTGCAACAGTCTTCTTCTCCATTTTCATGGCTCTCTGGGGTGAGTATGGTTTTGAATGTTAGCAATGTTATTAGATCTTTGGACTCATAATAGAAAAGAAAGCTGTGATGGTACAGTAGTTGAGCACTAATATTTTATTACGCTTGGGGCATTAGGGGATTAAATGTACTGCATGTGCCTTATGGAGCTAGCAAGCCCCCAAAGGCTAGTATGTGCTGGCTTTTGCTGAGGACTGGATTCCCTTCCCTTCCTGGCCACCCACTAGGATTGTGGTGAGAGGAATCCAAGCTTCTGTGTTCTGAATTCCCAGTAGTGTTTTAAGCTCTAGGAGCCTGAACAGAGTCCAGTCACTACCCCACTCTTGGGGGCCCTAGGCATACTCTCAGCATGCGAATGGCCTATCTGGCAACCCCTTCTGAATGTTGGAACTTGCTGTCCAGCCACCTGACCCCTGCTGGATACAGTGCTGACCCGTCAGACCCCCCCAGTGTTTAAACACACCCCTCTCATAGAATTCCACCCCAAAGGTGTGAAGCTTCTGGTTTACAGTTGAACTCTCTCAGGGGTCCTTTGCCCCGTGCCTTCCTGCCCCTGCAGCAGCCTCCCTCATCTTAATCTGGTGCAAGATGGCTCTCTTTTCCAGTTCTCCCCCCGCCGCCACCCATGAGTCCTTTTATAGACTTCTGCTGGGGCCACCTGCTTCTTTTGTTCTGCCTTTTGATAATTTTCCATTACTCCCAACCCCCTTTCCCTTCAGACAAGGGGAGGAAGTGTCTTCTCCCAGATAGAACAAACCTACTGTCCCAAGGTGTCTTACTTTGAAAAAATGATTGTTGAGTGCTGCTCATTTACTGGTGTGTCCCGGCAGAGACATAACATAACCCTGCTAATTCAGGTCGGATCCACATCCATATAGGCTTTCCATGACATGGTATGCATGATGTACAGTTTCATAAAATTATCTAAAATTCAGAAGTGGTAGAGACAGGACCCCCATTTCATGACACTGACCAAGGACTGGAGCTAGCTATGTTACTAGGGATTCCCTCTCACTGTGACAGCCTCTATGATCACTGGGCTGGGGGCTGGGTGTATATAAAAATGGGAAGAGGGAGCTATGGGCTGTGTGTGTTTTGTATATAATATATGTATATATATATACCTACAGACCAGGAGTCCCTCTGCCCATGCCCCCAGCCTGCCTAATACGGCTCCCAGTCTGCTCTGTCTTCACATCTTTTCTCCGTGGGGACCACATGGAGAGCACCTTCTGCAGGTTCCACAAGGCTTGGGAGACAGTACTGGGCTGGCTGTCAAGTGTCTCCTTCCACATGAAATGGGATTCATTTAAGCACAGAGCGCATTCCATGTGGGACAGTCTTCTCCATCACACTGTCAAAACTTTATGGGACTCATCCATCATTTCCCCCCAAATACCGTGTGACAATCACTGTGTATACACTAGATTTGTCCATAACAACAAAAATTCTCTGCCTATCCAAGGATCTCAAAGCGCATCATAGACACTAATGAATATTTTACAACTCTTCCTTACTTGCGTTGCTGTTGGCCCCTCCCAGGTCCTGGGCAACTGCATGCACTGTATTTTGCTTGCCTTGCTTCAAAGTCACTCACTAATGCTCTTATTTATTGTGAAAGCTGCAGATGTGGTTGTCTTTTAAAACAGTCTCTGGAGGGCATTGCTGTAAACTGAACTGTGAACTGTATCAGGAAAGCCTCCGTCTGAGTGTAGAACTTTGGCCAAGCAGCCGTATTAACCCGATATTGCCAATTTCAAGTGATCAAAGATCATTAGTCAGGCCCCATAAATCACGAGATTGGCTTTAAAATGATTACATTAAAAAAAATATTTTGGAGCCTTTAGGGAGCATTTTCAACTTTTTCTCAGCTAGAAGCTAGAAGCTTACTTAAAAAATGAGAGTCTCATGTGAACACATGACTTGAGGAGTTGGGGCTTTGAAAAACACACCAAGTATCATGAGGCTCACAGTAAAATTGTGAGAGTTGACAGCATTGTTAACCTGGTCCAGTTTGTGGCTCAGTAATAGCTCTAGAAATTACACTGTGTTGAGTGTTATGAAAACTGAGGTGTCATGGTTTATCTGCTGTTTTGGACTATATAATACACAGGCATGTAAATTTGCTACCTGTGTCTATCATAGTTTCACCATGAATATCTAGGTTGCAATGTGTCCAAACCACAGAGCAATGAATGCTCTCAACATTGGCAACCTGACAGAATAGATAGGCACAATCAGTGCCTGAATATGCCAGAAGATGATGCCAATAGGCTGGGAGGAAGAGTTAGATGAGAAAACTGGAGTAAAATGAGCTCAACACTCTGGGGTTGTATGCCCATTCCAGTGCACTTTCAGCAATTACGTCAAGTGAACTCCTGCATGGTTCCACGTGGTGACACTTTCTATGGAGATGAACATAAGGGCATCCCTCTCTGACATGCCAGAGTACAATCCGGACTAATGAGTAGCTATGTCAACCCTGCCTTGTAACCTGGGGTGTCCTTTATAATGCCTTGTTGCTGGAGCCTGCAGCCTCGACTGCTCCCAAATAGCTTCCAGCACATAAATCAATCCCAGCTGTGCTTCTGTGTGTGCGACTCAGCCAGCCAGCTACACCTTGGCTCTTACCAGCCTTGGTTATGCTGCCGTGTGACCCCAACACACCCCCAGTTCCAAATTTCCCACCAGAAATGTCTGTCTAGGGCCCTACCAAATTCACGGCCATAAAAAACGCATCATGGACCGTGAAATCTGGTCTCCCCCTGTGAAATTTGGTCTTTTGTGTACTTTTACCCTATACTAGACAGATTTCATGGGGAGGAGACCAGTGTTTCTCAAATTGGGAGTCCTGCCACAAAGGAGTTGCAGAGGAGTTGCAAGGTTATTTTAGGGGGGTTGCATTATTGCCACCCTTACTTCTGCACAGCCTTCAGAGCTGGGTGGCTGGAGAGTGGTGGCTGCTGACTGAGGGCCCAGCACTGCAGGCAGCAGTAAGCATGGCAATACCATCCCATGCCATCCTTAGTCTGCACTGGTGCTGGGGTTGGCTCTGCCTTCAGAGCTGGGCTCCCGGCCAGCAGCCGCTGCTCTCCAGCTGACCAGCTCTGAAGGCAGCGCTGTTGCCTGCAGCAGTGCAAAAGTAAGGCTAGCAGTACCACAACCCCACCCTACAATAACTTGTGACCCCTCCCCCCCCCCACAACTCCTTTTTGGGTCAGGACCCCTACAATTACAATACCATGACATTTCAGGTGTACATAGCTGACATCATGACATTTAAGATTTTTAAAATCCTATGGCCATGAAATTCACCAAAATGGACCGTGAATTTGGTAGGGCCCTATGTATGTCCTGTGCTGCCCAGCCCTCTTCTGGACAGTGCAGATATATTGAGTCCATTATTCCTTTAAGGGAATAATACACAGACAACTTGTTTTCCTAAATGGAGTTATGCAGGCATTTCAGCTTGAACACACTGGATTAGGTAATATAATAAACCAAGTTTACTCACTGCAGAAAGATATATTTTGAGTGAGTATAAATAATGAGGCATAAAAGTCAGAAATGGTTACAAGAAAAATAAAGACAAACCGCTTACTGGTATCCACTTAAAAAGCTATCTTAGTAGCAAAAGCAAACTTTTCACCATATGCTCCAGCAGATTACTGATCAAACTCTCACAGGTCAGAACCCTCCCTCCAGAGTCCAGTGGCTGCTTCCTTTGTCTCCTCAGGTGCAGTGAATGTGATAGGCAGGGAGAAAGAGAAGGGTGCCTTGGGGTGTTTGTTCTTTATATAGTCTGAGATCCCCTTTTGAAAAACATTTCCAGCTGAGAAACAGGAGACACAGAGTCTATGTGGAAGGTTGTTCCCAGCTGGTTTTTTCACCTGTTTGAACTTCCTTTGTCTTCCTTTCCTGCTTGATGACTCTGTTTGCTGCTTAAATGCAAATTAAGCAGAGCACAGGTCCTTTTGTTTAAGACAAACCAGTTTCCCAACTTCTGTTTGGTCATGGCTGTGGGGTTTGGAACATGTGTTAATAACACCTTACAGAGGAACATTATAACTTCACATTATATGCCACACATATTTTACCAGGGCAATACTGACCAGCAAATAATCAGTTTCCAAATGATACCGTTGTATAAAGATTATTACAATAGTACAGACAGTGTGAATACAGGGGTCTATTTTGTCACACCCTCCACATTTATCATTAAAATTCCACTGTGTGGTAATTGTTGGCTTTTAATTCTGGCTATTGTGTGTAATGATAATGTATGAATGACGTACTGTCTCAGATAGATACAAGATAGAACAATCATGGAGTAGGTCCTCAAGGAATCCATTTTGAAGCACTTGGAGGAGAGGAAGGTGATCAGGAACAGTCAACATGGATTCACCAAGGGCAAGTCATGCCTGACCAACCTGATCGCCTTCTATGATGAGATAACTGGCTCTGTGGATATGGGGAAAGTGGTGGATGTGACATATCTTGACTTTAGCAAAGCTTTTGATACGGTCTCCCACAATATTCTTGCCAGCAAGTTAAAAAAGTATGGATTGGATAAATGGACTATAAGGTGGATAGAAAGCTGGTTAGATCATTGGAATCAATGGGTAGTGATCAATGGCTCGATATCTAGTTGGAAGCCCGTATCAAGCGGAGTGTCCCAGGTGGTCAGTCCTGGGGCCCATTTTGTTCAACATCTTCATTAATGATCTGGATGGATTGCACCCTTAGCAAGTTTGCAGATGACACTAAGCTGGGGGGAAAGGTAGATACGCTGGAGGGTAGGGATAGGGTCCAGAATGATCTAGACAAATTGGAGGATTGGGCCAAAAGAAATCTGATGAGGTTCAACAAGAACAAGTGCAGAGTCCTGTACTTAGGAATGAAAGAATTCCATGCACTGATACAGGCTGGAGAGTGACTGGCTAAGTGGCAGTTCTTCAGAAAAGGATCTGGAGATTACAGTGGATGAGAAGCTGGATATGAGTCAACAATGTGCCCTTGTTGCCAAGAAGGCTAACGGCATATTGGACTGCATTATTAGGAGTGTTGCCAGCAGATTGAAGGAAGTGATTATTCCTCTCTATTTGGCACTGGTGAGGCCACATCTGGAGTATTGCATCCAGTTTGGGGCCCCCCGCTACAGAAAGGATGTGGACAAATTGAAGAGAGTCCAGTGGAGAGCAACAACAATGATTAGGGGGCTGGGGCACATGACTTATGAGGAGAGGCTGAGGGAACTGGTCTTATTTAGTCCGCAGAAGAAAAGAGTGAGGGGGGATTTGATAACAGCCTTCAACTACCTGAAGGGGGGTTCCAGAGAGGATGGAGCTCAGCTGTTCTCAGTGGTGGCAGATGACAGAGCAAGAAGCAATGGTCTCAAGTTGCAGTGAGGGAGGTCTAGGTTGGATATTAGGAGAAACTATTTCACTAAGAGGGTGGTGAAGCACAGAAATGGGTTACCTAGGAAGGTGGTGGAATCTCCATCCTTAGAGATTTTTAAGGCTGGGCTTGGCAAAGCCATAGCTGGGATGATTTAGTTGGGATTGGTCCTTCTTTGAGAAAGGGGTTGGACTAGATGACCTCCTGAGGTCTCTTCCAACCCTCCTCTTCTATGATTCTATAATTCTAAGTGTGCTCCTAAGAGAATCTTGCTTGAAAAATGAAATCCTTACATCTATACAAATGATAATTTCCAGTGCAATTCTATTCACAACAATTTCCCCTAAGCATCGACATGATGGTTTGTGAAGTATACTGTTGACATATGCCGTGTCTGCATTTTCAGAAATGAGATGAAATGACTGAAGTTTGTAGTGAAATAGAAAAGAACAAACAGTTCCTTATGTACTGGTTTAAAAAGACACTTAAGGATAATAAAATCTTTTCTGAGCCATATCCTGTCGTTAAAAAAAAAGTTTCCCACAGACTGGAAAATTCTTTGTGCTGGGACTGATAACTGAGCTTGTCAGTGCAAGAAAATACTCCCATCAGCATCTGCAAAGCAAAACCAAGTACCCTATGTTAACCCTGCCCTGCTTGCATATTGAGCATTACATTACACCATGTTATTGCTGCCCTGCCAGTAGCAGAACACATTCCTTCTATCTAGCATTCAGTTTGCTGACTGACAGCTCTACTGTTCTTTGCATACCTGAAACCAGCTTCTCTTACAGTGTCTTGAATAAACATTGCTTGAATCACTTTTTGTAAGATGTAGTGATGGGGAAACTGTCATGCATTATTACTCACTACTAATATGCTTAAAAAGGGAACAATATGGTATTTATGCTCTGCTGAGCTGGCTTCATTTCATGGTGAGGGCTGTGCAGAAGAATCTTCCTTTTATCCTTTCAGCCTTCTCCCTTCTTGAGAAAGGTGGAGAGAGTTGTTACGGTTAATATCATGAAAGGAAGTATGCTCCTGTTACTTGATGGGACACCTCATTAAATATCTTCATGAACCCAACGACCCCATTTACCAATGCCCCGTATTCACTGAGAATTTACAGCAAAAAAGAGAATCGCACCTGGCTAATTGTGCTTATAGCCATTGATGTTCTGAGATGTCAAGTTTCCGCTCGCAGTTAAGCAATTTCAGAGGAAGAAGGAGAGTTGAACATAATTGAACAAGTTTTCAGCTGATGTAAAACAGTGTGGCTTCCGCAATTTACATTATTCTAATTTACACCATTGCTGTATCTAACCCAACCAGTTAAAGTAGGTTAATGCTACCATTTTCATCCCCTTGAACTAAACAAGGAAAGAAGGCACAAATCCACCTACAAAATCAACGTGGTTTTTTTTTCTATAGTTATTCCAGAAAGTCCTTTAAACCCCCAGAGCATGTTAAACATTGTTTTTATTTGCACTGTGTTCTCCATAAGGGATGAGTAAAAATAACAATTTTTTGAATATCTGGGCTTAAGTTATGTGTCCGATCAGTCACATGTTTAAAATATTCTGTTGTCTGCCAGTTCTTCCAGAGCAGCCCGCAGTAACTTTTAGATTCCTATAAGGTGAGCGACTTATGCAGAGAATATGATATGCACTGTCCCCTACAGGTCAGATTTTTCAAAAGAGCAGAACATCCACAATCCGGGCCAGATTTTCAAAACAGCTCATTACTTTGGGTACCAGACTCTTTTGAAAATCTGGTCACTCATTTCAGTGCCTAAATGGGAGCTGAGATATTTTGAAAAATCTGGCCTTAACTGCAAATGTTGCACATTTGAAAATTTTGCTCTGAGTTCTTGAAAATCTGGTTCCAGAGCATGCTTTTTACTCTGGTTTTATGACTATTCCATCTGTCAGATGTGTACTTTTTATATTTGTTTGACTAGAGTGCAACTCCCTGTATCAGAATTTGTTAATAGAATAATTCTGGCATCAGGCTGAATTATCTCTTCAGCAATGGAGTTCATTGAAGGGAAACAGCTGTGAAGAAGATTTCTTCCTTCCTCCCCGTATTTCACAGGATCTATCAGAGAGAACATTTTGAATTAGAAACTCCATGCTTGGCTTGGCAGCAATGAGATCTTGAGCCATCTCTGAAGTTCTGTTGTCTACATAGACACTGAAGTCACCCATCACTAAAAGCCTGGGTGGGCCCAGTGTAAGGTCAGATTAAAATTCAGTCAGATCATCTATATTCAGTCAGATCATCTATGTAGTCTGAAGTTATGTGGTTCATCATGGGCACCAGAACGCTTCCCAATTTTACCTTGTTCTGGCACTTACATCAAAGGCGACCGCTGTCAAAAGAATCTGGATCTAATTCCCCATTGCTTTGCACCTTGTACAATTATCTGCATCTGTGCAGGGCGAATGCGTAGGGACAGAGGCGACATGTAACCTTGGCACAATTGAAAGGTTCTGTGGGGGACACCTGATGGCCCCAAGTGTTGCCTCTGCCAGCACCCCCTGTAACTTGATATGTGTGTAGACAACATACACTATCATCTACCTTCTCCTCCTCCTGCTCTCTGCCCTGTGACTGCCAAGCCCCTCAGAACTTTCAGGCATCCCTCCCTGCCTGAACTATCCCGAATCAATTTAGCAAGTTTTCAAAACAAGACCAACAAAAGGCCCAACACTGGGCCAGCTGGGATGCACAATCCCCCATGTGCCATCAGGATGGCACCAGGGTGGGATGGTGCTTGGGCTGGATTGTCTCAGATAAGAAGAAATTGGAGAATTATCAGTCACTTTTTCTTGGAGGGGGGAATATCACACCCCCAAATCACCTTCTCCTTGATGTGCACATTGGAGGCCATAGCAAGGTCCACACCTCATTTCCCACTCGCCCCCTGCCTCAGCCTGCTCCCCGCACTCACCCCCCGGGGCTCTTGGACTGAATAGGGCTCCACTTGAGCTGCCTGGTGCTGAACACCATGTCGCAGCTCCTCTTCCCGATCTTGAAGATGCCCCACTGGCTCACCTCAGCGGGAGGTCTGCAGAGCAGGCAGCGAGAAGCGCTGGGACTGCAGTAGCAGGAAAGGAGAAGCAGCCCCATGTAGCGGGTGTGGGAGCTCAGCCTGCAGCCAGCCCGCTGCTGCTTCCTCCCTTCCCATGCTGCACAAACACACAGTGAGTGCTGCCACCGAGAGGGGCGGCACTGCCTCCTCACTGATGAACATCCTGATGATAGGTGGCCTGAGAAATCTGGGGGGGCGGCACGTGACCCCACTTGACACCCCCCACGCGTTGCCTCTGCATAGTGGGAGTAAAGTACTACTCTGATCTAATAATTTTTGGACACCCACTTTGCACAGATGGACATGACTACACAACGTACACTCCAGTGGAGAATATCAGAGGGGTCGCCGTGTCAGTCTGGATCTACAAGAGTCTTGTAGCACCTTATAGACTAACAGATATAGTGGAACATAAGCTTTCATGGGCGAAGACCCACTTCATCAGACGCATGTAGAGAATGAGGCCCTCAGGTTTTGGATTGGGGTACCTACTGCTTCTGAACTTAGATGTAAGTAGGTCAAAAGCAATAGGAAACCAGGCTGTCAAGAGGAAGCAAAAATGATGGGAAGAAGGGCAGAAGAGTCTAAACATGAGAAGAGGGGAAGCAGCACAGCATATACCACCTAGTGTCAAGGAAAAGGGAAAGAAAGGCAGGAGATGGAATTTGTGTCCTACCACTTATGGGAAAATCACTCTAGGTATGGTGACACTGCAATGATACACCTGCGGCTGGCCTGTGTCAACTGACTTGGCCCAGGTCTACACTAACCCCCCCTTTCGAACTAAGGTACGCAACTTCAGCTACGTGAATAACGTAGCTGAAGTCGAAGTACCTTAGTTCGAATGAAAAAGCACTTACCCGGGGTCCACACGCGGCGCGCAGGCTCCCCCGTCGACTCCGCCTACTCCGTTCGTCGAGCTGGATTACCAGCGTCGACGACGGAGCACTTCCTGGTTCGATTTATCGCGTCTTGACAAGACGCGATAAATCGAACCCAGAACATCGATCGCACGCCTCCGACCGGACGCGTAAGTATAGACGTACCCTTGGACTCGCAGCAGTGGAGCTGTAAAATTGTGGTGCCAATGTTTGGGCTCAGGCTGGAGCCTGAGCTCTGGGAGCCCACAAAGAGGGAGGGACCCAGAGTCTGAGCCTGAATGATTACACTGCAGTTAAATAGCCCCACGACCCAAGCCCCATGAGTCCAAGTCAGCTGCCATGGGCCAGCCACGGATGTTTCATTGCAGTGTAGACATACCCTCTGAGTCTAACACCTCACATGGCTGGTTTAAACGGAGCAAAAATGCTCAACTATACCACTGTTAGGCATGCCAGAATAAAAGGCATCCTCAGTACCCACATGATGTGCCCCACAACGATTGCTGAAGTTTTCACGTTACCTATAGGTACTTAGGGTTTTTTCTGTAGTAGCCTATTTCTAACTTTGTCCTCTATTTCTGATTGACTGGGAATAGTTACAAATCCTTTATCTGGGAAGTTGTGGCTGAGTATTCAGATTTGGATTTTGTCTCCCTATATTTTGAGTCCATAAACTGTAGAATGGCACAAGATACATTGAGAGAGATGGTCTTGTGGGAAAAAGCAGATCTGGATTCAGTTCCTGGTTCCGAAATAGAATTCCTTAGTGCCTTTGGGAAAGCTCCTTAAACTCTGTTCCCAATCAGTAAAATCAGGCTAATACGTTCTTTCTCCCACCTGTAGTCTGTCATCTCTGTTTAGATTGGGCTAATTTCAGTTGTTAGGCTTCATGTGCGGGTGCTGGGTGGTGTTGGCGGCCTCTGATATACAGGAGGTCAGACTAGATGATCTGGTGATCCCTTCTTGCCTTAAACTCTATGAAATTGTAAGCTCTTTCAGGTAGGAACTATTTCTTGCTCTGTGTTTGTACATCACCTATCACATTGGATTCCTCACAGAACTTGGGCCTGTAGATAAAACTGAAATGCAAAGAGTACATAATAATAATAATAATTAATAATTAATAATACCTTGAGTTTACAGCTTAAATCTAACTGTGTTTTGTTGTTTTGTTGAAGCTACCATGTTTCTTGAACAATGGAAGCGTTTACAGATGAGACTAGGTTACTTCTGGGATCTCACTGGCTTAGAGGAGGAAGAAGTAAGTTTCTTTTCTACATATTTATCACTGCATTCCTTAAAATGTACAGTAGTAATTAGATAGGTGGTTTCTTAATATATACGTAACTTAAATTGTGCCTCCATGCATTATCTCTGGGTTGTTGTTTTTTTCAAAATGATTGTAAATGATCTTATTTTGAATATCAAGATATCGTTAAAGAAATTATTGCATGTTAATTACTGTGTTCAGGTTTATTTTTAATAATTAAGGCAGAAGAAGATTATATCATAAAATTAACAGCAGTTCATTCTTAATTTAAAATTTCCATATTCATTTATACGGTGTCTAATGGTAGAATGATGACAGATCCCTCCTTTTAGTATATTTCATTCAGTTGCTGCTTTATTATGGCTAACACAAATGCCGAGTGTAGAGTATTGTAACATATCAGAGTAGCATACCTAATCTCTGCATCTTGGTCTGGACTGCCTGATTGAAACCAGGGATGGAAAATTCTGAGCTGAAAGTTCTGAGCTGTTGGACTGGTGACACTTGCTGCTGAGGCAGTAGGGCATGTATCCACCACAGCCCTGAATTTGCTTTCTACTGCAAATACTGTATGTGAAGAATAGAGCTGGTTGGAAATCTGTCTCCCCCATAGAAAAAGTTTATGCAAATGAAAAAATATGTATTTTTGTCAAAATTTTGAATGGACCATTTTGACTTTTGTTTTTATGCATTGCAGGTGAAAACTGAATTTTTTTAGCCAAAAACTGCCCAAACTACCTGACTGGAGAGTATCATCCATAATGCATTGCAGTCTCCCCTCTGGTTGAACTAGCATGATATGATAATAGTACCTCATAGGAGATGTAGTCCAACTGCAGAGCCCAGCCCATAAAGGAAAATGGGGGCAGCTGGTATCCAAACTACAACTCCCATGAGGCACTGTAGCAGATGTAGGGGACACAGATTAATGTTGAACAGACATTTTTGGGTTTTGGTTTTCTGATGAAAAATTGAAATTCTTCAAAGACTGTAGATGCTGTCCACAAAAATGTTTGTTTGCTCACAAAGCCAATTTTGACACTCCTTTTATGACCAGCTCTAATGTAGTGTTGTCTTCTGCAGCGGCAGTGCTCATTTTGATGAAATGTCCTCTTTGATTCTTTCCTTGGTTTGAAAAATCTTTTTGGCAATCCCTGCTTCCTTTTTGTTGGGGTATGCTGTGGGCTTCACTTAGGGTTTAGCAGGCCTAGTGGGCAGCCACAGCTCAACGCTCCCTAAAGTCCTGGGATGGCCTTGAGAGATAATCTGAGTGCCTGGCTGCTGAGTTATAGTCTGTCACTTTTCAGCAATCCCTGGGTTCTCCCGGTCAGACAAAGGGAAGGGTAGGGGGACCCAGGCCCTCCCTCTTCACCAGGACGCAAACCAGGGTCCAAGGGGGAAGGAGTGAGGAGTGTCTCAGTCGCCTGTAGCTGATCCCCCAGACCAACCTCCCCTGGGACACTTCCTACCTCCCCTGTTGTCTCCTCCCTTTGGGGCATGACCCTGCAGATTCCTCTGTCTCAAAAGCTACTAATTGGCTTCCTTGCTGCAGACAACCTCTTCCTTCTCCCCCTGCTTGATTGGCAGAGTCCCCTTTTAAGCAAGCATTTGGAGCATGCGCTGCAGCTGCTGAGTGGTGGGGCCTTTTTAGCTTCTACTCCATCACGCCTTTAGACTTAGTGAGGAGTTGGTAAGCCCCATCTCAGGGTATGATACAAAATAATTGATTTACCTAGTTTAATTCCAAGAACAAAACAATAACAACAACAACAACAAAACATGGAGAAGAGTCTCTTCAATGACTTCAGCTTCTGTCAATATGCTGCTGCTTTCCCATAAATACAAATTGTCCCTTGCTGCAGTACAATATTTCTAGTGGAGGAAAAAAGCGGTGGAGTCTGCTTTTGTTACTAATCATATATTCGTATCCATAACAATGTATGTTGAGACTTCAACGTGCCACGTCAGCCTTTGTCCTTGCAGTTTTTTTAGTTTATTTCTTTGTGTGTATGTGTGCATTCCTTTTCCAGAATGTCTCAGATTCAACCCATCAGGCTTCAAGCAGCGCCCTGAGTTGACCGGAAAATAACACGATCACAATTACTATTTGTGATGAACCACAGTGTTTCTGAATGCAAATTCTGCTTGCAGATGTTGCCTCAAGTCATCATGGCTTATGGAGAGCTCATCATGCTTTAGTTAGCATCTCTCAAAACGGCCTGTAATTTGGATTGACTCACCCTGGTAGGCCTTGAGGATGAAGTCCTGGAAAGTGGCAGAACTGAGTGAAGTTTCTTGCTGATACTTGGGACTGTACACTGGAATTTTCTGTTTCAGTGCAGGCTTTACCGAGTAAGCCCCATAGCATGGTTCCTACACAATCAAAATGCCTTTTCAAGGTCCCTATGCACCAGAGTCAGAGGGCCACCCTGAAGTTTCAAAATCCTCTGACTCCTGGTATAAATTCTCTCCAGCTCTCAGTTCCAGCATGGTGGTCAAAGTGACACTCTTTCCTACAAGCACAGGTCAAGGCCTACACTTGGAGAGGAGCACACCTCACCATTGTGTAACCATCTCACTATTGTGTATACCCGAGAATGCTCTCAACACCTGTTGGACCTTCCTGAGGCTTCCACTCACTCAACTCTCCTGTTTCCATTCTTCTTAGGTCAAAGCAGTGCTTAATTTGTGCCAGGGCTTGCCAGGCCTGAGCCCCGGCACCTCTGGGCTTGGCAGTTCATAGCTCCAGCACCTCTGGTCTTGCTGTGTCAGTTATGAATATAAAAAAATTTCGTGAGCCCCGGCACTTAATTGCTTGAACTCTGGCACCTCTTTCATTACAAATTAAGTACTGAGTCAAAGCCCAGGACATAGGCACAGTATGATCATCTCTATGGTCTAGTGAATGCCTTTCACCACATGGATTTTTCATGGACCACATGCTTTGACTAGTCAAGGAAGCCTCTCAATCACAAGCCTGATGGGAGGTCCCAGCAATATGAGCATGGATGTACAGGAACTCTGGCTCCAGCCATTGGCGTTGTTGTCACACTTGTCACTGCTAGTTGCTTTGAGATATTCAGCATTATTGGTGCTTTGATCCTCAAAGGAGGTACTTCTGGGCCTTTAATTCTCCAGATGGATTCACAACCCAAACCAGCATGAAAACAAAGGAGGCAGGAGATTTACCTGACAGTGCTACTAAGAAGGGATCATAATCTGAGGAGTTCCTTAAGATCTCTTGAATGTTTCCTGGACCTTTCCCGGAATGAAGATTACAGAACTACTGACTCTTCTCCAGAGGATATCATTTTCCACTTCTTTGTGAAAAGGATGTTCAGACCATCCTTTCACACCAAGAACACTACGGCAGACTTTAGAGCTGCTTTTACAAATCTGCTACATGATTCTGGCTGAGGGGGTGAGAGAGAGGTGTTTCACACCTTTGTTCTATTCCAGCTACCTCTAAAATGGCAGAGCACAAATATCTCACACATAAGACACAACTGGAGCTTTCTTTCATCCTTCTGTTAGATTGGAGATTGAACCTGATATTTCTAATGCCAAAACTTCAAAAACCTCACTGTTCACTGTTTGATTACTGTGGACCAAATTCAGCCCTTGTGTAATTTGATTGAAATCAATGCAATTACTCCAGAGGTGAAATTAGCCCTGTAGCTCTAAAACATGAGATCCAACTGGTAAGAAGGTTTACCTGTCTTTAGTGCTAGTCAGCCACACTAAGAACGACAAGTCCTAAGGTTAGGGTTAGGGAAAAAAATTCCAAAGAATGACTGCAGGGTAGCTGTTTATTTTCTTCAAAAAAGAAATTCTTAGTCTACCTACGTCTGTTAGGATTTTGGAGATTAAAGTGTACTAGCATGTAGCAGCGAGAGCAACTACTTTACGTTGAACTGAGTGGAGAAGCTGCTTCCCTTTGGAGCCTATATGCCTGACTTGGGTCACCTGAGTGGGTCATTCCCTGCGAATTAGCTACACCCTGGTTGAATGGTGTGGGGCCTATCACAAGACCAGCCTGTAATTGCCTCTCGTGACTCATCAGACCCTCTGGCTCAGGGATGAATCAGCAGGCATAAGCAGGCTCAGGTTCAGAGATAACTCAGGGTTAGGCAGGCTCAGGCTCAGAAGTATCGCACCCAGTAATCTCAACTGCAGTGTCCTGTCCACATGGCTCAATATGTGACTGGTAATGCTTGAACTGGAACTATCCTGCGTTAACATTTGTGACCAACTAAGACACCATCCTTGTCCACTTGGTTGAACTCAGGTTGGACAGGAAATCATCCAAACCCTGCAGGACTGATCAGTGACTGTATAATTTATGTTGGCATTCAAACAAGGCAGAAGGGTGTTCTGCCCTAGTGGCAGCTGAAATGATAATTCTGTAAAACACGTTGTAGAAACCAGAGCTTCTGAGTGTATAGGCAGATTTAGCATCCCTGCACTAATGGATGTCCTACACTTCACCATACAATGTATGGATGCCAACTAAACTTATTGGTAGAGAGTTATGGGATACTTGGGGAGTCTGTTGCCTCTATGGGAACCCAGAGTGAAGGACAGTTACAGAAGACTGTGTAGGGATTTTAGATACCAAAGGCTTGTGTGTCAAGGCAGACAATTCCATGGAGAACTCCAAAGCTTTCTCAGGTGGAGTCTGTCCTACGCTGTGAATGCTGTCTGTCATTTGCTGTGAATGCAGCTGAAAACATCTCCATCTGTAGGCCATTTTGCAAGGTTTGGGTTCATGGGGTTTCTGAATATCCACACAGATTCATTGCTTCTCCAGAACTGGAACCTGTGGGACTTGTGGAATTACATGAATTTGATTTGCTCGTGAGACCTGTCCAGGTTTAACTCAAAATAAATTTTGTTTGCAGCCTCTTGACGTTCACGGATATCCAGAAAGAGTGCAAATTTTAAAAAAGTCACCAAAAGTCTTTTGAAGGAACATGTTTGAACAACAAGTTTGAAGGAGCAATGATTGATTAACAAATGCACGTTGAGCTTGAAACAGTGCTGATATTCAGTATGTTGAAAGTGAAGCAAAATGTTTTGCATAGTTCTAAAGACTATGCTCAGCTGCCCTGAGTTAGTGGGGAGGTGGCCGATACTTAGTGGGTAGCCCAGTTCTCTCATTTAATACTGGAGGATGATATTTGGTGTCAGCTCATCACAGAACTATACACTGGAGGATGGGAGGAGATCATTTGACTTCTGCTAGACTCTCAGATAGTCTAGAAGGAATTACTTTGTAAGGGGGACAGAAAGTACATCTTTGTGTATTGGGTCAGATATACGTCCACAGACCAGAGACTCCTTCCTGCTTCTCCTGTGCAGTATGTCTGATATCTACCAGAAGAACATACAACTGTCTGGGAGAGGATTATTTTGCTACTTGTTAGAGCACAAGACTGAGAGCCAGGACAGCTCCTGGCTCCTGGCTCTGCTACAGACTTGAGCAAGCCACTTAACTTCCCTGAATCTCAGTTTCTGTCAGGAAAACAACAATCAAAGCCATGACAGTTGAGAGATACAGGATGAGGGTTACACTGAAGTGTATATTTTTGTTCTGCCTCACTGGGCCTTTGATTTTCTGTGAAATTATGTTTCTTTAGACACACCGCGCCAGATTAATCTATGGTGCAACGTCTCTGACTTCACTAGAGTTACACCAGAGATAAATGTAGTCTTTTTTTTTTTTTTAAGTATCTTGGCAATAAAAGCCTGAGAAAGAAGTCTCTGCAAGGCCTGGATGTTGAGCTGCAGTTGGCAACTGTACAAATTTACAGAAGGTTTGTACTGTTTGTACACCCAAAGTCCACAAACATAATAGATAGTATTGGGCACTGGATGAAAATTATTGATAATTGGCTTGAAAAAATATAACCTTGAAAAAGGAAGTAAAAACCTTGAAAATAATAAATCAATACAGGAAAGGCCATATTTTAAAGGTATTTAGGTGCCTAGCTCCCACTGAAATTTAAGTGTTTAAATACCTTTCAGAATCTGGCCCTAAACTCATATGTAACTCTGAAAGGTGTCATTAATATCCAAGTTAGTACAGGCCTGTCAAACAGTTTTCAGCTGTGTTATGTAATAATCAATAAAGCAAGTAAGAGGACAAAGCTAGAGAAACATTTTTCTTAAACCCCACAATCTGGTGGTATAGAAATTCACTTAACATGGAAGAAAAACAAAGAATGCTTTAGCCTAGCAAATCAGTGGGTTATTTTTCATCTTCCAAAATACCTTCAGCACTGTCTATTTAACGGAGGCTGTCTTTAATGCAACAAAAGTATACTTGTTCCCAAAATGAAGGTGGATTTTGCCATGCCAGAGAACAAGTAAAACAAATACATGTTGGTCAGTAACTCCTGTATTTTCAAAGTGACTTGTGGGTAGATAGCTGAAGGCCTCTTTTAAAGATACTGGGAATTAAGGCTACAATCTTTCACAAATCTTTGAAAATGTCCACCTAGGGATATGAGTTTCCAAGGCACAATATCTGCTGCTTCTTTTTTTGGTTCTGGGAACGAGACAGACTTTACTATGCAAACAGTCCTAGTTAAGGTTATTTTCAGCCTGAGGGCTGGAAACATCCTTTTTAAAAATGGAAGCTTCGAATCAGGAGCAGAATTCTACAGAATGGGGTGAATTCACAGCAAATGCCATAGTAACTGAATTGCCTAAACATGGATCCCTGATTTTAGTTCAAACTATATGTTTTTGCCTTGTCTAAGTCAGGCTGATTCCTCAGAGGAGTGAAACTATTTGACTATCTTTGTTGAAAACAACATTTTTAGTCACAATTGAAAGTTAAGATCCTACCCTATCCTTTATGTCAAATAAAGTTCCCTGCCTTTCTTTGGCACTGCTTCTGTGAACTTTCTATCCCACCACGTAGGAGTTTCTCCTCATCTTGCCTTTCAATAGCTTGTTTAGGATGTTTGATTTTCCTTCAGAGAAGTCTTCAGCTTTTCCCCTCAAAAATGGACTGTGGTTAGAGAGTCCACACGTAGGACAGGTCAGAATTGGTTGATGAACAACAAGCAGGCTTGATGGGTGTTTGAAGCCTGGGAAATAAGTGATCTGCTCACAGATTTCTTTTTCATTTCCTCTTTGTTCTTCCATGGAAGCTTAACTCAATATTTTCTGGCCTGGTTTTTACAATTTGCTGCATTCGATGTTTTCAAGTAACACCCAACTGTGCAAATTTTAGGTAGCAACAGAGAGAATTCTTTTTGTGTGTGTCAGGTGTTGAGAGTTTGCTAGTAGAAAAGCAAGTATACGACAAACTTATCCTCTTTTGGCATAAAACCATGCACAATGAGAACAAGGGGCACCAAAGTAACTCAGTCACTCATCTACTGCAGTGTCACTGGGGACCAGTGTCCGTCAAGGAGAGATGTGAGGCCACAATTCCATACACTGGCTGCAATCTGGCTCTTACAGTATCACTGCTGCTAAGGTTTCTCTCTCCCAGTGACTGTCTGTGTTTTGAATTATTTTTCCCGGATGGATTAGCTTACATTTTTCCCATGCTGAATTTCACTTTGTTATTTTCTGCGCATGTTTCTAACTTCTCTAGGTCCCCTTTTATTATTTTTCTATCTTCCTTGGAGTTCACAGCTCCTCCCAATTTATCATCTGTGAAACATCTGCACATATAATTATCTTGCCGTTAACCCCTTCCTGCAGCCCATTAATAAAGTTATTTAATTAATCTGAATCCAACCTTGATTCCTGCTGTACGCCATCTAGACAAGTTGCTCCAACTGGATACTTTGCCCTTTAATGTTACGTTTAATCATGTTATGTTTAAATTAAGGAGGTCCTGATTTTATTAGGGCAGTTGGGAAAGGAAATCTGAAAAACACTTTTTCATTTGGGCCTTAGGCAAAACTATCTTATACTAGCTATTGCTTCTTTTATAAACTGAATTTAAAGGCACACTTTAAACATGTTTTCACTTGTAGGCTAGAGAAACCAAGGAATGTGATATCTCATTTATTAGTCAGGAAAGACATATGATTGACCATTTTTCCATGTCAAATTAGTTTCTGGGGCTGCTGGCCTGCAGAAGTGTCAAAGGCTGCTAGTGCCATAGGTGCTGGAAGTAGGGGTGCTGCTGCACCCCCTGGCTTGAAGTGGTTTCCATCATATACAGGGTTTACAGTTTGGTTCAATGGATATCAGCACCTCCACTATGTAAATTGTTCCAGTGCCCTTGGTTGATGCAGCAGTAATTCCTAACTCCACACTAGCTTTCTCCCTACTACAACCATCTAACCTGCTCTCCTTTCCTTTTCCTTATTTCTTTTCCATCACGGGTGGCTCTTGGCTTGTCCATGGGGTGACTTGCCTAAAGTCTTCAGATCATAGAATCATAGAATCTCAGGGTTGGAAGGGACCTCAGGAGGTCATCTAGTCCAACCCCCTGCTCAAAGCAGGACCAACCCCAACTAGATCATCCCAGCCAGGGCTTTGTCAAGCCTGACCTTAAAAACCTCTAAGGAAGGAGATTCCACCACCTCCCTAGGTAACCCATTCCAGTGCTTCACCACCCTACTAGTGAAAATGTTTTTCCTAATATCCAACCTAGACCTCCCCCTCTGCAACTTGAGACCATTACTCCTTGTTCTGTCATCTTCTACCACTGAGAACAGTCTAGATCCATCCTCTTTGGAACCCCCTTTTAGGTAGTTGAAAGCAGCTATCAAATCCCCCCTCACTCTTCTCTTCTGCAGGCTAAACAATCCTAATTCCCTCAGCCTCTCCTCATAAGTCATGTGCTCCAGCCCCCTAATCATTTCATTCAGATGGATTTGTTCTCCTCTAGTTATTCTTGGCTCTTGGCTGCTACTCCAGATGAGTGTTTAAGTGCAAGTGGAAATCAAACAGGCTCCATGCATACATTTGTTTCAGAGGCACTTACATAATCTCTGCCTCGCAAAAAGCCCCATGAGTTTTTGTTCTCATGTCTCCTGGAGTTTAGAGAGAGAGGCTCATGTCCCCTCACTTCCGTTGGTAACATAAATGAACATTGACAACAGAAGCCACCCCATTGAGATGAATGGGAGGAGTTTACATCTTCCATAGTTATTGTTTCAGGCTCTGGCTGCCATAAATTCAACACATCATTGCTGTGCATGTGGTTCATATTCGGAAAGTTTTCTTTGCAACTGTAGGGACTAGAACTTTTTAAAATGTAAAATGTGCTATATGATTACCGTAGCAGTGCCACCCTTTGAGCCCCACCCAGATCTTCCATTGGGCCACATTCCAAAAGTCAGCACACTGAAATTGGCCAGTGCATATGAGTTAAGAATGATTTTTTCCTAATGGGACAGATTCTGCCACCTCTATTCATGATGGGCCTGATTCTCCTTTATTTTCAGGCATAAAAGGGTCTTAAAGTTGGCATAATTTGTATTTATACCCACTTTAAGACCCCTTTATACTGCTAGAGTGGTGTGTAATTCTCTACGATTTCTCCCATTAAGACCTATAGGAGTATTCCTGAATGTAACATACTTCTCAACAAGAGTAAGGGTATTGGATTCTGATGCTCTGCAAATAATAGTTTGTGATGTCATTTAAGTCAATGGCTAGGGTGACCATATTTCCCAAAGGGAAAATGGGACACTGCGTGGGGCTAGCCCAAGCCTTCCCCCGCCCCTGTGTGGGGCTGACCCAAGATGCTCACCCAAGCACCCCCAAGGCTCCCCCACAGGGAGCTGGCCCGAGCTCCCCTTCACACACAGCTCTGGGGCTGGCATCACTGCTCACCCGAGCTCTCTCTCCCCCCCTGCGCAGGGCTGGCATTGCCGCTTGCCACCCCCCCACTCCTTCACACCCCACTTTTTTTTTACAAAGTGGGGAAAACTGATCAAGTTGTCAAGAGCAAACAGGACAAATGCCTGTTTTTGCCCCAAAAAAGTCAGGACGGCCTTTTTAAGGGTTAAAAAATGGACTGTCCAAGCCAAAACGGGACATATGGTCACCCTATCAATGGCAGCCAATGTTGACTGCACTAGTTTTGCATATAAAATTAAATAGACATGTATGTACTCCTAATGTTGGTTTTGTGTGGGTGGGGAACCACTTTATTTATGTAGTTTCACATGGTGCTTTTATTTTTCTTTGTACAACAACAATACAGTGATCTATACATGACTCTTTCTCATGTGCACATGGCATTACATGAATAATATAAGGTCACCATAAATTTATGCCAATAAAAACTTTATTCCACACCACACCTCTATAGAATATGTGATGATGTGGTGTAGGATAACATTTTACTCGTGTGAGTTTGGGATGACCTCACCTTATTCACAGGTAACCGTATGTGTGTGAGAGAGTGTGTGTATTCTGTATTTATACATCTTCAAGCTAGATGAAAAATTGGAGCAATACATTTGACAAATTTCACTACTTTTACTTTTTGTGAATTGTCCTTTAATAGACCATTGTAATAAGGTGTTCGGGAGGCTTGGGGGCGGGGGAGGAGGGGGGCTGTGTCCTAGTCTTCAAAGTGCCTCATTTCCAGTCTTCTTCCCCCCAAAAGGGGATGTAGAGATGCCTACCTCTGCCCCTAGGCAGGAAGCGTCATGGTCTTGGCCCGCCTCGGGGCCTAGCTCTCAAGTGGGGTGAGTAGGGGGACCTAGCCCACCCTCTCCATTGGTTCCTAGCCCAGGGCCCTGTGAGAAGCAACACCAGCTGAGTCCACCACACAGAGGATCCAAGTCTGCTTCCCTGGCCACTTCCTGCCTACCATCTTAGGACTGCTGCTTTCGATATGCATTCACCTGATAAGCCAGGGTACTTTAAGATCATGCATATAATATAATGAATATTAGATACTTCTACAAATGTCATAATTAGCCTTTATCCATATGATGTCCCATGTCAAAAATACAATGTCTTCTGATTTGCCAGGACTAGAAACAAATGCCTTATCACAATGGGAATGGGGATTCCTAGCTCCCCAGAGGTAGAAAGCCTCCTTTTCACACCTATGGTTAGCAAGATAGGTGCTATAATATTTGTAATAGACTATTAACGTAGCATTCACTAAGATTGCCCTACTCATTGGGGGAATTACTGCAGGGGTGGGAGAGTGTCTGTTGAATACTTCTGCCCATCTGTATCAGTGGTAACTTTAATTACAGTAGAAATAATTTGAAACAAAATATTCCATACCATAGTTCTCAGGACTCCTGTGGGTGTTTCATTTCAAAACCTAAGATTCCAGCTACTAACCTGTGACTATCAACATGTGCTGGATTTGAATTAATGACCAAGATATATAGGTCATATAGCCTATGAACAATTACCCAAGTAGTTCAGTCCACTGCAGTGACAGTACTTATGAACAGCATGTTTCATTTTACCTCATGGGATGCCCTTATCAGAATCTTCTAATTCAGTGGTTCTCAACCAAGGGTCCAGGCCCCCCTGGGGATCTGTGAGCTGGTTTCAGGGGGGCTGCCAAACATGGCTGGTGTTAGACTCGCTAGGGCCCAGGGCAGAAAGCTGAAGCCCCATCATGCAGGACTGCAGCCCGGGGTCCTGAGCTCCAACACCTGGGGCTGAAGCTGAAGCCTGAGCAACCTAGTTTCATGGTGCCCCTTGTGGCATGGGCCCCTGGGCAATTGCCTTGCTTCCTACCCCTTAATGCCAGTCATAGCTTTTATATGGAGAAAAACTATTGTTGTGGTACAGGTGGGCCATGGAGTTTTTATAGCATGTTTGGGAGGCCTCAGAAAGAAAAAGGTTGAGAATCCGTGTTGTAATTTAAGCCCATGTTTTTTAAAACCAGCCTCTCAACTCTCACCTCTAAAAAAACTGTGGGTGCAGTGTTGTGGGAGCAGACAATGGCATGTAGGCATCCAACTGCTTGAATGGTAAACTAGAAGTAAAAATGCAATAATTTGAAGCTGCAAATATATATAGGTACAAAATGGGCTGCCTAGTTGAGAGGCCTTTAAAAATGTCCTATAATATGTACATGAGCCCTTTATTTTGTTTTGACTTTCACTTTAGATTAGTGTTTGCTTTGGAATGAGTTTGGTAGGTAATTCCTTCCTGTTCCCACAGTGGCTTCTATTTTCTACCCTTCCGTTTATGCTGTTAGCGATATGCAACATGAGGTTGTTATTCAAGTTGGTTTTTTGTTTCTTCTGCAAATCAAATTTAATTACAGTAGAACTCTGGACTAGAAAGACTGTAGGCCTTATTCTCATGGTCCCTTTATATCATCCTGGCAGTGTAAAAGGCCCTTGAAGTTGATTGAAATTCCACTGACAAATAAGGCATAGCAAAAATGAGAATCTTGCCCCAAACTTTTATTTCCACATCAGCATTCCAAGAAATATAGGTGTTTGAGGCTCATCCTTCATTTGTAATAATGAAATTTCTCACAGTGCAGAGCAGCTGGGTTTTTCTTCCTGTTGTTCCAAGTTTCCATCTTCATTTGGGCGGCAGCTGGGTCTTCAGAGTTCCCATTTGTGGAAATCCCTCCCTACAGGTGTCTGTCACACTTTCTGTCTGCTTGTATTCAAGGCTTTGGTGTAAGGCCTTTCAGTTCATGCCCAGCATTTCCTTGACCATTTAAACTTCCCCTCCTTATTGCCTCTTTTTATGGAATGATATGTGTGTCTTTCTCGTTTTTAGTTGATGGTATCACTGGTCTGTTGTTCTGGGACTGTTTTAATTTATTTGTTTCTGTTCAGTGTCCCAGATGTGTTTATGGTGGGTGCTTTATACAATTTTTAATAGATCTCTTCCCAAAGCAAGGAGAAATTTAAGAAGAATTCTGTTGCCTCTATACTTCCTTCTCTCTAGTAGGGTGATTATCTGTGTGCCTTTGATCTGTACAAAGGTTATTTCTTATTCTCATCTGTAGCATATAGTGGAT
Organism: Chelydra serpentina; assembly: GCA_037349315.1. Lineage (NCBI taxonomy): Eukaryota > Metazoa > Chordata > Testudines > Chelydridae > Chelydra > Chelydra serpentina. Next base: position 126,446,090 of record JBAIAC010000008.1, read on the forward strand.
AGCTCTTTACTCTATATTTGGGGCAAACCTCGGAGCCCTTTTTCAGGGAAAACTCCCACTGACGTCAATGAGAGTTTCGCCTGAGTAAGGACTCCAGGATTTGGCTCTTTGTTTTCAGGATGGGAATTCTCATTTTCCACTCTGAGCATTCATTTGGCCTCAGAGTACCTTGGCTCACATGGTTTTCAATAAGTGTCTGGCAGCTGTATTGGCCCACCTCCAGCATCATGGGATTCATATTTATCCCTACATGGACATTTGGCCTTCCTCAAGTCATCAGAACTATTTCTAGCTTATTGTCTTACCTCTACAAGTCTTCCCACTTTCAGACGGAGAAGTTGATTCTGAATCACACTAGTTTTACAGTGGTGTAACTCCGCTGACTTCAGTGGAGTTATTCCATCTTTACATCAGAGTAAATGTGATCAGAATCAGGCTCACAGCTCTAAATGCATGGTATGCATTGTTCGATGTAAAAGGCTTGTAAAAAATATATATACATATACACTTATTCCAGAAGGTCTTAAGGTCCATGCTATCAGGGATAAGGCAGCTTTGAAAGATTGTATACAGATGTATCAGATTTCCAGTCCAGGTGTGGAATGCAGATGCAGAGACACTGAAAAGTTTAACTTGAACTACAAATGGTTTAATAGCAAAAATACATATGACATTTATTAGCAAAATAATGTACAAAAGAACAATTATTATTGGGGTTCAAGCCAGTCTCTGGAATTCAGTCTTAACTTTAGCATATATATACACTCATGCTCAATGTCATCAGGATAAAGGGTGGCTTATTTCCTGGGGATCATCCGGACCAGTAAGGGGTTGTGTCATTGCCTGCCTTGTAACCTTGGGGTGCCTTAAATGCTATGCTTCTATGGCTCAGATTCCGGACACCCATAGCCTGCCCACAATCACTAAGTCTCATCCTGGCTTCCACCAGCCTTGTGACTCCTTGCAATTGGAGGGTGACTCTAACAGCCCTTCCAGTCCTCCTGAGTCTCCCCAAATCCATCCTTCCCGCGTTCTTAACTACCAGACACTCAGACTCTCTTCCCTTCTGGTTTGTCAGCCCCTTAAATACCAGTTCACTTTGGCACACACATGCCACACAGTTTTCACAACAGTGACCTGCCTGGGGTAAAAATAGACAAAAGGTTTATTTAATAGAAAAGCCACAGATTCAAAGATGGAATTGTAGGGGAAAGCAAAAATATACAAGTTAAACAGTAAATAAACATAAAGACGCAACCTTAGGCTTTACAGTTCTGTATTAGATAAAATCACTTTTCTAATACAAGTTACCTATTGCCTTTGAACAGTTTCCCAGTATACACCTAACTCTGATGATGCTGCAGAGGGATCCAGCGTTTCATGGACAATTTACTGCCTAGAGACTTTCCCTCATTTTCTGGATGCCTTTCACTTCAAACCCCTTCTATTTAAAAAGGGTTTGCAGGGTCTTTTCTTCAGTCACTATTGATATTCAAAGTGGAGAAATCTCCAGTTGTCTCAATGCCTTTTCATTAACTTAAATGGCCCATCATTGACTTTTCCTGGGTTGTGCTATGGATTGTTACCGGACGGTTTTGTGTAAACACCTGGCTTGGGAGATGCTTCTCCCTGACTGATCACTCACTGTCCTGCTGTGAGGTAGAGCTGAAGTTTTTAAGCACAGTTCTCTCTATATATGCACAAATACATAAATTCATAACCATAGCTTGTATACCTCTCTCATAATAATTAAGTTAAGAACGTTACACACTTTCAGAAAAGACCTTACTCCACATACTTTTATAGCTCAGTAACATTGTATACAATCAGTAAATACAGCTGCTTAGTCTTTGGAGTTCAAAACCTGTTCTCCCTTTGGGGTGTCTGGACCCTGACTGTTACCATGGGCAAGTAGGATTTTGTGAGCAGGCTGGTAAAAATTTGTTTTAACAATTTTACAAGGCTTAATGGCATTGCTAGGGGCACTGTACCCCCTAAAATGGGCATAACTGGATAGAACACGCAAATTGTCAGAGGGGATGCTGTTGTGGAGAATGCACACTGCACTTTTTAGCAGTAAATATTGGTATGTTTTTCTTTTTAAAGTGTTGTGCTTGTGCACCTTCCCTCTAGCATCAAAGAAGGTGTTTAGCCTGACGTTGCCCTAGGCAAGAGTAATGCCTCTAGCACCCAGCACTCAGACCCTACACTTTTGCATCCACTGCACTGTGTTGCTGGTGGTAAAAGCCAGTACTTATCTCTAAAGTATAAGCTAGTATATTTTAAAAGGGTCTAACTTCTAAAGGATCCAACCAGCTCTCAACTTCTTTGATCTGCACCCCACAAAATAGTTTAAATTTTCAAATCCCACAATCCCTTGCCAGCCACAAAAGATTGTGGAATGATTTTGAGGCCATTTTGTGTGTCAGGAGCCAAATATGATTGAGAGTTACTGGTCTAGATTACGCTATTGTCAAAGTTTGCTTATATACTATAGTGTGAATTACTCAACATGTACAGAATGTTGTTTCTTTTACAGTACACAGCTTTATGGAAAATATTTGTAATATGTGTTTCTCCCTTTTCACCATCAAAAATGCATCAAGGAACATATAAAGATTTGACTAACTTTTCCATTTAGATAAATCTATTAGTGTTTGATCTCAATTCATTGGGGCTGTGTACTAATCTTGTTTCATGGTTGAACAACTGATGAGGAACTATGTCTTGATGTATTTATGGTGCTTTTATATTCTGCAAATAATCAGCTTTTAAAACCTTTCGCCACAGCCATGATTTTGTTTTGATTTGTTTCAGGAACATCCCAGACCAGAATATGAAACCAAAGTGCGACAGAAAAAACTCAAAAATGAAACTAATAAAAAGGATAATATAGAGGAGGTAAGACACATGGATTTACTTCCGCTTGTCATTTGAATTTGGTTTGTATTTTGTGAACATTTTTGTGTCTGTCTCAGTTTGGCTCTGCTGATCAGTTTGCAGAATGGTCTCTTCTGTGCTGTTTGCCTCTGATTCAGTCTCAGATGGTACCTTTCCGATGGCTTAGTCCTGTGCATCGCTGCAGCACTACTGAATGTTTTTAGGGTCATCATTGTGCTAGCCCTGTGTGAGGCATCCTGCCTTAGAGGGTGGAGAATGTGTAGTGCAGGATCCACAGAGGGAGGTGGTGACTGATCATGATCAGTGATGGAATCAATGATCAGGAGTTTGCAACTGTTCCAGAAGGTGAATTGTCCTGCAGTGGGGCACTCCCACAGCATATGTATGAATTTACCACTCTGCCCTTTCAGTGTTTGTTTGCTGAGCCCATTCCTCACCATACAAGGAAGGCTTACTTCGATACTTTATATTACAGCTAATGTAAAAGAAAGGGGGAGGCGGAGGGAGGACAATATGTTCATTTTTTTCCTCTTTTTTGAAATTTAAAATAAAAACCAGAAAGAAATTTCACAAAAAAATCAACAGTTTTCCTATTTTAAAAACTGAAATAAAAAAACCCCCAACCAGCTCTACTTTGTGCCTATTCCAAACTGGATTATTGTGATGAACTCTTTTGGGGCAATACTTGACTACCACTCAGAAATTTCAGATAGGGCTTAATCCGGCAAAATACCCATTGAATTACAGTGGTGCAGGTTCAGGCATCTATGGCAGTATTCAGAGGCCCGTGTCCTTAGCAGTCTGACATGGAGCATATTACACACCCAGACTGGGTTCCCACTTGTTTCCTGGTACACTCCAAGATATCGCGTATGATCTACAAAGTCTTGTGTGTCGTCTTCACTGCAACAGTTAGCTCGAGTTAGTACACTTGAGTTACTGGCTTAAGTGAGAACAACCACACTTCAAAACAACACTGAGGCCTGGTCTACACTGTGGGGAGGGGCGGATCGATCGGAGTTACGCAATTTCAGCTACGTGAATAATATAGCTGAAGTCGACGTACTTAGATCTACTTACCACCGTGTCTTCACTGCGGAAAGTTGACGTCTGATGCTCTCCCGTCGACTTCTCCTGCACCTCTTGCCCTGGTGGAGTACCGGAGTCGACGGGAGAGCGCTCGGCAGTCAATTTATCACCTCTAGACTAGAAGCGATAAATCGACCCCCCCGCTGGATCGATCGCTGCCCATCGATCCAATGTGTAATGTAGACAAGCCCTAAATTACACAGATTGATTTGATTAGCGGCACAGTGTGATTGGATTAGCTGCTGATGAGTTATTGTAACTCGCGTTGTTGCATTCCCACCACATGACTAGCTGGAGGTTCAGGATCACTTGAGTTTCAACCCATCCCCCTGATACCCTAGCTAGCTTGAGCTTAAAGCACCAGTTAACTTGAGATAGAAATGTTTGTGTGTGGATGGGATTCAGACTAGGGGTAACATTCAAATTACAACTGGAGCTAACTGGGCTGTGAAGACACACCCTGCGGGTATGTCTACTCTGCAGTTGGGAGTGTGTTTGCCAGCATGGGCAGACAGACACACATTAGCTCTGCTTGCGTTAGCGCGCTAAAAGTAGCAGTGTAGCTGGGATAGAATGGGCAGTGGCTCGGGCTAGCCACCTGGGCACAAACCCTGCCTGTCCTCCTGGGTATGTACTCGGGCAGTCAGCCTGAGCCACCCCCCACAGCTACATGGCTACTTTTAATGTGCTAGGTCAAACAGAGCTAGCGCCTGTCTGCCTATCTGCGCTGGAAAGCATGCTCCCAACAGCAGTGTACATGTACTCTTAACAACTGCCTCTTTTCCCATATATGACCTAGTCAATTGAGATCAGTTTGGACTTTCAAACTGACAAAACTGTCACTTGTGTGGCTGGGGATAAGGAATTCTCAGTGGAGGGCTTTGACTATGGAATCTGCTAACCCATTGATCTGACACAGCCAGAGTTTTTTGACCTGGAGGAAATGCTCACTCGGCTGTTTACCCAGGTTGTTTCTTTGTTTCTTTGTTTTTTTGAGTGGTGGTTTGGGAAATTTTGGTTTGCCTGGGTAGCTATTCCATTTGTGTTGGGTAACATTGGCAGGCTGACATACTGTGTCACTGGTCTTACTGTAAATGCATCTAGAGAGTTGCAATAGCAGCATCCTATACATGGAAAAAATAAATAAATGTGTAACTTTTACCATTATGAAGTGTGGTTAGCTTTCTCTGGCTGTTTCAGACCTGAAAGCAAGTGCTCATTCCCATTCCCCTCTTGTAAAAGTCTGATTGAGGTCTATTTCCCAGGCATTCATAAATCCCTGAAGACTCCCTGCATTAGAATTGGCTAAATGTAGCTTATATTGTGTATGCCACATGTTACAACTAAGTCAAGGTATTCGGAAACATGTCCAATCTTGAGATTGAAGGAACCTCTTTACCCTGTTTATATGCAGAAAAGAAACAGTGCATGAACTGGAGATAACTCTAGAATTCAGGCCTCGCCAAATCAATTTGATGTTGCAGCATATGAAGGAACTTAACTACCCCCTTTCTCCTGTAGATCATCATTGAGTTCTTGTAGTGTAGCCAATGAATCATCCAGTCAGATAAAATTTACTGCCACCTAGTGGGCTTGATCCAACAACCATTGAAGTCAGTGAAGAGATTCCCAATGACTTTAATGGGTGTTGGAGCTGGCCCAATGTGAACAGGGAGTTTTGCCAGACAGGAGCTCAGACACAGAGGATGGGGAGCTTTTCCATTAGGCACTGAGCAGTTTTCTGGGCATCCCTAGTGAGGGATTAAACACTATAATAGGTAAATAAAGGAACTGATATGGACCTCTCTTGTTTAAAGTAACTGAAAATTGGGAACAAGAGAGTGAGTGATACTGCACAAGTTACATTTTTGTTGTGGCTAGGATGAGCAAGGTAGTTAGCCAGCGTAAATGGGGAATGGCTAGCCCCCCAGCATCAAAGGCAGAAATAAAATCATTGTAAAAGAAAATGAAGTATAATCAGACTATAAATCAGAGTCTGAGAAACTACTTAAAGAGCCAGCAGCACACAAATGGGAAGAATTAATTGGAAATCCCATCTAAAGACATGTGTTTATATATCATCATCCGGCTGTGTGCCTTTACCTCCTGAGGCCAGTCAAGTCAACTTGTTGCTTGGCCATGGTTTCATTGGGACAAACAAAGCCGAGTGTGCCCTTTTCTTTAGTGACAGTCGCACTCTGCTGGGGACGTCAGTGTCTCTGTAGCTTGGTGCTTTGCCCATTCAGTAAGGTTTCGACCCTGCAAGGTGCTGATTGCTTCTGGAGAGGTGCTGAGCACCTTTATTTTCCAGGGACTGTGAGAGCATTTGTGCCACTGTCACGCTGTCTGGTGTGGCTCATGACTGAGAGTGCCAGCCTGAGGTCAGACTCTCAAAAAGCAGGGCAGACACACCCCATACTGGTTGTATGTACTATAATTAGATTTCACCAACCTGGTAACAAGTGTGAGCTCCCAAAGTACTACAATAGTCTTATAATGAAGTCACAGATGTTTTGGATGCTCCAGGCTATCTTGCCTTCCAGGTAAGATGGACTATGTGATAAATGGTCACTTACACCAAAAATCAGAACATACGCAGGCTGCTTCCAGTCGCAAGAGACCAGTCACTTACCCCAGATCAGTTTGTACCTTAGATCTCACACCAAAGACAATGCTAGAGGCCAATCCTTTAATAAACTAACTAAAGGTTTATTCACTAGGAAAAATAAATGAGAGTTTATTTGCAGGTTAAAGTTAACAAGCATGTATACACAAATGAGTTCCAGTCTGTGATTCAAAAGGTGACAGAGTTGAATCGATCAATTCAAAGTGTCTTTCAGGACTAACCCAGACAAACAGTTTCTCCTTGTCAGGGATTTTTATCCCCCTCCATTCCAGATACCAACATTGATGGGATGAGTTCATCTATAGGTTTCCCCTTCCTGAAGGGAGTTAGGAATGCAGTCAATAGGACCTCTTTTCTCTGGTGCTGCACAATACCTTATTTGCCTTCAATGGGCCATATTGAGTGTGTTACCTTAATTAATGCTTCTTTTCCCATTTGGTGAGTTACACAATTACAGAAGTTTGCAGTGCAAACACTCACTATCACTTTATACCATGAGCTATAGAGGTTATAAGTGAGATCAATACATGCAGCATCCTACAAGCATTTTATAAAGTCTAAACGCTAAACACATTCTTATCCACTTAACATCTAATATCTATTTTGATAACGCTAGCACACAGGTAAGCATTTGTAAATGTTTAGTGAGGCTGGGGCCTTGGCATGAGCTGGCACCTGGTCTGCCAGCATCACAGCTTCCTTGAGTGAGCAGCCCCTAAATGTATAAACCTCCACATGTCCATACATAGGTAGAGGTCCTGTTTCCCCTCCTGTCAGTGCATGACATCTGTTTACATTGCTGGGTGCAGATGTTTACAGAATCTAGTCAAAGCAAATCCTAGTCATTTTCTAGATTTCATAACATGATATGTGGACTGATATATGATCATGGATTTTCTTCCTCATACATTAAGAGAATAGTTCCTGCACTAAATCAAGCATGCATAGATGTCTCTTCAGTATGTTGTTCTGTTTCCTTTGTTATAGCTGTGACATACCGAGAGTACAATCCAGACTAATGAGTAGCAGTGTCTCCCTGCCTTCTAACACGGGGTGCCCTTTACACTGCTTTGCAGCTATAGCCTTCAATCCCAGACTGCTCAGAAACAGCCTTCAGCATGTCATTCCCAGCTATGTCTATGTGTGTGTTGCAGCCAGCCACACATTGGCTCTTACCAGCCTTTTTTATACTGCGGGGTGACCCCAACACACTCCCAGTCTTAGATTTCCCCCCATAAATGTATGTACTGTACTGCCCAGCCCTCTCCAGGACAATACAAGCTTATATAAACTCCACCATTTAATTGACAGAAATAACATGCACATGTCCTGTTACCCCAAATGGAGTTTTCCAGGCACTTCAATTCAAACACACTGGATTTGATAAAACTATACAAGAAGTTGATTAACTACAGAGAGAGAGATTTTAAATGAGTACAAGTAATGAGGCATAAAAGTCAGAAATTGTTATAAGTAAAATAAAGATAAAACACAACTAGGGTCTAACTTAACAAACTATGTTAAATTCAAAGCAAAGTTTTCTCACCACATGCTTTAGCAGATTACTGGCCAAATGTTTAGGTCAGGACCCCTCTCCTAGTCCAACCCTGTTTTCTCTGTCCTTCAGGCACTGTGGATGCGGTAGGCAGAAAGAAAGAGAGGGGTGCTCTTGGGGTGTCTCCCCTTCCTTTTTATAGTCCTCTCTCCACTTTGAGGAGCATCTCCAGCTGGGAGTATAGTGACAGGCAGTCTATATGGAGGGAACTCCATGCTGTTTCTTTGCTAAGATTTATATATTTTGCCCACGCCCCCTTTCCTGCCAAAGAATGTCCATTTAGCAGGTAATGGCCCATTGACCTTGTTTACACCTTGCTACGGCATCAGGTTGTTTCTGAGGACCTGGTTTGGCCACTCCCCAGACTTGAAACATGTGTTAGTACCACCATACAGAGATATCTTATAACTCTTTGTACAATGTTGCCACACACATGTTACCGGGACAATAATGACCAGCATATTATGAGTTTTCAAATTATACCTCACAAGGCATACTTTGTACAAAGATTATTATAATAGTGTGCAAGGGGTGGATACAGGGGTACAGTCTGTCACAATGTAATAGGGTTTCCCACTCAGACAGATATGATACTGGTTTGCACAGACAGAGTCACCCTCTCAGTTTATGCCCTTTTGCCATTGCTTAGTAAATATTCACACGTATTCTGACTCCCTGATGTGTGCTGTTATGAACTGCCCTTCCTCCTAGAGCAATTCAGTTCAGTTTGAGAGAGACCAGGTGAATGTTAACCATTTATTGTGTAACCCTTCTGCCAGTCAGAGTCGGCAGCAACAAGGGCCGGGTTCCGTATCTAGGGGTTCCATTCCAATAACACAATGCAAAAAACCGGCTCGAGCCCCCACCCAGTGACCTGGGACAAATATATATCACCCCCCCTGGGCGCCTCTAAGAGGCAGTACTTCCCCTCTCGCAAGCACAGAGTCTGAGTGTAGAAAAACCTTTTAATGACAGAGAGAAACAATGCGGCCTTTTGCTGGGGAAACACCACATCTAGGATTTGTAAACCAAACTGTGAGCAATGACCCACCCCAGCAAATTGGCCATGTCCTTTCCCTTTGGTTCTTGAGTCCATCAACCCCAAAAATCACCCAAAGTCCCAAAAGTCCAACAACCCAAAAGTCCAAACCCAGAGTTCAAAAGTTCATCTGCAGAGTGTTACACCCCCTCCAGTCTGGGTAGAAATGGGGAGGGGAGAGGTAAGGGGCACCTTACGTGGCTCGAAGCTGACTGCCCCGTCCCTTCATGGTGCTTCGCTTGGCTCTGCTCTGCTCCGCCAGCCATCCCACGAGTCACTCCGTTCAGCCGTCCCGCAAGCCGCGCCGCCAGCAGCTCCACTCCGTCAGCCGTCCTGCAAGCCGCTCCGGCTGTCCCGCCAACTGCTCCGCTCCGCCAGCAGCTCCGCTCCGTCAGCCGGCCTGCAAGCCGCTCCGGCTGTCCCGCCAACTGCTCCGCTCCGCCAGCAGCTCCGCTCCGTCAGCCGGCCTGCAAGCCGCTCCGGCTGTCCCGCCAACTGCTCCGCTCCGCCAGCAGCTCCGCTCCGTCAGCCGGCCTGCAAGCCGCTCCGGCTGTCCCGCCAACTGTCCCGCTCCGCCAGCAGCTCCGCTCCGCCAGTCGCTCAGCAATAGATCTTCTGGCTCCCCCACTACTTAACACAGTGCTCAGTGATTTCAGCTCATAACAATTTCAGCTTGTAGTTAGGGGAGCCTTCGTGCTCATTTGCACACTTAGTCCAGAGTAATTCCAACTCAGCAGCCTGTGAATAGACTCCTAAGGAACTCAAAATTAGCTCTGATATTCCACAGTGGAGAGAGAGAAGGAGGTGCAATTGACTTTTAGGACCCTCAGAAGAGGCCCATGCCACCAGATACAAATACCTGTCCCCAACCTCTCTCAATTCACTGGGTTTTGGAATCCATGTCCCTCGCCTAGCAAGTGCTGCTTAGCTAAGGGCGAGTCCCTTCCTCATAACAAAAGCCCACTGTCCTTGATTCACATAATCAGGGTAACAACACTTTAGTCTTCCTGCCCCAATAACAGAGAAACTGGGGCTCCCACAGCAGTCAAGGTGACCATTTGGGCAAGCGGTCCATCATGCTTTGCAGGGTGGGTGTGTCCATGCAAACAAGATTAGCCCCTGACATCCCTTTCCACAACTCACCACCAGATGTCAGGGTAGAGCTCATCCTGACTCTGCTTACATCCTCCCCCCAGCCGAGAATTTGTCGTCCCGACAAATCGCACTCCCTTTATACCAACTCATTGGTTTCCTCCAAAGGGCCTCAGAAAACCCACTTCAGCTGTCACAAATCTGTGCGCTAAATGTATTGGCTCCTCGCTAATCACCCCAGGTGCATCATAGGTTAACCGTTTTACTGGTCTTATTACCCTGTCCCTTCTGTGGAGAGTCTCTGTGGCAGGGGTAGGAGGGACATCTTCTTGAGTGACGGATGGAGAGGTTTCCTTTGAGGATCCCTCGGCTACTGGCATAGGCCCCTGCATCTCTGGTTCCGACAGCGGAAGGTCCAACGGGTCTAGGGCCCCCTCCACTTGGATGTCCTCACTGTCCAATAACCTGTGTGCATCATCAAAGGGGGGTCCCATCGGCGGCACAGGGGCGCCAGTAACGGGCCTAAATACCTCCGCCATGGGGCTTAGGGCTGAAGAGGGGGAGCTCTCTATTGGCTCAGCTGATCGAGACTGAAATCTTGTCTTCATTCCAGGATACACCAGGGTTGTGTCTTCCTCCTCGGCCTCACTCTCTGACATGCTGAATAGGGGTAGGTTAGCTTCAGAGGGCCCGTTGTCCGTGTTGGATGGCGGCTGTGGCCTGGCACTTCTGTTCTGCCCGGCTGCCCTGTCATGGCCCATCTCATAAGGGGTGCCAACCAACTCCCCCACAGGGAGCAAGAGATTTCTGTGCACCGTCTTTATTTGCCCTGGACCCTCTTCAGGTTTGATCTTGTAGACCGGCAGGTCTCCCAGCTTCTCCATCACCAGGTAAGGTATTGCTTTCCATCTGTCAGCTATCTTGTGTTTGCCAGCAATACCCAAATTTCGCAGCAGGACTCTGTCCCCTGGCTGGAGCTCCTGCAAACGTACCCTAGCATCATATCGATGTTTGTTGCGATCTGCGTTCTTCCGAGCCGCAGATGTAGCCAATTGATAAGCATCCCGCAGCTTTTCTCGTAGTCGGGCTACATATTGCTGATGAGTTTCGTAGCTATCTCCATCCTCTGATACACCAAAGCACAAGTCTATGGGTAATCTTGGTTCTCTCCCAAACATCAAGAGATATGGGGTGACTCCCGTAGCATCGTTCTTTGTGGCGTTGTAGGCATGCACCAGAAATGCGACATGCTGGCTCCAGGTTGCCTTCTGCTCTGGTCGCAAAGTCCCCAACATATCTAATAGTGTTCGGTTGAACCTCTCTGGCTGAGGATCACCTTGCGGGTGATAAGGCGTTGTCCTAGACTTTTTAATTCCCGCTATCCTCAGCACCTCCTTCAGAAGGTGACTCTCAAAGTCCCGCCCCTGATCCGAGTGTATCCGGGCTGGGAATCCATAAACTGAGAAATATTTCTCCCACAGTACTCGAGCGACAGTGATAGCCCTCTGATCACGTGTGGGATATGCCTGCGCATACCGCGTAAAATGGTCAGTCACTACTAGAATGTTTCCGACATTCCTCTTGTCTACTTCTAGAGACAAGAAATCAATGCATACTAGCTCCAAAGGTTTGGTGCTGGTGATATTCTTGAGATATGCAGCCCTTGTGGGCAGAGTTTTCCTTTGGACACATCGAGCGCATGTCTCACATTTCCTGCGAACATCTTCAGCCATCCGGGGCCAATAGAACCTACTACGAATAAGTTCCAGGGTTCTCTCCATCCCTAGATGTCCGAAATCATCATGCAGGGCCCTCATGGCCAGGGCTCTGTACTCTTTTGGCAGCACTAGCTGTGTTCGCTGCTTTTGTAAAGGGTCCATGGTCACTCGGTGTAGCACTCCCTGAATCAGTTTTAGTTTGGTCCATTCTCTCAATAGTAGTTTACCCTCTGGGCTAGGTGGAACAACCGCAGCTGGGCCTCGCCCCTCCCTTTTGGCAAGTAGTGTATCACGAATGTCAACATCTTGCAGCTGGGCTTCTTGCCAGTCAGCCTCACTGAGCATGGGCAATGGAGATTGGTCCAATGCTATGTAGTTCACCGAAGCAGAAGGCACGCTTTCAGGGGGCAGGCCCAGAGCTTCTGCAACACATCCCTGAAGGCTCCAATGGGCCTCTGGCTCTCGACGACTCACACTGCAAATAGCTCTCACTCCATCCATGGGTATCATAGAGACTTCTGGTGCCTTTGGACGTCTGGACAATGCATCTGCATCCACGTTGCTTCTCCCTGATCGGTATTGAATGCTGAAGTCATAGCTAGCCAAAGCGGCCACCCATCTCTGTCCGGTAGCATCCAGCTTGGCACTTGTTAACACGTAAGTCAGTGGGTTGTTGTCTGTCCACACCTGGAACTGAGCACCATACAAGTAGTCTCGGAATTTCTCAGTGATGGCCCATTTCAAGGCCAAGAACTCCAGCTTGTGAATGGGATAGCGAGTTTCACTGTCCGACAGTCCTCGGCTGGCAAAGGCTACAGGTTTACGTTTGCCTTCCACTTCCTGGTACAGTACTGCTCCCAGACCCTCCAAACTGGCATCAGTATGCAGGATAAACGGTTTGCTGGGGTCAGCAAAGACTAGGACCGGAGCATGAGTTAGGCAAGCAATGATTTCTTGAAATGCCCTCTCACACCTCTCATCCCACCGCGGCCCAAACGGTTCGAAGGGGCCATAGTGTCTCTGCACAGGAGGCTTTCGGGATCCTCCCTTGTTCTTGGTCTTAGATTTGGGTTTTCCAGACTGGTATCCCCTGGTAAGATCATTCAGAGGCTTTACAATCGTAGCATAGTTCTTCACAAATCTGCGGTAATAGCCACTAAATCCAAGAAAGGTCTTGAGTTCTCTGTAGTTACTGGGACGTGGCCAGGTAGTGAGTGCTTCTATTTTGCTGGGATCGGTACTCACACCCTCTTGGGACACGATGTGACCTACATACTTCACTGAGGTTTGGCAGAACTGGCATTTATCTATTGAGAGCTTCAAACCATAGTCCTCCAACCTATTGAGCACTTTAAGTAGTCTTTCTTCATGCTCCTCCAAGGTTCTTCCAAACACAATCAGGTCATCCAAATAAACTAACACTTGCAGTAAATTCATGTCTCCCACTACTTTCTCCATAAGACGTTGAAATGTGGCGGGTGCTCCTGAAATCCCCTGGGGCATGCGTTCGAACTGATAAAACCCTAATGGGCAGATGAAGGCTGTCTTCTCCTTATCTTCTTCTCCCAGGGGGATTTGGTAGTATCCACTCCGGAGATCCAACACAGAGAACCACTGGCTTCCCAGCAAGCAGTCTAAGGCATCTTGGACTCGAGGCATAGTGTACTGGTCAACCACAGAACGGTTGTTTAGGGTGCGGTAGTCAATACACATCCGGATTTTCCCATTCTTTTTACGGACCACCACAATGGGTGAGGCATATGGGCTGCGGGACTCTGTAATGATGCCATTTGCAGCCAGCTCTTGTAGATGACGTCGCACATCTTCCATCTCAGAGAGGGCAATCCTCCTAGATCTCTCCCTAAAAGGTCGAGAGTCATGTAGTCTGATGTTGTGCTCCACTCCTTTTGCACATCCCACATCCCACTCATGCAATGAGAACACTTTGGATCTTTCACAAAGTTTTTTCCTCAGGCGATCTTTCCACTCCTCGGACAATGGTGAGTCTCCAAAGTCAAACTTTGCTGGGTCTATAGCCGGAACTTGAGTTTCACCCCGGGGTTTTACAATTGACTCAGGCTCAAAGAGGTCTGCTATCTTCTGTCCTTGCTTCACAACAACATCACGACTTGTTTCATTAGCAATCAGTATAGTCACCTTTTCCTGAGCTTTAGCAGGTAAGGTTATGATTCCACTGGGGACCAGCACTCCTTCAGGGAGCTCTCCTTTCACCGACTGCTCTACCATCGCTAAGGCCCCATTACTGCCTTTCAGCCAGGTGCTCATGACAAGCACTTCTTGCTCTGTCCTGGCAGGCACTACTAAGGGGGTTGTGCCCGCGTACTTCAGTGATCCAATCGGTAGCTCAGATGTCTCTTTAGCGCTCTCAATTTTCCTATAGGCTTCAGCACAAAGCGTATGGATCATCAGGGTGTTCAGGTATTGGTCCCCAGCCCGTCGTCTGCAGTAATCCGCGAGTACCTTGAAGAGGCTGGAGTTGGTCCCTATCAGTGCAGACACATCAGAGGTCCCTTTAGGGTCAGGGCATATTAATGCAGCTGTGTCTATCGCTTCTCTTACCCCCGCAACCTCCTCTGGGAATTCCAGGTGCACTATGACATATCCTTGGTAGGGGTATTCATCCATGCTGAGGCCACATAGGCCAAGGCCAGTCAGTGGCTGTATAGGAAGGTGCCTAAGCATGTGTTGGTAGAATGACTGAAATATAATAGTCACTTGAGATCCAGTGTCAAGCACTGCTTTACATTCCGCCCCTTCAATCCTCACCATGACCTCTGCTCGAGGCCCTATGAGTCCTGTGGGGATCCCAGATGGACAGTCTTTTCTGTGGGAATCTTCAAATCCTGCAGGCCTGGGTGGTCCACGTCCCTGGACCCTCTGGCAGCTACCGGATCTCTCCCAACTGATCCTCAGCTTTCCATACACTAAGGAGGGATTTTCTTCATTCCGGCACCTAGCAGCACTGTGCCCCTCCTGACCGCATCGGTAGCAGAAAATTTGCCCTTTCCCCCTTCGCCTGGATGGGACGGGGGCTTTAAATGCTGACCTCTCCATTGCCCCAGTGTGAGGCTCCCTACCCCTGGAAGCCTTAGCTCGGGCAATGGTGCTTTGCAGCTCAGCTATCCGTTCCGTCAGGACCTGCATTTGTTGAGCAAGTTCTTCTCTGGTGCTCACCATCAATACACTGGCAGTTTGCAGTGGTGTTGTGCTGGCCGGCTCCAGTGTTTGGGCTTCCCAAAGCTCACTGGCAGCCTGCCTTTCTTCCTCCTCTCGGACCTCTTTTATTAGCTGGGAGTAACTTGGGGGATGTTCCCGTCGTTCTCTTAGCCGCAGATGAAGTAGAATCGGGTTCAGATACTGAGTTCCTCTTACAATTTGAGCCAGTCTGGTCTGATCCATCTGCTCAGCAGTCACTGCTCCCCTCATGACAGCTTTCTGAAGCAGTCTCTCCAGCCTCTGTATATAGGCTGAAGCCTTCTCGCCCTTTTGCTGTCGGGAATTAAGGAACTTGCAGTAGCTATCTTCAGGGCCCTCTACGCTCCCAAATGTGTGATCAAGAGCCTCTAGACAGTCCCTCACACTGACCCCAGGGTCAATGAGCTTCAGAGTGCGAATCACATCTAATGCTGGGCCGGCAAGGCTCTCTATTAGACATCTTCGCTTTTCTGCATCGGGTACAGCCCACTCCTGCAGCATTTCAGTGGTATGCTCTAACCAGGGTTCAAACTCCTCCCCCCCAGCAAATGACCTTAACTTACGACAAGAGTTTGACATAGCATAGGACAGCACAACCTTTTCCAATGTTTGCCCCAGTGCTTTTGCCCAATCATCGGCCGAGGCTGCAGCCCCTGACCTAGAGGCTGCTGAGCCGGGGCCCAACAAACCCGACATAGTAGCCATTACGCAAACAGTAATTTCCTCAAAATATAAACACAATTATTTCCCAATGTAGCGGATCACTCAACAAGTGCTTGCGAGGGGTACTGACCCAGGGATCCCGGACGAGCCCCCAAAAATGTAACCCTTCTGCCAGTCAGAGTCGGCAGCAACAAGGGCCGGGTTCCGTATCTAGGGGTTCCATTCCAATAACACAATGCAAAAAACCGGCTCGAGCCCCCACCCAGTGACCTGGGACAAATATATATCACCCCCCCTGGGCGCCTCTAAGAGGCAGTACTTCCCCTCTCGCAAGCACAGAGTCTGAGTGTAGAAAAACCTTTTAATGACAGAGAGAAACAATGCGGCCTTTTGCTGGGGAAACACCACATCTAGGATTTGTAAACCAAACTGTGAGCAATGACCCACCCCAGCAAATTGGCCATGTCCTTTCCCTTTGGTTCTTGAGTCCATCAACCCCAAAAATCACCCAAAGTCCCAAAAGTCCAACAACCCAAAAGTCCAAACCCAGAGTTCAAAAGTTCATCTGCAGAGTGTTACACCCCCTCCAGTCTGGGTAGAAATGGGGAGGGGAGAGGTAAGGGGCACCTTACGTGGCTCGAAGCTGACTGCCCCGTCCCTTCATGGTGCTTCGCTTGGCTCTGCTCTGCTCCGCCAGCCATCCCACGAGTCACTCCGTTCAGCCGTCCCGCAAGCCGCGCCGCCAGCAGCTCCACTCCGTCAGCCGTCCTGCAAGCCGCTCCGGCTGTCCCGCCAACTGCTCCGCTCCGCCAGCAGCTCCGCTCCGTCAGCCGGCCTGCAAGCCGCTCCGGCTGTCCCGCCAACTGCTCCGCTCCGCCAGCAGCTCCGCTCCGTCAGCCGGCCTGCAAGCCGCTCCGGCTGTCCCGCCAACTGCTCCGCTCCGCCAGCAGCTCCGCTCCGTCAGCCGGCCTGCAAGCCGCTCCGGCTGTCCCGCCAACTGTCCCGCTCCGCCAGCAGCTCCGCTCCGCCAGTCGCTCAGCAATAGATCTTCTGGCTCCCCCACTACTTAACACAGTGCTCAGTGATTTCAGCTCATAACAATTTCAGCTTGTAGTTAGGGGAGCCTTCGTGCTCATTTGCACACTTAGTCCAGAGTAATTCCAACTCAGCAGCCTGTGAATAGACTCCTAAGGAACTCAAAATTAGCTCTGATATTCCACAGTGGAGAGAGAGAAGGAGGTGCAATTGACTTTTAGGACCCTCAGAAGAGGCCCATGCCACCAGATACAAATACCTGTCCCCAACCTCTCTCAATTCACTGGGTTTTGGAATCCATGTCCCTCGCCTAGCAAGTGCTGCTTAGCTAAGGGCGAGTCCCTTCCTCATAACAAAAGCCCACTGTCCTTGATTCACATAATCAGGGTAACAACACTTTAGTCTTCCTGCCCCAATAACAGAGAAACTGGGGCTCCCACAGCAGTCAAGGTGACCATTTGGGCAAGCGGTCCATCATGCTTTGCAGGGTGGGTGTGTCCATGCAAACAAGATTAGCCCCTGACATCCCTTTCCACAACTCACCACCAGATGTCAGGGTAGAGCTCATCCTGACTCTGCTTACAATTGAAAAGGACAATAGAATCCAAATATGTGATCCTAGGTTACAGTGCAGCAAGTAAAGTAAACAATCTCACTCCCTGCTGGGTGGTCTGGCGAGGCGTACTAGCTGTGGCCAGATGAACCTTCCTCTCTGTTCAGAGTCTGTCGGCTCTCCACCACACAGAGAAGCTTTAACACACCCTTATATAGCTACTCATGCACCTTGTGATGGTCACACGTGCCATGTACACAGCATGTCCAGAAATGCCCCACCACAGCTTTCCCTGCTGCTGAGCCCAACATGCATTACAACGTTAAACAAAACACCGGCTAAAACAGTGGTGAAATAAACATTAATAACAAGAAGGGCAAAGGGGCCTTACAGGAACATAGGGATGTTTAAGGGTGCAGCCTGTATGGGGGCTCTGCAGTCCCCTAACAGTGCTTTTAGTTCCAGAATCCAATAAAAACAGATCAAAATTGTTATTAAAATTATGACCTTAGGGGTAAAATGTTCAAAAGTGCCTATGTCCCATTTTTAAAAATGACTGCAGCACTTAGGAGTTTAAACCACATTGTCTTTCATCAAGACTTAAGCTCCTAAATGTCTGAGTCTCTTTTGAAAATAGGCCAGAGGCTCCTGTACAGTTATGCAAAGGACAGGACCTTTCACTTGTGTTTGTTTGCAGGGCTCTTTAACAAATGCGCTCATCCTGCAGCTTTAACCACCTTATCTACCTGCTATCTACCTGCAATTCCATCTTATCTACCTATCTACCTGCAACTCCACCTTATCTACCTGCTATCTACCTGCAACTCCACCTTATCTACCTGCTATCTACCTGCAACTCCACCTTATCTACCTGCTATCTACCTGCAATTCCATCTTATCTACCTGCTATCTACCTGCAACTCCACCTTATCTACCTGCTATCTACCTGCAACTCCACCTTATCTACCTGCTATCTACCTGCAATTCCATCTTATCTACCTGCTATCTACCTGCAACTCCACCTTATCTACCTGCTATCTACCTGAAATTCCATCTTATCTACCTGCAACTCCACCTTATCTACCTGCTATCTATCTGCAACTCCACCTTATCTACCTGCAATTCCACCTTATCTACCTGCAAATCCATCTTCCTGCAGTCTACTCCGAAAGTTACAAGCCTCTGAGCTGTTTTCAGACAGCCAAAATTGTATTTAATCACCTTGCCACAATGATTATTTCCTCTTTCCCTCAAAAATGGCTTTCTCCTCCCTGCCCACCTCTCTCCTCAACAAACACCACGCTACTGTGGTTTGTGGTGCAGACTGTACATTTCACGTCTGGAAAAAATCACTATAGACCGGTGGAAAGAGGAAATCCCCAGTTCTTTAATGGGACATTCAGCACGTGCATTTAGCTTTGGAAAGTCCTGAGAAATTGGACTTTAAAATGATGAATTTTTAAATATAGAATAGCTATTTTACATATTTTAAATGTTTTAAAAATGCATATTCTCTCTCCCTCAGGTGCCTGTAACATTGTACTCATTGTGAAGTCACTAGCTCAGCAGCTTTAGCATGATGGTTGATGTCAAGGCACAGGTTTCCCAGAGGTCTCTAACTTGATGGGCAAAAAGCCAGGGCACAGGACGTTGTCAGATTGCTAGTGCAGCCCTTCTAGTTTTCTGGACTTGTGTCAAGGTAGAGGCCTCTATGAGATTATTGAATCAGCATCTGTAGCTTTCTGGTTTCATATGAATATCCAGGATTCTATGAGGTCTCTGTTTCAGCACATCTAGAATGATAATCAAATGTCAAGGCCCAGGTCTCTGTGAAGTCATTAGCTCACCATTGTTAGTGGGCTAATCTGATGTCAAGACATACCTCTGTGATATCACTGGTCAGCAACTCTAGATTGTTGTTCTTATATTAAGTGACAGATCTCTGGCATCAGTGTTCAGCATCTCTAGCTTGCTTATCTAATGTGAAGCCACAGGTTTCTCTGAAAACTTTGGCTCAGCATCTGTGACTTACTGGGATAGAGCTTATTTACTCCACTGATTTAGAACCTATTTAAAAGCACAGATCTTTGTAAGGTAGTGGCTTATTTCCAGTGTGATAATTCCTCTGTTCCGGTGATGCTTTTACTGTAAATTTATTGTAAATTTTACATAAAATTTTCTATATGTGATGCAATTCCTGCTTGCCTTACTCCCACACATAGGTCCACCAATGTTCCTGGGGCTACTTGTATGACTAACGTGAGCAAGATTTAATCATAAGATTGCATTGTATTGTAGAAGAAAATCAACACAGGTTACCACCCTCTTGAAACATAACTTGGAAATGCCTGGTAACAGAGCATCTTTCCAGTATGGAGCTTTCAGTGATTTCTCTGAATATCGCAAGTTGTGAGTCAGTCCTATGTTATTTGGGTGAATAAAGGTACATTTTCTAATTTTTTGTTATGTTAGCTGGGAATGGGAGCAATAAATTCATGAGTGTAAATTCTCTGCGAACACTAGACAGGTGCTGTTGGATCCTGAACTAAGATTAGACCCTGTGGGCCAAATTCAGTCCCTGCATAAACAGGAGTGACTCCACTGATTTCAATAGGATTCCATCTTCTTTAAACCAGGTTTGAATAAACTTCTTGGAGCACTCTGATGTTGAAGTCATTAACTCTAATGGGAGTTGGAGGTACTCAACATTGTTAGGATCGGACCTTTAATTAGTAAACATGTGAGTCACTATACCCTAACACCAAATTCTAAATCAGCCTTATTAAAGTGAGTGATGTAAATTAAAGTATTGCAGATGTAATGTATTACTTGCCCAGTGGGGATTATATTATAGAAAATCGCTTTCATACAAACACTTGTTACAGTATTTAATCTACTGTGATGAACAAAGAACAAGATTTAAGTCTACAATATACTGCATGGTTCAGGCTGTTTTATTATATTTAATAAATATTTTATCAGGTGTATTGAAACTGGGGAAGAAATTGTGAGGGTAGGTAGTCCTTTCTAAAAGATTGGTGTGAAATTTACTATTACAACAATACCCTAAGGTCTCTTTGTTTCAAAAGAAAACTCATTTAAAGTTAAAGAAGTTAAAACATTTACATTGAATGCCTCAGGTTAAGCAGCAAACAAACAGTTAGACATTAGAAATAATTACATGCACGTAAAAAGATAATGATAAGCTCTAAGGGACTGATTTTGGAAACTCTTTTGTGAGCAGTCCCATTGTAGTCAATGGAAATATGTGTGTCAATAAAGACTTGTTATGTAAGTAAAGGTTGACAGTGTCAATCTCGATGTAGTTCTAAGTTAGGTAACCAAAAAGCTTTCCTTTTGGTTAGGTTGAGAAGACAGATGAAGCGTAGAAGTGTGTGTGCATGCCTGCATATGTTTCTGCTAATATAGTAATGTGGGGAGAGCAGTTGTAATCAGTACAGCAAAACAGTTGATCATTTATTTTGCTATTCTCCATATAGTACCTTTGAAGTTCTTGTTTAAGAACTTTCAGCATCAGTGGTGTGGTTAGAAATTTTTAAGCAATAGAACGTTCTCAGATTATCATTTCTGTGGAATATTAGAGATTGTTGAAAGATGCTTCCCAGGGATCAATGATAAGCTTGTCTCTGTATTCATGCAATGTTAAAATTATGAATTTAAATGCACAAAAGTCAGGAAATGAAAAAAATTAGGCCTTGTTCTGTAAACACACTGATGGACTAGCTCCAACTCCCATTGGAGTCAGTAAAAAGCATCCCATTTATTTCAGGGGGAGAAGGATTAGCTCCTGACTCCTTTTCACATTCTTTTCAATAAGTGTTCAGCTGATCTGGCAAATAAGAAAGTATATGATTGTGCATCATATCTTGTCTATTTGGCAGGAAACCAAACAGCTGATCCCACATATGTCTCAAGGAAAACTTTCTTTATAGCAAAAGAGGGCTTGTCTCTTGGTTTGTGTACTTAGAGAAAGGCCTGGGAATAATAAAATTCGGCATCCCCCCTTGTTTTTAACTCATCATGTCAAATATGAAAGTGGCATGATGAATTATTGAAATAAATAAAATTGTTAATTCCACTGTTAATTGAAGTGAAGTGATATTGTAAATAAAGGTTTAACATATATAGTCACAATATAGCATATGTTAGAATGGAAAATAGTATGTCAGTGCCTCTTAGGCATTATAAAAAGTTCAGCACAAAAGACCTTAATCTGTTTTACTTCAGCCCTGACATAGGGAAAACACCCATCAAAGTTTGTATCAGCACTGAGGGAAAACTGAGCCTGCAGGCTTGGCTCCATTATATTTTATTAGGAAGTTCTCATTAAGATTAATTAAATAAAAGAATGACTTTAAATCCCTTTACCACCTAGCTACAACTGGGATAATTGGTTATAAATATTTGTTTGGATGATTGGAGCTGAAAAAGATTTCTCAGACATACCCATAGTTGCCTTGCCATTAATTGTAGGAAAATAATTTGCTAGGGTTGAGTGGTCCTAACTAGCGACCTTGCTTAGAAAATTCAGTATTGTCCCAATATTTCTTTAATTGGCTAAGGTCTTCTAAGTCTTTTTTTCTGTCATCTCATCATTGTTAACTTCCTTTTACCAGCATTTGAGTTAGAGCCTTATGTCAAATCTGTCCTTTCTCTCCTCTTCTTTTCTACTAGTTCCTTGCACCATTAGCAAAGCACAGTTTTAAAACAACAAATATTGGAGTATACATGAATGAAAATATGAGAATGTATGTGCTGATGACAATTCTTAACCCTTAGGAACCCTTCCTCCTCATTCCCATTGCTGCAGTTGTTAATTGATTCATTAATTGGATCAAATCACCTATAAAGAACAGCCATGATTCTGTTCATTCTTACATCAATTTTACACCAGGGAAAACAGAATCAGATCTTAAATCTCCAAAAGACCTTGAACATTTTCAACATTTTCTCTTTCAAATCTGTAGTGAGTTTTCCTGCTTGAGTATAAATCTTCTTGTATTACTTTTATGAACTTTGAATATATCACAAAGTAACTGTAGCGAGGCGGTCTGGTCCCCAGCCGCCCCAGAAAGCGAGGAGACTCCCCGAACGCCCAAGTGGGCAGAGCTGGAGAATCCTGGCCCCGCCCCTCCAAGGTCAAGGGGCGGGACAGGAAGTATAAAAGCCGCCCCTCAGACCGCAGTTGATGCCAGCCACCGGAGAGGCTGGACGCCTGTGGTGCAGCTCCCCGCTGGGAGGCCCTGGCGACCAGCAGCCAACCAGAGGGCCGGCCGGGACAGCCAAGCCTGCCCGCTACCCCGAGGAGCTGCCAGGCCTGCCGCCAGCCTGCTATGCCGAGGAGCTGCCAAGCCTGTCGCTCGTCTGCTACCCTGAGGTGCTAATAGTCTGCGACCTCTTGGAGGACGCCCCCCTGATCCAGGTGCCCATAGAGGGGGAGTCTGGAAGTAGCCCGGGGGCAGCTGACTCTAGTCTGGCTGCAGCACGGCCAGAGACAAGGTCAGTGTGTTGCAGCCAGGATCCCCACTGACTCAGCAGCGGGTTTTCTGCTGCTGCTAGGGCCCCGGGCTGGGACGCAGTGGAGTGGGTAGGCCTGCGTCCCCCCCTGCCACCCAACGTGTGGGTGGCAGTCTCCCCCTCTCCCAGGTTCTCCAGAGCCAGGACCTGGGCTTGCTACTGACGTACTGATTGCTCAGCCCCTGCTTAAGGGCCTGAGCTGGGAACTGCTTCTTGCCCCGCCCTGACCAAGGGCCAGAGCATACTGACTTATTGACTGCTCAGCCCCTGCTTGAGGGCCTGAGCCCCTGACTGTTTATTGCCCCACCCTGACCCAGGGCCAGGGCTTCTTGACTTACTGTTTGCTCAGCCCCTGCCCAAGGGCCTGAGCCCTGAGCTGTTTATTGCCCACCCTGACCAAGGGCCAGGGCCTAGTGACTTACAGTTTGCTCAGCCCCTGCTTGAGGGTCTGAGCCCCGACTGTTTGTGCCCCGCCCTGTCCAAGGGCCTGGGCTCACTAGTAACTGTCTGTTTGCCCGGTCCTCCCCAGGAGGGCCTGAACGGCTGACTCTGCCGCACAGAACTGCGCTAATTCCCCAACACCTGACTATACAGCGAGGCGGTCTGGTCCCCAGCCACCCCAGAGAGGGTCTGAAACGCCTACAGTAACTATCTAACAGCATAAGACAATGTAGATGAAAAAATTATTCATATTGACCCTTCGGTATCTGAAAAATCTTAGCAGCAATTTTCACTGAATAAATAAACTTATTTTACATTTCACTGACCTGATTCACCACTGCTTTACACCAGTGTTATGCTAATATAACTCCACTGAAATCAAAGGCATTAGAATGATCCTGTTTGTCCTATCTCAATTCAGTTAATTTAAGAGAGCAACTCTCCTGTTCCTTGTGTTCCACTGTTCAAGATACCGCTGCTTCTCTTTACCAAGGAAAGCAGAATGGACTATGTATATCATGACCATAAAAGACCTTTTGGGGTTCAGGAAAGTCTGTAGCATTCAGTCACCTCTAGTCAGCTCATTATAATAAAATATTATTACAGATATCAAAGGGGCATTTGACTTTGTTGAGTGGATTACTCTACCCTTGGAGGCTCGAAAATCTGGACTTGGCCCAACTTTTAGGAAATAAGTATAATCTTTATGAACATCCTTCTGCCAAAATAAAAATTACTGTTTCTGTCAGAGAGAGCTTCGAATTTAAGAGAGAGTAGGCAGGATTATTGTTTATTGTTCTTATTTTTTGTGCTAGTCATTAGGACACCAGTTCAGGAAAGCATTCCTTTTCAGGATAGCACTTAAACATGTGGTCAACTTTAATCACATAACTGGGATTTAGGCACATGATTAAAGTTAAAGACATGCTTAATTGTTGTCCTGAATAGGGATGAACTTAAGCACATAGAATCATAGAATTGTAGGACTGGAAGGGATCTCGAGAGATCTTCTAGTCCAGTCCACTGTGCTAAAGGCAGGACTAAGTATTATCTAGTCCACCCCTGACAAGTATTTGTCTAATCTGCTTTTAAAAACCTCCAATGATGGAGATTCCAAAACCTCTCTAGGCAATTTATCCTAGTGCTTAACTACCCTGACAATTAGGAAGTTTTGTCCTAATGTCCAACCTAAACCACCTTGCTGCAATTTAAGGCGATTGCTACTTGTCCTATTCTCAGAGGTTAAGGAGAACAATTTTTCTCCCTCCTCCTTGTTACAACCTTTTATGTACTTGAAAATTATCATGTCCCCCCTCGGTCTTCTCTTCTCCAGACTAAACAAACCCAATTTTTTCAATCTTCCTTCATAGGTCATGTTTTCTAGACCTTTAATCATTTTTGTTGCTCTTCTCTGGACTCTCTAAGGTGCGCACCTGGGCAGCCGCACAGGAGGGAATGTAGGGCCGTGCACCTAATTAGTGGAGCTGCGCAGGCGAAGCTCCACTAATTAGGTGCCTCCTGGACCCTGGAGAGGATGAGGAAGGTGAGGTGGTAGGGAAAATAGGAAGTAGGTGGGGGAAATAAGGGGTAGGGGGAGGCCAGTGGGGTCGGGTGGGGACTAAGTTTGGGGCATCCTTCCCAGCCCCAGCTGGGCTGCGTGCGGCAGCCAGGGAGAGATGCAACCCTCTCCCAGCCAGTGTTCCCTCTATTTTTTCCCCACTCAGGTGCAGAATTAATTTTGTTATGTGCACCAATATGGAGGTGATGTGTGACAAATCACCTTCATATTGGTGCACATAACAAAATTAATGGGATGGGGCTGAAGTGTTCGGCTTGTGGGAGGGGGCTCAGGGTAGGAAAGAGGGTTGGGGTGTGGGGGATGAGAGCTCTTGTTGGGAGTGAGGGCTCTGGGGATGAGAGAGTTGGGGTGTGGGAGGGGTCTCAGGGCTGAGGCAGAGGGTTGGGGTGCAAGAGTGAGGAATGCAGGGTGGGGCTGAGGGGTTCAGAGTGCCAGAGGGGACTGAGGGCTGGGGCAGAGGGTTGGTGTGTGGGGAGGGGGCATGAGGGGCTGGGCTCTTGCTGGGGGTGTGAGCTCTGGGGTGGGGCTGGGGATGAGGAGTTCAGGGTGCAGGCAGGCTGGCCCGGTGCCAGAGGACCCCCCCCCCCAGCTCTCTCCCTTCTCTCCCCACCAGCAGCATGGAGCTCCGGGAGAGGGCCCCCTCTTTCCCTGCCGGCAGCCATGAGCTCCGGGGCTGGGGGAGAGGCCCGCGGCAGCCCTGCGAACCCCAGCTTGCTCCCCTCCCCAGTTCCCACCCACCTCCTACCTTTCCAGGTCCCTGCTGCATGGCCCTTTATAGCCTGATGTGTGGCCGTGCAGCTTAGAGGGAACTTAGCTGTTGACTCATATTTAGCTTGTGATCCATTTTGACCCTCAGATCCCTTTCCACAGTACTCCTTCCCAGGCAGTCATTTTCCATTTTGTATATGTGCAACTCATTGTTCTTATCCAAGTGGAGTACTTTGCGTTTTCTTTATTGAATTTAATCCTATTTACTTCAGACCATTTCTGCAGTTTGTCCAGATCATTTTGAATTTTAATCGTATCCTCCAAAACACCTGCAACCCCTCTGAGCTTGGTCTGCAAACTTTATCAGTGTACTTTCTATGCCATTATCTAAATCATTGCCATTATCAAAATCATCTAATCATCATGAAGATATTGAACAGAACTGGATGCAGAACGGATCCCTGGGGGACCTCACTCGTTATGCCCTTCCAGCTTGACTGTGAACCACTGATAACTACTCTATGGGAACAGTTTTCCAACCAGTTATGCCCCCACCTCATGGGAGCTCCATCTAGGTTGTATTTCCCTAGTTTGTTTATGAAAAGGTCATGCAAGACACTATCAAAAGCCTTATAAAAGCCTTACTCCATTATCTTTCCGGGTACTGAAGTTAAGCTGACCAGGTTCTCCTTATTGTGCTTTTTATAGATTGGCACTATATTTGTCCTTTCCCTCTCCTGTCTTCCATGACTTTTCAAAGATAATTGCTAATGACACAGTTAGCTCCTTGAATATTCTAGGATGTATGTCATCAGCCCCGGGTGACTTGAAGACATCTAACTTGTTTAAGTAATTCTTAACTTGTTCTTTCCCTAATTTAGCCTCTGATCCTACCTCATTTTCACTGGCATTCATTACATTAGATGTCCAGTTGCTACTAAACATTTTAGTGAAAACAAACAAAGACATTTAGCACTTCTGCCATTTCCACATTTTCTGTTATTGTTTTCCTCCCTCATTGAGTAATGGGCCTACCCCGTCCTTGGTCTTCCTCTTGCTTCTAATATATTTGTATTTGCTTCTTATATTCCTAATTGAGGCTTAAGCCTCTTACTGACAACAGGAGGACAAGTGCATGTATCTTTGGTATTTAACTGAATGGAAAGACTCGCTCATATAGGCTTTATTTTTCACTCTTGAAAGTCAGTGGAAGTTTTGCCAGTAAGTAATAAAATATTAAGCCTATGTCTGCAGTTTATGCAGATGACTTACTATTATACTGTACACAAGCCAGAGACTATAATAACAGGTTAGAGAATTATAGTGAAGTCATAAGCTAGAAAATAAATCTCCAGAAATCTGTGGAGCTTCCAGTTTAATAGAGAGACTGAGATATAAGATAAGCTAAATAGTATTTTCCTTTTTCAGTATGCTGGTGGCAAATGCTTGCATCTTGGAGTGTATATTTCACCTTCTTTTGAGCATATTTATAGGGTAAATTTCATACTATTAATCTCCAAGGTCAAAACAGAAGCCCATATTTGGGATAACATTTACCTAAATTGGCTGTAGAGACTGCATTCAGTTAAACTGTTTGCCAATGATTTTTTATTTGATAGATATTACAATCCTGTCTGTACTTTTAAAGAAATAAACTGCATTTGTGTTAAAATCCTTTGAGCATTTAATCCCCCTAGACTGAAATTCCACACACACTAAACTTAAAGATCTAGAATAGTGATTTTGAGCTCCTCGACTGTCATCGTACCATGCTTAGTACTTAACTATTGGTCCACAAATACTCCTAGCTAATTTTAGAGGGGGGTGGAGGTCATGCTGTTTGAGACCTGTTGTATTAATTTAGATGGAATATATGGGCCAAAGCTGTTAACATAACCGACTAACTGTCCAATATTAAACACAAGGTTTGGGGGCAGACCTCAGCCTGCCTAGTACCATGACAAATGCACCATCAAACATCTTTTTAACCTTTTATTAAAGATCCAGTAAAGAAGGAAAAAGAGTTAAAGAATTTGAAATGCAAGGTATTAAGTAAGGCTTTCATTTTAACAATATCTCTTGTTCCCATTCCCTTTAGCTAGAGTTTTTAGAAGGAACACCCCCACCCCCTTGTTAGAAAGTCTCTTAAATGGTATTCAATACCGTAATAACTGTCCTTTTTGGGGAAAAGAAAGGAGTTAGTTGAGATGGGCTGGAGCTGTGGCTGTTGCTATTGTTAAAGTCCGAACACATTTCGTCCCAGGTGGTGTTTGGGATGCAGCTAGAGCCAGTAGAGGTGGAGATGTCTTCTGGGGCCTCTCTCTGGCCTGATCAGATGAGGATAATCTCTCCCAATAAGATTGACAAAGGTGCGGGGTCTTATGAGATGGTGGGAGTGGCAGCCATGATAGTGAAGCTTACTCCAGTAGCCATATTTTTCTCCCAAACTCTCTATCTTTAAGGGCTCCAAAAGGGTGTGGTGGACAGACTAGCCCATTCTCTCATTATTTTGTCAGCCAGTTATGCCTACTTTCCAACACACCAATTTTGGTTAACTGATTTCTGTTTCCATGCTTTTCTTGCTTATTATAAGCATAATCTTAACACAGTCCTTGAGTTATATAAGTAGGCCTTTTTCTTTGTACTAATTCAGTCTTTCTGTGTCCCTTTTGTACCTTTTCCCATCACCATTTGTTGTTATAGGTTATTGTGACATCTCACGAATTTACCTTCACTTTTTACAGTTGAATGCACAATTGGGGTAAATGTGTAAGCCCAGTTATTACAACATACCTCCTTAACTCCAAGACTATCATGATACTTCATACATCAGAGAAATCTACACTGTCAACTGGTTATTCAAGAAGGGCCTAATTCTGCATTCTTCAGTTTAATGGGAACTTTGCCATTGACTTTAATGGGCACAGAATCAGACATCTAGTTGTCCACATGAAAGATCAGATTCACTGGTTTATTAATATGTATTGTTAAAATAATGCAAACTTAGAGCTGGCTTTATTGGCTGCATAGGGATTCACCTGGGCTGGGGGAATTCTTGAGTTGCATATGACTGGCTTGACAGCCCTTATGCCAGATCCCCTCCAGGGCCCCACTAGGGAGCAAGGCTGGTTTTAGGATTAGGAATTGGGCAGTATCCCTTTAAATAATGTGGGCGTCCTCTGCTGGGCCTCTCTGTCTTCTTTTACAGAAGCCACCAGAACCTAACAGAGTAGCAGGGTATATATGTAGCTAGGCCTTGTATGTTTATACATAGTTAAGCGATCATGGTTATTTGAAAACCAAGTATGTCCATGTAGTTTTCTAATATTAACATTGTGTAGAGAGCATAGATACAACTACTGAGAAAAATGGCCAGGGAGCTGCTATGTCCACTTGATTCTTGGCTACTTTATCGCCTAGGTGCCACAGGAAGCCAAGGTAAGTGAGAGCAGCCTAATGCTTAATATCACCTTCTCCCATCTCGTCTGAAGAAGTGGGTATTCACCCACGAAAGCTTATGCTCCAATACGTCTGTTAGTCTATAAGGTGCCACAGGACTCTTTGTCGCTTCTCCCATCTCGTTCTCTTGTCTTGCAACTAAAAACTAAGGAAATTCCTGAACAAAAAACTTTAAGATACAGTTAAACATGTAACTAGTTATCAATCAAATTAATAGAAGGCTATTACAATGTTGTAGTTATAAAATAATAGTTTAAAAGTCAGGAAATTCATAGTTACAGTTCCCCAACCAATGATTACTTTCACCCTTCCCACCTAACTATCATATTAACAAACCACCGTTTCTCACCTACAATTCCAATAGCAGCCACAAACCTGCAAGGACCATACTGTATATAAAGACAGAACTTGAGACATCCCAATTACCTGAGTATTGGAGTTAGATGTTTTCGGTTTCGTTTGTATTGAAAATAAAACCGATTATCATGGACACAGATCTATAAATAACCCCACATATGAGCAACCTAGCCAAAAAAAGATGTTCTTTTCAGGAATGAATGTGTTCTTAATAGTTGCTGTGATGGTGTCTCCATAAGACTTTATGGGGAGATGCTTATAAATGTATAAACGATGTAGCTGTAATATGTTTTATGCTACATGTGCCATGTAACATATCCCTGTAAAAGTTATGATCTACTGAATCTATTCCTCCTGGTTGAATGCATGTATCATTTTTGTAGTTGAAGTTATGAATATTGGTTGTATATTTGCTGGTTTTATACATAGCCTTTGTAAGAGCATGGGATCATGTCTGGAGAAAGGTATGCGCCCAATCCACATCTGAGCTTGGCCAAGAATGTCACTGGGCTAGTTTCTGAAATGTGCATGGACATGTGACTTGCCCATGTGATCCCCAAACTCCAGGGTAACATGATGCTACACAGGGAATGGGGAGGAGTATCCATCCAGGGGAGAAAGTCTTTTTAAATCCCTGGGAGACCCCTCCATGTTGTCTTGAGCTGGCTAAAGAGAGAGACTCTCCCCAAGGACATACCTGAAAGAGACAAAGGACAAAGACAATAGGGGGTGTGAGCGATTGCTGGACCTGGGTTAGGAGTTCTACAGCCTGTAAAAGAAAAAGACTGGAACTGGTGAGGCTTTTATCTGTGTTGATTTGGATTAGACCTAGACATGCATTTTTTTATTTTATTTTACTTAGTAATTCACTTTGTTCTGTCTGTACTACTTGGAATCTCTTAAATCCTACTTTCTGTACTTATTAAAATCACTTTTTGCTTATTAAGTTACCTGGAGTACATGTTAGTACCGGGGGGGGGGGGGGCGGAGGAATGGATTTATTCAGGGTTTGAACCCCATTGGGAGTTGGGCACCTGCGTGTCAAAGACAAGGGCACTTCCTGAGCTGCTTCCAGGCAGGCCTACAGTGGTTAGGGGACGTGGTTCGGACCTGGGTCTGTGTTTGCAGCAGATCAGCGGATCTGGCTCAAAACAGACAGGATTCTGGAGTCCCAAGCTGGAAAAGGAAGGAAAGCAGGGGCAGAAGTAGCCTTGGCACACCAGGTAGCAGCACCAAGGTGGCTTCTGTGATACCAACCCATCACAGTTGCTGTCTAAAATTCCCACCCAGAAGAGGTTTCACTCATTGGCAAGGGAATCAGTGTGAGATATTTTATTGGAGTAGTCTGAGTTGAAAATGGGATGATGCTATGGACAGTAGCCATCCTCTCTCCCAACCTATAGAGCCCAATTGTCATGTTGTGCCTGCACAGGGACTTTCATCAGATTAGGGAGAGTGGATACAATACAGTGGGGCAAGCATTCCTCCTGATTCAGCAAACTTTAGGCCAGCTTTTCTTGACCTATGCACCCTTCACTTACAGGAGTTAATTGTGTGGGAATTATATCATACCTGAATTAAGGACACTCTTGAAACAGTTGATACTTATCACCTATCTTTAAATTAGCTTTTTAGAGATGAATCCATTATAATATTGACAACATATAAAGCCCCTGCCTTCCAGTTTTTCCTTTATTTCAGAAATATGAAGTTTGCATCAGTGAGGTAAACTTCATACAGTTTCAGAGGCAATGAAGGGGAAATGGCTTTTTCATGTTTGTATAATTCCTGACTGGGAAGCACTTGGTAGTATTGCTGATGCCCTTAAATCATAAGGACTAGTTGAGACAAACAGATCAAGCAGGGGTTCATAATGAGCAGTGGCAAAGTATCCCATCTTATTTGGGACATGGTGACAGGTTCATCGACTAATGAAGCTAAAGAACATATATGTAGATTGGACAGTACCTAACTTGCAGAATTTCTCAACATAGATAAAAGTGTTTCAGTACACCCGCTGGAAGGTATACGAGCATAGAAACCTATATTGTGGTCTGTGCCATAGTCCAATAGGCTGGAGAGTGTTCTCTAGTGATGATAGATCCTTCTGCCTCTGTCCCCACCTTCCCACCCCTCCCCATATCACCTTTCCTGCTGGTATTTCTCCCCCCCACCCCTTTGTGGCTTATGTCCCTCTCTACCCGATTCCTGCCCAGGTCAACCCCAATATTTCCCGTTCTACCTGGCTCCTTCCCTCCCCAATCCCCAGCTCCTGCCACTGCCCCTCTCCCTCCACCCTTTCTCCTTATCCTGTTATTTCCGTCCCCCAGTTTCCTTGTGATGTTGCACCCCATAATGCTTTATAAAAATATTCTTATGAGTGTAAATAGGACATAGCTGGAATATGTTTTATGCTAGATTTGCCATGTAACATATCTCTGCAACGGTATGATCTACTGGATATATTCATCCTATTTGTATGCATGTATCAGTTTTGTATTTGAAGTTATGAATATTGGCTATGTACTTGTTTGATTTTAAGTAGCCTCAGTGAAGCAGTTGGTCAGATTCTTGAGAAAATACTATTCTCAGTAAGTGCCCACTCAAGAAACACTTAACACTTAAGTTAACAATGAACTTTGAGAGACGCCAATCCACATCTGAGCTTTCCTGGGAATGTGGGTCGGCCTGTAAAGTTCTGAGTCATGCATGGACATGTGACTTGCCCATGTGACTCCAAAACTCCATCTTGCAGGATTCTGCATAAGAGAGAGGAAGGGGTTTCCACCCACAAGAGAGAGTCTATGTAAGCCCCTGGAAACCCCTCCATTTTGTCTTGAGCTGGCTCAAGAGAGAGCCTCTCCACCCACAAAGGATACCTGAAAGAAACTGGAACAAAGAACAGTAATCACAGGGGTGTGAGTGATTGCTGGACCCAGACTAGAAGGAAGCTAGTCTGGAAAAGAAGCTTACTGGAACATCTATGAGGGTGAGATTTCATCTGTAATCACTTTATTACTGTATTAGGCTTAAACTTGCATGTTTTATTTTATTTTGCTTGGTAATTCACTTTGTTCTGTCTGTTATTATTTGGAAACACTTAAATCCTACTTTTTGTATTTAATAAAATCACATTTTACTTATTAATTAACCAGAGTAGGTATTAATACCTGGGGGGAGGGGGGGGAACCAGCTGTGTATATCTCTCTATCAGTGTTATAGAGGGTGAACAGTTTATGAGTTTACCCTGTATAAGCTTTATACAGGGTAAAACGGATTTATTTGGGGTTTGGACCCCATTGGGAACTGGGTATCTGAGTGCTGGAGACAGGAACACTTCTTAAACTGTTTTCAGTTAAGCCTGCAGCTTTTGGGGGACGTGGTTCAGACCTGGGTCTGTGTTTGTAGCAGGCTAGCATGTCTGCACAACCAGGCAGGGCACTGAAGTCCCAAGCTGGCAGGGAAAACTGGCAGGCTCAGAGATAGTCTCAGCACATCAGGTGGCAGTCCCAAAGGGGGTTTCTGTGATCCAACCCGTCACACTCCTATTCTCCCATCAGTCCCTGAGTTCTTGTCCCTGTCCCCCCTGCCCTTGTCACCCCATCCGTTCCTCACCCCTTGTCATTTGAGTCAGGTAGTTTCCTCCTTCACCTCCACATTGCCTGGGAGCCATCAAGAGAATCATTGAGAGCTGAGGAGAGAGTCTCCATGCTCTCATTGCTGATGTCTGATGCCACAGTGGACCCTGGCAGCTGGGAGGAGCATTTGCTCAGTTTTATTCAGCCTTTGCTGCCCTGAGATGGAGCACGCTTAGTTACTCTAGCACATATACAGTCTGGTTGGCATGTAAGAGCTGTGATGGAATGAAGCATACCCAATGCATGAAGACACCTCAGAGAGATTACAAACTCCAACATATTTCTACTGAGCATATGCAAATGGAGATATTTCAGATTTTATAACTTGGCCAGATTTGCACAGATTTTCACAGGAAAGGCAAAAAACACATCCCTGACACTGAGGACACCCCCTGCC
Organism: Chelydra serpentina; assembly: GCA_037349315.1. Taxonomy (NCBI): domain Eukaryota; kingdom Metazoa; phylum Chordata; order Testudines; family Chelydridae; genus Chelydra; species Chelydra serpentina. The sequence goes on from JBAIAC010000008.1 coordinate 126,479,694, forward strand.
AAACTTCAAGTCCTTATTCCAAAGCCTAGAAGCACTACAGATGTTCAAAACAGCTGTAACCATTTTTTAACATGGGCAAAAGATGTATATTTCTTTAATCTCCTTCCCTGAAATGGCTGAAACACGTTAGTTGGTACTTCCCCGCCCCCCTTCCAAAAAAATAATGGTCAGCCTGAGGCAGAAACTCAGCATGGAAAATTTCAGCCTGAACAGTTTGTTTGGGAAAGAAATTAGCAGCTCAAAACAGGATCTGATAATGGAAAGTGTTGGGCAACCTTTACTATGTGCTTTGTTAACTGCGTCATCTATAATGAAGTCACTCTGGATTTTACATTGTAACATATCAGAAGGTGACCAACTGTTTTTTATATAGTTTGGGTCACACTCTTAATTTCACAGTATATTAAGGCCAGCATTTTCAAATCCGGGTATCTAGATCTAAATTTAAGTATCTAAATAAAATTGATTTATCAGAAATGCTGAGCACCCCCAAATCCCATTGATTTAATCAGGAATTGAACTTTGAGCATCCAAGCTTGACCATTTCCAGCTAATAAAAATCTAGAATAACTCTAGTCTTTGGACATGCTCCTTTTTTGATTCTACAGCCGAATTGGATGGACTGTACAAGTTTGGTATGCAACCTATCAGGCTTGATTCTTTGCTGTTTCCAACTTATGCTAAGTGTAGCAGAGCATGGGAGCTGTCAGGAAGCTACATATCTTAAGTACATATATGGCTCTCATTCCTGTAGCATCTTAGTGCCTCACAATCTTTAATATGTGCTAGGAGAGTAATATTTTAATTTTACTGATGGGGAACTGAGAGACTGAGTGACTTGCCCAAGGTCACACAAGGATGTCTGTTGTGGAGTACAGAATTGTCCTCTCCACAACTTCCTTTCTGTCACCACCATAGCCTGGGAGTCATCTTTGACTCCTTTTATTTACCCTACACATGTTCTGTCACTTCTTCCCCCTCAACATCTCTAAGATCTGCCCTTCCTCTCTCTGTTTACACAAACTCTCATCTGGGCATTATCTCCCTTCTTGATTGCTATAAACATTTTGTCCCCCTAACATCCAGTGTCCCATTCCAGTCTAAAACAGTGCTGCCACCAAAATCATCTTCATGCCTGGCATACCTGTCTCTTTCACTGCATCACATTCAAGCATTGTGTTACTGTCTTCAGATCCCTGCATAATTCTGCCTCATCCTACTTATCTGGCCTCATCCCATTCCCCCACCCACCTGTTACTCTGCACCAATGATACATGCCTAATTTACATGGCAGTTGGTTTCTTACACAAATGCCCCAATGCCTTCTTCCTTCTTCCTTGTGTATTGGCTGCTCTCCCAGAGCCCATATAAAATGTCCATACCCCAAAGCATTCAAGCCCCTCCTGAAGCCCCACATCTGCTGATCTGATCGGGATGGTGAAAAGGTGTCTGAGGCACCATTGCTTCCCCCTCAGCTATGGTGATTATGAACCTGTACAACACTTGCTAACTATCTATAATCAGCTCCAAGAAAAGTTTACATCTCCTAGTTAAAATATATATGGATCAGCTCCTGGTTAATCGTAAAGGAGAGTTAAAGCTGCTTTAAACAGGTAGCTGTGGGAAACTCTGGGTGGCATATAACTGGTTTTGCATATAACCCGCTTCTCATCCTCTGTATAGTGGCTATTCCAGGTGAAGATGTGTCAGATGACAGAGAAAGCAGAATCCGAGCATGCTGCTCTCCATTGATCCTAGGGAAGAGTTCCTAGGGGATCCCTGCAGCTGGTGCGTATTGAGCAGCCCTATGGCTGCTCTAATTTATTTTAGAGATGGTTTGATCCCTGATCACTCCCAGAATCGTGGAAGATGAAAAGATAGCTTATAGTCACTCCACCCTTGGCTGTGCTGATTATGAGCCCAGAACAGCTGAGGATCTAAGCTTATATATGTATTCATTAATAATTTTTGTTATTGGTCCAAATTCACCCCTGGGATAACTCCATTGAAATCAGACCCAACCTGCCTGCCACTTCGGGGTACATTCTCTTTAAGTTGCAGCATGATATTTTGTATAAATGTCAGGCTTGAATGGTTTCCAAACACATTTCTACATGAACCTATTACAGCACGAAGTGTTACTGTTTGTTGTTTGTTATCCTGGTTCATGTGTCTGATAGATGGTTAGGTCTCCAAGGAGATTTTATCAGACCCTTGGGGAAAATGGATTTGTTGCATCATACCACATTAATCTGTATATCTTCTTACACAATTATTAATATGGAAAAAGATGCATTTATTTACAATACATGACTCTACATAATAACTATTGAGCATAGTTATACTTTTTCTGAATGAGAACAGTGGAACAATTTGTGAGCCATCACTTCTGGTATCAGGCAGAGACTTTGTCCTTCTTGTAAAATTGATATTGAACAGCAAGGCTATTAAAATTTAGGTGATCTTCTTTATTATTATTTGAAGATATTTAAAGGGCAAGTGGTCTCAATGCCAGATATGTGGAAGGAAAGGTGTTAATTTTCAAATACTGCAGGGACTTATGATATATGAAAAGAAATTCTCCTTCTCCGGTGTATACAAGTTTGACTATAGAGAAATGATTAATTTTAGTTTCTGTTCACTGGATCCAATAGTAATCTTATGGGTATGTAAAAAGCAAACTGCGTTGTGTCTTTGGGAGAAGCCCCACAGGGTGGTGAGTCAAATGCCCCGGCATGCAGAAGCTAAACTGTAAAATGGTATAAATCTTCCAGATACACCCTATTTGAAATGCTTTGTTATTCTGAAGATATGGGTGATACAGAATAAACATATTGTGCCGTATTTATTACGGCCCAAATCCTAGTCCATTCTCGTCACACTCTGCACAACATTGACAAAGCTGCAGTTGCGTACACCCAAGTGGATTTTGAGAGTCGGAGGTGAGGCTTTCTTATCCAGCTCCGGTTTGCCACCCCAACAACAATCAGTATTGGAACTGTCACAAATTTATTGTGAGCCTCATAATATTTTGTGGTGGTCTGAAAGCCCCAGTTCTTGGAGACATCTAATTATGTGACAGGTTTCAGAGTGTCAGCCGTGTTAGTCTGTGTCAGCAAAAAGAACAGGAGTACTTGTGGCATCTTAGACACTAACAAATTTATTTCAGCATAAGCTTTCGTGGGCTACAGTCCACTTCATCGGATGCATAGACTGGAACATATAGCAAGCAGATATTTATACATACAGAGAAACATGAAAAGGTGGAAGTACTCATACTAACTGTAAGAGGCTAATTAATTAAGAGGAACTATTATCAGCAGGGGAAAAAAACTTTTGAAGTGATAATCAAGATGGCCATGTTTCTAGGCCTCATTGCTTCTCAGCCTTTTTGCTAAGAGCAAGCCTAGATTCTAGCCCTCATGGTAGCAGAGAAAAGTTTGAAAAGATGAACTTGGGATACTCTGAAGGCCAAGAAAATGAACTCCATTTAAAAAAAAAAAAACACTACCTCATGATTTTTAAGCCAAACTCATGATGTTTTGAGGCCTGGCTCATTAATTTTGAATGCTTGAATTTGGCAATACTGAGCCAAATATATTTAGGGAGCTGAGGAATGACTTTATGGCATGCAGGGCTTATCGAATGTGCCCAGGGTGAGACTGGGGGAATCTTCTCCAGCTGATTGAGGTTTGGGGAGCCTGCATAGGCTGTATAGCCCCAAACCAACTTTCCTTTTCATTTCAGACTTTTAGTGGACGGGCCATAAAATGCTAAACTCTAAACACTCAGGGTCCAATCCTGATGCCCTTTCAAAGGTAGAGGCATCCAGTGAAAAATATGGCTTATTAGGGTATCTAGCAGGATTTATACCTAAAATTAGAACTAGTTGAAAATGGTTTTTTTTTCTGTGGAAAACATAGACTTTTCAGGAAAAAAATCTAAAACTGAACATTTTGGCTCCAAAATAAAACATGTTGATTTGGAACTATAACATGGTGCCCTTGGGAATTGTGGTTAAGGTGTTTCATGCCCCTATTCTCCATGAGCTGATCCCTCTGATTGGACTACATCTCCCATGATGCACCACAGCCCGCTCCACCATGTTGCTGAGCTACCACAGTGCATCAAGGGAGATGTATTCCAGCCGTGTAGTGGGTAGCTGTGATAGACAACTGTTTCCTCAAACCAGGGAAGGGGAGGCGCTGCCCTCTGCTTTTAAAGAAGCTGGGGAGCTGTGTGCTCTCCCCGCTTCCTTGCATTAATCCATCGTTTCTGCCCTTTCCCACTATGGTGAGGTTGATAAGTAAATATTAATAGTCCATTATTTCAATATGGGCTGTTTTTCCAGGCACTTTTGCCCCATAAAAGTTCAGCTATGTCTGCTCCATGTGCATGTCTTGTTCCTCCTTTTATACATCACTGATCTTCCCAGCCCTCCCAACACACATGTACCTTGTTAGTCTCTCCAGTTTACAAATCTCTCCAGGTTACATATTATGAAGCAGTGAAAAATGTGACATATTTACCCCATCAGCATTAATTCCTGCAGGAGTCCCTTCCCTCAGTACTTTCAAATACTGTACCTTTGTAGGTAAGGAGGGATTGGGAGTTTGCCTGTTAAAGATGATGTGCTGCCATGGGGAGCAGAGAGAGCCAGGAAATCTCATATAAGGCCTGGGTATCTATACAAATGCTCTGCGACCTAAGGATCTGGAAGTGTGTGTAGGATTGGAGAACCACGTCCATGCCCTGTCCTTTGGCTGCCAAACTGATCTCATCAGTGGAAATGATGTAGCAAGAACCCTGCTGTTTCAAGACTTTAGAGTTTTCCTCTTAATTATGATTGCCTCGTGGCTTTTTACATGGGGGAAGTGGGACAATGATCTGGTCTTTTTATTTTCTGAGATATGTTATGTTGCTCAGGGTGGAACTGCTTTACTATTTTCACAACTGTAATTGCCTGGTGGGTTTCCTATTAATGGAAAGAGAACCTATTTTTTCAAATAATGCTATGGTTCCATCCATGGGGAATGTCATATAAACTGTCACTACTGCCATGCTGTTTCTCTGTATCAAATAGAAAATCCAGAGGAAATTCAGAGAGAGAATTACCAAACTGTCCCAGGTGCAAAACTGAATGGCTTTTTGCAAATAGGTGGCATGAGAAAGAATGCAAATTAACGGCTATTTTTGGCTAAACTCCAGCATGGCTAGGATTGAAATGTTGAACTAATGGACATGTAAGCTGCATTTAAAAAAAAAAACATTTGGATTTTTAAAAATAACAGAATTGTATTAAATGGGCCCAAATACTCTGAGTGGTCTTAAAGCAGGGAGATGGAATGTTACCAAAGTGGGCAATTAAGGCACTGAACTGAAGCAATTAAAGGCAGGAAAGTAGAGGGTCTGAGGGGAGAATTAAAATAATCAAATCCTTAGGAGGAAAACCCAATAGTTACAGAAAATTTAACGAAATCCATTAGTATAAATTTAGGAAGCCAACAGAAGGCCAGCAACAATATAGCTGGAATTGTGAAAAGTCACAGTTGTATAAATAGTATTAAGAATGAATAAAACAGCTGTAAACTGTACATATTTTTGTGCCTCTAGAGAGCACTGTTGCATTCCTCCACCCCATCGGTGGTCATTAGCCAGCTTCTCACAAGGAAGAACAGCAAAATGTTGGCAAGTCTGATTTTTACATCAGCAATAATGCATCATTGACAGGTTTCTCTACAATGCCATTAAGCTTTGTTATAGCCGCAGAACCAGATATTTATTGTACTAACTAGTGGTGCCAAGGTCTAGTCTACTCCAAGATTTGTTTTATGTTCCATGACTTTGATATTTTAGAGGGTACAAGTTTGTCCAGTTTTTTAGAACATCAACTTTTTGTGTACTTACTGGATAAGAAATATGTCCTTGTCTGTGTGGGTTGTTCGGGTGTTTTTCTTCATGAACATACTTCTGAATGCACCTACGTGTCTTTTTTGGAGTTAAGGTTAAGTAGCTATTTGGTCTGTGACTAACATGCAGATCTTATAAACTCCACCGTAGTTAGTGGACCATTTTCATAAACTCCATGGCAAGAACTCCTGCAGAGTTTATGATGTCTTCATGGATTTTTATTTTTAAAATAAGAAACCTTATTGATTTTAAAGAAATGGTACAAAATTACACACACGAATAACGTAAATTATAAATGGGCAACAAGCAAACAAAAACAATAAGAAAGTCCTACACCTCCACCCTCTACAAGAGTATCAATTTGCCAGGAGCAAAGTACAGAGACTAGCTCGACAGTGTGCAAATGATTACTGGCTCCAGCTCTGCCGGAGCATTCAACCATCTGCTGACACTGGAAACATCAGGGGAATGTATGATGGCATCAAGAAGGCCATGGGACCCACAAAGAAGTGGAGAGTGTCACTAAAGTCTGCAACAGGCGAAAACATCCAGGAGAAGAGCAAGCAGATGGATAGATGGGTGGAGCACTACTCTGAAGTGTACTCCAGGCAAAACACCGTCACCAAAGCTGCCCTCAATACCGTGGATGGTTTTCCCATTGAAACTGAGCTGGACGAGAAGCCCACCATGGAAGAACTGAAGAAAGTAATTGAGAGCTTGTCCACAGGAAAGGCTCCAGGAAAGGATGGCATCCCACCAGAAGTTATCAAGTGTGGCATCAATGTCCTCCTAGAACACCTCCACGACCTCCTCTGTCAGTGCTGGGATGAAGGTGCAGTAGATATGAGAGACGCCAACATCGTGACCCTCTACAAGAACAAGGGTGATAGAAGCGACTGCAACAACTACAGAGGCATATCACTCCTGAGTGTTGTGGGTAAAGTCTTTGCACGCGTGATCCTGAACAGACTGCAGAAGCTTGCTGACAGAGTTTACCCAGAGTCACAGTGCGGGTTCCGAGCAGGGAGATCCACAACCGATATGGTTTTCTCCTTAAGGCAGCTGCAAGAGAAATGCAGAGAACAGCATAAGCCGTTACTCCTTGCCTTCATAGACCCGACCAAAGCTTTTGACCTCGTGAACAGAGATGGGTTGTTCAAGATCCTGGCAAAGATTGGCTGCCCACCGAAGCTGTTGAGTGTGATCCAGTCTTTTCACGACAACATGAAAGGCACAGTACTGTATGATGGCTCGTCCTCCGATGCCTTCGATATCCACAGTGGAGTAAAACAAGGCTGCGTTCTCGCTCCCACACTCTTCGGCATCTTCTTCGCAGCGTTGCTGAAACATGCCTTTGGAAATTCCACAGAGGGAGTCTATCTCCACACCCGGTCTGACGGGAGACTTTTCAATCTGGCTCGACTAAAGGCCAAAAGCAAGGTATGGGAGGCAACAATAAGAGACATGCTGTTTGCAGACGACGCTGCCCTGGCCACCCACACAGAAATCGATCTCCAGTGTCTGACCGCTTTTCCAGCACTTGCGAAGAGTTCAGGTTGACAATCAGTCTTCAGAAGACCAAAGTTATGGCCCAGGATGCAGAACATCCAAGCATTGCCATCAATGACTCTGTGCTAGAGGTGGTCAGTCAGTTCACCTACCTCGGATCTACCATCATGGACAACCTCTCACTGGACCCTGAGATCAACCATAGGATCGGCAAGGCCTTCACAATTTTGGCCAGTTTGTCACAGAGAGTGTAGAACAACAACATGCTGACCATCAACACAAAGGTCGCTGTGTACCGCGCATGTGTGCTAAACACTCTTCTCTACGCCAGCGAAACTTGGACCCCCTACGCTTCGCAAGAAAAGAGACTGAATGCCTTCCACATGTGCTGCCTCCGTCGCATACTCGGGATCACTTGGAGTGATCGAATAATGAACAACGAGGTGCTGGAACGTGCCAAGATCTCCAGCATGTTCACTCTCCTCCGTCAACGCCGCCTCAGATGGCTTGGCCATCTAAGTCGCATAGAAGATGGACGGATACCCAAAGACCTGTTGTATGCTGAACTTGCCTCCGGAAACAGAGCTACAGGACGGCCCCACCTTCGCTTCAAGGATGTCTGAAAGAGGGACCTGAAGACTGTTCAAATCGACATCAACAGCTGGGAAGAGCTCGCCCAGGAAAGAGGCAGATGGAGACAAGCTCTGACCACTGGATTGAAAACTGGTGAAGACAAGCTGCGGCAGCTTGCCGAGGAAAAGCAGGTTCAACGAAAAAGGAAGCAGCGGCTCCAACCCACAGCTGACACCGCCTTCAAATGCAGCAAATGCAATCGAGACTGCCACTCTCGTGTGGGGCTCTACAGCCACAACAGACGCTGCACAACCATCAACTAAATATTCCCCAGGGGCGCATATCCATCGTCTCTCGAGACTAACGGACGCCAACAACAACAACTCCCTGATGAAGGGGATGTGCTGGGGGTAAGGCTGGGTGAGGCTGTACTTGTAGTGTTCCTTTTTATGGCAGCCATGGTTAGGCTGTTAGGGTTGCTCTACATTATGATGGGGGCCATTGGTCACATCTCTTCCTGGGTTGTGCCTTCTGTGCAGTTTCTGAATTGACACAGCACATAATGTAGCATTTTCGCCTTCAAAGGATCATGCTTTTTACCCAGCAAATAACAAAAGCAATCTATTTTAAAATGCATTCTAGTCTTATGAATAGGGTGACCAGATGTCCTCATTTTATTGGGACAGTCCCGATTTTGGAGTCTTTTTCTTATATAGGCTCCTATTACTCCCCACCCCCGTCCCAATTTTTCACACTTGCTGTCTGGTCATCCTACTCATGAAGCCATGAAAAATAAAGTAGCAGATACAGCTCCAACACAGCATGCAGCCTATGGTTCCAACTATTTCCATTACATTGTTAATGTCTGACCAAAATGTTCTGTTAGTAATAGGTTGCCAAAAAGTAGGTGACAAATTACTTCCTTGACTCCCACACTGCTAGGACAAATCATTGTCCAGTAGGCCACACTTGAACACAAGTGTGCAGGAGACCAGGCGCTGTCTGATTTGAAGTGGTGAGAGCTGAATTATAGACGCCCCCTAGCACTGTTTCATATAATCTTTAATATTTGAACCTTTGTTTATCAGCAGAGCAAACATTTAGTGCTCATCTCCACCTCTCTTTGATAAGCTGCAGTGCACAGGTAGGATGAAATAGTCAAAGCAATGTCACCTTATGTTTTCAAACATTCATTTATTGTTGGAAATTTGAAGTAACAATTTCAGTGGAATAGTGGTGCTTTCTGTTTTATTTAGGGATAAACTGTGTGTAATTACAGTCTACTTTGTGTAAGGAGTGATGCACAGTTGTGCCATCATAGAAGAACTGGAAGGGAATTATATCTCAGAGAAGTAGAGCTCCGGGTGGCACAAAGGTGTTGTGTGTTGTCACCCAGTGTAGGGTGGGTCCTAAGAAAAGGGGGCATGACTGCCATATTTCAACACCTCAACTAGTCCCAGATGTTGGGAGTGGCTCTTGGGGCTGTGAGCCACCATGTGCAACTTTACGTACCTATCAGAATATTGGCAAGACAAGCCACAGTCTCCCAAAAGATACTTCATGGCAAGAGGATTTGGGAAGGAGATGTTGTATTAATTTAGATGGAATGTATGGGCTCAAGGTATTAACAAAACCAGTCACTGTCCAACATTAAACAGTGTTACACAAGGTCCGGGGTTTGGTATACAGAGACCTCAGCCTGCTTTGTACCACGGCAAACACACCATTAAACATAATTTTCACCTTTTATTTAAGATAAAGAAGGAAACAGAAAAGAAGGAAACACAGTTAAAGCATTTGAAATGCAAGGTATTAAGTAAGGCTTTCATTTTAAGAACATGCCTTTTCCCCTTTCCCTTTAGCTGGGGAGAGTTTTTAAGAAGGAAAAACTCCTGGTTTGACAGTCTCATAGATGGTATCAAAGATGGTAATACTGTCCTTTTTGAGAAAAAGAGAAGTTAGTTGAGATGGGCTGGAGCTGCTGCTGTTCCCAAAGCCTGATCCTGTTTCACCCCAAGTGGTGTTTGGGATTCAGCTAGAGCTGGTAGAGGTGGTGATGTCATCTGCATCCCTTTCTCTGGCCTGGTCAGGACATTCCTCAGAATCTGGATGATGAAGGCCTGGGGTTCCAGAAGATGGTGGGGGTGGCAGCCATGGTAGTGAAGCTTGCTCCAGTAGCTAATTTTTCTCGCAAAGTCTCTTTAAGGACCCAAAAAGGGAATGTGGGCAGAAGAGCCCATCCCCTCAGGCCTACTTTCCAAGACACCAATGTTGATACATTGATTTCTGGTTCCAGAATTTTCTTGTTTACCAGGCATGATCTTAACACAGTCCCTGAGTTATATCAATTGACTTTTTTGTTTGGACTAATTCAGTCTGTCTCCCTTTCATACCTGTCCCCATCAACATTTGCTGTTATAGTTATTGTGACATTTTATGAACGTTCATGTACTTTTTACAGTTGAGCTCACAATTCAGGTACCTTTGTAGGCCAAGTTATCGCAACAGAAGAAACCCACCCAGTTGCTTCCCTGAAGTAATGGAATGGGATGTGTGTGGGTCAGCCAGTCTCTCCCTGAAGAGGGAAGAGAAATTGGAGACTTTGGGAACGAGACTGACAGATTACTGTGCCTTCCCCAGGAATATGGCTGTAGGTGAGGGAGAGGGAATCTCCGACAGGGGAAATAAAATCCATCCAGATCAGTCTTGAACAAAGAACCCTGGGAATTCTTTCCACATACCAGGCAAGTTTCTTCTGGTTTCAAGTTTTGTTCCTGAAGCTTTGCAGAGAAAGAGTCACGAGTCTGCTACACAATATTCATTCGGGCTATATTTAACATAGCCCTTAAAAATGGCTCAGCACAATCATTTAACAGTATGAATCCAAATTCCCTGAGTATTATGCACTATTCAGCCTGAAAAATAATTCTAATCCACAGAGGATGCCAAAGCATGTCACTAAAGACCCAGCCAAGTGTCTTGGCCACAGCACTGGACTGAGGAGAAACCTGGGTTCATCAGCACAAGGATTTCTTCCCAGTGTTGGTGGATTTCAGTCATGTTGTGGAAGTGGGTGGTATGGGACATTAGGAAGGATAAAGCTTGCTTGCTCTTTACCACTTATGGTAAGTCAGACTCTGAGGCTAGGTCTACACTACCCCCCCCTATCGAACTAAGGTACGCAACTTCAGCTACGTGAATAACGTAGCTGAAGTCGCAGTACCTTAGTTCGAATGAAAAAGCACTTACCCGGGGTCCACACGCGGCGCGCAGGCTCCCCCGTCGACTCCGCCTACTCCGTTCGTCGAGCTGGAGTACCAGCGTCGACAACGGAGCACTTCCTGGTTCGATTTATCGCGTCTTGACAAGACGCGATAAATCGAACCCAGAACATCGATCCGACGCGTTCGACAGACGCGTAAGTATAGACGTACCCTGAGTTACTATCAGAGAAGGCTGCTGCTCACTGCTCTGTAAGTCTGAGGAGTAGCACCCTTTAATGGTAGCGGTCAGGAAAATAGAGGATAAATTGAATCCAGCTCATTTTAATTTGACCTATGGTTAGATTTTTCCAAAGGGCTTAACAGCCAACAGCTCCCATTGAGAACACTCAAGCTGCTGGGAGCGGAGCTCTTTTGAAAATAGCATCTTTCATACAAAGCACCTCTAAAGCTTTCAGAGAGAGGAATTGAAGCAGTAAATTTGCATCCTTGAGGGCCAGTTCTTGACTGGTAGTTTTTGGAGCAGGCTCACTGGTTAACATACTTTGACCTCTACCATATTTCTACCAGCTATTACTGCATATTATGGGGTGTGGATGTGCAGTTCCCAGAGGCATTGGACAGAGATGGACAGAATGATTCTGATGGTGGTGGGGAATTGCATGTAGGAGTGGCAACTCTTCCACCCTGCAATGGGAGTGCAATGTATAGCCCCCATAAAGGCAGCCGCACTGTGTCCATCCATGCCTTGTTTAGGATTTTGTTGTGCTGGTGGTACCAAAAGCAATCATGGAGCACAAGGTCTGGGATTCTGACTGCTCCCTGTATAGGAATATAAGTGTGGGGGAGGGTTCTCTGCCTTGTGCACTCATGAAAGAGAAGAGAAAATATTTTCCTGAAAGAGACTCATATTAGGGAGCTCTGTGGGGATTTTTATTTGTTGGGCTGCGGAGGAAGGAAGTAGCAAGCACTGCATGTTCACATCTTTCCCTGAGATTTCAAGACTCTGGCCCACATTTTAAAAAAAACAAAAAACCAAGCTGTAATTTGTGGCACCTCCATTTTTGAGTGTCCAACCTACCACCTATAATTTGGCACAGCCAAAATCAGCAACCACTTTTTAAAAATTTGGCTTATGATGTTTGTTCACCTAGCTGCAGAACGAGTGCAGCTCTCAGCTGTTGCTGCTGCTAAGTATGGAATTATACAAGAAAATAAAAAGTCAATTGACTACAAAGTCAATTCTGGCTTTTATACACCACTCTGTTGGCATACAAAGGCAAAAGAGAATCGCAAAGGGCTGGGAGAGCATTCTCCCAGGGTTGGAGCAGATCATGGCTGGTACAAGTGGCCCTATGCTACTCCCTCTTGTAAGCTCTGGAGTGAGGGGTGTGCCAGAGGCAGGGCTGCAGGATTGTGGGAGCGTTAACATATCCAATGCTGGTTAAAATTTGTAATTTCCATCCCACGGGAAATTCCAAGATTTTGAAATTTGGTTTTTATATTCAATTGGGACAAAAAAAGTCAAAATCTTTGAAATTTTCATGAAATGAAATATGCCGAAAACTTATCATTTTGACCTTATCAAAACTGTTTGTTTTGATTAGATTGTAATGAAATATTGTGAACATTTCAATGAAATCAATTTTTCTTATTAAATGTTTCCATTTACTTGAAACATTAGAGGAGAACTCCTCCATCATATTTTTTTTGGCCAGTTCCAGTCATAGCATTCAGCAGTGCAGATGGGGGAGGGCTGCCATAAATTAGAGCAGTCAATGTTGGGGCCGTTTTGGCCCCCTGTTGCAGCACAGACTCTGGGCTGTGAAAAAGGTGGGCTTAAAGCCACGTTTGCCACCTACTCCTCCCTGGGCTGTGCCTTTCAATTTAAAAGTCACAACAAAGTGGCTGCTACAAGACTGGGTAACTCAGCTGAGTTGCATTCAGATAAGGGCTCCTTTGACATAAATGATTACATTTAAAGCATAGTTATTTGTGCTTATTTGTCTGATTGCTCTTGAAAGCAAAATGTATGTTTCTGTTTCAGTGTTTCTTTTTAAGTGGGTAACTTAAGTTATCTCTAGGTGTCTTAATCATCCTTTCAGGCTACAGTACTTAACATTGCCTTTGCTCTGTTTTTGCTCAGAGCCAAGTACTAAAATGCCTTCTAATGAATCAGTATTAATGAGTAGTGTCTCAAGGAGCTGTTTGAAGTTATGCAGCACCACAATAACTACAAAGGGAAAGTGCCTCCAGGAAAGGAAAGCCAGAAAAGTTTTACATTTTATAATTTGTTTGCCTCTAAACATACAACCAAAGTGTTGGGTAGAAGGAACCTCGCTAGCCCTGTTCCTGGATGGCTGAGTTACTGAGGCACTCCACATTGAAATGGGATGTTCTGGCCTTTTGCAGAGGTTTCCTGCTGCTAGAAGCATTTTGGCTTTTCAGTGAATGAGTAAGGAGAGGCAAATGAGACCCATCAAAAGTTCTTGGACAGAACAACAAGAAAAAAAAAGTTGCATTTCTTTTAAAAAAGGTGTTATGCAGAGAAAATAGTATGAGGGGCCACCCAGCAACCTGATTCTTCACAATGGCTTGGCCAGACGTCTAACCACCTCCCATGTCCTCCTTCCCTTGGACTGTCAGTTGCATAGATAAACTAAACATGAGGTATAGTATTTTAGAATTACATTTAAAATAGTCCATGCATTCCCACCCTTCCTGGTGTTCTTTAGAAGTATTTTGAGACCCAAGCAGTGGGAAGATCAGGAAGTTGGGATGCTAGGTGACTCCATAAGGGCGATCCCTTTCTTTCCATTCTACATGTCATTTTGTAAGATTGGACATCTCCTGCCTTTGGGTTCAGAACAATCTTCCTCCAATTTCTGCTCAGTTGGATAAGAACTGCAGGCTGCACCAAGAGCCAAACAAAAATCTGTAAGGCCCAAATTCTAGTCCTATCTTAGTCTGTGGGAGCTTTGCCATTCTGTATTTGGTGAAATTCTTTACATTTGGTTCTTAATATATTAGCTGAGAATTTCGATAGTGTAGCACAGTGAGAGATTTTCTCAGAAAGGAACTGGTTGTCTCCGGGATTTGTGTGATCCATAGGATGAGGCCAGGCCTCAGCAAAAGGTGAAATTTACTCCGGTGCAGAAGGCCAGCCCACAGCTCAAGCACCACTTAAGTCTTAATGGCTTCGCACTGCTACTGGCCTTTGAACAGAGATGTATGCCACCCAAAGTGCACCGACTTACCAAGTTACATTCGGAGGAAGAGAACAGATGTTTAACTTGGGATAAAAGTAATGATGGCAACCATCACCCAATGGCTTACTCCAGAAACACAACAGAATGACCTTATGTGGTTTAGGAGACTCAAAACTAGTGGTGAGGAAGTAGATAGCAACTCCAGTTATTTAGCCACAGAATATAGAGCAGCTAGTCAACAATGTTGATAAGCATCCAAGAATATTCAAATTGTCAGCAAAGAAATGTGTCTTTTTCTTTCTTTTGCTGCCTGTCTGACTGCTGGCATTCTTGGTGACTCGAGAAGCTGCTGGGCATTGCCAACACTTGTGCTTTTGTAAAATATTGTTTTAAAACCACCACGTCTTCAACTATAGGTGCACGTCTAGGACTCACAGTATGTGACGCTAAGGCTTGTAGCAAATCCTTTAAAGCAAGAATATTCTACCATCCACCATTTTTTCCACTCAAAATGTTGGATTTGTGTGACTGTCTGTTAGGGAGATATAATAAAATATTAAAGGGTGAATAAATAAAGTACTTCATGTGTAGTAATGGGATACCCCTCCCCAATTAGCTGGATATATATGTCTGTGTGTATTTGAATTACATCAATAACTATTAACTTTCCCAAACTGCCCTTTCAACCTAGCTACTTACTTGGCTGATTTTTTTTGAAGGTGTCCTGGAAAGGAATCTGGAGATCAGCAGGACCGTCAGTAGATAGGGATAGGTTCAGTAACAACAGGAAGGAATGAAGAAGTATCAGTCTCTCAAGGGAGCTATTTTGAAAGTATTGAGGAGTCCCCTACCGGGAGCAGAGTGTAAGTGATTGGAATCTAGGAACTGATCTTCCACTGTCTTGTACCTTGTGTTTTCATTTACACCTGTGCCAAGAGGGTGCACACTGCTACCATTCTGATTTGGTAGTGTTGTTACTTTGCAATCATTTTACACAGATGTAAAGCAGTGGAAAATAAGGCACTGTAAGAGGAGACATGACTTACCAGGATGTTGAAGGGATTGTGGAGACAGAGTGTGTTTTAAGACAGGATAATCTAATTGGGAGCAAGTACATCTGGAGAAATATCAGAGAGATGCTCAAGAGAAAGTTGACTTCACTGGAAGCGGGGAGGAATGAGGAAATATCAGGTAAGTCTTAGCCAGGAGCGGAGTTCAGTGGGAAGGGATTACGTACAAATAGTCTCAGATTTTCCTGGATGCCGAAGTACAGCGTTATGAAGAGTGTTTAGTGTGCAAATAAGGTTTTGTCAGGAAATAATGCTCCTGTGCTGACGTGCTGATCCCTGTTACGGTCACCTCAACTAGATTGGTTTCTCAGAAACTGAGTCATCTGACATGCTTTCAAAATGTACCCCAGCCAGGCCCTTAGGGTGAGGGATGGGTTCAGTGCATGACCAGAGGGATCGTGACAGGATTAAGGAGTTTCTTCATGTAAGGGATGGGCTTAGAGGAAGCAGGGAGGGTGCACTTTGGGACTTTTAGGTGGAGAGAATAGAATTATATTGAGAGTCTAAAAGTGTGATATGTCAATAATATTCACCACATGATGCTGTATGGCCAAAACACTGAGAGAACTTTGAATCTGAAACAACAGTGTACTTCTGCTCAAACCTGTTTCAGGAGAGTAGATGAAAGCTTCAAACAACAATCATATTCATCAGTGCGGAACAGTTAGGAAATACTATGTGTATTTTTCTACCTCTGAGTGCTGGATTTCATGACTTCTTAAGGTCCCTTCCAACCCTACATTTCTATAATTCTATGAAAACTATGATTTTCATATGGAAAAGTTAATGTCAGTCAGAAACATCCCATTTATCACTTGAGGGAAGTACTGTTCCAGCAAATGCTATTGGAAATAAACTCAGGCCTGCGCTTAGGGACTGAAACATCACAAGATTGCCACCGTTACCAGATTGTGGCTAATTGCACTGTTGCAAATTGAGAGAAAGTTCTCAAGACCAATTAGTATTATCTTTTCATTATTTAAATGGCAATAGCCTCTAGATTTAATTGCACCATTTTCATTTCTTATGTCACTACTTCATACTGACAGTCAGTGAGACATCCAGTAAGTTTTATGGGGTGAGGAAGCAAATGTTTTATCGTGAAAGAAAAAAGCTCTTAAGGAATGGAGAGAGATCCCTTAGATGGGTTGTATCTAAATTAGATTTTACTAAATTAGATCAAGGGCCAGATTCTGCCAACCCTCTGCATCCAGAACTCCCACTGAAGTCAATGGGAGCTCTACAACTGAAGGCTTTTGCAGCATTGGGCCCTAGCTTCAAGGGGTATGGAGATCTTATAAAGTTCCTGACTAAAATATGGAACTAGGTGACATTTGTTTTTTAATTGGAATCATAGGTAAATGGCTGTAAACATTCTAGATACATTTAGCACAGTATAGGGAGACCTGTTATTCTTACACTGAAATACCTCACTGGGATTGAATTTCTTTGGGTGATGTAATCACATATTTTTAAAAATCTCCAGCTTTATTAATTTCCAAGGTTGAATATCATCTTAGCAAATGGGCGCACAAAAGCTGCTTCTGCTGTTATGTATTATCTGATTATTTTATAAAGTGTTTATGTGGCATTACCACTGATGTATATTAATACATACCTGCAGACTACCAACAACATTGCTTAGTGTGCTGCTCATTCAATATGACTCACTTCTGCACCTAGGTCCAGAGTCAAAGCCCCCTGAAGTCAGTGGGTTTCTATACACTCCAATGGGCTTTGGATCAGACCCTTGCTTAGAGTTGGTGATGCTGATTGTAAAACTGATAGTTTTCCTGATTCCGGGGGTGAAAGTAAAATAAAAAACTTACCGGTACGGGGCTGGCTCCGCCCCCCCTCCTGAAGGGGCGGGGCCTTGGACGGAAGGGGCAGGACTGGGGGGGTCAGAGTCCCCCCAGCCAGTCCTTCTAGGCTGTCTGGCTCGTGCCGCCTGGGGCTCCGGCTGCTGCTGCAGCAGTGGCCGGAGTCCCAGGCCCTTCTAAATTGCCAGCCCCAGGGCAGCTGCTCCTTTTGCCCCCTCTCTCCCCTCCCATTGGCAGCCTGGGGGGGCAAAAGTGGCAACAACAATAAAGCACTGCCGCGGCAGTGTTTCCAGCAGGGTCTTTGCTGCGGCAGTGCTTAAGGACCCTGCTGAAAGCGCTACTGTGACAGCGCTTTAACATTGCTGCCCCTTTTGCAGCGCTTTAAAGTAAGGTGGTGGGGGCCGGTACCGGCAGCCACTGTTTAACTGGTACATCCTTATATGAAATAAACATAAACAGTTGCACAGTTAGGTCCTGATGCTGAAAATGCCTATGGACTTGCTTAATTTGTCCTATCCTGAGTAGCCCCACTGATTTCAATGGGTCTGCTCTCAGCAGTAAAGTTAAGCATGCGTGTAAGCATTTGCAGGATCGGGCCAAAGATTGCTATGAATTAGACCAAGAACTGAGAGAGCCTAAACATACCTGATTGAGTCAATTTAGTTTTAAAGAATAAAACCAGCAAAATCAATAGGCATATGATTTGGAATTTATTGTTTTCAGATTTTCTTTTTAAAAAATGAATTAAGCTTTGTTCACAATGCCCTTTCTATGTAGTGCTGTTCTTGCAGGTAAGGATTTTTGTGTGGCAGTGGGGTGTTTATAGCAGGGAAAGGAATAGCACATCTAACAGGTGTATTATCTCTCTGACTTCTAAAATGTTATGAGAAAAAAGAAATTGGTAATGAAGTTCCCTGGAATTGGAGAGAATAGTTGCTTTATTGTGGGGTGGGAGGTGGGGGATAAATCAGTGGACTAGCACTCAGGAGAGCTAGGTTCTGTTCCTGGCTCTGCTGCATGACCTTGGGTAAGTCATTCACTGTTTCTTTCCTCAGTTTTCACAACTGTAAAATGGAGAAAGCACTTTGAGATCAATGGAAGAAAAGTGCTACGTAAGAGCGATCTCATTATTATTTATTATCATCTCAATAATGGCGGTTTACTGAACAGCTCTGTACACTGCTATATTCAATGTAGACAGTAAATGTGATCTCTACTAAAAAAGTCAGGTAATACCTAGTGTCAGAATGAGGCTTGTTTGCCATATGTTTTCTGAAAGTTCCTTTGAATGATTCCACAACTAGGAAGGTTAGGTTGGTTGTGTGTGTGTAGTGTTGACATGCTGTCACTGAGGCTTTGTCTACGCTGGCAAGTGAAAGACAAAACTTTTGTCATTCAGATGTGTTAAAAAAAACAAAAGACAAAAGTTTTGTCGAGGACAAGCGCTGGTGTGAACAGCGCTTTGTCGGCAGGAGCACTCTCCTGCTGACAACGCTAATGCTGCTTATTGAGGGTGGACGTTTTTGTTGGCAGGAGAGCTCTGTAGCACGGCACGGCTGTAGCAGCACTACCGTGTCGCTAAAAGCTGCGTAGTATAGATATAGCCTAAACGGCCACTTAATTCATACACAAACTGAATGAGGAGCCAGAGCCTTAAAACAGTCTAGGCTTTCACTATATTCTCAAGTTGATAATAAACATCTTCATTTTAATAATTTCACCAACAGTAGATATTAAAAGAGCAACACAAACAAAGTGCCAAAAATGAGCGATGAAAAAGTAAACTATGGACCTAGCCTTGCAAATACTTACACAGATGAGGATGTCCCATAGAAATCAGTGGGGCTGCACACATGAGTAAAGTTACTTATGTCCGTAAATATGTACAGGATTGAGGCCTTAGAATGTTTGAAATTCTTATTAACGCACATGTGTTCTTTTGTGGATTTCTAGATCTTGGACAATTGCCTAATGCATTTTCCTTTTGATCTGAGTACAAAAAAAAAGCCATTTCTCGATGATCTGCCAGTAAACTAGCTCTGTATATTTTTATGCTGTATGTTGTCTGCAAGTGTTGACAGCATGTCTCAACTTAGCAGACCATTTTTTGCAACTATTGGGCTAAATACTTTAGTCTTTACTCAGACAAAACTCCCGTTGAAGTCTACAGGACTACAGACTAGTAGGGCTAAGTCAGGGCTACAGGATTTGGCCCTCTATCTAATAAATATAACCACCTAAATGAAAAAAACAAAACAAACAATCCACACATGCAGCTCCTTGCACACTTGCAGAGCTTCTTTGAAATCAAGGGACAGCCTGTGTGGCTCCACCTGCAGGATGGGTGTGAACATGGCTTTCTGTGTGGCGCTCAGAATATTTTGTTAAGCTACTTGATTTGTAGACCAGAAAGGCTTATCTGGAAATGGCAATTTTCTCTGTGGCTTGGAAATTATTAGGAAAACCTAAATGGCTGTAAAGCTGTTGACAATGTTTAGACCACAATAACGTGGTTGTTGTTGAAAAGACACCACTTCCTCATATTTACCATGCAGCACAATCTGAGATACCACGTTTGTTTTCTGTTCAACGTATGGGGTAAGAAAGTCTGTTAGCCATCCACACTCCAATGCTTCACTGGGCAGCTCCATCTCCCAAACCCACCTTCCACACTGCAGCTCAAGAAACCCCTATGGGGCTGTGTTCTGTGCCATGCAGTGTGTGTGAACCATGTGTGTTGGCTCCCATGATCTGGGAAACGCCACATAGCAAAGCCATGTGATCCATTATCTTTAATTGTGGGCCAATCTCTCTCCCTCTCCTTCATCCCTCATTTGTTTTCTCCTTTCTCAGTAACGCTCTTTGACACTTTACTTCCTCCTATGCTTCTTCCTCTGTCATTTCCCTATTTGCTCTATCCCTTCTCTCTCCCCACTTTCAATTTTTTTTCTATTACCTAAGAAATTAGATCTGAAAGTCCCAATCTTGCACACATTCACACACATGCCCAACTTTGTCCATGGGAAGAGTCCCATTGATTCAACAAGAATAAAAGTTATGTACATGTGTGTTTGCAGGATCAGAGGCTAAATTAGCTCTTAATTACATTTTTATATCTGATCATTCACTGGAAAGAAACCTAGCTGCTTCCCTAGTGCTGCCGGAAAAAAAGTAAAGTGTTAAGCACATTGTTTTTTCTAAAAATCAGAAACGTAAACCATAGGTGGAATCGATCACTTAAGACCACTTTTATAAAGACATGTTTTATATAGAAATTAATATGGGATTTTTCCCCTTTGAAAGGGTATATACAAGATGGCATCAAACTTTTAAAAAGTAACAGCAACTACATTTTTTCTGCTTATTTTTCACATTAGAAATATCAGGTCATCTTTTCCCTCTCTTTGCTGGAGACACTATGCAAGATCTGTGGAGGAAATGCACAGAGATGCTGCATGAGTGTGTAACTTGAGTGGCAGCTCTTCCCAACCCTCAGCTTGAGAAGGGAGGGTTTCTTGATTGAGCCTTATGCAAGCTAAGACTTAGCATTCCCTCTCTGCTCAGTCGGGGGCAGGGAGAAGTGCACCTCATTTACACCATTACAGGGTATCACTATGAGATCATCCACATTTTGCCAACTCCTGCAGAGAGGGTAGTGAGGATCTGATATCATGGGGTCAGCTGTGAATCTGCAGTGCCCCAAGGGGGCTTCAGGAGGGACCGGGCCCCTGGAAAGGCATCTCATCTCTTCTTCATGGGCTGCACTGACTTCTAGTTTGCTTGAGGTGCAATTAAAGTTCCTTTTATCCAAGTCTCTCAGGGGGTGGCGGGGGAGAGGAAGTAGTGGTGTTCTCAGTGGGACTTGGTAGCTCTGGGCTGTGCTGGGCTTGGCTCATTCCAGGTGAGCATCGCTTCTGGTGGGGCTCTGAATCACTGATTATGCAGTCGCTCCTTCTGCTGTGCTTCCAAGGGTGCTGTTGCTGCTGGCTGCCCCCTCCGCCCGCCGTGAGTCAGGTAAACAGACAGACAGAGCTGTTAGTGCTGTGTTGCCCAGCAACCAGTACTGACTGGTGAAAAGAAATATGTTCCTTTGCTCCCCTCATGGGTGTTGTGGGTGGTGGCAATGGGACCCTGCAGATAGTGACAGTAAGTGGTCCCCATGGGCTTGTAGCCAGGCTTTTAACACCAGTTGTGTGTTAGTATATGGCTGTGAGTGGCTAGTGGGGTAAAGTAAGTCCATGGAGAGTTCTAAACTCCAGGAATTTAATTCTCAGCTAGCTAGGATGCTAATGAAAGTGATGGAGTTTGACATGTTTCTGCTTCGGAGCATGAAAGCAGTCTGGATGCAGCGTTCTGGATCTCTTGTGGTTGAGAGCATAGGGATGTAAGAAGGCCACATCAGTGGGAATTGCAATACTCACAATGACAAGTTAGGAAGGCATGAATAAGGATTTCAGCAGAAGCAAGGACAAGGTAAGGCTAGATTATGGCAAGTGGTAACAATAGAGTAACAAACCCGGGAGTGATAGGACAAGTAAGTAAGTTTGAGATCAGGTGTGACTTAAAGATTTCCGACCTTAGAAGCAACCTATATTTCTCTCATGCAATACTAATGTCAGTACACTACAATGAGTATAAATGACTCAGTAGCCAGAGAAATAAAGAACACAATGGGAGTAATTTTATGTTGGGGCTAATTTTCCAGTTACTTTCTACACTAAGGTGAAGCTTTGCCTAAGTGCTAAACTATAGGGCTGATCCTGTCCCCGCTGAAATCCATGGGTGTTTTGTGATTGACTTCAGTGTGAGCACTGAATAGGAAACTAAGGATCCAGTTCTGTTACCCTTACAGTGGGTCATCCCTTACATTATAACTAATCCTGTTGATTTCAAATTAAGGCACAACTCATCATGAATAAGGGAGGGAGAACTTGGACCTTAAAAAGCAAAATCTCTCTGTTGCAAAGAGACACATGGAAGAAAAATGTCCTTGTGCCAGATACTAACTTGTATCAGGTCACATAATCACACGAGGCTCCCTCACGCACAATGTATCTTTTACCACTAAAATGGCTGCCATTAATCAGACATGTATTTTTCATGAATAATTGAATGGGAGATAGAAAGGTCAGTGGTTTGTACAACCTCCTTACATAAGGCTTGTGGGAGAAGTGTTCTTTGCTTATTTGCAGTACCTTCTGCAAATAGTACCAAAACATTCCTTTTTTTTGTAGCGCTCCTATTGGTCTGCTGGTCAGTAATAACCACATTTCCCTGTTCATGTGGAAATATGTATCGGATGAGTGACTGAACAGAACTACCTATTAGGTTCACTGCCTTGTTTTCTACCAAGAGAAGATGCAATTAGACTCACTTAGTATACTTAGGTATAACATCCATAATTGGAAAAACTGAGTAGAAAAACATTCTGCAGATCCACTGTAGGAATGTTTTTGTACTCAGGGTTGGTATGATAAAATTTGATGTAAAAAGAGTCTTGTCATCAGAGGCAAACAACATTGGGATACCATTTTATATGTATGCGTAGAGTAAGGGAGGATTTGCACTTTTCAATCTGCCTGTTTGGTTCTGCACAAGTCATTATGATGTGAAATACCAGAAAAAGTATGCATAATCTACCTGGTAACATGCCATTACTTAATGTGAAAAATTACTGCCTTCATTATTATAGCTGAAAACACTTAAGCTTCAGAAGTCTGGGACGTGTGATTTTTACAGTGTAGAAGTAAATTTATAGAGGTGAGATTTGTTATTCTTCACCCCTCTTGTAACATAAAATACAACTTGAATGAGATTCTGTGTGTATTTCTAGAAGTTAGGACTGTATCCTATTCTCGGATGGCACACATCATTCACTATTTAAAGGTGAAAAAATATGTATTGTGACAAAGTCAGGCCACACAGCTGCAAGAGGGTGGTCCTGTTGGGTTCCAGGGAGGTGGGCGGGCACAAACCCACCCACGGCTAAAGGACCTTCCCTCCGCCTATGGGGAGGATCCACTGTGCCCGGGTCACAAGTAAGTATGGGGGCCAATAGAAAAAATAACAAGGACAGGTGTGAGGGCCAAACAGTCAAAAGTAGGGAACCTGAAGGAGACACCTAGCAGAGAACCCAAACAGTACCCACTGGAGATAGGATGGAAATAGGCCCCACAGTCGCAGAGCACCCTCTTGGCCAACATCATCTCCCTGGTATAATAGATGGCCACTTTGGCCATTGCCAGGAGGAGGTTGACGAGGAGGTCTTGCGACTTCTTGGGGCCACGGATGGGGTGTGCATAAATTAGAAGGTAGGAGGAGAAGTACAGCCAGAACTGTACTTCTGCCTACGTCTGGCTCTGTTGACCTGATCAATGTGTACCGAGAAGCCTCTTGCTGCGAGACAAGCCCAAGAAAGAAACTAACAGAACTCCACTGGCCATCAGATACAGTCCTCAGCTAAAGCCTCTCCAACGCATCATCAGTGATCGACAAACCATCCTTGACAACAATCCCTCACTTTCACAGGCCTTGGGAGGCAGGCCAGTCGTCGCCCACAGACAACCCGCCAACCTGAAGCATATTCTCACCAGCAACGACACACCGCACCATAGTAACCCTAACTCAGGAACCAATCCATGCAACAAACGCTGATGCCAACTCTGCCCACATATTTACACCAGTGACACCATCACAGGACCTAACCAGATCAGCCACACCATCACCGGTTCATTCACCTGCATGTCCACCAATGTAATATATGCCATCATGTGCCAGCAATGCCCGTCTGCTATGTACATCGGTCAAACTGGACAATCCCTACGTAAAAGGATAAATGGACACAAATCAGATATTAGGAATGGCAATATACAAAAAACTGTAGGAGAACACTTCAATCTCCCTGGACACACAATAGCAGATTTAAAGGTAGCCATCCTGGAGCAACAAAACTTCAGGACCAGACTTCGAAGAGAAACTGCTGAGCTTCTGCTCATTTGCAAATTTGGCACCATCAGCTCAGGATTAAACAAAGACTATGAATGGCTAGCCAACTACAAAAGCAGTTTCTCCTCCCTCGGTTTTCACACCTCAACTGCTAGAAGAGGGCGTCATCCTCCCTAATTGAACTAACCTCATTATCCCTAGCCTGATTCTTGCTTGCATATTTATATCTGCCTCTGGAAATTTCCACAACATGCATCTGAAGAAGTGGGTATTCACCTACAAAAGCTTATGCTCCAATACGTTTGTTAGGCTATAAGGTGCCACAGGACTCTTTGCCGCTTTTACAGAATGAAGTAAGTTATCAAGCAAAATAAAATAAAACAAGCAAGTCTAAGCCTAATACAATAGGAAACTAAATGCAGGTAAATCTCACTGTAGGCGTTTCAGGCCCACACTGGGGCGGCTGGGGACCAGACCGCCCCGCTATACCATCAGGTTTTGGGGAATTAGTGTCGCTGCACGGCAGAGTCAGCCGTTCAGGCCCTCCTGGAGTGGGCCGAGCAAACAGACAGTTACTAGTAAGCCCCGGCCCTTGAGCAGGGCGGGGCACAAACAGCCAAGGCTCAGGCCCGCAAGCAGGGCTGAGCCAGTAGTAGTTCATTAAGCCAGGCCCTGGGGCAGGGCGGGGCAATAAACAGTTGGGGCTCAGGCCCTCAGGCAGGGGCTGAGCAAACAGTGAGTCAATAAGCCCAGGCCCTTGGTCAGGGCGAAGCAATAACTAGTTCAGGGCTCAGGCCCTTAGGCAGGGGCTGAGCAATCAATATTGGTGGTGGCACGCCCAGGTCCTGGCTCTGGAGAACCTGGGAGAGGGGGAGACTGCCACCCACACGTTGGGTGGCAGGGGGGACGCAGGCCCACCCACTCCACTGCGTCCCAGCCCGGGGCCCTAGCAGCGGCAGAAAAACCCGCTGCTGAGTCAGTGGGGATCCTGGCCGCAACACACTGACCTTGGCTCTGGCAGTGCTGCAGCCAGACTAGGGTCGGCTGCCCCCGGGCTACTTCCAGACTCCCCCTCTATGGGCACCTGGATCAGGGGGGCGTCCTCCAAGAGGTCACAGACCATCAGCACCTCAGGGTCGCAGGCGAGCGGCAGGCCTGGCGGCTCCTCGGGGTAGCAGACGAACAGCGGGCCTGGCTGGCCCAGCCGGCCCTCTGGTCAGCTGCTGGTCGCCAGGGCCTCCCAGCGGGGAGCTGCACCACAGGCGTCCAGCCTCTCCGGTGGCTGGGGCTCAACTGCTCTCTGAGGGCCGGCTTTTATACTTCCTTGCTGCCCCTTGACCCTTGAGGGGCGGGGCCAGGATTCTCCAGCTCCGCCCACTTGGGCGTCCGGGGAGGCTCCTCTCTCTCTGGGGCGGCTGGGGACCAGACTGCCTCGCTACACTCACCCTCAGAGATGTTCCAATAATCTTCTTTGACAGACTAGACTCCTTCCTAGTCTGGGTCCAGCAATCACTCACACCCCTGTAGTTACTGTCCTTTGTTCCAGTTTCTTTCAGGCATCTCTTTGGGGTGGAGAGGCTATCTCTTGAGCCAGCTGAGGACCAAAATGGAGGGTTTTCCAGGGGCTTATATAGGCTCTGTTGTGGGTGGAAACCCCTCTCGTCTCCTATGCAAAATCCCTTCCACAAGATGGAGTTTTGCAGTCACCTGGGCAAGTCACATGTCTATGAATGATTTGGCTTTTTGCAGGCTGACACCATTGTTTACATGTTAGTTTGAAAGTTCCCAGGAAAGCTTAGATGTGGATTGACATCTCCCAAGGTCCATTGTTAGCTAAGTACTCCCAATGACTTGAATAACCCCTTCACACTATGTTAACCAAATCTGCCTTATGTGCTTCCTCCAGCAAGCACTTTAAATACAAGCATAGAGTCAACACTCATAACTTCAGATATAAAAATGATACATGCATACAAATAGGATGAATATATTCAGTAGATTATAACCTTTGCAGAGATATGCTACATGGTATATTTAGCATAAAATATATTATAGTTATGTTATATTTACACTCAGAAGCATATGTCTATAAAGCATTATGGGGTGCAACATCACACTTGGGTTATCACATCACACATAATATAATGAAAATGAAGCCATTAACAATGATGACCTTTTATTTTTAACTGAAAATATTATGTCTTTTAAAACATGGCCTCAGTAAAGAAATACTGTATGGAACCATATCGGAGTAGATCTGGTGTATGTAAAGGGTTCATATTATTGACTCCTTAATACTACATGGGGATTTTTGTGGCATCACTATGTTGGATTAAAAGTAGGAATATAGGCCACCCCCTGCACCATGGACCTCCCACCTGAGTGATTTAGGCTACCCTCCAACTCATTTCATAGGGTGGGCTACCTCTTAACAGTGTGATTGTCTCATGTGTCCATCTCTTCTCCCATTTGCAACTGACACCCCCACCCCCAAAATGTGTATAACATCGCCGTGGTAACTACAGCAATTATTTACATGGAACAATAAGATTAGGAAAGTATTTAATATATTTTAAGTTTGTGTTAATACAACTTGGCAGCTGGAATCAAGGATGGGAGCCAGTACCATGTGACCATTTGGCTCTCCATAGACCACAAATGGCCTACAAAACACAGTTTGGGAACCACAGACCTAAAGATTGCCCTGATACTATAGTGATGGATGCTTTAATGTGTGTAATAATAATAATTATATCTGTCCCCAGAGGGTTGTCCTGACTAAGTGGATTTCCTGATTAAGCACATCTCAGATTCTGGAGTGTATTGTATATTAAATCATTAGTAAATTATGCGCTGATTCTACTGCCCCTCTAAGAACTGCACATTCAGGATTTTTGCAAGTAGGGGAGGCAAATGCTAGCTCCTCATCACCAGCATGCTATCCCCTCCACTCTTTGTGTTATAGGATTCCCCATTCTGTCATTATTATGCGGCTCTGCCCCATCATCATAGGGACTCTTGCATTGCCCCCACCCCCCTCTTCCCCTACCACTGCTTTGAAGGTGGGGGGGGGGGGCGGTCAGTCTTTCTTCATGTACAACCAACACAATGGAACTTCATGTGCCAGCAACAAGTTTTGCCTGTATCAAATGCCATGTGTGAAAATATATACATGTACACCCAAAAGAGCAACAGAGTCTATTTCCCCCCACACACAGAATAAGGTGACTTTGAGAAATAGCAAAATGACAAATTGTGTTCTAGTTTTAGTCATAATATTTGCAGTGTCATTGTTATTTTAAAATATTTAAGGAAAGTCACAGACAAACTTTACCACCATGTGATTGCTTATAGGTCACTGCTAGTGAAAGCACTTAGGTGAAGCAAGTTATTACTTTTGATAAGTTGAAATAATTGCAATCTGCTCCAAGTCCGGACACGTACAAAAACTAAATGAACGTTATTAACCTCTCCTCTGGCATGCAAATGTATCACAAAATGCCCAAAGACTTTCTTTTCTCTTCTTTTTGTTTTAACATTTTAAAGAGAAAATGTAAAACAATTTTTAAAGTTAGACTCAGAAGAATAGGCACTTCCAGTAACAATGGTGATGAGGTTTTGACAGCACCCTATGGCAAAATGGAATGAATACAGAGAAGAGAAAACACTGCATGGCCCAGATATTTCCCATCAGGAAAAGAACTCTAAAGAATAATTTGAGTTTCTGGTGTGCTTTTGACAATGATTAAAATAGCCAGAGTGAACATACTCAGAACAAATTGCTCTATATTTGGGGGGAACAATGTTGCCCTCAGGTCCTTGTTGCCCTCAGGTCCACTGAAAAGAGGCATAATGCTTTCCCCATCATTCATGACCCATATTGGTCTGTGTATTTAGTTAAAGATGAGAGGAATCTGGGGTCCTACAGACTGTAGGCTAACTTCTGCTGCTCTAGCATAGGTATGCTGGCTGGAGGAAAGAGAATGGAGGAAGAGTCTTGTCTCGCTCCCAAGGCTCTGGTGTGTAAGGCATCCATAATCTTGCTGTCTGCATTCCTGAAATACAGGGGATCTCGATCTGAACTTCCTTAACATTTGGGGGTGTTTAGATCCACATCTTTAGTTTAGGCTCGTCTCCAGTAGGGACTGACTGAATATACTAGGCTCAAAAAATGTAGAAAGGAAGAAGCCCTCCCGTAGGTGCACCTGAAACACAAAAAGGACAGGTCACAGCATATAAATCACAGGAGCTGCTCTGATAATGCACAAAGATAACTGCTCTGTTCCCATGACTTCAATATTGAATTCAGAGTGTACATCTACATTGTCTTGACCCTGCAGAGCAAGGTGGTGGGACATCCCAGTGCTGAGCCACCACTAGTTCTGATACAAATGGTGCATTGTTAACAGCTTATAATGTGAAGTGAGCTGAGGGCGAAGGTGTTATAGCTGGCGAGCCAGCAATAACAGTGTGCTGAATGCATGACCCAAAGTATTCCATTGATACCTGTGAGCGATACCCCATCCCTAGAGTCCTCAGATGTTATTTTAAGTCTCATGATAATTGTTTTTTTTAAGTCCCAGCTCCTGGAGTCATGTAATTATGGGAGAATTTCAGCTTACATTTACTTATTTTTAAAGTAAGTTTCTAGCCCTCATGTTTGCCAAGAAAAGTTGGAAAATGTGACCCCTCACAAACCAGGAGGCAAATAAAAATAACTCAGAACATATCTCTTTTTAAATCATGATTTGTGTGCCAATCTCATGATATTTTGGGGACCTGGCTCATGACTTTTGAACATTGGAGGTTGGCAGTATTGCATTTCTTTGTCAATTGCTGGTCGTCCTGGCTGCCCTTGCTCTCAGTATCTTCTGAACCCAGCCTTAAGCCCACTTGAGTAGCATGTACTCCAGCTGGCAGTGGAGTAACTGGAACGCCAAAAGCATGGCCACCTGTAATATCACTGCATTCACTGGATTTCCCTTAAGCGCTTATACCCTGGGCCCACCTCATGTAAGACCTGCCTTTTACCCATCATGCCCGCTTCCCCACTGATCATATTGCTGAGCTCTTTGCACATTTCTTTGCCTGTTGCAGATCTCTCTCTGCGCGGGTGCAGAGACAATGCTGAAGGATCACTCTTGTGCTTCAGCTCTCCACACTTCCTGCTGCAGCACTCAGCAGCCTGCAGGAACTCGATGCAGTAGATAAAAGTGTAGCAATTAGGTAGATCAATGGCCAACTATCTGGTTATTGAGAGAGGAAAATAAGAACTATTCCCTCTTCTCTATTAATATTTTGCTGACTTCATACTTTTTCCTGTGTCAAGCATTAACTAGAGGGTACATTTCTTTATTAATGCAAGAGTTATCAAACTATAAAGCACAGACTGAAAATTTTGCCCCAGACAGGGTATGATATCATAGTTCACAGTGCTTTTTCCAGAAGGCCGAAAAATGTTATTAATTATAGTAAGGTGCAGGCGATCTTCAACAGAGGTTCTTCGGTGGGTTAATTGTTACTTTAGTCTATGTATTATGCTAACTATAAAAATGTAGAAAAATTAAATAGAAGTTTTCAAATGAACAGTATTAGATTATGGCTATCTGTATAAAAGCCAGATTGTGCATAGTTGCTCTGCAAGGGTTGGATGCCACAGCACCCATTGAAGTCATTGGCGAACTACCATTCACTTTAATAGTGCTGGATCAGGCCCAAGGTGTGCAAGAGAGTGAAAGTAGCAAGTGGGAAAATTGCTGTCCTTTGAATGCAGGGGCGTCTCCTCCTGGAATGCAAGACATTCCAAAGGAGATTCATAGATTCCGGGGCCAGCCGGGATCTTTGTGATCATCTAGTATGACCTCCTGTATAACACAGGCCATAGAACGTCCTCAAAATAATTCCTAGATTATATCTTATATAAAAGCATCTAATCTTGATTTAAAAATTGTCAGTGATGGAGAATCCACCATGACCCTACATAAGTTGTTCCAATGGTTAATTACTCTCACTGTTAAAAATTTACATCTTATTCTCAGTCTGAATGTATCTAGCTTCAACTTCATGTCCTTGTGTCACACCATTCTTTGCTAGATTGGAGAGCCATTATTAAATTTTGTTCCCCACATAGGTACTCAAAGACTCTGATCAAATCACCCCTTAAGCGTCTCTTCGTTAAGCTACATAAATAGACAGACAAACCAAGGGACTAAACCAAGGGAGGCACTTCCTTCTAGAGCACAATTCTTCCCAGAACTGCCAGGCATGCAGGGGAAAATATTCCTGCTGCACTGCCCAGTAGGAAGATGCAGCACGGTTCCACTTGACGTTCAGCTAGCATTGCTAGATGTTGTGGAAAAGGGACCAAGCTACAGTCCTGGTTCTTCTCCATTCCCTTTGAGATAGTTACTGTCCTAGCCACTGCAAGGAGGTTGCAATGTTTGGAGAGCAGAGAGACTGCAATTGCGTCTATCTTCTGTGCAAGGGGCATGAATTGGGGGAAGCATCTTCTGTCTTCTATTCCAACAAGCACCTGCTCATTGGCTAGGCACAATCTGGCCTTTCACACTTGCATAGTAATCTGAAAATGTAAAGGACTATATAAGTGTGGAGTGTGGTTATTAGTATGTAACCAAGAAACTGAACAAATCTCACTCAGCTCTCCTCCTCCCAGCCTGCTGGGAATTTTCCAACTAAATGTATGTTTGTCAGAAAATGAGGACTCATCCAAACTGCAACCCTTGGTGGGAAAGGGTCACTTTTGACAAATCTCTCAATTCACACTTTTGTGTAAATGTTGAAATGACCTACTGTGACATTTTCTGAACAAAACCTTTCACTTTCCAGTTTGAAATAACTTTTCATTTTGAATGTTTTTGTTAATTTATAACAAAAAAGTAAAAGTAATCAAAAGGTTGAAATTGAAATATTTTTAAATTATCAGAACATTTAAATTGACACAATAAATTGGATTATTGGTTCATGAACATTTTTGAGGTTTTGACTTTTCACCTCAATTAGGGATAGGAAAAAAAATCAAAAACTCTTGCAGACTGAGAAAATAGTTTCCCACCCAGCTGTACTATGGATACTGTGGTGAAATGCACATTAGAAGTGCCCATGATAGCCATCCTTCTCCTTTAGTACCATCTCACAACAAGTTCTTGGTTCCTTTGTTTAACTATGGATATAGTCGAGGGGGCCCCAATTGCTCATCTGCTCCATTGCCCTGCTCCTGGTGTTCCCAACCCACTTTACAGGGGATACAAGGGGGTTGTTTTCCTACCACCATTGTTGTTATTAAGTAGTATTGTGTCTATGGCAAGAGTGCCGAAGGTTCCCAATCAGGACTCAGAGTATTATACTATGCACTGTACAAACAAATAGTACAAATACAGTCCTTGTTTCAGAGAGATCACTATCTGAGATTTAGACAAAACACAACTGGTGAATAAACAGGCAAATGGGTAGAGGGAAGGAGTGAAAACAAGCTGATAGTAAAGACAAGTGTTTGCTTAAGTAGTTGTAAGAGTGGTCTCGGTAGTCTTCAGTGGTCATCAGCCCAATCAATGACAGTGATGGCAAAGGTAGGTTTTAAGGAGGGATTGCAAGTTTTGATGGGGACTTCTTCCCAAGCATAATGGAACAGCATGGGAGAAAATATGAAAGTGTTTGTAGGACATGTGGGTAGTCAAGGGCAGCATCATAGGCAAAGGGAAGGCAGAGGCTGACGTGAAAATGAGAAGTTAGATTTGATCAGGAGGGAGGAGTTATATGGCAGAGGGCAAGAAGCTTATATTTGATATAATGGAGAACAGAGAGCCGGGGAGGCATCCCAAGAGAAGAGTGAGGTAGTCAGACCACCAGTTGGCTGTCTTAGAGGCCTTCCCTATGGGGATAGCTGCCCGCAGTTAACAGAAGTCTTCAGTTAGCAGCAGTGCGGAGGATATGCCTGCCACCTCTACCCTTCTCCAATGAGAGCAGCAGGAGTGGAGAAATGCTTCCTCTGGTAGTTCGTAGACAGTGTAAATGGGTGATGATTCACCCCTGCGGCGCCTCCTGCTGGTCGATCCAGGGAATTAGCTTGTCCAGACTGTGGAGTGCCCTCTGCAGGCCAGTGTCCCCGGTGTCCCTCCCAGACCCCAAAGCCCCTTTAACTGGGGTGCTGCCCCCTGGCAGTACCCCCTCAGTCTGGGTCTCCCCAGTAGCGCAGCCAGGTCCGGCGCGCAGGGAGAGCGGCGCTATAAAAGGCGCCTCCCCCTGTACTCACCCGGCGTTGCTCTGGGTCTTCGGCGGCACTTCGGCGGCTCACTCCGGGTCTTTGGTGGTACCCACCACCAAAATGCCGCCGAAGACCCGGAGCGCCGCCGGGTGAGTGCAGGAAGCGGCGCTTAAAAAGAAGCGGCGCCTTTTTTAAGTGCTGCTAAAAAAAGGCGCCGCTTCCACCGCTTCCGCTCAAGGGGGAGCAGCCGGTCCCCCTGCTCCCCCTGGCTACGCTACTGCTGACTTCCCTCTCAGGAGGACCCTCAGCCACTACCCCCACCTTGCCTCAGCCTATGGGCTACTGCCAGTCATCATTCACTGGGGCAGACTGCAGTCTGTATTAGCCAGTCATCACAGCCAAGGCGGGGTTTGGACCTGCTGCCTCTGCCTACCCATGGGCTGCCCCCTGAAACCCCAGTACCCCTTTTGGCCTTAGTCTAGGCCTTGCAGTCTGTGGGTTTCTCAGGCTGGAGCTTCCCAACTCCTCTGGCCTTCCCCCAGCCCTGCTCCAGTCTAGGTACACTCTTAGCTCTAGCAGCCAGGTTACTCCCTCTCTGGAAGCAAAGACAGTCTGATTAACTGGCCACAGCTGTGGCTACTTTGCCAATCAGCCTAGCTTTCCCAGTTGCAGCCCTCTCCCGGGGCTGTTTCAAGTCCCTCAGGGCAGGAGCAGGGTAGCCACCCCGCTCCAACAGGTACCTCATAGTCCCTAAAATAATAGAAACCATGGGGTGAAGGAGTATGGCAGAGTTTCCTTCTGTAGTTGCTAGGGAACATTCTACTCACTCAGCCCCCAACAGTCATCATAGATTCAGGGGTCAGCAACCCTGAATGGCTTGTTTGGAGTAAAGAGCAGCCAGGTGGCATCCCTGGAGGACCTGAGGATGGGGCCATTCATCAAAACAGAAAAGAACAGGAGTGGCAAGTGGTCATCTAATTCCTCTGAAGAGTATCTAAATTAAGTATTTCAAGTCCCATGTTTTGAGGGGATAGCAAGAAGATGGAACCTGCAACATTTTAGTGGGAGGGTCTATGGAGGAGGGAAGTGAGTTTTCTGAACTCTATCCTCCATGTGTACCTGCAGGGGTTGGATCCCTTCCAGCCTTTCCCAAGCCAGATCTTAGGGTTTAGCTGGCCAACCACACACAAGCCATACCCCGCAGGGTAGCACAGTTCTAGTTTTCACCTTCTGTAAAATACGGAACAAATAGTTCATTTTCTTGAGCAAACAAGCAAACTGTTTTCTCGTTGGCTGTTTCTCCCACTGTTTGATGAAGATCATCTGCAGTGAGTGAAATATCAGAAATAAATCCCAACAGAAGAAAAGACAACCTTTCTTAATAGCCCTGCACATTTAGTTAAATTACTTAAAAGGTTCCAGATGCCTAATCTGTTGCTAATTTGTTCATCCTTAGTTGGACGCAAATGAAATTTTATTAGTACTAAAGGAATGACTCCATGTTTGCATTCACATAAATACTCATTTGTCGAGATTTGTTTTAATAAAATGTAGGATGGTTTCAGAAGACACCAATTAAAGGTTTGCAAGCCATTATTTTTTAACTGAATAGCTCTGATAATAATATAATTGAAATTGCAGGTGGTTTGAACCTTACTGCTGCGTTTGTTGAGGCATATACTTGAATTATTATACACATGATGTGTCTTGTTTGCAGTCTGGCACTTATTATTTTGTTGTACGCTGGCTTCCAAGACAGCAGGATCTTCACTGTGATGTTGTCTGGCATAATTCCTGCATCTCTTCTGTGCATTCCCCCTCCTGCGTATATATTGTATACTGAATATATAGTGGTATTGTAGCATCATCAGACACCATCTTGCCACTCCCTGCCCATCTCGTCTCACTGACACAAGTATGTTCAGATTATTTTTTTTTCATTTCTCATGTAACCTCTGTCAGCTATCCCATACGATACGAAGTACGTACATTCCATGTGCCTACTTTTGTTACAGATTTGGTCATCAGGATTCGATGACTTCACATCTCAGCTTCCTTTCATTGTTCACTGAGATGTGTCATACCTGTGTTTCGAGCTGAATCTACATTTACGGTCAATGACTAGAATGTGAGCGGTCTCGCCTAGTGGTTAGGGCAGGAGTCAGTAGCCAAGAATTGGTGTCCAGGGTCCAGGGCCGGCTCTAGTGTTTTTGCCGCTCCAAGCAAAGAAACCCAAAAAACCCCAAACGCAGCCCCAACCCAAACAAACCCCCCCCCCCCCAACGCCCAGTGAAACAAACCTCCCCCGGCGCTCCCGCTGCTCCGCTGGGGGAGCGGGGCACGCCTGCGGCCTTGCTGCCCCGGCCGGGGCGCCGGCGAGGAGCGCGGTGCGCCTGCAGCCCTGCTGCTCCGGCCGGGGCGCTGGCGGCCTGCCCGCCGCCCCGCTACCCCAGCGGGGAGGGCAGGGCGGAATGCCTGCTCCCCTGCCTGGAGCAGAAGAGGTTTTTTTTTTTTAAGAAAAAAAAAAAAACCGGCGCGCCGCCCGTCCCACAGGTGCCGCCCCAAGCACGTGCTTGGTGGGCTGGTGCCTGGAGCCAGCCCTGCCAGGGTCAGAGCTGGAGTCAGAGGTCAGAAGTCTGAGCCAAGGATTACAGTCAGAGTCAGGAACCAGGAGTCAGAGCCCTGTGTCAGAACAAGAGTCAGAGGCCAGATGCCAGAGTCAAAAGGTCAGAGCTGATGCCAGGAATTGGAGTTAAGAGTCAGAACAGGGTTACCTGGAGTGAGGCGAGGCAAGGGCAGGGCTGGGTCCAACAAGCAGGCACAGGACCTATTGCAGCCATTGGCAAATAATTTAAGCAGCCAATAAACTGCTGCTGCTGGGCTTACGAGCCAGTCTGCTATTCTTCCAACCAATCAGACAGTGTAGCCAATTAGGCAGCCTATTATAGGCCAGCTGCCATCATCAGGTTGCTCTGGGGACTGGCTCTGTTGCAGGCCCTAATTCCTGACAACTAGCATCCTCAAGTTTTGGTTTAACTGAACTGTTTCTGGTGCAGTAAGGTTTTACCAGAATGGGTTACAAACCCAGCTGCAGAATCCTCCCTCTTCTATCCAGGTTTGGGCTGGCACTGTTGCTAATAGTGACAGAGTGGTCCCACCCAGTGAAAAGGATACATTCTATAAGCAGGTGCAGCTAGTATTGGATGACGTGCCTAACCATGACATCAAGTTGATGATAGGTGATTTCACTGCACAAATTGGCAACAATTCTACTGGCTGGTAAAGAGTCAAGGGCACAGCAGCAGAAGGCATCCGAACTGTTGCATCTCTGTGGCACAAACACCCTAAAGACAGGAGGCAATCTCTTCCAGTGCAAGAGGATTCACATGCTCACATGGAGATCGCTAGACAATAAGACCATCAACCAAACAGATCATGTGTCTATATCTAAAAGATGGGCATCTTTGTTGAGGGATATCAGAGGAGCAGATGTTGGCTCAGTGTCCACATTACATTTTAAACTCAGAAAGTTCATGAAGATGGACCAAAAGAGTATTATAGCAATAGTAAAGTTCAAGGACAAAGACACACAGTCTGGAAGAAGATGGTAGAGGGCCACGGCAGAGGGCAGAAGTATGATGCATGGATTACATCTGAAAAATGGACAGCAATTGATAAGCAGAAAGCTCTGAAGGAAAAAATGGAACAGTGCAAGACACAGGCAGAACTATTAGAGGTGGATGCAAGATACAGAGAAAAAGACAAAGAAATAAAAAAGAGATGCGGGCAAGATAGAAATGCCTGGGTTCAGGAGAAGGCTGTAGACGCAGAAGAAGCAGCACAGCGGGGAGACTTCAGGCAGCTCTATAGAATAGGGAAGGACCTCAGGAAGAACCAGACCATCACAGGTAATGCCCATCAGGAATTTTACAGACAGATCATATTATGAACAGATATTCACTCTTTGACAGATCACTGAAAAAGCTACTACTTGGCAAACCCTCCATCTTAATTAACTGTATTGGTTTTAAGTAATGTTCACAGGGAGACCTGTGGAATGTTGCTAGAAGCTATGGGATACTAGAGAAGCTGATGAACATAATAAGTATTTTATATGATGGAAGTAGATGCACAGTAAGATCAGATACAGACCTAGGTGAGTGGTTCACTTTTGTGACAGGAGTTAGACTAGGGAGTGTGTTATCACCAATCATCTTTGCATTAGTAATAGAGTGGGTGATGAGGTGGGCAACAATAGATACCATGGACACTGTAAAATGGGTAGCAGAGACGACTTACACAACCTTGACTTTGCCAACAACATTGCTTTACTAAGGATAAAGTGGAATGGACTTATTGCCCATATATCAGAAGTAGAACAGGAAGCATCAAAAATTGAATTGATAGTAAATGCAGAGAAAACCAAGATTATTAAGGTAGGAAACTGGACAACAGATGCAAAGTTTACAGAGATAGAAATAAAATGCAACAGGTAGAAGAATTCTGTTCTCTGGGGAGTCTGATACTATTTGAAGGTGGTTGCCATACAGATATTCATATGAGATTAGGAAAAGCAAACACCACTTTTGGACAACATCTAGTCAAACAGAGGTCTCCGCATCAAACTAAAGGTCAGATGATACCATGTGATTGTATTGAGCATGCTACTATATGGAGCAGAGAGTTGGCCGGTGAGAGTGGTTAACAAAAAGAGATTGGAGGCAGCCCATCACAGATGAATGAGAAAGACACTAGACATTTCATGGAAAACAAAATAACAAAGGTGAGAGTAAGGAAGCTGACAGAGCGGGACATGTTAGAAAATATAAAAAAAGAAGGCTTGTGTGGTCGGGATATGTACACCATATGGCAGACGGGAGACATGATAAGAAGGCATTGAATTGGGCATCCAAAGGAGGAAAGAGAAAGTGAGGAAGGCCAAGGACGAACTGGCAGACAATAGTGCTAGACGATATTAAATGTGCTGGGCATCACCTGGGAAGAAGTACCACAACTAGCGAGCAACCGTAATCAATGGAGGAAGTAAGGTCTAAGGTCAGGATCTCTATGTCAAATCGTATCAGCCAAGTGGTGCTGAGGTTATTTAAGAAATAGGGAATACAGTAAAAATACTTTGCCCTTATACAACGCCTTCATCCAAGTAGCTCAAAACACTTTGCAATTACTGATGAATTTTACCTACCAACTCTGTTGTGAGGTAGGTAAAGTAATGTTATTTCCATTTTACAGATGGGGAAAGTGAGAGGGCAAGTAACTCAGCAACTAGGCTACACAGAGTCTATGAAAAAGGGAGCTCCATAGCCCATATCACCTCATAACCATAAATGGCTTGAAATAGGAGGGGGAAACTCACCAGTTCTGGTGGTTGTTGTGGCCTGGTTTGCCTAGGGCAGCCCTCATTGGAAATGCCAAGGTCAGAGCAGGCTGGAAAATGGAGAGCAGATACTCCCAAGACTGGTGGGAAACACGGAAGTTAAACTCCCCAGGCAGTCACAAACTGTCCTTCTGATCCCCACACTGGTTATCAAGATGCAAAAAAGAAATCACACAGCCCTCTTTATTGCATCCCAGTTCTCTGGTTCCCAATCAACACCTAGGTCCAGTCCAGTGAGAAGTTTTTTTAAAACTCTGCTCACATATACAAAATGTTCTTCTGATCCCAAAAGAGTCAGCCACATTACCACGTCAATATAAGTTTGGATCTTATCCAAAATACCACGCTGCCAGCCAATCCTTTAGCACCTAAAACTAAACGTTTATTATAAAGAAAAAAGAAAGGACAAGAAGAAAGCTGTTAAATGGTAAAGCAGTTACATACATACAAAGATTCAAAGTCCATATATCAGGTTCTTAGCAGTACTGGAGTTTGCTGGCTTGAAAGTCCCTCTGGAAAACATCCACAGCTTGGATGGATCATTCAGTCCTTTGTTCAGAGCTTCGTTTGTAGAAAGGTTACTCCAGAGGTAAGAAGCAGGATTGAAGACAAGAAGCAGGACAGAAGACAAAATGGAGATGATACAGCTGCCCTTTATAGTCCTTTTGCCATGTGTCTGGTACATCCTTTGTTTCAAACACAAACTCATAGCACATGGCATTGAAAGGCCTTCCCTGCATGCCTTGCTGAGTTTTAAGGTGTAGTCCCTGACCCTTTCAATGGGTTTATTGTACAGTCAATGTCCCTTGATGGGCCATCGAACTGGCCAGGCAGTGATGATGCCAATCTGTCTCGGGGTGTCACCCAGAAACACAGCACAAGTTTTGAAATACAGATATGCCATACATATCTATAACTCACAATACAAGAAGTGATACAAATTTATAAACAAGATTATCATACTTGGCAAATTATAACATTTTCACAGATAACTTGCATGGCATATCTGGCATAACTCATTGCAATTTTACAGTATTGGTATTCACAGTATCCTAAAGTGTCTTCCATATTCCATACAGCGTCACAGTTGCATGTTGTCGTTTGATGAAGGGACATTGCATCATCTTGCATGAAGTGACACTGGTACACATGTATCTGAAAGGAGTCCTTGTCCCCAAGCAGGCCCATAACCAGCCAAATAAGTGTGTGTGTGCATATGGAGTGTGGAATTGTTGATCCAACTGATACTGGTGTAAGGGGGACAGCTTTATGAGGTCATTGAACATAAACTACACCGTACCCTCCCTAGAACGTGGGGTTTGGGAGTCATGCGCGGTACCGCGTTAATGCAGGGACCGCGTTATAGTGGGGGGGCACATTACCATGAATCCCAATTAGGGTGACCAGACAGCAAATGTGAAAAATCGGGACAAGGGGTGGGGGGTAATAGGAGCCTATATAAGAAAAAGACTCAAAAATCGGGACTGTCCCTCTAAAATCGGGACATCTGGTCACCCTAATCCCAATTTAAATAATTTATTTTGGGATCCATGGTTGCGCCCGTGCTAATTCCGAATTTGCGCTATGTTGACACGTGTTCTAGCGGGGGGGGGAGGGGTGTCTCCTGTATCTTGTTGGGATGATATCTAGGAGCAGGCCTTTGAGGAGTTACTGGCTTAGCACTTAAAGACTCCAGGCCTGATTTTATGGGACAGGCTCCTGGTAGGTCAATGGGCTTATGTGAAGACATAGCTCTCCGTGAAGTTACTGGTCAGCAGCTCTATTGTGCTGGCATAACAGTTCTGGAAAGTTATTAACTCAGCACCACTGGCTTCATGTCAAGATGAAGGCCTCCGTAATTGCACTGGCTCAGTACCGTTAGCTTGATAGGGTTATGTCAAGGTACAGGCCATGGTGAACTCACTGTCTCAGAACATCTAGGTTGCTTGGCCAGTTTCTAGACACGGGTTTCTGTAAACTTAGTGTAACACCATGCCCCAAAGTGGGCTATCAGCAGCAGGGACTGAACCTGAGACCTCTGGATCTGAGCACATGAGCCTCTATTGCCTGAGCTTAAAGATCCAGCTCCGTTAGCTGAAGCTGTAGAAAACGTATCAACCTCTATATGTGTCTCAGCCACCACTAGAGGGCACAGAGTGTCACACTGAAAGGGTTTGGGTAACATTAGCAAATGTACTTGCTGGGGTGATGTGAAAGCACAGTCTTTGCGAGGTTACTAGACTAGTATCTCTAGTTTGCTGGGCTTATTTCCAAGGCAACACCACTCTGAATTTACTGGCTCTCTATCTCTAGCTTGGGGTCTGATGCCAATGCACAGGGCTTTATGAGGTTATTGGACCTTTGACTTTTTCCTTATGTACTCCCCTGAATCCTGGTCCAATTGAGAGGAATGATCAACAATTGGGGGGCAAAAACCTTTATTTTTTAG
The DNA here is from genome assembly GCA_037349315.1 of Chelydra serpentina. Lineage (NCBI taxonomy): Eukaryota > Metazoa > Chordata > Testudines > Chelydridae > Chelydra > Chelydra serpentina. The sequence goes on from JBAIAC010000008.1 coordinate 126,520,016, forward strand.
TTAATTAATTGAATTGAATTGAATTTCAGGCTTGTGAAGCCTGTAAGTCAGTGGTATATACAGCATATAAAATAGGCTAGAATGATTATTTCCTACCATCAAATTCCCATACTAAAACGATTCCTGGGTGTTGCACACTGAGGCAGAGGTGGCAAATATAGTAAACATTTTAATCCTGGAACTAGTTCCGTCTCTTCTTCCCCTGATTGGTATGGCTTAATACTTCTCAGCCCAATGTTTTTGCCTCCGTCTTCCCATCAGTTCAAAATTCCCAAGCCATGCAGCAGACAGCAAGAGAAAATGTTTGACCACGCACAAATGTTGTGTTGGTATCTTAGTTTGCGTCTAAGCTGAGTCAGCTGTTTTGTTCTCTTTTATGCTGCAAATAGTAGGTCTGCTAAGACCAGTGTTTCTTTGAACTGGTCCTGGGGGTGTTGGGTATGGGTTGTAATAAGATCTGTGCTTCTTACTCAAGATTTGGCTAACCAAGATACAGGAAATAAATGACACTGTTTGGCAAGCCATAGTACGGCAACTCATTTCTGAGCAGCCACCGTTACGATTTTGAACAGATGTCAGTCTCCATTATTGAAGAGAGTGAGGGAAATTTACCAGAATGTAGTAGTTTGGATTTTTATCCACACCAAATAATAATAATAATAATAATGAAACCCTTTAAAATTAATTTAAATTAGAAAAAGACCTAGTTAAATTCATAGATTTTTAAAGCCAGAATGGATGTTTATGATTCAGTCTGCCCACTTATATAACACAGTCCATAGAATTTCACCAACTGATTCCTGCATCAACCCCAAAACATCTGGTTGAGCTACAGCATATCTTTTAGGACACCCAGTTTTGATTTAAAGATTGCAAGTGGTGGAAAATCCCCCATATTTCGAGATAAGTTGTTCCAATGGTCAGTTAGCAAACGGCTCCTTTTTCCCTCCCTCTGAGTCTTCACTATTCTGTTCAGTTGTTCCTGTAAGCACTGTACATTTTGCAAAGGGCAAAAGGCAAATGGACCACTAGCTTACCAGCAAAGGCCTACATTAGTGGAATAGAATTTTACAGTGTGAGGTTTCTACAAATTCTCTCTCTCTCTCTCTCTCTCTCTGGCAAGTTTTAACTGAACCTGAGATTTTTCAAGACCAAATGTTCTTTTCTCAGCTGCAAAACAACCCACTACACTGCAATGAAAATGCAGAATCTTAATTTCATTTTAAAAAATGTTTACCAAATTCTGAGCTCAGTTACACTGTGGGGTTGCATGGCTGTAACTGAGGGCAGAATTTAACTCTAAAAGCTAGATTTGCTGCTGGTATGAATGGGTGAAACTTTGACATGTAAAAGGAATTTAAACTACTGTTCATACCCTTTTAGGGCCTGTCTACACTGCAAACAGGTCGTGTTAGTGGACTCTTGTTATAACCCAACGTGGTTATAATACAGTTCTAATTTAAAGTGAAGTGAAGCTCACTTACATCAGCAGAAAACAATGGCCCTAAGTATCCCAGTTTGGCTTTAATCATTGGTTCTCAACTTCTTTCACACTGGGATTCCCATTCCTTCTAGCCAGGATGCCCTCCCTGCCAATTTAGCATATGGGCAGAACATAGTGATAATGGCCTTATCTATAAGAAGGTATGGCCCCCAGGTTGGGAATCTCTGACTTTTATAATTGACTGAGAGGCTGACAGAAAGATGCTTCCAAAATACTAGTATTGTAATTCAGAGCTTTGAAGTGGAATCATTGTACTCTAAGGCCTTGTCTACACTACACTTACAGATGTGCTGGGAGGCCTTTGCAATATGGTTCCAGTTTGTGGCATAAATCTATTTTGTACTGCAGATAAGACCTTAACCATATGCTTGAACAATGCAGAAATATTGGACTGTCCAAGGTTTTAGCTTGGTTGAAGAGCACAATTAAGGTCCCATCCACACTACAAATGGTGAATTGCATTGTACCCAGGTTGAAGCTCTGGGGAAGTTTTAGTGTGCACTGGAGGAGAATAAAGTACAGTAGTCTAATGTGTCCTAATTTTCTACTTTTGAGCTACATATCATCACTTGAGTGCTAGAATGATCTGACATTAAAAGCTGGTCAAAATTCTTAATTTAATTTATTTTTGGATAACAAAAAACCTTTGTTTTCAAAATGATTTTTTTCTGCAAAAATGTTTGTGTCTCTTGAAATTTTACAGGTTTTCAACCAAAAAAACCAAACCAAAACAAAACCAAAAAAACAACCAGGAAACCCCCTCACATTTAAAAAAATATTTTTTATTCATTTCAAGAAAACAAAATACTTCCCTGTAAAATTTTAGGAATTCATTTATTTAAAAAATGTTCACAGAAAATACTTCCCATTTTCCTGACCAGCTCTACTTGCAAGTAGCTTTAACTGCTGAAAAATGTGATTTAAATGAGAGGTATTGCTTTGAAGAAAACCTAGACTATGAGCTTTGAAAGGGATAGGCATTAGAGAACAATAACCCGGCAACTGAAATCGGTACACTCAGCTAAGGTAAGCCCTTAAACTAACTTTAAAAAAAACCTGAACTCCCCACCTTGTTTCAGTTCTGTTTCAATGCTCCGCTGCTATCTTACTATCCACAAGATATATTTTCAGGTTACTTGAAAAGGCTAGACATTTTTTCCCAGTTTAATGTTTCTATACGGATCTCAGTAACGCAGAGATTTAGCTGCACAGCTGGTGTGTTGAACAACTAGTGCTTGTTAGTAGTAAAATGTGTTGGCCTCTGTGAGAAAAGATAAGTTTATTCACTACGGGTCATTTATGCAGCATTTATGGAGTGAAAGAGGATACAAAAGGCACATTGTTTCACGTAAAATTTATATATGCTTAAATGGAGTATAAGGAAGGCAGGTTATCTTTGGGTTAGGTTTTCTTACAAGTCTGTCATTGTGGAAAACACATTAGGAAAACCCTGTTTTGTGATAGTTATTTATTGAACACACTTTAAATGCTAAATAGCATGAAAGAAAGAGACTGAGTGAAAATCAACCAAACGATCCACTGGTCAGCCTATTGATATATTTTTTTCATGCTATCTGTTTTTGTGATGTAAAAGTAATTGCTGATCGGTCATTATTTTCAATAAGGTGTTTCTAGTGCAGCAGTCAGACCATTAGAATGTGGTTAACCAATCAATCAGAAAGTAAGTTTTCTGTGAGCAGAAGGATTCTTGATGTTAAAATGATCATGCATACATGGGAATAGTCCTCCTAGCCATATATATAAATGAACATATCCACACCTAGGACTGCTGAAAGGCAATCTTTGAACACAATGCTCTGGCTGAACTAATAACATAACAGGTCATGGGGAGAAGGGAGGTATGTGTGCAAAGGTAGCATAAAGCTCCATTGAATGCTCTCAATGCTGCGGCTGCCCTGCTGAGGGCCAGTTCACTCCATCAATGTACATAGAAGGCTAAAAGGCCTGAGTGGCTAAAACTCTACCCAAGGATTGGTGCAGTGTAGGGGAGCATAGCTGCATCCATTCCCTTGACACCAGCCACACCCCTACTCTACCAGAGGAAAGGGGGGTGTGGTAGGAGCTTTTATGCCAGTTCTGTGCCACTGGATGACCCCCCTGCACTGGAGTGATTCTCCCATATACCGGCAAAGAAGGTTTATAGTGAGAATTTGACAGCAGTGCAGTGCAAAGTGGCTGCACCACACCAGATGATCTGACCCAAAGATTTCATGACGGAGATGCTGTGGGATTGACTCTTCACAGGGAAATCTTTTCCAGAGATACCTCTAACTTTCCCTTTGGACGAAATACACCTGTGGTGTGGAGGGCTAGCATAAGGCACTCCATACTACCATAAGCCACTGACCACTATCAATAGCTAGGGCAGCATACGGGGACCACACGTGGAGCAGCTGTACAGAGAATCTCTGCTTCCCCCACACACTGTGGAAGAGGCTCAGAGTCCATCTTGAATAGGGCATGAAGCACAAGCAGAGGTGGTGATGGCCATGGGTGTCAGGCAAGGGGCCAAGGATCTGAACTTGCACAGAGCCCATGGCTCCAACAAACTGTGCAACTGTCCCAGGGGTGGTGTTACAGCCTGGCAGCCTGACCTCTGGTTGGTGGGTGTAAATTTCCCCTTTCCAGCCAGTAGCACAGCCAGGTCCGGAGCGCAGGGGGAGCGGCGCTATAAAAAGGCGCCTCCCCCTGTACTCACCCGGCAGCACTCCGGGTCTTCGGCGGCACTTCGGCGGCTCACTCCGGGTCTTTGGTGCTACCCGCCGCCGAAATGCCGCCAAAGACCCGGAGCGCCGCCGGGTGAGTGTAAGAAGCGGCGCTTAAAAAGAAGCGGCGCCTTTTTTTAGTGCTGCTAAAAAAAGGCGCCGCTTCTGCTCAAGGGGGAGCGGCCGCTCCCCCTGCTCCCCCGCTGGCTACGCTACTGTTTCCAGCCATTCCCTTCTCCACACTTCATCCTCACAAAGCTTAATTACTTGGACTTTGGTCTGCCAATTTCCACCGTAAGTTGTTCATGGCCATTTTCTGTGCCAATTCCAGGGGTTTAAAAAATCCCAAGCGTGGTAAGGTGCTTGTCTCTTCTGAATGCTTCTCCCAGTGGAGTAGAAACACTGCTCTGGAACCAACCCATCCACTGCAGAGGTGGATGCCTGTTCTCTGAACCCAACTCCCTCCTAGGTGTGGAACGCCAGTATGTTGAGCCTACCCCCATACGCAGGGTTCGTGCTTCCCCTTTGAACCCAGTCATCCTCCCTACTACTTGGTGAGCATCCTACAAATCTGAACCATCTGCCCTTTTGTCACCTTGTAGCACTCAAAGCTCATCTTCAGTTCATAGATAGCTGTTTCCATAGAGCTTTTTCATTGTTGATGCTTTCTACCTCCTATTCAATATGTTTCTAATTATTTCCCCCAGTTGTAGTAGTCTGCATTTGTCCTATCTGAATCTCATTTTATTTCATGCTCCTATTTTCAATCTCTCTGTATCCCTATGTTTGATTCTGTGCGCTCCCCAGTATTCACAACATCTCTTAATTCAGTATCATCTGCAAATTCAATTGACGTGCTTTTTTCTTCCCCCACATTCAGATCATTAGTGAAAATGTTAAATACAGGCCATACCTAGCACTGATCCCTGCAGTACACTACTAGATACAATCATTTTACAACTTGATACCTTGATTGCTGTCACAACACAGGGTGATACAAACATTTATCCCTTCACCAGTGTAACAGACTTCTGTCTGCTCTGTTCATATAACTCTGCCTAGGGCTTACCTTCATATTTTGGGAAGAGTCAAGTGACATATTTTGTTGCCACTCCACCAAACTGAACTGTCTCACTTTATACTATATGGGAGGGATGGGGTCTTCAGGTTGCCATCAACGTTCTCCAGTGCAGCTCACTAGTGCTGGGGTCCATGCACAATTGGCAGCATTGAAAAAAAAATGTTTTCAGAAGTAAATTCTTCAAATAAGCTGGGATGTCTGTTGGCAACTAGCTCCCTAGAGGGTTTTGTGTGTATTCTGTATAATTGTAGCATATATGTAGCCCTTTACAAACATGAACTAATCCACATAAGACCCCTCTGGGTTAGGTGTTGTTTTCCCTGTTTGGAAATTAGGAGGCAGTTGGTATTAGAACTCAGGCATGCCTTGCTCCCAGATAGGGTTGCCAGGCATCTAGTTTTTGACCAGAATGCCAGTCGAAAAGAGACCCTGGCAGCTCCGGTCAGCATCGCTGAACAGGCTATTAAAAGTCCAGTCAGCAGAGCAGGCTCCCTGCCTTCCCTAGCTCTATGCGGCTCCTGGAAGTGGCTGGCATGTCCCTGTGGCCCCTAGGCACAGGGGCGATCAGGGAAGCTCTGTGTGCTGCCCCCACCCCTAGTGCTGCCCCCACAGCCCGCATTGGCTGGGAACCGCAGCCAATAGGAGCCGCAGGGGTGGTACCCACGGGCACAGGCAATGCACAGAGCACCCTGACCCCTCCGACTAGGAGCCAGACTTGCCAGCCACTTCCGGGAGCTGCACCGAGTAGGGCAGGCAGGGAGCCTGCCTTAGCCCCGCTGCACTGCTGACCAGAAGCTGCCTGAGGTAAGCGCCACCCAGCTGGATCCCACACCCCGAACACTCTCCTGCACCCCAATGTCCTGCCCCAGGCCAGAACCCCTTCCCACACCCTAACTCCCTCCCAGAGCCTGCACCCCCTGCCCCAGCCATGAGCTTCCTACCAGAGCCTACACCCTGCACCTTCTCCCGCACCCCAACCTCTGCCCCAGTCCTGAGCCCCCTCCCACACCCAAACTCCCTCCCGGAGCCTGCACCCTGCACTTCCTCCCACACCCCAACTCCTTGCCTCAGCCCTGCACTCCCTCCCACACCCAAACTCCCTTCCGGAGCCTGCGCCCTGCACCCCTCCCACACCCCAACCCCCTGCCCCAGCCCTGCACTCCCTCCCACACCCAAACTCCCTTCTGGAGCCTGCGCCCTGCACTCCCTCCCACACCCCAAACCCCTCATCACCAACCCAGCACCCGCTCCTGCACCCCCAACTCCTAATTCCTGGCCCCACCACAGAGCCCACACCCCTAGCCAGAGCCCTTACCCCCTCCTGCACCCCAACCCCCTGCTCCAGCCCAGTGAAAGTGAGTGACGGTAGGGGAGAGCAGCGACAGAGAGAGGGGGGGATGGAATGAGTGGGGGCATGGCCTTCAGGGAAAGTGCAGGGGCAGGGCCTTGGGGAGGGGGCGGGGCAGGGGTGTTCAGTTTTGTGTGATTAGAAAGTTGACAACCTTATTTCCAGGCCAGGGTTTAGTCCAGTAGACCAGACAGCTTCTCAGACAATTGAGGTGTACCTCATGATCAGAAGCCATGCTAGCTTAGCTGCAAAAAGCTGTCTGGGAGCAAGCTTGTGGTTGTCTAATGTAGCATAGTTGGGACTACCTTTCCCCCTCCATTTTCTCCTGCCACCCCCCATTTGCCATCAATTGATCTGGGATTCTCCCCCCAAAATCAAGTGACCGTTCACCATAGTTTCATGGATCTCAAACTTCAGCCCTGAGCAGTTTAAGAAGTGCCCTGATTAACCAATAAGCTTTAGAATAAATCATTGACAACTTTCCAACACCAGAAACTAGTTTTTCAAGGTTAACTTTGCAAGGAAAAAGGCTAGAAATTTACCTTTTTAGAAATATAAAAGTTTATACTAGCTCTGACATTTCTAAGTCCTTAAATCAGAGGGGGCCAGTAACCACAGATTTCTCAGGACTACAAACAGCTTGAATGGCACTGTAATCTGTCCTGCATTGACTCTTCCTTCCTATTCTGTGTTCTTCCATTCTGATGTAGTTTCTCCCTCTTACCCACCCCAGTTTTGTTCTTTGTTTTTTGTCTTTCTTGCTCCTCTGCTTTTGTTTCCCACTACCCCTTTCTGTTTCATTTCATGTGCTCGCAGTAAAGTGGTATATATTACTATCAAACAAGTAGGTCATGCTCAAGTAGGATGCTAGTAAATTTCACTTTCCATTGCTAAAGAACAATCAAATTGAATGGCACAACATAACAAGAACATATGGAAGAACTGCGAGCAAAAAACACATACATTTTAAAATCAGCCTTTTGCCTGATTCTTCACTTGCACCTTTGTGTGGTCATTTACACTTGTGTACACTAAGTATAAAACACTATCAGATCAGAATGGCAGTTCCTAAATCGGTTCCTAAATGTAAACCTCTAAAGGCTAAGGATGGAATTCTGGTTCAATTGAAGTCCATGGGAGTTTTGCTATGGACTTCAATGGGGCCAAAATTTCTCTTAGATCCTTCAGCCTGCTCTAATATATGTCAAGATAATAGCCTAGCAGTGGGCCAGCCAAAGTTCAGGGAAATGCAAAGGGTGCACCTTTTGTCCCACCCCTTAACTACAGCCGTGGACTAAACATAACTTGACCAGACCAGGAAACCTGACCCACTCTGCTGTGCTTGGTATAAAATCTTTAATTCTGTATTCCCGCCACATTAAGATCCTATCTGAGAATAATACATGCAATTTAGGCAGGTAACAGACTATTATATGTTGCTAAGAGACTTCAGCATAGGAACTGTAATTTGAGCATTACAAATTGCAATGTAAATTTGCCAACTGGCTTAGTTCCATTGGGCCAAAGTTGCTTATATTAAAGTGTATAATAGCGGCTGAACGGGTGATTTTACAGATAAATTTTGGATAAACTACTGTGTGTCTGGGATGAAGACAATTAAAGGATTTGACAGTTAAAGTAATGTAGCTAGGGTTGAGGTCCTTGAGAGAAGCTCTGTGGGTAGTTGGACATCTGAGTATGTATCTGACAACTTACTGAAGGGCACAGGTAGGAAAAATAGCCCTATGTGTAATATAATTTCAGAGAAAAACTGTTTCAAAACACACTGTCGGTATCATGGATAGTGATAATGATCCACATGAATTAAAGTACAGTTTTGCTCTGAAAAGTTACTCTCTAAATGGCTTTAGATTTATTGTCTCAATAATTTTCCCATCAGATGTTCTCGGTTTATAAGTGATAGTATGGGACCAAATTCACTAGTATGCTCCAGTTGCTTTGTGCTGCCCCAGGGATGCAAAGCAGTTGCCAACCCCGTTGAGCCAAATTTATGGTTGCTTTGTGTTGCCAGAACAGTACAAAGCAGAGAAAGCATATCTGGGCACGTTTTTTTCTGTCTGCCAATGCCAACCCTTACAAACTCAACCTGGAATCTGAAAATCAATCTGTTCTCTGCCTACATCATGCACCATATAAGGTGTGATTGAGCAGGTACTTAAGCACATGACTAACTTTAAGCACATGTCACAGAGGGGTAGCCGTGTTAGTCTGGATCTGTAGAAGCGACAAAGAGTCCTGTGGGACCTTATAGACTAACAGACGTATTGGAGCATAAGCTTTCGTGGGTGAATACCCACTTCTTCAGATGCATCCGACGAAGTGGGTATTCACCCACGAAAGCTTATGCTCCAATACCTCTGTTAGTCTATAAGGTCCCACAGGACTCTTTGTCGTTTAAGCACATGAGTGCTTGGGGGGGAGGGATAGCTCAGTGGTTTGAACATTGGCCTGCTAAACCCAGGGTTGTGAGTTCAATCTTTGAGGGGGCCATTTAGGGATCTGGGGCAAAAAAAATTGGGAATTGGTCCTGCTTTGAGCAGGGGGTTGGACTAGACGACCTCCTAAGGTCCCTTCTAACCCTGATATTCTATGATTCTATGAGTAGTCCTATTAATGTAAATGTATAATAAATTGAACTATCTCTCTCATGTGCATGGTACTATCCATTTCTACAGGAGTCTGCAAATATTTATATAAGGCAGATTAAAGAACTTTGTATGATATTTCATTGTATTATTTGAGAATGACCATGTGTCAAATTGAAGAGAATTGACCATGCAATAAAATATTAAGGGCCCGATTCTCTGTTACATTAAGGCCCTTGTGATGGCGTAGTCTGTTTCTTTAAGAGTAGTGGGACTTAGGGGTTAGTCCATCTCGTCATGCGGTGTGGCCCGTTATGATTTTGAGAGATCTTAGGAACACAGGGACCTAGGAAATAAGAGAGATTGGGAGAGAGGAATTGGTCCCAGTAATTAGTAGTGTTTAGGGGAAAACCTGTTACTGATTCTTCCAGGGCTTGGAACTAGAAGCCTGGAAGAGTGGGTGGGACAAGGCTCCCCTCTCTCCCAGCCAAATGGGATGAGCTCTGGGAAAGAGACCAGTATATATGCTGCCTCCTCCCTCAAGCAAGAGAGATGCCAGTTGGAGAAGACATGCCTGATGAACCCACTTAGCCTGCGGGTGAAGTAACTAATTGAGGGGAAGGGTAAGTTGGAGGAGAAGCTGACTGAGACTCTACAGCTGACCTAAATTACAACCCAGCTCTCGGAAGGAGAGCTGTGGACTCTTGATTTAAGGAGAAAGTTAATAGCCTGAATTACCCAACTCCAGGAGGGATAGGGGTGTGTCTACTCTTAAGGAGAGAGAAAGTGACTGTCTGAAGTACAGCCCAGTTCCAGGAGGAGAGCTAGGGCCTCCTGAATGTGGAAAAAAAGGCATCTATATGGACCCAAAGTGGGCATGAAATCAAGAGCTGAAAGAAGTTGTTTTCACTCTGTAAAAGAGTTAATAAGCTAGATTCTGTGAAGGGGCATTTGTCTGCAGTGATCTGGTCTGAGTAATCGATTGAAAGATCCTGAGTGGGCATTGAGGGCAATGTACCTACAGGGCCACGAAGGGGTGTGCCCAATTGCAGCAGCTAGTCACATTCTTTTACATCATTCAGGCAATGCAAAGTTTTGGGCTAGGTCTACACTTAACCCCCCCTGTCGAACTAAGATACGCAACTTCAGCTACGTTAATAACGTAGCTGAAGTCGAAGTATCTTAGTTCAAACTTACCTGTGGTCCAGACGCGGCGCGCAGGCTCCCCCGTCGACTCCGCCTGCTCCGTTCGCAGAGCAGGATTACCGGCGTCGACGGGGGAGCACTTCCTGGTCCGATTTATCGCGTCTAGACAAGACACGATAAATCGAACCCAGAACATCGATCCCGCGCCTCCGACACGACGGGTAAGTATAGACGTACCCTTGGTAAAGTAAGTGTAAATGTAATTGATGCTTTGCATCACCTTCATGCTGCCAGAGCAGTAGAAAGGGGCCGTCCGTACACAAAGAGGGCAGGTTTACTCTTATCTCTTTTAACAGCTTTAAAGTTCCTTTAATATAGTTTAGTGCGTGGGATTTTCATCTAGTTTTCTGCGATATTAGAATAATAATGATAGTAGTGATAACAATGTGTCGCTCTTATGGAGAGCTTTTCATCTCAAAGCACTTAACAAAGGAGGTGAGTATCATTACTTCCATTTTTGCTTGTTTTTCTGTTCATGAATGGATTGTTTTTATGCTGTGCTATATGTTGAGCATAAATAGTCACTGTGGTGTCCACAAAACATATATAAAAGCTTTTAATATATATTCAGTTATCTCCTAAAGGGCCTGATGTTGATAGGGCCTGAGCAACCTTGACTTGCATTGACTTAAATGGGAGCTGTAGGTTCTCAGCACCAGATTGACAAAGGTATTCAGGGACCTAAAGATGCAGATAGGTGTCTAATGGGTTTAACACAATGGCCAGGAGGGTTAGATTTCTTGGAAAATCCCACTAGGTGCCTAAATACCTTTGTAAACCTGGCCCTTAGCCCATTTCAGGATCAGGTGCTTCATGATTTATTAATCACCTTCAAAGAACATTGATTAACCTAATGCATATTTACGACTGCAGATGTAACCCTATTGTTTCCTTAAATAGTGGGTTTCTGGTAATGTTCTGAACTACTTCTGGTCTATATAAATAATGCATACAAGCCATACGTTAAACTATTGTCAGAATAAAAACAAAGCTGCAAGTTTGCACCCAATCCATATGCAAATATCAAGAAGCTGATTTTATGTAGTATTTTGAAGACCAGACACTTTAGTCTTAAGCTATTTCTGCAATAATGTTTGTTTAGTGCCCTACACACATGATGGTAAAAGTGCATACATAAGTCAAAGCTAAAGCAAGAGTTAAATATGACAGAAGTAAGAAACTTTGTCATTTCCAGAATAATTGAGTTGAATTAACTAAATTTATCTTTAAACAGTGAAGTACAAGAACAGGAGCAGTGAAACCTTTTGATATTAAAAACTGAGAGTAGAATTGTTTGCAATACTTGCCTAAAACTTCTTAAAACAAAAGGTATCTGACAATGTAGAGCGATTGAATGACTGTGGGGCGTAATAAGGGGATTCTGAGGCCTTGTGCATCCTGGGAATTTTCATCATTGGTAGCCAGCCACCAATATAACTGCTCTGGTAAAAAACCCTAGACTTTAGGCAAAACCAATAATAGCCACAGTTTTTCATGGTGCAGCTTACTCCAGTTTCAAGCACCTGTGGAAAGTAGCAGTGCTCAACACCTTATTAAAATGGGGTGGATGTGACTATGTTGCTTAGTGAGGAACATCCCTATGAAGCGTGCTCTGGATAGAATATCAGGGAGCATGTCTACACTGCAATAAAAGATGCATGGGATGACTGCAGCTGGCCTGGGTCAGCTGACTTGGACTCACAAGGCTTGGGTTGCAGGGCTAAAAATGTCAATTTAGACTTTGGGGGTTGGGCTGGAGTCTGGGATCTGAAACTCCATGAAGGGGCAAGGTCTCAGAGCCCAGGCTCCAGTCCAAACCTGAATGTCTACACTGCAATTTTTAGCACCGCAGCCTGAGGATCTTGAGCCAAGTCAATTAACCCAGGCTCTGTGACTCGGTGCCATAGTTTTTTTTTATTGCAGTATAGACGTACCCAGACTTGCTCCACATAGGTGTGCTATGCATCTCCTCTGTTGCTGCAATACTAGCAATCAGTACTGGTATTCATCAAGGTGTGCCTACCCTGCATGCATGTGGTGGGCATCCTCCACCTAACAAAATTGGAGAGGGTTCAAAGAGCCACTAGTATGGTTAGAGTGAAGAACATGCTTTTATAGTGATAGACTCAAGCAGCTCAATCTATTTTGCTTATCATAGAGAAGGTTAAGAGGTGGTTTGATTAATCTATAAGTACCTCCATGGGGAACAGAAATTAGATAACAGAGGGCTCTTCAATCTAGCACAGCAGTTCTCAACCTGGGCTCTGCGGACCCCTGCAGTTCCATAAGGGTACTCCAGGGGGGGGTCTGCAAGTCATGTCTGGCTCCAGGGAGTCAGTGAGTCATGTTCGACTCCAGGGGGTCCACAAGCCATGTCCGGCCCGCTGATCAACTCCTCCCCCTCCCTCCCAGTGCCTCCTGCATGCCACGAAACAGCAGGGCAGGGATGGAGTGGGTCAGGAAGAGGTGGGGTGGGGCCTTGGGAGAAGGGGTGGAGTGGGGTGGGCCTGGGGCTGAGAAGGGGTTGAGCACCCCCGGGGAAAATTAGAAGCTGGCTTGGGGGTCCATGAAAATTTTTAAATCAAAATAGGGATCCTCTGGTTGCTAAAGTTTGAGAACCACTGATCAAGCGGCCTGAGCCAGTGGCTGGAAGTTGAAGCTAGAAAAATTCAATCTAGAAAGAAGGTGTGACATGTTAACAATATGATAATTTACCTTTGGAACAGCTTACAAAGGGCTGTGGTGGATTCTCCACTACTGGAGATTTTAAAATCAAGATTTGGTGTTTTTTCTAAAAGATATGCTCTAGTGCACTCAGAGGTATTGGACTTGAAGCAGGAATTAATCCAGGGAAGTCCCGTGACATGCATTATGCAGAAGATCAGAATAGATCAGGGGTTGGCAACCTTCGGCACACAGCCCATCAGGGTAATCCGCTAGTGGGCCGTGAGACAGCTTGTTTACGTTGACCATCTGCAGGCATGGCCCTCTGCAGCTCCCAATGGCCACAGCTTGCCATTCCCAGCCAATGAAAGCTGCGGGAGGTGGTGCGGGCCACAGGAACGTGCTGGCCACCGCTTCCTGCAGCACCCATTGGCCGCGAACAGCGAACTGCTGCCACTGGGAGCTGCAGGGGGCCGTGCCTGCGGATGGTCAACGTAAACAATATGTCTTGTGGCATACCAGTGGATTACCCTGATGGCCCATGTGCAGAAGGTAGCTGACCCCTGGAGTAGATCACAATGGTCCCTTCCGGCCTTAAAAATCTACTGTGATATTAGTGCTAAGGGCTGTATCACAGGAGTTCCATGTCTACAGTGACGTCTCATAGTTTATTGTTTTATGACTATTGCATATAATTTGTAAGGTGTCTATTCTAATAGCATCTTGGAACTGCTTTTAACTAATGTTTCTGAAAGCAAGAGTTTCTTTACCCCTGCTGTGCACAACAGACCCACACATTCAGAGCATCAGAGAGACCTATCCATAGGCAATGTAGAGGTTAATTACTGTGACCAATGGGTTCACACTGAAATTTGAGTATGGGAGAATTGGGTTAGTTCCAGCTTAGACCATTTCAAAATGTCAGCATAAGTAAAATGGTTGACAGAAAAGTTTGTAACCCATTGCAAACCACCTTAGCAGGGCTTCCTGCAGTTATGTTTGGGCCTGTTTAGAGAGAGCAAAAACTGTAATCACAAGGTTTGCAATTCCATAGCCCCCATCCAAATCTTGCTGGTTTAGTTACTGTGTGTAAACCTGAAAGCAAGCACTGGTCAGCCTAGAAGTGATACTTTTGCCCTTGAAGCCCTGTTACTTCTGCTCAGTGGTGCAGAGCAGGGCCTGTAGCTTTTCCTTGGAAATGGCCTGAGTGGAAAAGCTAACTCATGTTTTGTTGGAGGACAGAATTTGAACTCCTAGGGCCAAATTCATACTGGCACAGGCACAAGCACAGGGTCACAGAGGCAGTAGCTTGTGCCTCCCTTATTCGGGGTGTCGGGGTTAGAGCAGGTTAGAGCAGTCCTCGGGGGTGCCCTAAATTGTGCTCCTGATGCAATGACCACTGCAGGGTCCCAGAACTTCTGGACTGTAGGTCTGCCTTGGCCATACCTCCTCCCGCCTCCAAACTGCTCCCACTGTGACCCTTTCCTAGAACACCACCTCCACCACCAGCTATTTCCTGGGGAGTGAGTTGTGCCTTTTTCCAATTGGCTGGCACCCAGGGGACACAAGGAGTGTAATGTTCAGTGTCTTTTAGACACGGGAGGAGGACACTATTTGTAACCAGAACTCTTATTTTCAGATGCTCGTTTTGCAACCAAACAATGTCTGCAGAATTTAAGATATGTTTCCACTCTGGCAAGTGATAATATAAAAATGGCAGTTTCATACTCAACATCTCTGCCCTGTGGATGCATTCAGAGTAAAACTTATTGACTTGGCAACAGAAATAAGATTTTATTACTTTCTGCTTGTGTCAGGTTGGCGGGCGCAAGGGAAGCCAAGAGAGAGGGAGCTGGACTCTTTTATTCCCTGTGCAGCATTTGCTAAGTTTCAGTCAAGTATCACTGTGAAAGTCTACTGAAGTCAGTTGGATTCTGCAGGTGCATCTTCATAAAGAATCTGAACTGTGGGATTTTAGTTATAAGTGAAGATGCACAAGAGAGAAAGTGTGTAATTTTACTTCTTGTGCAAGCTGAATTGGCATGGCTGGCAGTTAGTGCTTTGTAGAGGTGTTCTCTTGTGGATAAATCACCTGGATCACCTGGATCGATCGGACTTCAGCTGCCGTTAAGACTGCGCCGATCACAACACGTCTGCCATTCTTCTCACACTCTTGCCTTTCTTCTCCACGTTCATCCAAAACGTTTAACTATGTCATCTTCCCATCTTCTTGGAGGCTGACCGGGGGGTCTTTTCTGTTCTCGCGGGTACCACTCAGCAATGATTGCGGTCCACCTGTTATCCGTGAGCCGTGCTGTGTGGCCCGCCCATCGCATCTTGTTATGTCTGCTTTCCACGACAATATCTTTCACACGGCTGCGTTCTCTGATGATTTCATTTGGTATACGATCCAGAAGGGAGATTCCCAACATAGCTCGTTCCATTGCCCTTTCAGCTACCAACAGCCGTTGCTCTTCTCTCTTCATCAGTGCCAACGTTTCACTGCCATACAGCATGGCTGGCAGCACTGCTGAATTGAAAATATTTTTACGTGTGGTCTTGTCAATTTTTCCTTTGAGGACATCCTTGATGGAATTAAACGCACACCATCCTGCCTGAATCCTTCGCGAGAGTTCTCCATTCAGGTCTTGGCGCATATTAACTTCTTGGCCCAAATATATGTACTGTTCCACTTCTTCGATGTCTTCTCCTGTTACCGTTATTCGGGCTTTTCATAAGATGTCTGATCGCATATATTTCGTTTTGCAGCAGTTCATTTTCAGGCCGACCTGACTACTTTTCTTGTCGAGTCTTCGTAGCATGCTCTGCAGTTGGTTGGTGCTTTCGGCAATTAGTACAATGTCGTCTGCAAATCTGAGATGAGATAATCTCTCTCCGTTTATGTTGACACCACTCCTCCAATTGATCTTGTTCATAACCATTTCAAGGCAGGCGGTGAATAGTTTCGGTGAAATTGTATCTCCTTGCTTTACGCCTTTCTCGATTGGGATGCGGAGGGGAGTTTCAAGGAAAGTAATGTCTGCTGTACATCTAGTATTCGCTTCCTTCAACAAACTAAGGTACTGCGTGTTAATGTCCTGCTCTGCGAGCGCCTTTAATATTGCGTTAAACTCAACGCTATCGAAGGCCTTTTCATAGTCGACAAAAGCAATGCACAGCGGGAGTTTGTATTCCCTCACTCTTTCTAGGAGCTGGCTACGGGTAAATATATGGTCGATTGTACTGAAATTTCGTTGAAACCCTGCCTGCTCTCTCGGCTGTTGTTCATCCAGACTCTGCGAGAGTCAATTTGTTATCACCTTTGTGAAGAGCTTGTAGATGTGAGAGAGCAGGCATATAGGGCGGTAGTTCTTAAGAATTTCTCGATCACCCTTCTTGTGCAGCAAGATGGTATTCAACTCCTTCCAGCTTGATGGTATTTTTCCTTCTTCAAGATAGCGACTGAATCTTAAAGCGAGGGCCTTCCAAAGTTTTTCGCCTCCTGCATAAATCATGTCTGACGTTATTCCATCTTTGCCTGGAGCTTTTCCCTTCTTCATCTGGTGTAGTGCTCTTCGGACTTCGCTGACGATTATTGGGGGGATGCGTTCTTCTGACTCTTCGAGGGTTGGGAGGGGGACGTTGATTCTTGATTTGAACAGTTCTGTATAGAAGTCCTTGCAGACCTCCTCCATCCCTGCTCTGTCGATTACTGTCTCTCCATCCTTGTTCTTCAATGCTGTTATGCTCAATCTATACTGCGTCAATTCCCGCTTGCATGTCCTGAGGCTCTTGCGTGATTCAGCTGTTTTAAGGAGCTTTTCTTTCTGGAAGTTCTCGAAGTCATCCTTCAGTTTTCGCTGTATAAGCTTGCACAGAATGGAGTACTCGAGGTTGTTATCCGAGCTCCTTTTCATGTTTCTCCGCTTCTCCAACAAGCTTTTCGTTTCAGTCGAGATTCTTCCCTTCGCCTTCTTCAGCTTTTTAATTTCAGCTGCTTTTATGCAACATCTCAACTTGTCAGCAAAGATACTATAGTCCTCATCACACTTTTCCATCTGGCTCCAGT
The DNA here is from genome assembly GCA_037349315.1 of Chelydra serpentina. Lineage (NCBI taxonomy): Eukaryota > Metazoa > Chordata > Testudines > Chelydridae > Chelydra > Chelydra serpentina. The sequence goes on from JBAIAC010000008.1 coordinate 126,537,220, forward strand.
CAAACCCAGAAATCGCTTTTTTCAGCTTTGCTTCATCGAATGTCTTCGGCTGCTGTTTCCTGTTTGCCATCTGTAACGCCTTCTTTTCCACCGCTTCGTCGAAAATCAACTTCGCTCTAAGCAGGCGATGGTCACTGCCGGTGTTGAATGGCTGCACCACAGAGACGTCTTGAACGATGCGCCTTTTATTGACTAAAATATAGTCGATTTCATTCTTACTCTTCGCGTTTGGTGCGATCCATGTCCACCTTCTTGAGATCTTCTTTTTGTACCAGGTGTTTGCCACGTACAGTTCTTTCATTTCTGCCATCGCTACCAGCCTCTCTCCTCTTTCATTCCTTTCGCCGCTGCCGTATCTCCCTATGAACTTTTCTCCAGCTTTCCCTTGCCCGACCTTGGCGTTGAAATCTCCCATCGTGACAGTGTAAGTGGACTTTTGCGCGAGAGCTCTTTCAAGCTCTCGGTAGAATTCTTCCACTTCTTCGTCCTCACTTGCACTTGTGGGAGCGTAGGCCTGGATGACCTTGAGGGTAGCTTTTGACTCCATCTGAAGATGCAGCACACCGATACGTGATGATGTTAGCTGGCATGATCTGACTTTCGAAGACCAATCTTTATTGACGATAAATACAACTCCTCCAACATTTCTAGCTCCATCTCCCTTTCCGAGCCTCACAGCACTTCCATCCTTCCAGTTGACTTCCAACTCCTTCTTTCGTCGGGTTTCGCAGACACCGAGAATATTGCATTTTATCCTTTTCTTCTCCATCAGATGGTTTAAAGTTTCCTTCTTTGCCAGTGACCTACAATTGTAAGTACACACAGCAAGGATTGTTCTTTTCCATGTTGGCCTAGCACCTGACATTTTTAGCAAGCTCTTCTCGCTCAATTTCCACTCCGCCACCGTAGAGCGTGCATTTACTCATGTTGTTTTAGCCGTTAACTTCAAGCCATCCCACGGGCTAGGTGGGCAGGCATGCGTACCTCCTCAAGCTTAGCTAGCCTTCAACCTCTAAGGAGAAGGAAAAGCGCTCTTTCCTCTGAGAGAGCAACCCTCCTCCCTGGATTGGATAGTCCGACACCTTTGTAGCATGGTAAAACCTACCAGGGCATACGCCCTGCTACCATAGCTGTCAGATGGCCAGGGTCACCGCTGCACCACGTTGAGGCGCTGAGGTAGGATTTTGCAGCAGTGTGGATAAATAGAAATAAATAATATGATGAAATACTTGTGAGATGAACAACATCTGAAACAGGCAGCGTAGAGTGCATCACTGGTCATGGAGGTGTAACTGGGTTGGCACCCACCTCTCTCGCAAGTGCCCCTTTCTGGTTCAGCGTGTCTATGTTCTTTAGTTCTGGTGACCCCTTTTGGAAGTTCTCAGGTGGGTTTGTCAGCAACACAGTGCTCCGGCCGAGTCACACTGTCTGCCTGAGCACAAAACGCTTACAGGGTATACGGTCCACCACGGCCTATCTCAGTACCCCTCTGGTGGTGTCTCTTTCTAGCCCTCCCTGGCCTTTGGTCTTTAAGTAGTCCAGCCCTGGTATGGGGCTGTATTCCCAGCGCTTTCTCCCTGGAGAAACTATCTTCCTGCAGCCCTCCCCAGGCTCAGTCCCAGCAACCCACCAGGAGCTCCCTCAATGCTTCCCTGGTCCCTGCTAGCAAATCATCTGTGGCCTTGCTGCTCTTCCAGGCAGCCAAGTCTGCAGTCCTTTCTTCTCCTGCTCCAAGCAGCAACAGACTACTGCTCTGCAGCTCCTTTTATATGGCCCTCCTGGGCCCTAATTAGCTGCTTCCCTTGTAGGCACTCTAGCCTGCTTGGAGGTCCTCTCCGCTGCTTCTTTCCTGGGATGGGAGTGGCAGAACCCTGAGGCCTCCAGCAGAAGGCATTTGGGTCTAGTTCACCCCATCACAGGAGGATACAGGCTTCTGTAGAGTACATACCATAATGTGGTAGAAATCTCTACATTCCATAGTTTTAGAGTGAAATGCATTTACCTTCAATCGAAGGCTACTGTATCATTTTGATCATAGAAAAGGTACTTATGGTTGTCTCACTTCAGGGGAACTGCACCTGTATTACCCCTCTGTCCCTAGAGGGCATACACTCTAGTCTTCCAGCTTCTCAGCCGTCACCTCTTTTGGGTGGAGACCCATGTCTTTCTCCCTCCTAACTATGTTTTTTCCAGGCTGCACAGTTCCCTGCCTACACTGTGTTATTCCCCCCCCCAAGCCAAGCTGCCTAACCAGGCCAGCGTCTGTGCTTTGCTTACACTTTAAAGGAGTTATAACATACCATACAGCTCTTTATAAGCAAGCACACGTATTCTTAAGGTGAAAGCATTACAGAGAAAACATAAAAGAACCTACCCTCATGATAATAAGCTTACCAGAGGTACCCCAGCGCCTTTTTTGGAGTTCTGGTCGGTGTCAGTCCTTCCAACCCTTCCCAGGAAGGATTGCCTCACCCCGCACTCTCTTGGACAGAAGGGTCTGTCCATTTGCTATATCAGAAAGAAGGCCCTGAGTCAGTTTAACCTCAGGCTATTTATCCAAAAGCCCTTTCTTTGTCTGTTGGTCTCCGGAGAATACAGTTTAAACCAGTGTATATGATCCTTTGCAGGTATCTCTCGGGTTCAAACCTGAGTGAATTTACCTAATCACCTCTTCCCCCGCCCGTTCTTGGTTTCTGGAGGGCTGTGTTCACCCTCCCCCGTGGAATTAAATACAATGATACATACACTTGATACAGTAAGAACTCCCAAAGATATTGCAGGAAATTACCATATCTATCACACTGGTACTTTACAGTACAGTCTTTTAATGGCTAGATGGCACTATTGCCAGAGAATAAAATCAGGTGTATTATAAAACAGCAACTGAACTCAAAGATTTTGCTCAAAGAAGATAATAACTTGCAAGCGCTGTAAGAAGTATTAACATTCTACTGTCTATCACAATATAGTGATAAAATTTGTGGTACCAATTTTCTTTAATGGAATGTGCCGGGTAAGCTGGCTCCTTTGTCTAATAATTCAGTAGTATCTTTGCAAAATACATTCTTGCTTCTCATAGGTGCAACTATGAGCCCAAAGCTCCCCTTCATTGCATGCTGTAGAGAGGAGCAAAATCATGGTAAATCCATGCAAAGTGTGTGTGGGGGGCTACACGGAGGAGAAAGGTGACTAGATGGCATCCTGACCCCTCAATGTATTGTACATGAAGAATTGGGGCAATGCAGACAAGATTGTGAAGTGTTGGGGAATATGCCACGGCAGTTATGCTGGCCACAGGCCTATCAACTGCTGCTGCCCAGAGAAGCAGTAACTTCCCTAGGTGTTGAATTATCCCCACTGCCAGGGGTCACAAGAAGAGGCATCCAGTGGCATAATGGCAATTGTGCAAGTCATGGAGTTAGTGCTGGAGAGCTGGAAGAGGCACAGAGTCTGTACCATTACTCAGATGGCCAATATTTCTGGCTAGCTAATCCTGCAGATCCTTGACCTTTCTGCACTCTACAAGCCACACGTCCGGCAACCAGGATTCCCAACTCACACAGAGGAGCATGCAGTAGCGTAGCCGGGGGGGAGCAGGGGGAGCGGCCACTCCTCCTGTAAGCAGAAGCGGCGGACGCGGCGCCTTTTTTTTAGCAGCACTAAAAAAAGGCGCCGCTTCTTTTTAAGCGCCGTTTCTTACACTCACCCGGTGGCCCTCCGGGTCTTCGGCGGCATTTCGGCGGTGGGTACCACCGAAGACCCGGAGTGAGCCGCTGAAGTGCCACCGACGACCTGGAGCGCCGCCGGGTGAGTACAGGGGGAGGCGCCTTTTATAACGCCGCTACCCCTGCACTCCGGACCTGGCTGCGCTACTGGGAGCATGAAGTGAATTTTAAGAGTAAGAGACGATACCGATTTCTTTTTAATGTAGGAAGGGAATGAAGTCCTAGAATATTGGAATCTAGAGAGAGACTGGTGTCAGTTGAGATTAGCTTTAAATGGTTTAAGCAGTGAGGCTTCCACCACTTCCCTTGAAAGTCTGTTTTACAGCCTAAAAGATCTCACTGTCAAGACATTTTTCTTGATTTTTCAGGTTAAGTTTTCCTTTCCTAATTTCATCTCATTAATCCTATTCCCTTGTACTATCTTAAATAGATTCTCTCTTTTATTGGTGTTTACACCCTTCAAATGTTCATAGGGCTTATCTCCCTTAGATATCATTTAGACAAGGCATCCATATCTGACTATTTTAAACTTTCCTCAGAAATCAGCCCCGCCGGCTCCCTAATCATATTTCTTGCATTTCTCTGAACTCCTTCCATTTTGGCAATATCTTATTGCTAGCATGGTGCGCAGAACTGAACACAATGTTCTAGGTGTAGTCAGATGAGGGATATGTAGAGAGGAACTATTTTTTTAATGTTCAGTGAGGTGATATCTCTGGGTTGCAGCCGAGATTTCTCCTGCCGATGGCTCCTGCCGATGGCTAAGGTTTTTAGAATTGGTTATGCTTCTAAATCCACATTTCAGCACTTAAATAAGTGGCCTGGATTTTGAAAAGTATTTAGCATCCAGCAATTCTCATTCAGGTCACTGTAAGCTGCTGGGATGTATTGCGTTAGTAAAAGAGGTCATTTATTTAAATGTCAGAATAAGGGCTTACAAGTCCAGAATTTCAAATGTGACTATTGACTTGGGGTGCCTCCACTTTTTGGATACCCAACTTGAGACACACGTGATTTTTCAAGATGCTCAACATGTTCTGATAAATGGGACCCTTAAAAAGGTGTCAGGTTAGGAACCCAAAAATTGAATCACCCAAAATCACTAGCCACTTTTGAAAACCAGATGTTTTGGATATATTCAATTTTCCTATATATTCCCTTACCTGCTCTTTATCAATAGCTATTTTTAAAGGTCTTCCTCAATTTCTGAGTGTCAACATCTCTTGAGGTTTTATTGTCTTGTTTTTCTTGACTCCTGAACTCAAGTGATTTATGTGAGAATCTCAGCTTTCATTGTAAAATAAAACAAAATCTCTTGACCTCATGGTTGTGCAGAAAAAGCTTGAAAATGTGAACCAAACAGCAAATAAAAAGAACCCCAACTTTATTATATTTTTGAAGGCTCATGATTTTTAAGCCAATCTTATGATTTGGGGGTGGGTGGATACTACTCTGGCTGGGTCATACTGCATTCTAATTGTCCAAAAGTCTTTTTTTTTGTTTGACAGATTTAAAAAATAAGTTGTGTCTCAGCCATTTTTAAATTTTCATTCACTGCCTCCTATATGACTTAGTTTTCTCTCTTTTCCTTGATATTGTTATAAAAGTTTTCCTTATTTCCCTTAACTTTTTGGCTAGTATTAACTCATTCTGCTGTTTTGCTTCCTTAGTATTTTCCCCCTAGTGAAATAGTTTGACGTGGTGTTCTTCATGCCTTTTCAAAGTGTAGTAGCGTAGAACTTTTTATGTCCTGTATAACTGCTGAGTGGTAAATGCCAAAACAAAATTAAATGCATCTGTGCTTTCCCAGAAACACTTTTTAAAGTTGCCTTCTGGCTAAAACGTGGACTCAGATATTTATGTTCTCCATACTTTGGGCTTGCTTCTCCTTGGTTTTGCTATGGTCCTGCCCTCTCAGCACACTCATGTGGGAGAAACCCTTACTTTGACTGCTTGAGCAGTGAAGCTGTGTGTGTGTGTGTGTGTGTGTGTGTGTGTGTGTGTGTGTGTGTGTGTGTGTGTACACTCCTCCTGCAGTGTTAAAAGCACTGGTGGGACATTTCTAACCAGGGTGGGCTCATGATGGTGCCTCTTCCCATTCCTGCACCTGAGCAGGCACCACCAGAAAGGTGATGCTTACACCTATTGTAGACGTACAGCAAATTCCACGCTTTCCTTCCCATCTCAGGAGGTGCTTTTGTCTTTGAAGGGCATAATGCCTCCAAGTAATTTCTTGTCAGGACAGCAGTGCCCCCCCCCCCTCCCAAAAAGAGAGAGGCTTATTTCAGCCCTTTGAATCAGATTCTGATCTCATTTACCTTCATATAAATCTCCATATAAGCTCTTGACTTTGATGGAGTTACTCTTGATTTATACCAGCATAAAAAAGGACAGAATCTGGCCCCATTGTGTAGCACAGATGTTAAGACTAATGAGAGCAGCAGCTGATTTTGAATTCACAGTTAATTCAATTGCATATTTTTGCTTTAACTTAACCATTGTGATCTTATTTTTTAATAACCATTTTTTGAGGGGTGAATATTACATGTTTCATGTAAATCAATTTTAAAAATTCTTTTCATATGAAAACATTTTATTTTTCATTTTAAGAGCAGGGAATTGGGTTTATTTGAGGGCAATAATGTTCCATTATTTTTCACTGATAGGTATCAGGTGGAGGGAGCTACCTTTTGCACCCCGTCAAAAAGTCATCTGAGCCCTCTATAAATAGGGCTTGCCTTCATTATTTCTCTGATCTTTGAACCAGATGCCATGAGAGAGTCTAGGATGCCTGGAATACAGAAAGGGGTGAAATTCTGACCCCAATGAAGTCAATGGCAAAATTCCCATTGACTTCAATGAAGCCAGAATTTCATCTAAAAATGTTTAATCTTCCAACTGGAAATAATGGGCCAAATCCCCAGCTGGTATAAATCAGCAAAGCTCTGTTGAAGTCAATGGAGTGAAGAGATTTACCCCCAGCTCAGGTTCTGGAACAATATGAAGAGCATATAGCAACACAGGATGTAAACAAATGTGTCATAAATAGAAAATGCTTCTGAATACTTTACAGTGTGATTGTGAATAGTCAGATAGTTATTTTAACACGGAGAGGTTCAGTTGTATAACAGTCACATTGGATGAAGGAAACCTTACAGGAAACATCTGAAGTAACTGGTGATAAACACTCTATCTTATTATGGTTTCTCACCTAAAACATCACTCTTTTGTACTCTAGCAAGAAGTAAGGTTGTGGGGTTTGGGGGGTTTTTTGTTTGTTTTTAATGAAAGTTCTTACTTCTAAAATTGTTTAGGGTTAACTTTAAAGCTTTCTATTAAGACTTAGAAATTCAGTAGAAGCTGGTTGAAATTTTTCACATTTCAGATTTTCAATGAAATTTCAAATTTTGAAATTCAGGCGGGATATGCAACAAAATTTTAGAGAAATTCTCTCTTCCCTGCCTCCCATTTTTCTACCAATTTTAGAGATGGTTGAAAATTTTTGAATTTCAAAATTATGTTGAAATTTTCAAATTCAAAAATATAAATGGGGAGAAGGGGAAATCAATAATATTTTTAATTGAGCTTTTTCCTTTTCTTTTTTCCCAGTTCTAAAATTCACCTTTTCCCAGTTCTAAAATTCACCAGTTCTCTAATGCTTGTCTTGACCTTTGTGTTTTGCAACAGGATGAAAAGGAGAAGTTAACCTGGAGAGACCGTATGCCTGGCTATCTAGTGAACGTTGCATCCATTTTATTTATGGTAATTTTATTTGTATTTTCTTTCACATTCCTCTGGGCTGTAAAGATCAGTGAACAACATCCTCCTTAAAGTTGAATTAATGCTCTCAAAGATGGAAATGACCTTTCCTATTTTATACCGTAGGAACTTTTCTATAGACAACAAAATACATTAGTGTTGAGCTGCAAGGCTTGATAAAATTGTGTTAGGAAAGTCTGGCCAATAGACCTGCCAATACTTAGTCAGTGACACCATAGGCTGAAAACCATGGATGGTCTCTCTAACTACATATAAACAATGAAAACACCTAACCTGACCCTCAGCTGGTGTAAATCAGCCATGGAAATATGCCAGTTTACACCAGCTGTGCATCTGACCCACAGAATTTACTCAAGGAAATTAATTTAAAAGACTAATATGTGTATAACATTTTAATTGACTTGAATGGTGCAAATATTACAAAAACTTTCCCAGAATTATTCATTCAGAATTTTAATTGGGTATGCGTCTGCCACATTCACAGCAATTTTGTGTTCACTTTCATGTTGTGGGTATATGTATATCATATTTAATTTTAAATGGCTAAGAGATTCCTAGGCTACAGCAGGCCATCGTTTTTTAGACAGAACTGACTGATTTCAGAGGGGATTTCTGCTTAAAAATTGATGACACAATATGTTCCATTCTGCACAAATAACTAAAAAGTATCTGTGTTTTAACCTGTCAAGCTGTTGACTTATATCCAAGTTAGGATCATGTAAATGTCAACATATGATGTTCTTAATTCAGGGATTAACCAACCCAACAAGAGAAATTTCAGCTCAAAGAGAAAAAAAAATGAGTGAAAAGGTTAAAAAGAAAAGAAAGAGAAAAGAATTAGAACCGACTGACTTTCTCAAATGTAACTACAACATTACTACTAGCAATGCTGTAATATTTCTCATTGTGGCTACAGAATAAGGCCCTGGTTTAGCAGAGCATCCTAGTCTTTAGGATGGGTGCTTAAACATGCACTTAATTTTAAATCCTGTGTTATAATCCCATTTAAGCATGTTCTTAAAGTTAAGATTATGATCGTTTTCTTGAATCAGGGCCTAAATGTTGTCTCCCACACTTCGTGTAATATCCTAGACATATTTATAAAGGTAAAAACCAGATTCTCAGCTGTTGCAAACCAGCAAAGCTTCATTGATTTCAGTGGAGCTGGCCCAGAGAGTTTTTCTATAATCTTGTGAATATCATTAAGCAATGAATATATACAGGGCAGCTAATTGAAAAAAAATCTGCTGTATGAGAGCCAGATCCCATCTGCCATGTGCAGATTACAATCTGGGCTTTACTGAATGCAGTCCTTTTCCTACTAGATTAGTTAAACAGTGATTGGGGACACTGGGCCGAATTCTGCGGTCAGTTTCTGCAGTTGTTCTGGTGCATATGAGATTGCACTCGTGTAACTAATTTTGTCTGGTCCACCTCCTTTATCGCTACCCACACAAACGATTTAAAAAAAAAAAGAAGTATGATCACTATTTAGATAGAGTGGGCTAGAGTCTCAGGCATGCAAGTGCACGCATGCACACACGTAAGCCGCATTTTTCCAGTGCTGCAGAAGTGATTGTGGAATTTCTACCACCACCTTTTCCAGGCCTACACTATCTGGCAGGCACAAACCCATAGGAATTTTTCCTAAAAATTTCTACATCGTTGTAGAATGATGATGTCAGATGCTTTCCCTGATATTTCTTAAGGCTGCTGACAATTTCCTCTTGGTAGAACCTTGCTTTTTATTTTTTTTTCTGAGTGCTTCTTAAATATGAAGCCTTCTACCACTTTTTTCTCTATCGAGCCCCTGCTCTCTCTTCCTTTACTTAGCCAAGTATATTATTTGGGGGCTTTTTTTAAATGTAGGTTTTACAAAATCAATTTTTACTTTCATGCCCAATTAGACACTGCACCAGTCTTATTTTACATCAGTAATAATTATAATCATTATGAGATACATTTCTAAGTGATTTCTGTATACACAACCTCAGTTCTGCATGAAGACCTCTTGCTGTGCAGTCAAAGGGCAGTTTGTATGCCTACTGGAATAGGATATGACCGAGGCTTAAGCTATTGAAAATTTCCTTCTGAAGTGGTGGTCTACAAGTACACATCACAGCAAAGATTTCTGCATTAACCATGAAGCGACAAAGAGTCCTGTGGCACCTTATAGACTAACAGAGGTATTGAAGCATAAGCTTTCGTGGGTCAATACCCACTTCTTCGGATGCACTTCTTCTTCTTGCATCCGAAGAAGTGGATATTGACCCACGAAAGCTTATGCTTCAATACCTCTGTTAGTCTATAAGGTGCCACAGGACCCTTTGTCGCTTCTGCAGATCCAGACTAACACAGCTACCCCTCTGATGCATTAACCATGAAAATCTTTGCCGTTGCCTCAAGGGAGCAGGATGGGGCTGGACATCAGCATCACCACGACCCTCCTTTATAGTCTCTGATTCATCTCTGCTGCTGTTCTCACCATTAGCAACCCTCTCCACTTTCCTACAGTGGATTTGACACATACAGGAGAAGAAAATCAACTAGTGTCACAGCACAGGGGTTCAGCCTGTTCTTCCTTTAAGGCCAGATTCTCATACATTTACTCATACTGAATAGTCCCTTACTCTCAGAATTGTCCCATTGAAGTCTGGGGAGCTATTTGTGAAGTACAGTGCTACCCCGCTTGAGTAAAAGTATCAGAATCTGGCCCATAACTACCACTCAAGCCCTTCCATCTCCCACTCCATCAGTGTCCTCTGTCTCCCTCAGCTTCCCTCCTGCCTGCCCCCCCCACATCCTTCTTCTGCATCTCCCTGCACCCCCTAAATCTGCCTCCTGCTCCCCTCATTCTCCCCACCCTCCTTTCATGGGGTCTCTGCTGCTCCCCACAGTCCCTGTGCCCTATCCAGCCCATTGAACCATAGAATGGCAGCCATCTTGCCAGTGCACAGGGCTTCAGTGTCATAGAAAGAAGTGGCAGCCCACTTTTTTCAGGGCAGCCTCATTTCCATGTGAAGATAGAAAAAGAGCAGCCATCTTGCTGGCTTCAGCCCCATTGGCAGTAATGGGAGATGGGGGCCATTTTAAACAGGAGAAAATTCATGAGCTGGCACCTCTCATCATGTTTCCATGTGAAAGGTATAAAATTATACCAAAATCGCTAGCGTACTTCACCTTCAGCACCCACTGTACTCTACACAGGGTCCCTAGAAAGCACTAGATCAGATTTAAGGTCTCTGGATTAATCTTCAAGGCATTCCATGGAAATGGCTGTAGATACTTCAGAGAGCTCTTCTCTCTTCACTATAAGCCCTTCTCCATCAACTGTGTCCCGCAGGTGCTATGAAGTTATATCATCCTTAAGGGTGAAGCTTGTGACAGCAGGAGACAGGGCTGTCTCAGCAACTGGAAACTCATTGGCTTTGCGTTTCGTTCAATACACTAAAATATCGAAGAAAAAGAGAGGAGGAGAAGAAAAGAGAGACAAACGAGGGAGTAAAGGAGTAGTAGGAGAAGAGGGAATGAAGAAGGAAATTTACTAAAAGTTAAAAAAAAAAATCCCCCACTGCCTCTGGAGAAAGTAAAGAGGAAAATTAGACCACTGGCCAACTGTAATTGCGACTTTTGGCTCTTATTACTTGGGAGGTGCTCACATATTTGTGGTGGCTGGTATCACAATGGGCACCTCCATGGACAGGTTAGGTAGAAGCAAGCCCACCGATAGCAATTCCGGGCCCCGGGGCAGAACAGTCAATAGGCTCCCACGCACAAGTTGTGCCCACGGTCCACCTAACATTGGGGCGGTGCTGTGCCTGCACTGGCTGGTGCCCAGAGAGCTGCCGGCTGTGCTGCTGGGTGCGCTCTTCCAGCATGGCCAGGGCTTCCATATGCTCGTCTGGTAGCGTTGCCTACTGTCTAATCGCGCAAACCCAAAGACCCTGGCCCTGCCCCTACCCCACCCCCTATCCTGCCCCTTCTCCAAGGCCCCACCCCCTGCTCACTTCATCCCCCCCTCCCTCCCTCGCTCACTCTCTCCCACTCTCACTCACTTTCACCAGGCTGGGGAAAGGGGTTGGGGGCAGGAGGGGGTGCAGGCTCTGGGAGGAAGTTTGGGTGTGGGAGGAGATGAGGGGTATGGGCTCTGGGAGGGAGTTTAGGTGTGGGAGGAGATGAGGGGTATGGGCTCTGGGAGGGAGTTTAGGTGTGGGGGGACAGGGTGCAGGCTCTGGGAGGGAGTTTGGGTGCGGGAAAGGGTACAGGGTGCAGGCTCTGGGAGGGAGTTTGGGTGCGGGAGGAGATGAGGGGTGCGGGCTCTGGGAGGGAGTTTAGGTGTGGGGGGACAGGGTGCATGGTCTGGGAGAGAGTTTGGGTGCGGGAGAGGGGAAGGGTTGCGGGCTCTGGGAGGAAATTTGGGTGAGGAGGACCTGAGGGGTCGGGCTCTGGGAGGGAGTTTGGGTGCAGGAGAAGGTACAGGCTCTGGGAGGGAGTTTGGGTGTGGAGTATGGGCTCTGGGCTGGAGCAAGTGGTTGGGGTGCGGGAGGGGGTGTAGGGTGCAGTCTCTGGGAGGTAGTTTGGGTGCAGGCTCTAGGCTGGGGCAGGGGGTTGGGGTGCAGGGGTGGGTCAGGGGGTCGGCGCTTACCTCAAGCGGCTCCCGAGAGCGCCTGGCACACCCCCTCTGGCAGCAGCTCCTTGGCGTGGGGCCCAGGGGATCTCTGCGTGCCACTGCCTGCAGGCACCACCCCCACAACTCCCATTGGCTGCAGTTCCCAGTGAATGGGAGCTGTAGAGTCAGCGCTCGGGGCGGGGGCAGTGCGCAGAGACCCCCTGCCCTCCCTGGGGCCTTAGGGCCATTCCGGCTGCTTCCAGGAGTGGCGCGGAGTGAGGGCGGGCAGGAAGCCTGCCTTAGCTCCGCTGCCCTAGCTGCAGCCGGGGCCCCCCAGGCCCTTTTTAAATCACCTGGGCCCCTGGGCAATTGCCCCCTTTTCTCCCCCCCGCGGTGGGCCTAGGTAGAAGCTTTGCTATTCATGCTCCTGCACTACCATCCAGGAATTTAATTGTAGCTCCTTGACAATTGTGGTTCTTTCTACAAGGGGGGTGGGGGTGATGTGTGGGAATCATTCTGTTGCTGCTGATCCTGACCCCTTTTTTAAAAAAAAGTATGAATTTGGCCTTTATTAATTATGAAAAGTTTCGATCAAAAATAGGCAGCAGACTGAAGTGCTAAACTTCATTAGGCCTGTACTGTGAACCTAGGCCCCAGGCCAGCCAAATAACAATTATAACAATCTAATCCTTTGCACTTATATAATCTCTTTCATCAGAAGATCTCAAGATGCCTTACCAACAATAATGAATTTACTTTGGAATTTTTGCTAAGGGCAAAAACAAAACAGAAACACCCACCCTCTCTCCGCTTCCTGCTGTGACTCCCTGTTTAGCCAAAGATTGTGTTTCTGTGTGAAATTTTATCTTTAAAAATTATGTATTTCATTTTGCTTTATGAAACTGAAATAACACAGCCCTGCGAGATACAAATTCTTCTGTTGGGAAGTTGACCTTAATTGGCATGAGTGATTCGCCTGATTTCATGGGCAAAGGTCAACTGCTCAGAGACCACAGAACACCCTTTGACTTCTGGGACAAAAATTTACAATGAACCCTGAATGACTCTGCCTTAGTCAGTATCAAAAGATTCGTGCATATTCAGATACAGCAAAATATTTCCATCTATGGCAAAAGTTTGTAGAACACAAAAGGTTTTACACCATTAGGTTCCAATCCTCCTGTGGGAAGCAAATGGATCGGTCGTTGCAGCAAGCAGAGTCCCATTGACATTGATGCAGCTCTGTGTAGGCCCAGCAATCCAGCATACATTACACACTGCATGATCAGAGCCCTGATTTCCTGTCTCTGACCATAGCCAGTAGCAGATGTTTCAGAGGAGCGCTTACAAACCCTGCAGTAGGCAGAGGTGGGGAAATCTGCCCCACATGGGCGTCATCCTTTTCTCTATTAGTTAGAGACTGGCTTAAGCCCTGGAGTACAAGGATGAATATCCCTTCCCAATTTTTCTTGTCATTAATTATAACTCTGGGTATTCTTGATATCCATATAAATGTCCAATCTCAGTTTCAATCGTGTGACGTTCTTGGCCTCAGTTAGGGCTGTAACTAGGGTGGGCTGGAAGGGGCAGCCACCCAGAGCGCAGAGCCGGGGGGGCACAAAAGTGGGGCAGCACAGGATTGAGCCCAGCAGCGTCAGTGCCCTCCTACCCTGCAGGATTGGGCACAGCAGAGTTGGCTGGGTGCTCAGCCTCCTCCCATGCCACAGGATCATAGGTCTAGCGACCCCAGCCAGAGAAGGTTTCCCCTGGCACTAGAACTGCAGTAGCAGGTAGACAGGGATCTGAGTGCCGGCTGGTAGGAAGGGCAGAGGGAGGATGGGCTGCATGGCTGGTTCCATCCAGCCGCTGGAGGTAGGAGACCAGCTGCACTAAGTACCAGGAGGGTGCTGCATACGGAGGGGGTGCAGGGGGCTAGGGCCATGGAGGAGTGCAGGGGTTAAGGCAGAAGGGGGCCCAGGAGGAGAGTGAAGGGAGAAGGAGGCGCAGGAGGGGAGTGCAGGGTTAGGAGAGAAGGGGTACACGAGCGGCAGCATAGGCACTATGAGGATAAGGGGTGCACAGGTGGGGCCGTGTGACGGAGCACACATAAAATGTGCTAGGTGCTGTACGGATCAGTGCCATGAGGAACTGTGTGGGTGATTAGCTCAGGATGGAGCTGTTGCCCTCCCCAGACCCGCTGTCTGGCCGTGCGCTACTGGCTCCGCTCACGCTCCCTAACCTGTGTGCAGGGCTGAGCGCTGGCAGAGCAGTGTCGCCAGCCTGGGGCCTGGCCCTTCCCAGCGCTGGGGGGAGAGAAGGCATCTGGGGTTAAAGCTCTCATTAAAGTTGCTAATCACCAGTTGTACCCACTAGAGGGTGTTTGGAATTTAAACAGACTCACCTTTGGCCGGGGTTTCTCTGTTGACGAGCCAGCGTGCTGAGCTGCACAGCCGGGGCTCTTGGGAGACCTGGCTGAACATTGCAGTGACATACACCCACAGGGCACTGCTCAGGGGCCCTGCTCAGGCCACTTACAGGGTCGGTGCCGTCCTGGGGCCTTTGCTGCACACAGGGCTGACCTCTGTCCCTCAGCCGTTGACAAACCTTTGACCCTGACGCAACTACATGGCGCAGGAATGGGCTGCTAGAGCCCCCTGGCACTCACACGCCCTCAGCTCCATGGAGCTGGGGAGTCCCAGGCTGGAATTCCAGCTGAGGGACCTGGAGACAAAAAATGTTCACAACTGCAATGATGGCCCCTGTCACTCACACGTGGATTTCAAATGACAGTGGCCAGCTTTTATTTGATCCTCTTCTATTCTGTAGCAACCTTTTCACTGCATTGAACAGCTCAATGGGCGGGTGAAGGAGTAACTCAGGGAGGTACTGCTCTGTTGTGACACTTCCACAGCCCGTTGGAACTGCCAGGTGTCACAGGGCTGCACACAACAGCCTTAGAGAGCTTTGCAGCTCCGGCTGGGGCAGAACCCCTGTCGCTTGCGCCAAAGCACAGGGCCCTGATGCCTGAGCTAGCCTAACGGAGAATCTCTGTTATCTGTTAGCAGTGTAGGGCCCATGACAGCCAGGGGGACTATGAGAGTTACATGGTGCACATACACACCAGCCTGTTCACTACACACTTGCCTAGATAGACAAAGCTTGCCTCAGAACCAGCTGTTCAGATCTTATATTTGACATCAGTGTAAGAAATCTCCAAGTGCTTCCACCCTGTAATGTCCACCATCTTTGCTCAGGCTTGTCTGAGATGGGATCTTGGGACCTTGTCATTCCCAAATCCAGAATTCTCCACCGAGAGCAACAGGTTCCCCGGTGCCTGCAGCACCCTCTCCTCATATGGGTTACACCCCGCTCACCGCCTGAGGACCTCATATTTATCCTGGCCATGGGGACTGAAATGGACTCCTCCTATTCCCAAAGTACAGGCTCCTCACCACCACCAACTGAGCTGAAAGAGGGTCTTAATGGTTTAGCGGCAGGACATAGCTGAACAGTTCTGACTCCACCTCAAAGTTTGGGATTGGGAATATTTTGCTATAATATCTCCTGCTTGTTCTAAATTTACATATACATGTAAAATGTGGCTTTAATTGGAGTTTGTATATATATTTTTTCTTTCTTTATATAGGAATTAAATATAGTGCTCCTGTCACCTAATTTCTAAGTTATTATCTGCAAAAAAACCCTAGAGTTTTCAGGTGTTTAGTAGTCCCTTGAATCACAGTTAAAGTTGCCCCCGCCCCAATCTGAAATAGCGCCTGTGCCCAGCCGTGGGGATGGGGAGAAGGCCACAGGGAGGCGCTGACCTATGGCTGGTGCTGCGGCCCGGGCCTGTGCCAGCCACCCTGCCACTGTGACAGGGAGTGACACTGCCCCCCATCTCCAGTGGGTACCTCCCGCAGCAGGTACCCTCCTTCCAGTCCCCCCACTCCACTATACCTCCCCTCCAGCTCCCCCTCTCCCTGGAAGTGGCCTCTGTTTGGGAACTTGAATTGTGGTAGCCCTAGCAGTCGCTCCAGTCTCATGCCGTCAGTTTCTGGAGCTGTCAGGAGTGAGTCTGCCCTGCCAGCAGCAGCTTCTCACCCCCAAGGCGTGGGCTGGGACCCAGGCTCATGTGGCCTAGCTCAGTGCTCAGGCAGTGCAACCACGAGCCCGGCAGCCACGGGGCTGGGGCAGGGCAGCCAAGGGGAGCAAGGGGTTCTTCTCTGTAGGCAGGGAGTGTGGGGAGAGTGACCCAGCTGCAGTGGCAGGTCCCCAGGCAATGGGCGGGGTGTGACCAGGCTGCTGAGACACAGGTGCCCAAGGGAGGTGAATAATGCAGGGAGCACCTCATGGAGCAACTCATGGCAGCCAGGCTCCATGGGCAAGGGCCAACTCCAGGGGCCGTCACTGGCCAAAGCTGGGCTCCTTTGAGGGAGCGGCAAGAGCGTGTCAGAAGCACAGCTTAGAGCTGTTCTGCTTCTCCTGCCTGGGGAGCGCCCAGCCGTGCAGAGGTAGCTGGCTTGGGGAGCAGGGCAGGGAGAGCTGCTGGATAGCCAGCCAGTGACCTGGCTCCCACAGCATGGAGAGCCAGGGGCCCGAGCGGGCCAGGTAGCTTCTGCCAGCTTCTGATTTGCCGGCTCTTGGCAGGAGGTGACGATTTTCAAACTGTGGGGATGTGTCTGCCTAGCGGCCCACAGTTTGCAACCCTCTATGTTAAATGGAAGGCAGAAATCTGGCGGGGCATGTGACCCCGCATCCCCCCCCCCACACTCATCACTTCCAGGGAGTGCAAATATCCTTGCTCACCCCAGGTGCTAGTTAGGGCTCTGGCCTCAGTGACTTCTTACAGCAGTGGGTTCCAGGGTTTAATCACCTGCTGTGTGGATAAAGTGTTTCCTTGTATAGGATTTGAATTCCACACCACTTAGTTTCATTGTACCTTCTCTTGTTCTTGTGTTACTCTAGTTCCTAGTCACTCAACACCAATTCGGGCAACAATTTTGAGATATAATTAAACATTTCTTTTTAAACTCTAGTCAGATATGTGCACTGATATCTCCGTACATTTCTTTGCAGATTACACTGACTTTTTCAGCAGTTTTTGGCGTGACCGTGTACCGAATTACTACAGCAGCCGCCTTGTCCATCAGCAAAAATGAATCAACCAGGTCGAATGTTCGTGTGACTGTGACCGCAACCGCTGTCATCATTAACCTGGTTGTGATCCTTATATTAGATGAGATTTATGGAGCTGTTGCCAAATGGCTGACAGAAATGGGTAAAGCTATCCTAGCCCTCATTACAACTTTGTATGTATTTCTAAAAGAGTATGCAGGACAATTCTAAAAGGAAGATTTCCCATAAAACAGTTGCATAAAAGAGGAAACGTTCAGGCCCAAGTGACTAAGAGTCCCAACTCCAATTTTCAAAAATGACTTTGGGCCAGATTTTAAAGAATATTAAGGTGTCTAAATACTTTTCAAAATCTGACCTTAGACACAGAGGAGCCTCATTGAAAATCAATTGGACTTTGGCCTTGTCTACATTAGAAAGAACACCGGTAGAGCTATACCCATAGACCTATACTGGCAAACCCTCCTAGTGGAGAGTTCCTTTACTGGTACAGTTTATACCCGTTCCCCAAACAAAATAAACCATACTGGCAAAAGGACTCTGTGCCTCGGTTTCCTCACTTATACAATGTGAATAATGGGTCAAATCCTCAAGTGGTGAATGTCAATGTAGCCCCATTAAAGTCAAGGATCTCAAGAGAAACTCTCTGCCCCTACTGCCGCCCTGGGGCCGGAGGAGCTCTATGCTCCTGCCGCCACCCGACCCCAGTGGCAGAGCTCTTTCACTATAACGAACCCCTGGCTATAACGAATAAATGGCTTGGATCCCCAGGGGTTCTTTATAGAGAGGGTGTACTGTACTATTATGCATAGCATCATTATTTACACTTCTGATAGCATACTAGCATGACAGAGGTCCAGTCATAAATGGGTGAGATACAGTAGAATGATTTCTACTGTTGGGGATAACCCAATTGTTTCAGTTTGACTCCAGTGAAGATTTAAAATAAAAAGAGACCAGTAATACATTTAACATAATGCCACCCTATTATATTTTATCTCCCCTTTTGCAGAGAGTCTCTTGGCAAAACGTAGCCCTGGTGCAAATGGGCACAATTCCATTAAGTTCAGTGGAGATGTACCCACGGATGCCAGTTGTGCATTTGGTTTTCAGAGCTGTGTGGGAAACAAAGATGAAAAATACAGTCAGTTTTTTAGCTTTCACATCAAATATCCCTCTGTTGTTCCGCCCAGAGCTTTAAGTCATCTTTAGAGCCAGCCCTGCTGCCCTTACTCAGACAACACTCCTATTGAAGTAACTGGGTGTTTTGCCTGAGAAGGGACCCGCTATGGACTCTAGGCTTTGGCCCTTTTTGAATAATTTCTAGTGGCACAAATTACATCATGGTTCATTCAGATGGCTGTCTCCACTAGTAGGCTCAGATGCCAACTGTAATTAAAAATGTTTTAAAAAAATTACAATTCATTCATGCTGATAAATGCTTCTTACCTTGTGAACTTTCATATTGCTGAGCTGAGCAAAACGGGTGCAATTTTCTTTCCACGCTGCAATTCATAGACGTGTCTGGCATCATGCTGCATTTTTCCATGTTAAGGGGCAAATTTGCCTGCCATGGTGTAGGAGCAGTGGAGGGTGCATGAAGGGTGCACCTTTCCAGCCCTAAGCTCCTTTGGGCTGCAGTTGAGCAAGGGACTTACGCACGTGAGTAACTTTGAGCACCTGAGTAGTACCATGAAAATCAATGAGATTAATTTCATGCTAAGTTATGTATGTGCTTAAATATCTGGCTGAATCGGTGCTTAGGGCAGGAGGCAGCAATAACATCGCCCACAGGCACTGTGAAGGGCTAGAAGGCAAATCACTAGGTCTACAGGCAGTGCTTGTGGCCTCAGCAGGGGAATATCTATGCAATGCAAAGGAAGGACATTGACTCCCCCACAGTACCGGCAGGCGTGCAGATTACACCTCTTTCAAAGGGTCATGTTTCCTGATGCTGAGTAAGTCACCCTATCCCCAGCACTCAGGTGGCAGTAGGCCTAATTCAGATCTTATGTGTGTTGATGTAAACTGGGGGTATCTCCCCTCAAGCTAAGGTGACCAGATGTCCCAATTTTATAGGGACAGTCCCGATATTCGGGGCTTTTTCTTATATGGGCACCTATTACCCCCCACACTCTGTCCCGATTTTTCATACTTGTTGTCTGGCCACCCTACCTCAAGCCACGGGAAAACAAATGAAGTGTAAAACAGTGGTAAAGTGAGAGCAGAATCACCCCTGTTCATGCATTACAGGGGCATATTCCCTCCCTCAGCGCACTTCCTCGGCCCACCCTCCGTGTAGCACACCTGCAAGGAGCATAATTCAGCTCTGGGGTTTTGGTGGTATGTATTGAGGACACAGTTGGATATTTTAAGTTGTATAAACCATATTTTAAAATGTCCTCCTTTTCTTATATTCATTCATCCATTCTATTCCTGTTCTGGCTGTATGCATTCTTGTCTAGCAGATCTCACTAAGTAAGGGACAAATCCTGCCCTCCCCAGGCAGTGAACGTGTGTATATGTGTGTGTGTGTGTGTGAGAGAGAAAGAAAGAGGATGGATCACTTGATGATTCCCTCAGAAGCACCTGGCATTGGCCACTGTCGGAAGACAGGATACTGGGCTCGATCGACCTTTGGTCTAACCCAGTATGGCTGTTCTTATGTGTGTCAGGGGGGTACACATTGCCTTCCTGGGACAGAACTCATCTCTGTGGGAGTCCTCTGTGAGGCAGGGGTCCTACTCTCACATGGAACTTCCTATCCCCTCCAAGGGCTGCATTTGTTGCCATGGGGTTATTCCTTCCCTGGTCCCCATGCAAATCTACCCAGCACATAGGCTCATATTCGGGCTGTGCAGTGCTAGGTGGATTGGCCCCAAATGAATAATTTTGAATTAAGTATTTCCATAAATCATCCGACGAAGTGGATATTCACCCACGAAAGCTTATGCTCCAATACGTCTGTTAGTCTATAAGGTGCCACAGGACTCTTTGTTATTTCCATAAAGTCAGCCAGTTTGTGTGAGTGAATAATCTAAGGGCCAGAACCTCAAGAGCTCAGCTTGCTGGGTGCTAAGCTCTTACAAAAATCTGGCCACAAGTGTCACAGTGCTAGGCGCTTTTAATAATCTGGTTCTTATTTAGGTGTTTTAATGGGAGCTGAGCTCTTTTTAAAAAAACCTGACCCAAATCAGTAGGCTGCACAATTTCAGTAATGCTTTCAGAGGCTTCTTGAAACTGATGCACTGAATTGCCCTTATTAGTTCACATTTTGAATCCGCTACAGTGACAACCAGCATGAAATAATAACAACAATCTGTTCTGTGCCTGGTTAAACATACATGGTGGCTATCCTCAGAAGCCCTGGGGATGGTGATAAAAGAACTCAGAGAATCATTATTTAAACAAAAATCGTTGTTTTATGTTAATGTAGATTAATTGTAATACTCTGCAGTTTATACTTTAAGGGCTTGATTCTGCAAGGTGCTGAAGTAAATTGAAATGTATAAGCAATTGTGTGATGTATTTTCAGAAGTTTTATAAAAGACATATCTAAAGGTGTGGAGGGCGTATGGAGAGGGGAAAAGCCTTATAGTATGAATGGTCTTGAGGTTAAAGATTTGGAGTGGGGAATAAGGCATAGGACATTTAAGTTCACTTCCTGTCCTCCCCCCCCCCCCCCCATGAATTTTTTTCTTTGCATGACCTTGAGAAAGATATCTAGAACCTGATTCAGGAAGTTACTTCAGCATGAGCTTTAAACATTTAAGCAGTCCGATTAAAGTCAGTGGGACTACTCACATTCTTAAAGTTAATCAGGTACTTAAATACTTTGCTGAATGAGGCCCTTAAATGTTTGTGTCTCAGTTTCTCCATCTATGAAATGGGAATAGCAATACTTCTCTATTTCAAAGGGTGTTGTGAGAATAAATTTATTAAGATCTGATCCATATTTAGACAAGGGTCAGAAGGTGTAAAAGGAGCCTTACTGTAAATGAGCATCAGGCCCTAGTTAATTTATCCTTCCAACACGATTAATATTAACAAGATAGCGGCATGTTCTAGTGATGGGGGTCATCAGAGTAGAGAGAGATTGGGGCAGATCCCCAACTGTGTAAACCAGCAGAGCTACCCCCTGAGCATCTGGTTCATTTTACAGTACAGGTGCCTCTATATGTGTCAATGCCAAATACACTTTAAGTGAAAAAATAGCCAGAAATGTGCAGGAGTGAGAAGAAAAAAAAGATGCTGTATATTTTCCTAGTGTCATTCAGTGCAGAATAAAATATATGATAAAACCACATTAACGCTAATAATACAGTTTTTGCTTTTGCTTGAGTCTACTGAAAGACAATTACATATTTATCTATTGCTTTTGTGGGCTTTTATGTTATATTGTATTTATTTATTTATTTTGCAGAGGTACCAAAAACAGAGAAGACCTTTGAAGAGAGGTTAATTTTGAAGGCTTTCCTATTGAAGTTTGTGAACTCTTATGCACCAATTTTTTATGTTGCCTTTTTTAAAGGAAGGTAGGATGAATTTACATTGTTGATTTATTATTAATGACCCCATGTTGCAGGCTACTGATGGCAGTAAGGCCATTGAAGGGTCTGGAATGGCCATCTTAGTACCCAAAATGGCAGATTAGCCCAGGAGGGAGTGGGTCAGGTTGGCCTGGAGAGATTGCTCTGGGCTGAGAGGTCCTTAGGTGGACTCATGATCAGTTTTGTTCCTCTATAGTTGTGGTTTCCTATACATGCAGGATCCACTGCCTACCAGAACCTGATGGTCCGTAATGTAGCAGATGGAGATCTTAAAGTGATTCTTTGTAAACAATGTTTTAAGTATGTATGTATTTCTAAATTCTAGTTAGATTCATATCATTTTTGTGCTCCTTTTATGCTTTACAAGCTGTTAATCTATATGTTAAGCTCTTTGGGGCAGGGACCATCTTTTTTGTTCTGTGTTTTATACTTCGCCTAGCACAATGGGGCTCAAGTCCATGACTGGGGCTTCTAGACACTATGATAATACATATAATAAATAATATATTCTGAACTAATACCTGTGGATGTCATCAATTTAAAAAATCGCAGTTTTGTCTGAAAATATTTTACTTACAATTTTGAGAAGTATTATCTAAGGCAGTTCTAAAAGACACAGGAGAAAAATATTTTTCTAGTCTTTTTTAAGAATTGTATTTGACAGCCCTTTGTGTGTAGTCACTTTCAATGTGTATATTCAGAATAGCCTGGGTCCTGAAACCCCTTACACATGTAAGTAACTTTGCTCATTGTGACTACTCAAATTCATGAAGTTATTCATGTGTAACAGTTTGCATGATCAGAACCTTGGTCAATTTCCCCATTTGTTTCTGTGGGTTTTAACCAGGTGAGAAAAATGCATATGTTTATGAATAGGAAAAGGTGATTTTAAAACTGCAAAAATTGTCAGGGAGACTCAGGGACAGGCACAATATTTAAAACTCGGTTTAGTTAATTTATCTGAAGTTGACGGTGTTTTGTTTTTTAAAAATCGTGTTAAAATAGTTAATTTAAAATGTATTTTAAAATTGGCTACTGTGTATAAGCAGCAATTTTGTTGAGGATAATTTTTTATGTGTTGTTTTTTCATCATTTCATATATTTTTATTACTTTCAGGTTTGTTGGCCGACCTGGTAGTTATGTATATATGTTTGATGGTTACCGAATGGAAGAGGCAAGTACAGATGGGAATTCAAACAGAAAACATAGTTAAAAAAGAGATATGGATGAGAGTGCCTTTCTAAGGCGTCCAGATAACAGCTGGAAAAAGCCTGCCACATTTATTTTCCCAAAATTCTATGCCTTCCAAGAAAAGAAAAGAAAAACTCAAAACAGAATTCAGTCCTAATAATCTGTCTGTTTTAAATACTTATATGGCCTCCATCATCATAGTATCTGAGTGTCTCGCAGCATTATGATCTATTTATTTTCACACCTCCTGTGAGGTAGGACAGTGCTATTATCTCAATTTTACACATGGGGAATTGAGACACAGGGAGATGAAGTCGTAGGCGCTGACTTTTAGTTTTCGCTGAGGGTGCTCCACCCCCACTCTGCCCTGAGGCCCCACTTCCGCTCTGCCCCTCCCCCGAGGCCACACCCTCACTCTGCCTCTTCCCGCCCCCACTCCAACCCCTCTCCCGAGACCTCACCCACCTGCCCCTCGCTGCTCTTTGCACTCCCCCAAGTGCCTCCCCCAGCCACCTAAGGAGCTGATCGACAGAGCCACTGAACACTGTGGCTGGTGGTTGCTGAGCACCCACTATTTTTTTCCATTGGTGGCTGACTTGCCCATGGTCACATATGAAGTCTGTGGCAGAGCAGAGGCTTGACCCCAAGGGCTAGGTTTGTGTCCTAACCATGAGACCATCCTTTCCCTCGAAAAGTCTGGAAAAAAATAGTTATGGGATCTCACCACTTTGTCCTCTTAGGCCCTGATCAATCTTGCAAACACTTTATGCTTCACTTTAAGCAGGTATTGGTAGTCCCTTTAAGTCAATCAAATTAATCCACTGCTTAAAGTAAAGCATACATACAAGTTTGCAAGATCAGGGCCTTTGTTTGTTTGTATCTTTCCAATATGGGGAAAAAAGCAATCAAATGAATACTGTTGATAATTAAATTAAAGTTATAGTAAATATTTTAAAGGAATATACAGTAGTCCCAGAGTACAATGTGGTTTTTCAGAGTGACATACATGTTTTCAGAGTGATTTTATTGGTGAAGCACAAATATATGGTTATGAATAGAATTGGAATGATTGATGGATTTCGTGTTCTGAAATGTTTTGATTATATGGTAGTGTAGGTTCATATAAATGTATGTACTGGGGGAGGAGGGATAGCTCAGTGGTTTGAGCATTGGCCTGCTAAACCCAGGGTTGTGAGTTCAATCCTTGAGGGTGCCATTTAGGGATCTGGGGCAAAAATTGGGGATTGGTCCTGCTTTGAGCAGGGGGTTGGACTAGATGACCTCCTAAGGTCCCTTACAACCCTGATAGTCTATGATTCTATGTAGTCATTGCAAGCTTGTACTTTTAAAATATTGTAAGCTCTTTGGTAGTCTTTGTCTCCCCCACCCCCGTGGTTGTAAAGCACCTACCACAATGTGGTCCTGTTCCCTGACTGGGGCTCCTAGGTGCTACCGTAATACAAATAAATAATAATAATTAATAATAACTATTGTTTAGCAACTAAAGCATGGGTATTTTTGTAGTGAGGATCATTATAGTATATATTCGTGAAGCAGTCTATTAGAAATTGATCCTTTGAATAGGAAACAATATTTTACAATTTCGTTTTAGGGGGCAAAATTAAGGTTGGATTATTATTTTAAATTGGTGAATACGAAAGATTATATGGCAGAGGAAACTATCTGGATCCTTCAATTGTTAATTTCCAGGTTTTTTAATGTTTAGGTTAGGATCCTTAAAAGGTATATAATTTATAGTTTACTATATCTTTTGGATTCTAATTAGACTTTACTGAAAAACTTTTTGAAAATTTTGGCTCAAAACTTATAAAGTCCTTTTCTAGTTCCCTGCCACACCCCCCAGAAAAAAAATCCTGGTAAAATTCCACCCCTGGGATGAGACCTGACGTGAACTTTAAGAGGGATCGGTTTCCTTGGAATTGGCAAAGTTACATGGGGGAACTGAAAATCAGGCTCATAATGCAAAGTTAATTTCAACATTAGTTGTAAAGCAGCAATCACTGCTTCCTTGTGCCTTTGTCATAATTCACTAACAGTTTGTGCTTTTCCTTCAATTACAGTGTGCTCCAGGAGGCTGTTTGATGGAACTCTGTATTCAGCTGAGCATCATTATGCTTGGAAAGCAACTTATTCAGAATAATCTGTTTGAAATTGGAATCCCGTATGTATTTCAGCCTTTTCTGTTACCATGCACTTTGTTCCTACAAGATTGTCAATTAAAGGCTTGATCCTTCTACCACTGAATGGGAGTTTTGCCATTGACTTTAATGAGCCCTAATTGAATATACTTAAGATGATGATAAATCACGCTTCTGGTTGTGGTGAAATGATCTGGCTGTATTTTACCTTAAATAATTGGCTATATCTGCAGTAAATGGATTAAAGAAAATGTCTGAATATATTGAAGAATTGATATAAATTAACTTTAGAAACCCAAGGAAAGTAGGAAAGATATGATAGATCTCTTGGGAAGCTTTAGAGAAGCTTTCAGAGTAGCCGAATTGAATACAAATGGATATGAAATGGGAGTGAGGGAAGCAATGGCTCATATAAGATCTTAAAATAGGTTATTTGATCTATACTATTTCGTGGATTTACACATGAAGCCTACACATTTTTAATGTGCCTTTCACTGTATGATTTTGTATGGAGAAGATAGTGACATGCTATTTAGCAGCTGTCTTACTATAGAGAGCTTATAAATGGAGGTGAATTTTGTATCGTGTTTTGAATGTGGCAAGAACTCTGGCTTAGTGTATCTGCAGTGGCAGGTGGGTCTGCAGCTGAGTCCTGCACTGAGAATGTCTTACTGCTGAGTCTTGTGAATTTTACCCTTGCTTCTCTCAACTTCATCATCCCTCTTGGTGGCAGCATTCTCTGAGGTGTGTGGGGACATTGGTTGTCTTGGATGTGTAGGTTTTGTAGGGATTACCACAGTGTCTGATCCTGCTCCACTGAACTCAGTGGGAGTTTTTCCATTGATGTAGATAGGTTTTGGATGAGATCCTTACTGAGGGTTCTGAAGAAGAAGAGGACTAGAATCTTGATGGGAGATGCACAATAGGGTGTCATTGAAATATATTTGAAAATTGGGCCCTTTTCCTCCCTTTCCCTGGAAATAATTTTTTCCTGTTACGATGGAAGAAAAAAATATGAGCATGGATTATGCATGACTTTATCCGTCTGAAGTCAAGGTTTACTGGGGAGGCCTGTTTTCTGTCTAAGTCTCATGGAATTTATAGCATATCTTGAGGGAAAAGGTGGTAAAGACTTCTACATGTTGGAGGCTCAAAGCTTTCTCAGTGTGAACCTGATGTGATTTTTAATTTCCCTCTTCCAAAAGCTTACTGCTACTGGGTTTGTTTAAGGGGGGATGGTTATGAAGTTATAAATACTGCATTTGTTATCTTTGATTCATGGAAGTGGAGACTGATCCAGTCAAAATACAGGGCTACTGTCCGAATATTTCTCAATCCGCTGAATGCATTGCTCCGTGCAAGAATGTGACAAGCCTCATTCCTCTTGTTTCTTCTCCCTTGCCAACAACCTGCAGTGACCTCAGTTTAAAACTGAAATATGTATTAAATAAAAACAAGCTTGCTTCACTTCTCCTCTTCCCAGAGGAAGACCACTGTTATCTTGTTATATTGATGCCGACAAGCCTTTTCTGTCTGTTCATACATTATGTGACGTCACACCCAGTCCCATTCTCGCCCAGATTTACTGGAACCTCTATGCCCCTCCAGCCCAACTCAACTGGCTCCCTTCTGTACCCGGTTACCTCTGCTCCACTCATGGATTTCTTCATTAGAACTGGCTGGGAAATGGATTTTCTGTCCTGAAAAAATATCAAGATTTCAAAAAAAACCAAAAACGAATTAGTCCCAAATTGGGACTAATGTGTTTTAAACATTTTTTAAAATAATCAAAATCAATACAATTTTGTGAAAAATTTTGGTTTTGTTGAAACAGCTTTTTCCGACCAAAGACTGTTTTGATTAATATTTTCTGACCGGCTCCACTGTCCATGGGTGCTCTCTTTCCTCCCATCCATCTTCCTTGCTAGATCATCCCTTCTCCACCAGAACGTCTTCTGCTTCCCCTAACTCCCTCTTCCCCCCATACTGTCCTTTGCCCTCATCCCTCTTCTTCTCCTGCACTAGGAATGGTCTGTAGGGACCAATCCTACAGAGGCAGAGAGATGGAATAAATGGCCTGGGTCTTTCCATCTCTCACTCCAGTGACTTCTGTCCCCTGCTCTGTGCCTGTCTTGAGGAGAAAGAGATCCCAAGAAAACAGTGCTAATTCTCTCACCGGCTCTCAGCACTCCACTCAGGGCTAGTGGTTGTTCAGCCACTGAGTTCACCCTCAGTATTGAATGTAATAGAATGTAATAGAAATAACATTTCTATAGGTATTATGAACCATTCTCTAGGCTTCTATAATGGGGACATAATAATCTATTAAATTCTGTGGATTGATTCATAACACCTATAGAAAGGGTTTAATTCCCTTTTGAATTCTGTTGGGTTTCGGAGTTATTTCTATATAACTCTCTTGGTTTCGTTGCTATTAAAGCCCATAGGGGTTTTCCAAAAGGGCAGTGTAGGTTTCTGTTTCCCTGCAAAAGGTTGTGAAGCATCAGTCTCATTTGCTGCATCTTTCACTAAAAAAAACCAGGAGTAATTGAAGGGCCTGTACAGCTGAGGAGGTTATGGGCTGGATAC
Organism: Chelydra serpentina; assembly: GCA_037349315.1. Taxonomy (NCBI): domain Eukaryota; kingdom Metazoa; phylum Chordata; order Testudines; family Chelydridae; genus Chelydra; species Chelydra serpentina. The sequence continues at coordinate 126,564,957 of JBAIAC010000008.1, forward strand.
ACATGACACCCACCCAGTGCCTTCTCCTTTAACATGAATATTGCCATGGTCACAAATGCCTGGTTGGCATCTTATCCACAGTCAGTGCCGGTTGGAGAATTCAGAAGTTAGGTTTCACGTGTCAGCTCTGCTCTGTGCAGAGTCATTAGAAGAAATGCTAACCTGTTCCTAATGCTTCTCTGGAGAAACTGCTCCTTGGCTATGATAGATGTGACTTTCTGGTATTCTCTACCTTCCTGTGATGTGTTTGTCCATTTCTGCATCCAAGAATATCAAACCGGCTAGATCTGTGTCATGGCATTGGAATTATGGGATGCTCAGCGTTCTGGAATTGCAGCAAAGTGCTTTGTGTGGCTGGAATTCACAAATGTAACAGATGCCAATATGCCACAATTCACTCAGAGGTGTCCCGTCCCATAATTCTCTTCTCATGCCACAGAAATTGCTGAAGGGTTTGAGAACCCTGAACTTTTTTGAAACTCCTTTTCACCAATTTTATATTCTCCACTCTCACTGCAAAATTCCATGTGTTTATTTTATTACTCTCTATCCCTGACCTTGTGATAAACACTTATGGTGAAATCCTGTCCCCACTGAAGTCAATAGCAAAACTCCCATTGACCTCAGCGGGGCAAGGATTTCACCTGTAACATACAATATCACTTTCCATCAGTTCTTTCAAAATGCACTTAAATACGTTGGATGAGAAAATCAAGGGCCAACAAAATGTATTTCAAGACAGCCTTTCATGGCTGTTGTCATTTGTGGTGCATTTTGGTTGCTAATAAAGAATTCTTAATGCAGAAATCCATCGGTTGTTTATAGCGGGATGGATGCCAATAAATAACAAACACAACCAAAACTCCCATTGACTTCAGGGGGAGTTCTGACTGCACAAGGGGGCTGGATTGGACTGTAAATTTGTGGCAGTCTCAGAGATTACAAGTCATTCCCACCCACCCCAAAGTTCCCTCCATTTGAGGGAGTGAGCAGATCACAGGAAACTGTCTGTAGAAACTGCAGGACCCTCAGGCCTCCTTCCCCAAAGCAGCAAATGTGGTTACACACAAGGGCACAGAAACTTTTAGTCCCCACACTCTCCCACCAGATAGAAAGTGCTCGAAATATCTGACCCAGTGGTCTCTCCTCTGTCCATCACTCTAGAAGAGGAACAGCGGCAGTAGCTGGGAGGAGCCTTCACAGCCCCCTGACATCAGTAATCCCTCGTCTCTGACACTTGGACTCAGGATTTTACCCTCTTCTTTCCTGTGTTGGGGTTCATTTTTGGTCTCCATTTTGGCTGTCTCCACTCACCTTTTTCTACAACAGCGTCACTACTAGCTCCATTGGTGGCAGAAGTGGTAGACCGGGTACTGATGTTTTACCACCTTAATGTTGCTGAGAGCATGTCTAAAATGGCACAGCGGTGAAAACACTAGCCGCTGTTCTGCAATAGCTCTCCCACTGATGAAGCTGCACTGGTGGTTGTGCAATTGAAGACAAAGACTAGTGAAGGCAAGGCCTTTATCCTGCCCCTCTCCTAACTCTGCATCCTTTCAGCTGCCCATTGTTACTCTCCTCTTCCCTTTCTACCTCCCTCTCCCTTTACTCACTTCCCTGTCTTTATCCAAAGTTTCTTTTCTCTTCCCCACTCTAGCCGGCACTGAGCATCCTTTCCCTAAAATACCCCTAAAGACATTTTTGTTATCTAAATAAAACACCTATATAGTCACATATGTTTGAAAAAGAGACCTGCTACAAACCTGCTATGTGCCTGCCACCACCCTCTTCACTTTACTGTATGCCGTTATCTCTTCACCCCTTTTTATCTTCAGAGCTTGTGAGCAATTTGAAGCCAGGACTGTACTGAGTGCCCTCAACTTCCATTTAAGGTGCTAGTTTCCTTGAATCATTGTGTTCTTACTTCTGATAGTAGGGACCAGATAATACTGGCTAGAACCAAGCCTAGTGGGAAAGGATCTTTGCATTCTCTCCTGGTCTGTTCTGCCACAGCTGTTCAGACCTGACCAGCACTGGACAACTGCAATGCTACAGCTATCTCCTCTAAATCTAGTCTTCCTCCCTAAACAGGTCTGACTCTGATCACCTGCTCATCTCCTTTCACGGGAGCATGGAGCTTCCCTGATTGTGTCTCTTAGGCACAAAGCATCCCAAAGTCCTTCTTGGCCAGTCCATAATCTGGCTCACAGTACACAAGAAGATAAAATAGACCACATGAGCTTTCCTTGCTTCTCCATTGCTTTCAGCTTGATTTTAAAATATTGATCTTTTGGATCATTATAAAAAATGTTTCGCACAAGCATACCAAAAGAGTTTATTCAGTTTTCACGGTGCAATCATCTGTGCAGCTATGGAGTTCTGCAAACCTCATTTTTACTCCTCTGCTGTGGTACAGCTGGAGAATAACCCTGACAACGTCTATTCAGTGCAAATTCCTGTCTTCTGTTCCTTTAATTTCCTGACACATTTCTGATTGATCTGAAATTTCACATGCTTGGGTATGACACAAAAGTGCATTTTTGCGCAAAGCTTGAGTAGAATCCATTTGGCTTTTTTTCAGTTGATCATTTCAAAATAAATTATAAATAAAAACACTCTTTGGGGCTTAAGTTAAAAATTGTTCAATGCTTGGCATGAGGATAGTTCATAGTGAGAAATAGTCACAATGGTACATTTAAAAAAATGAAAGGTAATTAAAATAATTCTAAGTGACCGAATACTGGGTTTAGTGCATTCACAGCAAACATTTAAAAAAATCAACTATCGTTTTACTTACAGAGTTCCCAGTGGAGCTACAGAAATGTGTTAAACTCCATGGCACAACTCTCTAATGCTGTAGCTAGAGGATTAGATCACACATATATAGACTCCACATGTAAACACACCCAAACTTAATGTCAACAGCCTCACACCATTGTTGGAATAACAATAAGAGTGCTCCCCCTTATATAGAACTTTTCATCTGTAGATCTCAAAGCATTTTACAAAGGAGGGGGTCAGCATCATTATCCCCATTTTGCAGATGGGGAAACTGAGGCACAGAGCAGTGATGTTCACATGAAAACACAAAATCATGTGCACCATAGGGTGATCACAGTTTATGTCAATCAGCAGTTGAATCCTATGCATACATGGGCTACAACACTCATTAATCAGCATACATACTCCAGATCCATACACACATCCCTTTCACTGGAGCACACCTACATTCTTATCCTAATCTCCTGTATGATCTCCAATAACATACTATGCCTGGAACCTACAGTTACTCCCTCCCCTCTTGACTTTGCACAGACAGACACCCCTATCCCCCAGTATATTCAATGGGCTTGATCCTTGTGTAAGTCAGGAATATCTCTATTCAAGTGGATGGCGTTCCACAGGTATTAAGCTGGTGTGAGATCAGAACTGGGCCTACCACTTCCTTATCTATCAGCACAATCACACACAGTAATCAAGTGCTCTTCAATCTTATCTGCATACAGAAATAAGACGGGCGTTTAAAGCCCATGTCATTTACTGTAGCAAAAGTAATTATGGAATAGTAGTAGTAGTAGTTTGGGTTTTTTTTTACTGTTCACTGTCTAGTGAGAACCTTTATAGCATCAGGAAATTTACCAGTGATGTGCTGGACGGACCTGCTGGGAGTTCTTTGTTTAAATTTCTCCATTTGAATTGAAGGGAAGGTTCAGATCATTCTGCTGCTCCTCCTTCCCCACCCGTGCATAGTGCTGAATCACATTTGCCATAGATGACATCCCTTGAAAGTCATAAAAATACTTCTGAAAAGCAAATGTAGTGCCTTGAGAATGGGCCAGTTTGCACCAACTAGAAAGCAATGTTCCTTGGCAGGGCGCCCTAATTCCTTCTTATAAGGTCTTAAAAATCCCACCCCAGTCAAATTACATAAACTGAACGCTCTGCTTTTTATTATCATTATACCCAATGGGCCATATCCTCAGCTGCATCTGGCACAGGGCGGCTTTTATGAGATGTTTACAGGTCTCTGATCCTGGGGCTGGTTCAATCTCTGGCACAACACAGAGCAGCCTTAGGAGTCCAGCCATGTCCCCAACATGCTCTGCTCTGGGCTGTTATAGAGCTGGCCACGGTGACGCGACACCACACAGGAATTCCCCTTACACTTGGGCAATCCCCACATTGCTTGCAGCTTCGTGCCACTGTGGGGGCACAAAGCAGTCAGAGCGTGGGCCAAGAACCTGACCCAATCTATTTTTCAGGAACAAGTAACAGACCGGTTTGCCAGGTAGCATTGCCCCCTCCTTTGGAATGGGGTCTGAGACACGGGGTGTTTTTTAAAACGGGAAAACAAATAAATAGATCCACCCCTCCCTCACACGATTTTGTCTGCAACACCCACATCTGGCTCAAGAGGTTTATCACAGGCTGGGGCGGGGAGGGGGAGAATTGTGAGGGCCCTGGTTATGCCATTGGCAACACTTCATTGGAATTAATCTGGCTTTTTACTCATGCTATACATATGTGAACTGCTATCAAATAACGTACACATTCGTGAAAGACAAACTGAGAAAATGTGAGAAATCTTTGCTTTTGATGCTAGCCCTAGTGTATTTAGTGTCCTTAGTTTTGGAGAAAATATGTGTCTCTCTTATACTTTCCCATGGTTATTTTACAGTCTGTAAAACAATATAAAGCTATCAATGAAGTTGAAATCGAAATGCTACCTGGAGATATAAAATGTTCACTCATCTGTCAGATGGAGATTCATTCTACAATGAGATATTAAACCCTTATACATTGTACAGATAGGGCCAGGCTGTGAAATTCTTATTGCCATCCATGAGCAATTACTTGCACAAGTAATTGCACAACCTGTGGGTATGAACTGCTCACAAATGGGAGTAAGGGAGTCCCAATCTGACCTAAAGGAAGTGGCACTCTATTGAGAGAGAAACCCATATGTAGTGTTTTACAGAAACTATTATTTAGTGATAACTTTAATATTTCCAAGTTTTCTCATGAAAGATGGTGTGCCTCTTCATTTTCCCCAATGTATTTCTTAACAAACTTGCCTATTTTAATAGTTATTAGAGAGGGGTCAAAATCAGAACCTCAGATTCAAATTCCTTTGAATTTGGGGGGCTTGAGGGACTGTGGCAGGAGCAGTCTTCCATTCTGTCTACAGACTCAGAGACCTTCAGTTATTAAACATCCCACAAACAGTTTATTTACACTTGTCTTCCCCCAACCTTACTGATCCATATACCATATTATTTACAGTTTCAGTTTCTCCTCAGTTCTCTGCCAAGGAGAGGAGAGGGAAGAGACCCTTCTACCAGACGAGCTGGAACCATTTTTTATAATGGGGGTGCTGAGAGACATTGAACCAAGCTGTAAACTCTGTATGTAATAGAAACAACTTCAAGCCAGTGGGTGCAACAGCACCCCCAGCACTAGTTCCAGCATCTATGCCCTCTACCCAGAGATCCTTCCTGGTTCTGGCTCTGCTAGCCTGCCTGTCTTCCCTTCTCTGCTGCCTTCTCTCCTGTGTTAATGTGCCAATTTGCTTTAGTCCTCCCCCCGTGCCCATTCAGATCCATGAATTAGGCCTCTGTTAGGTCCACTCTGGGGGAATTAATTGATGTTTAAGTGACCAGAGTGCTGGCTCAGCTGTTGGTTCCCAGTATTCTGTCACAGGGAGTCAGAAAGTTCTGAGGCTAATCAAGAATGGGAAGAGTTTATTTTCCATTTCTGGTTGAGAAGCAGTCTGAATCTCACAAGAATAGTAGATCTTGCAAGACTTCTACCATTGAGATAGCAAAGATCTTTCAGGATCAGCTATTCTGCTTTACGAGGCTGAAATCTCACAAGAGTAGTGCCAGCCCAATTTTTTTCACCATTTCTAGCCACAAAGATGCATCTGAGGGCAGATTTGGGGCCTCTAAAACTATTAGGAGGAAACTGTAAATTACGACCGCACAGTTGTGTGTTCCAGGAAACTCTTCACAAAAAGGCAACTTGGAAAAAAATGAATCTGTTTTTCGTAAACACATGATAAACCTTTTCCAGATTAATCTGTATAATTCCACAGATTCTAGCAATTTAAAAATAAATAGCTTTATATCCAGTTCCAGGATATATCTTTCACTCTTCTCATCCATTCACATGTATTCAAAATACTTGTTACCGCTTTTAACACCAATTATACTTTCTGCCTATAGCTTGTTATTGGATGGTGCTCTCCCTTTCATTGTACACATGCCTGAAAAAGGATCTGTGTGTGCGTCAAGGGGATAATACACCACCAAGGGCCAAATGCTGTTTGTCTTAGTCATACCTTGTGCTGCAACTGGCTCCCTTCAGCTATGTCTCTCCATGACCTCTGAGCACAACTCAGATATAACGGGGAATCAAGGCCACCCAGAACCTTCAAGATCGAAGTCATTTTATACATTGGAGACATTATTATGTTTATTTACTTATTTATCTTCCCAACCATTTAAATGGGTATATTCCTCATTGTTTTTATTATTTATAACACATTGTTTTAGCTGGAGAACATGGAGTTTCTGCTGGCTGTCCACAAGCAACGTTCAAGCCATTTGACATTTGTATGGGTTTATTTGTTACAGGGAGTATCTCGCTGTGGGCAAATGATACCAGTGCTCTGGGATCTTCACCGGCTGGCTGTTGGTTACCAGCCTGATTTTAATATGTTAGTATTGACCTTTAGTGCCTCATGCGGCTTGAGGCCTACCTGCCCGAGACACCGTCTTCCTCCCCATACTGGAGTTGCAGTAAGCAGAGGTGCTCCCACTGGAGCGCCTTTGATTTGAAAGAGAGGCAATGTCTGGGAAAAGGAGGACGCTAGGCTTTGGAATTTACTTCACTCCTGCCCCCTTTTTGATCAAAAATAGCCCCAATCCTTTGACTTTCAGGATACGTCACAAGGCCCATCTCTGTTCTCAAGCTTGTAGATTATGGGGGGGAGGAGACAACGCTGGAATGAGTGCCGTGAGGGTGAAGATTTGTGGCTGGAGCGGTACTTTTTTTCTTTTTTAACAGAGGGAGAGAGGGTAGACACTGTGTTTATTTGTGCATTGTAATGTTTGGCAAATGGGCCTGGAGCCTTGGATAAGATGCCTTATTGTCTGTCTAAATCTAAATAAATATTAGAGAGTAATGGGCCCGACTCTCTGCTCTGTTCCATTGGTTTTAGGGTAGTGTCAATGCAGTTCTACAGAAACATAGGCATTGCCACACTGGATCAGACAGTCCCACGGGCCGACTAGTGCAGTACCCTGTCTCTGACTGGTCACCACCAGATGCTTCAGAGGGAGATGCACAAAATTCTGCAGTAGACTGACATGGGATAGTCTAACATAAGATTGGTGTTACAGAGCAGAGTCTGGCTGAATTCCTGTAAAATTTTTTGAAAGAGATGATTTAATTAGATCTTTCATTTCCCAGGAAGTTAAAAAAGCTGTTCAGGAAGCTGAAGGATGAAAGGACTGAGAAAAAGGAAAGTGACTCCAACCACTCAAAGCACCCTCAGCAATGGGATCTCGATTACATGTTGGAACCTTTCACTGGACTAACTCCAGAATACATGGAAATGAGTAAGATCTCTGAGTTCACGAGGGTCTGTTATCTTAAAATCTTGTTTTTTCCCCTTCTCTTTTCAGTGGATTTTAACAGCAACTATTGCCACATGTTAGCCTGAGAAAAGATACACGTTTTAAGTGCTGTCTTGGCTTCAGGAAAGTTATCTGCAGATGTAGTGTGTGCAGAAGTGCACCATACCAACAGCAGAATACCACTGGGGCGGTGCAGTGTTAATAATTACTAGACTTCCAAAAATATGATTATTTGTATTACATTCATTCCTGGAGACCCCAACTGAGATCAGAGTCCCATTGCACTCGGCACAGGACACGTACATAGTAAGAGAGAACCTCTGCCCCAAAGAGCTTATCTTATACATAAACAAGGCAGACAAAGGGTGGGAGGAAGGAAGAATTATTATCCCAATTTTCCAGATGAGGAACAGAGGGATTGAGTGACTTGTCCAAAGTCATGTAGGACGTCTGCAGCAGAGCCCGGAATTGATTCCAGGTTGCCAGGGTTCCAGGCTAGTGCTTTAAAGAAGATTATCCTACCTGTCAAGTAGTGTGTGCATCCTTTCTCCTCTGCCAGCCACAGTGCAGAAGAGATGGTCATGTATCCCCTCACACACACACACACACACACACACACACACACACACACGCTGGAGAGACTGGTGCCATTGCTTGTGCTCATGTTCCTATGGTACTTGCGCTCAGGGATATGGGTCTTGGGTATGATTCTTCTCACACCAGTGTAAAGTGGGTGTAAGTTCACTGAAGTCAATGGAGTTCCACTGCTGTGAGAGGAGAATCAGGCCCTATATACCTAACATTTTTATACAATCCATAAATGTGGGCACACTCTAATTTCCATTGACTGCTGAGTTAATGTTTCCTTTGGTGAGGGACCTTGTCAAAGGCTTTCTGAAAATCTAAGTACGCTATATCCACTGGATCCCCCTTGTCCTCATGCTTATTGATCCCCTCAAAGAATTCTAGTAGATTGGTGATGCATGATTTCCCTTTACAAAAACAATGTTGACTGTTCCCAAACAAATTATGTTCATCTATGTGTCTGACAATTTTGTTCTTTACTATAGTTTCAACCAGTTTGCCTGGTACTGAAGTCAGACTTACCAGCCAGTACCTACCTAGCTCTTAGTTATCCTTATTTGGACTCTATTCACCTCCACTTCCCATCTTCAAATTGAGTAGCATCATTTCTACTACCAAGATAGGACAGTGATACCAGACATGAATTTGGCTCAGGATGCACATCTGTATCTGATACGGAATTCCAAAGAAAGCTTATAAAGGCCTCCTTTCATTCTAAGTGTGCATGTAGAATAAGCTCTGAGGAGCATCTCTATGAGTCAACAGACCCCAAGAGGGCAGAGGTGCAAATAATCATCAAATGACTCAATGATGCAGTTCTGGGATACAATCCAACTGCATCATCCCGTGGGGACATGAAACTACAAAGAAGCAGAGTATGCAGGGATTCCAGGGAATAACTTAGAGGCCAAAGAGTTCACACTAGATACAAAACAAAATTGCTGCCTACCCCAAAGCACTACTGCAGCATCAAAAGAGGATCCCAGAGGGACCAAGCACAGCACAAGCTTCAGGGTAGGAAAGCCTTCAGAAAAGAACCACAGCTCATGACATGTATGGCAAATTATCTGAAATCAGACATCTGTTATATATTGTATGTCACACCCCCGTCTTAATCTACAGACAATCCACTGTAACAAAAACACCTGAATATATGCATTTAATGATACAACATGTGTGTCAAACAAGACAGATACATTTTATGTAAATCATAGAATCATAGAATCTCAGGGTTGGAAGGGACCTCAGGAGGTCATCTAGTCCAACCCCCTGCTCAAAGCAGGACCAACCCCAACTAAATCATCCCAGCCAGGGCTTTGTCAAGCCTGACCTTAAAAACCTCTAAGGAAGGAGATTCCACCACCTCCCTAGGTAACCCATTCCAGTGCTTCACCACCCTACTAGTGAAAATGTTTTTCCTAATATCCAACCTAAACCTCCCCCTCTGCAACTTGAGACCATTACTCCTTGTTCTGTCATCTTCTACCACTGAGAACAGTCTAGATCCAAAAATATTTTAATTGATGTTTATAATGGCAGGTGCATTTAGGGATCTGGGGCAAAAATCTGTCAGGGGACAGTACTTGGTCCTGCTAGTGAAGGCAGGGGACTGGACTCGATGACCTTTCAAGGTCCTTCCAGTTCTATGAGATAGGCATATCTCCATATTGTATCATTCTCTATAGCTAAGTTTGTGGCCAGATCCTTTGGCCCTTCAGTGGTACAAAAGGGACTTAAAGTTGCCTTCCCCAACTATCCTCCCCTCCATCAGCTGTTTTAAGAACTGTTCTTGCTCACCTGGTGATCTGACTGTATGTTGCAATCTTCATTATTTAACCCCCCCCCCCTCATTTTCACATGCTCATAACTTATTGAAAAATTCTCCTGTGGGACTGAAATGTTCCATGCTTTGCTTCAGCTCAGAGGTGAATTTTGTTTTGAAAGTTTGAGCAAACTCCTGTCAGCAATATTTGACTTATACAAGGGTGAAAAAATATAGACTTTTCCCCTTGTAAATATTTTCAGATGCTTTTATGATCAGGCATAACTCAAAAATGTCTGCACTTAACCAGGAAACATGGGATGTTTAGCTAGTCCACTCCCAGGCCCTTTGTTTTTATTCATCGTCAACAAATAGAATACAAAACAAAAACTGTTTAAATATTTGTTCTTGCACATCTGTGGTAGTAGATGTTGCTCATGTTGGGAGCTACAATGCATTGTCAGTTGTAGCACTAAATGCCAGGTTGCAGCTTGAAGCCTCTGAGAAGAAACCGGAATTCCTGTCAGGATTTTATGGGAGTGCACCCTGGCATGGGAGCTCCACTGTACTGCAGGGTGCAGCATATGCTCCATCATGGCAGTCAGGCAAAGCTTGCTGTTACAGCTGGGATGGGGCCATGATTCTGCCATCATCTTGAACCTCTCTCCTTCCTTACGTTAATGCAGTGCCTATACTCCCCACCCCAATTGTGGCTGGCTTGGCCCTAGAGCTAAGAGTTGGTGAAGAAGGCTCATTGCACCGTCTTCTCCCTGTTGCAGATCCACACAGGGCCAACTATGGCTCTTTTGGCCTGGTCATGCATGCCCCATGTGGAGATGGACCATTGGAGAGTCATTTTCTTCATTGGGATTCCACGTGGGCGGAAGGGTCTGCCTGCATGGAAAAACTTGCAGGCTCAGGACCTCAGTTATCAATTCATAAACAGAGTCATCGTCAGGTTTTCAGCATGCTCTTAAAATGGGTATCCTCTCTTTAAATAATAATGTAGAATTCCTCATTGTGCAATCATTCACGGATAATTGGATGGATACCATGTTTCAAGAGACAATAATCTGTATCCCAGGTGGATGAAGTACTATTCCAAATATTTGTTTCCAGCAAGAGACCTGGATTATGTGGTGAGGAGAATAGCTCATTGTCTCTGTTAGTCTGCCAGTTCCACAGCAAGCTATGCCCTGTCTGTGGGATTCAAGACAAATGCGAAACAAATGAAACCTAAGCTGCTCCTCCCCTGGCCTGCCTGTTGCTCTGAGTCCATATCACTAAATTCCACTGTCAGATTCACTGCTGAGTGACTCAGGCCACCCACATGGACAGGAAGCACTTTGAGCAGCTCAGCACTGAACCTGTCAGTTGAGATTGTTCTGAAGGGCATCAAGCCGCAGTGGAGAGGCCAGGAGCAACTAGATGTAGCATATTTACATTTTTTTCTAAATTGGACTCAAGAACATGGCTTCAGGAGGGAGAGGGTGTGGAAATCCAAGGGTGGCGAAGGGAGGGGGAAGTTTTATCCTCTTTAATTGTTTAAAATGACAGTGTAGTTGAGCTTTAAAATGGGATGGGGTGTCTGGGGAAAGGAAGGGGATTCCTGATTGTTGTTACAGAGTCAGATCCTTAAGTCCTTCCCGAGTTTTCATTCTGTCCTTACTCAGGCAAACTACTGTTGGGGTCAATTGGTGTTTGCTTGAATGAGGCATAAGCAAAAGCTGAATAAAGCCCTCCAGTTTTGGCTCTGTGGGTATGGCTGGTACTCAGAACCCATCCAGATATTGGGGAACAATCCCTCAAAAAGGACTGAGGGCCAGAGGTGTGGAAATATTTTAGGTACTTATGTCCCTGTTATCAGAGTGTCTACCACTGTGAGGTAGGGGAATGCTGTTTATCCACATTTTACTGATGGGGAGCGGAGATACAGAAAAAACAAGCACTTTACCCAAAATCACACAGGAAGTCTGTGACAGATCAGAAATTTGAACCCAGGTCTCCCAAAGTCTAGGTTAGTACCCTAGCCACTGGACCCTCCTGCCCTTTTAGAGTGTCTACTGCAGACTTCCATCCGGGGGGGGAGGGGGGGGGCGGCGGGGGGGGTGAAAGAGCACTAAGGAATCTGCCTACCTGCTACCCCTATACACAGATCCTGTACATCTCCTGTGGGCCCAGAGCAATCCCTGTCAGAGATCCTGTCTCTGACAGGGGGGTTGCAGAGGGCTGAGTGTGTGCTTTTCAGAATGATGAAAGGGTGGGCGGGATTTTTTTTTTTTTTTTTTTTTTACATGGTTGGCCGAATTCCTGTTTGAAATGATTATTTCAATGCTGCTGGGATTTTATTGTATTACTAATTATGTGTTAGGGTGGCTAGAGCCTTGGCTAGCTGTCTCCTTTTTTATTTAAATCTAAATAAACTAATAAATAAAGTATGGCAGCAGTATGCATCTGCACTACTTCTAGGTCCCCTGCAGCTTTGCCCTTGCTCCTTGGGCTCCAGCCTGGGCATCCTGGCGTAATCCAGCAAGCTCTGAAGTCTGTGAGTAGTGCCACTGAAATCAGTGGGACTATTCACATGCTTAAGTGTTGTGCTCAGCTGGGCTACAGTGTTATTTAGCACTGTTCAAGATTGAGTCCCTTGACAACATGGTTCCCTTGACCCTGTTTCCACGGATTCCCCACTCAGTACCTACTTCTGCCTTGATACACTTGTAAGGGGATTCTCCAGCACTAATATAACCTTTGACTGTAGGCACTTTCCTCATCAATTTGCACTGGGTGTCAGGGCAGGGTGACAGACATTGGGCCTTATTGCCTTCCCCTGGAAATCAAAGGGGAGTCTTGCCATTGATTTTAATAGAAGCAGGAGTGAACCCTTCATTTAGCCTTTAGAAAAGCTTTCCACTAACTGCTACATAAACCCTTGACTCTAAGGGTGTGTCTGCACTGCTGTTGGGAGGTACGACTGCAGAATATGTAGACATTCATTCATAAAGCCCGGGCTGGCGCACCTTTACTGCTATTGTTACTCAAGCTAGCTTTGATCTAGCTAGCTCAGATACCGGAGCAGTGAAGCCATGACAGCACAAGCTTCAGCATGGGCTAAGCTAGCCCTGCAAGTACTGTAATTACCCAAGTTTCTGGGAGGACTTGTACCACCTGCGCTGAAGCCCATGCCGTCACAGCTTCACCGTTACCAGAACCTGTGCTAGCTACAGTAAAGCTAGCTCAGGTATATCTACTCAACCTGTAATCCTGCTCTAGGACTGCAGTGTAGACATACCCTAACTTTGTCAGGAGGTGGAATCCAGGAGATCAGCGTTCCTGCTACTGGCTGCCCCAGAATTTGACTCAATGTCTTCATCCTGTATTGCAAGTGGTGACCCTCAATCAGTCCAGTGCAGAGCGATCACCCGATTATTTCTCAATAAAACTTCTGTTCAGAAACCATAACAAAAGATCTTGTAGATGAAAATCAGTGATGATGTTACCTCAGAAATTCCCACCTCAATCCCAGTTGCCTATTTTACTACCACCTACATTTTAAATTCCAGTTTGGGTAAATCCTCAGGTCCTTACTCAGGGCCAGAGCATGTCCTAAAGATGTGTGTATGCAGGGAGCCCTGAGTGCATGAATCTTTCCCCACCTGTATAGAGAGGCAGTGTTAGCTGTGTCCTTTGTAATCACGCAGAAGGGCTGTACACACATCCAGGGATCTGTGAACAGGAAAGGGTGTGGAATGGGAAGGGCGATGGCGGCCATGTATTCTGGAGGTTTGGAAGAATTTCCCCTCAAGCAGGAAAATCAATCAAAAAGAATATGTTTGAGGTACCAACAAAAGGCACATCACTAAAGAGAGGCCCACATTTTTCTATAATCTCTATATTGAGGTAGGATTTTAAAGTGTCATCTCGGCATGTTATGTGTAGGCATGTTGTGTACATTATTGCCGCAGAGAAGTGAACTGTACTTTCCTCTTAGATTTCCCTGCCAAGCTTGTGGTTGTATATTTCAAGGCTACTGTTTCTCAGTACTTGGAATGTCACTCAGAATGGGACTGATTTGGCCACCCTCGCTCACTTTTAGTAACACTTCATGAGAAATCCCTCTGAAATCAAGTGGACTACCTGAGGGTTGTGAATAAGGGTGGCAGAATCATGCGCATTTACCTTCCTTTGAGTCTGATTATGCCATTGAAATAAATGGGGTCTATTCAGTGTGCGTGTGTGTTTGTGACTGAACTAGCCACAGTGAATGATTTTATTTGGGGCCTGATTCTGTGTCCCTTACTGAGGTGAAGTAGCTAGTACTCATGCATATCCTCACATTGAATTGGATGGGACTAGTTGTGTTAGTGCTACTAAATGTGCCTACGGAAGCAGAACTGAACTCTCAGTGAATTTAGCCTCTTTTTACATTCTCAAATAAATGTGCACAGACTTTAAGCTTTAGTAATCTATTTGTTATTCATCAGTACTCCCCAAATAGTTTAAACAAACACATTTCAGTGCCTAGATCATGCACAAACGATTTGTTTTGAGTGTATCATGGAATGTTTTGCTTTTCATGATATGTGACTGATCATCTAAGGCTATGTCTAAATCACCCCACAGTTCGGATTACAGGGGGTATGAATAACAGTGCACAGCAAAGTGTTGTGGCGTAACTTCCCCTCACAGGACGACATTAATGTGATCTAGGAACCTTTACATTTGTACCCACAGTGTCCACCGGGGGGAGTTACAGCACAGCACTTTGCTGCACACTGCAATTCGCACCCCCGTAGTTGGACCCGCAGGGCAGTGTAGACAAAACCTAAGTCACATGATAGTGTTTTTTGCTACTTGTTTGGATCATTAAAACTTTAATTTAAAAATAAAAGGCAGGAAATGCAGAGATTTCAACATGACCACACAAACATTTTTGGCATGGATCTTTGTCTGAAGACATGTTTACATAATCATCCAGAAGATGTTTGTGTACCTTGAATGTTCTCTTATGAACTAAAACATAATTCATGCAGATGTTCCTAGGAAATGAATAAAAATGGCTGCAAATAATATCGCAGCAAATATTTGTGGTTTATGCTCAGACAAATCACTGCAAATACTTTTTTACTGATTCCACCCGGCTCTAGCCCTGCTAACTTCACTTTAGACCAAATAAGGCACATTTTGGTGCTAAATATTTTTCTAAGCATTTCAAAGGTTTTTGAGATACTGCTCTAACATCTGTTTTTATTTCCTTACTTCCTTTTCTTGATTTGAACATAAAATATTCAGGAAACTATAATTTAGAGGGTAAAATATTCTTGTATGTTGAAACAGCTCCCATCATGTTATGTTAGGATGATATAACCTTTATCCCCAAAGCAAACCATTGAAAATGGCAAACCATGGCCACAATTATCATGGAGATAATGCTTTGTTGTGCAAATATATTGTCACTGGGAGAGGAGATGGAGGGGACCATAATGAGGCTTGAAATAAGCTGGGTACAAAAAAAGATCCTGGGGAAAGCTGTTTTATCAGTTGGCTGTGACAACAGTGCCGAAAGAAATTATTCTAAGGAAAATAGTTGACTAGTCCTGCTATACTAGGATTAGTTTTCTTTTCCATTTTTATCCTCTCCTCCAAAAGTGCAAAGGACATCTGCTGTAATGGACTGCGAGTTTGTACAGGGACCTTATATTCTGCTTACAAAGAAGCCACAATGCATATCACTGCAGTGCACTCAAATCCTATTCGTAGCAGTATTTATAAAATACGAGAGCCTACATTCATTAGTTTAATTTTGTTGCGGCTATCTCCATTGCAGCTGTGCAATATGCCTTTCAGCCAGTCTCTCCTTATGCCACCCTGCGTTACTTTCTTTGGGAAATAAGAGCTCATCTTTATACTAAAATAACGTTCCATGTTACATTTTACTAAAGGTCCACACTAGGGGGCAGGATCGATCTAAGATACGCAACTTCAGCTACGTGAATAGCGTAGCTGAAGTCGAAGTATCTTAGATCGAATTACAAAGTACTTACATCGGGTCCACACGGCGCAGGCAGGCTCCCCCGTCGACTCCGCTTACTCCTCGCGCCGAGCTGGAGTTCCAGAGTTGACGGAGAGCGCTTCTGAGATCGATTAATCGCGTCTACATGAGACGCGATAAATCGATCCCAGCACATCGATCGCTACCCGCCGAATCGGGCGGGTAGTGTGGATGTAAGAGAGGGCCAGTCTTGTGTGGTGACAGCTCTATCAAGTCCCGACGTCTTCACTGGGAGACAAAGGTGCTTAGGGCTTCTTGGCAGATGATCAGCATCTACAGCATAAGGAGGTCAACATTCCTCAGGGGCTGGTTCAGCACCTCTCAAGATGGGCCCAGAATGGGCCTGATCCTTCAAGCTGACTGTCCTCCGCTGCTTTTGAAGGCAATGGCAATTAAGGACACTCAGCACCTTGCAACATTGGGCCCAATGTGCACTGTTCATGGTCTTAAATATCTTTGAAACATCGGAGGACTTTGGAAAAATACAGTCATTCTTCTAAATTCCACTTTGCAGGGAGAGGATCTGAAAATTGCTGTCTAAGTTGTCTGCAGAATAAAGCTGCTTACTTTCATACAGATCATCCCTGCCCCCATGGGAAGGGCATAAACAACTCAGGAAATGCCAAGAGTTTAAACTCTTGAGTTATTGTTTGCGTGTATTGTGGTAGTGCCTAGGCAGAGCCATTCCTTGGGTAGGGTGAATCAGAGCGAACGCCCCAGGCCCCGCGCTTTCGGGGGCCCCGTGGTCTGGTGCAGTCAGTCCCGGAAGAGACGAATCCATCATTTCCACCCTGGGCCCTGCACCCCCCTAGGGATGGCCCTGTGCCTAGGGCTCCAATCATAGACCAGGCCCTCACTGTACTAGGTGTTGTACAAGAAGCAACATCCCCTCCAGGTAAAAGAGTATTGCTACCTGTGGAAGAAATCAGGATTGTGGCTCTTCAATGGCACAGATATTCTTGGATCTATAGAAATCTTAGGGCTTCTGTGCTTAGGGCAGGGTCAGGCCCTCCATGTTAGGCTGGCGTTGGTTTCTTAAATGCTCAAGCGCCTTTCTTCCTCCCCATCTGCTATTCTTTCCCCGAGAAGCTGCTGAAGCAGGAATGCAAAATTTCCAGCATTGGCTTCTACTGAGAATTGCACCAGAATTCTCCAAGGTTTGGAGGGGGATGATACCACAGAGAGCGGCCATACCATAGTTTCACCCCTGCGCCCAAACACCTACCGCGGGCAGTTTGCCCAGACAGTCTTCCAAAGGGTCTTGGGAATAGGGGATGTTGCCTCATGGATTTCCCCTCCCTATTTATATGCATTGTTTCTCCTCTACAAACAAACAGTGGGAGGGATAACATGGCCTCATTCAAGATGATTGTATTTAAAAGGAAAATAGCATTCATGCTACTTTTCTTTATTAAACTAATATTTACTTTGGCCCGCGTATGCACGTTGGAGACCAAGAGCAATATTAGAACCACTATAAAAACACAGTGACAAATCCTTCTTTCTTT
This sequence comes from Chelydra serpentina, assembly GCA_037349315.1. Classification (NCBI taxonomy): domain Eukaryota; kingdom Metazoa; phylum Chordata; order Testudines; family Chelydridae; genus Chelydra; species Chelydra serpentina. The sequence continues at coordinate 126,582,501 of JBAIAC010000008.1, forward strand.
CATAGCCTCACCTTGTTTGTTGTACTGTTTAACAACAGGACAGAAATGTTTGAAATAGAATTTTATATTTCCTGTAACACACAAACCTCGGCAGCTGATTTCCTGCAGACATATATTTAATATGCCAGTACAGAGCTTCTCTCAGAACAATACGTCTCTCTCTTCTAGTTATCCAGTTTGGCTTTGTCACGCTCTTCGTTGCTTCCTTCCCTCTGGCTCCAGTGTTTGCCCTTCTCAACAACATCATAGAAGTTCGGCTGGATGCAAAAAAGTTTGTTTCTGAGTTAAGGAGGCCAGACACAGTGAGAGAAAAAGATATCGGTACGTAATGTAGAATCTTTGCCATGATGGTAACACCTGGAATTAAACCTCAAAAGAGGAAATTAAGATTAATCCTGTAACAAAGCTTTTGTTATTAACTCTCTTACAGGAATTTGGTATAACATTCTGAGTGGCATTGGAAAGTTTTCAGTTATCATTAATGTAAGTATTTGATTATGACTTTATGAGCTTATTTTGTTCCTAATTTCAATTTTGAGCAATGCCTACTTTCTTCAATTGCCATAAAATACAATGAAAAACTAAGTTACCCAATTTGCTATTCTTTGGGTTTAAAACATCATGTAATGTTACATAGAATCAGAATTACATGAGACATATACATTTACTCATCTCTGTTTCTGAATTATTATGTTTTGTGGGTAATGAAGATTAATTTATATAGAAATCACACATTAATGGGCCAGATCCTGCAATTCTTAATCAGGCAAAATTCCTAGCACACCAACAGAGGACTAATTCTCATTTATGAAAATGTCTGTATGAGAACTAGGTATTATAATGCTTAGACACATTTACGTCATTCTCTGTCAGTGTAAATATAGGTTTGGATTAGTCAGTGTGAAAGTAATTTACTTGAGCAGTGTGAAGGAGCTTAGGGCCTTCTCTCAAAGAAAAAGTTTTACCAGTTATACAGCTATTGTTATACATGTAGAGTTATGCCAGTATGACTTCTTATGCAGACACTCTGATTCCAATATAAAAGTGGCATTTTTGGGTGTACCTTAAACCCCTTCTCAAGCAACATATGTTAGACTGAAAAAGGTCACCCATACCAGAGAAAGAGTGCCTGCTTGGGGGGTGGAGGGGGTATTCTGATTATAACTATATTGGTTTAAATTCACACCTTTGGTTATACTATAAACCTTTCCCATGTAGACAAGGTCTTAGTATCAATGAGAATCAGGCCCCTGGGGTTTAATCATAATAATACACAGTACTTTTTTCCCATAGATCTCAGAGCACGTTAGAAAGGAAAATCAATATCATCACAGATGAGGAAACTGATGTGCAAAGAAATGATATGATTTGCCCAAGTGGCAGAGCCAGGAATGGAATGCAGATCTCCCATTCCCAGTGCTATGCCATATCAGCAGAACCATGCTGCCTTCCTCCGTTTTGCCTGAGTGCACTTTGCAGGATCAGGCCCTATAGTTATTTAAAAGTTCAGACATACTCTAGTTGTTTGTATTCAACTATGCTGCCCCTCTGTTGTCGACAGCTGGAAAGTGAAAATGTGCATACTTGAGTTTAAAAAATATTTAGGTCCAGATTCTATCATCTTTACTCATGCTGAGTATCATTTTTTTTCAGTGGGACTACTCACAGAGTAGGGTGGCAGAATGTGGAACTCAGTTAACTTTTATTTGCACATTCTAGATATTTCTGGGGCTAATTCTGGTCTCACATCCGTTTGACTCCAGAGTAAACTCCACTGACTTCGTGGAGTTGCTCCAGATTTAGACTGGAGCAAGGGAACCGAGAATTAGTCCTTTATGGGGCACACCTCAGCTGGTCCAAATTGGCATAGCACCAGTGAAATCGATGGAGCTACACCGATTTATACCAGCTGAGGATCTGGCTGTTATATATGCTATGGTGCTGCTCCTGCGCTCTTTGTAGTCAGTGGTAAAACTCCGATTGATATCAATGGGGGCAGGATTAAGACTGGTATATATGAGGCAATTGTTGTAATTACTCGTTGCTGTTAAAAATGTCCCACCTGCCTAGCTATATACTTTCCCTGGAGACAGAGGCAACACGTAACTGTTGATAGTTGTGTGTGTGTGTGTGGGGGGGGGGGGCATAATTTTGAATCCACTCCAGTATAAACCTTGGCAGAAATCTGGCGGGGCACGTAACCCCATGTGCCCCCCACAATCCCACGAGTTGCCTCTGCCTGGAGAGTGACACAGCAGGCTAGTGTAGTTTAAAAACACTTATTCTTTGCTGCATCTGAGAAGTGCTCTCTCACTTGTGAGGTTGCAAAATTGATCATCATTGTTCTATATATTTGAATGTGAAAACTATAACCTGAATTCAATTAATCCAAAACACATCATCTGTAGATTCACTGGGTTATTTTTTGTCTCCCAGGCGTTTGTAATCTCTGTCACATCTGATTTCATTCCACGCCTTGTGTATCAATATGCATACAGTCATAATGGAACCATGCATGGCTTCATCAATCACACCCTCTCATACTTCAATGTTAGTCAGCTCAAGGCTGGAACACAGCCAGACAACTCACAGTTTGAACAGGAAGTTATATTCTGCAGGTAAAGTAGCTCTAACGACACTTTGTGTAGGTAAAGTCAATTGTTTCGGTCACATGTTAGATAAAAATCTTTCCTCGCTGAGTTAGACCCGCGAACCTTTTCTGTTCTTTTAAACTATTATCTTTTTAGTTAATTCAGATATGTTTTTTAGAATATGTAGATGCAAAATCCAATGGTGCCTGCATGCATAGAATGAACAGCTTCATCCAAGACTTCTGCTGAACACAAAAACCTAATGCTCAATTCTTTTCCTACTAACATCAAGGACAAAACTCTCATTGATAAGAATGGAAGCAGGATCACACCGTAAAAACACACCCCATTCTAATTAGAACATTTCCTCCCTTACAGGGTCCCATTTTCCCACACTTTCCCCTGCTTGAAAACCCACACCTTACCCCTTCCCCGTGGTCACACACGTAAATACCGTGTCTTCTAACAAGGAACACTAGGGGGAATTCCCTTCAGAACCTATCAAGAGTATTTAGTCTGTTGCCCCATAAGCCGAGCAGAAAGCCAAAGTTTGGAGGCTTGTCAGGCAGGGATATAGTCTTGATGTAATCTTGTTTATTCACAAAAAATGAATTCAAAGTCCTGTTTCCTTGAGGAGTGATAGGAACATGCAGACCACAGGCAGTTTTCTTTCTCAGTAGCAATTCCCAAGTGAGCCCCTCCAGCCACCACTGTGCCTGAGGAGAGGCTGCCTCTGCGCTTCTGCTCTAGGGGCACACACAACTGCTTGCCCTGGCTTACTTACTGCAGCTCACACAGCCCAGAACCAATACCTGGCATCTGCATGTGGAGTCTGAGGAAACCCCTGCCACCTGGCTTGCCTTTTCAGGGGACTCTGGGCGTTGGCCCCACCCTTTGTCAGCAGTTGTTTTTACTACACATGGGTGCTTAATTGCTCCTTCTGTTGCACACAAAGAATGCTTTAGCACACCCCTTGGCTTTACTGAAGTATGTAGTGGTCTTTGGAAGAACACCCCTGGTGGCGGTCATTAACACCAGCCTCACTTATGAAACTAGCTGCATTTCTGTCTCTTTTCTGGTCTGTCCAAGAGCACCCAGTTTAGGTCTTGGGCCTCTTGCCCTTGCCTGTATCAAAGGGAATCACTCAGTTCTTTCATCTCAAACCAGGATCTGGCTTCAGTACCAATCTGTATTGCCCTTCAAGGCTGACAGGCTTTAGGGAACACAGTTTCCTGTGACCAGTGATGGGGACCAACAGCCTTGTTAGAACAAAGTACTTTTATTTGGCAGCTGGAACAAAGCATTACAGAAAAAAGGATGTAAAATCACAAACAGCCTACACTCATGTCTATTTTACCTCAAGTCCCACCATCTTAGGTAGGAATTAGGCAGGCCTAGCTTCTCCAGACATGTCAACGGGTTGCTGCTTGAGTGTCTTTTCAATCTGGTTCCCCCTGGCATCCCTAAGAGAATGTCCTTTTATATCCCACAAGAGTTCTTAGTTCCTCCTCACACCCCAGACTTCTTCACTGCTGGTGGGTTTTGTCCCCTCCTGGTCAAATCAGTTCCATAGGCTCAGAGGGGTGCTGAGCCAGAGTCAGGAAAGCTAGTAGTTCTGGCAATGTCCTTGAGCATTCTCTTTAATAGAAGCCAATAAGGGACCACCCTGAGCCACCTCCTCCCTCTGCCTGACTCATCCCAGACAAGCCCCTAGTGAGAAGCACTTAAAGCAAACCATTCACACCGAAAACAGCATCCCAGTAATCAGACCAGTCTGCAATACACAGAAATTATTACAGGGCCCTCCACATTTTCCACAGCCCCTAAATCACTACGGCTGAACGTATTGCCTGTTTGTTATTTCCAATCATAGCTGAAATTTGGACTTAGATACCAAAACTAGACATCAGATCCAGAGGGCTGATTCTGTTCTCCTTTGGACCAGTTTTATAACACAGTATCTCCATAGATTTCAGTGAAGTTACTTCTGATGAACAATGGAATTAAGGGAGATCTGAATCTGGCCCCAGGTCTCGACTATGATGCTGCCAAAGCCTGTGGGCATGGCACTATACTGGCTATTTTAAATAAGTAACTCTAATTATATTTAAAATACGAATGCTGAGCTATTATATGTCAATGAACTTTGTCAGCATTATACTTTAATTGTTTTATATTCATAAATTCCTAGATTGTCTTGAACACAGAGATGCTGGCATGTAATACTATGTGTCAGCATAGAAATCATGCTGTATTCCTGGTTAGAAACCCTCCCATTCCCGACACTGGTTAACTAATTTTGTCTTAGATAAATACCTCATAGCTGCAGTGATTGCTATCTTTCCCTATACATACTATAGGCAGTTTCTAGGCAATATTATAAATACACCTATTATTATAGGTATCTAAAGCAACTGGACATTTTGTAGGGTGGCCACTGAACTATATAACTATTCCTGTCTTTTATATCAACTATAAAAGTGGCTCTTGTTATGACAGAAAAGGCTAATAACTAGCTAGCTGTAGAGTCAATGGAAAATGTCCCACATGTGTAAAGTAGTTGTTTTCAACAAGAGAAATCCAAATTGTCATTGTTTGGTGTGGAATGTGTACAGTTATCCAATGTTGCCATCCTGATATATGTGAATAATCTTTACTCGTGCAAGTGATCCCATTGATTTCATGAAGTAAGGATTACTCAAGTGAGTAAGGGCCACACAGTCAGGCTCCAAGGTATGAGTGGTAGGTAAGGTGGGTAAGCCAGAACAGTGCAAATGTGCTGCGGTGAGGGCTGCTACACCCAACTAGCAGATTAAGGGTACGTCTAAGACTAAGGGATCTGGCGGGTAGTGATCAATCTTTCGGGGATCAATTTTTCGCCTCTAGTGTAGACGGCGATAAATCGATCCCCGATTGCTCCGCCATCAACTCCGGTAATCCACCGTGGCAAGAGGCGGAAGCGGCGTCGACGGGGGAGCGGCCGCAGTCAACTCTGCGGTGTCCTCACGGCACGGTAAGTCGATCGAGGTACATCGACTTCAGCTACGTTATTCATGTAGCTGAAGTTGCATACCTTACATCGACACCCCCCGTCCCCCCCTAGTGTATACCAGGGCTAAGAGAGAGCACTGAGTCATTGAGAGAGTGGACAGCTCTTGTAAGAAGCAGGCCACGGAAACCCAGAGGAAGGACATGGGGCACAGGCCACTTGCAGGTTTAAACTAAAGTAAATGGTGGATTCTCTGTAACTTAGAGTCTTTAAACCATGATTTGAGGACGTCAGTAACTCAGCCAGAGGTTAGGGGTCTATTGCAGGGGTGGGTGAGGTTCTGTGGCCTGCACTGTGCAGGAGGTCAGACTAGATGATCACGATGGTCTGTGAGACAGTAGAAAGAGCAAAACCCCTCAGGTGGCTAATAGGGATGTGGTGGGAAGCACTGGTGTGGCACGTCCAATAAGCACTGCTGGTGATGGAGACTCTGCTCAATGTTATCTTCTACTCATCTATTCCTCTGTGGCAGGCGAGATACAATTGTCTTAAAGCTGTACTCTGTGCCTCCTTTTGCCAAATTGCTCTTCTCCTTGTGCCCTGCTCTCCTCCATTTCTCTATGTTGCTAGCAATTAGCTCTCTAGTACAATACAGAGCTATTACATGCTTTTAGATCATCCTCCAAAGTGTCTGTGAAGCATTCCTTCTCCCCTCTCCCATCCCCCTGATTTTCTTTGTCCAAGGTGGCTATATGTTATTATTTTAGGTAGTCTCTCATCGGTCATCCTTGTGACATGCCCATCTCACTTCAGTTGTGTCTCTGGTGTCCTGGTGTGGATTCCAGTTACTTGGACTTGCTCACAGCTTCATTGTCTGGTGTATGACTGTCAATTTACCTGGAAGATTGTGCACTGGCAGCAATGATGAAACGCACTGCTTGGGTTTACATGGTCTTGATAGGGCTGCAAAACAGGGAGCAGAGCAAAACCATAGCAGATGTAATTCTGGTTCATTGTCTGGAGCTGTATGGCAGGTACATTCCAATTCTTCCCCCTGAGCAGAATGTGTCTCCTGTACTGAAAACAAGAAACCTGAGTTAAAAATCTGACTCTGTACCAGACTAATCTGATATTGGTTCAGTGAGAAACAAATGAGAATATTTCTCTTCCTTTTATTATCAGGAAAATACTATGGGAAGATATCAGCAAGTTGTCTGGCCATTTCTGAATATCACCAGCCTTAGTGAAATCTTATCAAAGTCACAGCTTTGGCCAGAACACAAACTGTGATAAAACATAGGATATCTAACTCCAAACCCAGGAGACATGCTACAAACACTGTCCCTTTTACTAGAAAAAAAAATCAGTGTTTCTTTTTCTGGCAAATATGTTGGGAACAAGCTGACCTCTCTTATTCTTAGATTTCTGTGACCTTTGGAGATAAATGGGGTTACAAATAAGATTGAATTTTGCTCCTTACGGGCATTACCAGAGATTAAGGTATCTTAAAAATAACCATAAGAAGTTAGAAAATTCTCCCACTGAACATCCAGAATAAATTCTCTGAATATTTTGAGCAGCATTTTATGCAATACTGTGAACTCTTTGGCACGACTTCCAAATAAACATTGCTGTGACGCTAATCTGTTGCATATCATTAGTTGTAATGATTTTTCAGAGCAAAAAGACATTTGTGTAGCTAAAGACAAATTAAAAGCAAACTGTGTTAAGTTATATGCCATTTTTATTGCCCTAGTCCTTTTAACCTTTATAATCTCACGCAATAATGGAGTACATGAAAACATGCTGGTCACATTGGGTGTGTTTAGTCTGGAAAAGAGAAGAGTGAGAGGGGACATGACAACGGTTTTCAAGTACATAAAAGGTTGTTACAAGGAGGAGGGAAGTAAATTGTTGCTGTTAACATCCAAGGATAAGACAAGAAGTAATGGGCTTAAATTGCAGCAAGGGCAGTTTAGGTTGGACATTAGGAAAAACTTCCTAACTGTCAAGGTAATTAAGCACTGGAATAATTGCCTGGGCAGGTTGTGGAATCTCCATCATTGGAGATTTTAAAGAGCAAATACCTGTCAGGGATGGTCTAGAAGATGTACCTCTCGAGGTCCATTCCAATCCTATGGCTCTATGATTACATTTAAGCCCACTACATTTTAGCCCACTGATATATTTGTATAAGCCCCTTTTTTATTTCCCTTAACTGCTTTGTCTAACATTGATTCAGCTTCCTTTTTTACTCTAACATCATTCTCTTCCAGCCTTAACTGACCCTTTCTATCCGTGTTTACTTTTCTCCAGGCTTCCCTGTTTCCAATACACATTCCTTTTTGCCTTCAGATCTTTGAGGCAGTCTATTGTAAAGCCACATTAGCCACTTTTTGTTCCTTTATTTTTCTTTTGCAGTGGACTGTCTTGTTGTCATTGCCAAACTGGGGTCCCTGGCCCACCAGAGGTCTGCAGAGCCCATCCTGATCATCTGCAGAATGAAATATTTTGAGAATAAAGTGAAGGGAGAGTTAATGTGTTGAGATGAGTCCATGAGAGAGACACTCTTAGGAATGCTCCGCAGAATGGAAAGGCCAGAGGCCCCCCAGTCTGTTGTACTTTAATTCAGATGACATGGAATCAGAGAGGTTAGAAATAGAAAAGAGGGATTGCTACTTACTCCATAGTTCTGATAGTCCTACTGTTCTCTATACATCATTTGTGCTCTATAGCAGTGGTTCTCACACGTTTTTGATTGCATCCCCCTTCTTCGTTTCTGTAGTAGCTTATGCCTCTCCCTCGCTCACCCGGCACCCAGCCAGCAGCCACCAGTCTCCAGTCACCCAGCTCTGAAGGCAGAGTGGAGAGAAGCGGCTGCTGACCCAGCTCTGAAGGCAGAGTGGAGAGAAGCGGCTGCTGACCCAGCTCTGAAGGCAGCACTGCCACCAGCAGCAGTGGAGAGGTAAGGGTGGCAATGCCACACCATGCCACTCTTACTTCTGTGCTGCTGATGGTGTCAGCGGTGCCTTCAGAACTTGGGTGCCCAGCCAGCAGCCGCCGCTCTCTGGCTGCCCAGCTTTGGATGTGTGGTGTACATTTCCCCCCCCTAAAGCTTCTCATGCTCCTCCAGAATACATGGCAGTGCCCCAGTTTGAGAACCTCTGCTCTACAGACATGAGTTCAGTCTAGTTTCAAGTGTCCTAAACAATAAGGTTTCCAGTGAAGCTTTGCAAAATTGCCTCGGGACTTGACACCATGCAACATTCATGAGGTTATGGGGCTCTAACCAGTCAGTGATTTTTGGTGTCTAGTTTTATATGTGAAGATCTTCCATTATTCCCCAATGGAGGCTTTCCCACAGTCTAATGAGTCTTATTTTCAGGAAGTGTTTCCTGATATTCAAACCAGATTTTCCCTTTCTTACTTTCATCCCATACTCCTAGTAATACACTGTGCACCTCACTAAATAATCCCTTTCAGTCTTAGGTGTTTATATCCCTCAGCAGTTTGTGGATGGTTATAATGTCCAACCTTGGTTGTTACATACCATAACTGACCAATATATATTCAGTGCTTTAATATTTTCTGGTAAGTCAGTCTCTACAGGCTCCTGATCATTTTTGCTTTTCTCTGAATTGTGTTCAATTTGTCAATAGTCTTTTTTCATCCTGAGGTCCCCAGTGCAGTATTCCAGGTGTGGTTTTTAATCTAAGCTCTTTACAAAAGAACTATTACCTCCCAGCTCCATCATGCCCTTGCTTATGCAGCTGCAAATCACACTGTCCTTTTCTGCTGCCATGTCACGTTGCAAATGTGTGCTAACTTGCTGTTCTCAGTCAGCCTTAGGCTCTTACCACTGTATCTGCTTTCAAATGGTGTCCCTCCAAGATCTGTATCATATATTCTCTTTAACTGTTTTGTTTTATTTATACTACTTTGCATATTTCCAAAATGATTCTCATTTCCCGCCTTAATTTCTTAGCACTCTTTGCCTGATATCTGTCGTTTTTTATGTTCACAAAACATTCCAGTTTCATAGCATCTGCAAGTTTTATTAACATCTTGTTTATTTCCTCTTCCAAAATATTAATGATAGTGGTAAATAAAACAGATTTGAACACCAATCTTTGCACAAGCCCACTAATTGCCTTCTTTGATCTCAATACACTGCAGTATATCTTTATTAATTGTTTATTTGCAGCATGTCAGACCCTCTGCACTGAGGTGAGTTTAAGACTAGAACAGGTCTATATTTTATTTTCCAAAAGGAAATCCAACCACACTAGAAGATTTTCACCATTAGGGCCACATTCCGATCTTGGTTACAGCTGTGTAAAACCAGAGTAACCCTGTTGGATTCGATAGAGGTAGACCAGATCTACAATGGTGACTTGAAATCGGATCCTGGAGTTGTAACTAATAGTGTGGGATGAAGTACCTAATGCTCAGAGGATTCAATTCTCTAGAGTTAGCTGCTGCAAAGTTGTTTTATCAAAGTGATTAGTGTCATCTGTAGGTCTCAATTGCTGGAAATTGTGCGCTAACCAAGCTATCTTCCCTGGCAGGTACAAGGATTACAGAGAACCACCTTGGTCCCCAAATCAGTATGATTTTTCTAAGCAGTACTGGTCAGTTTTATCTGCTCGCTTGGCTTTTGTTATTCTATTTCAGGTAAGTCTGTTGAGTTTACCATATTACAATTTCAATCACAGAAGCACCTGTGATAAGCCAATGTATGTGTATTGTGCACGCAGTTCATCTTGCCTGTACACTACAGGCCCTGTCACCCCCAGTACCTGTACACATGCGCGTCCATAACGTTTGAGATTCAGGATTCTGGTCTGTGCACAGCGCTAGTGTCCGCCTCACAAAAACCTCCTTAGCAGAGAAACTGAGGATGGAATGAGCAGGGAGATTTGTTGGACTTAGAGGTGGTCTTTTCAGGCCACGAATGAAGCACATTGGAGGGACAATGTGTGGCGGATGCTTGTATTGCTACTGCCCATGCAATACTTGTTCTTGGGATAGAGAGCTTTGGTTTCTACCCGCTAAAGTGTTGGGTGCTCAGTACCTTTGAACATGTGCGTGAAATAAGCCTGCAGGGCCACTGGGGCCCCAATTCAGCAAAACACTTAAGCATGTGCTTAGGTCCATCCTTATATTTAGGACAACACTTAAATATGCATTTAACTCATCCATTCTGTTCAGTGGGAGTTAAGCACGTGCATACATGATTTCTTGAATTGGGACATTTTCCTGAATCAGAGCCTTATTTAGGTGCCTAATTTCAGACAGAGCTTAAACATGACATGTTTAAATGGTAATATGCCACTGGGCTGATGGGGCATTTCTAACTATTCCGTAGCTGAGGTTTGATTCTGTTACAGCCTGTTTGAGTATTACAAACCCTTCCAGCCTAGCTAGCAGTGTATTCTCTATTGCTCTTTATTTTGCAGAACCTGGTCATGTTCCTCAGCGCGCTGGTTGACTGGATGATTCCTGACATTCCCAAGGACATCAGCGAACAGATCAAAAAGGAGAAGAGTATGCTTGTTGATTTCTTCCTGAAGGAAGAGCATCAGAAACTGAAACTGATCGAAAGCTTTATCATGCATGACAAGCACAGAAACAAAAGCGAGACAAAGGGCCGAAGGAATCGAGCGGCAAGCTTCTGTCAGTTTAGCCGGAGTCAGCGAGGCAGCTTTACATCCTTTAGCTCACAGCACACAGAAGTATGAATCCTTAGGGGGAGGAAATGTACCATGGAACGTGTGCGCTACCTGTATACTTACTGTGTGATGTGATCCTGAAACTGGAGTGAGGGAGGGAGGGAGGGGCTGCTAGGCAGGGAGAGTGGAGGAGAGAGTCCGTCACGTCTCACGAAACTTCAGGTGTAAGTTTCTCTATAACATTTTATACGCTATCCGGGCGGCAGCACTTTCGGCGTTATTCAATGCAAATTAAAGAGCCAGGCTATGGCTGTGGCTGGCCCTTGCACAGAAGCATGGGAAATGGGGAGGGCAGAGTACAGCACCCTAGCAGAATAGGGTTCTGGTCCATGACAAGATCTCCTCGGGCTACCGTAATACCAGTAATAGGGAGCCCTCCCCACTCTTGCATTCTCGGTGCCAAGACCAGCCACAATCCCAATTCCTGCACTCTCCTGAGTGCAAGGACTGCTACCTGCTAACATGCCCCTGGGGCAATATGTACTCCAAAGAAGCGTGGGCAATAGACCCTACCACACATGTTTCAGCAGAGCTGGCCAGCCACTGAGGGGGCTGAACATCGCCTCCTCTCAAAGGATGTAGCAATAAACACATTCCCTCTGCACACCCAGAGGCTCTAGGAATCATTGTGCCTTCGTAATGCACAATGCCTCTTGGTGCTTTTACTGCAGTGGGGCTTGCCACAGCACCCCCAATGCAGAGCTATGGTTAAAGGCACAGAATAGCAGGAAGAGAAAAAAATTCAAGATTACTGAGCACTTTGGCCTACAGTTGTTGGCTTTGCAGGAGCCTGAATAATAAGCAGAGACAGATCACAACATAAGCATCTGAAAGAATTAAAGGTGATAGAACTAGCTAAGCACAACACTGTTTGTTGTTCTGAGCAAAATACTTTGGGCCTAATTCACCTCTCACTTAAACTGGGACTTCAACTCCAACTGGCGTCGATCAGAAGTAACTCTGTTGATATGAACGCTGGTGTAAAACTGGTCTAAGTGAAAGTAGAGTGAAGCCTTGTAACTCATGTAACAACATCTTCATGTACGTTGCTCTGGAAATAACAAAAAGCTGCTGTTGTGTATTTACTGTAAATCAAGACGTTGTTATGCATAACTGTATTCTACTGAGAAAGGGAAAACAGGTTCATTAATTAGGTTTTTATCTAAATGCACCTAATGAATAATTTTATTCTGTTATGGATTAAAAATAAAACTTTCTTAAAAAATGTATTGCTTTTAATAGACCTTCTGAATCCATCTCAACTCAAAGCACGTGTAGAGGAATCTCTCCTAACATACTGCTGCACAGAATGCTTTGGAAACAAAGAAAGATGATGCTCTTTCAGATGGGGCAACTTAGAAATTTCTATGATCTGATTGTCAAGTATCAGAGGGGAGCCATGTTAGTCTGGATCTGTAGAAGCGACAAAGAGTCCTGTGGCACCTTATAGACTAACAGACGTATTGGAGCATAAACTTTCGTGGGTGAATACCCACTTCTTATCCGATGAAGTGGATATTCACCCACGAAAGCTTATGCTCCAATACGTCTGTTAGTCTATAAGGTGCCACAGGACTCTTTGTCGCTTCTATGATCTGATTGGATTTTTTGTTTAAATCTCCAAGGTAATTTCATATATAGTCCTGGAGCCTTTGAATTGCACCTGTCCATCAGGAAGGAAAAATTGCTTTTTAAAAAATGACTCATTGTAACACAATGACATGTACTCAGCCTGACAGGTCTGCATTTTAAGGTTGCAGGAATGTGCAGTATTATAGCATCTGACCTCGTCCTTGATGTTTTGTGAGATAACTACAAAAATGGTACTTGAAAAATCTCTTCACACAATTATCAGAGGGGTAGCCGTGTTAGTCTGGATCTGTAGAAGCGACAAAGGGTCCTGTGGCACCTTATAGACTAACAGAGGTATTGGAGCATAAGCTTTCGCGGGTGAATACCCACTTCTTCAGATGCAAGCAGTGGAAATGTCCTGGAAATGTCCAGGGGCAGATATAAATGTGCAGGGAAGATTCAGTCTAGAGTCGCCTGAATCTTCCCTGCACATTTATATCTGCCCCTGAACATTTCCACTGCTTGCATCCGAAGAAGCGGGTATTCACTCACGAAAGCTTATGCTCCAATACCTCTGTTAGTCTATAAGGTGCCACAGGACCCTTTGTCGCTTCTTCACACAATGTATATAAACTACTGGCTATGTCTATCTGGTGTTTCCAGTTTACTGAGATAACCGGGCAAACTACAGGAAAAGCTCATTTTGATTTAAAATAATCTACCCCCATCAACATAGTGTCTGAGCCCCTTACAATCTTTAAAAACATTTATTGTCATAAAACCCCTGTGAGGGAAGTGCTGTTATCCTGGTGGGAACTTAGGCACAAAGAGACTTGCCCAGTGTCACACAGGAAATCTGTAACAGTTGGGACTTGAAGCTTGGTCTCCTCACTCTCAAGCTATCAGCAGAACCGCTGGACCATGCTTCTTCACGACTTAATAGTGCATTATTTCACTTTCCAAAGATGCAGGATTCCAAGGAGGCCTACCAAGGCTTCACATCTGACAACAGTATAAATGTCCACTGTTTACCGTAGTTGTACTATGTGGTATTCTGATAGTAGCTTTGTGGGTTTGGAGTAATTGACACCTGGGAATCTGTGTAAAATCTGTGGCTGATTGAAATGCAATTAATTTTTATCACATTGCTAGGCCTACATTAGAAAGAAACTGGATTTACCCTACTGCGTGAATACAGGCCAGTTGAATATCTTGGGGCTAATGTTGCTCATTTAGATATTTGGTCGTGTGTATGCAGAAATGGGTTTAGAAAGGGATTTATAGGTCATGTGACACTTGTGCCGCCAATCAATAGCTGTATTAAACCCATTCATCTGACCAATATCTCTATTGTTTTATAAATATTCGTCAGAGGCTTGAGCTGCCAGACTATGCTCCATGCTGCCTGAAGAAACTGTAAAGAAGGGAATCTCACTGTTTTACAGTAAATAAACCTGCTCTCCAGAATATACCATACATTCAAAATCTTCCCTTAAAGGACACTGTTACAGTTTTGCAGTAATGAAAGTTTAACAGTTAAGGTTAGGTAATGGCTTTAAATACAATCCCTCTTTTCAATTTATGTGGGGTATGGGGATCTTTGAGGGCTGAAATGTTTCATGCTTGTTCTCAGTGCTGAAGTAATTTTTTTTTTAACTAAAAGTTTGAACAAAATCTCATCATCTATTCCTGAACTATTGGAGTGTGAGAACATAGGCCAAGATTTTCTAAAAGTGACTAATGATTTTGGATGTCTCAATTTTTAGATGCCCAAAGCGGTTAACACTTTATTGGAATCTAGTTTTCATAGCTGGGGCGTGCTTTCTGAAATTGGGCCTTCTTGAGGTGACTGAAGTTGGGTGCCCAAAATTACGAGTCACTTTTCAAAGTGGTGGCTAGGGCGTGCCCTTTTTGGCCACTCAAAAATCAGTGAAGCAGTTCCGTCACAATGCTACATATATTTAGCCATGGTTGTCATGCAGAATTTGAAAAAGTCTTGAGCAGCTGAAAGAGGTGGTCTGGGTTAAAAGAGGTAATGCATTTCCACCTGTCCTATAAAAAGAGCTATGTATGTACACAGACTTAGAATCATAGAATCATAGAATCTCAGGGTTGGAAGGGACCTCAGGAGGTCATCTAGTCCAACCCCCTGCTCAAAGCAGGACCAACCCCAACTAGATCATCCCAGCCAGGGCTTTGTCAAGCCTGACCTTAAAAACCTCCAAGGAAGGAGACTCCACCACCTCCCTAGGTAACCCATTCCAGTGCTTCACCACCCTACTAGTGAAAAAGTTTTTCCTAATATCCAACCTAAACCTCCCCCTCTGCAACTTGAGACCATTACTCCTTGTTCTGTCATCTTCTACCACTGAGAACAGTCTAGATCCATCCTCTTTGGAACCCCCTTTTAGGTAGTTGAAAGCAGCTATCAAATCCCCCCTCACTCTTCTCTTCTGCAGGCTAAACAATCTCAGTTCCCTCAGCCTCTCCTCATAAGTCATGTGCTCCAGCCCCCTAATCATTTTTGTTGCCCTCCGTTGGACTCTTTCCAATTTATCCACATCCTTCTTGTAGTGTGGGGCCCAAAACTGGACACAGTACTCCAAATGAGGCCTCACCAGTGCCGAATAGAGGGGAATAATCACGTCCCTCGATCTGCTGGAAATGCCCCTACTTATACAGCCCAAAATGCCGTTAGCCTTCTTGGCAACAAGGGCACACTGTTGACTCATATTCAGCTTTTCGTCCACTGTAACCCCTAGGTCCTTTTCTGCAGAACTGCTGCCCAGCCATTCGGTCCCTAGTCTGTAGCAGAGGGTAGACTTACATTTACCCTCTCAAAGTTCTCCTGAGGCTTAGATACCTCACCCAGACAAGACTGGGAAAGAATTAAGGTAGCAATCACAGCTATAAGGCAGACATTCTGATTGGCGCTATCATGATATTGCAACCAGGGCTGACAGCTCATCTGTCTTTATCTGTGATATAGTTTCTATTGTATCTTGAACCTGAACGTTTCATTCATCAGGAATCCTGCAGGTTTGGTACTTAACTTTGGTGCAGTCCCTAAGGATTAGACACATGATTGCATTCCCATGGTAACCTCTGGCTTTTCCTGAGACTGCCTAGGAAAGTTTCCCATCCACTCCTGTAATTGTAGATCACTGGTTTGTTCTTTATTCATTCCCAGTTTCTAACTTATCTCTTTCCCACAAAGCGAGACTTTATCTAATTCCTTTTTATCAGCATGATACGTGTAAGTCTACCCATAAAGTGCCTCCTTACCGTAACTCATGTCTCTGAAGTACAGAATGACTCTGTTTCAAGAGGTGCACGTGGAAAGCTGCCTCTGGGGAAGAAAAGACAGGAATGCGAGCAGAACCAGAAAGAGGTAATAAAACCTGTATACTATTGTCACTTCCTGCTATTGCAATGAAAATGATCCAAATCTCTGTACCAAAAAAAAAAAAAAAAATCAAGCAGAGATTTCTGAAGAAAGCCTAATGTTTTAAAAAAAATTAAAACTTCAAACAATGGGAACAAATAGTTAAGTGTTCATGCACGGTGATGTTCATGGGATTCTGCATAGATGTGGAATGTGGTGGTCAATGCAAATCTAAATTAAATGTGACGAGCCCTTTGTTAACACACTGTTAATATCACACAGTTGAGGACCACAAAAAAAGCCAGGAAATGCAGAAGTAAACTTTCCATCAGCAGCAATAGCTTGGTTGTGTTTCACAGCCTGTATATTTTATGCTATACATTTAGGTATGAGTATAGTAATATGTGAATCTACACCTTTACCCAAAAAGCAAGAACAAAAAGGAGGACATAAAGAGGGGTGTATTGTGCCCTGTGTTTGGCCCTAAAGCAGACATAGCTGGTCCTGGAAGATACTCTCATCTATAGGACAATCCTCAAGTAGCATAGGAGTTCCCTTGTCACTCATTCTCTCTGTGGTCCATGAAAGCATATAGCCACATGAAGGGGGACATGTCCAGGGCTTCCCTGCTGTCTGGCATCCCAAGTTACTATGATTTCTCTTTGGGGCCATTGACAGCAGTGTAATTTAGAGCAGCCATCAGGAATTAACCAGGAAACTAAACCAGTCCAGGATTGGAGGAGAAGCTGCCTCTGCCTTTGCACCCTGCTCCTGAGTTGCGCTGTGAACTCCTCAGCAACTTAGTTGCAGAATCCTCAGGCTCTGAGTGGGTAGATGCCACCCCCCCACCCCCGTGCTGGTCCCCAACCCTTCATAAGGACTACCAAGAGGGAAATGATGCTACAGAAATGGCACTTATCTCTGCCACACCTCCTGGGTAAAGTTCCACCAGATTTTCAGCCTCTCCGCCAGCAGAGAAGCAGGTGACAATTTGGGGTGGTGTCTTTAGCACATCCAGTGCTTCCAGTATGTGGAAAATGTTGCTGTCTAGATATATCCTTGCGCACTTTGACCTTGCATGACATCTAAAGTCAGTGAAATATAGTAAAAGAATATAAGGGAACCACGTGGAAGTATGGTTGTTAAATTATTGCTTGGAAAAGTCCCAACGCAACATGCATAATATTTACCCACTGTTAGCAATAAACTCTTCTGAGTACAATAATGTAACATCTGTCACTGTTATGCAGTCTCACCCTTTAATTAGGCACAGATGGTCTCTGTATTCCCAGTGTTCCTCCCCTTTTTCTTTTGTGTGTAAAATACAAACCAGTTTTGTTCATGCTCTGTCTTTGTAGGTAGATGTTCCTAAACTGTACAGTGCTTAATGCCTTCCATTCATCTATTGACACAACATTGTGGGAAGCCTGCAGAGGATACAGTATCGAGGCAGGTGAGACTGCAAAAATTGGTACGACTGCCACATCTCTAGCGTGAAGTTCAGTCAGTTCATTGGGGTGCATGTATCTGTGTAATTCATGCTTGGTAATGGGTCTTGGTAGGTGGGTCAGTCAAACTATCCCTAAATGGCTTCGCCTTCGGGCTTGCTCAGAGATTATCTGCTCCCAATCGTATCTTTGTGCTCTAGATTCTTTTTCTCCACACTCTGGTATCTAGCATTTTTGGAGGAACACCCTCCTTTAGTTGTTTGCTGACCGTATTTCTAAGCTATTCTAGCCTTCTGCATTACTGTATTTCTCTGTCTTATCAGCTCCTCCCAATTTAGTATGATCTGCATGTTTAATTATCAGGCTGTTTTATGCCCTCTTCCATATAATCAATGGAGATGTTAAATACAATCCGACACAATGCCAGTCCCTGTGGCAGACCCACTAAACAATGTCATTCAGTACATTGGAGAGACAAGGTGGGTGAGGTAATAGCTTTTATTGGACCAACTTCTGTTTGGTGAGAGAGAGAAGCTTTCAAGCCACACAGCTCTTCTTCAGGTCTGGAAAAAGAACACCCAGCATCACAGCAAAATGCAAGGTGGGACAGATTGTTTAGCATAAGAAATTAGCACATATTGTAAGGGACCATTCAAGGTAGAGCAGCCTGTTAACACCTCTGCAATCAAAGGACAAAAAGAGGGAGCTAGTGGGTTACAGATTGTTGTAATAAACCATAATTCCAGTGTCTCTGATCAGTCCATAATTTTTGGTGTCTAGCAGAGTAATGAATTTAAGCTCCCAGGCTCAGCTTTCAAAAGTGTTGTGCAGGTTTCCTTTGAGGACGAGGACTGATAGGTCACGCATAAGAGTGATCGCTTTGTGAAAAGCGTTCACCACAGGTGATAGGGTGTTTTTGTCTTTTATCATTTTCCTGTGTGAGTTCATTCGAGAGCGTAGTGATTGTCTGGTTTCATCCACATAGTTGCTATTGGGGCATTTGGTGCACTGGATGAGGTACATCACACGTTGTGATAGGCATGTGGAGGACCCATGGATCTTGAAAGGTGTTGTGGGCATAGGCGCCGACTCCATGGGTGCTCTGGGGCTGGAGCACCCACTGGGAAAAATTAGTGGGTGCTCTGCACGCACCAGCAGCCAAGCTCCCCGCCCCGCCTCACCTCCTCCTCCCCTGAGCACACTACGTCCCCGCACCTCCCCCCTCCCTCCCTGCGCTTGCCGCCACCAAACAGCTGTAGCAAGCTTTGGGAGGGAGGGGAGAGGAGTGGGAACATGGCACGCTCAGGGGTGGAGGCAGGGCCGGGGCTGGGATTTGGGGAAGGAGTCTGAATAGGGGCAGGGAGGGGGTGGAGTTGGGGGTGGAGTCAGGGTGGGGCAGAGGGCAAAGGTGGGTTGAGCACCCACCGGCACCAGTAGAAGTCAGCACCTATGGTTGTGGGGGCTGTTGATCATTGTAGCAATGGAGATATGTCTGCAGGTTTTGCATCTGTTGTTCTGGCAGAGTCAGGCCGGTGCCACTTGAGTTGGTGTGTCCTGTGTAGAGTTTGCTTCTGATGATGATGCTTGGAGAGAGGTTGGGGCTTGTTTGAAGGCCAGAAGTGGGAGTTCATGAAGAATTTCTTTCAGGATAGGGTCCCCATTGACTATGAGTTGTAGCTGTTTGATGATTCCAGTGTCCTTTGACTGCAGAGGAAATAACAGCCACTCTACCTTGAATGGTCCCTTACATGATGTGCTAACTTCTTATTCTAAACAATCTGTCCCACCTTGCATTTTGCTGTGATGCTGGGAGTTCCTTTCCCAGACCTGAAGAAGAGCTCTCAGTGTAGCTTGAAAGCTTGTGTCTCTCACCAACAGAGGTTGGTCCAATAAAAGATATTACCTCACCCACCTTGTCTCTCTCATGTCCTGGAACTGATCCAGCTACAACTACACTGTGGACAATAAATCGGTACCATGATTAGTAACAGTCAGCATGGGATTTGTGAACAAATCATGTTAAACCAATCTAATAGCTTTCTTTGACAAGTTAACAAGCCTTGTGGATGGGGGAAGTGATAGACATGGTATATCTTGCCTTTAGCAAGTCTTTTGATACTATTTTGCATGACCGTCTCATAAACAAACTAGAGAAATACAACCTAGATGGAGCTACTATAAGGTGGGTGCATAACTGGTTGGAAAACCATTTCCAGAGAGAAGTTATCAGTGGTTCACAGTCAAGCTGGAAGGACATATTGAGTGGGGTCCTTCAGGGATCAGTTCTGGGTCCACTTCTGTTCAATATCTTCATCAATGATTTAGATAATGGCATAGAGAGATACACTTATAAAGTTTGCAGATGATGCCAAGCTGGGAGGGGTTGCAAGTGCTTTGAAGGATAGGATTAAAATTCAAAATGATCTGGACAAACTGGAGAAATGGTGTGAAGTAAACAGGATGAAATTTAATAAGGACACATGCGAAGTACCCCACTTAGAAAGGACCAATCAGTTGCACACATACAAAATGGGAAATGACTGCCTAGGAAGGAGTACTGCAGAAAGGGATCTGGGGGTCATAGTGGACCACAAGCTAAATATGAGTCAACAGTGTAACGCTGACAAAAAGCAAACATCATTCTGGGATGTATTAGCAGGAGTGTTGTAAGCAAAACACGAGAAGTAATTCTTCCGCTCTACTCCACGCTAATTAGGCCTCAGCTGGAGTATTGCATCCAGTTCCGGGTGCCACATTTCAGGACAAATGTGGACAAATTGGAGAAAGCCCAGAGAAGAGCAACAAACATGATGAAAAGTCTAGAAAACATGACCTATGAGGGAAGATTGAAAAAACTGGGTTTGTTTAGTCTGGGGAAGAGAAGAGTGAGAGGAGACATGATAACGGTTTTCAAGTACATAAAAGGTTGTTACAAGGAGGAGGAAGAACATTTTTTTCTTCTTAATCTCTGAGGATAGGACAAGAAGCAATGGGCTTAAATTCCAGCAAGGGCAGTTTAGGTTGGGCATTAGGAAAAACTTGGCAACTGTCAGGGTCGCTAAGCACTGGAATAAATTGCCTAGGGAGGTCGTAGAATCTTCATCACTGAATATTTTTAACAGCAGGTTAGACAAATACCTGTCAGGGATAGTCTAGTTAATACTTAATCCTGCCATGAGTGAAGGAGACCGCACTAGATGACCTCTCAAAATCCCTTCCAGTCCTATGATTCTATTAATAATTACCCTTTATTTATGGTCCTTTGATTTGTTTTCAATCCATTTGGCTGTGCTGCTATCCAAGATCACTTTTTCAAGAGTGTATGAAACACTGTATTAAATGCTTCCCCCCCCCTCAGATATATTGCATTTACTGCATTACCTCTAGCCATTGAGGGCCTGTCCTAAAAATGCAGTCTTAATCAGTGTAGTGCTTACTACCATGGGGCTACATTAGGCCTACTGGTAAGATGGCCACATGGAGTAAGACACCCCTCCCCCGCCACCAACCCACTAAGGGCCTGTTCCAAAGCCCATTGAAGTCAATGGGTATCTTTCCATTGATTTCAGTAGGTTCTGGATTGCACCCTTAGGGTACGTCTATACTTACCCGTAGCGTCGGAGGAGTCCAATCGATCTTCTGGGTTCGATTTATCGCGTCTTGTCTAGACGCGATAAATCGAACCAGGAAGTGCTCCCCCGTCGACGCCGGTAATCCTGCTCCACAACGGAGCAGGCAGAGTCGACGGGGGAGCCTGCGCACCGCTGTGTGGACCAGCGGTGAGTACTTTGAAGTTCGAAATAAGATGCTTCGACTTCAGCTACGTTATTCATGTAGCTGAAGTCGAGTATCTTAGGTCGAACTTGGGGGGTAGTGTGGACCAGCCCTCAGAGTGCAAAATCCTCAGCACTACTTCCAAACAAGCTCAAATACAGATTCCAGTAGTGTCTGTTTCATGTGGTGAAGCTAGGTAATAACATAAGAACCAGGCCTGTAAAACTAAACTCATTCTTTATTAAGAGAATTATTTACAGAGATGTTGCAACTGCAGCCAGCATACAAGCCATATGCACACAAACTTACTTCTGATGCCTCCTCCAGACTCTTCCCTCTGGCAACCTGTGTTCCTTCTTTCAAGTTCGGGTCACTACAGTGTATAAAGGTGTTTCATACTTCCTGATGATAAACACTTTTACAATCTAAAAGTATGACTTCTTGTATCCTATCAGTTACCAGGTGATGACCTATTAAGTTGTGGAGACCACAGATTTTGTGTTACATAAGAAATTGCAAGATGGTGGAGTGAATAGTGTTCAAGTTCAGGTCATGAGTTGGTTAAAGAAATCTTGTCTGGGATTCTTCCCTTTGTTCTTTGAAATTTTATTGTATTTTTTACACTTTGCTTACTGATTTTTTAAAATAACATAGAGCAACAAAGTATTACAGAGTGACAAACATCATTTCCTCAGAGAGACAGAATAAACAATGAGTCCGATGTAGTAATAATGAGTAAACATTCAAATAAACAACCAGGATGAAAAGCCCATGCTGTATTTCTATAAGTACAAACTCTTAAAAAAAAAAAAAAAAGTTGGTACGCAAGTGAATTCAAGCGGGTTGGCAATATTGATTTAGTGGTCTTAACTATGCTGAGAGGTTATCTCCACAGATCACAGAGTAACAGATAAATAAGGAGAACAAAAGGACCAAACACAACTTCTACAGAGATGTGACTGACATTTTAGAAGTCCATTTGAAGTAAACTCATCCATAACCATGTTCTCTAGTCAACTCTACTGCTGTAACTCTGTTGACAAATGTGGAGTGACACCAGGGTTGGATTTGACCCTGTGTGTGCCTCCATGCATTCAGGTTGGACAAGATTTTCAAAAGTGATTAATGCTATTGGTAGCTTCAATTTTTAGGTACTCAACTTGTGACATTTCATGCTCAGCACTTTCTGAAAATCAGGCCTCTTTAAAGTGGCTTGAGTGGGGCACACAAAATACTTCTGAAAATCTTGAACACTGAAGTCAATTTCTTTATGGAATTAGGAGAAGTCACTTTTTTTTCTTATTGTTTTAATAAGCAGCTCTTTTACATTGTCGTATTCGCCAATCCTTTCCCCCACTTCCAGCCTGAGGCTGGAGGGAGACTTGTTTTTGTCAGCCATCAGTTCAGAAGAACTAGACCAACCCCATGTCTGAACCACAAGAGGTTACTGCTGTCAGGAAAGAGCGGTCCAAGTATGAGGTTTTGCGTACTGTTCCTTTAAAACTGTAGCAGGAAGCCACACGAGGAAAGGGACTGGGGAAGTTTCTAAGCAGAAATTCTTGAGTGAAGCAGTGAGAGCAAGAATGTGACATTTTAGAGATAATGTATTTAGTCTAAGAAAGCTCCTTGCTTAGTGTTAGTAGAAAGATACTTTCTGTGATTTCTAACTACTGTCACATCACAATCTACAACCCTTATTTTTATGGAGCTCAATCACTGTAGTGTCTAAGCCCTGGTAGTACAAAATTTTGCTAGCTGAAGAAATCATTTCTAAGTTTTACTATATAATGAATCTTGGACCAGATTCTCAGCTGCGTAAATTGGTATAGCTCCATTGACTCCAATGGCCATCAGGTGCTAATTTAATGTTAACTATGCCTAGGATGGGGTATCTGTATCGCACAAAGCTGTTTTGGGACTTCAAATGTAGCAAAGCTAATAACTTAGGGCTGGTCCACACTGGGGCGGGGGATCGATCTAGGAAACGCAACTTCAGCTACGAGAATAGCGTAGCTGAAGTCGACGTTTCCTAGATCGAACTAAATTTACTTACTGCGGGTCCACGCGGCGCAGGCAGGCTTCCCCGTCGACAGCGCTTCCTCCTCTCGGCGAGCAGGAGTTCCGCAGTCGACGGGGGAGCGCTTCTGGGATCGATTTATCGCGTCCAGATGAGACACGATAAATCGATCCCAGAAGATCGATCTCTACCCGCCGAATTGTGCGGGTAGTGTGGACCTAGCCTTAGTTTGTGCCCAAGAGGAGCCACAGGAAAAAGTCACAGCCTTATCTGGATATGACACACACTGCAAGGCCAAGCCCTCCAAGGCCTCTTGACTAGCATGATACAGTGCTGGTAAACTTTAAGCACAGAACACAGCTGATGTCCAAAAAGCATCAAGATACTTACTATAGAAACATAATATCAAAGTAAAACTAACCGACGTAACTACTGCAAATACTTCAGACTTAAACTTTAAAAACCTCCAAATAGTTTCCACCTAGATCCCCAGCACCTAAAGAGCTAGAAATTCTACCCTACAAGTTATTTTCTCCGTGATGACCTAATTCCCTAGTGTGAGTTAGCCCTCCTATAAGAGCCTTTCTTTACCAGCATGCTCTTCTGGTAGCTGGTCCTCTAAATCAGGAAGAGACAAGCAACTGCTGCCATAAAGTAACCATCTTGCCTCTGATTGCCGTAAGTTATACTTTCCTCCGTTACATCTGGTAAGCATTTTTAGCTCTTGATATGTTTTTTTCTGTTCCGGAGATGGTACATGTGCCTAGTTAGAATTGAATTTGGGGCCTATAGGCAAATTCTCCATCTGTGTTTGAGACCATAACAATTCATATTAATTATAACTCTTAGCATTTCTAGCAATTTACTATCTCAAAGTGCTGTACAAACATCTCCTAATTAACCCTTATAACAGCCTTCTGCTAATGCCAGGAGGGTAAATGAGTAATTTTATTCTAATATTTCTACTCTTTTCAGAAATAACTGGGTACCCTAGCAACACTTCAAAAACTTGGCAAGTCATTGATTCTAGAAATAAGTTTAGATCCAGAAGTGAGTTCTTATTGTCATATGACTTGATTAAGATCCAAAAGATAGTCTTAGATTACCCCATACATGCTTCATATAAAACTAAAATGAAATTAATTCTCAAGATCAGATGAAGAGGTTTCTTTTGTCAATGAATAAATAAAATAAAATCGACCATCTTGCATTTATCAGAATGCCTTTTACACCTAGAGAGACGGGTGGGGGAGGTAATATCTTTCATTGGACCAGCTGCTGTTGGTGAAAGAGGCAAGCTTTCGAACGCCGCAGAACACTTCTTCAGGTTCCAATAGGTGCAGCTAGAGAGCAGGTGGTGCACACATTCCATATTGCCAAGTGTTCTGAAATGAGGCCCATGCATTGTGGGCCAAGACAACAAACACACAATGTCCAACACAATACCCCCAAACTGCCAGAAGAGAAAGTGCTCCAAAAATGTGGCTCTGGTTCAACCAGAAATACTTTACACATAACTGATCTAGACAGGAGTTTTTCCAAGAAACTGGCTCAGAAGATGAAGAAAACTAAACAGGAGTTTCTCCAAGAGAAAAGACTAATTATAACTGGCTTATTTTCTTAGCTTTAGTGGGGGTTAGGATAGCTTAATTCTTTAAAAGGAACTAATGCTGTGCAGAAGTATTAAATGAGACAAGCTGTACATATTCCACATGAGCTGTAGGCTCTTTAGTTTTTATTGTCCCTTTCTTCTTTATTTGTTGAATAGGAACCTTATTATCTTATTCACAAAGCTAACAATGCCAGCACTACAGGAGAGATGCCACATTAAGGACAACAATCCTTCCTTCCTCTAGGCCTTCCATTATTTCTGTGATGCACTACTTTGGCCTTCTAGGTGAGGGGAGAGGTGGATCCTGGGACATGGCGTCCAACCTGAGAGCTTGGCCCACAGAGGAGAATGGTAGCATAATGTAACTGAACTAAAACTCCCATGATGCAATGCAGCACCATTTTGAATGGAACTATTTTGGTTTTCATTTTGCTTTTCATGAAATATTAAAATGTTGATATACTTAAAATGAGGAAAACCCAATTGTCCATCAAAAAGTGGTATTTGTAAAAAAATTTCAAACAGCCCTAATGAGTACAGCAAGGCTCAGGTACACGGCCAGCACTTCACTGAGTCCTGTGTCTTGTTATCTGGCCAGGAAACTAGTGATTCTGAGCTGAGGCTAAATTAAGAGGGAGCATATGGATGCACAGCTCCCCATCTCTGTTACAGTAGATGTGGCATCTCTGCCTCTTCTTCTCCTGGGCTTGGAGGATTTGAGTTCTTCCTTCTCCTAACTCAATCACTAGCTCCCACTATAAAGACTCATTGATAGGGCTGGTCAAAAAATGGTAAAGATTTTCCATAATTGTTTTAAGCAACATTTTGATTTTTGACAAAACAACTCAAAATGAAAATGTTTGTTTCAATTCAAATTGAAAATTTGCATTTCATTTTGATTTTCATTTTCTGTCATCCTTCCCCAACCCTCTTTTTCTATCCTGCCCCCCCCCCTCCACCCCACTGGAAAAGGGGGAGGCAGGGAGGTGTGTGAAAACACCAAAAAGAAAAAATTCTCTTTGAAACTAATAGAAAAAAATTGATTCGATTAATTTCATCAAACCATTTTAGCTTTAAAGAAACTTTTTTTTTCCTCAGAGAAGTGCTCATTTTCTTCGCAAAGTCATTCTTCAGTGAAAACATTTTTGATGATTGGTCAACAATTGTTGACCTGCTTCTTGCATCCGAAGAAGTGGGTATTCACCCACGAAAGCTTATGCTCCAATACGTCTGTTAGCCCAGGTCTACACTAACCCCCCCTGTCGAACTAAGATACGCAACTTCAGCTACATTAATAACGTAGCTGAAGTCGAAGTACCTTAGTTCGAACTTACCCGGGGTCCACACGCGGCGCGCAGGCTCCCCCGTCGACTCCGCCTACTCCACTCGTCGAGCTGGATTACCAGCGTCGACGAGGGAGCACTTCCTGGTTCGATTTATCGCGTCTAGACAAGATGCGATAAATCAAACCCAGAACATCGATCCCACGCCTCCGACGCGACGGGTAAGTATAGACGTACCCTTAGTCTATAAGGTGCCACAGGACCCTTTATCGCTTCTACAGATCCAGACTAACACGGCTACCCCTCTGATACTTGGTCAATGTATGGTAATCTAAACCTTCATCCCAACAGGTGGAGCAGCACTAGCACCTAATGGGAGAAGAAAAATCCCCCAGTTGTGTATGGGTGGGTGGGGGTGGGGTTCTCCTATCCACTTTTTTCTTTCCACAGGAAGGTCTGTCCCCTTGCAGGTTCCCTCTCCCCTCCAGGAGAGCAGAGAGGGAAGCTGGGAGAAGTTGGGAAGCTGAGATAGCCATGGATTCCCACTAATACAAGAGTGACACACGTCAGCATAGTCGGCAATACACTATCCTTCCCCCAGGAAAGGGGATGTGCCAGGGGACTGGGCAGCGCAGCGCACATAACAGTGCCAGGTTCTCAGCTGGCACTGTTGCTGGCCACAGCCAGAGTAACAGAAAGCAGCCTTTGGCCTGCTCTAAGTTATGTCAGAGGCCATTTGGGGAAGCAGGACGATAGCTCACTCCACCTGCCTTGCAAGCAAAGAACATTAGATTTGTTTGACAAAAAGGGACATGCCTGTCCGTTGTTGACATTTCTACATTTGAAGACATTCTCAAAGGAAAATTTCAAACTGTACATTTCAATTGCAAAAATATCACTTTGCAGTGTGTTGGTGAGTTACCTAAGACAAAGTCATCCAGTAAGAAAACAGAAACAATGCCATGTGGCTTACACAAAACTAACCAACACACCACTTGTGAATTCAGAATATTGACAAAGGACTTGTCTGCAAGTCACCTACAGACCAAGAATTTTACACTGAAATAGTTTGCAAAGAATTTCAATGAAACATGAATATGAGAAAACTGTGATGCCTCACTGACAATTTCTGATCAGGGAAATGGGTGTAACTTGTTGAATAAATTTATTCATTATGAATTACTCATCCAGGCCTAATTAAGAGATACCTAAGGGACAGTGAAGCAGAAAAGAGAATCTAAAGTGAAACATAAGAAGATAAAAGCTATATTTGAGAAAAATCAAGTTCTAAATAAATAGTATGGGCCAATACTTTTCCTGGGGTGGGCCAAGAAAAATATTTTCCCAGGGTTTGGCCCATGTATTTATTATTCAGCAGATGAAACCAACCTGTTTGTTCTTTTGAATGAGTTATACGATTAGTCGATGAAGGGGAGCATAGCTGATGTTAACAGTGTTTGAATTCGTGTGAGCCGCAATACCTATGAAATTCTAAACGTTGGGAACCTGATCACCTGTTGGTTACACCCATTTTGTTCTGGCATAACTTCATTGATTCCAAGAGAGTTACTCCTGATTTGCACTGTTTCAGAGGGGAATCAGGCCTCTTTATTTTCAAACAGGAAGTTTAGCCATTTCAGCTTTTCTGATAAGACTGTATTCACCAAGGGATTCTTTCCCGCATTCTAAATAGCGATGTAATTATCCCTTCTAAACTGATCCTGAGGAAACATATTAGTCATAATTTTGCTCTCCATGCCATCTAAGCAGCCTAGCAGATTCTATGTCCTTATTATGTTGCTAACAAGGTTTGCCTAAAGCCTAATGGGGTTCATTCCAGCAGCTAGTAAGTGGCTTAAAACATGTATATGCTGAAGGCAACTCTTGTTTTCGCATCATATTATAGTGGATTAAAATACCAGAAACCCCTTTTTAATGAACACCTGCTGTCCTTTGGGCCCAAGTCTTCTCTCCTTTACAATAGTGAAAATCAGGAGTACATCATTGGTGTAAAAACAGTACAGGTGAGAGGAGAATCTGGCTTAATAAATCTGTTAGGAAAATTCATTTTCTGCTGTTTGTACCACAACTGATTCACACCATATTCCTGATCCTGCTCTTGGTTTCACCAGTGTACATCCAGGATAATTTGAATGAAATCAGGAGTTACTCCAGATTTGCACCAATGTGACTCAGAATCAGGCCTTTATATGAAATAAAAGATCTCAGTGAGCAAAATCTCTGCATATCAAATAATGAAATATGTCAAATGCAGAATAGACCATATTCCACTGTTGTGCTTTGGAAAACCCAACGTGAATGACTACTATTAAAATAAGAAACTTACATAAATTTTTGGATAGTGTTAATCTGTATTTAACAAATAAGGGCAAATCTTTATTGTCACTGAACTTCTTAAAGTGCTTTCCAGCAGGTATGTTTGCGAGAGAGAGAGAGAGAGAGAGAGAAAGAGAGAGAATAAGCCTAGACAAAAAAGCTATGTTATGCTGGAGTGAATGTTGAGCATACGTATTAGTAACATAATAAGCATCACAGAAATTTGGTAATTATCCCAAAATCAAACATAACAAACTCAGGAAATTCTGTTAAGATTAATGCTAAAGAAATCCAAACATGCAATGAAAATCCACAGTTAAAAAACCCACAGAATGTTAGTGATGTTGTCACGCTGTCTGGAGTGGTTCACAACCACTGCCTGCCTCAGGGAAGACTTTCAGAAAACAGGGCAGACACCCCAAACCGATGGTGTGTTCTATAGTTAGATTTCACCAAGCCAGTGACAAATGCGTACTCCTGGCTCACTATACCAATCTCACCATGGAATCACAGACAGTCCCCTCAGACTCTCAAGTCTGTCTTACCACTCAGACAACCTGGACTTTGTGATAAAAAGTCATTTAAAGCAAAAATCACACCACATCAGGTTGTTCCCCATCCCAAGAGACCAGTCACTTACCCCAGATTAATTGGTATTCTAGATTTTACATCAAAGACAACGCTGGTAGCTAATTCTAATTCTAAATGAACTAAAGGTTTATTAGCTAAGAAAGGAACTGAGAGTTACTGAGAGGTTAAAGCAGTAAATACATGTACAGGTGAGTCACAGTCTATAATTCCAAATGATAGCAGAGTTGTAGTAATCTGCCATTTCCTCCAAAGTCTCTGAGAGTCTCCGTTTTCTTGTTCAGTTACTGCGTCCTGTTAGAATCCAAACAGTCCAGAGATGAAGGATTTTTCCATTAATCCATTCTTAGAGCTTCTTCTCACAGAAAACAAGTGGACAGGGTCACTACCCGTGTGGGCTCTTCCTTTGATGACAGAAAGTGAGGAATGCATTTAGAGTAGTTGACCTCCGTCATCACACATAATGACCACTTGCTTTGCAATTAACACTTTTCTGTTAAAGTTTTTCATTTGCATTCTACCAGGCTTCTTTCCCCTTTGATGGATTATTTTGTTACAGGCTTAGACACATGTAC
The DNA here is from genome assembly GCA_037349315.1 of Chelydra serpentina. Lineage (NCBI taxonomy): Eukaryota > Metazoa > Chordata > Testudines > Chelydridae > Chelydra > Chelydra serpentina. The sequence goes on from JBAIAC010000008.1 coordinate 126,612,404, forward strand.
ATGTTTTCTATTACATTATAACAGGATATAGATCAGTGAAAACAATTTATGTAACGTCCCATTAGTTTTCATGAAGTTTAAACATCAAATACACTTTTATACATTTAACAACTAGTTTGATCTACAGCAATACACCAGTGAATTGGCATGGGGTTTCAGTATGAGTTGGCACTTAGTCTGCCATAAATGCCATAAAGGGGGGGAGGGAAAATATGAAAAACCTGTAGCAAGGGGGCATGACCTACCTCCCAGATGGATAGAGGGACAGTTGCGACTGCCCCCTGGCGGGCAGAGCCAAGACACCCACGCCTGCCCTGCCAGAAGCAGAGGGGCAGGACAGAACCAGAACTATAAAAGGTAGCCCTCTAGCTCAGTTGGAGAAGAGCCGCCAAAGAAGAAGGATATCTCCCACCTGTTGCTGGAGCTCAGACCCGACGGCGGCCAACACAGTGCCAGAGACCCAGGACGGCTGCGGGTTGCTGGAGATGCTGAGGAGCTGTTGGGGATGCCATTAGTTGTTTGCCCAGATGAGACAAACTACGTCCCCTGGAACCCAGGTACCCCCCTGAATGGGAGTGTATAAAGTGGCCCAGGGAAGCTAAATATAGTTTGGCTGCATTGCTGACTGACAGGTGGCCAGTGCGTTGCGACTGGATTCTCTGCTGACCCAGTGGCAGACTATTCCACCCCTATTAGGGCCCTGGGCTGGGGCCCAGTGGAGTTGGGTGGGCCCGAGTGCCTCTGCCACCCCACCTGGGGGTGGCAGTCTCGCCATTCTAGGCCAATAAGCCTGTGTTTGTCAGCTGTCCACCAGAGCCAGGAGCATCGCCTGTTTGCTGCCCTGCCCTGCCTGAGGGCCTGGGCTTATACACTTTGCTTCTCTGTTCTGACTACCGGCAAGAGCCTCCTAACTGTTTGTGGCCCTACCCTGCCTGAGGGTCAGGGCTCCGAGGTTACTGACTGCTCTATCCCGCTGAGTGGCGGAGGCCCCAGTGCAAATTCTCTCTGAACTGTGCCCCTCCAAAGGCATCGTAGCGACGGGGCATGGCCTCCCTTCCAGACGGATGGAGGGACAGCTGTGACTGCCCTACAAACCTAATATATCTTTAAAAAGCAATTGAATGTAATCTAAACATTAAAGTTTCTTAATCACACAGTTATTGCACAAACTAATTAATCAATGCATATACAGAAAAATTATCTGACATTCATTCTGTCCTCAGAGTCAGTGCTAGAACAGGCCATTGGATTGGAATTTCCTCCAGGGGTTGAGATACCACATTGATGGGGACTGCTTAAGACTCTTGATATACAGACAGAGGCAGGGACCACATCATGCAACAGCCACACCAATTGTAATACGTAAATAATAATATAGAAGAAAATTGGCCTCATAATATAATACTGACACGAAGAAAGCATGAGTCCATTGCTTATGAAAGGGAAATTTTCTTTTTCTAGCTAGGAAAAGTAACTCAACAAGAGCAAAATAAACCCATTCTAAATAATCTATAGGGACAGATACTGGCTACGCCTCCTTCCAGATGTCCATTGCAAGTAGGGGGAAGAATCCACAGTAGAATGTCTTCCATGTCCCCTTTGCGCATCTACACAGAGGGCAGCCTGGTGGCTCCACACCCTGAGCAAAAGCATGGGAGAGTGTTAGCACCACCAGCAGAGATGGACACACCACAGCGTGGGCAGAGGCTGTAGCACCATCAGGACAGCATCACCAATAGACTCCATCTGGTTCTGGGGGAAGCACAAGCTATGCTTCCATGAAAGAGGTGCAGGAGGTGCTCGTCAGTCTGCTCTCCCCAGTAGCCTTGGAACCCATGTGCCTGCTTTACACCTCAACAAGTAGAAACCATTTGGAATTGTATGTGATGCGGTTCCCCTCCACTCCCTCGGGCACACGCATACACATTGCAGCTATTGCGCTGAAGTTCCATTGCTAACACAGTTAATAGTTTTTTAACTGCTGCCAATATGCACAATATAGGTTAGGTCTGTACCCTGGTGTAAATCGACATACTTCTAGTGACTTCAATGGATTTACACCAGCTGAGGATCTGGCCCTCCATCACAGATGCTTGGGTTAGATTTAACCATCCCCACCTTTTTCCCTCCCCCCCCCCCAAAAAAAAATCCTGGCGACAACTATGAATGGTCATTTGTTTCTTTCCTCATGTGGAAAGGTCTGTGAACATTTGATGTTACATACGTCATGTCGTGTAACTGTTAGGCACAGATGCTTTGTTTAATGAGAGACTGAGAGTGCTTAACCTTCTTTCCTCTAGCTTGGTTACTTGGCGTTTTACTCAGATGCTGACATAACATGTTACAGATTCTGGACCAGATCTTCAATTAGCATAAATCAGCATTGCTCCACTGATTTCATTGGTATTGCACTGCATCCGAAGAAGTGGGGATTCACCCACGAAAGCTTATGCTCCAATATGTCTGTTAGTCTGTAAGGTGCCACAGGACTCTTTGTCACTTCCACTGGTATAAACCAGCTCAGAATCTGGCTCGTTTGATTTTTTTGGGGGGAGGGAGAAGGGGGGGTGTTAAATCACATACCATAATTATTCCATGTTTTGGTACTTTTGAGCTTTTCATACTCCTGTAAGTTCACTATTTCTCCCCTGTTCTGAATGTTCATTGATAATGGGAATATTTTAAGCTCTTGTACTCTTACTATCAAGTCTTTTCTGTATTTGCAAAACATTTTGGGAGCGTTTTTACATAGCATGTTATATAATTGAGGTTGTATCCAAGAAGATTTTAGCTTTTGCTGGTAGAAAGTGGTGGATATTCTGCTTTGAAATGACCTTCTCTGCTTTGCAAGAGCACTTTATTTTGGCCAGGTCTCCTATTCTGAGAGAGTTAAATCGCTAGATGTGAATAGAACCAGCTCCATCATGTGTTACTGCTGACATTCAGAATTAGTTATCCTAACTTTCATCTCTTCATCTTTAAAATACTGCCATCTGTTGTCTCCAGACAGTTTAGGCGTCTATTTGTGCAAAACTTTATTCCAGCCCATATGGAAAAAATCTCTATTTTCAATTATCGTCATATTTTCTTAAAATATACTACAATGAAGAGAAAAAAATAGGCATCACTTACTCCTAAATGTTTATGATGAGGATGATAATTTATCACAAACTATATATTTTCAAGGTTTTGACCATGTGGTCATACTATATGGCTCTGATATCACAAAAGCTGGCCAATTTTGTAATAATGTAAATATGTTTTAACATTCAAATGCAGCTATTGATATATAGATTTCATTGGTACTAGCAGTGCGGTAGGTAATATTGATATAGTCATTCCATTGGAAACCCCTTTAGCCAACCCATTTCTCAAAATTATTCATTTGGGGATGAAATTTCTCCAGTCTCGTCTCAAGCCCACAGTCACTTTTGGGGGAAAGTTTGTATAAAATTCAATCTGCTGGTTTTGGGTTGTGTGAGTATGAAATAAACCACATGTTGTCTGTTTTTTACCATTTCTTCTCTGTGCATGCATAACTCCAAACACGGAGTCCTCAAGGAAGAATGTGATCTTTTCATTAATTTGGCTATGTAATAAAGTTATGAACGTTTCATGTCTCTCTACCTGCAGAGGCCCAAATGAGGGACACAATGTATAATAGAGACCCAAAATGGGAGGGACAAAAAAAATTACTCACGTAGAAGTATTAAAAGACAGTGGGATTAATTCAGTTAGTGTAAATGGTTCTGTTTCCTTAATCTGTATTTCTGATGTAATTTTCAATGTTACAAGTGAAAGGACACCAAACTTGTGTGGAATGGAGGTAATTTTGAGTGACATCCCTGAAAATCAGTGATATAGAATCATAGAATATCAGGGTTGGAAGGGACCTCAGGAGGTCATCTAGCCCCCCTCATTCTTCTCTTCTGCAGATTAAATAATCTCAGTTTCCTCAGCCTCTCCTCATAGGTCATGTGCTCCAGACCCCTAATCATTTTTGTTGCCCTCTGCCGGACTCTTTCCATTTTCTCCACATCCTTCTTGTAGTGAGGGGCCCAAAACTGGACAGAGTACTCCAGATAAGGCCTCACCAATGGCAAATAGAGGGGAATGATCATGTCCCTCGATCTGCTGGCAATGCTCCTACTTATACAGCCAAAAATGCCATTAGCCTTCTTGGCAACAAGGACACACTGTTGACTCATATTCAGCTTCTTGTCCACTGTAACCCTAGGTCCTTTTCTGCAGAACTGCTCCCTAGCCACTCGGTCCGTAGTCTGTAGCAGTGCATGGGATTCTTCCATCCTAAGTGCAGAACTCTGCACTTGTCCTTGTTGAACCTCATCAGTTTTCTTTTGGCCCAATCCTCTAATTTGTCTAGGTCCCTTTGTATCCTATCCCTACCCTCCAGCATATCTACCACTCCTCCCAGTTTAGTGTCATCTGCAAATTTGCTGAGGGTGCAATCCATGCCATCCTCCAGATCATTAATGAAGATATTGAACAAAACTGGCCTCAGGACCGACCCTTGGGGCACTCTGCTTGATACCAGCTGCCAATTAGACATGGAACCATTGATCACTATTGGTTGAGCCCGATAATCTAGCCAGCTTTCTATCCATTTTATAGTCCATTCATCCAGCCCATACTTCTTTAACTTGCTGGCAAGAATACTGTGGGAGACCATATCAAAAACTTTGCTAAAGTCAAAGAATAACACATCCACTGTTTTCCACATATCCACAGAGCCATTTATCTTACCAGAGAAGGCAATTAGATTAGTCAGGCATGACTTGTCCTTGGTGAATCCATGCTGACTGTTACTGATCACTTTCCTCTCCTTGTAGTGCTTCAAAATTGATTCTTTGAGGACCATGATTTTTCCAGAGACTGAGGTGAGGCTGTCCCTCAGTTATACATAACTTTTCTATGACGTTGTCTTCTTTAGGTAAGTATGCATATGTAGGCATCCACCCACCAAACTGTTGCTCAAACCCACCTGGATTTTTCCCCATCCTGATTATAATTTTGCAGCCTCTCTCTCCTTTTAGATGCCAGCCCCTCCTGAATAAACCCAGGTTATGGGCTGTGCACAGTGATTCAAGAGGGAGGCAAGGAGGAAAAAAAGATGCAACGTGAATAGACTGCTCACCATTGACCTGCAACGGTAAAGAACAGAAAAATGGAGAATCAATGTTGGAAGCCTCAAGCAAAACACCAAGTTAAAGTCTATGTCTAGGCACCCACTCATAAAAGACAGAAGGGCCTATGGATTCCAATCCTTCATAATGCTTCATGCCAATGGGAATGAAGGTTGCTTGATCATGTTACTTAGTGGTCTCTTCTGGCCTTGGAATCAATGAATCTCTCAGAATCAGGCACCTATGTAGATAACTGAAGGAAAAATATTATAAAGGCTCCACATGGAGCAATATAGCATGGGCTGCATTGTCAGAGGTAGTGAGCACCTGTAACTCTAGTGAACGCTGTGAGAGACATAGCAATTCCCTGCAATATCTTTGGGAGATCTTACTGCATTAGGTTTATGTATCATCGTGGTGAAGGGATTGTATGTAATTCCAAGGGGAAGGTGATCACAGCTCCTCAGGAGCTAAGAACAGTTGGGCGATGCTTAGGTAAATTCACTGGATTCTTCAGAGACCGACAGACAAGAAAAGAACTTTCAGATAAATAGACTCAGTTTAAACTAACTTGGGACCTTCTTTTTGACCCAGCAAAGGGAGAGGACCAACAGGGGTTCTAATCCTTCCTGGGAAGGCTTGGAAGGACTTTGGCCTACAGAGGTCCATAAAACTGACTGGTGACCTCTGGTGAGCTTTTAGCATGTGTATAGGAACGTCGATAGTTTTAATCTGTTTTCTCTGTAATGCTTTCACTTTAAGAATAAATATGCTTGCTTATAAGAACTGTGTGGCGATTAAGTTGTTCATAGCCTTCAAAGAAAAAGCAAAGTGCAGATGCAGGCCTATTTTGGCAGTCTGTCTTACTGGGAATATCACAGTGTAGGCAGGGAACTGTGCAACCTGGAAAAAAAATTGGTCAAGAGGGAGCCTGTCCATGGGTCTCTATCCATGAGAGATGAGGGTTGAGGAGCAGGGATCCTAGAGTGGGTACCCTTGGTGGACTATAAGAGGGAAGTACAAGTGCAGTTGACCTGAATTGTGACACACAACGAGAATAGTGGGTGCTTCAATAGTGAGAAATTGTGTTATCCGGTGGCTAGGGTACTGACCTAGGACTTGGAAGATCTTGGTTCTGTTCCCAGCTTTACCACTGACTTTGTGCAAGTTATTTTCCTCTGTGTTTCCTCTCAAGCTCTTAGACTGTTTTGCCTATTTAGATTTTAAGCTCTTTGGAGAAAGGATGGTCTCTTACAACATGTATGTACAACGTGTGCCACAATGGGGACTCTGGGTACTTCTGTAAAACAAATAAATAACTTCTGAAAATCAGTATCTATTTGCTGAGTGTAACACCAGATTCTGATCTCATTCAGTAAGCCACATCCTGAATAATTCTACTGAAGTCACTTTCAGTAGAGCTGCTCCAGACTTAGACTAGTGTACCTGGAATCACAATATGGCTATTAATTAAATTTGCAGATACTAGTATGTGTTTTGTTAATTAATGAAGATAATAATAACACAGTCTCAAACACGGACTCTGTAGACACCTCTTCTCAGATTGATTCATTGCCAGTTACATCCATTGCCCATCATTTGCAGTACTGCATTCACTTTTCAGAGTGCTTACTGTATAGCCAAGTTTGAATTCGTTTTATAAATGAGATTTTGTAAGTGCTGCATTGGGATAGGGTGTCCACCCCACACTTGTCCTGAAGGGGTTAATGGAGGCCAGATGGGCCAATTTGCCTATTAGGAATTAAGCCTGAGAAAGAAGCCTTAATTAGAAGAAGCTCACCTGTGCAGGAACAAGCAGGGCTTTTATAACACCAGGGAAGTGATAGTAGGAAAGGAGCTATAGGGAGGTAGTCTGCAGTTACTCCCTGGGAGAAGGGAGCTCTGTCTGGGGGCTTTTGAGAGAAGTAGCTCATGGTTGTTCCCTTGGAGGAGGAGAAAAGCTGGGAAACCCCAGAGAGTGGGAGAGTGCTGGGGTAGCAGCAAGGTTGGGCAGGGCCGACTTTGGCTTTTTTGCCGCCCCAGGCAAAAAAGCCGCCGGCCACCCCTCTCCCCCGGCCGGGCGCCGGCGGGGAGCGCGGCATGCCTGTGGCCCCACTCCGGTCACTGTCAGGGAGGGCAGCGGCATGCCCCGCTCTCCCCGGCCGGAGGAGCGCCGCTGGGAGGGCGGTGGCATGCCCCGGTCTCCGCCGGCCGGAGGAGCGCCGCTGGGAGGGCGGCGGCATGCCCCGGTCTCCGCCGGCCGGAGGAGCACCGCTGGGAGGGCGGCGGCATGCCCCGGTCTCCGCCGGCCGGAGGAGCGCCGCTGGGAGGGCAGCGGCATGCCCCGGTCTCCCCGGCCGGAGGAGCACCGCTGGGAGGGCGGCGGCATGCCCCGGTCTCCCTGGCCGGAGAAGCGCCGCTGGGAGGGCGGCGGCATGCCCCGCTCTCCCCGGCCGGAGGGGCACCGCTGGGAGGGCGGCGGCATGCCCCGGTCTCCGCCGGCCGGAGGAGCGCCGCTGGGAGGGCGGCGGCATGCCCCGGTCTCCGCCGGCCGGAGGAGCGCCGCTGGGAGGGCGGCGGCATGCCCCGGTCTCCGCCGGCCGGAGGAGCGCCGCTGGGAGGGCGGCGGCATGCCCCGGTCTCCGCTGGCCGGAGGAGCGCCGCTGGGAGGGCGGCGGCATGCCCCGGTCTCCGCCGGCCGGAGGAGCGCCGCTGGGAGGGCGGCGGCATGCCCCGGTCTCCGCCGGCCGGAGGAGCGCCGCTGGGAGGGCAGCGGCATGCCCCGGTCTCCGCCGGCCGGAGGAGTGCCGTTGGGAGGGCGGCGGCATGCCCCGTTCTCCCCGGCCGGAGGGGCACCGCGGGGAGGGCAGCATGCCTGTCTGCTGCACTGCCCCACCCAGCTTGCCGTCCCAGGCATGCACTTGCTGCGCTGGTGCCTGGAGCCGCCCCTGAGGTTGGGGGATTGAGCAGATGGTGAATGTGTGTTGTAGGGTCCCAGGGCTGGAACCTGGATTAGAGGGCAGGCCTGCATTCTCCTACCTGCCATTGGGGAACTGCTGCTGGTGGGGCAGTGAACTGGAAGACTGCCTGGGTCACCATGGGAGTGACAGAGTATTTGAAGGACTGTACCCTGGAAGTGGGGGAGCGCTGAGTGACCTGGGTGAAGGGCTGAATCATGCAGAAGATGCTGTGATTCCTGGAGTGAAAGGGGCTGCAGACCAGAAAGAGAGACAAAGTGCACCTGTGGGAAGGGGTATCGACCTTGTGGAGCTCATCCCCAGAGTTGCTGGGAGGAAGCATCAGACTAGCGGAGAGATGAGCAACCCTGTCAAATGCACCAAATGTCACATGCACCAAAGGCATCCCACCTAAGGCATCTCCCTTTGTCAATGAATTTTATTGAAAAGAATGATCAGATTTGTCTGGCATGCAGGTGGTTCATTAAAACTAAATTGGTCTTGGATCCTCCAACATTTTTAACCCTTCCCTGCTCCAGCCCACCCTGCGTACCAGCTCTTTATATCTCTGATGGCCTTAGCCCCCTCTGTTTCTACCTTTCAAAACTATTTATTCCTCAAGTCCTCATCACTAGTACCATCACTTACCTTCCTAGGTACAGCTGCACTGCGGTCAGAGGGGTGTATACTGTTTTGGTACCAACAGCAATGAAGCTATGCTAGCATGGGTGGTGTCATGGGCTGGTCACCGGAGTACAACCCCCCCCGTGGGATCCTGAGTACACGCTGGCATTGCTGGCCCGTGCTGCCCCCCATGCTGCTGCGGCTTCACTACTATTGTTACTTGAGCTAGCTTTCATCTAGCTATCTTGGGATGACTACCATGATGCAATCACACTTCCTGGTTGCCACATAGATATAACCTTAGTGGTACTATGGGGGTCCCTTCCCACTGTAAGGCAACATTGTTCTTGTATCCATGATTATTTCTATCATGGGAGTCCCAGTCATAGACTAGGACCCCTTGTGGTAGGCACTGCACAAACACATAACCAACAGATAGTCCCTGTCCAGAAGAACTTACAACTTTAAGTATCAGACAAGAAATAACAGATGGATACAACAGACCAGGGGAGTAGACAGGAACAATGAGAGCACACAAGTCAGCATGAAAACAGTGGTCACAGAACACAGCGGCCTAACCATTGTAGTGCTTTGTCGGCATCACCGCAAAGGAGAGTTTTAAGGGGGGATTTGAAGGAGAACAATGAGTGGATCTGCAGATGTTTCCGGGCAGCTCCTTCCATGCTTGAAAGGTAGCTTGGGAGGAAATGTAAAGGTACTTGTTAAAAAATGTAACAGATGAGTGATGGAGGCAAAGTGGAGTTGACATCTTAATAACAGATGAGAGATGATAGAGAGGGTGGGGAATAGACTGTAAAGGGCCTTAAACTCAAAGTTTGTATTTGATGCAGTAGAGAAAGGGGACCGGTGGGAGGATGCAAAGGTCGGGGGCAAAGGGACGAAATCAAAGCCGTGAGCCAGGAAAATTATGTGCCTAGATGTCAGACCACACAGGATTGTCCCAGCTGCCATTTGCCTGGATTTGCAATGTCCTGACTGCTGGAAAGTGAGATATTATCTTTCCTTCCTGGATGCTGGGAGGCAGAGGAATAGGGTACTACCCTCCAAACCCTTCACTCCAGAGCGTACGCGCTCCCTCCTGTCTGAAGGCTTTCCACCATCTCCCTTGCAATGTGAGTTGTAACTCCCACTCTGCGAGCGACAAATCCTTGGAGTCCCTTTTCAAATTCAGGACTTAGATGTCGTTGCTCCAAGAATCCTATATTAATATGTCACTGCTGGCACGATTTGTTTTTCATAAGCCTGCGGGCATAGCGGCATTACACTAGAGAGGCAGAATGATCCTAGTGTGGAGGGCACTGCACTCGTAATCAAGAGATGTGGGCTCTACTTCTGCCTTGCTCACTGAGCCACTGGTGACTTGGGCAAGTCACCTGACTTTGCTAGAGCTGTGTTTTCCGTCCCACCCGTACCTATTTAGACTGTAAGCTCTTTGAGGCAGGGACTGGCTTACTGTGTGTGTGTGTGGCGGGGGGGGGGGTGAATAGCACAATTGGGTCTCTAGGCACACTCTTATAATAATAAGGAATGGGGTGAAATGAAGTCAAAGTAAATTTAGGCTAATAACTGTTTTTGCTGTTAAGATGTTTTCTTATGCTGTGCCCACATTTTCCAGCCTATCAGTTGGGTCATTAAAAGAGAATCACACACAACACGACATCGTTAGAGGGAAAACTGTTGATTTGGCTGGCGGGCATGGAAAGTGTAATTTTTGAACGTTCAAGCTCAAATGAATTTCTGCTAGCACTTGCACGTGTAAAACTCGATTGCACAAATGTTTTTGGCAGGAGACCGTAAAAGGGACACAAAGGCAGCCAAAGCAAAATCTGAGTGAATATTTGCTAAGCTTTGTTTGGAGTACATCCCCAGCTTTAGTTATAACTGAGCTATAAGCTCTAGTTGTAATCATATTTTAATGTAGGTGGCTACCAAGATGAACTGTGTGGTTCCTTAACATGGTAAAGAACATGTTTTCCCTGTCCACACAGATGAGAAAGAAACCTTGACATAACATAGCTGGCTATAATTATTGTTGACATCTTTCCCTTAAACATGGTTAGCTTTATACTGCAGTATAATGTTGATGGTGGTTACCAGGGACTTAAGGAGGGGGTCGGAGTAGCATAGAACCACTTTTGTCAGCCCTCTTTCTCCTGATCTGTGAGAATTCTCCCCATGCCCCCTTGTGGGTATTGTACTGTCCCCATACGCAGCTGGCTTAGGGGACTAAAATCAGCCCCTGAACTCCTGCAGTAGCTCTATTTCACTCCATGTTATTTGTACAACCTCAAATTTGGTTCTTCTTCTTCCAAGTTGGAGATTATAATTGGTGTCCAGTCCTTTAGGCATGGAAGCACCAGATAGAACATCTCAGATTATTCCCTCTCAAAAGCTCTTATGTCCACTAGGACATGACTGGTGTTCACAGACAGGGGAACTCTGTGTACACCTCTTGGATCAGTCCAAGGAAGAGAAGAACTCCAACTCACTTTGAAGTCATGTAAAGGGACTCAATGGTCTTCTGATCGAGCCCCCCCAATGGGGTAGATCTGGCATCGGGTGGTGCTCTTGAGTAGGCAAGTGTAGTCTTCAGCTAGCTGAGCGTGCCTGGAGGCCAGGAAACACAGCAAGCTCTTGGACATCTTCAGTTCTTTAGGGATTTAGCTTGTTTACTATTTGCCTTCCTCTCATTGTTCTCACACATGGCTGCTACAAAAGCTGTGTTGCCCCTGGTGCTGTTCCCATCACATGTATAAATTATGTATTTTCTTTGTCTTTTCTCACTTCACATCCCTTTTGTTATCTTTATGGCCCTTTCAACATTATTTCATGTGACTGTGAATGCTGTCATGAGCATGTTATGCCCCAATCCATCCCTTGTGATGGTTGCATTGTTTGTATTACATTGGTACACTCAGCATCACTGCAAATTAAAAAAAATCTCATCAAGGACTGCTTTCTTTGGTGCTCTTGATTAGTTGTGATGAAGAAAGCCCTTTTGGGCAAGGCATCAGCATAGGAGTTAGGAATTATGAGTTCTATTCCTGGTTCTGTCACTGGATCTAGTTGGTGACCTCGGGCAAGTCAATTCACATCTGTGCCTCAGTTTCCCCACCTGTAAAATGGAAATAATAATACTTCCTTATTTTACAAGTATGAGGAGATGCCAAAAAAATTAATATTGTTATGAGCTGTGTGAAACCTTGTTATCAGTTGAGTTAAAAACCCATTGAGATTGATAGGTATGAATTTGCCCTTCAATTAATATAACTGTAAAAGCATGTCTCTACATAAGATAAAAGGAATGTGTTAACCCACCCAGGAGCTTTTGGCTGACTATTGTGCTGTGTGTGAAGGCAGATGGGATCAAAGACTTAAATACATGAACAGAGAAGGCAGACATGGAAAAACAAGAAAGCCAATCAGTGTCCTGTGAGACAGTGTGATCCTGGAAAAACTCAGACAAAGATTTTAGGTATGTTGACTAAAGAAGCTTGAGGCTGTGAAAAACATCTCCTTTCGGTCTTGGTTCATCCTGCATTTGGAAAAGGACTTTTGTACATAAACAAGATTGCATCAAAGAACACTTCAAACTATCAATTTCTACTTCCAACTGGAAAATTCCCAGGGCCCCAAAGCTTGCCTAGCCACGTCGATCGAAATAGGGCAACAATATTTATAAAATGCTTTGTGGACCTTGGATAGAAGGTTCAGTAGAAAGTGCAAAGTAATATTAAGGCTGTTTAAACGAGTTGCTTCTCAGCATTTGCTGCTGCAGTAGGGATTGAAATGTCCACTGCATTGCCTCCAAGACAGATACTGGAGCTTGAACTAATTCTTTTAAGCAGTCTTGGGGTATATCTGCACTTGACGTTTCAGCAGTATTTTAACAACCGGGACTAGGGCTCCATGGGGTTGGGTCCAGCACAAACACAGATGAAGAGGAGATCTCTGCCCTGAATAGACTAAATATATACCTAATATAGGCCTAACAGGATTCACATTCCTGATACCATTGGTTGCATTCAGTATGCCAAACGTTGGCACCATTGAACTGCCTTGGAAGCTTACCACTGCATTTAATATTAGTGTGCAGAAGCAGGTAATCTTGTGCAGGCATCTGAATGAATATATAGGAGGTGGGAACAAAAGCCAAAGGGGACATACTGCATGTTCAGGAAAAATTGTCAGGTTAAAGATTTTCAAGTCTGAATTTTGCTTGGGAGAAGTGCCCCAGCCTCACATAAAAGGCAACAAGGGAATTGTAAATTAATCTGTTGTAAGAGGCTGGCAGGGCCTGGCAGATGTCCGGGTTTGCCTATATTTTCTCCAACCTTTTTTCCTCCCTTGGCAGCTGGATGAGTGCAATGATCACTTCCAAGGTATTTAGGCACCTAAAGTTGTAGATGGGTGCCTAGTGGGATCTTCAGAAGTGCCTAAATGCCTATATCCAATTGATTCCAAAAGTTTAGGCACTTAGATGCCTACTGGGATTTTCAATCTTTAGGTGTCTTCATACTTAATCTAGCCCTTACCCCAATGCAGTTGGTCAGAAAAATGACTATGTAAAATGGTATTTGATTACCATATAGATCTACACATTAGGGGCAAAAGTAGTCTTTTAATGCAATTGTTCAATCCCCCTGTTAGATCTGCTATGTCAATGCAACAATGGGAGGCAACTACGGGACAGGAAGAAGGCCGTAAGATTAAGGGACAGAGCTGAGAGTCAGAAAATCTCACGTTGGTGTCTGACTTTGGGCAAGTCACAGAATTGCAGTGTGTCAGTTTGCCACCTGTAAAATGAGAATAATACTTGGCTACCTCGTGGGGATAGTTCAAGGATGATTCACTAAATGTGAGAATCTGATTGTTATTGTACCACTATACCAAGAGCCCCAGTCATGGCCCAGAACCCCACTGGGCGAGGTGCTGTACAAAGAGAAGAAAAAGACAATCCCTGCCCCAAAGAGCTTACAGATGCCATAATGAAGGCTGCCATAGACGTGCTACAGTAGACTGATCCCAACTTATTCTAGTTTGTGCATCCTTAATACTGTTTTAACTAGAGCTGGTGAAAATATTTCAAATTCTGATGTCATTTGAAATGTCAATATTTTAAAACTGGGTGGGGGGAAATTCAGCTAAATTAGTCTCTATTTTTGGTCAACTCAGGCTCCTCAAAACATTTCAAATTCTAAAATGGAAATAATTTCACATTTCAAAGCGTAGGCTGGAGAACAAAACCAGTTTTTCTTCCTTATAGTGAATTCCCCATTCCTTCCTTCCTTTGCTTTTCAGCCAACTCTCTTGTTAACTATGTTTACCTATGAAATCTGCATTATTGCTGATAGTGAGAGACAAGCCAGAAAGGAAACAGCTTCAATTTCAGTTCCCAGGGCTGGCAGTTAGGATGCACATCTCTTTTGTGTAAGCTGTGCACATCATGTGATCTAGAGATTAGTGACAGGCCATAAACACGGAATCCCATGATGCCCTGCCCTGTCATTCCTTTTCCCATCATGTTGTCCCTCCTCCCCATCATTTTGACCTGTTTGTAATTAGTCTGTAAGCCGTTCAGGACCAGGATCATGTCATCTTCTCTGTAATGTGTGGCGCCTAGCACGCTACTGGGTGCTGTTACAGTAATAATAGTCAGATGAAGGCCAATGCCCTCCCTCATGTCATCGCTCTTGATGATTTCCGTGATTGCTACTTTCTGAGCTGGAGTACATTTAATCAAGCAATAGATAGAATCCCATCTGGTTTGTATATCCTGAACGAACTGGAGTGGACGTTTTTTTATACTCAGTTACATTCCATGCAGGGGATCCCGCAAGCTATTGTAGTGTGATTGAAGTGGGTGCAAAAGCCCCTCCTGGCCCCCATTCTGGAGAGACCACACCGAATTTGACTGGGATGAAACCGCAACGGTTCCTTAGTAACCACATTTGTAACTTTTTATTAAAGAAAAACAGAATTTGGCAGAGAGGCAATATGGTTTGGTGGATAAGTGAGGAGACCCGGGCTTTACTCCTGGCTTGGTCATTGACCTGCTACGTAGAGCTGGCTGGGAATTTTAGATGAAATGTTTTAAGTTGGAAAATGCTGATTTGTCCAAACAAAATCTTTGTGCAGAAACATATCACCTTTGGCAGAAATGTTGTTGGGAAGGGTTCTCAGATCCAGGATGGCATTTTTGGTTAAAACAAGAGAGACAGACAGACACCTACTTCACCCGCTCCCCTGTAACCCAATGGTTTTAGGATGCTCAGGTTCAAGTTACTGCTCTGCGTGCTTTGGAGCAGGGGCCTGAACCAGGGTCTCCCAGATCAGTGCCACAAGCACGGGACTAATGTCTCATTTTCATTTCTGATGCGGAACAAAACCAAATGTTGAAACCTCAACATTGGAATTCTTGTTTTCCAGCCAGAGCTATTGCAGCCTGACCTTGGGCAGTTCACTTCTCCTCTCTATGCCTCTTTTTCCTCTCTCACTCTTTGTCTGTCTTGACTGTACGTTCTTCAAAAGCTGGGACTGTCTTACCATGCCATGCGTCTGTACAGTACCTAGCCCTGTAGGGGTTGGTACCTCAGGACACTGCTGCAATACAATTAAAAAATAAGAGTTGTTGACAATACAAATTATTTCTAATGTAAGTCTGAAGGCGAGGATGACAAACACAAAGGAGAAGGGAGAGCAGACTTTAGACAGGGTAGGTTATAAGTTACAGCAGGTATACATATTATATTGGTAAAAGTTATACCGTAGCAAAGGATCTTTCAAAATACCATTCCATCCCATCTTTCCCACAAACAGTTCAGTGGTTAATCTAAGACAGGCAGTAAATTGTTCCATTTCTCTTAATTGTTTTATTTTGGTCAACTACATTTCTATAGATGGTATTTGTTTTTGCAGCCATAGTGATGAAATAAGTACATTGGCTGCAGTCACAAAATTCCAAGCTGGTATTGGTTTAATTTCAGTCAATCAGGACATTGCTCTGACACCACAATAATAATTACTGGATTTGCGAGCGTATAACTCTTGTAACAATTTTCTAATAGGGGCTCTACAGAAATAACTCAAACCCTCTAGAAGGAGGTTATTTTAGTAGCTTTTAAAAAATCATCCTATAGAATTCTAACGCCTGAGTATTATTTTTTTAATTACATTTTATAAGTTGGCCTGAAAAACCTGTTAAAGGCTAGATTTCTATTCTGTGTTGTAGGACTTTTCTATAACAGGTGTGTCACTGGAGGGTCTGATGGGTGATGTCTATGTCAAAAGAGAGGGCCCTGATTTTGCAATTGACTATGCATGAGCGAAGTCAATGAGACTATGCACCTACCTACACTCAGTTGCAGGATTGGGGCCCTAAGAGAGGCACTAGTAGCCTGAACCCATATTCCCCAAACGTATTTAGGCACCTATCGCCCACTGAAATTAATGGAAGTTAGGAGCTTAAATATCTTTGGGGATCTGGCTTTTTAAAAAGATTTGGAGGTATCAGTGAGTAATTGCAAAGTAGCCAGAAAACATCTGTATTTTTTAGAACAGTCATCTAAGACTAGCTGCCTGCCTTTCCAGACACAGCCCCTAATCCCATTTATGACCCCATGACTGACAGGCATCTGCATTCCAGACAAAATACCAAAGAGTTCTCAATTACAGGAAGTAGGTTGAAAGTTGCAGCAGGTTATTTGCTCATTAGGCTTCCCCCACGACGACTGTGGGAGAGCATGGTATGTTGGTAAACTCCCCCACTGATGATCATCCATCTGTCATAATGTGATCAGCCATTCATTCATGAAGAAAATCTAACTCCTCATGGGAATCCTAAGGTTGGAGTTCAACTTGACTTCTCAGAAAGATAAAAGGGGCAGAGCTAATTCTGAACGGATGTCATTTGTCTGTCCATGGACCTGTTTGTGCTTTTATCCTTTTAAAACCTTTGCTATGTTGTGGCTCTTTCAGTGAATGGGTTTTTTTTAGCATCACTAAGTCACCTGAAAAGTAGCAGGAATATATAGTTTTTTTGTGAAATTACTTCACTGAAAAAGAGGAAAACAAATGGGAGAAGAGTCAGGTGATTTCAATCCTCATTCTCAATAGCTGCATAATAATAATACTTAGCTCACATATAGCCCTTTTCATCAGAGAATCTCAAAGCACTTTACAAAGGAGGTCAGTATCATTATCCCCATTTTACAGAGAGGGAAACTGAGGCACAAAGAGGGGCAGGACTTGCACAGGGTTACCCAACAGATTGGGGGGTAGAGCCAGGATTAGAACCCAGGTTTCTTGAGTCCTACTGCAGTGCTTTACACAGTAGGTTACAGGGCCTTTTATTTTTTTAAGGTGCAAAGAAGGCCATACAAATGGTGAACTGGAATGTTTTCAGCAATTATTTATGACCTGATCCTGCAGCCACTGAAATTAAGGGAAGTGTTTTTGCCTCTGACTTTAATGGGCTGTGCTATTTGTCTGTGTTGTTTTCCTAGTGATTATTAAGGGCTAGATTGTGCCCTGGTCCTGTGTGTCTGGACAGAGGAGTATGGGCAGAAGGCGGTCTACTGTGTGGCTGCAGAGGGCCTACCCTGATCTTGGCTCAAGTTGAAGCGTGGGGGCTGTGTATCTAATAATCCCCCTTCTTGTAAGGGGGAGGGAGGCCCCCATGGGATGGCTGGATGCAAAGGGGGGGAGGTGTATACTACATTTTGTAAAGGGCTGATGCCGCACGCTCCCTCTCCTCCTCCAGCGTGAAAGAGACAGCTGAGGAGGAATTCTGCCTCTGAGGAACATCTCCAAGGCATGATTCCTTCCCAGTTCTCCTCTGATGACTCTACTCTGCCCCACACCTACCGATGAGCCTAAAGGCTCCATGTAGCTCTAACAAGTATTTGGTTGGAATTTGATTTATTTTTTTTAAAGAGGATTAACCAGAATTTCTTAAAGGGAAATAAATGATCGCAGATCAAACTCAGACCTGGATGAAACCACATTGACTTCGCTGGATTTATGCCTGTTAATACCAGGACTGAGTTTGGACCAGACTGAGGAGCAATATTTTGTTGCCTTTCATATTGGTGAGTGATAAACCAATAAAATCCCAGCATGATGCCATGAAATTGACAATGTCTGGGAATTGGTTGTTTTGGGGGTGCTTATTCTGTCTGCTAAGAATAATGCTAAGATTTGTATTTGGCTGACCGATATTAACATCTGCTGCATAGTCATTCAGGATCTTCAACTACTTTTCTACTGGCAACTGGGGCAAACAGAAACAACAACTCTGTAGCCAGAGCATAGTTAGCCGAAGTGCACAACGCTTAATGTTGAATGGTCCCTCTGCAGCTGCAGGAAGAGAAAAATACCTGCTTTGAGACCTACCATGCAATTCTGAGAGGAGGCACCATCTAGAACACTTTTAGGGCATGCTTACCCTGCAGTAAAAGACCCATGGCAGTGATCCTCAGAGCCCTGGTCAACTGACCTGTGCTAGTGCCATTGGACTAAAAATAGCAGTGTAGACATTTGGACTCAGGCTACAGCCTGCACTCTGAGACTTGGTGAGGAGGGAGGATCTTAGGCCCTGGGCTCCAATTTGAGTCCAAATGTCTATGCCACTATTTTTAGCCACATAGAGCAAGCCTGAGGCAATTGATCTGGGCTCTGAGACTAGCTGCTGTAGCTTTTATTTTTTATTCTGGTTTAGACACACCCAAAGGGTCCAGTTCTGCCACTCTATCCCCATGAGTAGTAACTTACTTCTCAAATGGCTCCCCTTTATGTCTATTGGGCTTCTTGTGCAGTAAGGTGCTGCTCACTGTGAATAAAGGTGGCAGAATGTGGCCCATTGATAGCAAACTAAGGGCAACTTTGTGATACTTTCTTTCTCATGTGGAGTAGTCCCTTACATCACAAGTAATCCAGCTAACTTCAGAAGTAGTCCTACAGAAGTTAAGGTACTTCTCTGTGTGAGAGAGGACATCTAGTTGGGTTTTAAATAGATTCTGTTATTTGCTGAAGGGTCTTTCCTGTCAAACCCTTATTCACATGGGACCTCATTTGAAACCAATGGGAGGTGGTACTCAGCATGAGTAGCAGAATCAGGTCCATTAGTAGTCCCTAAGTGAATAATCTCTTTGAGCCAGAGTCTGCCACCTTAACGTTGAATAAGTGCTATAAACCCCACTAACTTCAATGAGAAGTGAAGATACTTATGTGAACAAGCAGGATCTGGCCCTAAAGCAGATTGTTCCCCAGTTTGCACCATTTGACATGTTGATATTATGTCCCTAATTTTGCCTAGGAAAACACATAAGCATGTGCTTAAAGTTAAGCCCATGCTTGTGTCCCACTGAAATGAGCACTTAAGAGCTTTCATGAACATTGATTAAGTCAAGCATGTGCTGCAGTGCTTTTCTGATTCAGGGCCCTAATAGGGGAGCTGCTCATTGTGAGATAAATCTGCTCATGCAACACAGGTGGAGGTAAACATCACTGTTCCCAAAACAAGAAACAACACATAGGATTAGTCCCAGTGCCTAGAGAGATTAACTATTTACAGAGACGCAAGAGGGTGGGCCCATTGCTCCCACAGAGGGGGAGGACAGTCCATTGCCAATTCCAAGGGGAGTAAGAGGGTGACCTCACAGAGGAGGTCTGCAGACTATCCCACAGCAGTGAACTGAAGAGAGAGTAAATGTAAATAACAGCAAACGTTTTTTTTCTGGCACCCAATCCACTAAAGGACTCTGGGCACCTTGACAAAAAAATAACTTGAACAATCTTTTCAGAGTGGGCAGCATGTCCTCAAATAAACCCTAAAACCAGCATGGAGCTGAGCAAAAGATGAAGCCAGCAAATCCCAACATCTCGCCCCCCCCACACACACACACACAATGGACAACACACACACACAAATCAGAAAGGAAACAAAAACATATTACGCTTTGCCCTTAAGGGGGTTACCACATCTGGACTCTGGCGTCTGTACAAGAGGATTGAATCTGAGAGTCGTAGGCCTTCAGAGATGAAGCTAATATTTCACATGCAAGTTCGGGGGAGGGGGCAGGGGAGAGGTTAACCTTAAATAAACTCCATTATTATCTTAATCATACATTATCATGTAGACTCATTAAAAACATGATGAGGCCAGTTAGACTGGGAGTCAAGAAACCTGGGCTCTATGCCTGGCTCTGACCTGCTATATATTCTTGGATAAGTCACTTCACCTCTCTGTGACTTTTTTCCTCCCTACACCCTTAGCTTTTCTTGGTTGTATAGGTTGTGGCTCTTACATGTTTGTACAGCGTTTAGTGTACTGGGACTAGTTCTTAGTTGGGGACTCCAGGTGGTATTGTACTACACATAAAAATAAAAATAAACATAGATTAATGTTTTAGCTAATAACAATGCCAAGTCTGGTTTGCTATGTTTTGTGGAGTGTTATTATTCAGTAACCTTGAACAACTGCCAGGTGCTCTTGAAAATGTTAGTGAATTAAGAACATTTGAGTAATTTTAGTTCAAATGATTCCAAGAATTTGTACCAAGACGTGCATTATTCATTCACTATTTGTTGCTTTGTATTTTCAAATCAGCCAGTCAGAAAGCAGGAACAACGCCGTATGACTTTGCTGACCAATCACACACAGTGAATAGTAAATAGCAATAATGAACAATTCAGGAAGAACAGGGTGAGAATTATTAATCCAAATTCACCAAATAGTTACAGATAAGGAACACACTATAAGAAAATCAGGCTGGGTTAGCAAATGCTTTGTGAACCTTACAAGGGTATGTCAGCACAGACTTGGGCTAGTGGGTCTTGTGCTAGGGCTTTAAAAATAGCGGTATAGACAGCACGTCGACCTTGTGGCTCAGGCAGAAGCTCGGGCTCAGAAGTCTATTTGCATTTGACATTAAAGCTCAAATTCTGCCACCCTTCCTCACATGAAGGTGAACCTTACCTTGCAAGTAGTACCATTGAATGCAGTAAGGCTCTTCACTCTAAGGGTGGCAGAATCTGGTCCCAAGCCTTTAGGGAGATTAAATAACTTCTTGCCTCTCAAACTGAACACTACAATATTTCAAGTAAGTGTATGCAGGCAGTGGAAAAAAGCATAATCTGTAACTAATTCTGTTCACTAAATAATCTAAATAGGGCGACTCTCCATTTCCAGATATGGATTGTTTAAGAAAGAATGAAAGCCAAAGGCCCTGCAGAGGTTCCCCTATCATGTCTGAACTTCAGCAACTAGAAGAGAAGAAGTCTTATTCGATTATGTTCAGCTTTCAGTACTTGGGGCTTGATCCAAACCCTACTGAAGTCTTTACATTGACTTCAATGGGCTATGGATCAGGCCCAAAGATGAAAGCTGTGTATATCCTGTCACTTCCATTAGGTCCTTGTAATGACCTCTAACAAAGGGTGTACAGGACGATAAGTAGACGTCCACTGAAAGCTTTGACAGAACACTTTCTCCTTGAAAGTACAGTGCATAGAGATAGTTACGACCGCTGTTATTTTTGGAATGGCTTGGCAGTACAGTGCACACTAAGAAATAGCTGAAAACCATTTCTTAATGCTGAATAAATAAATGTGACCACAATGATGTTACAGGGGAGTCATTTCCATTAAACTGTAACATATACCAAAGCAATAGTATGGCTTAGAAATGAAGACATTCAAAAAACAATACTTACACTTTTTTTTCATCATGATTGATGTACCGATCCCCAGTGGGTGAAAGGGAACCAACCCAAAGTGGTGGTAGTAGGGACATGCAAAGTGAGAACAAACCTGCTGTTTTGATAAGCATGTATGTGAAAGAGAAGACAACAAACGTGTGGCTTCCTCCGGGGGGGGTTCTGAGCGTTTGTGCCAGCGCCCTGTTCTATTTGAGATGACTGAGATAGCATCAGCCCTTGCTGCAGAAATACGGACCACTGAACTCTGGTTTCAGCAGGTTGAAAACCAAAATCCTAGGTTCAAATCCAGGCTCCAGTGAAGTTAATACGAATGACTGGGGCTCCTCGGTCTTATGATAATACAAGTAATTTTTAATAATATAATAAAATACCCATTGACTTCCATGAGAACAGGATTTCACCCCCCTCTACATAAGCAGACCAAGAATAGGTTTTTCTTTTTTGAAAATTGCTTTCATATTTAATACTTATAAAATGGATAAAATAATAACAATTAATAAAAATCAACATAAAATAACATCTTAAAAGAATGAGAATGAATGCTGTACTCTGCTTCAGGGCAAGCACTTGACTGGACTATTTCATGAAGGCTGTGATATACTTGACAATAAGGAAAATTATATTTGTTGTTTGTTGTGAAGTCAGTTGTTCTGTTCTTTATGTAACCAGTAATGGCGCCAGGGTTTTTGCTGCCCTAGGCGGCAGCGCTCCTCTGCTGTAATCAGCGGTGTTTCTGTGGCCGCCTTTCTTGCCACCGAATCGCTGCCGGGAAGAGTTGCCGCCGAAATGCCGCTGAGGGTGGCGAAATGCCGCCCCTCAAATCCTGCCACCCTCTAGGGTCGCCTAGTGGAAGCGCTGGACCTGTATGCAACTAAAGGATGCCTCCTTTTTTAAATGCACTCAGCAAGTTCCTTTCTATTGACACGTACAAAACCTTTTTTTAAAAAAAATGGAATAGATCCATTGCAACCAAAGAACTAGGGCCTTGATCCCGCAAAGACTTATGCATATACTTAACTTTTAACACTGTGAATAGCCCCATTGACTTACTTGCAGTGTGTAGTGTTAAGTACATGCATAAGTCTTTGCAGGACCAGGTCCTTCGTTCTTTGGTTGAGATGGATCTATTCCATTTTTTACATAAGATAAAGTTAAGCACATGCTTAAGTACTTGACTAGACTGGGGCTGTAGAAGTCTCCCTTCAATGGACTTTGACTCATGCCCTTAGTTCTTCTAACAATCCTTTCAATGTTACGGTGCCCTTGATTCTGGAAGATTCGGACATGCCGAAAATAAGGGCTTTAGATAATTTTAAAACCAGGACTTTTTGGCAGCCAAAAAAAAGGTGCCGAAAGCTGTCAACAGAGAGGTGAGTAGGGCTGGTTGGAAAACAAGAATTCCATATGGGAAAAAAATTTGAGGTTCTGAAATTAGTTGCTGTTCCATGTCAGAACAAAAATGAAGATTTCTCAGAAAAAATGTCTGAGTGAGATCCATGCTGGTGGTTAGGCCGCTGGGCTGAGAAGCTGGAGATTCAGGTTCAGGTCCGTGCTTTGAATCACAGTCAGTCTCTCTATGATCCAATCATTATTTATACAAAGCAGGCTGGAGCCTGCTGGTTAGCACACTTGCCTGGGATGTAGGAAACCCAGAGTCAAGTATCTGCTCCAAATCAGGCAGACCAAGGCCTTGAACCTGGGTTTTCCTTCACACTACATGTTTTAGTGTGAGGTGTCTCTCTTGGTCTCACTAATCACACACTCCGTGCATGATATGAGAAACCTTCCTGACAAAAGTCTTGTGGAAACCAAAATATTTCCCTGATTTCAATGAATCGGCCTTTTCCAATGAAAAGTTCCTGACCAGCTCTAAAAACTCTAGCACTGAGCTGCCAAAGGAAATCCAGGCACAAACCGGATTTGGATTTGACATAATTACTCCTGCCACCGCTATGTAGCAAACCTGGAATGAAACAGCAAACTGGATGCCAGTCTTTATTTGCTCTCATAAGCCAGTGCGTCCCTTGGGACTTCTATTTTGTACCAAGCCCTTGCCCTGTAAGGAATGGATTTAAAATGTGAATATCTGGGAACTCTAATTTTTGCCCTTGAAGAGAGGTTATTTCCTTTGGAATGTAGGAGATTACATTATTTCTTACCCCTTTCCTTCCTTCCTCCTCCCATCAGGCACAAGATATAGGAAGGATTTGGGATAATGCCCTGCAAAGAAATCTCCAGCATCCAGCCTTCCTCCCAATAAACCCTCCCCGAGATGCAGTCAGTGGGAAAATTCTGCATGGTGAACCTAGGCTCTGAGTCCACATATGCAGGGATTTGAGGTCTGCCATGCAAATCGAAGAGCAGGATTTTGCCCTTGGCCACTATGGGAGCTTAATCCATGACCTTCTGCCATGCAGCAGGCAGTGTGCAGTTTCTTTTCCACAGAGCTTTCAGTTATTAGGTTTGTTAGAACAAGTGTCTAAGTCGGAGTAGACATTGCTTATCTAACTGATTGCATTCGGGATGGCTTCATGCTTCACAGTACTTTACAGATGCTTTTTAGAGAATTTAAGCAAAAGACAGCTACCAGAGGATAAGCTGTTCCTGAAGACATTTGGCTCTCGCAGCTAATTTATTTGCCAAAGAAAATGATGTGTTCCAGTTCTGTGAGAACCACTGGCAACATTTCTCCGTCTGCTGCTGCATGCTCTACTCTTTGGAGCAAGTACCTATTGTTTTCGCTAGATAAGAAATCACTTTGTGAAAGCCCCCCCTCACTTTTGCTTGTATTGCAAATACAGCAGTTTGCTGCTGCCACCACACTGTGTGTTACCTTTTGACCATTATGTCTTTGTGGCATCACGTTTACCTGTGGAATCAAAGTTAGAATAATAAAAAAACACCCCAGACAATCGTGCAGTTAATAAACCTTCTGATTTAATATGGAACACTGCTTGACTTGTCAATGACCATGGCGATGACAGGAAATGACAGGCCAGCGACTGATATATGCATATGGCATATTTTATATTGATTTGAGAGTGCTTAATGCAGCAGGGAGATAGAGTTCCTCAAACTCTTCCCCAGAACCCTGGCACAGAGATAGTTAAGGCACTGGTTCAGCAAACTACTTAAGCACATTCTTAACTTTCACCACATTCCCGAGTCCATCTGTGTTCAGCAAAGCACTTATTCAGCTTTTAAGCAGTTAAATCCATCCCTTCGCAACAACGCCTGGATTAAAGTGTTTTGCTGTATCAGGGCCTATTGGAGCCATGCAAGAATCTTACGCTATCTTCCCAACACGGTCACAGTTACTTTTTTGTGAAGGTGATGAGGACAAAAGTTCTAAAACTTCCCCCATCTAATAATTCTTTGGGGACCCAATTTTTGTAGGACTGATGTCTTTATAACATTTTTCAAAGTTCCTTAGTCCTATTTATCTGCTATCTCGCCCACAAACATTAAAAACAAGTACAGAAATGCTTCCTAGCTAAGTTTCCATCTCTGGACGGCGAAATTTCTCACCCCATATCAATGCCTCAGAAGGCTCTTTTGTGCTGTGCCAGGGCATAACAAAGAAGTCCCTGATGCTGATTTCCCTCAAATTCCTATTATTAAAAAGTCTTCGGATGATAAACCCCACCCCATTAATTGAATCCAGAATACTCAAAGTCTTATCGCATTAGTATTATTTGTATGACATATTGTTAAAAGCGAGTCATTATGGACAACATTCAGCACTCCATTACCACATGCTCAACCCCATTTAAATGGATGGCATTTTGTGGCTGTAACTGAAAGCAGAATTTAGCCCGCCGGACAATTCTGATTTTGCGACAGTGTGACTTCACGGACCGTATTGTTGCTACTCCAGACTGACACCGCTGCAAGTGAGAGCAGAATCAGGCCCACAACAGTCATTACAAATTCCAATTTTAGGGGGGAGGGATAGCTCAGTGGTTTGAGCATTGGCCTGCTAAACCCAGGGTTGTAAGCTCAATCCTTGAGGGGATCATTTAGGGATCTGGGGCAAAAATCTGTCAGGGGACAGTACTTAGTCCTGCTAGTGAAGGCAGGGGACTAGACTCGACTGAATGACCTTGAAAGGTCCTTCCAGTTCTAGGAGATTGGCATATTTATATATTTAATTTTAGGTTACATCTGGCAACATTTCATGCCATGTTAATAACGTCATCAATCATACTAATGGCACATTGTAAAAATGCAAAGATCCAAACTGCGACAGACAATGCAAAGTGGAAATGCCTGGGAATTGTTGAGGACTGAGCACAGAGGGGACAGAGTCTGAGGTCACCTACACTGCCATAAACATGAAGTAATTCCTTTGAAGTCAGTAGAGTTACTCTGGCTTTGTACTGTTGTAACTAAGATTAGAATCTGTCCCTTACTACTTCTGGACATTTCAAATAATGGTGAAGGATCACCTTGTTTCCTGAAAGATATTGTAGCAAGTGAACCTTGCAGAGCAATCCCTCTGGTACTAAGAATCTGAAAAGAAAGACGCAGTCTCTTTTGCCTGGATGCAATCAGAGGTTTATGTGTTTTCTCCCATTCCAGGTTATTGACTGTATAGTGTTTTATTTTGGGGGGAAATTTTAATGAATTTTTCACACTGTAAAATATCTTCAGTAGACAACATGCTTCCATAATACCCAACTTTGCTGGCTTGAAAAAGAGAAGGGCTAAGGGAAGGCTAACAGTACAGAATAAACTGAGTGGTTAGTGAGAAAACAGTGGTATCAAGGAAGGAACCAAGATCTCATCAACACCTTTGTCTTTTAACCATGAAAAGAAAAATCTCTATACAAAATGAAGGCCGTGATCCTGTAAACATTTAACTACATGCTTAATTTTACATAGGTGGATAGTCCTGCTGAAGTCAATGGATTACTGCTTACATGAAAAAAACAGTATCTTTGTTTAGTGTTCGCACCACTGGGGACTATTGTCTATTTGGTTTTTTGCAGCAGTGCCACTTCAAGAGCGGAACCTAGTTGGGCATTTTCAAAAGAGAAATGGCAGTTAGATGCCTAACTCTCACTGAATGTCAATGGGAGTTAGGCACTTTACTGCCATTTGTGCTTTTGAAAATCTTCTCCCACCCCAATAATATAATAAAAGTAATACTTAACACTGGTCTTACTTTTCATCCACAGAACTCAATGCCTTTTACAAAAGATGCACATATCATTGTCCTCATTATAATGATGGGGAAACTGAGGCACAGAGAGTCTCTAGCTTACTTAAGGTCATGTAGTAAGTCAATGGCAGGATTAGGAAGAAAGCATAGGCCCCCCTGATTCCTATGCCCTATCCACTGATACATACAGATCACCCATCATGGAAATTGACATAGTATAATAAGGTGTGTTTCTATGACCAATTTATGGGGGGAAAACAATGGCTAGATGTAAAACAGCAATTGCGGTGGCTTTACTTTGATCAATCCTGTATTCCTTTGATTATACTAAGTGTCCTTTATAGGTAATACCAGGAGCAAGTCACAAAGAGACACACACTGTTAGAGAAATGGAAACATTAGAATGAAGTTTTAAATATTTAAAAATATATTAACAAATGGGAAATTGCTATAACAAACATTCATTACAGATGTTTGAGGTCTGAAGTGGGCTGTTTTAATTATGATTTTTTTATTGTGTTTTTGTATTGTATTTGTAGTATACAGTGACCCCAGCATCTAGATAAGTTATTATGATCATTGCAGATTCACATTGTGATATTGCAGTACTAAGCATGATGCCAGAGCATCATCTTCCTTGGTCACTTACTCAACCATTGTAAGGCCCTGATCCTGCAGAAACTTATGCGCGTGCTTAATTTTATACATATGAATAGTTGGGACCACTTACATGCTTAAAGTTAAGCACCAATGTTTGCAAGATCAGGGCCTGAATCTTCCTTGTGGGGATTTACCCTCTTATATACACTGTTTTCCCAGCATGCCTTTGTAAGCCTGGCTCTTTAAATTTGGCAGAGCCAAAGAGCTCCAGCTCTAGAGAGGCCATTTTGCAACTGTTGACTGCTTGCTGCATTCTGTGTCTTCCAACTGGTAAGTACCTGTTATGGTTTTCCCCAGCTTTCCCTTTCTTACTGCTGATTCTCAAACATGTGACTTAGGAAAGTTCATCCAACAGTAGAGTCTAACTTTTCCTTTGTGTCTGATCAGGGTAAAAATGCTGTCACACATCATTTCCTAGGATTAAAATATGTCCATAGCCTTGCAAAATTGTCTCTATTCTTTAGCCAGTAATGAAAAGTGGGGTCTGTTCCAGTCTGTAGCACTTTGCCAAATCATACTGCTTAATAAATCCTCCTTGGCCTCCATCTCTCGCAATAGCTTGCAGTATTTTTGTTTTCTCTTTTTGAAGACTGCCCCTTGCTTTATTTCTGTTGTTGATGTGTACTTAAAACAGGTGCAAGACAAGCCCCTTGCATAAGTAAATTGAATCTCTTTCTGACTGTTTCACAGTATTCCTGGATTAAATAAAGCAGGGGTAACAGCTGAAGGTGATCAAAGATTGGGATGTCTTTCTAAAAGATGTGCTACAGCTCAAACAGAAGTTATGGGCTTGATGCAGGAATTACTAGGTGAAGGTCTATGGGCTATATTATGCAGGTGGTCAGACTAGATGATCACAGTGGTTCCTGTTAGCCTTAAAATCTGTTAAACTGGGTGGCGGAAGAACAAGATGTAAATACAGACAAATGAGTGGGGTCTCAAAGTGTCGCATTATGCCAATAAACGGATGATTGTTAGTTGAAGTAAAATCTTAAATAAATAAACAAAACAAAAAAAGGCAGAGAACACTGAAATTGAAAGCTTAATTTCCATCATACAAATTCCAAAGTTTATAAATTGAATGTAAGTGTGCTATAATGAGAATCTGGTGACTCCTAAGCTCTACAAGATGGCAGTCCCGCTTAGGCTGACCAGATGGCAAGTGTGAAAAATTGGGACACTTTTTTTCTGGGAAGGAAGGTATAGCTGTGTATATAAGACAAAGCCCCTAATATTGGGACATCTGGTCACCCTAGTCCCACTGTGCTTTGTGCCACTTCCAGGCTTTGCTGGTGACGCTGCAGGAGCTGGTAAGTTTGTAAAATGAACAGCTGTGGGTGTCTTCATTTCCCCCCCACCTAGAACACATACCAGGATTTTGTTTTCCATGGCTGCTGCTGCAGTGACGATGGGAGTGCTGGGCTGGTAGAAGGAAGGTGGTACTGATGGCTTCTCTTCTGGGATGGTAGAGAATGGGACTCACTAGAAGAGTGCAAGAGAGGCGGGAGCTGTTAATGGCTCCCCTGGCAGCACAGTGACAATACCCTGGTGGCCTGCCTGTCTGTCTTCATTTTTCAGGGCAGATACCACCCTCTCTCTCAGGCAGATGGGCAATTGAGATATGAACAGTAAGCCCCTTATTATAACCATATGCAGTAAGTCAAACTTTAAGATAACAGTTTTCCCCATTGCCTCAATTGTACTTTCAAACCAAGAATGTGCAGAACAAGTATTGTATAACCTACGTGAATCACAGCAGGTTTCATGTGCCCAGGCCCTGTATTGGGGGGATCGTTACATTCACAGCCATCATAAGCCATAGGGCCAAATTCTGCTTTCACTTCCATCAGTGCAAGTGACTGGAGTTGCATGGGTGTAATTTAGGGTAGAACTTGGATGTAGCTGCATTGTGTGGTTGCCAATAGGTGCAGAATTTGATGGTGGGGTGTTGCTTTTACTCCAACTCCCCTTGATTACTGAGGCTGCTTTCTTCCTCTTCCCTGGATTCTTCAGCCTTTCACGATCAGTGTTGTGGGAAGCTTTTTTATGGGCTCATAGTCTCAGATCTTGCCTTTATGGGCAATACAAAGCTTCATCTGGTACAGAAGAGATGTCTTTGCTTCCAGTTCCAGCAAAGTTTGTTTCAATGTGCTGCGTTCCTACCGATTGGCTTGAGTTATGGGATCCAGGTCAATATACTGAGAGATCCTTTTGAAATGTCTGCAATATTTCATCTTTCTGTGAAGAGTGTTGCATTTTTATGTGGCGCAGAATTGTTTTGCCATCTCAGTAAAATGTGGTTAGCTTTCTCCACATAAAGCAGGTCCTCAAAAGTGCCCTGGCTTACGGCCTGTGGGAGCCGATTTTCGATAAAGCAGACAGTATCTTTCCATTCAGCCACCTTTCACTGGCAGCTGAGGGAGACAACCCCCCTTCACCCACCCCATTCTCCAGCTGTTACTTTATGGCTTACGGGTTAATGCTTTATTATATTTTTAACCTGCAAAATGTCTTTTCCATTAAAGTTTCCCCATTTGATCTACGTGTGTGGCCCTCGGCTTGTTGGCCTCAACTATTCCTCAAGGTTGGTCCATCTGCTTGCTAGCTTATCCAGTTTGCTGCCCAGCCAAGAAATGGTTGATTGTGTCATGACCAGCTTATCATCTTTCTTTTAAAATGCCTCACTGTACTCGCAGGCAGGTGTGATTCTGTCGAGAGAGAGAAAGGTGAAACACCCTCCATGGCCTCCAGTTCAAGATCTGAATTAATCACACTCTGGTCCCTTTATTTGACTTCTTTCCTCATGCCTGCCATTTCCTTCATCTGCTGGCTGTCTGCCGGCTATGCCGCCTTTTCCAGTTTCTGGTCAGTGAACTTTGCTTTCCCTGAACATTCCTTTGCTGCAAATGACTGGGAGCTCCTCTTCATCCAGCCTGAGTGTTATCTCTGTCCTGCCTCCTCCTGACTATTTTGTTTGAACTAACTAGAATTTCTAGGTACAATACACTAGGGCCAAACCCTCCAGCCCACAGACAGACCATGGAAGGCGCTGAATACAGCAGAACTGGTGAGACTCTGCTGAGCTGAGCGTTGTGGGGACACAATGTGGGGAATCCAAACAGAGAGCATTGCAACCCTTGTCACTGTGGTACTGTGCTTCCCTCTACCCTAGTGTACCTGGGTCAGAGCAGGGTTTATGCAGATCCACTGGCCAAACCTTCCTAGGTAAATTGGGCCTAGCAGCTGCTGAGGCTGCTGCAGTCCAAAAGCTGCAATAGTAGCTGTGGAGAGTCTCTGAAGCCTAGGAAGTTAGTGTCATTTTCTCCATTTTACAGATGGGGACAGTGCAATGACTTGCCCAGAGCAGCAGAGCAGGGAATAAAACCCAAGTCTCATGGGTCCCAGTCCAGTGCTCTATTCACTAGGCCACACTGCAGCAAAGCAAGCTTCTTATTGATAACTCTTCTGAATTTATCGTGTGTCTGGCAATTTTGGGGATTTTCTTAAAACTCCAGCTGTTGGAATTATCTTATTACATGAGAATCTCAGCTCTTTTTTTATTAAAAGTACATTTCTAGCCCGCATGGCTGCAGAGGAACGCTTGAAAATGTGACCATTTCCCAACATTAGAAGGGAAATAAAAAGAAAAACACATTTATTATTAGCTTTTAATCACATGATTTTTGGGAATCTGACTCACAGGCATGGCGTCGGCAATACTGCAGATCTATTGTAATAAATACAGCCTCTTTTGTCTGCTGATGTTGTTACTAGGGCACTGCAAATAACTGAATATTCAGTTTGGGTCTGAAAAATTGGGGAGCGGCGAATGAGATTTGGATCAACCCACAATAAAAATATTGTGAAATTAGCGGTGAACTGAAATGTCCCAACACATTCATTTTGTGTTTCCCAACATGTTTTGGTCATCCCAAAATGAAACGTTTGATTTAGATTTTGAGCTTTTAAAAACATTTTTGAATGTTTTTTCTTAACAAACTTGAGAGAAATTCCAAAACAAAGTGTCGTTCCAAACCAAAAAGTCAAAAGGTTCTGGAAATGCTGAAACAAACTGTTTCAACATTTCTGATTTTTTCCCCCAATGAAACAAATGTTATGAAATTGACTCAAATTAATGAATTGTTTCAGTTGACCCAAATCTGCATTCTTCACTTAAAAAAAAAAAAGAGGTGGGGGGGAGGTGGTCATGAAAAACTGCCCAGTTCGCATAGTTTATTTTATGTGGCCAAAGTTATATAAAGGACTGTGAAGTGAGCAGATGCTTGACCCAGCTCATGGTCCGGACAAAGTTATAAGTTGCATTGCTAGACAAGATAGAGTATATTGCAGTGTTGTCTTCCCTCCGACCTACTGAATAAATGTGACTCCATTGTCATGTAAAGTGAAAGATGAAAAAGATAGCGAAAATGTCATTTGACAGAATAGCCTGGAAATGGTATAATGAAACCCATCTGCTTCCAGGAGGCTCAGGTTTCATTCCAGTGGTGGAATTGTTGGTGGAGGTTTAGAATCGGAGCACAATTGAAAGAAGTATCTTCAGTGGAAACTTAGAATATTGTTTATCTCTCTGTCATTTTCTTTTCTTCTTCTTAACAATACTTGTCAGTCAGTGCCATACAAGTAACAATTCTTCCGTTTACATTGGCTAGCTCCCCCCCACCACCTCCCCATTTCTATGTGGCAGTAGTGATCTCTGGCCAGGTTTCCAAAAGAGCATAGCTGCCATTTAAGCATACGTTCCTTGATTATGGGAAGTAGGCAGCTTCTGGTGGCTTCAGAGATAGCTTGCTGCTGTGTTAGGAGGCACTTAATCTTACCGTATTAGTGTTGATCCTTCTGTGCCCCTCTGGTTAGCGCTAATAAAGCCCTTATCTCTGTTGTAACCACATGTACCTTGCTGTGTCCTGGCCCCTGCCTTGCACCTCAATATGACATGGGTGGATGGGTGTGAGGAGGAGGAAAATAAATAGGGGTGTGGGGGAGGAAAAAGAATGTTATAAAAATGGCATAATCCCATCATAGTGTATCAGCATGTGAGTGTAATGACAGTTATAAGTGTTAGGTCTTTTCTTCTAACCCTGGTTGGGCTCCACTATTTCATCCATCCTGACAGGTAAGGTGACATGAAGTAGCATTTAAAGTCAAAAATTCAGCTGAAGCAAAACAGGAGGATGAGAACAGGAAATAGCAGAAACTCATTACTATCACAAGTGCAAAGTCATTGGAATTTGGCACACTGGCCATGTGAGAAAGGCAGGGCAAGTGTTTGTCTCCAGCATCTTGCTTATGACATTTGGAAGGGGCTTGAAACTTCCTTGAGTGTCTTGTTGTAGCCTCCCCTGAGCAAGTGTGGAATTTAGAGATGGAACAGAATTATTCGACCATTCCCCCAATGGCAGTGTACTGAGGTTCTCTATTGTGAATTCTCCATTCTGTTGGGAGAAGAACTCCTATGCAATATCAGTAGGTGACCTCAAAATACCATGTAAATAAGAGACGAAAATCTCTGCTTTACTGCCTGTAGGAATCAGTAGCAGAGCTCCACTGGCAGAAGCAACAACTACCAGGTCTCTGGTTGATTAGGAGCAAAGTATTGTGGGTATGAGGCACACCTGTCCTTAAAAAAAGAAAAAAAGGTCAGCATAGCCCATGTGCACTGGACTGACTGCAGGCAAAAAAGAGGCAGGCACACATTACATTTAATATAGACAGCAGCACACCAGAGTGTCTCTGAGGCATTCTGTGCAGTGACTATTTGTCATAGCTGTGGAATCAGACTTATGAAAGCCTGGGATTGCTTTAGATCACCCTTTCTTAGGGCCCCTCCTATACACAACGTCCCATGGAGTCAATGCTGCACAGACAGATCCCCATGCTCTGCAGCCTTCTCCTTTTCCCACTCAGTTTTGGCCTGAGCACACCTCTTACTATATGGAGGGAAAATCAGAAAGGAGGCAGCTTTTATGTGGGGATCTCTTTTGGAGACTGGAGGTGGGGAGCCAGCTCAAATGCTAGCCAAGGATTCCCTATGCTGGGGGAATGTTCAGCTCCCAGGGGAACACAAAGGAGATTTAGGAGCACTGAGCATCTGGCTGTAGCTACTTGCATGGAATTTGGAGAGGGGAGCACAGGTTGCAGGAGGGGAAAGTTTGGAAGAAGCACCAGGAAGTCAGTCTGCGTGCACATGGCTAGAACACTAAA
This sequence comes from Chelydra serpentina, assembly GCA_037349315.1. Classification (NCBI taxonomy): domain Eukaryota; kingdom Metazoa; phylum Chordata; order Testudines; family Chelydridae; genus Chelydra; species Chelydra serpentina. The sequence goes on from JBAIAC010000008.1 coordinate 126,645,915, forward strand.
CTGTGGTTGTAGTCGCTCTGTAAACAGTAACTTTATTAAAGAGCCATTTTAGTTTCACAAGAATGGAGCACTGTCGTCTTGTTGCCTAACACGTAGCGTATGAAATACTGACCCTATATTTCTCCCACCATGCCTCTTGGAACTTCTGGGGAATGCAGCTACTACACTCAGGAGGTGGGAAAGAATGTACTCCCCTCTGTGCCTGGCTCCTTGTTCCCCTACCTTGCCTCTGCACCTGTGTAGGTGCCGCCATAATCTGGGAATATATTGCATAAAACCAGGGGTTAAAGTAATGAGAAAGGCGGAGGAGGAACTGTGCTTCCCTTTCCCAGGTTTGAGGGAACAGTTCTTCTCACGGCTCCCCATCCTTGGCTGGTGCAGCAAAAGCTCCCCTTTCTGTGTCAATCTGCTTTAATCACAGGATGCAAGAGCAGGTGCTCATGAATCTTTTAAGATATAACCCTGCAAAGGTTAAATAAGGTCAGAGGTAAAATTTTCCAAAGCACCTGAGTGACTTAGGTACCCATATCCTATTTTCAAAAATGACTTGGGGCTGGATCCACTGGCCTACAGAGTCAAACTCTTTCTTTCTAGCCCAATTAATACTTCACTATTTATGCAAGTTGGAACAGCATCAGCTGGAGAGATTGACCCATCCCAGCATACACTATAGCCCAGTGGTTAGAGCATTGTCAAAGATAGGAAATCTGGGTTCAAGTCCCTGCTCCAAATCAGGCGGGGTGGGGATTTGCAAACAGGTCTCCCACAACTTAGGTGAATGCCCCTAACCACTGGGCTAGTGGCTATTTGGGGGGATGGACACACTCTTCCAGAGCTGCTTGCCCCTTTGTCCTCACCCACAACTATTTCAGATTTGGGGACGATTTATACCTTCAAGTTGGCCATACTGCTATGGGTACGCGCATGGCCCCACAGTATGCCAACATTTTTATGGCTGAATTAGAACAACGCTTCCTCAGCTCTCGTCCCCTAGCACACCTAGTCTACTTGCACTACATTGATGACATCTTCATCGTCTGGACGCACGGGAAGGAGGCCCTTGAGGAATTCCATCAGGATTTCAACAATTTCCACCTCACCATCAACCTCAGCCTGGACCAGTCCACACAAGAGATCCACTTCCTGAATAAATTAGTGATGGTCACATAAACACCACCCTATATCGGAAACCTACTGACTGCTATACTAACCTACATGCCTCCAGCTTCCATCCAGACCACATCACATGATCCATTGTCTACAGCCAAGCCCTAAGATACAACCGCATTTGCTCCAATCCCTCAGACAGAGACAAACACCTACAGGATCTCCATCAAGCGTTGTTAAAACTACAATACCCCCCCCACCCGGGGAAGTGAAGAAACAGATTGATAGAGCCAGAAGGGTACCCAGAAGTCACCTACTACAGGACAGGCCCAACAAAGAAAGTAACAGAATGCCACTAGTCATAGGCGCTGACTCCTTGGGTGCTCCGGGGCTGGAGCACTCACGGGGAAAAATTGGTGGGTGCTCAGCACCCACCGGCAGCTCCCCGCCAGCCCCGGGGCCCGCGCCCAGCTCACCTCACCACCGGGCGATGTTGCGGGGCCCCGCCCCCAACGCCGGGCGACGTTGCGTCGGTGTCGGGGCCGGGGCCCCGCAACGTCGCCCGGCGTCGGGGGCCAGGGCCCCGCAACGTCGCTTGGCGTCGGGGGCGGGGCCCCGCCCCCGACGCCAGGCGACAGCACCCATGGGCGCCGACGAAAGTCGGCTCCTGTGCCACTAGCCATCACCTACAGCCCCCAACTAAAACCTCTCCAGCACATCGTCAAGGATCTACAACCTATCCTGAAGGATGATCCCTCACTCTCTCAGACCTTGGGAGACAGGCCAGTCCTTGCGTACAGACAGCCCTCCAACCTGAAGCAAATACTCACCAGCAACTACACACCACACAACAGAAACACTAATCCAGGAAACAATCCCTGCAACAAACTGCATTGCCAACGCTGTCTGCATATCTATTCAAGGGACACCATCATAGGACCTAACCACATCAGCCACACCATCAGGGGCTTGTTCACCTACACATCTACTAATGTGATATATGCCATCATGGGCCAGCAATGCCTCTCTGCCATGTACATTGGCCAAACCGGACAGTCTCTACGCAAAACAATAAATGGACAGAAATCACACATCAAGAATTGTAACATTCAAAAACCAGTAGGAGAGCACTTCAATCTCCCTGGTCACTGAATAACACACTTAAAAGTGGCTATTCTTCAACAAAAAACTTAAACAGACTTCAGCGAGAAACTGCAGAACTGGAATTAATTTACAAACTTGACACCATCAAATTAGGCCTGAATAAAGACTGTCAACATAACCGTATTTTGCTCATGTCAGGGCTAGAACAGTCTATACTGGCAAAAGCAGAGTTTTGCTGATGTAAGCTGCATCACCGCTGGGTCACTATAAAAAATAATTTTCCCTCTGTTGATATTCACCCCTTCTTGTCAACTGCTGGGAATGGGCCACATCCACCTTAACTGAATTGGCCTCATTAGCAGTGACCCCCAACCTGGTAAGGCAACTCCCATCTTTTCATGTGCTGTGTATTTATACCTGCCTACTGTATTTTCCACTCCATGCATCTGATGAAGTGCATTATAGCCCATGAAAGCTTCTAGCCAATATACATTTGTTAGTCTTTAAGGTGCCACAAGGACTCCTCATTGTTTTTGCCCCTTAGCTGTCTTATGTGTGAGTTGGGTGTGCTCTGAGCCCACCTACTGGAACCCTTAGGCACTTAACCTAAGCCCCATTGATTTTTAATTCACTTTTGAAAATAGGACTCTGGCCAGGACTACTTCTGCCAGCAGGGCTATCAGTGGTGTGAAGAGGTGTGCACCCTACCATAGCTGTAGTGTATAACGCAGTTATGCAGGCAAATGTGCTGTTACCAGTGTAGCTTGTTTCACATGTGAGGGGTGATTATACTATATTGGTACCCAGTACAGCTTTGCCAGTATAGATGAGTCCACTTTGCCATTCTAGTACACTAGTCATTCTATATTGGTAAAGTGCTCCTAGCGTCAACATAACCTTATTTTGCTCAGGTCAGGGCTAGAACAGTCTATACTGGCAAAAGCAGAGTTTTGCTGATGTAAGCTGCATCACCGCTGGGAGCGCTTTACTAATATAGTATAGTGCTATAGTATACTATACTGGGAGCTCTCCTAGGGTAGCCCTGACCTCAGGCACCTAAGTCTCATAGGCACATTTGAAAATGTTACCCCATGTCTAATGCTATTCTCTGCAGTACCCACTAAGCATCTTCCTCCCCTCGTTTCAACACATTACCAGTTATCGTTACCTCTTATTCTTATTTCTTCCTCCATTTTCCAGTCCAGCTGACATTGTGCATAGCTGAGTCTATTTGAATGACTTTTCCAAGTAAGATTTTGTGAAGTGCTGTCTAATGCTGACTGCACTCCAGATGTTACTTTCTCTGTTAATTTTGTACTTTGATTTGAAAAAAAGATGATTGTTTTTATCTGGCTTATTCTTTTCTTTATGCTATAAATCCAGGGTGTGTATTGACCAGGATTCAATTATCACCTAAAGGCATGATCCAGGGCCCACTGGAAAATTAATGGAGCTCTTTCATTGACTTTCATGGGTTTTGGAGCAGGTCTTAATTGTTTACAGATTATTTGTTCCATTATTTTCTCTAGAAACCAAAATCAGACTTACTGGATGGCAGCTACATTTGCTTTCCCTACGCCTCCCACTTTTAAGTACATCATTATCATTTCCAGTAACAAAATCACTAAGGAACCCAATTCTGTGGCCCTGATCCAGCAAAGCACTTACGCATGTGCTTAACTTTAAACACATGTGTAATCCTGCCAAGTTCAATAGAAGTACTCACATCCTTAAAGTTGAGCATGTGCTCAAGTGTTTTGCTGGATCAGGGCCTACACTTGTTATCAAGAAAGCTTGAATGAGTTAAATTCACTTAAATGGAATCTGTACCATGGGACTAGCTCTCAGCTAAGCCCTGACTGTGTGTTTCTGAAGAAGAGATCTATAAACCACTCCCACAGCCAGATGCTCAAAGTGGGAATACAGGTTTACATGAAGAATTTGTTAGGAGTGGTGTTGCCCTGATCACATGCAGAGATCCACTGAACATCTTATGCATGAGAACCTCCCTGACAGCAGAAGTTCAGCTAAAGCAATTATCCTGTACTTTCACAGCAAGAGAACTGGTTCTACAAGGTAATAAGCAGGGAGGGGTAAACCCCTCTGAGTAAAAATAAGATCCAGTGCAAACATCACATCCAAGCAGCACTTCTGCAAGTTTAAAACTGTTTTGAGTAAGTCTTCCTCAGCCCTGGCACATTTACCTTTGCTGAATTCCATTTTTGAGGCATCTGCTGGGCTGACTGTTGTATTCATCTCTTGAGCTCTGGTTCTACCCCAACAGAGCCTGCTCTACTACCCCCGCAGATCAGACAGTTGCCTGGGGTATTAAAATATTCAGTGATTGTTTAATGCACTGGAGAAGGCAAGTACTTTCCACTTTGCCTAGGGACATAGTAAATACTTTGGAGCTTGTGAAGAATTTAAAGTGAAGTGAGGGAGGGAGGAAGAGGCCTTGCAAGGTTTTACTAAGCATGTAAAAATAGACTAGGGGGGAGGGATAGCTCAGTGGTTTGGGCATTGGCCTGCTAAACCCAGGGTTGTGAGTTCAATCCTTGAGGGGGCCATTTGGGGATCTGGGGCAAAAAAAAATTGGGGATTGGTCCTGCTTTGAGCAGGGGGTTGGACTAGATGACTTCCTAAGGTCCCTTCCAACCCTGATGTTCTATGATTCTATGTAAGGACAGAATTGTGCCTTGACTTGCAAACCAATCCATGCCAAGAGGGGTAACTTAGGATAGATATAGGCCCTTTATTTTGGGACATGAAACTTGGAATGAATTTCTGAACTGTTTGTGATTATTCATGACTAGAAATAACATAGACTTTCAGTGTTGTTGTAGCCATGTCGGTCCCAGGGTATTAGAGAGACAAGGTGGGTTAAGTATTATCTTTCACTCATCAACAGAAGTTGGTCCAATAAGACAAGCCTGAAGAAGAGCTTTGTGTAAGCTCAAAAGCGTGTCTTCCTCCAACCAGAAGTTGGTCCAATCAAAGATATTACCTCACCCACCTTGTCTCTCTATAGAATGTCAGTGTAGTCTTAAATTACTACAGTTATGATTCTAATTACACTAAGGGCTTGTCTACACAGGAAATGTAAGATTAATTAGATGGTGTGAAGTGAAAGCCCTTTAAGTCCCTGAGTGGATGCTTTCATTGAGAAGTAAACTGACCACAGTTTGCTGAGGATTATGCTACAGCGAACTAAGGCCACTTCTGAATGAGAACATCCACACGAGTTAATGTATTTTAACTTCCTACTTTTAGTTAATACATCTTAACTTTCCTGAGTGTCCCCCTGTAGACAATGCCTTAGCTACACATTTTAAGGCCCAGTTTCTAGGGACCAGATTTTTAAAAGTACTCAGCACCGAGCAGCTCCCATTACGGGAACTGCTAGATGTTGAGCTCTTTTGAAAGCCTCGCCTGAAGTTCTTACTCAGTCCTTACTCACACAAAACTAGTTCCAGTGAAGTTAATTCCAGGTCAATGGGAGTTTTGACTGAGCACGGAACTGAGCCTTTAATTACCATACAAGATGGCACCATTTTAGAATATTGAGCTACCCATGTGCAATCCTGCTGCTTTAAAATACCACCTGCCTTTTTACTGAATTCCAGTGAGTTCCTCTAAAACTGCCATTCCCTTCCTGCAGGAGAGATGGAGCTTAAAGCTGCTACAGGGCAGGACTGTAAGTGCCCTGTAATCTATCTCAAACTATGACGTAATATAATATAAAAGGCCATATTTGTCATATAACTATATAGGCAGCAGCTATTTGGAGTGCTAAAGAGTCCTGCTCACAGAAAATGGGAGCCTGATCCAACACAGTTTTAGCTGGTAGCTTTTAAATATTGTGGACATGATTCTGATCTCTTATACCAGTGTAAATTAAAACAAACTCGATTGATGTGTTAAGCCTGCGAAAGATCAGAATAAAACCACATTGTTTTTTCTAAAGTAATACTGGAGGTTTAAACATTTCCTACATGTCTGTAGCTCACATCAGCTCACCCACTAGGTCCCACACCTACAACAGGTACAACTGAAGTGTTAACATGAGAAGGTTGAGCAACATCTGCTTTTGCCATCAGTTTACTTTAACTCCCTCCTTCTTTCTGATTCACACCTTCGTTTCCTGTTGCACAGCTCAAATCGTTACAATATGGACTTCGTAATCATTTAACTCCATTTACAAAATGAGGGGTGACTATGCCATCGATCACGTGGACCCCTTTCCTCACAGAATCCATCGGTGGACGATAGTGGGCAGGAAAATCCTGTGAGGTTCCCCTTGTTGAGCTTTCCCAGTAATTCTGTGAGAGGTTTGCCTCAGGCTGTGTTAGCTTCTCAGCATATCCCTTGTTGGTTGCTGGGAGGGTGATGTGTGTGGTGCAATTGTCCCAGCCTAGCCCAATCTTTCACCACAGGCTGATTCCAGTCTTTGCAGAGAGCTTCCATGGCATCTAGAGAGAGAGAGAGGATCATGCCATGGAGGTTGGTGAGCCCCTCACCCCCTTCACATGTGCAGGGGGACATTCATGGAGAAGGCACTTCCTACTGCCTCCCCGCCCCCACCGATCCTCAGGCCATAGAAACTCATTGCATCTTTTCATAATACATTTCAGGTGTTGTAAGAAGGAACATGGAGGTAAAATGGATCAATGAATAAATCCAATGAAAGAAATTTTATTATTTATTTTCTGTCTCACTGATGTCCTACAATGTCCTACTATCCCCGTGAAGAGTTCCGAACACATTCATGTGGAAGCACCCGCATTTCCCATTGACTTCAATAGGAACTGCATGTGCTTAGCATCTCTCAGGGATCCAGGTCATCCCCTCCTGTGGAAAAACTCATGGAAGGGAGCTTTGGAGGAGAATATCTCCACAAAGACCCCCTCGTAGAGAGCCGTCCCATGGCTTTTCCCACCCCACCCCTGCATGAAGAAAGCCCCAGTGGCTGACACCAGACCTGGTGGATCTCCGGGAATCCATGGGAAGCCATAGGCATAGAGGCTTTGTGCCTCTAAGTCAGATATTGAGATCCCCCCAGTGGATTACGCAGAAAGATAATGCCACTCGAGTCTGTTTTTTTGGGGTATAATTTCCAAGGGGCTAGGGGGTGACATCCATCCCCAACCCCTTCCTTGCCTATTCCTCCCTCCAGTCAGCTAATTGCCACCTCTCTGGGGACAAACTCTGGGTTGCATAGAGAGGCCTCTGTAGTGTTCTGGGGTGGACAATGCAACGGAGGTGTCTGAGCTCCCCTTCCACACAGAAAGGAGGAAATCCTCTCATGCACGTTTTTCATTGCACCAAGGACAAGGATCTAGGGCGCTCAATCTGGCCCATATACAGGAGTTATGCACATGCACCAAGGACAGTGTAGACTAGACCAAACTTCCATCTTTTCAATTTAACAGAGCTTGCATTTAGTAGATTTGAGCTATACAAAGATAGAAAAGCATGATTCACCTGAACGCGGGCTGTTTCTCATATGAATCTGAATTAAGATATTTGGTAATAATTTGACAAAAGCTGCCATTCAATATTTTAAACCACATTTAATCTCTGAACCTGGGAAGCAGATTCTGTCACTTTTCACACATCTGGGTTTAACTAACTACTATACAGAGGTGGGACATTGTAACTTTTACATTTCCACGCTAGTTCAGAACCATACTTCTGCTACATTTTTCATCGAGATTACACACCGCAAACATCTACAAGCAGTAAGTTGAGGTGCTTACTATACAAAATACCGTGTGTAAAACAAAAACCAAATTTGTATTAAAATATAGATCTTAGACCCTTCTCAGACACTGAGAACATAAATAAGAATCAGTAGAAGTTATTTACACTGCTAGACACAGTACTTTACTGCATATTTCTATTTACATTTTCTTCTTTTGTAAATTGCTGCTAGATATATGCACGCTGGTCAAATCAGACAGTTCAAAATAATGGATAATGCTTCCAATTTAGGCTCACCAGTATGCATTCAATTTAAGTTTAGTACATTGTGGACCAAATTCTGCCCTCACACCTTGAAGCCCAGTGCTGACAATTGGCCTTCATGAGGGTTGTAACCAGGGCAGCATATGTTCAGAAAATGATTATTGATTCCTAATCAGCATATTGTAATTGTGTCAATTAATATCTGTAATACAAGTGGTTAATTTTCATTTTGAATTCTTCAGGGTATCAAATAATCCAATGGCATTTAATGAACCCTTCAAATACAGGGAATGAGTATGCAACATTGAGGTAATGAACAGGGATTTTCTGAATGACCCTCTCACTACTCTTCTCAAAACAGACCCAACCCCTTCCCCCCCTACCTACACCTCCTGTAATACGCCTCCCTCCCAGCTCAGACTCCCACTTCTAGTAGCAAGTCCCTTCTCACCTCCACCCTAATAGAAGAAAACTCAGATCTACCATGTTTCCAAGCTACCTCAGCCCCTCCAAATAATACCAGCGTTTTCCATCAGAGGAGTTTAATGTAGTTTGCAAACAGTGGAGAAAGCCTCACAACTCCCCAGGTGAGGTAGGTAAGTATCATAATTATTATTCCCTGTTTTGCAGAATGGGAAGCTGAGGCACTGAGGTTAAGGTACAAACTTTCAGTTGTGAAGGCACTCTCTCGTTTCACCTTCATTTGGAGAGGTGGAATTCAGGCCCTAGCTATAAGAATGTGGACACCCACAATTTGAGGACACCTTTAAAAATATTGAGTGAAATGACTTGTCACAGTGACTCTGTGGCAGAGCCAGCAACAGATCCCGGGTCTTGTCTCCTGACCCTACTTCTGTGCCTTCTCCATAAAGCCATCTTTCCTCTGATTTAAATACCCTGAACTGCCTCAGCCGGTACCTTCCCCTTTGTCTTGACGAGAGCTACAGATGGACTGTCTGCTCAGTTCCTGGGAACTGCCCACTATCCCTCAGCCAAAAGTCTGACTCTCCATCTCAGCCTTTGGACAGAGTACTCAGGGAGAGATCCTTGTCTACAGCTGAGGAACACACAGTGCAAGACAAGGGTGTCGCTGTGGCTGGGTGTGGAACTAATGATGGTTTAGGGCTCACTTTTGCCCTCTTTTGATCTTGAGGCCACTGTACACAGAGCCAATTCCTAGGTGTAAGAAAGAACAGCCTGAGCATGCTCTGACTTATTCAGACTGCTAGAATAGGTTCAAAGGGCCAAAATGGCAGCCAGTGTTCTCTTCAGCATAGGGTGTCCCACTCCGAACCTGTCATCCAGCCATGACCCTATTATGACAGCAGCAGGTAGGTGGGAGCGTAGGAGCTTGTGTGCTAGCTTGTCGCCACTGGAGGATTCTCCTTGCAAACCGGGGTGATGTGCTCTCTCTCAGAATCTGGCAGTGATGTGGCTCAAAATGGCCGTGCCTATTGGAGGATCTGGCCCTCGTGGTAATTTGGGAACCTTCATGTAAAGCATTACCTTTCTAACCATACAGCTCATCAGTGATACCGAAGCAGGTAAAGATTACAAAAAAATAATATTGTTAACTTGCTAATTTGACAATATCCAGAGAATCTCTGTGGCAAAAAAGGAAAATGTATTGAAATAATTTAACAGGGGATGTCATTGCAGCACTAGGTAAGAACCTGGTTAAAACAACTCCTCGAGCCTACAGCAATCGCAAATCACAGACTCTCCTAAGAAAGGTTTTGTTAGCCGTGGTGCTGCTTGACTTTTTTTTACATCACATCTGTGCTTGCTTCATCATTCTGCCATCTGCTGTAACAAAATACAGGCAAAGCATTTCGGAAAACAACCCCTCCATACTTAAAACCGGCTCTGACCCAGCACACTTCTCTTCACTTCTCACAAGCTGCAGGGCCTGTTCTCCCCCCCACCACATGCATGATGAATTACATACGCGTCCTGAGCGTGGGGAACACAGAATCCCATTGATTTTTGCCACAATGTTTCTATTAAACTAAATGGATGGTTATACATTTCAGTTTGTTGTAAAAATGTATTTGCTGAAAGGTCAAAAAAGCAAGGTCATTATCATTAAACGCTTAATTTTGAAACTCCAAATCAAACTTGTTTCCTGTTATGTATTGTCTGAAGATACACAACCATGTATTTGAGTGAGAAACTCGGATTGCTAACGCATTGAAATAACAAAATATTAAGAGAGTGGTTTTGAGCACACACACTGTTCAGCCCAGTCGATGTTTCTTCCTGGTGTAGCAGCGCAAATCTCTAGGTAGCAGTAAACTGGCTACACAGACTTCATTCCTGAACACATGTTCAAAGGTGATAAAATAAATGCAGATGGTTTCCCAAAACCTCAGTGGAGCATTTTTTACAATTACCAAATGGACTGTAAAAGAACAAGAAAAAATTGGAGAAAACACAGTTTGACACAGATAGATAGGCAAACCCAGCGTATCGGCCAATCGTTTTTGCAACAAAATCATGTATTTATAATGTAAAATATTGGGGAAACAATATTGACAGTTATCTCAGCTGCCGAATAAGAGTGAGTTTTAAAAGGCCCAAATTTACCACGTACTGTTGGGCTACTTATTTCATTTAAGCAATTGATACAAAGAAGTTGGCTAGAGAACTTTGGACCTCCTTGAGCCACCGCTGAAGTCAATAGCAACCAGAACTCTCTCTGACTACAGTGACACTGCAGGATCAGAGCCTACGCATTTAGCACAGGTTTGTATGCTTACCTGCTGTGAAATATACACAGGAAATCTTACACACCGGATTTATAAAAACATGTAACTGACACATACAATTACACTACAGCACTGTTGAGAGCTGCAGCTTTTCTGCACTCAGGGCCCGATCCAGTTTCCTTTGAAATCAATGTCAATTGTTCCATTGACTTTAGTAGGAGTTGGATCAGAGCTTAAGGGTAACACTTCTTTTCATTGTTATACTAAGGTGGGAATGAGGCAGTCAATCTAATAACCTTATGCACCATGCTTCTTTGTCATGTAATACATTTCAGATGATCAGCACTATACCACATTTTCTCTGCAACTTTCTTCTTCCACTTGCAAAACATGCCATACATTGATAAAGTTAGTCCTGGTGCCAGTTCTAATTACATGATTTACATTAGAAAATAGTAAATGATTTTCTCAAGGGTTAAGTATCCTGATTTCCAAAGAGCTGAAGTAAAGGTTTTGGGCCAGATTCTGATGTTAATTACATTGGTGTAAATCTGACTTCAGTAGAATTACTGTGTTTCTGTTGATTTCAGTGGAATCACTGTGGGTTTACACTAGTGTAACTGAGAGCAGAATCTACCCCTTTAATGGCAACATACTCACTAAAGTAAATGGAAACGACAAGTCTTTTCAAATAAGTAGTGGTGTCTAACAAGCTCGGTTAGTTTCACTACTTCATTTAGCGCATAGATATAGACATCCACTGGACACTGAAGTGTCAAGACCTCTGAATATAAGGCTGCCTGCTTGTCTCTGAATAGCCTACGGTACCAGAGATGGCTGAACATTTTCCATCAAAACTTTTCTCTTTATTAAATGGAAAATTGGGGATTTGATTAAATGCAAATTTTCATCGAAAGCATCTACTTTCCTCAACATTTTTTTCCATTTTTCAGTGGGAAACAGAATTTTTTTTTTGGCAGAAAACTGAAAAACGATTGGTTTGGTTTATTTCAATGAAAAGTCAAAATTTTGCACTGAAAATTTCAGTAAAAATTAATGTTTATTTTTTTCTCATTCAAATGTCCCAAAGGCGGGGGAGGGGGAGATTTCAACCACCTCTATGAGATATTGAGGGCTTGTCTAGATGAACAGTTAGCACGCAGCAAGCTGGGGTATACATCTTCCTTGCAGTAGCTTGGCGTGCACTAACCATTGATATGGACCCTGCTACTGTGCACTAAAAGTTCTAGAGCGCCCTTTGATCACCCTCATTTTGAAATGGGAGTAGATCAAAGTGCACAGGGGAACTTTTAGTTGACAGGCAGCAGGGTCTACACAGATGTTTGTGCTCGCACACTAGTGCACTGTACACTGTACCCCAACTTGCTGTGCGCTAACTGATCTCATAGACAAGCCATGACTTTCTCACCATATAAACCAGGTCCTACACTTTAATGATCATCATGGTACAGAACCTCTATTTTTGCTTGAAGGGAGGAAGGTAAATTTAAGGTTTAATCCTGCAAACTGCTGGATGCCTCCTGTGAGGTACTGAGCAAACACTGGGGACCTGAGGGTTTTTTGCACCTTATAAGATCAGGGGTCTAGTGGGAGGCACTCCTAATGCTGTCAGGCTCTGTGTACAATCATCCTCACATAGTCCTGCCTGTGTGTTCCAATCCTGGCTTATAGCTATCCCAGTCCTTGGCCTCATGAGAAATCTGGACCAGTTCTGCAGTGTTTTTATGATGTGTTACACTGTCCATAGGGGATTAGAGAGACCACCCAATTCATTTCCTCTTCTGACTTATTGAGGATTTGAACCCGGTTCTCCAGTGGTGAAAAGACATAGGTACAAAGCCATCAGGTCACCTACTGTTTTGATGCCATGGCTCTTTTTTAAATTTATGAATGTTAAATGCAAAGGAGAAAGTGCTCATTAGCAATTTGAATGTGGTGCATTGCAGTTGTGATGACTATTACACTGAGGGGCAGTTTTTGACTCCCTGGTTGTCTTATTCTTAAGATCCAACCCGATATAGATAATATAGGGAGCTTAATCTTGTGCGGATCATTGATGTCAGTGACTAAACTTCCATATGCTTTAATGAAAGTAAGGTCTGGTCCATGGTATAATGTGGTTTACACTGTCTTCCATGGAGCTGCTCCATTTTACAATGGCTACAGTTTTTGCTCAGTGCATATATATGTTGCTTCTACATAATAATGCAAAGAATAGAACATGTTTTGTGCGTAGATTTTAGAGCTGTCTATGTGAGGTATACAGCGGTACATTTATTTTTTTTATAAGTGTTAATTCGTCTGTATGACACTGCAGTTGTTTCACTTTAACTATTGCCTACTTGAGAACCTCATTCTTAATCACATGCCACACGGAAAACAGTAATTCTTCAGTGATCCTCCATAAAATACCAGGTTTGTTGAGCATTTCTACAGATGTTTTTCTCCATGAAAAATCGGCAGTTGATGCTGACCAGCACTGCAGCTTTGAATGAAAGTGCAGTTTTGACATCCACTCCAAGATTGTAGTCTTCTTTGCTAGAACTCTAAACCTAGGCTTCTTTTACTGTCAAGACACCAACGGTTTTGTTTCTAATTTTAAAACCCCAGGCAGAAAGAAGCAATGTAATGATGCAGCAGAGTTAATAGATTACTGGAGAGGAGGAACCTGATCACAATAAATAGTATACTCTAAAGAAATCATCTTTTATATATTATATTAATGATCCACTTAGATTGCTTCTTGGCATTGGTAAGGTTCTGTTACAAATATTTTAAATTTTTTCCTATTACTTCTAAAAGGAATTGGCAGCATTAAAAACCAGTTACAAAACAAATGTGCTTCAAAAACATTAAAGTAAAATTGCTGGGTTATTAGCAGCAGTTCTGGAACGCTAACAGAGGAAAAACAACAGTAATTCTAGTGGCAAAACTGGCCTGACATACAGAAAACGTATTTTACAGCTAGCGAATGGCTGGAATGTTAATGTTAGCTGTAGGCCATGTTGTTTTCCTTTCAGTGGTGAGGAATTAACACTTTTAATTAAATACGAAAATATATGTGGTTTGCAGTGTTGTTGTAGCTGTGTTGGTCCCGGGATATTAGAGAGACAAGGTGAGTGAGGCAATGCCTTTTATTGGAGCAACTTCTGTTGGTGAAAGGGAGAAGCTTTTGACATACACAGAGCTCTTCTTCAGGTCTGGGCCTGAAGAAGAACTCTGTGTAGCTCGAAAGCTTGTCCTTTTTCACCAGCAGAAGTTGCTCCAATAAAATATATTGCCTTGCCCACTTTGTCTTGTGAAAATATATAGCAGGGGATAGAAATGGGTACACAACTCTTGACATTTATCTGATTTTTAACAAGTTTACTAAATGACAGTCACTGGCTTGACAATACTGAATGAAAAATACTGATGTTACACAGATTTTACAGTAAGATTATGGTATGCTGCTGATAAGCAGAGTCACAAACATATTCTAATAAAACTGCAGCTGCCCACAGCTGAGGCACATGCCTTTTTACTCCTATTTATTGAGAGAGAAAGCTTATATACTGTAGGTTTGCTGAAGTTTAATAAATAAGGTCAACTTATAATATATAAAACCATATAAACATTTATATGCTACATGCATATCATATAATTTAAAGTAATAATTTATATAGCAAAGAAATGCAGACTTATGTTCTTCCTATTTTTCTCGACAACGCACACACGCAGGATGTGTCTATTCTTATCCATCGCCAGCCTACGAGTTTATTGTTTTCCGAAGTCAGTGCTCTTACATACGTTTGGGATGTTTTGCACTGGGAGTTCCAGTGTTTATCATCAATGCCACGGCAGCCATTTTTTACCGGTTTGGCTGCTTTACACCTTGTTTCGTAAAAATATTGTTTGACGGGAGAGTTGCCTGTTTTAATTTCTCCTAGCACAGTTACCTGGTGTCCTCTAATGTCGATAGCGGATGATTTGTCCGTGACCCATAAACTTTCACTGTCACATACAGAATATTCCCCTCGATGGCTCTTATGTTCTGCATACCTTTTCCTCCTGGAGGTTCTGTTCACCACTACAGAATTTCCAATATAATCTTCCATAAGATACAAAGGTGGAGGTTCCAATGGGGTATTGTCACTCAAGAGGACCCGGGGAGAATTGTAGCGTTTCTGTTGCCTTAATAGTTCTGCATCCATTGAGATAACTGGCTGGAAGTCTGATTTCACATTTTCAACTCCATCCACATCCTGCTGAGCCTCTGTTTTCTGCATTGTGTTTTGATAGTTTTCCTTAATATCTACCATCTGCTTGGAGAGCTTGTTTTTCAAAATGTCTGCCTGAATGAGTTTAATAATGAGAGAATTTATCGAATCTTCTGGCAAACTCCTTTGATCCATGTTGGTAGATTGGATGCCACGAAGATAAGCAAGAAATATCACATAAAACAAGATGGACATCACCTTGTTCACCTGTAAGATCTGAAAAGAAACACAGAGTTAACTTAGAGCCAGTGAAGTAAGAATTACTGGATGCAGTAGGATAGTCCTGATTTTTTTTAACATGTCTTACAGATGTTAGACGGTGTAGACCAGGCTAGACCATGTGTTTGTTACAAGCTATTCCAAATATTTAACTACATGTTATGAAATAATATGGGTGACCCTTTATTATTTGTTCCATCTATATTTCATCCACTTTTCAGGCAGGATGATTTTATTTTTTGAGTTTTATAGGGAGAGCAAGGTTAGTATGACAATATGGCATGTCTACACTGCCCCACAGTTAGGACTGTGAAGGCAGTGCACACCAAAGTGCCTGCCATGTTATAAGTCTCCTATGTGGAGACTTAATTTACTGGTTTACTGGGAAGTGACACGGCCAGTGTGAACTAAAAGGTTCATAGTCTGCAGTAATGTAATCTTCTTCAGACAAGACTGCATTAATGTGAAGTAGGAACCTCTGAGTTCATACCTGCAGCTTCCAAACAGGAGAGTTACAGTGCAGCACTTTGGTGTGCACTGCTATTCACATGCCCCGTAGTCTGAACTGCGGGGCAGTGTAGACCAGTGCTCCTCAATCTTTTTTCAGTTGCAGACCCCTTAAAAAATTTCAAATATAAGTGTGAACCTCTTTAGAAATTTGGAATGGAGATGTGGACCCTTTAGGAAATCTGTCTGTATATATAGTTGAATTCCATTCAGTTAGTTTTCAGTCTGTCTTTTGCAGGTTGAGAACCACTGGTGTAGACAAGTCTTAAGTTCCTCTCTCTACAAGGACATGTCACCTCCACCTGGAAAGCATGGCACAAACTGTAGGCTAGGTCATTTTTCCACAGTCCTTTTAGCAGATGCACCTAGTACTAAGAACTGAGGTGATGCAGGCTAGCACTGAGAGGGGGTGTTGGGTTAAATTAATTGGTGGTGTAAATTGAGGAAACTCCATCATACCAAGCCTTCATGGACTGAGCAAGTTAGTCATTCTTTAAAGTTCCAGCTCTATAAGTGAATAACAATTTGAACAAGCCTGTTGAAAAATAATTTTAATTTTAATACTAATTTGAGACCATTTGAATAAGCTACTGTATGATCTGTTTTCTTAAGGATTGGCTTGAACATTAGATGTATGTGGGGGAGGGGAGATCAGAATTTACTCGGGAGCAATATGAAAACAATACCTAGATGTTACATAGCATTGTTTATCAGTAGGCCTGAAAGTACTTAAGAAAGGTCAGTGCCATTATCCCCATTTTATGTATGGGGAAACTGAGGCATAGAGAGGGGACGCGACCTGCCCAATGTCACTCATCAGGTTAGTTGCAGAGCTGGAAATAGAACTCGGGTCTCCTGAGTCTCAGGAAGTGCTTTATCCGCTAGACCACAGTGCGCTGGAAAAAAATAATAGTGGTGATTCAGTCCACAATATTGTTCCTCCTGCCGTACAGATGACTTTTTAATATAGGAGTACATATTCCAGAGAAAGGGAAACAGTCACATGTGAGAGGTTTCTTATCCTTTATTTTTGGACAGCAATCATTTGTCATGTGCAAGGCTAGTATGAAATATGGATGGATCCACAGGGCATTTGAACTATGTGTTCTTTGTAATTTATTTTACATTCTGCACAAAGTGGGCTAAAATTGACTTTAATAGGAGTAGTGAGGGGCTCCCCCTCTCTGAAAATTGTGATGTTTGTTAGGAAGCCTACATATAGATTAAGGAACAAGACTTTAAAAACGAGAACCCTAACGTTTGGCTCCTCTACCCATGTTTCAGCAACTGCATAATTCTATGGGGTTCTTATACCACCCTTATCACCAAAGTATCTGAGCGTCCTCCAGTAGCACCTTAAGAGATGTGACTCAGATCTGTCATATCTGTTTCAGTTTTTCTCTGAAACTCCTTTGCAGGGGGAGAATTGTGTGTGCAATGGCATCCTTTTTGTTAAGGATCTGTTTTTGTGCGTGTTTAACTGAACACACTGCTACATGTTTATCATTTCAAAAGTGCTGAGCGTTCTAAAGCTGTCATAAATGCTAGGTTCCCATTGCTTTAAATCTAGGCCTAGGTGAGTAACTTTAGGCATCCAACTTTGAACATCTTAGCCTACGATAACTACAACTCCAATTGTACTGAAAATTGATATTCTCATAATATTCAGTGCTTATAAAAATAATTCAAAACAATCAACAACTTTTTTTTTTAATACCTATAGTTAAATTGGAGAGCACTTTTTTCAGGAATCATGCATGCACCTCCAAGTGCATACCACATATTGTTCGTGACAAGATAGGTTAGGTCATATATTTTATTGGGCCAACTTCACAGAGCTCTTCTTCGGGTCTGGGGAATGTAACCAGAGTGCCTAAGCTAAAATACAAGTTATATAGTGTCCGTGTCACACTGTTTGAGCTGAGCTGTAAGTGAAGTGGTTGTTTTAATTTGAATTACACTTACTGCTGTACAAATAAGTGTCATTAGTCAACTTTGAAACCGGGTTAAACTGGGGAAAACACACAGCGAGAACGTCAAAAGCAGTCTCAGAACCGTTATCATGAAACTCGTATATAATTCATTTAGTAATACTGAATTTCCTACTTTGTACTTTGGAACTGCAGCAAAATCAGAGTTGCCCTCTGTGAATGTGTGATCCGTCCTTTTATGGACAAGAAATGTGTTTTCTCCATTCTTATCTCTGTTACAGGATGAGCTCACCTAAACCTAAACTCTGTGCTGCTTGCCGAAAAGTTATGCTATGTGTGTGTGTGTATATAAAATAAAAATCCGTCACCAAATTCTTATTGCTCTTCAAATAAAAATGACCTTCAATGTAGATGGATCTCCGAGTACAAATGATACACTGTATAAAAACCTATGCATGCAGCACATGGTCTTGCTAAGTAAATCATTTGAACAGCCAGCATTTTATAACACGTTGCTCAGCAGGTTTAACACAGCACTCGGAGGGCCTACCGCTGTGCCACCAGTAGAAAGGTCAGCATAATGGTCACCGAAGCTAACACTGTGCTCAATTCAAATGCTCCAAATATGACCCAGGCCAATATATAGTTGCATGTAATAACTTGGCTATCAGGTTTCAAAAGCAAAGTGGTCGCTAACAAAACATACATCTTGGAAGTAGTTGATAATGTGGGAAAAGTGAAGGTGGACGCTCTGCATAAGCTGGACAGGGACTTGCAGCATGTGGAAAGTAAAAGATCAGGACCTCATGAGTTGCTTTTGCAGGTAATCCTCCTCATTGTAGTTGTAAGGCTAGACATCAGATCCAGCACTCAGAGCATACTTGAGGCAGTATCACAGGCAGGATACTTTGGGGTACATCTACACTTGCAGCATTGTATAGCATACAATCACCTCCTGCCCAGCTAGCATGGGAGTAAATGGCCATGTAGACAGTGAGGCACAGCTTAGACAGGTAGAATAGAGTTCCCTACCTGCCTGAACCCCCTCTGTATATACCCAAACTGCTCTCTACATGCCCAAGCAATACCTCCCACATCTACACTGCTATTTTGAGTGTGGCTTCCTCACTGCCAGAGCCTTTCCCCGCTGCCAGAGCTTTTCACTGCTGCATGTAGCTATCCTGGAGTGATAAATGTGGATGCAGCCTGGCTTTCATTGCATGTGTAGTGCCAATGTAACGCCGACAGACCCCCCGCAGTCATCGGCGGGTGGGATTGAACCTGGACCTCTGGAGCTAAATGCATGAGCCTCTACTGTAGGCCTGCACAACTTGTAAAGCGGTGAGGGCCATATTACTCCAAAGAAAACAGCCGAGGGCCGGATGCGAGGAAAGTTGTTGAGCAAAAAAAACCAAAACCCTCTCCGGCCGCCAAAGTTGTTGAGCAACTACCCCACCCCCCGCGGGCCGCACAGTGAGCCTGTGGCCCACGGGCCGTATGTTGTGCAGGCCTGCTCTACTGCATGAGCTAAAAGCCAACTGCCTCTTAGCTAGCGTTGTAGAGCGAGCTCATTTAATTCTCTCTCTAAAGTGGTCTCAGTGCCATTAGATGGGACAGAGCCCCACACTCAGAAGGTGTGTGGGTTACACCAATATTCTACACACTGCTGTAAGTGTAGATATCGTCTTAGATCACTCAGAAGCTATAGCTGGTTGATAATGTCTGTTCACCTCTTCGTGATATTAGCCCTAGACAGCATATTAAACTTGTTCTCTGACAGTTACATGGTTCTCCTATTTGCTTTCATGTGCAACTCAAGAATTTTTATTTCCAACTATAAAGCCCTAAATGTTTTGGGCCATGGCTACATGAGACCAGTTTTTCTTCATGAGCTGCCACATTAGCTGAGGTCAGCTGTGACACTTGGGTTAGTTTACTAACTTAAGTTACCCCATTAAACTCTATCAGTTTAAGGGCTCGTCTACACTGGCAATGCTAAAGTGCTGATGCAGCAGTGCTTTAACGTGGCTTGTGTAGTGGCGGCGAGGCGCTGGGAGAGAGCTCTCTAAAAAACCAACCTCCCCGAGGGGCGTAGCTACCAGCTCTGGGAGCGTGGATCCCAGCTCTGGTGCACCGTCTGGCGCTTTACAGCGCTGAAACTTGCTGCGCTCAGGGGGGTGTTTTTTCACACCCCTGAGCAAGAAAGTTGCAGCGCTGTAAATTGCCAGTGAAGACAAGCCCTTAGGGTGATTTAAATGGACTTAAGTGCATCTATTAGGGTTTGCACCAGTATAACCAGATAGATTTTAAATCTATCTTGTTTCACTGTTGCAGGATTTCTAATATAAGCCAGGCCTAGATATCACTGATTCTCAAGAGATCTGAAGGTTTAAAAGAACTGCTTATCAGCAGCTATTGAAAAAAATGGTATTGTGATTCTAAAACTGGCAGTCAGATGTGTTTGGAAAACACATTGCTATATGGAACTTTAAGTACTACCTGCCAAGGTGAAAGGTTAGAGTCTCTTCTGGCTGGTGCTGTGGAGTAGTTGTAGCAGATTTACCTTGGTGTTCATGAAACAATCTTTGCTCACCAGAGAGTTTAAAATATATATTAAGAGATGTGGGGGTGGGGTGGATCCTTTATAAAAATGTTGAAGGGATGACTAGGTGTAATGAGTTACCTACTGTATCTATGAAAGAAGATAGCACAACATGGTAGCTGAGAACATTAGGAAAACCAGTACATTAATATTTTCCTTGTGGTATACAGCAGAACATGAATTCTCACTAAAGACTTTCAGACCTGTTGCAGATTGCTGAATTTTGTGAATTAGTCAACAAACACAATAGAAATGCAATGACGGCAATGCATCACAGAATGGACTTTGTTCTTTTATTTTGTAAACTCTCATTCAGTTTTGATCTATTTCAGAGTTTTATACTGCTGCCCAGTACCACAATCTCCATGGACCTTCCATGTCAAATCAATAGCAAAATCCTTAGAGGACTTCATGGAGTCTCTAGCACTTCTCCCTTTCCGGGGTTTTGCTCTTTTTTTTTTTTTTAAGAATATTAATTTATTTTGATCATTCTGTGATAACACTTCACAATCTAAGAGCAAATGTTCTACAGTGGGTTTTGTAAAAATAATGAAATCTTAATGAGATCTCACTTCAGTGTCTGCTACTATATCTTTACTGAGAGGAACTTAAATAGAAATAAGATTTTCACAAGTGACTCATGATTTCAGGTGCCCAATGTGACAACTGATTTTCCTCAGGGTCCTCAGCACTTTCTAAAAATCAGGCTTCTTTAAGAAGAGTTTGTTTTCCAAAATTATCAGCTGATGAACAATTTCTATGGCTTAAAGCTCAAGTAGACTTCAGAAGGCAGTTTGTTTACTTCTCAAAACCATATGTAGCAACAAGTATTTTTTTAATTAGCAATTGAGTATTCTGCTACTTCCCTCATTCTAGTTCCTTCTTTCCATGAACATACACCTGGTTTACTTTTCTCACAATCACTAGGGGACAAGGATAATAGCTTGTAGTCTGGACATTGTAATAGTCTGGACACTCAAATCAGAAATGTGACATGAAAAGCAGAATAACCACAACTGAAAAAACATGCAATATTAAAAAATTATTATAACTGATGCTTCTATAGAAACTCCATTTAAGAACCTCAGAGATTTACCAAAGTAGGTATTATTCCCATTTTGCAGATGCAGAAACTGACACATGCAGATGAACTATAAAATTTTGAAAAGTGCTCAAGTCCCATTTTCAAGAGAGACTTGGACATTTAGGAGCCTAAATACCACTGACTTTTCAATGAGATTTAGGTTCCTAAGTGCCTAAAGCACTTTTAAAAATGGACTAGGGCTTCTTAGTCACTTAGGGCAAAATTGTCAAAAGTGCCTAAGTGAGTTGCCCAGGGTCGCACACTGAGTCAACAGCATGGCAGGGAGGAGGGGGGAGAGGGAAAATGAAGGGCTCCTGAATCTGTAATCTGCTTTCATGATGAGTCTGTGGGATTGCTCTGATTTGTTGATTATATCTTGTCAAATGGTCACTCAAGCCTTTTCTAAAGCTTCACTGAATGGTAAAATGTTTCCATGTGGTGACAGTTTTGTGTTAATAAATTGGAATAAACTGATTTCAGAATGGTTAAAAATGACATATATAACTTTATTTCTGTCTGTTCATTTCAGACACAGCAGACCATAAGGACATGCACAGCAATATTTGAAATTAATCTTTAGCAAGAACATCTTCTAATAGATAGAAACGTGACCACCTCAGAAATACCTGACCATTGCCAAAAGAGAAGTTAAAACCAATTCTTCAAGTGCTTAGCTCATCAAAATGGGAAATGACTGCCTAGGAAGGAGTACTGCAGAAAAGGATCTGGGGGTCATAGTGAATCCCAAGCTTAATATGAGTCAACAGTGTAACACTATTGCAAAAAAAGGGAACATCATTCTGGGATGTATTAGCAGGAGTGTTGTAAGCAAGACACAAGAAGTAATTCTTCCCTCTACTCCACACTGATTAGACCTCAACCAGACTATTGTGTTCAGTTCCGGGCGCCACATTTCAGGAAAGATGTGGACAAATCGGAGAAATTCAGAGAAGGGTAACAAAGATGATTAAAGGTCTAGAAAACATGACCTATGAGGGAAGGTTGAAAAAATTGGAAAAGAGAAGAATGAGAGGGGACATAATAGTTTTCAAGCACATAAAAGGTTGTTACAAGAAGGAGGGAGAAGAATTGTTCTTCTTAACCTCTGAGGATAGAACAAGAAGCAATGAGCTTAAATTGCAGCAAAGGAGGTTTAGGTTGGACATTAGGAAAAACTTCATAACTATCATTGGAGATTTTTAAGAGCAGGTTAGACAAACACCTGTCAGGAATGGTCTAGATAATACTTAGTCCTGATATGAGTGAGTGCAGAGGACTGGACTAGATGACCTCTCGAGGTCCCTTCCAGTCCTTTGATTCTATGATCATTTGGAACATGGGTTGCTTTTTGCACCTTATGTAAAGGTAGTTCTATTTGGTTTTGGCCCTGTACCTTCAACCATTCGCTGACTTCATTAGGAGTTCAGGGCACTCGGCACCTTCCTGTAGGCAATCAGCACTCCCCAGTTTCCTTCGACAGTCCATGTGAGATGCTTACTATCAATGTTCAGTGCAATATAAACCATGCTAGCTGTATTCCCAGGTTTATAATCAAATTCAGAAATCAGAACACTTCCATCACCCACCAGGTCCTTTCCAACTGTGACTTATTTTGATCTGTCATTTTCATGGCTTGATACTTAAGCCCTGTCTGTCTAGGCCTGTAAGATTGCTGTAGCCTGGTTCTCCATTGACTGACTTTGTTGTGTCGACAGTGTTAGGTGTAAGGACTGTAAGTCAGGACACCGCGGGTCTGTTTAGCTGTGTTACTGATTTGTTGGGTGACCTTGGGAAAATCATGATCTCCATTCCTTAGTTTCTGCATCTGCAAAATGAGGAATGGGATGAGGCTTAAGTACTGTTTGTAAATTGCTTTGAAATCCTTGGACAAAAGGTGCTATAAATAAGTATTATAATTAATATTTTTCATTATGACACGCTGATTACAAATAAAAGGAGAAAAAATCATTTTGAAAGGACTCCTTTTGCTTCCTTCCTTCCCGGCCTCCCTTTTCATTTCATCTATCAAAGGAAGGATTGATGATGCCATGCCCATGCCTGGAGAGTGAAATTTGCTTTGAGAAATATGCACAATGGCCATTTGGTGTTAACCTAGAAAGAGGACATGGATGTCGGGGGAGGAATGAGAAAGTCCCCTGTAATGTAAGTTGGCTACCTGAAGAAGAATACTTAGAGATGTGTCTCTGCTCAGTACGTAGGGGTATCTTTTTCCCCATTCTTTAATGGCATTTATGGCATTGTTACCAAATTTATTTACATGAGTATTCAGAGTGGAAATGTTTGTGCAATCTTCTTCTATCTAGGTACATATATGGCTCTCACCCCATTAATATCTTTCTATTACACACACATTTATAGGTTCAGCCACACAACATTCCCATGAGGAAGCAAAATGCTATTATCCCCCTTTTACAAAGGGTGGAACTGAGGCATAAAGAAATTAAATGAGTTGCCCAAGGTCACACAGGAAGTCTGGGGCAGAGCTGGAAACTGAAGCCAGATTTCCCAAATCCTAGTCTACTGCCTTAACCTCAAAGACTACCTTGGAAGCTCTTTGAGAGTTTGGGAGCGAAGTGGTCAAGTGATTAGCATACTAAATGTGTAGACAGCCAGTCATCTACTGAGGAAACAGAAACGATACCATGTCACTTAAATTACCAGTCAAGTAGTTAATTAAGCCCAGCAAATACTTACAACAGTAGTTGCAGCAAATAGTTTGCAAGTGCCCAGAAGCTCAAATATTTCCAGGTATCTCATTCACTGCATAATTCTGAGCACCATCCACACCTGTAAAAATCTAAGGGCCAGATCCAGAGGTGGTGTAAATCAGAATATCTCTATTGCCTGCCTGGAACCTATGCTAATTTTATACCAACAGAGAACCTGGCCTGCACATCTCCCCCACCCCCCAACCAAGGTCATTTTCAAATGGAAAAATGATCAAATGCTTCAAATTGTTCACTGCAGATAGTTCATGGAGCTCTAGTATTAGGCATAGTTTGATGTAACCTTTTCATTAATTATCTTTAATGGCAGAAGGGCCAAACAGAAAATTAATTACATTTGCAGCTGAATTGGGATGGGATGCAAACACCAGTGAGCAGAGAGAAATACAATCTCTGCTGGGGACCTGAAGAGGTTAGACAAATTGGCAGAAAATAACAAAATGAGAGTCAAACTAGAAATTGCAAGCTAGTACACCAGGGGAATAATAATCCTAAACAAAGCTATTCAGTGGGAAAGAGACACTAAAAGCAGCAATGCCTAACCAGACCTAGAAGTGATATAAAGCCGTGGCGAGGCACAATATTTAATAAGTCTAAATAAATACTGGACAGAAACATAGATGTGAACTTAAAATGGAAATAATGGCAAAGAAATCCAATGTTTGTTTGAGCTGTTTATGCAGAAGCATCCTACTACAGAGCAGAGAAGAGATGGTCTTTCTATAGCAGTGGTTTTCAACCTTTTTTCATTTGTGGCCTGCAAAAAAGTTTCAAATGGAGGTGTGGACCCCTTTGGAAATCGTAGACAGTCTGCAGACTCCACAGAACACAGGTTAAAAAACACTGCTCTATAGCACTGGAAGGCATATAGAATATTGCATGCAATTCTAAGGGCAGAAGGATGTTGGCATAGCAGAGGAAGATGATGGAAGTCCAACAAAAATCAATTTAGGGCTTGAGGGACTGGCTTTGGAGGAAATGTCAAAGAAGTAAATCTGTATAACTTGACTATGTGGTGACAAAGAGGGCACGAGGCCATGATAACCCAATGGAAAGCATCAATGAGAGAGAGAGGTTTTTTTTAGAGTGGTGGAAAAGGGTGTAATCAGGAGAAATGGGATTAAACTAAGGAAAGGGAAGTTAAGGCTGATTATCAAGAATAAGAAGTTTTTGAGTTGTACAAGATGTTCATAACAAGACCAAAGCCACACAAAAGAGGCATGGTTTCATGTTTCGTTAGTCTTGAAACTCCATCTAAGTTTGTTGAACAGTTTTGTAAAGGTTCACAAACTTTCCAAGTAAACCTGAACCTCGTCTGGCTCAACTAATGGTTTTGCATCAAAATCAGGCAATAGTTGCAGTTCCTCTTGGTTTCAACTGAGATTTGCTTTGAAGGATTAATCTCCCCATAATTAAGGTTTAGACCAGTCTTCCATCTGAAGTTTACTTCTGCCCAGGCCCCATTATTTTGCTGAACACAAACCAATCCTCTTGAAATTTCACAGACACAATCTTTATTTTAGAGTAGAATTCCTCAGGAAAGTTCAAAGACCAGGTCTCAAGGAATTGAAAAAAGTGCATTTGGGTGAAATGGTTTGGTTTTATTTGTTTTTAAATGCTGTTCTCCCTTAGATCATTTTCCTAATTATTTTTGATTTGCCAAAATGAGAAATTTGTTTTAATTTGTTGTTCCATTTGATACTGGTGGCTTTGACTAGTTGTTAGGGCAGTGGGAGAAGGGGAAATGCAGTCAAGGGCACATGAACAATCAGGGTCCTGCCCCTCTGCTACCATACTGATGATAATTAGAATCTTAGAGCTGATCAAAAGTTTCTGCACAAAAAATATTTCCATTTGAACATGTAGCTTCATCAGCACTGAAAATTTCTGTTGGAAGATGTTGCTTTTATGATGCTTTTAGATTTTCCAGTAAGAGAATTCAAAATGAAAATTTGTTTCAAATTGACATTTCAGAATGTAATGACATTTTTTTTTTGGCTTGGATTTGATTTAAAATATAGATTTTGTTTTGGTTTATGGAAATGGAAAAGAAAAGTTTTTTTATGATCTTCGATTTTGGGGAATTGCCCCCCCTCCCTTTTTGAGCTTTTTCACTTTCACCACTGAAAAACGGGAGTGGAGGGGGACAGTAAAAATAAATTGTGCGCATGTGAGAGAAACCGTTTTCACACTTTATTGTTTTGCAATTGGTATAATTTGATTTCATTTCAAAATTATTATTTTTTGTATTATCGCAGTGCCAAGTGTCCCCAGTCACGGAGCAGGACCCCATTGTGCTAGGTGCTCTACAAACGGAATAAAATGATGGTTCCTGCCACCAAAAGCTGAGAAACTAAGTATAAGACAAGAGAGAACAGTTGGATACAGACAGACTGGGAGAGCACAAGGAAACAATAACAAATGTTGTTTAGAATTGAAATGAAACAAAAATTCCTACAGAAAACCCTGATTTCCCCCCCCCCCCCCCCCAAATTTTGAACTGGGATTTTTCCCACAAAACTTTCTGCAAAGAAAAAAAATGGATTTTCTGACCAGCTCTAGTAGGATTTTTAAAGAACCTAATGGTTTATTTTATGTGTGACTCCCAAAATTAGGGGGTGCTCTTATTAGAATGTTTTACTCTTCATCTTATTGGGCTGAAACATGTCTTTCAGGTACAGCCTGGGGTGGCGGGGAGCTGAACTGCCACTATAGAATTTCTCTTTGCACTCCTATTAGGCCTAGTGGTCCTCAAACTATGGGGCATGCCCCCCTATAGGGGCTTGGAGGAATGTTTGGGGGGGGACACGGTGGGGCCCAGACCAGTCTCCATGGGGGGCAGGGAGGGAGCACCACCCAGCCCCACTCTGCCCCAGTTCTGCTGTGACTCCGCCTCCCAGCTGCGGCTCTGCTCCTGGCCCCAGAGCACAATCTGGCTGCGGTTTTGCTACCAGCCCTGCCCCTAGCTTTGGCCCCTGGGCACAGCTCTGCTCTCAGCCCTGGCACCAGCCCTGCCTCCAGCTTTGGCCCCCAGCCGCGGCTCCGCTCCCGACCCTGGTTCCAACCTTGCCCCCAGCCTCAGCCCCTGGCCGCAGCTCCGTTCCAGGCCCCAGACCTGCCTCAAGCTGCAGCCTCAGACTTGGCCCTCTTACCCTTGTCTCTGTGCCCCACTCCCTGGGAGCCATGGCCCCACTCCCGGGGAGAAGCATGGTTAGGGGTGGGGGGGCATGACCATGGAAAGTTTGGGGACCACTACATTAGGTGGTGTACTGATACCCCCCTCTGCTGCACCAGAACTGCTCCATTGACTAATGCACAGTGAGGGGCAAAGCCATTGTCCTATCTCTTCTTCATCCCTCTGGGGTGATGCTCACCCATGGGGGAGCATTAAGGCAGCTGTCTTTGTGCTTCACTGAGCACCGGGATTGCAACCGTGATGGGTCATTGCACAAAATACGTGGTGGGGGAGCTACATTTAATTTAAATCAAAACTGCACCTGTGTTTGCTTTCCAAGGTCCCACAGCTCCTGGCTTTTTTAGAGCCATACAGCCCACAGAAATATGCACTTGGCTACTTTGTGAATCAAAAAGAGAGAACTCTCTTCTGTTTTCCCTGAAGGTACACATGCCTCCAAACAGAAAAGTTTTGTTTGACACACCGCTCCAATATATATACAGATACAAAAACTACTAAGGCGAGAGCTCTCACTGCAGGATTTGGGGCCTGATCCAAACACCAGAATAGTCACTGGTAAGACTCCCATTGAATTCAGAGAGCTTTGGAAAAGGATCTTACACAGTAAGAACAAAGGAGACTGTGATTACAATGAATCATAGTTAGATGCTGATTCTGCTGCGCACTTAAGCACGTGCATAAAGTTGAATCAGGGCCATAAAGAGAAACATAAATAATTGTGTGGAATAGCCAGCATACTGCTGTAAATAATTAATCTCTTCTGCCAAAAAATAATTGCACAAATGTTGTAGCTTTTCTGACATCAAGAAATCTTGATGGGCTTAAACAACTACTTCTACAACACTTATCAAAAATAAATCAGAGCCTTGTAAACTTATTGCTATATGGCCACATCTGATAAAGTAAGTACAAATGCTTTTCTAGGTGTAAGAAGAGATTGCCTGTTCCTTCCAATAACAGAAAAGCCTAGGATCCACTAGAAAAAATGTTGCTGGTATAGCTATACCAGCTTGTACCGGTTCCCCAAATGAAATAAGCTATACCAGCAAAAGGACCTTTTAGTCAGTATAACTGTCTCCACTAGGGCTTTTGAACATCATAAGAAATCACACCCTTAGCCCACGTTACCAGCAAAATTATAACTACCAGTTGTATGTGTCGTATTGCCATGAGTGTTAAGGCTGTTCAAATTACTTTGGCTACGCTCCATGTTTTGTTTTTTGTTTTAAAGCAGAACTTTACCTTTGAATTCACAAAGTAGTACATGTACTTTTGCATAAAATTTCCAGTATAAAATTCTGTTAAGTGTTCTGTTAAGTTCAAAGGGACTACTTGTGTGCTTTCAGTTAAGCACATGCTTAAGTGCTTTGCTGGATTGGGTTCAGAGTGCTCAGCACCATGGAGAAACAAACCCATGCACATAAACTCAAAGCATGATCTCTGCATCCTTATTATACAAATGCAATTGTTGCTCCTTTGCCAATTATAGGACGAAGCCAAACCCTAAACCAAAAACCACTTTGCTTTTGCACATCTCACACTAACATCAAAATCATCATACTTATACTTATATCTTAATACAGATGCCATCCTGATGCCAATTCACATTTCCTTCTTCCTCATCGCTACAAGTCTTTGAAGGAATAATTTCAGAATGTGGAATAGCTTACATGTCTGGCAGCATGCATCGTATACTGATAGCTAGATATTAGAAGAAAATGATAGGCTTTGAACACGATTGGCAGTGGGTCTAGGTGGTAGCCAAATTAGATACATTGCAGCTGGCTTAAACTAGGAATTGACCTCCCCTTATGCAATCAGGTAACTGGCAACCCTTTTTAGATACTGTGTGACAAAGCAGTGCTACTTATGAAGCTCACTATAATTATACAGCTGAGTGTGTGGATGTCAGGGCCGACTCCAGGCACCAGCGCAGCAAGTGCATGCCTGGGGCAGCAGGTCGCGGGGGGGCGACCGGTAGCTGAGAAGGCGGCAGTCAGGCAGCCTTTGGCGGCGTTTCTGTGGGAGGTTCGCCGGTCCCGTGGATTCGGCGGCGGGACCGGCGGATCACCCGCAGGAACGCCGCCCAATCCGCAGGACCGGCGGACCTCCTGCAGAAACGCCGACGATGCCTGCCTGACTGCCGTGGTTGGGGTGGCACAAAACATAGAGCCGCCCCTGGTGGATGTGAAGGAGGAACCAGGGAACTGGAACTGGAGAAAGGACTTTAGAGTAGCTCATTGCTCAGCTCTCTTCAGCCCTTCATGTACATTCTTTATATATTTCATGGAGGAATCCCACTGACAGCTGATCACCACAAGGGTTACCGCATTGGCTAGATGATTATAGGGCAGTGGCAGAGGGGTTCATTTTCTTATGAATCATGCGGTATCCACCACTGCTGGAGGCAGGACTGGACACACAAAATCTGAGAAGGACTCTAGTGTCAGATTGGAGATCACTGTAGGATCAGATCCATAGGCTGAAGCGTTATGGAAAACACTACATTCCAATATTTGACAAAGCTCTTTCATGCTATAATGACAACTCATGTGTAAAATGTGCTGTTTTGTTTATTTGACCTCTTCTGCATGAAACTCAAAGAGCTGTATTTCCCAATTATGTTCTGGAATGTTATCCAGATGGATATCCTGGTTGGATTTTTCCATTGGATTATGGCCCCTCTGTGCTATTTCGGGTGCACAAAAGGGGCCATGATCCAGCTGCAAATGCCCAGCAACAAATTCTAATGGTGTAGTTAAACTCCCTGTTGGTGCATCTGTGCCATAGCTAGGTCCTATGCTTCTGCCTTCTCCTCTGCAGCTTAGGGGCATGTCAGGGCAGAAGGGGGCATGTTAGGTGAAGAAAGAAAGGAACATGATTGAACTCTGTTGCGGTATATCCAGGAGCAGTGCTAAATTGTATCAATCCTGGGAGAGGCCCCAGAACTATCGTAGGTACTTAAGTGGCCCCCATCACTATTTGAGCACCTCCCAATCTTCAATCTCACCCTGTGAGATAGGTGAGTGATAATATTCCTGTTTTACAGCTGGGGAATTGAGGCACAGAGAGACTAAGACCTTGTCTACACTACGCATGAAAGTCTATCTAAGCTACGCAATTTGAGTTATGTTCATAGCTTAGATCTACTTACCGCGGGGTCCACACTATGCGATGTCAACGGGAGACGCTCTCCCGTCCACTCTCCTTACTCTTCTCCATCCTGTGGAGTATAGAAGTCGACGGTGGAGTGATCAGCGGTCGATTTAGCGGTGTCTTCACTAGACCTGCTAAATCGACCACTGATGCATCGATCACCGCAGCGTCGATCCTCCAGTAAGTGTAGACAAGCCCTATATGACTTGGCCAAAGTTACACTTGAAGTCTGTGGCAGAGCAGGGAAGGGAACCCAGGTCACCCTAGTTCTAAGGGATGGCCATAACCAGTAGACCATCCTTCCTCTCCCTGGCTCCTAGTTATTGCCCTACCTCTCCAATCCCATGCTGTACCAAGAAAACTCTATAAAGTTAACAGATCAAATCAGAAATGCTTCTACCTCTGTCTAAATTATTACTTGCAGTATTTATCTGGGTCCCTAAAAGATGAAGTGTTGGGGAAAGAGATGAAAAAGGGTCTAGAAAATATATTGCAAGGCATCTATGGGTAAATCATATTTGATGATCTCAGATGTCTTCTGAAATTGAGAATGACTTGGCAACAGCCTGTAATAGTAGAGGATCAATGTAATTCAGGTGTAATGCACTTCATTTGCTTTCCCTAGGCATTAGCAATAAAAAAATCAGATGTTTTATTAATTTTTCAGGTGGGGTGAGCCAAATCTTAGATTTTAATGTGCTCAGTAGAAATCCCCGATTAAATTAATCAAAGTGCTGTTGTCCTGCAGGAAGTGGGAATGAAGCATGCTCATTTTGGACCACAGCATAACCCTACAATGTGGCCTGAGTAAAGGGCCACACACAGCTGCATCACCCCGGGAGAAGGCCAGAAAATAAATTCATTCAGATTCGCTATGCCTCCCCTGCTCCCCGTCTGCTCTGGTGAAAGAGTAAGTTACTTCATCTCTTTTCATGGAGCAGCTTACTGTCCCCTGCTCCCAGCCAGCTGCTCTTGCCACCGAGTAAGGGAAGTGGGATGAAGTTAGGGCTCCTTGCGCTCCCCATCTCTCTTCCACTGCTCCCCACCCACTTGCTCTTGGGGCACATACCCGAGCTAGCTTTCATCGTGTTAGAGCGAAGTTAACTAGAGTGACAATAGCAGTGAAGCCACGGCAGCATGGACGGCAGCTGCTTGAGTGTCCTGAATGGGTGGGGCTAGACCTAGGGTGACCAGATAGCAAGTGTGAAAAATTGGGACGGGGGAGGGGGAAGGGTGTAATAGATGCCTATATGAGACAAATAAGCCCCAAATATCTGGACTGTCCCTATAAAAATCGGGACATCTGGTCACTCTAGCTTGACCGTGCAGTGAACTGTGCTCCTGCAGCTTTAGCTATTGTTTTCTAAGCTAGCTTGGATACGTCTATGTATGCTGCAGTCACAACTCCTGCATGCAGTGTAGACATATCCATAGTGAGGATTTTGGGTGAGCAGCCTCGATCTCCCCACTTCAGCCAAAATCAGAATGTGGGCAGGTTGAGCTACGGAGTAACAGGAGGGGATGGAGCGGTTTATTCTCTCTCTTCCACTGAATAAGGGCTGTGACAGTCTAGCTCTCTGAAGACATTTGTGGTGGAGTTTCACCCAGCAAATATAATCCATGTAGCTGGAGTATAAAGGACCCTGTTAAAATACCACAACATTACCAGTGCTAGAAAGCTGGGACAGCATTCACTGAAACCTCTGAAAGACCAGCATCTTCCTAACCTAAGTGTAATCTGTTCCTAGAAAATATGGAAGGGAGCCCAGTGTAAAAACAGAGCAAAGCAATCGCATCCTTAGGAACTTTTGGGAGGTGTACAGATGGGGAAACTCTTTAGCAAAGGTGAGAGGTCACTTAACATCCTGGGATAATTGGATGCAAGGGGGATAATAAGTTTTCAGACTTATTTGACAACAGGAAGCCTAAGCGGTTTACTGAGCTGCAAGCAAGAGTGTGGGGCTTCCGTTGAGGGGAAGGCAGCTTTTTGCAGTGGCTATCACTGGGAGAAAGAATATACACATTTGGAAAAGAGTTCACATGCCCTCTTGGAAAACTGTTAAAAAGCACAGTGCACCTCAAGAATTTAATGTGTCCTTCTATACCATATGACTGAGCTCCCTACCCCTCCCCTCTCCCTCCATAGTTACAGTACATATGGGGACAGGGTTTGTGGTTTGAATGTAGATTGGACTAAAACTTAGGTGAGTGAAGAGAAGAGAAGAACATGACAACCCAACATTGATGCAATTAAGAAATATTCTCTGAACTCCACCGGCCTGCAGTGCATAAGCAGAGGTTTAGTTTACATGGAACACATTTGTGCTGGATATACTTAGACAAGATGAGGAATTTTAGAGTCACATATTGGGACTACTGAAAAAAGAAGAATACAGGACAGAGCCTTTACTCCTATTTGCATGGGCACCAATACCTCCAGGTGGCTCACTGGTAGTTGGGATTGAACCTGTGACTTCTGGATCTTAATGCATGGGTAGCTCCTACCTGACCTAAAACACCCAACTCTCTTAGCCAAGGCTGTAGCAGGCTCATCAATCTCTAGGTGGCCAAGCCACCACCAAAAGGGGACAGAGTGCCATGCCAAGTGGGCATGGGTTACATACAACACTTGAAATCAAAGATCTTGGGTCAAATTCTACTTTCATTCACACGCAAACCAGGTTACTTTAGATTTTCCTGCTTATAATTGAAATTATAACATGGCCTATTGTCTGAGCTGGTCAGATTTCTATTAGACTACTGTTAGTGCTGGTGAGATTTCTGAGGGTGCCCAAAAGGGAATGTGTCAGGCATTAATGCTTATGATCACCATGACTGAAAATAACTTGAAACAATGTAAGAAACAACGTGATGTATTCTGCTCTCAATTACATTGGTGTAGACTCAGCATAACTCTAATGACTTTGGTGGTGTTACTCCTGATTTACCCTAGTGCAACTGGGAACAGAATGTGACTCATTGTAGAACATAACTGGTATCTTGGACCTGAGAAGATGCAATGAGTGAAATGTGTGGAAGTTACTGGGCAATGTGGTCATGAAACCATAGGGTCCTCTTTCCTGTTCTACGCATTGGCCCGAACTAAGATCTCCGATCCCAACACTTCTTCCCTTTTCCTCAAACTTTGAGAAATTTTGGATCTGAACCTTGGAGCCACCACTAGTGTAAACTCAAATGGTTTTCAGTTACATAGCAGGAGGAAAGAACTTAATTCATGAGAAAATTGACTCATTTCTGTTATATTTATGAATACACTCCAGTAAAGGAGAGAAGAAAGCAGAGTACTGTAATCTTGGACTCCAATTCAGACAACACCTGGATTTATGACATTTGTTAACAAGCTGTGTTGCTCTCGAATTGGGCTTGTCAGGCATAAGCAGATTCATCAGGCACCTGATTTAGACCTCTTACGCTACCCCTTGATCCAGTGGATTGACAGTTGCCTATTAAATGAGAGCTCCACGACCAAAACATCTGTACCTGATTTTCAAAATAGATTCCTCACCTATTAAAAAAAGCATATAGATGTGCTGTATGAGAAGTCTTAGAAACAGAAGAGAACCTCTAGCTCAAGGTTTTTTGTCACCCCCCCCCCCTTTCTAGCAATTAACCCAGGAACTGGTCCTCAGATTGAGAATAGGTTTTAGAATGGTTTTCAAGGTTTGGGCTAGAGCAGTGGTTCTCAGCCGGGGGCACTCGTACCCCTGGGGGTACGCAGAGGTCTTCCAAGGGGTACATCAACTCATCTAGACATTTGCCTACTTTTACAACAGGCTTCATAAAAAGCACTAGCGAAGTCAGTACAAACTAAAATTTCATACAGACGATGACTTGTTTATACTAGACAGTGAAATGTAAGTACAATATTTATATTCCAATTGATTTATTTTATGATTATATGGCAAAAATGAGAAAGTCAGCAATTTTTCAATAATAATGTGCTGTGACACTTGTGTATTTTTATGTCTGATTTTGTAAGCAAGTAGTTTTTAAGTGAAGTGAAACTTGGGGATACACGAAACTCCTTCTGACAGGGGTACAGTAGTCTGGAAAGATTGAGAGCCACTGGGCTAGAGAATAAATTGGGATTAGATTGAAGGTTTGGATTAGGTGTGCCAAAATCTCTCAAACTATTTTTATGAAATTTCACCTCCAAAGCAGTGGCTTATCCTGATATCTTGCATACTCTTCCCCATGCAGAAAAAAACACATAAAAGATGGATGTAAAAGTTAGGCCCTTTCCCATTTTGAATGTGATTTTGGAGCAAAATGATATCATTTAGGATCCTGGGATTTGAATCTGAACACTCCTGGAGTTAGAAGCAGTCTGGATTAGAGGTTGTGGTTTTGAGCCATTTTTGCTTTTTTCATTTTACTGTTTACTTTAGCTTTATCAGTCTCTTTACATATTCACATAGCAGTGTATCATTGGACAGGGAGTAATCCAACAATAACACAGCCATCTATACCCTTCAGTATAGCAGAAGACTGATCCCGAGTTGAACTAGGCAAATAACTTTTTTTTTATTTGCTGGCCGTTCCAAAAAAAAATTGTGGGGGGAGGGGAGTTGTGTCAACACAAAACAAATTATTAAAATGTTGTGGTGAACCAGAAAGTTGAAAAAAATCATGTTGGGTTGAACAAGTGTTTCATTTCACCCGAAATAAAACATTTAGGTTTGCTGGAGTTATTTTTACCTTTTTGAACTTGGTTTTATGAAATTGAAGTAAATATCAAAATAACACATTCTGAATCAAAATGTGTCCTTTAAAACATGTTGAAACTAAATATTTTGGGTTTTGCTGATTTTTTTTGTGTTTTATTGAAACAGTTCAGTGAATTTGACACAAATTTGCATTTTTCTCTTAAAAAAGCTTAGTCAAATTTTTTTGCCATGCTTTAGTCCTGTGGTTCTTACGCATACAAACTTCCACTGAAGTCAATGGGAGTGTTACTTCAGTAATAGACTCATACATAGCAGGATAACGTCAGCAGCATTGTTATAAACTGTAACATGTTCTGTCCTGATGAGAAATCTGCCATTATCCTGCAGTGCATGGACCAAGCCCTAAGGGGTTCTTTATTTAGGGTGATGTTTTCACAAGTGTGGAAAAGAACTAGGCACCCACCTCCTATTGAAAATCTTTTCTCTCCTAAAACTTCCACTATAATCAACTGGGAAGAATGAAATGAGTAAGGACTCCAGAATTTGGCCCTATATGTTAGAATTTTTTTACAACAAAATTTAAAGTTCTTAAAAAGTTGTTAGTTGTTCATTGTACTGCAGAATGGCAAAAGTACTGTCATGAAGCAACAAAAAGGCAAACCCGCATCACCAATCTAGGGAGGAACCAAAAATAAAAATCCATGATCAGCACAAAATTTCCCTCAGACCCCCCTCCCTGCACACCACCCAGAAATGGGTCGGCTACTCTTTAACAAAAAATATGACTAATATCCCTTTGAAGCTTGAAATTTCCTTATGTAGTTCCTTGTCCTTTTCTCTCTTGAAAACATTAGTCCTCCTTGCTTCAGTTACTCTTCTGGGTAACATATTCCATATGTTGAATACCCTTTGCATGAAATAGTTTAGACTAAACCCTCTTTTTATCCCCATGTCCTAATTTTAAGGTCTTACCGCTGTGAAGGACTAATCTGGATCAGTTTGATCAGACTCTCCCATTTTATAAATGGCATTTAACTTACCACACATTCTCCTCTTTTCCATGACAAATCCCAACTGAGTCTTTCTTTACAAGAGCTGCTATTATAAACTCCTTTAAGTTCTACAGCTAATTGAACAGTGCTCTCTGACTTAGCTCATTATGATACTATTTGCTTTCATTCAAGTGCGTTTTTAGAGTAATGCAACACAGAAGCCTATTGTTGTTGTTCCCCACCCCCCCCTCAACTGCTTCACTTTGGGGTAAATGCCAAAGGGGGGTGGGTGTCACTTAATAGTGGCTTCCAATGCATTTTTTCTCTCCGTTGTATACAACATGACTTTTCTCTGGGGCAGTTATTCCTTTTGATTCTAAAATTGCATTGAACATCTGTAAATCAACAGCATAATTGTTATTGCTCCTTGTTGTGCTCACATGTGAGGTACAAGTTATTCACTAGAAAACTGCCCAGGCTGTTAAGAGAAATACAGCTGTCTAATGCTTTATTCTCACCATGGATCCCTGCTGTTCTCTGGGCCACACACTTCTCTCAGTTATACTGGTGCAAACAGTGAGGAAACTCCAGTGGGATCAATGGAATTAAACTGGCATAAACCCAGCGTGAGTGAGAGAAGCATTAAACCCTCTGCATGCACCTCCCATTCAGTGCTGAACTACCAGTGCAGTATTTACAGCCAGAATTCTTTTCTGTTATCTAGCTGGTTTAATTGTGGCTTAATTTTCCCAATGTCTAGTTTGCACTGGTAAATCTACAGGTGAAAGATAAACCATTACAATCAGTTTTAAACTGATATAAGAGTCCTTGTGGAAAAGTTGCATTGGTTTATCTAACTATCTAAGGTATGTGTCTGGTCCCGATCACTGTAGTATCTAAGCGCTGCACAACCTGTAACGTATTTACCCTTGCAACACCCCTGTGAGGTAGGGAAGTGCTATTATCCCCTTTGAACAGATGAGGAGCTGAGGCACAGAAGTACTAAGTGACTTGCCCAAGGCCCCATGGACGTCTGTGGCAGAGCAAGGATTGAAATAAATAGATTTAAATTAAATTTGTGGGATTTCTGAATATAGACAGGCCCCAAGCATCACAGCTAAATTCAGAATATCTGTACTCAATCTATAGAGCAAAAACATTGAAAAGATGGGCCATGTGTAGGCCAGGTGTTCGGGGACCAGAGATGGGGCAGGATCCTTCTGTCTTATGCTCCATTGCCACTACTGTAGCCTCAGGGATTTAGTACTCCACAGTTTCACCATCCTTCCATAGGAGGGTTTAGATCCAGATAAGCACTGTTTGCAAGCCTCAAACTAGCCTTCATATTTCCCACCAACCATCCCACACACTGCTGCAGGAGAAGCCCCTATCTGCCAAGCACCACAGTGTAAATAGCTTCTTAAGGTTGGAATAGCAGCCACAGAATGGCCCCACTGCGTGGACAGGTGAGAGCGATTCCTTTCACCTCTGCCCCAAAGGAACTCCCAAGTAACACAAACACTACAGCTGGAGATGTGCCTGGAGGACATGGATCTTTAATTGAAGCAATTTACAGGGAGGGAAGGACAGCTGTACTCAGTCTACCTACTGAAGTGGTTTATATATACTTACTGTTCTGAATTTTTGTCTGCCACCAAAATGTTATGATGATAATGCAGGGAATGTATTGGTACTGGGGCAGTGTGGTCAAGGGCATATAGAAGGAGCTAGACTGGTAGCAGGAGGAGTATGTGTGCTCTATCTTTGGTTGTCCCTATCAGGGTGGAGCAGACATCTTGCTATCCCCAGGAACTTGCCCTCAAATACTCTGTGGTGTCTGGGAATAGTGTACACCTTAGATTCCTGAGACTGGGCTGAAGATCTGGGCTCATATAGAAAAGGGATCAAGCGGCAAACGCTAAAGTCAAAGTATTGGGATTCAGGGGTTTGGTTTAGCCACTTCACTGCAGTTCAAACTCTGTAATAACTAGTGTATAAAACTATAGTGAATCTTGTACAGATGGCTTCTGCCTCAATCTTACTCCAGTCGACTCTACTTGTTTATCTAATTCAAAGGCCTGGGTTTGAGGGGAACAACAGGGCTGACAGCTTTGCTCCTTAGGCACAATGAAACTTATCTCCTCGAAAGGGAAAGCTTTTCTATGTAGGGGCTGGTCTAAGACAAGTGCAAGGCACACATCTTTGACCTGCCCTCTCTAATATAAGCACATAGCAATGTGTACAATAAAAACAAAACAAGCAAAAACAACCACCCACTAAAACAAAACATTCCATCGTACGCACCATTCTCCCTCTGGGGAGAGGAAGAACAAACTCTGCGTGACAAATGTAGTCATACCACTTATCATACAAGTGGAAGGCACTCAGATACTATGGGGATGAAGGTTGTATAGGAATCCATATGTTAGAATACAATTGTATATAGAGAGGAAAGAACTACTAAGCAGTCATCAACTTACGGCTCCTGGTTAAAGTGAACTCTTGGGCTTGCAAAAAACAGAAGAAACTAAGGTTGCCAACTTTCTAATTGCACAAACCTGAACATCCTTGCCCTGCCCCCGCCCTGAGGCTCTGCCCCTTCTCTGAGGTCCCACCCCCACTCACTCCATCCCCCCTCCCTCCTTCTCTCACTGTCCCCCACTCTCACCAGGCTGGGGCAAGGAGTTGGGGTGCAGGAGGGGGTACAGGCTCCAGCTGGGGGTGCAGGCTCTGGTGTGGGGCTGGGGATGAGGGGTTTGGAGTGCGGGAAAGGGCTCAGGCCTGGGGCAGGGGTTGGGATGCAGAACGGGGTGCAGGCTCTGGGAGGGAGTTAGGGTGCTGGAGGGGGTTCTGACCTGGGGCAGGAGGTTGGGGTGCGGGAGGGGGTTCAGGGTGTGGTCTCTGGGAGGGTGGCACTTACTTCAGACAGCTCCTGGAAGCGACCGGCATGTCTG
This sequence comes from Chelydra serpentina, assembly GCA_037349315.1. Lineage (NCBI taxonomy): Eukaryota > Metazoa > Chordata > Testudines > Chelydridae > Chelydra > Chelydra serpentina. Next base: position 126,685,154 of record JBAIAC010000008.1, read on the forward strand.
GCTCCTAGGCAGAGGAGCCGGGGGCTCCGCGTGCTGCCCACAGGCATCGCCCCGGCAGCTCCCATTGGCCAATGGGAGCTCCGGAGCTGGTGCTTAGGGTGCCAAAAACACGTGGAGCCCCCTGGCTGCCCTTGTGCCTAGGAGCCAGACATGCCGGCTGCTTCCAGGAGCCAAGCGGAACCAGGGCAGGCAGGGAGCCTGCCTTAGCCCCACTGAGCCACCAACCAGACTTTTAGCAGTCTGGTCAGTGGTGCTGACTGGAGCCGCCAGGATCCCTTTTCAACCCGGGTGTTCCAGTTGAAAACCAAATGCCTGGCAAACCTAGAAGAAACTTTAAATCACTGAACATGTGGTGTTATGAAGAGGAGAGGGGTTTTGAAATATTTAAATGACAAAGGGAGAAGGGGGACAGCCCCAAAGACCTGAGATATTGTCAACTCCAAGAGTTCAAAAATCTGGAGATGGGCCCCCAAAATCATGAGATCATAGAACTATAACCTATTAGGGTTGGAAGAGACCTCAGGAGGTCATCTAGTCCAATCCCCTGCTCAAAGCAGGACCAACACCAACTAAATCATCCCAGCCAAGGCTTTGTCAAACCGGGCCTTAAAAATCTCTGAGATTTTAAGAAACAAGAAAATGTGGGTGTTTTTTTATTTGCCTTCTGGTTTCTGAGCCTTTAGGCTGCACTTAACTCAAGATTTGACACAGACTTTTCTTTGCAGCCAGGCCACCTACAAAAAAAGAAAGTAAAAGCTGAGTCTCCTGTAATCACAAGATGCTAGGAGCTGCAGTTTTAAGAAAATCATCAAATATTAAGACACCAAAAAATTGCGAGAGTTGGCAACCCTAAAAAAAAGAAGTGGCAAATATTTTAAGACTGAAATAGTACAGTGAATCATGGTGGGAAGACTAAGAAATGAAGCAACCTGGAAGTTGGAGAATAAAAAAGAAAGGAAGGATCAGCCAATTTTGGTGATAGTCTAAAATATAAAAGTGAGGATTATGCTATGACTTCAGTGGGTCTGGGGTTTGATTTTCAGGACCAGACCCTTTCCTGGTATCAGTTGGTGCAGCTCTATTCACTGCAATGGAATTATTCTGGTTTGTACAATCTCAGGACCTGGCCCTTAATGTACAGGAAAGCTAGAGGAATAACCCCCCGACCCAAATTCTACATCCGAATAGGATATCAAGGTTTAAAAGGGATCAGGTACTCAGCTGGTGTAAATCAGCATAACTCCATATACTTCAGTGATCCTATCCCAATTTATACCAAATGAGACTCTGGCTCATTATGCTTATACACTTAGGCCTGGTCTACATTTGGGGGAGGGGAATCAATCTAAGTTACGCAACTTCAGCTACGTGAATAATGTAGCTGAAGTCAATGTACATAGATCTACTCACCGCGGTGTCTTCACTGCGGTAAGTCAACAGCTCACGCTCCCCCGTTGACTCTGCCTGCGCCGCTCGCTCCGGTGGAGTATCGGAATCGATGGGAGAGCGCTCGGCTGTCAACTTATCGCGTCTAGACTAGACGCGATAAATCAACCCCTGCTGGATCGATCGCTGCCCATCGATCCAGCAGGTAAGGTAGACAAGCCCTTAGACATTTCACAGCTGCTAGGTGTATATCTACTTGTATTTAACAAAAACAAACAAACAAAAATGCTCCAGTGCACTATAAATTGAAATATTTTAAGGACAGAGCACTATGTATTAGCATGTGTGAAGCATTCCTATTTTATGTCTTAGTGCCAGTTGCGCTTGATTTTAACCAGTGTTTGCCAGTCAAAGACTTGCATCGTCATTTCCTTATGAGAGCTTTTTAACAGTGAGAGTAATTAATCGTTGGGACAATTTACCAAGGGTCATGATGGATTCTTCATTACTGACAATTGTTAAATCAAGATTGGCTGTTTTTCTAGAAGATCTGCCCTAGGAATAATTTTGAGGAAGTTCTATGGCCTGCGTTACACAGGAGATCAGACTAGATAATCACAATGGTCCCTTCTAGCCTTGGAATCTATGGATCTATGAAAACTCCACCTCTCCCACTTCCAATTCTTGTTAAGGCTCTAGAATGCTGATAACATTTTCTTGGATCGGTATATAAAGTAGGATGCAAGTGGGCACTGCTGCATGCACAGCTCATTATTGTGTTTACTGGTACTGAATGGCTTATTACTTAGCTAGGCCCTACTAAAACATCCTTGTCCTATTGATACACCTTCCCACATGCTGACTTGTGTTCTTAGCCCATGTGTTAAATCTTGTCTTATAATCTGCACGGTGCTCTGGCACAATAGAGCAGTGATCTTGATTAAGGCCACTAGAGGCTAATGTGGTACAAATGATCATAACTGTATACCCAATAGAGCTAATCCTATACACATTCAAAAACTGGCTTTACAAAGCATTTGTGAACCAGTCCTATAATTGAAAGTTTATGTGGTCTTTGAAAATATTTGACAAATTTCACAAATGGATGAATTGGGAAGCCTCTTCTACTGGCATTTAATCTTCAGAATTCAAGGTTCAGAATCTGGCACACAGATGGATAGTGAGTCAAAGATAGTCATTCTATGCGGAAAACACACAATTGTGATTGAATACATGTATTCAATTTCAAAGCTGTGTGAATGCTAAGTGCCTCAAACATGGTTGGATCAAGCTGACACCTGACTAGTCAAAACATAACTCACAGGACTTTCTCTTGGTATTCTAGCAGAGAGGAAGAATGGTCCAGTGGTTAGGACACTAGCTTAAGAACTGGGAAAGCAAGGTTCAGTTCTATGCACAGACATTCATTGGGCAAGTCACTTAATTTATCTCTACAATGGGGATAATAGCACTTTGCTGCCTCACAGGGGTGTTGTGAGGAAAAATACATTAAAGATTGTGAAGTACTTAGAAACTGGGTAGGTGGGGCTCGTCAGCCTTGGAAGGCAGCCCACCTAGAAGAAGGAAAACTCTGATTTAAAACCTCCGCTGCCTTGTGGCAATACCCACTCATGGGAAAGGCTAAGGGAGTCAACCCTGAAACCAAATCCGGTGTCGGAGTCCCGATGGCGGTCTGACATTGTCCTCAACCTCATTCCGGCAACTCCTGCGACGCCACTGGTGCCAAGTTGTATCAACATTGTCTTTCCCTTGGATCCATCAGTTGCGTGGAGAGGGGGGTTCTGCTGCATGGGCAACAGCTGTTCCTCCATATCACGCTGCCCTGGCTTGCGCCCTGGAGAGGACACTCCAGCTTCGCTTCACAGCGTCGACACAACACGGGAAGCAACAGTTACTGCCACTCTCGTGTGGGGCTCCACAGCCATAACAGACGCTGCACAACCATCAACTAAACATTCCCCATGGGCGCATATCCATCGTCTCTCGAGACTAACGGATGCCAACAACAACAACTTAGAAACTACAGTAACAGGTGCCATTCAAGTACCTAAGACAGAGAGAACCAGTGCTAAGACCTAAGATTCTGTGCTTGCCTTTGCACATGTACAATAAATATTTTGTATCTGGTGATATGAACTGGTGAGCTTGAAGACCCATTTCATTGTGGTTGCCATCTTGTGTTCTAGAACACAAGCTCTTATGGCTGTGAAGAAAACCTTCAGCTTGTGATCCATATGTAAACCAATACTCAGGGCTGGCTCCAGGCACCAGCGCAGCAAGCGCGTGCCTGGGGCGGCAAGCCGCAGGGGGGCAGGTGGCCGGTAGCTGCGAGGGCGGCAGTCAGGCAGCCTTTGGTGGCGTTTCTGTGGGAGGTCTACCGGTCCCGCGGATTTGGCGGCAATTTGGCGGCGGGAACGCCGACCGCGCGGGACCGGCGGAGCGCCCGCAGAAACGCTGCCGACGGCTGCCTGACTGCCATGCTTGGGGCGGCACAAAACATAGAGCCGCCCCTGCCAATACTGTAATGGCAGTCTGAGCTGCACCAGCGAAAGCCACTTCCTTAGACATGCTGCACCAGTGTGAAAAATGTTTGGTAGCTCATTTCAAATCAGGGTAAGCCACACCTCTGCAAGTCACTGTTTTCATTGGTGCAGCATACGTATAGTAACTGCATGGATGCAGCTATATTGGTGTAACTATAGCAGGAGATAAAATCCCAGTGTAGACAAGCCCTTGGGCTACAGATAGCTTGAAACAATTACTCTGAGAGGTATTATGACCATTTAAACGCCACCATAAGTACTATTTTACTGCTAATATCGTGGACAACATAATAGCTTGTGGCACTGATTTAACTAAAGCAGGTTAGAACTGGATTTAACTAATTGGTGCAAACCCCTTGTTTGGACATGTTTATTTCTGCCCTTAGTATAAATCAATAAGGAATCAATTTAAGCTATATTGAAATATGTCCCTGTTAATCCTAAATAAGTCTCCACTGTGACAGGGCAAGGCCAGAGGGCTATAGGAAAGTGGTAAGGAACCAGTATGTTAGCCCCAGGCTAAACAAATCCCTGATACCTTATGGCAATTGCTCCAGGTTAATCAAGACACCTGGGGCCAATTAAGAACTTTCCAGAAGGCAGGGAGGTTGATTGAGACACCTGCAGCCAATCAGGGGCTGGCTGAAACTAGTCAAAAGCCTCCCAGTGAGTCAGTGAGGGGCGCATGTCAGGAGCTGTGGAAGGAGGTTGCGTGTGAGGAGCTGGGAGCAAGAGGCACTAGGAGCTGAGAGTAAGAGGGCGTACTGCTGGAACATCCTGTGGTGAGGATAAAGAAGGTGTTGGGAGGAGTCCATGGGGAAGTAGCCCAGGGAGTTGTAGCTGTCGTGCAGTTGTTCCAGGAGGCACTCTAAACAGCTGCAATCCACAGGGCCCTGGGCTGGAACCCGGAGTAGAGGGCGGGCCTGGGTTCCCCCCAAACCTCCCAACTCCTGATCAGACACAGGAGGAGTTAACCTGGACTGTAGATTCTACCAGAGGAGAAGATCTCTGAGGCAAGCAAAATCCGCCAATAAGCGCAGGACCCACCGAGGTAGAGGAGGAACTTTGTCACACCACATAAACACAGACTAGCCAAAGCGTAGCACCACTTGGGAATGTTAATATGTGGAGTTTTAGAAAACTACTGTCTGCCACAGAGTTTATTCTAAAAAAACAAGTAAACTGTTTTATAGGCCAGAGTGTAGAGGTTGCTTGAATGTACTGCAGTCAGTTTCCCTTTCCATAAACATCAAATTTGCTTCCCAAATTCCAAGAAAGAAATGGCAAAGGGTTGCTCTCCTGGCTTACTTACCTAGCTAAAGTTAAAATTTGCTAGCAGGGAAAAAAAAATCTTCCTGGAAAATGGACACCATGCAATGAGTTACCTAATAAGAAAGGAGTTAAGTTGCGATAGTGTTGATGGCCCCAAAACCACATTCTTCTCATTGTTCTCTGCCATCCATTGTCACAGGAAACCAGAGATACCTAGCATTAATGATGCTGCATGTCTTTTAGTCCCTTTCATGACTCTGAGGGTACACTGGGCCTGTTCCGTGAAGGCCAAACTCACAGGCCATATGACATGTACAGTATATGCAGAAAGATTTGAAACTCATGAGTTTCCATGTACTCTATGTTCATCTGTCTTTAGGTATTTTTAGGTCTCTGTGTAAGTATTTTACATGTTCTATGATATAGCACATTTAGGGCCTGATCCAACACCCAAGGAAGTCAATGGGAGCCTTTCCATTGGCTTTGGTGGCAGTTGAATCAGGCCCCAGGAGCTGTGAGAAACACCCAAGGGATGCTTAAGGAATACATTACTTAATGGGTCAAGATGAAAATACAGGATCTCTCTGGTATTGCATAATCCTCCATGTACTCAGTGATACTGTATGTCAGATATTGGAGACTAGAGTCTGTTATCCCCTAAATCCCATTACCCACAGCTATGCCAAACACTGGGGGCCATCATCTCTTTACATCATTTCTGTAAGCACCATGATCAAGAGATGTTAGTTCTGGAAATCAGAAAATGTTAAATGGGGAGGTCATTCACTGCTGCCCCTCCCTTCCGAGGCATGATGCTTCCAGACATGACAACATTCAAGACAGAAAGGAACACCAGTTCACAGATAGGTTAAATAGCCAGCATGAAGGCCTGTAGACACACTTTTATGCATGCAACATTCACCCGACCCTTGAGGCTCAACTCTGGTTGCTATTACTTTCAAATAGGTGGTTCCTACCTCAGTGCTACTTTGAAAGGTTCCTGTGTCAAAGAGAACATATCTGTAAACTATCCGCAATTTACATTACTGTTGTTTTCCTTCCATTTCATCCCATTTGTGCAGTCCTCCACTTTTTTCCCTGAGCTTCAACATCAACGCACTCTTTTTTTCAGGGTGTTCTAATTAGAACTACAGGTTCCTAGCCACACTGTGTCCATGAGTACATATTACCTCCATTGGAATCTGACTGGGGACACTGACTGTTTGCTGATGTTTGAGCTTTGCAACCATTCACAACAGGGCACAGCTAGGACCTCACAAAACAAAAACCCTATATCTATTCTGTTAGAAGAAGGAGAAGAGGTTATAAGTAGGGTAAGTTGAGAAATAGTACGTTTTTTGGATGGACTTTTAAAAAAAAAATCTTCATAACTTCCAAATTTCCATTTTTGATGGGAAAATGATCCTCTCCCCACATTTTTCTTTTTTGCCCCTCTTTGCCTCCTTCCCTTCCCCCTTGATTCTTTTTTCCATTTTGACATGAGAAAAGGAAGAAAAATGGAGAGAAGCTGGGAAGGAAAATAAAAACCAATTTTGGTTTGGTATTTTTTCCATTGAAAAACTGGACAAATTTGAAAAACAATTTTTTTTAAAAGGTGGGTGGGGGAGACTATTTTTCACTAAAATGTGTTTTGAAAAAAAATATTGTATGACCAGACCTATTATTAAGGGACAATGATAGTAGAAGAACTGAGGAGTGAGAGGCAGGTGGGGAAGGGCAAAGGAGGCACTGGAGCCAGAGGAGAAAATGGTAGGTTTTACACACACACACACACACACACACACACACACACACTCTCACACACACACACACACACACTCATCATCATCATCAAAGTGTCAAGTTGCCCTGTCAACAGCAGTTGGTGGCCTGACATCTTTATTCACTTTCTATTCCAGAATTGAAACCGGGACCTACTCCTTATTTCACATGTATGAACAGGTTATGATTGGCTGCTGTGTAAATGTGCACAGTTGGGAGCAAGACACAAGGCTTCACCCACCTTTCCTTGTAGACTCCCCCCACCCCCACAGTTATTGCACTGCCTAAAACTGCTGTTGGCATTGTCTCCCCCTCCCCTGAAAGGTTGAGGAGGAAGATGACTCCTGGCCTCCCACCCCACTGCGCTGGCTATTTCAGCTGGCTGTGAAAAGGAGCACACTCAGAAGGATGTAACAATTGCCACACTCCTACTGCACACCAGGGAGCCCTGAGGGGCACTGTGTGAGCAAAGAGGCTGCCTTTGGCAGTCAAAGGAAAGAGTGGACTGAAAAATGAGAAGAGGAGCAGCTGCCTCTGCCAATGTGAGAATTCTCACCGATAGCTTAAAGTGGAGAGACGCAGAGGTGAAAGTAAGCCAGTCCGCCCGGTACGGCATACCGGGACAGACCGGCTTCCCCAGGTGGCAATTTAAAGGGCTCGGGGCTCCCAGCCCCCTCCTCAAAACTCCGGAGTACCGGAAGTCCTTTACGTTACTTTCACCCCTGGAGAGAGGTGAGCATAACAAGGGCGATTGGCTTGCAACTCCCCAGGGTCTATGGATATGATAGCGATGATTGTATTCAAAATAAACATGATTTGTCACCACTCTTCAGTTAAACTAGCTGTGAGTATTCTGAGGTTGCCAAGGCATAACTGATACTCTCTCTCCATGGTCCTTCAGTGGCAGCTTCAGCTGGTGGTGCCTCTGGGCTCCTCAATGCAACCCCTCTTTTAAAGCTGGCCTCTGGGGCCAGGCTAATATCAAGCTCTTAAGCAGCATGTCCTGTCTTTCCTGTAGAACCATTTCCAGGAAGTGCAAGCCCGTGTAACTTCCTTTCATTTTGTAGGGTGGAGAGAAAATAGAAATTTCCATCCCATAGATAATTCTAATATTTCTCCATTTTTTTATCCCAAATTGCGATGAACAGTTGAAATATTAATTTTTGTCACAGAACAAAAAATTCTGAAATGTTGTGGATAGGAAATATCAAAATGCTTCATTTCAGTGTCTTGAGCCAAATTGAAATGCCTCTTTTTGAATCAAACATTAAAAGGCATTTCCCTCCCTCCATCTCCCACAATGTGTTAGTCACATGACTCCCATGATGCATCATGCAGGTGAGTCGAGGGGGGGGATCATATCTTGCATTATTGGAGATGTAGTCTGACCACACAGCCTGTCCTATAGGGAACAGTGAGGGCCCAAAAACAGGAACAGGAAGCACAACCCCCCCAAAGACAACACAGCATCATGGAGTTTAATGTTAAACTGATATGAAACAGTGTTTCAATTTGGTTCAACAAACCAAAATTAAATATTTTCATCAGTGCATTGAAAATTTTTGATAAAATGGAGATTTTCCATTGAAAAACCATTGTAGTGAAAAATTCTTTACCAGCTCTACTTATTTTTGAAGATGTGAAGATTGTGTGGACACCCACTTTGGAAGCAAATTCTCAGCTGGTATAAACAGGGCCGGCGCACCCACTAGGCGACCCTAGGCTGTCGCCAAGGCACTGGGAGCCTAGGGGCGGCTGGCCGCTGCTGTCTCCCGCCCTCCCGGCTCCGCGTCTGAGCTGGGAGCTGGGCGGGCGGCTGGCCGCGTCTGCCTGCCGCCCTCCCACTCCGTGTCTGAGCCGGGAGCCGGGGGGACAGCAGGTAGCCGGGAGGGCAGCTGGCTGCGTCTGCCTGCTGCCCTCCCAGCTCCATAGCTGAGCCAGGAGCTGGGGGGGACAACTGGCCACGGCTGCCTGTCACCCTCCCGGCTCCGCGGCTGAGCCGGGAGCCGGGGGGACAACTGACTGCGGAGCCGGGGGGCAGTGGCTGGCCACGGCTGCCTCACACCCTCCCGGCTCCGCGGCTGAGCTGAGAGCTAGGGGGAGCGTGGGGGGGGGGATGACTGGTTGCCGTGGGGGGCGGTGTTGGCTGGGGGTGGTGGTGTTGGCTGGGGGGGGTCGGGCGCAGGGCTGGTGCAAGGAAATTTCGCCTAGGGCGCAAAACTTCCTTGCACCGGCCCTGGGTATAAAAGTGACTAAAATGACTTCATTGACTTCAGTAGGGCTACACTGATATACACCAGTTTAGGATCTGGTTCTTTGTGTTTTAATCCACTAATCTAATCAGCATCCATATTAACTGATCAAAATAGTGCACAGAGAGAGAAGAAAGCACCATCACTGCCTTGTAAAGCCTTAAATCTACAAGAGTCAAACCCAAAGAAAGTAAGAACAGAAGAAAGGTAGAATTAATTGAAGATAAAAGTATCAAAGCAATCCAGTGAATACAGACACAGCAAAAAGAGAAGCAACCTACCATAAATGCATTGTGCTAGTCACCCATACATAATAATTTAGACTTGAACAATAAAGGGCATTTAGCCAAATGGATGCTGTCAGAACAATCAGTAACATTTTCATTATAAACAAACTAAAGATTATTTTCTTGTCAAGAACACTAGGTTTCACTAACGTAATCATCAGAACCGCACCAAGTCTCCAACACTTCATTTTTCTTGAACTAAGGCAGCTAAGTAATTTAGCATCATTGCAACCCTTTTAAAAAATTATCAGCTATCAAGAAAAGCTTAGCCAGAAACAATACAGTGGTATCAATTTCTAATAGCAAATTCCGTTTTCCAAAACAATACATTTTCTTCTTATGCTGCCCATGCTATCTGGAATACCATTTTTCCATTCCCTTTGAAGCCACAGTACCATAGTGTTTCCAAATTTAACACATAACTTGGTCTTTGTATCATACCGATATAAAAGTTAAGAGTATGAGATGGAATGGATTTAGCTGCTTGATCTTCTGGAAATTTAGAAGGGATGTAAATTTAAGTGCAGTTTTCTGGAGCCTTTTATGATCTGCAATGATAAACACATTTTTGTTCTGAAAAGTGGACTATAGCAATGTAGACAAAATGTTACAGAGATCCTTTCCTTGCATATCCTCTCTTGGATCTAACACAGGCTGTACCTTTTAAAATTATTTCCCACTATCTCCAATTTACAGCACAGCATTGCACAGTCTGTGAAGATTACAACCTTAAGGGCCTCACGACTTTCTCTATGAGAAACCTTTAGTTTTCTCATCATTTTGGAGCTTTACAATCGACAGTCCGCCAGCAGAGTGTAAAATCCTTCAGTTTTATTATCTTTTTTGTGATGTATTGCCTTCAGTCGAATTGTGTTTTCTTCCACTTCACAAACCCAGCGACTGTGGACATCAATTTCTCCTCACGAGTCCTAATGAAGTGACTCCAGCTTCAGCTGAATGAAATTGTTGGTGTTGATGATGATATAGTAGAAGCAATTAAAAGATCAGCATTTGCCAACCATAACCACAGATGTCTCCTCTTCTAAATAGGGGAGAAACAGTGCTAATCTCACATACCACTGTGTGATAACACTTAGTAAATACCACCATCATGTTGGGTTTTTTTTAAAGGGGACAGCAGCATTTAGCTATGTCCCTAGAACGTACAGTGGCTGTTCCAACAGAAATACACAAAGCATAATCAGGAGAAACCATATTTTGACATTTACGTGGAACTCATATAGGTTTTAAAAGATGATAAATGTGAAGGGGAAAGGTAGTATTTTCTGGTGCCCTTCAGATTATTCATCATGTAGGTATCTGAGGCAAAAAATGCTTCTGACTTATCTTTTTTAAGAGTCTCTTAGGAGGTCCATCTTTACAGCTGTACTATCTACTATATGCATACAATAAGCAGAGCCCCAAAACAAATGCCTTTATGCAAAGAGCCACCTTTAAATCACAGTCCAGAAGTAGAGTTTGTATTTGGCTAGTCTGTCTTGCTCAGTTCCAGTAGAGTAAGTTCAGTAGGCTCTGAGCTGAAATGCAGCATAGCCATTAATCAACTCCCCTGTAAAATGAAGTTCCAGGAGTTTTTAAATATATAGTACAGATATGAGCTATGGGATTTTTCCTACAAACACTCCATCCCGGCAATACTTCATACCTCACCAAGTGCCTTAACGTCACCGGCCAGCATAGCATGTACAGCCTCATAACTTCCATCAACCTCACCTCCACTGTGGTGTTGTCCTTAGTTTCTCTAGTTATCCAGTTCAGGTCAAGAAACGTACAGAAGTCGCACCCCATCCCTCCCTAGGAGCATCAGTGGTCTAGTAGGAAATCTGCAGTAGGGGCAGAAAATACTACCATCCAAAGCTTTCAAAATTAAGAAAGCTAAAGCAAATACTTACCAGCAACTACACACCTCACAACAAAAACACCAACCAAGGAACCAAACCCTGCAACAAACCCCGGTGCCAACTCTGTCCACCTATCTATTCAAGTGACACCATCATAGGACCTAACCACATCAGCCACACCATCAGGGGCTCATTCACCTGCACATCTACTAATGTGATATATGCCATCATGTGCCAGCAATGCCCCTCTGCCATGTACATTGGCAAACCGGACAGTCTCTATGCAAAAGAATAAATGGACACAAATCTGACATCAGGAATTATATCATTCAAAAACCAGTAGGAGAACACTTCAGTCTCCCTGGTCACTCAATAATAGAACTAAAAGTGGCAATTCTTCAACAACAAAAAACTTCAAAAACAGACTCCAACATGAAACTGCAGAACTGGAATTAATTTGCAAACAGGACACAATCACATCAGGCCTGAATAAATACTGGGAGTGATTGGGTCATTACAAAACCTAAACCTAATTTCCCCCATGCTAATTTCCCCCTACTGTTACTCACACCTTCTTGTCAACTGTTTGAAATTGGCTGCTCTCATTACCACTTCAAAAGTTATTTTTCCTCCCTTGGGATCCTACTGTTAATTTAATTGTCTCATTAGACTGACCTTACAGCTGGTAAGGCAACTCCCTTTCATGTATTTATACCTGCTCCTCTATTTTCCACTCCGTGCATCTGATGAAATGGGTTCTAGCCCACGAAAGCTTATGCACAAATAAATGTGTTAGTCTCTAAGGTGCCACAAGGACTCTTCGTTGTTTTTGCTGGTACAGACTAACACGACTACCACTCTGAAACCTGATTTTACATTTGCTTTTCCAGTTACAGCCCAATCCTGCTGGGTGCTGAGTGGCCTCACCTGTGATTGAAATCAGTGGGCCTGATGCGGCAAAGTGCTGCACATGTTAAATATCCACTGAGTCCCTTGGGAGCTGAGGCAGCTTGCAGGACTGTGGGGCCTTTGTAATGTGGTGCTCAGGGAAGTAATTTACTTTTAAATATACTGAAATAATTTATTTTGTCCTATCTTGGACAAGCGTCTATTGTGATGATAAAAGCATGTGTTGGTCTCACTGATTCCTGACTTAAAAGGAGCGTCCTTGCAGGCTGCAGTGCCTTGATTTTTCATTTGACTTTTTTTTTTTTTGAATGAGAGCTTGTCTCAGTAATTCATAACCCACTTAAGATATTTGTTTAGCTTAACTAAATGGGAGCAATGTTTAATTTTTCATTTTTTAGTGGTGATGCAGCCCGCACTGCTGCACATCCAACTTTCAAGACTCTCAGCATTAGCCTTTAGACTCTGTTTTAAACCTATACATCAAGCTCTAAGCACAGTGTGTTTTTGTGTCTGTTGAATATTCACTCCATTTGTTCTTGTCAATATCCAGTATGTCTCTTTTGCATCATTCAAATAATAATTTGTTTATCTGATTTTGGACATGAGAGTAGATTTATGCAAGTCCCCGAGAAAAGGTCAATGTGCATCTTTGGTGACTGATGAATACATATGTGAGAAACTGGTACAAAAGCACATAACAAAGATAACTGTTAACGTGGCCTGGAGGAATGAGCGCAGTAGGTATATTTTAACCCTGTGCAGAAGGCCAGAATAAGGCTTCTGAAGTGCTATTGTGAGGCTTCAGAGGTACCTATACTTCCAGCTTGCTCTTCGCACAAAGGTATATTTGGCCTGGGTTTGGCAGTTGGGAAGTTGAGCTCTAATCCTGGTTCTGCTACTGACATGGGACCTGGTCCTGCTCCCTTTGAAATCAATGGCAACAATTCCATTGACTTCAGCAAGATTCATCCCTTGCTGTGTGGCCTTTGGGCAAATCATTTTAACTCTGTGCCCCATTGTCCCCACCTGTAAAATGTGGATATTAACATTTCCCTACCTCACTGGGCTGTGAAGATTAATTAGTGAATCTTTGTTCAGTGATGGGGACAAGAAAAATGCTATATGAGCTAAGTATTATTACCCCTTCCATAGTAGAGAACAACCTGAAGCACATGCCTGAACCAATACATGAAGAAGCGACAAAGAATTCTGTGGCACCTTATAGACTAACAGACGTATTGGAGCATAAGCTTTCGTGGGTGAATACCCACTTCTTCAGATGCATCTAACTTCTACAGATCCAGACTAACACGGCTACCCCTCTGATACTCAGTACATGAAGGAATTTAGTGTTATCTTTATTCTCATTAGTGCCCAAGCTTACTTCTTTACTTTCTGCAGAAATTCTAAAGACCAGCCCAGCCCAGCCAGCTCTCAGTATCCTTGGACCAAATTCTGCCAACGGTGTAGCATGGGCACAGGTTAGGGCAGAATTTATCCCTGTGTTTCTAACAGTCTCTTTGATCAAGAGAGCAATAAGTGTGGGCTGGGAGAAACTGGTGGTCGGTGTCAAGGTTGTCCAGCTCAACACAGGAAACAGAATAGGAAAGATGACAGACTTCACCAGGCCCTGGTGAGATATTACTGACCGTTTACTGAAGGGAAGCCCAGCCAGGATGCAACAAAGAAGATATATCAAACCCGTATATAATTGATTACTCCAGCCTCATAGTTATTTGATATTAATGTATCCACAGGTAGGCAGAACACTTTACATGGGTGAAGACAGTCCCTAGTATGTGGATCTTACAATCTAGGCTTTATGTAAATAAGGAGATTCTTAATTTGAAACCATTAGAGCAAATATGTGAGGCCCTTACACTCACACCGTAATTCCATCGACTCCATCTTTGTCCTTTTGAAGACAATGGGGTTACTCAGGTGATTGAGAAAGGGATTTTTTATATGACTATGGGTTTGCAGGATCAGGCCAGTAGGAAACACAACCTGAAATAATGTCTCAAAACATGCACCCACAAGTTACATGTAATAGCCTATCTCTAAATTCAATGGCTGTGCAAACAACCCAGTAGGTTAAGGATAGAAAATTGAATATTCATAATAGGCATTGCCATAAACCAGGCAGGTGGAATCAAAGCAAACATTCTGCAGTGTGTGAAAGGAAAGTATAGTAAATAAAGCCTGATGTTGCAGTGACAGACCGCAATTCTCTCAGAGCAATGAACAGATGGAGGCTGTGAGCGTGACTGTGAAATAAATACAGAGATAAATGACTAACTCTCCTAAAATGAATTAAACCTCAATAGGTTTAGGTGACTGGATGACGTACACTATTGGAAATGAAAATGAGAGCTAGGGGTTGCTTCTAGCCCCTGCCCTGGCTCATATGTGCCTCTCCGATGCCATATATGGACCATAATGGAGTAACCACCGCATAGGGGAGAACTCCCTTAGTGCAGGAGCAGCATAGGGCTGATATAAGTATCCATACACTGCCCCCTTGCAGGCCCATTGTCGTGGGCAGGGCTGGGATGGCTCGGATGGGGTATGCTCACAGTGCTCAATGCCAACGTGATTCTGGGCTCCAGTGCAGTTTGTAGGCAGCCATGAGAAGCTGTCACATGTTGGAGCTGCAGTTACTGCAGAGTGGCTCAAAGGTGATTTAGAACCATCATTGCCCCCCCCTCTCTCTGTGCTGTGCTTCCTGGAGAATCTGCCCCATAGACCTTCCCCTACAGCTTAAGAATTCAAATTCAGCCCAGTTTGATAGTTATGGAAAGAAGCTATCACCAAGGCGCTGTGTGGTGAGTTGGTGATCTGAGTGCATTTCCTAGAAGGACAATTACAAACATCATAGCCACACCTGTACTAATTGTGCCCCTCACAGGCAATCTCTAGAAAAAAAGATCATGGAGGAGCTTTGGAGAAGCAGTAGACACTAAATTCTGCCCTTAACGCCTAGAAGTTGTTCCTCGTATTCAGAGCTTGATGCATATTGATGGAGGACAGGATATGGGAAACTTAAACTTCTGTTCCCATGTTGGGCATAAACAAAATTCCAGGTTTGTCAGTCAAGCACTAAATAAATGTAGAAATCCCTAAATATGGCTGTCTTATTTAAATAATCATCCAGATTTTGAAAAGAACTAACAAAAAATATAATATCAGGTTTCAAATTTCCATAACTAATTGCATGTTCTATCACTTAATTATTATTCCATTAATGTTTTCTATTTGTTTAGCACCTTTTATTCATAGGAATCCCAAAGTACTTTGCAACAAGTATACAAAAAGCACCATGTAAATGCAGCCATCTTTGCAGTGGAGAACAGCAACCAACCTGTACACTGCCCAGAAAGAGGAGGGGGAAGGGAAATTCTGGCCAAGAAAATCTCACTCACCATTTTAAAAAGCACTATACAATCTTTAATGTCCACACAGAGTAGACAGGAACTCAATTACACTGTAACTGTAATAAGAAGCTGAGGCATCATTCAAGAATAATACCAAATAAAAATAGCCTAGAAGGAAGGGCGAAATTTGCATGAGCGTATACCAAATATTAAACAGTAACAATTATGTCTCAGGTAGCAACTTTAATGCTAAAGCGTTTCCTCATTACAGAGAACTATTTATCCTCTCATAAAAGTCTAGCACATAGCAGGTGTTGGAAATGGAAATGCAATTTCCCAGCTAGGCAAGCATCCAATATTTATGAGCCAAGCCTATGAAAACAACTGAAACTTAGCCCATTGCTGGTAGGGACAGAATAATTTAAAGGCAAATGAAATATCTTCACCACTGTCAGAAGAGCAGTTTGTAATAACTGATAATAATCCTAAAAATGCCTGAATTTATTGTACATGAATGGAGATATCATGCAGGATAGTAATGCAAAACCATGAACATCTTCATGGCTACAGTGCTATACAACTACTTAAACAGTTAACACAATCAAATGATACATGGAAGAGAAAAATACGAGCGCTTAGCTCAAACAGTTTGGAAAAACTGTGGGTACTACTGAATGCATACAACTGAATGTACTTTGCATGTACTCCACTGACAGGCAGAAGCACAGCTTGTTGAGAGGTAAGACAGCCTGCTAAACTTCAACAGTGCCCGTAAATGCTTTGTGTACTTCCTAGATATGGAGGTAGTGTTTGGATGTGGATTAAATTTAGATTAAGTTCAGATTTGACAGTGCTGCAACCTTTCTGCAAGAGTTCCACCATCCTGGGTTGAAATCTCTTATGAGAAGCACTTTTGTATCTGAGCCAGAACCAAAACGTTTAGGATGGAATTGGCCTCTTGAGCCTCCCCACCCCCTGCTGAAATTTGAAGAGGTTTGGATTCAGTCTTGTTTTTAGACCCAGACAGAGGGATCTGTGCCTGTCAACACTCCTAACTCAGCTGGCAACTCCAAATGTGTTTGAGGATTTCCAGTTTCCCACGAATTAGGCTCCTGTCTCCCTTTGGTAGACCACCTACATCAAAGGCCATGGAAAACAAGTTACTTTTCGTGGGTGTTTGCACAATTTTGATGGTGCTGGTGTTATGCACAGCACTGATCTAATGGCATCAGGGACATCACAGAGCATTCTGATGAAGAGAACTGAGCAAATAATTCATTAAAAGGAATGTAATCAATGAGTTTCATTTCTTTGTTCCTTCTAGGTTAGTGACCTCTGCACAGAGGGCTAGCAAAAGTCCTCAGCACTATTTAAGCACTCAAAATAACAGAGATTAAGGTGGACTTAAATGGTATCTAGGCCGAATGCTGATCCTCTGCACATGGCTGAATTTCAATCTTTGTGAATTGTCCATGAGCACATTGTGATTTTTCTCAAATGTATCTGTTATTCCAAGAGCACATCTACACTGCACACTCCTTATGGTCCCGTGTAGAGCACGTATACTGAATGCCCACCTAGCATGGGTAAAAACAGCAGTGTATGTAGATGACGAGACATGGCTTAGGCAAGTAAAGACACTTCTGAACTCTTAGGGTATGTGCCCTACGCGTCTCTCTTCAGGCTTAAGCCAAGAAACCCCTGCAAATAAAACTTTGGGGTGGAGCTCGTTCCTGGACACTTCATTGTTACTGCTTGGTTTTCAAAGTTCAAGCTGTCTTGGTTGATTTTAATTGAGCATATTGGCCATGGGAATATGTCTGTCCCCTGATTTGATGAAGTGTAACATTAAAAAAAACAACAGGGTTCCATTGCAAATACTCACTTTACAAATCCAAAGTTAGTTTTCAGTGCATATACTCCAATATTCCTTTTAAATTAACTAGGCTGCGAGGCATGCCAATAGATGTGCTTGCAAGAATATTAGTGGAAAGGAGCCATAAAGGGGCATTTAATACAACCAGAACAATTTATGTAAAACTGTATGCCATAGTTGTTCAGCTCTAATTAGGAAATAGATATTCTGCCATGTCAGACTGGACCTTCATGTCAAATCTATCTAAAAGAGAAGTTGTCTTTTCCAAATTGCTCTAGTGCAACATCAATGGTGTTTCTGTGACATCTGAAAAGTCTCCGAATACTGTGGAGGTATCAGAAATTGGAAAACAAACGCACACATGAGGTACAGAGCTTTAGAAAAAAGGAAAATAGTATAACGTTGGGAATCCCCACACAAGGGGTGAAATCTTGGCCCCATTGATATCAATGGGATTTTTGCCATTGACCTGAACTGAGTCAAGATTTCATCCATCTAGTTCAATCCTTAGTATATTAACTGAAAAAATATAAAAGGGGGAAGATAATCTGTAAATACCCAAAAGATAACAGAAGTCTGAACAAACGAATATAGAACAAGAAGAAGCCATTCTAGATAAACCAGATTGGGTTTTCTTGGGACAGAATTATACATTAAAGAACAAAGGGAGTATATTAAATATAAAGTCTCTGTATTTTAACAAAGTATTTGTCATAGTGTCTCATGAAATCTTCCTTGAAAAAGGAATTCAAATTGGTTTGGACATGAACATTATCATATGGATACGAAATTGGCTAATGGACCATAAACAAAGAGCAGTGATAAATTTCCAGACCAAAAAACTTCTTGAAAACTTGGTGAAATGAGAGTTCAGACTGAAAATATATGGCCCCTTAAAATAAAGTAAATAGATTGTAATTTAAAAAGTAAGGGTCTAATCCAGCTCCTGTTAAAGTCAATAGACAGACCCCAGAGTTTCTTTCAAGTATCATCAACCCTAACCCTGCCAAGTATCACCATCCACCTTTTTACCTGTAAGTTGGAGACCCTCACCTATTTTGTATATGAAATTTAAATCTTCCCTGTTAGGTAGACAGTCATACAACATGGCCTTTAGGCATCTGATGCTATAACCTACACACCTACCCTTCCAGCTAGTGCTACCTCCTTTTGGATGCCTAGACCTGCCCGCAAAGCTACACTCCATTTGCAATATATTCTACTTCCTTTGTTCATGTGACAGATGTTTTCAGTTCTTTTTTCATCTCCTTTCTTCCACCTCCTGACAGTGGGCCAAACTAGTCTACCCTCCCTTCCTCATTGCTGAGGGGATAGGAATCCCAAAGCCCCTACCTTTCTGACTGCTGTAAAGAGCCCACGTTTCTTGCCCCTTACTCCTCTGGAAGGCTAGTGTCATCCATGTAACCCACTGGTGTACGACAGGTTGTCGCTCTCTGCTGCTCCACAGACCTTATGAGTTGTTACAGCCCCAACCTACAGAGCCTGGGCTTTTTAGCTAAAGCTGTAGAATCTCATACTTCTAGGTCTGAAAGACCCTGCTCAGTCCCTGTTGTGTCAGCCAGGAGGGGAGTTATTGTGCAGGCACAGGGAGAGGGAAGGTAGGAACACATGATCCCACCTCCCGCTAGTAGATTCAGAACCACTTAGGGATTGGTGTTCTCCCCGCTACAGCAACAAGGAAGTCAGCCATTTTAGCACATATGGATCCCCCTCTTCCAGTGGCAAGACCCAGAGGGAGGCCAGGTTCCCCCAGGATGCCCTGTTGAGTTCCGGGGGGTTGCACGGGTGTTAAATGAGAACACTGTTTGATCCAAGGTCTGCAGCTTTTACATTCTTGGTCTATGCCATAGTGAAGAGTCTCAGGGCTGGTCTACACTAACCCCCCCCTGTCGAACTAAGATACGCAACTTCAGCTACGTGAATAACGTAGCTGAAGTCGAACTATCTTAGTTCGAATGAAAAAGCACTTACCCGGGGTCCACACGCGGCGCGCAGGCTCCCCCGTCGACGCCGCCTACTCCGTTCGTCGAGCTGGATTACCAGCGTCGACGGGGGAGCACTTCCTGGTTCGATTTATCGCGTCTAGACAAGACGCGATAAATCGAACCCAGAAGATCGATTGGACTCCTCCGACAGGACGCGTGAGTATAGACGTACCCTCATTCTCTACCAGAAACTATAACACATAGCGAGAAATGGAAACTGGAGAGCAAATCAATCACATGTGCGTAACAGAAATATTAAAGACAAACCAACCCAGAGCCATTATTTTAACTATAATTGGGCAAATAGATGTTACAAGAATTCTAAAGAGTGAAAAACCACCATTTTTCCAGAATTTCTCAACTCCCCCAAAACCCAATCATCACCACCCCTTCTGTCTGATTGACCTCCAACTGCTCTAAACAAATAAATACAATAAAAACTTCTCCATGAACATGGACCACACAAAATAAATTGTATGTGGAAAGGAGCTTTTTCCAGAAAATTTGTGGCCTTGTTTACATTGGAAAGTGTTATCAGTAATACCACTTTAGTTTTACCAATATATTCCCCCTCCCCCTTATTCTGATAAGAATACCTTTTTTCAATATAGCTTATACCACTCCCCAAATGACATAAGATAAACTGAAAAAGGCTCTCTTATACCAGAGTAAGAGTGTCTGCATGGGGATTAGACTGGTATAACTACATGGATTTAAATTCAGACATTAAGTTATACTAAAAAAAGAACTTTCCCATCTAGACAAGGCCTGTGTGTATGGGTTGGTGGGGAGGGGAGAGATGTCAAAATAAGACTTGAAAGAAATCTGTCACAATCTTAACTGTGGATTCATTATTCTGATTATGTGGCAACTAAACTGAACAACTTTACGCTGTGGATGAACTTCTCTAGAAGGAAATACTGGAGGGATTGGTGGTGTTTAAAACGTCATTAATAATCTGGAAAAGGAAGTAAACTGTACATTTAATTCAGTTCACATATGGTACTAGATTCATATGTTCCCATTCTAGCTGTATGGTAGGTAATGTTCCTGCTTCTGAGATCAGGCACCAGTTGCACGTGTGAGTTTTAAAATTCGACTTGCCCTATATGGCTGAATGCTATTGAAGAATACTGAGGTCCTATATTTAAAATAAATAAAGAGGATGACTTTCTGCAGGAGTGTACTTCTGACAGCTGATTTGTTTTGTGTGTAGGGTGAGGATTGTAATTTAACTTTTAAAGTGTGCTTTTTCAATTTTAGGAAATTTCATTTTGATTAATATTTAAGTACTCCAGGTGGGGCAAGAGGTTGGGGCATGGCATGCTCTCTTTCATCCCCATCCCAGAAGGTGCTTGGTTGCTTTCTTCTTTTTTTACCTCCCCATTGTTGGATGGTGTCCCAGGGTAGCTTGTCCCCATGAGTAGGCCAGACCTAGCTCCCCTGTGTGAGAGCAGATGAGCACAACTGAGCCAATGAAAGAGGGCAGGGCTACACCTGGGGCTATAAAGACCTGTCAGAGGGCAGGTAGAGAAGGAATAATTGGAGCAGGCTGTGCTTGGAGATGGGAACCACAGAGGAGTTGAGCTAACTCTGGTGATGGCTCCCTGGAACAAGCGAGAGGTAGCCCTGGGGCCTGTGTTCCAGAAAGGGAACAGAGCGGACTGAG
Source organism: Chelydra serpentina (assembly GCA_037349315.1). Lineage (NCBI taxonomy): Eukaryota > Metazoa > Chordata > Testudines > Chelydridae > Chelydra > Chelydra serpentina. The sequence goes on from JBAIAC010000008.1 coordinate 126,706,393, forward strand.
AGCAGATCTGGCTGAATGAAAACTGACTGCAACAAGGGAGCTTACTGGAACTGGGAAACTACAAGAAGCAGGATTACCAGAGGCCCCCTGGAGGGGAGGATGTGAAACCCTAGGACTAAGGGTACGTCTATACTTACCTGCTGCTTCGGCGGTGAGTAATCGATCTTCTGAGATTGATTTATCGCGTCTTGTCTAGACGCGATAAATCGATCCCAGAAGTGCGCGATGTCGACACCGGTACTCCTGCTCGCCGCGAGGAGTAAGCGCTGTCGACGGGGGAGCCTGTCCGCCGCGTGTGGACCCGCAGTAAGTGCTGTGAAGATCGAACTAAGATACTTCGACTTCAGCTACGTTATTAACGTAGCTGAAGTTGTGTATCTTAGTTCGACACGGGAGGTTAGTGTAGACCAGCCCTAAGGGTGAGCTGAGGAACTGTTTTTGTCTGATATACGCTTATGCTTGGACAAATAACCCTGTTTGAAGGAGATTGAGCATGGCAGTGAGTGCTTGTTAAACTGGGGAGAAGCCCTGCCATGTCACACCTGCTGGAGAATACAGGCACTTGGATTGGTGTCTGATACAAGGGGAGAGTGAGATGGATCTCCGGTACCAGTGAAGAGGGGGAAACAAACGCAGGGTGCCACAGAGTGACATTTGGCCACGTGGGGGCATTCACGTGGTAGCCACCATTCAGATGGCAATACTAAAGTAGGAACACATTTGGTATAAATGAACCAAATAGTCGGAAACATGGGCAGGAGATTCATCCTGTTAAAAAACAACCAGAGGGTGCTGTTCCCTATGTTCCGTCATGATGGATAACTAAGGGGTTATCTCCTGTTCTTTTTGTTGTCCAATAAACCTTTGAAATTTATTCTTTGCAAAGTAAACCCAGACAAAGTTCCTCCTCTCTGCTGGGGTGTAGACACCATGCGGTCTCTCTCATCTTTTGGTCTGTTTGCTCTTTCAATTGTCTTAATCACTTTGTTAAACTTAGATGTAAATGGACTTTCACTGTCTTTGGCCTCACCTTGCTCAATTTGCATTAGAGACACAGGCTAAACAACATTGCCCTGGCTTGGATAGACTTGTGGATCCATTGCCTCCAAAACCTATTTTAAGAACATATTTCCAGCACACACAAATAACTCTTTATACACAACGTATACATACACTACACAATGATATTCATAACAAGAGTGTCACCAGTTTTTAATACACCTTACAATAAACTGTTTTGCTAGATATTCTGACAACAGTGTTTTCAGTTTTCAGTGTAGTAGCCGTGTTAGTCTGTGTCAGCAAAAAGAAAATAAGAAATACCTGTGGCACCTTAGAGCCTAACAAATTTATTTCAGCATAAGCTTTCGTGGGTTCTAACCCACGAAAGCTTATGCTGAAATAAATATTAGTCTCTAAGGTGCCACAAGTATTTCTTATTTTTTTTAGTGTTTTCAGTGTGTCCTTTGCCAGCTGGCGTCAAGGGGCAGTTAGATAAACACTTTAGTAATAAATAATAATAATAAAAACGCTGAGACTAATGTTCCCTCTAATTGTTGACAGACCGTGTGCGCACAAGATTTATTCTGTGCAAATTGTTGTGCTTCTGTCCAATTTTTGTGCGCGTGGTGTTTCGCTGTGTGCGCAGGGTTTAGGATCTGTGTGTGCGCGCACACGCGCACGGCTTAGAGGGAACAGTGGCTGGGACACAGTTACTGGGTTGTAACTGGGATCCCTAACAGTCATAAATGTATAGAAAGTACCAAAGAAAGCAAGCTTCTTGTAATGGAAACTGTAAGGTCTGAATGATTTGTTTACTTTCTCTATGTAACCTAAGAAAGTTACTATGTAATATATAATTTTCAAAGCTTGCATTGCAATTGAATATTTAGAGTGGATTTTTTTTCAAAAGCACACAGCATTAACATAACTCTGCTTCACTTGAAATCAATGGAAATTTTACCACTGACTTCAGTGGAAGCAGAGTTAAGACAATGCAGAACACATTTGATCATTCCACCCTTAGCATAGCATTTCTACATTACAGCATTTCCTTGTATTATAACCTTTTTAAAAGACATATTAAAATATCTAAGGAATTTATTTTTGAAAAGGCTCTTTGAGCTTTGAAGGAATTTTTTGCCAGACTCATTCCTGAGGAAGACTAAAATGAAATGTGATAGTATCCACAGTTATTGGTCTTAATTCGGGAGGTAAAATGGCTGGTTTCATATTCTAGGATTTGCCAAAGAAAATCCAGATGGTAACCCAGTGGATGAAAGTAACAGTCCGTCACACAGATGGACACACTTGCAAAAGCAGTAAATGATTAAAAAAAAACACCCCACACTCCACCCTGGTCAGAGTAAATTAGATAGGAATGTGCAGTATGATTTGGTGGCATACAATTGTACATAGGTTTTAGCAGAATTATCAGCTGAAATTTGGCAATTTCAGATTTGGAAACACATTCGTGAATTCAGAGTTAAATGTCTGTATGAAATGTACTAATCTAATTGCATGACTTGTGTTAGTGTGTGCTTTAAAGGCACAGGGCTTGATTCTCATCTCACTGTGGTATGACTGAGGAGTAACTCCATTGTAGGCAGCAGGGTTACACCAGTCTGGTGAGATCAGAATCAAACCTGCTGAAGTTAGTTATTGCCTGAATTGTTGGCAGTTGTATATTCAGATGATGAAAAAAGATAGGGAGCTGGGGACAGTGGGGAGGGAGATAGAGGACTGGGAAGGGGCACCATTACCCTTTAGACTTTGGTGTCTTCACCCCTGAAATGCTGCTTTCAATTCTAGAAGCTTGACTGCATTACCAAAAAGTAGTAGCTAATCCGGACAGAATGCAGAGAGCAATAGATAGAGAATAAAATAACTAAATCTACACAGCTGGCTTATATAAATATTTGAATGGTTTAAGCTATGAATGGCTCTCGCATGGGGTGGAGAGAGGATACAAAGAACTTTTCCCTCCCCTTACACACCCTGCTCAAGGACCAAGTATGTTTCAGTCCCTCCACTTTGAGGAGCATAGGGACCTCCTGCCTGATTCGGGAAAGGAGGGGAGAAGGCTGTTGTATCCTAAATGAAGTGCAGCCTAGGCACTGCTTGTAAACGCAGGGGACAGCAGTGAGGGATATTGCCTCCCATGAAGCCATGCAGTTTCACACAGCCTTCTACGCAAGGGAGTGCCTTGAAAGCACAGTCTCACCTTGTCTAGTCTATTCTTGGGCCTGGTCTACATCTAAAAATTAGATTGACCTAGCTGTGTTGCTCAGGGCTGGGGGTGGGGGGTAGGGGTGGAGGGAACTCATCCCCGTACAACATAGTTAAGTCAGCCCAACCCCTGATGCAGACACAGCCAGGTCAATAGAAACATTCTTTTGTCGACCTTGCTACCAGGGAAGTAGATGAATTACACTGATTGAAAAAACCCTTTCATTGATGTGGGTAGTGTCGACACTACAGCAGCACAACTGCAGCACTGTAGTTGGGCCGCTGTGGTGTAGCCATGCCCTTGGCAAGATCTACTAGATCTGACTATGGAACACGTTCCAAAAGGATACTGAGCAAATCCAGAGTCTTGATCATCTTTAGGAGACACAGCAAAGCCTTCCTCTTAAGAGACCTTTCTGCTATAAGGGTGATACTCCTAATATTGACACCCCTTCCTACCCCCAAACCTCTACCTTCCTCCCACCCCCTTAAAAAGAGTAAATAAATATCTAAACAATCAGTCCCCAAAACCCTACCCAAGCAGAGGGGGGTTTTGTGCCCCAAAGAGAGATGTGCGGAGTCTGCATAAAGTCTACTAAGGACTTTGCTATTGTTACTTTTTTTTACAAGGAAAGTACTAATGCACCACAGTGATAGGTAGCCATATATAACCCTAAGATAGTTAAGTGGATAAGAGAGTCTGTGGAATAGTTTCAGTGGACTTATGGATGTCCAATTTCCCCTTCCTTGTCACTCAGTCCTCTCCACTACACTCCCCTCCCCTCCCACCCTGGATCCCTGTGCTTTGGGGCTGGGATGGGAGCTGCAGAGCCTGCCTGCTCACGAGATGCAGGTAGGAGATGGCTGCAGCTGAGCAGAGGCTGGCACAGGTTGGTGACCTGGTGCCTGCCTCCCCCACACGATAACTGGACTTTTGATGGCCAGTCAGTACATCTGACCAGACACAGTACAGGTCCCCTTTTGACCAGCCTTTCACGTAAAAAAACAGACACCTGGCAACCCTACTTGACACGCTGCATTATCAGAGGTAGACAGAACCCATTTCCCAAATGCACAATACACACATACCACATTATAGACTATCAGGGTTGGAAGGGACCTTTAGGAGATGATCTAGTCCAACCCCCTGCTCAAAGCAGGACCAATTTTTGCCCCAGATCCCTAAATGGCCCCCTCAAGGATTGAACTCACAACCCTGGGTTTAGCAGGCCAATGCTCAAACCACTGAGCTATCCCTCCCCACATCTTTCTACTTCTTCCACATGCCTTCCTCTGACCACCACAATGGCTCAAAGTCCTTTGATTAGGTAAAGGCAGGATTTATTTGAAATGCTGCTGCAAATGACAAAGAATTCTGGGATATGTTTGGGAGTTAAAGACACCCACCAGGCTGCCTGAAGAAAAACAGGAACTCTACTTTTTATAAATGGCTTTATAAAACATAACCCTTCATTTGCAGGAATATGAACAGACATACCGACAATCTGGGTGGAATTTTCAAAAGCAGTCAGCATTAGCCGAACTGCTCCCAGTGATGACAATAGTAAAACTTCCACTGACTTCAGTGGGAGCAGAGTTAGGCCAATGCTAAGTGCTTTTGAAAATCCCATCCCATCTTTGCTGGAGCCTACCCGAATTTGGTAGATGACTTCTTTTTACTAGCACTCCCAGATTGTTGCCAAAGACCTTTTATATAATGCTGCTTTTTATTTTATATAAGTTTAAGATGAAGTCACTGGAGGATCTCTATATGTATTATAAATCCTAGCAACTCTGATGCCCTCACATATTAGCTACATTAAGAAGTTTTACTTTTCACATGCTCATCAAATGAAATGTTTTGCTTCTTAATTCCTTGAAAATGAGTTTTCTTACCCATATCAATGGGAGACCTTTAAGTATTGACCAATAAATACAATTAATCAAAAGAAAATACCGAGTAACAAATAACTTTTTTGAGTGACCAGAAATCTAGTTCTTGTAATTGATTCATAATCTTTGTACAATATTATTCCATTTCAGTCTTCTGGAGCCTAAAGATGAAAATTATTAATTTCCAGGAGAATCCTTCATTACTATTCTTTCAGATAGTCCTCTAAGTAGAGTGATCACCAAGGTTACAGTTGTTCTCTTATCTAGTCTCTAGTAGAGTGGTTGAAGTGTCATTTGCCAGCAACTTTATTATAAACTTAAGTTTACACAGGATATTTTCCCTTTTGAAATAGAATATATAAATTATTACCAATTATTCCTTATTGTTGTCAGTATAAGTTAGCTAGTTTTCCCAAAAGTGTCACAGCAGCCATGGGTGTTCAGGAGAGACTTGAATACATAGTGTAGTGGTTTCTTGAATGTGCGCAGGGAGGGAATGAGATGCACAGGTGACAGCATGGAAAAGGCACAGGAATATTTGTGAGAGAAGATGACAAATAGCAAGATGAGGCTTGCATGATTGGCAGAGTTATTCAGAGCGTTGAGACTAATAAGAAGCTTGACCTTGATGCAGTGCAGAAATTCAAAGAGGAACAATGATTCTGTCAGCGCAACAAATGAAGACATTTTTAGTGACAGTGCTCACGTGAACTAGAGAGGCAAATAGGGTGTCAGGAAGCCCAGAGGAGGTGAAAGTAATAAAATACAATGTTTTCCCAATCACACACAGGCACCTCCCTTTGACACTTTCCGTTCAGACACATGCCTCCTATCTATTCTCCAAAACATATCTGGATTGAAAACTGGATGAAGGGTAGTAAACCAAGAGCAATGATAAACAGTGATGATCAAGGTAGGGGAGGTATCTGGTGGGACCACATGGATCAGGGTTAGACCTGTTTAACAGTATCTAAATGATCTGGAAGAAGTGGAATAAACAGCACGTAGTTCAATGTATAGACCATACTGAACTGAGATGTGTTGCAAACACCATGAGAGATAGGGAAATAATACAATGGGACCTAGAAAGGTTAGAAAAATGGGCAGAAAGTAAAAGATTCAGAGTGGAAATATCAAAGCTAATACATCTGGGGAAAATTAATGTGAAGCACAAAGATTAAATGCAAGGGAGAAAGCTGGAAAGCAGTAATGCTGAAAGAGACCTAGGCACGACATGGGACAATAAATTAAGATATCAATTTCCAATGTGATATGGGAGTATTAAAACAATAAAATGTGATTAACAGTGACATGCAGAAGCAACATGTCATGGAACAAAGAGTTGAAAGAAGTCCACCATCTCCGGCACAACTGGAATACTGCCTTCATTTCTGGGCACCTCAGTGCCAGAAAGATGGGGATAAATTGGAGGGACTTCAGAGAAGAGTAACAAGAATGATTAAAAGTTGGAAGGAATGACTTGTAAGGAAAAAAAATTAATATGTACTATATAACGTAGCCAAACAATGACTAAGTGTGGACAGCTAAGGGACATTACAATTTTCAAATACTTGTGCCCAGTTAACACCAGTGAGGGAGAGGAAGTGTTTAGGGTTAAGGAAGGTTTCACTAGGAGGACAAGCAAATGTAAGCTGAACCAGGAAATTCCATACCTTGAGATTTAAGTTGTAGAATTGACTCCAAATGGAGGTGATGGAAACAGTCATTTAAAACATGACTGTACGAGAGTGCTTGAGAATACAATGCTACATTGTCGACAGGCGATCGAGCAGATAAACTTAATAGGTCTCTTCTATAATCACATGTACAAGCTCCTAACAAATATACCCTGCACAAACATATGGGTGTCTTGCATAGACCACGAGATCATGTGTACTTCTCTACATAAACACATTCACCCCTTCATAACCATACTCTTGGCAGGTTCAGTCCCACCACATAGGGTGAGGTTTATGTTAGTTCAAAGGTGTCACTGGGCACTGCTGCTTGCTTTTTGGTGCTCCAATATCCTTCATTTAGTTCTCTTGTATGCAGCATATTCCATAGGATGAAACAAAACAACCCTGCATGCATTTAGATTCTTCCAAAATGTGTCTGAAGCATTTTTTCTGTCCTCCTTTGGATGCATTTTTCTTGGCTCAGCTGGCTAAAGTATTATTTATTTTTATTTTCATCAGGCCTGTTGGTGGCATGGCTTGTATGTCTCATTTTTACCTTTGTTACTGCAGCTTTGATGCCAAGGTTATCAAAGACTTCAGTGCCTGGTGGTCCTGAAAATTTATCCTTAGGATAGTACTTTGGAAGCATTGTTTTAATGTAGCCAATAGATTTGAGCCATTGTTATGACACCCATATATCATAGCTGCAAAAGCAGGATAAAATCTGATCTTGGTTTGGAGCTGAATCCTCATGCATTCCAAATCCTGCCTCTCAACAGATCAAAGGAACTGCTAGTCTTGTGAATGTGGTTATTCACCTCATGAGTGATGGTCAATCTGTTGCAAAGACTCTATTTTAGGGTTGGTCTATACATGGAGTTATTCCGGAATAGCTGTTGTTTAAATTCACACCCTATGTTAATCCACATTTACTTTCAAGCATTGACAAGCCCTCCCGGGTATGTCTATGCTAGATTTTTTGCTTCTGTTCTAACCTGAGTTAACTGATTGCCAATTAACTTGAGCTAACTACCAGCTTTGGAAATGCTAATCTAGACACTCCATAAACGTGTGGTTTACCCTAAGGCTCTGCCTCGGAACAAATATTTGTGGATTGTCCAGTTTTATTAACTCGGCTAACATGAGTAACAAGTGCAAAATCTGTAGTCTAGACAAACCCACAGTAGAGGAACTTATTGTTCAAAGGGTGTGAATGACCAGCTGATGGCTGGAACATTTATTGCTGTCTTGCTTAAGGTGATGCTTAGACCAAAGCACTTAGCTGATGCACAGAAACTGTTTACAGTGCTTTGAAGATTGCCTTGTTCTCGAAACAAGAGATGAACTGCCATCTCTTTTCATAACCTTGAGATGGAATTGATTTATTGTATTTGAGCTCCAGATGACATCACCTTACTATATACAAGTATATACACCCACATCAACCCCCTACCATTTATACACACCTCCACTGTACACAAAACTCCCAATCCCTCACTATAGAGCAGATTGGGAAACACAGGTGAGTGTGCTTGGGAAACTTAGTGTGGAGGGGGTGGGAACAGGGGTGACAGTAATGGGGTACAGCGTACTGGTAAAAGGTAGCCGCCAGAACTGGCCCGTACCGCTGACTTGCGCCCCCGATCGGCATCCCTGCCGGGTCCCTAGCTGCAGGGCCGCCAATGAGGGGGCAGGGGGAGGGAGAAGAAGTAGCTGCCCCGGCCGGGACTGCAATTTAAAAGGGCCTGGGGATCCGGCCGCCACTGACGCGGGCTGGACCGTCCCCTTTAAATTGCTGCTGGAGCCCCGGGCGGCACAGGCCAGGGAGCGCAGATGGACTGGCTGGGGGATGCTGACCCCCCCCAGCCCCGCTCCTTCTGCCTGAGGCCCTGCCCCTTCCGGGGGGAGGGGGGTCAGAGTGGCCCCGTACTGGTAAGAGCTGCATTTTACTTTCACCCCTGGGTGGGAGGAAGGAGTACAAAGACAACTCCCCTTGGGGCATCATGTGCCCCAGAAGAACACAAAGGGATAGGGAGAAGGCAGAACCCGGACACCACCCCCTACTGCAGTGGCCCACACAGCAGGCTAGCTGCATCAGTGGAAGTAGGCTGTACTATTTGAGTGGATGGTGCCACTTTTATCCTCTCTCCCCAGGCACAATCTTTCCTGGGGCTTCCCATTGGGAAGTACAGCGCCACACTAGAGGCAGTATACACAAGGCTATGTCTATCTCTCTCTCAATCTAGCTGTATACATTCCTTCCAACACACAACTAATTCTCAACACCCCAGCTACCCCATATATACATCCTACCACCCACTCTTCACACGCTTCCCCTCCCCTCCCTTCCTTTCCCCCCACCTAATTCCACATCCTGCACTGACAGACCTACAACCACAGGTGGATAGACACCTCCTGCACTAATTTCCTCCTATACACCACAGTCCTTGTTATCTGCACACACACCTACTGCCACAAACTATTCCTCCCCTTACCTCGCCTTTAACCGTCACAGAGAGGGAAACACATAACCCCTACTCATCATGGACACAGACGTCCCCACAGAAAATAATATCCTCGACCCTTTGCAAATATATATTTCAATAGCTTTGTTGTCAGGCTTGTGTATGCAGTTTGCCAAAGTTAATATGTATCCCCCCTAAATGCTCTCACCCCTAAACTCCCACACCTTCCTGTATGCCCCTGAAACTCAGCACCAATTGCACCCCCGGAACCAACGTATTTCCCTTCTCTTCTGGCAGGCTTATGGATTTGTTTGCTGCTGTTTGTTTTTTCAAATTATGATGGAATATAGAGCCGGAGCTTTGGTATAAGTAAGGCTATTATTTTGGGATTGTTTGGACTAAGTTGTGGGCTCAGCACACCTGTAGTCATTCTTATTTCATCTGGCAATGAGTTCCATAGTCCTGGCACAGTTCCTATGGAGTGTCTGTCTCCTGTGGTCATGAGTCTCCCTCTGGTGGTCAAGTGCTTCATTGTTCCAGTGGGATGTAACGCTCATGGGAGTTTGTGATCGCACACGGAGGGAAATGGTCTATCGGGTAGCTAGAACTAGTTCCACGCATGGATTTGAAAAATTAGGAAAAGGAACCTGAGTTGGACTCCACGTTCAATGGAGAATGAGTGCAGACAGTATTGAATCAGGATGATGGTTTCCTGGCATGCTTTGTTGCTGACCAAGTGAGCTTGCTGAGCCCTGAAGTTGCAAGAGCTTTTGCAGGACGTGGGGATTCCTGGTTATAGTGGGCCAGATTCTCAGCTGGTGTAAGTCAGCAAAACTACATTGGCTTCAATACTAGCTGAGGTCCTGGCCCACAGAATTGCAATTGTCAAGCTGCGGTGTTATGTTTGAGCCGATCACAGTAGCCACATCTTTGCCTGATCGTACCAGACTCCATCTTCTGACTGGCTGCAGATGGAAGTGGGCAGCATTTTTCACTGTGATTATCTGAGTATCCAAGCGTAGCACGGTGCCTAAGAGGACCCTGAGGCTGCAGATCAATTTAACAATCTGAGAACACATGCCTCAAATGGATAGGATTGTTATGGAGAAAAAGACTTCCTCAGTGTTTCCCCTCTTGCCTTCAGCATTGCCTCAGTCTTTAACTTCTGCCAGATGCTCTTCATTCAGGTACACTGAGATGATGCTCTTCACCTCTGCAATTCACCTCTCTCCCCCACATTTCTCTGCCCTACATACAGCCCCTCACACTCATATTCCTACCCAGTAGCTCATAATACATTCCACCCTCTCTGCACCCACATGCCAGCCCAAATTCCAATTTAGTCATCTCTCCCTACTCCCTCCACAAAAAACACATCTTCCAACACTTATACTGCTTCTCACACATTCCAGCACAACCAGACCCCACGTTCAATCCCATCACACACATCACTCTCCCAATAGCCTCCCCAATACACATACAAACCGCATTGCTCACACACACCTTTATAACTTTTGCCCAGACACAAGCCCTTACACACAGCTCATCTACTCCTGCATGTCCCCAAACTTACTACTGTCTCCCTGCCCCAGCACACACTTCCCTCTAAAGCTCTCTCTGCTGATAATCTAAACACCACCTCCCACGCATCCCTAACCCAATCCACAAACAGTAACCACATCTACCAATCCCCCTCACACATCACCTGTGTTCACCTGTAACAAGAATTAATCTACCCTTCCCATACTCTCTCCCCTACACCAAACCGACACACCCAAAACTACTCACACTGCCATGCATGCATATGTAACCTCCCACATCCTTGCACAACATCCTCTACACCTACATCCATACTGCCCTGCATTGAGCCCAGACCACCCCCCCAACACTCATTCCTATTCCTCACCACACAGACTCCATCCACCCCAAAGCTCTCCCTACTCTCTCCCTACGTGCCTACTCCTACAACCACCCCATGCTATCCACGCATGCTCACACATCCTGACCCTCTTCCCTCCCCACCACAACTTTTCCTTTTCCTTTCTTGAATAGTCCTTTCCTTCGCTCATAAACATCCATAATGCCCCTCCCCACTCTCATGCTATAACCTGTCACCATCTCTCCATGCTTCCCAAAGACACATTCCTGAACCCCTCATACAAATACACTGGCCTCCTCATCACTCACTCCTTAACTATTTCCATTATCCTCCCCTGCATGTAATCTATGTCCCTTCCAACACCCCTTAGAATCATAGTGCTACAGGACTCTTTGTCACTCTTAGAATCCTAGAATCTCAGGGTTGAAAGAGATCCCAGGAGGTCATCTAGTCCAATCCCCTGCTCAAAGCAGGACCAACCCCAACTAAATCATCCCAGCCAGGGCTTTGTCAAGCTGGGCCTTAAAAACCTCTAAGGATGGAGATTCCACCACCTCCCTAGGTAACCCTTGCCTTCCCATAATACCACACATTCTACTCCCACTCCAGACTCCCCTCAGACTTATACCCTTAACAATCCCTCCACATAACCAGCCCTTCCACTCTCTCTGCTCCCCACACCTTACAGCAGCCCACCTCCATAGTGCAATACAGAATTATAGCCCCTTTCTCTGCTAATGTACCGTTCCCTTTCCCTCACATCCCTTACCTCGCCCCCTCTTTCTCCCACCACACCCACACCTTATACCCCAATCACACTCCCGTTACCCAGCCCTGAATTTACACTGATCTCCCGCAACAAATACAACTCTATTGCCATACATTTCATCACACTTTGCCCCCATGTGCCTTACATTCTCCCATACCACACCCTCCCTCCCCCACACATGCTTCCTACCTCCCCACAAACATGAATATTTTTCCTCTTCTGCCCAAGCCCCTTCTGCCCCCCACACTCATTACATAACTCCTTACCCCCCCACAACTTTGTTCTCCCTCCTCCCACAATGTTTCTCACTTCCACATCCCATCTCGCCTCTAAAACTATGCCTTGCGTTTGTGCCGCTCCCCTACCCTTCACATGAACCCCATGCATTCCCTCATCTACTCCCCCTTTACATCCCCCCGTCCTCCCACCTACATCCACATTCCTCAAACCCCACCACATCTTTACCCTCCCTTCACACTTCATCCCACCCACATAATCCCCATTAGCTCACCCCCACCCTTCCAATCCCCACTCACACCTTTTACTCCAACCCTGCCTCACAAGCACACACACTAACTTCTCCTGGTTACACCAGCCTCCTGACCTCCCTCACCCACAACCTCTGGCCACCTGCCCCGCAGACTCCAGTCTCTTCCCTCCCCATACACCTTTGCAGTTCCCTTGATCTTCCCCCACACTCACCCCACCATCCCCGCCCTGCATACCCTTTCCTCTCCACCCCCCCACTCCCTGAGGTGCTCTCTGCTTCCACACAGCCCCTACCTTCCATACACAGACTCCTCCCCCTCACCTCCTCCCCGACAGAATCCTACAGGCCTCATTTTAGACCCCACACAGGCATTCCTTAGCTGCCTGTCCTCCCCAAACACACAGCCTTGTGCCCTTTCCCCCTCCACCCATACAGCCTATGCCTCCACAACGGTACCTCCCATCCCCCCACCCCTACATCCCCCAACAACTTCACACTCCCCCCCAACCCTGTCCCCAGTCCACACACACACACTCTCTCTCTCTCCCCCCCCACGTGTTTACTTCCCCTGATTTCCACCCACCCACTGGCCCAGCTGCGTTCCCCCTTGCACCCCTCACCTGTTATGTGCACCAAACACACCGCCTTCCCTCTCCTCTAGCATATTCTTTTCACCCCTTTACACACACCACTTAATCCCCCCAGCAAAAAAACCCCACAAAAACCCACATCCCTAACCTCAACCTTAGCAGCCTACCACGCCACGCACCCCTTCCCTAGCCCCAGGGATACACCCCCCACTTCCCTACACACTCCTCCCCACGTTCATACCTAGCCTCCCCCCCCCTCGCCCACCCAGCGCTCCTGATACTGACACGTGTGTACCCGAGACCAGCCTGCCTACTACAGGCAGCTGGAAACACTCCTCCCTCGCTTGCCCCTCGGCTGCTTTTGTCCATTGTGCCACAAGCGTGGGGACTGGGGTTGTTTTGCGTCGGCTGTTGCTGACCCCTTTGGCAGGGGTTGCAGTCTGTCACCCTTCACTTTCTTATACACAGAGCAGGTATGGCCGAGCCTGGGCGGTCTGTCTTTTGTCAGGGCACTTGTCGGTGTAGGCACAGCGCTCGGGCGAACTTCACACGCTATTTGCACGCTTCACACGAGCCTAGCAGCAAAGGGGACTTTCTCCGGGCGCTTGCAGGAACAGAGCGGGGCAGATCCCGCACATCCCTGTCTATTGACAAGGAAGCCCTCTTCCCGTCTCTACACCACTGGTTTGCACTGTGGGAATCGGGCAATGCCCGCGTAGTAGCCTAAGTCAACCCCAGCGATTCCTCTCTCTAGATACAGACTATGTATAGAGCAAGAGAGAAGGCAAATGTTTGTTTTAATGAAGGATTAAGAACGGATTGGAGAACTAGCTGAACCATTCAAGGACACCCCGCCACCACTGTCTCTTGGCTAAGAGCAGTTGGGTTCCCCCCCCTCCCCAACCGCCCCCCCGAAAAAACAATAACCCCTCGCCGGGAACTGACTTTCTAAACTTCGATTCAGCTGTTTGGTGGAGAAGCCGCTTTTCTCCCCCTCGCTGTGCGTGTGTGGTTGCCGGCTACATTCCTAGAAGGCACTTTCCGGAGCCTGGAAATCGTACAGGGTCGGACTAGGTTTCCTGCCTTGCCAGCTCCGAGTGAATGTATCAGTTCACCTAGCCGCAGATGTGCAGATAATCCTTTGATCTCCAGTCCCGTCCGGAGAATGTAGCGGTTGGGTTTGAAGGGAATGAGGGGGTAGTTTTAAAGGTCATGCATGTGTCTGGCACAAGGAAAAGCGCCAGCGACGTTAGTTACCTGAGAGAGGCGAGATCTAGACACTGGGAATTCTGACTTTGCTGCTCGTGGGCTCTAACTTTCCCTCGGGGCAAGTGTGCTGAAGCTGATTCTTGCATTCCCTGCTCGGGATCTGCAGCCCTTTTGTTCTATCGGAAGGTGCTGCTTTCCCTCTGAAAATAAAGCCACGAGTCTTCTTTGCTTTCACCTCTTAAATCGGATTCCTTTCGCACCTCATATCCCCCCCCCCCCCGCTTCCCTGCCGCGGACCAGAACTGCAGGCTGTGGCGACCAGCGAGAGAGGAGTCTCCAGACTAAAGAAAGGTATGGGGGGGGGGGGGAATGAACGCACTGAGACAGGCTCCAGAGGTTGAGACAGATCATTCAACAAGACCCCCCCCCTTTTCAGATTTTAAAGAACCCCTCTTCTCCCCCCCCCCCTTCACGACCCTATTAGAAAATGTCATATTTCCCTTACCGTGGTAGGAGTAACCATGGCATCCGTGTGAATGTTTCCAGAAAAGTCGACATGAAGAGAGAGGTTGATGTAAATATGTGCATTCAAAGTCCCAAAGTCGGTTTGCTTGGGCTGTGCAGAGCTGCTCTATGGGAGAGGAGCCTTAAACTCTGAGTCCCGTGAACATAATCTGCTGCTCGATTATAACAAACCCGCTCAGCCAGATGGCTCTGTGCTCTGCGGATTAACCCCTTTATTGCCACACTCTGCCTTCCCTACCTACCCTTTCCAAGAACGCTGCCTGGCTGGGAAAGTCAGCGAATGAAGCCCTTTATTTATTTGCAAACGAACAAGCCCCCAGAAAGGTATTTCCCCCGTGTGTGTTTTTAAGAAGCACCATTTAAAAGACCTGTTGATCATTTTATCCCCCTCCTAACAGGATCTCCTATTATTAAGAACAGTGTCAGCACCAGGGAACACTTTACAGAATTCCTTTGTTAAATCATAAACATCGCTTTCTAAATACGATCCTCAGAAGAGAAGTATTTTATAGCTCAACTGTCTATGCATTAGCCTGTGATGGTCCACCCTCTCTCCAGCGCGCACACACCCTGGTCAAACTGTTTACATGTGTTGCTATTCTTACCCACGTTCAGAAGTCATTAAAGGGCACATAAAACAGGTGAAAAAGAAAAGCAGAAGGAAGTACAGTCTAATAAGCCTTTCTCCCTCCTCCCCCCCCCCTCTTTTTTATTTAACTCCAAATTTTAAACCTGCTGGGTTGGTTGGTCGGTTAGCATTTTTGTCAGACACGTGCCCCCCCCCCCGCACCCCCCTCCCCAAAATTTGGAGGCAATATTGGTTTGTAAGAGAATCCAGGAGTGGATTCGTGGCCAGATATTCCTCACGTTTTGATCTGTAGATTAGTCCATTAAGAAAAGGACGGGGGTGCCAAAAACATGGAAAGTTCATCAGCCGTCAGCAGTGACTGGTTTCCAAACTTTTTTATTTAGCGTGATCGCTCACAGCGATCCTTGATAATTTTAGCTGCGTGCCTCTAATAGTCTCGCTCTAAATTTAAATGCTTATGTCATCTTTCTTTTCTGTTTGATTCAAGTATAATTGGAGCAAGTCATAACCAAAATCAAGGGGGCACACAGACCCGATTGTATATATGGCGCGCACACTCTTGTGGGGAAGACATTTCCTTCAAGAATCTCAGTTCTATGAGATGATGGGTTTTATGTTATTTCCTTATTCAACCAAACTAGTTTCCTCCTTGTTTTGTATAGCGTGATTTCACCTCTCTTGCCCTCCGAGCATCTTTCTAGCCCCCTTCGAACCTTTAAACCTAGCTGGGGGTTTGTCACGTTTTAGGGATCTATTTTCAGCTGTACATTGAAAAGGGTTTTTTTTAAGTTAGTATCAGTAAAATAACACCATTGGGGACCTCTGTACTTTACACAGTGTACCTGCCTTATATCATCATCACTGCCTGAGCTGATTGTCACATCTGAATGCCCAGGCTCAGAAGGAAAAAGTGCAATCTTCCACCGATGCTTCCAAAGAATATTCTTCTAAAACTTGCCGCTCTCACAATCCACAGGTAGCTTAAAGGCTGAGCGACTCTAACGCGTTTTCTTCTTCACACTTTGCCTGTCTGCAGACCTTCCATCCAGACGTTTTTAGAGCCTTTGTGTTAATTAAAAAAAAAAAAAAAGTGGAGTCAGATGTAAATTCTCTTCCCCCTCATACACACAGTGCAGTCAGACCTGGGTGCCTTTTTAATCTCCTGAAGAGCCAGCAATAGAAATCTTTCCTGTGGCAGGCCAGTACTATGCTCCAGTAGCAGCAGTCAAAGGGTTAAGTTTCTGAGGACAGCCCAGAGCCGGGAACTTCGCTATTGCAGCTAGTCCAGCAAAAAAGAAGGGAAACAAGTAGGCTACAAGTAAATGATTTCTGCATAGAGGGGCTGGCTACCTCTGATGGGAGGTAAACCAACCAGAGCCATGCATTGTGCACAACTTGAGGGGTTTTGCTCTTTACTTGTGTCTGCATGCCAACAACACGCCTTGTAATTTGAGATGTGACACCTTAATCTTGCCAAATATGTGTGCTCTGTAGAAAGCATTGTAGACGCGGTATTTGCTTTCACAGCTAGAGAAAGCAAAGATATGTTCATTACTTTGTTTCCCAAACTTTCCCTTAAAGGGTTCAAAACTGCTCCTGACATATTTTTCTATTCACTTTTACATGTGTTTTTCTTCATTTATTCTACATTTTCACCATAATCCTTAGAATTACAAGTGGCTCTTCTACAGCTTTCAGTAATATGTAAAACTATTGCTAATAAAGTCAAAGAGTAGAATGGTTACCTATGAAAGTGATTTATTGTTTTAAAGGTAACCATCATGTCAGAAGTACTGACAGGGTAATACTTTATTAAATTGATACTCTGTTCAGTCCTTAAAACAGGGGTCTCAAACACGCGGCCCGCGGAGTTATTTCCTGTGGCCCGCCATAGGCGCCAACTCCACTGGCAGCCAAGCTCCGAACATTACTGAGTGTTTTTATTTTATTAAAAACCCTCTTTGCATTATAGTTTTTAAAAAGTTAATACATTGACTTTTAATAGAATACTATATTACTCTTCATTTTTTTCATTTTTGACTATACTTTTGTATCATTGTATGAAAAGGTTTCAGTGATGCGGCCCTCGGGCCAATTTACTAGTTCTCAGGTGGCCCTCGTGGTGATTTGAGTTTGAGATCCCTGCCTTAAAATATGAGATTACTTTGAAGACTTACAGATATTACTATGTACATGCCATGGAAAGTAATTACGATATTTATTTTGTGGCTTTAAATTGTGCTGATCACTAAAGCATTAATCTGTTCATTTTAGGCCTGGGTGAGCCTTCAAACACTTATATGTTTAAAAACAGTTTCTGTATATGTGTGTGTGTCTCTAGCTATTTAATTTTGACATTACACAGTAAAACAGTATATTTATTATGACATTTATATACATATGAGATGCACTTTAGTAAATAAAAGGGTAGCTAAAGCCAATATTTCATTGGGTTTACCTATATCTTGGGTGATTAGAAAAGGAGGGAATTAGGGTTTGCCCACTAACTGTTAGCTTTTGCAATAGCGCCACTTTGTGGTTGAAATACTGAATAGAAATGGAAAGGTGTGGAAAGATCTGTGTTCATATGTATGCTCCGTGTATTTCAGCAAGTTTGTGGTGTTTCCATGGTGGCATCGATACACACTGAGAAAAACAACAAGCTGCAATGGAAATGTGTTACAATACATTTAATGACCCATTTTATTAAAAAGTCATTTTGATCCAAAAGTAAATAAGAGAAAACAAAGAAATGGTATCTCCCTATTTTTCCATATTGCCTTAACTTATTTTTTTCCTTTTACTATTCAACTTGTTTAAGTAAAAACTTAAGTTGAGGAGATTTTTTTTCCTTTCAGACATCACAGAGTTTTCAAAGTGATGTTGAAGTAAACAAAAAGATGTTCAGTCAAGATTTTTCTGTGGCATGAAAATGAGACTGAATTTTATTTTATTTTTTACAACTAGGAAAAGTGGTGGTGGTGAGGAATTGGGTTAGATTGTTTAAAATAAATGCTAAGATTTACTTTAAACTGTTGTAAGCTTACTAATGTGTTTGGAGTTGTGTCCACTCACACCACGGCCGCATATGTAGACACAAGGTGTGTCTACACTCTGAATTTTCAGCACCGCTTCCCCCCCACCCCCCCTCGTTAGCATTATCTGCAATAATGCTACCTGTAGACTTCCAGTAATGTTACAATAGAAAATAAGGAAGAAAACTATCCAATTAAAATGGCAGGAAGAATTTAAACAGGCAAAAGTGCCTACATAAACTGGAATTCATACATTTTTAATGACCCAAGGTAGTCTAGAAGACTCAGAGTCAGATATTACATTCATCTTACTTGAAAGATAATACTTCCAATAGCACAATATCCTCTAACATTGTGGCCTTGATTTTAATGCAGAACTCCTCATTGAAATCCAACAGAGAAGTTTGCTCAAATATCTATGGCTTGATTTTGAGCCACCATGCTGGGGGACTGGATCAGCAGTGACTTCATGCTACCTACTGAAAAGTCACGTATGGCAGTTCTGCTTACTGAAATACTAACACTACTTCCTCCAGTAAGTAGTTGGTCCTTGGTGGTTTCACGTGCAATGGCTGACCAGGTCTAATCCTGCTTAGATTGTAAAATCGAATGGAATCCCAGTATTTATTTCAGGAAAGTTTAAGAGAATGAAATGCAAAACATTACCTCAATGCAATTTTAAGTTTAAGAACCTAAACACAAAAAATCAGGCAGTTCCAGAGCTAAGAATCCCAAAGCTTTGCTAATTTGGCTACATTGCCTGAACTATCCATGTTGTTTTTAAAGGCATAAACAGTCATCAACAGGATTAGTGCACTTGTGTAATGTGAGAAATTTAATGTTGCTCCAGATTCAGGGAAGTCTGTTAGAATTTCCTGACTTTGGTGTGTTTACATTTTCAACAGGTTGGGTTTGTATTGTAATATCATTTAGAGAGAGAGAGAGAGAGGAGAAAAAATAAAAATACTAAGTAAAACAATATTACCCAAACCTGTGGCATTTAAATAGTCTTTGCAAGCAGCAGATGAGTTGGGGGTAAAAGTGGAACTGCAGTTGGGCAATGGAATTTTTCATAATCAATTCACTTTTTTTGCATTAAATTACATATGTTAGAGTAGACTGAATCTTGATCCCGAATACCGTCAATACCACGTGTTTAATGCAAGGAGTCAATCATTTGAAGTCAATGGGACAACTCCCAGTACTGAATGACGTATCCTGTAGTAAATGCTTGTGGGATGCAGTCCTGGAATTTTAATTGCATATTTACACATTTTGCTTAACTGACTCTGCTGGCAAACCACTTGCTTTAGTTTTTGAATTCTGCAAAAGCTTTCATATGATATCCCATATGCTGGGGAAGGGGCAGCATGCACAGTGCAGATCAAATTTCAGAACGAAAAGATCTGCTACAACTACTGCATATGCACAGACCTATAATTTTAAATTATTATGGGCCAAATTTTCCTCCCAGTGAAATCAGTGATCCCATGATTTGACCCTATAATTAAAATTTTTTGAAACTTAGCAAGTGTGATAGACCTAGCCATACGTATCAATCCTACAAGCCTGCCACATGCAAAACTTACTGATTTTAATAGGACTTCCATGGGCAGAGGGCTTGCAGGAACATTGTCCAGATTTGAAGTTTTAGCATTCATTCATTTTTCAAGATATGCTAGAAAAGGTCATGATTCAGCAGGTACTGAAGTATGTGCCCAACTTTAAACACAGGAAGTCAATGGGACTGATCAAGTGCTTAAAGTTAAGCATGTGTCTAAGTACCTTGTTTAACTGCGGTCAAAAAAAAGGAACCACTTAAATTGACAATGTATTTTTGTTTCCCCACTTATTTCACTAAAAACCAGCTGAACCAATTTTTCCTCAAAATCCACCTCTGACCATCCTCCCAAATTTATTTGGATGGAGACCAAGCATATGAAGTTTCAGCTCAAAGGTAAACTTGTCAAAGAAAATTAGAAGCAATAGGAAAGAGGAATTTAGAATGGCAGCGCCCTGCTCAATCTAAACGATAGTATTTTCTACCAGGGTTGCTAGAAAGTGATTGAAATGATAAAGATTTACTGCTTCATTCTGATTTTTATGTGAAAAAAGAGAATTACTGGGAAAAGCCAGTGTATTCTTATTACTTACTATTGAATAACGACTGTGCTTGGCGCTGTACAAGATGCAGCTCTTGCCTACGTGAAGTTTATAATCTAACTGTAACCCCGAACAATGTATCTCTTTGCTCATGCTGATTACTGCTCTGTTAGTTGGTTGTGGCAGATCTCTGCTAAATATGGTCACTGTTTCACCCACACTTATGACCATGTGAAGGCTTCTACTCACATGTTTTGTTGTCTGTCATGTGCCTCATTCCAGTCGTGCAATCTAGCCATTTCTTTATCAAGCATAACAAGGACCAGAATAGTAACTGAGGTTAGTATCCTATGAGGAAGGCGAGGGAGAAACTCTGTGATGTGTGGAGTGCTACAGAGTGTTTATTACAACAAGATAGGGATGGTCATACATTGCTCACAAGTGGCAAAGCCCAATGCATGAGTCATGCAAGTTTTCCAAAACAAATAACAATAGAAAACTTTATGGGGCCCCTTATGTCACACCATAGGGTTATCATGCCCATGTCAAGCTTTGTCTGACATTTATCCATCTTAGAGTTTCCCTAATTTTTTTCCCCACCTCAAGTGGATATTTTGAAAACAGTGCCATGGGTTTGGAAATCTAGAGGTGTATTATAAAGGCAGGATTCAGTCCTGCAGCCCTTACTCATGTAACTTTCCATTGACATCAGTAGAAATAGTCATGTGAGTATGAGCCAAAGGAGTGCATCTTTAATTTATATAATTGTGTGAAATACAGGGGTTAAGGATGGTTATCTGACAACACTTGTGGTATAAGGCATACATTACTTGAGGACCCCTCATAGGAATGCCCTGCCAGATTTAGCAGCTAGAACTGAAAGATCTTGTAGCACATGGTCTTCTTCTCAGTGCTCCCCCATGCACTGACTTTTTTGCTGTGATGTGTCATCTGAGGTAGGCTGTGCTTGGAAAAAACATGCAACGTGTCTTTCCCTTCACAGAGAGGAATTGCCACATGTCACTGCTCAAGTTTTCAGGACAATTTTCATGCTTCTTCCAATGTGTCTTCCTAGGGATGGTGTTCTGACTCAACTAAATAAAATGAAGATCATCAAAAGAATTTTTATGAAATTATTCTTGGACTAATTTTTCAAATATAGTGGCTTTGCCCCTCTTCCCACTTACACCTGCTTTACGTGAAAGTGACTCCATTAATTTCAGTGGCGTTACCCTGGATTTACAACAGTGTAAGTGGGAAGAGCTTAAGTCTCACTGTTACAGATGAAAAAAATGTGGCTGTATGTGATACAATTGTGGGGGCAGAGAGGGGAAAAGAAGGCATCGTGGCACAAATTTCACCAAAGGGAGGTACAAATCCATGCGAATGCTGGGTTTTGCATGAGAGCTTGGGTCGACACTATAGACTTATGTTGGTATAACATTGCTCCGGGGTGTGGAAAATCTACATCCCCGGAGCAATGCAGTTATACCCGCGTTATGTTGACGGGAAGGCTTCTCTCGTCAACATAGCTACTGCCTCTTGGGGTGATAGAGTACCTATGCTGACGGGAAAAGGTCTCCCGTTGGTGTAGTTAGCATCCTCACTGAGCGCTACAGTGACACAGCTGCATTGGTGGGAAGGGGGTTGTTTGTTTCAGTGTGAATATAGAAGATTCTGTGCTCCAAGTATGACTGTTTCAGGCAAGAGTGTGCGTGTAATTGGTGCCTGTGGCTGAAGTCTCCCAAATGTTACTCAGTTTATGGCTCACTTTCATCTTCCAGAATAGATTAACTGGATACGCCTACATGACCTACAGTAACTCGTTTCTAAAAAGCTGCAGTGTCCCATGGCAGCAACTGTTCAGTGCACAGGCTGATGTTAATGTCTCTGATTCATAGAGAATTTCACCTTTTGGTGCTATGCATGTGTGGGATCAGGTATACCAATTATGCACCATATGTGGTCAGAATCAAGACCTTAACACATCACCCACCCTAATAAGGGCCAAATTTGTCCCTAGTTCTTGGGTGGGAGAGCAGAATACTCTCAGTGGGTGAGGGGTGGGACATTAGAAGCTTTCAAAAAGGACCAGGACAGCAAGTCCCTGCATTTAGAATAACACAGAGATTGCTCCCTTTGTGCACGCTGGCGGTGCAAATCATCCCAAAGGGAAGAGGGAAGAGGTGGGGCCATGACCCTGTTCCTCAATCCATTCTGGCCAGGTGCCCAATCCCTTCTGGAGTTGCTTCAGGGTGGTGCAGTTCCACACCACTTCCTGCTTAGGCCAGTGACTAAAAGCCACAATTGGGCCTTAAATGATTATTCTTTGTGCTCGGAAATGTGTGTCCAGAACCCAGATGTGACATGGAAGCATGATAGTTTGCAGCTGTATTTTCAAGTTAGTGTTAAGCATCTGTTGATGGGGTTTTCCATATAACTTCAGGATTTCAGTAGATGTTTTCATTTATATCATAATACAGTAGAGCTAGTTGAAAAATCCTTTTTTTCCCAATTTTGTTAACGTTTCCAGTGAAAAGGGGTTTGTTTTTTGTTTATGAAAAACAAACAGAATATTGAAAAATGTTTTTGGGTTTTGAAAACTTGTTTGCATCTTGGCTTAAGAAATGTGTTTTGAAATCACCTTGTGGTAAAAAGGATTTCAGATTCTGGTAAAAATACTCAGTGTACATTTCCCCCCGCAAATGGAAAATTTAATCAAAAGAAATTTGCCATCAAAAATTCAGTTTTGGTGAAAGGCCATTTATGTCAAAATTACTTTGAAAATATACAACTTGGTGTATAGTCCACCTACCTTTCCACAACCTTTCTTTGCCCGTGGTGATGACAGCAAGTGAATTGTGAAGAATATGAGCTACATTCTGCTCTTGGTCAACCTAGACTTATGATACGCCCACTGCTTTGTACCATGTGTATTCATTCACACTAGTGCAAAGAGGCTGTGAAACCACCACCACATCAGAACTGCAGCATTGTACATCCGCTGCGCACTGGTGAAAATGACTAAACATGGAGAAAGACAATGGCGAATAGGCCTTGGGTATTTTGCCATTGAAGTCAATAGCAGCAGACTGGGCTTCACTGAACTAAATCATGGCTTCTAGTGTAAATGAGAGCTGTGTATGGTACTGGCACGTCTCCTCTTGACTACTGCATACAGAGGATGTAAACAGTTGCACTTCATTTAGAGGGCGGGAGGGATAGCTCGGTGGTTTGAGCACTGGCCTGCTAAACCCAGGCTTGTGAGTTCAATCACTGAGGGGGCCGTTTATGGATCTGGGGCAAAAATTGGGGATTGGTCCTGCTTTGAGCAGGGGGTTGGACTAGATGACCTACCAAGGTCCCTTCCAACCCTGATATTCTATGATTCTATGACACACCATAAGAGCCTTGGACAAACAATAGATCATTACAAGGATGGGCCTTCCCTTAATACACTTTTAAATCAAGACTGGATTTTTTTTAAAGGACATGGTCTAGGAATTATTTTGGGAAAGTTCTATGGCCTGTGTTATACAGGAGGTCAGACCAGATGGTCACAACGTAGGGTTGCCCATTTTGGTTGGATGTATTCCTGGAGGTTTCATCACATGGCATAATCTTTAATTAAAGATCAGTCTTTAATTCCTGGAGACGTCAGGACAATCCTGGAGGGTTGGCAACCCTATAACTATGTTCCTTTCTGGCCTTGGAATCTATGAATTGCAGAAGTCAAGGGCAGCTTTATCAGAGGAGATCCAGGGATTTGAAAGAATGGTGAAGTGTTCCAGCTTTGTTTTCCTGATGCAAAGAGCCAAATTGATGAGTATTTCACAGCTCCCTTGAGTCTGCTGATGTCATACACCAGGCAGGCAAGACTAACATTGAGTATTAGGGGCTGGCATAACAGTAGCAATGGGAGGGCTTCTCTTCAGTCCCGGAGGAGGTAAACATTGTAATCCCACACTGGAGGGAGCGGCAGTTCTGCTGAGAAATGTCACTGCTCTTGGTTTGGGTTGTCCTAAAAAAGATTTGAAAAGTAAATAAGCCTTTCCCTTCCATTAGCTATAGCTATGAAAACCCCTCATGAGTGTGTCTATTGTGTGTGCAGATTGACGCTTTAACTCCCGTTTGTTCCTTGCAAAATCAGCAATATATTCTCTCTATCAGATTAACAGGCACTTCAGAAACTCTCTCTGCTTTCCAAGGTTGGCTTCTAAGTGCCTGATTCTCACTTACACTAAAGCCACTTTACACCCCTCTGCCAGTGTAAAGGGGCTTTAAAATGAATGTAAACATAATCTGTGCCCACTTTAAAGCCCCTCTTCACTGGCATAGTGGTGTAAAGTGGCTTTAGGGAGGAGGCTCTCAAACTGGAGAGCATGAGAAGACAGAGTGCAGAGCGGCAGCTACTGGCTAAGCACCCAGCTCCGAAGGCAGCACCACTGCCAACAGCAGTGCAGAAGTAAGAGTGGCATGGTATGGCATTGCCACCTTTACTTCTTTACTGCTGCTGGCGGAGCACTGCCTTCAAAGCTGGGTGGCTGGAGAGCTACATACTAGATACTTAAATGGCTCTGTTCGAATCAATGCCTTACTGGTTTTTTAATATTTAGTGAGTTGCATGTTGATTTTTAAAATTTTTCTTAATTGGTATATGTACTTGTGTGGCATGAGAGAGGGGCATAAACTTCTGCAGACACAAAGAAAGGGGGCATGATCAAATACGTTTGAGAACCACTGCTTTAGGGTAAATGAGAATCAGGCTGAAAGTAGGGCTGGCTGGGAATCTTCCACTGAAACGTGGGTGGGTGGTTGGGGTTTTCTGCCAGAAAAGTCTGGTTTTTGTTGAAATTTTTTGGTTTTCCAATGGGAAAATCAAAATGAAATATTTTGGTTTGGGTTTGATTGACCCTGATTTGAAAAAGTTTGGTTTGTCAACCCAAATAAAAACAAATTGGAAGGTTGGTTTGTTATTAATCTGTGTCTGTCTGAGCTGTGTCATTGCCTCAAGGAAGTTGTAATTCAAATGCCTCAGGCCACCATTCTTCTCCCTAGGCTCCCTGGATGGACTACATCTCCCAGGATGCACTGGCATCTCCATCCAAGTTAAACCACAGTGGCACATTGTGTCATTCACGTGATCAAGGTGCAGCCTGGAATATGTAGTCTAAATGAGGATCCCAGCGCACACAGGAGAATGAGGAACCTGAACTCCCATGAATCATAGAATATCAGGGTTGGAAGGGACCTTAGGAAGTTGTCTAGTCCAACCCACTGCTCAAAGCAGGACCAATCCCCAATTTTTGCCCCAGATCCCTAAATGGCCCCCTCAAGGCTTGAACTCACAACCTTGGGTTTAGCAAGTCAGAGCTCAAACCACTGAGCTATCCCTGAAGCAAAGCAGAAGCTCAGATGGGCACAGATTAATGTTTGTATTAAATCGAAGTGAAGTATTTTGATTTGGTTCAACAAACCAAAACTAAATATTTTGACTGAGGAATATCAAAGCATTTAATTGTTATGGGAAGTGTCAAATCACCTTTCAAAATCAACTTAATATTCCATTTAATGAGAAATTTTGATATTGACTTTTTTTTTTCCTGACTCAGATTTCAAACTATTGGAATTTCCTGTGAGAAAGAAACTGTTTGGTTTTTTTTCAACCGGCTCTCCCACAAGGTCTTTAAAGCATTGAAAATGCTCTTTTCTTAACTCCTCCTTTCTGATTATATGCATGACAGCTGGTAGTAGCATTTTGTGACATCTACAAAAATCTGATAAAGCAAATGGAATTACTAACAGATTTGTAGAGAGAACATAAATGTTTGAAATTAGATATACCACTAGTTTCTGATACACTTGTTCAGATATATTCACTTTAGTTTCTCTCCCTATATTTAGATCTCTTTATCCAGTTAGTGTAGTATGCAATTCAAATAAATGTAAATTGCATATATGTAGTTTGTTGTTATACTCACAAGATATGTTAAAATATTTGTACTTCTTAGTCTAATCCCAAATGTTAATCTAATCTCCCTGCACATTTATACTACACTCAAGACCTCATAAGAATTAGGCACTTTCAAAATCCTACTAGGTGCCTATCTGCATCTTTAAGTGCCTACATATCTTTCCCAAGTCCTACAGGAAGGCTGGGACAGAGCAAGGAATTGAACCTGAGTCTCCAAAATCCCCGATTAGTATTCAAACCTCTGGTTTCAGTGTAGTAGCCGTGTTAGTCTGTGTCAGCAAAACGAAAATAAGAAAGAAAAACTTGTAGCACCTTAGAGACTAACAAATTTATTTCAGCATAAGCTTTCGTGGGTTAGTACCCGCTTCATCGGATGCATGGAATGGAACATACAGTAGACAGATATTTATACAGTCAGAGAAACATGATAAGGTCGAGGTGCATAGACCAACCTTAAGAGGCTAATTAGTTGAGAGGAACCATAACAGCAGGGGAAGAAAAACCTTTGAAGTGATAAACAAGATGGTCACACAGGTGTGAATGAGGATCGTTAACTTAAGGGAAATAGATTCAATTAACGTAATGGCCGAGCCATTCCAAATCCTTATTTAATCCGGAGGTAATGCAACCTAGTTTGCATATCAATTTGAGTTCAACAGTTTCTCTTTGAAGTCTGCTTTTGGAGTTAATCTGTCGCAACACTGCTACCCTCAAGTCTGTCACTGAGTGATTAGGGAGGTTGAAGTGTTCTCCTACTGGTTTTTGAATGTTATGATTCCTGATGTCAGATTTGTGTCCGTTTATTCTTTTGCGTAGAGACTGTCCGGTTTGGCCAATGTACATGGCAGAGGGGCATTGCTGGCACATGATGGCATATCATATTGGTAGATGTGCAGGTGAACGAGCCCCTGATGGCGTGGCTGATGTGATTAGGCCCTGTGATGGGTTATCCATCCCGTCCTGTTGGAAAGTGGTGGGATTAAGTACGCTTTTGAACCCCAGAACACAGTCTGGGTAGTTGTAGGGCAAGCTTTCCGCATCTGCCAATGTGTTTCAAGCATGGCTCATCTTCATCTTTTAAGGTGGTAGAATTCAAGTGAGTAAGGAGGTGGGAGGAGCTGATGAAAGACAGGAAGAAGGGGGAGAGGAGAAAGATAATAGAGTGGATGGTGAGGGAGTGGATGGGAGTGGAGGTGTCATCACAAACCACACCAAAGCTCTGCAAACGTTCCCCTCATTTCTGTGTAGCGTGTCAGAATTTCACTAAATAACAGACGGATTCAATCTGACCGCTGTGCAGATGACAATGAGCGAATGCACGTACGGCCTTGAATCTGGCCGGAGTCCTGTTCATTGACTGCTGCTTGGATTCATTTACCGTTGTCATTTGCAGGTTTGATTCCGAAAGCACATTTCCCTGTTGTTGTTGGCACGTGAGAAGGAAATTGAAGCAGATCAGTGGCTTATGTAACCACTGCGCAAACTTTTCAGCCCCATATCACTTTCTCTTAAACAAATCCTGGCCTAATCCTCAGATCTGAAGATGCCGATCATCTCACTTTCCGGCCTGACGTTGGTGTAAATCAGGAGTATCTCTATTGTAGTCCATGGATTTGCGCTGGTGAAAGAGCAGGGCAAGGGAGATCACAATCAAGCCCATACAGGATCATGTCCCATACTAATAAAAACTGAACAAAGAATTAAATGACTAGCATGTAAAACCAAACAGCTTTCTGGAGCGAAACCAGCATTCATTTCTACTGGTGTAAATCCAGCAGAATTCCACTGAAGTTAGTGGCGTTATTCTGGACTTTCACCAGTGTAACTGAGAGCAGATTTTGCCCCCCTAGCCCAGATTGTGTCATTTATACCACAGCCCTGGCCTGGGGCAGTGCAGAAATGCACAGCCCGAGCAGGAAACCTCTGGGACTGCTCCTTGTGCATGAGGGGTGATGTGCAATCTGCTGCAATTATTTGGATGGAGCAGATTGCCACCCAGAGCCCTCAACCCCTCCCACACCCCAACCCCTGCCCTAGCCCTGAGCCCCCTCCCACACCCAAGCTCCCTTCTGGAGCCAGCACCTTGTACCCCAAATCCAGGGCCGGCTCCAGGCACCAGCCTACCAAGCACATGCTTGGGGCGGCACCTTCGGGGGGCGGTGCTCAGGTGTGTTTTTTTAAAAAAAACATTCTGCGGCGGGGTGGCGCTCGGGGGAGGGGTGAGTTTGTTTCCGCTGGGCGCTGTATGTGTTGCGGTGCTCGGGGGGTTGTTGGGGCAGGCTGGGGGCGGGCATGCCGCCCACCCCCCGGCGCTCTGGCAGGGAGAGGCGCTGGGGGAGGGGGGTTGTTGCGGCGCAACACTGGGAGGGGGTGTTTCCGTGGGCACTGGGGGGGTGTTTTTTTGTTTCAGTGGGGCGGCGCTTGGTTTTTTGTTTTTGTTTTGCTTGGGGCGGGAAAAAAGTTAGAGCCAGCCCTGCCCACCCCTGCCTCAGCCCAGAGTCGCCTCCCACACTCCGAACCCCTCGGTCCACCCCCCAGCCCCAAACCCCCTTCTTGCACTCTGAACTCGTCATTGCTGGCCCCACCCTGGAGCCTGCACCCCTAGTGCAGGGTGAAAATGAGTGAGTGAGGGTGGGGGAGCATGAGCGACAGAGGGAGGGGGAATGGAGTGAGTCGAGGGCAGGGCCTCAGAGAAGGGGAGGGGCAGAGGGCAGGGTAAGGGTGTTTGGTTTTGTGCGATTCGAAAGTTGGCAACCCTAATGCATGGAACACCTGCATTGCTACTTGCTCCCCCTGCCCCCATCACTGATCTTCTGTGTACCCATTGGGGCTGCGTAAGCACAGGGAAAGAGAGCAGCAGCTCCTGATGCGTTCCTCACAGTACAGTCCAGGAGGGGAAAGTGAGCTGGATGCACCAAGTGCTTGGTGTTGCTCCTCACTCGCCCCCCACCCCCGCACAGCCCCCTAGGGGGTGCGAAGGAACATTGAGGGCGGGAGCAGCATCTGTGCATCACCGCTTGCCTCCCATGTTCTTCCGCCAGGAGGAAGCAGGGAGAAATCTGGACAACCCTCCACCCGGTGCTCCCCTGCCAGTCGGGAGCAGTTTCTGACTCTACACCAGCAGCACACACCTCTTCGCTGCCGCATGGTGACCCCTTGACCATGGCGCCCCTGGGCAGTTGCCCGGGTGGCCCACCCCTAAGGCCGGCCGTGGGCCCCTGTGTGCATGAGTGAATAATTTATTTGATTGTAGCCGGTTTTTCTGATCACAAATTGTTAATTAGCATCTTATGCTTTTTTCAGATTGTATAGTTTAATCAAAATTATGCAGCGAGTATGTTCTGTGAATGACCTCTGGATTGTTCATGAGCAGTTCCTTCTCCATTTTCAGGTCTCAAAAGCTGAACTGTGTCGTTTTGCTTAGCTGAGCCTGGATTCGTAGGTCATGGGGTGTTGTTTCTACTCCTCAGTTGGATGAGCGGAACTCTTAGAATCAGATCATGGTGCCAACACTTGCATTTGTGGGTTCCAAATTCACTTTTTGTGAATATTCTCGCCCATTAGCTTAATATTTGCTGTCCCTGTGAACAGTAAACTCACCAGTTAGAATTTTGTGGAAAGTGAAAGTAATTTTTTTTGGTACTTGAGCAATTGATCTTGAGAATCCTGTTGAAGTATTTTCCTTTATATTTTTTCAACATAACCTGGTGCCCTTTGCCTCACTACATGTGACACTCAAAGTGTATGCATACACTGCATCTGGGACCATGCTTCTGTGGGTAGACAGAGGCTCTACCTCTACTAACAATAGCAGTAGCTGGGAGTAGCATGGGCTATTACTCTGGCTAGCTACCTATATATATACTCAGAGGATCTGGGTGGCTTTGTACTTAGGGGCCTAGCCGAACCTGTTGTCCATGTTACCCCAGCTATACTGCTATTTTTCAGTTTGCTAGTTCTAATACAGCTGGTATGTGTCTGTCTACCCTTATTGGGAAGCATGCTCTCAGATGCAGAGTAGATCCACCCAAAGTTTAAATGAATCCAGTTGTGTCCATTCTTTCCAGAGCACCTATTAAATGCTCTGAGCCAAATCCTCACTCAGTCTAATATGCTGATTTACAACACCTGAGGATCTGGCCCTTTAGTATGTTTTTCTTCTTAAAGAAAACAAACCAATTACAGAAGCCTACAAAGCATGGATTTAAAAAACACAACTAAGAGGCAACAAGCAGCTGTGGTTTCTCTAGAGAAAATGTGTGCGTTTACAAAGTAAATTTTTAAAGAAAACGATAGTGGTGCATTAGAAAAACCATGATTGTCTTGATTACAGAGCTTCAAATTCAGCAGCTTCAACACCCCATCAATGTAGATTTTTAAAAACTCTGTCAAGAGAGGCAGCAGAAGAGCTGCATTATGCATATATATATATATAGTCTGTGTATATGCAAGTGTGTTTAAATAAAATTTAAAACAATACATATGTAATATATATAATATATAATCTAAAGTCAGATTGTGCTGGAGCTGTACATGCACACCCCAGTGCAGGATTTGGTCCTCCATACACTGTAAAAATATTTCAGAATAGAAAAAAACCCACCAAAAACAGATCAGCCCTATAAAAATACTGTACTTATAAACACAGAAAACCCAGCCACCTTCTCGATCTCAGAAGCCCCATGTGTGTTTTTACAAACCCCACTGATTGTGTTTTGCTTAATTTTATGGATTAAATGGCATTTCCCTTTCTAAAGTGTGCTTATGTAGCAATCACAACTTTATATTGCTAAACTTTTTTCTTCCCTAAGGCTGTTTTTTTCTTCTTAAGTATGTCAGTAATAGGTGACAATAATCCCTTGGTCAGTTCTAAAACAGTATCCAAGCATGGAGATATGCAGCATTGTGCTAATGAGTGTCTCATTTTTCAGATCGTGTGAAATGTAAAACTGAGGTGTTGGTAGTTTATAGAATAATAAAACCATGTTACTTTTCACAAGAATCGAAGGATTGATCACAGCATTCTGGATACATTCTACTAGCCTAACAGTTTTTTGTCTACCTCAAATTCTTCCGAATTAAGATATCTGTAACTCTCTGTCCTGAAATATTGAGTATTGTCGCCCCGCACTCTTCTAAAGCGACCACGTTCAGCCCAGAGATGGCTGTATTTCATTGTTGGATGAAGCGTTCCCGGTGTATGTGCTGCAGGGCTTGAGCCTATGAGGTGTTCTGGTTTGAATCAAAAGTTTATTAGATCATTATAGTGGCTCTGCCACACCACTTTAGTTAAGGTTGTAACACGACTTCAGTTTAAAGGTCGACCTTTCTAAGTCCTGTAAAATCGACATGTTTGATGGATTTCTTTGAAATCTGAGTGCCACAGGAGGGCGTAGGGTAGGCTTAGTGACCCAAATTTGGAGTCATTTGAGTCATATAAGCCCCCTCCCCCGCAAAAAGCCACTTTTAAAAAAAAGTTGGTTTGCTTTTGTTTTGTTTTACCCAGAGCTAGAGATCAACCTATCCATGTAATGCGGATCAAAATGATCTCAAGTGGCCCTTTTTTACCCACAGTAGCAGGTAAACTCCATTTCGAGTTTTACCCAAAGTAGTGCATGGCACCAACTAAATCTTTGGGGGAGGGAGCAGACTCAAATTGAGAACAGTTTTTAAGAAATTTTTTTTTTACACTGCACATGCACCAAGCAGAAAAGCAGTTAGAGGGTTTCCATTCTGGCTATTTTTTATATGCTTTAAAGCTTGACTTTTGTAAGTGCTTTAGAATCCAAACAGTTAACAAAATTGCTTTGAAATTTGGTGTGCCACATAGGGGCCTTAGGGTTAGTGATCCAAATTTGGGGTTGTTTGACCAAAGTGGGAGGGATAGCTTAGTGGTTTGAGCATTGGCCTGCTAAACCCAGGGTTGTGAGCTTAATCCTTGAGGGGGGCCATTTAGGGATCGGGGGCAAAAACAAATTTGTCAGGGGACAGTACTTGGTCCTGCTAGTGAAGGCAGGGGACTAGACTCAATGACCTTTCCAGCTCTATGAGATAAGGCATATATTTACTTATAAGTACTACCCAAAACCGGTTTCCTTCTGCTGCCTTCTTCCTGTAGGCATGACACCCAGGGGAGGTGAGAGAGGGTTGGGGGTTAGGGCAGTGTTCCCCAAAATTTTTACCTTGCACCCCTCCTCCCCCATTTCCATGTTGGCAGCATACCAGGCAGCTGCAAACCTCCTCTGCCTTTGTGTCTTGACCTATCCTTTGGTCCAGGATTTTGCCAGGGCTGCATCCTCTATAGCCCTGTCAACTGAATGAGCTGCTGAACCCTTGGGTCTGTCAGCACCACACCCCAATGTTCCCCTTCCACAGGTTGTGGAAGCAGGGCCAGTAGTGGGATGGGCCCAGGGCCCTCAGTACCAGGAATCTCCTCGGTACCGCTCCATATCAACATGCTGGAGCTTCAGACCATCTACAAAGGGATGTCAAGTTTTTTGGGACCATATCTGAACCACTGAGTCTCTTACTTACCGACAACACCACTGTGATGTACTATGTGCACAAACAAGGGAAGCATTAATCCGATAGCCGTTCACTTGCCCAGGGTTCAGAATAATCTTGCAGACCATCTCAGCGGGCATTTTTCCCTGAGTCATGAGTGGTCCCTGAAGATAGTGTCCTCCAGGTCATCTTCACAGCTTGGGGCATCCCGATGATTAACCTGTTTGCTACAAGGGACAACAGGAAATGTCGTCTCTCTTCCCCACTCTAGGGGGCCCTCAGTCTCAGCTCCCTGTTCAACACTTTCCACCTCAGCTGGCAGTCAATCCTGATCATCCTCAAACTCAAGGCAGATTGGGCCAAGCTCATGCTTACTGGTTTGGCCGAGACAGCGCTGGTTCTCTGACTTTCTTTCATGGTCTGTCCATCCTCCCATATCTCTTCCTCCCCATCCCAACTTACTCAGAACCAAAGCCGCATGTTGCAATCTGTGCTCAGCTCCCTGCATCTTCTGGCATGGCTGCTGCATGGCTGAATGAGGATGAAGAGCAGTCTTCAGTGACTGTCCAAGCCCTCCTAAACAGGAGAAAACCCTCCATCAGGGTGGCCTATTCAGTAAAATGGAAGCAATTTTCAGTGCGGTCATTACCCTATGGAATCCAACCAACACTGGCCTCTATCCAGAACATTTTGGAGTAACCACTGCGCCTTCAGTCACTGGGGTTTGAGTTTAGTCCATTGAAAGTGCATTTGGCAGCGATATTGGCATTTCTCCCCCTCATTCAGAGAAGATCAGTCTTCTCAAATGCCATGGTAGCAAGATTCTAAAAAGGGCTCCTTAATCTGCATCCTCAAATTCAAGAGCCAGTTCCTCTGTGGGACCTTAACACCAGCCTAGTGACCTTAATGGAACCTCTGTTCAAGCCCCTGGCATCTTGTCCTTTCCACTTTTGTGTTAGAAAACTGTGTTCCTGGTAGCAAGAACATCCTCAAGGGAAGTGTGTGAGTTATAGGCTCTGATAGCAGAGCCTCCTTTTATACAATTCTCCAAAGACAAAGTGACTGACCACATCCACAATTTTTGTTTAAAGTAGTTTCTCAGTTTCATTTGAACCATGCGGTATATTTACCTGTGTTCTTTCCTAAGCCACATTCATCTTCAGAGGAACAGTGTCCCCATACATTAGATATCAGGCAATGTCTAGCTTTTTATCTAGACAGGACTAAACTGTTTCATGCTTTGACTCATTTGTGTTATAATCAGATTGCATGAAGCGTCAAGCAGTCTCTTTGCACACAGTCTCCAAATGGATAACCTCCTGCATCAAGACTGCATATGAAATAGCTTTGGCTATGCCCCGCAGGGGGTGTGAGCTCCTTTTATGAGGGCGCAAGCAACGTCCATAGTGTTCCTCAGAGACGTTTCCATATTGGACGTTTGCAGGGCTGCGATGTGGTCATCGATACACAAGTTCACAAACAATTACTTCATAACCACTTCTTCCAGGGTGGATGCAAACTTTGGTAGAGCGGTCCTGCAGTCCTTGTTTCGGTAGACTCTGATTCCCCACCTCCTGCGGGGGGGGTGTTACTGCTTGTGAGTCACCTAAGTGGAATACACGACTGCATCTACTTGAAGACATGATTAATTACTGTAACTGTGGTTCTTTGACATGCGATGCAGATGTATGTTAACATCCCCTCTGCATCAAAGTCTCGTTCCCAGGCATTCAATGCAAAGGAACTGGGGAGGGTTTGGGTCGGTGCCACCTCAGGTAGCCAGGGGAGGGACTGCAGCCATAAGGCCCATATGCTGCCCCTCTATGGGCAGTGTTAGGCACATTTATCTGGCTCTGGTGTAGTGGGCGTGTACACACTGAAGTGGAATACACATCTGTATCACATCTTAAAGAACCAGTTACAGTAAGTAACCATTTCTCTGATATTAGGAGATCCATATTTTGCGCCCTCGTGTGTGTGAGCAAAGGCCAGAGCTGCATGTACCTTCAGGATTCAGAATGTATCATTTCAATGCAGAGTTGTGTCAGTAGCAGGGCATAGGGCCTTTATTACAAAGGGTAGTGTTAGTAGTGAGGTGGAATCAGGGCTGGTGCAAGGAAGTTTCACACCCTAGGCGAAACGTCCTTGCACCAGCCCTGTGCCCCCTCCCCCCCAGCCAACATCGCCCCCCCCAAGCCAGCTCCCCTGCCCACGGGCCTCAGCAGCTCCCCATCCACCCACCCGCTCGTGGCAGCTGAGCGTCGAGCCGGGAGGCAGGGGGCGGCTCGCTGCGGCTGCTTCCTGCCTCCCGGCTCCACACTCACCAGCTGAGCGGGAAGGCAGGGGGCGGTTCGCCGCAGCTGCCACCTTCGTCCCAGCTCCACGCTCAGCAGCTGAGCGGGGAGGCAGGGGGCAGCTCGTCGTTGCTGCCTCCCGGCTCCAAGCTCAGCAGCTGAGCGGAGGCAGGAGGCAGCCATCCACTGCCCCCCAAATCCTGGCACCCTAGGCGACCGCCTAGGGTCACCTAGTGATAGTGCCGGCCCTGGGTGGAATATGAGAGAATTCTAAAGTTTTAATGATTAAGTGAAAGTGTGGGTTGAGATAGTATCCTGTGAGTAAGTGTAAGGGAGCTGTAAAAGGCTGTGATGTGATTCTTAAGTTGTACATGTGTGGCATTGTTTTGCCGGAATTGGCTAAGTGTATGTGTGTACGCACCAGGATGTGGAATCTCCTGGATCTTGTACTGCTAAGGGCCAGTTTGAGTAGATGCTATGTGCATATTGAGGCATTGCTTGTAGAGGGATGGTGGCATGGGCAACCTTTTTTTATCCCCTCATAGTGTTAGATGAAATCCTGTGGGTGAGAAGGAATGGGTTGTAAAAGGGGTGAAGAACTTGTACATTTCAACAGTTGTGAGGTTGGCAGAGTAAAGGTATGTGTGTTAATGGGTTGTGTTGGGGCATTACTGAAAGAGGTCAAAGTAAGGTTGCATGGGCAACCTTAACTGTGCATTTCCTGGTTTTCAGAACTTCGTTTTGCTCAACTCGGTATTCTGCAAGGGATCAACATACCACCAAGCAACCTTAGCTCTCTGTTTAATGTAAGGTTTTCTTGCCATTGAAGAGTCACTGAAGTTTGGGATGGAAGGGTAGGACAAAGGATCTGTTTTGCTTTGTCTCTTCCTTGAGTGAACAAGGATTGTGTTGATTTAGGTTTTGCTAAAACCTCTCCAGTTAGGCTTTGTTTTTACAGAAACAAAACTGAGGATGGTTCAGATCAGAGTTCAATTCTTTTAATCAATTTTTATTCCCATGAAATACCTGGCTCTGACATGACACTTTTCATCAGTAGCTCTCAAAGTGCTTCATGATCTTGATGTATTTATCTTCACAGCACTGCTATGAGATAAGGAAGTATCATTATCCCTGTTTTACACACAGGGAACTGATGCACAGAACAGCTAAGTGACATAGGAAGTCTGAGATAGAGCAGGGAATTGAACTTGGTCTCCCATCTCCAAGGCTAACCACTGGGCTATTCATCTTTGTAATTGCAGCTGCATTATGGTTGTCTGAATGTTTAAGTACCTGATTTGTGAGTGTAAGCAATAACTTAGGGCCAAATCTTACAAACACTTATGCACTTGAGTTACTTTTTATTCATGATAAATCCTACCAAACTAGTTTTGTCATACTAAGGGAAAGCCTCCATTGTTTTCATTGGAACTGCTCAAACAAGTAAAGTTACTTGTATGCATAAGTATTTGCAGAACGGGGCCCTTGGACATCTATGTGATCTGAATTGCACCACAAATCTTTTGGGTGAAAAGTTATGTCTACAATTTGCATGCACAAAAATGGAAGCCAGCTTTTGAAAAATTGGTATTGAAATTCCCCAGATATGTGCCATTGCCTTTTTGCTGTTTGATAAAGTAGAACATGAGAATTTCACATTTTATACAAGATTTTTTTTTCCCCACAGCATTTTTTTTTTGTGAGGCTGAGAAATGGGAGACAAGAATGAAGGGTAAAGCTGAGATGTCATTGCCCCAGAAGGAGCTAAGTGCCAAAGTAAGGATGATATGTGTAATGTGAGGTATTCTTTTCAATTAAGAAACTTTGGCACACATTTCTGAAAGACTCAAACTAACATTGTGACTTGGAAATACCACTGTCCATTGCACTTCAAGAGGGTGCTTAAATTGACATGCTGGTTCCCTTCCAGGAATACTACTGCATATTAGTATGAAGGAAAGGCTTTCCTTTCTAAGAAGTCATTGTAAGTTAGAAATTCAACACAAAGTCAAAACTGGATACTAAGTTAAACAGTACAATGTTCTGTTCCTTTGACTCAGTTCTTCATGTTACAGGTGAATAGAGTTCCTGTCCGGACACCGAGTTCCGTCCTCGAGGTCCCATCTTCATTGGTCATGCTGGCATGGCTCAGAGGAGGTTTTCATTTGCAAGTTATCTCAGACTGAGCTTCTTATGTCACTTTGATGCCCTGGGTCCCCTCCATCTGTGCCAACCATAGTCAAAGGTGACATTTGGTGAGCTGAAGGTATATTTTCCTACTTTTGCTGCTCCAGGGAATCTCTTAACCTCTTCCATTCATCTCTGCCATCACATGAGACGATATTAGGGAACCAGGGGTACTAAGTCCATAGACTCATACTTCAGTAACTTATGCTGCTTTGTCCCTGTTGGTCCGGGGCAATGGAAATGTACCATTGAGACTGGGCAGCCCCTGGCCCAGTCATCTCCCTGACTTAAGAACCCCTGCCTAGAGTCCAGTGGAGAAGGCAGAGCATGCTGCAGAAGAAACATTGCCCCTCATGGCAGTCTCCAACCAAAATCTGTGGGTGACAGCCCATCCCTTCCACCCTATCCCCCAAGTAGCAGGGAAGAAGAGCATGCGACCTCATGAATTAAGACAAATCATTTAGGGTGTCTTGGGGCTATAAGTAGAGGAGAATTAACAGAAGGAAAGTTTAGGCTAAATGTTAGAGAAATCTTCTTACAGTGAGTAAGATTTATTAGACTCTGGGGTAGTCTCAGGGGAAATGGTGAAAACTCCATTACTTAGAACATTTTAAAATTAAACTGAGCTTAGCAATAGTAAATGCTTTATGCTGTAAGGAGTGACCTTGCACAGGAAGGGAGCTCTTAAGGGTTCCAGCACTTGTTCAGAAAATCACAGAATCAGTGAAATTAGTTGCAAACCATTGTTGATGAGGGTATTCCTTACGTGCATGAATAGTCTCATGGACATCAACATGACTATTCACATGATTAGGGTTTGCAGGACTGGGCACATAATATCTGGTTCTGTGCTCTCCGAGTAGGTGTATGATACCTGATGTCTTCAGAAAAACCGCACAAGGAAAAGCTATCTAATGAGATGGTTGGAAGTGAGTTGCAATCTGCCCTATGCTTTCTAGATTCATAGATTCATAGATTCTAGGGCTGGAAGGGACCTCGAGAGGTCATCGAGTCCAGCCCCCTGCCCTCATGGCAGGACCAATTACTGTCTAGACCATCCCTGATAGACGTTTATCTAACCTACTCTTAAATATCTCCAGAGATGGAGATTCCACAACCTCCCTGGGCAGTTTATTCCAGTGTTTAACCACCCTGACAGTTAGGAACTTTTTCCTAATGTCCAACCTAAACCTCCCTTGCTGCAGTTTAAGCCCATTGCTTCTTGTTCTATCCTCAGATGCTAAGATGAACAAGTTTTCTCCCTCCTCCTTATGACACCCTTTTAGATACCTGAAGACCGCTATCATGTCCCCTCTCAGTCTTCTCTTTTCCAAACTAAACAAACCCAATTCCTTCAGCCTTCCTTCATAGGTCATGTTCTCTAGATCCTTAATCATTCTTGTTGCTCTTCTCTGGACCCTCTCCAATTTCTCCACATCTTTCTTGAAATGCGGTGCCCAGAACTGGACACAATACTCCATTTGAGGCCTAACCAGCGCAGAGTAGAGCGGAAGAATGACTTCTCGTGTCTTGCTCACCACACACCTGTTAATGCAGCCCAGAATCATGTTTGCTTTTTTTGCAACAGCATCACACTGTTGACTCATATTTAGCTTGTGGCCCACTATAACCCCTAGATCCCTTTCTGCCGTACTCCTTCCTAGATAGTCTCCTCCCATTCTGTATGTGTGAAACGGATTGTTCCTACCTAAGTGGAGCACTTTGCATTTGTCCTTATTAAACTTCATCCTGTTTACCTCTGACCATTTCTCCAATTTGTCCAGATCATTTTGAATTATGACCCTATCCTCCAAAGCAGTTGCAATCCCTCCCAGCTTAGTATCATCTGCAAACTTAATAAGTGTACTTTCTATGCCAATATCCAAGTCGTTGATGAAGATATTGAACAGAGCCGGTCCCAAAACAGACCCTTGCGGAACCCCACTCATTATACCTTTCCAGCAGGATTGGGAGCCATTTATAACTACTCTCTGAGTAGGGTTATCCAGCCAGTTGCGCACCCACCTTATAGTAGCCCCATCTAAGTTGTATTTCCCTAGTTTATTGATAAGAATATCATGCGAGACCATATCAAATGCCTTACTAAAGTCTAGGTATACCACATCCACCACTTCTCCCTTATCCACAAGACTCGTTATCCTATCAAAGAAAGCTATCAGATTGGTTTGACATGATTTGTTCTTTACAAATCCATGCTGGTTATTCCCTATCACCTTACCACCTTCCAAGTGTTTGCAGATGATTTCCTTAATTACTTGCTCCATTATTTTCCCTGGCACAGAAGTTAAACTAACTGGTCTGTAGTTTCCTGGGTTGTTTTTATTTCCCTTTTTATAGATGGGCACTATATTTGCCCTTTTCCAGTCTTCTGGAATCTCTCCTGTCTCCCATGATTTACCAAAGATAATAGCTAGAGGCTCAGATACCTCCTCTATTAGCTCCTTGAATATTCTAGGATGCATTTATTTCATCAGGTCCTGGTGACTTGCAGGCATCTAACTTATCTAAGTGATTTTTAACTTGTTCTTTTTTTATTTTGTCTTCTAAACCTTTCCCCTTCCCATTTGCATTCACTATGTTAGGCATTCCCTCAGACTTCTCGGTGAAGACCGAAACAAAGAAGTCATTAAGCATCTCTGCCATTTCCAAGTTTCCTGTTACTGTTTCTCCCTCCTCACTGAGTAGTGGGCCTACCCTGTCCTTGGTCTTCCTCTTGCTTCTAATGTATTGATAAAAAGTTTTCTTGTTTCCCTTTATTCCTGCAGCGAGTTTGAGCTCATTTTGTGCCTTTGCCTTTCTAATCTTGCCCCTGCATTCCCGTGTTGTTTGCCTATATTCATCCTTTGTAATTTGTCCTAGTTTCCATTTTTTATATGACTCCTTTTTATTTTTTAGATCTTGCAAGATCTCGTGGTTAAGCCAAGGTGGTCTTTTGCCACATTTTCTATCTTTCCTACCCAGCGGAATAGTTTGCTTTTGGGCCCTTAATAGTGTCCCTTTGAAATACTGCCAGCTCTCCTCAGTTGTTTTTCCCCTCAGTCTTGTTTCCCATGGGACCTTACCTATCAGCTCTCTGAGCTTACCAAAATCCGCTTTCCTGAAATCCATTGTCTCTATTTTGCTGTACTCCCTTCTACCCTTCCTTAGAATTGTGAACTCTAGGATTTCATGATCACTTTCGCCCAAGCTGCCTTCTACTTTCAAGTTCTCAACGAGTTCCTCCCTATTTGTTAAAATCAAATCTAGAACAGCTTTCCCCCTAGTAGCTTTCTCAACCTTCTGAAATAAAAAGTTGTCTGCAATGCAGTCCAAGAACTTATTGGATAGTCTGTGCCCCGCTGTGTTATTTTCCCAACATATTTCTGGATAGTTGAAGTCCCCCATCACCACCAAATCTTGGGCTTTGGATGATTTTGTTAGTTGTTTAAAAAAAGCCTCATCCACCTCTTCCACCTGGTTAGGTGGCCTGTAGTAGACTCCTAGCATGACATCACCCTTGTTTTTTACCCCTTTTAGCCTAACCCAGAGACTCTCAACACTTCCGTCCCCTATGTCCATCTCCACCTCAGTCCAAGTGTGTACATTTTTAATATATAAGGCAACACCTCCTCCCTTTTTCCCCTGTCTGTCCTTCCTGAGCAAGCTGTACCCATCCATACCAACATTCCAATCATGTGTATTATCCCACCAAGTTTCAGTGATGCCAACAATGTCATAGTTGAATTTATTTATTAGCACTTCCAGTTCTTCCTGCTTATTACCCATACTTCTCGCATTTGTATACAGGCATCTAAGATACTGATTTGATCTTGCCTCCCAGTTTTGCCCTGACCCTCCTATTTCTTTGTCATTAGAGCCCACGCCCCCTCCTATTTCCGACCCATCTCCCAGGTCCCCATGTTCTCCACTTACCTGTGGGCTTTGCTCACCTGTCCCCGTCGAACCTAGTTTAAAGCCCTCCTCACTAGGTTAGCCAGTCTGTATCCAAATGGGGTCTTTCCCCTCCTCGAAAGGTGAACTGTAGATATCAACTGTATTTTGGCATTCTCCCTAGAGAGCACAGAATACAGTGGGACTTGATAAATGTAGGGAAACCTTCAGAGGAGCACTTGATGTATCAAAGGATGGGCAAACCTCAACAAGTTCAGAGTAGGGTTTCAAACAAAACATTTTTCCTAATGGAAAATGGGGTTTGGTCAACATTGAAATTTTCTTCCAGAAAATATTGAGTTGGGGCAGAATTTTCCCTTGGGAACATTTAAACAAAATATTTTTGTTTTGAGTCAAACTGAAAAAATGTTACACTTCGGGTTGACAAGCTGAACTGATATGGGTTGGGTTGACCTTTATCTCATTGTTCACCTTCTGCCTCTGTACTATTGGAGAACTATAGGAAGACACTGGTACCTGGAAAACTAAATGCCATAGTTCACCTGTTGATACATAATTCTGTAACTCAGGTGAACATGTCTCACATCTGGGTTCCAGCAAGGGAAATGCTTCCATAGAGTTATTATGGGAGGGGCCACAGTAATATTTCAGAATAAGCCATCAGTGTCGCAGAAATATTACCACAGTGACTCTCTCAACATTTAAAACATATTTATGGAGTTGACATTGATCCACATATTAGCGTTTTAACAGACATAGACGTCTCTGTCCCACTATAAGAATTACATTTCCTCAGCTGCGTAAATGGCATGGGCACTCTTTTTTTTTTTTTTTTTTTTAACTTTTGGTACAAAACTTTTTGAGGAAATGGTAACTACAAGGAGAAAGAAAATGGAGGGGGCTTCTGTATGAAACAAGTCATCAGAACCAATAAAAACTTGGAAAAAACGGATGCAAAACGTATTGGAAAATTAAACAATGATCATGTAACTGAACACATGGAAGATTTTAAACAGGTGTTAGAATATCAACAATACTGTAACTTAGATTTTTGAGCTCCTAGAACATGTAATAAAAGCTAACCTCTAAAATTACTTAGACTGCTCAAACCTACCTGAACAAATATCTATAGCCAGCTGAATGGTGTCCTTTATTCCTTGGAGCAAGAAGCAACTAGAGTCTGCTAGACAAATATATAAAATCATAGAAATGTAGGGATGGAATGGACCGTGAGAGGGCATCTAATCCATACCTC
Organism: Chelydra serpentina; assembly: GCA_037349315.1. Classification (NCBI taxonomy): domain Eukaryota; kingdom Metazoa; phylum Chordata; order Testudines; family Chelydridae; genus Chelydra; species Chelydra serpentina. The sequence continues at coordinate 126,748,973 of JBAIAC010000008.1, forward strand.
TTATACTGAGGCAGTGTTATGTATATCTAGGCCAGGTCTTCACTACTGACCTATATTGGTATAACTGCATTATTAGGGTTGTGAAAAATCCACATAGTAACACTATGTTGATGGAAGAGCTTCTCCCGTCGACACAGCTACTGCCTCGGGCGGCGGCGGGGGGAGGGGGAGAGAGGAGATGGATTAACTATGCCGCCAGGAGAAGCTTCTTCATTTAAGTGCTGCAGCGACACAGCTGCATCCATGCAGTGTTTTAAGTGTAGACCTACCCCTAGACCATCCCTCATGGGTTTGTCTAACCAGTTCTTAAAAGCCTCCAATGACAGTGATTTCACAACCTCCTCAGGTAACCTGTTTCAGCTCTTAACTATCCTTATAGTTAGAACGTTTTTCCTGATATCCACCCTAAATCTCCCTTGCTGCAATCTAAGATGATTATTTCTTGTCCTACCTCAGTGCACTCAGAACTATTAATCACAGTCCTCTTTAGAGCAGCCTTGAACAGTCCTCAAATACTTTCTCAGGGCCCTCTGCAGGTTTCTCTTCTCTACTCTAAACATGCCTAGTGTTTTCAACCTTTCCTCATAGGTCAAGTTTCCCAAACCTCTGATCATTTTTGTTACTTTCCTCTGGACTCATTCTAATTTGGTCACATCTTAAAGTGTGGTGTTCAAAACTGGCTACAATACTCCAGCTGAGACCTCACCAGGGCCAAACACAGTGGAACAACTACCTCCCATGTATTACATATCACACGCCTCTTTAATACGTCCCAGAGTGATATTAGCCTTTTTAGCAACTGCGTCACATTGTTGACTCATTCACTTTGTGATCCATTATAATCCCAGATATTTTTCAGCATTAGTACTAACTAGCCAGTTATTCTTCATTTCTGTAGTCGTATATTTGATGTTTACTTCCTAAGTGCAGTACTTTGTATTTGTCTTTATTGCATTTCAGCTTACTGATATCAGATAAATTCTCCAATTTATCAGATAATTTTGAATTCTAATTCTGTCCTCCAAAGTGCTTGCAACCCCTTCCAGCCTTATGTCATCTGAAAATTTTATAAGCATACTCTCAATTCCATCATCCAACTCATTACTGAAAATATTAAATAGTAACAGACCCAGGACAGATCCTGGCGGGATTGATGCTGTTGGGACTCCCCATGTTCAATTAGCAATTTTAGTCATATCAAGTCAGGCCTACAGATGTGTCTTCCCAGTTTCACTGCAAACCACTGATAACTACTTTTTGAATACAGTCTTCCAACCACAACTGGTTGGAACACCTGTGTTGTAAGTTATTCACTCATCCTTTAGTTATTTCATTCACACCATATTTCCCTAATGTGCTTGTGAGGCTGTCATGTGGGACTGTGTCAAAGCCTTAATAATGTCCTGATATATCGCTTCTACTGCTTTCTCCCGTCCACTAGGCTGGTTGTCCTGTCAAACTATCTTCCATTATAAGACTCGTAGGGCTTGTTTATGTTTTCAGCCAATTCAGTGTAATTCTGATGTAGCCTTGTCAACTTCAATGGACTTGCTCTGGATTTCCACTGCTGTAGCTGGGATCAGAATCTGACTCGTAGAATCCATAGTGTTGGGAAGGACTGTTAGCTGGTTACTTGTTCCAAGCCCTGGCATATCTCTTACCCATCTCTAGCAGAGGCATGTCTCATGGGATAATAGTATTAATAATAGAACAAAGTCAATAACTACAAAGCACCGCTACCAAGACACTTGGGGCATTATATAGCACAATAAAAAAGCTTAAATATAGTTTAATTGACTTTATAACACACTCTTAAAATATCAAACAAAGGCAAATAAGGGGGATCCAAAATAAGGAGGGATGAAGACTAGTCTAGCTGCAGGATCCCATGGTCCTGGCAACTCCCTAAGTAATAGGACTGGTGCCTTCTGTCAGCTGGTTGGTATTTTGCAGGCATGTTTCGTTATCACAGGCAGAATCAGTCAGAGAAACCTGTGTTCCATGCTGATCCATGCACCTTGCAATCCACACATCCCTTAGAATTGCACACCATATTGACAGTTCCTAAATGCTTCAGCTTGTCCATCACACATCTATAATCTGGTTCTCCTGCGCCATGCAGCAAATGCTTGCCGTATGATTTAGTGTGTGCTTTGTATGTCACATTCTTCTCCCGCACACCTACCCAGAACAGCCTCAACAAGCTCCCTTGCCTAAGACACGTTAACCCTGATGAAGGTCTCTTCTTTTGATCTCTTTTCTTAATACTGCTTAGTTTGCTAATTGTCCCAGGGGATAATCAATCTTCTTCCCTAGGTATTCAATTAGCCTGAATATCAGGAGCACATATTTCCCATCCCCCTACTACCTCCAATGTCATCTTTCAGGAAGCAATATATTGTATCCTCCATTTACACCTCTGGCTTCCAGCCCATTTTGAAACCTAAATCCCCGTTAGTGATACAGATACAAATGATTAAACAAATCTGAAAATGGGGGAGGAGGGGAAGAATGTAATGAAATGCTCTGTAAACACGGCAGAGCTGTAATGAATCTTTCTGCCAACCCTCCTACGCAATAGAGGAAGTGGTTTGTGGAACATGCCCTCTATAGAATGGTCATATTCTGCCTTTTGATGCCTGGGTGCAGTTCCCATTGGCTTGAATGGGTGGTGAATATGTGCCACCGAGACATTTTTGGCTCACATTATTACTGAACACTCTGAGGACACGTTGTGTGCTTTGATGTTCCATTAACCTTATCAGCTAGCCAGTAACAGCCAGAATTCTTTTAGTGTTGGAAAGATCCACTTAGTCAGAGAGAGCGAGAGAGAGATCAGTGCATACACAGAAAGCTTATATTCCCTATTAGCCTCTCCCTCCAATGTGCTATTTAAAGGAACGGCTTTATATTCTACAAAAGAGCATAAAATTATTTCCATGTCACCACTACTCTGCATATATAAAGGGAGCAGAATATTTGTGAAAGACTTGATTGCTAAGGATGCAGTTTATCATTCAACATGCCTTTCTTCCTATGAGTAAAATGAACCTTAGCAAAACCATCTGGTTATACTGCAGCAATAGTCTCCCTTTGGCACTGCATGTTGTCAGCTGATTGAGGAGGGAGACAATGATTTTATGTACAAGAAGGCTCCTCTCCTGTCCAAGCTGCTACAAAAATGTACAGCCCTAATTCCTTCAGATGTAGACACTGCAGGCTACTCCAATAGTAAAGTATAGGTAAGGTTAGAAAAACACTATGGTTCTGCAATTTCATTCTATGCATAGCATGTACAAGACAAGTCTACTGTTGTCCTATGCAGTGCAATAAAATTAGCTGACGCTATGAGTGACTTCTTGCTCCAGTCACCCAGAAACGTGAGCCTCTGCTCTGCCTCAAGAAGAGAGCTTTGCTGCTGCTAAGTAATGTGCAATCTCCCCAACACACCATCTTGTCTGCCTTGCCAGAAAACTCTTCAGGGCTCTGTCAGTCCAAATCTTGCCTTGCAGGTAACAAGCAGCGAACACCAGTTCCCCAGAGATGTCTTTCTGCAGTGTCCAGTCCCTTCTTCGGATACTCACAGAAGTTATCAAGTTTGCTGCCCCCAAAGAGTCAAAACACACACACACCTGTTAGTTTAGCTGAAGACCCACACTTCAGTTTAATACACAGCACTAAGATGATTTACAATAAAATAAGAATAATTTTTTCTTAACAAAAAACAGATTTACGTGATTTCAAGTAAGAGTGAGAGATAGGAAAGGTTACCAACAAAACACGCTGTCTAGTGACTAAAACATAACTTCAACCCGTTACCATTTTGTCTAAGCAGGTTTCTCAGCTAGAGTCAGCTCGCAGAGACTTCAGCCTCCTTGGTTGAAAGATCCATCATTCTCAGATTTCAAGAGCTCTGGCCTCTTTTTTTGTCCTTCCGGTGATGGATAGCAAAATGGCTTTTCGCTTCTGTTTCTATCTTCCTGTTACAAGAGGCAGGAAGGCTTCTTGTCAGTGTAGCCTCCAGTCCCTGTCATGATTGTTAAGTGGCAATCTCCTCCACTTGCTTGCCTGATAGCTTTGTTTACCTTACATGTAAATGTACTTTTCATTGTCTTTGTCCTCACCTTCCTTAATTTAAAGTGGAGACACAGGCAAAACAACATTCCTTTGTCTAGGGTGGGCTGGGCTAAGGCATTTCCTACCAAATACATTTTACTAATATATGTCCAGCACACATCTATAATTAATACATCTCATGGAAGACAGGTCCGTCAATGGCTATTATCCAGGCTGGGAAGGGATGCAAAACCATGCTCTGAAATGTCCCTAGCCTCTGTTTGCCAGAAGCTGGGAATGGGCGACAGAGGATGGATCACTTGATGATTATCTGTTCTGTTCATTCCCTCTGGGGGACCTGGCACTGGCCACTGTCGGAAGACAGGACACTGGGGTAGATGGACTATTGTTCTGACCCAGTGTGGCTGTTCTTATGTTCTTATCACCCAGACATATATAACACAGTATTAATGACCAGTGTCACCAGTTTGCATATGGTACCTTACATGACAATTTTTAGATACAGATTATGACAACAGGAAGTTTGGGCAATGAGTGTGTAAATCCTGATGTGAGTTATGGCCCCCTACTAATTAGTATTGTGTGCTCCCAGGGTCACTCTATCTAAGCTGCTAGTAATCTGAAGCAGGAAACTAAGTCATCCAAATATTTTGTGGTTGTTCTTTTGGTGAGGGAACCTGATGAACAGCTTTCAAATGAGTAATTTTGTATAATGCTGCTTCAATCATTTGGTCTGAAATAGCCAAAATAAAAGTCTTAGAATATTATCAAAGGCCAGGTGACTGTAGGACCTGTGGTTCCTTAGACAACCACAGGTCCTTGCTGTTCACAACTTTCCAAAAATGGAACGCATATAATTCAACCCGCAATGAGTATCATCCTTGAGAAGACAAGTTATCTTTCAGTTGCGGAGTGCATAGTATTTAACAGTTCCAAAATTATCACACCACTGCACACCACAAGCCTTGATGCACAGCTACACCATGAGTTTGGATCTTGCAGTTTAACTGAAATATTGCACCTTTATGGATTCGGCATCAGTTATGATGAGCTGAGACAGTTCATCATGAATGCTGCAAAAACTAAAAGTAGAAATACCCTAGGGAAGTGTGTTCATTCAAAATGGAATGACACCACTTAATGCTGGTGGAAATATCATCCATGAAGGAGATGATAATATAGACGTAAATGAGGAGACCATTGATAGAGAGAATACCTTCCATTCAGGGCTTGTCTACAGTACTGCTTCAGTTGATGTAAGTTACATCGCTCAGGGGTGTGAAAAAACCACCCCCCTGAGCGACGTAACTTACATAGACTTAAAGTGGTGTCTACATCATGCTATGTCAGCGGGAGCTTCTACCTCTCGTTGAGGTGGAGTAATTACATTGACAGGAGAGCACTCTCCCGTCAACGTAATGCGTCTTCACCAGACACGCTACATTGGCGCAGTGGTGCCGATTTAGCACGGTAATGAAGACAAGCCCTCAGTAACTAGAGTAGTATTTCAAGAATAGTCTGCAGATAGTCCAGCATCACCAGAAATATCATTGATGTGTGAGAAAGAAAAGTCACTTACGCTCCCTGGGCAATCCAAGTCTCTTATGCAATGTGCAGGATTTGACAAACCTGGGATGCGTCCAGAACTGACTTGCCAGGAAAAAGTACTTGAGAAAGTAAACACATGTTGTCTACAAATGAACACTGTCTGAGATCTCCCTAGGTGTCTTGTAGGACATCATGAGGTAGCAGTCTTAAAATACCAAATGATGTTGATATTGTTCACATTCAAGTGATTCGATTTTGGACTGGTTTCAACCATATCTTGCAACAAAGAAGAGTACCTACGCAGCAGTTGCATATACACTTACTGTGGATGCCAGATCAGCTGATGTGGCCACAGTCTATACTACAATGCTGAAATATCAGCAACTCTAGGATAGCAGCATGCTGTTCAGATGATGGATCAGCAGCTGTGTGCTGTTACTCATCAAGTGAACTCGGTACTGTAACGATGCTGGTTCTGGCGGGACCTAACTGTGAGTGCCAGTTCAGGACAAATTGCTTCAAACAGGGCAACTACAGCCCAAGGCTGGGGTTTTTCCACCTCTAAGGCAAACCAAACCAGCCAGACGGAGGAGACTTTGGTTTTACCCCACTGGCTAACCACAAGTCATCCCAAGCAATCCCCTAAGACACTCCAGTTTCCCAGTCTCACCACCAGTGCCACTCATTATGGGGACAACTGGTCATGAAAACCAATGCCCCAGTAAAAGAAAAAAGGTCCTCTCGATCCCAATGGACCAAGCCCCCAGATCCAGGTCAATATACAAATCAGATCTTACTCACAAATCACGCTGTTGCCAATCCTTTAGAATCTAAAATCTAAAGGTTTATTCATAAAAGGAAAAAGGTATAGGTGAGAGCTAGAATTGGTTAAAAGGAATCAATTACATACAGTAATGGCAAAGTTCTTGGTTCAGGCTTGCAGAGATGGAATAAACTGCAGGTTCAAATTCAAATTAAGTCTCTGGAGTACATCCACAGCTGGGATGGGTCCTTCAGTCCTTTGTTCAAAGCTCCCATTTGTAGAAAGGTTCTTCCAGAGGTAAGAAGCAGGAATGAAGACAAAATGGAGATGAGGCAGTTGCCTTTTATAGTTTCTTCCAGGTGTAAAGACACCTCTTTGTCCTTTCTGTGGAAAATCACAGCAAAATGGAGTCTGGAGTCACATGGGCAAAGTCCCTGCATATCTTGTTAAGTCACAGGCGTGTCTGCCATCTCTCAATGGGTCAATTGTATAGTCGATGGTCCTTAATGGGCCATCAGCAGGCCTGGCAGAGTTGATAGCTTGTCTGTGGTCCCAGAAACACAGCCCCAGTTTGAAATACAGACAGTATAAAGCCATTGAAATACAGATAGTATAAAGCCAATATTCAGAACTTCAACTACAAAATTGATACATACATATAAATGACATAATCATAACCAGTCAAGCATAACCTGGTCTTAGACACCTCATTTGACCCCCTTTATATAAGATTTGGTGCCACTACAGGACCTTGGTTGTAACAATGAGATCTATATGGTCCCAGTTATTGTCAATAACGTCACAGGTACCAATGTGATTCACCTGGGTGGTTTTCACACCCTATGCTGTTTGCATACATTGGGAAATTTTGGGAGATGCAGGTTTGCTAGACCTTCTTAGACTCAGACTTTAAGGTCAGAAGGGACCATCATGATCACTTAGTTTGACCCCCTGCACATTGCAGGCCATGGCAATCAGTTAGACCCTGAGTATGTGAATAAGACCCAGCAGCCAGACACCTGGGAAAGAATTCTCTGTAGTAACTCAGAGCCCTCCCTATCTAGTGTCCTTGTTGATTCTGATATGTTTGCAGTTTGTACTGCGGATAAGATGCTTGCTGGTAAGCAATTCAACCATGCTCTATGTGGCTTGAGGCTCGCATTTAAGCTCCAGAGTGCACTGAAACTTTATACATGTTTTAAATGGGGAGAGCAGGGAGGAGGTACTCATGTAGTTCCAGCATTTGTCTGGCACATGTTGGCTGACACTCAAAAGGTATTTGAGTCTGAAGACATTTGAGTCTTTCCAGTATATCACTAAAGAGATTGATCATGCTGTAACTCAGCATATGTTACCACTGCTGGAGGAATTTCAGACATGGGGTTATATCCTCCTCCTACATTCAAGTTCAGGGAGCATTTTCTTGAGGTTATGCAGATACTGTTTTTAAATATCCATGCAAAGTGAGAGGGTGATTGGAAACTATACCTGCACACACAGCATACCTGTTTCCATACTATTTTACTGCAAACAGACCCAGCTATTCCAAGTGCATATCAATCTACATTCTTGAAATGTTAAATCTTCCTGAAGATGTACACAGTGCCTCTGCATCCGGGGGATCTGCTGTGCATCAGACTTCTGGTTATTTCAATGGAATTTGGGGTGACATGGTGTAACGTGGTGCACTTGCCCCACACTGATCCTGCAGGGGTTAACTCCATCCTCTGGGCCGAGGAGGCCATGCCCACTTAGCCATGTTGGGCATGCTCCGGCTGGAAACCAGGTATAAAAAGAAGCAGCTCAGCTCAGTTGGGGCTGACCACCAAGGAGGCATGATGCACGTTGCAGGGTTCAGCCTGGTAGCTGCTGAAGCCCCAGACTGCAGAAGCCAGAGGCACCCAAGCACCTCTGGGTGCCCAAGGAGGGTTGGAGCTGCCGTGAACTGCACAGGCCGAGGAGCTCAGAGATCCCGGAGATGCCCAGACTATTGCATCAGGGACAGGGTAGGAAGTAGCCCAGGGGACTAGGCATTGTTCTGGATGGCATCAGGGTGTTTTAGTCGGATACCTGCTGACTCGGGCGAGCGCACTTGAAACTGCCAGGGCCCTAGGTGGCAGCCCCCTTTCCTGACTCTGGCCACTAGGCGACACAGCCCTGCTGAGGAGGGCAACCTTATTGACTCTGGCAATTGGGCCACACAGCCCTGAGAGACAGGGCAACCATATTGACTATGGCCGTTTGGCCACACAGCTCTCAGGGAGGAGGAAGCTATATTGACTTTGACTCCTAGGCCACACTACCTGGAGACTAAGGGTGATCAGGCAGATTTAGCCATGGGGCTATAACAACCCAAAAGGCCGTGACACATGGGAACAGAGAAAACTGTAATCAAAGACTCAAAGGGCAGCAGTGGGATTATAGGACTGACAAAAAAGCCAGTCTTTGACAGATTGACCCTCACAAGACATGTCCTGAATGAATATGCAAAAGCTATGAGAGAAAGAAGTGGCCTAACAAGAAGTGGTGATGACAAAGTCCACAAACAAATCCTTGCCCGGGCATGGAAGAGTGATGAAGAGCATGTTACAGCTCTTACCAACCAAGTCATCAACAATATGGCAAAGCCATTTGACCCCGAATCACATTCAGAAGTGCTTATCAACATACTTAGGGTACGTCTATACTCACCCGTCGCATCGGAGGAGTCCAATCGATCTTTTGGGTTCGATTTATCGTGTCTTGTCTAGACGCGATAAATCGAACCAGGAAGTGCTCCCCCGTCGACGCTGGTAATCCTGCTCCACGAACGGAGCAGGTGGAGTCGACGGGGGAGCCTGCACACCGCTGTGTGGACCACAGGTAAGTTCGAACTAAGAGACTTCGACTTCAGCTACGTTGTTAACGTAGCTGAAGTTGCGTATCTTAGTTCGACAGGGGGGTTTAGTGTAGACCACCCCTTACTGGACTGCATGTAACATCAACAAACAAACTGTCTCCTGAAAATAGCAGATGTTGGTGAAGAACAAATGGAGAGATTTGTGAGAGGCGTACTTGATTCTGATAGGACATGTAGCTTCATCAGCACCGTCAAGAAATCAGGCATCAAAACATTTGCTGACATGGCCAAGAAGACCAAATTTAAGTCTGGCAAGGGAGGAACAATCGCAGCAGTTACCAGTCCAGAAATTAGTTTTCTGCAGAGCCCTGTCCTTAGCATGATGCAGAGATGTTTGGTGACTGTTTTTAGTCACCCGATAGGACCTGTGTCCATACAACTTTTCCATGCTGATGGAACAATGAGAAGAACAGACAACGCTGAATTAGGGCACCAGATGGAATCTTAAGATGAAAGAATGCATGAGCTAAGAGCATGCAACAAAGAAACCAAAGTGTACATCAAATATATCATAACTGTCATACGAGTGATGGCTGGAAACAAATTCCACACATTCAATGAATTGGCTGCTGAGTATCTGAGGCAGATCCTAAAAGGATTTGACAAAGCTAATTCTGTAATCTAAATTTTTGACAGATATGACAACATTAACTCTGTAAAAACTGCAGAAACACACACCAGACAGGATCTATGGTTGGAGGCAAGAAATATCAGGTGATTTTTGCATGCCCTGTTCCTCCATAGGAAACAGTTTCTAAACATGGTGTCCAACAAGCATTCATTTGTAAAATTCCCTGTGAATAAGTGGTTCAAAATGCACCTGAGTGTAGGAGCACACACAACACAAACACTCCTTGCTGGAAGCTTTTCCAATGGTGAAGTAGCAAAGTCCATCACCAGTAGAGGTGGTGAAAAAGCCGAAGACTTCAGCAGTACTCAAGAGGAAGCGGACACAAGGATGCTTCTGTACGCTGTGTGTGCCAATATGGCGTTTGGATCTCTTGTTGTCTAAGGAATCACAGGTCCTTGCTGTTCACAACTTTCCAAAAATAGAATGCATAGATAACGTGTGGATTGAAAAAGGACACTAGCACAACTGACAAGTGTCACTCATACCTGTGCATGCAATTTGTGATGCACTCACTGTTGACTTCTGCAACATACTTCCTGCTGTATACCCATTAGCAGGATATGACTCTGTGTTCTCCCTATTTAGTATAGGGAAAAAAAATCTGTGTTTAATGTTGTCAAAACAAAGGATTTTACAACTTCAGAAATCTTGCCAAATTGAGAGAGAGAGAGAGAGAGAGATGGACAAGTCACAATTTCTGCAGCAAGGAAGTTGGTAGCGGTGCTGTATAAGCAGAGCAAGAAAAGAAAGGAGACTGACACAGACCTAACTTGTTTGAGCCTCAGTCTAGCCATCAGAAAGGATATGTGTAGTGGTGCAGGTGGCCCACTCCAGCCAGGGGTGGGGCAGAAGCAGCCAAGGAGGCTGTGGAAACCTGCAGCTAATTAGGGTGAGGCTTGTTAGGAGTCAGACAGGAGGCAGCTGCTGCGGCAGCCCAGATATAAGGAGCTACCCAGCAGAGTAGAGGGCAGTCTCTCCCTGACGAGCAAGGGAGGAGGACTGTCTTCCAGGGATAGCACTTGAGATAGAGCAGTGATGAGCAGGCTCAGGGGAGCAGAGGGTGAGCTCTGGCTTGTTACCTGCTAGGCTGCAGGCCCCTGCCAGAAAGGGCCAAGAAGGTGCAAGGGCCAAGGGGAAGTGGCCCAGGGATGATAGGCAGACAAGGGGAGAGAAGGAAGGCAGAGAGGCTGCCGCTAGAGAGTCCCTGGGTTGGGACCCAGAGTAGTGGGTGGGCCTGGGTCCCTCCCTTCCTCCTTGCACTGCACCTGGCCATGGAGGAGCATGGCCAATACAGACTGTAACTTTCCCCTGAAGTGAGGGGCTAGATTTTGTGTTGTGGTTGGCCACTGAGGCAGGTGCAAGCCAAAGGAATGCCATTACCCCTGGAAAGGGAGAGAACAAAGTGGGACAGAGCGGAGGGCTGTGTCCAGAAGAGGACGCCACAAGCCAGGAAGCAACACGGGTCCAAGACAGAACAGCAGAGCAGGCAACGGGCGGGACACCACCCGCTGAGGGAGCTCCACAGCTAGGACAGAGCTAATTCCCAGAGCAACCAGCAGGAGGCGCCGCGGTTGTGAGTCTGCGCCCCGTTACAATATGTCACTGGCCAAACTTGCGGCTATGTGAACATAGTTTTGAAAAGCATGTCAAGAGAGCATCTTGACAAAGAAATATTTGGATGTCTTCACACATAGACAAACCAGATATTGGATCTCCATTTCCACCTGGATGGGAAAAATTTGAATGTTGAACTACTTCCTGTGTTCTGAAAGGGCCCAATGGGATCTGAGCTTCTACAAGACCTTTTTTTGTAGCTGTACCAGTAGGGGACGCTGCTCAATCAACTGTGTCTGCAGTCAGAACAATCTTCCTTGCACAGATGTGTGTACATGCCAAGGCAAAGAAGACTGTAGTAACCCACAAACTCTCAACAGAGATTGTAATGATGAGCATGATGATGATGTTGACTGGAAATGCCACCAGCGCTATTACATTTGAATGAATCCTGTACAAATGTATGACTAGATTTTGTTTTATGCTTTAGATTGTTGTAGTGATGCTTTGAGATCACAAAGAAATCCAATTTTATGTCTTGAAATAATGCACAGTCATTAATCTAACAGAAGTTAATGCAACTATTTCAAACTGGCCATTTTAACATGTTGATTGTGTCATTGTTTATCCCAGTTATATGATAATGGCACCACTTGACAGTGCCACATCATACCTCATCTTAAAGTATACATAATAAAGCTGTCAAATAATGTATGATGTGCATGTGTGTAGAGAAGGTACATTAAGTCGACCAAATTGGTGGTGTCTGCTGCTCACATATGTGTAGATTATTATATAAACCCTGTGGAGATAAACACCATAGGAAGTACCACCTTGGAAAGCCAGATTGACAGCTTCTCTTGCGGCCTCTGATTGGTCCAAGTGCCTTATTTAAGCCCAGGAAGAGTTTCAGGAAGTGTCCGTGTAACAAGGTGAACTCCCCTGCCACTTGGAGTAATGGACCTACCTCTTGACTTGCTCTTGACTCCAGTTTTGACCTTTGGGTCTGACTCCTGGTTTCTGATCCTTGGCTCTGGCTCCTCCTCTAACCTCTAGTGCTATTCCTGGCTTTTGACTGCCACAGCTTCCACAACTAGGCCTGACCATCCAAGCCCTGGTCATGACACTTTCTGCCAACCAGGTGAAGCATGTCACCTTCCATCCTCACCTCTTCCTACTCTTGGAACACTCCTGTCCACTCTGAGCCAGTACCAATGTGTCCCCTGAACAGGGGAGGCCAGGAGTGGCTGAGATGAAGGTGGCTATTCTTCCTTTACACCAGCCTGTGATTCACTTACACATTCTGGGCAGCTTTAAGCTCATTTTGTGCCATTTTGATGGCACACAGTGAAATTACTGGGACTGAGGATCTGGCCCTTTATTTTTAAAGGAGCCTTGACCTCACCTCCACTTTTACAGGTGCAATTTTGGGCCTTCATTTTTGCTTCCACATAAAAACAAGCATATATACAATAATTAAAATTAATCAAGCACTCTAAAATGTCCGCCATATTTTGGAAAATGGAGTGACTGCTTAGTTTTGTACTTCACCTCCCATATTTGTTTCTTTAAATAGATTTTTAGGGGATTTTATCCATAATTGTTCCAGACATTTCTGTCTAACCAATTTGTTATAATGGGTTGCCATGGGAATGAGTGTTCCTCTGCTAAATGCCTTGGGTATATCCCATAAAATGGTGGACCTAATCTGGAGTATCACTGTTAACAGTAAATTTATCTATTGAGGAAGCAATTTCCTGTATCACAACTTTATCTTGCAATAAAAATATATTCACTGTCCATCTACATTGTGATGACTTAAGCTGTGCTAATAAAATTTTTATGATGACAGATACGCGATCAGAAAGGGAAATTTATCCAATACCACATTTGATATATGGTTGACGGAACCTTGGTAAAATAAAATTAAATCAATACAAGAATGTTTTACTTCTGAATGAATAAAAAGCATAGTCTCTAAAACTCTGGTTAATCAATTTCTGGGCATCATTTAAGTTCGGCTCTGATGTACTCTTGCTTATGGAACTAGATGGCAGAGGCTGAAGCATGTATTCTGCCTATGGGACAAAGAATATAATTTAAATAATTTCTGACAAATAGTGCCAGTTTATGTACTCGCATATCTATGCCGATGTATCTATACATCTATCTGCCTGCATATGTGTGTAGGTGTGTATACACATTTATTTCTGTATGTACAATACTTTATATAATGCTGATTGTTAAGGCTCTTTGAATTTGGAGAAATACCTTTTGGGAAAATGTGTGCATAATTTTTCATCAGTTCATTTTTTCAATGAAGCATGAGAATCCCAAAACCAGAACTGGTCAAAAGCTCCCCACATTTTGAATTTTTAACAATTTTCTATCAAATTGTATTGTTAATTTTGGATGTTGTAACAGCTTGTTTCACTGTTACTTTTAGTACAAGTTCAATGTCAATGAATGGATGTTAACTGCATTATGTCAGGGACGTCATTGTTTGTTAATAGGGCTTATTAGTTAGGGGGGAAAGAGAGGTTTGAATGCTCTATTTCCTAGCAATTCACAATGCCATTTCATAAACTTTTGAATGGGCCTCAGTCCAGCAAAGCACTCAAGCATATGCATAACTTTAAGCACCCAAATAATCCCATTGAAGTCAATGGAATCACTCACATGCTTAACATTAGAAGCATACTTCAGTATTTGCTGTATAAGAGCCTTAAGGAATATTTTTGAGAGGAATTAAAGAAGTGTTATCTTTATCTTTGGTTACCTTTAGGTATGGGCTGCCTTCATGTTATGCAGTCTGCCTTTTAATGACAGATCAGGGATAGTCAACAAATGTTACTTTTAGATCTAACCACTGTTTTTTGCATGAAACATACACCACTTTTTAATCAGGCGGCTTTGGTGTTCTTAGAAGGAGGGAAAAAAATTGAACACAGCTTACTGATGGCTGGCAGAATGACATTATCATTTCATTGCCTGATGAGTGTTTTCAGGGCAGAGAGCCAGCAGTAGAAATAAAATGATTAGGAAAATCTCTTGGTGAAAAAGTCTGTGCTCACAAAGCAGATGTTGGCAGAGGCACTGTAGTTCACCTGACTAACCTCTCTTTTGTTGCGATGAAATATAACCCAACAACAGTAGTAGTGGCCCTCTCCATGCCTTTTCATGCTGATAATGCAGGTCTTTACTGTATGCCTCAGGATTTCAGGTGTGGAAGGTGAAAGGCATTACCCATGAAATAAACCCAGAGCATTTCCCTGTGCTTGGAAGCAGTGATTTCCCTACACCCCACCTGAATTTCCCCAACACCCCCCCAGTTTTGTGAACTAGTTACATGCCAATTTAGTGACACCCCCCACCCCCAGTAAATTCGAACACCCCACCCCCACCCCCATTTCAATTCCTGGGGAGGCCACTGCTTGGAAGAGTTTCCCTGTTCCACTCTTTTGCTAGTGTTTGTCACCCAGCGCTGGGCATTCATACCAATAAGAAAAATACAGACTGTACTGGCCTAGCTGTAGAAAAATACAGGAGCTATGACAATGCCACTGGTTAACTTAATTAAATTCTTTGCCTTCCTGAAAACAGATGTAAATACTCAATTAAATGGATTTTGTGAAAGTCAGAATCAAAGTCCATCCCCTTCAATCTCCTGCATATTATGATTGAAACACAGGGTGTGTGAGGTGATATCTTTTATTGGACCAACAGTTACTGAAAGAGACATGGTTTTGAGCTACACAGAGCTCTTCTTCAGGTCTGGGAAAGGTACTCAGTGTCCCAGCTAAATACAAGGTGGAACAGATTGTTTAGCATAAGTAATTAACACACATTCTAAGGGATCATTCAGGATGAAGTGGACTGTTAACACCCCTGCAGTCAGAAGACAAAAAAGGGAGGTTAGTTGGTTGCAGATGGTTGCAGATGAGCTTTAAATCCAGTGTCTTTATTAAGACTGTAGAAGCGACAAAGGGTCCTGTGGCACCTTATAGACTAACAGAGGTATTGGAGCATAAGCTTTCGTGGGTGAATACCCACTTCATCGGATGCGCTTGCATCCGAAGAAGTGGGTATTCACCCACAAAAGCTTATGCTCCAATACCTCTGTTAGTCTATAAGGTGCCACAGGACCCTTTGTCACTTCTACAGATCCAGACTAACACGGCTACCCCTCTGATATTTATTAAGACTTTGGCTTTCAATATCTAGCAACAATATACATGTAAGCTCTCAGGCTTGTCTTTTGAAGGTGTTGTGCATGTTTCCTTTGAGAATAAGGAGTGAGAGGTCAGATATGGAGTGACTGTTTTGTGAAAACTGTACTGCCATATTGAACATTTCCTTCAAAGATTTTCATATGCTGCATGGCAAAATTTTCAAAAGGTTCTACTGAATCTGGGTGCCTTGTCTTTGACACCTTGACACTCAACTTATCAGGTGCCTGAGCGTCCTTTACTTGATCTGGTGAAAAGATTGTCTTCTTTTTTTTTGTTTTTTGTTTGGTTTGTTAAAAAAAACAACTCCCGTCCCTCCCCCCAGCACTGAATATTTTTCTGTTTTTGACAACCTAAAACAAAGGAAAATTGTTTTTGATTGTCAACTATAAATACACAAAGTTTAGTTTTCAAGATGTTTTTCAGGAAAATTTTAAATTTTTGATGTAAATGGTTTATTTTTTTTGGCTTCTTTCCAAATGTTGTATGGAAAATAAAATGCATCTCCCAACCAGCTCCGGCCACTCCTCTTTGGGGAGTTAGTGGAAGCTGCAGGTGTTGTGAAAATCAGCATCAAACATGTCTAACGATGGCCACACAAAACTGGAAGCCACTTTTTGCTGCATATTTACAGACTCTGTGGTGGTAGCCTCTTTGTTGTGGTATGAAATACTCTCATGAACGCACTGGGAAGAAAGGACGACAAACCCCGAGCTGGTTGAGAATTTTTTCATTAAACATTTTTTCCCAGCAGAAAATGACAATTCACCATTTTCACTAATTCAAAGTGAGAGCAAAACAGAAGCAGATCAGAAAGGTGTCGATTTGCACCCACTGTGCACTGGTGTAAATGGCTACATAAGGTGAAGGGCAATGGAAAATTAAGCTATCTGTTGTGGAGGAGGCACTGTTGACTAGCTTTTCAGAGGACCAACATTTGCTTGAACTGGCCCTGCTGTGTGACCTGCTCTGCTACTTGCACCAAGAGACACTGTGTTTAAAGAAGCTGCACAATCCAAGTTTCCAAAAGCTCTAAGAAACAAGTACTAAACAGCTGTGTATAGCTTCCCTCACAGAATCACTCTCTTTGTGAAGTTAGGCAGGAGGCAGAGAAAAGTGGGCTGAAGGGAAGGGATGGTTTCTTGTTTATTTTGTTTGCCTGTGGCTACAAATTCCTCCATTAATTCATTACTGTTTGTAAAATGGTTTGACTTCCTCAGATGAAAGGCATGAAATAAATACTGGGTATTAGATTATTATTTATTGTTATTAGTCTGTATTATTTTGTAGGCCTGGGGCCTATTATGGGCCTCAAAGTTTGGTACTTCACTCTACATACTTTGAACAACAACACAAAATCAAATCTCTACAAAATAACACCACTCTCCCCTACAATATTCAGATGATTGATATTAAAAAAAGTAGCAACAGGCACAGAGGGGACGTGGTTCCTCAGGTAAAAAGCAATAAACTCACCAAACCCACAGGCAAACCTACACCCTGTTCATAGGAGGCAGCTATTTGTAAATTGGCATAGCTCCATTGATTTTACTAGGAGTGCTAAGCACTATACTTAGCAATTAGCATTTAAAGGACCAGGATCTATGGGCTAGATTCACAGGAGTTTAGGCATCGTGAGGTATAGCTTTGCCACTCCCAATTTTTAGGCTCCTACAAAAAAACACCTGGAATTCACAAAGGCTGAGCTAAGTGATCAGGCTGCCTATACAATGCAAAAAAGGAGACAGTCACCTCAGAATGGAATTCCCAAAATCCAGGACTCAAGACCACCTCCTGCCTAAACTAGTCAATGGGAGATGCCAAGGTGAGGGGTGTGTCCTAAGCCCCACCCCTATAGGGGAGTTCAAGTCCAGGCTTCAGGGAAGCAGCTCCCTCTGCTTGGGATTCTCATCTGCAAATCTTCTCTAGGCACCAACAACAATTTTGGAGTGGAAGAAGGAGGACCGACCTCATAATTTTTAGTGGCTTGGGTACTCACATAGTCCTGCCTTGAGTTCAGGGGACAGGACTAGCTGACCTATACTATACCTATATGATTCTAGGGGGTAGATGTCTGTTTCTAATCTTCTCTCTACTTGAGGGTGAGGGATTTGAACAGGGTTCTGCCACCTCTCAGGTGAGTGCTATGACTACTCAGCTATGGGATATTCTGATTGGAGGTAGCAGGTGTGCTGGGTTCTTCAATCTCTGCTATTGAAGATGTTCCACTGCATTAAATAATTAGAGTAATTGGTCTAGAGAGAGTGAGATTGAGGGACTCCCTCCACATACTAGAATAGGCCATAGCTTGTTGGTTAGCCCACCCTCCTAAGACATGGCAGCTCCCAGTTCAAATCCCTTTTCCCCCTCAGGTGGAAGGGGGGCTTGAACTGGGGGGTCTCCCACATGAGTCCGTGTAGAGAGGGTTCATCCCTCTCTGGGGCAGTGGGGAACCACACCACCTCCCTTAGTCCTTGCATGGCCCCTTGGGGAATCAGTGGGGCTGCAGGAGTCCTGGCTCGAGCCGTCTGGCAGAGCTGAGCACACACAGGTAACAATTAACAGATAACTAGCCCAGGCCCTGGGTCAGGGTGGGGCAGTAAAGAGTCCAAGGCTCAGGCCCTCAGGCTGGTTGCTGGAGTCTCCCCGACGGGAGCTGGGCCGGAGGTGTCTGGCCTCTCTAGCGGCTGCCTCCTGAGTGAGCTAAGGGGTTGAGCTCTTATACTTCCTGTCCGGCCTCCGACCCTCTGTGGGGGGAAGGGGGCGGGCTTGGAGTGCTCTGGCTCTGCCCACTCTGGTGGTGACAGAGCTCATCCCTCTCCGGGGCACCGGGGAACCACACCACCTCCCTACACACACTCCCCCTTAAGTCTGGCTCCCGCTTGTCTGGGCCAGACTCTTCCATACCTCCCAGGCAGGACAGGAAGTAAGCATTAGTGTGGTCCTTGCCTGCCCTATGGTGAACCGTAAATGCATAGAGCTGTAATGCCAGGTACCAATGCAGTATTCTTGCATTATGGTCTTTCATTTTGTTTAGCCACTGAAGAGGGGCATGGTCGGTGACTAAGGTGAACGGGGCCCCAAGAAGGTAGTAACGTGGGGCATCATAAGCCCATTTCACTGCGAGGGCTTCCTTCTCCACCACTGCGCAGTACTTCTCCCGCGGAAACAATTTCCGGCTGATGTATAAGACTAGATGGTCTTCTCCATCTATCTCTTGGGACAGGACGGCGCCCAGTCCTACTTCCAGGGCGTTCATTTGGAGGATGAAGTCCTGGTTGAAATCTGGGCTATAGAGAACCGGTTCACAGCAGAGACTCGTTTTGAGTTCCTGAAAGGAGTCTTCGCACTCCTGGGTCCAAACCACATGTTGAGGGCTGTTCTTGGTTAAAAGCCCGGTCAGAGGGGTGGTGATAGACGTAAATTGGGGAATAAAGTGCTGATAGTAGCCGGCGAGCCCCAAGAACTGTTGCACCTGACGCTTTGTGATGGGAGGCGGGCAGGCTGCCAGGGCCTGGACCTTTCCCACGAGGGGCTTCACTTGTCCATTCCCTATGGTGTACCCCAGATAAGTAGTCTCTTGCATCCAATGTGGCATTTTTTTGGGTGGGCTGTCAACCCGGCTTCCCGCAGGGATTTCAGGACTGCAGCTACCAGTACCAAATGATCCTCCCACTGGCGGCTGTAGATGACCACATAGTCCAGTCTCAATGGGGTTGGAGGACATGGTCCATCAGCTTCTGAAATGTGGCTGGGGTCCCATGGAGACTGAAGGGCATCCGGGTGAATTGGTACAGACCTGTTGGGTGTGGCAAACATGGTCTTCTCCCTGGAAACAGGGTCGAGGGGGATCTGCCAGTACCCCTTGCTGAGGTCAAGTGTGGTGACGAAGCGAGCCTCCCCTAACCGGCCAAGCAGCTCATCAACGCGAGGCATAGGATACGCGTCAAACTTGGAAATAGGATTGATGTGTTGGAAGTCGATGCAGAAGTGCTGCTTCCCATTGGGCTTGGGTACCAGCACTACCGGACTACCATTCACTCTGTGAGGGTTCAATTACACCCAGCTCTATCATGGCCTGTACCTCTTCCTCGACAATCTGCCGCATTCGGTGCGGCAAGGGCCTGGTCGTTTCTCGGATCACTACCCCTGGTTATGTCTGAATGGTATGAAAAACCAGGGTTGTGTAACCTGGCTGGATGGTGAAGGTTCATGGGAACGCCTGCAGGAGGCATCGGGTTTGCTTATGTTGCTCGTCAGTGAGGGTCTCCACAAGCTGAGGCCCCTCGGGGTCCTTGGTCAGGGCGGCACCGAGGCCCAGCTCTGGCGGGTAGGGGTTAATTAATAAGCCCCTGCGAGGGCTTCGGGAGGTTGACATGGTACTGCTGGGTTTTCTTGTGTCAGTCCAGTTGGTTGACCTCATAGGTGACATGCCTAACCTTCTGGACCACCTCGTAGGGCCCATGGCAGTGGGACAGTAGCTTTGACTCGCTCAAGGGCAGGAGAAGCAGGACCCGGTCACCAGGTTTATAGTCACAGCTCTGCGTGTCTCGGTTATAGGTTCGTGCTTGAGCCTCCTGGGCGACCGTTAAGTTTTCCTGAGCGAGCGCCCCGGCCTGAGTGAGGCGTTCCTGGAGCTGGAGGATGTATTTCAGGAGGCCCTGGGTTGGTGATGGAGCTTGCTCCCAGGTTTCGCGCATCAGGTCCAGCAGTCCCCGTGGGCGGCGGCCATACAGCAACTCAACGGGGAAAAACTTCGTAGAGGACTGAGGCACCTCCTGGATCGCCAGAAGCAAAGGCGAAAGTAGCTGGTCCCATTGGCATAGTCCTTCTGGGGGGAATTTGCGCAACATGTCCTTCAGAGTATAGTTAAACCGTTTGACCAAGCTGTCGGCAGATAGAGGTGTGCAACTGCTTGATCCCCAGGAGCCCACACACCTGCCGCAGCAGTTGGGAGGTAAAGTTGGTGCCCTGGTCAGTGAGAATCTCCCGGGGCAGGCCTACACGAGCAAAGACCTTCATGAGCTCGCCAGCGATGGTTCGGGTGGTGATGCTCCATAGGGGTACTGCCTCCGGGAAATGGGTAGCATAATCCACTAGGATGAATACATACTGAAATCCGGTGGTGCTTTTTGGGAGGGACCCTACCAGGTCCACGGCCTCGCGCTCGAACAGCATTTCAACTATAGGTATGGGGACCACTGGAGCCTTGGGTGTCCACGGGGGTGCAGCTAGCTGGCACTCTGGACAGGAGCTACAATAGTTCCTCACATCCTGATGCACGCCAGGCCAGAAGAAGCGTGTCAATATTGGAGTTAGAGTCTTCTCATGGCCAAAGTGTCCGGCAGCCGGGATGTCGTGGGCGAGTTTCATTACCGCTCGCTGGTGACATCAAGGCACGAGTGGTTGGGTCTGGGGTTCTCCAGTGCACAGGTCCCATTCTACCCGATAGAGCCAATCCTGAAGCAGTTTGAAGTGTGGCCACTATTTCACCCGGTGCGGGTCAATTACGGCCGTCGACAGTGGCTAGGTGCTCGTAAGCACAACTGAGGGTGGGATCTGCCCTTTGGTCACAGCAAATGTCGTTGTGAAGCAGGGGTTCAGCAGCAACTCCCAGAGGGGAGTCCTTGGGTTCTTCTTCCTGTCCATTGGGGTTTGGTGCCTCCTCCCACTCTCACTGAGCCTCCAGGAGGCCCCCTTCCAGTACTGGGGTGACAGTAGGACTCTCCTCAGCGTTTGAGCGGAGGACTTCCAGGAAGTCTGGCCCCAGGATCACCAGGTAGGCAAGTCGAGGAGCCAGGCTGACCAGCATCAGTCGCGTGATCCCATCAATGGTCAGCCGGACTTGGGTACTGGGGTAGGGTTGTATGTCACCGTGAATGCACTATAACCGGATTGTCCCTAGACTTGGGTCGGCCTGGAGGCCTAGGCTTTGACAAATTAACATCTGGCCACAGCCTGAATCAATTAGGGCCAAGGCTGGGCAATCCCCCACAACCACTGGCACCATAGTCTTGGTGGCCTGTGGCCGTTGGGCACGGGCTTCTCCCATGCAGACCTGGCCGAAGTTGCAATCCATCTCGGTGCAGTCCCGCTGTAAATGTCCATATTTCCCGCAGGAAAAATAGGGTCCGAGCTCCGAGCGCCCAGGCCAAGCGGATGCTCCCGCCGGGCCCCGGGGGGGGGGGGGGGGCTTCAGTTGGTCCCTCTGCTAGCTGGCTGAGGTGACGGGGCTTGTCAGACCGGGACCTCGGCAGGTTGGAGTCAGGGCTCCTGGCCCTATGAAGGATTTTGCAGTTTAATCTGGGCGCCCCCCTTCTTCTCTGGGCTAGGATGCTCTGGTCCTGGTGGAGCAGCTCGGATAGTTGGCCCCACTGGTGCTTCAGCAGCGAGGAAATCCTCCATCAGGGTGATGGCCATGGCTAGCATTGCAGGCCAGTGGCGGAGGACCCAGGCCCTGCCTTGTGATGGGAGGATATGGACAAATTGCTCCAGAATAATTTGTTCAGTGAGCTTGTCTGGGGTTCACCGTTCGGGCTGTAGCCACTGCTTGGGCTTCCCTTAGCTCTTGGGCTACCACCCGGGGTTGGGCACCCGTAGGGTAGACCGACTCCAGAACTGCCGCCGGAAACTCTCCAGGCTAATGTCCAAGGCACCTAAGATCGCCGCCTTTACCCGGGGGTAGTCCTGGGCCTCCTCCATAGACAAGCCCTGATATGCGGTTTGGGCGGTCCCTGTCAGGTACGGGGCCAAGAGGGTAGTCCATTGGTCTCAGGCCCACCCTGCGACTAAGGCCACCCTTTCACATATCACAAGGAAGACCTCTGGGTCGTCATTGGGGCCCATCTAGATCAACCGGATGGAAGGAGTTATGCTGGGTAGTCTGGTGGCCCTCTCCTCCCCCCGCCCCCCGGGCTGGAGCTCCGCAGAATGGGGCAGCAGCGTCGTCAATTGCTGCAGGCATTGTTGCTGGTGGTCCCGGTTTTGGCGTCCCTGCTCCAAAATCAGATGTTGCTGTTGGGTTCCTAGCTGTTGGACCAGCTGCTGCTGCTGTTGGAGCTGGGCTGCCTGCTGCTGTTGTTGGCTTTTGGCCAGGAACTTAACAAGCTTATCCATATCCATCGTTGCCCGGGCACATTCCTGAAGAAACGTGTAGATCTCAGAGAAGAGTGTGGTGGAGGCGCAAGAAACAGCTGCTGCTGAGTTTAGTTCCTTAAATCTAGATGATCCAGGACTGTGGACCCACTTGAGCAGTAGCCTGAGGGACTTCCTTATACTGCATGGGCCACAGCAAGTGAAAAACTTCATGTTCCCCAAAGACAATGAAAATAGAAGTTTCCATCCAACACATTACTGGCGTGAAATCCCCAATGGTGACAAAGTGGAGAGGCCATGGCTTATGTACTCAAAAACCGAGAATGCTGCACACTGTTTTTGTTGCAAACTCTTCCAGTCTAATGTTCCAGCCACATTGGGTTCTACAGGAACAAAGGACTGGAAAAATCTGGCTAGAAATCTGGCATGCCATGAGAAGGCAGCAAATCACCAGAGAGAATTCCATAGGTGGAAAGAGCTTGAGATGAGACTAAGGTTAAAGGCCACCATAGATGATTAGCATCAAGAGAAGATTGCACCAGAGTCTCTTAACTGGCAAAATGTTCTGAAAAGGCTCATTGCCATTGTGAGAATGCTTGCTACCCAACACCTAGCCCTGTGTGGCACTTCAGATCAGCTGTATGTGCCAAACAATGGAAACTTCCTTAAAATTGTGAAGCTGATGGCTGATTTTGATGCTGTACTCCAGGAGCATCTAAGAAGAGTCACAACCCAAGAAATGTACACATACCACTACTTTGGAAAAACAATTCAAAATGAGATCATACAGTTACTGGCAACAAAAGTCAAACAGAAGATTGTGGCACATCTGAAGGCAGCAAGATATTACTCTGTTATTCTGGACTGCACACCTGACATCAGCCATACGGAACAAATGACTTTAATGGTGCGTTTTGTAACAACAACAGAACCTAGTGAAAATGTCCCTGCAATTGTGACTGTCGGAAAGCATTTTCTATAATTTATTGACATTGATGATACTACAGGAGCTGGTATGACAAATGTGCTTCTTAAAAATCTGGAAAATACGGGAATTGCTATAGCTGACATGAGAGGAAAGAACAGAGAGTGCAGATATGGAGCTGAGAGTTAAACCCTTGAGCTTTTTTTGTCCCATACAGTTTTCATTCATTGAACTTGGTGGTCAGTGATGCAGCATCAGCTTCTAGTGAGGCTGCTGAATTTTTTTAATGTAATTCAAAGCATCTATGTATTTTTCTCTGCATCAACTCATCAATGGCAAATTTTGAAGCAACATCTGGGAACATCCTCACTGACACTGAAACCACTGAGTGCCACACGATGTGAAAGGCGAGTGGAGGTGATAAAGCCTATCAAACACCAAATTGGGAAGATAGATGATGCCATAGTTGCCATTATGGAGGATAATGCTATGACAGGAACTGTTCATGGGAGAACAGTGGCAGAAGGAAATGGAATCACCAGAAACATACATAACTTCAAATTTCTGTGTGGCTTAGTGTTGTGGCATGACATACTGTTTGAAATAAATGTTGTAAGCAAGAGACTCCAAGGTGTTGACCTTGATATATCTGGAGCAATGGAACAACTGGACAAAGCAAAGTCATACCTACAGTCTTACCAGTCAGATGAGAGATTTCAAAACATCCTGAAGAGTGCACAGAAGTTGGCAGAGGAACTTCACACTGAAGCTATTTTCCCACCCATTCAAGAATACAAGAGTCACCGAAGAAGATGACATTTTGATTACGAGGCACGGGATAATCCCAGAAGAGACCCCAAACAACAATTCAAAGTTGAATTCTTTAACCAGGTGCTAGATTGTGCAATACAGTCAGTTGAAGAACATTTCATGCAGCTCAAGGAACACAGCAGTATATTTGAGATGTTGTATGATATTCCAAAACTCCTCACTATACCTGAAGAAGACCTACACCAGCAATGCAGGGCACTAGAAACAGTGTTGACACATGATGACATGTGCGATATTGAGGCAAGTGATTTAGGTGATGAACTAAAAGCCCTTTCAAGATACATTTCAGCAGGATCAACTCCAAAGTCTGTTCTGGAATATATGTGCACAAATAAGATGACCACCCTCTTTCCAAATGCTTCATTGCTCTGTGCATACTTCTAACACTTCCTGTAACAGTTGCCAGTGGAGAACGCAGCTTCTCCAAGCTGAAGTTAATAAAAACACATCTACGCGCCACAATGACACAGGAGAGGCTGGTCAGCCTTGCAACTATCTCAATAGAGAGTGAGCTGGCCCAGACTGTGGACCTTCAGGAAGCAGTTCAAATCTTTGCAACCAAGAAGGCACGGAAAGCACCACTTTGATTATTCAAACAGATAAAAATGCCAGTGTTTACTATGTAGACAAGAAAAGTTACATTTGCTGTTCAGACATTTGAAAGTTAAGTGTTACTTAAAATTTTTGAACAAGGCATTTTAAGTTGTTAGTTTCTCCTTTATTGGGGTAGGTAGCAGAGCAGTACCATGAGAGAAGTAGAACGGGAAGAAGGCAGAATTGAGATCTTTCAAAATTTTTGCCCAAGAGAGGGGGCATGGGGGCATATTTTGAGCTCCTCGCCTCAGGTGCCAAAATGTTGTGGGACAGCCCTGCACCTATTTTCCCCTGGTTCATGCATCACACTGAGGCTTAGGCTTCCAGATGCACTCAGGGCAGGCACACAGGCACCGAGGAAACTTTTACTGCAAAAACAGGTCCCAAGCAAGTTTTAGGTGCTTACATGTTTGGCGGCAGCTGAGGGAAGTTTTGTGAATCCCAGTGGAGCCTGATTCATAGAATCATAGAATCTCAGGGTTGGAAGGGACCTCAGGAGGTCATCTAGTCCAACCCCCTGCTCAAAGCAGGACCAACCCCAACTAGATCATCCCAGCCAGGGCTTTGTCAAGCCTGACCTTAAAAACCTCCAAGGAAGGAGACTCCACCACCTCCCTAGGTAACCCATTCCAGTGCTTCACCACCCTACTAGTGAAAAAGTTTTTCCTAATATCCAACCTAAACCTCCCCCTCTGCAACTTGAGACCATTACTCCTTGTTCTGTCATCTTCTACCACTGAGAACAGTCTAGATCCAGCCTCTTTGGAACCCCCTTTTAGGTAGTTGAAAGCAGCTATCAAATCCCCCCTCACTCTTCTCTTCTGCAGGCTAAACAATCTCAGTTCCCTCAGCCTCTCCTCATAAGTCATGTGCTCCAGCCCCCTAATCATTTTTGTTGCCCTCCGTTGGACTCTTTCCAATTTATCCACATCCTTCTTGTAGTGTGGGGCCCAAAACTGGACACAGTACTCCAAATGAGGCCTCACCAGTGCCGAATAGAGGGGAATAATCACGTCCCTCGATCTGCTGGAAATGCCCCTACTTATACAGCCCAAAATGCCGTTAGCCTTCTTGGCAACAAGGGCACACTGTTGACTCATATTCAGCTTTTCATCCACTGTAACCCCTAGGTCCTTTTCTGCAGAACTGCTGCCCAGCCATTCGGTCCCTAGTCTGTAGCAGTGCATGGGATTCTTCCGTCCTAAGTGCAGGACTCTGCACTTGTCCTTGTTGAACCTCATCAGATTTCTTTTGGCCCAATCCTCTAATTTGTCTAGGTCCCTCTGTATCCTATCCCTACCCTCCAGCGTATCAACCACTCCTCCCAGTTTAGTGTCATCTGCAAACTTGCTAAGGGTGCAGTCCACACCATCCTCCAGGTCGTTGATGAAGATATTGAACAAAACCGGCCCCAGCACCGACCCTTGGGGCACTCCACTTGATACCGGCTGCCAACTAGACATGGAGCCATTGATCACTACCTGTTGAGCACGACCATCCAGCCAGTTTTCTATCCACCTTACCGTCCGTTCATCCAGCCCATACTTCTTTAACTTGCTGGCAAGAACGCTGTGCGAGACTGTATCAAAAGCTTTGCTAAAGTCAAGAAATAGCACATCCACTGCTTTCCCCTCATCCACAGAGCCAGTTATCTCATCATAGAAGGCAATTAGGTTAGTCAGGCATGACTTGCCCTTGGTGAATCCATGCTGACTGTTTCTGATCACTTTCCCCTCCTTTAAGTGGTTCAAAATTGATTCCTTGAGGACCTGTTCCATGATTTTTCCAGGGATTGAGGTGAGACTGACTGGCCTGTAGTTCCCCGGATCTTCCTTCTTCCCTTTTTTAAAGATGGGCACTACATTAGCTTTTTTCCAGTCATCCGGGACCTCCCCCGATTGGCATGATTTGTCAAAGATAATGGCCAATGGCTCTGCAATCACATCGGCCAACTCCTTTAGCACCCTCGGATGCAGTGCATCCGGCCCCATGGACTTGTGTTCGTCCAGCTTTTCTAAATAGTCCCGAACTACTTCTTTCTCCACAGAGGGCTGGTCACCTCCTCCCCATACCGTGCTGCGGAGTCCAGGATTTAGGCACCTAAAGTTGCATTTAGGTACCTGAGTTCCTTTATGACTGTAGCCCTAAGTTTGTATAATGCTGGTTTTAATCAGCTGTTGCACCAGTGTTTGCTGGTGATCACAATTATATACATAAAATATAAGCCGTCAGTAACAAGACATGTACAAATAAAGTTAAAGGTACATGTTTAAAAAGGATGGGCCAGATCCTCAGCTGATGTAACTCAGCATAGCTCTGTTGAAGCCGATGAGGCTATGCTGCTTTATACTAGCTGAGGTTATGGGTCGAGTGAACATTAAAACTTTTTAAAATTACTTAAGCAGTCAAGAGTAAAATGATCAAATGAACAAAGCGAAAAGTGATTATGCATATCACTATTATTACATCAAGCTACACATGCATCAATGACTCTTCTGGCAAACAGAATTGTTGTCACACAAGATATTTGTCTTTATTTAGCGGTCAGAGGCTGTTTTCCTACTGAGGCATAATGTGTTTGAGATTGATATATACCCTGCCTTATTTGTCATAAAGTCACTGAATCATACTTTGCTGCCATAGTCAGATTCAATTACTTAGTCACTGGAACAATTGATTCATAACTAGAACTAGTCGGTTTGATGCACAGATTGTGTTCACTTTTATTTTAAATCAAAAGCATGTAGTTTTTCTTATAATGCACAAAGTTCAGGAGACGCCTGAAGCAAAACCAAACTATATTTGAATTATGAATGAGCCAAAAAAACCCACAACCTACATTGTTTTTGCAGAATTTACCAAGACGATACATTTCCATTGTCCAATCACTCAGAAACACCCTGGGCCAAAATTAAACATTCCAGAAACCATCCTCTGGCCTGACATTAAGTGAGAAATTCCCTGTTCAAAAGAAGAAAAGAGAGAGAAAAATTGGATTGAGTTGCATGTGTCAAAAATAGCATTTAGGATGGAATTGTGGTTGTAAATATGGAGCCATGACTATGGGGCTGTAATACATACAATAATCAAATATCCATATCACACAAAAATGAGACACACAAGTTCCTAGTTCCAAACAAGTGAATTAAGAGCGGTCACATTAGGAGTAGTCTCTTTGAAGCCTGAGAGTTTTTCACAAATAACTTTGAATGCCAGCACTCATGTAAATCAATTGGATTCTTTCCTTTTTTGACTTAAATGGGCTCTGGAGTAGACTTTAGGTCCCAGTCTGAAGTACTGCACCACAGAAATTCCACCAAAGATACCGTACATTGCCTGGGGCTGAGAGCGTTGCTTATGTGGTATTCTATGGAACCTCCCTCTAGTTATAGTGCAAATATTCTGCAGTCTCATCAATAGGGAATATTGCAGCGTGGCCTGTCTGAAGGATCTGTAAGGAAATGCCTTCTCTGATCACTCTTAGGAACCTCTCTTCCTAGGCAGGTTTTCTAGGTAAACTCTAACAGTTTTAGTCTCAGAAAGCAAATAATGGTGAGTGGAGCACAAAATCTTGTAGATCGTTTTGGCAGTAATACCTCTGCTTTTCTAAAAACACACGTTTCCTTCAAACCTTCTCTTTGGTTTGTCAATGCTGCTCCTCTGTTTCTTTGAATAATAGCTCAAGCCCAGCAGTCGGTTTTATAAACCTGGGGAAAACAGTCTCCTACCCCTAGCAAGTGACCAGTGGGCGGTACTAACATTTAGGGCCAAATTCAGAAGTGAGTCAAAGGCACTATAAATTGATGTACTTCCTCCTTATTAATGTGTGTTAATACCAATGTAGACATCCTTGGACTTCAAAATGTGTAATCTATACCCCTTGTCCATTCCCTCTAAATTAAGTCTACTGAGTCTATTGGTATCTGAATCTGAGAGGCTTTTTGTTCTGTGTTTGTACAGCACCTAGCACGGTGAGTTCCTGGTCCACAGTTGGGGCTCCTTGATGTTATGATAATATGAATAATTATTAATTCATTCATTATTTATTTATTAATATTTATTAATAAATAATAATACTAGTAAGGTGCAAAGGATTCTAAGCAGTGGCCATTTAGGTCACATGTTGAAAGGCCAGAAGAGAGACGAGTAATAGGAAAAACAACTGAAAGGAAAGTGTAAGAATCTGTACATCAGGGGTAATCCATTATCTTCTGTCAAGATCCAGATTTCTTGGTCAAAGTATAGTTAAGGTCCAGACTCCAGAGAAAATAATTTAAAAATTAACAATGATACTAAATAAATAAAAATATTTCAGGGTCCATTCAAAAGCATCTGGAGGTCTGCATTTGGCCTGTGGTCCGCCTATTGACTACCCCTGCTGTACATTAAAGCAGTCCTCCCATCCTACACATTCTACCAGCTTCTTCAGTCTCCTTAGCATCTACGGTTGGGATTTTCGAAAGTACTCAGCGTTGGCCTAATTCTGCTCCCACTGGCAAAATAAGGAGACTTTATTACTTTCCAAGCAATTTCTTTACAAGTTGGTGAAGGATGATCACCTCAATGAGGACTAGTGACATGTTCAGGTTTCAAATTTCAGCCATTTTTGAGTTACTGAAATGAAAAAACTATGGAAATATTAGATATATTTTTGCCAGCAGGAAAAAAATATTTTTCACATACACACAAAAATGGTTGAAGGAATTTAGCTCAGACTTCAGATGGAGGCTTGGCAAGGAAAGTTTCATCCTAAAATATATTTTTCAGAAAGGTATAAGTCTATGAAAACAGAGATGGTAAATGAAACAGTCTTCCAACCTCAGCTATTCAAACTTAATAATAAATATTTATTAAAAGGAGCAGGGTTTCAAGTCATTTATAGGGATCTTAATCTCAATATATGCCTTTTTTATAACTATTTACACTAACAGTATGATGCTCACATATGATGTCTGCAATCTGCTGAGGTCAGTTTGGATTCTTGGAAGCTGATGGCATCCAGCTGTATTCTGGAATTCAGTGAGATCATCCCCTTTCCCTCTCTTATATATTCTGAGCTGCATCAGACCTTGCTCTGTCACTGCCCTTGATGCTTCCCTGTTTACAGACAAACAGCACTTGCTTTCTTGTGCACACTTCTTAATACAGGTTTTAATGCTTCCAGAACACTCACAAGGAATGCCAAAGTGATAGCTTCGGCCACATTAAAATAACAGTTATCCAGGATTTTCTTTAGGTCTGATTCAATTACTGTCTCATGGATTCCTCTGTCCTTAATTTTTTTTTATATAAATTGTCTACTGTTTTATATATTGTCTGTATTATTCGGCCAGTCCTGCAACCTTTATTCATGCAAATTGTCCTTATGCACATGATCAGATGAGTAAGGATTGTGAGACTGAGTCCTATATTTGTACAGCATCAGGTATATCCTCTGTCTCTCAACATTTAACCACCTACAACTTTAATCTACCAAGTAGTCTTTGTGACCCTAGAACCTCTTAGTGCCAACAGGCAAGGGGCACAGAGAGGGGTGCATAGGTGTTACAGGGATTTCTTGAGTCTGGCATGTACATTATAGTTCACCAAAGAGGTTTCAAATAAAAGCCAGTGTCACACCGATCATCAATGTCATTGTGTATGCCAGGAGTATTGTTCATACATTCAAAATTATGTTAACATCTGTGTCTAGGGACTGGTCACCAGCAAAGGTGAAAAGCAGGTTTTTGGCCAAACAAGAAATGTTTATCTATCTGGCTGCTTACATACACATTAAGTATTGTCTGGTTCAGAATGGAGCTCCTCTCACCAGTCTAAACCGAACGTTAATAAAGGATTGTAAAAACTTCTAAAAGAGAAAAGTAACAGGAAGAAGCAAACAGTGGTGGGCTGAGCCCTATCTCGAAGTGCACATCAAAGGTTTGCTCTTGTATATTTGGGGGACAAAGAAGACACGCTGTCATCCTTATCTAGGAAGTAAATGGAAAGTGAGTTTACTCCATGGAAGAAGGGTCTCAGTCAGGATTGGTTTAAATCATTGGAGAGAACTTTGGGTGAGATAAGCTTCTTTAGAAAAGAGGATAACTTGTTAGTTAAGTTTAGTCTCTAGAAAGCATTGTGATTTTGTTTTATATGCAACCATTTGTTTCCAATACTGTTACTCACTAGCACTTGAATCGCTCTGTGCTGATAGTCAACCTATTTAGTACACTATCAGTGTGGGGGGGATAGCTCAGTGGTTTGAGCATTGGCCTGCTAAACCCAGCGTTGTGAGTTCAATCCTTGAGGGAGCCACTTAGGGACCTGGGGCAAAAATTGGGGATTGGTCCTGCTTTGAGCAGGGGGTTGGACTAGATGACCTCCTAAGGTCCCTTCCAACCCTGATATTCTATGATTCTATTCTTGTTTTTGCTCTAAATATATCTAAGTGCTGTGGTGTTAAGCAAAGTGGTGATCCTGAATTGAGTCTTGCCAGCTGGTGTGTACTGTTCTTTTGGAAACACTGGGCCTGGTAATGCTGTGAGTATTCAGTGGATAAGGGGCTGGACACTACAGGGAGTGCTCGAAGGACTTGTGGTTGGTGTGTGCCTATTACTAACCCGTGTAAAGAGAGAGCAAAGCCTGTGGAGCAATGTTCCCTCTAATTTTTGACAGGCCATGTGTGCAAAAAAAATTCTTCTGTGCAGCTTGTTGTGCTTCTGTGCAAATTTTTGTGCGCACGGTGTTTCGCCATGTGCGCAGGGTTTAGGATCTGTGTGCGCGCGCACACGTGCACAGCTTAGAGGGAACAGTGCTGTTGAGGCTGCACGGCAGTGCGTGTGTTGCCAGAGGGGGGTGGTTTCAGGGAGCCGATCTATGGCAGGCAGAGACAAGACTCCCTCGTGCTAAGGGCACATGGTGGCGAGGTACCTCAACACTCTGGGTACCACAAAGGAATGCAACAGCCCTATTAAATCAGTGGGACTCTTTGTATGAATAATGGGTTGCTCATGTCAGAAAGGGTTGCAGGACTGTGTCTTAAAGTATACCTTTTCCCTATCAAACAAACCAGTTAAATAAAAACAGCAAGTCTGACTCGCTCCTCTTATGTATGCTGGTGTAAAGCAGGAGTGACTTCACTGAAGAAAATAGGCCTGATTCGCCTCACACTTACTTTGGAGTAAACCAATAGTACTTCAATTGCAAAAATGTGCTAGATCCTTAGCTGGTATAAATAAGTATATATCCATTTACTTCAATAGAACTAGCCTGATTTATACCAATTAGGATCCGGTCCAATAGATCTACACCAGTGTAATACCAATGGAGATACTTATACTTCTTGTACCCCAGTGTAAGAGGAGAATCAGGTCTATTGTATTTGAGAATAAGCAACAAAATTTACTTTAGAACAAAACTGTTCAATTCATCACATTCACTGTGCCACATAGTTTTTAAGACATCAGCTTATGTGATTAGAAAGTAATCTCACTGGCTACAGAAATAGTAACACAGAGTAAATAAACACTGACTTGTATGAACAATTACATAACAGTCGTTTAACATACATTTTATTACAAATTTTGCATACAAATCCAAGTTCAGCGTACTTAATAAACTCCACTGCAGATTAAAAAAAAAAACATGTAGTAATTAAACCAAACAGATCCTTTTTAAATTTTAGAAGAATTCAGCAGAATGAATCTCTTCAGAAATGGAAATATTTTTTTATGCCACCAGCCATCATGCTGTTTTGATTAACGTTAAATTGTACCACACCTTATTTTTCTCCTACGTAAAAATGCACATAACAGCTTGTAACTTATTATGGACCTGGTTGTCTCAGTACGTACACTGAAGTGAACGGGAGTTTTGCTTACACAAAGGACTGCAGGACAATGCTGAGTGTGTGTTGTATTGAATACGCACACACACACACACATGACCTGATTCTGTCTTCACTTGCACTGAGGTAAAATAGGAGTAACTCCTATAAAGTCAGAATGTCTGATATGGCCTGTTGAAGTTGGAGGAGTTACAAAGTAAAATTGGTGTAAATAGGGGGAGAATCAGGCCCTTAGTCTGTAGATTTTTCATTAAGCCAATGATTTCCCCCCTTCATACATAATAATTAATTATTATTTATATTATGGCAATGCACATTATTGGCCTGATCCAAAGCCCATTGAAGTCCCCATCATGTACATGACATCAGTTCAGACTCCCTTGGATATACACCCAGAGGCCAGAGAAGAGGAATGTAGCAAGGGCAGCAACTAGCTGAAGGCTTTAAGAATGTTAAGTGAAAGCGGGCCAACACCTACTTTAATTTAACGATACTTCCTGCCCTTTGGTGTGCACACAAACTTAAATACCCCTACACATCATTCAGTCAATGACTGGAACTAAGGGAATGTACCTGAATGTAAAGGAGTCTTATGAAGCTGGCTGAATAATATTCCTCAAAGCAAAATTTCAACAATTTTAGCTCTTGTTTTAGATGTGTGTGTGTGGGAATTTTATGGTTTTTTTAAAATGGAAAATAGCTTTTTGAGAAAACTGAAAATTTTGCCATTTTTCATTTACATTGGAAATTTTTGAAATTTGGTTGAAAAACTGAAAAACAATCCCAGCTACTTTTTTTTTCAATTGCTGAAAACAGCAACGACAACAAAATTAGTTTTGAGCTTTTTGATGAAAATCCCAACCTTTGTCATAAATGGAATTTTCACATTTGGGGGGGGTGGGGGGAAGAAATCATTTCTCAAACAACTAATCCACCAGCAGTTTCATTCAATCTAGCATAAGGAAGTAGTTAAAGTCAAGTCTGAAATTATTTCAATTTTACTTCATCATATATTTTATCTGTGACCTTGTCTACTCTGTAGCGGTGTGTAGGGTAAAAAAGGCAGGCTGTATCCACACACTCTATGGTGTGTAGCTACATGTAGCAGTGAAAGGTTCTGGCAGGGGGTAGGCAGTGGGGAAAGGTTCTGGCTGCCGGACCCTTTCCCTGCTGCCTACCTCCTGCCAGGCTTTTCCCTGCAGCTGGAGTCTATCAGTGCAGCAGGGAAAGTCTCCAGTAGCGGGGACGCTACACTGCTAAAAATGTCAGTGTGGATGTGGGAGTCATTTCTTGGATGTGTAGAGAGCTGTAGGGTATATACCTTCGAGTTCAGGCATGTAGGGCAATCCCTACAAAAAGATATATTGGAATTGGAAAAGATAAAGAGAGGGACAACAAAAATGATTAAGGGTATGGAACAGCTTCCTTGTTCCTCTCCCCAGGTAAAAAATACAGAGTGGAACAGACTCTATTCCATCTCATTTCCTTGGGATGTATATGTGTGTATGGGAGAAGGGTAAATTTCAGTAAGGGAGACAGAGATCGGCTGGCAATTAAGAACTGAAAAATTGATTAGGAAAATAAAACTCATGAGTATGTTGTTCCAAAGCGGGCAAAATGTGACCTCAGCAGTGGCCTGGATGGAAGCAGAAAGGCTGCCAGAATTGCTGGATCCTTCAGTAGGCGCTATATCGGTGGGTAATGTTGCATGGTAGATGCACGGTCTATTGGAGGACCATAAGTAGAGCAGGTCAAAAAATGTTTATCAAAAAGATATACAATAAAAAATGGCCTTTAACATTTTCCCCTACAAATAAAGTTAAAAATGCCAAAATATGTCATTTAAAAAATAGGGACTTTTTGATTTCTTTTTAAAATGTGTATAAAAATCTTTAGGAAAATGGCTGTTTTTCATTTATTGAAAATTCTGCAGCAAAAAATTAAAAATTCTGCAAAATGCTGCACATTTTATTTGTCAAATAAATGTGGCAGTTCCAGTGTGTCATTGGGGAGCACAGACTACTGGCTGCACAGAGATGGGAGATCACTGTACAACTTCCCCCTAGGACACAGACTCAGCGCTGAGGCTTCACCCAACCCTGACAGCACAAGGACACGGCCTGCCCCAGAAACACCCCAGGGCCCTGCCCATCTGTGCCAGGTGCACCAGGTGTGGGCAGGTAGGCTCGGCCCAGCGGGATCCAAGTGTGGAGGGGCTTAGTGTGGAGGGATCCAGGTGTGGCTTGAGAGGGTTCTGTGTGGGGCAATCTGGATGCAGGCAGCTTAGTGGGGGATTTGGGTGCGGGGGGATCTGGATGCACAGGGGCTTGTAGGGGGTTCTGGGTGCAGGTGGGTCCAGGTGAAGGTGGTTGGGGCTCAGCATGGGGGTGTCTGGATGTGGGGGGGGGGGGGTAGCGCTCGGCCAGGGGGATAGAGCTTGGCAGCAGCAGGTCTGGGTGTGGGGAGCTCAGTGGAGTGGGGATCCGGGTGCAGGTGGCTTGTCGGATGCTGCAGGTTCAGGGGCAGTTGGGTCTTGGCAGGGACTGTTTTTGATGTGGGAGGGTGAGGCTTGGCAGGAGGGTCTAAGTATGAGGGGAGGTCTGGATGCACGGGGTGGTAGGCGGATAGGGGAGCAGCTCTCTGCATAGGGATCCCTCCCCCTGTAGTGGAGGAGTGATGGGTGCAGGAAGTGTTGGGGGTATGTGTGTGTGGAGGAGGAACTTGCAGAGCTTCCTGCAGCCTGGAGAGAAATCTGGGGCTGTGTCTGACCCAGCCCCGATCCCATACAGGGGAAGAGGAAGTTCTGTCCCTCCTAGCCCAGATGGGACTAGCATCTGAGCCCGGCGCAGGGTAGTAGCCACCGGCCAGGATCTTTCCCAGTCCTGCCCCCTTCCCCACAGTGATTTATCTCTGCGCCAGCTGCCTTGGGCACCCAAAACGTACTGATGGGGAGGATCTCATGACCTCTCATGGCTTCCCTTTGCTTCCCCATCAGAAAGTCATTTTTCTTCAGGGAAGCAAAGAAATCTGTGGGGGACATGAATTATGGGTGTCCACAGTGGTGCAGAATTACCCAACGAGTAATGTTTGTCTAAAGTATTGTGATGGAATGCACCCCTGTATTCACACCATGCACACCATTGTAATAATCTTTGTACAAAATATGCTTTGTGAGATATAATTTAAAAGCTAATAACTTGCTGGTCAATAATTTAATGGTGAAATGTGTGTAGCAACATTATATGTAAAGTTATGAATTCCCCCTAAAGGATGTTATTAGCAAAGATTCAAACCCACATACCCAAGTGGGGCAGAACTTGTCAAGCAGGTCTTAAACAAAGGAATGTGTGTTTACT
This sequence comes from Chelydra serpentina, assembly GCA_037349315.1. Taxonomy (NCBI): domain Eukaryota; kingdom Metazoa; phylum Chordata; order Testudines; family Chelydridae; genus Chelydra; species Chelydra serpentina. The sequence continues at coordinate 126,785,300 of JBAIAC010000008.1, forward strand.
TTAATTTACATATAAATTGTAAACAGGGTCCTCAGACACTGAGGGGGATAAGACCAAAGACCAGGACAATCTGCATTTCAGCAGACAAAGGTGAGTAGAAACAGCATGGAACCTCGTTCACCACCAGACACTATGTCTCTTTCTTTACTGATTAAACAAACTTTGCTTTGCAGGAAAATGCATCTCAAACGGGGTAGAAGTGAGGGGCAAAAATGCCCCATTTTCTCTCTCCCTAGGCACCTCTTTCTTTTCACTTAAGAAGACAAAAACAGCCGTTGGACTTTGGGAGCAGATCCTGCTCTGGGAGTTTGGACAACATTATCACTGGAAACATGTGGCAAGGGATTTCACCTTGAACCAAGTCTAGTTTAAGTTTAGAAAATCTTTTATCTTTATTTTTCTTGTAGCCATTTCTGACTTAATGCCTCATTACTTGTACTCACTTAATATCTCTCTTTGTAAGTAATTAAACTTGTTTTATTCTTTAATTAAAACTAACCCAGTGATGTGAATTGTTTGGATATCTCTAAGGTAGAAGACTATTGTATGTTGATCCCCTTAGAGGGGCAACCGACCTAATCTATCTGGACTGTCCAGGAGAGGTCTGGACGATACAAAACACACATTTGGGGGTGAGGGGGAATCCTGGACTGGGAGTGGGTTGGGGTCACCCTGCAAGTAATAATCAAGGTTGCTGGAAGCCAGACTGTGGCTGATGTTTGCTGGCAGGATTCTGGGGTCGGAACTGCTGGAGCAAGGCTGTGGCTGGACGCGGACTCTCATGGTGTGACTGGCATGCTGTTTGTGAGGAGCCTCGGTTGGGAGCTATAGCACCAAAGCACTGTGAGGCACTGCAGGGTGCAGGGCAAGTGGTGACACCGCCCCCTTGCTGGTCTGGATTACACCCCAGATTGTCATAGTAAATGTCAGGGGTGGCCAAACTGCGGCTCGTGAGCCACATGCAGCTCTTTTACAGTTAAAGTGCCCCTCGTGGAGCCCTCCCACCCACCCCCTTTCTCTGCCCATCAGACTGATGGGGGGAGGGAGGGGGACGCTCAGGGCTTCTGCCCTGCAGCAGGGTGGTGGGGCCACAGGGGCTTCTGCCAGAGACGACTGGTGCCTGCTGAGAGTGAGAGGGCACAATTTAAAGGTTCGCCCCCCCCCCAACAGCTTGAGGCACAGCCCCCTTCTTACCCTCAGTGGCCCCTCCCTGCAGCTCCCAGGTGTTTGCCACTGCCTCTCCTCACGGCCACAGCTCTCAGCTTGCCAGCGTTAGCAGCTGCCATTCTGGGAGGGGACCCCGCAGCACCATGTGACCAAGTGTGTCCAGCAAACTCTGGTAAAAAATCTGGTACAAATCTGGTACTCTGGTAAAAATCTGGAGGGAACATGACTCCAAGTGCCCCCTCGAGCATTGCCTCTGGATTCTTCCCAGCAAGGAAGGGGATCTTGGGGCTTCAGCTCCACCGGGTACACCTGCCGGGGCTCGGGGCTTCTGCAGGAATGGGACTGAAGAAGCCCTAAGCCCTGGCAGGTGCGCCCCAGCTCTTGAAATTCGGAAGATTGTCATATGTGGCTCAGAGGGTCAGTAAGTTTGGCCACCCCATATATATATTGTCCAGGAAAGGCATCTAGTCTGGATATGAAGACATCAAGAGAGGGAGAATCCATCATTTCCCATGTTAGTTTGTTCCAATGGATAATCTCCCTCACTGTTAAAAATGTATACCTTATTTCTAATTTGAAATGTCTAATTTAGTCTCTTCTGGTTTCTGAAACATTAAAGGGGATACTGAAGAATTTCCAGACAAAATCAGAAGTTCTTGGAATTCCTTGAGAGAACTTTTTGTGAAATGCCAGCCTAGTATTGCTGACTCACGTGATCCAAGCTGATTTTTTCAAAAGTGGTTTTGGTACCTCAATTTAGGGAACACAACTTGAAATACCTAGGACCAGATCCTGCCCACAATACTGCTCTGGTGGCTCAAAGAGGTTGTAAATCTAACTGCGCATCTGAGGATTTCCCAAACATGGAGGAATCACAGAGCTCATCTTCAGATCTGGGAACTGAAGAAGAGCTCTTGATAAGCTCGAAAGCTTGTCTCTCTCTGACAGAAGTTGGTCCAGTAAAAGGTATTACCTCACCTACCTTGTCTCTCAAATTGTCACAGAAATTCTTATTGCATGTGTGGGAGAGGAGAGGAGGCATGGATAAAGGCATTATTTAGAGTTAGTCAAAATGTTTTACATTTCAGCTATTTTTTTAAATTTTAAAAGCGAGATGTTTTTATTGTTTTTAAATGAAAATCTTTAGTTTTAGAGCCAGCTATAGAATTGGTCAAAATATTTTAAATTGTGAATTTTTGAAATTTCAGAAAAAGAAGTTAAAAAAAAAAGTATTGCAAAATTTTTCCCCTGTGCTTTTTTTGACCAGTTCTGCTGTTATTCTAGCTCCTGTCCTCTCTTAAGACATGCTAATATGCTTTTAAATCCTCATATTTGGTGTGTTGAACTTAATATTGAGTTGAATATGGTCAGACAAGTAATATTCCTTGTCAGTGTTACCTGTTGGTTGATTTACTATTTCTCTTGACCTGTGCTCTGAACACAGCTCCTTCTACATTCCATAATCAGCCTCCCCTCTCCTATGCTCTTCTGTGTAGTGTAGTCTTCAGTCCCCAAGGTTGCATAGTGGAGACTATGCGTGAACAGCACTAAGCTATTCACATGATTGTTGAACATGGTGGTTGAAGTTGAAGTAAAATGAAAGGAGTGGGTGCTTCATGAGGATGGGAGGGTGAAAACATGGTGCCCAGCACAAGTTCTGAGGCACTGAGCAGTTGGTTGTAAGAATAATGATTTTATTAGAATCCCTCGGACATGGGTCTGTGTCAACAGCTAGTCTTCCTGGCCGCCCACACTCCCACATTAGTCTAAGTGTAGCTCTTGAGTAGCCATTACTCCTGGCTGGCAGCACAAGTGACTACAAATAATAAATGTGTTCTCTATAGACATCATTCTTATTCACCTACCACAAGGCCACACCCTCTCTCCACCCCCATTACACCTAACATCCCCCACACTAACTTACCATAACTCACTCCAGTGCGGTCACAGAGATTTACTCACACTACTATGCCCACTTCTCTGCACTATGTTGAAGCCTCTTTGCACAGGTGGTGAGCGCTACGGCTTTGGCTCTCTGCACTTCCTTCAACAGCCTGCAGGATCAAGCCTGTAATGAGATATATGGTTACAAGTGGTGCAAGACTCCATCTCTGGGCCGGTGAGTTTACCTTCTAGTGATATTACTATTTGTATAAACAACTTCGGGGCAAGGACTATCTTCTAAGCCAAGCACTTTGTCAGCATCTATTAAATAATAACAGTTAATAATAAGTGTCAATGGAAAACCCTTTTTGAAGACTTCTCCTCTGCTCCAGTTAAGTGTAATGAATCCCCACTTAATGCAGTTGTGCCTTGTATTAAAGAGGAAATATACTACAGCAAAACAGGCAGAAATCAGAAGTCAGTTTTCAGACAGCACTGCTAATGACTCATAGCACATGGGTGCTAAGGCATTTTATGAAAAAGTTATTGAAATAATAATTAATGCAACTGACATCATTAAGAGAAGCAGAACACATGAAATGCTTCAGCAACAGACTCTTATTCAAATCCACAAGCCAGAATCAGAATTTTTCCTGAAGTTTCTATCTGCCAACCTCATGGTTTCTTGTTTCCTTTTAACAGGCCCTATTCCTGAAAGAGACAGTAGTATATTACAGCAATAGTGTCTTAAAGCTAAATAATTCTTCCCTGAGAAATGGAAGACACTTACTCAAATTTATGAGAGAATTTAAAAAGTAAATGTTGCGTGCCACTGTGGAACACTAAATATAATTAGACATCTGCAGAGAAAAAAATAATGTAATAATATATGTCTTTAAGTGCTTAAGGATTTCAATATGTAGCATTTTTCATAGTAAAAAATTATATGGTAAAGGGCATAGGAAATGGTTTCTACAATGCTTGTAAGCTTCTGTATGTTGTAACCTTTGCTTTTGTGGAACATATAAAATCTAAAGGTGCACATCTTGTAAATGAGCTATCATTATTTGTACTATAATAGCACCTACAGGCCTCAACCAATACTAGGTACTGTACAAACACAAAGTAAGAGAGTCCTGGCCCCGGAGAGTTTATACTCTAAATAAACAATGAAGAAAAAAGTATAGAACTAGAGCTGGTAGAAAACAAAAAGTGATGGTTCATTTTACATCTGAAAATGCAGTTTTGTTGAAATCAAAATGCTTCATAGGAGCATGTTGATTTTGATGACATTTTTGACATGAGAAAGTGAAAATAAATCAATTTGACTTTTTGTTTCAGTAATGTCAAAATGTTTTGTTTTGACTTTATCATTTCATTTCAATTCTTCTCTTCTCTGCCTTCTCTTTTATGCCTCTTCTCTGCCTCCAAATTAAATATTTTTACCTTCTGGAAACTAAAATTTTTGACAGTATCAGAATGAAATATTTTGATGTTTCTGAACAGGGCCGGCTCCAGGCACCAGCCTACCAAGCACATGCTTGGGGCGGCACCTGGAGGGGGGCGGCACTCAAGGTTTTTTTGTTTTTTTTTTTAATTTACAAAAAAACCTAATCTTCCTCTGGCGCCCCTGCCGGGGGAGCGTGGCCCCTGGCGTACACGGTGCCACGCTCCCGCCGGCGCCCCGGCCGGGGCAGCGGGGCGGCAGGCATGCTCCGCTCCCCGCTGGTGCCCCGGCTGGGGGAACGGGGTGGCAGGCGTCCTCCACTCCCCACCAGCGCCCCGGCCGGGGGAGCGGGGCGGCAGACGTTCTGCGCTCCCCACCAGCAGGGGGAGTGGGGCAGCGGGCATGCTGCCCTCCCTGCTGGCCCCCCTGGCATTTTGGCGGGGTGGCATTGTTGGGGGGGGCGTGTTTTGGCTGGCGTTGCGGGGGGCAGCGCTTGTGGGTTGCTTTTTTTTTTTGTTTGGGGCGGCCAAAAAGGTAGGGCCGGCCCTGTTTCTGAATCAAATTTTGTCAGAATGTCTGTGCGTTAAATCTGGACATTTTGATTTGGTTTCCAGTTAGGAACAAAACCAAATTTGAAAATGTTAGTATGTCCTTCAGAGAGGAAATTCCACCTCCCAACTAGCTCTAAATATAACGTACAAGCAGAAGATTTGAAACTGAGACACACAGAGATCAAGTGACTTGTTGAAGGTAACAGAAGATCCAGGAAGTCTGTGGGAGAGCCAACAGTTGAATACATGTTTCTTGAATCCCAGTCCTGTGGCTTAACCACAACACTATTCTCCCAAACACCTTAGTAGCCTTTAGCTTTCTTCTTGAAACAGGGAAATTGTAATATAAAAATGAGTGAATGTAGTTGGAAGTTATTCTGTTTAATGCTGATAGAGAATTAAAAGTTCTGATAGTAATGTTAACTGAGGCATATTGCTCATATGTAACATTTTGCACTCCTGCTTTAAATGTTTAACTATTAGATCAGGTTGGGAATAATTTTTTTTTTGGTCAGGAAAAAATTCACCAAAAACAAAACTTTAAAACTGGGGAGGAATCAATTTTCAGTCGCCAGACACTGAAAAGTATTCAGTTTTTTGTTGGGTTTTTTTTTTTTTGGATAAAAATATTTGTTCACAAAAATGTTGATATCACTAAAAAGCCATTTTCTAACAAAACAGAGGAGAACCAACCAAAAAGTGTCAATGGGAAATTTTTGACCTGCAATTGAGCCTGATCTTGGAGTTGGCAGTAGCCACTGGGAATTATCTGTATGCACTCCAGCTGTGCTCACTGTGTTATGTGTAACTGTACAGAATGTATCTTAACTCCTCATTCCCTTCTCAGCACTGAGTGCTTGGGGGATGCTGTGAGCACGCCTATTCTCAGTTCCTAACCCAGAGGGACAGTTCTTCCCCAGATGCCAGCATACACAAGGCAGAGGAGAATGTGGGGCTCATAGGCCCAACCTGTCCCTAATCCCCCTCTCTCCCTCAGCCACCCATCTCTATTTCCCCCCTCCAAGTCCTTTCTTTCCACTCCTCTAAATCCCCACCCTTCCCCACTGGCCTCTCACTCCTTCCCTACCACCTCTCCAAATTTATCCCCCTGCCCCTAATCCTCTTCCCCTCCCCTTGCCACAAGCCCAAATCCTTCTCATCCCCCACTCCTCTGTCCCATAATGCCCCTGCACTTACCGTACGCCTGTCACTGGTCCCCTACACCCCCAGCACTGCTTTGACCGCTATATTCTCTAGCTCTACACCAAAAGATGTATAAGATTCTAAAAATGAGGTGTTCATAACATGTTAAGGGGACTGTTTATCAGGAACCACTTGACTCAGTTCAGTTGTTTAGGAAACATTGTTACATTATCCTGTTTTTCATCTTCCCTCTAGTAAACTTAATCACGACTAATTGATTAATCAGAACTGGTGCTCTACTGCTGCAAAATCCTACCTCAGCACCTCAACGTGGTGCAGCGGTGACCCTGGCCGTCTGACAGCTATGGAAGCGGGGCGTATGCCCTGGTAGGTTTTACCATGCTACAAAGGTGTCGGACTATCCAATCCAGGGAGGAGGGTTGCTCTCTCAGAGGAAAGAGCGCTTTTCCTTCTCCTTAGAGATTGAAGGCTAGCTAAGCTTGAGGAGGTACGCATGCCTGCCCACCTAGACAGTGGGATGGCTTGAAGTTAACGGCTAAAACAACACGAGTAAATGCACGCTCTACGGTGGTGGAGCGGAAATTGAGCGACAAGAGGTTGCTAAAAAATGTCAGGTGCTAGGCCAACATGGAAAAGGACAATCCTCGCTGTGTGTACTTACAATTGTAGGTCACTGGCAAAGGAGGAAACTTTAAACCATCTAATGGAGGAGAAGAAAAGGATAAAATGTGATATTCTCGGTGTCTGCGAAACCCAACGAAAGAAGGAGTTGGAAGTCAACTGGAAGGATGGAAGTGCTGTGAGGCTCGGAAAGGGAGATGGTGCTAGAAATGTTGGAGGAGTTGGATTTATCATCAATAAAGATTGGTCTGCGAAAGTCATATCATGCCAGCTAACATCATCACGTATCGGTGTGCTGCATCTTCAGATGAAGTCAAAAGCTACCCTCAAGGTCATCCAGGCCTACGCTCCCACAAGTGCAAGTGAGGATGAAGAAGTGGAAGAATTCTACCAAGAGCTTGAAAGAGCTCTCGCGCAAAAGTCCACTTACACTGTCACGATGGGAGATTTCAATGCCAAGGTCAGGCGAGGGAAAGCTGGAGAAAAGTTCATAGGGAGATACGGCAGCGATGAAAGGAATGAAAGAGGAGAGAGGCTGGTAGCGATGGCAGAAATGAAAGAACTGTACGTGGCAAACACCCGGTACAAAAAGAAGATCTCAAGAAGGTGGACATGGATCGCACCAAACGCGAAGAGTAAGAATGAAATCGACTATATTTTAGTCAATAAAAGGCGCATCGTTCAAGACATCTCTGTGGTGCAGCCATTCAACACTGGCAGTGACCATCGCCTGCTTAGAGTGAAGTTGATTTTCGACGAAGCGGTGGAAAAGAAGGCATTACAGATGGCAAACAGGAAACAGCAGCCGAAGACATTCGATGAAGCAAAGCTGAAAAAAGTGATTTCTGGGTTTGACTGGAGCCAGATGGAAAAGTGTGATGAGGACTATAGTATCTTTGCTGACAAGCTGAGATGTTGCATAAAAGCAGCTGAAATTAAAAAGCTGAAGAAGGCGAAGGGAAGAATCTCGATTGAAACGAAAAGCTTGTTGGAGAAGCGGAGAAACATGAAAAGGAGCTCGGATAACAACCTCGAGTACTCCATTCTGTGCAAGCTTATACAGCGAAAACTGAAGGATGACTTCGAGAACTTCCAGAAAGAAAAGCTCCTTAAAACAGCTGAATCACACAAGAGCCTCAGGACATGCAAGCGGGAATTGACGCATTATAGATTGAGCGTAACAGCATTGAAGAACAAGGATGGAGAGACAGTAATCGACAGAGCAGGGATGGAGGAGGTCTGCAAGGACTTCTATACAGAACTGTTCAAATCAAGAATCAACGTCCCCCTCCCAACCCTCGAAGAGTCAGAAGAACGCGTCCCCCCAATAATCGTCAGCGAAGTCCGAAGCGCACTACACCAGATGAAGAAGGGAAAAGCTCCAGGCAAAGATGGAATAACGTCAGACATGATTTATGCAGGAGGCGAAAAACTTTGGAAGGCCCTCGCTTTAAGATTCAGTCGATATCTTGAAGAAGGAAAAATACCATCAAGCTGGAAGGAGTCGAATACCATCTTGCTGCACAAGAAGGGTGATCGAGAAAATCTTAAGAACTACCGCCCTATATGCCTGCTCTCTCACATCTACAAGCTCTTCACAAAGGTGATAATGAATCGACTTTCGCAGAGTCTGGATGAACAACAGCCGAGAGAGCAGGCAGGGTTTCAAAGAAACTTCAGTACAATCGACCATATATTTACCCTTAGCCAGCTCCTAGAAAGAGCGAGGGAATACAAACTCCCGCTGTGCATTGCTTTTGTCGACTACGAAAAGGCCTTCGATAGCATTGAGATTAACGCAATATTAAAGGCGCTCGCAGAGCAGGACATTAACACGCAGTACATTAGTTTGTTAAAGGAAGCGAATACTGGATGTACAACAGACATTACTCTCCTTGAAACTCCCCGCTGCATCCCCAATCGAGAAAGGCGTAAAGCAAGGAGATACAATTTCACCGAAACTATTCACCGCCTGCCTCGAAATGGTTATGAACAAGATCAATTGGAGGAGTGGTGTCAACATAAATGAAGAGAGATTATCTCATCTCAGATTTGCAGACGACATTGTACTAATTGCCGAAAGCACCAACCAACTGCAGAGCATGCTACGAAGACTCGACAAGAAAAGTAGTCAGGTCGGCCTGAAAATGAACCGCTGCAAAACGAAATATATACGATCAGATGTCTTACGAAAAGCCCGAATAACGGTAACAGGAGAAGACATCGAAGAAGTGGAACAGTACATATATTTGGGCCAAGAAGTTAATATGCGCCAAGACCTGAACGGAGAACTCTCGCGAAGGATTCGGGCAGGATGGTGTGCGTTTAATTCCATAAGGACGTGCTCAAAGGAAAAATTGACAAGACCACACGTAAAAATATTTTCAATTCAGCAGTGCTGCCAGCCATGCTGTATGGCAGTGAAACGTGGGCACTGACGAAGAGAGAAGAGCAACGGCTGTTGGTAGCTGAAAGGGCAATGGAACGAGCTATGTTGGGAATCTCCCTTCTGGATCGTATACCAAATGAAATCATCAGAGAATGCAGCGGTGTAAAAGATATTGTCGTGGAAAGCAGACATAACAAGATGCGATGGGCGGGCCACACAGCACGGCTCACGGATAACAGGTGGACCGCAATCATTGCTGAGTGGTACCCGCGAGAACAGAAAAGACCCCCCGGTCAGCCTCCAAGAAGATGGGAAGATGACATAGTTAAACGTTTTGGACGAACGTGGAGAAGAAAGGCAAGAGTGCGAGAAGAATGGCAGACATGTTGTGATCGGTGCAGTCTTAACGACAGCTGAAGTCCGATCGATCCAGGTGATCCAGGTGGTGCTCTACTGTGGCGGAAAAGTAGCAATATGCCCAGCTATCATTCTCACATAGCTGTATAGAGCTGTGTCATTTATTATCCTTCAGAAAATAGTGAGACTCTCTTCTACATTAGGTGTACAAGTTGGCAGGGCACATTTCCCAAAAGTAAAACAAAACAAACAAACAAAAAATCCTTTGCCGAGGCAGATAGTAGCAACTCGCCTACAGATCATTCTCAGATTTCTGCCAAGGATAGAGATCAGATTTACTGTGCATGGATGGGTCTAGTTCAGGTTCAATGTCCGCAGCATGTCCCCCTGAGCCATCTCATGACTGTGACAAAAGGGTTAGCTGGAAACACTCTTTCCTAGGTTTGCTGTGCATGTGCATTTCAGTCTCTTTGGTGTGTGAGTGTTTAGGATTATTCTATAGAGACAAACTCTCCTGTTAATCATATTTTCAATATTACCCACTGCCTCTGTGGGGAACAGTCGCGGCACCAGGGTTTTTGCCGCCCTAGGCGGCAGGACTCCTCCGCCGTAATCTGTGGCGCTTCGGCAGCAGCTCCTCTGAAGCTGCGCTCTTGGCAGTGTTTCAGCGGCCGCTTTTCTTGCTGCCGAATCGCCGCCGGGAAATGAGTCGCTGCCAAAATGCCGGCGAGGCAGTGAAATGCCACCCCCCAAATCCTGCCACCCTAGGCGACCGCCTAGGGTCGCCTAGTGGAAGCGCCGGCCCTGGTGGGGAAGCATCATGCACAAGCTGAGGTAAATGTCAAGTGTTTGAGATCAGCTGAGGGATGATCAGAGCGCTGGTGTGAGTCTTGGGTGTGTATAAATTGTTTTAGAAAATTTTTGATTTTGTTAAACTTTGGGGTGGGGGGCGGAAAGCTATATCTCAGGAATATCTTATTCAAATGACCCCAAGATTGGATTAAAAACTTTACCTTGCACCTCCAGCAAATTTCAACACAATCTGAGTAAGCATACCAATTTTAGAGCAGTTAGGAGAGGTGTTTCGAAACAGAAAGAGCTTCTTGACCTTAACTGTCGCTGAGCTAGCACTCCTCTGTAATACAGGATGTGTAATGTGGCCAATTTAACAGGTAACTTGAGGGATGCGGTGCTTTCAGGGGCCTTTGTGGGAGGGAATTGGCTGCTGGATTTCTTGTTGGAATATGGAGAGAATGGGATCATTAGATATAGGGATTATTGGTGTTTGTCATGAGAGTAAAGAGTGAAGGAAAGTGATGCAAAAGAGTATTTGGACCTGATTCTCCTCTCACAACAGTGTAAATTAGGGTTACTCTACTGAAGTCATTGAAGTGACATCAGTATAAAACTGGTGCAACTCAGAAAAGAATAAGGTCTATGTGTCTTAGTACTCTAAACTAGAAACAGATAATAACATTTTATATTAGATCAACTTTCAAAGCAAAGCAATTTGGACATTTAACAGGTATACAGGGATTACTTTGCCCACCGTAAACCCAAATTAACTGTCTGGTTAAACTCAGTTTATGGCTGCTTTGCATTTCCAGAGCAATGTAAAACAGATGGAAGGTAATGGTGAATTTGGCCCCCTCTACTTATTTGGCTTTAACAGACCTAAATTGGAAGAATGTATGGTTGGGTTCTGATCTCAGCTATGCCAGTTTTACACCAGTCTAACTCCGTTGATTTAAATGATGTTACACTGGTATAAAATTGGTGTATGTGACTTCAGTAGAGTTACTCCTGACTTACACCCATATAGGTAAGATCAGAGTAACACATGAAATCATATGGCTTAAACCTTTAGGGTCTCATTCTCCTCTCCATTACACCAGTTTTACACCATCATAACTCCACTGAAGTCAATGGGGCCCACTGCATTGGGTGAAGGCATTCAGACAGGATGGAGAATCAGACCTGTAATTTGGTACTGACTGTGCTAAGGTCATTTTTATTGTATTACTAAAGAGGCTCTTTGGGACCAGTGATCTCTCACCTCCACAGAAATAACAACTTGTTGCAGATGGAAAGTTTGCAAAGATGACTCTGTAGCTGGTGATCAGGATCCAGTTAAGTTAATTATTTGAAGGGAGTTTGAGAGGGTAAATTGGGCCGGGGGATAAAAAACAGATTTTCAAAAAGAGGGAATGGAATCTTTAGGGGGCCTGAAATAAATGTAAAGAGAGATTTCTTAATATATATTTAATGGAGAAGTGATGAATATCCAGAAATACAAATTATTTTCCTTGTGGAGGAGAAATTGTGACACAGCTGTAAAAATATGAGGTCAGTCCTAAATTCATCCAGGTTATATTAAATCAAAGATGTCAGAATATAAATTAATGAGTGCCAAAGGGTCACCAAAAAAAGGAACACAATTTATATGTGACTCGATGGTGCTTGCTAAGGCACAGAGAAAAGTGAATTTCTATGAGAACATAGACAATAAAAGATCCAAATAAAAATAACCAACTATGATTTAATCTGAATAAAGGAGGTAAGGAAGGGGTTGATTTAGTTAGGGAAGATGATTTCCTGCAAATAAACTGATTAGAGGCAAAGGTTAAAAACAGTAGGCAATAGGGTGAGGGTCAGGGCGAGAGAGTAAAATTATGATTAATTTAGTTGTAAGCAATATTTTGTATATTTAAAAATTTTAAAGGTAGGGGAAATAAGGACTAAGGATAGGGTGGAATTAAAAGAATTTAAAAGGTATGGAAAGGATTTTTCCCCCATCCTTTCTCCTACTCCTTTGCTGTGTGTTGTCTAATAAGGCCCTGATCCTGCAAACACATGCTACTGGGAATACTGTTTACTACTATGTATAGACCCATTTGAGTCATCAGCAGGGCCGGCTCCAGGCACCAGTGCAGCAAGCGCATGCCTGGGGCGGCAAGCCGCATGCGGCAGCCGGCCGGTAACGAGGGTGGCAGTCAGGCAGCCTCCGGCAGCGTTTCTGCGGGAGGTCCGCCGGTCCCGCGGCTTCGGCGGCAATTTGGTGGCGGGAATACCGACAGCACGGGACCGGCGGAGCACCCGCAGGAACCCCGCCGAATCCGCGGGACCGGCGGAGCACCCGCAGGAACGCCGCCGACGGCTGCCTGAGTGCCGTGCTTGGGGCGGCACAAAACATAGAGCTGCCCCTGGTCATCAGAGAAACTACTTATAGTCATAAACACTATATTGGTGGTAAATTAAAGACTGAGCCCTTGGGCCATAATACTACAAAGATTTATTCTGATGTTTAAAACTTTACAGGTATGAATAGCCCCTTGATTTCATTGTGATTACCTGCATGTATAAAGTGAAGCACATGTATAAATCTTGGCAGAATTGTGTTCTTAAACTGTAATCTGTTCCAGGTAGGGATCTGTTTGCAGCTAGGGGCCCAATCTTGTTCCACTTCATTTATTGATTTCAGTGGGAATAGAAGCAGGATGTTTTTATAGGGTTCTTATTTCACTGTTGAGTTCTGAATATATATATATATATAAGGGTATAAAGGATTTTAATGTATAATAATAATACATTGTGTTTAAGAGACTATTCAAAGCCACATACAATGTAGCTGGTTAAGCATTTTTGATGATTTTGCTGCTGTGAATTTACTTCCCAAGGTGCATGACTGAGATCTCATCACTGCAAACATAAATAAGTAAACCTTTATTCCACTAATGTAAAGTAAAGGAAGAAATGTCGCTATATATTTATGATAATACCTACCTTCGATGTAGGTTTTTTTTTCATCAGTAGATCTTAAAGCACTTTAAAAAGGAGGGCACTATTATTGTTCCCATTTTACAGATGAGGAAACTACGGTGACCAGATGTCTCGATTTTATAGGGACAGTTCCGATTTTGGAGTCTTTTTCTTATATAGGCTCCTATTTCCCCCCACCCCCTGTCCTGATTTTTCACACTTGCTGTCTGGTCACCCTAGAGGAAACTGAGGCTTGGAGTGGGGACATGTCTTGCCCAAGGTCATTCAGTGGGGCAGTGTCACAGCCAGGTCTCCTGAGTCTCAGTCTAATGCTCTAACCGCTAGACAACACTGCCTGGAAATCCCCAGTTTGATTACATAGGGCCAGATGCTGCTTTGCCTTTATGCATGTGTGCAGTGAGTGGGGGAGGGGGGGGGGCATAAAAATCCCTCCTCCCTTCTGTGCACAGACCACATAAATGTCTAGCAGAACTGCAACTCCTGCACTTTGGGGAGTGCAGGGACTGCTCTTCCCCTGTTCCGTTAGGTGCACATGTGCCCAAAAAAAGAGTGGGGAAGAGTGAGGAATAGACAGGGTCACTGCTCTGATCCCCTATGCACCTGTCAGCAAAGCTCAGCAGCCATGTAGGAGGCAGCTTCTGTGTGCGCAGGAGCTCAGGGCTGGCTGCTTTATCTGAGGCAATGAGTTGTCTCTGGCTATACGCTGGGCACAGCTGAGCCCATAGTAAATGCTACAGGCTTTGCATACAGACAACCCAAGTTTGTAATTTCCTTCCCAACTCCTCCTACCCTTCTACTCTGGCTGCTGCACTATGCAGGAATGTGGATTCCATGTAGGCCAGTTCTTATTCCTTTGAAGTCAAAGGGGTCAGGCTTATTGACTGCAATTTTATAAATAAAGGCATGATTCAAATCCCATTGAAATCCATGGAAACACTCCCGGCACCAGGACCTAACTGAACTGGAAGCCATGAAACAGTTTCCAGTTCAGCTTTGTGAATAAAGTTGAAGCTTAAAACCATCTCAACTGCTTCTTAATCGCTGTTGAGCATTTACATCTGCTCTGCAGTAGGAAAGAAAGAGGCTTCCTTTTGAATTTCAGCCTTTTGAAGAACTTTAATGGCTAGACTTCAAAGAAAAAACACTGATTCTATCCTCGGTCCACTTACCAAGGTTCAGTAGTGATTGTGAGGGTGGTTCGGAGGACAGAATTTGATCCTGTATAAGGTAGGAAACTTTCCCATTTTTCTAGGGTGTTGGGGATTAACTTTAACCCTAATTTTTGCCATTAAAAAGCAACCATTCTTTACCATTGAACTTCATGGGAATCATTTGCTATGGGACAAAGGGAGCAGTTGCCCCATGACCTTATTTTGCTACCCCATGACTTTTCATAGGTCTATGTGCTCCATTATGTCTTCCACTCCTCCCACCCCCAACTTGTCAGGGTATAATATAATTGCATATAACATTGTATATGCTAACACACACAGATTTTTCCAGATTTTTCTGAAATGAATTTCCAGTCAACATTCCAGAATCATTCTTCAGCTAATGTGATCAAGTCATGCACGTGTACATACCTGTCACACCCAGATATTCCCTAGCTATAGGGTTGAGAGCTTTAACTAATGATTATTTTAATAGTATGGAAAATGGAGAGAACTGCTGCTATCTTTAACAATTAAGGGTGAAGTCATATTTATGGCGTGGGGAGCTAAAATCTCCAGACTGCAGTTCCAGTTGGTAGGGGCTAGTGAGGTTTTTATAAACATTAGAAGAGAAGCAGCGAAGGCAGCTCCGTTGAATATGGTAAAAATATTTTGAATGACTCCCCCCTGACAATATCTGGCATGGAATAGGGCCAAGTAGAATAAAAAATAAAAATAATCTCCCTTCTAACCTACCTACACAGATATCCCACCCCCCGAGATTCCACAGATTTCTATTAATCCTAGCTCTTAGCAATGCCCTCAGCCATGTAGCCCCCATTCTTACTATTTCTAGTCAGTGATGTGCTGAATTAACTTGATGGATTTCCTCTCTGCTAGACTTTGTCACATGCACCCAAACTGCCCTCAATGATGTCTGAGTTGTTCACATTAATTTTGAATTCTATCAGCCTTCACAGAAGTTCTTCTTCCAGTTGATTTGGAGATGACATCCAAATGTAATTTCCATTACTCAAACTGTTCATCTGACTTAATACTTGTGCACTGCCTAACAAATGTACAGAGTTGGGTATTATAGGAAAACTTCACGTGGAGTCAGACAAAACACTTCCAGTAGGATCAGAACACAGAAGCACGAAACATTGTCCCAACCTCTAATATATTTTTTATGTGTTTAGAGACAGTTCATTATCATTTGAAAATCCTGTTTCCCCTGTTGCGAAGACTGACTTGTGCAACATCAGGAACAGTGCCAGCTTTAATTGTTTTCTAACAAGACCAGATGTGGAAATTCTGATTACTGACATTTTTTTTTTTTTTTTTTTTTGCCATTTTGTCATCTTGCCTAACATGTTTGTAGGTCTAGCTGAGGCAGTTTCATTCATAGGCTACCGATAATTCTAAATACTGGATGCTAACTGGTGACTAGTACTAAATTATTCTGATTTTAGAGACACTGCCAGATTAAAAATCATATTGTCTTGCAAAGGATGGTCTTTAATTAAAGCACCTAAGATATGAAAGCTCTATTCTATTCTGTATAGGTTCTTATAATACTCTCATTACCATAGTATCTGAGCACCTTCCAATGGTAAATTAAGTGACATGAATAACGTCTATCACTTGAGGTGTTTTCTAAGGGAAGATAATTATGTAGGCAGCAGAGTGTTTTGTTTTGGTAGGTTTTTGTTTTGGGGACTTTTTTAATGTGCATGCTTCTATAAAAATATGCCTTGCACCGGGAATGAAAGGTGGTCTGGTTTGTGATGGTCAATAGGAGTTTATTCCACAGTCTTGGACTGGCCCGCAAGAAAGCGCTGTTTTCAGCACGGACATAATTTACCCTTATGGTAAAAATTCCATTGGGCCTGAGGAGCAGAATTGTTGAGGGCAGTCTTCATCGTGGGTGCTTAGGTGATCTTTTAGGTATCCTGGACCCAAGTGATTAAGTTCCTTGCATTTTATTCCTGGCATTGCTACAGACTTTCTGGATGACAGTGGGCAAGGCCTTTAACTTTCTGTGTCTGTTTCTTCATCTGTAAAATGGAGATAATTATATTTAGCTATGATCCTTTAGTGTTGAGGCTTAATTCATTAACATGGGAAAAGTGCTTTGAGATCCTTTGACAGAAAAGTCTATGGACAGTCGGTACGATGTATATTTTAAAATTGAAGGACATGAAAACTGAAGGACTTTTTAAAATCTACTTGACTTTTAATCATTTGTGCTATTTGAAAGCCCTTTGTATTGTACTTAGCTTGGACAATGAAAATAATGAGTCACATTCCTTTTCTTGTAGAACTAGTAAAAAATGTGAACAAATTTTCATGATATGTTTGGTGAAAGATCCATTTTTTAATGAAAATATTACTTAGTGGGAATTTTCTGACCAGCTCTATCTTCCCTTTTTATTTCACTTTCTGGTTCAGATCTACTAGCACAATGCAGTAATAATTGGATGTAACTTTGAGAGAAATACTTTTGGTCGCTGTTGTTAGTTTTAATTTGTTGTCACTGAAATTTCCCTTCTTCATTTCTTGGAAATTTTTCTCTTTGCTTTCTATTTTTACAAAACCTAAATTCTTGACCAAATTTTACCTGATAATGTCCTTTTGAAATGTAATTATTGGAATCTTTTATTGATTTAAATCTTATACTTCAGTACATTCCAGAAAGTTTCTTGTTGCATCGTCTGTGATCAGCTGTAAGGACCACTATTACCCCATAACTCTGAAACTCATTTCATTTTAGAGATTGTACTTGATCCTAAATGTTTATCTCTCTGGCATTATTGTACACTATAGAAGAGAGTAAGCGTCATAATAAACAAATCTGAAGGTAAGCCCTATTTAGCCTGCTATACACGGACAGAACTCAAGTAATATTTACTGTATCTCTAACTCCTAGATGAACTAATGTAGACTGTAGTAAGGACACAGAGGACCAAATTCTACCATGAGTTATCCTTTGTGCCACTTCTTTGACTTCAGTGTTTTCCAAGTTCTGTACAGCATGTAAATCAGTGCCAATCTTGGCCCAAGTTCTCCATAAATCCTGGACTACACTAAGCGATCAAAGAATGGACTGCTGAATATACTAGTCTCCTCTTAAAAATACCTAGCAGGCAAGTGAGAGCCAAACAAATGGCTCATCAAGCATTTGTTGTAGGGTCTTGTCTTCAGTCCAGCACTGGAACAATCAAATTGAAGGTTTTAGGAGTGAGGAAAACATCAGTAATTACTTGTGGTCCTACCCTCAACAGTGGTCATTGTGTACATTCTGCATCCAAAGTGTCTGGTCAGTGATTGGGAGATTTGGAAGAGGGGATTTGCATATGTCAGTTGTAGGGTCTCCAGTGACTACAGCTTGATGAAAACCAGTTGATTGTGGAGTTTTTGTTGATGTCTAAATAAAATGAACACGTTGACAATGTTTGCAGCCCTTCTCCTTCTCTGAACATCCAGCTGAATGAAGTTTTGTTTGAACAGAAGTTAGTGGAAACCAAATCTTATAGCAGAGATTAGTTGAATCACAAAAAAAAATTTCTGACATGCCTAAATCAAATCCCACTGCTGGTGGGAGTGAAAGTGGTTTTTAAAGATTAGATCATGCAATCAGGCAATGGAAACAATACCATTTGACTTATGTGACAGTACAAAGCTAGCGAACAGGAGTGGCTAACATGGGAGTGTTGCGAGGGAGTTCTCCAAGGGGACTGTGCACAGGGGCTAGAATTCAACATTCTTTAAACTTAAAAGCCCAAAACACCCCCTTGATATAAACACAAGAAGAACAAAGGAACCAGCTGCAGGAGTAAAAAGAGAATGCAGGCAGAAGTCCAGCAACAGAGTGGGAGCTACCCAATTTATTGCACCCAATACAGCATGTATGATTACCTGCCCTATGGGCAGGTAGCGTATGTGTGCATTCAGTGCAAGAAGCTCCTGGCCCTCAGAGACCATGTATGGGCTTTGGAGACCAGAGTGGCTGAACTGGAAGAGCTGAGAGAGACAGAGAGGTACATAGATGAGACTTTCTGGGACATAGTAGAACGGTCCCACTCCCGATCTGACAGGCTCTGTGCTGTTGAGGAGAATGAAAGTCCCAGGGAAGGAGAGCATCTAACTGGAGCAGAGGGAAATAATCCCATAGTTGGGACCCACCTTCCAGATGATATTGTGGTATCCTCTCGCACTGAGGATACCTCTCCGGGGGAGGGAACTCCAGCTATTAGAAAGAGACAGGTATTAGTAATGGGCGAATAAATCATTAGAAACATAGATAGCTGGGTTTGCGATGACCAGAAGAACCGCATGGTGACTTGCCTGCCTGGTGCAAAGGTTGCAGATCTCTCAAGACATCTACATAGTCTTATGTGTAGTGCTGGGGAGGAGCCGGTGGGCGTGGTACATGTAGGTACCAATGACATAGGGAAGGATAGGAGAGAGTCCTGGAGGCCAAATTTAGGCTGCTAGGTAAGAGATTGAAGTCCAGGACCTCCATGGTAGCATTCTCTGAGATGCTCCCAGTTCCACGCACAGGGCCAGTTAGACAGGCAGAACTGCAGGGTCTCAATGTGTGGATGGGACGATGGTGTAGGGAGGAGGGGTTTAGCTTTATTAGGAACTGGGGAAACTTTTGGGAGGGGGGAGCCTATACAGGAAGGATGGGCTCCACCTAAACCAAAATGGAACCAGATTGCTGGAACTTAACATTAAAAAGGTCGTAGAGCAGTTTTTAAATTAAGGTCTGGGAGAATCTCTGTCCTAGTGAGGAAGAGAGGATGGAAAATGACAAAATACAGGCAGGGTCTGATCAGAAACAGTCAAATAAAAAAGAGTCCCATTCAATACATCGAGTAATGGCAGACAGCTAAAAGGAGACAAGTTTTTAAAGTGCTTACATACCAATGCTAGAAGTCTAAATAATAAAATGGGTGAACTAGAGTGCCTCGTATTAAATGAGAATATTGATATAATAGACATCACAGAAACCTGGTGGAATGAGGATAATCGATGGGATACAGTAATACCAGGGTACAAAATATATTGGAAGGACAGAAGAGGTTGTGCTGGTGGGGAAATCGCATTGTATGTGAAAGAAAGTGTAGAATCAAATGAAGTAAAAATCATAAATGAATCAAACTGTACCATAGAATCTCTATGGAGAGAAATCCCATGCTCTAATAAGACTATAGCGGTAGAGATATATTACCGACCACCTGACCAGGATGATGATAGTGACTGTGAAATGCTCAGGGAAAGGCTATTAAAATAAAAAAACTCAATAATAATAATGGGGGATTTCAGTTATCCCCATATTGACTGGGTACATGTCACCTCAGGACGGGATGCAGAGATAAAGTTTCTTTACACCTTAACTGACTGCTTTTGGAGCAGCTGGTCCTGGAACCCACCAGAGGAGAGGCAATTCTTGATTTAGTCTTAAGTGGAGCACGAGCACAGGATCTGGTCCAAGAGGTGAATATAGCTGAACCGCTTGCTAATAGTGACCATAATATAATTACATTTAATATCCCTGTGGCAGGAAAAAACACCACAGTGGCCCAACACTGTAGCATTTAATTTCAGAAATGGGAACTACACAAAAATAAGGAGGCTAGTTAAACAGAAATTAAAGGGTACAGTGCCAAAGTGAAATCTCTGCAAGTTGTGTGGAAACTTTTTAAAGACACCATAATAGAGCCTCAACTTAAATGTATACCCCAAATTAAAAAACATAGTAAAGAGAACCAAAAAAGAGCCATTGTGTCTAAACAACAAAGTAAAAGAAGCAATGAGAGGCAAAAAGGCATCCTTTAAAAAGTGGAAGTCAAATCCTAGTGAGGAAAATAGGAAGGAGCATAAACACTGCTAAATGAAGTATAAAAATACAATTAGGAAAAAATAATTTGAAGAACAGTTACCAAAAGACTCAAAAAGTAATAGCAATTTTTTTAAAGTACATCAGAAGCTGGAAACCTGCTAAACAACCAGTGGGGCCACTGGACGACTGAGATGCTAAAGGAGCACTTAAGGACGATAAGACCATTGCGGAGAAACTAAATGAATTCTTTGCATCAGTCTTCACAGCTGAGGATGTGAGGAAGATTCCCAAACCTGAGCCATTCTTTTTAGGTGACAGATCTGAGGAACTGTCCCAGACTGAGGTATCATTAGAGGAGATCTGGAACAAATTGATAAATTAAACAGCAATAAGTCACCAGGACCAGACGGTATTCACCCAAGAGTTCTGAAGGAACTCAAATGTGAAATTGTAGAACTACTAACTGTAGTCTGTAACATATCATTTAAATCAGCTTTTGTACCAGATGACTGGAGGATAGCTAATGTGACGCCAATTTTTAAAAAGAGCTCCAGAGGTGATCTCGGCAATTACTGGCCTGTAAGCCTGTTTTCAGTACCGGGCAAACTGGTTGAAACTATAATAAAGAACAATATTGTCAGACATATAGATGAACATAATTTGTTGAGGAAGAGTCAACATGGTTTTAGTAAAGGGAAATCATGCCTCACCAATCTACTAGAATTCTTTGAGGGGGTCAATAAGCATGTGGACCAAGGAGATCAAGTGGATATAGTGTACTTAGATTTTCAGAAAGCCTTTGACAAGGTCCCTCACCAAAGGCTCTCATGCAAAGTAAACTGCCACAGGATAAGAGGTAAAGTGCTCTCATGGATTGGTAACTGGTTAAAAGATAGGAAACAAAGGGTAGGTATAAATGGTCAGTTTTCAGAATGGAGAGAGGTAAATAGTGATGTCCCCACGGGTCTGTTCTGGGACCAGTCTTATTCAACATATTCATAAATAATCTGGAAAAAGGGGTAAACAGTGAGGTGGCAACATTTGCAGATGATACAAAATTACTAAAGATAGTTAAGACCCAGGCAGACTGCGAAGAGCTACAAAAGGATCTCTCAAAACTGGGTGACTGGGCAACAAAATGGCAGATGAAATGTAATGTTGATAAATGCAAAGTAATGCACATTGGAAAGCATAATCCCATCTATACATATAAAATGATGGGGTCTAAATTAGCTGTTACCACTCAAGAAAGATAGTTCTCTGAAAACATTCACTCAATGTGCAGCATCAGTCAAAAAAGTGAACAGAATGCTGAGAATAATTAAGAAAGGGATTAAATAATAGGACAGAAAATATCATGTTGCCTCTATATAAATCCATGGGATGCCCACATCTTGAATACTGTGTGCAGATGTGGTCACCCCATCTAAAAAAAAAAGATATATTGGAATTGAAAAAGGTTCAGAAAAAGGCAACAAAAGTGATTAGGGGTATGGAATGGCTTCTGTATGAGGAGAGATTAATAAGACTGGGACTTTTCAGCTTGGAAAAGAGACGGCTAAGGGGAGAAATGATTGAGGTCTATACAATTATGACTGATGTAGAGAAAGTAGATAAGGAAGTGTTGTTTACTACTTCTCATAACACAAGAACTAGGGGTCACCAAATGAAATTAATAGGCAGCAGGTTTAAAACAAATAAAAGGAAGTATTTGTACACACAACGCACAGTCAACCTGTGAAACTCCTTGCCAGAGGATGTTGTAAAGACAAAACCATAACAGGGTTCAAAAAAGAACAAGATAAATTCATGGAGGATAGGTCCATCAATGGCTGTTAGCCAGGGTGGGCAGGAATGGTGTCCCTAGCCTCTGTTTGCCAGAAGCTCGGAATGAGCGACAAGGGATGGATCACTTGATGTTTACCTGTTCTGTTCATTCCCTCTGGGACACCTGGCACTGACCACTGTTGGAAAACAGGATACTGGGCTATATGGACCTTTGGTCTGACCCAGTAGGGCCAGTCTTATGTTATGTTCTTATGTACAAATATCAAATAATCAAACAAATAGAGTAAACAGATCATAAGCAATTCACAGGCAGCAGTTTCTTGGCACATATTTATCAAACAAATGGTGCATAGTGTACAAATCAGTCTCTTTGTGGACAAATGGACTGGTCAAATATTTCTCTCAAAACAATTTTTGAGGCATACATACCAAGCCTGTGAAAAAAATGCAGAAATTGGGCTTGGTTTTGGCTTAATTGGCTTGTGAGTTGCTTGTTGGCTAATTTTTGGCTTGTTGCTTCTTTTTTTTTTTGAGCGGCTCCCAGCAAGCAGGGGCAAGAAGGGGCAAGAGAGGGAGAGAGTCAGGGGTTCACAGCAGGTCCACCACAGCCAGGGAGATCTAGTCACATAGAGTGTTGGAGTTTTTAGGGATTGGCTTGTTTTGGCCTTGTTTTGAAATGGGATTAGCTTGATTTTTGGCTTATTGTGAAAGTCGACGTGCTTATTTACCGCCTGAAAGTTGGCAACAGTGTTTTGAGGGTGTGATGCCGGCAGACCTCATGCCAAGGCCCCTGGGCCTCGCTGAACACTGAGAAATGCATAGCTAGAAATAAGTCTGGCTCGCTGGTGTGTTAATGCCCTAGTAGATATTAAAATTAGAAGAATGTATTTTGTGTTTAGATTTTTAAAATGCTTATAGGATGCTGAATGTATTAATTTTATTTATAATATCTGTATCCCATGTTATAAGCTAATATTTACGTTTTTCTGCTGTAACTATGAAAGTGTTTGCTAAAACCGTAAAACCCCACAGTCAGGACAGAAGCATTGCCAAGTGGCTTGGGTTAGCACTAGAGGATATATAGAATTTGTATGTTATAGCAACCACTATTACCTTTCGGAACCTAAGCCCAGGTCTACACTAACCCCCCCGTCGAACTAAGATACGCAACTTCAGCTACGTTAATAACGTAGCTGAAGTCGAAGTACCTTAGTTCGAACTTACCTGTGGTCCAGACGCGGCGCGCAGGCTCCCCCGTCGACTCCGCCTACTCCACTCGTCGAGCTGGATTACCAGCGTCGACGAGGGAGCACTTCCTGGTTCGATTTATCGCGTCTTAACAAGACGCGATAAATCGAACCCAGAACATCGATCCCGCGCCTCCGACGCGACGGGTAAGTATAGACCTACCCTTAGATTGTATCTCATTTGCATTTGTATATTTACCTGCTTTAGCCTTGTAAATAAATCTTTTATTTCCCTTTCTTAATCAATGAACCTTTAGTTAGTTTGCTATAGGATTGGCTTCAAATATTGTCTTTGGTTTGAGATTTGAGGTACAATTGATCTAAGGGACTGGTCCTTTGGGACTGGGAGTAACCTGAATATTATGATTTTTGGTGTAAGGGGTATAAGGCTGTTACAGTGCTTGATGAGTTCACACTTGTTACTTGGTTGGTGAAATCTAAAGTATAGAACTCACAGTCAGTTTGGGTTTCATGTCCTGTTCCTTGACAGTCTGCCCTGAGTTTGGCACTCATGGTTGAGCGCCACTACAGAGGGAAAATGGAAGTGTTTACAGAAAGTCTGTATTTTCCTTGAAAAAAGTGTGATATTTTGGTCAGAAAACTCATAAACCCCAAACTGAAGCATTTTTGTCAGAAAATGAAAAATGTTTCAGTTTTCAGCCAAATCATTTTCAGTTTTCAACAGTTTCTGGCCAAAACGTGTTTTTTTTTAAATGAAAAATTAATGCTTTTTGATGAAAAATGTTATGAAAACATTTAAAAATAAATAAATTAAATTTACATTTTCCACAGGGGAAAAAAATCTTATTCTGACCAGCTCTAGTGGACAATTTGCAAAGAGAAGAACCAGCTGAAATCATTAACTTCTTTGCAAATTATTCACCTTACTAAAATCACTGATTTTAATGCATTATTTTAACAGAAACCTCCCCCCCACCCAATATGGCAAGCATGATCAATCTTCTATAGTTAAAGGCCTTATTAGCCCTACATTCCATGTTTGTGTTGAAGTTCTAAACCTATAAAATGTTCCACTGCCAATGAGCAATAGGTCATCTTTACATAACAATAGCTTTCTTAATCGTCTTTTGAAATAAATAGGCAGTAGTGAGTCATCAAAGGCCAATGTTGCTATATTTGTCTTTAGGAAACAAATCCATTTTTGAGTTACACAAGCACAGATGAAACAAAAACAATGGGATTATTTGTATTCCTCTGACTCAAAGTGGCTAAAACAAGATGGTTTCAATTTTATATACATTTCTTTTTCACAGACTTAGATCTCATGTGACAAGTTTGTGGGGATTGAAGGGATTTCCCACCCACCCGTTAAAGTTTCATGGCCTAAAACTGGTTATGATTGTGGTAGTATTAAGTGTGTTTGTGTTTCAGTGTAAGTAATAATATAGAAATATGTATCTATATCAACAGTATAGTGCTCTTGTACAACAACTAGGGCTGTCAAGCGATTAAAAAATTAATCGTGATGAATTGCACAATTAAATAATTAATCCAATTAATCGCACGATTAATTGCACTGTTAAAACAATAATAGAATACCATTTATTTAAATATTTTTGGATGTTTTCTACATTTTCAAATATGTTGATTTCAATGACAGCACAGAATACAAAGTGTACAGTGCTCACTTAAATTTAATTTTGATTACAAATATTTGCACTGTAAAAAAACAAAAGAAATAGTATTTTTAATTCACCTAATATAAGTACTGTACTGCAATCTCTTTATTGTGAAAGTTGAACTTACAAATGTTGAATTATGTACCAAAAAATAACTGCATTCAAAAATAAAACAATGTAAAACTTTAGCGCCTACAAATCCACTCAGTCCTACTTCAGCCAATCACTCAGACAAACATGTTTAGTTACATATCAGGAGAACATGCTGCCCACTTCTTGTTAACAATGTCACCTGAAAGAGAGAACAGGTGTTTGCATGGCACTGTTGTAACTGGCGTTGCAAGGTATTTACATGCCAGATGCGCTAAAGATTCATATGTCCCTTCATGCTTCAACCACCATTCCAGAAGATATGCCTCCATGCTGATGACAGGTTCTGCTCGATAACGATCCAAAGCAGTGCAGACCGACACATGTTCACTTTCATCATCTGAGTCAGCTGTCACCAGGAGAAGGTTGATTTTATTTTTTGGTGATTTGGGTTCTGTAGTTTCCGCATCTGAGTGTTGCTCTTTTAAAACTTCTGAAAGAATGCTCCACACCTCGTCCCTCTCAGATTTTGGATGGCACTTTGGATTTTTAAACCTTGGGTCGAGTGCTGTAGTTTTTTTTAGAAATCTCACATTGGTACCATCTGTGCGTTTTGTGAAATCTGCAGTGACAGTGTTCGTAAATCAAACATGTGCTGGATCATCATCTGAGGGTACGTCTATACTACCCGCCAAATCGGCAGGTAGTAATCGTTCTATTGGGGATCGATTTATCGTGTAACATCTAGACGCGATAAATCGATCCCAGAAGCGCTCCCCGTCGACTCTGGAACTCCAGCACGGCAAGAGGCGGAAGTGGAGTCGACGGGGGAGCGAGCCTGCCCCGCGTGGACCCGAAGTAAGTAAAATTACTTCGATCTAGGATACGTCGACTTTAGCTACGCTATTCTCGTAGCTGAAGCTGCGTATCCTAGATCGATCCCACACCCCCCCAGTGTAGACGAGCCCTGAAACTGCTATAACATGAAATATATGGCAGAATGCAGGTAAAACAGAGCAGGGATCATACAATTCTCCCCCAAGGAGTTCAGTCACAAATTTAATTAATGCACTATTTTTTAACGAACATCATCAGCATGGAAGCATGTCCTCTGGAACAGTGGCTGAAGCATGAAGGAGCATATGGATGTTTAACGCATCTGGCACGTAAATACCTTGCAATGCCAGCTACAAAAGTGCCATGCAAATGCCTGTTCTCACTTTCAGGTGACATTGTAAATAAGAAGCAGGCAGCAGTACCTCCCGTAAATGTAAACACATTTGTTTGTCTTAGCGATTGGCTGAACAAGAAGTAGGACTGAGTGGACTTGTAGGCTCTGAAATTTTACATTGTTTTGTTTTTGAGTGTTATGTAACAAAAAAAAATCTGCATATGTAAATTACACTTTCACGATAGAGATTGCACTACAGTACTTGTATGAGGTGAATTGAAAAATACTATGTCTTTTGTTTAACATTTTTACAATGCAAATATTCGTAATCAAAAATAATATAAAGTGAGCATTGTACAATTTGTATTCTGTGTTGTAATGGAAATCAATATATTTGAAAATGTAGAAAAAAAATCCAAAAATATTTAATACATTTCAATTGGTATTCTATTGTTTAAGAGTGTGATTAACTGCAGTTAATTTTATTTAGTTAATCACGTGAGTTAACTGCGATTAATCGACAGCCCTAACAACAACTGATTTTAACATTTCAGAGCTTGCAGGGAGATAAAAGACATAGGCCCAGATACTCAAAGATAATTAGGTGCCGAACTGCCTTTGGGTATCTAAACCTTAGCGTTCTCTGTTGGAAGGTAACAGAAGAAACTTGGGTTGAGGAGACAGACATTTCAGAGAGTCCTGGGGCCAAGATTTGCACATTCTAAGGCTCGTTTGTACTGTTCTGACAGCACAAAGGCATCTTAAATGCTTCCTTCAATGGCCAGCTGATGATTTCTCCCCATCTCTACACTATACCCACCTGGGGCAATCCCAGCATAGAGGACATGGTGATGGCATGTCAAGGGCATGCCTATAGTATGACTCTTCTGTAACATAACTGTAAGGACATGTTTTCCCCTCCTTTCCTGCTCCCCTTGGCCTCCACTGTGCAGAAAGGAGCTCTGATGTAGCTGAACATCAAAGCCAAAAGGCAGAGAGAAGGGACATCAGCAAATTGCACAAAGCAGAATCCAGTGCCAATATGACTATGATAAAACAAATGGGAGGATTCACACCAGTGAGTGTGAACATCTACAGGAGTACTAGCAAAGAAACTAGGAACAGCCTAGAAGAAAAGATAGTAAGTTAAGGCAGTTTCAACACTAGAGCTGTTTTTAAGGACCAGGAGTAGGGTAAAAATCCCTGCATAAGATGTTATTCACCTTCTGTTTTATCATCTCCATTGGCTCTCACTCTCTGAAGCCTGTGAGTGTCCCACTGACTTGGTGGGAAGCTTCTTCCTTTCTTTAGACTGGCATTTTATTGTGAGCATTCAACTTGTATTCAGCTTCATCTCATCGCAGATACAGGAATGAGTAATGGAACAAAGAATGACTGTATATTTCACACTATAAAAATCAGGGTGGTGAGTAATGTGACACAAAGTTCTTTTGCAAACCCATTATAAACACTATAATCAATTTTATGGGATTTTTTTTTTGCATCCACATGTAATATGGCTCTGTAAATTTGTACCTAATTAGATACTTAAAAATGGAATTATGTTAGCAGTGCATGTGATTGGAGTAGTAAGACATGAGCATATCTTCTGAGAGAAAAGGAAGGGAACCATTATAAGTATATGAAACTATTGAAATGTAAAACGAAAATAAGAAAGAAAAACTTGTAGCACCTTAGAGACTAACAAATTTATTTCAGCATAAGATTTCGTGGGTTAATACCCACTTCATCGGATGCATGAAATGTGTTAACCATAAAAACACTGGCCAGTTTGCAGATGGATGTCACATGGAAAATGGATGGTGTGAAGTAATTGGGGAGGGTTTATGTCTATGTGAAGGAAGCCCAGGGAGGGGCAGGGTTCTGTTTTCTGTCCAAGACACAGAAGTGAAGGAAGTGACAGCCCATCATCAGAGGAGACCCACTCCCAACCCAACCAACCACCCCTCAGCCTAAGATTGCAGGAAAATTGGCCTCTCATCATGTGCTGTTACCAGAACAAAACAGCCCACCTGTCACCACTGGTGCTGCCGTAAGGAAGAGCTGCCAGGTAAGAACCCCGTCTAGAGGTTCTGCTATGAGGTACTAGGGAAGAAGCAGCATGATGAACTGAGAGAAGCTGAGCCAAAGGGCAGGAGTAGGAAGTGTGACAGAAATGACAGTGTCCTGCAGTATCTTACATAAACCTTATTGAATTATGTTGAACATTACTGAATTAAGTTTAAGTATTGTAGGAGTTCATTGTATTAAGAATGCAAATATGTATTGAGTGGCTGCATGTAATTCCATGGGGCAGGGTGACGACAGCCCTCCCGGAACTAAAAACAGTGGGGATTGGTTAGGCAAATTCACTCTGGTTGTAACATCCCCAGAGAGCTACCACCATTTGGGGAGAGGCTCAGTACTGGTTCAAACTGGATTCTCCAGGGACCAACAGACAAAGAACAGACTTTTAGTTAAAAAGCCTGAATTAAAACGGATTCAGGGCCTTCCTTCTGATCCAACAAATGGACAGGACTTCTGGTCCACGGACTGGGATCCTGAGGGCCTTATAAGACTGGAATGCTTTTCTGAGCTGAAGTGGTGATGAACTTGTGACCACAGGGAATAACCCTGTGTGGAATTTAAAGGATTATCACCACCAGCACCTTGCTGGAGTTGGGATGATGCCTGGTAAGCTTATTAGCATATGTGTAGGTTCTTTTATTGTTGTAAATATGTTTTCTCTGTAATGCCTATACCTTAAGAATAAATGTGCTTGCTTACACAGAATCTGTGTGGTAACTTATCTGTGGTAATTACGCTATGTACCATCTCTAGGGAGAGAAGTGAAGCAGGCTGGCTTAGGCAGACTGTCTTTTGGTGGGAAACTTCGAGCGTAGGCAGGGAACTGTTCAGCCTGGAAATACTTTGGTCAGAATAGATAGAGATGACAATCTCCACTGAAGAGAGGAGATAGCTGAGGAGCCTGGAACCTAGAATGGGGGAGGCGGGAAGGGTGGCACTAGCAGCTAGCTGAGATCAGGTCACAACCTCAATGCAGTGTTCAGTGTCCCAATTCACGTGTCTGTTAAATGTTAATGTTATTGCCTACATTTGTCTGTAACCTGCTGAACGCTGTTTACATTACATGTGTATCCTGTTTGATGTGTTCTAGTGTAACTAAATTAGCCTGTTGTTGCAATGTGCTTATTCATGTCTGTATCCTGTGCTTAATTAATTTTAAATCAAATAATGTATTAGCATTTTTAAATGAAGATTTACTTAATGTGTGAAAACTAGTGGAATGCTAATGTTATTGTCTGCATCTACCTGAAACGTGTTGATTTACGTTGTACAATACCTATAGACCATCTTAGCAGCTTGACTGTTACTAAACGCATTATCTTTGAATGGCCTATTGAACATTACATAAAAATTAGGATCACCGACTGGCTGCATTTGCTCTTCATCAAAGCCCACGTGATGAAGATGCCTGCCAGTCTGATAGCCCGTTTCCAACATAAAAGGAAAGGCTTGGGAGCGATCCTTACCTCTGATCCATCTGAACACCGACAGAGAGGTTCCAGATGCCAGACAGAGGTCCCCAAAAAGCCAATTCTGGGAAGTCCTGAGAGAATTCATGAAATGACTCTATGAAACTGACAGATTGCTACATCTCTGCTTTTATTTTGAAAATACAAACTCTAATTCACCTGTAAAGTATTTTATCTGCTTTAACCTTGCTATAATTCTTACTACTTTTTTCTAATTAATAAACCTTTCATTTTGGTTTACTAAAGGATTGGCTACATCATTGTCACCTGATGATTACCTGTTCTGTTCATTCCCTCAGAAGCACCTGGCATTGGCCACTGTCAGAAGACAGGATACTGGGCTAGATGGACCTTTCGTGTGACCCAGTATGGTTGTTCTTATGTCTTTGGTGAGATCTGGAGTATATTTTGACTGGCCATCTGAGGCTGGAAGTAACCTAAATGTGTAGTGAATTTTCATTTTAATAACCTTTCATCATAAAATCCAGTCTGTCTGGGTGATAAAATAAGGGCTGGAGATTCTAAGGGGCACTGTCGGTGGCTCTGTGGTAAAACTAATGTAGTGACCCAGGAGTACAATTTGTTACTGGCTTGGTGAAATCTAATGATAGAATATAGCACCAGTCTGACCTGAGTTTGGCACTATTAGCTGTGAGCTACTCCAGGTACTGTGACACCACCCGAGAGAGGCGACGGTTGAGGAGTCAGGAACCTAGAATGGGGAAGGGGAATACAGCCGGGAGTCTAGAGGAAAAATCCAGGTACCGTTGCCCTGAACTCTGACAGGAGGATTGATGGATGTTGGGATCAGGGAGAATGTGAAGCTGATGAATTTTTTGGGACAGTATATGGATGGAATTAATGGATTTTTGTGGGAGAAGGGAGGAAGAATGTTCGATTAATGGATTTTTATTTTATTTTATATTTTTGTGGTGGTGGTTGAAGTGTGAGGACTGATGGATTTGGCTGCAGGGAGAAAAAATATTTTACCAAGTGAAGGTTGCATTTATCATCAACTGAGGCAGAAAGTGTGGGATGGGGAAGGGTGTCCATTGTTAAATTTTTGGTAGCTAAAACCTGCTGTTGAAATGGCACATGGGCTTGTGAGGGTCAGGAAGAGGGAGAAGAGGTCTATATAG
The DNA here is from genome assembly GCA_037349315.1 of Chelydra serpentina. Taxonomy (NCBI): domain Eukaryota; kingdom Metazoa; phylum Chordata; order Testudines; family Chelydridae; genus Chelydra; species Chelydra serpentina. The sequence continues at coordinate 126,816,291 of JBAIAC010000008.1, forward strand.
TCAAGGTAACCTGGAAAAGGGAGGGGTAGAAAACATTAATAATCAATATATATAAAATAGAGAAAAGATGTTTCTACTCCTTTATTTCCCCACTATTTTCTCTCAACCTTTTACTAGGAACTACTTTTTGGAGTGGAAACAGACATCGCAACCTCCCCCGCCCCCTTCCTCCAACAACGGTTTTTGTTGTTTTTTAAAGCAAAGATAGAGGAATTTAAAATTACACAGTTCATTCTAATGGTGATAAACCACCCCAGGGTGCAGATTAGTCAGGCTATTGGTGCTTTCTTAGATAAATGAATGCACATCTTTTTTTCCCTTGTCCTCAGAATTCACCTGTGGCATGTGTTAATTACATTTTAATGAGAGATGATTTTAAAAAAAACCAAATAATTTTCTCAAAAAATGTTCTCCTTTATTTTTGATTTTTGAAATTTGAAGAATTTCAACCAGCTCTGTACTTCATTGAGAAAGAAGCGGGGGGAATCACAACATTGTCAAAATTGTCCTACATTTTGCCATTGGAATTTCAAAATTTGAAAATCCTTTGACTAGATGCAGGGCCGATGCTTCCACTAGGTGACCCTAGGCAGTCGCCTAGGGCAGCAGGATTTGGGGGGGGCGGCATTTCGCCACCCTCGGCGGAATTTCGGCAGCGAGTCATTTCCCGGCGGCGATTCAGTGGCAGGTTTTTCTCTGGGTGGCAAGAAAAGCGGCCACCGAAACGCCGCCGAGAACGCAGCTTCAGAGGAGAAGTTGCCGCCAAAGCGCTGCTGATTACAGCAGAGGAGCACTGCTGCCTAGGGCGGCAAAAGCCCTGGCACCTCTCCTGACTAGATGTAATTTGAATGCATTTCTTATGGTGGCTTTTTGCTGTGTTATCAATGACACTAAAATCATGGAATCATTAAAAGCCTTCACTTTACTGCAAGCTAAGTCATAATAGTGCATATGCCAGCTCCCAGGAGTCCTAGCAATGGAGCACAAACCCATCATCCTGGCACAGGACAGAAAGACAGTCCCTGTCCCAACAAGCTTGTAATCTAAGAATAAGACAAGAGACAACAGGTGGATACAGACAAACAGACAGGGAAGTACAAGGGAACAATGAAACAGTATTGGTCATCATGAGAGGTAGTTGTATCAGTACACCAGCAACCTAACCATTGTCACATTTTTTGCAGGCACTTTTTAAAAAAAGTAGGGAGGAAATAAAACAGAATACTGATAGGTTTCCAAAGTGCACAAGGTGCAAAATGTTCAATGATGTGTAACGAGGGAGTATTCCCTCCTTGATGATTTCTACTCATGACACAAAGAAATCGTAAATAGGGATGGAGCTGTCCGTTAAAAGTGCTGTGTAACTAAAAATCTTAAAAACGAGGGCCAGTCAAGACTTTTCCATCAAAACTCTTTCTCCATGGAAAATTGTGTTTTTGATGTAAGACATTCAAAAACCAGTCGGAAAACACTTCAACCTCCCTGGACACTCAATTACAGATCTAAAAGTCGCAATTCTTCAACAAAAAAACTTCAAAAAGAGACTCCAATGAGAAACTGCAGAACTGGAATTAATTTGCAAACTGGATACCATCAAATTAGCTCTGAATAAAGACTGGGAGTGGATGTGTCATTACACAAACTAAAAACTGTTTCCCATGCTAATTTTTTCCCCTACTGTTACTCACACCTTTTTGTCAACTGTTTGAAATGGGCCATCATGATTACCACTATAAAAGTGATTTTTCCTCCTGCTGATAATAGCCCACTTTAGTTGATTTGTCTCATTAGAGTTGGTAAGGCAACCCCCATCTTTTCATGTTCTATATATATCTTCCTACTGAATTTTCCACTCTATGCATCTGATGAAGTGGGTTTTAGCCCAAGAAAGCTTATGCCCAAATACATTTGTTAGTCTCTAAGGTGCCACAAGTACTCCTTGTTCTTTTTGCTGATACAGACTAACATGGCTACCACTCTGAAATCTATTTTCCTTGTCAATTTTTGATTTTTTTAAATTTTATTTTATTTTTTTGGACAGAAAACCAAAACCCCACAAACTGAACAATTTTTGGATGAAAACCAAATGATTTTTTTGGTATCATGATGAGGAAAAAAATCATTTTGGGGCTGATTTAGTTTTTTGTGTGTGCAATTTTTGCTGAAATATTGTTGGCTGTTTTCAGCTGAAATTTAGAGGGTTTTGGGGTTTTTTTTGGTAAAAGTCCAAATTTTCCATTTGGAAAACTTAAATGAAAATAGAAAAAAAAAGTCTACATTTTCTCTGGGGGAAAAACCACACACTTCCCAACCAACTTTACCTGAAGCCCTTCCGTTCATTAATTTTCATAGTGACTGCCTACATATTCTTTGAACTGTGATAAATAATGAGTAATCTGTTTTTTTATAAGTCAAAATCCGAGTGTTGCCAGAAGCAGGTAATCAGTTCTGGGTAGAAGGTATTTCATTATCCCCACCCACTTTGAGCAGTGAGTACATTAATTATAGCACAGGCAGTAGTGATGCTACAATTAAGCTTGCAAGGTGACTTACTAGAACCTCCTCTTTTCACTCACTCATCATGACTTTCTGAAAAATTCTCCTTTTATCCTAAATCTTTCCATGTTTGTTTTCAACCCAGAGGTGATTGTTTTATTTGAAATCCTTGAGACTTTTTTTAAAATCTGAGAAAGATATACCGGTACGTCATCCCCTTAAAAAGATTTTTTTTAAACTGGATGGGGCCTTATTATCAACTGCCTTGAACATTGTGCACCCATTTACCCTGTGCAAAGTGAGTGTAAAAGACCACTACTGTGATTTGCTAACATTGAAGACCCACTGTGCCCAGGTAGAAAGGATCACACAAGGTGCAAGGCAGTGGAGAATCAAGGCTATGCATTTTAAAACCTCACATGTGGCTAATCCTTAGTGATGAGTATTCAGTGTGACATGTTGAATTATTTAATTACACGTTTATTATTGACTTTGGAAAAGGGGCCCACACAAGAGTAGTACACATTTTTACTAGGTTTTAAAGTGACTTTGTAAAATTTAGCACCTTCTTACTCAAGAAACCTGCTTCCTGAGTGTATTCAGAGTTATACCTGCTGACCTAGTGTCACTAGTTCGTTCTTCTGTTAGCCCAGAAAGTCAATACAGATAAGACAGGATGAGTTGGAGTCAGGGCCGGCGCTTGCACTAGGTGACCCTAGGCGGTCGCCTAGGGCGCCAGGATTTGAGGGGCGGCGGGCGGCTGCCTCCTGCTTCCCGGCTCCACGCTCAGCCACTTAACGTGGAGCCGGGAGGCAGGGGGCGGCTCGCCGCGGCTGCCTCCCGAGTCCTGCCTACTGGCTCAGGGGGTGGCTCACCACGGCTGCCTCCTGCCTCCCCGCTGAGTGGCTGTGCGTGGAGGCAGGGGGCAGCTCGCTGCGGCTGCCTCCTGGCTCCGCGCTCGGCTCAGCAGCTGAGCGTGGAACCGGGAGGCAGGGGGCGGCTCGCCGCGGGCGGGGGGGAGGCTGCCGCGGCCCACGGGCAGGGAGCTGCTGCAGCCTGCAAGGGGGTGGGGAGCCGCCATGGGGGGGGAGAGCCGCCTGCCGCGGGCCGGGGAGCTAGCTGCCGCGGGGGGTGGGGGAGAGTGGGGCGCAGGGCTGGTGTAAGGAAGTTTCGCCTAGGGCGCGAAACTTCCTTGCACCGGCCCTGGTTGGTGTCTATTCTGGTTGGCATGCCATTGTTTTTATTGGTTTCAAATTTGCTGCCTTTTTATTTTATTGTCTGTTCCCATGTTCATGTAATATGTGAAAGGGTAAATAGAAGCACCTGGTTTAACTTCTCCACATCATTGTGTGTGTGTGTGTATTTCTATCATGTCCCCTCTTATTTGTCTCCTCTCTAAAATGAACAGTTTCAGTTTCCCATACAGATGACTCTAATAATTGAATGATAGTGTTACAGAGGATTCTCTTGATTTATAAGGAAGGAGCGGAGGCTGCTGAATCTACTGCACTGGAAGGGTCCCTGTGGGTCCAATGGTCAAGCCGAGGGGCCTAGAAGGTTTTGATTTATCCTCTGGACCCTTGGTTGTAGCTCATAGGAATTGTAGAAACATAGAAATTGCTTTACTGGACTCAAGGTCCTGTCCAGTATTCAAGATCTAGACCAATGTCCTCTCTCTGGCAGTGGCCATTAGCAGATTCTTGAGACAAAGGGGTAAGAACACTGCTGGGGGCAGCTGGGGGATAATCTGCCCTCCACACTAGGTCTCTAACAGTGAGGGATTGGTTTAAACCTTAAAGGATGAGATTTAAGCATGCAAGGTTGAACATGCAGTCTGCTTTGGTGAAGGTGACCAGAGGGTATGGGGAAATTAACTGTAGGGAATAATCCTGCATTGGTAGGGAGTTAAACTGAATGACCTAATAGGCCTTTTCTGTCTCTAATCCGAATGGTTCTATGATGTATCGTTAACCAAAAGCTATTATCCACTTTGAAAACAGTGATGAACCAAAGTGTTGGCTTGTGTTAACCAGTCTTGATGCTGGTACATTGTCTTGGAGTTTTGGTTAACTTTGAAAATAAATTGCATCGCCACTCTATGAAAAATGTAAACTAAAATATTGTAAACATTCCCCAGTTGGTAACTCCCTACATGGAACTTCAAAATTACATCAAAATTATGATTTATTTTTATAAATTAATGGCAGGCCTATGATGCCAGCTCCATAAGACATTGGGAATTTCTGTTATTGCCAATTACTGTGGAAACCATTTAAATAACTAAATGTTTGGATAAGGATTTGGAACAAACTCCTTCAACCTTTCAAAATTGATGCAAAATACCATTATACGATGTAGTTCTAATCACTACATCTATGCACTGCTAAATCTATACTCCTTGTTTCACTGGATATTGTACTATAGATCTGAAAAAGAGTAAGTGGAAGGCTGTGGGTTTTCTATTTAACTAAAGCAGCCATGTAAAAACAGTTGTTTCCATCTGTATGTGACTGTTTATATCAAGGGTATGTGGGAGGAAATGAAATCTCTTTGGTTTTTGGCAACGCTGAAATATGAGGATGTGTCAACAAGTCACTGTGAACCAAGTCACCAAGGCATATGTGGAAAGATCTCATTGAAGTCAAGCTGGTGTTGAGGTCAGCAGAATTATATCTTTGTTCACTATTCATGAATTTGTCCATATATGTCTATGCCAATTGTAATCTTAATTTCTGTGTCAAATCTTGCTTCTTTGGGGGGAACAATAATGTTGCAATGCTAACCAAGTGTCTTATCAGTCTGCACTTAATGAATTCCCTGCTCTTTCCCTACAGTATGGCTAGATCAAACCAGAAAATGCAGTTGGCATATGAAACTGGTATGTTTTGAGACTCAACAATTTAAGATATATGCCCACTGAGAGTCACTGAAGTGTTAATCTCATGATTATGGAGTGCGAAAGCTCTAATGGCAAATCTTGCTTTACATGTGTTTAAATAAAATGAGAGACATGTTGTCTGGTTTGCCAGAAAATAGGATGCTAACTCCAACAAGTAACAACACGATAGCAGTCTCGGTTATGAACACACTTTCTCAGAAGCATTTATTATTTTTATTAGACTAAATAGCATTACTTTTATTTCAGTCTGCACATAAAGTTTATTTACAACACCTTATATATTCTCTTATATAGCTTTTGTGATTGACACCGTAATCACAGGCTTCACAGCTGAAATGCTACTTATCACATTCTGTGTTCGGGTGTCTTATTTTTAGTAACAATAAAAAAAAAGGCTTTTTGTTCAGGACATGTTGACTAGAGAGCTCTCCACACCTCACATACCCAACACAATGCAGTACTAGCCCCTGAAAGGGGCCACTAGGAGCTACCATGACCACAACAATAATGTAGTAGAGCACAACTGGCCCCAAGAGTGGTAGAATCCATTCATTTCTTGGTTCTTCCAGGGCTCACATTAGGATTAATGGGCCTTGGGTTCTTTGTGTGCCTTCTCTCCTTCCCTCTGAGGGCAGCTGTCCCTCCTCCTGCTGCTGGAAGACAGGCCCCTGCAGTCATCTTCTTTCCCCCATAACAGAGCCTGTCTGGATTCAATGCACATGTCAGGGTTGTCCCAGTCATATGCAAGCTCTCCTGGGCTTTCAGTTGGTTGCCCTAACATGTCACTCAGTATTCAGGATTTGTAACTCCTCCTTTTCCCTGACACTGCCCACTGGCTGTCTAGGTCTTGGGCTCCCAGGTAGGAAGATCTTTGGGACCCATCTCCTTTCAGGAGCCTCTGGATTAACTCCCTATTCAGTGCTGATAGGCAAATATTTTATTTTCTGAGATTTCTGTGGGCTCTGGGAATGGCGACTGTAAGAGCTGCTTCTCAGAGGTCCTCAAAATGTCAGGTGGTGAAGGGAGCCAAAATAATAATAAGAAGAAATAAATATATTAGGTGAATTCTTAGACCGACATTCTGCTCAAATCCTCAGCTGGTGTAAATCAGTGTGTAACGATGCTTGTTCTGGCGGGACCCAACTGTGAGTGCCAGTTCAGGACAAATTGCTTCAAACAGGGCAACTACAGCCCAAGGCTGGGGTTTTTCCACCTCTAAGGCAAACCAAACCAGCCAGACAGAGAAGACTTTGGTTTTACCCCACTGGCTAACCACAAGTCACACAAGCAATCCCCTTAGACACTCCAGTTTCCCAGTCTTACCACCAGTGCCACTCGTTATGGGGACAAATGGTCATGAAAACCAATGCCCCAGTAAAAGAAAAGGTCCTCCCGATCCCAATGGACCAAGCCCCCAGATCCAGGTCAATATACAAATCAGATCTTACCCACAAATCACGCTGTTGCCAATCCTTTAGAATCTAAAATCTAAAGGTTTATTCATAAAAGGAAAAAGGTATAGGTGAGAGCGAGAATTGGTTAAAAGGAATCAATTACATACAGTAATGGCAAAGTTCTTGGTTCAGGCTTGCAGTAAAGATGACATAAGCTGCAGGTTCAAATCAAGTCTCTGGAGTACATCCACAGCATGGATGGGTCCTTCAGTCCTTTGTTCAGCGCTTCCATTTGTAGAAAGGTTCCTCCAGAGATAAGAAGCAGGAATGAAGACAAAATGGAGATGAGGCAGCTGCCTTTTATAGTTTCTTCCAGGTGTAAAGACACCTCTTTGTCCTTACTGTGGAAAATCACAGCAAAATGGAGTCTGGAGTCACATGGGCAAAGTCTCTGCATAATTTGCTGAGTCACAGGCGTGTCTGCCTTCTCTCAATGGGTCCATTGTATTGCTGATGGCTCTTAATGGGCCATCCAGCGGCCTGGCCGAGCTGATAGCTTGTCCTGGGTCCCAGAAGCTCAGCCCCAGTTTGAAATACAGACAGTATAAAGTCAATATTCATAACTTCAACTACAAAATTGATACATACATATAAATGACATATCATAACCAGCCAAGCATAACCTGGTCTTAGACACCTCATTTGACCCCCTTTATATAAGATTTGGTGCCACTACAGGACCTTGGTTGTAACAATGATCTATATGGTCGCAGTTATTGTCAATAACGTCACACAGTGTAATCCATTGATTTCAATAAAGCTGATCCAGTGCTCACTGAAATCACTGGGAATCCTTCCATTGACTTCAAAGGCCATTGGATCAGACCCCAACAACCGATTAATTTGAGAGTCTGATTAGCCCAGTATTGTGGTGCTCATTCCAAACTTGTCATGTCCTCCCAGCCCTGTCCCCTCGGCTCAGGGCTCATCAAAGTGTCTGCATTACTCATGATTCTTCTTCAAGTCTTTGTCCGTGTGAATCCCAAGCTTGGTTTTCATGCACTTCATGCTGGTGAGAGTGGAGTCTTTTGACCAGCAGTGTCTGTTGGGATTCACCAGCACCCTGCAGGTCCTCACATCACCTACCCAGGGCATATAGGGCAGGGCAGCCCCACACACCTCTTATCTCCCTCTTACCACCCATGGCAGCAAGATGGAACCTGGTGATGTCCACTCCATAGTCCCTTTCATTGAATCCAATTGCAAATATTTGTACATTTTAGGCTAGTTATTTTATCAGAGGGACAATCTTCTGCCCTGTTGGCAGCTCTCTGTTTATTTTCTTTAAACCAAAAATGCCTTTCATTTCTTCAGACTGCTACTCGGTGCCGAGGTACCCTCCACCTAATGGCCAAACCTTCCCTCTCTGACTTCAAGCCATGTCTATCATGTGATGGACTCATTCTACTAATTGATAGACACAGTTGGTGAGTCTCCTTCAAGAGCCACATTCCTTACTGTCTCTCCATATGCCAGCCCTTCTCCACCAAACGCTCTGATCTAGAGATATCTTAAGTATGAAGCACAGTTATTTCCAGAGCCCTCTTACTATTTATACTGGACAAAACACCCTGTTTGTTTGGAGAAAAGGGTTTGGAACATTGGACTGTTTCTTCCCAGATATTATATGAGTAGATCACTCAGTGCATTATAATATATTACCAACTAGCAGATAAGCCCCTTGGCTCAGACATCAGGGTCCACTCACTTAAAGGCCAGGCAACCTCTTCTGCATGCCTAAGAAACATTCTTATATCAGGAACCTGAAGGACAGTCAACTGGAGCTCAACCCATACCTTTACCAAACATTGCATTCTGGATTCGGCGACTAGATCAGATGCCAAATTCAGGAAAACAATTCTGCAATACTTATTTAGCTAGCTGTAGCTAGGCCTCCTCAGACCCTCGTCCTATTAATTTGGGAATTGCTAGCTAGTCACCATAAATGAGATCCACATGGACAAAATTACCATATCGTAGCTATGTTTTTTCCAGATGTTTTGGCCATATGAATCCCATGGCCCACCTCCATCCCCACTCCTTCAAAGTCCATCTTTTCTGGGATTATGAATGAGTGAGGGATCTTAGAGGCGATCAGGGCTGCCCTGTCCTATGTTATCTCAGGTGGAGGCACGAGGACATGCATGGTACAGGCATGGCCCCAATGTACATGCTGGTGAAAAGATTCCTGTTTTGTGCACAGGATGTGTATGCACACCAGGAGTGGGATCCACAAAGACTAAACACCTCAAAGAACCACAGGTACTATAAGGTAAGTAACTATTCCATGTTCCTTCTTTCTCCATGTCCTCCTGTGCTCAATTCCATGGCTCAGACCTACGTTCCTTCCTCATCTGAGCACTATATATATCCGTACCATATCTCCCCTCAACATTCCTGTCTTTGGACTTAGCATAACAACTCTTTTATCCATTCTCAATAGACAGGAGTTCAGAAAAAAAAACAGTCTCCATAGGAGGTCTAAAGGAAAACTAATCTTGTCACCCCTGCCACATCACAAGTTCTTTTCATCTTCCAATTTCATGCCTCCTGAGATCTCTCTGTTGCTGAGCTCTTGTGAGGTACCATGTAAGGCACATTTACTTGCTCTAATTTTCTTTGCTTTATTATCCTTTTTAGTTTGGATGTTCGTTTTAATTATATTTTTTCTCTTGTTTTGGGGAGGAGATCATTTATTTTTTCTCTACCCAATTTTAATACCTTCTATAGGAAAATTCGGCCGAGCAGTAGGACCTTTCCTTATGTAATAGGCTTCTAATCATAGATATCCTAGAAATTAATCAAAAATAAATATTTGAAGCTATATTTTCAGAATGGATGAAAAAGGTTTTGCTAGTACACATATGGACATTAGCCTGTTGGACATTAGTCTGCATTTTATGTTTCAATTTCTTATGGCTCATATAGCTTCTTTTTAGCTTTTACGTGTTCTAGTCAAGGATGGTGATGAGTTTCTGTGGCTGCCTTTTTATACAGCTTTAATGACAGGAGATATAAAAAACAAGAAAAAGGTTTCATAATCAGACATGTCCCTTGTTAATTTGATGCATAGGCAATAGAGAGCAAGACATCAGAATCAAGTGAATTTCAGTAACTCGTGCTAAATACAAAATGTAGTTTATTTAAATGGAAACAAGAACCATTCAAATCCTTTTAGCTAAATACGAGACAGGACTAATTAACTAAGAGCAAAACCAATGAGAGAATTCTCTTTCCCTTACATGTGTGACTCCGCCTCTGCCCTCCTCCAATCCCTGGGGCTGCTAGAGTTCTCCTTGGTCACCCGTGTAAGAGGCAGCAACCTGTAATTTACTCTAGCAGTAACAGCCCTCTTGGGATTATTTCACCAGCTAGGACTAAAGCATGCTCCACTCATGCCCCTCACCCCCCAACATAAATCCCTCAAGCACCATATTCTAGATGGTATTAGGGTGTGGGTCTTGGCGGGGGGCTGGGAAAAGAGGTGTAGAGCTGAGTATGCTGACTTTATACCACCTGTGGATTCCCTTACACAAGAGGAATCCTAGCTACCCAGTTAGGTCAGCTTTAAGGCCCCTTAGTGCCATAACAAAAGCAAGATGCTTACTTGAGATCCTACATTTAATAAAAGAGATCTCATAGCAACCTCTCCAAACCATACTGCACTCCCCCTTCCTCAACTTCTGTAGAGGAAAGATGTGTCTGTTAACAAATCCAGGCCCAGGGGAAACGCATATTCCACAGTTGAGGAGCCTTAATGGGCAGTGCTCTTGCCAGCAGCTCCCTCTCTCTGATATGCAGAGATCTCCCATTCAGGCACTGATTCCAGCTGTGACACAAGGAGGGTGGAGATCTCTCAGAGAGCCTGGTTTCAATTCAATAAGGGTTTAAAGGGACAAAGTTAACACCTTAAAGTGCTGTTCTGCTCCAAAAAGTGATCATCAATATATTTCATTGTGCAGATCTCTGTTTATTATCTTCCAAACCGTAGTTTGTGACCACCATTTAAATCAGCCTCTGTAGCAGATGACTGGAGGATAACTAATGTGATGTCAATTTTTTTAAAAAGGCTCCAGAGGCGATCCTGGAAATTACCGGCCTAACTTCAGAACCAGGTAAATTAGTTGAAACCATGGTAAAGAACAGAATTATCAGACACAGAGATGAAAATGATTTGTTGGGGAAGAGTCAACATGGCTTTTGTAAAGGGAAACCATTCATCACCAATCTATTAGAATTCTTTGAGGGGGTCAACAAAAATGTAGACAAGGATGAGCCTGTGGATATAGTGTACTTGGACTTTCAGAAAGTCTTTGACAAGGTCCCTCACCAAAGGCTCTTAAGCAAATTAAGCTATCATGGGATAAAAGGGAAGGTTCTGTCATGGATCAGTAACTGATTAAAAGGCAAGAAACAAATGGTAGGAATAAATGGTCAGTTTTCAGAATGAAGTAAATAGCAGGGTCTCCCAGAGATCTGTTCTGGGACTGGTACTGTTCAACATTTTCATAAATGATCTAGAAAAGGAAGTGAACAGTGAGGTGGCAAAGTTTGCAGATGATACAAAACTACTCAAGATAGTTAAGTCCGAAGCAGACTGTGAAGAGTTACAAATGGATCTCACCAGACTGGGTGACTGGACAACAAAATGCAGATGAAATTCAATGTTGATAAATACAAAGTAATGCACATTGGAAAACATAATCCTAACTATACATACAAAATAATGGGGTCTAAATTAGCTGTTACCGCTCAAGAAAGAGATCTTGGCGCCATTACGGTTAGTTCTCTGTAAACATATGCTCGATGTGCAGTGGCAGTCCAAAATGGTAACAGAATACAGTATTAGGAACTGTTAGGAAAGGGATAGATAATAAGACAGAAAATATCATAATGCCACTATATAAATTCATGGTATGCCCACACCTGGAATACAGTTTGCAGTTCTGATTCCCCCCTCTCAGAAAAGATATATTGGAAATGGAAAAGGTACAGAAAAGGCAAAAACAATGATTAAGGGTAAGGAAAAGCTTCCACATGAAGAGAGAATAAAAAAACTGGGACTGTTCAACTTGGAAAAGAGATGACTAAGGGGGAATGTGATAGAGGTCTTTAAAATCATGACTGGTCTGGAGAAAGTTTATAAGGAAGTGTTATTTACTCCTTCACATAACACAAGAACCAGGGGGTCACCCAATGAAATTAATAGGCAGCAGGTTTAAAACAAGAGGAAGTACTTCTTCACACAGTGCACAGTCAACCCGTGGAACTTGTTTTCAGGGGATGTTGTGAAGGCCAAAACTATAACTGGATTTTAAAAAGTAAATAAATAAATACATGCAGGATAGGTCCATTAATGGCTATTAGCCAAGATGGTCAGGAATTCAACCCCATGCTCTTGGCGTCTCTAGGCCACTGAGTGCCAGACAGGGGATGGATCACTTGTTTTTTGCCCTGTTCTCTTTATTCCCTTAGAAGTATCTGTCATTGTCCCACTGTCTGAAGACAGGATACTGAGCTAGATGGGCCACTGGTCTGACCATTAAGGATACTCTTGTGTTCGATCCTTTAAAAATCAAATCTGCTACATTTATAACAAAAAATGAGGGGTTTTTTAACTGTCAGCAATGAGAGTGAAATCCTAGTCCTGCTGAACTCAATGGCAGCTTTGCCATTGACTTCACTGGAGCCAGACGTTCACTTTTATCATTGAGCTGGATTCTTTCCATTCTGGCTGCGATATAATCACTAGTAATAACAGACGGGTTATTTGTCAGCAAATTATGCTTTCAGTAGCACCTGGTGATCCCATTTGTGTCGGGGAACCTGCAAAGTGAGTGTAAGTGATTTGCCCAACAACACATAGCAGCTCAGTGGCAGAGTCAGGAGCAGAACCCAGGTTTTCTGAGTACTAGTCCAGTCTCCTATTGGCTGGACCATGCAGTATAAGAGTGCACACAGATTGTAAATACAGGAGATGCACTTACTAAACACAGTGCTGATTGATGAAATGTGGCCCCACAGAATGCAATCAGAAGCTAAAGTGTGCCGGCAGGAGTTCTTTGGAAACTAGAGGGTTTTTCCAACACTCCCCTCCCAATGGCACACTTCAGTTTTCAGCAGATGCTGATATTTGGTTTCAGCTTGTGGTTTACTATTGTTCTTTTAAATCAACTAAAAAAAAACATTTTTGTATTAGGGGGTGAACTTGACCACTAACATTTCGTGACGGAGCGTATTACATTCACCACATTTAAATCAGAAACAACTTTGACTGGAACTAGGAGAAAGAAAAGACTAGGAAGACAGCCGTTGCTGGCTGGTTAAAGTTTCCAAGAAGTTGCTGTGGGGTGTTTCTGAAGCAGGGTATATTGAGGCTCGCTACTCCTATCCTCTCTCTTCTGTCGTTCATGGTGTTTGACAGTAAGACTATGGCTACACTACAGAATTAGGTCAAAATTATAGAAGTCGATATTTTAAAACCCGATTTTATGGAATCGATTGTGTGTGTCCCCACTAAAGAGCATTAAGACCATGAGGTCGACGGACTGTGTCCACAGTATCGGGGCTAGCGCCGACTTTCGGAGTGTTGCATTGCGGGTAGCTATCCCACAGTTCCCACTGTCTCTGCCGCCCATTGGAATTCTGGGTTGCGATCCCAAAGCCTGATGGGGCAGAAAACATTGTCGCTGGTGGTTCTGGGCACATGTCGTCAAGCCATCCCCCGTCCCTTCCTCCCTCCGTGAAAGCAATCTTTTTCGCGCCTTTTTTCCGGGGTTTCCGGGTTTGCTACGGCAAGCATGGAGCCTGCTCAGCTCACAATTACCGTACATCTCCAGCGTACGCCTGGACATTAGGTCTAGTGGGGATTCAGTCACGCTATAATACGGGCAGAGGGTTAGCTCAGCAGTCTGAGCATTGGCCCGCTAAACCCAGGGTTGTAAATTCAATCCTTGAGGGGGCCAGGAGATGATGATGGATATCAAGCCTATTGAACCATCTGCAGCTAGAAGGGAAAGCACCTAACCCTTGCTTCCCGGCATATTGTACCATCTGCTGCTAGAAGGAAAGGAGCCTAATCCTTGCTCCCCCCTCCCTCCAAGAAAGCAGCAGAGGAGGGAGCCCAAAATCCTTTCGCGCTTTTTTCATGCGGGCGCCATATTGCTGACACCATTGTTATCCACCCGCCGCTTCTGCTCCCACTCTGCTGTCCTGCAGACACCATACCAGGGAAAGCATGGAGCCTGATCAGATCACCGTGGCTGTTATTGCCGTTATGAACACCACATGCATTGTCCAGGAGTATATGGAGAACGAGAACCAGGAGCTGCTACAGCTACAGCAGGCGAGGAGGCGACAGCAGCGCCCTGAGGACAGTGATGAGGACATGGACACAGACCTCTCTCAAAAAAGCCCCACCCCCTGCAAGGTGGATATCATGGTGGTAATGGGGCTTGTTGATACAATGGAACGCCGATTCTGGGCCCGGGAAACAAGCACAGACTGGTGGGACCACATAGTGCTGCAGGTCTGGGATGAATCCCAGTGGCTGCGAAACTTTCGCATGCGTAAGGGCACTTTCATGGAACTTTGTGAGCTGCTTTCCCCTGCCCTGACGCACCAGAACACCAAGATGAGAGCAGCCCTCACAGTAGAGAAGCGACTGGCGATAGCCCTGTGGAAGCTTGCAACGCCAGACAGCTACCGGTCAGTCGCGAATCAATTCGGAGTGGGAAAATCTACAGTGGGGGCTGTTGCGATGCAAGTAGCCAAGGCGATCACCGAGCTGCTGGTACCAAGGATTGTGAGTCTGGGAAATGTGCAGGTCATACTGGATGGCTTTGCAGCAATGGGGTTCCCGAACTGTGGTGGGGCGATAGACGGAACCCATATCCCTATCTTGGCACCGTACCACCAAGCCAGCGAGTACATAAACCGAAAGGGTTACTTTTCAATAGTGCTGCAAGCACTGGTGGATCATAAGGGACGTTTCACCAACATCAACGTGGGATGGCCGGGAAAGGTACATGATGCTCACATCTTCAGGAACTCTGGTCTGTTTCAACTGCTGCAGCAAGGGACTTTCTTCCCAGACCAGAAAATAACCATTGGGGATGTTGAGATGCCTATAGTTATCCTTGGGGACCCAGCCTAACCCTTAATGCCATGGCTCATGAAGCCATACACAGGTAGCCTGGACAGTAGTCAGGACCTTTTCAACTATAGGCTGAGCAAGTGCAGAATGGTCGTGGAATGTGAATTTGGGCGTTTAAAAGCTCGCTGGCGCAGTTTATTGACTAGGTTAGATCTCAGCAAAACCAATATTCCCATTATTATTACTGCTTGCTGTGCACGCCACAATATCTGTGAGAGTAAGGGGGAGACGTTTATGGCGGGGTGGGAGGTTGAGGTAAATCACCTGGCCGCTGGTTATGCGCAGCCAGACACCAGGCTATTACAAGAGTACAGCGGAGTGCGTTGCGCATCAGGGAAGCTTTGAAAACCAGTTTCATGAATGGCCAGGATGCTGTGTGAAGGTTTTGTTTTTCCCCAGTAATGAAAAGCCCTGCCCCTTCATTCACTCTACTTCCCTGTAACCGAACCGCCCTCCCCTCCCCCGCTCGGTCACCGCTTGCAGAGGCAATAAAGTCATTGTTGCTTAAAATTCATGCATTCTTTATTAATTCGTCAAACAAATAGGGGGAAATAAGGGGGTAACTGCCACGGTCGCCCGGGATGGGTGGTGGAGGAAGGGAAGCACCAGGATGGGTGGTGGAGGAGGGAATGAGGGAAGGACAAGGACACACAGCACTTTAAAACTCATTGAATGCCAGACTTTTGTTGCTTGGACCGTTCTCTTGGTTTGAGTGGTTGGGTGCACGGAGGCCGCCCAAACGTGTTCTTGGGCGTCTCGGGGATGAGGTTATGGGACTCGGGAAGGAGGGCTGTTGGTTACACAGGGGCTGTAGCGGCGGTCTGGGCTCAGGCGGCCTTTCCTGAGCCATATGCCTTTCCTCAGCCATAAGCTGGAGGATTTCCGTTTGATCCTCCAGTAGCCTCAGAATTGCATCCTGCCTTCTCTCTGCACGCTGACGCCACCTACTCTCTTCATCCCGCCACTGTCTCTCTTCATCCCGCCAGTCATTGTCTTCAGCACGCCACCTGTCCACGCAATCAAATTCTGCCTTCCTGGACTCCGACAGTGTCTGCCTCCACGCATTCTGCTGGGCAGCCTCAGTGTGGGAGGATTGCATGAGCTCTGAGAACATATCGTCTTGATTCCTTTTTTTTTACTTCTAATCTTCACTAGCCTCTGGGACGGTGATGAAAGGGGTGGCGTTGAAACATTTGCAGCTGCGGGAGGAAACAAATGGGAGAGGAGTAGTTTAAAGGACACATATTAGAGAACACTGCTCCAAACATTACATAGCACATGTGCATTTGGTCCAAGGTTGCACTTTGCCTGTTATATTGAGGGTCTGCCGGTTTGGTGTGAGAGATCACACAAGTAGGTCCAGCGGGCAACAGAATTCGGCTTGCAGGCAGCCATGGTAAGCCACAGTCTATAGGCTGTGGGAATGGTTTCAAACAGCAACCCCCTCATTTCCCATAACAAACAGCCTTTGGGCTGGCAATTTAAAACTGGTTGGCAATTGAAAAGGGAGGGGCGGCGGTTTTCGGGTTAACGTGCAGCGCGAACCTAATCGACACCCTCCCCCCACACACATCCAAGATGTTCGCTGTTTCCCCTCCCCCCACTGCGTGGGTCACAGCGGGGAAGATTTCCGTTCAGCCACAGGCAAACAGCCCAGCAGGGATGGACCCCTCTGAATACCCCCTTAATAAAATCCCCCTCTTTCAAACAGGTGACCATGAATGATATCACTCTTGTGAGGATAACACAGACAGGTAAAGAACGGATGTTGCTTGAATGCCAGCAAACACTGGGACCATACGCCACCATGCTTTGCAATGCCATGATTCCAGACTACATGCTACTGGCCTGGCGTGGTATCATAGAATATCAGGGTTGGAAGGGACCTTAGTAGGTCATCTAGTCCAACCCCCTGCTCAAAGCAGGACCAATCCCCAATTTTTGCCCCAGATCCCTAAATGGCCCCCTCAGTGATTGAACTCACAACCCTGGGTTTAGCAGGCCAATGCTCAAACCACTGAGCTATCCCAACCTCCCCGTGGTAGAGTGTGTTACCACAGAGCACAGGATAAGGCTGCCCTCCCAAGACACCTTTTGCACAGGCTTTGGGAGTACATCCAGGAGAGCTTTCCGGAGATGTCCCCGGAGGATTTCTGCTCCATCCCCGAACATGTTAACAGACTTTTCCAGTAGCTGTAGCTATACTGGCCACGAATTAATCATTAAACACGCTTGTTTATAAAACATGTATTACTTTCACAGAGGTACACTCACCAGAGGTCCCTTCTCCTACATCAAGCACGCCTTGGGTGGGTTCATAGGGTACTGGCTCCAGGGTGACAAAAAGTTCCTGGCTCTCGGGGAAAAGGGCTTCTCCGCTTCCTTGCTGTGTCTGTGCGCTATTTTGAGCATCAGAGGGGTAACCATGTTAGTCTGGATCTGTAGAAGCGACAAAGGGTCCTGTGGCACCTTATAGACTAACAGAAGTATTGAAGCATAAGCTTTCGTGGGTCAATACCAACTTCTTCGGATGCAAGCATTTTGAGCATGATTATTGTCATAAATATGAAGGGAGTGGGTCTGATGCAGTACTATAAAATCCTCTTCCCAGTAAAGGGTTAAGAAATGCAGGTAGCCAGACTGACACCTGACCGGGCTGGCATCTGACCAATGAGGGGACAAGATACTTTCAAATTTTGGGAGCGGGGAAGGCTGTGTGAGTGTCTTTTTGTCTGGGTCAGAGTGATCTTGGAAGACAGAAGGAACCTACAGAAAATCAAACCTCCCTTTTCTGAAGTAAGTTTAGATAGCATAGCGAATAGATTTCTGTTTAATTTTGCTTGGTGTATTCCCTGTGTTAGAAGGGGCGGGGGGGGGGGGGGGAATTCATGGTTTTCTGTAACTTTAAGGTTTTGTCCAGAGGGGGAAATCTCTCTGAGTTTGGAAATTAAGTGCCCTGTAAAATAGTTACCATCCTGATTTTACAGAGATGATTTTACCTTCTTTATTTTTAATAAAATCCTTCTTTTAAGAAGCTGACTGTTTTCTATGGTGTTAAAACCCAGGGGGTGGGTTTTTAGATCACTGTGTAACCAATTGGTTGGGAGATTGTTCTCAAACTTCCCAGGAAAGGGGGTGTACGGCTTGAGGGAGTAGTTTGGGGGGGAGGGAAGTTCAAGTGATTCCTTTCCTGGATTCCTGTTAGACATTTGATGGTGGCAGCGAAAGAAGCATTTCTCAGGGTGCAGGGAATTTTGTACCTTGGGGGTTTTAACCTAAGCTGGTAAAAATAAGCTTAGGGGCTCTTAATGTGGGTCCCCATGTCTTTACCCTAGAGTTTAGAGTGGGGAGGGAACCCTGACAATTATCATCATCTTCCTCTTCCCGAAAATGCTCCTCGGTGGTTTCTGATGATCCACATACGGAGTCATACCACATGGGTGGCTCAGTGCTGGCTGCACCCCCTAGAATGGCATGCACCTCATCATAGAAGCGGCATGTCTGGGGCTCTGACCCAGAGCGGCTGTTTGCATCTCTGGTTTTTTGGTAGGCTTGCCTGAGCTCCTTAATTTTAACGCGGCACTGTTGCGCGTCCCTGTTGTAGCCTCTGTCCTGCATGCCCTTGGAGACTTTGGCATATGTATTGGCGTTTCTTCTTTTGGACCGTAGCTCTGCTAGCATGGTTTCGTCTCCCCATACAGCGATCAGATTGCGTACCTCACGCTCGGTCCATGCTGGAGCTCGTCTTCGGTTCTGGGACTCCATCATGGTCACCTCTGCTGATGAGATCTGCACTCACCTGCAGCTCACCACGCTGGCCAAACAGGAAATGAAATTCAAAAGTTCGCGGGGCTTTTCCTGTGTACCTGGGCAGAGCATTTGAGCTCAGACTGCTGTCCAGAGCGGTCAAATGTTGCACTGGGACCATACGCCACCATGCTTTGCAATGCCATGATTCCAGACTACATGCTACTGGCCTGGCGTGGTATCATAGAATATCAGGGTTGGAAGGGACCTTAGTAGGTCATCTAGTCCAACCCCCTGCTCAAAGCAGGACCAATCCCCAATTTTTGCCCCAGATCCCTAAATGGCCCCCTCAGTGATTGAACTCACAACCCTGGGTTTAGCAGGCCAATGCTCAAACCACTGAGCTATCCCAACCTCCCCGTGGTAGAGTGTGTTACCACAGAGCACAGGATAAGGCTGCCCTCCCAAGACACCTTTTGCACAGGCTTTGGGAGTACATCCAGGAGAGCTTTCCGGAGATGTCCCCGGAGGATTTCTGCTCCATCCCCGAACATGTTAACAGACTTTTCCAGTAGCTGTAGCTGTTTGGATCTGAGGTGTTGCTTCCAGCCTGTTTCTAGTTCCCATATCTGTAGTTTTATACCCTTGGCTCAGTTTCAATTACAGTTTCTAGTTCAAATAAACCCCAAGTCTCAAAAGGGAAAAGATATTTAAAATTACAGAGCTTCATCTAGTTTCACAGATGAACTGTAGATCCAGGAGGCCAATACCGTCGAATTGCGTCCTCACTAAGCCTAGATCGATTCGGCAATATCGCTTTAAGCGCTAATCCCCTCATTGGGGGTGGAGTGGTGAGATCGATTTTAAAAGCCCTAGAAGTCGATGTTAAGGGTTTCGTCGTGTGGACGGGTGCACGGATCAATCGATATAATGCTAATAAATTCGACCGAAGCTCGTAGTGTAGACCAGGGCTAAGGCACCCAGAGATGAGAATGGGAAGATTCCCTTTGGTAGGAAGTTTCCTGGTCAGGGAAGTCTGGGCTCCATCTTTCTTTGATTCTCTGTTGCTGCAGCTGGTCAGGGACTAGAATAGGGAGTGGGATTTTGATCTCACATTGGCAGCTGCTTTTAGTGATTTGAAAAAATGATTTGGTTTCTTCAGGAACCATCAAGTTATACAATAGCTTCCTAAGTAACAACATGATCCGATTTCGTTACCCTCACCCTTCCTCCCCTCCTTTAGTTTACCATATTCATTTGTGACATCTTATCTCAAATGAGATTAAAAACTCTTTGGGCAGGGATTGTGTCCGACTTTATGTTCATACAGAGCTTTGTTCAAAGGGCCTTGATCCTGTTCAGACCTCCTATGCTGTACTGCAATAATAATTACAGTGTTTTTATTGTCATGAAGAGCATTGTTGTGTGTTTTTAACCATAGCTATGTGCAGATGGTTTTAGTTTACAAGAGCGCACGTGAATATTTCTTCGGTTTCAGTTGGGCTAGTCTGCACACTGTTGTTGTACTGGTATAATTATTTCAGTATGGAGTTATGATTTTTTACCCAAATAGTTAAATCAATATAACACCTAGTGTGGATGCATTTATACCAGTATAAAGATATCTTAAATTGCATTCATTAAATCTGTGGGAATAAACTATACAAGTATAAGTGTGTTCATACAGATATAATTGAGGGGTTGTACCCCACATGAGAGGTTGTACTCTTTTAACTATTCCAGTTTCAAACCAATATAGTTACAGTAGTACAAAAATTATTTGTAAACGAGCCCATAGATGAGCTCATGCTGCAGAATTCACATCCAGATCTGTATCAAGGGGCATTTAGATCCAGAATTTTGTTTTAGCCTTTTATGAAGATGGGGTTCATTTGCAAAATTTGGATCAGGGTATAGATTCTGAACCTATTCAAATGCTTAGTGCTGTTTGGATCTGAGGTGTTGCTTCCAGCCTGTTTCTAGTTCCCATATCTGTAGTTTTATACCCTTGGCTCAGTTTCAATTACAGTTTCTAGTTCAAATAAACCCCAAGTCTCAAAAGGGAAAAGATATTTAAAATTACAGAGCTTCATCTAGTTTCACAGATGAAACTCCTGCAAAACTATTATCTTCATGGTAGAACCATGAACATCCACCCACATTTGTTCAATACTGAACATAATTTAGGGAAACACAAAATTTGCCCACAGCAAACAGGGTCTGAATTTCAAGTTTGCAACAAAAAGCCGAATTTTACGAACATTTAGCAGAACTCTATAAGGTGCAGTAACCGTAAAGACTCAGAACTGTCCGTAAGGTAAAACTAGTGAAGTAGTCTGCTGGATGCTGATTTAATTGATTAATTGCTGGGACTGAGGATGTGAGCAGTAGTGATGGCTTTCGGTACCAGGGTCAAAGTCAAAGCAATGACAAATTCATTCAGTTCTCCGTGGCAAGGTTCCAGAAAGAATACACAATGGTGAGGAAAAATGCTATGATCTTTGTGACACTAATATGGTAGTAAAATGAGTCTTTGTATAAGGAAGAAATGTTGAAAATACCATATTTGGAACCCTACAGCTCATTTGGAAAAAATCTTAAGATTTCAGTAAAAGAAAATCAATCCACATCTTACATTTATATAGCGCCTTTAATCCCCAAGGATTCCGAAGAACCTTACAAACAGAATAAGTCTTTATACAAAAAACATTGGGTAAACTTTGAAGCCAACCATTTTTGACAAGTGTAGCTTTTTCATGAATTATATGCAAACAGACATTTTTATGCATGTCTTTTTTTGTTCTTAATTGTTTGGTGAACATTGTGAGTTTATCTGCACATATTTCAGCCCCTGGCTTCTCTACAAACGATTCAGTGAGACCATGTTTTTGAGTGTTTGCTGTTTATTTTGTGTGGTGTATGATTGGTTTGCTAAGTCATGTGGTATTGTTTCTGCTCCCAGACTTGATGACTAAAACATTTACAAGCAGGAGGAGGGAAATGAAATACATTTCAAGGAGGAGATGTGTGTGAACATTCACCTGACATATATTTGCACAAGTATTTGTAAGATTTTTTTTCTTTCCACAAACATTCTTTTGAGAACATAAATCAGTCATACGAATGTTCATGGAAAATTAATGAAAAGGGCCCTGCAGTATTTGCCCAGCTGTAAATACAAACTATATATTGGACTCACCGATGACAACCGAACTGCATCTGCCCCTGAGCAGCTGTTTTAACAGTACATAAAATGACTACTTCAACAGTTTAGGAGAGGAAACAAAGAAAATACCCCACTGCAGGGATAATATGGGAAGGCAGACTGTAATTAACTAAATTGAAGCCCTAAAATTCTCTTGCCACCTCCTGGTGTTACAAAAACAGCCCTGAGATATTTAATGATCACAAGTGGTGAGAAAACCTGGTTGGTTGGTTTTTTTTGGTCTAATCTGAAAGATATCACCTCTAGCAGCACAGAGGACCTTAGCACCGTGACTACAGTCACTCTGAAAAGAGCACCATGTACTGAGTTGCCATCATCATCTCCTGGGTATTTCTTTCTGCTTGCTGCTTAGCTTCTGACAGCTAATGGAAGCACAGCCCATGGTGCTATGGCTGCAGGAGTATGGGCTTGAGCATGAGTCAAATCTCGGTCAGGAGGAAGTATCGCTTTAGAGAGAAGTCTGCCCTCTCTGTCGCTTGAATCTTTCTTCCCAGTACAGTGGTGCCATAGTAGTTGTCTATGGGGGGAGGGATAGCTCAGTGGTTTGCGCATTGGCCTGCTAAACCCAGGGTTGTGAGTTCAATCCTTGAGGGGGCCATTTGGGGATCTGGGGCAAAAATTGGGGATTGGTCCTACTTTGAGCAGGGGGTTGGACTAGATGACCTACTAAGGTCCCTTCCAACCCTGATATTCTATGATTCTATTTCATGTCTTCCTTGTAATGTGCCCATCTTTCTGTGAATAATTGGTACCACCTAGCTGGCATAAATATTGCTCGATAGTAGAAACAAAAGTAACTAAGTGTGTCTGGTGAGCATAGGTATAGACTCTAGAGTGTGAGGGGTTGAAATGTTTGTTCCTTGAAATGCCCATTAGCTACTAGAAATCCTTCTCCTAATGTTTTTACATCTCTCTTGTGACATTTCACCTACAGCTCTTGATCTGATCCAGCCCCAAAATGTGCTAGTTTCATAAGGGCAGTTGTATTGATTTCAAAAGCTGGGAAAGCGTCCAACACTGAATGACAAATATCTGCAGTATAAACTTCAATAATTTTCCAGGGTTTTGCATTGTGGAAACCTTTGAAATGAAGCAATAAATTCCTCCAAATGTTTCTGTGCTGCAGTATAATTGCTCTGTATATGTAATGGCAAATCATCCAAGACCACAAAAAGTGCTGATTGGGAGCTCAGTTGCTTAGATTTTCTGTAGATCCTCAGCACTGTCTATATAGCTCACTTGCTGCATCTTTATATGCCCACCTGCCTGGAGCCGAAAGAGCTTTGTACATTGGTTGCTGGGTATGTTCTGGGACTGGTGCTGCTCAACATATTCATAAATGATCTGAAAAAAAGGGGTAAACGGTACAGTGAAAACAGAAGCAAAAAATCCATTTAGCTTCTCCTCAATGCATAGGCGCCAACTCCGTGGGTGCTCTAGGGCTGGAGCACCCATGGGGAAAATTGGTGGGTGCTGAGCACCTACCTACCAGCCCCTGCCGCTGCGCGCCCAACTCACCTTCAGGGTTCCGGTTCCAGGTTCCCGGTGCCGCCGGAGGCGCCTCCCACCAAATGCGCTTTTTTTAGCGCTGCCTGCCTGCCTCTAAGCTGTTCGGCAAGGTGGGGGGGGAGGGCACAGGGGAAGTGCCTCAATGGCTTTATCTTGAGTGCTCTTTTAGCACCTCGATCATCCAGTGGCCCCACTGACTGTCTGGCAGGCTTCCTGCTTCTGATGTCCTTTTTTGCTATATAGTTTTTGAGCCTTTTGCTAGTTGCTCTTCAGATTCTTTTCTGACCTGCCTAATTACCTTTTGCACTTGACCTACCAGAGTTTATTTATTGCCTCTCTATTTTCTTCAGCAGGATTTAACTTCCAGTTTTAAAGGATGTCTTTTAGCCTCTAACCACCTCTTTTACTCTCTTGTTTTTAGGCACGGTGGCATTTTTTTGATCCTCTTACTACTTTATTTTAATTTGGGGTATGCATTTTTAGGTCATTTCGAGGTTTTTAAGGTCAGGCTCAACAAAGCCCGGGCTGGGATGATTTAGTTAAGGATTGGTCCTGCTTTGAGCAGGGGGTTGGACTAGATGACCTCCTGAGGTCCCTTCCAACCCTGAGATTCTATGATTCTATAATATCAAGTGGAGTTACACAAACGATGTCAGTGGAGTTATATCAGGGATTAATTTGGCCTATTGTTTTAAAATGATGCTGCCATAGGAATTGTGACTATTTGGGGGATAAGTCTGTGTCCAATTTTAAATTCCATTTGCGTTAATGAACACTGTTTGTACTTGCAACAATCGCTGTCAATTAGATTATTCATTTGGTAGCAGGAAACTGGAACCTAGCAAAGTAATGTGTCTGGAAAGGTGTGACAGGGGCATCAAGAGCCATCAACATTGACTCTACTCTGGTGGGATGGGGTGGGGGCTACCGGCAGAACTATTAACTGTTAAAGACTCTCTGTGCCCAGCAGCCCACAGGGTGGGGTGGAAGTGGACAATGGAAAATCCCAGTGAAAGAAGAGAAGCAGGAAAAGGCATCAAACTGCTTTTAAAAATGACATGCACTCTAGCAAGGGAAGCCAGACCATCTCCAGAATGAGCAGATTCAGCAGGAGGAGGGGATGGACTGGAGAGGCTTTGCCTTCCCCCGAAGGACACTGACCAAACCTGAGGACTCTCAGGAGTGGAGAGGACCCTGAAAGAGGGAATTATGTTTGGGAGTTGATTGTTCTCCATAAATTTATCGCTCTCTTCGTGCAGTCCAGGAGTAAAGTGTGTGTGTGTAAGAAATGCCTTTGCTAAACTGTGTGTTCCTTACTTTATCTGTCACGTGGTTTCTGCAGGTTATAACTAGGATGCCAGAACTTACCTAGTCAGGTGGACTCTGGAGGGAATTGGTCTAAGCACTGAGGGCTATGGCACTGGTTCCAGGATCTAAGGGGCCATCCTGCGAGGTCCCACTACCAAGAAAGGTGTCAGAAAGGGGTCTGCGCCAGGGAGTGTGCCTCAGAACAGTGATCAGTCACTACCCAGAGCCAGGGAGTCCAGCAGCCCGGTGGATGCAATGTTTGAATCGCGTCAGGAGAGACCCAGAGAGTGGGACTGGATCAGGTTATGACTGGAATAGCCTTCAGCTTTCTGTTTTGGGTTAGCATTTTGAGTAAGTCATGTTGTCTTTGACAGATACTGCAATGCCAGGCAGTGTCTTTGGGGACCATTGTATTAAATGTAAGAATTTTTTCAGTGTGATTGTGTTCTAGCCCACGGTGGAGGGCTACCTCAGCTCCTCCACGAACTAAAAACAGTGTGGGGGAATGATTACCCTAGGGACGGTAAACAACTCCAGAGAAGCACTACGGCTTGGGGTGTCTGCATATACTGAGTCAAAGTGGCTTTTCCAGAGACTCAAACAAAGAAAGGTTTTTGGGTATAAAAAGCTGAGCTTGAACTGACTCAGGGCCGCCTTTCTGATCCAGCAACAGACATGACCTTCTGACCAAAGGGAGTACAGATTTTTGCAGAAGGATTGAAAGGGATGGAGGGCCCCATATGGAAGATAGGCAATTCCTGGTATGTTTATTAGTAAGCGCATAGCAACTTTGATTGTTTTTATGTGTTTTCCCTGTGGTGTTTTTTTTCCCCATTAAAACAGATGTCTTCTGCTGAGAAGGAGCTGTGTGTGAACTTGTAATGGCTGGCACTACACTGTTCATAGCCCTTGGAAAGAAAGCAAAGTACAGGCATGGGCTGTTAGGCAGACTGGCTTGCTGGGGATATCACAGTGTAAGGTGGGGACTGTGCAGCCTTCAAAACCACCCCTCGAAAGGAAGTGGGACAAGGGTACCTACCAGAGACAGCAGGAGTCTCGAGACCTGACAGGGCACTCCTGGAGTGGACCATGGAGGGGGATTACAGGTGTAGTTCCCCTGAAACTGAGTCTTCTCATGACAAGGATGCAGAATTGCCTGTAATCTGTTATGATGAGTAACTCTTGCAAGTAGAATGCCATAGAACTGAGCAAATCAAATAGTATTTATCCTGACTAGATTGGGGGGGGGCACTGAGTGTTCTCCCAGGGGTACGGGAACACTTACTGACACTCAGCTAGCTCTGCCTGCTTTAGCTAGGCTTGGGAGATCTGCTTCATACCACACTTCCTGCCAAAAGACTGGGTGGTGGGGAAGATGCTGGTAGGTATCCTCCCTTCTCTCAGTGACTTTTAGGCCATTCCACAATCCCCACCAGTTGCTACTTATGTCACCACACTGCATACTGAATACCAGAGCTCCTACTTCAAGTTTTTGCTCCTGGCAGCCGGCATCTTTTCTCCCCCGCACATCCTTTACACGTGCACAGCTAGGGGGACAGGTCCTGGTAGAATCTTCCCTCTACAAATACACTCCTCATCACCCAGCTACCACACTACCAGTGGGAGCAACTGCAGCACCTGACAAGTCCCTGTGTCAGTCACTCTTGGTTGCCAAGGTAGGGAAGGGCACTGTAGGCAATCTCCAGCATTCTAATCCTGGTTCTGCCACTAATGCCCTGTGTGACCTGCTGCTGCAGCCTTCCCTTGGAGAAGCCTTCCCACATCTGCTCCATAGGGGTTTTGTGAGGTTTCATGTGTTATGTTTGTGTACAGCCCAGAGGCTCTCCTTTGGTACAGGGAGTTGCAATTCATTCCCTTCGCTGACAGCAGGGGTGAATCCAGCCTCTAGCACTGAAATCTGTAAAATGTAAATTATTTTATTTGAGGTCCAACTGCAAAATTTGCTTGCACTCCCTTTCTCTGATCAGATCTACCTTAACTTATCAGGGTGCTTATCAGCCTGATATCTAAGCTGCTATGGTGATGAATGATGAAAAAAGGAAAGGATAATTTCCATCTCTGGTCTGAATTAGTCATTTAGTTTGGGTTTTTCATAGGAGCCTATAGGAGTTAGGCACTCAATACTCATCGTAAATCACTGTGGCCTAACACCCTTAGGCCTCTTTCAAAATCCCAGCCTGAGTAGATGAAGGAATTTTTGTGGACCGAGTCCATCTGGTTTTCTACCAAAGAAAGGGACTTAGGAAGGTCTTAATGAAAAGAGAATAATTGTTAATAGAAACAACTCCACCTGGGAAAAATATCAAGGGGGGTAGCACAAGAACTGTTACTGGGATCCATGTTGTTTCATATTTATGCACAAGAAACAGTAAATGCAACCATGCTGAAATTTGCTGTTTATATCAAAAGCTTTGTCTAGACTAGAAATTAAAATTGTGTTAGAATGTGTTAGCTAGCACTTAGAACTAAAACATTCCAAAACTCTAGAATGAGGCAGTATAGACTTTGAACACATGCTAGTTGGTTGAGTTGAAGCCTAAAGCGGAACCAGCCTAGATCAGTGGACTTTATACAATACAATAAAATTCAATTCTGAAATAATCAATAAAAAAACAAAATGGGAAGACCATTACATGGCAAGCAGAGAGGGTGAGGGATACCCATGAATGGTAATAGACTGTAAATGACATATGAGCTCACTGTGTGAGAAAAGATCACATACGAAGCTAGGAAGGCAATGTTACCCCTTTGCCTGTGCTCTGACCTCATAGTTTTGGGAACAGCTAAGATATCTGTAGGAAACAGAAAGGGCGACAAAAGTGATGCAAGGTTTGGAGGATGCATTTGATGAGAGAGTTGACGAAGTTACATTTAGATTGATCCAGGTGTCTCTAATGAAGAAAGTTACAGTTCACAGTGCCAATTTCACCTGAAGTTAAAGGAGGGGGAAATCAAGGCTGGACATTAGTAAAGTGGCCATAACAATCAGAGTAAAGAGGCACTGGAATTGACTGCCAAGGGATGCAACACCATCTCTGCAGCAATTCAAAACCAGGTATGCTAAAATATTAGGATGATTAGGGGATGAGCTATTGAGTTACCTTGCAAAATGGAAGGTGTCACACTGCCTGACCCAAATGTTTTTTTTCTGGCCTTTTTGATGGCCTTTTCGAGTGGTGATCCTATGATACGTGACTGTGTGAAAGAAGATTTGAATCAGACTTATGTCCACATCTTTGCGGAAAAAAAACAAACCTGGAGGCATCAGTACCATTATGGTGAACAGATGACATGAAAGATTTGAGTACAATAGAACATGGTTATAAATTCCATGCAGGTTTTGCTAGAGGTAATTAAATAGTGTGATGTGGAATTAAAATTCATAGAATCATAGAAGTTGGAGATAGAAAAGACCTATTAGGTCATCTTCTCTATCCCCTTCCTTCTGCCAAGTGCTTTGTCCGGGACTTTGTGGCCGATTTGAAATACTCTCCTGTTCCCAAATGCTTTAAAGGGGCCTATATTTGATTTATGTGGAGCGGGATATTATACTTTCATCTCTAGCGATGGACAATTTGCCTCATTTGGACAGTTGTGTAATCAATTTCATTTACCAATTACAGCTGTTCGTTAACACGCAGACACCAGGGCACTCGGGAAAGCAGAAAGTTAATGAGATTGAGGATGGGATCATGGGGGTCTCTTGACTGCCTTGTTTTTCCCTGACAGTCTAGTAAATCTTTACCTGGGAAGTTGACCCTGAAATAGGAAGCAGATTTAGGTGATTTATTTGATTCTTATAGTTTCAGGCAGGTTAAAACGGTCTTCATTTTTACTGATAGGATGTCACACACAGAGAATGTATCCTGCACTGGCTAGGGAGATGGAAAAGACCCTGTTACAGTAGAACCTATTGCAAGGAGCTGAGCACTTGTGAGGAGGTGCTCAGCACCTGAAGCCCACGGGCATTGAGGGTGCTCAGCACCATGCAAGATCAGGCACTAGTGTTCAGTAAATCCTCTGCTAAGGAAGGTGATTTCCTCCAGACTGACACAGAAGGGGACTGAACGGGAGGAAGATGTTGGCCCCTCACACCTGCCAGAAAATGCTTTTGTTGTTTCCAGCAAGACTTCCACCCTGTGCTGGGCCCCAAGTCTTGCATGGTCTGTCCGGCCCTGGTCTGTCTTCCCAACGATTTTCAGAAAGCCTATACCTCCTATAAGTTCTCTCCATTCCCACCCCTTGCATGGCAAGGCACAGACCTTTACATAACCTGTCCTGAAACCCCAAACAATTTTGACAGTCAATACTGATTTTTATTTTAAACATTTCCCCCAAATTTTTATCAGTGTTAATGAATGTTCACAGTATCACAGCAGTGCTGCAGGGAGCATGACAGCAGGGCTGCCGGCAGGGCCGGCTCCAGGCACTAGTGTTCCAAGCAGGTGCTTGGGGCAGCGATCTGGAGGGGGCGGCAGTCCGTGTGCCGTCAGGGCGCCATGCGCTGCCCTCGGCGGCAGCAATTCGGCGGCAGGTCATCAGCCGCCCGTGGCGGCGGCAGTTCAGCGGGAGTTTTCTTGAGCCACCCGTGGCGGCGGCAATTCAGCGGCAGCTCTTCGCGGCGGCGGCAGGTCTTACCTTCAGCCGCCCGTGGCGGCAATTCGGCACGCTGCTTGGGGCGGCAGAAATGGTAGAGCCGGCCCTGGCGGCCGGGGTGGGAGGAGGGCAGTGACACTGAATCCCTGCAGGCACAAGGTGCAGGGGCAGAGCGTAGACCCTTGACCAGGACCACGAGGAGGAAAACAAGCCCCCAGCCACTAGGGAAACCACCCCACTGCTGAATGGCTCCTGCTTGGGGATTGTCCCCTAGCTCCCAGCTGCTGAGTGAGCTGGGATATGACATGGGGTGTGAGAGAGTTTCCTGAACTGACAGCAGGTCTGGTGAGGCCAGAACCCTGAGGGACTAGGTCCCAGGGAGGCTGCTCTTGTCAATTGTTACTGATGGTTATTTTTTTTCATTGATTTAAACATGTCAGGTGATATTGATGTTTGCCCATGGCTAATGATTTGCATTTAATTCTGCCAAGCCTACTTATATTCCCTGTCTGAAACGTCTGAGTGGGGAAGTACCATTTCCAAACACACTTCTAATTGGGCCCAAATAACAAACACATCCTCTGGATCCACACTACCTATTCATATTTCTTTTCTTGTTCCAAGGTCTCACTGGGATGAGAAACCATAATCTCTCCAAAGGCTAAGCTAAATAAATCCACATTTCAAATACTGCCTAATGCGAGATGCCATTCGTTGTGTAAATAAAAAACTATGAGTAATGGCTCCAAAGAAGTTGGTCCAACATGTTGATTCTTATAATCCTGAGCTTTTATTTGTCTTTGTTTTACTTTTTTTTAAACAAGGCCAACAAAAACAATGGAAATTAAACAAAAGTAATGGTTTGATAAAGTTAAGCATGTCAGTTCAATATACAGCATTTTTATCTCATTAATTCACTTGTGCCTAGGTCTAGACCATCTTGTTACCCCTAATACTTAAGCAGAGCTTCCACTTTAAATCTGAGTATGCTTGCTTTTGTAGGTTGAAGGCTGTATTTTAACAAGTGAGGCAATGAAGAATCATTCCCTGTCATAACAGTGAAAGACTTCACTCTACGTAATAATAGTGACCTGGCTGGAAAACTTCCATCAAAGTGAAATTTCAGTGAAAAATAGGGGAAATGCTCCAAAAATCTTCACCAGAAAGTATTTTTCTGCTTCTGCTTATCTCTCACAATAATTAGAGATGTCCAAACCCATTCAGTTAAAGTAACAGTCATTCCCAAAACTCCAGTGGGTCTCAGTCCTTCATCTCAAATTCCATCTGCGCCTCAAATATTACCCAAAACTTCTATCAGACTCCTGGACTGGACCCCAAACTCCTGGACCCCAAACTCAAATTCACCACCCCAAGGATAACTTACATCAGATCCCCGAACCTCCGTGCTGCTGTTAGCTACAGCGAACTGAGATCTGGTGAAGTACTAAAGGCCTATGGCTAAGGCCCTACCTCCTAGAACCAAATGGTGAGATAAGAATCTGTTTTCATTTTTTTTAAAAAGATTGTAGCCTTCATGAATGAAAATGGAATCTTGAAACTGTGATCCAGGTATAACTACTGTGTCCCTGACTCTGCAGACAGCCTCAGCCAACAGCTCCATGAGGTGTGAACTGCCCCCAATTCTGAAACCTGCTGCCACCCAAAGAGAGGCAATGCCATGGTGTGGGTGTGGTGTGATGGGGGCAATATGTGTATTACACCGAGGGCTGTAGAGTGACTTAATTTAGCCACCGACCCAAGAAGCGAAATAGCAACATAGATTTTAAGCACCTCAAATTTTTGAGTTCAGATATGCAGTTTGGTATGTATGATTCTAAAGACCAAGGGTAATTTGCAAATTTCAAATCCATATGTGGGTTCATATATCAAACACCCCCAGAATTGGGAGAGCGTGTGTGTGTGTGTGTGTTTGTTTCTGATCCAGGATATTCATTTGAGCCCAATGCTCTTTTGAAGTACAATAGGGTGGACAGCACATTGGAGGACACGTTATAGGGAACAGTCCTGCCTGGGGTGAGAACAATTTTCCATCTCACTCTAGCATTCTAGTTTTCTTGCATGCACCACATGGCAAATATTACAACATTTGCTAAGCTAGTAAGAACATATCAGCTGAACCCTCCTTTGTACCTGGCCTATGCATACGGAGAAAAGGTTGAGTTTAAAATTGTATGTAACTATACATTCAGGATATACAGACAAAACACATCATTTATGCCCTAGAGAAATGCAAAAGTTCTTTTCTTTAGTCACACAGTAGACTGAAAATCACCGGTCTACCTGCTGCCGCTGACATTAGCAAACTGACCATGTCATTCAACAAGCTGTGAGTATGATCCTTAGTCAGGGATATTGGTTAATAATGATCACCTGCACATCTATCACCTGTTGCCCATCAATGGGTGCTTTCTGCCATCCGTCAGAAGGAAGAGAGTGCGGAGTTTTGGAAACCATCCATCTCTCTGTTGGTGTTGGATTTTCTGTCCATTTTAAATAACATTCTTTTGTTATATTCCTTTTCCAACATGAAAGAGGATTATTTGGCACGCACACATGTTTATTTAATGCCTGAAGTCTAGCCAGCCTCAGCTTAGTGGCTGGCTTGTATATTTTGGGAGGATTGTCTGGATATTGGGCGGTTTTCAATGTAACGACTTGAATGTACTTTTCCCTTTCTTTACATTTCAGGGAATGAGGCCCAATTTTTCAAAAATGGTGCCAAAAGTTAGGTACCTAAACTACAGTGACCTCTCAGAGACGCTGAGCTCCCATTGAGCTGGACGGAGACTTTAAGTATAGCTGTGAGAAAGGGCTCAGCTATCAATTGCATCACCGTAGGAGTGACCTGAAGAAGAATTGTGACTCCGAGACAAACCTCTGAGTAACTATTTCTTCCCTGCTTCCTGTTGGCTCTGGGAGGTAGTAATGTTCTACTGGCTCATGGCAGCGCAGACAATGACACTCCCACACAGGATGAGGGAAGGGGATGAGCTCAACCCATTCTCCACCCCTTCCTACCCACTCTCCTTCCACCTGTTCTTGGGAGGTGTTGTAAGCAGGCATGCAACAGCTTCCTACTGCTGAGTGCCCAAAGTCTAGATCAAAGTAGCTCATGCAGAGGTGTGAGCAGAGTTCTTATTCCCTTCTGTGAATGTATCATTGTGACAAAGTGGGTTTTTCCTCCTTATTATGTTGTACGTGAGCCTATGCGAGTCTTACTGTTTTCCATGAATAGTGTGTGTGCCTGTTTCCCTGTGTATTGCACCAATGCCTAGGTGGTGGGAATAAGGGTGTGTGACTTTTGCTGAGACCCTTGGGGCCAGGTGAGGTGGTTCCACGCTGCCTGAACATAAGTGATAGGTTATGAAGCGATCCATCCGAGACCCAGGAGGGGGATGCGACCAGGTGGCACTTTGCCCAGGAAGCAAGACAAAGACCAGGAGGAGAGGCAATGGGTGTGTCAGAGGTCAGGTCCCTGGAAGCCGGGCTGTCTGCTTTGGGGGACTTGGAGAGGGGGGAGTCCAGGGCATCCAGCCCAGGTCCCGTCCAGGTGGACCCACCAAGGGGAAGTGTACAGTGTGAACAGGGGTGCTGAATGCTCCAAGTTCAGTCCCAGGAAGGCCATAGCCAACGAGGCTCCTTGCCTTGGACAGCATGCCCTGAGGGGAGTCAGGCCACCCCAGAGTCCTGGCTGGCTTCATACAGAGCAGTTCCAGAGCATTGCATCTGTGACTTCATCACAATCATTCAAGTCACAACGCAGCCTGTGAAGATCACTGGGCGTTGTGGGTGCTCAGCGCCACTGGAAACCAGACTGGTGAGGTGCCTAATTTTACATCCCCAAGTTTGAAAATGTTGGCCATGTATATTTAACAGTGCAAAAATAATCCAAAATACTATACATGTACTGTTGAAAGAGTGGGAATGAACGTACCTGAAAAGGAGCAGAGCTTTTCTTAAGAAAGGTTTTTATTAAATCGAGGCATACTCCTCCTTCATACAATGCATAGCTATACTGGCACAAAGGTTGGATCTGAATACAAACCTTCCTAAACGGTTTTGGTGTGTTCCTTTTCTCTTTAAGTTCAGGCTCATCTCTATTAGTTAATATTTAAGATCCCCCACAATTCACTCTTAGTGATTCTCCTTTGTGGAGGATAATGTCTCTAGGAAAGGGCTCCCTTAGGAAAATCACAACATATTTAAAATTGTCCCTTTAACAATACATGTTCCATATCACACACTGCATCAGTACTTCCTATCTCCGTACTTGTTTGCCCTATTCAAATTCTACTTGGTAGTCACGACATCTGAGATAGAGCTGGCCCTACATTAGACCACAAGGGAGGTAAGGCAATTAAGCTTAGCAGGGTGCATGGCAGGCGGGGGAGACATAGCATCAGGAAGAGAAACCAAACTGTAAGTTGTTGAAAGATATGATGAAAGGGTTTTGAGATTCTACAGACAGATATCGACATTGGCAGGTCTGATGACACGAGGTGGTTAGGAATTAATTTACTGTGATCGTTAGCAGCAATGATACCAAGATAATTTAGATGGGAAAATGGTAATATTTATTCACATTGTTTAGTGTTCTAATTTATTCAAATATCAGAACTTTGGAAAAGTGGTATAGCTCATGAGCTTTCTTCTATCTTCTTTCGTGTTTAGTCTGGAGAAGAGAAGACTGAGGGCACATGATAACAGTTTTCAAGAACATAAAAAGTTGTTACAAGGAGGAGGGAGAAAAAGTATTCTTCTTAACCTCTGAGGATAGGACAAGAAGCAATGGGCTTAAA
Source organism: Chelydra serpentina (assembly GCA_037349315.1). NCBI lineage: Eukaryota > Metazoa > Chordata > Testudines > Chelydridae > Chelydra > Chelydra serpentina. The sequence goes on from JBAIAC010000008.1 coordinate 126,850,522, forward strand.
TTGCAGCAAGGGCGGTTTAGGTTGGACATTAGGAAAAACTTCCTGTCAGAGTGGTTAAGCACTGGAATAAATTGCGTAGGGAGGTTGAGGAATCTCCATCATTGGGGATTTTTAAGAGCAGGTTGGACAAACACCTGTCAGGGATGGTCTAGATAATACTTAGTCCTGCCTTGAGTGCAGGGGACTGGACCAGATGAGCTCTCGAGGTCCCTTCCAGTTCTATGATTCTATTTGAAAAAAGAAACAAAGCCTGACCCACTTTACCATCCACGGGATCTTTATTGAAGCCAGTAGACCTATTACAAACTAGGAAAAAATTAAGACAGTAACAACCGAAAATAAGAAGCGAATAGATCTTTATTAGTCCCAGAACAAGTGAAATCTAAATAAGAAAATAAATAGCCATTTACAGTTCCTGTTTCAGTTTCAGTGTTGCTTTGGATTCAGGGTCAAATTTTGTCCCCAGTTCCATTCATGAATTGGTTGGGTTCCACAATGTGTATGTAAGAACAGAATATGTCCCCCAGTCTGTACAGGTATTATTATCCTGGGATGATGTTTGTGATCTGCTTGTTTACAAGCTGCCAATATATTTAAACAGGCTCATCCTATACCATGTGCTATCTGAGCCCTTGTCTTGACTAGAAAAAGTTGAGTTTAGATCAGGCTTAGTTAATGTGAACATGAGGCCAGGTTACAACTTGACTTGCTATAATCAAGGTAAGACGTTACCCATCATCTGTCTGCATCGGGAAAAGTGGTTGAGTTTAGGTCTGGCTAGGCTAGCTAGGGTTAGCTAGGCCCCGTTTAAACTCAGTCACTTTTTCTAGCTAAAAGGAGACCTGACAGTCAGCTAGGAAATGGATGGGTCATTAACATTCTAAAAGAATATGCCACAAAAGGGTGCTGTAGCAGTGCGGCTCCTCCTGCTGGTCGTCCAGGGAATTAGCTCAACTCCAGCTTCGGAGCACCCTCTGCTGGCCGATGTCCCACCTGCCTTAGGCCCCCATGTCCCCCCAGACCCCGGTTCCCCTTTACCTTGGGGTGCTGCCCCCATCAGTACCCCCACACTCTGGGTCTCCCCTCCCAGGGGAACCCGCAATGCTCTCACCCCCAACTCACCACAGTGGCTACTGCCAGTCATCTAGCCCCTGCTCACTGGGGCAGACTGCAGTCAGTAAACCACTCATCACTGGCCAGGGGTTAGGACCTGCTGCCTCTGCCTATCCCCGGACTGTATCTCTGCAGCCCCAGTACCTTTCATAGGCCTTCAACAAGGCCTGCAGCCTGGGGAGTTACCAGACTGGAGCTCCCCAGCACTGCTCCACTTCAGGTTCCTCCCTCTCAGGCAGCTAGCCCTTCTCCCTCCAGGGCTGGAGAGAGACTCCTAGGTCTCCTGGCCCCACAGTCCTTTTGTCAGGGCCAGCTGGGCTCTGATTGGCATGGCCCCAGCTGTGGCTGCTTCCCCAATCAGCCACACTTGACTGCTTTTAACCCCTGTTCTTCAGGAGTGGGGCAGATGCCCTACTACAGGTGCAGAGATGATTTGAAAGGCAGCAAGGTGTAGTGATAAATGTATGGTCACTGTCAATGGTTTTTATGCCCAGGAACTCTATAAAGGCCCTGGTCCTGCAAACATTTATGTGCATTGGTACAGCTGTGCTGCTGTAAACGCGCTAGTGTAGCCCTGGCCTAAGCTGTGTGTATGAGAGGAAAGATGATCCAGCAATTAGGCCGCTAGTCTTGGAATCCAGAGACCTAGGTTTAACTTCCTGCTCTATCATTGATTTCCTCTCTAATCTTGGGTAAGTAATCTCTCTGCCTTAGTTTCCCAGCTGTAAAATGGCTATAATTGGACTTTCCTGCCTCACAGGGCTGTTGTGAGGAGAAATCCAATCAATGACTGTGAGGCACTCAGACAGTCTGGTAATGAGGGCCATATAAGTAGCTAAGTGACATATTCACTAGAGATGAGTAAATAATTCTCATCAAACAATTTATTCAACAAATTTGGCCTCCTCTTATGTTTGCAAATTGTCTGCCACTAGCAGTTTATTTGAATTAGTCATGGTTATTCATCTTGAATCAATGGGTGTGGAGCTATGTGCATCAATCTCTGGACATCATTATGATAATATAGCCTTCAGAGTATGTTCCTGTAGTAAGCCAGTCTTGCAGAGTTAGATTTAATTGCTGAGGATAAGAGAGAAAAGATAATCCAAGCATGGTGTATACTTGGCTCTCCAAAGTGCTAAAACATCTGACTCCACTTCCTATTGCCCTTTCCTTAAGGAATTAGATTTGTTTTGATCAGCAGAACGGTTCTCAAAATTCCTTCTGGAATTCTGCCGTACTGACCTGCAGGTATTTCGAGCAGGAACAGACAGTTTACCTCTCCCTGCATTCCTGTTTTTCCAAAACATGCAGTTGTTCAAGAAAAACTGAGTTCATGTCACAATGAATGTAAAAACTGCAGCACTGTTATTAAGTGCTATTTCCTCCAAACTGTCTTGAATTCCTTCAGTGGGAAGTAAACAGACATTTCTCATGATGACTACCATATTTTTTTAAACACTTTTACGAGGTTACGGATATCCGCCAGCATTCTAACTCTGCAGGGCCGTGCAATCCAAAATCTCTAAGGGTCCAGTCTTGCAAAGCGTTGCATGGCCACAACTGCTATTGATTTCTGCAGGAGTGGAGGGTCCTCTGCATCTTGCAGGAAGCATTCATTCCACTTTGTAGGATCAGGCCCTGTTTTGTTTCAAAGTTGGGTAATTGCTAACCCCCTTCTACAGTCTGAAGGGAAAGGAGAATGGCTTAGTTCAGTGGCGTTTTACTTTCTGGAAAGATTTGGATTAAACCAGTCAGAGATTTTCAGGAATAGATTCAGGTTACTTTTGCCAGTGTTAGCAAGTTGTTTGTGTAACTTTTCAGTGACATGTTGTCTTGTAGCAAGTTTGCTACATGAAGATCTGTCTTCTGTACAGTGTCAAGTGGCCATTGTCTTTTCACTTCAAGAATGCTTGAATCAGTTTTTCATATTTAAATGGTTAGACAAGTCTAAATGGGATTTGAGAGGACCCATTGTCAGAGCACAGTAGAAGCATGCAACTCTTACACACATACACGCACACACACACACACACCACAGAGATTTTGCTTTAAACCTTCTCACATACAAGCAATAAAAGAGCAAAAGGGATTTCCTGGAAGAAGAAGAATTGCTGACATTTAACAAAAATTATATGTGCATAGCGAGCCGGGGAATTCATTCACATGGCCCCACCACTATTACACAGTTTGCTGAGCTAAAACACTATTTAAAAAAATAAAATAAATCAGCAATGCTCCTTCCAGGAAAGTGGTCTCATTTTTCAGATACCACAGCAATGGGCCTGATATAATTACTGGCTGCCTGGATAAGGAATCTTACTGAAGACACGATTTAGGCACCTATTGGCCACTTCAGGCATCCAAGTCCAAACTTTAGTCTCTTAGCTCTCCTCCTCAGCTGCCACATAACCCTGTAGGCACCTAAATTCCCTAGGTGCCTAATTCTCCATCAGCAACGTCTATGTGACTGAAAATCTGCCAGTGGGCATATGTGCAGCCACTTAAGTCTTGACATCTGGTGCCTATCTCACACCTTAACTCTGGTGGGATCCTCAAAGTAGGTGCTTCCCCTTCCCCAAGCTTGTTTGCAGGGCCAGATTTAGTAGTGTTCCTAGAGGCCACCTAAGTGATCAGGCCCTATGCAAAACACAACTGGCGGAGGAGGTGATAGTGGTAATGGTACCCTTTAGCCTTTGATAATTCATTGGACAAACAAAAGCATGAGAATGGCTCTATAGACCAGTGTTTAGGGTACTCAGCTGGGATGGGGAGGCTCAAATCCTGGTCCACTGAATGTTTAATTATATATACAAAATGGAATGGTCTGAACAGGTGAGACTGAGAGATGCGACCCCAAAATATCCCATAGTTAAGTGGTTAGGGCACTCTCCTAAGCAATGGGAGACATGACTTCAAATCCTTCTTCCACATCAAAGAGAGAGTGGATTTGAACCTGGGTCTCCTACATGCTAGGTAAATGCTTTAACGCCATGCTAAAGAACATTTGGGGGTAGCACTGCCTTTACCTCAGTTTTTTGTGAGAAAGGTCTTAAGCACATAGCTCCAGGAGTAGGTTCTCAGCTGTGAATCCTCAATGGGGAGAGAGATATCTTCCTCTCCCCAGACTTAGGTGCTTAAACCCCTTGGAGTAGTGGAACTTATGCTGCACCCTTCTCCTCACAATTTGCTATTAACTAGCTTAGGTGTTTCCCTGCTCAGTGTGCTGCTCTTGTGAATCCCATTCTTAGGTGCCTAACTCTCCCCTTGCATTGCACACGGCACCTAACTCAGGGCTGTGGATTCCATTAGGCAGGATGGTCCCCAAAAGTTAGATGCTGCAACACTGACCTTTACTCCTCTTTGTGAATCTAGCTCTTGGAGATGAAAGTGCCATCTTAAGCATCTACCAGAACTGGCCCCTTTATAACAACATAGTTCTTCACATAGGCGCCGACTCCATGGGTGCTCCGGGGCTGGAGCACCTACGGGGAAAAATTGGTGTGTGCAGAGCACCCACCGGCAGCTCCCCGCCAGCCCCGGGGCCCGCGCCCAGCTCCCCGCCAGCCCCGGGACCCACGGAAAACTCACCTCAGCACCGGGAGATGTTGCAGGGCCCCGACGCTGGGCGACGTTGCATCGGCGGCGGGGGCGGGCCCCTGCAACGTCGCCCAGGGGCGGGGCCTGGCGTTGGGGGTGGGGCCCCGCCACATTGCCTGGCGCCGGGCGTCAGCCCCCACCGGCGCCACCGGATGTTGGCGCCTATGGTTCTTCAGCCTCTTCTAAAGTGTAGTTTGCCCCAGTGATCACTATTAGGTGATCACAGAATGAAATAGGGCGGTAGAAGACAGGTGAGTTCCATCTTCAATGCCACAGATTTGAATGGTTTTTGTTTTTTTAAATTGACTTGTGAGTGGCTGGGAACAAAGAACTAACTGGTGAGCTGAATGTTTCCAGGGCTAGAACTAGCAATTTTAGAGCTGATTGAGTGCATTTGTTTAACCGGCATTGTTTGAAAGCTCTGTGTAGGACCTCAAAGACCCAGCAGTTGGGGATTTGTGTATGGTTGCAAAGGATGGGAGCAGAGTCAGGATAGGTATCACAACTGCAGCTCAGTAACCCTACTGAAGAGCAAAAAGGAAATCAACAAGCAAGTTAATTCCTGTGTAAATTCAAAGTGGAAGTAATAATAGGGAGACTAGACTGACAGGTTCCAGCAAGTTGTGAGGGCATCGCTAGAAGTAAGAAGCATCCGCTGCTATTGAGCACAGTGTTAGGATTTTGCTAGAATAATTTTAGTTCATATGTGAGAATGTTACCACTGGGATTAATTCACATTTGGCGTCATGCAAGCAAGATGTAGTAGCATAGACAGAATTAAGAGGATTAAGGTTACATAAGGAAGAATCTGGGGTTGCAGAGGAAAAAATAAGTGTGAATAGCTAAGCAAATGGAAAAAAGATAGTTGTGAAGTAGGTGGCAATCAAAATCAGCCTGGAGGAATACTCATACACTGACTCCACTTGCAATCTTCAGTGTTGTAAGGTGTGAGTTATAAACATATTGGAGATTGGATCATTTTTGTTTTTGCCTCAAGTCAATGGACAATGTTATTTTTGTTATGTGCTATTGTTATATTTATAATTATGAATAGCATTTATTTATAGATAAGGGAGATGGTTGGAGAGAAATGTGGTGGGGGAACTATAAAAAGGTCAGGGTTGCATAAGGGAACCCTGAATTTTTTCACACTCCTGAGTTATACCAACCTTAACCCCCATGTAGACAGCGTTATGTTGGTGGGAGAGCTTCTCCCACCAACATAACTACTGCCTCTTGTGGAGGTGGAGTAACTAAGCCAATGGGAGAGCTCTTTCCCATTGGCTCTTAGAGCGTCTTCATCAAAGCGCTACAGCATTTGTAGTGTAGACTTGCCCAAAGGAAATGTTATACTGGTCTAGCAGTGTAAAAACATACAACCTTTATACAACTCTGGTAGTGTAAAGGAGACTTAAAGTGGCCTTAATGTAAATGAGAACTATGCCTGAAGAGTTCAGTTGGGACAGGCACTGTGTGGAAAAGAACTTGGAAGCTACCACCAAGGATGGTAGATCAACACACAGAGAAATATGTTTCTCTCTCCAAGGGATTGCGTGTTTTCATATAGTTTCCTTTTGGTTGCAGGAGGCTTACATGGTGTCCTATGTGGTTGCGCTGTGCTTCATATTTCCACTCTGAGCGCACGTAGTCTTCCCCTGAGGTACAAATTGCTTCTTGAAATCCATCCTTCAAGATGGCTGAGGTTTAATAGACTCTAGATGTGTCTAAAGCCTTGTTTGCAGAGGCTTCTAGGCTCCAGATCAGTTTACAAGAGCTGTGTGACAAACTTCTCAGTCCTGGTGAAATTGGAAAAATAATTTGGGTTCGTTACGAAGTGAAATAATTTCTTGTTCCTGTCTTAAGTATTCTGTGTAAAATTGAGGCACATCTCATAGTACTCTAGAAAACGGCCACTTACCAGGAAAAGCTGCTTTTGTTGGGGAAAAACTGAAAACTTCTGCTTGTGGCAAATGCATGGAAATATACTTTTACCCTGGGGCTGGAATTTCACCCTTTTCATGGAGAACAGTTGCGTGCACTCGTGGGAATAGTAAAGCTATGGCCTGGATCAAATTTGATAACACACACATAAAGATGTTTCTGAATACAAATGCTCACAAAACAAAATTTGGTCCTTTGGGGCTCAGTCATGCAAGGTGCTGAGACTTCTGTCTGGGATCCAGCAAAGCACTTAAGCATATGCATAACTGTAAGCACATACCTAATAGGACTGGCTGGAAAACAAGAATTCCATTTTGCAAAAAACTTCAGGGATTTGACACTAGTTTTCACTTGGACTCAGGCACTTCCCATGTTCAAATCCTTGCTCCACATCAGGCAGAGGATTTTTTTTAATAGGGGCAAAACAACACATTTTTAATCTAGAGTCATTCTCAGAAATGCCTGAACTATTGTGGCTGAAATTTCAAAAAAACAAAATCAAACCAAACCAACAAACAAACAAAAACTCCAGCCAAATACATGCACACACCACAACCAAAATCAGTCTTAGGCACACAGCCAGCATGCAAAAGTTTTAAACTACATGGTTAAAGTTTGTCAAAGTCATAAGCAACTGAAAATAGGGACCTATAATCTCATTGAGCAATCTTAATAACAGACAATTCTACCAGCCTATAATACTCCATGTGACAAGCTATCTTGTGCCTCTAATATGTAGCACAAGATGCACTGTAGTGAGATTTTTTTTTAAATCTACTTAATCACCTTTGAGAGGGAGGAACTGTTTAAATTGCAGGGGGAAACAACTATGAACTCAAGAGTTTTCAAAACTCAAAAATAATTGGAAGTTCAAAACCCTTGAATTCCCATTTGTTTATCCATCCCTCGTAAAACAATATTTCACATTTTATTATTGATAAAGATTTATTTGCCCCTCCTTGCATAATACATTTCCATGCAAGACTCTTCCAGTGCTTTTTGCTGTTCACTTTTAAGCATCTCAAATTATGGTATTTTGGTTACTTCCTTGGTAGATTATTCTACAGACTAATTTTTAACATAAAGTATAATTAAAAAAATTAGTCTGTTTATTTCTGTCCTTTATTTTTAATTATCAGTCTTTTTCATTAAGTGATTGTCATCTTCAGGCACCCTTCTCATATCTATCTTCTCTTTTATGTGTGTGTGCTGTTATATCACTCCTTTCTGTGTTCTGTCATTGCTTCTTAAACCTTTCTTCTTTTTCAAGTTCAGTTGTTGTCTTTAGCAAGTGTTTTTTGGTTTGGTTTGGTTTCGGCTGGGATTTTTTACATGACCATTTTGATTGGTTAGTATAGTTCAATGGTGCAATTTTTCCAAAACCTTTTTTTTATTTAAATTTTTGATTTGGAAATGAAAATATGTTTGTGTTTGAAAGTAACTTACTTTTAATATGGAAAAATTGTGATGCATTCAGCAGAAATTTCTGAAAAATGAAAAGTTGATGAGTTTAAAAAACCTAACAAATAATTTCAAAATGTTAGGGATTTTTCAACCAATTCAAACTTTTTGCGAACTTGGGTAATTACAATTAAAGTTATTCAATCCAGCTTTGGGAAGTACCATGAACATACTGTTATTGCCTTGAGATTGGAGGCAGTCCTTACCGTGTCTGCAGGCGTAATCTGGAACTGATTTCCTCTGATGTTTCACTATGGTTCAGTGATGTGAGGTGCATAGAGGAAGGCACATCTGTTTTGGCATGTTTATGGATGAATTTCTAAATAAAAAATAGTTCTTTACACTTCTGTAGCTTCCTTCCATCTAAGGATCTGAACGCTTTGCAAATTCTAATTAGATGAACCTTACAGCACCTGTCTCTGTGAGGTCAATGCATTATTATCCCTATTTACAGATGACTGAAACTGTGACACAGAGATTAAGGCCCCAGTTCAGGAAAGCATCCTTAAACACATGTGTAAACCTTTTGTCAGATGCCACTGCCAGCAGCAAGGGCTAGAGTCAATGTGTCTAGGGGTCCTGTTTCTAAAATAAACAAAAATATGTCTTGAGTCCCCACCCTGAGCCTTTCTCCTATTTTTGGCTCTGAAAATTAAAATAATACATTGCTGGTCATCTCTGCTTCACAAGCACTCAGCATTAGAGCTGAGCAAATAATTGATTTTTCAGTGCACGGGAAACAAAAATTCCCCCCATCCCACCCCCCAAACCCCCCAACCCTTCAGTTTTTCTCATGAAACTGAAAAAAAAATCTGGTCAAATGAAATGTTGTAAGTGTCTCTTTGAATTGACATTTCATTTAAAAAATATCACTTTGAAATGAAATGTCAAAGCTGTTCATTCTGAAAATGTCAAAAAAAAACCCTTTATGGCATTTCCAATTTTTTTTTTTGGCCAGAAACTATTCATCAAATTTAGCTCAAATTATTGAAACGTTTTAGTGGGTGTGAAAAGTGAATTTTGGGGTGAATTTACTATTCACTGAAACAAATTCACCCAACTCAGAGCCCTCCTCATAAGGTAAGCTAGTTTCAGCTGTACTCAAAGGTGTCCAGCAGTGGTTCTATGCTGGTCTGCTCCAGTCCAGAGAAAACTGCTCTACCAGGACCCACTCCAGTGTGTAGCTACCTGGTCCAGTTCAGTGATTTCAGCTCTGCTTCCCCTGGTGGGTGGCTCAGCGCACTGTGAAATCAGCTCATTGCGGTTGCTGCCACCGCTTCAGTTGGGCCACACTGTGGAGTCACTTCTGTGCTGCTACTGGTCCAGTTAGTCCTCAGTCAGCTCCGCCTCTGGTAGTCTGTCTGGTTCAATCTGGACTAGTTCTGCAGATTCCTCCAACCAAGGCAGAATCTCCAAATATGGATCGCAGAGCAAAGCAGGACCTTGGGACAGAGTCCCTGCTCCCCGGGGCAGAACTCCTCATCTCCAGGACACCGCTTTCCCCTCTTGTTCTCTGCGGAGCAGGAACTTGTACCTGCAGAGTGTGCTGCCTTGTATCAGAGACCATTAGAAAGATATGAATATGATCCTTCATTAAAAGATAGAGAACATGTTTATAAAGAGGGTTCAAGAAAGTGTACTCACAAAAGGTAACAAAATTCAAGCTCAACCAGGATGGGGGCAGGGGTGGGCGGGGGGAAGCTCTGTGAGGCGGGTTAGCCAAAAGGAGCAGCCATGTTGTCCAAGGTTGCTGTTTTGTCACAGGTTCCCTACCTGAAGGTTTTTGCGGAGGTGGGAGCAGCACAGAGCTGATCTTGCCGTGAGTGAGGTCTAACTGAACCAGCAGTGGCGCTGAGATGACTTCACAGCACTCCAAAAACCACCAGGCCAAGAGAAGCCGAGCCAGTACTGGGCCAGGGGACTGCATGTTGAAATGGGACGTGCTGAAAAGATTCTTTCGGAATTGGAGCAGCCCCATGGCCAAGAGCCATCCCTTGATTACCCCAAAGTATAATTGGACCCAGGAGTGGGGATTTTAGGAGGGTGCGGCATTCTGGACATTCATAAGTCAAACAGTTACCAATAGAAACTGTGAAGTTTATCAGACTCCTGATGCACTTATTTTGCTTGTTCATTTTCTTGTACATGTATAAGTATATACAGGGTTTTATTTCTTTTGATTGTTTTTCCTCTTTTTTCCCCAAATCAAGAGATACTTATGGTGCCATGTTCCTAAAGGACTCTGAGTGCTTGTGAGTGTGGAGAAAAGACCTGCAAAGGTGACCAGGGAGGGTTTATTTTAGTTCCCCAAAACTAGAAATAGGGGGTATAGATCTGAGTGGGGGCTGGTTGAGCCATAGTTTCATTTATTTTAGAAAAGGATCCTTATCCGGATTGAACCTAGCCCTTGTTTTAGCCATTGACACCTGGCTAAAGGGTTTCCGGAGGTACAGGTTTCTCAGCATCTCTGAAAACCAGGCCACATTCATTTTTGAGACCTGAATATGAGTTAGCTTCCTGTTCTTGGCTAGAATGAAGAAGCAAGGAAAGTTGTCAAAAAAGGATGTTAACTATACTTTTCCTATCCTGGCAAAAGGTTTGGTTCAGGTTCACTTAAAGATTTAGGTGAAAGTTCAGGAGACCGAGTTCTCATTGTATTTGAACCATGTTTGCCCATCCCTAGCAGATGTGCAAGCACAAATCCCTCTCCTCTCCTCAAATTTCTCTCATTAATATTGTTTGTTTAAACAAAAGAAACTTTCATCCTGTAGTGACTGCCTTGATGAGGCTTAAGCCAGTTTTGAACATGGAGTAATTTTCATGTTCATTATTCTGTTATGATAACTTGAGCAGCACACACCCTATTCATATTTTGAATGCATCATGTGAAGTTACTATACAAGCACGTTAAGTATTTCCACTCAGTCTGCTCAGAAGCAGCCCCATTTCCCTCATCAGTAAAATCTCAACATTTTTAAAGTGCAGTTCTACACTTAACAATGACTGTGAAAATGGCCTTGTGCTGTTCCATTGTGCTCTTGGTGATTTCAATATCATATGTGCTTAGGTTAAATTAAAATAATTTTATTTTCCTAACTGGCCCTGCAAACTCAGCCTTGGCGCTGAGTGTCAAGGTGGGGTCTTTTTCTTTGTACACATCACAACCAGTAATAAAGGTTTTTTCAGGCCAAAACCTCCTACCAATGATACCTATTCAAACCCAATCATTCATACATTCACACATTCCAAGGCCAGAAGGGACCATTGTGACCATCTAGTCTGACCTCCTGTATAACATAAGCCATAGAACTCCCCCAAAATAAACCCTAGAGCAGATCTTTAAGAAATACATCCGATTTTGATTTAAAAATTGGCAATGAAGGAGAATCCACCCCAACCCTTGGTAACCTGTTCCAATGGCTAATTAATCTCACCATTGTAAATTGACACCTGATTTCCAATCAGAATTTGTTTAGCTTCAACCTCAAGCCACTGGATGATGTTACACCTTTCTCTGCTAGACTGAAGTCCCCCTTATTAAATATTTGTTCCCCATGCAGATATTTGTAGAAGGTAATCAAGACACACCTTAACCTTCTCTTTGGTAAAATAGATTGAGGTTTTCTAATCCTTTCATCATTGTCATGGCTCTTCTCTGACCCACTCCAATTTATCAACATCCTTCTTGAATTGTGGGCACCACAACTGGACATAACATGCCACCAATGGTAGCACCAGTGCTAAATAGAGAGGTAAAATTATCTCTCTACTCCTACTTGAGATTCCCCTGTTTATACATCTCATCACATTAACTCTTTTGGCCACAGTGTCACACTGGGAGCTCATGTTCAGCTGACTATCCACCACAGACCCCAAACCTTTTTCAGAGTCCCTGCTTTCCAGGATAGAATCTTCCGGCATGTAAGTATGGCCTACATTCTTTGTTCTTAGATGTACACATTTACATGTAGTCATCTTAAAATGCATATTGGTTGCTTGTGCTCAGTTTATCAATCAATCCAGATTGCTCTGAATCAGTGGGTGTAATGATTTTGTTTTCTTTCAGGTCATTAATAAAAACATTAAATAGCATAGGGAGAACAAACGATTCCTGCAGGACCTCACTAGAAACATACCTGCTCAATGATGATTACCCATTTACAGTTGCATTTGGAGACCTATCAGTTAGCTAGTTTTTAATCCATTTAACATGTGGCATGTTCATTTATATTATTCAATTTGTTTAATCATAATGTTGTGTGGTACCAAGTCAAACACCTTATAGAAAGCTATTTATATTACATCAGCACTATTATCATTATCAACTAAACTTACAATCTGATAAAAAAATGTCAAGTTAGTTTGACAGGACGTGTTTTTTGTAACTTTTTTAATTGAGTCCTGTGACAGTCATTCTATTATCTTGCCCGGGATCACCAGGTCATCCTGTTTACCCTATTTAAAAAATGGCACAACATTGCTGTCTTCTAATGTTCTGGATCTTCCCCAGTGCACCAAGATTTATTGAAAAATCAACGTTAACAGTTCAGTGAGCACCTCAGCCAACTCTTTTAAAAGTCTTGCATGCAAGTTATCTGGACCTGCTGATTTTAAAATGCCAATATACCGTGGTGCTGTAGTGTTGTAACTTAAACTTGATAGATAATTCTGTTGATGATTATGGATAGAGTTTGCCAAAATTTTTCCATTGAGACTTCTTTTGGACTGAAAGATGTGTTATAGACTAAAGGAATATTTTCACTGAAAGATCTGTTTTCCTTGAAAATGTTTGGTTTTCTTTTTATCAGAAAACTATTAATTTTTTTTTTGAATTTATGACGGAAAATATTTTTGGTATTCAATTGCCAAAAGTAAAACAAATGTTAGTTTTCAGTTTTTTGATGAGAAGAAATTTTCTGCAGAAAATAATCCAATTTTCTGACCAGCTTCTCTTATGGGAAGGAATTGAATTAAGCTCTTTTTCTCTGATCCTGTTCAAAAAACCATCCTTTTCATATCAGCACTTAAGGACACGTGCATAACTTTCAGTGCTATCCTGAATATGGATGGATTTAAAGTACATGCTTAAGTACTTTCTTCAGTCAGGACTTCTGATATGTTTTTTTCTCTGCAGGCCTAATAGGAATAAAAAGCAGTAAACATTCACTTTATCACTAAAATGAGCAAATATGATTCTGATTATTACACATAAAGAACTGATCTCTTGAGTAAGAAGGTGCCATTTTTACATAATCAGTTAGAGTAGAACCACATTTTATAGCCTTCTAAATCTACTGTCCCAGACCAATTCAGACCAATTGGGGATTGGTCCTGCTTTGAGCAGGGGGTTGGACTAGATGACCTCCTAAGGTCCCTTCTAACCCTGATATTCTATGATTCTATGATTCTATCTCTGCTGTATACGAGGGATGAATTTGACCCACTGTAATTTTTTCCCAACCAATTAACATGGTACATCATTTTTTGATTCTAGAAAAGATGTGCAAACTAGTAAATTGCCTTTTTAAAAAAAGTGACAGATGATTCATAAATGAAACAAGGAAGAGAACAGTTAAATAAAGTCTGTAGTCTATTAAAAGCCAGGCAGAGCAACGGATATATGTAAACAATGAACAGATCTCCTATTGCTGTTTGTGCCTTCTGGTTACAAAGACAATGTCTTGGTATTACTATATTTACTTGCAAATGACACTTGTTAGATGGACAAATTAAGACACATGTACACTGTGAGTGAGGGGTGTGATTCCCCGCTCATGTACACATACTAGCTAGTGCAAGTATAAGTAACAGTGTGGCAGTGGTAACATGGGTAGTGGTAGTGGAGGCACAGCTGAGCCATGTGACGTACAAACCCGCTTGGAACCAATGAGTATGTACTCAGCACAACTCAGCCATGCCTCCACTGTTGCAACCCGCGCTACTGTGGCTGTATTCCTATTTATACACATGCTAGCTCAATGAGCGCTAACACGAGTACATGTAAGTGAGCAGGGGACTCACACCCCTAGCTTCTGGTGGAGACAGGTCTAATTTACAACAGCATGAAAGCTAATGGATTGGTGAGGATTTTGACTGATACAAAGGATACCACAATATGCACAAAAGCTCCAATTCAGGAAAGCATTTAAGCATGTGTCTAAATCCATTTCTGTTCATTCAAGAATGGTAATGCATCTCACTGATGTCCACATAAGAGGATTCAGCAAACACTATATGTGAATGTATATATGTGAGGTCAGACCAAAGCGAGAGCTGCAAACACCGTTACATGGGTACAGACAAGAGTATTTATGGCCATTGCAGGCTGTTGTATCCTTGCTTTGCGCTGTTTATCTGTTTTCACATAAGGTGTTAATGTGCCTTGCTTCAAAGTGGTTAATGGTGACATGACAAATCCGCTACCACCTTGCTCGCTCATGGGCTGTTGTTTCCCAGTTGCTGAGGTCAACCTGAACTGCTTTCAAGTTTGACTTCAGTGTGTCTTTATATTGTTTTTACTGGCCACCATGAGAATGGATGTCTTGCTTTAGATGACCACCAAATATGGCCTAGGGTATTCCTCTACCTTTCCAGAGTTGATTCTGGAAGGGCAATTGTGTGCCCCTATAGGTTGTAATTGGCTGCAGGCTTATCTCAAGTCGCCCTACATTCACCATGTCCTGTACCGTCTTTGGGCATCTGTGGCATTTTATAGGGGCAGCAGCGCCACCTGCTGCTTCACCATGCACTGTTGGTACTGCCATCAGATTGTCCGTGACAGCTTATTTCGAAGGTTTCCTTGCTTATAACACAGCTACCCTCCATATCTGGAGGGGGTTCTACTATCTGCAACCCACGAACGTGCTCAGTGGCAGACGACGCTGCCCTGGGAAGGCGACAACACTCAAAGACATGCCTAAGTCTTGTTGACTTCACGAGATTTAAGCTTATGCTTAAATTAAGCAAGTGTTTAAGTGTTGTCCTGATTTGGGGTGCTTTCCTGATGCGAGACCAAGGAACCCCTAATCCTCTAAGGTTCTCCAATCAGCTGCCACTGAAGTCAATGGAAATTGGGACACTCAGCACATTGCGGGAATGGACTCTTAGCCCCCTCCCTTCCTTAAAGTTGGAAATCAACTTAAGCACTTTCTTGAGCATATTCTACTAGCAGTTCATTAGGACTAAAAGAGCATGAGGCATAAAGAAGATGAAGCCAAATTCCTCACTGATATAACTCCTTTACTTTAGTGGAATTGCACCAGGGATACATTTGGCCCATGAAGTGCAGAAATGCCAACGCACAATAATGAAGATGGCTTAGCAAGTGATCAGAACAGACCAACCTGCTCTGTGGGCCTGACTGATTTTCCTGTCCCTTACACTGGCTTCAATCAGGAGCATCTCCACTGAGGTCTAGAAAGTTACACCAATAGTGTCAAATCAGCAAAAGAGGAGAATTAGGCAAACTATTTTTAAACACATGAAAATGTCACAACGTTTTAACTGCTACAGCTCTAAATGAGCACGCTTTATTTTAACATAACTACTCAGTGTTTGGGCACATCTTTAACCATTCGCTCTGACAAACTGTATATTGCCTGGTTTTTATTAGGCATGTGAGGCCAAGAGGAAACTCATTTAGCAGGGTTTTGGTTTTAGTTTTTCAGAATGTTTTTTTAATGCAATTATATTTATATTATTATTTCCTGAATATAGTCATTTTCCATTCTCAGTCTCTGAGACAAATTCTGGTTTCAGTATCAGTGCTGTTGATCCAGATTCTGTTCTCAGCTACAGTGGTGTAAATTTGGAGTAACACTGTAGTTGAGTAACAGAGTAGCTGAGCACAGACTCTGGTCCTAAGTGGATCAAGATATCTTCCTACTCCATGAAATAGAACAAAACTGGGCATACCAAAATGGTATTCACCTTCTCAGCTGTCTCAATTCAGCAAAGCACTTAAGCCTTTGTTTAACTTTGAAGTCATCTGAATTTAAATGTGCTTAAAGTTCAGCATGTGCTTAAGCAGTTTGCTACTTAACCAAGACCTACTTGAATAAAACAAGGCATGATGTGGATGCCAAGGTCTGTTAGCAAGTGGTCTGTTATAAAGGCATGTCTGGCAAAAAAGAAAAGGCATCAATCATTGGCAGACTTTTACTAAGGGGATTGGTCACAGTTAATGTATGCTTTTAAACTACAGCTTTGTGATAGTAATTGTGCGGGCAGCCGTCATCATTGTGTTGGCGATAATGGAAGAGTTTGTTAAGATGCAGCTTATGGGCAATTTTCTACTAGAAACCTTCAGTCATAATGAATTCTTTCAGCATTTATCATAATAGCGCTAATTAGGATACATTTTGTGGGCATTAATGTGGCTCTCACAAGTATTTTCCAGATCTTTGGCTGTAATTTAGCATTAGTCAGGCATGAGTTAATGGCTACCAAAGGCTTTTTTTCACTAAAAACCCTCCTTGTTTGGGATATTCCATTGCTACTATATCTTTTAATATTCATTTTCATGACACTAATTATGGAGTATTGATTTAGATATGGTACATTACCATAGGGATTCCATTTTAATTCAGCATTAGTGTACCATTAAAATGTAAAATACAGAGGTTAGCTTTTTAAGTGGAAAGTCTCTCTAAAATATTTTCAGCTGTAAAATTTTTCTCTTCACTCAAAGAATCACTCCAGACTTTGTTCAGGGTATTCCTAAGAGATATGAGGATATGAGACCAATTGTCTCAGTGTCTCAACAGGGCCGGCTCCAGGCACCAGCAAAGGAAGCAGGTGCTTGGGGCGGCACATGTGAAGGGGGTGGCATTCCGGCCATTCGTGGGGCGACACATTTCAAGGGCCGTTCTCTTTTTGCTGCTTGGGGTGGCAAAAAAACTAGAGCCAGCCCTGTGTCTCAATGTCTTTCGTGTTATGTGTGTATGTTTTCGGAGCAAAAGACCAGAGTACAAAAACAGCAGTTTGTAGTGATAAAGGACTGGCCCTTTTCCTGCTAAAGTCAATAGAAGCTTTGGTATGAAATTTCATTGAGGGCAGAACTGACTCCAAAGACTGTGCTATTTGTGTAAATACGGTAATTATATTCCAAATGTAGGGAGGAAGGTGGGGTTTCACAAAAACTAGAAATTGTTCTGTGGTGGCACTGTTTCTGTGCTCCCCAGCCACAACATGGTTGGCCCACGTGTAGAGTCTCATGGACTCCTTGCACCTTCTAATGCCCCCCACTTGTGCGTCTGCGCTTTGCCAGCCCCATGGCCCTGGTTTTGCGATGTGTAGCATGTGACCAGATTGCATTGTTCTAAGGAATTCTGACTCTGAAAAGTTGTTGTTGATATTAATGGGAATTTTACATACATAATTTTCAGGATTGGGCCTTTTTTTTTGTCCGGATAGCTTCTTATTTATTTATCAAAGCCCATTGAAATCAATGGAAATACACCATAATGACTTCAATGGGCTTTGGATCAGGCACTATATTACCTGACAGTCCACTTAATTCTCATTCTAATTTGCCAACGTTTATGTTGCCTTCTATTGCTTGGGCTGGATCTCCATTTTCTAAAAAGAAAGGTACAACAGCATAATGGAATTGCTATCTTTAGAAGATGAGGAAGACATTTATCCACAAAGCCAGGCAGTCTTTTGTCGAATGATGAATTCAGAGGGTGGATGGAGGGCAGCAATAGTCATTTACAATGAGCACCATCCATCCAACAGTTACATTATGCAATGATCTTCCTTCGCTATATTCCACATTCAGGGCATATATCCATTAAGAGGTTACCTAGACTAAGTCTCATAAAACCCCCATGTTCTTTAATTAAATGGAAATTTTATATTAGAAAATTGTAAAACAATGATAGTCTCAAAGCTTCACTCATGAATAAAAACCTTAAGTGAAAAATTTCAAATGTGATTGCCCAAAGATAGGCTCCCACATATATGCTTAGGCACTTAGGCACCAATTAACATTAAGCACATGCATAGGTTCTTTGCTGAATCAAGGCCTTAAATAAAAGTGACCTGATTTTCAGGGGGAATGAGAGTCCATAGTTCCCACTGAAGTCAAGAGGAGATGAAGATGCTCAGCGCCGCTACAAATCAGGCCATTTTTTCTTATGTGCCAAAACCTAAATATAGACACTTAACATTAGGCACCCAATTTTAACATTTTGGCCCTGTCCAATTTGGCTGAGTTAACATTTATGGTGCAAGTTTTCTTCTGATCTTCCTAACTCATGTGTGTAGTAATAATAAATATAACTTTGCAATTACAGAGGTTTTGTATTTCATGTCCTTTTTTTCTTATTTTTTTGTAAAGGAAAAACCATAAAGGAAAAGAAGAAGGTGCTTGAGTTTGTGCCAGTGATAGACAGTGGATCTTTCATGTTCTGCAAACAGGCACCAAAATAATGTTTTTCAGCATCCATCCACAGATGCTGCATTCACCATCAAGCCTCTGTGCTGTCTCCCACCAATCATGTTACACAAACATGTGAAGCCTGATTTAATCTCACTTACAGTGGTGATAATCAGAGGTGATGCTACTGCAGTCAATGGAGTGATGCTGGTGAAAGAGCAGAATCAAGCCCATAGGGATTGTTACAACCTGGCCCAGGACCCCTCTGAATTGTCATTAGTCTGGTGCAAAAACAGATCAGATGGCCAGTTCCCATGTGCTTCTAAATCATCAGGATCCAGGTAGAGTCTAGTCCCTGTTCCTTGCGCTGGATCTCTAGGGCTCACTCCCAGGCTCAGATCTCTTGTCTGAAGCCTTCCTTGGGACATGGGGTTCCACAGTCTAGCCCCTCTTGATGCTGAAACCAGCGCCTCAGACTTCCTGAGGCTCCCCAAGTTGCTTATGCTCCATGAGACTCCCACCTAGGCTGTGGTCAGCTGGGCATAGGTGACGACTCCATGGGCTGGAGCACCCAAGGCAAAAAATAGTGGATGCTCAGCACCCACAAGCAGCCCCATGGATCAGCGCCTCCTCCTCACCCCCAGCCTTTCTGCCTGCCGGTGGCCCGCTGATCAGCCCCTCTCCTCCCAGTGTCTCCAACCTACTGCGGATCAGCTGTTCAGTGGTGTGCAGGCGGCACTGGGTTGGGAGGGAGAGGAGCAGGGGCAGGAAGAGTTGGGGAGGGGGTGAAGCAGGAGTGGGAAGCGGTGGGGCTTAGGGGAAGGGGTGAAGTGAGGGCAAGGGCTAGGGTGGAGTGGGTGTGTATGGGGGAATGTCAGCAAACCAGTAAAGTGGCTGAAACCACTATGGCTTATTGCTAAAAGCAGCCAAGTCAGCAGGCTGTACATTGGCCAAGTCACAGCCTCAGCTTGACCAAGGCAGGAGGGGAGAGGGTTTTGGGTGCCACTGAGAGGGCAGCTTGACCCCACGTCCTTCCTGATAAGAACTGTGCTGAGGTTGCTGATACAGGCATTTTAGAAGAGCAGGATGTGCCCCAGGAATGTCTATTGGGGGTCTCAAGGCTGCAAACTCTGGAAAAACCCACACCTGGTTAATCAATAATCAGAAGGAACCTCTTGTTGGACCACTGAAACTGTTTGTAATAAGTTTTTCTTTAAGGGATATGTCATTCTATTACTAATGTATAAATAAGGGGGGAAAGTTTGAGGTAGTTGGACTTTTTCTGGACTCTCCCTCTGGATACATCTTGCAGTCCCCAGCAGCAGATGGGCTGCTGCTGTGCCACTTGAGAGCCACACTCAGCTTCGGTAATTATCGGGGGTTAGGAGCTTTTTACTAAACTGTTGCGGACGTGTGTAAGTGCTTGAGACTCAGTAAAGTTTAGCTTTAACTGAAAGCACTCTTGTGTTGTCCTGTTTGTGCCATCCATCTATCGGTTGGACGGCCGTGCCTCCCCTAATTTATTTCCTGACACCACCTCACACAGAGTAAGTTACCAAGAGCTTTGGGTTGAAAGAACCCCGGGTAACAGGGGTCGAGCACCCACGCCTGGGATCTGAGTAAGTCCCCCATCCTGTGGGGGAAATATGGCAGGAAAGCAAGGAACACAGGAATTTCTTAACCATAGTCGCTTACTAAAAGCGCTAGAGAGTTACAGAGCTTTCAAAAATAACAGAAAAGACGTGAGATTTGTGCGTCAGAGGTCTGCTGGTGTTTTGGAAAGGGCAGAGTCCCTTTTGCCCCCTTGTTCCTGCAAGCCCTTCTGTGCTGGGGTTATGGGCAACTCACTGTTCAGAGCAGTACCCTTTCTTAAGGCAGACTTTGTCTCCCTTTGCCATGTGCTCTGCTGGAAAGCTCCATTCTCCTCCCCCAGTCATGCGCCACTGCAGAAAACCCATAGTTCAGTAGCGGTAGAACACTTATGTAGTTATAATTAAATTAATATTGCCGCTGAAAGATGTGTAATTATAGTCCAAAAACTGCTGTGGCCATACATGGACTGATCGGGCATTTAATAAGCTAGATGATTAGGTTACTCACTAGAGTCACACATTTTTTTAACAGGTTACAGTCAGCACGTCCAAACAACTACACTGCAAACCCATAAACTCCTATAACTGAAACCTTGTCTAGTACATCCATTAATATATCTCCTGGAATACAGAAAGCGAGGAAAGTTGGAGGGGAGAGGGAAAGAGTTGGAAAATAAAAGAGAGGAAAAAGCAAACACAGTATGAGCTGTGAGACCAAGAGAACTCTTAATAAAGTAAAGCTGAGAACAGATTGAAAATAGAAATATAGATCTGTATTCTACTAGCTCTACTAAAGTGAGGCCAGATCTTGAGTACTCTAGCTCCAGATCTCCAGGGGTGGGGTGGTCCACCTGAGACCTGCAGCTATAGAAGGTGATGTGAATCCTGAGAGAAGGAAGAACCTCTGCAGCTGTCAAACATCCCCCCCCCCCCTCTCTAGGGGCAGAGTTGTGATTCTACCTCCTTACTTCCATCCCTCCACTGATTGGTATGTAGAGTAGTTTGGTATTTAGGTCAAGGGGGGGGAAGGTATCTCCCTAGTGACCCAGCAGGTTTGTGAGTCAGGGCGGCTGGTGTGGTTGAGTGGTAGCTAGGGAGACTGACTGGCACAGCCCCGCCCACAGAGCCCTTCCAATTGTCTGAGCCAAAATGTTGTTGTCAGCAGGAGAGGCCAGGGCCCAGCGAACTGAAGATCCAGTTCCCAAGTCTGGGGGCGGGGAAGTTAATGAGCCCATTGATGACCAACCACTGCATCCACCCTCCACAGCATGGGGTGAAGGAGTGGCATAGGGGAGATGGTGTATGAGGCGAAAGAAGATCACGGTCTATGGAAAGTTGCTGTGAGAGGAGTGTGGCACTCATTAGCATGAGTTACACACTCCCTAAACAACTGTGAATCACCTGCTTGCACCCTCAGCCCCCTTACGCACTCGGGTGATGGGCCTCATGACTTATTGGCCTGGTGTGCTACCTATTTAATAAGCACCTTATGATCCCATAACCACATGTCAGGCTAGAGAATGTCTGGATGTTTTAATCACAGATTATACATATACAGAACATGGAGAGTATTTCATCACATTTTGTTAGACATACGTTTTCCCCATTTCTCATGTAATTTTTTTCCTAATAAAAATGATTTTTTTTCCATTTCAAGATAACAAGCATACAATTCTATGAAAAGTACAAATATGATCGTTTGGATGTGTCATGACTGAGATCCTGACAACTCATGGTCACCAGTAAGGAAACTGGTTAAATGCCATTCTCTGTGCGTATAAGCTTCTTTAAATAAACCCTACGCTTTCAAACTGTGCTATTGTTCTTCACTTGCTGTCATCTACTGTTGCTGAGCTTTGTTAAACAGCTGCCATGTTTATATCTGTAAAGTCCATGAGGTCCTTTGATGATGGTCTCAATGGAAAGGTCAACAGATGTACATCATTGATCATTATCATAGTTTCCATAGATTAATCACCATACTAGATCACACCAATGGTTCCTTTATCTTGTCTCCTATCTAGCAGTGGCCAGTGTCAGCAGCTTCAGCTGAAGTTGAGTGAAATCCCACACTGGCCAATTAGGAAATAACCTGCCCATATGAGAATGGTCTTCCTAACCCCAGACAATTAGGCTCACAAAGGTACTTTAGATCCTAACTTCCATTGAAATCAATGGGAGTTGAGTACCTAAATACCTTTAGGATCTGGGCCTTAGTAATTATAAACTGGTAACACTGTTTTATGTTATGGGCTGATCTTTCAGATATTGCCTTCAATTTTTCAGGTACAAATAATGATGATCAGGAGCTAGAGAATTTATATTTCTAACAACAGGCTTTATGAGCAAAACTGGGTCCAATAATTAGAGTGATAATCCCTGTCAGTTGCACCACAGTTAATTGTAGGTGAAATTTTCTGTGATCACAAAAATGGACACCTAGTTTGAGGCTCTTTTCAGCATCAGACTCGTAGCGGGCACATGCATGTAATTTCATTGTGTCATATGCTAAGAATGTATGGTTATATAAGCGTACTGTGAAGTCAAGAAGCATTCTTTAGATGCTTATTACCGCAAGAATGTTGGTGAAATCTTGGCATTTTATGCTTACATGATGAGCAGCTAAATCTTTC
This sequence comes from Chelydra serpentina, assembly GCA_037349315.1. NCBI lineage: Eukaryota > Metazoa > Chordata > Testudines > Chelydridae > Chelydra > Chelydra serpentina. Next base: position 126,873,243 of record JBAIAC010000008.1, read on the forward strand.
TATTCCTGTGGCATCAAATTTCAGCACTACACTGTACATGTTATTCAGCCTTCAGCAGTCCTATTTGGAGGCTAACCTTCAGATAAGAGATTGACTTTAGCAAACAAAACGTCTTAAGCAGCATATTTTTAGGCGTTATGGTTCAACCATAATAGATCAACTGAGTCCAGTAATCCCCAATACAAAAATGGTGCTGAGTAAGTGTCTGACAGACACCGATTGCTACAAAAGAGTTGGGATTTCTTTTAGCTAGCTCTGAATGAGTACAAAGCCCTATATTCTACTAAGAATTTAAATCCCAGCAGGTACTTGGCTATTAGATTCAGCCTTTAGTTCATTGCCTCAGCACACGAGTGCATGGGACTGGCTCCTTTGAGGTCTACTATTGTGTAAGTGGTTTAACAACAAAGATCTTGTACAACATTTGTTTCTAATGAAGTTCCAACTGAACCATGTCTGTTGCTTTATTACATTTTCTAAACATCTCAATCACAGTATGGTTAAGGCTGCGGAAGCAGTTCCACATGGCATCTGAGAACAGATCAGCACATACTGTTCTGCTCGACAACATCTGGAAGCTCAGTGTTACATTACAGTAGAGGAAATAGTTAAACTGTATTTATTGTTGGCCTGTTGGCATAACAATAGCATGCTGAATGAGACTGGACTTGCCTCTCTAGGACGTGACCAGTAGAAGCTGTGTGAGTTCAGTACCGCCAGCTCCAGCTCCAACCACACATGTGGCCTTCGTGACTGGAGACGTACTGTACTGCTGAGTGACTCTAGTCAAAGGATGGGAAAGGATCAAAAGGGGCAGAAAATAGCGTTGCACATTGTTGTTGTCCCAGTAGCCAAGGGCACATAATTCTGTCGACAAATGAGTAACACACCATTAGTGCTTTCATCAACCTCATTGCTTATGTGACAGACACTAGAAATAAGGTAGGTAGATCATTAGAGATTATGGAGTGTGTGTGTTAGTCAATTTTGTGCCCGGGCTGCTAAATTACATGAGTGTGCAGGGGGCACGCCCTATACATGGGGTGAAGGAGCTGGCCAGGAGAAAGCCCCAGGCGGCACGCGGTAGAAAGGTACTGTAATATAACCTATCCTCCCACCGCACCTGTGGCATCCCCAGTCTGTAGTAGGGATCTTCCTGTAGTAGGGGCATCCTACGTGCAGCTATGACCAGGGACAGTGGATTTCTACTGGAGCTGAGTGGCCAAAGGGTGAGGCCAGTGTCCCCAGCACTCTCCATCTACCCCCAGTTAAAAACACCTAACACAACTGGCAGTCATCCTGTCCATTTGCATGTGTGTTATATCCTCACCCACCAACCCTTCATCGGTTTGTCTCTGTGGCTTCACTCCTGAGATGAGCTCTACCAGGATGGATCCCTGCAGCCCCTCAGCTCATGGTAGGATTAGGGTCTTTGACTTGGCATTGTCTAGTGTGGGATTAGTGCAGTTAGTCACAGGATATCACTGTGGCCAAGAGGTGAGCAGGACTCAAAGGATTTAGACTTTTATACAGAGACCAACAACATCCAGATTTTTATTAGTAAGGAGTGAACATAAACCAGGGAGTGTCTCTTTCTCTGTGTTTGTACAGAACTGCAATCCTGATTGGGCCAGTTGAGCACGACTACGATCAATGTTTAATAAGGAGGTGAGGGTTTCGGCCCATTGCCCACAAATGTTACTCCATCAAACTGAAAAGCTCCACTGCTCCAGACATCAAATAACTTCTTGTACACACACCCCTGAGTCTGTCTGCAAGAGTCTCATGTGAGACTGATGCAAATGATACCTATTTATGGTATAAAATTAATATAGTTCTTGCTAGGGACTATGCTGAGATCAGAAGCTATTTCACACAGGTCACCAAAAAGCCACTGGATAGAGGGTAATGGCCAACTAACTGCACCAGATCAGTGACAGGCAGCTGAAGTGTTCAGTCCCCTAAAGGCCCCTGAGTCATTCAGATCCTCAAATCCAGGATGTTTTCTTTCTCTATTTTCCTTTTCGTTATTCAAAAACGGCAGTAGTGTAAATAAATAGCAAGCCCAAAGTGTGAAATTTAACTCTGAATCAGAAAAAAAAGGAAAAAAGTGTTTCCCTGGTTTATGGCCTATGATTTGCCTCTGCAGGCGGCAGGATATGAAATCTACAGCTTTGGCACTAAGACTGGGGGCTAGGTCCAAATCACGCCTATATATTTTTATGGAGGTCTGTTTTATCCCTGTATTTTATTGGCTCTCTCCTTCCTGAATTGGTTGAGCCTTGATAGGACTCTACTGAAGCTGGGAGGTCCAGGCAAGAGTCTCACCGGAGACCATCAATGGTGTGCCTCATTGGGCAACAGGTGTTGTTCTTGTTCAGTGACATGAGGCTCACACTACCTTATGCCAGGCCACTAGAGGATATCGATAGCCTGAAAACCTTGGTTTAAAGAGAACCCATAAAGTAATCTGAGTTATAATTTAGAGTAAAATAATCCCTCTTAAAAAGTCAGTGGCTTGCTCCCACACTGAGGCCAGGCTTGCCCTAGAGAGATTTTTATAGCCATCTTTTAACCACCCTGAAAACCGGGGTTTCCTATGGAAACACTGACACGGCCACAACTAGGGCAGTGCAAATGAGGCCGCAATAATGCTGCTGGGTCCCATAAAGGAGAAAACGGAGGTGGGGTGGGGTGGGGTGGGGTGGGGGAATGCACTTAGCTGGCACTCGTGTGTTTGGTGTGACATTCAGCGAGCAGCTCACACCGCATATGCTTTTTCAGCGTTTCACACTCAACGCTAAAAGAATAACATTGGCTCCCAGGGATCTCTAAAACATTCTATGCATTTTGTCTCATTGGCTGTGCTCTGTTTTACCTGGGCAAGTGCTCCACAAAGCTCAGACTTGATACCGCACACAAGCACAATCTGCTGCCTTCTCTTACCCTCAGCAGAAAACAATGGAGAGCAAATTGTGCTTTCTTGCTATGGCATAAAGTCAAAATGTTACAACATAAACTGCGCCCTAGGAAATCTGCTCTGTCCACCGGCAGATCAATAAAATCCCTTGCAGGGGGTATGATGAGATTGCACATTTCAGAAAGAGAATGGAACTACAAAACAACACCAGTGTCCAAAATATCCTTTGTTCCCAGCATACCAGCAAGCCGTTTGTTCACTTAATGTGAGTAGAACATGCTGACAGAGAAGCACTATATCATGCTAATATTCACCTTGTGCTGGAAGAGGAAAAAACTCACCTGATGTTTATGCAAATATATATTCTACATAACCACTACCACAATGTATAGGTATGGTATTAGGGCTGTTAGTGACAAAATGGCACTGAGGCCAAAGGGATTGAATATTTAGACAGAGAACAACATCTAGTTACATTAGTAAGAACTGAAAAAGACCACACTCGAGAGTTACAGAAAGGAATATTAAGCTGCATATTTTAGGGTCTACTCTAATCTCTAGGTGTGGGAGTTAAGGAATCTCTTTGGACAGGTTATCCCATAATTGCTCTCTTAAGGGTTTCTTGCAACTTCTTCTGAAGCATCTGGTGCTGGCCCCTGTCAGAGCTAGGATACAGGACCAGCTGGACTGTTAGTCTGATATGATGTGGCAACTCATATGCCTTCCAAATGTCTATAGCACTATACTATCCAGGAAAGGCTGTCTTACCTACTGGATTTGCTGTGTTGCCAACTCTCATATTTTTATCTTGAGTTTAGTGATATTGAGTGTTTTACTAAAGGCCCCAGCCTCCTGGAGTAATGTGATTACATGAGAACCTGAGCATTTGTTTGTTTCTTTGGGCTCGTCTACACTACCTGCCCGATTCGGCGGGTAGCAATCGATCTTTTGGGGATCGATTTATCACGTCTAATCTAGATGCGGTAAATCAATCCCAGAATGCGCTCCCGTCGACGCTGGTAATCCACCCCAACGCGAGGAGGAAGCGAAGTCGACGGGGGAGCGGCAGCCTTTGACTTTGCAGCATCCACACGGCGAGGTAAGTCGAGCGAGGTATGTCGACTTCAGCTACGTTATTCACGTAGCTGAAGTCGTGTACCTTACATCGACCCCCCTCTCCCGTAGTGCAGACCAGCCCTTTGTTTATTTTTAAAGGTCGGTTTCTAGCCTGCATATTTTTGGAGAAAAGCTTGAAAAATGTGACCTCTAAAGGCCCCAAAGCAAAGAAGGCAAACAAACCCAACATTTATTATTTTTCATATCTCATGATTTTGAAGCCAATCTAATGTATTTTGTGGTCCCCAGCTCATGTTTGAACAGTTGGGACTGACCATTTTGTGACAGTATTGTGACATGCTTTTTCTGAAAGGGTGTTGTGGGAAAGGATAGATGTAAATTGCATTTACCTCTTGTTTTTGTCACATATCAGACAGAGATACAATACCAACTTATGCTCTTCCTATTCCCTTACCAGAATACATTATTTTGACAGGCGTTTCTCATTATATTCTCAGTTGAAAATCAGCTTTTATGGTGCAGCCATAGCAGCTAGAGCTGTAAGCGCCTAAAATGGAAAAAAAAAATTATATTCCCATCTATCTAGTAGACATGTATATGATTCTCATCAACTGGCTGAAAATTTCCTTTCAGCGGAGCACTTCTCCCACCTCCATCCACCACCTACTTTTAAATTAATTCAGGGGGAAACACGGATATTGCATTTTTTAAATGAGGAAAATAATATATCCCTGGCTTCCAAAAGTGATGACTAAGCACATTAGCTGGATGCTTCTGCTGAAAGGATCACCATGAAATAGTCAACAATGTTGATGTTTAAGGGCCCAATTTTCTAATGGCAAAATTTAAGATTCCACTCAGGAAAAAAATCCTAGCCCTCAAATCCACAAAGAGAAACCTTTGAATAGAGACCGTTTCAGTACTGGTTGACTTAGGCCTGGTCTACACTAAAACATTAGGTTGACTCAGTTATGTCTCTCAGGGGTGTGGAAAATCCACACCCCTGAGCAACATAGTTAAGCCAATTTAACTCTCTCAGCAGACAATGCTAGGACAATGGAAGAATTCTGTCAACCTAGCTACCACCTTCTGGGGAGATCGTCACTGTGCCTCAGTGGGTCGCAGCTGAGAATGCCAGATTCAGGACAAACTACTGAGAAATAGAGCAGACTCGCCCCAAACTGGCGGTTATTCTATCATTAGATTATAGCAAGTCAGTAACAAAAGTAAAATTCTGTGTCACCAAACTGGGTAACAAGAAGTCAAAATTGCAGTCTCCCAGCCTTTGTCTCACCACCCAGATGCTGGGCTCTATGATGAGTGGTTATTGAAAACCAGCTTAATCAAATATAGGGTCCTTCCAATCTCAAGAAATCAGCCACTTAGTCAATATATAACTCAGATTTTACCCAACAATCATTCTGTTGCCAATCCTTTAGTAACAAAAATCTAAAGGTTTGTTAATAAAAGAAGAGGAGTTAAAAATGGTTAATAGATCATATACATATAATAATTGGAAAGTCCTTCTGTCAGGTTCGTTATAGACTGCTGGTTTGTCATGTCTCTCTGGTAACTTCCAAAAGATTGGAAGGTCCTCAGTCCATAGTTCAAGACTCTCCTTTTAGTTGTAAATCCACAGTCCAGAAAATCAGGGCAGCCAAGAGGCACAAATGGAGATATGCCAAGGGTTTTTTACATCCTTTTTCATGTGTCTACAAATTTACTGGCTCAAGCAAAAATCACAACCTTTGTCTGAGGAAATGTATTGGCCTAAGGTGGAGTCCAGGATCACATGAGCATATCACATGTCCTTACATGCTTTGCTGACTCAGAGAGAGTAGCCTTTGGCCCCTTGGAGTCCCCTCCTGCCCCCAGTGTAGACCAGCCCTAAGCTGCCACAAGTAATCCTGTTCTTTTAGCTTGCGAGTGTTACTCCAGGAATAAACACATTTGAGATACAAGTATCAGAGGGGTAGCCGTGTTAGTCTGGATCTGTAGAAGCGACAAAGGGTCCTGTGGCACCTTATAGACTAACAGAGGTACTGAAGCATAAGCTTTCGTGGGTGAATACCCACTTCTTCGGATGCAAGCAGTGGAAATGTCCAGAGGCAGATATAAATGTGCAGGGAAGATTCAGGCTAGAGATAACGAGGTAAACTTATTCAGGGAGGGTGAGGCCCTCTTCTAGAAGTTGAGGTGTGAACACCCAGGGAGGAGAAACTGCTTTTGTAGTTGGCTAGCCATTCATAGTCTTTGTTTAGTCCTGAGCTGATGGTGTCAAATTTGCAAATGAACTGAAGCTCTACAGTTTCTCTTTGGAGTCTGGTCCTGAAGTTTTTTTGCTGCAGGATGGCTACCTTGAGATACCGATATATAGCCAATCTGCAGGAAGAGCTATCTTGGTGGGATGAGTTTCTTCTAGAGTTAAGTGTCCTTAATAGGCCATCAGGTTTGAATAGTTCATTCACAATGGGCTGGCTAGACTGGATGTAAACTAGCTTGTGAGGTTCAGAGTAGCAGCCGTGTTAGTCTGTGGCCTTGGCTACACTTACGAGTTACAGCGTAATAAAACTGCCGGCAGCGCTGTAACTCATTAACTGGCTACACTTGCAAGGCACGTGCAACGCTGTATCTCCTCAGATACAGTGCTGCATGTACTCCACCTCCCCGAGAGAAATAGCAACTGTTGCGAAGTGGGTGGAACGTTGGTCTTTCAGTGTAGCCCAGGAACAACGCAGTTACTGATCTCCGGAAGCTGCTTTGTTTTGAAACGGCACTTCCGGGTTGGAGTTCAGAGCTCCGTTGTTGAGCTGCTAAACACAGCTGCTAAACACAGGCTCCGTTTCCTCTCTTTTATCTGCTCTTTAAAAACAAACAAAGCCCCTGCTGTTTGCTTTCAGTGATTGAGAGAGAGGCAGGGGATGTGGAGGTGTGGAAATAATGAGCTGACACTCTGTGGAGATTCCAAAAACCCACTCTTTTTCCAAAAACACTCCCTGTCAAAGTCCCCCTTACCCCCCCGATTTGAAAAGCACATTGCAGCTACCTGAATGCCCATAATGCACCGCTCCCAATACAGCTGCAAGTGCCGCAAATGTAGCCACATCAGTGGTAGTTACTGCGCTGGCCGCTGCCAGTGTGGACAGGCTGCAGCGCTTTCCCTACTCAGCTGTACGAACACGGGTTTAACTAACAGCGCTGTACATCTGCAAGTGTAGCCTAGGCCTAAGTCAGCAAAAAGAACAGGAGTACTTGTGGCACCTTAGAGACTCAGGCCTTGGCTACACTTGCAGCTGTACAGCGCTGTTAGTTAAACCCGTGTTCGTACAGCTGAGTAGGGAAAGCGCTGCAGCCTGTCCACACTGGCAGCGGCCAGCGCAGTAACTACCACTGACGTGGCTACATTTGCGGCACTTGCAGCTGTATTGGGAGCGGTGCATTATGGGCATTCAGGTAGCTGCAACATGCTTTTCAAATGGGGGGGGGGGGTGAGGGGGACTTTGACAGGGAGCGTTTTGGGAGAGAGAGTGGGTTTTTGAAATCTCCACAGAGTGTCAGCTCATTATTTCCACACCTCCACATCCCCTGCCTCTCTCTCAATCACTGAAAGCAAACAGCAGGGGCTTTGTTTGTTTTTAAAGAGCAGATAAAAGAGAGGAAATGGAGCCTTCCCCCTCCCCCCCGCCGTTCTTCTCTCCCCCCCCCCCCCCCTCGCCGTCTCTGTCCAAGGCAACTTTGCTGCCGGCATTCCTAATGGAGCCCCTCCCCTCTTTCCCACCCTCTGCCTGCAAAAGGTAGCTGTGGTTGTAAAGCTTTTGTCAGGGTTCCCTCCCCACTCTAAACTCTAGGGTAAAGACGTGGGGACCCGCATTCAGAGCCCCTAAGCCTATTTTACCAGCTTAGGGTAAACCCCCCCAAGGTACAAAATTCCCTGCACCCCGAGAAATGCTTCTTACTGCCACCATCAAATGTCTAACAGGAATCCAGGAAAGGAATCACTTGAACTTCCCTCCCCCCCAAAATGCCCCCTCAAGCCGTACACCCCCTTTCCTGGGGAAGCTTGAGAACAATCTCCCAACCAATTGGTTACACAGTGATCTAAAAACCCACCCCCTGGGTTTTAACACTATAGAAAACAGTCAACTTCTTAAAAGAAGGATTTTATTAAACATAAAGAAGGTAAAATCATCTCTGTAAAATCAGGATGGTAACTATTTCACAGGGCACTATATTTCCAAACTCAGAGAGATTTCCCCCTCTGGACAAAACCTTAACGTTACAGATAACCATGAATACCTCCCCCCCCCCTTGCCCTTTCTAACACAGGGGATACACCAAGCAAAAATAAACAGAATCTATACGCTATACTATCTAAACTTACTTCAGAAAAGGGAGGTTTGATTTTCTGTAGGTTCCTTCTGTCTTCCAAGATCACTCTCCCTCAGACAAAGACACTCACTAAAACCTTCCCCCCTCCCAAGTTTGAAAGTATCTTGTCCCCTTATTGGTCAGAGCCCAGCCAGGTCAGGTGTCAGTCTGGCTACCTGCATTTCTTAACCCTTTACTGGAAAGAGGATTTTATAGCACTGCATCAGACCCTCTCCCCCTTCCCTTCATATTTATGACACGCCCCCCAAATCACCGATAGTGTGAAACACTGGCTGTGATTTCTTCCTGGAGCTTTAAAAGAAAACAAAGTAATAAGACACATGAATCTCCAAATATACTAATAACTGGATAAAGACTAACAATATTGTCCACATTGCAAGGACGATTTTAACCAGTTGGTTCGGGGAAACTTTCACGGGAGAGTGCATCAGCCACTTTGTTAGAAGCTCCTGAAATGTGTTGTATTTCAAAATCAAAATCTTGGAGAGCTAAACTCCATCGAAGGAGTTTTTTGTTATTTCCCTTGGCGGTATTAAGCCACTTTAGTGCAGCATGGTCAGTTTGCAGGTGGAAACGCCGTCCCCAAACGTATGGGCGTAGCTTTTCTAGAGCGTAGACAATGGCGTAACATTCCTTCTCACTGATTGACCAGTGGCTTTCCCTCTCAGACAGCTTCTTGCTGAGAAACACGACAGGATGGAATTCTTGATCTGGTCCTTCCTGCATTAAGACGGCTCCCACACCACGCTCGGACGCATCTGTGGTTACTAGGAACGGTTTATCAAAGTCCGGGGCCCTTAGCACAGGGTCAGACATGAGTGTTGCTTTAAGCTGATTAAAGGCCTTCCGACACTCATCAGTCCACTGAACCGCATTTGGCTGGTTCTTTCTGGTTAGGTCAGTTAGAGGGGCGGCGATTTGGCTGTAATGCGGTACAAATCGCCTGTAATATCCGGCCAAGCCTAAGAAAGATTGGACCTGTTTCTTTGACTTTGGGACAGGCCACTTTTGGATAGCCTCCACCTTGGCCTGTAGGGGGTTAATAGTTCCTTGACCCACCTGGTGTCCAAGGTAAGTCACTCTGTTGAGGCCTATTTGACACTTTTTAGCCTTAACAGTTAGTCCTGCCTCTCGTATGCGCTCGAAGACCTTCTGGAGATGCTCCAGGTGTTCAGCCCATGAGTCAGAAAATATGGCCACATCGTCAAGATAGGCAACTGCCGATTCTCCCAATCCCGCTAGGAGACTATCTACCAGTTTCTGGAATGTGGCAGGTGCATTCCGCAGCCCGAAAGGGAGCACATTAAATTCATACAGCCCGACATGGGTGATGAAGGCTGACTTTTCCTTGGCGGATTCATCTAGCGGCACCTGCCAGTACCCCTTGGTTAAGTCTAAGGTGGAGATGAACTGGGCACGTCCCAGTTTCTCCAATAGTTCATCTGTGCGAGGCATTGGATAGTTGTCTGGGCAAGTCACAGCATTTAGTGTACGGTAGTCCACGCAAAAGCGTATTTCCCCATCTGGTTTGGGGACTAGAACCACGGGAGAGGCCCATGCACTGCTAGAGGGACGGATTATACCCATCTGTAGCATGTCTTGAACCTCCCGTTCTATAGCAGTTTTGGCGTGAGGAGCCACTCGGTAAGGTCGGGCTCTAATTGGGTGGGCATTACCTGTGTCAATGGAGTGGTATGCCCGTTCGGTCAGTCCTGGGATGGCTGAGAACATCGGTGCGAATTTAGTGCACAGCTCCTGGATTTGCTGGCGCTGCATACGTCCGAGGGTCATGGAGAGGTTCACCTCTTCCACGGCACCATCATTTTTCCCTTCGTAGTAGACACCTTCAGGCCACTCAGCGTCTTCTGCTCCCTGGGCAGTAAACTGACAAACCTTCAATTCTCGGGGGAAAAAAGGCTTTAGAGAATTAACATGGTACACTTTAGGCTTGAGAGTTGTGGTGGGGAATGCTATGAGATAGTTCACAGCTCCCAAGCGTTCTTGGACCGTAAATGGCCCTTCCCATGACGCTTCCATTTTATGGGCCCGGAGCGCCTTCAAGACCATGACTTGGTCCCCTACTTTAAAGGAACGCTCTCTGGCATGTTTATCATACCAGGCCTTTTGCTCTTCCTGAGCCCCTTTTAGGTTTTCTCTAGCAAGAGCTAAAGAGTCTCGGAGGGTGTTTTGTAGGTTGCTTACAAAGTCCAGAATGTTAGTTTCCGAAGAAGGCGTAAACCCCTCCCATTGCTGTTTCACCAGCTGTAATGGCCCTTTAACCTCGCGGCCATACACAAGTTCAAATGGTGAAAACCCTAAACTGGGATGTGGTACAGCCCTGTAGGCAAAGAGCAACTGCTGTAACACTAGGTCCCAATCGTTGGAGTGCTGGGTTACGAATTTACGTATCATGGCTCCCAAAGTTCCATTAAACTTCTCCACCAGACCATTTGTTTGATGGTGGTAAGGGGTGGCAACCAAGTGGTTCACCCCATGAGCTTCCCACAGGCTTTTCATGCTCCCTGCCAGGAAATTAGTTCCCGAATCAGTAAGGATGTCGGCGGGCCAACCTACCCTGGCAAAAATCTCTGTTAATGCCTGGCATACACTTTTAGCCCGGGTGTTGCTCAGAGCTACTGCTTCTGGCCATCGGGTGGCAAAATCCATGAAAGTCAGTATGTACTGCTTTCCTCTGGGTGTCTTTTTCGGAAAAGGACCCAGAATATCCACAGCTACCCGCTGAAATGGAACTTCAATTATGGGGAGTGGCTGGAGAGGGGCTTTGACCTGGTCTTGGGGTTTTCCCACTCTTTGGCACACCTCACAAGACCGGACATAGGTAGAAACATCCTTGCCCATTCCCTCCCAGTGGAATGACCTCCCCAAACGGTCTTTGGTTCTGTTCACCCCAGCATGACCACTAGGATGATCATGGGCTAAGCTCAAGAGCTTTAGCCGGTACTTAGTCGGAACCACTAACTGTCTCTGAGGACGCCAATCTTCCTGGTGTCCACCAGAAAGAGTCTCCTTATATAAAAGGCCTTTTTCTATAACAAACCGGGATTGATTAGAAGAGCTGAGAGGCAGTGGGGTGCTCCGTCCCACTGTCCAAGCTCTCTGTAGGCTTTCATCTGCTTCCTGCTCGGCTTGGAACTGTTCCCTAGATGCTGGAGACATCAGTTCCTCACTGGGTTGTAGACCTGGGCTGGGTCCCTCTGGAAGCGGTGTAGGTGATGGGGTTGTTTCCGTTGACTGTGAACCACTCTCCGCTGGTGCACAATGTGGTAATTCAGGCTCTGGCTGAGCCTCTTGTATGGAGTTATCGGTTGCTGCTGCCATTGCAGGCTCGGTGGTGCCCTCGGGTGTTGGTACGGTAGCTGGGGTTGCAAGCGCTGGACTCAGTGCTGGCAATGGTTCTGGTGCTGGTTGTTTCGTCTGTTCCAGTTCCGAGACTGGCTTGGGTCGGGTTTCTGTGATTGGATCCACGACGGCTGTTGCAGTCGTTGGCAGGGGGTCCGGTTCCACCACCTCTATCTGGGTCTCTGGTAGTACAGATGGGGTTCCGGTGGAAGTCCCAGGAACAGAGCTAGGTGTGACAGCTTGCTTAGCCTGGCTGCGGGTGACCATTCCCACCCTCTTGGCTAGCTTCACACAATTGGTCAAGTCTTCCCCCAGCAACATGGGAATTGGATAATCATCATAGACTGCAAAAGTCCAATTTCCTGACCAGCCCTTGTACTGGACAGGCAACACGGCTGTAGGTAAATTAAAAGAGTTGGACTTGAAGGGTTGAATTGTCACTTGTGCCTCTGGGTTGATTAAGCTGGGGTCCACTAAGGATTTGTGGATAGCCGACACTTGTGCTCCGGTGTCCCTCCACGCTGTAACCCTTTTTCCGCCCACACTCACCGTTTCCCTTCGTTCCAAGGGTATCTGGGAGGCATCTGGGCCTGAGGACCTTTGGTGTGACCCCGGTGCAATGAACTGTATTCTGTTGGGGTTCTTGGGGCAGTTGGCCTTCACATGCCCCAATTCGTTACATTTGAAACATCGCCCAGCTGACTGGTCAGTGGGGCGAGGTGGGTTGCTGGAGAATGGGGTGGTGGGGCAATAAGGGGTCTGGGTTTTCCCTTGTGGGGCCTTGGGCTGCTCCTGGTGAGGGGATGTGGTCTCGGGTTTTCCTTTCTGGTATCTCCCCAAACTATGACCAGGGTTGTTCCTCTCTGCTTCCTGCACCCCTTGTGTACCAAATTTCCTTGCCCCTCTGCTGATCTGGGACTGTTCGTATTGATCAGCATAAGCAGCAAGGCTGTCTGCTGAGTCCATTTTCTTATCCCATAAACACTGTCTTATATCATCCTTGGACATATTCAGGAATTGTTCCTGAGCCATCAAATCACACACTCCTTCAAAGCTAGTAACATTCCTTCCCTTGACCCATTTTTTTAACAGCTCCTTTATCCGGTTTACATAAGCTACATTACTTAGTCCAGGCCCTCGGATAAGGGTTCGAAATTTTACTCTGTAAGTTTCAGGTGTAACTTGAAATTGTTTTAAAACCAAATCCTTGAATTTCTCATAGTCAGAAGCCTCATCAATAGGCATGTCATTGAATATGTCCAGAGCACTTCCAGTCAACTTTGCTACCAATAGGGTCATTTTGTGATCATCAGGAATGTGATGGAGATTGCATAGTCTCTCAAAGGTGAGAAAATATTCAGCAATATCCCGGGATTCATCATACGGTGGACATAGTCGCTCCCATTTGTGGGTTGTTGGGGAAGGATTATTAGTGTTATCGGGTAGATTCTGCTCCGCCCTGGTCTTCTCCATCTCCAGGGCATGCTTCCTCTCTCTGTCTTTCTCCTCCTCAGCATACTTCCTCTCTCTGTCTTTCTCCTCCTCAGCATGCTTCCTCTCTCTCTCCTTCTCCTCCATAGCATACTTCCTCTCCTCCTCAGCATGCTTCCTCTCTCTCTCCTTCTCCTCCATAGCATACTTCCTCTCCTCCTCAGCATGCTTCCTCTCTCTCTCCTTCTCCTCCTCAGCATGTTTCCTCTCTCTCTCCTTCTCCTCCTCAGCATGCTTCCTCTCTCTCTCCTTCTCCTCCTCAGCATGCTTCCTCTCTCTCTCCTTCTCCTCCTCAGCATGCTTCCTCTCTCTCTCCTTCTCCTCCTCAGCATGTTTCCTCTCTCTCTCCTTCTCTTCCATCTCCATCTGTTTAAGTTGTAGCAGTCTTGCATGTTTCTTCTCCTCCTCATCAGCTTGTAGCCGGGCTATCTCAAGTTTAATAGCTGCTTCACTGGCAGTCATCTTAGCCTTTCTGTTTTTAATCTGTCTTAACCCGATAGTGTTAGAAAAGAAAAAAAACCTTGCTTGGGTATTCCCTGTAGGGGTTAACTACCTGCTTTCATATGTAGATACTCTAGCTCCTAGCAGCTTAACCCCTCCCCCCTCCCTGCTTCCAGCAGCTACAGGGAAGAGCTAGAGAGAAGAGAAAAAAAAAATCTAAACTCCCTGTGTCTGGTTCAAAAAAACTCTCTGGTTCAATAGATCCCACCGCTCTGCCACCATGTCAGGGTTCCCTCCCCACTCTAAACTCTAGGGTAAAGACGTGGGGACCCGCATTCAGAGCCCCTAAGCCTATTTTACCAGCTTAGGGTAAACCCCCCCAAGGTACAAAATTCCCTGCACCCCGAGAAATGCTTCTTACTGCCACCATCAAATGTCTAACAGGAATCCAGGAAAGGAATCACTTGAACTTCCCTCCCCCCCAAAATGCCCCCTCAAGCCGTACACCCCCTTTCCTGGGGAAGCTTGAGAACAATCTCCCAACCAATTGGTTACACAGTGATCTAAAAACCCACCCCCTGGGTTTTAACACTATAGAAAACAGTCAACTTCTTAAAAGAAGGATTTTATTAAACATAAAGAAGGTAAAATCATCTCTGTAAAATCAGGATGGTAACTATTTCACAGGGCACTATATTTCCAAACTCAGAGAGATTTCCCCCTCTGGACAAAACCTTAACGTTACAGATAACCATGAATACCTCCCCCCCCCTTGCCCTTTCTAACACAGGGGATACACCAAGCAAAAATAAACAGAATCTATACGCTATACTATCTAAACTTACTTCAGAAAAGGGAGGTTTGATTTTCTGTAGGTTCCTTCTGTCTTCCAAGATCACTCTCCCTCAGACAAAGACACTCACTAAAACCTTCCCCCCTCCCAAGTTTGAAAGTATCTTGTCCCCTTATTGGTCAGAGCCCAGCCAGGTCAGGTGTCAGTCTGGCTACCTGCATTTCTTAACCCTTTACTGGAAAGAGGATTTTATAGCACTGCATCAGACCCTCTCCCCCTTCCCTTCATATTTATGACAGCTTTGTTTGTAGCAGCTCCAGACGGAGCTCTGAACTCCAACCCGGAAGTGCCGTTTCAAAACAAAGGCAGCTTCCGGAGATCAGTAACTGCGTTGTTCCTCAGCTACACTGAAAGACCAACGTTCCACCCACTTCGCAACAGTGGTTATTCCTCTCGGGAAGGTGGAGTACATGCAGCGCTGTATCTGAGGAGATACAGCGTTGCACGTGCCTTGCAAGTGTAGCCAGTTAATGAGTTACAGCGCTGCAGGCAGTTTTATTGCGCTGTAACTCGTAAGTGTAGCCAAGGCCTAACAAATTTATTTCAGCATAAGCTTTCATGGGTTAGAACCCACGTCATCAGACGCATGGAATGGAACATACAGTAAGTAGATATTTATACATTCAGAGAAACATGAAAAGGTGGAAATGCCTATACCAACCTTAAGAGGCTAATTAATTAAGAGGAACTATATCAGCAGGGGAAAAAAACTTTTGAAGTGATAATCAAGCTGGCCCATTGCGGACAGTTGACACAAAGGTGTGAGTGAGGATAGTTAACTTAAGGGAAATGGATTCAATTAACGTAATAGCCAAGCCATTCCCAGTCTCTGTACAACCCTGAGTTGATGGTATCTAGTTTGCATAGTTCAACAGCTTCTCGTTGAAGTCTGTTTTTTAAGTTTTTCTGTTGCAAAATTGCCACCTTTAAGTCTGTCACTGAGTGATTAGAGAGGTTGAAATGCTGAAATAAATTTGTTAGTCTCTAAGGTGCCACAAGTAATCCTGTTCTTTTAGCTTGTGAGTGTTACTCCAGGAATAAACACATTTGAGATACAGATATATAGCCAATATTCATAACTTCAGATACAGTGATGATACATGGATTCAAACAGGATAATCTTATTTAGCAGATCAAAACTTCTCCATTGACACCTTACATGATATACTTTGTACAAGATTTGTCGCAATTGTATAACGGTGGCGATATCAATGATATAAATGGTCATATTTCAATCCTACAGCATCAGAGTGGTGGATTACCTATACCGTTGGGAGAACTCCTCCCAGCCGCAAAGATAGTGTCTACACTGAAGTACTGCAGCTGCACTGCTGTAGCATTTCAAGTGTAGACAGGCCCTGAGGCTGCAGGCAGACAGTCTGAAACTATAGCTGTGAGAAGTGTGAACTGCCCTTCTGGTCTTGAGGAGGTGTGGGAGTGCAGAGGCATTAGTCATCAAATAAAACTGAATGTCTTCAAAGCCAACTCTGTTGAGTGTTGCCAACTCTGATGTATGCATGTGAAACCTGGAAGATGTACAGACACCATGTTATGAAGCTGGATCACTTTCACATGGGCTGTCTGAGGAAACGGATGAGGATAAAATGGTAAGACAAGGTTCCAGATACTGAGGTTCTCATAAGGGGTAGGAATTCCAAGCATCCATACTCTGTTGATGAAATCACAGATGAGATGGGCAGGCCATGTCACCAGAATGTCAGATGAGCGACTGCCAAAGAAGATCTTTTATGGTGAGCTAAAGGAGGGAAAGTGCTCTCAGGGAGGACAGAAAAAAAACATTTCAAGGACTCCCTCGAGTTATCTTTGAGGCATTTAAACATTGACCCAGAGTTTTGGAAAGATCTCGCTCATGATTGTACTACCTGGCAGTCTCATCCATACTGGTGCTACAGTCTACAAACAGAGGAGAACGGCTGAAGCGGAGCAGAAGCACCAGCAGCTTAAATCTCACAACAGCAGCATGTCTGCTGTTCATCAAGTAACCCATAGCGGCATCTCTTGTTCAGTGTGCCACAGATTGTTCAAAGCTCAAAGTTAGCCTGATCAGACACTCACGTGTTCACAGAAACCAAACCAATCAGTGATGTCATGGTCATCTTCAAACTCGAAGGACCAACAACAACTCTGAAATTTAATTATGACAATTCAGTGGCCCAGTTTTCCATTTTTGGACAAATAGGATTGGTCTACACTGCCAAGTTAGTTCAGCTTAACTACATTGCTCAGGGCTTTTCCCAGCTGCTCCTCCCTACATCAGGGCAGCATAGAGATGCTTCGATTGGCTCTGTGCTGCTCCTGCACCAGAAGAATTCTCTGTCTGCTGTAGCACCTGCATGGCCCTTCTACACTGCCAGAGAGTCACATAGGAGCCGAAGTGGGTGTCAGCATCTCCCCGTAGGTGTCTAAAATGCGTATTTAAATACTCAACTATGGAGCTAGGTGCCAAGCTTTGGGCATCGTGGTTTAAAACCAGGCCCTTAAACATCATCATTTTTTCACCATTTCATTCCAGTTTAATTTTAGCAGAAACACACATCTATTGTGCGCCTCCATTATTTCTGGGCTCAGTGGCAGATAGAGAGGGGGTGTGTGGGGCAGCTGTCCCCTCCTTCAGTTGAAAAATATAACTGTGCAATGAGAGCTGGAGCTCTGCAGTGCTGTCCTTTCCCTCCCTGATGTTGGCCAGGAAGAATAGCAGAGGAGAGAATCAAGCTATTCTTGGCTTCATACACCTCCTGTTCAGAGGCTAGATTCTACCTTCTGACTTTGTTGCAAACTCCAGTTGACAGCAGTGGGAATCCCACCGTGGACGGAAGGAGTTTATGGTCTTTAACTTTATAGCCTCAGCTGACAGGCCCTAATTAAAAAACATCATCCGGCCCTCACAGCAGACTGATTGTGACACCCCTGCTGTACAGAGTATTGTATTTCTGTATTTTGATTGTATGTAACAGTATTTGTTCAGAGATCTGCTTTGGTGCCACTTGGGATATTAAAAAAAGCCAATCATGTGCCTTCAGGCTGAGCAGTTACAAACGGCAACAGGGTTGTAAAGCTATAGAGCACAGACGTAGGTGTCTGTATGTGCCTAAAATCTCTAGAAATCCCCATAGTAATATTAGGTGTTATTTTTCTGTTGCTACATTTCTTTGTCAAAACAACGAACAGAATTGCTTTTATAGTCATTCTGCCTCATTTAGAGGCCCTTCCTTGGCTCAAGGAGGCCAGCCTGATGGTAAGATATGAGGGAGTTTCTAGGGCTATAAGATTATAGTCTGAAAGAGGAATTGAGACGTTACAAGAAAAGCTGAAAGAGTTTAAGAATCACAGGACAAATATCAAATTAACCACAAGCTAAACAAGATGAATATTGGAAGAAAAATAATTCCTTTATGCTTTGTTTCTGTCATTGCTGATGAAAATCCAGCTTTGGAGATCAGAAGAGTATATTTTGCTGAAATGACAAAGTAAACACATTAATTCTTTCACTCTTGGTTAACATCAGGCACTGATAATTTATTTACTATCCTAACTAATATAGTTAGTACTGTCGCTAATAAATTAGGGGAATGGTTTCAACACTGAAAACTTTCCTTGTAGAAAAATATCTATGCAGAAATGAATTTTGGATTTAAAAATCTTCTGTAGAATTCCTCTAGCCTAATGCTGCTAGCACTGGGGATATGAAATTGGTGCTACAATCTAAGGATGGGATTTTCAAAGCTTTCTAAGGGTACGTCTACACTACGAGACTAGTTCGATTTTTGTGAAACCGAACTTGGCAACCCGATATTGCCTGGTCGATTGTTCGAATCCACATCAGGGATCTTAATTCGAATTTCCGAGTCCACAGTAAGGGGGCAAGCGTTGACATTGCAAGCGGTGCACTGTGGGTAGCTATCCCACAGTTCCCGCAGTCCCCGCTGCCCACTGGAATTCTGGGTGAAGCCCCCAGTGCCTTGTGGGACCGAAATTGTGTCAAGGGTCGTTATACGTAAATTTCGTTACTCGACCCACACTTCCGCCTTCCCTACGTGAAAGCGCCGGCGGGTACTGAATTCGCGCCCTTTTCCTGTGGCTGTTAGCTCGTACGCCAGAGGACAGAGAGCATGGAGCCCTCCACGATTATCGCTGATGTTCTGTCCGTTGCCAACTCCTCGCGCCTTATAGCGCACCTTTTCCAGACTCAGATGCAGAGAAATCGGGAGAGGAGGCAACGGAAGCTCCGGGAGTACTTGAACTCTGAGAGGGGCATGGACCTCTTGCAAAGCGCTGGACCCCGGCCCCTAGACATCATGGTGGCAATGGGTCACGTTGATCCTGTGGAACGGCGATTCTGGGCAAGGGAAACAAGCACTGACTGGTGGGACCGCATAGTGGTGCAGGTCTGGAATGAGTCCCAGTGGCTGCGAAACCTTCGGATGCGTAAGGGCACTTTCATGGAACTTTGTGAGTTGCTGTCCCCTGCCCTGAAGCGCCAGGACACCCGGATGCGAGCAGCCCTGACTATCCAGAAGCGAGTGGCCATAACCCTGTGGAAGCTTGCAACCCCTGACAGCTACCGGTCAGTAGCGAACCAATTTGGAGTGGGCAAGTCTACCATGGGGGTTGCTGTGATGCAGGTAGCCCATGCTATTGTTGACCTGCTGCTCCCCAAAGTAGTGACCCTTGGAGCCGTGCAGGCGATCATAGATGGCTTCGCTGCGATGGGATTCCCAAACTGCGGTGGGGCCATAGATGGGACACACATCCCTATCCTGGGACCGGAGCACCAGGACAGCCAGTACATTAACCGAAAGGGCTATTTTTCTATGGTACTGCAAGCATTAGTGGACCACAAAGGACGTTTTACGAACATCAATGTTGGGTGGCCAGGCAAGGTTCATGATGCTCGAGTTTTTAAAAACTCTGGTCTGTTTAGACGTCTGCAACAGGGGGTTTATTTTCCGGACTGCAAAATCACTGTTTGGGATGTGGAGATGCCAACAGTGATCCTAGGGGACCCTGCCTACCCGCTAATGCCATGGCTCATGAAGCCATACACGGGGGCCCTGGACGATCAAAAGGAGCTCTTCAATTACCGCCTGAGCAAGTGTAGAATGGTGGTGGAGTGTGCCTTTGGCAGTCTGAAAGGTCGTTGGAGAAGCTTACTTACTCGCTCCGATCTCAGCCAAACAAATATCCCCATTGTGATTGCAGCGTGCTGTGTTCTCCACAATCTCTGTGAGATCAAGGGGGAGACGTTTATGGTGGGCTGGGAGGTTGAGGCAAATCGCCTGGCAGCAGATTACGCTCAGCCAGACACCAGGGCGATTAGAAGATCACAGCGGGACGCGCTGCGCATCCGGGAAGCATTGAAAGCTCGCTTCCAAACAGAGCAGGGTAACCAGTGACTGTTACACTTCCGTAAACAGATACTGAACCTTCCCCTGTGTCTTTACACAGGTTCCGTTGCCCATCCTCTCCCATTTCCAACCCCCTTTCCCCTCCTTCGATCAACACTTTAAAGGCACAGTAAAGGAATGGTTTTTTTATTTGGACCATCTCCTGAACTGGTTTGTTGGTTACGGTTTTAACCGTGTACGCATACCGCGGTTGGGGAGCGGGTGGAGTGTGGGAAAGTACCCTTCAAAGGGGAATGACATGATCCTGCCCACAGAGCAGTCCTAAGTGCCGGACTTCTTCTTTAAAGGGACCATTAACCTCTCCTACTCGCATGTGTGTGTGGTGTGGTCTCTGTGACTTTGTCGTTGTGAATATCGGCTACTGATCCCCCGGTTCATTGATCTATCCGGCAGGCTATTGCCAGCCGCTAAAGATCAGCGGCCACCCTCCCCCCAGCAGACAGCGAACCACCCAACCACCAACCCCACGTAGAGAACCTTGAAACCTACACACAGAATGAAAGGTGTGCTTACTGCATGCAATTTTTACTGTGCCTGTCACTGCATCTGTTACCCTGTCTGCACCCTTGGTTGTGCCTCGGTCCTCTGCACTTACAAACCCCGTGAACCAATAACCAGAGAAACAAACGGACCCATTTAAAACACTCTGGGAAAAATCAGAGAACCAAAAAACCAGTTTTATTAAACAGAACATTAAGTTAACATGGAACCTGGGAAGGGAGGTGTTGAGGGGTGCGGCTGGAGGGAGGGGAAGGAAAATTCTAAGGTTTTGGCACTAACAGCCTTCTGCTACTGGAGCAGTCTGCAGGGGTGGAGTAAATATTTCAACGCACCCTGCCTCCCCTTGTCCTAGTGACTTTTGGAGAGTGAACCACTGGACTTTGTGGCGGGGGAGGGCGGCTGGAAAGAACATATAGAGGTGCTCTTTCCTCCTGTCTCCTGTCCTGGAGAACATCCACCAGGCGCCGGAGCGTGTCTGTTTGCTCCCTCATTAATCCCAGCATTGCTTGGGTCACCTGCTGATCCTCCTGTCGCCACCTGTCCTCGCGCGCTTCAGCACTCTGCTCCCGTTCCATGGCTGCTCGCTCGTACCGTGCAACGTCCTCTCTCCGCTGTGCCGCCTCCCTCTGTGACAACATCATTAATTCAGAGAACATGTCGTCCCGGGTCCTCTTTTTGCGCCGCCTTATCTGGAGTAGCCCGTGGGAGGGAGAAGCACGGGTAGGGCGGGAGACACTCGCAGCTGCAGGATGAGGGAAAGGGAGTGAATTCCTCAGAAAGATACTTTTTGCAGAATAATGAGCATACTCTTTCACCGTGATTAGGACCAAACACAGTGCCTATCACATGTAAACGTACTACAAGGTCAAATAGTATGCCTTAAGGCTGAGTGTCTGGGGTCCCGGTATACGGATCCCAGAAGCCTTGCCGTACAGTGAAAATCACCTCTCTGAAGACCATGGTAAGGTGATGAGTTAGGACTGCTGAGAGATTGCTTCACAGCAGTGCTCTACTCCCATGTCTCACTCACTGTTCCTGGCGGCGGGCAAGAACTGCTGCTGGTCAAACCGCTAATCTACAGCGGCTTTCCTAACCCCCCCCCCCTCCGCGTGGCCGCTCCCGGGAACCAAAAATGCCCGCAAACCGCTCAGCATGAACGGCTCGCCTACCCTTTCCCCCCCCCCCCCCCCCCGCGTGCCCGCTCCCGGTAACCTAAAGTGCCCGCAAACCGCTCAGCATGAACGGCTCGCCTACCCCTCCCCCCCTCCGCGTGGCCACTCCCGGGAACCAAAAATGCCCGCGAACCGCTCAGCATGAACGGCTCGCCTACCCTTCCCCCCCCTCTGAGTGGCAGCTCCCGGGAACCAAGATCGCCCGCGAACCGCTGTGTTTGAACGGATGGCCTACCCCTCCACCCCCCCTTCCCGTGGGCGCTCCCGGGAACCAATATTGCACGAGACCCGCTGTGTCTTAACGGCTCGTGTACCCTTTCCCCGGCCTCGCGTGGCTGGTCCCCGGCACTGTCCCTACCCGCACACCGCTAAGTAGTAATGGTTTTGCTCCCGACTCCCTACCACTACGTGGTAACGGAAACAGCCGGGTGTCTTTCTTTAACGGGAAAAGGAAGCATTCACTATACTAATTATAACACTCATTCAAACCAGGACCGCATGACTGATATCACTCTGATGAGGATTACAGACACAGAGAAAAACTGCATGCTGCGTCAATGCAAGCAAACCCCGGGGCCATATGCTGCCATGCTATGCAAGGCAATGATACCAGAGTACCTGCAGCTTGCATGGCGCAGGAAAGTATCCTACCATGGAGGAGACAATAAGGCTGCTCTCCCAGTGAACGTGCTAAACAAGCTCTCACTGTACCTCCAGGACAGCTTCGCGGAGCTCTCATATGGGGATTACTCCTCTATCCCCATACATATTGACAGACTTTTCGAATAGTTGCACGGGAAAGCGACTCCAAGCTGAAGCGCATAAGGCCAATTAAGCCACAGTTACACAGTGCTAACACACCATACCTATTGTATTGCAAATAAATGTCTAACACACTGACCTGATGATCCTTCGCCTGATTCCTGGTCAGGAATGCTGCCTTGGGAGTGTTCGTAGGGCGGCTCAGTCAGGGTGAGGAATAGTTCCTGGCTGTCGGGGACATGACGAGTGAGACCGCTTTCTAGTGCCTCGTCCTCCTCCCCTCCTTCCTCTTCTTCGCCGTCCACGAAAACCTCCTCCGACGTGGCCGTAGAATGGACCCCGTCGTCGGAGTCCACGGACAGTGGTAGGGTAGTTGTTGCAGCACCACCGAGCATGGCATGCAGTGCCTCGTAAAATCGGCAAGTGTGTAGCTGCGACCCGGAGCGTCCGTTGGACTCCTTGGTCTTCTGGTATGCCTGCCGCAGCTCCTTGATTTTCACGTGGCACTGCGTAGCATCCCAGGTGTATCCTCTCTCCGTCATAGCCTTGGAAATTTTTTCGTAAATCTTTGAATTCCGTCTTTTGGAACGGAGCTCGGCTAGGATTGCTTCATCTCCCCACACAGCGATCAGATCCAAAACTTCACGATCACTCCATGCTGGAGCTCTCTTTCTATTCTGCGATGGCATTGAAACCACTGCTGTAGAGCTCTGCATCGTTGGCAGTGCAGCTGAGCTCGCCACGATGTCCAAAGAGGAAATGGGATTCAAAATGGCCACACAGGAAAAGGGATTCAAATTTTCCCGGGGATTTCTCTGAGTGGCAGGTCAGAGCATCCGAGTACAGATTACTGCCCTGAGCGTCCACTGAGTGG
This sequence comes from Chelydra serpentina, assembly GCA_037349315.1. Taxonomy (NCBI): domain Eukaryota; kingdom Metazoa; phylum Chordata; order Testudines; family Chelydridae; genus Chelydra; species Chelydra serpentina. The sequence goes on from JBAIAC010000008.1 coordinate 126,896,509, forward strand.
TGCACTGTGGGATACCTCCCGGAGCTATTAGTGTCGAATTCCGTCCACAGTACCTCGCTTTCGACATGGCCATTTCGAATTTGGCGCTACTCCCCTCGTCAGGGTGGAGTACAGAAATCGATTCAAAGAGCCCTTAATGTCGAAATAAACTGCTTCCTAATGTGGACGGGTGAGGGATTAAATCGAGTTAAAGCTGCTAAATTCAACATAAAGTCCTAGTGTAGACCTGGCCTAAAAGATAGGGAATCCAAGGTCCCATTAATGGGCATGGCACATCTAAATACCTTAGGTAGCTGTGACAATTGCATCCTAAACAAATCAAATAAATAACTTAGATTTTTTCTGCTTTTTTCAGTTGTTATTGCCATAGAAAATTGAAAGAGAAATTGAAATAGAAAAATGTAAGTTACCATAACATTGTTTATAAACTTAAATGATCAAAAGCCAGGAAGTGTGAAAATGAAGCATGAATATATAACCTTAACGCTACCCCTGGCTGCTTATGATTTATGATGCAACCTTTAAATGAGTGTTTAAACTTGTAACTGTTAGATTATATTACTATACATTTTGTATTGTAACACACAGGCACACTGTCTGGAGATACATTGGGTAACCTATTGGGTGGGTCAATGCTGACCTACCTCTGCTGGGACTGGAGTCAATGAAAGTTTTATCTTTGACTTCAGTCAGAGCAGAGCTAGGCCAACACTGAGCATGTCTGTAAAGCCAGTCCACTCTGTCTATGCCTGCCCTATGCATTCATTAGTTTCTTTTGCAGAGCCGTGAAGCTTCAGGGGTCATATTTCCTGTTATGCTAATACATGAATGTGACAAGGTAGGTGAGGTAATATTGTTTATTAGATACACTTCTGTTCCTGGGAGGGACAAGCTTTCGAGCTTCACAGATCTGCTCTTCAGGATTGGAAAAGTAAAACCAGAGTGTCACAGCTAAATACAAGGTGGGACAGATTGTTAAGTGTAAGAGGGTCACACATGCTGTACGGGACCACTTAAAATGAGGTGGGCAGTTAAGGGTAAGTAGTAAGAGCAATTTGTAACACATCCTCCTGCCTGCTAACCCTTACTTGCTCACTTCATTTTAAATATCAGAGGGGTAGTTGTGTTAGTCTGGATCTGTAGAAGCGACAAAGGGTCCTGTGGCACCTTATAGACTAACAGAGGTATTGAAGCATAAGCTTTCGTGGGTGAATACCCACTTCTTCGGATGCAAGCAGTGGAAATGTCCAGAGGCAGATATAAATGTGCAGGGAAGATTCAGGCTAGAGATAACGAGGTAAGCTTAATCAGGGAGGGTGAGGCCCTCTTCTAGCAGTTGAGGTGTGAACACCCAGGGAGGAGAAACTGCTTTTGTAGTTGGCTAGCCCTCAACTGCTGGAAGAGGGCCTCACCCTCCCTGATTAAGCTTACCTCGTTATCTCTAGCCTGACTCTTCCCTGCACATTTATATCTGCCTCTGGACATTTCCACTGCTTGCATCCGAAGAAGTGGGTATTGACCCACGAAAGCTTATGCTTCAATACCTCTGTTAGTCTATAAGGTGCCACAGGACCCTTTGTCGCTTCATTTTAAGTGGTCTCCTCCAGCATGTGCGTCCTTGTTTGTATTTAGCTCAGACACCGTTTACGGTTCCCAGACCTGAAGAAGAGCTCCATGAAACTCGAGAGCTTGTCTCTCTCACCAACAGAAGTTGGTCCAATAAAATCTATTACCTCACCCACCTTGTTTCTCTCATATCCAGGGACCAACACAGCTACAGCCACACTCCAAACAAGTATGGATAATGCAAATATACAATACTTACATATGTATGTAACTACAAATCAAATACATAGGACAACATCCTTTGAGATTTATTTCACTGCTAAGAGAGTTATATTTTTTAAAGTGACTATTGATTGTGGGTTCCTATGTTTTTGGGTGCCCCACTTCAGACACATTAAAGGAGCTTGATTCACAGAAGTTCGGCTGTGATGCGGTGTGCTTCCCACACTCGCCCTGCAAGAGCTGAATTAGGCCAGGTGGGCCCAATCAGCTAATTGGGTGGAAAAGGGTGATCTTACAGCTGAAGGCAGCTAATAAGAGGGAAGCTCGCCTGTGAGGGACAGGTGGGGTGTCTGCAAAAGCCAGGAAATTGAAAGCAGAAGGCATGGCAGGGAAGGAGTCTGCAGTCACTCCCTGGGAGAAGGGAGGTTTGTTTCGGAGGCTGCTGACAGGGCCGGTGCAAGGAAGTTTTGCGCCCTAGGCGAAACTTCCACCTTGCGTCCCCCGCCCGCGGCAGCTCCCCACCCCCCCACAGCAGTTTGCCAGCCCCTCACCCACAGCAGGCTCCCCACCGGTGGCAGCCAGCTCCCACCCCCCCGTGGCAGTTGCCCCACCCGCAGCAGCCAGCCCCCCACCCACGGCAGCTAACTCGCCTGTGGCGGCTCTCCCCCCGCCCCCCCCGTGGTGGCCAGCCCCCCACTCGCAGCAGCTCCCCATCCCCCCCGGCAGCCCCTCCCCCCCCGGTGGCAGCAGCTCACCTCCGCTCAGTAGCGGCGCCAGCCGCTCCTGTGAAGCTGCGTTCTTGGCGGCATTTCGGCGGCCGCTTTTCTTGCTGCCAAATCGCCACTGGGGAGTCACCGCCGCCAAAATACAGCCGAGGGCAGCGAAATGCCACCCCCGCAAATCCTGGCGCCCTAGGCGACCACCTAGGGTCGCCTAGTGGAAGCGCCGGCCCTGGCTGCAGAGATGAATTGCCTACAGTGTGTTCACTAAGCTGTTTTCTCCTACACTTGTTAGCTTGATGCTTTGTTTACCTTATATGTAAATATACTTTCATTGTCTTCTGCCTGTAACCAAGCCAGCCAGCCAGCCAAATCCACATTCCTTTGTCTAGGGCAGGCTTGATTTATGCATTGCCTGCAAACTACATTTTGAAAACATACTTCCAGCACGCCCACACATACATCCATAATTCTTTATACACAACCTGTACCTATGTCATGCAATGATGTTGCTAACAAGTGCTTCACTAGTTTACATACAATACCTTACAAGATACCTTTTGGATATATGTTATGACAACAGTGTAGTGGGGATAGTGAGTGTGTGAGGCCTGATAGGAGTTACAGGATAGTGGGGTCCCAAATTGGCTACTCAGCCACTAGTTGTTTTTGAAAATGTATGCCACTCTGATTACTTACATTCATTACAAATAAACTATGCACTCAATTTGTATTGGATGTTCAGATATTTTCCAGAGACTGACTTGACACAGATGGCATAATTTGTCATTGAGTTACTCGGTGGGGCAGCTTTTGAGCTCTCACCCTCCACCTGTGCATAATTATCCATATGCAAAAAATGTGTGTTCCTCAAATTTACATTTGCACTGTACAGTTGCAAACCTCTATGTTTGCACTAACTCCAGTGGGCACATCTTAACATATGCATGGCAAGCATTCGCATATGCACGGGTGTTTGAACTTACAAAGTGGAGGCATATGTTTATGCATGCACAATTTTTTGTACTTAAAAGTGGAAGCTAATAACTTGGCTGAAAATCTAAATGATAAAGTAGAAAAAACAAAAATCAAGGTTATTATGTAATATTGCTGACACTATGTAAGGCAGGCAGTATCTCTGGCCCCACAAATAAAGGCAGCACATATTTCAGAGAAAAGTCCTGTCTCCCCACTCTTTCCATACGTGGGATGGAGTAGACCTGAGTCTGTTAAGCCCCCTTCATTGGGGCACAAGAAACAAGAATCTCCTCCTCATTTCCCTTTTGGAGTGAAAGACAGAAGAACATTTCAACTCTCATCTCTTCATGGCAAACAATGCCTGAGTTCCACACTTGTCAAGAAATCTGAATATTGCAGCTGATATCTACTATGTGGACTGGAGACGATATTGACGTAAGTGTATCAACACACTCTAAAATGGTCTAATGTTGCAACAATCCAGAAGTGCATCCTGCAGGATTACAGACCTGAGGATACATTTAACAAGGAGCAAAAAAAGCCACTGGGTCAAATTTTGCTCTCAGTTCCACACATGCAATCCTTTTAACCTGAGCACAAGTAAACAAGAGAAGCATTAGGCTCACTGTGTTTTTGGACTACAAATGATGTGTAACTAGGCACCCAAAACAACACTAGCATTCAGAATGCCTATTTTGACTTCTTTTTTTTTTTTTTTTTTTGGATGCTGAGGAGAGGAAAGAATTGTGCTATAGCGCAACCTCATAATATGCAACATCATCATGTCATCATTATTGAAAGTGGCAATGCATTTGGAAAACATTAAGGCATTGCAAGTTGCTGCCCAGAATTGTTTTTTCTGAGAATGCACTAAATTTACAAATACTGTGATTTCTAGAAAACAGTTACATTAGGCTGATGAGTTTGCTTGAACTAGTGGCTTGAAGCAGCACGCAACAGTGAGTTTTCCTTTAACTACAGAATAAATTCTACCCTCATTTCCATCTGTTCAACCTCTTTGAATTCAGCCCTTGAACTTTAGCATCTCTTTTTTGCTCCCATGAACTGGCCCATTACGTGACACTGCTCTTGCATGGCAGCTCCATATCAGTCAATGGCTCAACAAGACTGATGACTAAACCAACAAGACTGGTGAATACCATCCGTTCTCTGAACCTACCCTGGTGTTTGAGCTAAAGGGAGATCCTCATCATGTCATCTAAAGGCACAATGAACACCCGATAAAAGACTAGTGAGGACAAGTCAGTTATAGTATTAACACAAGTTAGCAAGTCATAGTAGACCCCAGTCTCTCCCATAATCTTTCATTTGACCTAACATTTGTGAAAGCTACAAACGGCCTCGTATTCATTAAGATTTTACCTCACATTAGTTACCACCTGTTAGCTAACTTGAGTTAAGACCAGAGCTTTTTTCCTAGTGTGGAAGCGCTCACTCATTGCATTTAAATTGCACTATTTCCACTGGGTTTGATCAAAGACTATGGGCCTGCTTCACATTAACAATAGGCCCCTTTACACCACTCTGGCAGTGGAAAGTGGGCTTACAGTGGGTATAAATTGCATTTGTACCCACTTTCAGGGTTGTTTACACTGCCAGAGTGGTGTAAAGGGGCCTTTGTGTAAATGTGAAGCAGGCCCATGGTGTTTTTGGTAAAAGACACAAACATGCATTCTACATTCTACATTCTGCATTGTTAGAGTAATCCCTGTTAACCTTTATTTCTAATTCCCACGATTGATTTTTTTTTAAATGGATTGTACATGTTTTGCTATTGTAACTATAATCTCCTTAGGTTTGGGCATTTAGTACCTCCCATTGAAATACACTAAAAGCTGTATCCAGAGAATCCCTCTAGGTTTTGGATGTGTCCAGGTGTTTCAAAGGAAAGAAGTAAACATCAAAACCCAGCTCACTTGATATGTGTAATGACGCAAAAAACAAAAACAAACAACACCCCCCACCCCAAAAAAACCACTTTAGGACACGAGGGATTTTTTAAAATAAATCTAAATTGTGCAACTGGAAAAACAGGGGCTAAAGGGGTCATTCAGACAGTATACAAACTAAAAAGGTAAACGAGGCTGCTGGCTACTCCAGTAAGCTCAGGCTGAGCCTGATCCAAAGCTCACTGAAGTAAGTGGGAAAACGCCCATTGTCTTCAGTGGGATTTAGGCACAACAGGCCAAATCTATCTCCAAGGTTTCTTCTTCCTCACCTTGATATCCCAGCTTGCATGCTCGCTCGCTCTCTCAAGTCCACAGGAGTTTTTGACTTAGCATCAGTGGGACAAACACTGCTTGATTTCCCCATAATATGCTTGATCATGCTCTATTTTATGCTGGGCAGAAATTTCTTCCTGTTTCCCAACTCATGATGAGTTCATGTCCAGAAATATCTGGTTTTCTTTAAGCTACTGTAGCAGTGTGGCAGTCTCAACTGTATCCTGTGGCAGTGAGTTACACAGTTTAATTATACACCATGTCAAAAAACCCTTCTTTTATCCATTTTAAATGCATTTTAGCTTTATTGACATTTGATTTATTTTTGATTAGTCTGTCACTTCTGTTTAATTCAGTGGTCTCATTTGTCCCAAGTGAAACCTATCCGGTGGATATTCCAAGTGGCCAGGCTTTAAACTGGAGGCAGCAGAGCCAATCTGCACTCCTTATTGTGGTGCCTCAGTGGTGTGCAACTCTCTCTCACAGAGGTCACATAGTCAAAGAACTTACCTGCCCCTCCAGCCCAAGCTCTCAGCCATATCTGTGAGCTAAGCCATAGGGAGCCCTTGCACATCAGAGCAAGGTGGGCAGCTGATGCAACATCCTCTACAGACAGTCACAGTATCGCCAACCCCAAGTGTTCAAAAATGAGGAGTCAGGCTCACCAAAAATCATGAGATTGGCTTTAAAGATGTGATGTTCTGTTTATTTGCCTTCTGCTTTTTGAGCATTTAGGGTCACATTTTGAAGCTTTCTCCACAGCCACAAGGGCTAGAAACTTACTTTTTCTTTAAGAATGACAGCTGAAATCATCACATATCCACTTGACTCCAGGAGCTGGGGCTTTAAGGAAAACAATAATTATCATGAGACTCATGACAAAATCACGAGAGTTGGTAACACTGCACCTCCTGTCCCACAAAGAGATTTCACTCCACTGAATCAGCTCCCTACATACCCTTTATGAAAGAAGAGTTCAGTCCTTTACTCCCACTCTGATCCAAATGCCCTTTGACTATTAATTAACCATGGTTCTCTCTCAGTCAGGCCCTGACGTCTCAGGGAGCCAGGTCTGCAGCTAGGCCATCTGCACTTCCCCTGACTGGTGACAAAAGCCCCTAACAGTCAACATGCCCATGTTATCCGATAGCCATGAAATGTATTCCAGATTAGCACAGCAAATACTGCTAAGGCTTCTTGATGTATTTGCAATAAAACACGGAACTGTGGCAAATCTGGAATTTAACTTTGGCATTTTTACATTAACACTCAGGTGCCATCTAAAGGCATTGGCTCCCTTGCATTGGGGTGCAGATAAGTGTCTGGAATCTGGGGTAGACAGACACTGCTTGTGCAGGGCTTGGCTTTTATTAGCTCAGACGTCCAGCTGAGATCGCTTAGTGCATAGGAAAGACCAGCTATTCACTGCTATTAGAGATGTAATACCTCAGCATGCCTGGGTCATGCAACTTACAGAGAATGTCAGCATGCCCATAGCTCCTTAAAAGGTCAAGAGGAGTAGATCCTTATTACTAAACACAGACCATGTCTCCTTCTATAAAAGTATCCCCCTTTACATGTATTAGCTGCTGATTTAAGAAAAATAATAGTTTTAACTTTACTGCCCCCTGCTGGCCCCAAAGGCAAGTGCTGGGAGAGGGAAGATGGACCACTTAAAACCTTCAGCAGCAGACACAAATGATTGCTTAGATTGTAAGCTCTTTGGAGCAAGGCCATCTTGGTGTCCTATGTGCGTATCGTGCATTTCACAGTAAGGCCCTGCTCTGCGATGGAGGGTTGGCCCAATCACTACTGCAATGCAAATACTAAATAACAATAACACCCCATTCCCAACCACTGCATAAGAACATAAGAAAGGCCATATTGGGTCAGACCAAAGGTCCATCCAGCCCAGTATCCTGTCCACCGACAGTGGCCAATGCCAGGTGACCCGGAATGAGTGGACCTAACAGGTAATAATCAAGTGATCTCTTTCCTGCCATCCATCACCCCCCTCTGACAAACAGAGGCTAAGGACACCATTCCTTACCCATCCTGGTTAATAGCCATTAATGGACTTCATCTCCATGAATGTATCCAGTTCTCTTTTAAACTGTGTTATAGTTCTAGCCTTCACAGCTTCCTCAGGCAATGAGTTCCACAGGTTGACTGTGCACTGTGTGAAGAAGAACTTCCTTTTATTTGTTTTAAACCTGCTGCTCACTAATTTCATTGGGTGGCCCCTAGTTCTTCTATTATGAGAACAAGTAAATAACTTTTCCTTATTCACTTCCTCCACACCACTCATAATTTTATATACCTCTATCATATCCCCCCTTAGTCTCCTCTTTTCCAAGCTAAAAAGTCCTAACCTCTTTAATCTCTCCTCATATGGGGCCCGTTTTAGACTCCTAATCATTTTAGTCCATGCAGTTAGGGTTATACCTGGGAGAGAACCGCCTAGATGAGCGAGAGTAACTTTTCTCTCAGGAAAGGGGCTTAGGCCTCTTTTCTCATTAGCTGGCATGGGAAAACAAATTTTCTGCCTGACAAATATACTCCTAGGGCTGAATCCAGGGGTCCTTACCACTGTTTAATTTGTAATGAAAGAGGTGCCGGGGCTCAAGCAAATTTTTTACTTTCATAACTGACAGGGCAAGCCCAGAAGTGCTGGAGCTATTACCTGCCAAGCCTAGAGGTGCCAGGCTCAGCCCTGGCAAGTCCCAGCACAAATTAAGCACTGGTCCTTACCCCTACTATCCTGCGACCTCTAAAGGTAGAGCTATCATAGTATCATTATTATTTATAATGTAGTAGGACCTAGGCATGATAGTCATGGACCTCTGAGCTAGGCGCTGTACAAACACAGAACAAAAAGATGGTCTCTATCCCAAAGAGCTTACAATCTAAGTGGAGGTGGGATGAGGTATTCCCCTCCCCCCATGTAAATAATAGAGCTGGGTCACTTCAGCTACCTCTCCTCCCTCGGCCGGGTGCTCAAACGGTGAGCCTCTGTTCAGATGGCTGTAAGTACCCCGCTATCCCCAGAATGTGAAAGGATAATCAAGGGGGATTCAGCTTGCATTTCACTTTACACAAGTTCTCCACCATTCACTCTCTGTAAGCAAATGGACTAGGCTTTCTGCCCAGTTGCTTTCCACTGAACAGTTCTGGAGAATTGCTTTTTCAATGATAAGTGTTTGTTATTGTTAAGGGTTTTTCCACAGATCTGGGAAATCTTTCCCTCTAGATCCAATCCACGGAGCATCCGAGCACTTTTGCAAGCTGGGATCTTCAATGGGGGTGAAGGGAGTTAGGCTTCTAACTCCCAGTGAAAATCAATGAGCACCTAACACCCTTTGGTGCCTTTGAAAATCCTAGCCTCAGTCTTACACCCCCTTGAAAAAGCAAACTACAGCCACACATAAGGCAACCTCACTAGATACAAATCATAGATATGCTACTCCCTCTAGTGGTGTGAATATTAGTCATTACTTCTTGCAGCCTGATCTGCCTCTTACATTGTTTTGCTTCAGATGAAGGCATTACAGGCTAAAGGGGCTCTTGAGAGGTGGAAACTGAACTTGTGTTAACCCCTTGTTCTCCAGGGACCAGGCAGTGTCCACGTCACAGATAATTTTGCAATGAACTACCTATAGATCAGCTAATGAAGTATTATTGTTGGCCTCAAATATCTCCAGGTGGAGGCAAACTATTGCCTCAGAATTGAAAGGGCAGGGCTTGGTCACCCAAACTACCAGCATCTAGACCAGAAATTATCTCCTCTGAGAGGTGTCTCAGAGAGGTATGGAGATTCTCATTTAACACCAAGCACTTCGGCACAATGTCAACCAGAAGTAATTTGCAGCCAAGTCGCATTTCATTTTTCTTTTTGCCCTTTACTTTTCTGCATTGCCATGCTCTCAGCTCCCTGTGCACAATTACATTTAACCTTATGGAGTAATGCATCCGAACAGGCAACACCTTTCATGCTTCATTTTCATTGGAATGTATTCTGCAGAGGTGAAATCGTTTGGATGAAGCAAAGGTTCCTCAATTCAGATATTATTAAAAATAATAGTGGTAACATTTGTACCAAGAATAGGAGACAGTTATTACTGATTAAGATCAGTTTTCTTCTAGCTTCAAACAATAAAAAAACTTCTTTTTTTTTTTTGTGTCTAACAAGAGTTGCCTCATTAAAGAATAAGAAGGGCCTGCATGTGTTTAGTGTAAGCCTGTGAATATATAGCAAGGCTGCAAAAAGACACATGAGTTTGCTTTGGAAAGTCTGATATTTGGGGTTTACCAAGTTATTTGCCTAGAGGAAGGATCACATTCCTGTGGCATGTGCTTTCTTGAATCCCTCATGACAGTTTTCTGCCCCAAGGAAGAAAAGAAAAAAAAGTCAATAGTAATTGACAGTAGTAAGAGGTCTTGAATAGATTCTGCACAGTGATGTTGGTGTGCGTATTGCTTTCTAAGTTCAGCTAGCACTAGATCAGTGTTTTCATCAAAAGACTGAAAAAACACACATGCTTTATGGTATGATTTACAATACCGGTACAAACAATTAACTAGCAAGTGGCATTTTCTCTCTCTGTCTGGCACATGTTCAGATCTAGGCTTGCCTCATTTAAAGAAAGGTTCAGAGTAGCAGGTGTTGGGGGTGGTTGTTTTTTTTTTAATGTCAGTGCTTCTATTTAATTTAATTGCTTAGCAATAAAATGTTTTCTTCATCACCTTTTAATTAATTTGGGGTTTCTGGCTAATCCCTTCCTTCCCCCATTTCAGAGCTCTCATTCGGAAAGAGATTTATCTAAGGGTTATTGCCAGCTTTGTTATGTCTTCTGCTTAAAACTCAATAATAATAAATAAATGTGTAGCCTGGGGAGCCTGCAATGATTTCATCCTATAAACTCCAAATTGTAGAGACGTTCAGTCAGCTCTCCCACCACAGTCCTGTGCATTAGTTATTCCACAACCATCAGAACTAACTTTTACATATTATTAAAAGCAACTGATAATTTACAGATTAGTCCTTTTTTTATTTGTATCAGAGCAACGTTAGGCTGGGTGTGTAGTTTTCCCTCGCTATAATCCAATCCCCTCACCAAGAACCAGATTAACTAACAGATGTGTGTGATGAAATAAATGCAGTTTTAAAAGATCAGGAAAGGTGTAATGAACTGGATAAGAGCCTTTGGCTGTGGAATCTCTGTTCTCTACTGGATTGAATGTCAGACCTTCTCATTTGTATGTCAATTCCCTACATTTGTTTTTTTCTAAATCTTCCTGTGCATCCACCAGGGCTTTTCAGAAATAACGGTTAGCAGGAATAGTACGTTTTTTAGACATTTTTCTGTCAGTATTCACTTCATCCCCCTCCTCATTTATTGATGGACTTGCTTCCTGTCCCGAATGTCTCCTTCCTCAGAAATATTCCTAAAAGCCATAATTACTCTCTGTAGACCCTTTCACAAAGAAGTGTTGTGATACTTAATATGAATAAAAGTTCTGCACAGCTTTGATGAGACAGTTACCTTCTAGTCTCCTGGGATCCTCAGTGGTAATTAGGCACATTTTCAGGTCTTCCTCTGTGTCTGATATAGTAACAAATGCACTGCCAGCACTCAATAAATAATAAATATGATAATAATATTCTCTGATAGACTGAACTAACTCTGCCATCCACACTGTGCTTGGCCTTGTATGGGTGCATAAAAGGGGAGGGCAAATACAAACCCCCCAGCGACAGGGGCTGGGCTCCTTTGAGCACAAGACTGCACAAGGCAAGAAGTGCTGGTGCTGGCCTCCCCTCTACGTCGTTCAATGGGGCACAGCGGAGACTGACTACTGCATCTTCATCATCAAGCATACCACAGCAGCTGTTCACCACGGAGCTCCGGGAGACGTTGTGCCAGCTTCAGGCACAATGCCACCAGATGTCCTTCTGGGGTAGTGCTCCTACTCATCACCAAGAACACGAGGCTGCTCCTTAAAGGCTGTTGCTACAGAGCTCTATATGTTTGTGTTTTAGGTGTGCGGCAATGATCTGCATGGCTCCATTTGTACAAATGAGCAAGCGCCGTGTGACTGTTCATAGGAAATTATTCTCCTGCTTTGGGAGAGCTGTTGAATAGGACAAATCTCAAAGGTCTACGTTTGTTCCTAATCAACAAGGTTTGCACTGTAACAAGAAACATAAGATGACCCGGCTGCCAACTGGCATGACTCATTATGCACAGAAGAGCACACTTAGTGTTTTCAGAAGAGCTATTGAAAACAAATAGAACAATGTTAACCTTGCTGGACTGTGTTAACATTTGACAATGTAGCAACAGTTACAAATTACTTTTACAATTATTCCATAGAAACCTTCCGTAACAAATTGGATCACAGAAAGCCTGGGGAATTTCTCTGCTACAACTTCTAGAGAAACTTGTCAGAAGAAAGGAAAATGTCTTGTCTGCAGGTATCTGATATGTTCCTCAGGTCCCTCCCTCATCCATATCCATGTGCCACAGCTATCTCACCTCTATCAATGCCCCATCAGCAGTGGTAGCAAGGATCCAGAATATAGATCACATAGGAAGCAGAAGTCCATTCCCCTTGCTGTAAGCAAGGACAATCTGCTTACTGGGGAGCCAGGCTCATATTTAGTTCGCCTGGGCATGGAGATCCTGAAGCAGGAGAAATGGAAGCACTGTCGGGCAAACTGTGTTTATCAGCTGCCATCAAGGCAGGTACTAGAGATGGGTAAACCTGGGACAGTTCAACGTATTTAGAGCTTCTCGGTCAACTTTTTCACTTCACTACATTGGATCAGGTTCATTAACTGAATTTCTTGTCATTCAAACCAATTCCACACTCCTCCCAACCTCCTGAGGCTCATTCTGTTTAACAAATAAAACAAACATGTTTTTTTCTGAGTAAGGAACAGAAGATCTCTCAGCCTCAAAAGCCTCAGCCTTCCCTGCAACACATCTATCTGTCTGTCTCTGCATTGCAAAAAGCCTTTTTTTCCTATTGGAAACATTTCATCTCATTATTTGAAAAGCAAAAATGTGGATTGTTTACTTTAGAAAGGTGACAAGCAATAGGATAAAAGTATATAAAATAATGACCGGCATATAGAAGGCAGATCAGAAGCTTCTGTTCTCCCCATGACATATCACAAGATCAAGGGGCCATTCAATTAAATTAGAAGGTAGGAAATACCAAACTGATACAAGGAAATACTTTTTCACACAATGCTCTCTCCCATCAGCACAGAGCGTCTTCATTAAAGCCATGTCGGTGCAGCGTTTTAAGTGTAGACTTGCCCTAAATCTCATGCTTCAGGGTAGAAACCCATCTGTGACTATGAGGGTGTGGCTACACGACAAAGAAAAACCCATGACATCTAGTCGCAGAGTCAAGGTCAATTAATTTGGGCTCGCAAGGCTCGGGCTCCACAGCTAAAAGTGACAGTGTCGCAGTTCCTGCTTGGGCTAGAGACTGGGGCTCTGAGACCCCCCCATTCACCGGGTTTCAGAGCCTGGGCTCCAGCCCAAGCAGGAACATCTACATTGCTCGTTTTAGCTCCTCAGCCTGAGCCCTGCGAGCCGAGTCAGTTGACGTGGGCTCTGAGATTCAGGACCACAGGTTTCTCTTTGACGTGTAGACACACGCTCAGAGATCATGAGGAGACATAATGTGGGGGGACAGATTGTCTCACAACTGCCTGCTGCAGGGATCTTACAGCATCCTCTGAAGTGCTTGGTACTGGCTACTGTCAGAGACAGGATACTGCGCTGAATGGACCTTAGGTCTGATCCAGTGTGGCAATTCGTATGGTTCCCCCAAACCAAATGACCTTGCAATTGAAATGTGACAATTTAGCACTTTTACACCTGTATCATTATCTGTTTTTCCCCCTATTTGACCAGAAAATGTATACCAGCAAATTCAGAAAAAAATGTGCAATCTCTGTGCCAGATCCTGAGCTAGTATAAAGCAGCGTAGCTCCATTGACGCCAGCTCAAGATCTTCCAGCATCGTCAGTATTGTCCTTTCCTATTCATTCCTCTCCAGGCAGCTAGTTACACTTCCTATGTGATAAGTTACAGGTCCTCAACTGATGCAAATTGGTGGCACCGCCTGAGTATCTGGCCCTTTAATTTGTGAAAAATCTGCCAACTTTTGTATTCTTTTCTATAGAGATTTTCATCCTGCACTCATCACCATAGTGTCTGAGCACCTTCCAGTAGTGTATCACCACTCTGAGCCTCAGTTTCCCCTTTTGTAAAGCGAGGATAATGGTACTGTCCTCCTTTGTAAAGCACTTTGAGTTTAATGATGAAAAGTGCTATAGAAGAGCTAGGTATTGTTAATTATTATTATTATTTATTAATTAAGCAGCACAACACACATCTGTCACATATTTGTGCTCTCTTCCTCTCTCCAGGGGGCTAAGTGTGAGCAGTGGAGTATCTTTGTCTTGCTTTGATTTTTTTTTTCTTTGCTGTTCATGGTGTACACAAACATCTTTTGGAATACAGCATCCCAAAGTCACAGGACCCTGCCTAAATGTTGGGGCCTGCGAAGACTGTAGCCACCAATTTTTTTACCCCCATCTCATCTTTCTCTGCAGGTATTTGAAAGGGTTGGGAGGTGTGACGGCGTACCCCATGAGGCTTTATGGGGAGATGCTTATAAATGTATGTATGATATAGCTGGAATAGGTTTTATGCTACATATGCCATGTAACATATCTCTGTAGAAGTTATGATCTACTGAATCTATTCCTCCTGCTTGTATGCATGTATCGTTTTTGTAGTTGAAGTTATGAATATTGGTTGTATATTTGCTGGTTTTATACATAGCCTTAGCAAGAGCACTGGATCAATGTCTGGAGAAAGGAATGTGTAGGTTAAGGGCCCAATCAACAAACACTTGACAGACAAAAGAAGCTGCAGACACCAATCCACATCTGAGCTCGGACAGGACTGTGGCTGGGCTGGTAACTGAGTTGTGGATGGACATGTGACTTGTCCATGTGACCCCAAAACTCCATTTTGTAACTGGATGCTACACAGGGAGAGGGAGGGATGTCTACCCAGGGGAGAAAGTCTATTTAAACTCCTGGGAGACCCCTCCATCTTGTCTTCAGCTGGCTAAAGAGAGAGCCTCTCCACCCCCCAACGACACACCTGAAAGAGACTGGAACAAAGGACAAGGACAATAGGGGGTGTGAGTGATTGCTGGACCCAGGCTAGGAGGACCATAGCCTGTAAAAGGACTGGAACTGGTGAGGTTTTTATCTGTATTCAATGTGATTAGACATAGACTTGCATGTTTTTTTAAATTTTACTTAGTAATTCACTTTGTTCTATTACTTGGAACCATTTAAATCCTACTTTCTGTGCTTATTAAAATAACTTTTTACGTATTGAGTAATCTGGAGTACGTGTTAGTACCTGGAGGGGGGCAAACAGCTGTGCATATCTCTCTATCAATGATATAGAGTGCAAACAATTTATGAGTAAAACGGATTTATTCAGGGTTTGAACCCCATTGGGAGTTGGGCACCTGGGTGTCAAAGGCAAGAACACTTTCTAAGCTGCTTCCAGGCAAGCCTACAGCTGTTAGGGGATGTGGTTCAGACCTGGGTCTGGGTTTGCAGCAGGCTAGCGGGTCTGGCTCAAACCAGACAGGATTCTGGAGTCCCAAGCTGGAAAAGGCAGGAAAGCAGGGGCAGGAGTAGTCTTGGCACACCAGGTGGCAGCTCCTGTGGGGTTTCTGTGACACCAACCCGTCACAGGAGGATCAGGGGGAAGGTAATTATAGGGAGGAGGAATTGTTCAAAGGGGATTACCTTAAAATGTTGCCCTGGTATTTTCAAATTATATCAAGGGCACCTAGAGCCTATGAATGGGTGCCCCCTTTAGAATTTCTATACATTGAAACAAACAAACAAACAAATAAATAGCTAGCCAGTTTGGAATGGCTGGGTCCTGCCCACACAGCTGGGAGCTGAGAAAATGGTAGGCCTTCATCTTCCGGTGGTGGTGCTCTGGGAATGAGCACCATGGATTTGCTACAGCCTACGGAAATGGAAGCTCTCCAGACCCTGAAAGTTTAACTCCTTCTTTAAAAACAAATTTTGGGACACATCCTGGGGAAATCCAAGAAGAACTCCCATTGCTTATTATATTGTAGCCATTGGGGTTTGCGGGGGGAGCGGGGGCGGAAAAGGAATCAAAACAGCTCTTTTAAAGGAATCACTCCATTAAATCATTCCCATCAGTACGACTGCCAAGCTCCACTCCCGTCTAGTACCATAATTAGAATGATTCACTAAGTCAAAAGCGCTAAAGTTGCCAATAATCATTTCATTTCATGGACTTTTCTAATCCAATATGAAATATCAACTTAAGGCTCAATTATGGCTCTTGTGAGAACGAGGAGAGAGGGAGGAGGCACCCTGCTTGAGCTGTAGTGTGTAGAATTGTTAGATCTTTAAAAAGGCACAATACCTGCAGAGGTCTGGGCAGTATAGGAGAAGGGCACAGCTGGCCCCATCTGTGCAACAGGTGTAGCCAATGCTCCCCTAGAACATCCATCATGGAACCCAAGGTGCTTGTTCCACCAAGTCAGTCAACCCCGTGCCCCATTTGTCCCCAGTGCTGGAAGCAGAGAGTGCATAGCCTGTGCGTGGGTGCACTGGGGGTTTCTGGAGGGTTCCTAGAAACCTTTGTCCTTCGAGTGCACCCACACAGGAGATGGCAACATTTAGCTTTTAGTGCTGAGCACAAAGAAAGAGAAATTAACTCGCCTCTTATGTAAATATTCTAGTGTGTGCAGCAGAAACATGGTCCTCTTTTGCCTCCATACTTCCATGTAAAATTCCTCCTCTGGGGAGTATCCAACAAGCTCCTGTTGATTTTGCATCTTTTGAAAGGGTTGGCTTTGCCCCCCCTCATTTTTTCTCCCCACATTCCAGGCCCCATTTCACCTTCAGCATTGCCAATTCCCTAATTTTGGGAGCCAGGCAACCGACAGGAGCCGGGCAAAGGCTCACTGGTGGAGACATATTGTGCTGCCACTAAAACCTCCCTGTGTCAGACTTCAGAGAACTCCAGCCACAGTTCTGAAGGCATAGGCCAGATTAATAGCTGTTGGCTGTTCAACCTCTGCCTCGTGGGAATAGGAATATCTGACAAGATTATGCTGTTTACCCTGTACTGGTATGGGGAATCTAAGAGGAATCTAGCAGTGGTCTGGATGGCATCAAGCTTCACATTCTGGTCTCAATTGCATGTGAAAGCACTGCAAGCTGTTTTTAATCCTTTTTACACAACACATCTCTATACACAGATAGTGTCTTAGACATCCACTGTCTGTTGAAACTTTCTGTTCAAGCTCTTTTTCTACCCACCACACAAAAGAAATTAAAAAGCATTGTGATCCTAATAGAGAAAAGAATCTGAACTTGAGCTTTCAAAAGTTCTTATAGCTTTTGAGTAATGCACAGCTTGGGACCTTGATAAAGTAACATACTTTTCAAGACGGAAAAGTACTTTCAGGTGCTCATATTTATACTAAAAATGGTTTGTGCTTAAACTTTGTTTTTTGTGATAATATATTACTTGCTGAGTTGGTGATTGTTTTAAGGATTTTGATGTCAAGAGTTAGCAAATTATTCTGGAAAGGGCAAATGAGAAAAACAGAGAGAGAGAGAGAGAACGAACCTGGTGGTTACTGGAGAGGTGGAATTTGCATAGGATTATTTATTATTTACCATTGTAAGGTGTCCTGCTAATGTTTTAGGCACAATAATGATAAATTAAACACAAAATAATGTATTTATTTCTCTAGCAGCAAGAGTGTGCCAGGAAATTTACAGACGGGTAGGAAGACAAGGGGGGAAATATTTCAAAAGTGCATTTGAAAATCCCATTTTCAGAAGTGTCCTAGGCACTAGGAACCAAAGCTATTCAATGAGTTTTAGGTTCCTAAATGTCTTTTGAAAATGGGTCTTAGGCATTTTAGAAAATTTTACCCAACGTCTCTGCCCTTAAGAACTTGCAGTCTAGCCAGGCAATGTGCAGATGATAAATATAGGAAGGAAGGGATGCAATCAGAAAATAAAAGTGACTTAGAGCTAATAAAAACAAAAGAAAACAGACTTGGGGAGAAAACTGAATATTGGTTCACAATTTGTTCCCCATTTTGTTTGGAAAAACTTTGTTCAGCTCTACAGTTCTGTAGATGGTTGAAATATGGCAGGGAAATCATGAAAATGTCAAAAAAAATTCTTTTCCTTGCCTCTTTTTAAAAATTAGAACTGGGAAGTCTCATTGAATATAAAATTCCAAAAATGTTCCTAGGGAGCGGACAGTGAAGTTTAGGATAGGTTTGTTAGTTGGACAATTTTTGTTTAGATTTTTAAAGAACCTGTTGGCTTCTTCATCATATACTCTTGTTGGTACTGCTCATGGAGGACTAGCACGGACTATTGAAAGAAGAGCTCCTAGAATGCAAAGATTCCTACATTCTAAAGCCAAAGAGACCACTGTGATCGGGAGCTCCTGTGTAGCACCGGCCATAGAACGTCCCTGAAATAATTCCGATTTGAACTGGAGCACATGTTTTAGGACAGGGGTGCTTAACCTTTTTCTTTCTGAGCATCACCTCCCCACCCCACCCCCACAGCATGTTATAAAAACTCCATGGCCCACCATTGCCACAACAACATTTTTTCTGCATATAAAATCCAGGGCCGGCGTTAGGGGGGTATTACGCAGGGCAATTGCCCGGGGCCCCACGCCACAGGGGACCATGCAGAGCTAAGTTGCTCAGGCTTCGGCTTCAGCCCCAAGTGGCAGGGCTCAGGAACCTGGGCTTCAGCCCCACATGCGGGGGCTGACACTGAGTCTAATATTGGCCCTGCTTGGCGGCCCCCAAGAAACCTGCTTGTGGCCCCCCAGCGGGCCCCAGACCCTTGACTGAGAACCACTGTTTTAGGAAAAACCCTCTATCTTGATTTTAAAATTGCCAGTGATGGAGAACCTACTGCAATCCTTGATACATTGTTCCAATGGCTAATTTCTCTCACTGTTAAATTGTAATTTTTACACTTTATTTCCAGTCTGAATTTGCCTAGTTTCAGCTCCCAGTCAGTGGATCTTGAACAGACCCTGTAGACATATAGAAGGAAGCAGAGACCTCTGTGGTAAGGGACCCTTTGTTGCTTTGGTTCCTGGCTCCTTATTTGGAACATTGGGGTAGACTTGGCAAGTGGATAAAAAAAGAAGGGAAATGTATTTGGCTCTGGCAGTATAAAGTGATTTATTAACTTAGGCTGTAGACAGGATATTTTAAATTCTTGGTTTAAAGATCTTTGCAAAAAAAGCTTCACAATGGCACCCGATGTAAATACATTTTCCGTGGGAGGTTGTAGGGAGAAATAACAGACTTAAATTGTGTAGAAGGGAAGTTTTGTTGAGCTCATCAAATGGCCCAGCCAGTTTGGGCCTGGTATATTTACACTGTGAGAGCTGAGTCAAGCTGTGTGAATGCATTTTCATCCTGTTATCCTCTGTAATGTATTTTCAGGCTAGAGATACTATAATGTTTCTAGTCCAAGAAGTGAAGGGGAGACAGGTTAGGAGAGGATGGATGAAGGAAGCATGAATGAGAGCAGAAGTGGGTTGTCCTTTGAGTGGCTTTGCTATATCATATCATCTGTCTGGTTATATAACAGTTCATGAAGCGATGATACATTATAGGAAAAGTCCAACAAATGGGTTGACTTTCTCATGCCACAATGTTTTTCTTTTAATTATTCCTGGGTAAAATGGGCGCAGGGACTCCCTGGGTCACATGAATGGCTTTGAGGTATTTATAGAGCTCTACTGTTTAGTGCAGATTGACCTAAAAGGCTATAAATAGTCTGGAAGAAAAGAACCTACCTTAGAAAACGTGCTAAATAGAAAATCCAGACGGCTTACTGATCAGGAAATGGGTTTGGAGGTTATCACGGGGGGAAAAAATCAACCCACTGCACAGCTGCAAGAAAAAAGGTAAACAAGACACTAGGCTGTATTCACAGAGGCACTGAATGCAAAACAAAAGAGGTGATACTGTTACTTGTATAAGGTAGCACTTGTTAAACCCCATCTGGAATACAGCATGCAGGGCTGGTCGCCATCTCACAGGAAAGAAATTACTGCCTGAAAGAAGGTGATCCTGTTACCGTATAAGGTCGTTGTTAGACCTCCATGTGGACACTATGTGTAATACTCAGGAAACTGATTGGTGTCAACATTTGAACTTGGTTATAGATGGAGAAAAGATTTTCCCAATCTCATTTAAAGAGACTTTGTCTATCATTTTTAATTCTGCATAAATAGTCCCTGAATTATTTGGGATCTCAAAGGGTTCTTTTTATTTATTACAGCACCCATGGGCAATTTTTGTTACAGGGACGTTTGAAATCAAGTTTACATTCTAACCTACAGCAATCAATGTTTAGGAACTTTCTCCAACAAATTGCTTGTGGCCTGAAATGTTGCATTTTTTTCTTTTTCTTTGGAAAGTTTATGGAAAGTTCTTTTGGGTCTGTTTTGAATTCTGCAAGTATGAAAAAAACTGAAATTTACCCACATTATATAATTCAAAAGCAGCTGAATTGAGAAACTTCAAACTTGACCCACTTTATAGATCTAATTGAGACTTAAGCAATCAAGCCAAATTTTTGAAAAATTGGTTTACTGATTCTTAACTTCAAAAGTGATTAAAGTTGGCATTTTTAAACATCCACATTAGATATTTTCTACCCATATTTAAATTAATCTTAAAAGTTGTCTACTCCATTGTCAAACCTGGAGAATCATGTAAGGTGCAAACGGAGGATCAAGTGTTCACCTATCCAGCCAAATATCAAGGGTATGGGACATCTTGTTGATAAATCAGGCCAATCTGGTGAGCTCAACAGGACAAATAGCTTCATATCAAAGAATTTATGTCAGCTAAGCACAGGACACCTGCATGAGAGATGCCAAGTCTAGTGAATAAATCCCTCAGCAGATACTACAACTGGGCTGGGGAGTCCCCAGCACAGAACCAGGACGGAGGAATGTAAAAACTTTACTGGAATAGTTGGAAGAGCCCAGATCCTCAAAGGTATTTAGGTGCCTAGCTCCCATTTGAATAGGAGTTAGGCACCTGCATACCTCTGAGAACACAGACCTTAGTTTCTCCAAACCAAATGTCTTCTATTTCCTCTTTTTCTTTTCAGTGCAGCAATAGCAACCTTAAATGATGGCATTTCCTGACTTTTGAGTCCTTAATATTTTAACTAGTTGGTGAGAAGTTGGTTAAAAAACCATTGTCAATATGCTGGGGAGGACCCCAGAGCTGCAGGCAGCAGGGGTACCCCGCAGCCCCCAGCTCCTATAGGTGGCAGGTCCCCTGCAGCTCCCAGCTGTGGGCAGGGGGGCTCCCGGAGCTCCCACATCCCACCCGCAGTGGGGGCCCTTGGAGCTCCTAGCCACCTGCAGCTGCCCCACTGTAGGTGGTGTGGGGGCCTGCAGATCCCCATTTTGTAACAGATATTTTTAGTAAAAGTCACGGACAGGTCATGGCTTCCGTTAATTTTTCTTTATTGCCCGTGACCTGTCTGTGACTTTTAGTAAAAATATCAGTGACAAAATCTTAGCCTTATCTATATAGCTTGTCAAGAAATAAACTGTTTTGGGAGGGGAGGGGTATTCGACATGAAAATTGAATTTTTGACCAAAAAAAAAAGGCATTGAACATTTGAAATACTGAAAGTTTTAACCAGCTCTCATTTAAATTTTAGCTTTGTAGCAGCAGCAGGTCATTTGCCAGAGTTTTTTTGTTTTTGTTTGTTTTTTATTTTTGCATGTATTTACATGTTGTTTATTTCACCATTTAGGAAGTTGGTGTTAGTCTCCCTGAAAAACAGGAGATTTTGATCTTTCAGAATTAGGGAGGGAATAGACAAAGTTGATAATGCTCAATTGTTCACACTGCTGAGGGAATTCATACTGTGAAGCAATAGAATGGAGAAATGAGTATTACATAGAGGGCTCTGAAAGAATTATTTTAAACACAGATTAAAAACCATGTTAAATATTTCCACTGTCAACAAAATCTCTACCTGAGTTATATGAACAGTGGAAAAAAAGGGCCTAATTCTGATCTCACCTTTACCAACTCTTCACCAGTGTCACTCCACTGACTTGAAATACCCTGATGTAAATTAGTGGAGAATCAGGCTGAGTGGATTTAAAATTATGATAAAAGACAAGTGGTAGTGATTTTAGGATAAGCTAAATCTGTTTAAGTGTTCTTTTCCCATTTCTTAAAAAAAAAAAAAAAAACTGATGGAACGTCTTCCAGAAATCCATCTTATCTTTGTGTTTTCAAAGCAAACAACCATGCAGTAAAATGAATAGAATAGCCTGAACAGAATACCGCCCACTGGAATTACCACTCCTACTCATGGTAGCACTTTACTCTGAAGAAAGCAGGCCTCTCAGTCCAGCATTACCCCTCATAGCCAGAAAGAGACATTGTGGCTGGATGATGGTGGTGTGGATGCTAAGGGCTGGGGAAATGCCTCATGCTAGGTTGAGGCCCTAGGCACAGGCCTCTCATACCTAATGATTAACCTGCCTCTGTACATACAGTTTTCCAAACACACACACACGCTCCCTGGACTAGAACTCTGGACTGAAGTGAAGCCACCTTCTTAACCAGTAAAGCCAAAAAAATTCAAAAGTCGACCCTGGGGCCAGTTTTTGCGTGCTTCGCTTGATCAGGTGTGTCAAGCTGGTCACCTTAGAACTGTGGCACCTCAAACCAGTGGCCACCTCTAGAAATTTTGGCCTAAATTTTCATAGGCTGGTATTCCTTTTTAAATTAACCTGCAGGCGCTCGGCCATGCTGTATTTAATCCTGTACTCAAACATACATGTGATGCTGCTCTTCCTCCTCCCACACAATCTTTACCTGAAGAAAGATTAAAGTTTGGCAGCCTGGCAAGCAACAGACAGACTGACTGACTGACCAGCATCCTCAAAAAGAAGACCAGGATGACTCACTGTGTTATCAGGGCCAAATCCTGGTCTCTGAAGTCCAATGTTCCATTTATGTTTCTAGGAGACAGTTCTCATCCTCTCCCTAAACACTGAGGTGTAAATTCCTACAGCCAAAAGCAAACAGAAGGGAATGAGGAGAGAGAGTTTTCCCCTCTCCCATCCCTTTGCCGGGGACTTCAGTCTCAGAAAACAAGGAAATTACCAAAGACACCTGTTCTTGGCCTTACAGAAGCCCTGTTTACACAAAAGTGAATTTCTTCCCCCTTCGGTGTATTTCTTTTCCTGCCTTAATGGGAAAAAACAAATCACTCTAACATGACTGGTTATTCCTCTCAGCTAAGGAGTAGGTTGTTCCTTTGCTGCCCTCAAGCATTCTGGAGGTGAAGATTGAGAAGAGCCCATGCTTCAGCTGGACTCTCCAAGAAGAATTCTTCCTGGGGCTTCCAACTAGCACATGCTTCCTCAGGAGCGAGACTGCCCTTGGAGATGGTGCAGCATGCTCCACTCTCTGTACCAGCCAGCACAATCAATTGGGGCAGTAATGCAGTGGGGACAAAGAAACAGGTCCACAGCCATTCTTCACATTACTTCCCCTAGCCATCTTTCATGGAATTAACACCTAGGGGGGTATTATGAGAGGAGGGCATGACCTGTACTCCCAGTCATACTGGAGCTGGTCCCTATTCCAGGGCAAATGGCCCCAAATATAGCATGGCAAGATGTAGTCACTGCTGCTAGGCTCCAGGAATAGTTCCTAAAGGTGCTCCCCTCGGGCAGTCATATTCCAGTAAGTAGCTGGCTTTTTTTTGAGCCATAAGCCTTTGGCAGGAGGAAAGGCAGAAGGTTGGGAGCTGTACTTCAGACTCTTTGTCATGTTTGAAGGATTATGATGTTCATTACAGTAGTGAGTTTTGCTGGTATTTTTTCTCTTATTTCCTCACAAATTACACATACATCTCGACTTGCAGTTGGCTAGAAGGGGGCTGTATTGAGACACAAGGAAGTTTGCCTGAATATAGTTTTATTGTATATATTTCATTTAGATGCAGTTTGTTACTTAATTGTTTTTGCAGGAGGCAATTTACATTTGGCTCTGATGTACTTTTTCCTTAACAGAAACTGCCGATACTCAGGGGGCTGCATTCAATCCTGGTTCAACTCCTCAAACATCAAAGAAGTTACATCAAGGATGAATTTGGCCCAGGAGTCAGTGTTTTGTTTTTAACATGTACAGTCTTAGTATGATTTGTTTGTTTTACCTGAGGCTTGCTCTAAAGCGACTTCAGGTTTCCCTAAATAAGGAAAAGGTGTCATGAGCAGTACACAGAAGATAGCACAAGCTGTGAGTTAGAGGGGCAGGGAGAATTGTCTGTGTCCAGCAGTCTCACTAGAAAATCCTCTTTATGTTCATTATGACCAAATCTTGTATTTTTTTAACCATGAGGACCCCAATAGTTTGGGGCATGGGGAAGGTAGGGGATTGTAGGAGCTGTTTGTCTTTTCCCCACAGGAAAGATACTGTAAGACCTGGGTGTTCCCAGGGGCAGTCTCTGTGAGATTTAGCAGTGTCCCATGCTGACACCCAAAGTAGATCTTTGAAAGTACTGGGAGTAGATCAGGCAAGGTTTGGGGGATCTGAGTGGGAACGTCTGTGTGAGGTGGGAATAGATCAAGGAAGGTTTCAGGGAGCTGAGGGTCCTTTGTTTACATGAGGTGGGAGTTGATCATGGAAGGCTTGGGGAAGCAGAGGGGCCGTGTCTATGTAAGGCAGGTGGGAGGGAGGCTATCAGAGCAAAGCTGGAATCAGTCATACCGAGGAAGAGATCTATGGGCTAGTTGAGTGTCTCGGATGCAGACAATGGTCATAATGAGACCACTGTAGAGGAAGGCCTGGTAGTGTCAGGGAACAGGAAGGAAGCCAGATTAAACTTTGAATGAGCATTATCCAAAAAATGCAGTGTTTCTTCTTCATTAGCCACTAACTACCAAGTGGAGCTTTTAGGTGACATTTCTCAGGTGTTTTTCTTTTTGCCGTCTTTGCCCTGTGTCTCAGTGACATCTCATCACCCTGCCTCCTGCAAAAGGCTAAATACTCTGGTGTCATGAGTTGACAGTATCCTGGGAATAAGATTATGGGAATAAGATTAACTTGACTGAATTAAATTAAACCGTACTGAATTAGGGTTAAGTGTAGTAGCCGTGTTAGTCTGTGTCAGCAAAATGAAAATAAGAAAGAAAAACTTGTAGCACCTTAGAGACTAACAAATTTATTTCAGCATAAGCTTTCGTGGGTTAGTACCCACTTCATCGGATGCGTGGAAAAAAAAAAACGAAAAAAAAAAAAAAAAAAACTGAATTAGGGTTAACACCTTTGGAGTTCACTATATTACACATGCAAATGTTTATGTACTATTGTGAGGTTGCTTTAGCAGGAAGACAAGATTAACGTCATCTCTGAAAGTTATGAGGAAGTTCAAAGGTCTTTTTGAAACCATATGTGTAAGGTGGGATGTCCTTAGAAAATACCTTGAGGTGAGGGGAATGCAAACACACTCCCTCCACCTCCCCCAAAGCCAACCTTTTGAATGCAGGCCCTTGGGAGAGAGACACCCTTTGTATACTAACTATGTGCTTCTGGAAACTCCAGATCAAAGACCCCTCAACTGTATAAAAAGAGAATTCCTGTTCTGAGCTGAAACCCTCGTGAACTTGTAAGCGCACTACCAGGATGGGGTATTAAAAGATTGCGCTTGCCAGGACCCACGTGAGAACTAGGATGAACACTAGTAAGCTTAGTAGCGTGCCTGTAGGTTCTTTATTGTTTCTAATATATTTTCTCTGTAATGCTTTGTACCTTAAGAACAAAGTAGGCTGCTTAGAAAGAACCATGCGAGTAGCTTATATCTATAGCATCTACCCTACTATGAGTCTCTAAAGAGAAACCAAGCAGATGTCTTTGGGCAACCTGTCTGTGCTGACAATCACGCAGTGAAGGCAGGGAACTGTGCAGCCTGGGAAAATCTGGTCAGAAGGGAGAGAGACGGGGGATCTCCACCTAAGAGAGGCAACAGCTGGGGAGCTGGAAGCCTGAGACTGAGTGCCCTTGCTGGACCGTGGAGGGGAAATACAGGTGCAATTGCCCTGAACTGTGATACCTGCCATATACAGGCCCCGGGCAAAACTCACTATCAGCCAAACTCCCCCTGAAGCACAGACCACCTGAGAGACACAGCACTAACTCTGAAAGTGCCAGCTGCTTGGGAGGCACCAGCCGGAGCCTCAAAGATGCCAACTGATACTCCAGGTTTCCCAACCTCCCCCTCCCTGGGTGGGAGGGGCAGAAGTACTTCCCACTTCTGAGGAGGGCACAGGTGCTCCTTGGCCCCTTCCCACACAAAGACTGCCAGATTTTGGCAGGAGTTGGGTCAAGTGCCATGCATCCCTTCTCTCCAGAGCTGGCAGACTTTTTTTTTTTTTTTACAGGGGGAGGAGCTAGGCACAGGAGAGGAAGGATGTGCCAGTAGTTAGGGCACCACAGACTTCACATGGGACCTTTGGCAAGTCACTTATAAGGCCCCAGATTATTCTCATTCAATGGGACTTAGACATCTAAATACCTTTAAGGAGCTGAGCCTTAGTTTCTCTGTGCCTCAATTACCCTGTGTAAAATGTAGATAATAAACCTGTCCTGCCCCAAGGGTTGTTGTGAGGATAAATACATTGAAGAGTCTGATGTGCTCAGACACCACAGTGATGGAGCGTACGTAAGTATGTTAGATGGATAGGTGCTTCTCCCCATTCTATTCCTTTACCTCCCCATTCTATTCTTTTCCTCCTTATCCAGGGCTGGTTGCCGGAGGGGGCGGGGAGAGTAGTGGCTCCTCCCTCCCTTCCCCGTGGCTTTGTCAGCTGCATTCCTCTTCAATCCCTCTCCAAAATTATTGTTGGCTGGCACAGTTGCTGCCCCGCCCCCACCAGTCCCAAGTCTTGCAGAGTTTTTGGGCAGGGCACATAGATTCCTCCATCAGCCCCTGGAAATAGCAGATATGGGGGGGAGGGGGAAGGAGGGGAAGCACATGCTGCTCCTTGGCTGCATCCCCCCGAGTTGAAAAAATATGGGGAAACATAGTAGAGAGTTCCTCTTCCTCCCACTCCCCTGCAGCTGTACATCTTATGATTCAATAGCCGAAGGCACCTTCGCTTTTCAGGCCTTCTCTGCTGCAGCCGCCTGATGCTGCTACTGGCCCTATCCCTGATGCTGACGTAGTAAGCAACTCCCAGCAAGATCCAACTCCCAGCAAGATCTTCTCCCTAGAAAATGGGAAGGGTCTGTTGTGGTAGCCATGTGACAAATTGCACAACCATGTGATAAATCAGTCTTTTGTCACATAGTTCTGCAATTTATCATGCACCTTTGACCACCTCACCTGCCCTCTGCTCACTAATCCATCTCCCTCAGGGCTGCTTTTAGCATTCCAAACCTATGAGCAATTTCACACAGCTGCCATATTTAAAAAAAAAAAACATTACGTGCCACAAAAAATGTTTTCGCTTCCTCCCCCAAATGTGAAATTTCGCTCAGTGAAAGTCAGGGATGGATGTTCAGCCATGTGCCAATGATAGTGGGGCTTAAGTTTTGCCCTTACAGGACTAGACACAAGGATATTTTTTTACTAACAGAACGAGGAGAACCCCAATACACCACTTCCTTGTAGTCCTGGATGCCCCCAACATATTAGATTTTAGGATTGTGACATTTTGGAGTCACTAATAAATGTTTTTTTGGCTCCTTCTGATCCCTGTGCAATTGACCCCCAAACTGTATCTAAGATAATTGGCTTGACAAGAGCAGAGTTATAATTAAGAGGAACTGTAAAAAACCCAACTTTTAAAACCCTCTCTACCACATTTCTAAAATAGTTTTTCTGTGAAATATATAGGTAGACAGAATATACAGGATATACAAATGTACAGAGTGGTGAGATGAGGTTATGAAGGTTTATTGGCAATTTTTTGTAGTAGCCTGATTAACTCACTTGTGGCTATCCCAAACTCATGCTAATAAAGCCCTCCTGGTATAGCTATGTAACAATTATTAGTCTTAAAGCAGAAAATAAACCTTACTCTCCCTTTTGTGGCATAAAGGCAACATAGGCTGGAGTGCATTTGCTTTCGCCTTTGTTAAAATTTTGCAGCAACAATTCAATTGGGCTGTTGTCGTTTTCAGTAACGGATGATGGCAACAGAGGTGAAGGTCAGAAATGAAACACATATGGGCCCTTACTCATGTTAACAGTCACAATGGAAGCAACAGAGCTGCTTACGTGAACAATGATTTGGAGAGGGAGGGATAGCTCAGTGGTTTGAGCATTAGCCTGCTAAACCCAGGGTTGTGAGTTCAATCCTTGAGGGGGCCACTTAGGGATCTGGGGCAAAAATCTGTCAGGGGACAGTACTTGGTCCTGCTAGTGAAGGCAGGAGACTGGACTCAATGACCTTTCAAGTTTTTTTTAGTTTTGTTTTTTTTTTAGGGGGGGAGGGATAGCTCAGTGGTTTGAGCATTGGCCTGCTAAACCCAGCGTTGTGAGTTCAATCCTTGAGGGGGCCATTGAGGGATCTGGGGCAAAAATTGGGGATTGGTCCTGCTTTGAGCAGGGGGTTGGACTAGATGACCTCCTAAGGTCCCTTCAAACCCTGATATTCTATGATTCTATGAATATTGGCTCCAAATTGATGCATCATTTGACCTTCATCACATTGGCCCTTATCCTATAATCCTTATTCAGGCAAAACTGCCTTTCACTTCAATGGGATGTTGTCTGAATAAAGAGTTCTCATCAGCCATTTGATCTGCTGCAGGGGTGAAAGTAACTTAAAGGACTTACCAGTATGCTGGAGTCCTGAGCGGGGCCTCAATCGGAAGGGGCGTGGCCTCAACCAGAAGAGGCAGGGCCTTTAGAGGTGGCTCCCTGATGACTTTCTCCCTCACTGGCGGCAGCAAAGAACATGGCCCACAGTCTTAGCCCATTAATCTTATGCAGCAGTGCCCTTAGTAGCATAGTGCTGTTCAAAGAGTCATTTAAGGACGGATAGGTGGCAGATGTACATTTACACCACCACACCGCAGAAGGTATTAATTATGTAAGTGACAGAGCATTTGCCATAATTTCCAGTGAAGTTCTTGCATAGTTTCAGCAGGATAGCAGACAATGTTTCACAGTAACTATGTAAATAATTTATCTCACCACATTAGATGGCTGCTGTCCTGGTGGTTCCTTTCTGCTGCCTATTGTGGCTGGTGCAGGGTGGGACTGGTTTGCATTTTCAGTCTTCACATGATATGAGAGGGGCTGTCAGGGCCGCACAGCTCTCTCTAGAAGATAGCTGCCCAGAGAGGATTTTAGCTATAAGGAACAGACACTTAGTGGATATGTAGGTTTCACTGAGTTATTCAAACTTTAATGATATAGGTGCCAAAGTCTGATTCGTGTATGTATGTGTGTGTGTGTGTGGGGGGGAGACAAAATAGAGTGTGCATACATAATGAGGGACTCCTATATTGCCTTCCATCTAAAGGGGTTAACAAATATTAATTCAATCTCACAGCTCTCCCCTAAAGTATATAGGAATCAGTTCACAACATCTGGAGATGAACCCAGAAGCTGTTTGAAAGTGCACAACAGCACTCCACTGGATTTATACTCATGTACACAAGTGAATATATGTGTATTAGATGGGGGAGGGTGAGCCTCTTCTGTACTGGCTTGGTTGCTACAGGAGTGCAGTAAGTGAGATCCAGCTTAAATTCAGGTTATAAACAGATTTCTGATTTGGAGAAAAGAGTATTGCAGCACTAGCGACCTTCAGCCAGTTTTACCTTCTTCCCCCCAAAGTAATCCAAAACATTCATCGCTGTTTTTTCCAGTTAATGACATGGGCAGAGTCTGACCCAGGCAAAACTGTGTGACACCTTCTCACTTCTCTAGTATCTGGGGAGCCTTTTAACACATTGCAAAGCTTTCATATTTTTTCTTCCCTGTATATTGTGTATAAGCAAAATAACTGAATAGTACTATGCAGGATAAATGTATGAGGAATTAAAGATACAGTGATATGATTTTACATGAGGATAGGAATCTGTCAAATTGCTGCTATACTGAGTTGCTGAGTTTACACTGTCAATTAGATTTTAAGTAAAGCTGTCATAAATAAATAAAATATGTTAATTAAAAACTAATAAAGCAATATGAATAGTAATTGCATTACTAATTGTGCCTATTACAATAGCACATAGATGTGCTAACTAAGATCAGGACCACATCGTGCTAAGCACTGGACATATACATAGTAAGAGAATCTCTGCCTGAAAGAGCTTACGATCTAAATAGTCAAGACAGACAAAGGAAGTATTATTATCCCCAGTTTATAGAAAGGGAAATTGAGGAACAGAGAGGTTAAGTGAGTTGGAAACTGAACCCCAATATTCTAAGTCTCCGTGTAGTGTCTTAACTATGTTACAATACATATAAAAGACTGAGATGGCCAGTAATTCAGCATAATATTTTATGGCCAACTGACCATTTGGCTGAGCATTTGCAAAGTTGATTATGTTATTTAAAATAAAAACCAGCCAGAATGTAAATCACTGCTAACACTGTCTTTGCATTTTTGCAAATACTTTATAAAGTAATTGCATCATGTAGCAGGCAAGGGTCAAGTCTGCTATAACAAAATTGTTTTGAAATTTTAGTTATGTGCCCATTTCCACACAAATTAGTTAAGTATTCAGCTTCAATTTTCCATGTGCTTTCTCTAGATGATGATGAATTATTTAGAAAAGATTCAGCAAAATCCTTTAGCAATTTTGAAATAATGGAAAAATGAATAAAATATAGATAGATGAGGCTGGACTTTGGGGTGTAGGAGTAGTAAAAGAAACAACTGCATATGTGAAATGTGATTGAGTTAACATGATTATAGCAATTGGATATCCAGACTTTTTTTTAGCTATTATTAACTATGCAGCTTTAGCACTGAATTAATGTAAAGATAATATGCTGCCAGTTTGTGTTTGAGATATAGACAATTCCTACAGAGCTGGTACAATTTACAGTAGAGATTGGTAGTGAAGGTATCTTCTACAAAGTTTGTAAAATGTACAGGAGAATTTACACAAACATCCCAACCCCAAAGATCCTGTACAATTTATCAGGATTATACCACGGTATATTAAAGGTTTGAAGAAAAGTTAAAAGTTCAGGAACTCAGCAATCCATACACTTGCATATCCTTCTTGGTGTTGTAAATAGAAACGAGCATGAACCAAAATGCTGGATGTGAACACCCCAAAAGATTTTGAGGGGAGGGGTTTTGGAAGCAAAATGTGGAACCATATCCAAATTCATTGGCTGGCTCCTGGATCCATATTCAGCTGGCGCAACACCCCAGATCTAAACACCTTTGAACTCTGTGGTATTCAAAATCTTGATCAGGATCTGAATTTTACAGCTTGGGCCAAATCCGTTTTTAAACTTCCTACCATGAGTCCACATGGGAAATTTTATTACTTAAAAACCTCAGCACTTTAAGGGGAACTTACCTGGCCCCATTACATTTGATTTTAAAAGTTCAATCGACTGAAATTTGCCAGAAGGAAACACACGCTTCTTCCAGAATTCTGTCTGTATCTAACTCACTCACTGCCTCTGCCACATGCTGGCTACTTACTAAGGGCTAATTTGTAATGCAATGTCCATGACTGGGGGTCACTGACAAGACAGAACACTCCAGCGGGATCTCCAGAGGAACGATAGCTCCCTGGGATGTGGGCTTAAACATTACATGCTAAGAAGGTGCAGTCCCCTCTGCAGCTAGCCACAAGGAAGGCAGCAACATGGCCGTGCTTCTCCTGACCCCTACCTGTACTAGCCTCTACTGCCCATACCTGTACTAGCTTGGCACAGACCTTGTGCTCAGGTGAGCATAAAGAATGTGCTGGTGGTTGGCTCTTCTGCAGGTGCACAAAGAAAGGAGGCTCCTTACACTCTCTCCCTGTTGCACACCTGTCCAATACAGCCCCGAATGTTATTCCTATTGGTAATCTCAATTTCATTGCTAGTGCAATAATTTTTACCATATGAAATGAATTTAAAAAATTGCTTTGGACTTCTGATGAAATCTAGGTTGTAAACTTAGTGAAACAGTTCTTGAATTATGTCTTCAGAAATGTCCAGGCGACAAGAAGGTTATCATAGATAAATTAGATTCACAGCCTACTCAGCGACTTCCTCTGGGATACCTCTGTGGATGTTCTGCTTCTCCACTTTCACTAATGACACCTTGAACTTATGAAAGGAGCTTTTTCTGGCCCTATTGGAAGGACTCAAGTCTAATACTGTAATATGAAAGTACATTATGGGGAAGAGGTAAATCACGATAACTCATTTTGATCGCAACCTGGACATATGCATGGACATAAAACCTCAAGGTTTTAGCCCTGCTACGAATGTTTCTTTTACTGATTGCCATCCAATTGTCAAAGGTATTATGCATCTGGCATTACAAAAATTTTAAGAATTAAAAACGACACTGATGATCATCAAGCCAACAGAAATTGGCCAAATAGTTATCTTTTCAATACTGAATTAAATTCCCATTTTATATGGACATCTCCATCATGGACCCATTTATCAAAAATAAATGTCTAACGAAGCCTCTGAAATTAATTTAATGCCATACATTTCATAGCCATTGGCTAATATCCAGAATGCTAAAATGACAACCCAGTGTTATAAAGGTATAAATGTATTCTTTATAGGTACTGGCTAATATCCAAAATGGTTACAGTAAGTGGTAGAATAAAACATTAGTCACAGGGTACTTGCTCAATGTGTCAGTTCAGCATGCAACAGTATGTTTGCTCGAAATAACTCATCACTGTAAAACACATGGATGCAAGAACCCAAGGTATCAACCATACTGAGATGCTGAGAACTCAACTCCCAGTGAAGTAAACAGGAGTAAAGAGTGCCTAGCAACCTGCAAGAGGCACTGAGGACATTGCAGGATTGTCAGCAAAGAACCAGAGCAACGCAGATTTGATTCATATTACCAGAATGCAACTCTGCGTTGAAGGTATGCTTTAGTTGGCAATTGGCTGCTGATTTTGATTAATGTTTTCAAATTAGTCACACTATCCACGTGTCTAGATCTGCTAAAAAAAAAAGCGGCAATGAAATGGATGGCGGAGGGGTCTAAATTCACTGGGCCTGATACTCAGCAGATGTAAATTGGTGTAGTTCTAGCCATTAATTTCAGTAGAGATGCATCACTTACACCATCACAGATTCATGCTTACTCTCTTTGGGGCTTTAAATGTAAAGTGCTCGGGTGAGTTTCTGTGCTGCAGGGGTATGCTAAGGTGACTTTAAACCACCTTTGCACCTTCCTGATCTTAGGCTGCTCTCAGGGCTGGAGAAGCCCCTGGTATAACCTAGACACTGCCTAAGTTACAGCAACCTCCTGGGGCAACTCTATGGGCGGCAGTGCTGTCCCAAATGTCTGCAGTTCTCTATGTTGCCCCTCCCCACAGGGGCCTTGGAGTGCTGCCTTCAACAATGCTGATGAAATCATCCTCCAGCCAGATCTGGGGTTTTTAGAGCTTGTGTGTGTCATGTTGGTCGTCTTACACAGATCTGTACACACTTCTTAGAGAGGTCATTCCAAACTACAGCTGAGTGAATAATTCAAACTGATAGTTAATTATATGAATTTAACATATTTTTTTCTGGTCATGAATTGTCTATGCCAAGTTTATGATTTTCTTACATTTCTTTGTTCTAAGAAAAGTGGATGCACCAAATACTTAATAGAACTGGCCAGAAAACAGAATTTCTATCCCATGGAAAAATTTGAGGTTTTAGAAAAAATTCTGTCTCAGTCTGGGATAAAAAGTAAAAACCTCACGAGAATTAAAACAATTTTTTTTTGACTTGCCAGCTGCCAGCCTGAAAAGCTCTTGTCAATCTCACTGTCGCCCTTCAGGCAGAAAGTGAAATTGACAAGAGCCCTCCACATGGACAGGCAAGGAAGCTGTCACTTTGATTTTTCCCAATGGAAAGTGAAAAATTTTCAGCAAAATTGAAATTTTCCTGCAGAAAATCTCAGTTTTGCAAAAAGGGCATTTTCCATCAGAAAAATCCTAACAAGCTCTACTTTATAACTTTGTATGAAAAGTTCTTGTCTTTAGATGATCTATGAACAGTTCACTGAGAGTATTCAATATCCAAAATCCAAACTCTGTGGGCTAATTTGGAATAGGTAGATTGGTCACAGGGAATATTTTGGTTTCCTGGTTGGATGAGTATAAACATTAGTTGTTATTCTAATGTGAATATTCTTTCTTTACTTCAAAATCTGCTTTCTGTGAATTATCTCCAATATTTGCTGTTTCCAGAAATACTCCTGCCAGTAAAATTGTGTCCTAGAATTTTCACAGAAAATGAATTCCAAACGGGAGTGAACCCACCTGAAATGAATTCCAGCCCTGCAAACTTAACTTGAATGATGAGAGTCAAGCTAGGTTGACTGAGATTTATTCATCAAAACCTGTAATAAGTATTCTGCAAGAGAAATTGTAGTATGCAATCCATTGTCTCAAATGCTGTGAGCAGTGACCCCTGTGCAACCTTGTTACCTTCAGTCAAGGAGTAATGAATGGAATTTGGTAAAGACTTTGGTGATGATGACCGAGAAGGACAATAATACAGCTCACCCTCCCATTGCCGTGGTGGCTCTGCAGTGCTAAGGTGAGTTAAAAGTTATTTTTGTCACCAAAGGAAGAAGATCTGACTGTGAATACACCCAGGGAGCAGATCTATTAAGTTATTCCCTTCTCAAAGTAGACGCACACTCCAGTTATTGTTTACCGACACTACTTGGTTACAGGAGATTGATGAAATGGAGATGTCCAATGAAAACTCTGACAGATTTTCAGTTATTTGACTGGGACATATGCCCAGTTTCCCTATCATGACAGAAAAACAACAGATTAAATTACCATGAATCACGTGTGCGGCCAAGTTGCAAAACTGAGATCTGGATCATGACTGTGAGCGCCTCACGAATGTTCAGTACCAGGGCTGTGGTTGAGGCCCACTCTAGTTTAAATTAAGGTTTTATTTTCCTTAATTGAGTGAAATAAAATCTTTCAGAAGTGAAAAAAAAAAGTAAGAGCATTTAAAAAAACTAGACAAAGATCAAAGTAACAGGGATAGTTTGCTTACGTTACGAGAAATATGAAAAAGGACCCATTGTGAGAGAAGTGGAGAAGGGGACTCCCATGTTTCTCTGGAATTGTGTTAGGAAGATACTTCATCAAAACATTCAGTATCCTGGGGGAAGAGATGTTTTTGATACATCTGCAATGACAGCAGTTTGTAAGAGACACAGATTATAGGAAACTGTTCCAGCATGTAGAATATTTTGAGGCTTTGACACTATAAAAATGATGGCAGTGGTCTGGTAGAGCAGGAAGTCTAAGAGACTCTGAGTTAAATATGGAAAATGTTTAGGACGTGGGCTATGCAGAAAGCTCACATCCTACTCCAACCCACGACACACACGTTTGCAAAAACAGGTGGCGACAAATGACCCAGTGCAGGGTGCACATTTTAGTGGGTCCCCACGCTGCATACCTATCTCCCGGCTGCTCAATGTGTCATCGCTGCACTCCTCCACATGGCAACTTCACATACCTCTGCCGTATCCAACACACAACAATTCACCATGGCTGCTCCACACTCAGCTCAGTGGCATGTCAACATACCATCACCATAGCCCCTGATGTGGCAGTGCCATGGGCCTGCCCTCCTCTCTCAGGATAGCTCCGCACGCACCCACCCTTCCACGCGTGACAGCTCTGTCTGCTCCTCACCATGTCAGCTCAGTGTGCCCTTCGTAGTCACTCATTGTGTCACCAAGCCCTCCACTCAGCTCTGTGTGCCATCGCCACATCCTCCTCCATGCGGCATGCCACTGCTACACCCCACTGCGGGCAGACTTAACATGTCACTGTTCTTCATCCCGTCTGGCAACTCAAGGTGCCATCCCAGTCCCGTATGAGGAGCTCAACACATGCCGCCGTGTACACCCCGCCTATGGAAATATAGTGTTGTGCTACTGCTCTCCATCTCCATGTGGGGGTAGCTACATGTAGTAGCTCAAAATGTAACCACTCCACATAGGAGGTCTGGGCACCTCCCCGTCTCCAATATGTCAGGTCCCTTAGGTTGGCATCTCAACATAATGCCATTATGTTGCTTACCCAGTCTCTCCCCCCTCCCCCCATTGCAGCGGTGCAAACTTTGGGATAGATTTTAGCCCTACCATCAAAGCCGATGTATAGCGGTGGTGCTGCCAGAGCAGAGCAGGAACTTGATTGGGTCACTACTTTCCCCTTTGCTTCAAGGGGAAGTTAACTGCTCCAGCCCTTGGCTGACACAGCTTTACTTCTTCCTGTACATCAGCACTGGTGTGCTGGCTGGCGTGTGGGTGGGTGTGGACAGAGCCAATGCTCTGACTACTTCCCCATCCATGCCTGCTGTCTTCCTAACCTATCTTCACAGGAATGAGAATAGCAGCCTGGTAAGAGTTCTTCTCCCTGAACCCACACAGGATCCAGGGACTTGAGTAGCCCATGCAAAGGAATACAGGCTCTTGTCTAACTTGAAAGACTCTATGGCAACTGGAGAACACATGAAATGATGACATCACAAGAGCAGAGAGAGTGAAAGGTGAACAACCGAGTAAGAAGAAGATTTTAAGTTTGCTTGTTTAAACTTTGGAGTTAGTTTTTGTTATTACCTATTTACTTTGTTCAATTCATGCTTTGGAGAAATAAACCCTTGATTAAAGATTCTGAATCCACCATCCCTTAAGGCATGGGACCGCACAATTCATATCTCTA
Source organism: Chelydra serpentina (assembly GCA_037349315.1). Classification (NCBI taxonomy): domain Eukaryota; kingdom Metazoa; phylum Chordata; order Testudines; family Chelydridae; genus Chelydra; species Chelydra serpentina. Next base: position 126,933,317 of record JBAIAC010000008.1, read on the forward strand.
AGATGACCAGAAAGTTCTCCTGAAAGAAACAGAGTGGACCCGATATGGAATTCCTGATATTTTAAGCTAAGAAATAAGCAGGAAGATAAATTAAGAGAACAGTTCCACTTCACCATACCCCCAAACAACCCTTTCAGCCCTCCTTTACATTACAAAGCAGCAAAAAAGAGCCCAAAGGCACAAGCCAAAGTGTTTCAAAAATTCTTTGCAAATCATCTTCAAGAGCACAAATATTAAGAGAAGACATTTTTGGAAACATGTTTTATACCTTTATTTGGCTCTGTCTGCTCTCTACAGTCACACGATGTCGTTTCCACTTCCCAAGTTGACTTTTTTCAAGAGGATGGAAATCAAAGAGATTGTTATCAAAATGGCCATGATAACCCTTCCAGCACAAACACGCATCTGGCTGTGTATTTGTGAGACTTCTGCTTTCTGTGAAAGTCTTTGAAAACAAACATTTACTCATACACAGAAAAAAAAAAGAAGTCAAATACCGTCCAAATCATTCACAGATCCAGGTCCTCAACAGGTGTAATCATCATAGCTTAAATAACTCGATCAGATGAGGATCTGGCCCACAGTTTTAGTCAGACAAATGTTTGCAAGTACATTTTTGCAGTATTTGGCCATCTCTAGTTATGGTAAAGAAACTACACTACTGAGTAAAGAATCCTGTCTGTTGCTGCTGATACACAGCAATGATGTAATGTAGGAACTCTTTGAACTAGCACTACCTTTCCTTGGGGACTTTTATAGCTCCCTTTAAGTAGTACCAGTCACCAAACCTTCAGAATGCCCACAAACCTTTAGTTATAATTAAAATGGTTGTAAATTAACTTAAATATGAGAGTAAGAGAACATAGCTGCCGTTTTGCTACTTTTGTAAGTAACAAAGGAAGGCATAAAAGGCACATATAGTGAGATGCTGCTCCCTGCTGGGGAAAGTGTATAAAAGAGGTGACTGAACGCGAATCAGCTGGCATAGAATCATGATAGAACCGAAGGAATAGAAGGGACTGCAAGGGTGACATGTACATTATTGAGTTGTAAGAGCGATCTGTATTAAAAGGAAATCTAAGGAATCATATCCATGAATTAACGTATTCATATTAAAGTGAGTTGATAGCAATCCCCATATTTAAGGTTGTGTAAGGCATTTCATATATATGAGAAAATTTCTGTAAGACGACTGATTTTGATATGCCTCTCCATCCTACCACCACTGTTCCCTCTAAGCTGTGCATGTGTGCGTGCGCACACAGATCCTAAACCCTGCACACACGGCAAAATAATGCACGCACAAACATTTGCACAGAAGCACAATTTGCACAGAAGAAATTTTTTGCACACACAGCCTGTCAAAAATTTGCACAGAAATTTTTTTTTGCACACGGCCTGTCAAACATTAGAGGGAACATTGCCTACCACCTCAACTTTCTATAAAAGAAAAAAAAAAGTATTTCTTGCTTAAATAGGTCCTGCTTACACGTAGGCCAGTGGATATGGTAGATTTGGATTTCACTAAGGCATTCAGTTCTTGACCTGAGTGTGGTAAGCCAAAGGATAAGAAATGGAGTTAGGAATGTGGTGTGATCAGGTGGCTATGACTAAGGATGGAATTTGGCAGGAGGATATGTTAGAGGGCTGGAATTGGGCAGTGGGGGGTAGTTTTTGTGTATGTGTTGGAGATGGGAGTTCAGAGGCTAGGAATACCAAATGGGTGGAGACAGTATTAGGCATCTCTAACTAAAGAGCATCTGGGAGTATGTCACTAGGATTTGTTTGGGGCAAGGAGATCCTGCTTTTGAGCATGACGCCATTGGTAGAGCGAGTTGGGCAACGTGGGCAAGAGTCCCAGCAGTATGGAGATGATAAGCAGTGCTATATTTTCCTTACATGAAACATTAACAGCACCATCTGCTAGCTTTCCAAATGCCTGGCTGAGATCAGTCGCTGCATAAAGACTGTCTGGCTGAATATGAAGCCCGACAAGGCTGAGGTGATGTTGGCAGGAAGAGGGATTGATTTTCATTGATTTTGAGGAGGTCATCGAGGGAAAGCAAACACATCAGCATCCTCACACACATGTATCTTTTTGAAATTCCAACCATTAGCTCTGAGCTTGAAGTCCATAAAACTGTGTCCATCCCATTTTAAGGTATGGTGCTGAGTGATGGGCGACAGAGAAGAAACACAAGCACATGATCTGTTCCACAGAAACGTGAATGTTGCGATGCGTGAGCAGTGTAGGCAAGACAGACCACACAAGGAGCGTGTACATCGCAGACATGCTCAAAGTAACGCCCATAAACGAAAAAGTGAGAGAGTTCAGACTCACGTGGTTTGGTCGTGTAAAGCACAGCCCTAACAACGACGTGGGTAAGAGAGTGCAGGAGATCAAGAGTAAAGGAAAAAAACAGAGGCGCCAACCTAAGAAGAAGTGGTGGGACGTCATAAGGGAAGACACGTTAGCACATGGTGTGACAGGGGATAGGGCTTTGAACGGGGAGCACGCTGGAGGGAGAGAACTCATGCAGCAGACCTGAACCCAAGGAAGCAGCAGCAGCTTTAAACTTGCTCCTGACAGCAGGTCTGGAAGGTTCTCTTGGGCCTCCACCGCACTTGCACAAGCTGCTGCTGCAGTATCCCACTGCCCCGGATAAGGGAGCAGCTCTGTAGCCTGCTACCTCACAGCTTCCAGGTGTAGCCATGCTTGGCCCCACGCCACAAGTACAGGACCTGGGCAAGATATTGGGGGGTGGGGGCCTGCACGTGGAAATCAGGGGGTGGGGAGCCAGCTTGATGTTGGGGTGGGTAGCAAATACCATGGGTCTGGCAACTGTAGGATGGATCTGTGCCCCCCTCAAGCACCTCTGGGTGCCTCTTCCAGAGGGAGTACCACAGGGCACTGATCCCTTATGGCCTTCCTCTGTGTACAGGGGAGTGTCCTTTGCAGTGGTGGCAGGCTGCTATATCTCTCTGCCCTGCCACCACTGAGAAATGCTCCCAGATGCTAGCACACCTCCTCAATCAGCAAAGGATTCCTTCTACCTCTAGCTTTCACTCCTTCCCCCTAGGGACTGGGCGTTTATTTATTTCTATCAGTCAGTCCTGCCATCCCTACCTAATAACCAGTCCTTCCCCTGACTAACTGAATCACTGAAAACTGAAATCAAAATGGCCACTATTGGGCTTCCCATTCCTGGTCAATAAAGGTTGAAATGTTTCATTTTGGAAATGTTTCATTTTGATACTGACATTTAAATGTTTCTGAATTAAAATATATTAGAATTTCCATTCTGCAGAAAATTTTGGTTTTTCATCCCCCGTCAGAACATTTTTTTCCATTTCTATTTTTTTAAATTTCAGAGTTTTTCATGAAATGGAAATTCTGGTTCCCAGCCAGCTCTCCTTGCAACCCAGACAGTGGAGATGGGGAAGCCCATTGCCATATTGTATATTCAACAGTGTGCTTTTCCAAAGAGACTTTCAGTTTGATTGGTGTCCCTAGCCTCTGTTTGCAAGATGCTGGGAAGGGCAAGAGGGAATGGATCACTTGATGATTACTTGGTCTGTTCATTCCCTCTGGGGCTCCTGGCATTGATCACTGTCAGAAGACAGGATACTGGGCTAGATGGACCATTGGCCTGACCCAGTATGGTCGTTCTTATGTTATGTTCTTTACTAAAATAGTCAAGTTGCCTAGTTAATATGCAGCAGGTTTAAAACAAACAAAAATAAGTATTTCTTCACATAACGCACAGTCAACCTGTGGAACTCTTTGCCAGAGGATGTTGTGAAGGCCAAGACTATAACAGGGTTCAAAAAAGAACTAGATAAATTCATGGAGGATAGTGTAGGGATATTAAAGAAGGTACAGACAGTGATTCCCCCAAGTGAAAGTGACCCCCCATAACTTGTCTAAAATCCAACAGCTTCACCAAGTAAAAAGATCTCTTGGGTCTCTTTTGTTAATTTACAAGCTACTGTCTGTGTCTATGTAAAGCTTGTAAATCATTGATTATATCTGTTCTAAGAAAGATACTATGTGAAACTTGCAAGCTGTTGGTTGTGTTAGTACAGCCTAAGACAAAGAGCCTGTTCTCAAAGCAATACTTTAACAGTTGTGATAAAGAATGTATGTTGATGAATGCATGATATCCATGAATGGCTAAGGAGGTGCCAGCCTAGAAAGGGAGTATCCATCGGCCGAAGAAAGGTTTCAAGTGGACCGATACAACCCCCGGAGGGTAAAATGGGATCCACCCCACCACCTGGAAGGATGAGAAAAACAAACTTTGGACAGCGTGGAGCCAGCAGGAATGTGCCATCTGCTGATTGATTCAGCAACAGCATGATGAAGCAATTCCCATAGATTGACATAGGAATAAATCCCTATAAGAATGGCCTCTAAAAACTGAGGACTTTGAGTCTCTGGTTCTGCTGCCAATCTCCAGGAGCATCAGATGAATCTGACAAGGACTCGGCTCCACCCTCATGCCCAGGTTACCTGGCCAGTAACTTGGCATGAGCAACTTCTAGGCTGGTAACTATAACATCTATATAGAACTTGAATGAACGATTGCATGAATGAATATAAGTGTATAAGGAATAAATAGTGATAGGAATAAGTAGTCAAACAACGTTGTTTACTTTTATCTTTGCTTTATTATTATGTTCACAATAAATGTGACCTTTTTGCCTTATCCCTCTTAAAAAGATCCTGCTGATTTTTATTTTATTGGTATAACAATAGGTCCATCAATGGCTATTAGCCAGGATGGGCAGAGATGTTTTCCCTAGCCTGTGTTTGCCAGAAGCTGGGAATGAGTGACAGGGAATGGATAACTTGATGATTACCTGTCCTGTTCATTCCCTCTGGGGCACCTCGCAATAGCCGCCGTTGGTAGACAGGATCCTGAGCTAGATGGACCTTTGGTCTGACCCAGTATGGCCGTTCTTATGTTCTCAACGGAAAACTAACCTTGACTCCCCTCAGGAAAGTGGCAATGACTTCATCATCAATTGTATTATGTTAGATATAGCAAAACAGAGTTCAGCCAACACACATCTTATCTTTCTGTATGGTCACCCATGTGACTAGAGCCCCAATCCCCATCAAAACACTCAAGCGCACATGCTTCTCTTTCAGCATTCAAGGAGTCCCATTGATTTCAGGGGACTACTCAAGTTCTTAAAGTTATGTGCAGGTTTAAGTGCTTTGCTGGATCAACACCTGACTCTTTAGGTTATCAGTTTTGATCCATTTACAGCCCCCATACACATGTTATGTGGGGCAGAAGAAATCAGATCAGAGAAAGCATTGGGGGGGGGGAAAGAATTAAAAAAAATATAACAAAGAATCAACCTGAATGAAGGAAAAAGTGCCTTGAGAGACATTTGGTAAAACCATAGGGCCTTATTCCTATTTGCACTGCTCTGACAGTTGAAATGGTTATAAAAGTGTAATTTCTGCCCACTTTAAGGGAGCGTTAGACTGATGTAAATAGGCCTAAGACCTTATGTGCACTAGGAAACCCTCCCAGTAGAGATGCAGCTTTATCTCAGCAAAAGAGCTCTTTTTGCTGTTATAGCTTATACCAGTTCCGTGAGCAAAATAAGCTATACCAGCAAAAGAACTGCATCTGTACTGGGGCTTTTTTAATCAATATATCTGTCAGTTAGAGGGTTTGGGGTTTTTTTGCACAATCCTAATGGGCAAAGCTACCCTGGCAAAACTTTTAAGAGTAGACCAGGCCTTAGTGTAAATGAGAATCTGGACCATAGACTCCTCTACAAGAACGGAGGGGCCCTTGCCATTAAAGAGAGTGGTGGAATTCCTGGCCCTACTGAATTCAATGGGATCAGATGCTGGCATTTAGGGCTAGATTCTGGCTGCCCTTGTTTGATACAGAAGCAGAAAGAAAAAGTACAAACAAATCACTTCCGTCACTCTTTAGCCAGGAGCTCACTAAAGTCCCATTAGGGAGAAAAGTCTCTGCTTCCTCCTAGCCCATTCAGGTGCCTGAGAGGGTGTGGGGAAGGAAGGTAAGACATTGCTCCCCCTGTCCCTCCACACTAGTCAACATATCTCGCTGGGGACGCTGCATCATCTCTAAGGGCCTCGGTGTAACTATCATGCCAGTGTGCAGTGCTTAGGAGCCTCCAGGCACTCTAGCTGGCTCATAGGGACTTTGGCTGCCACTCAACCCTGATGCAACCTTTCCAGTTAAGCTAGCATTTAAATTGAGAACCTTCGACAGCCTTTGGTAGCAGCAATAAAATACAGTAATACCATTAATATTCAAAAACCCTAGTCTCCTGGAATGGAGTCAGAGCACATCATTCACTGCTAGCAGGTGGGGGGCAGACTGGTTGTTGTGGAAATACTGGATCTTTGTATGTTAGCTTATACCCCACTCTCCTTAAAAAACAAACAAACAAACAAAAACAAACCCTGCCACACCCTGGGAATTTGCTGGTGCAAAGCTTCCCACTTGGATATTGTGAAACCCTAGAACATTCTCAGCTATTCAAGGACAAAAATCCTGCCTTCAATAAGAGCCATGCCTGATGATTCAGAGGAAGACAACTCCCCCCACAATGCAGTTTGCTGATTGTGCATGCTCCACGGGGTTGGAGGGATTTCTTCCTTATCCCCAGCAAACAATCTGAGATTTAATTACCCCAATCACAGACTTAATCTGAACCTGACCTGGAGCTTCATCAACCATAATGTGACAATTGATTATAGATCTTACAATACAGCACAGACATGAGGTGGTTTCTGAGATAGTATTGGCCAAACCCTTTAATGACTTTAAACATCGGTGCCTTGAAATAGGTCTAGTAATGGATAGAAAACTAGTCTCTTTAATTTCCTCAGCAATGGAAGAAAGCCCTGGTTTAAACAATTGCACCAGCAAGGACAAAATGGATCTATTACGTCTGCTCTACCCAAATCACCATGTTTGGAACTGCAAATCCCCTGCAGGTGATTAGACGTGTCCAGCTCTTACTTTTAAGCCATTCTTATTACATTGAAAATGCTAGCCAAAGCAATAAATCTGCTCAGTGTGATGATGGTACAAAGACAGAACTGGAGAAATCAAGAGGATCACAGCTCACTGGAGTTCTGGCATTTTGATAAACTACTGGGGGGTTGTTTGTTGATTATAAAATAGGACTGTAGAACAGATAGTTCAGGAGTTGAGAAATAGGTTAACTCTTTTATCTGCATTATAAACTTTGTACTGTCTCGACTACCACATTTTACGACAAGCTGTAGAACTTGCGCAGTCAACATCCTTAGCTGCCTTCTCTAGGAAAATATATGTCTTCTCCTTGACTTGACAAACAGAAATGAAGATTTCAGACCCTACCTCACTTTATCTAGCCCAGATGGGCTAGGCAAGAGCACAGAGTTCCAGCTTGAAAGCAGTGCATATTTGTGAACCTATTTATATGCAATACAGGCATGTTACAGGTCTCCTGACACTTAAGGCACCTGTGGACCAGATGCAGTTTGGTTTTTTGACAGAACCAAAAAGCGGGGAGCAATTTTTGCAAGAGATTGTAAGAGAGCTGAGTACAGATGGACTATTAATATGGTGCTGTGTGCTGCTATAATTAAGCTAAAGGTGTTCGTTGTAAACCACTTTTTCCAGGGCTTTCTATAACTCAGAAGTAAAGATTTTTACCCTTCCTGAGTTAGGCAAACATTTCAGCCTGCGGTGACTTGATCATTTTGGAAAGCTAATTTGTTTTGATTTTAAATTTAAAGTTTAGTATGTATATATGCACACACATTATATGTATTAGAGATGGGTGAAAATTTTCAACAAATAGATTTGTGATTTTAAAAAAAATCCTTTATTCAATGCTCCAGAACTATTCACAAGTTTAGGTTGAATAGTTTCAGCCGGAGTGTGGGGAAAGGGGGAAGAGAAATTTGAATGGTTTCTTTTGACCACGTCAAAGCATGTCAATTCTACTTTTTTTCTTTTGAAATATTTTGTTAAGAACATTTCAGAATGTTTTGTTTTCACTTTTCATTTTGAAATGGCATTCCATTTTGAAATTTGATTAATTTTAAAACAATGCAGCAAAAGAGGGTGAAAACCACCTGTAAATGGCTGAATTGAAACAAAAAGCAGTGTCGATTAACTTTAATGGAGTTTCCCCTGGTTTACCCCAATGTTAATGGGCCTGATTGTGAGCTCACTGTCTAGAACACCTTTATATTATTTTTATTACAGATAATGTTGTTATAAATCCTACTTATGGGCCAGATCCTGCAAGGTGCACTCTCTCTTCTCTATTGAAATCAATGGGAGTTGACACTTTGGTCCAGATCAATCAAGGTATTTTGGCTCCCAACTCCCATTAATTTCCAACTGAGGGAAGTTAAAAGCCTAAATACCTTTAATGATCTGGGCCCTAGCATCCTGCAGGATCAACTCTAAGTAACTCCCTGATAGCCTGATACAGAAACATGGTGTTTGTTATGAAATAATGTGCCACTCAGAAAGGCCAGGAAAGCTCTTTTAGAAGCATTTATTTCATAGTTTTCAGTTAGTGTAGTTTATTAAAAGGAGCATGAATGTTTGAGGCTATTTATTCAGAAGGCAGACTGCATAGTCCCAACACACAGTATCCAATTTCCTAAACACACCAGATTTTGTCTTCTGTCTCTCTGAGAGACTCTTGTCCATCTGTCTCTTTTGTTACATAAAAATTCTTTAATACCTGGAAAAGTCACCAACCAAAGGACTATTTATATATTCAAGGTAATCGCTGTGTGAATTTTGGAAGGTGATAGGTATACTAGCTAGGTTACAAAAATAAGGGGGGGGGGGGGAAGGTTAGCAATCTTTGAGTGGCTGTGAAAGCGAATGTAGGCTAGTCAGGCCCACTTTGGCAGTATAATGGGATCTAAAAGTGGGTGCAAATTACAGTAGATTTGCACTGCTGGGGTGGGGTTAAAAAGGGCCTGCGTGTGAATGTGACCCAGACCCTGTGTGAATAGTAGTGGCATTCTGTTTATTTCTGATGTGTTTATGTACACATGTTTACACATTAACTACAACACTCTGCAGGCGAATAGGGGGGTGGGGTGCCAAAAGCCTGACATGCCTTCACAGGGATTTAGCAAGGAGTCATTCAGATTTCTTGACTCTGATCCAGGGAGAGCTTCAGCAGTTTTGTCTTGTCTGATCCTTCGCCAGGCTTCACTAAAGTAAAGAACAGTGCTTTGTAAAGGAGCCACTGTACCTATAAAAACCAGCACTTCTCCCTTCTAAGGGCTCTTTACTTTGTTTCCAACAAATACTCTTCACAGCAGTAATAGTGGTGACGTAGCTGAACAGATGCCTTGCCAAGGAACATATTACCTTTGTTTATTCAGTCTGGTAAGTGGCCATCATATCCCAGCAAGGATACATCACTTCATTCACACACCCGACACACAAACCCCCAGGTTTCAGGTGTTTGATATACATGGCACCGTTGTGATGGCTACTGCATGACAATCTAGGGATCAAATACGATCCTCCCAGAAAGAGTGGAGCAAATCAAAGTTTCTGGTTCCACGCTTCCCCTTCAATGCCCATAGCATCACCTTTCCTGTCTCAGCAGACAGGCTCCTCTGAGTTGTTCCAGTGAGCAGCTCAAGAGCTCCGGAGCCTTCCTTGCTGGTTAATCAAACTATTAACACACTGTCAGTGGGTGTACTCATTCCCTTAATTTGCAACATGAGTGGAAGGGAGAATTCCACTGTCAGTAGTCACTACACCTCTGCTCAGGCCTGATTTAGAAACGTATCAAACAGTTCTCTGACCCTTTCTTGGTTCTCCTCTTCCACCTGCCACCCTAAGCACAAATGTCAATGTCAGATAGGCTTAGAGTGCCACCTGATTACACAAGTGAGCTCTGGCCAGCTCTCACAGCTGAACTCAGTACTAGAGAGGCACTGAACAGGGTCCAAACTTTGAGAACCTGCAATTTTCACTCTGTCCCTTCTCGAGCTAGAGTTGGGAGTCTGCCTGAGTAATGACTGAATAAGGTCCAAAGGGAGGAGCAAGAAGATGTTTGATCAGTAAAAGGAAGATTTCATAAGCTTTTTTTAGAGCCCCCTTCATCCAGATATACCCTAAAGTTTACACCTTATTTCCAGTCTGACATATCCTGGAGACTGTGATAATATTAAACTAAAAGGGTATGAGCCTGTCTGTCTGTTCCATGAATTTTATACCTGTTGTAACTGCATTCAACACAAGGGAGTAACTCTTGACCTATGTCAGTGTAAGTGAGAAAAGAACCAGGCCCCTTCAGAGGCTCTTGTCTAAAGTTAAGCCCCGTTTAAAAATCCTGTCGAAAATGTTTTTGACTCATCTGTGAAAAAACTCAACACTCAGATTGGGGGATGTATAATGCTCTATATTATTGATTTCCTCTTTTGGTATATTCTTTACTGCTGTGTGACTTAGATAATTTTCTCACCCCCCCTCTACCGCAACTGGGACCTGATTCAGCAAAGTATTTAAGCTGTTAGGCGCCTAAATACTCATGAACATCTTAACTCCCATTGATATGAGTGGGGAGTTAGGCATCTAAATATCCTTGAGGACCTGGACTTTATCACCTGATTCTCGGGTACTAAGTTCTCTTTATACTGCTCTGACCGTTTAAAGGGGACTTAAGGGCAAGTCTACATTACTGGGCTGCAATGATGCAGCAATGATGCAGCTGCACCGTTGTAGCACACCAAGAGAAGACGCGCTATGTCGATGGGAGAGCGATCTCCCATCAGCATAATTACTCCATCTCCATGAGAGGCCGTAGTTATGTCAGTGGGAGAGCATTTCCTGCCAACGTAGCACGGAGTAGACACCGCTCTAAGTCGTTGTAACTTACATCACTCAGGGGGTTGTCGTTTTCATGTCCCGGAGTAAGGTAAGTTACATCAACTTAAGCAGTAGTGTAGACCAGCTGTGAGAATCAGGCGGAAGTCCACCCCTATTCATCAAAGCAATTAAGCACATGCTTAACTTTAAGCACCTATGTAAATCTCTGTAATGATACTGACCTCCTTTGTAAACCCCTTTGAGATCTACTGATGAAAAGTGCTGTACAAGACCTATTAACAATACCAGTTCAATTAAGCACATATATAAGTGCTTTGTTGCATAGTGATTTTTGAGCAGGCCTTGATCTTCCAGAGCCTACAATTAGTATTATTCCAGGCAGGGGCGGCTCTATGTTTTTTGCCGCCTCAAGCACGGCAGTCAGGCGGCTTTCAGCGGCACGGCTTTCAGCGGCACGCCTGCGGGCGGTCCGCTGGTCATGCATATTCGGCGGCATTTCTGCGAGTGATCCGCCGGTCCCGCGCGTTTGGAGTCCTTGCCGTCGAATTGCTGCCGAAATTGCAGGACCAGCCAACCTCCCACAGGCATGCCGCCGAAGGCTGCCTGACTGCCACCCCACAGCCACCGGCAGGCCAACCCCCACGGCTTGCTGCCCCAGGCACGTGCTTGCTGCGCTGGTGCCTAGAGCCGCACCTGATTCCAGTCAAGCTGTAAGGCACATATTTTCTCACAGCTATATGGAAAGGAGGTTGCCTGAAGGGTTGAAATATTTTATCGGGGTTTCCTGTTATTCACTCTGTCATCTGTGGTGGGATGTGCATTCTGATATGTTAGTAAAGTAGTGATTTGAGAATTTGGTTACAAATGTTCATTTTAGGTATTAGAAATCACCCACAGCATACGGTGGGCACTTACTGACCGATACAAATCTATATACATTAAAATAAATGAATAGTCTGCCTTCTTAGGAAAATATTGAGAAACTAGATCAAAAGGTTTCCTAGATAATTAAATAGTGCAAGAAAAACTACAGATATTTTTTACAATGTGCGAATCAGCAAGGTTCAAAGAAGGGTTGATACTATAGCACCGGATGCCAATATAGTAAACTATATATATAGAGAGAGAGAAGGCAAAAAGATATAAGGACCTTTCCAGACTACTGTACCCCTTTCAGGAGTCTGATTTGTCTTGTGTACTCTCAAGTTTCACCTCACTTATAAACTACTTGCTTACAAAATCAGACATAAAAATACAAAAGTGTCACAGCACACTATTACTGAAAAATTACTTACTTTTTTATTTTTACCATATAATTATAAAATCAGTTGGAATATAAATATTGTGCATACATTTCAGTGTATAGTATATAGAGCAATATGAACAAGTCATTGTCTGTATGAAATTTTAGTTTGTACTGACTTCGCTAGTGCTTTTTATGTAGCCTGCTGTAAAACTAAGCAAATATCTAGATGAGTTGATGTAGCCCCTGGAAGACTTCTGAGTACCCCCAGGGGTACATGTACCCCTGACTGAGAACCACTGCTCTAGTGAATCAGTTTGACCATCTCCCCGCAACATTGTAACATCATGACAATCTAACAGTCCCTAACGGCATGAATGGAGCTGTATCCATCATTATTATTGATTGTAAAGTCAAGAGTCCTCAAGTGAGATCAGGGGACCATTGTGCTAAACCCTGTACAAGCAGTTTAGAGATAGTCCCTGCCATAAACTGTTATAGTCTAAATAGACAAGGCAAACAAAGGTTGGGAGAAAGGGAGTATTATATTATATGTCTTTTGGGACACTGACCAGCTTTTTGTTGTCTCTCTACGGCCCCTAACACAATGGGGTCCTGAACTGGGCTTCCTACGTGGTACTGCAATAAAAATAGCAAATTATGATGATGATGCCCATTTTACAGATGGCACACAGAGAAATACACGTATCAAATGAAACATTAAGGAAGAAGAATGTGTGGAAAAACAAGAGGTTAACTCCACCAGCAATCCAAGATGAGAAAAAGGCTGGGCTATAACATCAGTGAGCTAGTGATGAAGAATCTAGGCAGGGGCAGCATTTTCAGTTCAGAAGCGGATTCCTCCATCATAGACCAAAGATTGATTTGACCCAGTAAATTAGCATGGGTTAGCTCTGGTCTGTCAGAGATTTGTTCAGTTGCCTCCATCTGCTTTTTTTGGTCAGCACTGTATTTTCTGGAAATGATACCTATGCCATTCAGTCTCTGCTGCCCAAGTGACTGACTTCCCAAGATAGCTGTTGGAGTTCAGTCTTTGACTTGACTTGACTCAGGGGCACTTCCTGATACCCCCAGTCACAGGTGCCAGCTTCCTCCAGTCCCCAGGGGTGCTCAACCCCCTGCTCTACCCCAGGACCCACCCCCCCGACCCCTTGCCCCCAATCCTGCCCCACCTCTTCCTGCCCCCGCTCCACCTCTGCTCTACCTCTTCCCATCCGAGCGTGCCCCATCCCCACTCCTCCCCCTCTCCCCCAGTGCCTCCTGCACGCCGCGGAACAGCTGATCGAAGTGGGCGGGAGGCGCTGGGAGGGAGGTGGTTGATTGGCAGGGCCGCCAGCGGATGGGAGGTGCTGGAAGGGATGGAGAGAGCTGGCTGCCGGTGAGTGCTAAGCACCCGCTATTTTTTCCCGTGGGAGCTCCAGGGCTGGAGCACCTACAAAGTCGGTTCCTATGCCCCCTGGATCATGGTTTGTAAAAACAGGATTAGCTCACTGAAAACAGAAAGAGCAAGGATCCAAGTGGAACAGAATTGCCTATGGAAATTTACATTTAAAACACTACTTTTGCATTTGGTATTTTCAGAATATGAGATCTAATGTTTTATTCGTCCATAAAACCCAGTGACATATGTATCCTCATGTTAAAAAAATGGGCAGAACTTATTATAAACTGATCATAAAATATACTCATAAAAATTAGAGCTGGAAGGGACCTTCAGAGGTCCTCTAGTCCAGCACCCTGTGCCAAGGCAGGACCAAGTAAGTCTTGACTATCCCTGACAGGTGCTTGTCTAACCTGGTCTTAAAAACCTCCAGTGATAGGGATTCCACAACTTCCCTTGAAAGCCTACTCCAGAGTTTGACCGCCTGTACAGTTAGAAAGTTTTTTCCACCTATTACTTCTTGCCCCACCTTCAGTGGACATGGAAAACAGTTGATCACCATCCTCTGTATAGCAGCCCTTAACATATCTGAAGACTGTTATCAAGTCCCCTCTCAGTCTTCTTTTCTCAAGACTAAACATGCCCAGTTTTTTTTAAATTTTTCCTCATAGATAAAACATTTAGTAAACCTTGACCACTTTTCTTGCTCGCTTCTGGACTCTCTCCAATTTGTCCACAACTTTCTTAAAGTGTGGCACCCGGACTTGGACACAGTACTACAACTGAGCCAAACAGAGCAGGGCAATTACATACAACACTCCTGTTAATACATCTTCCACTGGGTGCCTCCATTGCTACCTAGCATGCCACACTGCCTGGCCTATTTCTTGGTCTCAACCACAAACACGCACCAGGTTGTTAGCCTTTCACCACATGTGCATTGATTCTTCACTGATAAAATACAACAGAGTGTAGTGCAGGCTTACAGCAGAAGACTTCCATGAAGCCTCTCCTCAGTCCAGGCTCATCCTCTGATAGGGTTTCCAACTTTCTGATTGCAGAAAACCGAACACCATTGCCCTGCCCCATCTCTACCCCTTCCCCAATGACCCACCCATACCCTCCCCCTTCTCTGAGGTCCTACCCCCACTCACTCCATCCCCTCTCCCTCCATCGCTCGCTCTCCCCCACCCTCCCTCACTCACTCATTTTCACTGGGCTGGAGCAGGGGGTTGGGGTGTGTAAGGTGGTGTCAGCTCTGGCTGGGGGTGCGGGCTCTGGGGTGGGGCCAGGGATGAGGGGTTTTGGGTGCAGGAGGGGGCTCCATGATGGAGCCAAGGGGTTCAGAGTGTGGGAGATGGCTCTGGGCTGGGGTGTGGACTCTGGGAGAGAGTTTGGGTGCAGGAGGGGGCTCAGTGCTGGGGCAGGGGTGAGGGAGGGGGTGTGGACTCCAGCAGGGAGTTTGGGTTCAGGAGGGGGCTCAAGTTTGGGGTAGGGGTACGGGAGGGGGTGCGGGCTCTGGCTGGGTGTTCGGGCACTGGGGTGGGGCCAGGATGAGGGGTTTGGAGTGCGAGAGGGGGGTTAGGGCTTGGGCAGGGGGTTGGGGCCCGGAAGAGGGTGCAGTCTCCAGGAGGGAGTTTGGGTGCAGGAGGGGGTTCCGAGCTGAGTCAGAGGGTTGGGTTGTGGGGTGTGGGTTCTGGGAGGGAGCTTGGGTGTGGGAGGAAGCTCAAGGCTGTGGTAGGTTGTTGGGGTGCGGGAGGGGGTTTGGGATGCAGGCTCTGGGTGGCACTTACCTCAGGTGGCTCCTGGGAAGCAGCCATCATGTCCCTTTGGCTCCTAGGCACAGGGGCAGCCATGAGCTCTGTGTGCTGCCCACATGCACAGGTGCCACCACCACAGCTCCCATTGGCTGTGGTTCCTGGCCAATGGGAGATGCGGAGTCGGCGCTTGGGGCGGGGGCAGCATGTGATGACCCTGGCTGCCCCTGCGCCTAGAAGCCGGCGGGATATGCCAGCCACTTCCAGGAACCACGCAGAGCTGGCCGCTGCAGCCAACCGGACTTTTAATGGCCCGGTCAGCTGTGCTGATCAGAATCACCAGGGTCCCTTTTCAACCGGGTGTTCTGGTCAAAAACCGGACACCTGGCAACCCTCTCCTCTGACTCTGAGCTTGCCTGTGAGCACCTTGTTCCTCCCAGTTATGTCCTCCCAATTGCTGAGACAATTGTCTCATTAGCATCGCAACTTCCACCCAACTGTAATCCCCAACAGAAACTGATGAATTGGCTTCAATTAAGCCTGCACTCTTCTCAGAGCTGCAGAAACCTCAGTCACTATTGTGCTACTAATAGTGCCCTGTCAGAACATCTCAGACTGGTATTAAGGTATGTCTACACAGCCAAATGTGACCGTGTTGTCATGGTTCCAGCGCCGGGAGAGAGCTCTCCCAGCAGTGTAATAAAACCACCTCCGCAAGACCAATGGCTCCCAGCACTGTAACACTATCTATACTGCCACTTTACAGTGCTGAAACTTACATCACTCAGGGGGGTGTTTTTTCACACCCCTGAGCAAAGAAAGTTTCTGCACTGTAAGTGGCTGTGTAGACAAGGCCTTACTCTTTTTAGCAACTGCATCACTTTGTTGACTCACATTCAATTTGTGATCACTCTAACTCCCAGATACTTTTCAGCAGCACTACAGACTACTCAGTTATTCCCCATTTTGTAGTTGTGCATTTGATTTTTCCTTCCAAAGTGAAGTACTTTGGACTTGTCAGTATTGAATTTCATCTTGTTGATTTCAGACCAATTCTCCAGTTTGTCAAGATTATTTTGAATTCTAATCCTGTCCTCTAAAGTGCTCAAAACCTCTCCCAATTTAGTGTCATCCACAAATTCTAGAAGCATACTGTCCACTCCACCTCATTAATGAAAATATTGACTAGTACCAGACCAGAACAGACCTTTCAGGATCATATTAGATACATCCCCCAATTTGATAGTGAACCATTGATAACTCCTCTTCAAGAACAGTCTTTCAATCAGTTATGCAGCTACTTTATAGCAATTTCATCTAGACCACATTCCCCAAGTTTGCCTATGAGAATGTTATGTGGGACTATGTCAAAAGCCGTACTAAAAATCTTGATTTATCCCATAGATTGTTTCCTTCCCTCTATCCACGAAGATAATGATCCTCTCAAAGAAGAAAATTAGGTTGGTTTGGCATGATGTGTTCTTGACAAATCCATGTCGGCATTACATAGTAATAAATAAATGTTAAAATCTAAATAAGTATATAAAATTAAGAATGTGTGTTTCATGAGCAAGCCCAAAACAAAAGCTTTGACTAAAAACAAATTGATAGTTTCCATTTGTACATCATGGGCAGTCATAAAGCAAAGAATGTTTAAGCTGGTGGTGTTCATCTGTTTCTTTTAACTAAAGACTTCTGCAGTAACACATGCTCTTCATATAACTTTGTGACTCAGAAAAAAAATAAGCTGCTTGTTTTATTTATGGCTGAACTCAGAAAATAGACATGATTTCGTACTTCAAGCATCTCTACGAGGCGTTGATCAAATTCACTTCTGTGATTACCTCAGTTGATGTCAATGGCCTTATATCAAAGATAATTGTGGCCCATTATGTAGCATTGACAAAATTGCTCTACTGACTTCCCTTCAGAATCACTTCAATACCGAAACCAGGTGTCATGGGAATGAAACATCGGTGAATGTAACATAATCAATAATGGCAGTAAAATTCCTGTGCATAACTCAGACCAACGAGCATGTTTCTACACTTATTACCATTAATGACAAACTTTAGACAATTTCTGAAGAGAAAAGCAACAAACTTATTTTAATAAGTGTACTTGTCAATTTTATACTAAATGCAAGAAGATGAGCAGTTGGACTATTGCATTCTTGAGTCTATGCTGAGAGGATGCCTTTGTTCCTAAGCAAGATCAATAAACTCACATGAAAGATAAAATGAAAGAGTCCATTAGTGAAGAAGACCAGCAAGATAAAAGCCAAAGCAGACTAAACAACCCTGAATAAAACCTCATTTTGATTAAACAGCTACAAATTTGTAATCTAGCCCTAGACAGATTTACCTGGGTGAGCTTGAGAAATGTCAGAATAATAGACCATCATTCAAAAGATAAGCAGAGCTATGGTCAGAAGAGGAATCTGTTACAGAAAAAGCACTTTGTTAAAATAATAGTCTCTCTTCCATGCATATTTATTAACTTATATCTGCTTAGTTTGTTCACAAATAAACCTGGCCCAGATCCTCAGCTGAAACCAATGGAGTTTTGCTGATTTACACCAGATGAGGATCAGACCTTTAAAAAAAAACCAAAAACCCCCCTATATTTTCTGCAAAATAAAACCAAATGAGAAATGAATGCAATGTCAACTAAACTGCCAGGTTACTCTTACTGCTGGGTATGACAGAGGAAAATAGAACAAACACCTATGAGACTTCCAGATATCATATTGATCCTTCAGGGCCACCAGTCAGAAATCACTGAGGTGAAAATGGGTACGATGTCACTTTTCACCCCATAACACCACTTTAGGATCATGAGGGATGCACTGTGAGTCAGCCCTAAATGAAGACAGAAGAGCCCGTCTCATAATAATGAGTATGTAGTCAATCAACTTAGTAGGGTATCAAGTGACTCATGTAAACAATTGTGGCTGTTCCCTATGAACATGTATTTTTGTACCTTTGTTGAGGAATTAGATGAAGCAGGCAAGTATATTCCCCATCAGGTATACATTACCACTTTTCAAACAAAGGTTCTTTCTACAGCAGGTGGAGACTCAAGCAATGAAGGGCTAGTATCTGACCTTTAAAAAAAACAGACAAGAGCATTGTTACATCTGATGCAAAGCATTGCACAGGTTAAAGAAGCCAAGCTAGAGAAAGATATATCTTTATATGGCGAATCTGTTCTATCAAAAAAGTTAAGTTAGAAAGGGTTAGCCATTTAAATTATCAAGTTAAACAGCTGAAAGTGTGGTTCTATTCTGAAAAAGGACTGTGTATAATGGTGCCTTTATACTTAAGTTATTCCTTGTGTGCATTCAATCATTTTCCAAAGATTCCAAGGCCAGAAGGGACCACTGTGATCATCTAGTCTGCCCTCCCATGTAACACAGGCCATAGAACTGCCTCAAAGCAATTCCTAGAGCAGATCTTCTAGAAAAGCATCCAGTCTTGATTTTAAAATTGTCAGTGATGGAGAATCCCCATGACCCTTGGTAAGTCATTCCAATGGTTAATTATTCTCACCATTAAAAAAAAATATGATGCCTTATTTCCAGTCTGAATTTATCTAGCTTCAATATCCAGTCATTGGATTGTGTTATACTATCTCTGCTATACTAAAGAGCCCATTAGTAAATATTTGTTCCTCACATAGGTATTTATAGGCTGTAATCAAGTCTCCCCTTAACCTTCTTTGTTAAACCAAACAGATTGAGCTCCTTGAGTCTATCACTAGAAGATACATTTTCTAATCATTGTCATAGCTCTTCTTTGGAACCTCTCCAATTGATAAACATCTTCCTTGAACTGTGGACACCCAAATTGGACACAGTATTCCAGAAACAGTCACACCAGTGTCAAATAGGGAGGGAAAATAACCTCTTTTCTCCTACTCGAGATTCCGCTGTTTATACATTCAAGGATTGAATAAGCCCTTTATCACGGGGTAGCGGTGTTAGTCTGCAGCCACAAAAACAACAAGGAGTCCAGTGGCACCTTAAAGACTAACAGATTTATTTGGACATAAGCTTTCATGGGTAAAAAACCACGTTAGTCTTTAAGGTGCCACCAGACTCCTCGTTGTTTTTATTAGCCCTTTAGGCCACAGCATTGCACTGGGAGCTCATTTTAAGCTGATAATCCACCATGACCCCAAATCTTTTTTCCATCACTGCTTCCCAGGATAGAGTCCCCCATAGTGTAAGTATGGCCAACATTCTTTGTTCCTAGATGTACACATTTACATATAGCCATATGAAAACACGTTTGCTTGCTCCCAGTTTACCAAATGATTTGTATCTCTCTGTATCGGTGACCTGTCCTCTTCATTATTTACCACTCCCCCAATTTGTTTTTCCCCTGCAAATATCAGTGATGATTTCATGTTTTCTTCCACGTCACTAATAAAAATGTTAAATAACACAGGGCCAAGAACCAATCCCTGCAGGACCCCATGAGAGAAACACTCATTTGAGGATGAATCCCCATTTAAAATTACATTTTAATATCTATCAGTTAGTTTTTAATCCATTTAATGTGTGCCATATTAATATTACCTTTTTAGTTTTTCATCAAAATGTCATGCAGTATCAAGTCAAATGTCTTACAAACATCTAAGTATATTACATCCTCACCATTACCCCTAGGTGGCAGCCTAGTTCACTCAGTACTATATCTGCCATTGTTTTTCTGTCATGGCAAAATATACTGGAGGCCAAGACCTCTCTTTTCTGTTTCCTTGGTTACTTGGACATGTCACTGCTTGAATTCAGCTTTATTGTTCACAGTGGCATGTTAGACAAATAAAGGATATTATTGACGAGACACAATGTTGTACCTCTGAGACCAATAAATAGGGAAAACCTTTTGATGTGGCGGTTGCTGAAAATTCCTTAAGAGTTCACTCATCTGAGGAACAGATCTCTGTTTAAAGTCAAGAGCAATTCATCATGTGATATTTTTAACACATTGGGCTTTTCTATATAAATGTTAATTGAGTGGATCCCGGGAAAAGAAGGATAGAGCTAACTTTTCACATTTGTCTGGTTTAGTACTGAATGATACTGGAAACACTGGAGATGTAGCTGCACTTCCCTCGGGGGCTTCTTCTAGGCAGTAACCCACATAAAGTCTGATTCTCCTTCTACACTGAACTGATGTCATGGACATCAGTAGTGTTGCATTGGCTTACAACCAGAGTAGTGGAGAGGAGAATTAGGCCCCAGAGATATGGCTCACACATCTGGGTTTTCTCTGCATAGGTGCATGAAATTGTATGTGGGGGAGAGTATTTAACTGATAGGCAGCACATTATTATTGACAGGAGCATGCAAGATCCCTCCTGAAGTAAACTGAAGATACTCAGAAGATACGTATGCATTAGTCAGCAACAATCTACCCCCTCACACATTTACTACAAGGGGCTGGTCTGGCATAGTAGTCCTCAAGGAGGGATCAAGAATTAGCAACTACAAGCATGCACAATCCATTATATGCTGACATAGAAAAAAGCCAAACTGAATAATAAATAAGTAATAGGGAAAGCAAATATCAGACTCTTTCAAAGAAGAGTGAAAACAGTCAAATAAATGTACAGTAGCAGCATGTCCCCAGATGCAACTGATCAGTCACGTGCAAACTATAAAGCCAGTGATATCCTGTTTAAATCTCAAAAAATTGCAAGAGTCCATCAACTAGAAGCTGCACATGGATTTGCCAAGGTGCACCTGTGAGTCACTGGAGCTCTGCACGTGTAAAGGGATGAGCCTGGGGGTTCAGAATTTACAGAATCTAGCTCCAAAAACTTAGAAATGAAGACATTGGATGGATTCACTATACCCCATTTCTTCCTCCTCCCCCCAAAAAAATAACCAAAAAACAAACAAACCTGTACTTTTGAAGTACAGATTTTCAGTTCAAAAGTAGTTTATGGGATATATATTTTCCTTCCCTCAACATTTATATATATTGTTAGAAAAGAAAAGAAATACCCCTTAATCTGTTTTTGGACTGAAGATTTGTATTTAGAAATGTACTGGTACATGATCGATCACAAAAAAATAAACACAAAAGAAAATGCTCCCAGCTAGAAGCTCAATAAAGGTCATGCTTCAAGTGAACAAAGGGACATCTAGCTAAACAGTTATTCCAAAAAGGAAAATCTCTTAATCCGTAATTGCCAAACATTTTATGTATTGAGACATTTAAAAATAAAATCCTTTGTGTGACTAAAGGAACAGAATAGATCACTCACAGAAACACTAAAATGAACATCCAGACATGTTATTGTATGAAGAGGCCTTAATCAATGAAGAAAAACACCGCACACACACGAATCGTTTTATATATTCAAATAAGTCTCAGAAATAAACAAAGGAAAAGAGAAGATGTTCTGGAAAAATATTTTAGCACCTCTGAAATCCATGATCAATTTCACTAATAGCATATACACATGGCATGGTAGTTTCTAGCCTTGTTAGGACTTTTCCTTTGCACCCTAAAGGCACACCCAGATTGCTTACTCCTCTTGTTGGTATTTAGTATACACTGCACGCCTCTCTAGCACAGGTATAAATAGCACTGTAGATGGTGAGGCACTGCTTAAGTGAGTAACAACACACCTGAACCTTACAAGCCCAAGCAGTCTACATTGTTATTCTTAGCAGTATAGTGTCCTGTTGCCAGAGCCTTTTCCCATAGCAGGAAGGTGCCGGAGCCTTTCCCCACTGCAGGGAAAGACTCTGGCAGTGAGGAAAGGTTGCCTCCCCCCATCACAACCTTTCACTGACACATGTAGCTACACACTGCAGCGTGGGCACAGCCTGCTTTTCACTGCAGCACATAGTTACATGTGTGGTGGCTGTATCCTACATGCCTCTGCCAGTGTAGTCAAGGCCTAACTGAGGTTTACAGGTGGATTATTCCGTGATAAGGAATACCACTTTCTGCCTGGTAATAAAAATGGGTGAACATCAGACAGGCATCAATGGTCTGGTGACATGTAACAGGTCTTATTCCTGGGAGGTCCTGGGCCTTTTGTGATCTGAAAAGAGCTGACAGTTATGAGCACCGTGTGTTCTCTAGAACGGGCTTGTGATACCCTCTGCTAAGGCTTGAAACTTTATGAGCTAAGGCAGTTTCCTTCCTTGAGCCCTCTCTCACCTTGAGCCCAAGTCTAAGAGGGGGGGATGAATTGTGGGTGCATTTGGATAATGATCATTACTAGTAACATCATAAACATAGTTTCACAGGGAAAATAATATAGTTATAAAGAAACAGAGAATATCTGGATAAATATTCAATCTACCAACCGCCCCGCATCCCCAGCAATTCTGTACCTTCGTGAGCTCTAAAATATACAAACCGAGAATGTGCTTCCCTTTTAAAAATCTGTTTAAAGACATAAAAATCACTCTCGGCTCAGTGCTGAAGCTCAGATCCAGCTCTACGCCATTCATTTCCTCCCCATAACAAGTGAGCTGGGAGAAAGACTGATTGCGGTGGGAGGGGCTGAAGAATAACACATGATTCTCCTTCTGATCCTCAGCATGCATGGCAGTGTGTTTGGGCCTGGCACCAGCAGTGTAACTTGGGCTGCTCTAATTGGCCCCCAATTTGTGTCTGGGAACAAACACACAGTCAATCACATAATGTATATTTTCTTTTAATACTAACCCGATAGATTAGAGAAAGAAGCCACTCTGGCTTTCAGTAATATAAATTCCCTTCTTTACAAAAGTACAGTGAATGTCAAATCTGTATATATGCTCTAGTACCAGATAAGAAGCTGTTGGCAAATTAATTGCAAAAGTCTGCCTGGAGTTTAAAAAAGAGTCCACATTATGTGTCCTTAACAGAGTGCAAATAACATGTACACATTCCGAGCACTTTTTTGAGTTAGGTAAAGCTTATACAGGGCAAGTCTGCACTCCAGATGTAACCTAAGTGATCAGCTCTCCGGTGTGAGCCTTCAGGTTGGCCTAGCTCAGATATGAATGGCCATACTGCAAAGGCAGCCTTGAGTGAATCCACACAACTGTGTCCTCTCATTTGTGTGAATTGCTAGGATTTCTGGTTCTTTGTGCTGCAGTAAGATGAGCTGTGATTCTTTCCAGTGAGTTATGGGAGAACTTCTCTGTCCTTCAGGACACATGGGGGAATTGAGGGAAGACGTGGGAAGACAATCAACTCTTGAGTGGTTTAGCATGCAACCTTATTGCAAAGCATATGGGTTACCAGCATGAGTGCAATCAGCGCTTGGACTTTAGCTTATACCCCAGAATTGGCCAGCTAGACCAGGTATTGGTTTTAGTGGGTATACGGGAGCCAAGTTAGGGGCAACTCCCAAGTAAGAGTGTGAGTGTCCTCTACAGTGAAGACAAGCCCATGCCTATACAATTATACTTTGAGGAATAACTGATTCTAAAGAGACAGAATTCAAGATCAGCCCTGGTACATTAGCTGGCCATTTTAAGCATACTATAACACATGCTTTCAGCAACGGTGGTTGGTTGATGAGATTATAACATTCATGGAACTGGTTATTTGTCAGCCATTTTCTGTAGCTTTAATAATGATTAATGCAGTCCCCTGAAAAAGGAAATGCACAGATATGTATGGGGAGCTATTAGGATTCAAATTTCACTTGGCTTTCATACATTTATAGAACACATGGGGTGGGATTCACAAAGATTATTTAGTCGTCTAACTCTGCCTAATATCAATGAGAGACAGTTGTCTAAATACCTTTGTGAATCCTACCCACAAGCCTGATTCTGATTTATACTAAGGCCCCTTTACGCTCCTGTAGCACAAGACTTAAAGTGGCTATAATATAATTTACTCAATTTATGGCCCTTTTACACTGCCGGAGCACTATAAAGTGTCCTTAGTGTAAATGAGAATCAGGTCCAGAAATTCTGAGGAAGACAATTTTTAAGCACAAGATTTCATTCTAGAAAGATTTCACTCTAGGCTCAGTTGTGTGACCCTTACTCGTATTAGTGAGCATTTTCCCTAAATACATCTAATTCTATATACACATATACAGACTTTAATGTATTATTATAAGGAAAATATTATTGGAAAGCAAAAATCCAGCCATCCTAACTGCAGGTATTCCTTTACTTCCATGTCCATTTGTACTGAATTATTGAATTCAGTCATTCACATATATATTTTATATAGACTAGAAAGGAACTACAGTTACTTAAGGGGATTATTTGTAAAGCCACAAACAGGATTTAGATGCCCAGTTCCCACTAAACATCAATGGGAACTGGGTGCTTAACATTGTGTTCCTTTAAAAATCCCCCCCCCCCCCTTCTTATTTAGAGTTTTTATTCTTGCCTTCTCACATTAATACATGGTCACTGTTGCCATGGTCATTACCTCAATCAGAAAACTATCCAAAAAGCACTTCTGGGTGTACTATTCTGAAAAATATATTTGAATATTTTCTATTAAAATGTATAACATTCTGAGTGTCTGAAATAGCATCTTCACAGCAGGAGTGGATTCATTTGGATTTACCAGACTGACACATTGTGTAGATAGGAAAATTGCACTGATTTCAATTAAATCCATTTAGAAACCGATTTATTGAAACTTATTGCAAACCCTCGTGAAAGACATTCTTATTTCATTTCAGAGTGTCCAATGTTGGTTTATCTTAAATTGATTTAAGATTAACTGAAATAAGTCACTGTTACATCAAAATACACAGGGGTTTGCGTTGGTTTAAGTTAATTGGGCTTAAGAATGACATAAATTAAACCAGTGCCTCTTTCTCATGTAGACAAGGCCTAACTACTTTAAGTTTGCAGTAACCATGTATTCATTATAAAGAGATTAAAGTCAGGCTTTGTCTGCACACAAACTTGCACCAGTATAACTAAAGGTATATTTTTAAATCGGTTTAGTGAAACCAATACAA
The DNA here is from genome assembly GCA_037349315.1 of Chelydra serpentina. NCBI lineage: Eukaryota > Metazoa > Chordata > Testudines > Chelydridae > Chelydra > Chelydra serpentina. The sequence goes on from JBAIAC010000008.1 coordinate 126,958,547, forward strand.
AACCTTATGTGCACATTCCTAAATCAATTTAAAAATGGCTTACACACATTAAACTTAAATCAGTAAGGAATTGACTTAAGCGAAATTGAGAGAAGACACTTTTAAATTGGTTTAAGAGGGCCCACAGAGCCATTTGCAATAGTTTAACTAAATTAGTTGAAAACACGTATAGTGACATTGGTACAAGTCTGTGTATAGACTAGGCCTATGAGGTCTAAGAGTCTGTTTATTACCAGTGAAAAAGTGGTAGTGGATAGTAAATACTCTGAAATTGTCATATGAGTCAGTGACCCCACCTTTTCATTATAGTCCAAATTGTTTCATTTACATACATACATAAGCACACGCATGCACACACACACACCCCCTCATATTCATATCAACTAACGTTCCAGGTTTAAGTCTAATCAGAGAGAAAAAAATCAGAAATTACAGCAAACATGCTATGTATAAACCCATATGGTGGGAAAATGTCCAAACAGCAGTATTGTGGCAGTCTTTCATTTTCATAAATCAGCTCCCAAATGGTTTTTTTTTCACCGTTAGTCTGTGAAAACTCTGACAAATGACAACAACGCAAAGGTTGCATACTAGAAGAGATACTATGAGTCAAAGGAACAATAGAGACTAGCTCTCTGCATACCACGGTTTTAGACAAACAGCCACCGTAATAAGATAGCCAGAGTTGTTTATTTAATCCATGTATGGCTTTTTAAAGTATACATGATCTATGGAAGGGGGTCAAGGTTGCACAGTAATTGGAATACTGTTAAATCTCAGGTTTTGGATAAATCTAATTATTTTGGCATTTGTGTTTAAATGACTTCCCTCACCCCTGACCCCAGGGAGAAATTTATGAGGTAAAAACAAAACACACTGGACCAGATCCTGACCTCAGTTAAAACTGTGAATTTAGGGCCTGAGTCTTTTATGCTAAGGCCCTTTTACAGTAGAAAACAACCTTAAAGAGGATGCAAGTGTGATGGATGTCAATGGGGCACCACGAATGCTTACAGTTACACGTGTGCCAAAGTACCTTGCTGATCAGTGTCTACGGGCCTTTGACAACTGGTTAAAAGTGTAACTATACATAAACCAGGGTCTCATCGTGCTGGCAGTGCGCACCTATCTAACAGACAGTCCCTGCCCTGAGGAGCTTATGATATAAATATAAGACAAGGAACAACAGATGGATACAACAGAGAGAAAGGGGGAGCAAATAGAAAGCATGAGATGATACTGGAGAACATGCAGGCAGTGCTGTCGGCACACTAGCTGCCTAATCATTACTGGGTGCTTAAATTATAGGCAGTGTGGCTGAGGAGAGTTTTAAGAAGGGATTTGAAGGAGAACAAGAAGATGACTTCATGTGCTTTATACTCCGCATGTAACCCACACACTTTTATACTCAGCATTTGACTTGGTTTCTCCCAAAGAAAGGGAGAGAAGCAGTGGGGAGGGGACATGATTTTTAGTAGGAATACGACAGCGTCTCAGCACACGTGCAAAGAGCAAGGCAGGGAAACTCAGCTAGAAGGCCCCAGAACCATCCAGAACTAGGGTGAGGCAGTTCATATGCAGTCTCAAAAGAACAGCTACTGAGCATCAATGTTCCCGCTAATTTTTGACAGGCTGTGTGCGCAAAAAATTTCTTCTGTGCACATTTTTGACAGGTCATGTGCGCAAAAAATTTCTTCTATGCAAATTGTTGTGCTTCTGTGCAAATTTTTGTGCGTGCAGTGTTTCGCCATGTGCGCGGGGTTTAGGATCTGTGTGCACGCACACACGCCCACAGCTTAGAGGGAACAGTGCTGAGCATATATATTAAGTTTTCATTGTGGGCAAGCCACCTGCAAGGCAAATTCTCACCTGACTTAGCCAGGCTTATGGGGAAGAAGATGGTGCCTTATAGAGATCTAAGGACTGGGGTATTTTATATGCTGAGCCCCTTGCCACTTTGGATACAGGCTACACAGATGCCTGTTTCACCTGCAAATGAGTCAACTATTAACCAAAGGGGTTGAATGCTGCGAGCTGTGGAGATTCCCCAGAGTGCCTGTTGGCTGACAGGACTCTGAAGTGTTTGAAAAGGACTGAGATGCTGTCCTTCTTCTCAAGCCTGGAAGATGGCAGATGACGGACACTCCCCCACCCCTATATATAATCTTATGAACATAGTAGAAAGACTGAAAACACCTGAGAGAAGATCAGTGAGGAATGTGTTTTGAGGAGTGTGCTAAAGTACAGACAGTGATATGTGGAAACCTCATATTTGAATATATGTAACAACGACCATGGGTAAATCTGCATAAGCAACACCAGTGTTTGCTTAAAAGTTATTCATAATATTCTGAGTACTATGCACAATGTTTTCTGTGTGACTGGGATCTATTAACATCTATTATCAGGGTTTTACATACGGTAGCCATGAGGTTTAGCTCTATGTAGTTTTCTGAGAAGCCAGAACTCTGGCATGTGCATCAGCACAGAGTTATGCAGGGGTACAAAAAGGAGAGTATAACAGTTATACCAACTATTGCCTTAGCATCCCCTGCCCCTGTTACACTTACGTGAGATCCTTCCATGCATGAGGGGCAGCATGGGACAAAGCATCACGGTGTTTATGTGCGCTGGAGATACCACTACTCAATCTTCCTCACTGGATCTAGAGTCACTCATGGAATGGTTCCCCCTTGGGGCCCCAACCATGGTGTAGTAACTCTCACACTGGACTAGAACCCCTGCTGATGGCTGATCTGGCAGTTTCTCTATCAGTAATTTGGACCTCTGGCCAGGGCAGTCCTAAGTCCACCCCTTCAGGATCACAGTAATCCAAATGAAAATTCCCCAAAATGCATTTCCCCCTCTCTGGTTCTTCCCGAGCCTGTCTTCAGCTCAGCCTGCCGCCTCCTTGCTAGACTCAATAACCCTTGTGGTGAACTTGTACGCTTCTGTCTTTGGGCCCAGTAAGGAAATGCCTTCTCACTGTCTACTCTGGATTCCGGCCCAGGTGCATGTACTGAACAGCTTGATCTGCATTTTCACTTATGCTACAATTCCCCACTGTGCCAATTCCTAACCAGCCTCTTAAATTCCCCTCTGGGTCTCCTAGTCTCTTCCCTTCTCAGTCAGGGTCTCTTCTAGGCACTTCCTGCTCCCCTGCAAGAGCTTTTCAATTTCTCCCTGCTTGGAGCTCTTCCCACTCTTTCCCCAGCTGGGCTTTATCACCACTTAACCATGGCTTTCATTACCCTTACTGCAGCCATCTTCTGCTGTTTATGGAGAATTGCCTGATGTCCCTCGAGGTGGGGCTAATTCCATAGTCAGCCCATGGGACAAGCTTATGTTACTTCTCACCCTCCTAATAGCCTCAGATGCACACTGAAAGAGAAGACAAGATGGAATGCTGCCGAATGCCACATGAAAGCGTCCTTGGGGAAGATGAGCTCTTGTGAAATACTGCTCTCTCTACAGGACAGAAACAATGCTACTTGAGAGCAGCTCATCCCTCATCACCCCAAGCCGGTAGAAAAGTCTTTGGCACCCTGTGATCACTGGTACCAAAGATAGATGATCTAATAATATCATTTTGGAGACACTTGATCCTTATCTATTGCTAGGAGATCTTCAACCAGTGCAACCCATGCAGATTTTGTCATACCCAGGTTGGTAACTAGATTGACTAAGGTCACTGGAAAAATGGTATAAAATCTGTATCTCAATGCTGAGTTTTCATATAGAAACCATGTGGCAGATCCTCAGCTGGTATAAAGCAGGGTAGCTCCATTGACTTCAACAGAAGGATCAGCTGAGGATCTGGTCCCATCATTTAACATAGCAGATTAAACTAAAACATTGGAACAAGCAAAATATCAGGATATTTATATATCTTCTGAGCTGGCTGAAAAGGGGAACACATTTTTCATTACAACTTTTGCTGAAAAATTAGGACTAATTTTCAACCAGCTATATCATAACAATATGTTAGTAAATTAATTTTGTACACCAATGTTCTTCCTCAAAGTTCATATGTAAGTAATTGTTATGTTCATGGCTTACAAACAGAGATATTAGATAAATGATATAGCAACATTCTTGTTGGAAGGTTGCACTGTAAATACTTTATTTCTTAGAATTCAGAACACCATAAAATAACCCATAAACGGAGAGAGACAAAGCAGGCTGCTTCCTAAAATAGAGAGGCACAACCCATCCCACATTACTCTTGGCTGTCTGGCTGCTAATTGATTGCTGCTAGGCCCAGATCATATGCTTCCCTACATAGCCCCCTGGCCTGCAAGCAGGATCAGGAAAAATCCCTAAAATATAAAGTGGCAGATTAAAGTTTTAAGACTGTGGTCAATGCACCATGGTGATTAACTCCTTAAATATGTCTTCAAGTCTGGCTGAGGGTTGGAAGGCACGTGCTGAGAAAGAACTATCCATACTGGCAGAGGTTCCAGTCAGGCAGTACATTGCAAAGTCCTTCACCTTTCATGGAGCTCATTGCTAAATTTCAACTTTAGAGAGGAAACAAATCAGAGGTGGGGTGACCTGGCTCAGACTAGTCACTCCCAGCTCGGGATTGCTTTAGAAGCAGAATTTTTGCTGAACTGGTGTAAAACAGCATTCCTCCCCCCCCCCCCCCCCCGAAAGGGTCCATATTGAATCACAATATACAGAGGTAAATCCTGCTCTCATAAGGTATGTGTAGACCGTAATCATTGGTATGACTGCAGCACATGTAGGTGTAACTGAGCTAGATTTGATCTAGCTTGCTTGTATAACAATAGCAGTGAAGCTGGTGCAGCATGGGCTACCCACTTGAGTACATACCAAGGGTCCCAGGTGGGCTGGTACAAGAAGCTTGTAAATCTCACTTACAGCTGCCTGGCAGTGTTCGAATCAAGGAATTACAGGGCCTGGCCTGCATGTTTTAAGTCCCTGAACTCCAGCAGCCCACGTCCTTCTCTGGCATGTAACAGAATGTGCTAATGCCATTTTCATTGACCTCATTAGTTTATTTAAATCTTGACCTTGGATCCCCCCCTTAACGGCGCCTTACTACAACAGTTATACTTCCTTGTATTAGCCCCATTTCTGCTCTGCTGCTGAAACCAAGTAATTTGATCAGCACGCGCCATGTTTTCTTATTGAGTGCTTGAAGAAAAACTCCCCTGTAACAGAAAAGTCACTACATGTAATTATAAAAAGGTAAATCATTCAGAAGAGTGTTGCCACACATAACTGAAAAAGAAAAGCAACCAATACCTACAGAAGTGATTACATGGCGCTTCTCAGGCTGAGAGAGAGCGTTAGTAATTTGCTGAGAATTTTCCAAAGAGACAGGTGATCTTGGTGTCTTAGAATTTTATGGATTCTCAGTTGTTTCTGTGACAAATCCTCAGAACAGCACTGGGAGGTAGGCATAATAGGTAGAGCTGGGAGAAATATTCATCACCAAAAAAAAAGTCAGTTTTTGAGTTCTCAAAACTTTTCTGAACGTGCCTATTTTTTTGTATTTAGATATTTGTGAAATATAAAAAACAAAAAGCTCTTGATTTTAAAAAAATCACATTGTAAATGGGACTAACAGTGGGTAATAGATATGTTCTTCCCAATAGTCCCCTCTAGTATTCCATTTGCCATAGGCCAAAATTGTCAGACGTGACTACAAGTGTTTAACTTTTTTTGAGTATCCACCTGGAGATACCCTCTAGAAAGGCTTGGTTTTTACAAAGTACTGAACATCCACCCTCTGAAAAACAGGCCCGTTAAAGGTGCTTCAAGTTGGGCAAACAAAAATTAAGGCACTCAAAAACCACTAGCTAATTTTTAATTTGTGGGGGAGGGATAGCTCAGTGGTTTGAGCATTGGCCTGCTAAACCCAGGATTGTGAGTTCAATCCTTGAGGGGGCCATTTGGGGATCTGGGGCAAAAATTGGGGATTAGTCCTGCTTTGAGCAGGGGGTTGGACTAGATGACCTCCTAAGGTCCCTTCCAACCCTGAGCTTCTATGATCTTGTAAGCAATCTGATTTTACTTCACCATAGTCTTCTAATGTCTCATTGGCGACTATTTCCTTACTTCACTTCTTACTCTGCTGGTCCACAGTCTGGCCCAATGAGAATGATGCTGCTGTTCTTGCTTTCTAATGAAAGCCACCATTTCCCCTATATTTCTAAGGTAGAAGTCCAGTCTAAAGATACTTTAATGCACAGGAAATGCTGCTTAGTGTTTGAATGCATGAGCAAGGCAGGAGTTGTAAAATAAGTTTTATTCTTCAAAAACTATCGGTTAATTTAATACTGGTGGAAACGAAACATTAAATATAAACTTAAAATACAGCAATTTAACAACTTTTAATATTTCCCACCTTTCTCATGCACTCAAAGCCTGAGCTGCATTTGCTGAGTCTTAACCTATCATCAGATTAAATTTGCTACTAGGGCACATCAGAAAAACAGCAGATGTCATTGGGCGGGGGAGGGGGAGAGAGAAACCGGCACCATTCACTTTGGGGCTAGATTGTGCCTTTGGGGCACAGCTGCATCAATCCAGAGGGAGTACCAGAGGCACCTTGCCTCAGAGAGGCACAATGCTTCCCAGAGTTCCCTGATTACACTGGGGCGAGCAAAATCCGCTACATCCCTTTAAGGATACATCCTACTCCCCCACACAAAACTAGATAGCTCCCTCCCTGCCCCCATCTCTCTCGGTCTCTCTCTCTCACACACACACACCACTTTTGGGCATTGTGCTTACCCTAGGAACCATCCCAGCAGCTGCCCTGTGCTTCCCTGATACACACCATGCAACAGGTGCTCCTGACTCCCTCCCCCTACTGCACGCCTGCATAGAGGTTGATGAAAATCTAGCCCTATATATATGATTTACTTGTCAGACAGGAATGCAAGCCTAGTCCAGAACATCCCTGCAAAGTGTGTGATTGGTGAGGACAGAGAGGGATACTCCCAGACTTTGCATCCATAAGAACATTTGAGTTGCTTGGTTAACCCTGAACTAATTGTTTAGCAAACATCTTTTTTTAGAAAGGTAAAATGAAGCCTTGGAGACTTAGGTCCTCTTATCCACAGAACAGGTAGTGGCAGTACACGCGTCACATGTACATCACACACCTCCTGGTGGTGTACGCCAGTCCAAGCCTAGAGTGTATCTACACTGCAGCTGAGTGTGTGCTTCCCAGCACAGGCAGACAGACGCTCACTAGCTCTGCTCCCGCTAGCAAGCTAAAAATATCAGTTTGGAGGTGGCAGCTTGAGCTCGCTTCCTGCGTACATAGCCAGGGGGTTGGGTGGGTTTATTTCTAGCATGCCAGCTTTAGCACAACTAGTGAGTGTCTGTTTACCTGCCCTGGGACACACCCACGCTCTCAGTTCTAGTGTAGAGACACTCCAGAGCTGACAACGGAGCAAGCACCATTTCATTCCCCTTCGTTTCTTGGTCGGTGTGCTGAGGGAGCTGAGCTGGGTGCCACTCATTGTGCTGTGTAGACTCCTGCTGTAATGTAAAAGATCATGCCATGTTTCTTAAAGGGGGGGGTCCATACATATAACTGGTTGTCTGCAGAGCACATTCAAATGGCCAACAGAGCTATTTTGGTCACAGTGAGTGGTGAAGCATTTGTCTGTCATCAGCACTGACACCTGTTTGTTGTAGACCAGAAAATAATTAGTTAATAGATTGTTTCCCCAGAGCAATCAAGTGCAAGGCTATCTGTTTTCCCAGGTTTTCAATAAAGGGGCAGTTTTGGATAGAGAGGATTCTGTTTCTTTGCCCTGACAAGTTGATTGGAGGTTGTGGGATGAGTCCACGTTGTGCCATGGGTTTGTTTAATGTACATGCCATTGATTGGGACTGAGAAAAGTGGCTAGGTACATTTTTTTAAACAAAGCCAGATAAATACCACTATAATTCATGCTCCTCTTTGCCCCATGCTTGCTGTGGTGACCAAATCTGCAGACAATATTAAAGCAATACAGAAAATTCGCAAAACACTCAGGAGGGCAGATCCAAACTGCAACGTGACTTGGGAAGATTGGAGCAGTGTGCAGGAGAGGAAATTTAACTCTTGGAGCTCGATCCACCATGGAGATGAGCATTCTGGCCTTATCCAGAAAAGCAGTTAGGGACAGATTTGAAAAGGTATTTAGGCACCTAACTATATGTGCTTCCCTGATTGCACACCATACAACAGGTGCTCCTGACTCCCTCCTCCTACTGCACGCCTGCATATAGGCTGATGAAAATCTAGCAGATAATCACCTAGGGGGTGTTTTTGAAAATGCCAGTAGGTGCCTAATTACATCTCTAGGCACCTAAATAGCTTTAAAAAAAATCTGGCCCTTAAGAACATGCTTAGAGTTCGGCAAGAGCTTAATCCCATTGACTGTAGTGTGATAAGTGGAACTGGAGAAAGAACGTTAGGTTGCAGAAGGATCCCAGTTTGGGGTAGATTGGGCACTCAGGAATGCAAGCAGAGGCCATGATGTTACCAAATAAACAGGCCTCTCAGTATGTAACACTGACCCTGCTGCATGCCCAGTAAAGTTCTTTCCTATAATGCTGCCCGCCTGCCACATCACTTATTGCTAACAAATGCCTAAGTGCTTTGCTGGATTGAGCCAGAGGGCTCACCACTAGAACTGGTGTGAAAATAGGGATTCTTTCCTCTGTAGAAGGTTTTGATGAGAACAGACCAAAAAAAAAAATCATTTTCAACAAAATTTCCCACTGATACTTTTGGCAGAATCTTGAAAACCAAAATAGGTCAGTCAAAATTAAGAGCTGTAATGACTCATTGAAGTTGTAGTTTGCTCATGTCCTCATTCTCCTCTATAGTACAGGATCCCCAAATGGACTACATTTCTCAGAGTGTCATTAAATAGATCTCATTTCCATCTTCTCTTCATAAGACTCTGCTAATGCTACTTTTTAAAATGTAAGCAAGTGCTAATTGCTTCAAAATTGATTCCTTGAGGACCTGCTCCACGATTTTTCCAGGGACTGAGGTGAGGCTGACTGGCCTGTAGTTCCCCGGATCCTCCTCCTTCCCTTTTTAAAAGATGGGCACTACATTAGCCCTTTTCCAGTCATCCGGGACCTCCCCCGATTGCCATGAGTTTTCAAAGATAATGGCCAATGGCTCTGCAATCACATCTGCCAACTCCTTTAGCACCCTCGGAAGCATCCGGCCCCATGGACATGTGCTCGTCCAGCTTTTCTAAATAGTCCTGAACCACTTCTTTCTCCACAGAGGGCGGGTCACCTCCTCCCCATACTGTGCTGCCCAGTGAAGTAGTCTGGGAACTGACCTTGTTCATGAAGACAGAGGCAAAAAAAGCATTGAGTACATTAGCTTTTTCCACATCCTCTGTCACTAGTTTGCCTCCCTCATTCAGTAAGGGGCCCACGCTTTCCCTGACCTTCTTCTTGTTGCTCACATACCTGTAGAAACCCTTCTTGTTACTCTTAACATCCCTTGCTAGCTGCCACTCCAAGTGTGATTTGGCCTTCCTGATTTCACTCCTGCATGCCTGAGCAATATTTTTATACTCCTCCATGGTCGTTTGTCCAAGCATCCACTTCCTGTAAGTTTCTTTTTTTGTGTTTAAGATCAGCATGGATTTCACTGTTAAGCCAAGTTGGTCGCCTGCTATATTTACTATTCTTTCTACACATCGGGATGGTTTGTTCCTGCAACCTCAATAAGGATACAGTACTTTAAAATACAGCCAGCTCTCCTGAACTCCTTTCCCCCTCATGTTATTCTCCCAGGGGACCTTGCCCATCAGTTCCCTGCGGGAGTCAAAGTCTGCTTTTCTGAAGTCCAGGATCCATACTCTGCTCTTCTCCATTCTTCCTTGTGTCAGGATTCTGAACTTGACCATCTCATGGTCACTGCCTCCCAGGTTCCCATCCACTTTTGCTTCCCCTACTAATTCTTCCCGGTTTGTGAGCAACAGGTCAAGAAGAGCTGGTTCCTCCAGCACTTGCACCAGGAAACCGTCCCCTACACTTTCCAAAAACTTCCTGGATTGTCTGTGCACCGCTGTATTGCTCTCCTAGCAGATATCAGGTTTATTGAAGTTCCCCCATGAGAACCAGGGCCTATGATCTAGTAACTTCTGTTAGTTGCCTGAAGAAAGCCTCATCCACCTCATCCCTGGTCTGGTGGTCTATAGCAGACTTCCACCACGACATCACCCTTGTTGCTCAGACTTTTAAACTTAATTCAGAGAGACTCAGGTTTTTCTGCAGTTTCATACTGGAGCTCTGAGCATTCATACTGCTCTCTTACATACAATGCAACTCCCCCACCTTTTCTGCCCTGCCTATCCTTCCTGAACAGTTTATATCCATCCATGACAGATTTTTACATCCGCTTTGTAAAATGATTGATTTCTAAAGAGACACCCCAAACATAATTGAGACTATTTATCTTATGAGTGTCATTTCTAATTCAGGTGCAGTATGCGCCATACGGCATAATGAGACCATTCATAACTGGATGGCTTAATTTTTTGTGAGGAGATTTTATTACATTATAGTAGAATTATATATACATATATTTTAATCCTTTACTCAGGAAGATTCCTTCCTGAGAAATAGTGAAGGACCATCTACTGAGAGTAAAAAGACATCATAATAAGGAGCTAGAAAGAAACATGTTTTGTGGAGTCTGGATGAAACAAAACTTGCGTAAGATAGTCATTGACAGAGTGAATTATTAACAGTGTGTTCTAAAAGTAAAATGTAAAGCATTAGCACATGGATACCAAATGGTCTCAAACTGATGTGCTTTAAGTGAACAATGGTGTGTTAGTTTTCCAGTCTGGTGTAATTATAGATTCCATGAGTCTCATTTTCCAAAGAGGAGGTGGTTAGATTTCTTTTCTTCCAGCAGTAAAGTAAACATAATCTGGCAACAACAATCAAAATCTGAGGCAGTTCCTCCTGGACCTTTTGCAAACATATGTCTTCCTGGGGTTGGCCTTGGTAACATTAAAGTCAGAACAGGCTCAATGGATGTTCAGCAAATATATGAGAGCTTTTAAAAATGGAATGACAACAGCCTGGCAGGTGAGACAAAAATATCAAGGGCCATCCTAAATCTTACAATGGTTGCAACTAGCAGAGGCCAATGGGATTATACAACACTGCAAGAGTAGGAGGCAGTTTGGGTACATTTTTTTAAAAAGTTGCATTCTGTGTTGGATGGATTTTGAAAGACTCAGAGCTGGCCTACCTCTGCTCCCATTGAAGGCAATGGGAGTTTTGCCAGGATTTAAATGGGAGCTCAGTAAGGCCAGTGCCGAGTGCTTTTGAAAATCCCTCCTTTTTTTATTTACTATAGCATAGCTTTTAGTTTATAACCTAGTCTCAGACCGCCTCATCTATAAGGATAACAAGAGGTGCTTCCAAACCACCACACTGAGGCTGGAATTCGCCTTCTTAGTCCCAACCCATCAACATAATGGCTCTTGAAAATTATCAAGGGTCACATTCACTCTTTTAATAGCACATCTATCTAGAGCAGTGTTTCCCAAACTTGGGACGCTGCTTGTTCAGGGAAAGCCCCTGGCGTGCCCGGCTGGTTTGTCTACCTGCCGCATCCACAGGTTTGGCCACCTGCCGCATCCACAGGTTTGGCCGATCGCGGCTCCCACTGGCCGCGGTTCGCTGTGCCCGGCCAATGGGAGCTGCGGAAAGCGGTGCGGGCCAAGGGACGTACTGGCCGTTGCTTCCCACAGCCCCCATTGGCCGGGCACAGTGAACCGCGGCCAGTGGGAGCCGCGATCCGCCCAACCTGCGGACGCGACAGGTAAACAAACCGTCTGGGCGTGCCAGGGGCTTTCCCTGAAGAAGTGGCATCCCAAATTTGGGAAACACTGCTCTACAGCATATGATCACTCTACAGGGGTTACAGCATAACTTTTCCACCACTGCTACTCCAGCCTATATGGTGAAATAGTGGCCACTGTGCAATCCCTTTGAATAGTCACACATCCCAGGAGTCCAGAGCTGCTCCTAGCCTACCTCCAAACCTCCCCAGCATATATGGAGCTGGTGTGTGGAGCCCCCTTCTGCAGCATTCAAGGGGTAGAGATTCTGCCCAGCCTACCTGGGTGTTCTTGCAGTGAGGTTAAATAGTATGGAGGACCTTGTGTGGGCCCTGTGTCCCCCAGGTGAGTTTTAACCCAAAAGAATAGATAGAGTTCCTATTAAGAGAGAGAAAATACTCATAGTTTCCAAGAATGATCCAAGGTATTACCTAGTTATCTGTTGGTTTCTCTCTGTAAAGATAGGGACCCTCAAGTAAGGAACTACTACAACAGATACATACTGTGACGGGGCAAGGCCAGAGGGCTATAGCAAAGTAGCGAGGAACCAGTATGTTAGCCCCAGGCTAAACAAATCCCTGATACCTTGTAACCAAATGGCAGTTGCTCCAGGTTAATTAAGACACCTGGGACCAATTAAGATCCTTCTAGAAAAAGCAGTGGAGATGGCTAGATTGATTGGGACACCTGAAGCCAATCAAGGGCTGGCTGGAACTAGTTAAAAGCTTCCCAGTTAGTCAGGAGCTGTGGAAGGAGGTTGTGCTATTGGAGAGACACCATATCAGACACAACAGAGGAGGCTCTGAGGTAAGGGTGAAGTGGAGTTGGAGGAAGTGGGGGCTGCTGTGGGGGAAGTAGCCCAGGGAATTGTATGTGTCTTATTTCTAAAAGGTCAGCTACCATAGGGTACTATTAGGGTCCCTGGGCTGGAGCCTGGAGTAGAGGGTGGGCCTGGGCTCCCCCTGCCCCCCTTTTGCCTCCCCCCCCCAATTAATCACCAAGACTAGGAGACTACAGAGACTGTGCAAGGGAGGGTAGCTTCTCCTCACCTCCCTCACTGGCTTATGATGAAAATGGCTCAGTAGGCTGGGACCCTGGCCTCTAGAGAGAGAGAAGGGCTACAAGGAGGGTCACAGTGAGCCTCTGAGGCTAGCACAAATTCACTGGGAAACACAGGATCCCCAGAGACAAGGGCAAAGCTTTGTCACAATACATAAAACAAGACTGGTTGGAATTACACAAGACTGGTTGGAATGCCCCAAATTAGATTTCAATACAGTCAGTTCCCAGCATGATTCATCATTCAGAACCCCTCTTGTGGAACCATAGGGGCCTCTAGTGACTCTAATCAGCTATTTCTTTCCTACCAAAAGGTGAGACTATACTGCAGCTAAAAAAAGGTTTAGAAATCCCAGATTTATAAAGAAGGTGGTTGGTTTGTGTATGACTACAATGTGGTGACAGACCTTCAAACAACTGCAAGTAACATTTTCTTTTCTGCAAAATTGAGTTATTAACTCTACACTATAAAGTTCCAGAGAAAATTATCTACATACCAGGCAGGAGTCAGTGAACTGCTACTAATGAACATAGCCAGAAGATACTGGATACAATGTCCAGAAAAAAACTGCATGAGGCAACTAAAAGCATTTAAAGGTGGGGAAACCGTTTGCTTGAAAGCCAAATATGAATATTTTAAAAATACAGATGAAGATACCTCACATTAAAAAAAATCAGACAAGAGGCAAAAATGACTGGAGGACTGGAAGAAATGATTTATGAGAAAATATTAAGAGCTAAATATGTATTGGTTAAACAGTGACAAGAATAAGGTGGAAAAAAACAGACTATAGTAACATTCTGCCAGTATTTGAAGGGATAAAGAGAATTCAATCAGTTGCACGCTTCTTTCTTAGCAACTGATCCAAAGGCCACTGACAGAGGTGGAAAGACTCCTACTGACTCCTTTAGGTTTGGGATTAGGCCCGTAGTCAGTTCTGAACCATTATCTGTAGTCAGTTCTGAACCATTAAGGGGACATTTCTCTACTAGAAGTACCTGTCATTTTTGGGTGAGACATAAAACCAAGGTCCTGACCAATTGTGCTAATTAAAAATGCCATGGCATTTTTCAGCGAATAGGGGTATTAACTCCAGTGTCTTGGCTAATTTCCAACTTTGGTAATTACACTCTGCCTACTCAAAACCCCTTAAAATTTCAATTGGATATAGTATTGTTCCTCCTGTTCTAGATGTGTGTAGTGTTTTTTTCTGTGCACTTTTGTTAGAGTCCAGTTCTATAGTACTTACATGCATACATTTCCTATTGAAATCAATGGGAATGGTGAGTGCACACAGGGCCGGTGCAAGGACGTTTCGCGCCCTAGGCGAAACTTCCTTGAACCAGCCCTGCTCCCCACCTCAGCCCAGCTACCGCCCCCCCTCCCCGCGGCAGCTCGGCTCCCCACCGCCCCGCGGGCCACGGCAGCTCAGCCCCCTGCCCGCGGGCTGCAGCAGCTCAGCCCCCCTCCTGTGGCAGCCAGCTCCCCACCCCGTCGTGGTAGGCGGCTAACCCCCCCGCTCTCAGTAGCTCAGCCCCCCGCCCGTGGGCCGCGGCAGCCTCCCCCTGCCTCCTGGCTCCACGCTCAGCCGCTGAGCCGAGCATGGAGCCGGAAGGCAGGAGGCAGCCGTGGCGAGCCAACCCCCAGCTCCCGGCTCCACGCTCAGCAGCTGAGCGTGGAGCTGGGAGGCAGGAGGCAGCCGCCCACCGCCAAGGGCGGTGAAATGCCACCCCCCAAATCCTGGTGCCCTAGGCGACTGCCTAGGGTCACCTAGTGAAAGCGCCAGCCCTAAGTGCACAACAGTTGCAGAACTGGATCCTTATTGTGTTTTTTCCTAAATGTGGTTTCACTTGTTTGTGAGGTGTTTATTTTTAATAGTAACTGAAGTGAGGGATTACAACTGCTAAGAGCCAGATTCTCCTACCCTTACTGATGCCGAGTAATATCTTACTCCACAAATATTCCCACTGGAGTCAATGGGACCATTTGCAAAGGAAGGTACTACTCTGTGTGAGTAAGGGTGGGAGAATCTGACTTTTGAGCATGCTGTTCATACTGGCCTTGATTCTATTACCCTTACTCATTCTGAGCAGTACTTTACTCCTGTCAGTAGTTCCACTGAAGTCCATGGGACTATTTCTGCAAAGTACTACTCAACATGAATTAGGTGGAAATCAGACTGTCGGAAGCACTTTTGTTTCCAAGGGTCTGATCCAGTTCATACTCAAGTTGATAGACTCCCATGGGCATTGCACTGGGACATAAAACAGTACCTCCCAGCACACGTTATAGTGTGAGATATTGTGGAAAGGAAAAAGAGGAAAGTTTCCATAAACACTACAAAATCCTTCCTCTCGTCATTCTCAGTGCCTCAAAGTAAGGCAGAAACCCAAGCATTTAAAACTGAGGCTCCAGTGTTGCTACTTTTGCCCAATTCTCACACGAGAACACAAAGCAATAAAATATATGCGAAGGTCTTTCCTAGCAGCTGTTGAGCATTCTTTTCAGACAGTGCAAGTAATAGCTTATTGAACCACGTCTTGAATGAGAATGATCTCATGAGGGAGGCAACAGTCACCCATGTGGCCTTTGTATATTCTGAGATCTACAACTTCTGATGTGTCCAAATACCCTGTGTGGTAATTGCTGTTGACAAGCTCGTCACGGCATCTGCCTGTCTGACTCTTGAAGAGTAGCCCAAGCCACCGCACGATTTGTTCCCACAGTCTCCTTTCTCCTGTACTTTCTTAAAGGGCAAGGGAAATTAAGCATTTTAATTAAGTACATTTTAGTAAATTAAATGTGTAGTTTAGTCATTTCCTAAAGGACTTTTACATCATGGTATCTGTATGCTGCTCACTCCCAACACCCGCACTCTGGGGTTAGATACCATGGTGATGGGCACAGTACAAATGCCTAAATAAATTAGATAAGTAGCTCTTTCTGTGGATGGACTGAACTATTTATCCTTCTGCTGTTTTCTCTTTACTTTATTTGTTCAAATTATAAGAGCTGGTATAAAAAAACAAAAAACAAAAAAAACCAACACCACACATTCTGGCACTGTTTTCTGTCCAAAAATGCAGTTTGTCAAAAATCAAACCTTTCATGGGAACACATCAATTTTCTATATATATCTATACACACACACACACACAGTTATTATTTTACAGGAAAGAGTCAAAATAAATAATTTAAATTTCCTCATTTCATTAATGTCAAAACATTTCATTTCAATAAGGTAAAACATTTTGTTTTAACTTTATCATTTCAAAATGTTTCATTTCATTTTGTTTTATATGTATATTACATTATAATGTCATCATTATATATATATAATGTGTGTGTATGTATGTGTATATATATATGTGTGTGTGTGTGTGTATGTATATATATGTGTGTATGTATATATGTTTTGACATCATCAACATTATGGAAATTAAATATTTTGATTCTTCCAAATCTACATTTTTCAGAGATTTCATTGCATGGAAATTTTTGAAATTTCAGCTTTGTGTTCTGATTTGGAACTAAAACAAAATTTATAATATCAATTTCTGACAGAATGGAAATGCCATTTTCTTACCAGAGCTAGTCAGTAGGTTCGACTTATCTGAATGTACCTGTTATGACAGATACAATACCTTTGGGAGAACTCACTGAACTAAAACTAAGTATCTTTGGGGTTCATTATATGAAATGAAAGGTTTTTGTATTATTGTGGGCAAGGAAACATGAGACCTGGGGTTTCAAAAGGTCTATATGGAACAATGTGTCATAGAAAAATGGACTTGTGGAAGAAAAGGTTTTAAAAGATTTTTCTAGAGAATATCTAGAGGGAGGTGAATGCCAACGCAGTCTGTTGAAACTACCTCCTAAGGAGTGAGCCACTGATTGGCATCACCTCTTACATGAGGCCAAGATTAATGGCCAAGCTGTTTAAAAGAAATACTTCACTGTTGTTGTGGTTCTTAATTTGAGAAAGTTATGAATTTTCTAACTACGGGAAAACCTAGTTGTGGATTTTGAAGAATTGACATCTACCAGAGCCTGAAGTTGGAATTAGGTTGACTTCTGGCAAGCTTTTCAGCCGGTGTGTAAGTTCATGTATTGTTTTTAATGTTTTCTCTGTAATGCTTTCACCTTTACAAGTAAACACATATATTCTGAAGAGCTGTGTGGTAACTTGTTAATGTGGCAATTATGCTGTTCACGGCCTCTGGAGAGACGGCAAAGAGCTGAGGCTGACCTATTTAAGCAATCTGGCTTGATGGGAATATCACTGTGTACGTATCCTGGAAAAACCCTGGCCAAGATGGGGACTGACATGAGTCTCTGCCCAAGAGAACTGATGGCAGAGAAGCCAGGAGCCTAGAGCAGGTGCCCTTCTATAAGGGGGAAATAAAGGTGCAGTTGCCCTGAACGGTGACACTTGTATCTTAGAAATAAATACCAGTGGCGCTCCAATCCAGCCACTCCAGCAGAACTTCTGTGGGGAGGGGTTTGAGGGAGGTGGGTATTCCTTCCACCATATAACCAAACTACTAGCAGACCTGGTCTGCTCTTTGCCCTGAGCTCATCATTCAACTCTTTAGTGGAATTAATTATTTGAAACATTTGAATGCCACACAGTACAGTTGTCTTTCCTGCATTGCATTAAGGGAGCTGCACTTCACCATCTCCCTTGTACACTGAAAGGCTCCTCACTTGACCACTTGCTATGAGGGAGTCTTTCTGTTGATTTCAATAGCTGTTGGACTGGGACCCTGGAGCACAGAAATACAGCAGCTGAAGTAACTTATTCTTTTCACATTATAATTCCTTCATTTCATATTTTGTTCCTTTCTGGAATCCTGTTTTAAGAAACTGGATGAGCTTGTATTTTGAGGGTTGGGGAGACTGCAGGAACAGTTCATCCTTGCACAGAAAAAAACAGTTTTCAGTAATAGGATTAGGGAAGGGAAAAGTTAATAACTTTTCTCTACTATTTTAGGGTCAGGTTTTGCTTAACAATTGCACTAGTGCTGATAGGCCTCTGTGTAGCAGCCAGGTACAATGCAGTCTCCATGCTCCATAAACCCAAATCTGTTTGCCACCTCAAAAAGGATGGGGAGGAGGTGGGGTTCTGGCACCAGATAGCTGAGCTAGATAATAGCATAGAAGCTGGCATGCTGCACACCCTGAAAGGGTGTATAGCACTGGATGTTCACATTTTGGAGGAGCTGAAGAAGTGATTGTGCCCCCCCACCCCCAACACATGCCCCTAATGTTCACACAAGGGTAGTGAATTCCACTCCCACTCAGGGCTGGGCCTATGATCCCAAAACAAGGCTAATTTGTAGAAAATCAGTATGGCCATTTTAAAGATATAATAAGAAAGGGGAAAAAGCTGGGCAAAAAATCGGAAATATTTCTTGAACAACATTTCAGTATGCTGGTGTTCACAACCCTTTTTATTCATTTTCCACTAATATTCATTCACATGGTCTTTTGTTCACCAGAATGTTCACAGAAAGCAAGGGGGGGGGGGGGGCGCGGAGGGGAAGTCTTCAATACTAATGAATATTAATTGGCACAAAGTTCCACTCCAGCAGCATTCATGTGATCATCTTGAACTCTTATTTTCCTTGCCCTCATAAAAAAACCAAAAGCCAATTCTGCCCATTTAGCGAGCAGTAGTATTGAGCCACACTATTCAAATAGCCAAAGCAAACACTTTTCAAATATATTTCAGCCAATGGGCTATTTATAAAGGATTGTTTGAATAATTTGGAATAATGAACACTTAAAAAAAAAAGACTGATCACAGATAATTCATGAAAGAGGCAAAAATTTCCCTTTCACATGAGATTTGTATTAGCACTTCAGTCTATATAAAGTACACTTGTACAGATTAAAAATATTGAAAAACATAACACGCTTTAAAATAAATAGGCAAGATCCTAAGCTGGTATAAATCAACCAGTGTAGCTCCACAGAAGCAAATGAAACCATACTGGTTTACACCAACTAAGGATCCGACCCAGTATATCAATAATAGTTCTTACAAGGGAGAGGACAATAGCTCCAGAATGGACTTCATGCAAGCTACTGTTTGAAACATTCCCTACTAGCAATTGGCTCTCCGAATTTGGTGATTTACATTCTCTACCAGTTAGCTTGCTAAACATTTTTTTCCTTCCCCTGGAATGGGATTCATTCAGCAATCTTGGCTTTTGCTGCTTTGTGTAGCATCTCCATTGTTTAGAGAAGTTAGAAGTGAAAAGTCTGCAATTTTTCCCAACTGAAGATAAGTCCAAATTCTGTTTTGACTCATTTGAAAACCATAAAACCATCCAGTCCAATTACAAATGTGTTCTTGATGCTTTCATTCTCATAGATATCTGCCTCGAGATATCACTCTTTAATGAGAAAAGAGTGGAATCATCAAATCATAAGACTTGAAGGAACTTTGAGAGGTCTTCTAGTCCAGTCCTCTGCACTCAAGGCAGGAGTGAGTATTATAGACCATCCCTGACAGTTCTTTGTCTAAATCTGCTCTTAAAAGTGATGGAGATTCCACAACCTCCCTAGGCAATTTATTCCAGTGCTTAATCACCCTGACAGTTGGGTAGATTTACCCTAATGTCCAACCTAACCTGACCTAGCTGCAATTTTAGCTTCTTGTCCCATCAGAGGTTAAAAAGAGAACAATTTCCCCAGTCCTCTTCATTTTAACTACAGTTTTCAAGTACATAAAGGGTTATGTCCCCGCTCAGTCTTCTCTTCTCCTGACTAAACAAACCCAATTTTTTCAGTCTTCCCTCATAGGTCATGAGGATCTTTAATAATTTTTGTTGCTCTTCTCTGGACTTTCTCCAATTTGTCCATATCTTTCCTGAAATGTGGCACCCATAACTGGACACAATACTCCAGTTGAGGCCTAATCAGCGTGGAGTAGAGCGGAAGAATTACTTCTTGTGTCTTGCTTACAACACTCCTGCTAATACATCCCAGAATTTTTTAATTTTTTTTGCAACAGTATTACACTGTTGATATTTAGCTTGTGATCCACTATGACCCCCCAGATCCCTTTCTGCAGTACTCCTTCCTAGGAAGTCATTTCCCGTTTTGTATGTGTGCAACTGACTGTTCCTTCCTAAGTGGAGTACTTTGCATTTGTACTCATTGACTTTCATCCTGTATACTTCAGACCATTTGTCCAGATCATTTTGAATTTTAATCATATCCTCCAAAGCACTTGCAACCCCTCCCTACTTGGTATTGTCTGCAAACTTTATAAATGTACTTATAAAGTTTAGCAACACAAGGGCCCCAAATTTAATTTAATTTTTTTTTCAGACCCAAGCCTACTGATGTTTATTTACATTTGAAGAAAAAAAAATCCATCCCCCACTCTAGCTCTTCCCCCAAGGCCACACTCCCACCCCACCCCTACCCCTCCTCTTCCCTGCCTTTCTGCCCCATCCCCGAAGCATGCCCTGTCCCCACTCCTCCCCCACTCTCCCAGCGCCTCCTGCACACCCCAGTTAAGGCACTAGGAGGGAGGGGGAAAGAATTGTTCAGTGGGGACCTCAGACATGACTCATGAATCCCCTGGAGTACTGTTGTGGACCCCCAGGGGTCCGCAGACCTTAGTTTGAAAAATGCTGCTCTATGCCATTTTCTAAATCATTGATGAAGATATTGAACAGAACCAGATCCATAACGGATCCCTGTGGGATATGCCCTTCCAGCTTGACTGTGAACCACTGATAACTACTCTCTAGGAATGATTTTCCAACCAGTTCTGCACCCTACCTTATAGTTGCTCCATTTAGGTTGTATATCCCTAGTTTGTTTATGTGAAGGTCACAAGAGACAGTTTCAAAAGCCTTATTAAAATAAAGATATACCATGTCTACTGCTTCCCCCCCCACCCCAATCCACAAGGCTTTGTTACTCTGTCAAAGAAAACTATCAGGTTGGTTTGACATGATTTGTTCTTGACAATCCATACTGACTGTTACTTATCACCTTATCATCTTCTAGATGTCTGCAAATTGATTGCTTAATTATTTGTTCCATTATCTTTCTGGGTATGCATGCGGATGCCTAACCAAGATTTCCACTTAAATTAACTCCAACAGAGCTCACTCAAACAGCTCAATCTTCCCAATCCTCTGGAGGAAAGATATCACAAGAAAACTAACTGCAAAACTTTCAGAGAACTTGGTGTTGAATTCAAACATTCACAGCTAATTAAACAGCTCAACTATTTATTTACCAAATGAACAAAAAAAGTCTATATAATGAATTTAGTGAGCAGGTCCAGGGACATTTGTTGGGAAGAATGACCCTTTAATTTCAGCTGGTACTGTATTATGTTAGAATCTGTCTATATTAGTGGATGATAAAATGTTGCAAGCACCAATGGTGGCAATGTTAAGACCTCTAAACCATTACATAAGTGGGACTTTGAATGCTTTAATCGACTTAAAAACAAAACAAACCTCACAGAATTACATGAGCACTATAAGGGGCCAAGAAATGCAGATAGCAAGTGGGTAAGAAGAGAAGTCTCTAGTTGAAGTTTTTCAGTCTACACTTTGTAATGGAAATATTTTCCCATTGGAAACTGTGGTTTCCTTTAAAAAAAATTCTGCAAGAAAATGAAAATTTTGATTAATTATCTTGTTCTATTAGTCAGAAAAATCAAAATGAAAAGCTTGGTTTAAAAATGTCAAGTCAAAATGAAAAATTTCATTTTGAACTATTGAGTTATTTTGATGAAAGACGTCAGTTTTCTGTTTTGACAATTCCAATGCCAAACTTTTTGGAATTTTTCACTTCATGAGATTTTTTTGATATTTTGACCTTGTTACTATTCGGAATGGAAAGTAGTTTTGAGATGTCAAAAGGAAGATCCCATTTTAGAAACATCTCTAAAAATGGATAATCATCACTCAACATTATCAGTAATGTGAATTTGGAAAAAAAAATCTTGATACAATTATCCTGAAGTATACTAAGCTCTGCTTCTCTCTTATACTCTTTTCATATTATTAGCCAAAATAGCACTATGAGCATTTTTGATCCATTTATCTAGCCAAGTACTTTTGAAAACACCAAGACTCCTAAATAAGTAAGTATGCATCCAGAGAGATCAAACCAAACCTACAGACAATTCTTCATGGCCCCATTCTGCTACCTTTACTCACTTGAGTAGCATTTACTGATAGGCAACAAAGAGTCCTGTGGCACCTTATAGGCTAACAGATGTATTGGAGCATTAGTCTATACTGGAATTGTTTAGTCTATAAGGTGCCACAGGACTCTTTGTTGCTTCTACAGATCCAGACTAACCTCTTATAATTTACTGATAAGACATTCTTTCTAATTAATTGCATTACAGTAGCATTTAGAGGCTCCAAATGAGATCGAGCCCCTGTTCTGTTAGGCACTGCACATACATACATTAAGAGACAGTCCCAGTCCACAAAAAACTTACCATCCAAACAGACAAGACAGCTAAAGGCTAGAGGAAAGGAAGCACTATTATCTGTTTTACATGTGGGAAGTTGAGGCACAGAGATTAAGTGATTTGTCCTAGGATGTTTGTGGCAGAAACAGGAGTCAAAACCGGATCTCCAGTCCAGTGCCTTAACCACAAGACCATCCAGCCTCATTGAGTATTTGTTATATTAAATGGGACAGTTTACATGAGTCTAAACTGTGGAATCAAGTCCTCTGAACCTACTCTATCATTATCCAGAGCAAGAAGGTGAAAAAGTTCTTTCATATTCTGGATGATAATTTTCTACATGAAGATTTATCCAGGTTTTTATAGCAGGAAATGTGACATCAAAAATAGCTTTCACAAAGACTTGTCCTGAAACAAAATTAACCACTGGCAAACAAAGTCTGAAGAGACCCAGCATTCTAGGGTGAAGCCATCCAAAGCAAGTTGGGAATTGTCTCATGATGTCAATGGCAGATCATCATATGAAGCATTGGAACACACTTATTTTCTTGGTTCTAAGCAAAGCAACTACTGGGAAAGGCCAGCTAACAACCATGAATTGAATGGCGACTGCCGGGAGACCCAGTTGGAAGTCTGGTAGAAGTGCATGATTGGCAGCCTGTATACATAAAATGGGGAAAGCAGCCATCACTAAGCTCCAAAGTGAGAAAACAATCCTCTTAAGACCTATTAAAAGAGAGGAAGAAATTAAAAGGTTTACCAGAACAAATCAATTAGATAATGAAACTTTGGAACTAGATCAAAACGTAAGGGGGGAGCTGGGAGGGAAAAGGGGCAGCAAGATCAAAAGACAGCTGTGGCAGCACAAGATGCAGAAAGTAGAACTGATTAAATATCAAGTCAGAACCAGAATGAAGCAGCATCTGGCACAGAGAAAGGGGCAACGTGAGACCAGAACAATGGGAGCAGAATATGGGTAATGGGAAAAGTCGGTTTGGTGACGCTGCACCCAACGGTATCCAGATGTGCCGTACACACACACAGCCCCAATTATGAAGCAGAAGGAAAAAGTCTTACCAGAGAAGGAGGTGTTAGTCAAGGAATTCATGGGGTATAAATGCAGGAGGGTAATATTGGGAAACAGATGGATTCAACTTTGCTCTGATTGGGAACAGAATTGTTCGACGGCATGGAGGAAAAGGCATTTTGATGATTGTAGTATGAATGCCACACAGGTTCAGATAGAAAAGCAGAAAATAGATCATGATGGAAACTTTTTGCTGTTGTTATTTTAAAAAGGTGTAGATCATAAAAATCAATTTGAGAGGGGAAAATAGATTCAACATTTGAGGCAAAGAAAACATTAATGGATGAGCTGAATACATCCCTGATGTAACTTCCACTAGTCTCAGTGAAGAGATAGGAAATAGGAATATGGCCCAATATAGTTACAGACTGACTTGCCTTTGACTGCCAAATTTCTGGTAACATATTATGTAAATTCTAGCTGATTCAGCCAATCTGTTCTCCTTACCATTGATGGCAATGGGAACATGTTTAGACCTGCCCTCCCCCCACTTTTTTTTTTTTTTTTTGCTTGCTACTGGAGTCTTTATTCCGACAAAGGATAAAATTTTCAAAAGCGCTGAAGTCCTTTTTTCAAGAGAGACTTAGGCTATTCAAAGTGTAAATTCCAGTGACCTTCAGTGAGAATTATGCTCCTAAGTAAGTTTATTTTGAAAATAGGGCTTGCGCAGAATTACATGGGTGAGACTTCCACTGACCACAGTAGCCTTTGGGTAAAATTTTCAAAAGCACCAAAGTGACTTGGGATCCTCAGTCCCATTTTGAAAAGAGACGGCACTCGAGAGGCTTTCAGTGGGAGTTAGGCTTCTAAGCACATTTCTTTTGAAAAAGGGACGAATACATTAGGTCTGGAAGAATCTTGTGGTTGTCACATCTGTTTTTAACTACCCACCTGTACTTCTAAAAATTCAGTTCTTATTGTAAATTTGGATTGTGCTGGGATGTTTCTAAGATTAATACTAAAGCTAAGAACACAGTGGATACTTTCAGTTTAAAATGATTAAGAGAAACAAGAAAGACCAAAGTCAAGTATCCCGGGGAAGAGCACAATGTGTCTGGGTTTATTCTATTATAGTTTGCAGCATAATGGCCATTGACTCTGCAACATAGGCAGAATTCTTGAACATTTAAAGGTGCAGTACACTGGAAACAAAAGCATCACAGTTTCATAGTTAAATACACCAGTTAGCCTTCACACATACAATGGAATCAACCCTTTTGGTTGAGTTAATAGCTAGGTTTGTTTAAGGAGAGGATGCACAATAAACACCTGTAGCTAGCTAGACACACACACTCTCTCTCTCTCTCTCTCTCTCTCTCTCGCTGTTGCAAACCTTAACAAAAGCTTGACAACAACATTTACAAATATAGATGCCTTAAGTTAGGCACCTACATAAAAATGACCTGCTAAGTTCTGAGCTCACACTGACTTCAATAGGATATGTGGCTCCTCGGAACATTTATGTGTGAGTGATCCAATTTCTACAAGCCTAAATATAGATTTTAGGAGCCTATGTTTAACCACCCAGGTTTGAAAATTTTGGCATAAGGTTTTTTAAAATGCATGTAATTATTCAAGCATAAGTTTAAAACCAGGTAACCCCACTTAAATCTTATCTAAGTATAGAATATTCCATGTTTATGTGCATATTCCAGGGAATATAAATGTGCTAAATTGCTTTTCTAAATCAGCTGTTTCGTTCTCTCACAATATGCTTTTCAAGAAATGAGACCTATAAAACAGGTTTTTCCATGGGCTAAAAAAGAAGACTGGACTGTGAGGTTTTATTTCAGTGTCTGTTACGGATTCATTGTGTGACTTCACCGATTCCCTCTCTGCCTCAGTTTATCAATACAAAAAAGTCTTGATGCTGCAAGAACATGTACAGTGCGCACAAAGCTGATGCATTCCAGCACAATGGGGAGTGGAGTACTTATGAGTTCGTGCAAGGTGAAGCATTAGGTGGAATGCTCCTGCACGGAGCACTAGACCTTTGTGCATCATTCCCTTATTCACAAGTACACAGAACGTAAGAGGAGAGGAGATGGACAAGGAATGAATGTCACACTGTCTGGAGTGGCTCACAACCGTGAGTGCCTCCCTCAGGGCAGACTGTCAGAAACAGGACAGACTCACTAAACTGGTGGTGTGTTCTGGAATTAAATTTCACCAAGTCAATACCAAATCGGAAATCATGGATCACTATAAACAGTCTTACCATGGAGTCACAGACAGTCCCCTTCAACTCTCCACTCTATCCTGCCACCTAGGCAAACTGGACTTAGTTATAAATGCCCACTTATACCTCCTCTCCCCCCCCCCCCCCCAAATGGCACAAATATCCCAGGTTACTCAGAGACCCAAGAGACCAGTCACTCACCCAGATCGAGTTGCATTCTAGATCTCACACCAAAGATGATGTTGGCAGCCAATTCTATAGTAAACTAACTATAGGTTTATTGGGTAAGAAAAGGAAATGAGAGCTATTGAGAGGTTAAAGAAGGTAAAATATATATACCCATAAAACAGTGTATAATTCTAAATGTGTCAGAAATATAGGAAATTGCCAGTGTCCACAAAGTCTTATCAGGGTACCACATGGTCTTTGGGCATCTCCGCTTTACATCCAGTATCCTTCCTTGTAAGGTTCCAGACAGTCCAGAAATGCAGGATTTTTCCCTGAATCCATTCTTACAGCTTCTTCTCATAGAAAACAAGCTGACAGGGTTACTACCCATGAGGTCTTTTACTTTGATTGGCCGAGAGACAGTGTGAGAAAGAAAGAAGCACATTTTTTTTTCAATCTCTGGTCATCACACACAATGACCATTTACCTTCAAATGTGCACAAATTAGCACTTTCCTGCTAAAGTTCTTCATTTGCATTCCATGAGGATTCTTTTTTGTCTGATGGGTTATTTAGTTACATGGTATGCACAATGTAAATGTTTGTTGTTGCATTATAACAGCGTACAGATAAGGGAAAGAGATGCATGTTATATCCCATGGTTTTTATGAAGTTTAAAAACCAAATACATTCCTTATACAACTACCATTTTAATCTATACTAATACACAAGTGAATTGGCCTGGAGCTTTGGCATGAGCTGGTACCTGGCCTGCCAGCTTCACAGAACACAGTTCTAAAGAGACACTGGCTTAGGAAGGATTCTTAATATACTAATGAGGCACTTAGTTATGTTCCATGTTAGGCCTGAGTCATGCTACTAGATCAGAGTACCTGGGTGTTTCAGCACTCATTAATGCAGGATTGGATTCACCTACATTTCCTGTTCTAGTGAGCCCTAACTGGGTATAATCATAAATACAGGGGTGTTGAGAGTTTAATCAAAGCATCAGTTTCAGCTCTAGCATAAGCAGGCACATTCGGCATCCAAGGTGCCTCTCCTTGGAATCTCCTGAAGGCAACAGAGGCACACCAAGGTTGGGCCTTACCCAGAGCTTGTCAAGCACTTTATTATCCCCAGCTGTAACTCACTAGCAGCACAATACAAAGAAACTAGTCATATATCTACAAGAAAATTCTTCAATGTACCATTAAACAATGAAAAAGCAGCTTTTTAAAAAACAAGCCAAGTTGCACTAGTAAAATAAAATTGGAGCTATTTCCTATTTGTTTAGGAAATTGCTTAAATTTAATGACTGCATCCCTGTCCTTTGCCATCAGCCTCAAGTGAGTTCCATGTGTGTCCTGTTTAAGGGGATTGGAAGGGTACCAACATCACAAAGGAAAAAGAGAGAGTTTATGGGATGGGGGAGAAAAGGGCAGATGGGACTCGACAATTGATGAGGAAATAGACTTTCAAGACATGTAAATTTGGGACAGAAAAGCTGACACCATATCCCTGAGAAACAGAAGGAAATGCCATACCCGCTAGAGAACAGCATTACTGAGTCACTACAGTGTATAAGAATGACCGGCAGGCATGCTGGTATTTCAGAACAAGCAGACTGAAGTCATGAGAATATGAAACACCATCTGAGAGGAGACATTCTCTATAAAATGCAAGGAAATCTCCATAGAATCAGCTAGGAGGCATGTCAGAAGCATGACCGGGAGTGCTGGATGAAGTTCAAAAGGTTCGACTCAACATCAGAAAAGCATCCAAGTGTTCCAAACATTTTTGGTCCTGTGCATGTATAAGTTAGTTTTACATTAAACAGCATGATTCCCACTCCCTTTTAATTATAATGCTGTGCCATTCCATAGTGCTTACCATCTGAGGCCTCAAAGAGCTTTATAAACTTCAATTAAACCTCACGACACTTCTGTGAAGCAATAATACACTTGACAGGGAAACTGAAGCACAGAGGCTATGTGCCCAAGGTGACACAGCAGGTTAGTGCCAGATATCTTAAATTCCTAAATCTGCGCTTTAGCTACAAGACTAAGGTCCTTCACAATACTGGTACTTAGTGAACAGGTTACTTAGTCCCTTCTCATTTCTTGAATATTATCATAGCGTTACCAGAGGCCCTGACAAGCTAGCAGCCCTCTTCTAGTTTTGCATTATATGGGAATAATACAAGATACAAGTCTGAGGGCTGGTCTACACTAGCCCCGAAGTTCGAAGTAAGATACGCGACTTCAACTACGTAAATAACGTAGCTGAAGTCGAAGTATCTTATTTCGAACTTCAAAGTACTCACCCCTGGTCCACACCGCAGCACGCAGGCTCCCCAGTCGACTCTGCCTGCTCCGTTCATGGAGCAGGATTACCAGCATCGACGGGTGAGCACTTCCTGGTTCGATTTATCGCGTCTAGAAAAGACGCGATAAATTGAACCCAGAAGATCAATCCGACGCGTCCGACAGAGCTGGTAAGTGTAGACTAGCCCTGTGTTCTTGGTGGACTTGAGCACACAGCTCCTATCAGTACTACCTAAACAATAGCTGGAAGAGTGTGGGACAGTTAAAAAAGGCCATTAATCCCTTCCAATGGCAAGTAGGTAGCAAGTAGTGCTTTCAAGCAGAAGCTATTGTACGTAATAAATGTCTGTCCATAATTAGACAGGAGATGAAGGTGTCCTTTGTGCACCAAAGATAAAGTCAAGGTGTGGAATTATGGGTTCCATGATTAATCTCAGAAGTGCCAGAATGGAAAAGTTCCTAAGGCCTGATTCTCCTCTCAAAGCAGCACAAACTTAGCATTACCAATTCTCGCCATTTCATTGGAAGTCTTGTGATATTTGGTATTTCTCCTAAAGCCTCAGCTGCTGCAATCAGGAGTGTGCATGAGAAATTCAGCTTCTTTTTATGTATTTATTTATTAAATGCCCGGAAAATTTCTAGCCCTCAGTTTCAGAGAACAAGCTTAAAGCTAGGCCTGCCTGGAAAACACTTCAGTATTGCGAAAAAGTTGAGATGTTGGGAAAAAAATGTCATTCCCAATGCAGAACAAAATCTGGGACCTTTCTCTCTCTCTTTGCTTTTCATGAAAAATCGCAAGAGAGACCTGCTCCCCCAAACAGCCACAGGATTAGGGCATTCGTGTAGGATGTGGGAGAAGTCCCCTTTCTGCCTGATTCACAGTAGGGATATGAACCTCAGTCTCCCACAACCCATGTAAGTGCCTAACCACTGGTCCATTCTGGGGTGGTTAACAATTCTGATCGTATGATTTTATGAACAGGAGACCCATTTCTCATGCTGTTTCAGGTTATTCTGCAATCCTGAGGGAGTAGAACAGACCTAACTCAACTGGATTATAACCAACAGGAATGATTTCCAGAAAGGCCCTTTCAGAGAGAACTCCATTCAACCTTATGCCCCATTTCAAGAAGCTACTTGAGCATTTGCCTAATTTTATGCATGTGCATAGTTCCACTGAAATTCATGGGAGTACACAAGTGCTTACATCTAGACATGTTCTTTAAATAACTAGTTGAGACATAACCTGTAAGAGCAAACAATGGAGGGAATCAAGTTGAGGCTCAAATGTGTCAATCAGATTATCTCATTGACAGTATATTCTTGGAAGGAAGAATCTCTTCATAGCAGAATTTGCAATGATATGGACAAATGGATGATTGTGTCTGATTCTCATGCATAGGGACAGAGCACAGGAACATATCATGACAGGGCCACCATGATCTTATGCTGGGTTTGTGTAGGGTGATACTGCAGGTCGTGGCCTCTCGCCCTATCCTCTATAGTGTCCAAACACTGGAGCGTAAACACAAAGGGCATCCCGGAAGAATGGAGCCTGCCATTTAGATGCTTGGCCTCTCCCACCTCAGTTGTACCTGATCTGCCTGGCATGCATTGCAGCAGAGAGTGTTCATGTACGCAAAGGTCAGTCTTGTGATGCTGTTGTTTTTAAATTGTTTCTTTACATTTGAAAATTAGATGGATTCTCTCATGTTCTTCTTCTCTTTGGTTCCTGATTTAGGGGAGAAGATGCAATTCAAAATAGTCACTCTCAGGCTGAAAGCAAGCATAGAAAGTTACAGCCTGAGTTAGGAGGGCCAAGGTTCTGGAACAGCCTGCACATTGAAGTTGTGGGGGAAATATGCTAACTAGTTCTAAGATGGAGCTTGATAAGTTTAGGTTCAGAATTCTACGATGGGGTTGCCTGCGATCACAGGGGACTGGACTCGAGGAACCAGGAGGTCTCTGCCAGTTCTATGCTCCCATGTAACTGAAAAAAGGTGAGGGGGGTTACGAATGAAAGTTGGAATTCAACCCTAACTGCAGCCATCATTGCTGGTGTCTCCTAAAATAAACATTGTATTGATTATTTTAAAAACTCACTCAGTGGAAGAACTGCCCCATTATGAGTGACTGGGAAATCCATAAAAGTTCAGATTTGAGGTTCACGTAAGAAACAAGAAGTGTTATCCTGGAATTTTCAAAAATCTATGGGCACCCAACTCCCATTGAATGACAATGGCAGCTGGGCCCCAACTTCCTTGATCTCCTTAGAAACCCAACCCTCAATGTTTATCCAAAACTGAAGTTTCAGTTTAGGAACTGGGCTAGAAATCTCACCATATCAGCCCTCCTCTCTCCCTCGCTCCACATTTCCACTTACTCTTGCTTTCACCTGAGTTGGAGAACATTTTTTCTTGTGGCATCGGTCTGCTTCTCTTCCACTCTAAACGCAGGACATATGGGAGTTCATACTCAGGAAAAATAAATTACCTGGACATTTTCAGGAGTGGGGGAGAGTTGAAGGTGAAGATTGAAGTCATTTTCTATTTAAACTATTTGTCCCATTGCTGCATCTGTCTATGGCCTCTTCCCTACGCATTGGAGTGTCTTGCAGCCAGGGGGGGACACAGGAATTAGTCCCTGCACTCCAGTTTGCCTGTAGCATGGAATTGTGTCTCACTGCTACATATGGCCACAATGAGGTGAAGAATAACATCCTTGCATCCTTCCTCTCCACAGCAGCAGGACACACTCTGATGTGACACTAGTAATCTGGTTTCTAAGTACCAATAAAATATGGAGCTGAGTAAGGGCATGGTGTAAGAACTAGTCAACAATGTACAAGTGGAAGAACCAAAAAAAATAAATAAATAGAGGCATTATTTTCAGCATTCTCCAGTAGGAGGAGATTATTCTTATTCATTTGAAGGTCTGTATGCTTGTTATTTTCTAATTTTATCCAGAGGCAAGTCAGCTGACAGGAAGTTTCTACTCAAGAATACTAGTGGGTGCCTCCCATCACATCTGATGTGTATACATGGCAAAGCTGAATGGGGTCCCGGGCCTGGAAATGGTATTACTTTATGTCGAATAAAATAATGTGCTGGGTGCTTCACAGCATCGGAAGAAGACAATTCTCTACCATGGAGCATTCGGTAGCAGGACAAGACTGAGGTGCGCTGACAGAAGTGCTCCATCTCCTCAGCAACACAGGGTACCATGTGCACTTCAGACTATCCTGAGCTCTCTAGCCAGGCTTCCCATAAAAATAGCAAATCAAGTTCAAGGTCTTCATCCTTATCTTCAATGTGCTCTATGGCCTGGGCCTGGGATATCTACAAGCAGGAGTGCTGAAACAATTTGTATAGTGGGGGTAGTGAGAGCTATTGAACCGAACTGTAAATGCTGGGTATAATGGAAACTACTTCAAGCCAGGTGGTGCGGCAGCACCCCCAGAATCCCTAGTTCCAGCACCTATGTCTATAAGATTGCCTAAAATGCCACGATGAAGACTGTTGTCTACAACTCATCCGTGCAGAAGGCAGAGCATTATTTGGAGCCAATCCCATACTGTGGGACCAACTCCCACAGCAACTATGGAGCATCACAAACCTCTCCACTTTCCGATCCAAGTACAAAGTGCATGTCTTCAATCTGCCTTTTCTAATATAAACACAGAGCAACAGGTACTTAAAAAAAACCCAACAAAACAGAACTCTGCATTCAATATCCCCAGGGCCAGCTCCAGGCACCACCTTTCCAAGCTGGTGCTTGGGGCGGCAGGCGAGAATGGGGCGGCAGGCCGAGTCCCGCAGCGGCAATTCGGCGGCAGGTCCACTCTTCCCACCGCCGAATTGTCGCTTTCCCCTTGCCACCGCGGACTGGGACTGCCTGCGTCGCGCAGGCAGACGTAGTGGGGCCCCGCCCCGGACGCCCCTCGGGGGCGGGGCCGCCGCCCCTGCCTGGGGCGGCAAAATTTCTCGAGCCGCCCCTGAATATCCCACCCTGCTGAGCAGATGAAAGAACAAACTGTACATGACAGACGCTAGTCACATTGTTTGATGTATTACTGGAAGGCGCTGGGATACTAGAATATATAGAATAGAATATTATGGGCTATAGGACTTTGAGGACATTGGTGAGCTGATGTGGCTATTCAGCAGCTTAGCTCAAAAGAGAGACAAATCCCAAACTATCCTCACCCCCTACAGCAATGGAAAAAATGAGACAGATCTCCTATTTGTGGTTCCATATACAGGACCTGAGCCAAAGGCCATTGAAAAAAACCCCATTGACTTGAATGAGCTTTGGACGAGGCCCATAGAGATTTATTTTTAAGTATGAAAGGACCATTGCCCATCTGACTCAGATGGGATGGGATTGGCTAGCCAGCTGCAGGTTCACTAGACAATATTACTCACGCCTTTTATTTCACTTTCAGAATAACAGGCCCTTTGTAATATTTCTCTGTCACAAAAACACTCTTCCCCCCTACACACATCACATAATAACCACTTTGTTGAGGATGTTTTCAGGGTTCCAGGGCACGTGGTGACAATCTCTCACTGGTCTGGATTGAAATGGTACAACTCTGCAAACTAAATGGATAATAAAGACTATCAAAACCACTACAGTATTTTTTCTGTAGATGAAAACTGGAATGTTTTTCTGTCTAAAGCTTACTAGTGCATGCTTCCCTACAGTGTCAAGTGCTACACTGCAAAATGTATTGTCCTTTGAATGAGACATTAAAGCTGATATCCATTATGCCTGCCTACACAGTCTGGCCAGATAGAAGTTAAAGAACCCAGGGCTATCTTTCAAGAGAATAACTGCAAGACATGGGGGCATCTAATTAACATTTGTTAGATTTTAAACATGTGCCATAATTTAGAGCCCTGTACAGGGCCGTCCTTAGGATTTATGGGGCCCTCCGCAGTATTATTAATCTGGTGCCCCTATGCTCGATGGCAGCCCGGCGGCGGGAGGGAGGGACAAGACAGCAAAGGATAACGAGATGCCCAGCCCACCTCATAGTGGCAGAGAGTCACAGTTCCCCGCAGAGACCCCTGTACTCTCTCCCTCATGCAGAATGGACATGCAGAAGGTACCCAATTAAAAGCACTAAACCTGGGAATAAAAAATGTCAGTCACAGGTTTTTTGATATGCCCTGAAGTTTGTCAGACATTTATTTGCAAAAACTTTGTGGTAAGGGTGAGTCAGCTGTCTTGCTGAATACAACATTAAATATTATAGAATACATGATGCAGCTCTTCTCTGTTTTACGTTTTCTTAATCAGTATTTCTAAGATGATTTTATATTTTAAATGTACTCTTAAGCCTTCATAAAGTAACCATTCCAGATTACTACATATTTAACTCACTGAAACAAAGACATTATTTTAAATGAATCAGTCACAGAGGTTTAGTGTGTGCATAACAATGTTCATTGCTTTTAGAAAAAGGGAACACCAAATTACTTAGTGTGATCTCCATAACAATAGACATGTTTATGAAATTTCACCAACTTTAAAAAATGTTTCCAAAGATTTTAGGCATTACAAAAGATTTTATATCTTGCTAAGGTACTGATTTTGCTGGAGGGTTCTCTTAAAACTAGTTCATCAGATAGTCAGAAGTAAAGAAAGGGAAACTCTTTGTCCAGCTATCTGGAAGGAAAGGGATATTGTCCCTTTAAGGGCTCTCTTCAATGGGGTGTGGTGGGGTGGGGTGGGAGGAGAGGGGGTGAAGGGAGAAAGGAATGGACAGAAAGGACAGGAAGACTTTGGAAGCAAGACGAAAATAAGAAAGAAAAACTTGTAGCACCTTAGAGACTAACAAATTTATTTCAGCATAAGCTTTCGTGGGTTAATACCCACTTCATCGGATGCATGGAATGAAACATACAGTAGACAGATATTTATACAGTCAGAGAAACATGATAAGGTCGAGGTGCATAGACCAACCTTAAGAGGCTAATTAGTTGAGAGGAACCATAACAGCAGGAAGCAAGGTTTTTTTACTATAGTAATTACAATGTGTGTTTTAGATAAGGGTGGTCTTTTGAAGGATTTATTTAAAAAACTATGTCTGAAGATCCAAGCATTTAAGGCTAAAGATGATTGTGCATCTAAAAACCTATGCAAGGATTTTTTAGAGATGTGATTTTATCATCTTCACCAACTCACTAATGAAATATTTTTAAAGCGAATTTTAAACTAAGGTCCTGTAGACTGACATGTTCTGAGTAAATAATACAGTAATGCACAACTGTTTTTGTCAGTAAATTCAGAAACTGGCAGTATATACCTGGGAATTGGCAAATGCCTCTTAAATGGCTTCATTACCCCTTGAATGGCTCTTTAACAGTTTCAATGTTGTGCTAATAAGTCTGGCAGGCAGGAACACTTTTAACTACTAGATCCCCTCCCAAGGAAGACTCACCAGGCTGCAGCAGCCAGTTGTGGGAGCCTGCAGGAAGGGTCAGAACAGGGATAGGAAAGCCAGGAGGGGTCACGCCGTCTGCCCTCCCAGCGCTGGGGCAGGGGCCAGCCGTTGTGGTGGAGGAGCTGTAGGCTCCAGTAAGGGGCGGGGCCTCGGGCGGAAGGGGCAGGACTGGGGGCTAGCTTCCCTCAGCTGGCGGTTCACACACCACTCATGCCCACTGCCATAATAGGGGGATTAAAGAATAGTCCTGCATGGGGCTCCACCATAATTAGGGGGTCCAATACATAGGTGCATTGAGTTGTAGATTTTCATGGGACAGGAAGTGCTGACACAGCCAGTATGTGTGCGGATGTACTACGTTGTCTGTTTGCCTTTCTTTCACTGTTCAACAGTCTCAGACCCACTCTACATTTAAAAGTTTTGATACTTGAACTATGGTGGCCTAGATAAAGCAGCAAAAACCTGCTTTATTATGGCAGTGTAGACACAGTTATAGAATTAGAGCTTATTCTGATTCAGCAAAGCAAAATAAGCCGTACCAGTATAAAGCACCTTTTACCAATATAACTGGGTTTACATGGGCTTTTGCCTGCATAACCAAATCTGGAAGAAAAAACGCCCATCACACCTTACCGACATAGTTATGCAAATAAAAGTTTTTAAGTGCAGGCCAGGGCCTTAATTTTGATGCGAGTTGTGGCGAACTTGAAAGACTCACTCTACATGTTTCTCCTGGGCTATTTTCTATCCATTTGGGAGCATCTATGAACCCAATTTACTTTTTAACACATTTTCCTACTGGGAGCACAATTCCTTACTAAGATATTGAGAACCTGTGCATCAGTCTCATTTCAAATGCAGTGTGCGTGGGGGGTGGATGGGAAGAGGGGAGTATATTTTAAATTCCAAGCTAAATCCAACACCCCACCCCTTAACTCTGGCCCTCTGGTTTGTAAATATATATTTTCTTCTATAGAGAGACAAAGTGGTTGAGGTCATGCCTTTGATGGGCTCAACTTCTGCTGGTGAGAGATAAGCTTTTGAGCTACACAGAGATCTTCTTTGGGTTTCTGTATCTCTTCCCCCAAACTGCACTGTCCCACTTCCGACATTCCTGAGGGAACTCAGCTCAGGCTAAATCAAAGATAATCCAATAATGGAATTTTATAATGAATTCTAATGTTGCGGGTGGGGTGGGGGCTGTACAAGTGAAAAAGAATCTGAACATTCTTTTTTTTCCTGCATACAAAGTATCATTTGATTTGACTAGAAAAAAATTCTGTGCATTAACCAGTATTTCCTAGATTTCTGATTCATATTGTACAACTGATGTAAAGATCAGAGAGATCATTATTATTTAATGCTCCTTGGCAGCTTCCATGAATTATAGCATAAAGAAAACCAAGATTAATGGGTACACTATGAAAAGAGTCAGGATAGCTGGATCTGTTCTGACGAAACTGGGACATCTGATCATAACTGGCTATTGTAACTAACAACAATAAAGGCAATCCAATAAAATCTACCAGGCCTAGATGCTTTTATCATCCAGACACTGGTGTTGAAGACTGAATGTGTTATCTAAGAGAGATCAATAGGAACAGCCAGCTGTGCTACGTGGAATAACTAAGCAGGAGAACTTTATGGGCTGCCTGCTGCGATCATAGTTCTTGGTTCAGCTATTACAGAAATCAAATGAAAACCCTTCCCTGCCCCGCCCTCCTCTTCACAGAGCAACTTCATGCTGAGCTGAGATTCAGGATAACCAGAATGGCGACCTGCACTTTACAATACATTGAACTATATCAGGATACTCCGGTCACTTCAGTCCAGATCCAACACTGATTGAAGTGAATGGGAATCTTTCAGTTCATTTCAATGAGCATTGACTCTGGCCTTTCAGTTACATCCATGTTCACTAGGGGGCAGTTCCTGACGTCCCAACCCGGACCCTGGTATAGAGGTCTCTAAAAGCAACATCCCAACATGGTTCTGCAATGGAAGAGTAATGGGCAAAGAGGGGACTACGATACAAGGGGGATGCAACCCTCTTGCATATAATGGACCTGTGCTCCATGAGCGTTCCTTGTGCTCCAATGGGTATTTAGGAGGGGACCAGGGGAATAGTGGGGCATGTCTGGTGGATCTGCTCCTATGTGGATCCACCAACCATTCCCCATGCAGGAAAAGGAGGCAACAAATGAGCAGCAAGGAGTATTGCAGCCCTCAAGTGTACTTACAGTGGTAAAGGAGCTTCAGAGCATCTCCATGGCTACAGATGAGTAATTTCTTCCCTCCCGGTCCCTATGGGAACTCTCCAGGGTATATCCTGTCCCCTTGGGCTATACACAGAGGACTAAAAAATTTCCCTATAAATGGATCCCAGTATAACTACATTATCTTGTATTTTGAATCAAATCTGCTTAACACCAGTGAGGCACAGCAGAAAATTTGCTCCCATTGGTGGGACTTGCATTGCAAATTGTCTACCATTATTATTATTAATTGGTTTTGGGTCCAGAAATCAAGAAAAAAAGTTAATTTAAAAGCCCCACAAGCATGAAAACTAATTAGGAGGGAAAATTAGTCAAGCACACAGTTCCCAGGGCTGGAGGAACTGGAACCATCTCAGATAGCCTGTGGGTGCCCTGCTAGCTCTAGTAACAAAAATAAGCTAGATTCATGGAACCACCAGCTGACTTTCAGTACTCAGGGCTGTGTGGCCTTGCACTAACAGCTGCAACAAAGAATCAACAGAGTTCTCACCAGATCTGAACCACAGCAGAAAAAATGAAGGAGATCTTCAAAAAGACTGAAATATTGCTGATGTCTGAGAAATGTAAGGGCCCAGTTCTCCAATACCTCTTCCGCCAGGTGAAAGAAATAGGGCCAGGTCCTGCCTGTCTATTTTAAAATAAATAAGCGCCTCAAGCCCCCACCCAGAGCTGTACTCCTATTTCTGGGGCTGGGAAATAAATATTAAGCCTCCCTGGTCACCTGTGTAGGAGGTTTCCCCCCCACACACACTTCCTCCTCCTCTCACAATCACTCAGTCCTTGGAAACATGAAACCACAAATATAATTTAAATTTTGGGAAAAGGAACGGCAGAGTCGGGGGGTGGGGGCGGGGTGGAAATCAAAAGAAACATCAACTCCACATTTACAAATAGCAACTGTCCACTGTACTGAGGGCCAGAGCTCTTAGTCCTCCCACAAATCCTACCCACTAGCCTAAAACCCCACCTCTCAGATCCAGCTACACCTCTGTCAAGGTGTAACTTTCCTCTGCTTGTTTGTGCCAGTCTGGATAGAACTGCTCCACCATTCGGTTGCCTAGTCCAGTTCTGCTTTCACCAACCAGATGGACTAGGACACTGTGAAGTCAGCTCTGCTCTACCATTGCCTGTCAGGTCACCGTGCAGTCAGCTCTGAATGGTTTCTGGTTCACTTGGGTCTCACTGTGAAATCAGTTCAGCTCTGCCACCACCTGGCCAATCAGGCCTCACTGCAATATCATCTCCACATCACCCTCAAGCTGCTCCTGCAGGTTAACTCCAAACCGCTTGCAGAGTCTCCAGGCATAGAAATCGAAGCAAGACAGGACCTTTGGACAGTCACCACTTCTCATCTCTACGACACGACCCACCCTTATTGAGCTTGAGTTTTGTTATCAAAGTCCACCACCTGTTGCAGGGCATACACTAAAAGATTCCTATGTCCTTTCACATATACCATAAAAATAATATTATTTTATCATTTATACAATCAAAACATAAAATTCCAACCAAAGCAACAAAACTCAGTAGGTGGAATTATGGGCAAACAATTCAGGCAAATGAGTCTGACCGGGTCTGGCTTTTCTCCCTGTAGAAGGAGCAGAATGTTCTATCCTTCTAAGTCTTCTGGCCTTAAAGCTTTCATACATTTACATTAAAGCCACACCGCTCTTGCCAGTGTAATAGGGGCCTTACTGTAAATGAGAATCAGGCCCAACCAACTGACCAGGCAGGCAGGTCCAAAGGGGATCTGGGTTGGGCAAAGTCTCTCTAGCAGCTTTCAAAGTCATCTTCGGCCATTGATGCAGTATGGATACTTCTGTGGAAAACGTGGCAACTGATGCACCACCACCACAAACACTTCTTGCAGCAAGCTAGTTTTTCTTGATGGTATCCCTTCCAAGCAATGATCAGGTTTAACCCTGCTTGGAGAGGAGCACAGCTGGAAATGTTATGGCTGCAGAGAAGGATGAGTACGTTTTCAAGTGAAAAGTTAGCAAGCTTTAAAGGACTTCTGTAACACTGACAGACACCGGTCGTCGTTGGGCAGAATCATATCTGGGACCTCTGGAGCTCAGTGCATGAGCTTCTACTGCATGAGCTAAAAGCCAACTGTAGAGCAGACTCATTTTATCTCTCTCTCTAAGTGGTCTCGGTGCCACTAGATGGGGCAGAACCCCACACCCAGAAGGTGTGTGGATTATACTTCCACATTAGATTTTAACAGTGAAAAACAGATTCCTCTCCGAGGGATTTAAAAAAAAAATCTAGTATATTTATAAGCTACAGGGAGAGAAGATTTGGGAAATTCAACAAAGCAATCAGGTGTGTTAAAAAACTGTATAAAAATGATGTGCTATCACTTTAAATTCTCAGGGGTTTTCTGGTCCTGATTGCAGGCAAAGGGGCTCTGTGGGGAATCATAAGATCTCAGTCTTTCAGCAGTCAGCCAGCCTAAAGCAAGTTGGGGTAAGTTGTGCCCATCTGTTTTGTCTCTCTCTATTTTTGGTCTTGTATGTTAAGGTTCTGGATTTCAAGAAATTAAGTAGTGCTACACTGCAGCCTTCCAGCAAGGATATTTTATGTCTTTAGCTAACCTTTCTGTTTGTGTGCCATGAACATAACAATTCTCATTACCCCTATTGTGTATGTCACTGCATCTGAAATATTGTACCAAATTCAGGCTAGGGGTGAGTGGGTGGAACGCTATTGCTTTCAGTATTCTGACTCCCCACTTGCTTTCTATTCTAGTAACCAAAGGAAGTCCACCCAAGTTATGTAAAATGGGGATACCTATTAGGAGAAGGGGAATTTGAGGTAATTTCAGGATCTCCCTTGATGATATCATCTGTCATTCAAGACAACAGACAAATCAACTACTTCTTGGTGGACTTTTGGCCAAAAAAAACCCCAGATAATCATCTGTACGAGTATCTAAGCCCTAAATCCTTCCAATGATATGGTTTACACTCCAATCTGTTTCTTTTGCCATGCCTACCGTAAAAGGTCAACCTGCACCTTTGAACAAGACAACCTAGTAACCTGTGAGGGAATCACTTCCCTCCCCATTTATATCTACATACAACTATAGACCCAGTTTGATATCTCATTACTATGCTGTTCTGCCCCCAAAACTGGAAAGCTCCTGAGGTGCATGGGTTCAAGGAGGAGGTAATTCTCTATGTGGCCATTCCTGCCCTTTGGTCAGTGGAAGTCCTCAGGATAGATTAGACATCAATTCCATTTGTCTGTCCCCTGTTTAATTAGTGCCTCTATCTCATCTTCCATTGGTCTCCAGGATCCCTTACCCTTCACTCATCATCCCTCGTGCTGCCTGTAGCTCTTGGTGATCAGCCATCACCAACGTCCCCACCACGTGGGTGTGATGGAATCCCTGGGCTGGGGTGCATCCTGGAACTGGGCTACTGCTATGCCTCCTTAACTCTCCAGCCTGGGCTGTCTCTCACAATGCTTTGCTAGTGACAAGCAGCAAACCCTGCCAGGCGCTGTTATCACTCAGCACAACAGCATGTGGAGGAAATTATGATACTCTCCCCTGACCTGCTGCATGACACAGACCATAGAGTTCCACTCTAATTCCTGCACTGGAGGGACTTGTTCTTCCCTGCTACATAAGTGGACGCTATCCAGAAGAAAGCTGATAACGGTAAATCAAAACCTAGAAAATAAGATATTAAAAATAGAAGATCTACAGCACTCTGTATGGACAGCCCTGTCCCTCAGACAATGTTGTAATTTCATGCAACTCCTTCCCCCAAACACATATAATTAAATATTATATATTGCAGGACCTGCAATCACAGCTTGATTTGCTTTCGCTCCTCCTTAAGTTTTTCTTGGCTTGTCTTAGGTTTGCATAAGCGCTGACCTTTCCTGTCAAACAAAAACCATATTTACTTACCAAGCGGTTTTCCCAAGCCTGATTCGCTCTATTTAGTAGGCATGTTGTACACTTATGGAGTCTCTCTTGCCTTCGCCCTCCCCCAACCCACTTCCCACCTGTTTCTCTCGGGAATCTGTTAAATTTACTTTGCCTGGAAAACTTAAAACACAAATACTCTCATGCCATATCCTCTTCCCAGCTATTTTGGGGCATTAGTCAGCACTGGGATATTGCTCAGATGATAGAATGCAGATTCTGAGTTTTCCAGGCATATTAACAAAAAAATAATAAAAAAGTACAGCTCCAGTTTATTCTAGGATGTTTGAACACCCCTCCCATAATTTCACTCTGGTTGTGGTATTCACATGGGCCAGCTTCTGCTTGAACTTCAGAACTAGAACACAGGAATTATATAAACACAGAATATGGACAGGTGTTTTGACATATTACTTTCAATACAGGAGCAACTAGAGGGCTTGCTCATGGTCCCATTGTGCACACATGTAATAGAAAAGCCACTCCAGCTCCAACTAGCTTTTTGTGTGATGAGGGACAACAAATAGAGAAAAAACAAACAAATGGAGAGGAGAGATTTGAAAGGACAGGGAAACCTTCAGATCATTTTAAGGAGGTTGGTTCCATAGGTCAGGGGTACTGTGGGGGTTGGAAAAAGAACAGAAAAAGATGGTTGAGCGTACAAGTCATCAGGTGGCTGAATCTGAAATCGATCTACTGAACCTAGCTTTTATATTGGTCCCAGTGACCCAATGCCCAACTTTGTCAAAAATAATTGTCAAAACCTCCTCCACCCCATTTAAGTGGGCAATAGATAGAGGAGGGTATAGTACAGCCACTTATATATTCACACACACACACACACACACACACACACTGAGCACTGCTGTAAACATTGCCTTTTGCCACTGCAGAAAATCCTCATCTCAGGAGGACAGTGAGATAGACAAGCACCAATGTGTAACGAATAATAATACCATACATACTTATGAACTCTTTAAAACATTCACCATAAGCAGCGTTCCAACTTGCACTATAAAAGAAGACAGTACCTATCTGGCAAGTGTTCCCCTCCTCTTTACACAGGGAGTGATTGG
This sequence comes from Chelydra serpentina, assembly GCA_037349315.1. Taxonomy (NCBI): domain Eukaryota; kingdom Metazoa; phylum Chordata; order Testudines; family Chelydridae; genus Chelydra; species Chelydra serpentina. Next base: position 127,000,434 of record JBAIAC010000008.1, read on the forward strand.
TATGACCTCTTCCCTACCCACCCACCCACATTCTGTTCATGGCGTATTTGGAGTAGAGCTGATGAAAAGAAAATTCAACTACCCTTTTTTTCAGTCAGAAAATGCCTTTTTGTCAAAGCGTTTTATGAAAACATGGCAGTTTCAATGAAGTTTCCCTTGGGAAGGCTTCTCAGGTCCAGGATGGAAACAGTAGCGTAGCCAGGGGGGGAGCAGGGGGAGCGGCTGCTCCCCCACTGAGCAGAAGCGACGCCTTTTTTGTGCTCCCGGCGCCTTTTTTTAGCTCCGCTCCCCCTGTGCTCTAAACCTGGCTACACCACTGGATGGAGAACCAGAGACCGAGAATAGCCAATAGTATAGTGGTTAGGGTATTACTTGGGGACATGAGAAAGCAAATATGAGTCCCTGCTTCAAATCAGAGACTTGAATCTGACACTCCCACATCCCAGACAAGTTCCCTCCTTAAGGTATTCTACTTTGTATAAATCATTAAGTGTTCATTTGGCCAGCACAAGACTTCTTAGGGAGATCCAGGTACAAATCCCTGTTCCAAATCAGGATGTCGAGAGACTAGAATTTAGTTCTCCCACATTCCAGACTAGTACCCTAACCACTTGGCTATTAAAGGACAGTAGGACATAAGACCTTTTGTGAAAAAATTAGAGCACCTGTTTACATTCCACATCAGACTGAAAAATATCAAAACCTCAACATTTTTCACAAAATGGAATTGTGGTTTTCCAACCAGCCCTCACGTGGAACACACACTACAGCCATGGAGGCCACTCCAAGCAGTGGACTGATAGAAGCTATTACTTTGCAGTCTTAGGCATGTGAAGGATTCTTCCTTGCATTTCTCCCTCCCATGTTCTTCCCATTGACCCTGACATAGTCACTGTGGGTTATGTGGTGTGGATTTAGTCTTACAAGAAAACTGAAAGTTTACTGGGATGTATTGAAGCAATTGAGAAATTTACTACAAAAAGCATTTCTTCAAAGCAAGTGAAATCCACCCAGGAAATCTCTCAACCCCAGATTCAGCAATGAACTTAAGCATGTAGAATAACTTTAGGCAATTGAGCATTCCCATTGACTTCAGAGGGATTACTCATGTGCTTAAAGTTATGCATGTGCTTAAGTACCTTGATGAATTGGATCATGAAGCAGGAAGGTGTATTTAACACTATCTATAGAGACCAGGGCAAAGTAGAATTGTCCGTAGAGCTAGACAGGAAATAGTTTTCCTTTCATGTGAAAATTTTTGAGCTATTTAAAAAATGTCCAGTCCTAAATCAGGACAAAAGTCAAAGTTCTGAAAATAGTCATAAATTCAAAATAATAATAAAAAATAAACATGAAAGTCAGTTCAAGTCATCAGAACTTTTTTTTAGGTTCTCTCTCTCTAATTACTTTAAAGTCTAAATTTACTAACATTTCTAAACAAAATGTCATTTCGACTAAAAAACCCTGCAACTTTCCAGTTTGAAAATGTCAGAATGGGACATTCATTTCAAAACATTCCTCCTCCCCCCCCCCCCCCCCAAAAATGTCTGAGCTGGGAGTTTCATCAAAACCGCCCTCTCTTGCACAATATTTCAGTTTTGGTGAATCAGCATTTGCCAGTGAAAAAAAGAGTTCATTCAGAAATTCCCACCTAGCTCTGTCAGGCCTAACTTTAGACTTTCACATTTGAAAATCTTGGCCACTACTCAAAATGACAAAACTGGCAAAAATACTTGAGCAGGCTGCTCTGTTTAACAGATGATGACAGGTATTCAAATCTCCATCAGAACTGCAATGACATCATGCACTGTCAAAAGTTAAAACAATGAGGAGTCCTTGTGGCACCTTAGAGACTAACAAATTGATTTGGGCATAAGCTTTCATGGGCTAAAACCCACTTCATCAGATGCATGGAGTGGAACATACAGTAGGCAGATATAAATATACAGCACATGAAAAGATGGAAGTTGCCTTACCGAGTGGGGGGTCAGTGCTAACGAGCCAATTCAATGAAGGTGGAAGTTAATTCTTCTGATAGATTATTCTGAACACTGCAAATGAATGATAACTGAACCCAATTCTTGTTGTACCCATCAGAATCTATTTTTCATTAATGATTGAGAAACAAATTTTAAAAAACCCTCACTGCTGATTACATTTGCTGATGATACAAAGATTGGTGGAGTGGTAAATAATGATGAGGACAGGGCATCACACAGAGTGATCTGGATGACTTGGTTAGCTGGACTCATTCAAATAAAATGAGTTTTAATAAACCCATATGAAAAGTTTTACATCTAGGAACAGGGAATTCAGGCTGTACCTACAGAATATACGGACTGTATCCTGGAAAAGTTCTAGAGGTCACAGTGGAAAAGCAACTGAACATGAGCTCCCAGTGCGGGGCTGAAGCCAAAAGAGCTAATGTGACCCTTAAATGTATAACCAGTTGTACTGAGTAGGAGTACAGAGGTGATTCTATGTACAGCAGGGAGGGAAACAGTTTTCCTCTCACAAAAAATTGCAAGAGTTAAAAAAAATGTTATGACCCAAACTGGGACAAAAAGTCAACATCTTGAAAATATTTTCAAACAAAAACCAAATATAGATCCATATTTTGGTTTGGGTCAATCAAAACAGTTTTGATTTTGATCATTTTTCTTTTTTTAACCTTTTTTAGTCTAACTAATTTAAATTTCAAAAAGAAAAGTTGTTTCAAACCAAAATTTTCATTTAGAAAAAATTCAAAATGAAATGTTTTGACAAATTCACCTTTTTTTTTTTTTTAATTGCCTTGGGTGATTCATTGAAAGTGACCCTGTTTCGTGAACAGTTTTGGTTTAGACAAATCAGCATTTTTTGATTATTTGAAGAGAGCAAAGCACAGCTGACTGACCTGACAAAATCCTCAACTGAACACAAAATATCATTTGATCATTTGATTTAGGCTCAGATTTTCAAAGGGGCCAAACTCCCACTGAAATTCAAGGAGATTGGTGCCTAACTAAATGATTGTTGGTTTTGAATTTACTTTATTTTCTATAAAGGTTTTTTTTAATGGCTGAAATCAAAGTGAAATGTTTTGATTGACTCAAATGAAAAAGTGTTCAGAATTTTGTTTCATGAACATTTTTAACATTTTGACTTCTTGGCCTTATTCAGGACATTTATTTTAAAATCTCAAACTTTTTTGCAGGACAGAAAATTTCTGCTCAGCTTTATTCACAGTGCTGGGACTACTCATAAACAATGAATAATACGACCCACACACCAAACTTACAAATCCCTTTTTGTCTTCTTCAACCAGTGCTATTTATTTAGCAACTTCCTGTGTCTTAAGAGACTGCTCCAAAGTGTCTCTGAATGAAGTGAATAAGATCTGCTCCTATCACCTCTGTTAAGTAATCAGTTCGACAGTCCCTTGAGTGGACAGAACATGTTTCACTGCATGGAATAATTAGCATACAATATAGCCATCAAAAGGGGGGGGGGGAGAAACCAAACGCATGCAAAATTAGATCTGTCCAGGAGGTGGCACTTGATGTACGTAATAAAATAGTGAATGGAAAATAACAGCATTTATAATATAGTGCAACCACTCTTAAACCAAGGTACTAAATAAAGTGAAAACATACAAACATCTGGTTCCTTGAGTGATTTAAAAGAGAACAGTCTCCTACAATGGTACAAATAAAAGAAGATGTATTCATAAAAAATATACTAGTTTACAAAGATATTTCCCAGAGGATAAATAACCCTTGACAGGACCAATGTACAATGTCTGCAGTTATGAAATGGAAGTGGGACTAAAATATATTTTGCTAGGCTACAGGGTTTAATATGTATCAATGAGAAAAAAACTCATTACCTAGATTTACTGATTTTCAGCATCCAGCGGGATTTCAGAACAGATTCAGAGATTTAACTACAAACAAGCCATAGGAGAGTAAATCCTGAGCTATTCAGGCCTAGCCTACACTGGGAAAATTTATCAAAAAATTCCCACCAGTGCTAATACCAGTGCTACAGCGGGGAGCCCTAATGTAGATAAGGTTCCTGCAGCTGGATCCATTATCACCACCATACTATTATGCCTGCTTTTCAGGGTTAAACACAGTGAAGACTACTGGAGCCTTGTAGTTATTATTAGACTACGCAGACACACTGCCAGAAGACCTCTCTACTGTGAGGAGTGACAGGGACTATTGCAGGGGTCTTAAACTCAAATTACCAGGAGGGCCGCATGAGGACTAGTGCATTGGCCCGAGGGCCACATCACTGACCCCGCCCCCAGGCCCTGCCCCCACTCCACCCCTTCCATTAGGCCCCGCCCCTTCTCCACCTCCTCCCCTGTGCGCACGGCTTCCTGCTCCTCCCCCCTTCCTCCCAGAAACCGCGAAGCTCTTTCCATGTGGCCCGCCGGGCTCCCCGCGCCTCCCCCCCCCATTTTTTTTTTACCCCCAGGCAGTTCCCGCCGCCAGAACAAGTGTTTTTTTTAAAAAGGGGGGGCGGGAGGGGCGCGGGGAGCCCGGCGGGCCGCAGGGAAGAGCTCCGTGGGCCGCCGCATGTTTGAGACCCCTGGACTATTGCAATCTCAGCGAAGTCTAAAGGAATGATTCCTTCCTCAGCCATTTCCTGTGCAGGGCTTCTGCACCAGGCATGGAACAGTGGGAAGGATTTAGTCCTACAAGATCAATTCAGGCCTTAATACACTTCAGAAAAAGCCATGCCCCCCAGTGGGGAAGGGAGAGAAAAGTCTAATCCCCATTTCTAGTTTAATTCTACTATATATCCATTGTCATTGTCTGGGAAGTGGTTTCATCTGCAATGTCATCTTAAGACCTGATTCCGCTTTCCTTTTATATGTTTGTATATTACCTTATTTTTAAAAAAATTCTGATTCTAAGTCCTCTGCGTTCAAGTCATTGCTATGGTATATTGCTCCCTTTTGGTTTTATTTCATTTAGTGAGCTCTCTCTCTTTTACCCATCAAAGGGTACACAATAGACATTAAGCGACAAGCCCATTAAACCTAGCTGGCTGTGCCGTGGCAAAGAAACATCAAGAACAATATTACAAACACACTACAATACATGCTGAGGCTCACCAGTTTTTAGATCTGCCAGGCGTATGACAGGACCAAGGCCTGTACAGCTGGAGGGAAATTTCACAGCAGGCCCAGGTTAAGCTAAGCCCTCTTTGAGATTTCCAGTTTACTTACAGGGCTCTTGCGTATACATAAAGCTCACACACAAAAGTATCACAGTCTCTGTCCACATTCTCTAGGTGCAATTTAAATCCATACACACTCCTATAAACACCGAAAAATATTCTTCTGCTTCATAGTGCTAATAGCTACCAGCTGGTGGGTCTTAGAGCTAAAGACAATCACAGACCTCATTAAAGCCAAAGGGGTGCAAATGATCTTCCTTTTGGCTCCACGGTTAAGAGTTGCCAACATTGAATTTCAAAAATAAGGGACTGTTTTCTTAGCACCCCTGCCCCACCCATTCTCCTGGCTTCATTATTTATATAATAATAATTATAATGAATAATTAATAAGCAACACTCACCTACATTCGCCAGAGGTATTTCTTGCTGCTTTTTGCAGCACTTGGCAACTCCCAATCTCATTGTACAGAGAAGAAAAAATAAGGGATGTCCCTGGTCATAAGGGACTGTTGGCAACCCTACATGCCGAGCTCACTAGAGTGGTCCACTGGGGTATTTCTGAGTAAGGAAGCTGCTTGCTGTGTTTGTTTCTACTGTGTTCAGGGAAACAAGACTTTGTGTACATTTATTTTGTAATTGTGTTTATTTACACCACGAACATCACTGATATCTCACCTGGAAAAGGCCTTGAATTTTGGCTAACTGCTCAGGCCCAAAGAGCAACAATATAAAGGAAGGCAAATAATTCTAGAGCTCCCTGCCCTGGTTTCCCTTTCTCTGAAAGATGCTCAACCTCATTTATGTCTAACAAGGCTCTGCTGTACCTGATTATTTCTTGCTGGGAATGCCTTACTTTGAAATTGCCCTGCTAGGATTTAACTCCAAAGGCTTCACGCCACTGGCTGGCTTGGTAGGGACTTCCTCTTATGCACTGTTGTCAGCTCTTGCAGTTATATTGTAAGTCTCAAAACACCAAATATTCTTCTTAAAGCCCCCGCTCCAGGAATCCAGATGACTACATGAGAAGCTCAGCTTTCATTTGAAAAATAAAGAAGTTTCTAGCCCTCATGGTTATGGACAAAAACTCAAAAACATGACCAGAATGAATGTACCCTAAAGGCTCGAAAATTAGAAGGCATACAACAAGAACCCAACATTTTAAATTATTATTAATAATTAATAAAAACCTTATTTTTTTAGCTAAGTCTCATGATTTTGGAGTGGGATTAATCATGATTTTTTGATTGCTTGGGGATGGAAATACTGCTTATGGACACCACTGGAAGAGCATGTGTCATGATTGTGAGCTCCCTTGGGGGGGCACTGAAAAATCTGTGCACCCCAAAAGGAAGGTTCATGTTCTGACGGCTGATTGAAGGTATCTTCACTTGATTGCTGTGGATTTCTTTTTAGCTCCAGTATAGCAAGTAGCTGAGAGAACTCCAGTTTGCAGAGCCCAGTACTACACAGCCATCTTCCAAGAAAACCCGTGAAAGAAAATGTAGCATTCGTTTTTTAATAATTTCTCAGAAACTTGAGGGTGACTCCCCAGAGGCAATATAGAAGATGAATGACAATGATACAGATTTTATAACTGTGATGAAGATGGTTAGCAAAAGACTGGAAGGTAGAGTATAAACCTAGAGCCTGATTCAACACTGTAGTTTTACTCCAGTGTAATGCCATTGGAACCAGTGGAGTTACACTGGAGCAACACAAAAGTGAACCAAGTCAACAGAACACCATATTAGAGGCACAGATGGCCTGTGAAAAAGACCAAGTAAAAAAGTTCGGATACAATCTTCATGGTTGAACAGAGATGAGCATAAGTTTATTAGGGCTTTAAAAAGGATCTTTTAGAAAAAGGAAAAGCCAGATGAATGACATACATAGACTGGATCATAAAGAGCGACAAGCAAGGTGCAAACTGGACATGAAATGGACAAAGAGGAGGAAGAGAAGAACAACAACAGAGAACAAGATCAGGGTACAGTTGTTACCTTTAAAAGCTGCCAATTTTGCTTTAGACAAATACTTCTATTTATGTGACTGTGTCCAGTTAACCTGTAGATCAAAGATATGAGATACTACAAAAAACTAATGATATTATGTAAATTGTCTTCTGCTTAACTATCTCTGTTATAATGGAGGACCGGTTAATTGCCTTATGTGAATGAGTCTAACTAGTTTACGTGTGTATGCATAGGAAATAGAAGATTAGCTTCAAAGCAATGGTCCAAATTGCCTATTCTCCTGTGACAATTTCTGCAAGGAGACTTGTCAGCCTGCTAGAAGAACTATAAAAGAGAAGCCTGGGCCGGATCCTGCCATCTCTAGTCTGCTTAAACTTTGAACAGGGAAAATGTAAGTCATAAAATGGAGATTTTCCAAATAATTATTTTGAATACCCTGGAAAATGTATGGAATGACTCTAACAGACTTTACATCTAAGATGCCTTTAAATTCTAACTCATGGGGATGATTCCAGAGAGACTTTTAAAAGCCAGCAGTTTATTCCACCACTGCTGTGATCCTGAACGATGAACTCTGGAATACGTGTATGTATGTTGATCTTTTAACCATTTGTAACTCATTTCTTTTTCCTTTTATTGTGAAACATTTTGTTTTTAGTTACTAAAGGATTGGCATCAACGTGATTATTGAGTAAGATCTGAGACTCATATTGAGCTGGGGATAAGTGTCTGGTCCTTTGGGATTGGTGAACCTCACATATGGTGAGCCAGGTTTTCTGTAATCCCTCACTATATTGGGCTTGGCAGTCTAGATGGGAGCCAGGGGCTGGAATGCTTAAAGGGGACTGTCTTTGGCTTCTTGTTAAAGAGTGTGGTACTGCAAAAGCTACTTTATTACTGGCTTGGTGCATCTAATTATAGAATTAGAAAAGCACAGTTTGGGGGATTGCCTGCCCCATTTCTTGCAGTCTGCCCTGAGCGTCGCACTCAGCGTGGCCCGTCCAGGCACCACGGCCACAACAGGACTATTATGTGGCACAGGCAGAGAATAGGAGGGACAGAGATGCACCAGGGCTCGAGGCCCCCACTGAAGGGTACAAGGCAAATCAGTGACAAAGTCAAGGCTAGATGCTCTGCCTACCTACATCTAATCTAGTTCTTAATACACTAGACCAGTGGTCCCCAACGTGGTGCCCGTGGGCGCCATGGCGCCCACCGGGGCATTTATGTGCGCCTGCCGTCAGGGCCGGTGCCAAGGAAGGAGGAGGAGAGGAGCATCCGCCGGAGAAGCGTCACCACTGAAATGCCGCCGCGCAGCACTTCCGGTGGAGAAGCTTTTGCCCAAATGCCGCCGAGGAGCGCTTCTGGCGGAGAAGCTTTCGCCGAAATGCCGCCGAGGAGCGCTTCCGGCGGAGAACCATCGCCAGCGAAATGCCGCCGAGAAGTGTCGCTGCCCGCCACACTCTGATGAAGGGGTGAATGTGCTCTTGGCCACAGAAAGGTTGGGGACCACTGCACTAGACCAATCCTGAATCCTTACACCAAACTCAGAGACCGCTTGATTCTGGCTCAGGGCCATCTCTCTTTATTACTGTCTCCGCTACAGCTGATCAAAGGTTTTCCCTCAAACTTGTTTTTCAATGAACAAATAGGATTTTCAACTAAATGAATTTTTTAATGAAATGTGTCTGCTTCCCATAGAAAAAATAAATGGGCAAGAACTGATATGCCACTGCACAGCTTCATGGATATTGTCGTTTGGTTGCCTCATGTCTCTATCTTCTTCTAGGGGCTAGGCTCCCCAGTTGGACTACATCTTCCATGATGAACCATGTTCACTGACTCCCATGCCTCACCACCTCCTCTTGTGAACGCTGTAATTCAATCAGGGAACCCAGCCTACAGAGGAGAACTGGAGCATGAGGTACCTTGGCACACTACAACCCCCAGGAGATATTGCAGCAGCATTTCCAAATCAAAATGTTTTGGTTATTGGCCAAAATATTTTGTTGTTTTGAAATTTGAGGAAACAATCACAATTTTCTGTGGATAAGTCCCCTGTTTTCCAACCAGCTCTAGTCTCCACCCTATTCCTGGATATTATCCAGTCATGATCCAAAGCCTTGTATGTTTTTAAAGATTAGATCTTCAGCTGCTGAAATCTGTCATGTCAAAGGTGCTATGACCATTTACACCAGCTGAGGCTCTTCCTCATCTTGTGGAGGCCCTTTTTGAAGGTGTGTTGTGGAGCACAGATACCCCACCTAGTTAGCTAGGTTTTTACTCACCATCCTTAATCATGGCAATCTGAGCACCATACACAGTTATTTATTAAAGTGAACACACAAAGTTCTCTATTTGGCTTTTCCCAGACCCCAGTCCATGGGAATTTTTGGTTGTGTGGTTGCGTTTTGTGTCTAAGTGGTTCAGTTGTGCTTGGGCTAGCTGAAAGGACTGGCTTTTACATTTCATCCAGTCAAGGCTGATTCCCCACTCTGGCACTTCGAGTGCAGAACGTGGGGGCCTGCAGGGATGCTAAAAATTAATATTGGCCACTCCAGGCTTGTATTAAACTCCCAAGGTTACAGCTTTTCTCTGACCTTGGATGGGTAGATGCTGCCACCACCCAAGTGCAAAAGCCCTTTGAGAACCCAAGAAGGCACACTTGGGAATTCCTTCCTGTGCAGTACCCTCAAGCCCTTTCACCCCTTCCCCCTCCAGGGAAGAGCTGAGAAAGAAAACAAAGAAAATCAGCTGTTGCCACCAGCTAATTAAACAACATGTGCACAAACCTCTTAGGACACAAAAATTCAATTCTGTTCTTTAAAAAAAGGGTAAATTTTATTAAAAAACAAAAGGAAGAAAATACATTTGGAACTTAGGCTATTTCTAGATTTAAAGAGAGCAACAACAACGATTAAGCGTCAAGAATAGTTTATTGAGGTCCAGCTTAAAGGTTATAAGTAAAACAAAAGCATCTGGGGTTAGCACAGAGGAGTCCACAAGCCATAAAGAAATAAAAGCAGATAAACCTGATTGCGTCTTCCTAGACATTTTCTGATCTACTTACATATCTGAGGTTTCAAATGAGTAGTTTCTAGGTATGATATCGATGATTTTTCATACCTGGCCCAGTAGCGTAACCAGGGGGGGGGAGCAGGGGGAGCAGCTGCTCCCCCTGTGAGGAGAAGCGGCGCTAAGGTGCCGCCTGAGCCCGGCTGCGGGAGCCGGGCTCGGGGGGCGCTTTAAAGTGCCAGCGGCTCCCCGCAGCGGCAGGAGCCACCGGCCTTTTAAAGCGCCCGCGCCCCCAGCTCCGCTGCCTTTAAAAGGCTGGCGGCTCCTGCCACTGCGGGGAGCCGCTGTCCCGGGCTCAAGCGGGGATTTAAAAGGCCCGGGGGCTCCGCAGCGGCTGGAGCCCTGGGCCCTTTAAAGCGCCACCGGCTGAGTACAGGGGGAGCGGGGAGGCGCCTTTTTATAGCACCGTCGCTCCCCTTGTGCTCTAAACCTGGCTACGCCACTGACCTGGCCCCAAGCTTCTTACAGCATAGTTGCAGCCCTGTCTGCCTCTTCCTGAGAACAACAACAGACAGAGAAGAGGGGAGTCTTGTTTCAACTTTAAAAAGTTCTAGCCTTCCCATTGGCTCTTTTGGCCAGGTGCCCACTCACTTCCTTTTACCTATGGATAGCAGTGACTTTTAACCCCTTACAGGTAAAGCAAGTCGAGAACAGCCACTAAGAGGGATTTTATAGCTAACTGGCTGGTTGGGTCCATAAAAGGGAGCTACCCACCCCCCCTTCATTTATCACACATCCCGATCACACGGAGGTTCAAGGTCATTCCAACCTCATTCAGAAGCCAGTGTCACAGTTGTGGGCCAGTTTCAAGGAATCCCCTTCCCCTCTGCTCGTGAGTGTCAGCCGTGACTATGAAAGTTCAGTCATTCCAATGGAATGTAGAATGATCACACACAGTGAGGTGATACCTTAGCGTTTGTCTACACAGCCCATGACAGCATGCCTCCCAGCCCAGATTGACAGACTTGGGCTTGTGCTTCCATGCTAAAAAGAGCTATGTAGACACTGCAGCTCAGGCTGGAGCTTCGGCTTTGAAGCCAAGGCTGGGGTGGGCTTCAGAGCCCAAGCCTCAACTTAAAATGGCTGTTGTACTACCATGCTAAAAATAACTGTGCAAGTCTAATTCAGTCAACCTTGGCTTGGAGGCTCACTGCCACTGGCTATGTGGACAGATCCTGAGATAACAAGGGCCAGCCCTATGGAGGGTGTTGAAGCGTAGGACAGATACCTTGAATTAGTTTTATTTTTCAAAACGAAAATAAGAAAGAAAAAACTTGTAGCACCTTAGAGACTAACAAATTTATTTCAGCATAAGCTTTCGTGGGTTAGTACCCACTTCATCGCATCCGATGAAGTGGGTACTAACCCACGAAAGCTTATGCTGAAATAAATTTGTTAGTCTCTAAGGTGCTACAAGTTTTTCTTTCTTATTTTCGTTTTGCTGACACAGACTAACATGGCTACTACACTGAAACCTTTTATTTTTCAGTGGACAGTCAGCATTGAGAGGAGAGCACTAGGACAGTAGTCTACTAGCCTGAGTGTTTTCAGTATGTGGCAGGTCCCAAGGAAGCTGGGGCTGCTTTTTAAGGTAGCCAGTTTCATTCCTACCGTGAGTTGCCATAATCAGCCTGCTAACTTGGGGATAATCTATGCAAGAATCACCATTGACAGAATAGGGTTGCAGTTTCCTGGCTGTCCTGGTAACACTCTGGTCTCACTGATGTAAAAGAAATACCTGGGGCTGGGCAGGGATGCAGGAATTACAAAAAATCTGCCTTGTCTAGGGTGGGGGTGGGTGGGGGGGAGTGGAGGTCATTCTTTCAGAAAAGAAAACCCCCCACAAAGTACTACCAACTGTTTCTCTGTTTTTTCTTTGTCATGGTGTCCAGGTCTGGAGCCTCAGAGCAATGTATGATGTCCTATACCTCTAAAGACCACCTTCCCCTCTCCACCGGGCACAACAGGACAACCAGTAATTTGAGATCTCAGTTCTATTGTTTGTCATCCATGCATCTCTAGTAGATGAGATTGTACTTGTACATTAGAGAGATTAATAGACATCAGGCCAGGAAAAATCTGTTCCGCTATCTCACTCCTGATTTACAGGTTTTATTTGATTTCCTCTCTAATTGAATGCATGCCGCATTAAATCAGCCCATTAAAAATCAAGCGATATTTGTATCAGATTTAATCTACTCTTCAGATACGTTGAGAAAGAGTTTGGTCTTAAGGTGGACTGCTACTGGAGAAGAAAAGCTGCGTAGAGCAGGTTAGACTGAAGTATCTAGACCAGGCTAGGCTGATCACCTGGACTCTCAGTCAAAGATTTTTTTTCTGATTCTGTATTTATTTTTAAAATGTTGTAGTGCCATTGGAAGGTGACCGATTGACAGGCCTGGTGAATGTGGGCCAACAGCACAAGTTCAGCCTCGGCAGCGGAAGTGGCTAGTTCCCAGCCCACGTCAACACCGTGTGCACCAACACTGACCTGGATGGATGTAAGAGGGTAATTCATTCTCCAGCCCAATCACTCTTTGGCCTCACTCTTAACAGAGGTGCCAAGTAAAGCCATTTGTGATAGCAGATTGTGTGTCTGTCCAACTGGACTGAGCCCAGCAACTGTAATTGCCAGAGCCTTGAGAGGAAGATGTAAGAACCCTCCAGGAGTCAGATGTGGGATAATCCACAGCCCACATTAGGTTGCATCATAATCTCTAGTAGTTAAAGACTGATTTAAATCCTGAAGCATGAAGTTTAATACCCCTTCCAAAATTTTGTTATTGATGTAATTAATTATGATAACTGTTACTCAAGTGCTTAGACAATCCATTTTTGACTCTTAATAAATTCTTGGGCCTCAATGGTTTCCTGTGGCAATGAGTTTCGCAGTTCAATCACATGGATGAAAAAGCATTTTCTTTTATCAGTTTTGAATATGAAACTTTTTCATTTCATTCACTCCCCCCTTGTTCTGGGGTCTGGCTCTGCAGCTTCCTTTGTGAGTCTTGCAAATAGAGGCAGCTTCAGCATCCTGTAAATATGACTACTGGCTTCCTATTCTGAGAGAAAGTAGGTCTACATGCAGCTACACCTTCTTCTGCTCCTCACTGCAAAGAAAGAGGAGAGATGGGTGTTGCTAAAAGTGTCTTGAACTCAGCTTCAACCTCTCTGCTTCTGTTTCCAGTGAGGTATGGAATGAGTGGTGTTGAAGGTCATAATCTCTGTTCTCAAGCAGGGGAGCTAGCAGACATGTTGTCAGACTCCCTGGGCTTCAACGAAATGAGCCACAGGTACCAACACCGAAGTTGGAAAGGGGCAAAGCTGGAACTGAAAGGAAGGTAGGTGAGGGGAGTAGCAGCAGGGCAGGGAGAAGAAGAAAACTGATCAAAGAAAGGTGAGAGTATTGTTCAAGAAAGAGAAGAAGAGTGTTTAAAATTTTGGGAAATGAGGAGAGGACAGAAGGAGGAGGAGGGATTATATTAGAAAATGAAGGTGAGATTGTGAGGGAGCAGGGATACATTAAAAGATCAATGGAAGAAGGGAAAAAACTGGATAGAAATGCAATAAATTGACCGCCAAGTGCTCTCCTGTCGACTCCAGTACTCCACCAGGGCGAGAGGGGCAGGCGGAGTCGACGGAAGAGCCTCAGCAGTCGACTTACCACAGCGAAGACACCACAGTAAGTAGATCTAAGTACGTCGACTTCAGCTACATTATTCACGTAGCTGAAGTGGCGTAACTTAGATCGATCCCCCCCAATGTAGACGAGGCCTTAGTTACTTACCAGACTTAGAGCTACATAATTGTGGTGCCATTAAAATAATTCTGAATAATCGTCACATCTTCCCTTATTGGTGACTGTCATTTGGGCCTGATCCTGCTAAAACTTGCCCGTGGGTGAAGTGCTTAATACAGTAATAAGCACAGGGGGCCTGTCAACCCCCATTTAAGTCAACCCCCCCCCAATTTCTGTCAAAACCTTGACAGAAAATTTTCAGCACATCCAAGTTTTAAAATCAGAGTCTGCAGGATCAGACCGAAGGCCTCAGTCCAGCAACTGCTAGCATGCAGGTGGACCATTGTGCCCTCATAGAACCACACTGAAGTCATTTGGGCACAGTGACGTGTGTGCGCGCGCGCACTTCACATAAACAATAATAACTGGTCAAATATTCTTCTGTCACTTACAATGTAATGTCATAAACAACCCAGTTTAACATTTTATTACCTTTCTTTAGTACATTTTCTCCCCTAAAGACTAACAGCCTCCAATTAGCTCCATATACATGCATGTAACCAGGACAATAGAGTTAGGATTTGAACCTGCCTAGAGCCTTGGAAAGTTCAGAAACATAAGGTTTAGCAAACATGAATATATTATTCTGCTAACCCACATGCTGCCCCAAGCATAAGTTATGTATGTGGGTTACTATCTGAGACCGGGATTCAACTAGTGCCCAGAAAACAGGCCAAACAGGGATGTAAGCATGTTAGCTTTGATACTAGACACTGGAGTTTCCTAGAAATTAATCCTCCATTAAAACAACAGATGGCCCTGTATTTTCAGTGGCTCTGGGAGCACGAGGGATTGTGCCACTGCTATACTTATGAATGGACTGAGTCTGCGTAGATCTGAAGCTGGATTAGTGTAAGCTAATGCAATGCCAAAAATGGTCTGTAAAATTGGCACTTCTTATAGCTTTTCTCCTTATTATCCATGATTAAAAGCACATTAGAGATGTCGTGATTGGTGCAAAACAAGACGTGCAGCAAATACAAAATGATTTCAGGCATGTTTTGGGTGCTTTCAACAGATCTGTATCATTTACACTTGAATGCCGAGTGAAGCCTCTGCTGATTCATCCTCTAAATCAGGGACCCTATTTAATTAAAGGATCACAGGATAGCTGCTCAGGCTCCAAAGTGGAGCTCGCTTCAGTGAAGGTAAATTAACCCGAGCGTTCTGAAGGATACTTGTCTGTAATTTGAACAAACCTGCTGTTTACATCTTCAGCAACACAAACAGTGTGCAGGTACAGAAACGTGCTCAAGCTTAGCACATAGGTACCTGCACCATGGGCAGCAGGTATCATAGGCTGGGCTCCAGCGGGGGAAGGGAGGGCCTCAGGTGGCAGTTCATGCGCCACCCATGGCCTGCACATAAGCATGTGGAATGGGGACAGTCACACTAATGGGTGCACAGAGCACTTCCCCAGCCATTTCTGTGTGATGCTAGGCCAGTCAAGCCTTTTCTTCTGGAGACACATCAGGATTTATACTGGCATCCTTACCCAAAGTGACCTGCTGCTCATTACTACTAAGCTTATGTGTGTCTCCAGAGTGACAAGGTCCTTAGCTGCAAGCTCCATGCTGAGCATTATGGCCCCAGTGTGACCCTTACAAGGCAGAGTGTGGAGCCCTATTTAGAAACTCCCTCTGTCTGTGAACCTTGCAAGGTTCACAGGTAATGCCTGCAAATCCTTTAAGCTCTACCCAGGGTTGTGAGTTCAATCCTTGAGGGGGCCATTTAGGGATCTGGGGCAAAAATTGGGGATTGGTCCTGCTTTGAGCAGGGGGTTGGACTAGATGACCTCCTAAGGTCCCTTCCAACCCTGAGATTCTATGATTCTATGATACCACCCAATAGTTACGGTTGAAGGATTATACAGGCACTGCAGACAGAGATACCTAGTGGAGATAAGTTCCCATGAGCCAAATATCTCCAGCTCATAGAAATTACATGGAGTGATGGCAAAACAAGTGAGGTTCATAGAATCATAGAATCTCAGGGTTGGAAGGGACCTCAGGAGGTCATCTAGTCCAACCCCCTGCTCAAAGCAGGACCAACCCCAACTAGATCATCCCAGCCAGGGCTTTGTCAAGCCTGACCTTAAAAACCTCTAAGGAAGGAGATTCCACCACCTCCCTAGGTAACCCATTCCAGTGCTTCACCACCCTACTAGTGAAAAAGTTTTTCCTAATATCCAACCTAAACCTCCCCCTCTGCAACTTGAGACCATTACTCCTTGTTCTGTCATCTTCTACCACTGAGAACAGTCTAGATCCAGCCTCTTTGGAACCCCCTTTTAGGTAGTTGAAAGCAGCTATCAAATCCCCCCTCATTCTTCTCTTCTGCAGGCTAAACAATCCCAGTTCCCTCAGCCTCTCCTCATAAGTCATGTGCTCCAGCCCCCTAATCATTTTTGTTGCCCTCCGTTGGACTCTTTCCAATTTATCCACATCCTTTTTGTAGTGTGGGGCCCAAAACTGGACACAGTACTCCAAATGAGGCCTCACCAGTGCCGAATAGAGGGGAATAATCACGTCCCTCGCTCTGCTGGAAATGCCCCTACTTATACAGCCCAAAATGCCGTTAGCCTTCTTGGCAACAAGGGCACACTGTTGACTCATATTCAGCTTTTCGTCCACTGTAACCCCTAGGTCCTTTTCTGCAGAACTGCTGCCCAGCCATTCGGTCCCTAGTCTGTAGCAGTGCATGGGATTCTTCCGTCCTAAGTGCAGGACTCTGCACTTGTCCTTGTTGAACCTCATCAGATTTCTTTTGGCCCAATCCTCTAATTTGTCTAGGTCCCTCTGTATCCTATCCCTACCCTCCAGCGTATCAACCACTCCTCCCAGTTTAGTGTCATCTGCAAACTTGCTAAGGGTGCAGTCCACACCATCCTCCAGGTCGTTGATGAAGATATTAAACAAAACCGGCCCCAGCACCGACCCTTGGGGCACTCCACTTGATACCGGCTGCCAACTAGACATGGAGCCATTGATCACTACCCGTTGAGCACGACCATCCAGCCAGTTTTCTATCCACCTTACCGTCCATTCATCCAGCCCATACTTCTTTAACTTGCTGGCAAGAACACTGTGCGAGACTGTATCAAAAGCTTTGCTAAAGTCAAGAAATAGCACATCCACTGCTTTCCCCTCATCCACGGAGCCAGTTATCTCATCATAGAAGGCAATTAGGTTAGTCAGGCATGACTTGCCCTTGGTGAATCCATACTGACTGTTCCTGATCACTTTCCCCTCCTTTAAGTGGTTCAGAATTGATTCCTTGAGGACCTGTTCCATGATTTTTCCAGGGACTGAGGTGAGACTGACTGGCCTGTAGTTCCCCGGATCTTCCTTCTTCCCTTTTTTAAAGATGGGCACTACATTAGCTTTTTTCCAGTCATCCGGGACCTCCCCCGATTGCCATGATTTGTCAAAGATAATGGCCAATGGCTCTGCAATCACATCGGCCAACTCCTTTAGCACCCTCGGATGCAGTGCATCCGGCCCCATGGACTTGTGTTCGTCCAGCTTTTCTAAATAGTCCCAAACTACTTCTTTCTCCACAGAGGGCTGGTCACCTCCTCCCCATACCGTGCTGCGGAGTGCAGCCGTCTGGGAGCTGCCCTTGTCTGTGAAGACAGAGGCAAAAAAAGCATTGAGTACACTAGCTTTCTCCACATCCTCTGTCACAAGGTTCCCTCCCTCATTCAGCAAGGGGCCCACATGTTCCTTGACTTTCTTCTTGTTGCTAACATACCTGAAGAAACCCTTCTTGTTACTCCTAACATCTCCAGCTAGCTGCAACTCCAAGTGTGATTTGGCCTTCCTAATTTCACTCCTGCATACCTGAGCAATATTTTTATACTCCTCCCTGGTCATTTGTCCAATCTTCCACTTCTTGTAAGCTGCTTTTTTGTGTTTAAGACGAGCAAGGATTTCACTGTTAAGCCAAGCTGGTCGCCTGCCATATTTACTTTTCTTTCTACACATCGGGATGGTTTGTTCCTGCAACCTCAATAAGGTTTCTTTAAAATACAGCCAGCTTTCCTTGACTCCTTTCCCCCTCATGTTATTCTCCCAGGGGACCTTGCCCATCAGTTCCCTGAGGGAGTCAAAGTCTGCTTTTCTGAAGTCCAGGCTCTGTATTCTACTGCTCTCCTTTCTTCCTTGTGTCAGGATCCTGAACTCGACCATCTCATGGTCACTGCCTCCCAGGTTCCCATCCACTATTGCTTCCTCTACTATTTCTTCCCTGTTTGTGAGCAGCAGGTCAAGAAGAGCTTTTCCCCTAGTTGGTTCCTCCAGCACTTGCACCAGGAAATTGTCCCCTACACTTTCCAAAAACTTCCTGGATTGTCTGTGGACCGCTGTATTGCTCTCCCAGCAGATGTCGGGGTGATTAAAGTCACCCATGAGAACCAGGGCCTGTGATCTAGTAACTTCTGTTAGTTGCTGGAAGAAAGCCTCATCCACCTCATCCCCCTGGTCTGGTGGTCTGTAGCAGACTCCCACCACGACATTACCCTTGTTGCTCACACTTCTCAATTTAATCCAGAGACTCTCAGGTTTTTCTGCAGTTTCATACTGGAGCTCTGAACAGTCATACTGCTCTCTTACATACAACGCAACTCCCCCACCTTTTCTGCCCTGCCTATCCTTCCTGAACAGTTTATATCCATCCATGACAGTACTTCAATCATGTGAGTTATCCCACCAAGTCTCTGTTATTCCAATTACGTCATAATTCCTTGACTGTGCCAGGACTTCCAGTTCTCCCTGCTTGTTCCCCAGGCTTCTTGCATTTGTGTATAGGCATTTAAGATAACTCACCGATCGTCCTGCTGTCCCAGTATGGGGCAGGAGCCCTCCCCTCTTGCACTCACTTACTTGTGCTTCCTCCCAGTATCCCACTTCCCCACTTACCTCGGGGCTTTGGTCTCCTTCCCCCGGTGAACCTAATTTAAAGCCCTCCTCACTAGGTTGGCCAGCCTGCTTCCAAAGATGCTCTTCCCTCTCTTCGTCAGGTGGAGCCCGTCTCTGCCTAGCACTCCTTCTTCTTGGAACACCATCCCATGGTCAAAGAATCCAAACCCTTCTCTCCGACACCATCTGCGTAGCCATTCGTTGACTTCCACGATTCGACGGTCTCTACCCCGGCCTTTTCCTGCCACAGGGAGAATGGACGAGAACACCACTTGCACCTCAAACGCCTTTATCCTTCTTCCCAGAGCCACGTAGTCTGCAGTAATACGCTCAAGGTCATTCTTGGCAGTATCATTGGTGCCCACGTGGAGAAGCAGGAAGGGGTAGCGATCTGAGGGCTTGATGAGTCTCGGCAGTCTCTCCGTCACATCACGAATCCTAGCCCCTGGCAAGCAGCACACCTCTCGGTTTTCCCGGTCAGGGCGGCAGATAGATGACTCAGTCCCCCTGAGGAGAGAGTCCCCGACCACCACCACCCTCCTCCTCCTCTTGGGAGTGGTGGTCGTGGAACCCCCATCCCTAGGACTGTGCATCTCATGCCTTCCAATCAGTGGAGTCTCCTTCTGCTCTGTTCCCTCAGATGCATCATTCACTCCACTCTCTGCACTAGTGCCTGTGGAGAGAACATGAAAACGGTTGCTCATCTGAATATGCGTTTCTGGTACATGGACTTGTCTCATACTCTTTCCTCTTCTGGAGGTCACATGCCGCCAATTATCCTCGCTGGTCTTCTGTCCCCGCTGCGCAGCCTGCTCTGAATCCTCACAACACTGCGCCCGCTGAAGCCTATCCTGACGTCTATCCAGGAACTCCTCATTTTCTTTTATGGAACGCAGGGTTGATACTCGTTTCTCCAGACCTTGAATCTTCTCCTCCAATATGGAGATCAGCTTGCACCGGTTGCCGGTTTTTTTTTTTGGTTGGTTTGTTTTGGCCAAATCATAAAGAGGCAATTGTGCTGGCACGTGGGGGTGTACAAGAACCTTTGTCCATTTGTGCAGCTAGGCACAGGGCCTCTTCCAGCAACAGACCCTTGCTCAGGGAACACAGGGACTGCTGACCCCCATTTCTACTGGGGAGCAGGACACCAAAAGAGGAGGTTAGGAAGAATGGGGAAGAGGTAAGGAAGCCCTGGCCTAACTGCTCTGAGAGAAATAGTGCAGTTATTAATGACCTCATTCTGCAACCCTTATTCCTGCAGAAGAGCACTTTCATGATCAAAATGAGTAAAGGTAGCAAAACTGGGTCCCTAACAAGTAAGCCCATGCTTCCCTCCCCACCCCCCGCCCCTCCAGAGGCATTAAGAGGAGTTCTGCTGGGCCTGGTTCATTTTTGTTTCCATTGTGAAACAATACGTGAGAAAAAACAGTAAGATAGTAAAAGATGAACAAAACAAAAAAAATCCCTCTGTTGTTAAACCTTTACACTTTAAAATGGCGTGAGAAGGAAAAAATAAAGCTTTAGATGTTTTTAACACTTTAAAAAAACAAACAAACCACCACCCAAAATCTGTAAGGAAATCCCCAGAAGACAATCTCCATTAGGAGGATAGAGGTAAAGTTAGAAACAACACATGCACTCTTCCCTCAACATAGGCAAAAAGAGCCTAATCAGAAATTGGAGATTTTTAAATATTTATGGATTCACAGACAACCTTAACTCTGACCTTGTAAGCCAGCCCATCCTCCTCAGAGACCAGAAGTTTCCTTATTGCACTTCTGCTATTCCATCTTTCTTTCCTATATGAGCTGCACATGTCCACAGTGCTTCCCCCATCCCACACACTAACTTGTGAACAAGCACTCAAATGTCACAAACTAATCACAGCCCCGATCCCCCAGTCTACTAGCTCATTATGGGCCAGATGTATCAACATCTGATACCTGACTCTCCATATATAGCACAAAGATCTGAAACTTTCACACCCCTCCCAACTGCTCTGATCTAGAGATTGCAGTATTTTATATTTAAACCTCTGCACACAGTCCCATGACAATGCCTTTCCCTATCTAGCATTTCATCATGAGCCACAGAACCCAGTATACTTCATCCATCCCCCACAGGCTGCACAGAAACTCCACTGCACCATATGTACCTCATTCTTTCTCCCAGTACAGCTTCAAGATTCCACCTTACCTACAGAAGCCAGATATAGATCTCTACCTCATCTGTTCTGCATATATTGACCACATATACCAGAGAATCGCATGAGGTCTTATTATTGCCTTATGAAAGAGAGAAAAATGAGCTAACAAGAAGTGTGTAGATGGATGTCAGTGATCCGAAAAGCTTCACAAATAGTTGCAATTACCTACCTATTATATGAAGTAAAATGCATGACCCCAATTCATGTAATTAGTGGGATCAGGACTGTTCTTGATGCTGCCCATTGATCGTGAAGTCTTGTAAGAGGGGCTGTGTCAATGGGAAAGTCTTTACTAAAGGTGGATTGTAGGTGCATTTAAGGCATCATAGCAAGTAATATGCTCAGAGAATTCCTTTGCAGTAGATTGCAGGGATGGCAGCATTAATGGGGGAGGCAACCTTTAGATGTAGGTGTGGCACCTTTTCAC
Source organism: Chelydra serpentina (assembly GCA_037349315.1). Classification (NCBI taxonomy): domain Eukaryota; kingdom Metazoa; phylum Chordata; order Testudines; family Chelydridae; genus Chelydra; species Chelydra serpentina. The sequence goes on from JBAIAC010000008.1 coordinate 127,022,005, forward strand.
ACAGTGAAAATGACTCTGTAGCCTGATGGTTAGGGCACTAACATATGGGAGGCACCCAGGTTCCAGTCCCTGCCACAATGAATATTGGAGTACTCTTGTGAAGCTAGCCCTTCAATTTTATTTGTTTTTATTAATACAGTTAAAGATGCCCCAAATCAAAATGAAATGTTTAGGGCTGTTGATTAATCACAGTTAACTCATGCAATTAAAAAAATTACTCATGATTAATCCACATTTTCGTATATATTGTATTCTGTGATTTCTGTTACAAAGTGATTATTTTTATTATAAATATTTGCACTCTAAAAATGATAAACAAAAAATAGTATTTTTCAATTCACCTCATACAAGTGCAATCTCTTTGTCGTGAAAGTGCAATTTGTAAATGTAGATATTTTTGTAAAACTTCAGAGCCTACAAGTCCACTCAGTCTTACTTCTTGTTCAGCCAATCACTAAGACAAACAAGTTTGTTTACATTTGCAGGAGGTAATGCTGCCCGTTTCTTATTTACAATGTCACCAGAAAGTGAGAACAGGCATTTGCATGGCACTTTTGTAGCCGGCGTTGCAAGATATTTATATGCCAGTTATGCTAAACATTTGTATGCCCCTTCATGCTTTGGCCACCATTCCAGAGGACATGCTTCCATGCTGATGGCACCCATTAAAAAAAAAGTGTTAATTAAATTTGTGACTGAACTCCTTGGGGGAGAATTGTATGTCCCCTGCTCTGTTTTACCTGCATTCTGCCATGTATTTCATGTTATAGCAGTCTCGGATCATGACCCAGCACATGTTGTTCATTTTAAGAACACTTTCACTGCAGATCTGACAAAACGCAAAGAAGGTACCAATGTGAGATTTCTAAAGATAGCTACAGCGCTCGACCCAAGGTTTAAGAATCTGAAATGCCTTCCAAAAATCTGAGAGGGACGGCGTGTGGAGCATGCTTTCAGAAGTCTTAAAAGAGCAACACTCAGATGCAGAAACTACAGAACCTGAACCCCCAAAAAAGAAAATCAACCTTCTGCTGGTGGCATCTGACTCAGATAATGAAAATGAACATGCGTCAGTCTGTACTGCTTTGGATTGTTATCGAGCAGAACCTGTCATCAGCACGGAGGAATATCCTCTGGAATGGTGGTTGAAGCGTGAAGGGACATATGAATTTGTAGTGCATCTGGCACGTAAATACCTTGCGATGCCGGCTACAACATTGCCAGAAGAATACCTGTTTTCACTTTCAGGTGACACTGTAAACAAGAAGTGGGAAGCATTATCTCCTGCAAATGTAAACAAACTTTTTTGTTAGAGCGATTGGCTGAACAAGAAGTAGGACTGAGTGGACTTGCAGACTCTAAAATTGTAGATTGTTTTATTTTTGAATGCAGATTTTTTGTACATAATTCTACATTTGTAAGTTCAACTTTCATGATAAAGAGATTGCACTATGGTACTTGTATTAGGTGAATTGAAAAATACTATTTCTTTTGTTTTTTTTACAGTGCAAATCCTTGTAATCAAAAATAAATATAAAAAGTGAGCACTGTACACTTTCTTATAACTGAATATATTTGAAAACATCCAAAAATGTAGAAAAAACAAAAATTTAAATAAATGGTATTCTATTATTAACAGCCCAATTAATCACCCAATTAATCTTTTTAATCACTTGACAGCCCTAGAAATGTTTCATTTTATGTTAACCATTTGACCAGAAAAATATTTTTCTTCGATTGTTTGGAGTTGCCAGCAAAGCAGAAAATCAGTTATTCACACAGCTCCACGCAGGGCAATTAGCAGAGGTCTCCTCCTGGATATTGATTTTCCTCTTGGCTCCTCTGCTTTTTCCCTGGGAAGTGACAAAGAGGAGTTTTCTTCAGAAGTAGAGATTCTAAAGTCACTGAAAGCTGACTTTATTAAAAAATTATACCATACATATTGTGGATAGAAACATATTCATTATCTTATTCAGACCCTTCTGACACTGCTTTGAGGAGTCATGTCGCTGCAGCCTTGTTCTGAATTTGCTTGACCTTATATTTTTTGTCACATCGAGTTAGATGGCAGTATATTATACAATACTGTGGCTGTCATTACCCGACCCAGGAAGTGGGTATTTCAGAGACAAGTCTTGAATCCTAGGCTATAGCCTCAAATCCGAAAAATGTTGGAACCCAGCACAAAAGGAAGTCCTTGTCACCACCATATGGAGATGGGAAGAGATAAGCTTTCAGTCTCTCTCACAAGAGAACAGAAAAGCTAAGATTCTTGTGTCTAAAAGGATGCATAAACCTAACTCGAGAGGGAGCTCACAAGCACAAATAGAAGATAAAAGTTATTTATACCAGCTGCCTGGTCAGGACTGAAAATAAAAGCATACACAAGTGCACTGGGCAAACATGTGGCAGAGTTTAATTTTAGTTGTAGGAAAATTACTGGTAATAGAGCACAGACTATTCCCACTGAAGAAAGCAGACATATTTTGGCGGGAAACAAACTGTAGTTACCAAGGCAACCTAGCATCTAAAAGACCTGAACTCTGGCAATGAACCACCACATCGTTATAACAGAAGACTCATCTTGAACCCATTAGCGCAACCAAGGAACTGGATAGCTGACTGACAGATCAACACAGTTTAACTTCACATTGGATACTATTCTTCATAGACTGACATTTATACTATTTGTGGCCAAGTGTTTTGTGACTCATTGTAGAGGGAATAAATTGTAGTGTCTTTTGGAATGGTGATACAATCAATTCTAGACCTGGTGAAATAGTTAAAAATATTTTTATTAATAGCATGCAATTTGTTCTATTAGGATTTATAGGACCTAATATTTATTATTTGGGTATTTAGACAGTCAGATGTCAAAATATCTGCAAATCCAATAAGTTTCACAAATTTTTAGCACAAATGATTATTCATCTGAAAGGCTGTCCCAGAAGGTGTGCCATTTGCTATTTGTTTTCTGTGCTGTTTTAAAAAGACATTTCAGTCATCCAAGCAGGGGACAGAAACAATGTTGTGTGATTTACACAACAATTCACACAACAAATAATGAATAGCAAAGACCTTAACCAAATAGTTCACAAGCAATCTGGAGACTGGAAATTGTTCGTCTTTACTGAGTGCGTATAATTACATTCAAAGAAAGCGATGACCAGAATAATTTACTAAAAAAAAAAAAAAAAGAGGGTAAATTCATAATAAATTTTATTGATCCTCCTCTTTGCCCTTTAGTCCAATTTTCATGACACATCCTTGCACTTTCTCACATGCCTGTGAAGAGTTCCCTGTCAAAAACTGCAAAGCCAGTACATTGTCCTCCATCTCTCTTTAAGAGTTATCTTTACTGCAATGCCTACAAAACACTTGCCAATGACCAGGCAGCTAGTGCACTATGGACACAGCTTATTATATTAATCTTAGTCAGCTCACTTATTCCTTGTGCTCCTCCTGTCTACTTGTAGATTCCACCTGTTGTCTCTCATCACATACTTACATTGCAAGTAAGGGACAGTCTTTTCACTACATATATGTACAACACCAAGCACAATGGGGCCTGATCCCTGATGGAGGCATCTAAGAAATACCCAAAACACAAATAATAATTTGATCAAGCTTTAATCACTTTGCTAAAAATCTTCTCTCAAGGAGTTTGATTACAAGACAAGAATGTAACAGTGTAGCTCTGCAGTGTCATTAGCTAATTATTTCATTATTAAAAGGTTCTTTGCACTAATACTTCAGTGGTATGCATGTTGCCCCCATTGATTTCACAGAGGGCAGCACCCACGTATCTAAGAGCAGGCATTATTGGGCAATGTGGGTGGTGTGATGTTCCCTTATAGAAGCTATAAGGCCACACAGAGTGACAGATGAATTAGAATATAAAAAGATAACAAATATAGCATAAGCCACCTCCTGAGTTCAGCACAGCTAAGGGGTGTATACGTGCAAACGTGGTTTTAAGTCTTCTCTGCATCGTCCTAATCCTGGGGCACTCTGCCATGTCCTGACCTCATCCTATGGCCATTCCCCCCTTGCACCAGCGGCAGGAAGGGGAATGATGTAGGAGCCACTGCAGTAGTTCTAGGCCACCTGATGATCCCCCTTCTCAAGGACCACACAGGATGCCCTTTGCTCTGGCTTATGGGCAGCTTCTCAGGTGAAGCAGCACAAAGCTGGCCTAACACAACGATGGAAATGGCCTTGTGTTTTCTGTAACTCAATGTACCTGCTTAAGACAAAAGGTTCTGTACCTACCTGTGCTGCCTTCAGTGTGCCGGGCCAGTAGTTTGCTTGTATGAAGTGGCCAGAGCACCACTAGCAAAAGCAGTTAAACAGAGGCCATATCTTTACTGCAGTGTTGGCTGCTTTCTAGGAGGTGAAAGTGACCTTGGCTCCCATGGACCTGAATGGGAGTTGAAAATACTCGCCATCGTTCAGGAGATGCTTTGCAACTCATTGATTCAGCCACCCCAAAGAGCACCAGCTGGCTTCTATCCATGAAGAGTCAAAGCTGAATGGCAACAGGTCGGGGAGCAGCAGTTTTAGGGCACAAGCCAAAGCTCACACTTTTCCAATAGCCCAGAGACAGTGTCTCGTCAAAACCACGGCATATAGCCAGGACCAGTCAAGGGTTTGTGCAGACAAATTTCCCCCTTCTTTTCCCAGTTCCTCTATACCTCATTATTCAATCACCTGATTTTTCTGCGAGCAAGGTTAGAGGCAAATGGTTGCCAAGCTAAGATCTGTAATGATGATATCATACTTGGAGCAGCTTGCAATGAGGAAAGCGACTATTAAATAGTCCTGTCAGATGTACCCTGACATAATCCACAGTGTAGTGTTAGAAAAAAATAGATCCTTGCTGTGTTAGGGCCTCTTCTAAATGTATGTTCAATGTGGACTGTTTGCCCATAAAAACCATTCCTCAAAAAACCCAAAACACAAAAAACCCACCACCACCACCGACGAAGCTGCCAGAGCTGGTTATTCGGATATTGTTTAACTAGGTGTAATATTCCACGGTTCACGTCTTATGAGGCTGCACTGCTCGTTTGTGCAGCAGGCTGTCTAAAGCTGTGAATGAGCAACAACATGGAGGTTGGTAATCCAGAGCACAACCGAGCAGAAAACTGGAAAGACATAGAATAGAGGACTAGATTGCAACATGACAACCTGCACTGAGTGAGGGGTAGCACCTAGCTGGTACTGGCCCAGCCGCTGTTTCTTCAGGGAGTGAATTGTGCCTCGTGGTCACAATCCATTCCTCGCTTGCTCCCCAACAGAATATTAATTACCCTGGCAAGCGTATTGGGGGAGCACAGCCAAAGCTCCACCTATTCCCCTATCTTGCCTGCTCACTCTCCACCCCCTATGTAAGATGAGGAGCAGCAATCTCACGGAGACTTCTTTCCCCTGCATGGAGTGAGCCATAGTGCAGATAGTCTATCCAGTGAGTGCCTTATGTCCCCTTATTGCCCCGTGAGGACAAAGGGGTGTGGGGTTGGGGATAAGAGAAAATCATGTCCACAACTGGGGATTCAATCCTTTCTGATTTTCAAGACTCTGGAAAGCAAAAGAAAATAACCTCTACAAGATTTGTGTCTCCACAGGATAAGTTTCAGAAAGATTTTATGTTGCAATGCCATCTGGGTAAATTTATTCGAGAGCACCTGGTCTGATACCATAGTCCAAGAAGAAACAAGCATAGGAACATTAAACCAGATAACACTGTGGATGGACCCCACACAGTATTGATGTGAATAAACGAATCGCTGTGTAGAAGGGATCCCCACACTTTTCTACGGTGTGGGTGGCAATTTAATACTGAGATTGTCAAACAGCCCATTTCCCTTCCCATTCATAACAGCTGGAGCCATTTCCTCTCCCATTCCCAATCATGTAACATCTCTGTGGCAACCACAGAAACCTTTAATATGGAAAAGGGATATCAGGGAAGAATGTAATGCTTTGTCTTCAATTTAGCTGCTGGAAATAAAGAAGTGTCAGCTCCTCCTTCTGACCAGCCAGATCTCTGCAGGCCACCAGCAACTGAGACATTGTCAACTGGTTTTTCTTGGACCACAGTTTGAAAACCTCCATCTTCTAGGATCTAGCTGGGACTTAGGACCATGCCCAAACTTTACTACAAGATTTGTGTAAAGAGATACTAGGGAGAGAAGACCAAATTCAGGACAGATGTTTAAGGGGGTGTCAATTAGACCTTCTTACACCAATTTAGATCCCTGTGTAATCAGACTGCATTAGACCTACTTACACCCTCTCTAATGGTGTGTAAGAAGACTTATTCAGTTTAAACTCATTCACCAAGGAGCCAGAGAAAAGTGTCTTGTAACAATCAGGCCTAAAAATTTACCCTAGTTGGGAGCTCAACTGTGAAAAGTGAATGAAAGTTCATAAAATACCACAAAAAAAACCTATCCTACTAGTTTTGATGGGGGAAAGCTGTAAAAGTGAGACAAAGTCAGAATTAGTCCAAATAGGCCTACTGATATAACTTAAGGACTGTGTTAAGATCATGATTGGTAACACTGGTCTACAATTTGAGAAGTCGTCTGCTTCAGAGATAAAATGTGCTATTTAGTATGTATTTTGATGTGCTGAATTCAAATAGGACAATTAAAACAACTGATTGGCTACTGTTTCTAAGATATTTAAGTTTTTACATTTTATGTCTATGTATATTGTGTAGATAGTAGAGTTTTAATCATAAATTGTAAACCTAGGTCTTTTCATGTGTTTATGGTTGCTTTACATGATACTATTTCACCTGTCCTGTTTATGTAACACTTTAAAAATCAAAGGGGTTATATAAATAAAATGTATTATGAAACAAAAGGCAAAAAACTATTATGTACATAGTTTAGTCCTATTCAGTGTCTACTCGGCGCTTCTTGGCTTGTCTCTTGTATTCATTAAATGGAGCATCTCTTGTCACTGTCCAGCAATAGTCTGCAAGCATTGATGGGCTCCATTTGCCCTGATAGCATTTCTCTATTGTTGCAATGTCCTGGTGAAATCGCTCGCCGTGCTCATCGCTCACTGCTCCGCAGTTCAGTGGGAAAAAAATCTAGATGAGAGTGCAAAAAATGTATTTTTAGTGACATGTTGCAACCAAGGCTTTTGTATGCCTTGAGGAGGTTTTCCACCAACAACCTGTAGTTGTCTGCCTTGTTGTTTCCGAGAAAATTTATTGCCACTAACTGGAAGGCTTTCCATGCCTTTTTTTCCTTGCCACGCAGTGCATGGTCAAATGCATCATCTCAAAGAAGTTCACAAATCTGAGGACCAAAGACACCTTCCTTTATCTTAGCTTCATTTAACCTTGGAAATTTTCCACGGAGGTACTTGAAAGCTGCTTGTGTTTTGTCAATGGCCTTGACAAAAGTTACACATCAAGCTGGGTCTGATGAAGAAGGGTGGTAACAAAATCTTCCTTGATTCAACAAGTGGTGGATGCTGAACACTTTTCCTCCCAGGCTCCAATGACTGTCGGAGTGGCCAATCTTTCTTGATGTAGTGGGAATCTCTTGCACGACTATCCCATTTGCAGAGAAAACAGCAGTACTTTGTGTATCCAGTCTGCAGACCAAGCAAGAGAGCAACAACCTTCAAATTGCCACAAAGCTGCCACTGATGTTGGTCATAGTTTATGCACCTCAAAAGTTGTTTCATGTTGTCATAGGTTTCCTTCATGTGGACTGCATGACCAACTGGAATTGATGGCAAAACATTGCCATTATGCAGTAAAACAGCTTTAAGACTCGTCTTCGATGAATCAATGAACAGTCTCCACTCATCTGGATCGTGAACGATGTTGAGGTCTGCCACCACACCATCAATGTTGTTGCAGGCTACAAGATCACCTTCCATGAAGAAGAATGGGACAAGATCCTTTTGATGGTCACGGAACATGGAAACCCTAACATCACCTGCCAGGAGATTCCACAGCTGTCATCTGGAGCCCAAAAGCTCTGCCTTACTCTTGGGTAGTTCCAAATCCCTGACAAGGTCATTCAGTTCACCTTGTGTTATGAGGTGTGGTTCAGAGGAGGAGGATGGGAGAAAATGTCGGTCCTGTGACATTGATGGTTCAGGACCAGAAGTTTCATCCTCTTCCTCGTCTGACTCAAGTGAGAATGATTCTGGTGCATCAGGAACCGGTAGTCCTTCTCCGTGGGGTACTGGGCGTATAGCTGATGGAATGTTTGGATAATGCACAGTCCACTTTTTCTTCTTTGACACACCTTTCCCAACTGGAGGCACCATGCAGAAGTAACAATTACTGGTATGATCTCCTGGCTCTCTCCAAAGCATTGGCACTGCAAAAGGCATAGATTTCCTTTTCCTGTTCAACCACTGGCGAAGATTTGTTGCACAAGTGTTGCAGAATATGTGTGGGACCCACCTCTTGTCCTGATCTCCAATTTTGCAGCCAAAAGGAAGGTGATAGGCTTTCTTAACCATAGTGGTTATACTGCGCTTTTGTGATGCAAAAGTCACTTCACCACAAACATAGCAGAAGTTATCTGCACTGTTCACACAAGTACGAGGCATCTCTGCTCACTTTGGCTAAACAGAAATGTGTCCCTTTGCAAAATCAAACACTGACAAATAAGAGAGCACGACACTGTATGATTTCTAGAGCTGATATAGGGCAATTTGTTCAGCAGAGTGATGTAAGCTTCGTTATGATTGCATCATCCATGACTTTTAGGAATAACATGATGCAATTCATATCATGTATGATGCAATACCAGCTTCAGATTGCATCATTCATTGTTTTGCCTAAAAAGCAAGTACTGTCCAAACCCAGTCAGATTTATTCATAGATCCAGTCAAAGATGTATTTTAGTCATTTCTGGTTTAAATTGAGATCCCTTCCCTTTATAACTCTCTTATCCTCCACCATTCCTAAGTCAAGGGTCGTATATACTGACCCAATAGCATGTCTTGAAAACTAGAGCCAATCAACAATTTTAAGCATCATTTTCATTCTCAGTGACCCAGAATTAGTAAAGTTTGACTACATTTATTTCAGAAGCATTTTGGCTGTAGAGCAGTGAAGAGAAGTGTGGGATCAGAAATAAGTGAACCAAAATTGGTGTGCGTCTGAAATTAGTATTAATTGGTGGACAAAATGATGAGGTGGACTATTCCACCCATCATTCCTTTTGGGGGTTCTTAAAAAAAGGGGGTGAGAGGGAGGCCTGGAGCAGAAAATTAGTAAAGGAGAAAATCTGGTAATGGTGACATTGGTGAATAGAAGGTGAAGGAGAGAGCTTCACCATCAGTGGTGCAGGGCAGGGTGTGTGGCAGCCATGATCTTGTCTTAATTCTGAGAGATGTTCTGACCCAACTGGGCCAAAGAGAGGGAGCCTGAGCTCACTGCCACCTGCACCAGCTCTGGCTGAATCCTGAACACTGCCTGGGATGTGAGACTTTGTCTCTCCCTCACCCTCCGTGTGTCCTTTTCCTTCCCCACCATATTTCTTCCTTTTTCTATCTTCCCCTCTCCTTTTTTCCTTCTGTCTAATAAGAGGCTGGCTTAGCCAGCCTAGACTGTATTTTGCAACAGTGCTGGAAGTCTGTCAGACAGAGGTAGTTAATCCAATGCCCTGTACCAGCATGGGGCTGTATACGTTTGCCAGGTCTCAGAGTGGCTGGTAAAACCGTGTGCTGGGCCTGTGGTTTTTTTTCCCCAGCAGTGAGGTTACAAGTGAAAGTCAACACCAGAGACAGAAGCTGCGTTTTTCTCTTTGCTATTCTTCTCTCTCATCTTTTGTGTGTTTGTCTTCTTAGGAAATGGGATTGGACTTCAACAGCTCCAGCCCATCTCAACCAACTTCTTCCCTGTCCCTCACCAAAAGGACACTTATCACCATCTAAAACATTGTCAAACAAGCTCTTTTTTTTTTTAACCTTCTAAAGAGTCTCCAGCTAAAGGGAAAGCTAACAAGGGATGTTAAATGAAAACTTAGTTAATACTTCACATTTCAAATGCTTGAACCATGTTTCCTTCTTTTCTGGTTCTTTACTAACAGGTTAAAAGGAGTTTTGATGGAGTGTTTGCCATTGTACTAAGCAGGCTGAGGTGTCTATATTCCAAACTCCGAACCTTGTTTAACAGTCTTTAACATTGGATAGCGACAGTCATGTTAACATCTGACTCTTTGGACCCATATATTCCATCTAAATTAATACAACAGCTGCAACTAAAAGTAAGGGACCAATTTAAAATTACTCCTTATGTTTCCTCAGCATCTAAGGGCTTGACTGTATGTGGTGTTAAGTTATGTCCACAGTGCATGCTAGGAGTGTGAAACTGGTGGGTATGTGCTCAGCTCTCATCAGGCTAGTGTGGTGTGTGTACATGAGCAGGGCAATCACATCCCTAGTTCGTAGTGTAGCTATAGCCTAACTTACATTGCCTTGTGCATCACCCCTGGGTTTGGCCCATTTTGGTTCCCCTCTGGCACTGAGAGCACAAGGGTGGGAGCTAAAAGGTCCCTGGTGACAAATCGCAATGGTGCAGTTGACACAAGATAGGAATCAGCTTAAAATGGCCCCTCCTAGCCTGCTGTGAGGAAATGCTGGGAGAGAAAAATATGATTAATGAGCCTTACTTGGCATTTTAAATTGGCTCAGCTATGTGCATCACTTTCATCTACCTACTTTCAGATGGCACCAGCTTCCATTGATTTACACAAAGTACAGCTCAGCCAGATAATGATGTGATGGCTACAAAAAGAGCCACCTTAGAAAAGGGTTAGACATGGATATTAGCCACAGGAATGGTCCTCTACTGTTCACTGAACACAATAGAAGCGTCTTTCCCCCCCTTGTAATGTTGAATACATTAAATTTGATTTTGTAAGGGCTACAGAATTCAAACACAGTGAGATCCTTAGTTCTCGGTGTGTAAAAGCAACTAAGTCTGAGTTGAATGATAACGGCCAAATTTTTATGCTTAACATGCATGTGCAACTCCCATTGAATTCACTGGCAATTGTTTCTGAAGGATGAATTTGTCCTGGTATTTTTTGCTTCAACAAATAAAGATGGCAAAGAACCAGAGTGTCCCAGCTATATACACTGGTGACAAAACAGGTCTTTAATCCCCATCGCCCTGGCTGAGCCTCACAATCTTTTGATAGCAGCGACTCCATGAAGCATGTACTTTTAAATATATATATTTTTATATGTGACATCACTGACCAGATTTGTGCAAAAATAATAAAATCCAAATTCTGGAAATAGCCAGGACCATTCACTAGATTCTCCATACAGATCATAGCATAGGCACCGACTCTGTGGGTGCTCCAGGGCTGAGAAAAATTGGTGGGTGCAGAGCACCCACTGGCAGCTCCCCACCCTGCCCCTGTGCCCCAGTTGACCTCCACTCCAACTCTGCCTCCTCCCCTGAGCGTGCTGCTGGGTCCTGCTTATCCCTGCTCTCTGCCAGTTGATTAGCGTGGCTGGGAGGGACGGGGGACGAGGAGGGGACGTGGCATGCTCAGGGGAGGAGGCGGGGCTGGGATTTGGGGAAGGGGACCAATAAGGGCAGGGAGGGGGTGGAGTTGGGGCAGGGCTGGGGGCAGGGGGGTGCGTGAGCACCCACAGGCACTGGGGGAAGTTGGTGCCTGTGGATCATAGTTGTCTATTATGGAGTTTAGATGAGAAATTCAAGTAATCTAGTCAGTCTTCGGCCAATGCTCCTTTGCTCTGTTTCTATGTTGGTTGAAAGTACAATTATGAGAGCCAATAAAGAAAAAGTAAGTTTCTTTAAGCCAAGTTAAGTATAAAAATACCTTTGGTCCAAAAAAAATTGGAAGGCAGTTCAGTAAGTTAAAAAGATAACCAGCGAAGGCCAGTCCTTGCCTTTTTCCATCCAGTAGAAAGATGAGCCATATTGTCTCCCCCCCACCTCCTACCAAGAATGCATGGATTTTTATTGCAAGGAAGATTATCCCATTCCACCCTATCCCTCTGTGGCCCAGCACTATCATGTCTTGCCATCAGCAATTGACGCACTGGTCCCCAAACATCCCCAACTGATGCACCACCTGCACACAGCCCTAGTGTTCTTGTGCTAACTCACACAGTTGCAATGGGATTGTAGGAGGTTGCTGTGTTGATGGAGGAAGATCTGCTTGGAATCTGGCCAGCTACAGCATAAGAAATTTGCATGGAAGTATGCCGATAGTTTGACCGATTCATGTGGTGGTGGAGTCCAAGGCACATCATCCTAGGAGACTAACATCCACTTTGACAACAACTTGGACACAGTGGGTCAAAACTTCTTTCCCCATCTTCAATAGTTCAGAGGTGACCTCAGGGCCAACCTATATAGATTGGCACATCAGTCTAAAAGCAGACATAGGAAATACTAGGATCACATCAGACCATTGCTTGCTTCAAGCTAAAATGAGAATTCTGGTATCTGGGCAGGAAGACGTTTCCATCACCATAAACTAAATGTAGCCAGCGAAAGCTGAGGATCAGCAGCAAAATCATACCCAACCAGAAAGCGGAAGAGGTAGCGAGATACTTGTGGTCACACACTGGTCATTGCTATAGATACATAGCCTAAATTTTTCCTTCACCCCCATCACCCTTATAGTTCTGACATGCAGGTCACAGCAAAACAGGAAGGAAGAAACTAGTGACCTTGAAGAAAACTGATCAGAGCCTATTAAAATGCAGGACAAACTTTTCCTGAGATCCTATACTGTCGCTGAGGCTTCTTCCCCCACCCTTTCCTCTGTTATTACAACAGCGAAATCCCACCCTGCACAACCTCTCAAAGGCTGCCTCTGCACCAGCCTGGAATCCAGCTCTCCTCAGTATGAGGAAATGTCACCCATATTCCTAGGAAACATTTCCCATGTCCGCCACCTTTTTGGAGAACAGCAGCCATACTATGAGACTAGATAGGAAACACCCCCCTCCCCCAAACCATCAACAACCCCTATCACTGAGTTCAACATATACATGGAACAAGACAGTCTAAGAGCACTGGAAGAAATCCAAATCACCTCTTGTGATTCAGACCCATGCCCATCATAGCTGGTGAAAAATACTCTAGGACAGTATGACCTCCAGGCTGGATTTCTCTAATTCACTAGACATTGATAGGAGGACAGACATAAAATGCTTCCTTTAGGTCAGACTAAAGCAGCCCCCTCTTCTCATCACCATTGTCACTTGTCAAGACAACATTCCATTCCTTCCCACATTAGATTGGTTCCTCATTGTGGGGAGAGGGCGGGGAGGATCATATCCTTTTCAGAATCGCAGTCCTAATTTTCAAGGCCCTCTGTGGAATCGGACCAATGTATGTTAGAAAAATCTCTCTTGCTCTGCAACAATGGTCTCCCTCAGCAGCTACATCCCTCAAGAACTATGAAGCCATCAACCAACCTCAAGCTACAGGCTCATGAGAGAGGCTGAGTGGGGGTTTCTTGGCAAGAAAGCCAAAGCTTTGGAACTCATTAGTAGAAGAAATCAGAATGTCCATAAAACTCCCTGCCGTCAGAAGGTAGTGGAACACTCAAGTTCTGATTCTACCTTCCCACAGCTGCTACTAAAAATAGTAACTGAGATTTAAAAAAAAAGAAGAAGAATTGGGAAGGGGAGGGAAAAAGAAGAAAAAAGAGGTGAGGTCAGGAAAGAAGAAAATGTGGAATGGAGGAGGAATAGGATGGAGAAAAGAGAATGGAGGATGACAAACAACTGAACACATCACTTTATTTTTATTAAGTCACATGCTTCAGGGTTTATGCTAGTCACTGACTATTAGCGATCAGGATGAGGCCTAGATCACTGTACTTCTACTTGCTGGAGGGCTCTTAAACTTTCCTCAAAAGCATTAGGTGCTGGCTATTGTCAAAGACAGGACACTGGATTAGATGAACCTCAGGTCTGACCTAGCAGGGCAATCCCATGTTCATATGACTGCCTCAAAAGCAGCAATGAGGATAAAATTGGCCCAAAGTTGTCCAATGGTTTGGGGCCTGATCCTCAGATGGACTGACAAAGCTCCACTGAGCTCACTGTCTGAAGAGCTGGCATTAGAAGTATCTGAAGGTAAAGATTGTTGAACACCCTCCCACAGAGTATGAGGAAGAGCTCTACACTTCCTAGCACCAAACTGTAAGAAACGCCTCCTTGCCATAACACTCTCCAGAGAACCAAAGCAGAAAAAATTCAGATACCATGTTCAAAATTAACAGCCCATTATTAAATCTGGAGCAGGAATGGGAACAACCATGGCACTCCAAGACTGATGGTCCATCATTCCACCTGGAACAGGATGGAGAACTGACTGACTGCCCTTCTAGGCAGTTCTCATTGGGATTTTTATAAGGTCTGCACAAAAATTAGGTACCGGGGGCCAAATCTTCAACTGATGTAAATCAGCATAGTTCCAACAGAGCCACACCAATTAGGACCAGATTCTCAGCTGGTGTAATCATGTTTGTTGCTATACAAATGCCAATAAATTAGATAGTAAAATAATCCCTCTCAAAGCTTGACACATGCCCCAATGAGCAAAAATTGATGCTACTAAATAATACAAAAACCCGTTGTGATCCTTTTGCGCCCCAAATTTTTCCAATGAACACATTTTAATTGTTTCAGTGTGTTGTTCATGGAAATTAAACAATGTTTTGTTTGCTTTTCAATATTTAAAAATATTTCAAATATGAACAGAATCAGGGCATTTATAGCCATGGTAACGTCTACATTCATTTTTTAAAAGGCTGTGCTATCTTTGAAGATTTGTGACATGATGCAGCAAGCACGTCACATTGAGTAGGCTTATGTTATGTCTCACAAAGCAAAGTGACTTGCTGTGACCTGGCACAGGGCAATGGATATTTAAAGATATTCAAGGGAAATCATGTTTATAACGATAGGAAGAAGTAGGTAACTGCTTCAGATATGCAGGTTTTTTCCAACCTGACCTACCCCAGGAAAACAGGTATTTACATACCTTTTTATGTAAAGAATTTTTCATTTGTACACTACATTTCAGAACTGAAGAATGTGGAATTAAAGGAGACCGCAGTTGTATAGGAGGGCACTCTCCCCTATAGGCTCCAGATTTGATTTCCTAGCCTGGTAGAGGTATGATCACAGTTGGGACTGCTGGGTGCTACTGTAATATAAATATGAATCAAATATAAAAAGTCATTGAGCAATTATGAAGGTTGCAGAATCAAGTCCTCGAAAATTAGGAAATGCTCCATTGACAGTTGCTGTGAAACCTCCATTTGGACCCTTGTGCATCCAACCCATTAGGGGTCCTGTGGTGGGGAGGGGGAAGCATGTGATCATGTAATTAAAGACCATCATAATGCATATTCCCAAGAGGCCCAAATTAAAGTCTTAAGGGAAACTGTAAATCTGGAATTTGCTAACTTTGGAGTGGTTGATTTTGTAATTTAAATAGTATTTTAATGTAGTTTTTGGTACAGCATTTTTGGAGGGGGGCGGGCTAAAAGAAAAAAAAAAAAGGTTAAATCAACTTCTATTATGTGCAAATTTACCACCACGCAATCAAACAGCATCAGCTGGGTTTGAATCCAGAACTTTTTAATCAGGAAAGTGTTAGGCAATGTAAATACATGGCTCATTACCACCTCCCCTTATTGTAATTTTGAAGCTAACCTCCCGCGGGACATTGTAGAAGCGCTATTTCCAAGACTTTAACAACCGATTGAAACAAGCACTTGAAACTGTACTGCAGGGAAGAATCCTGTATTGGCCATAGGGAGAAAGACTAGATCCGTGGGGGGTGTTTGTTTGGGAGGGGCCACTATTCGGTTGCAGGCTTCCCCCTCAAAAGAAAAAAATCCTACAACCCAGAATGTCACACAATCCTTTGCAACAGATTGTGAGGATTTGAGTCCAAGGAATAAGCTGCGTCCTCAGATTTTTAGAAGCAAATATTCTCTCTACCTCTGGGTAGAGGACTCAGGAGGTACATTGTTAGCTACAGTATGACTGGAGCAGGGGAAAGGAAAGTTTTCTTTTAACAACAGGTTCTGGTGATACTATCTTTGAGAAACTGTCACACCTTTGTTGTCTGTAGGAGGCCTTTGATATTCAGCAGAGGGCTAGAACTGCCTTTTCTTCATCCAGTTAAATTTAATCTTTTGGAGATATAAGAAATGGCATTTTTAACAGTTTATCTTTGGCTTATGTTCCTTAGGCAATTTTTGAGGAGTGGAGGGAAGCAGCAAACTGCTGTTTCCTTGACCTGCCCTTGCTTCTGCTAGATCATAGCAACCTGGATTGTGCCAGGTATTTTTTCTTCTTAGATGGCTGGTGCAACCCATAAGTGCGGCATCACAAACTATTTCAGGGTCGTAGCCCATGGGCTGTAAAAACCACAGCACTAGATCTAACAGGTGTTTTCCATCTCTAACGTCAATGATTCTTTGAATCTGCCAAAAGGGGATATAAATTATTTTCTGGGAATAATTTCTACCCTAGTTATTTAAGCTTCATGAGGAAGCTGACCCCTCAATGAGCTTCAAACAGACCTACTCTGTTTGGATAGATTTAATACCTACGGTTTCCTTGGAGATGTTTTTGCACTCCTCTTTGCTAAGACCTGCTCCTGTGTGTGACGACTGCCACTAAGAGGAGTGAGAACAGAGATCAGAATCTGTCCCATTTGAGTTTCTATTATTTATATGGCTGTAGGGTCTAGGAGCCTCCAGTCATGGGTCAGGACCTCATTATGCAAGGCACTGTATAGACACAGGGCAAAGAGATTACTCCTGCCCCAAGAATTCACAGTCTAGTCATTTATGTTGGAATAATCCATAAAAGGAATGCTTTGGATTTGAGCTTATTAGTTGTACTCAGCAAAAATGCCAGCTGTATATAGCACTGCATGTCATCATGCCTGAAGGGTCCATTGTGATCATCATGTCTGGTCTCTTGCATAACACAAGCAATAGCACCTTACCCAGGAATCCCTCCATCCAGCCCATAACTCCTGATCTTTGGTATAGACATTGACAACTCTCTGCTCATGCCTATGGCCCTCAGAAAGTATCACAAGAGTTTCAACAGCATTATAAGTGGCCAAACCCATGGGCACTAATAGGCAAGAGGTGGATTTGCTACCAGTGGTTAGAAGCAAAAATGCAGCTCCTTTAAAAGTTTGCATAACTCTTTTCAGAGGAACTCTTCAATGTATATACAGGTCAGCAAATTACTCACCACTACTGTCACTTTTTGCTTGTGGGCTTTTATTGGGCCATATCCACAGCTCGTTTAAATTGGTGTTGCTTCTTTAGATTCCAATGGTTGGAATCTAAATTTAAACTAAGTGAAACAGTCCTGCTCCCACAGAGAGCAAGTATTTTAGAACTGCTGTCATTCATGCCATTTAGCCTACTGCATCTCTTTTATAACTACTGATACTGGCAAAAACTAGGCAGAATCATCTTCTAAAACGATACCAATAGAGCTATGTTTAATTTGACATTTCTCACGCTGAATGAGGGACCTTGTTCAGGCATGCTCTGTGTCAGCTTCAGAGGATATTTTTAGGAGAGGAAAATAAATTATTCATACATTTTAATTGCATTTTCCTTACTTCATCTGTTTAAGAATATATCATTCAATAGTCCTTGCTAAGCAATTGCCAGAAAACAATACTTGTGTTGCAATAAGATACAAGTTGAGGGTCTAGATAATTCACTGGATCGATCAGGTACTTCAGCGCTTTTCACATCCAGATTGCTGGTTGTAGTCCAGTTGAGACCTGCAGCCACTAAAAGATCTTACTGCCTGCTCTGAAAGAATTCATGACCTGAGCCCAGTTCCTGGCACACACGTTTTTCTACCCCATTGACATGTTTGTTGTCAGACTCTGCAGAGATGCCAGTGTCTAAATGTGTCCTCTACATCCTGGAACCATGATCCCTTCAAATCACGATTGAGGCACCTTGGCAAGATATTGTGAGGGAAAACTTGTGGAAAAACTATTTGAGCTCTATGTGTTAGTAATAAATTCACTTGAAAATGTATGTCACAAATTCAAATATATGTTTATGATGCCTGCCAAATATCATTTTCATATATGTACTATCTAGAAAGGGAGAATACTACACATGAGCCACAGATTTTGCTTTATAACCGCATCTTCTCCATCGCAAGATAGATTACTATCTACATATGTAATTTTATGGCCCTTCTCTCCAGAATATTTGAGCACTTCACAAACAATGAATTTATCTTCACAAAAAAAGTCTGTCAGAGCCAGGACCTGATTTGACTCCCAGTTCAGCCCCTAATGATAAGATTGTGTCATATGGGCTCTGGATTGATAAAACCCCAGAAACAAGTCTCCCTGGAACACATTTTACCTTAACTCCCAAAGTCTGGGATAGGGAGGGGAGTCAGATAAATGTCTCTGGTTTTGACTCATCTCTAGTTTTGCGATTGTTTCACCACCATGACAATGATCTGTGTTACATAAATAATTCACAAGGAAGTATACCAAGACAGAAGTTGAATGAGCGCTCCAGTCAGGTTTACAGACCCCATTCAGATGCTAACACTAGCTTTCATCTTTCAGATAATACATATTCCATTTCATTTGCCAACCTGTTATGTGACATAGGAGCTACAGGTTACATTAAAGTCAATTTATTAAATCACTTAGCTGAAATCCCACACCAGTATTTGGCTTGTGCCTCTCCAGGATTAGCAGGCTGCATCATGTATCAGTCCAAAATGCTTTTAGTCAGAATCAGCAGTAATAATTGACTACAGAGCACTACAAAGGGTTGATTTTAGGATCTGGAAGGACCCCAGTGCAGTTAATTATGAAGGCTCTTAAAACCATGTTGAACTATCACAAAAAGAAGTCACTAGTCACCACATTGTCTTTGTATTATGCCGTAGCTTCAAGATCATGGTGCTGCTGCCTCATCCCATAACATATTAATGATACATGATCAGATTGCAACGCTGCATCATAATATTATATCCAAGGGTCTGAATTAACCAGTGCCTTTTCTGTCTCTCACTTTCACTAAGAGCAGGAGAACAGGGTCTTAGAGGGAACTTCTCACTCAGCTGTTAAGATCACTACATACTGAAACTAAATTTCAAGGTGCTCAGACATCACTGCAATTGACAAGGTATAAATACATTTTTAAAACAATCACATATTACCATAAAAGCAAATACTTCCGCAGAATGCTCTCACATTACCATTGAAATCAAATTTATCACAAAAAATATATAAGGAATTTACCAAAATATATTGGATCTAGTTCATTATTGGGGGGAGGGGGACAGGGAATGAGGAGGGGAAGGTGTTATTCTAAAGGAAAACTTTGGTATATTTCAGTTTGGTGTGATAAAGGGTGAGTAATCATGGATTTCAGATATTGGACTGTATTTTTGCTTTCCAGTATGGAATTTGTTTGGAAAATTTTTCCTTCTTTAGATTTTCCCTATAGCCTGGACTTTATTAGGTTCCTAGGCCACCGTTCTTTCCTAGGCAGGAACAACCCATGCAGGGGAGCAGAAAATGCTCACATGTAACTTCTGGACTTGCCTTCTCATTCTTCTGTTGGGCTGTGGTGGGTGTGATCTCCTCCAGGAAGAGGCTGAAGCCATGTCTTCACTGTAAAAAACCCTGCATTTTTACAGTGAAATAACTAATCCTATTAGTATGTCACTTTAAAATCCTAGTGGAGACAAGCCACAGGTAGCTTTTACTGTGATGTAGGAAGATAGATCAGCCGCAGGTGGAGGGTATAGTGTGACTTTGCCTACCAAGATTGTGATAAAAATTACGTAAACCTTGTTTTCACTAGGATTTTGCAGCAGTATAACTAATGTGTGTAAAAGCAACAGAAGACACCTTTTTGGCAGTGAAGACATAGCCCTAGAGTCCCACTACTCCAAATATGCAGTTCCACTGAGGTTTGGACAGACCTTCTATGACCTACAAGAGGCAAGAAGCATCTCTGCCAAAATCATTAGCTTCCACACTGCTGCCTAACCTCCCTGGGAAAGTCTGGCTCCTTCTGCTCAGGAGACAGGATCGCCACAGCAGATGTGGAAGTTGTTTCGCTCAAAAGAGTGAAACTCAATAAAGGTTAAGTTGAACAAGTGAAACTTTATTACATTTCTCCATGGGTTTCTCTGTACACGTGGCTGAGTTGCTTCCAGCCTAACTCTCCACATTCTCTGTTCCATTGTGTCCTATCAATGACAGTCCTTCCAGGGAACCTGGGCCTGCTGACTCAGGTTCCACTGATCAGGATACATCTTCCCTATTTTAAAATGTTTGCAATATAAACACAAAAAACAAATTGATACCAAAACTCCTACCCCATGTCCTGAGGTTGCTAGCACATGGCTGCGTTGGAGTTTTATCTTTACCACAGATTCGGGTAGTTACATTGTCTGAGACCGGTCACTTCCAGTGCGGTTGCCTCTTGAGAAGACCAAACTATCTATGTCTCCCTGTCACCAAGTCCAGCAACTATCTTTCTGTGGAGTCTCCTCTCTACCTGTGGTCCATTCAGATCACTTGTCCCTTGTGAGTTGTCACCTCATGACCAGGGTGCCATTGCACCCCTCACAACTCCTCTAATTCACTCTTTCTGGTGTCTCTGTAATGGTTGATCCTCACAGGAATGCCTGTTTCCATGGTAGGTAGGTCCTGGCTTGACCTGTCAGACTTTAGTTTCCTTTCTCTGATTATCAGCCATCTTCTCTCAGTCATATCTCTATCCTTCTGGCTGCAACAGATCTCCCCTGATTGGTAGCAGGGTTTTGGTCCTTTATCCCATCAGTGCCTGTGCTTGAGTGTTTTGACACCCGTGATGGGGTATTCCTGTATGCCAAAAATGCCAACAAGAAACAGCCTAGTGTATAAAATTCTGATGCTGCACACTGATCAGATCCTGGGCTTGTATGGCTGAATTCCCCAAGAGGGATCTGTAGCACTAACCCAACATCACCACACACTTCAGTTGGCGCCCTCTGTTATTTTTTGGAGTTCGGTACGATAAGATCACATTTTCTGCAGTATGCTCTCGTATATTATTAGATTGTGCCTGCTCTTTGTAATGGGTGTATGAGTCCAATTCACCTGAGGAATCACATTCAGGGCCAGCGATTGTTGCACAAAGCATTACCCTACTAACATTGTTGCGTAGCCTGAGGTTGCTATTGTCCCTTGTTGCTTTCCTGTCCTGACAGCCTGAACCTGTTATACTCTTGGACTCAAAAGGAGAGAGTCAAGATGTCACTGTCTGATGTGCCACCACTATCTTGTACAAGACTGACAACCTTTCACACACTGCTAAAATGATTCAACTTGCCACATTCCCTGCAATGCTGTCCTAACAAGGGGCACTTCTTTACCCACTCATGCATTCTCCCACAATAAATGCATCTCGCCGTGGGTATAGACCCCTGCTTCCTCCTTTCCTTTGCTGTTGCCTCACTGCATGTACCTCTGGGGGGCGTTGTGCCTTTTAGAGCTTGCATCCTTTCTCCTGAGGCTTCCATTGTATGCCCCATGTCTAAACATCTGTCCATTCCGAGGGGTCACCTTCCTGGAGCAGCCACTCCTTCAGGAAGTTTTCCCAACTGCCAGAGTATCCTGTTGTGAATTACTGAGTCTGTCCAGTCCCCAGAATTGCATGCAGCAGCCAGGATACATAAGGAAGTAACAGACCTCTATCCCCTCCCCTTTGGATTGGTCTCCAATGAAAAACCTGTGTCACTCCAGAGTTTCATTCTGCTTTTGGAGGTGTTGGGAGGGCTATAGGTCCTCAGGGCTCCTAGGACTGCTGCGAGGCTTAAGCCAGTGATGAGCTTCAGAAAGTGGTGCAGATCTCTCTGCTTTGTTCCCCAGTAAGGTAAAGTGACAGTGTTACTTTCCCAGTATTGTGCTCCTGCATATAGCTCAAACTCCTCATTCCACCAGGCCCGTCACTAGGCTCTGCGTGCAGGTCTGCAAACTGCAAGACTCCGGGCTGCGTTTCATGACTTGCACTGCCAGCTGCTGTGCTTTGGAGAACTCACAGCTCCGCTGCTGCCATCATGTTTTATTAGTAAAGAGAGAAGCTGGATGAAGGTCAAGCCGAACAAGTGGACCTTTATTGAACCCTTTGTGCTGCTCCGTCCATGTGGCTGAGTTGCTTCCAGCCCAGCTTCTCACATTTCCTATTTTCCTGATGTCCCAACAACAGCCGCCCCTCAAGGGAATATGAGCCCTCTTGACACCAGCTCCACTGATAACACTACAGAAGGGCTGCAAGACTCTAGCTGCAGTGAAGTCTCCAGGAATTAAAGATTAATTTCCTGAATACGACTGTGAGCAAACAGAGAAAAATCACAGGGATTTCTTAGCTTAGATGAATATCCCAGCAGCTTAGTGAGTTAAAGAGCAGCACTACTCTGGCATCAGCTGCTTCTCTGTCTCGGGCCCTCCTTGGCCATCACCTGCCTCTACCTGGATCATCAAACAGTCTTGGGATCTTTTGGGCCATAGGGTGGGGGCACCTGACTCAGCTCAATCGTTGGTTTGGTCTGTCATCAGGACAGCCATTCATTTCTGCCTCTGGGTGGGTGTCCTATTCTGGTGTGCAGTCTAGACCAGTGAGGGGTTGTGTCAACCTGCCCCATAACCTTGTGTCCCTCAGCATTTTACTGCTGTAGGTTCCAACCAGGGCCACTCACAAACAGCCTAACATCATGCAGGTCACACCCTCAATGCCTGTGTATAGATGCAGCCCTGGTTCAGTAAATCTGACCCCAGCAGCCTATCAGAAACACACCAGTCACACACTGGCTTCTACCAGCCTTGGTTACTGCTTTCAGGGTGACCCCAACACATTCTAAGGTCTCAATTTTTCCCCAAAACCATGTGTTTTGCACTGTCCAGCCCTCTCCTGGACAGTTCAGATCTGTTGCCCCTGTGAAGGGTCAATATTCAACGGTTTGCTATTTTAACTGGAGTTACTAAAGAGTTCAGTTTAAACACAGCACTGGATCCAAAGAAGTGGGTATTGACCCACGAAAGCTTATGCTTCAATACCTCTGTTAGTCTATAAGGTGCCACAGGACCCTTTGTCGCTTCTGCAGATCCAGACTAACACGGCTACCCCTCTGATACTTGAGCACTGGATTGTTCAGATTAAAAAAATAAAATAAGTTTATTAACAAAAGAAGATTAGAATTCACTTACAATCCTGAAATCAGGTATTAAAGTCAGAAATGGTTACAAGATAAAACTTTCTAGTATCTGAAACGTAACAAACTAGACTTGGTTCAAGGTCAAATCCTTACCACATAACCCCAGCAATGTGGCGGACCAAATTCTCATCTCAGGATCTCTCCCCAAACTCAAAGGGCTGTTAGGTGAAAGAAATACCTCAGGTGGTTTTGCCCCTTACTTTTATAGTCCAGTCACCCCTTGAAATGCATTTTCCTGACAGTTACCCCTAGATAAAGTTCATTCCAGCTGTGAGGACGGAGACATGAAGTCTCATGGTGAAAGAGGTTCCATGTTATTTGCTAAAATGCAGATCTCTGTTCCTGCCCTCCTCTATTGCCAAAGAATGGCCACTTGACAGGTGATTGCCAATCAATCAACTTTGAGGACACTTGGCTAAAGGCATCAGTTTGTCCTTTGTCTTGGAGAAACCAGCTTACGCCCATCTAGACTTGCGGTAAATATTGTAAAACAAACATATTGTAGTCCTCATTTCAGCTTATTTTCATAACTCTTAATACACATTTCATACATCCATTACACAAGACTATTGATGATCAGCGCATTATTAGTTTTTAAATGATACCTCACAAGGAATAGTTTGCACAAAGATTACTACAATAGCATGGAGGATGTGAATACGGGGGTGTTTCTGGTCACAGTGGGAGTGTGGGCTGGGCACAGGTGGGGAGGCTCCCAGAATGTACCCAGCCAGAGTTGGCAACCCTAGTCTGCACTAATTTATGCCATTTTATCCTGAAGGTGAGCGAGGATGGGAAAAGAAACTGGAGAGGACTTGCTTCTACCCACCCTGAAACTTTGTCTGTTCCTCCTCCCTCCCTTGGATTGGCATGGTAAGGAGGGAGAAGAGACCCTCCTTTCTATGCTCCCCCAGTGGGGATCGGCATGTGCAGCCTCCCCTCCACTCAGAGTGATATGGGGAACATGAAGCCCCTAGTTCTCTAGTCTATACCTTATTGGGTTTTATGTGATCCTAGATATTCTTTATGGCTTTATGTTGATACAGGGTGAGATTCTTAGATGGTGTAACTGACAGAGCTCCACTGAGGTCAGTACTACATCATCTTACACCAGATGAGACTAAGGCGCTAGAAGGCTAAAAACTAATCCTCAAAATTTGAATAAAAGGAACTTTTAATCAGCAATAAACTTAGAACACAGACAAAAGTCTCTATCCTTTACTGGAGGATAGAGTACTGACCCACAGCCAAGCTTCCCATTGATTTCAGTGGGATCAGGCTGTGGTAGTCTGCATCTGCATAAATCAGATCCAGTATTATATGGAGAGAACAAATATTAAATCACATTAGCGGACAATTGACTGATTTTCAGAAATTGTTTATCTGGAGAAATAATTCCAGAGGGTTTACATCCAAAATGCATGTGATACTCAATCGGGCGGTGGGGAAAGAAAAGGCATAAGAATAAGTCCCAGTCATTAGATAAGAATCTGTCTCCCTCACCCCAAAATGAAGAACGCTTGGCACCGCAACACAATATATCTTTGCACATTATTTGGCAGCCAAGAGAAGTTGCTTTGACACATTGTGTCCCATATGAAATCAGGAACAGCATGAAAGGGGAGGGAAGTGAAGGGGCTGCATTGTAGAGAGCTATTAAAACAAGCTGTTAATTTTCTGGAAAATTGGGCAACATGCCTGTGGTTTCTAACCCATAAAAAGCCAAATCAATTTTGCTTTATGTTGTTTTAAGTGATTTTCCTTTGCCATTGCTCTGTTGAGAGAAAAACAAAACAAGAACACATGGACCTTAATTTTCTGGAGCATACAGGAAGATTAGTGCATAAGGGAGAGAACATCTGTTTCCCTTCATTACTAAACTAAAGATGGTTTTCACCGCAGAGAAGATTGCAACCTTTATGATCTTGAGCTTGTAAATGCTTATTATTTGAATGAAGGCAGGAGTCTAGCGAGAGATTATTTCTCTTTAAAAGCAATGGAATGAAATCACATGGACAATCAGCCTTTGAGCTTTCTTCCCCCAGAACACATCTTTGTAGTGTCTATTGCAAGCCCTGACCAGTTTCAATCTGGTATTTGCTCTGGCCAGAGAACAGAAATCTCTCCTCTGTATGTGGTCAACCACCTCCAGATTTGGTATTGATAGTTTATTTTCCTGGAACACGTTGAATCTTGGTACACACCATAACCATGATACTTTTCTAGTACACGTCCATAGCAATGCAGGCATCTCTAGGATCATCCTATTTGTAAGCAGGTGATACTCCCACTTGCTCCAATCAAAAAAGTCCACACACTGTATATTGTCCGATCACTCCCTTCTTGGGGTTTAGCTTCATTAACAAGGTAATTCATAATACCTGGCTCTTAAAAGTAGATGTCAAAGCACTTTACAATCTATAATGTGCTTATCCTCAACATCAGTGGGAGGTAGGGAAGTAGTATTCCCTTTTTACAGATGAGGAACTGAGGCACCGAGAGGCTAAGTAACTTGCTCAAGGTCACAGAGGAAGTTTGTGGTCGAGATTGAAATTGAACCTGTGTCTACCAAGGCCTAGGCTAACCCTTCCTTCAATATAAATTCAAGACCAGCTCTGGCCTGCTTTATCTCACTTTGTTTTTTGGTTCTTGTGTGCTAGGGTTCTAGATTCTAAGAAATAAAATAGTGTTACATCACAGCCTTCTGGGGAAAACATTTTATGTTTTTCCACATAACGTCTGTGTATGTGCCATAAACATAATTCTCCTCAGGTCTGAATGTTCCTAGGGTTCACATTATTGTCAACCTCAAGCATTCAAAAATCATGAGATTATCTTAAAAAATAATACATTTGAGGGTGGGAGGTTGCCTTATGTTTGAGGCTTTAGGGTGTACTCTGGTCATATTTTCAAGCTTTCCTCTCCAACAATATGGGCTAGAAGCTTGCCAGTCCAGATTTCTGACACACAGGCCACATAGTATCTAGGCTAGCAATCTAGAGCAAAATAGGACTCATGGAAAGGTTCCCTACTCCTCTTGGGAGACTTTCTAGCTTTTTGGATAGAGCTCTTTCCTCTCAATTGAGCTTTGTTACCAGACTCAGGTGCACTAGCCACAGAGTCAGGGTGATCCACTCTCTGCAGGGAATATCCTGTACAATGCCCAAGCCCTTTCCTGAGGCAGAGAAGTAATCTATTATTGTTTATACACTCAAAGCATATGCATGGTACCAAAGCAACAGTACTCAGTAGGTAGAATTATGGGTAAGCAACATTATAATTCATGCAAGTGAACCTGGCCTGAGCTGGCTTTTCCTTTTCTCCCCTGCAAAGAGAGCAGGGATCTCCATCCCTCAAAATCTTCTGTCTCTGGAGCTTACACATGATTGGGGCCCCCAACAAGTAATGCAATACAAATAGCGAGCAAACCTTATTCAGGACTGATACTGGTATTTGTTCAGTTTCCCTCCCTTCACACCATAGGAGCTGGGGAACAAGTTCTTCTGCAAAAATAATAATAATGATAATAAATACTAATAATAATGGGAATGCAATTTAAAAACCGCCACCATTCTTAACTGCCCAGCGAACAGTCATAAATGTCATTCCCAGCTTCTCTAAACACAACTCTAATTCAACTTTATGAGAAGTGGCTTGATATTTCAGCATTCCCTTGTGACATTTTTCAGATGAATTGATAGTTACATGAGGGCTGTTACTAACAGGGACTTTTCCCCCTCTTCAGACTAGTCATTACGAAAAAGAGCCCATTGGAACAATATTGGAAATTTGGCATTGGATATGTTTTTCTGCAGATTACCAGCAGCACTCCCTGCAACTATGTCCTTGTACAGTTTGACTTCATGGCAAAAGCCTGGCTTCTAAAAGAATGGGCCCAAATTTGTGAAGATATATGAATGTTTATGTAACTTTATCACTAGCACCTTTTTGTTAGAGGATGTTGGTATCCGACACTGGGAGATGGCAGCCATGTTTACAGGCTCCAGGGATTGCGCTGAGGTGAGCCCAGGAGTACTACCTATGTTTTGGATGAGGGGTAGCACAAACTGAGGGGCTTGGGGAAGAAAGTACCTTCTGGAAAGGGAGACTTGTGGGAAGAGGAGCAGAGCTGTGGATTAGAATGAAGTGGGGTGGAGGAAGAGAAGAAAAAAGGAATGGAGACAATAACTGTTAGCAGAAGGGCTACATGTAAGGATATTTCTATTAGGGCTTGTAGCAGTAATAAGGGCTGTCTAGAGGGTCTGTCCGTCCCCCCACACACTCAGGTGAGTGTCCTTTTCTTGGGGACATGGGATCTTCTGATGGGTGTTTCCATTTCTCTTGTTGAAGCAGTTCCACTCCAATTAAATATTCATTGGGCCAGAAAGAATTACTCTCTAGTTTAGTAGTTAGGGCACGCACATGGGAGGATTTGAATTTGGGTTTCTCTCATCAGGCAGCCTGGGGGCGGGGGGGGGCGGGGGAGGAGAGAGAAAAATTGAACCTGGGTCCCCATGCAAGTACCCCAACCACTGGGCTAAGGGAGACCACCACTTCCTTTTGCTGCCTGCCATTGTGTGGGGGTTAAAGAGGCTCAGAGAACACCTACCAGATTAGGCCTAGCAGACAAGATAGACAGGGGAACACCTCGTTCGAGGATCTCACTAGGGCTTAGGCATGAGATAAAGTGCCCAGACTGAGGTGGCTGTACACATGTTCACTGGCAGAAACTTGACACTGACATTTCCTAGGCACCTCCAGGATTAGATGGCAACTGAGTAGGGGTTTTGAGGATCTCAGTGGTGACAGAATGTTAGGCACCTAAGGCTAAGTCCTTGTCCAGAGTCCCTGCTCTTTCCAACAAAGCTATTCTCTCACATACAGCCCCTCACTCCACTTGCTGGTCTTGTACTCCCTAGCCACCAGAATCCACCAGCTGTCAAGTCAGGGTGATCCCTGATTACAAGGTCTACTTTGTATTGATGAAAGGGCGTAGAATTGTACAATTATATTAACAAGCTATTATCATTCATAAAACTACCTGGAACTATGGGTAAGCAAAAATTATAAATTATTATAAGCAAATCTCATCTGAGCTGGCTTTTTCCTCCTATAGGGGAAGGAGAGAGTCTCTTTTCTCTTTCAACTTCCTGTAAGCTCCAGAGCTAGAAGGGTTTATGCCAAAACATTGCAATTAAATGTACATAAATGTTAGCATATGCATCTAGCACCTAGCACACCTGCTACTTCAGCATTGAATATTGCCCAGCTAGAGCCTCCCCAACCCCCCATATCAGACCCAGCAGCACAGAAGAGGGATGAGAAGAACCCATAATTTATTCAAAATAAATATATTTGAAGGAGGGTTCATGACTGTAGGGAAAAATGGTAGGGGAATGGCTGTGCTAGAGTCTGAAAACCATTGCTTTAGTGACCCCCATCCTGTCAGCCATACCTTTCCCATCTTGATTAAACCAACTTATGACTTACTCATAACTTCCTTTGCTAAATGTTAATAAGAGGCTGAAGTGCTTCTCCCAACAAAGAAGCATCTTCAAACAAAGCTACAACTCTGGTCTTCCTCCTTGACTCAGGCCTACAAGCCCATGTGAGGGGGAATTACTTTATCTTGGCCCTTGAAGGGAATGGGACCAGGATCTAATCTTAAAAGCAGGATTTCCTGATTGCCTTCTATGAGGAGATAACTGGCTTTGTGGATATGGGGAAAGTGGTGGACATGAAATATCTTGACTTTAGCAAAGCTTTTGATACGGTCTCTCACAGTATTCTTGCCAGCAAGTAAAAGTATGGATTGGATGAATGGGATATAAGGTGGATAGAAAGCTGGCTGGATTGTCAAGCTCAACGGGTACTGATCAACGGCTCGATGTCTAGTTGGCAGCCGGTATCAAGGCTGCCAAGGATATTTCATGTCCACCACTTTCCCCATATCCACAAAGCCAGTTATCTCCTCATAGAAGGCAATCAGGAAATCCTGCTTTTAAGATTAGATCCTGGTCCCATTCCCTTCAAGGGCCAAGATAAAGTAATTCCCCCTCACATGGGCTTGTAGGCCTGAGTCAAGGAGGAAGACCAGAGTTGTAGCTTTGTTTGAAGATGCTTCTTTGTTGGGAGAAGCACTTCAGCCTCTTATTAACATTTAGCAAAGGAAGTTATGAGTAAGTCATAAGTTGGTTTAATCAAGATGGGAAAGGTATGGCTGACAGGATGGGGGTCACTAAAGCAATGGTTTTCAGACTCTAGCACAGCCATTCCCCTACCATTTTTCCCTACAGTCATGAACCCTCCTTCAAATATATTTATTTTGAATAAATTATGGGTTCTTCTCATCCCTCTTCTGTGCTGCTGGGTCTGATATGGGGGGTTGGGGAGGCTCTAGCTGGGCAATATTCAATGCTGAAGTAGCAGGTGTGCTAGGTGCTAGATGCATATGCTAACATTTATGTACATTTAATTGCAATGTTTTGGCATAAACCCTTCTAGCTCTGGAGTTTACAGGAAGTTGAAAGAGAAAAGAGACTCTCTCCTTCCCCTATAGGAGGAAAAAGCCAGCTCAGATGAGATTTGCTTATAATAATTTATAATTTTTGCTTACCCCAAGTACCCCAGGACCCGGTTTTGCTCAACATCTTTATTAAGGATCTGGATGATGGGATAGATTGCACCCTTAGCAAGTTCACAGATTACACTAAGCTGGGGGAAAGGTAGATACGCTGGAGGGTAGGGATAGAGTCCAGAGTGACCTAGACAAATTGGAGGATTGGGCCAAAAGAAATCTGATGAGGTTCAACAAGGACAAGTGCAGAGTCCTGTACTTAGGACCAAAGAATCCCATGTACTGCTACAGGCTGGGGACCGACTGGCTAAGCAGCAGTTCTGCAGAAGAGGACCTGGGGATTACAGTGGATGAGAAGCTGGATGTAAGTCAACAGTGTGCCCTTGTTGCCAAGAAGGCTAACAGCATATTGGGCTGCATTAGTAGAAGCATTGCCAGCAGCTCGAGGGAAGTGATTATTCCCCTCTATTCAGCACTCCTGAGGCCACATATGGAGTATTGCATCCAGTTCCCCCCCCCCCCCCCCGAAAGGATGTGGACAAATTGGAGAGAGTCTAGCAGAGGGCTATGAAAATTATTAGGGGGCTGGGGCACATGACTTATGATGAGAGGCTGAGGGAACTGGGCTTATTTAGTCTACAGAAGAGAAGAGTGAGGGGGGATTTGATAGCAGCCCTGGAGCTCGGCTGTTCTCAGTGGTGGCAGATGACAGAACAAGGAGCAATGGTCTCAAGTTGCTGTGGGGGAGCTCTAGGCTGGATATTAGGAAACTATTTCACTAGGAGGGTGGTGAAGCACTGGAATGGGTTACCTTGGGAGGTGATGGAATCTCCATCCTTAGAGGTTTTTGAGGCCTGGCTTGATGAAGCCCTGGCTGGGATGATTTAGTTGGTGTTGGTCCTGCCTTGAGCAGGGGGTTGGACTAGATGACCTCCTGAGGTCTCTTCCAAGCCTAATCTTCTATGATTCGGTCCTCAGACTGTCACATTTATTCTGCCCTCTTCATATTGGCTTAAAATGTGACTTATGCAATACGTTCTATTGTGCCAGATAAACTTACATGTGCACTGAAGCTGATGATTTTTTATGCTCAAGCTGAGCCTTGACACCAATGCCATGTAGCTGTGAGACTATTTTTGCACACATTGTATTTGTTTGTTTTGATACACTCATTTACATTACAGTTCTTACAACAATGGATATTCGAGTGCATGATCAACAATTCCAAGTTTCATTCAGTTGTGAAATGAACAAAACAAGATTTCACAACACAAGAATACTTCTGAGAAGAAACCTAGCCTTATCTTAGAACCTACAAGATATTCATCTGAAATGAACCTCACCCCTCCCCTCCTTTGTTTCTCTTTCACACACACCCTTGATCCCACCAATAAAACGAATGGCATTGTTCTTTCAATAGAACATATGTTTTTTAAAAAAATAGAAATCTGTGCGTGAAGTTCAGGTTTACTAGCTTTTTACAATGACTTTAGCTGCTGCATGCAATTGAAAATTGAGACCCAAATCCCCCAGTTGGATCCATTCAGGCAGGCCTTGTACCTACTGCACAGAGGGTCTGCTCAAGGGACTCCCATTCCAGGATCAGCTCCTTGGTCATAACATTAAATTGTTTTTAAAGTGGTTAATGCACTGTGACACTCACCACTGCAGTGCCCCCTGCTGAATGTCCTGGGGATCAGTTCTGCTAGCTGGTGTGGCCTCTTCTGGTGGCATCTCGCCACCATAACGTCTTCTCCAGGGACCCACGTCACTCCCAGGACCGCGGCATCCTCTTCTGTGACTCAGCCCTCTGGCTGAGTGATGGTATCAGTCTGCTGTCCAGCCACTTCCCTCAGTAGTGACTGCAGTCTACTGTTTAGCCACTTCCCCAGTGGTGAGTGGGGGAGACCGGTGCCAAACCAATACTCCAGGTCTCAGCCCAGGGACCATGTAGAAGGCTGCTGCTTGCAGTGTCCCCTCCAACTTCTCTGTAGACCTCCCTGGGCCACTTCCCCAGGGCCCCAACACCCTCTTTGCCCTTGCCTCAGGGCCTCAGTCTGAAGATCCCTGCAGCCTACCAGGAGCTGCCTTTAGCTCCCCAGGTCTCTGGCTGCAGCACTTGTCTGTTCAGGGTGCTTGCTGCCTTCAGTCTGCAAGGCAGCCAGTCCCACCTGCCCAAAGCTTCAGGGACTGACTGAAGCTGCTCTGCTCTGCAGCCCTTCTTATATGGGCCAGCCCAGCCCTGACTGGCTGCTCCTCATAGCCTCTCTCCAATTGGCTACCTCCTGCGCGCCTCCCTAAGGCTCTATTAACCCCTTATGGGCCAGTGTGGGGCACATGCCCCATCAGACACTGAAAAACTAAAACTAACACTTTCCATTTTAGCTATTAATACTGGGCACCTTTTATACAAAATGACAGTCATACCATTATTTAAAACTAATAAGGACAAAAGAAACCCAAGAAATTATACAGATTCAGTTTTTCATTACAGATTCCTTTCCCACAGTCAGCCTGAGAGTCTGTGGGGCTGATTTGCCTCTCATTTACAGTGTAGACCAAAAGTAATAGTCCAATTTATCTATCAGCCCAGATCTAAGCTATCTAACAAGTTTCATATCATGTTCAAATGAATTATTCAAGATTAAAAAAATATTCAGCCTGCTCTAGTTAACCAATGACAATGGGAGGAGGGTAGTAGAGGTCAGTGAATAGGAAATTTCCAATATACCTGGTACCTGTTGTGTGAAGAAAGAGGACTTCAGTCTGCAGGGCAGTCTGTTTAGTTGGCTTCCATAGGGAAGGTCTCTGCAACTGTGGGGCCCACTTCTATTCCCTCATTGCTTCACGCAACCTGGCATAGTTCTTCTGGACAGTGTGCACTGATTCCTTAGATTCCTTTGTGGAGAAGTAAGTGCTGTCTGGGGTTCTTTGCTTGATATCCCCTGATTTTAAAACGGACACATCACTGGTTTTTAATTTGTTGCCTTATCGGTTTTCTAAACCCTGTGGCTCCTCCCTCACTTAGGGGACAGGCCTTTAGCTGGTGGGCTCTGCTAATCTTCCTCAGAGTTCAGAGAGGAACATTTGAATCCTTGGGGCAGGGAGGGGGTGGAATTCTCTGTGACTGCAGGGCCCTTTTCCAGTCCCCTATGCATTCACACATCTAGACAGAGTTCCTCTCAAGTGGACTTGGATTCTGTCTCAGAGCAGTGGGTGTTTTCTAGAGTTATCTGCTTGGTTTCCCCTTCTGGCTTCCTTATTTTGACTCCCATGATCTGCACACCTATCCCTGTTCATTCATTTTTTGGCCCCCATGCTCAGTTAAGTTCTGGGTTCTATGGCCCCTCTCTCATTTGAGGGAACAAGCCATTTGTTGCTTTTTTGGCTTCCAAGTCTGTGGCATCTACTCTTCTGAGGTGGAGAATGTCACTGTTTCAGGGTAACCACATCTGTATTCCCCAACTCCAAGGACCACTCCAGGAGTTCCCAGTCAGGTCTCCAGTTGTCACCTGTCTCTGGGCAGGGATTCACACTACTTTCTGACTGGGGGCAGAGCCCCTGCCTTTACACTGTGATGTCCCCAGCAAGCCAGTCTGCCTAAAGGTCAGCCCTTGTGCATTGCTTTCTCTCTCCAAGGGCTATGGACAGTGAATTCCAGCAATTAGTTACCACACAGCCTTTTCTAAGCACGCACATTTATTCTTATGGCAAAAACCAGAGAAAACCTAAAACACAGATTTAAAAAGACAAAAAAAAAACCACACACACGAAACGTACCCACAGTCACCCATCAGTTTTATGGGGCCTAGTAGGCCCAAGTCTTTCCAACCCTTCCACAAGGGTTGGGAAGCCTCCCTTCGACAGAAGGCCCAGATGGTTTGAAGGATCAGAAAGAAGGCCCTTCATCCGCCTCCTATATTATAAGTAATGGGAAGTAAATACAAATAAAGTGAGGCACGTTGATTGGGGCAGGGGGTTGGGGTGCAGGAAGGGCCAGGGGGGTGGCACGGCTCTCAAAGCGACTGGCACACCACTCTGGCAGCGGCTCCTAGGTGGGTGGGACCAGGGGGGCTCTGCACGCTGCTGCCCGCAGGTGCTGCCCCGGCAGCTCCCATTGGCCACAGTTCCTGTCCAATGGGAGCTGTGGGGCAAGGGCAATGTGCAGACACACACACACACACACACACACACACACCCAGGGGCTGCAGGGACATGCTGGCCACTTCCGGGAGCGGCGCGTCATGGAGGGAGGGAGGCAGCGCGGGCAGGGAACCACCTTAGCCTTGCTGTGCAGCTGCTGGCATGTCTCTGCACGCTCCTTGGGGGGAGGGGGGCAGCAGGTCTCCGTGTGTTGCCTGGGGCAGGGGCAGCGCGTGGAGCTGCCTCCTCCCTGCCAGGAGCACGCGGAGACGTGCCAGCAGCTGGCCACTTCTGGGAGCGCATGGGGCCACCAGCCACGGCATGCAGGCAGCCTGCCTGCCTGAGCCCTGCTGCGCCACTGGTTGGGACTCAGGGGCAGGTTGTCAGATAAGATTTGTCCTGCATTTTGGGGGACCCTGTCATTGGGGGCCCTGTGCCACCGCACTGTTTCATGGTAAATCCACCTCTGCCTGAGTCAGTTCAAGCTCATCCTTTTATACTTAAAGGCCTTTCTTTGTCTCCTAGTCTCTGGAAAACCCAGCCAGAACCAGTCTATGCAAACCACTCCAGGGGGTGGAACGTTTCTGGAGTAATTGACTGTCTCAAGGGTAATTACCCCCCACTGTTTTTTGTTTCTGGAGAACTTGCGGTAACTCTCCCCCATGGAATAGAACACAATCGTACATAAACCATTATGAAATGTAATACCATGAGTTCCAGAGATACTGCATGCTATTCCCACATCTGTCACACCGACCACTGTTACTGCGGTGGTGGCTCCACCTCCTTCTGGGAGGTCAAAGACTAGTTGGCTTATGTCTTTGTTGTCCTTCCCCCTCTGAGGGCCCTGTTTCTGTGGTGAGGCCCTTCTGGAGGGCACAGGATTGCTAGACAGGGACCTTTCAGGAGCTTGTTTACTTGAAGTGCAAAGAGAAAACACCGAGCTGTAAGTACAGCTGAAAAAATGAAGTTTTCCCAGGTGAAGCATACAACTCAGAAGTAAAGAAGAAAACCCTCATTAAAGTGGGTTTACTGTGAGCTACTGCTTGACAATCAAGATACAATTAATATAGAATCATTATTGAAAAGTATAAGTTTTTCTTATATATCGGCTACATTTTAGTTCTGCAAGCTTCATTCATTGGATTCTAGAGAAGGAGTAACCAGAATGGCCTGTAGAAGCAACGCATGGGTGTGTGTGGGGGGAGGGAGGGAGGGATTCGGGGTCACATCCCTGCTTGGATTGTACTGAGCATGCTTAGTAACACTGCTGAAGCCAACCGCTCTCACTCTGCCCCCATACTATTGGCAGGCATGGGGTTGTCTCTGCTCATGTGTTTGAGCAGGGAAATCCACTTTAATCCCTGGAATTGCAGCTCTTGGTGTCCTGTTCTTAGTAAGGCAGCAGCTTTTAGAAAAGCTTTCATTCTCAAGCAAGACAAGGAATGGAGGAAGGAGAGCATCAACTGCAAGCAACATTCCCATTGCTGGCAAGAAACACCTAGGGCCATGTTAAGTGTCTGGCTTCTGGTTGACCTCACTGTGTGGGCACAGTACAGAGAGCAGGCAGGGAAGGGAAAGGAATTCCAAATGAAGGAGGTATTCAGGGATCTAAACATGTCTATTTATGGCACTTTTCCCCTAAGGCCATTCATGTTTGAATTTAAGTATATGACAGAACATAGTTACTCTTCCAGGTCAACTCAGAGTCAGGACTATATACTTCTCCATCTTTTGGAGCTGTGCTTGCTGACAGTCAAACCGGTGCTCATTTGAAGATGGGACAAAACACTGGGATGAGTGGCCACTGGGATCATTGATGGTGCTGTATTCAAGGGCAGATTTCAGATCTGTTGGATGAAGTTTGCTCTCAGGTACAGCCTGTGCAACCTCAGTGGACTGGATTCTCCTCTCACTTGCTGTAGAGTAAATTGGGATAGCTCCATTGAAGTCAGAGTCAAAACATGTAAGTGAGGATAATCAGGCGTATGGACTCCAGTGGGGTAGCTCAGAATATGACTCAGTACAGATTAACAGGCCTGATTCGGATCTCATTTACACCAATTTCCACACTGGAGTAACTCCATTTACTTCAATGGAGTCTCCCAATTTACACCTGCATGAGATCAGAATCAGGCCCTATATATCTGAATGCCAGGGAAATTGATGGTTAATTTTCAGCTCACACTACAATAAAAGATGTGAATTGGGAAAGAAACTGGTTTGGATGACAATTGCAGTTATACTGGTGTAAGTGAAGCCAATTAAATCATTTCAGATTCATGCAATGTATCTATGGTCAGGCTGTGGCTCAGAGTGTTAGCATTTCTCAGTCCTTTACAATACCACAGTAATACTTTTAAAAAAATGCAATATCACTATTGCATGCCGTTGTGTTTTGTACAATTACTATAGAATAGAGCTGTATTTTTTCTTAAGGGAAAAATGCTAGAAATCTGAAAGGAGCTAAATCTTCAGCTGGTGGTAATGGGCATAGGTCCGGTGAAGTTAAAGAAGCTATGCTGGTTTACACCAGATAAGGATCTTGTGCTCAATTTCCAGCACATTGAAATAATCACAGAGAGAGGGCCAGATTTCCAACTGCCTCACACCTTGTGCAATCATTTACACATGTGCAGAAGTGTACTGTTGGTACTCTGTTTTCACAGTTTTGAGTACACAGAGTGCATGGTAGTGAAGAATCTGGCCTACTGAATTTCTCTCACATGGAAAAGATAACTTTGTAATGGGGGGCTTTAAAAGAACTATTTAAATAATGAAACGATCATAAGAAGTGATGTTCTAGGGATATTTGGTCTCCTAGAATTTAGGAATTTTCTATGGAACGGTTTCTTTGATGGAAAAAAATCAGTATCTAAAATAAAATTCTGGAAAAAAATCAAAATGAATTTTCTCATTTTGACGTTACTGTATCTACCTGAGCTACTGCAGAGTCTCATGAGAATTATAGTTCTGGTTCTTCATGCCCCCATACTTCTGTGAGCCAGGATCCCTGGCTGCACTACAGTCTTCTCTCTGGTTGAACTGCTGTGGTGCATCACAGGACCACGGTGTATCCCAGAAGATGTAACCAGCTGCAGAGAGTGGCACAGAGCAGAATGGGGCATGAGGCACCATGAGGCACCGGAACTACAATTCCCACGGGGAACTCACAACTCGTGGGGACAGAGATGAATGTTGAACCAAATCAAAACACTGACATTTCTGAATTGATTTTTTTCATATCTTTATTCTCAGATGTCCCACTTAGGGTCAATTTTGAAATACTGGAATTTCATGAAAGATGGAAATTTAGACTGCTGAGCAATTCTCATTACAGTGATTGACTCCCTTTCCACATGTTACATCCTTTAACGTCTCACATAAATGATAGAAATCTAATGAATCGTGCCTATTACAACAGAAAGTAATGTACCATTATGTTCACCTATGTGGTTATCCTTCCCCTAGGCTATTAGAGCTCTTTGGAGAACATCAATGCAACACTGAGGTGTCCCATTCAGTAGCATTGCGAGTCTTCAGGTGTGAAATTGAATTGATTCTATTTAAAATTTACAGAGCACTTGAGCCTTTAGAATACACTGTTCCCCTCCCAAGTCCGTGTTGTTAAGGAAATCAATGGGCCTCAAAGTATGAAGCATTAAAAAAAAAATTGGAAGTGGTGCCAAATTATCAGACATGGAAAAGGAATTTCTATTATCTCCACAACAGGTAGAGCAGCAGTTTGAGATTTCCCCATCCTCTTCTACACTAGTGTGTTGCACCTCAGCAAGAGGAAGGATGACATTTTAAGTCTGACATGGCTTGCCCTTGTGGCTGCAGATCTTCTGCTGGAAGGGTTTTTAGAATCTGAGGACAGGATGGCTTCCAAACTGTGATTCGTGGAGTTTGCTAGTCACATCATGTCAGCTCAATTTCCATGGTAGATTGAATTAAAAGAAGCTAATATCACTTTTTCACTCTAAGCAACCACTAGAGTTTCCCCAGGGATGTTAATATGATTGCAAATGTAAGTCTGTGCAATTACAAAGAGGAGAGGGGTTGACAGGATGAGACCAGGTTGAAAAGTTTTCAGTGGAATCGTTTTCCATCAAAAAATGCTGTTTTGTTGAAACGGAAATGTTTCATATCGATTTTGTCAAAATGGTAGATGGAAAAAATTGGAACAATTGGAATCTAATTGGAGTGTTGCAAGGCAACTCTTTTTGTGTTATAATGATACAATATTTTGCATGTTTAAAATTTGTATTATGTTTAATATTACATTTGTCATTTCAGTAAGTCATTTTAATGTTTCCAAAGTGGAATATTTCAGAGTCTCTGCTGTGAGAAATTTTGAGATTGAAGTTGATTCAGGACAAAAACATAACAGTGTATATGTCCTAAAACAGATCAGCTGTGATGCAGCCTGTCTAATGAAGAAATCTCAGTAGCTGAATATTAGTGGACTGCTGGCTTCATTTCTAATTTCTTGCTTGGAAGATGGCTCTGTTAGTAACAGTGCAGACCCAAGCATGCTTGGATCACACCGGTTTTTGGTGACATTTTACTGATGAACTCATAAAAAAGCCCCGGATAACATGGCAGATGATCTACTCCAGGCAATGAAGAAAAGGAAACTACCCCTGTCTGAACACCACTTTTTCCCCTTGAGAGATTATCAGCAGAGTCTAGTTAAAAGACACAGATACTTGCAGTCTGGGACCAACTGGGGGAAGAATAAGCTGATAAAATCTGCCCATCTCGTGTCAAAAAGATAAAGCTGCATCAGTCTTAGCCCCTGAATTTAGAGATTAATTCATTGGCTGCCACTTTTCTCCTGACAGACTTACTACAATCAATTCTAGGATTTAAATGGCTTGCCTGCCTGCCCCTCCCTCATTGGAGTCCTCTCCTTTGGGTAAGGCTACAGAGGCCAGGCTGCCACTTTTGCACCTGCATCTACATGTACATGCAACCATACTTGTCAGGTGCAAATAGCTGAACATGCTCCTCCACCAAGGTGAACCCCTTTAATAGTCAAACAATTGCTCAGGCCCAGGTGTTACTACTAAAAGCACATGCACTAGGATTAGAGTTTTCAAAGTGTGTGAGCAGGCACCTATACCTCATAAATGAAGCACATGTGTATGAGCAAACCTGTATGTGCTCATTACACATGTGCAGGCCCAGTAGAGGCCCTTTAGAAAGTATATCCCTTTATGACTGGGAACACTTAGACAGTCATGACATCCTAGATAAAGGCCAAGTCTTATTTCCAAGCTAAGTGTTGAGGAGAGGATCTTACATTTGTTCCCGAGTTCAGTTTTTATTTGGGTATGCTGTTCTATGAGTAATAATGGGCCACATTCTCAGGTGATGTAAATCAATGTAGCTCCATTGAACTCTGTGGAGATGCTTTAATTTACACCATGATTACACCTACACTGAAGCTGGGCGGTGCAATTTCTATCTCAAGTTGACATATACATGCTTGAGCTAGCATGTCAAAAACAGCAGTGTGGCCGCAGCAACATGGGCTAGCTGCCCAAGTACATGCCTAGGATCTTGGGCATGATTGCACTTGGGCAGCTAGCCCATCCCAATGCGCATTACACCTTAGGGAATTCTGCACCACTGCGCATGTGCAGAATTTATGTCCCCTGAAGATTTCTTTGCTTACCTGCAGAAAAATGACTTTCTGATGGGGAAGCAAAGGGAAGCCACAAGAGTGGTCATGCGACCCTCCCCGGCAGTATGTTGTGGGTGCCCAGGGCAGCTGGCAGAGAGGTAAATCACTGTGGGGCAGGGGCCAGGACTGGGGAAGACTGGGCTAGTGGCTTCTACCTTGTGCTGGGCTCAGTTGCTAGTCCAGGCTGGGCAGAATGGGACTTCCTCCTCCCCTTCACGGCATCTGGGGCCGGGTCAGACCCACCCCCAGATTTCTCCCCCAGCTGCAGGAAGCTCTGCAACACTCCCTGCCCCCATCTCTCCTCCCTGTACAGGGAGCTACTCCCCCTTTTGCCCAACCCTCCATCCATCCAGACCCCTTCATACCTAGACCCTCCCACTGAGCCCCATTCCCCCCTGCACAACCCCAATGAGCCACCCGCACCTGGATCCCCACCCCACTGAGCCCCACTCCCCCAACATGAGCATCTGGCCACCCCCCCATGAGCCTCCCACACCCAGTTCCCCCTGCTGAGTTCTATCCCCCCATCCCCTCTGACATCCAGACCCCCCACCTCTGCTAAGCCCCAACCACCTTCATCGGGACCCCCTTGCAGAGTCCCATTACTGTTGCACCCAGAACGCCGCCCCCCCCACAAGCCCCTGTGCATCCACATCTCTCCACACCTGGATCCCCCACAGAGCTGCCCACACCAAGATTGCCCCACAAAGAGCCCTCTCAACCCACACCTGGATCCCCCCACACTAAGCCCCTCCACACTTTGATCCTGCCTCCCACACGGGGTGCACCTGGCCGAGAGGGGAAGGGTGGTGTTTCTGGGGCAGGCCCTGTCCGTGTGCTGTGTCAGGGTTGAATGCAGCCTCACTGCTGAGTCTGTGTCCCAGGGGATGGGGGGGGGGGGGTGGAGATGCACAATGATCTCCCACCTTTGTGCAGCCAGTGGCTTGTGCTCCCCAATGCCATGCTGGAGCCTACACAATTATTTGACAAATAAAACTTGCAGAATTTTAAAATATTGTGCACAGAATTTTTAATTTTGGGGGGCGGAATGCCCTCAGGAGTAGCACTTGCAGCTACACTGCTATTTTTAATGCACTAGCTTGATCTGTGCTAGCTACCCAAGCTCAAAGTTACACCTCCCAGCTGCAGTGTAGATGTACCCTTAAGGAAGGATCTAACCCAATGTGTTTAAAGGCAAAGATAATTAACGAGGCAATGCTATGAGTAATCTAGATTAAAATAGATATATGTTACAGAATGTGTAATAACACCCCACAAGGTTTGATCTTGCAACCTTCAAGCCACAAGAGAGGTGTATGAACCATTAGACTACGCAAAAGATACCATAACAACACTCAGTTTTTTCAAGTAAAAACTCCAAAGCACCAGAGGGAGCTCATTCCATCCTATGACTGTAAAGGATATTGATGAACTACAATGGAACAATGAATATAGAGTGAGGAAGTTCGGTGTGTTCTCCAGTTCATACCAAGTTCTGCTTGCACACAAATCTAGTGAAAAAAAACAGGATTTTTTTTGCCTCTTGGCTATCACAATTAGAGCTGGTTGGGAATTTAATGACCAACCTGTTTTTTGTTGGACATGTTGATTTGTCAAAACAGGGTTTTTTTGTGGGATTGTATCAGTTTCAGCTAGACTTTCACAGGGAAAAGTCCAGGATGGAATTTCTGGTTAAAACTAGAGACAGAGACCTACCCCAGAATAGCCAGTGGGCAGCACACTCACCCAGGAAGTGAGACAACCTGGCTCAAGTCCTTGCTCTACTGGATCCAGGGACTTAAAGCAGGGGCTCCACATCTCAGGTGAGTGCTCCAGCCACTGGGCTATAGATTATTCTCTTGCTCGCTTTTAGTGAAAAAGTTTGAAAGGTCACAGTTTTGTCCTGTTCAAACAGTTTTGAAAAAAAAACTTGAAAATTTTCACAGGATGGAAAAAACCCATTTAGCTGCAGTCTTGTGCAAGAGTGTTCATAAGGAGTATGATTGGAACTAGTCAGCATTTCAGTGGGAGATTGCTTTTCCTCCCCTTAACTTGCCCCCATGCACACTCAGATACTACAGTGATGAGGGCCATATAATTACATAAGTAGGCATGGATCTCAGGTGCTGCAACTGGTTAAGTGGGTGGCCTCTGATTCACTGTAGAGCCAGGGTTTCAGTCAAGTGGTGTTTGCGGCAATGTGCCGCTGCAACCTTTCAGAGGCACATGTGGTTAGAGCATTCCTTGGCTATTAGAATCACGCAAGTTAGACAGAAGAGGTCTCTTTGATCACCTACTGTAATTCATCCCTTGCAGTGCTATTCCAGGGTTTTCTCCCTCCAAAGGTACTTTGACTAGCCTACTTTTAAAATGCAAGTGATGAGGGTTTTCTCACTTCCCTCTGGACACCATTCCAAACTGGTTCTTTCTACTGGGCCTAAGTTTTCCTTTAAAAAAAAAATGTTATCCCATTACTTGTGTGTGTACCCTGCTGTACAGCTCCAAAAAAATCCTTTTCTCCCAAGTGTTTATATGCTTCACATTCCTGTAGACACTTAATTTCTTCATTTAGTGGTCAGTCAAGATATCAATGAATCTAATCCAGCAATTTGCTGATGTGACTATGCAGATCCTCTGGTACACACTCCCTTGGGCAGAGGAGTGTGTACATTACAGCTATAAAATGCTACTTCATCTTGACTGAAGTGGCCTCTACAGCATAGCTCTGCAGTTTCTCCATGGCCAAGAAGGGCATTCCTTCCTCCTTTCCTACTGCATATCCATCCCAACTTCTTAGCCCATACTCTTCATAACTGCAGAAAGGACCTGTTGCTTTTAACTCCTGATGGCATCTGGGAAACAAACAAGCTATATAGCTCATAAGAATAAAGAGGATCCTGAAGAGGTTTGCACTTGTGCCTATCCCATACGTGTTTGGAATTGTAACCAAGAGAGTCACTACCAGACCACACAACAAATGGAAGAGAAGACACTTTAGAGACTGAGCTCTGTCTTTTACAGGTGGAGCAGCACCAAGGCTGGTTCCGATGCTTGGAATCTGGACCTAAGGGAATCTCCATGAAGATCAGATTTGTTCTCATTTGTACTGGTGTAAATCCTTAGAAGCTACATGGACTTCACTGGAGTTATTCAGGATGGTCCCAGTAAAACGGAGTTAAAAATTGGGCTCAGTGTGAGAAGATATTCAATCTCACCAGTTAAACACCAGAAATTCAGACAGATTTGGAAAGCTGTAACATAGATAGGCTGCACTTTTGCGTACATATTTATGGTGAGGCTGCTTTACATCTAGTTTTAAAGTGTCATTAACCATTATGTGCCCCTTCTCTTTTTCCATTGTCTCTTATTTGTTTGGATTTGACGCAACAGGCTATCAGATATTAGATTATATGAGGAACAGAGATAAAGGGGACAAATTACATCTATTAAGGTATGTGGAAATGCTCTTTGGCGTGTTCAAATACAGACTTATTTACAGAAAAGCAGGACTGCTGAAATCACTTAACTGCTGCTGATTTCTCCAGCAAGGAGTCAAATCCTGCAGAATTTATTCAA
Source organism: Chelydra serpentina (assembly GCA_037349315.1). Lineage (NCBI taxonomy): Eukaryota > Metazoa > Chordata > Testudines > Chelydridae > Chelydra > Chelydra serpentina. The sequence goes on from JBAIAC010000008.1 coordinate 127,065,285, forward strand.
TGAAACCCTAATTGAAGTCAGTGAAAGTTTTGCTCAACTGTGAACTGCAGGACTTATCCCACTGTTTGAAGGCCTGATTTTCAGACACTGGCCTCCATTTTTATGTAGATCTTTAAGTGACACTAACCCAGCATTTCTCGAATGTGGCCACCAGGGGCTTTTCTTGAGGCCACAGTCTCCTGGGATGTGATTGGGGGTGGGGCAAAGTAGCAGCCCCTCCCCCTCCCTGTTGCTCCTGGATGCAAAGCCTTGGTGTCCATTGCTGGGGCTGCCAGCAGGAGTTGGGCTGTGCCCCCCCTCTGGAGACACCTGGGGCACAACATTGTAGGAGCTGGCATACAGTGAGTTCCCCACCTTCCCAGGGACAGTAGGGCTCAGGCTTTGTGCTTCAGTCCTAGGGTGGTGGGGTGGGTGGCTTGCTCTGGCGATGGGGCTTCGGGCTCCAGACCCCTGCTGCCTCCTCCAACCCCCCTTCCAGGGCTTAAATTTATCCCCAGGCTGAGTAAGTCTGCTGTGTAAAGTGATATTTGTATGTTTGTTAATGTTACTTTTCCCAACAGACTTACTAGCTAGCAATTAAATAAATTACAATGATTTGGACGTGTATCTGTGTTGGCTAGAGTTGGTGGCCGCACTCTGAGGCTACCAAAAAAATTGTCCTGAGAACTCCTGCACTAAACAGTGAGTGTCAGATTGCACCTGCATTCTGGATGCTAAAGAAACGGAGGCCAGTGTCAGAAAATTTGGTCCTCACTATCTAGATGTATTTGCTGGTTACTCTGTATTTACTTAGCAAATTTCAATAAGACGCAAAGCAGTTTTTGCTGTGCTGATGAAATAGTAGCAAAAGTACAGAGAAAACCATGTAAACACTAAGCAACAAAGTAGTTCCCACAGGACTGGTGCTGAGCCTGGGAATTCTCTACCTGCACAGTCAGGCATTGCCAAGGCGGCTCAGGTGTGCACTGTAGGAGATGGAGAACATGACACTGTGAGGGCTGTTATAGCTGATATGCAGCAATGTTTTTAATCTGGAATTAAAAGCTTTGATAGTATAAATTATTTGAATCTCTGCTGCAATAGTAGAGAAGGGAAAGAAAGTTATAAAGGAACTATGAGCAGACACGGGAGAATTTGTTCCAAACAACAATTTAATCAAAAAATTTAACTTGATTTTCTCTGAATTATTATATTTGGATTTTTACCAATTTGATGAGTGATTTATACAAACATATTTCAGCCTAAGGTGATGCATGATTTGTTACTGTTGTTAAGAGTAGCTACTAGTTGTAATTCACTATCCATAGAATATCAGGGTTGGAAGGTCATCTAGTCCAACCCCCTGCTCAAAGCAGGACCAATCCCCAATTTTTGCCCCAGATCCCTAAGTGGCCCCCTCAAGGATTGAACTCACAACCCTGGGTTTAGCAGACCAATGCTCAAACCACTGAGCTATCCCTTCTCCCCAAATCCATGTTACATGACCAGTCACCTTAAGTTGCATGGTATCATCTCCATTCTGATGGGAGGACTCCTAAATCCTCAAAGACCTTTCAAGATGGTCACACAAACCCTTCCAGTGCAGAGTCTAATGGGAGTTCACAGTCACAAGTTGTCACAACCTTTACCCTTTCTACACAATTTGAGTCACATGAATTCTCACAAAGAGAAAACGAAAAGGGCTAAAGTGAACTGGTGGGATCTTTTTTCCTCAGATGCTTTTTGGGGCTGTTTGCCCAGGTTTGGCAGCACTCAGGGAACAAGGATTGTTCAGCACAAGAAGAAGTGAGCATCCTAGGCAGGATAGATATCAAATGAATATGTTTGCAGAAATTAACTCAGCTCTCTTTCCCCTTATGAATAGCTGTGTTCATTTCATCTGTGCTGGTAGTTTGAGACTATACCACAATATCAAAAGCAAGCATCTTTTTCTGACCATGTTTCAAAACTACTTCCCATCCTTTTAGGTCTCAGAGGCCAGTTCCTCTGGAGGGTCATTTCACATCTTGTTTTCCCAATGCATTCTCTTGTTTAAAATAATCCCATTTGCTGGATATCCTTCCTATAGGTCCATAACCTCCACACAGGGGAGGAATGATTCCTTTGATACAGTTAATAAATGGTTCTTAGCTATAGATAGCCCTCTTGTGACTGCTACACCTCCAGTCCAGAAAGTCTGTCAGTTGGATTCTGCTCTCCCTTATGCTAGTTTACTATTGACCTCACTGGAATTACTCCTCAGTTAAACCAGTGAGACTAAAAGCAGAATTAAGCCTGATGTTTCATGGAACAGGAAGATTTCTGAAACCACTTCTCAGCCTGGAGAGCTATTCTAGAAATGACAAAGCACAAAAACAGTGACCCAGCTGTCCTTTAAAAAGCAACATGGGAAGTAGTGATTCATGTTTTACTAACTGCTGGAGCGCGCAATGTTTTTAATGGAGGGAGATAACGAAAGATCATGCATACTCCAGGTAGGTACCACATATCTCTGCATGGAAATGGTTAGGACAGATTTCAGTGTAGAAGAAAGCAATTGCACTGGGAAATTCACTGTCTTTTTCTTTTTCCAGTTTTAAAAAACCCAAATCTATTTACACATGAAAAGTCAGCTCTGAATTACACTGGCTACAAACAGCCCCAAACAGACCCTAGAAGCTCATCTGATCTTAAGGAAATCCCAACAGTGCCTCTTTTCCCTGGCCAGTGGCATGGGGCATGTATGCTAGAAAAGCCACTACACCAACTTTTACCCCACAGGAGGATCCCTGCACACTGGATTTACCTTCCCATTGCAAGCTTTGTCAGGTATAGGTCCAGAATATGCCACTTCTATTGTGAAAAGCACTCACATAGGTCGCTAACTTCAAAACCCATTCATAGTTAACACCTTCTGTGCCGTACCTAAGCCAGCCTTATATCTGGACCTAGTAAGCATTACATTAGAGGCCACATGAATAGTGAGTGAGGCGCAGCTATCAAGTTTCTCATCCTCAGAAGCAACTCACTGGAAAGATTGTGAAGAGAGGTGGGCCATGGCTGTCTCCTCCACTTCCATGTGCGGACCAGCAGAGCCGGCCAGCCACACAGGACTAGGGAGGGAGTATGCGGAGTGACTTTTAAGAGCACTAGTCAGTCACAAGTGAGTGCTACTTAGGCCAAGTGAGGGTTGCAGAATTGGGCACCTCTCTTTTCAGGAATAGGAGGGTAACATTAAAACGTATCACGCGTTCCTCATCTGAGCCAAACATGGGTTCTTTTTCCACAATGCTTGAGGAGTGCAACTTCTTCCACTTGTGTGCATCCACACAGGGCCAAGGAGGCCTTGCTCTGCTAGCCATCCATGAACACCCGGAGAAAGGAGAGAGACTGCTGTGACTGCGCCGGTGCTGGAAAGAGTCTGTCCAGCTGGGTTGGGAGTGTGTGCAGGGCTCTGCCTTCTGCTAGCAGCCAGGAGGGTGTGGGGCTCACTACAGCTTAGATAGCCTAATTCTGTCACTCTTACTCAGAGTCCCTTACTCTGCAAATAACCTTGTTGATTGCAGTGAGACTACTTGTTCAGAGTAAGTGACTACTTGGTCTGAGTAAGGGTGACAGAACCGGGCCCACACAAACAGTACTGGCAACATCAAGCATTAAAAAAAAAAGAAACAAAAAATAACAAACCTTCATGAGCCAGTCTGCCTCCACCCATACACACAGGAATTTGGCTTAAATGTCAGGATATTTTAAAATAATAATAATAATTTGGGGTTTTCTTTTATTTGTCCGCTGGTTTTGAGCCATTAGGATTTGTTTTCAAGCTTTTCTACAGCTTTGAGAGCCAATTTTTTCTTGTTATCTGAAAGCTGAGATTCTCTCATAATCACAGGATTTCAGGAGCTGCTGGGGCTTTAAGAAAAACAAAACAAAACCCACACTCCAGCTATCGTGAGACTTGCAACAGATCGGAGAGAACTGGCAGCACTAATGAACCCCAATGAGTGTTCTCCTCCTGAGCTCTCTACACCCCAGTGTATTCTGCCTGCATAGGCAGAGTTCCTCCAGGCCTGCCCCAGCTGTACATCCCCTGCAGTGTGGATAATGTGCTTAGCGGCACCATTTGGCCTAGTAATCTTGTTTACCCCTGTCTTTGCTATCGTTTTGTTTTCTACATGCCTGTTCTGCAGGATTTCGACCCATAATGTAAAACAAATGATGATCTTACAGGAATGTGTTTACCTGTCTCACATGGACAATGCCATGTTTGCTGCCCAACACCTAGAGTCTATTTGCATTCCCCTGAGTCAACCCATTTTTTCAAATGGGCAGAAGAGAGTAACAGGATTTGTGGCGTGACAGTGGAAAAATACAGTTACCTGACTCAATTGTCAGGGAAACAGAGAGGCCGCTGCACTGTTTGCAAAGGCTTCCACATTACACACAGCATGCCGTGTGCAATGTACTGTATACCTGCAGCTGCCCTACTCTAGTCCCATCTGTTGGAAAGTGATGTTCATTTTCCTCATCTTGCCTTAAAAAAAAAAAAAAGGAATTAGTGTTCAATAGATGGAGTTGGCAGTGATTTTAGCCAGACACATTGGGGGCATGAGCTGTGCAAGCTTCCCTTGCCATAAACATGCACAGGCCTGTGGATGATAATCCCAAATTGCAACATCCCCTGATATTCAAGACCTGGCAACACACATAGCTCTGCTAGTGTGCATTATTTCTGACCTACAGCATCCCCTGCTATTCAGACTATAGGCTGCTACACAGCTCTGGCAATACACCCCATTCCCATCCTGCATCACCCCCCCGATTTTATGGCCTTTGAGCCCAAGCACAGCACGACTGATTAGAGCTAGTTGGGAATTTACTGACAAAGTATTTTCTCATCTGGAAATGAGAATATGTCAAAACCAAAACTGATCACAGGAAAGGGTCAGTTTCAATGAATTTCCTGTTTATTCCCCTCCCCCCCCCCAAACAAGTGGTCAACGAGTCTCATTCTGACATTTTCAAAACAAAAACTTCAGATTTTTGAGTCAAACTGATTTTTTACTTTAAAAAATGAAGTATAGTAAAAAAGTAGAAGCTATCAAAATCAAAAGTAGAACCAATCTGGTTGTTGTTTTCAAGGGAGGGGGAAATTTTCATTCATGAAAATCTGAGATTTCAATTTTTCATTCCAATTTGGGAGGGGGAAGATTTTTGAAATCTCACAAATTCTCTGGGGATAGGAAAACCCATTTCCTACCCAGCCCTATGAATGATGCTGTTTGATCCTGACATGCAGTACCCCCATAATTGCAACCCCAACACAGAAATGTCAATCCTCCTATGTTCACTGCTCCTATTACTTCAGTCTACAGACCCTACACCGCTCAGTTTGCAGCTGCTCAGAAGTAGATGCTTTTCTTGTTGTCCTCTGAAGTATGCTGGAATCAACCATTGCCATAAGGGATCCAAAGTATGTTGGATTCAGCTCTAGTTTTGGATTTATATCCAGCATTTGCTTTGATTTTTTTTATTACATCTATAAGGGGTAGAAAGTCCTTGGTTTTAATAGAATAATATTATGCAGTTGCATGCACTTGTCAGGATTCTACAGAAGTTACAGAAATAAATTAATTATGAAGAGAAGCGTTCTCTCTTTGGATTGCTCAAGAGTACATGAGATGGCAGCTGTGCTCAGAGCATGCATCAGAATAAAGGAAATATAAAAGGAATTAAGAGAAGTGAGTAGCAGTGCCTAATAATAGCAGTTTGTTAAGAGGAACCAGCTCGTGGGGAAGCCAGAATGGCTTTCCACCTTTTAATAATTATGATCAGTTAGAAAGGAAAAATGACACGTAGAAATGAGTTCATCCAAACTAAAGAAGTCTTCATTTAATGGTAATTCTAATTAAACTACACTGCCCCCAACTACTTGTTTATGTGGATGCATCATATTACTTATTGGACATTGCTAGAGGTGTATATACTTCATGTCCAAAACTCAATGGGAGTCAAGCAGTGGCCATACCGGGAGAGGCAGATTAAGATATATTGGAGCCCTGGGCACAAAGAACAGTTGGGCCCCCCACATCCCTCAGCCCCGCCATGAGGCCGTGCCCCTGTTCCTCCCCTTACCCACCCCCCAGTGCCCTCCCCCTGACCTGGCCAGAAGCCAGGCCATGGTAAGAGCCGCCCAGGTTGCCTGGAACACTGTGGGGAGCCCTGGACCCTCCATCTGCCCTGCGTGGCGCACCCTGGGGGGCAGGGCTGGGGGCTGCTCTCAGGCACCCCGCCCCCTGCCCAAGGCAGCTCTTACCATAGCCTAGGGCAGTGGTCCCCAAACTGTGGGGCAACCCTCCTAGGGGGGCATGGAGGAATGTTCGGGGGGGGGGGGCAGCTGGGCTCAGCCCTAGCCCCAGCTCTGGCCCCCCCACAGCCCTGCCCCCACTCTTAGCTGTGGCTCTGCTCCCAGCTGCCCCCTCACTCACAGCCCCCAAATGCAGGCCCTGGCCCCGCTCCTGGCCCCGCCTCCCAGGATAGGGTTGCCAGGCGTTCAGTTTTTGACCGGAACGCCTGGTCAAAAAGGGATCCTGGTGGCTCCAGTCAGCACCGCTGCCAATGGGAGCTGTGGGGGTGGCACCTGCAGACAGGAGCAGTGTGCAGAGCCCCTGGCTGCCCCTCCACCTAGAAGCCAGAGGGACATGCCAGCCACTTCCCAGGAGCCATTTGAGATAAGTGCTGCCTGAAGCCCACACCCCAAACCCCTCTTCCCCACCCCACCCCAGAGCCTGCAGCCCCAGCTGGAGCCCTCACCCCCTAACACCGTAGCCCTGAGCTCCCTCCTGCACCCAAACTCCCTCCCAGAGCCCACATCCCACACCCGCTCCCACACCCCACACCCCTGCCCTAGCCCTGAGCCCCCTCCCTGGCCCCAACCCACAGCCCACACCCCTAGCCCAGAGCCCTCACCTCCCGCACCCCAACTCTCTGCCCCAGCCCAGAGCCCCTTCCTGCACCCCAAGCCCCTCAGCCCCACCCTGCAGCATGGAGCCCCCTCCCACACCCCCAAAACCCCTCAGTCCCTGTCCCACCCCAGAGCCTGCACTCTTCAGCCCGAGCCCCCACACTTCAACCCCCTTCCCCAGCCTGGTGGAAATGAGTGAGTAAGGGTGGGGGAGAGCAAGCGACAAAGGAAGGGGGAATGGAGTTAGCGGGGTTGTGGCCTCATAGAAGTGGCGGAGCCGGGCCTCAGGGTAGGGGTGTTCAGTTTTCTGCAATCCGAAAGCTGGCAACCCTATCCCGAGGGGGGCACAGACTGTTTAATGAGGACAAATGCCCAGTTTTGCCAAAAAAGGAGCTGGGGGGTGGGGTGAGCAGCAGAGCTTGGGGGGGGTGAGTGGTGGGGCTCAGGCCAGCCCCACATTGGGGGAGGGGAAAGGGCCTGCTCTGCATGGGAGGAGGGGGAAAGGGGCTCAGAGGAGCTCTGTGCCATGCAGGATAGTGGAGGGGGGAAAGGGAGAAGGGCTGAGAGCAGCTCTATGCCACGCGGGGGAAAGGGGGAGAGGGGCTCGCTCCAGCCCTGGAAGCGGGGGAGCTCGCTCCAGTGCCATGCAGGGCTGGGGGTGCCTCGTCCCAGTGCTGGACAGCAGCCCTCAATCCAGCACTGCACAGGTGGCGGGGGCTCAGTCCAGTGCTGCACCAGGCAAGGGGGAAGGGAACACACTCAGGCCAGCTCAGTGTGAGGTTTGGGCTAGCAATTCTCAGCCAGATCTGCCTGGGGTGGGAGGGAATTGCTCATCACCCTTCCACAGGCTTCTGTCTGGGCTGGAGGCAGGGCCTCAGTGGGAAGTGGAGGAGCAGAGGGTGGGGCTAGAGTTCCGGCCGCTCCTGCAGGGCCCCCAAATTTGCCGGGCCACTGGGCATAGGCCCCGTCGGCCCATAGGGTAATCACCACTGCATACAGTTTACAGCTGGAAACAGAATTCCAACCAAAAGAGCTGTTGGAGCATATTGGATGGGACTCCACAGATACATGAATGGAGAGAGCAAAGACTGAGACTGGGTCAAAGTTAGTCATCCATCCGAATGTCAGAACCTTAATTTATACACAATGTCACTCAGAGTATGGCCTCGAATATTGACTGTCAAAAGCTATATTTGGATTGGCTATTTGGGATATTTTTTGTGAGGTTACATGGTCCCTGGGGCCTTGTGACTGAATATATGAAGAGGAATTGGAAATATCTATGCCTTGCTTCTCAGAGGACAGAATTCCCATTTCCTTCATGTGTCGTAGAGCTACAGCCTGGGAGGTCATGTTGGACCACAGAGAGAAGAAAGCAGCCTACCTTACATATGCAATGGACTAAATCCAGCTCTCATTCAACCTGTGTAAATCCAGAGTGACTCCACTGGAATCACAGAATTACCCTAGATTTACAAATATGTTGGCAAAATAAAAATCTGTCCCACTATCTTCCTTAAGAAATGATCTGCAAGCCATTTTTCAAAAGCAAAATAAGAAAAATTGAGAGTTCAGTTAGGGCTCCCAACCCCACCTGTTAATCAATAATTAGATACAAAAGCAGTTAATTGGGTGCCGAAATGCCACTCTGAAACTCAAAGGAGGAACTGTTCACCTCTGATAATTGGACTCAGTCACTTCCATTTCAATAAACCACCAATTAATTTGATCAATACCTAAGCAATTAATTCATTTATATTAAAATTCATACTATTAGATTAAGGCAGGTATGGTATTACTGGATAATTCAGTCACAGACTATAGAAAGTTGGCGTAGTCCCCATTACTACAGGGTGGGACTTTGTCTCCCTCTTGTGGCTGCTTTTCCTAGAGAGGCTGGTGACTATGCTACACCTGCTGGCTAGGGAACTTAGGGCTGGTCTACACTAACCCCATAATTCGAACTAAGATACGCAACTTCAGCTACGTGAATAACGTAGCTGAAGTCGAACTATCTTAGTTCGAATGAAAAAGCACTTACCCGGGGTCCACACGCGGCGCGCAGGCTCCCCCGTCGACTCCGCCTACTCCGTTCGTCGAGCTGGATTACCAGCGTTGACGGCGGAGCACTTCCTGGTTCGATTTATCGTGTCTAGACAAGACACGATAAATCAAACCCAGAACATCGATCCCGCGCCTCCGACAGGACGCGTAAGTATAGACCTACCCTTAGAATTTCAGCTTCTTCAGTCCCAGAGCAGATGCAGCTCTAACAAGCATCCCACTGGCTATCCATAGCAACAAATATCCTACTAAATAGAAGGACTCAGTAGATTCAGGGTTGTAGGCCTGGCTTGGCATGAGTAATTGGACATGGGTGAGGCCTAATTTTTGGGGGAGACAGGATTAGGGAGACAAATAGATCAGCATGCTGGAAAGAGAATGTCCACACTAGCTAAAATAAGGGGGGGACGACACCCTAGGGATAATTTACAATGGACAAGATAATAATGGATAAAATGAGCCTGCAATGTAAGATGAGGTAATGAGTAAATCCTGCATGGGCAGTGCATGCTGTACAGGGACTGGTTCCTATTACAATGTGACCAAGCCAATCCCCAAACAGGTGATGCAATGTATAGTAAATGCAATGGAATGTGTAAGTGTCTATAACGGAAGAGGTTTGCTACGTAACTTTGAATGTGTGGCACGCCCTGTACCCACCCCCTATGCTTGAAGCTGATCAACTCAGCCTAGCCTTGCTGTATGCCAAATAAAGAAAGCTGAATGACAAGACCGAGTTCTTGAGGAACTGAGTGGAAAAGTTGTCGGGGGAACCCCAACAAGAGTTTTCTTTTTATGGACACTTTTAAATTGACAGAGTTAAAGTATTATAAACAGTCATTGACTTGATACAACGTCTGAAGTGGGCAAGGATGAAAAGCATCTTTAATGTTGAGAATGGTTCATAAATATCCTGGTTTAATGGACTCGTGTGGCAGCAAGAGTCTGAACCAAAACCCACTGGATGTCAATGGAAAAATTCCAATTGACTTCCATAGCCTTTCCATCAGGCCCCAAAGGAATATTGCAGCAGTAATAGTGGCCTTGAGTTTCTCCTGCTAGTGATCAACTCCTAATACAGTTGACAAGAGAAACTGAATCTCCATAAAGCAGACGAGACATTGGAGTGCTCTATGTCCTTCCTTGGAGAGTTTTTTTAAAGTTTATTACAACTTTAAAACCTGTGAGGTTTTGTAAATTCACACCGAGATCGAAGACTATTTGACAACATTTTTAAAAATGCTAATTAAGGCCTCTACCTGCAGACATCTGTGTATGTAAACAAACAGTCTTCATCAGCTGGTATTATTCACATGCATAAAATTAAGCACACTGCAGGATCAGGACATCTGACCCTACACACAAGAAAGAGCAGTGCTGAAAGTCACAGTAGCAGTTTGTCATGGAAAGGAAAGTTAACATTATTTGAGGCGCTCTTTGTTTTTCAGACTGTGAAGGTCTAAAGGCTTGTGTCTGATCCATAATGCCTCAGGTCACATCATTCATTTTATTTCAAACAGAGAAAAACCCCTATTGGAGGCTGGTTTTTATGGCAATACATTTCAGCTCAACAATCAATGGCCAGATCCTCAGATAGTGTCAATTAACCAAGCCCCCATAATGTCAAAGGAGCAATGTTAGTTTACACCAGCTTAGGAGAATGGCTCAAAGGGTCTGAAACAGGCGAGCCAGCTTTTTTCCACTACCACATAAGAGTATATTCAATTCCAAAAGCAACACAGGGTTCACAGAAGAAAAACATTATACTCACCCAAGCTTTTAGGAGCTATCCATCCTAGGAAACCTTTCTTGTACCTTCCTCTATAGCTCCTCTCCTGCTGCGTAGCACTCCTTTAAATAGAGGAACAGAATCCACCTGCTCTCCTTGAGCAGAGGCTGGGATACACACCACTGTCTTTCTTCATCCCAAGGTAACAAGAGAGGTCTCTGCTTCTAATTTAAAGCAGCTGTGTCTGGTTAATACCCCGTTGGTGTCCTCTGTTACCCACCTGTGTAACTTAGGTATTTATATGGCTGCCATTACTGTAGCATCTGATCACCTCGCAATCTTTAATGTCTTTTTCCTCACAACATCTCTGTGAGCTAGAGAACTACTATTGTCCCCATTTTACAGAGGGGGAACTTAGTTACAGAGTGACTTGTCCATGGTCACACAAGAAGCCTGCAGCAGAGCCAGAATTGAAGCCAGGTCTTCCAATTTCCAGACTAGAGCTCTAACCACTGGACCATCCTCCTTCTCTTCTGAGGGAGGCTGTGGTGTAATACTACCCCCAAAGGTTTCCTCTTAAGATCCCTAAAAAGCATATTCACCCTCATGAGCAGGACAAAGGATTTCTTGCAGTCATATATTCACCACTGAGCTGGAATAACATATGATATACACATACACATGAGGCCAAATTAGACCTGGTGTAAATGGGTGCAACTCTGTTGATTTGCATCTGCTTATACCAGCTCTGAATCTAACCTAGGGTGTGCAATGTTTTAGGAAATAGATGCTTTTGGAAAACATCTTCTCAATGTAAGCAATGTGGTGTAGTTATTGCAGGGATTAATTTACCCCTTCACTGGTATAGTTCCACTCTCTCAGACCCCACATCAGAAGATCTCCTATGTATGCCAGATATATCCAATGCACACCTACACAGACTTTGTTTTTGTACTATATAAATAACATAGTTTTGAGGAAAACATTTTTTTATTGAATTAAGAGACAGGGGCAAAAGGCAGAAAGAATACAGGCAGTGCACATTTCCCAAATACCAATGTTAACAGAAAGAGAAATGGAAAAGTGTTCAAGTCAAAGCCACACAAAAACCAAGACTAACCTTCAGATGTGTACTAGACCTGTATGCACAGCACTTTGATGCTAAGATTTGAAATATTAACCCCGGAGACTTCACATCTTAAAAATTACAAAAGAAATAAAAGAAAATGAATGTCAAAAAAGACAGAAATAAATGGTACTTGAATAATCTCCCTAAACGATGAGAGACTTTGACAAAGAACAACACTAGTGGAAGGAAAGCAAAGAATTAGAGACGATCATTCACGTATTTCTATACAAAATCCAAAATAGCAGAGTCACTGATGTGTTTTGCTGTGTCTGAGAATGAGTTCAAAACTGGGCTCTGAATGCAGAACTGCTTCTCTGTAAGAGAAAACCCCCAAAAGAACAGATTTCCAAACATCCAAATTGAGGAATCCAACGGATGAGAACACATCCATGTGAGGAGAAGAAGCTGGGCAACTCCAAAGCAATGTATGTAGGGGAAAGTCTTTCAATAGAGTTTCATAACCCTAGAAGGTATGGGAACAGGAAGCAAAGGAATCTGGCTACCTGTGTTTGTTCCAATCTCTGAATTTCTTCCCAATGTCCTTTTACTGCAGTGTGACACCAGGAGAAAGGCAGCCAGTCCTCTACCAAGTAACTACAGGTGCAGTCTTTAGGATGCAAACCAGACACAGAGATATGGCTTAGATCAGGAGTGGCAGACACACAGATTACAATGTTCCATTATACGTTACTTTTAGAGCAAACCAGTAATGTATCAGTGCCTCCAGAAACCATTCCTGACTTTCCTGTTGGACAGTTCTTCTAATTCAGTACAGTTGCATAGACAGATTTCACAGAAGAAAGAAATTTCTTTTCTCCCCTACTCTCGTAAGTTAGATGTCTAGGGTAACATTTTCAGAAAAGTAGGTAGATCCACTTGCAGGACAGTATGCTCAATTACATGCCTACATTTTTTCATGCAATGAATACAGCTACCTCTGCAAATCAGGTATTTCGAGGGCAGTTGTGTATTTTCCTACCTCCAACCTCTCTTTCTGAAAATTTGGACCATAAAGGTCCTCTCCCAGGGAGTTACCTTCAGCACCCTATTGGGTTTACAGATATGATTAATGAAATGGTATCTTAACCAAAACAGTGGCCACTGAGTAGCGAATACAATTTGTTGCCAAAGACGTCAAATCACAATTACAATGACTTCCTTTTTCTTGCATAAATATAAATTAAAAAATAAATTTTTTTTTTTACAAATTTGGAAATAAAAATACGTAATATACAAAAAAATGACGAGTTAAGTAGGTGTAAGTATAAATAAAAAAGCAACAATATCAGTTAAATACATTATAAAAAAAGATGCCCTAAACAGCTTCTCAGGCAGCCTCTGAAAGAGAAAATAGAAATATAAGGGATTATTCAAGATAGTTTCATCTTAGTGGAATCACATAAGCCATTTGTAACAAGATCTGAAAGGAAGAAAAATATTTTGCTCTCAAACATAAACCCCGATCCTGCAAATACAAATACACACATGCTTCACTTTAAGCACATGCATCAGTGTTTGCAAGACCAGGGGCATTCTCACCTGGCTAAAACTTCAGCATCTCTCAGAGGCAGGGTAAGTGCCCTGCCCCATCAGGCAGCTAAGAGGACGGGAGGAGGAGGAGAATATTTACAAAGACATGTAATTTACATTTTGAATAATGTAGCATTGTGAATGGTAATTACGACATTCACAGTTAGAGAATGCGATGGATAAGAATATACATAGTCTTGCGTTACAAACTCCTGTTTTCACTAGCCTCTCACTTTTGCAAGTCTTCTCTCTTTTGGCTGAAATTTTCCACACTCCCATCAGAGCCCAAAGGTAAATGATGTTAAGAAAGTTGGAGTAAAATACATTTTAGTGGATTTTGAAATGACTTGAAATGACTAGAATGAAATAGATCCTTTTTCCCACTTAAAAAAATGAAGACACTTTCCTCCCACAATGTTAGGAGCTGTCTATGTTGTAGCCGGCAATGGTGACTATGGGTGTGAACCTGTGCTCACTGAAGTCAAAGACAAAGTTCCCATTGACTTTAATGGTGCAGGAGCAGGGCCTAGATGCATGACTAAACCATAAGGGACCTCCACCAATCCTTCCCATGAGGCTCTGGGGAAGAAATCCTCACTAGGTTCCCCTTGCTGAGGCCCCATTGTCCTTTCAGGGCAGGGAATGGCATTTATCCTTCCCAACCAAAAATGGCAATACAGCATAAGGACTTGATCCAAAGTCCATTCAGGTCTATGGGAGTTTTTCCATTAACTTCAATGAGATTTAGCTCAGTCCTAAGGACCAGATTTACAAAGGTATTTAGGTGCCTAAAGATGTAGATAAGCACCCAGACATCTAACTCTCATTGAAATCAATGGGTGTAAGGCACCTAGGGACAGATTTTTAGGCACCTAACTCCCATTGATTTAATCAAAAGTACTGAATATTTTGGAAAAATTTTCAAGCAAAGGGTGGATTTTCAATATCACTAAGTGCTGGCCTAACTCCTCTCCCAAAATCTGATTGGGTCTCTAACTCCCAATGATTTCATTGGGAATCAGGCACCTAAACACCTTCTGAAATCTGGCTCTTACTGGCTTTATGCAGTGACCTTTAACTTTCCTAAAGGTGTTTATCTTGGACAGAACATAAAGGTAAATTTGGGTGGAAAATTTGAGAATCACCTTGGGTGCCATTTCAAAGTTCAAATATCTGGATAATCTTCAGTGCGGAAAAAGTCTCAGAGATGTTTGGTAAAATCTGATTTCATCACTTGTCAATTACAGAGATTTTGTTTGGGATTTCAGAAATGTTTAGCAGTGGCCTAACATTGACCCCAGGAAGAGTTAAGCCAATGGTGAGTGTGAAGGTTGCCAACCCTCCAAGATTGTCCTGGAATCTCCAGGAATTAAAGATTAATCTTTAATTAAAGATTATGCCATGTGATGAAATCTCCAGGAATTTGTCCAACCAAAGTTGGCCACCCTAGTGAGTGCTACTGAAAATTCCACTCTGCATTTGAAATTTTCCCCAAAATATTCTGATGAAACCATTCAAAACAAACACACACAAAATTTCAAACTAATCCAGAAGAACACATTTTCATATTGAGTCACATCAAATAGAAGCAAAATGAAAATGTTTAAATTTTGAGGCTTTTCCCTCCTCTCTATTTATTTACTCCTGGAAAGGGGATAGAAAAGAGGGAGAAAGGCAACAAAAAAAGGGAAACAAAAAAAATAATTAATTTTGATACTACTCAGTTCAAACTGAAATGAAAATTTTTCATTTTAAATTGTTTTGTCCAAAATCTGGACATTTTGAATGATGCAAAAATTGTATACAGAAAAGTCCATACTGTTTGAAAAGGCATTTTTCATTGAAAAATGTGATTAATAACTTCCAATCAGTCCTAAAAACAGGAATTATAAGGCGTAGCCAATCCAGCATCCTAAACCATATACTTTCAAAATAGTATACAACGATCTGTGTTATGCACTGCAGTGCAAACTACATGTTATTTTGTTATGGGTAATGCAAGCAAGGATAATGCAACGTAACAGTCTAACATTCAGCATCTTACTGTGTTCCGTTATTTTTATCCTGCTGTTTCTTTCACTCACCGACTCATGACTCACACCCTCCCCAGACTGGAATTTCCATCCCAGCACTGTGTCTCATTGGGTGTGCTGTGGACTGCTATGCCCCGGGAAGCCTTCTCAAGAACAGCACCGCTGTCTCTGCTCCAGGTCACTCTAGAGAACAAAAAAAAGGCAACGTCACCTATAATATGGCATCACAATTACTGTGGCTACTGCGGTCTGTTTAGCAAAGCACTTTTAGCATTCAGTGGGGATATGGCCTTGATTTAGCTTATTACATAGGAGTCGACACTTAGGAACCTAGGTGATAGAAACACCGAAGACAGGTAGATAATACAAATACAGAGAGACCATTGCATGGATAACCTACATTTCAGAAGCCATTATGAAGGCTCTTGTGAGATGGGCAAATGAAGTTCAGTGTGGATAAATGCAAAATAATGCACGTTGGAGGGGAAAACTTAAATGACTTCTAAACCTTACGAGGTTCTAAATTAGCTGTATCAGTTTAAGAGAGTGACCTGGGTGTCAGTGTAGACAGTTCAGTGAAGACCTGTGCTCCATGGACAGCTGCATTAAAAAAAAGCTACCACAATGTTAGGATGCATAAGGAATGAGATGGGGAATCAAACTGAAAATATTATAATGCCTTTATTCAGTGATGCCATTTGGTCGGGAATAGCACGTGAAGTACTGGTCATCCCTTCTCAATCCATCACCTCTTCCTCTCTTTTCCCTCTTAGGGTAAGATTGTGGTCCAACCTTTCATGGCTACATGGGGCATAAGACCCTTCTCTCCAACCTCCCTCCAACCTACATCGCTGCTTAGGATGTAAATGGGAAAGCAAGCTCCATATGGCCACTTCTCCCACTGCAATCAAATGGGTGCGGGTAGGAGCAACGAGGGGCAGGAAGAGGGAGAATCCTTGGCTCCACTCCACGTACTGTGTGAGCCTGTGGAACTGAGCTGGTATGGACAGGAAATAATCTGCCCCTGTTATGGGGCCGTAGGAGATGATTTGCCCGTGCAGCAAGGGGGAACAGAGAGACAATTGGACTTTCTGAGTTACAACTCCTTCCCTGCGCTGCTGCTGGGGTTGCCCAGATATGCACTGCTCCTTACACAGGGCTGTGCCTAACGGCACAATCTAGCTCTTCATCTCTCCAGTGCTCTCAGTGGAATCCCTTGGCTCTCTGTTCTCTCTCACTCTTTCATGCCTGGTCTTACAGACACCCACAAAAACCTTCCCGAGGAGACGCCGAAGCATGCTGTGCTCCATGAAAGTTACATTATGGTCTCTACAGATCCATTAGCCTGGTAGCAAGCTTAATCTCCTGTCAGCTCAATTTTCAGCAGGTTCTTCGAGGTGCACTGCTGATGGTGAGCTAGACAGTCAGACAGCAGTGCCAAGTGGCATGCCACTGCCAGAGACACTTTACTGCTCTACGTGCTGATGCTACCTCAGGTCACCCATTGTGTCCTCTGTTCCACTCTCTCACCCAGCCCAAAGCTAGAGTACGAGTGACTGGCTGGGAGGGAGTGGATGTGCATCAGAGGGAAGGCAGATTGAAGGCTTACTCATACTCCCCAGATTCAAATGTCAGGGCCTTCCCTCAGTCCAAATAGCAGGACATCCTGAATGTGGAAGCATGTCCTTAGCACACCAGTCATGTCATTGCCTCCCACCCTCTTTCGCAGCTGTAGAAACCCTGAAGCAGAAGTCTGAAGAGGCTGTGGTTACTGACCTGAAATGAAACCAGTTGCCATTTTAAAGATAATTTTTTTAGGGGGAAAGCTAAGGGAATCAAAGCGGGACAAAGAAGAAGCAGCGCTCTCAAAGCAGTGCAACATCCTGCTGTCAGGGCCTGTGAGTGTTCGATCCCTGCTGCAGCATCCCAGTATCTTGGTATTACTGAATCAAATCAGTAACCGGTTGTGCTTGTCAAACCCTGATCAGAGGCACTATTCAGCAGTATCTGTCCTGTGCTTTAGCCTCTTGTCCTGAGCTTACGTTTTTCCTGAGCTTGTAGCTCATTTGTCTTGAACTAGTACCATCCTATCTAGGTCATTCCGACACCCAACGGTCTGATTTGAGTGGGACTCTGACAATATCTTGCTAGATTCTCCCAATCATCCCAGCCTCTTCCCACCATCTGAGAGGTGCAAAGGGACTGGAAAGCAGCCAGTCTGGCCACTGCTTTCCATCCACTGGGGGAGGGATAGCTCAGTGGTTTGAGCATTGGCCTGCTAAACCCAGGGTTGTGAGTTCAATCCTTGAGGGGGCCATTTAGGGATCTGGGGCAAAAATTGGGGATTGGTCCTGCTTTGAGCAGGGGGTTGGACTAGATGACCTCCTAAGGTCCCTTCCAACCCTGATACTCTATGATTCTATGCTGTGAATCCGCCTGGCAAGGGGGAGCTCTCCACTGTCACAGAGCTGTGTACTGAGGCCTTGTGCTAGACCCATCCCATCCACTCAATCCCAGCATAGGGAGAGGGAGGCAGCTTGGGTGAAATACACTGTGCTCTATCTGTGACTCAACTGATATATGGACCATCAGGGAACATAGCCAGTTGGCAACAGTTAGAGCAGCCCCCAAGTTGATCTCACCTGTGCAAGGGTGTCATTGATCAGGTCTGAGAATCAGGGAGACATAATCAGCTTCCTATTCTCCACCCCCCCCCCAACCCCCCTTGCTGTTTGTTGAATCAAATGGAAGTGCAGTGAAGTGGAGCCATCAGGGCCTGACAATACATTATTCTGGGTCATAAGGGCCTGAAAAGAATTTGTTCCTTAAGGACAAGTCCTATTTTAGTGCAAGACCCATAGGTAGCTCCCTCACTCCAATTTTGATACCAAAGATGTTTCTTAATCTACTAACTGGTTTGTCTTTCTCTTTTGAAAAGAGGCTTTAAATAGGCAGTCTAGGAAAGATGTAACTAGGACGACGTTCTCTTAAATGTTAAGGCAAAGGAACGGGCACCTAGGGGGTCTGGACTCCTAGCCCTCTCAGTTGTTATCTCTCATTGGCTGGCTTTGACCAAGTCACTTGACTTCCAAGTACCACACAACGGCAACTTCATGGCACATGAAGGACCACACTAGAATATAAATGTTGGCTTGGCTTTGGATGCACTGAAGAAAAACATTTCAATAAGAAGCATGTAAAGACACTAGTCACTTTGCAGAATGCATCATTGGAAGGTATAGTAAATAGGAGCAGGGTTAGAGACATAATGGAACAGAACAGGCTCTTTAAAGGGGCAGTAATCTTCCCCAATATAAAGTGATACCATTTTGGTATAGTAATTTAGCTGGTGTGACAGTTGAAGGAAAGGAATCCCATAAGAAATTAGCACTGCCATTTTATTCTCCTCCTTTATCCACACAAGAAATGTACCTTGACTTTTGAGATTTTATGTTTTCTCCATGTTGTGTTGAGGCCTCCAAATTAGGAGATCTGAATTTTCTGGAGCTGGAATTTTCTTTTCCAGGAGACATTGTGTGTGTTTTCCCTGACTATCTGCCCTCAAAAATCCATGAGCAAATGCGGGACTCTGCATTTTTGGGCTGATTTTAGGCCACATTTACATTTAATCTGACCGTGAATGAACTAGTTGGTGATCTTGCTGGAATTGAAGTAAGATCAGTTACAGAGGGGAAGCCAACAGTCTTTCTTATTACAGGTTTCCATTGAAAGAGTAATTCATCATATATACCACTGAAACCTGATCCTGATATTTAGGATTGTACAGTGCAACCCTCAGAAATGTACAAGAGTCTGATTTCATTCTGTTGCATTCAATATCATAAAGTCACCAACAATCACAATTCTAGTTTTGTAGGACTGTTCAATGCCAGGTAGTGTAACCGTATTCTCTCTTTACAGGTGTTCTTTATAAAATGTAACAGTACTGAATCTAGTCCTCAACTCCCTGAAGTCAATAGCAAAGTCCCATAGATCAGGACCTGGCCCACTATTTTCAATACAGAGACTCGCAACTAACCTGCATGTGTTAGCTGTTGACATTTGTTAGGGTTAGATTATCCCTTTCACTTCCAGGCATGGAAGAGAACTAGACTGAGTAGATCTGACCTGGCATACAGAGAAAGATGGGAGTAATAGCTCTGTGACATCATCTCTCCTTCTCCCTGGTCCTGAGGAAACTCCATGGCGAATGTACCAACAGAATCAGGTGCTCTCTCTGTGAATCAGGAAGGAGAACTGGAGCATCACCCTCTCAGAACATGCAGGGATTACCCAAGTAAAATAATACTGATCCTGTCAACACAAAGTGTGGTGCCCTTCACCATGCAATTAACAATTGCCCCTCCACAAAGGGGGAGTTTGGGACAGTGGGGACTGCAGGAGGGTACCTCCACTTTGATGAGCCTCTGAAAGTCTGTCAGAGCTAGATTCTTCTTCTGGAGACCTTATAAACCAACCTGACTGAAATTATTGATGCTTGTTAGAAAAACGGGGTCATTCATAAACAAACTGTTATGTTCCCATCATGCTGTAGAGGCTCATGCACTAAGCTCCAGAGGCCCCAGTTTGCTAGTGTAGTCCCTGTAGTGCATGAGCCTCTACAGCATGAGCTAAGAGCCAACTGGATGTTAGCTAAGGCTGTAGAGCAGACAATCTCTCTCTCTTTAAGTGGTCTCGGTGCCACTAGATGGGACAGAGCACCACACCCAGGAGGTATGTGGGTTACATATGGTACTGTAGCTATGCTGGTATAATCTGGTAGTGTAACACAGCCTACACTGACAGAAGGGGTTTTTCCATCGTTGTGAGAACACCACCTCCCCTAGCGATGTTAGCGAGATCAGAGAAAGCATTTTTCTGTTGACCGTGCTGCATCTACGCTGTGGATTTTTCACACCCCCGAGCGAGGTAATTCTGTCAGCCTAATTTTTTTAAGTGTAGACCAGATCACAGAAAAAATAGATAAAAACATAAATACACTTGCTGGAAGACTGCAAAATAACACTACTTAATTTCACAGAATTCAGAACGAGAACACATAAGAACCCAAACAGAGAGCGTGCGAGAGAGAAAAAGAAAAGCAGGTTGGTCCCTAAAGCAGTGAGGTACAACTGACCCCACTTTACTTTAAGCTGGCTTTTCTCAGACTGTCTGCTGACTGACTGTGGCCTGATCTACACTAGAGTTTATGTCGAATTTAGCAGCGTTAAATCGAATTAACCCTGCACCTGTCCACACAACGAAGCCATTTATTTTGACATAAAGGGCTCTTAAAATCGATTTCTGTACTCCTCCCCGATGAGGGGATTAGCGCTAAAATCGATATCGCCGTGTCGAATTAGGGTTAGTGTGGACACAATTCGATGGTATTGGCCTCCGGGAGCTATCCCACAGTGCACCATTGTGACCGTTCTGGACAGAAGTCTGAGCTCAGATGCACTGCCCAGGTAGACAGGAAAAGTCCCAGGAACTTTTGAATTTCATTTCCTGTTTGGCCACTGTGGCAAGCTCATCAGCACAGGTAACCATGCAGTCCCAGAATCGAAAAAGGGCTCCAGCATGGACCGAACGGGAGGTATTAGATTTGATAACTGTATGGGGAGATGAATCCGTGCTATCAGAACTACGTTCAAAAAGACGAAATGCCAAAATATATGAAAAAATCTCCAAGGCCATGATGGACAGAGGATACAGCAGGGATGCAACACAGTGCCGCGTGAAAATTAAGGAGCTCAGACAAGCATACTAGAAAGCCAGAGTCAAACGATGACCCAAATCACATGGCTTTGGTAAGCATTCCTGCAAGCAGAACTAGGAAATGACTCACATTTAAAATGATAGCTAGTCATTTTTAACCAGTTTCCTATACACCACACAAACAAAATTTGTTAGGTTGAAAGAGTGTTTCATTATAGCCCAGTGAGCAGCCAAACTACATTACACTTTTGCCATACAACTTCTGCACTTCTTAAAAAATACAATAATTAGAATACCCAGCAATGAAAAGTTAAAATGTCCAGTCAGTTCCCCATGGCCTTATCATAGAATATCAGGGTTGGAAGGGACCTTAGGAGGTTATCTAGTCCAACCCCCTGCTTAAAGCAGGACCAATCCCCAATTTTTGCCCCATATCCCCAAATGGCCCTCTCACGGATTGAACTCACAACCCTGGGTTTAGCAAGCCAATGCTCAAACCACTGAGCTATCCCTCCCCTCATATAATCCTTCATCACTCACTATCCACCCGATAAACACCACTTACCAGTCTTAATTTTGCCTCCTAAAATTTGAAAACACATGCACAATGGTGAAAATAACATTGCTAGGAGACTGAAAAATACCATTTTGTATTCAAGGGATTCATTTTCAATAACCTACCAGTAATTTGTTAGTGTGACATCTGAATATGTGTTCAGGAAGGTACATTCAGGTTGGGTGGGTGTCGTAGTTGGGTGGGCCAATATCAATAACTTTCACTATTGCAGACTTGAGAATGAATCATCAGTCTTCATCATGGCAAAAAGCGAAGAGTGGGGTGCTTCAAGCTTCTGTGCTAGGTCTCATGTTGTTTAATACATTTATAATGATCTGGAAAAGGGGGTGAATAGTGAGGCAATAACATTTGCAGACGACCCAAAGTTATTTAGGACCAGAAAGGACTATAAGGAACTTCAGAGAAACCTAAACCAGCTAGCGGAATGGACAACATGATGGCCAATGGCCAGTGACTATTTCATCGGGAAAAATTAAACCACTCTTACACTTTAAGGGTTCTACATTAACTGTATCCACTCAAGAAAGGGATTTGGGCATAATTGTAAACAGTTCAATGAAGAGCTCTTCTCTATGTGCAGCTGTGCTCAGAAAAGCAACCAAGATGTTAGGATGCATAAGGAATGAGATGGAGAATAATTAAAACAATATTATGATGCCATTGTACAAATCAATGGTGCGGCATCATCTGGGTATTGTGTACAGCACCGGTCACTCCATGTCCAAAAGGATACTGCCGACCTAGAGGGGATTCAGAGAAAGACAATGAGAATGATCAAAGGCCTAGAAATATTGTTATATGAAAAGAGACTGAAAAGACTGTTTATTTTAGAAAGGAGATGAATAAGGGAATACATGATAAAAATCTATAAAATAATGAATAGTATTGATAAGGTAGATTGGAAGCTTGCACTATCCCTATCTTATAACACAAGAACAAGGGGACATTCAATCAAAATAAGAGGTGGGAAACTTGAAATCAGTAAAAGGAAATAGTTTTCACACAACATGGAACTAAGCTGTGGAACTCACTGCCACAAGAAGTAGTTAAGGCCAAGAACTTAACCGGATTGAAAAAGGGATTGGCTATTTATATGGATATTACGAATACCCAGAGTTATAAATGACATCAAAACATTTGGGAGGGATATTAAACTTTGTGCTTTAGGGCTTATGCCAGTCTCTAACTATTAGAGACCAGGATGAGACCTAATGGCTACTGTCAGAGGCAGGATACTGGGTTAGACGGACCACTGTCTGACCCAGTATGGCAAGTCCTATGCTCCTAAATCAGGCCCTGTGACACCCTATATTTTAAATTGAATGAAATCTAATAGCAATAGACCTTAACCTTTTTAGTAGTCAGTCGTCTCAAGACAAACATGAAAGAGCCCCTTGAATTAGACACAGATGAGTTGCTTTTCAATGTTGGTGTCATTTTCAAATTGGATCATGGTTGAATGTACACCAAAGAAATGCATGACAAAGAGAGATGTGAGACAGCCATGCTGTGTGAAGAGATGGACATTTATTTATTATTCATTACTATTATTATTCAAAAAGCATCAGGAAACCCTAAGAGTCTTGGAAGTACCAAAAATAGCAGGGTGCATCACTGCTTGAAGACTGACAGATGGAACTCTACATAGTTGCAACTACATTAAAAGAAAAGTTAAGGGAGAACAAAGAGAGAGCATGTCTGAGTCCTGCTACTTTTTTTGGAGGAGAACATCTCAACAAGGTAGTATAAAGCCCCCTCATTTCTTCCAGTGGTTGCACTTTTGCTTCACCACTATGACAGAGGGAGCTCCAAAGGCCAGGGCTGAAAATCACTGCAAAGCCAAGAAAGAAGAAATATTTAGGATGAGATTTTCAAAAGCATTTAGTATTAGCATAACTGCACCAACTGAAATCAATGAACTTCCACCGGCTTCATGGGAGCACAATTATGCCAATACGAAGTGCCTTTAAAAATTCCAGGCTTATTTTTTAATGCAGTGAGTTCATTTAGAATGAATGTATCTGAACTGACATGTTTGCTCCAATAGTTATTTCTGGTACCCTTCAAAATACTTCTTAACATCCTCTTATACTGTGGTATTATGATGCACTGCAATATCAAATCATCTGTGATATGCTCTCAGATTGATTTCATAGGGAAAGTACAAAGCACCACTTGACTCAGAACTCCTTCTGCAGTTCTATTTTCCAGGTTAAACATTATGCACTGACAGTGACATCAGGCCTTATATAATTTCATGTGATGTCTTTCTAGACAGTGTAGATCCAGACTGAATCACAACTTTGCTTTAGCGTTGACAATGAATAATAATTATATTGCCTCCAGCCTTTTCCAAAATGCTTTCTCATCTCACAGCTAGTTCAGAGCCACGCTGAGGCCCAATCCAGCTCTCATTGAAGTCAATGGGAAAACGCCAGTTGAAGTCAATGGGAGCAGGATCGTGCCCCAAGGGCTCAATCCTGCTCTTATTGAAGCTAACGGCAAAAGTCTCATTGATCTATATGGTGCAAAACCAGGCCTTTGGGGTTCAAGTTATAGCACAAACCAAAGAGGTTTCAGCAGGTTTGTGTGTGACCTGAATTCTGTCCCTTGGTGTGTCTTCCGGGCAGGAATAGAACAGAAATTTTCGCACCTTAAAGGATTGCTTTAACTCTCCTGTCAATGTTTGCCTATAACGCCCATGAACCTTGATGAGACCTATGGTACGTTTGCACATCAAGCACTATAGTGCAACGCCAGCAGCATCTGTGCCTTCTTTGGGCCTTGTCCTCCAGGGTGCTGAGCACATTCTGGGAGCTGCTGGTGGCCTTTACTCCCAATGACTTCAATGGGCATTGAGGGCACTTAGTACCCAACAGGAAGTGCTCAACACTTGCAGAATTGGGCCTTGGTTTAGGTGTATAGATGACTATAGATGATGGGTAACATTTCATTGGTGATTTAGGAATCTAAGGGTTTGTCTACATGGGGGATAATGTGTTCTATGGGGGTATGATTTCTAAAGCACACTAATGTGTTGCACATTAATTGGTCCATGGAGACCCTGCTGGTGTGCTTAAATGTAGTGCTCTTTCAAACAGCAATACGTTAAAGTGCACTAGGGGACCACTAGTGCGCACTAGCAGGGTTTGTTTACCTGCAGCATCTGCAGGTTAGGCCAATCGCAGCTCCCACTGGCTGTGGTTCGCCGTTCCAAGCCAATGGGAGCTGCGGGAAGAGGTGGCCCAGCCCGCACCACTTCCCACAGCCCCCATTGGCCTGGAACAGCGTGCCAAAGGTTGCCGATCCCTGTACTAGAATAAAGGTGACTTATACTGGTATAGTTTATTCCCCTTCTTGTATGGAAATAGCTATACCAGTGTAAAGCACCTATATACTGATATAACTGCATCCACACCAGGTGAGATGTATCATTTTAACTATACCAGTATAGTTAAAGTAGTGCAACTTTCTAAGGTAGACAAGGTATTAGGTGCCAATGTCTTTGAGGATCTGGGCTTTAGCAGTTGTCTACATGGGGAAATTTACAGGCATTTCAATTCCAGTATAATTATACCAGATTAGTTAAACCAGATTAAGCCCCACGTGAACACTCTCAATTGGAAAAAAGTGGCCTTAATTAGGTTTAGTTTAATCCACTTCCAAAGCAAATTAAACTAAACTGAATTAAATCCATTTTTATTCCAAATGAGAGCATCCACATAGGTGTTTAATCCAGTTTAACTAATCTGGTTAAAATTCACATTTTTGGTTAATTCAGATTAACTCTCCTAAATGTTCCCATGTAGATAAGGCCTTAGGCTCTTAAGGCACATAGGTGCTTTTGAAAATGTTACCCCCAATGCCTAGTTTTTATCTATACCATGGAAGTTATTGTGATATGCTGATGGCAAACTCTAAATGGGTATAGTAAAGTTACACATTGAGTCCATACTGCACATCCACCTATCTATCTATCTAGCTCTCTTTTAAGATTTTTTCTGATAGCACTCACCACCATAGTGCCCCAGCTGTGACATGGAAATTCATAGGCAGATTCTCTGGATGTGTACATCTTATGGCAATGACCAAAAAACACTTCCAGCTCCAATTATTTTATGGCATATCAACTCTGGGAATAACCCCGTTTGGCAGCACGTTGGGCTTTTATTCTACAATGTACTTTGCATATACATTCCTTGCTTTTAGCCTGTGTACTTACTACATTATTTTTAAAAGCCATTCAATAGCCAGTCCCCAAGCATATACAGTATGTACCAATAACTGGTAGGCAGCGTTGAGTAACTTTTTGAAATGTCTACATGTATGCTTATTATGTAAACTGACCTGGATCATTCAAGTCTGACTGTATTCCACTGTTTGACTATTATACCAGACTCATAGACTCATAGACTTTAAGGTCAGAAGGGACCATTATGATCATCTAGTCTGACCTCCTGCACAATGCAGGCCACAGAATCTCACCCACCCACTCCTGGAATAATCCTCTTACCTATGTCTCAGCTATTGAAGTCCTCAAATCATGGTTTAAAGACTTCAAGATGCAGAGAATCCTCTGGTAAGTGACCCGTGCCCCATGCTGCAGAGGAAGGCAAAAAACCCAAAAAAACAAACAAACAAACAAACAAACAAAAAACCCTCCAGGGCCTCTGCCAATCTACCCTGGAGGAAAATTCCTTCCCAACCCCAAATATGGCGATCAGTTGAACCCCAAGCATGTGGGCAAGACTCACCAGCCAGACACCCAGGAAAAAGTTCTCTGCAGTAACTTCTAACATCCCATCATTGGCCATTAGTCCTATTTACCACTGATGGCAATTAATTGACCTTTGACTAAGATCATGTTATCCCATCAAACCATCCCCTCCATAAATGTATCTAGCTTAATCTTGAAGCCAGTTAGGTCTTTTGCCCCCACTGCTTCCCTTGGAAGGCTGTTCCAGAACTTCACTCCAGTTCAGACAGGAGGCAGAACTTATTGTTTCCAAAAGGTCAAAGGGCAATGATCAATGGGGCTGATACTTTGCTCTGTTCTGGGAACACAAAGACAGAGGAAGCCATTCACAAGCCCCAGAGTGGGGAGTGGACACCGAGAAAGCATAGCTGGCTCCAAGACACAATTTAGAGCAGCACCTGGATTGCTCTAACCTGCCCTGGGATTCAGAGAGTTGTAATTGGTTGTTGATTCTCATCTTCTCTTTAGTTTTCCCTTCTCCTGAGCTTCCCTTGTTGGCTATTGGGGGTGGGGGGTGGAGGAGGGAGAAGAGAGGAAAGCCATCCTTTCTAAGGTGCTCCCTTAGGCTTAGGCAGAACCAGTCAAGCTCCTATCCTGCTCTCCCTGGAGGGTCCCATTGCTCAGCAGGGAAGACCCCTATCCCTTCCCCCTAGTGACAAGACTGATGCAAACACTTCCAAAGAATTCCTTTTCAATTATCATTACATACATATTTTCTTTTTAAGAGAGTCACCTTTGAGGGTCACAATTTACATCCCTGAGAGCTGTAAATGGCTCCCAGTACACACATTAGATACCACAGCTGCATCCAAATGTATTCCGTTATATAGTGCATAAACTGATTGTATAAATGAGGCATGCATGAATGTGTTGTTTTCACAGTAGTTAATCAAGGAAGCAATGATGTTTCTCCAGAAACAAATAGACTGTTTATCAAAAGTTTCTAGCCATATAACAAAAGGTTTAAGCAGAGCATGAAGGTACAAAGAAAGACCTTGGGCAGATTTTTCTGCCTGTTTACGTGGTCAACATCCAGATATGAAACAACCTCTTCTTCAGTTAGGCCCAGATTACAAAGGTATGTAGGTACCTAAACCCCAAATGTAGGTACCTACAACGCACTTTTAGGTTCCATTGAGATCCACAAAACTCATGCCAAACCCTGAAGGCACATAAACTCATTCAGCAGCTAAGTTTTGGCAGTGAAAGTTCCCTAGGGGCCTGTGATAAATGAAGGGAGGGAGTAACTCTCTTTTATGGACACCCAGCCAGCCAGTAGCTATAAAATCCCACTTAGTGGCGATTCTCTAATTTCTCTACCTGCAAAGGGTTAAAAAGTCTCACTGCTATGCAGAGGTAAAAGGAAGTGAGTGGGCACCTGGCCAAAAGAGCCAACGGGAAGGCTAGAACTTTTTAAAATTGAAACAAGACTTCCCTCTTGTCTGTCTGTGTTGTTCTCCCGGGGAGAAGCGAACAGGACAACAGCTATGCTGTAAGAAGCTTGGGGACAGGTATGAAAAATTCCCAGTATCATACCTAGAAGCTACTCATTTGAAACCCCAGATATGTAAGTAGATCAGGAAATGTCTAGGAAGATGCGATTAGGTTTATCTCTTTGTATTTCTTTATGGCTTGTGGACTCCTTTGTGCTAACCCCAAATGTTTTTGTTTTGCTTGTAACCTTTAAGCTGGACCTCAAGAAACTATTCTTGATGCTTAATCCTTGTCGTTGTTTTTCTTTAAATCTAGCAAATGCCTAAATTCCCAGATGTATTTTCTTTCTTTTTTTTAATTAATAAAGTTTACCTTTTTTAAGAACAGACTTGGATTTTTGTATCTTAAGATGTTTATGCACATGTTGTTTAATTAGCTGGTAGCAACAGCTGAGTTCTTTTTTTTCTCAGCTCTTCCCCGGATGGGGGGTGAAAGGGCTTGAGGGTACCCCACAGGAAGGCATTCCCAAGTGCGCCTTCCTGGGTTCTCAAAGGGGTTCTGCACTTGGGTGGTGGCAGCATCTACCCATCCAAAGTCAGAGAAAAGCTGTAACCTTGGGAGTTTAATACAAGCCTGGAGTGGCCAGTATTCATTTGTAAAATCTTTGCGGGCCCCCACCTTCTGCACTCGAAGTGCCAGAGTGGGGAATTAGCCTTAACAGGGCCCAAGTTTCTGTCTCTGGGTATACACAGTGCTGCCTCACTCTAGAAATCAGCTGTTCCCACCAGCTAATTAAACAACATGTGCACAAACCTCTTAAAACAAAAAATTCACAAATCGGGGAAGACGGGCATTTGGCTACCTAGGTCCTGGGCAGGGACCGATCCGGTAGGCACGCTCAGAGGCCATCTACCAGATAGGGTCCCATTCAGAATTCAACCAGAGGAGGAGGTGGTGGTGGTGCCTGTGCCCTCTCAGGTAGGTGCCCTAACCACTGAGCTACAGAGTCTCTCTCCCCACCCCTCCCCCGCCAATGACTCTTTAAGCATTTATCCACAGTGGAACAGTCATTGGGAGTGTGAAAGAGAGAGCGTGAGGGAGCACGACTCTGTGGTCCAGTGTTAAGGCACCATGTGGGAGATCCTGGGTGCCTAGTCTCTGCTCCGATCACGCCGTAATGATCTATCCACAGTGGAACAGCTTCAGCAGCTCACCAATCTGGGCTTGGTTATTTGAACATTGATCAGCGAAAAGAAGAAGAGAAGAGATTGAGGGAGCCCCCACCTCAGATTACCCCAGAGCTCAGTGCAAGTCCTTTCTCCCACTACCCCCCCTCCAGAAAAAGGGAGGAGAAAAGACGGGTGGTGCCACTGCCTCCTCTTCTGCCTGGAGTTACTGCCTGCCTAAGCCACTTTTGTGAGAAACTCCTGAGGCACCTAAACTGCCTCACTCCAGGTTCCTGGTTGTAAATAGCTAGCTGAGATTGTCACCTCCCTGCAGCCGGGACGTAGGCACCTGTCTCTCTGAGGGGGTGGGGCTCAGCACACACCCTTCTCATTGACATCACCCATTGGCTAGTTTAGGCGGCTCTCCACCTAGTGCACTGGCTCTTGGGACACTGAGCAATCCAATGCCTAAATTCTGTTGCGAATCTGGGCCCTCGTGCCTGAGTCAGTGGGTGTGTTTCTAGTGACTCCAAGGGGTGTTGGAAGAGAACCTTAACGAGGGAGCACTTAACTCTTTGCATACAGCTACTGCACCAACAGTATAATGAAGCAGTGTGACGTACCAAATGACCAGAGTGACTGCAGGCCAGACTTTTAAATTTTTTAAAGGTATTTAGATGCCTAAAGATGCAGATAAGCACCTAGTGGGATTTTCAAAAGTGTCCTATGAGGCACCTCTGTCTGCACCTGTAGGCACTTAAATACCTTCAAAAATCTGGCCCTAAATTCTTGGAGTTAAGGCACAAGACTGAGGCTCAGGAAATGTGCGTCTTATTCCTGGCCCTGATGTTGTGTGCCCTTGGGCAGGATGCTTGGGACTCAGTTGTGCCCTGTATCGGAACAATGTGGAGCTCCACTACCCCAAGGGAAGTTCTAGGAGAAGTTTTTCCTCCAAGGAGGAGCACACCAACTCCTATGCCAATTTTGGAGGTGCAACATACATGGCTGCTTGGTGCATGGGGTGGGGAGGCATCACCCAACCCAATTTAGGGGGTCTTGAGCCCCTGCAATTAAAATAAAATAAGCAATTCCAGAGCTCCAGGAAGCAAAGGGGCTGCAACTGTGTCCTTACTGCTGTCCAGGGGTGCAAAAAGCAAATGGGGTAGGGCCACTTTCCTTCTAACCCAGCCACCCACCCAGATGTGCAGCTGGACAAAATCTGACCCTTGATCTTTCTGTGTTTCATTTTCCTAATGTGTAAAAAAGGGGTAATAATATAATTTACCTCCCTCCTAGGGGTGTTGTGATATTTAACAGGCCTGATCCACAGCCCACTGAAGTCAATAGGAGTCTTTCTGTTGATTTCAATGGGCTGTGGAGCAGGCTAAACGTTTGTAAAAGGCTCTGGAATCACTGGATGGAAAGAACTATCTTAATGCGAAGTTATTATTTTCCAGTGTTATAACAGACCCCTGCTTCCCACTGGTACTTTGTAACTTCCCTCTAATCACTGTTTGCTACACTGCAAAGGAGAGACGGGAAAGAAAAATCAGCATGAGCTCAATTCGGTTCCTTATGATTGTTTTCTGTAAAGCCAATGTGATGTTTTTCACTGTTACTCCGTAATACTACCTATAGCAGTGACAGCACAAGGTCATTAGCATACAGTGGGCCAAAATCTGTTCCTAGGATGAAACCAGTACAAATCACTTGAACTGAGTTCTGCGCTGACTTACCCCATGTGCAACCCATTAACTTTAATTGGGTTGCACCTCCGTAACTGACAGCAGAATTTGGCCTGCTCAGTGTAAAATGCTTCTGTATGCTAACTCTATAGTTGATTTAATAAGGTAATTAAAATGAGCACATTGGGAAGCCTATAACACTTGTTGACATGCCCAGTACTATTAATCAGCCACATTCATTCTTATAATTCTAGTTTTTCCAGGTATAATAAAAGGCCATGGGCCTGATTCACCTCTGTGTCAGCCCTGTTCTAGGCTGGTTTACTCCAATTACACCAGCATAAAACTGGAGTAATGCAGTGGTGAATTAGACACAAGAACAGTATTAACCAATTTTTTCACTGCCATCAGGGTTAAACCTTGGAAAATTCTCTTTTCACCATGGTCCTTTGCAGCACAGATATTTTTCTCCCTCTGGGAAGTAAATGCAAGATTGGCTACTTATCCTTTGGTTAAAAAAAGGGGGGGAGAATTGAATGTATCCTCACTATATCAGATGTGCCAGAATTCATTTCTATTCTTTCCCTAAATAAAGAAGGCAAGAACTACACACACACCTGAGTGAAACAACTCCATTAATTAGGCTCCTTTTCAGGAAATGTACCTGTATCACGTTTCCTATTCATGGGAGACTAAAACTTCACAGAATCTGCTATTGGCAGCTCTCCCGGGATATTTTCCATTCGCACATATTTCTAAAAATGTCAACCTCACTGTAAGCATTCTCATATGGGAAGCCTGACATCAGATGTACATTAGATTGGGGGAAAAATCATGAAGTACTTTTTAAAAAGGAAAACAAATTTCAAGTATGTTATATCGGCCCATGTCTACAACCCTGTTCCAATGATACCGAGAAACCATTTTTTAGACTCTGCGATGACAGTCATGGTAATACAGTTTGAAAACTAGCAACGAAAACTCTGCAGTGTTAATTTATGAACAATGGATTTTATGTGAGACCTTTATTAAGGCCTGATTCCTGCACATTAGGGTGTATTACCGAATATAGGAAAGAATCCTACATGAGGCACTAAGACCCAAGCCTACTCCCCAATCCTGGAATTAAAAACAGACAGCTAAGCAACTATGCATTTGTCTCTAGGAGCCCTCCCCAGAAGGAGGAGGAGTGCAATGCTGTGGCATGTGAATTTCGCACCAAATCATCAACCCTAGATGATTTTATCGCCTGATTTTGGATCCCACCAGATATAACTGCTTTGGGACCAGTCTCCTTGTAACTCCTGAACTAAATATGGAAATACAAAACATGTGCAATCTAGCCAGTTTGCATGTCAAGCATGTGGAATAAGCAGGGTTGGGTCCCCGCACACCCTTCCTCTCCCCGCACCACCATGTCCACTCTTCCTACTAGCCATATAAGTGAGAGCCCAGCTGAATAGGTATATTAAGGATGAAGCGAAAACAGACCATTCTCTACCTGAGCAGGACCCAGGGGAAGGTCAAAGGTTCACTTCACTGGAGTTACTCCAGATTTACACTGGTGGACCTGAGAGCAGAATTTGTCCCCCAAGCTAGTTGAAATTTGCACTTCATTGTCCATTGCCATTTTTAATTCTATATTTAGCAGCTTCTCACTGCAGGGGAATCAGTAAAAAGGCATAAATTCACCACATAATGGGCACATCTGCTGGGAGTTATGTTCACTTCCACCAGGGATGAGATTGGTCCACGAACTGCAGTTCTGTCCTCTCATAAATCTGAGCCTGTTTTCTGAGGCAAGCATGGGTTTCAAACATATCATTCCTCCAAGCGCTTCATAATACTAAGACATGATAATAGACTCTCTGAGGTGATTCCCATAACAATGGACCTGAACGAACACCCTGAATTTTGAAGGGGTGAAAGCAAACCCCTCCTGCTGTGTTTGGATCTGAGTCAGCTTCCCTGTGTTAGGAGGGGTGTTCTAGTAGGGTTTACACGTTTCCCCAGAGTTACACGAGAGTTCCAGGAATGTTTTATTTCCTGTAGACAACAGTATAGCAATTACCGACAAAGAGAATATCCCTGGGGTTCCAAGAGAATTCTTCTGACACTTGCAAGATTTCCCATCATTTCTAAGTCCAGTGAAGCTCCAGCGAGACAGCTAGTATACAATGGCCATCGGCAGCTTAACTGCCAGGTGGTTAAAATGCCAATAGCCAGTCTACAGTGTTGCTGTGTGGGTGGGATACAAGAAGGTTAATGTAGAACATAAGCGAAAGCAGCAGCATCCTCCCCTCTTTGTTAGTCACAGAAGCCCTTCCCTGGAATTCAACCAGTTTGGGGCTCTGGTGAATGGCATGGCTGGGTGGATGGGGGACAGCCAGAATCAAGTTGGGCTCTACAGCAACAACCCCTTCCAATCAATGGAAACTGATGACATATAAAATACGGTCATGTTGATAGAGTCAATATAAAATGGGACCCATAGTCCACTACTCCTAGTGGATCCGGCTTCTCCCCATGGACACTGAACTCTGTTCCACTGCCAGTCCACAGCAGGTGTGTCTACACCCCTCTGTCCTCTAAAGCTGAAGATGCACAGGTTTGCTTTGTTGGAAGACACAGGATGTGTAGGAGAACTCAAGTCCCCTCCTAGACAAAACTTCCAGATCCCTCAATAGGAATAGAACCCACAGAGGTCCCCACTGGCATTAGTCAGTGTAAACACCACATTGAAATCCATGGAGCTTCCAGGCCTTTCATTAGGATTTCTCCCCACACTTCCAACCCAACCACTTTTGATCCTACACTCTTGCTTTTATCACATTTTCCCTACATATCTCCTAGATCCTATTTCTGTCCATTCCCCTCAATACAGTACCTGCTTAACAAGGTTTGAATTCAATGGCAAAACAAGATGGCCAAAATTTAGGTAAAACCAAAATCTGAGACACTTCGGACCATACTAATATCCAGTCAAGTTCATTCTGCATTAAATATATATAAAATCAGAAGAATATGCTAAAAAAACCCACAGCTACTAATAATATTTAAGATTTGTGTATTTAATAATAATAGTATTTAGTGCTTACATGGTGCTTTACCTATTCCAAGCAATGGAGATCTGTGAACTAGTTCCACTTCACAACACTCCAGAGAGGTACATGGGTCAATATCACGAAAGATGGGGAAATTGAGCAAGAAATTCAAAGTGTCTTGCCCATGGTCACACAATGAGTCAGTACCTGAGTTAAAATTCAGAACTTTCTGGCTTCCACCCATGAGCTCATTCCTCCAGACCATGCTACCTTAGACAAAGTTATGTTACTGCTGTGTGCCTCAGTTTCCCCATCTGTAAAATGGGGCTCATGATATTGGCCTCCTTTGCAAAATGCTTTGAGATCTACAGATGAAAAGTGCTATATAAAACCTGGGTGTTTGTTTATTATTATTATTATTATTATTATTATTATTAAAGGCCTCTTTTCAGACTGATCATGTCTTCCTAATTAATCATTTGGCAAGCAATCTGAAACTTACCAGTGCACTAATGGTGACTTTATCTAATTAAAATGTTCCACAATTTCACTGTATAATAACAAACTATTTTCACATTAACTTTTCTCATCTTTAAATAACCCTTTTATATCTTGAAAATTATAGTGTTTTCTAAAGCAAAAAAAAAAATCATAAAGTTCGTTCACATTAAAAATTTCCCTCAATTACTCCCCCTCAGATTTCCAAAACATTTAACAAGAGAGAGAAATTACAAGGCTATGCTCTTTCAATCATGCAAATCTCTTTTCAGCTGTCCACAAAAATCACATGCATTTCCAGCTATGTGAAGGGATATGCAGATTCAGTAGGGGAGAGAGGGAGGAGGGAGAGATTTAAAAGTGCCTTGAGCTTGCCCAAGAGAGTTAAGTAGAGTAGAATCTCACTAATCCCTACTAACTTTAGGGAGGGCAAAGAGAACCTTGGTGCGGATTTGTGAGGTCTGAAGATTACCAAGTGCTGGAATGACACCCGTGCAAGTAATGAAATTCTACTGTACACACAGCCTGAAATGTCACCACTGCTGACCCTGCTCCCAGCACAGCTGCAGACCCTCAGTTGTCTGCACTACTGTCTACCTAGCCACCATATTTATAATGTCCTCATCAACCCTGTTGTAGCTGAGTGCAAGCAAATTACAAACCTGATTATGAGGATTTGCCATTGTACTGGTTATTGAAGGCTGGAGCAGCAAGATTATACTGTATGTGTCATCTATATGGAATATATAATAGTGTAGTGGGCTTCCCTGCCTCCCACTGTCTGGGTTGCAGGTGGGCGTGGTTTGAGAGAGAGGTGAGGTAAAGGTGCATGGTAAAGATGAGGGCTCTCAGGTTGGCACACATTAGGCCTGTAAGTGGGGTGCTCTCAGGATGGTAAGGGAGAGGGTAGTGAGGGGAGGCACAGTAAGGGTGCTCAAGGTCTCACTTTTTGAGATGAGCAGCTGTCAGTAATTGGGGTTCTACAGTTTGAGGCGCTTAAAATATGGAAAGGGACAGAAGCATGTGATGCCAATGTCAGTGGAGCCAAATGTACATCAATGCACCTGGGCATAGGGTGTAAAACAGCATGGAATTTGGCCCCTGCTAGTCAGCTGCTTTCTGCAAGGTAGCGAGTGACATTCTTCATGCCACACCGTAGCCAAAACACAGAGCTGTGATTTGTCTTTCACTTCGCCCCCGTGAATGTCATCAAATGCTACAACCCTTCTTGCTTTCTTTGGGAGCCTAGTCTCTTGGTGATACCAAACCGGAATTGACAGATGATACAGCAGAGGAGTTACAAGATCGTTGACGTTATTGTGATAATTTGACATTTTTGGTAAACTGCCTTTAGGGTAATCCATTGTACCATAATCATTTGGATTATCTGTATTGAGCCCACCCCCACCTCCAGTCCTTACATTGAAACAGAAACAGTCTTCAGAAAATGCTTTTGTCAGCTAGGAAGATAACTAATCTACTGCCAGATAGGGCAATTTCTGGAGAGCTATTCCGCCCTTGAACTGCTGAAAATTCAGAGCAACAGCATCCCAGTGAAGTCAATGGGCCTGATTTTGATCTCATTTACATTGATGTAAATCAGGAGTAACTTCACGAAACTAATGTTATCATATCTATGCAAAATCAGTGTTAGTGAGATCAGTGGATTTCAGTGGAGGTACTTTGGATTTTGGCAGTATAAATGAGAGCAAAGTTTGGCCATTTGTGTTTAACAAGTGCTTAAATAAACCTCAAAGATGGGACTAGCTATCAACTGGTAAGGTGTTCTGGAGTGCAGATGGGCAAACTTTTTGCACAGCCAGATTCCCAACACTGATAATATAGGCCTGATTGTCTTCTCACTTCTGCTGGTGTAATTCGGGAGTAACTCCACTGAAGTAAATGGAATGCAAAGCTGGTATGAATGAAGAATCAAGTCCTATGCATTTATAACAGTGGGGAATTTGATAAAGTTATGCATTTCTGTTTCTGTGTGCAAAGATGTGCTGAAAATCAGGAATTGTTATTACGGGGCCAGAGCCTCAGCTGGTGTAAATCAGTGCAGCCCCATTGTCTTACTGATAATGTTGGGCTAAGGCAAGAACAGTAGTGGATGGAGGAAGAGGAGTGAAAGACCAAGGAGAGGCGAATATGTGTATCAAGAGGGCAACAAAGACGGGTACTACTAATCATACTAGTACAATTATTATGATATGCGATAGTGTTAAACACTCCTTGCCAGAATGATTTTGCCCAGTGATTTTGGTGATTTGGAGACTACAATCCAGTAGATTCCTTCTTTTAATTTTAAAAAACGTAGCTCTATTAAGTGAGTTAGGGAGGTTGGTGCTCATGAAAATAAGGGACAGAAAAGGTGGCTAAAGTAACACCCGGGACAAGCAGATGCTATTAAAGCTTTATATCACATTTTCCCCCACTACACCTCAATTCTCACATGAATCAACCCTATTATTACAGTTAGGGGTCTTTCTAGAGCACAAATGACCAAGTGTGCCAAACCATATACAAAATCCATCTTTTGGGTGAGTTGTAAAACCAACGTCCTGAATAGCTCCTTAAAGATCCATGCTCCATAGCCCTTGAATCACACAGGTATATAGGGAGCAGCCTGAGAGAGTGGGGTGGGGAGAGAAGCCAGGGAACACCCACTCTAAGTAACATATTCCTTGTACACGGCCCAAAAATCATACAAAAGGAGGATTTGTTAATGCTGCTGGAAGCAGCATGAACTGTCCCTGTGTGTTCGCGTGCTCAGTAACCTGTCCAATGATGGCTAGCTAGGTCACTGAGCACAGATGCTGGCTCAGAGCCAATGGCTGCACTGCCCCCCAGCCAGCCAGACTGCCACTGCTGGGTGTGAGTGCAGGAGAGCAGAAAGGAACACAGAGAGTGAGCTGCTCGGTCTTTGTGGGGGTTGGTGTGCAGGGATCCCTATTTTATATATCGGGTCAGGCACTGCCCAGTGGCACTTGTGCAGCACGACTGGTCCAGTGCACAAGAGAAGCTGTATTGAAAACACTGCTCCCTTTCTCCGCGGACATTTTCAACTGGTGTTTATGTTTATCCCTTTCTCCATGGGAGAGGAACACAGTATCCATTGTTCATAAAGCACTTTGGGGGTTCTAGAACTGTTAGTTGTATTATCATTTGTAGAATGACAGGCACGAATGTCCACTAGTGACCAGGCTGAGCAAACCAAACTCGTGTCACTGGTGACCCAAGGTCTGATTGAAGCCAGCATCCCAGAAATGAAAGGCTGGTGCTTTTCAATACATTGTAGCATCCTGTTCAAAATGACAAGTCATTAATAACCATTACATATGTTTCAGTGACTGAAGAAGGTCGATCTTCAGACCTCACACGATGCAGTACATTGCCCATAAGTCCTGACCAATAACCACTATTATTTTCAAACGTTGATTGATTTCTTTTTTACTAAACTCTTACATTTTGTGCTTTGTATTGGACTAAAGAGGTTTTTAAGTTTGTTTTTAATTTCCAGGTCAGCTAACATAAAATCAATAATGGTCTGGGGCAGATTTTCTTCCTGAAATGAATGGAGAATGGGTGAAAGCAGCATTAACTCTCCCCAAATTTCACTCATAATGTGTGAACTTTCTAATTTTGGTTTTCTCCTCCTTCCCCTCCCCCCATTTTCTTTTGCAGCAGTAAATTGGGTAACAATTTGTTCCTCCTCATTGTTATACCTCTTCAGCACTGCATATAGGAGCGATCAATGCCAGAGCCTGCTCCCATTAAAATCAATGAGAGCTTTGCCAGTGAAGTCAATGGGAGCAGAAGCAGGCCCTCTCTACTGGAAATTTATGTATAGATATTCTCAGCCAGGACACAAACTTGCAACTCTTATTCATGCAAATAGTCCCTACTAGAGTGGTTAGTGCTGTTGACTTTAATGAGACTGTTTGAGTGAGGAAGGATTACTCTCAGGAGTAAGGGCTGCAGGTACTCATTTATAATAAGAATAGTGGAATATGATAAGAAAAGTGGAAAGCTGAGTTCTGATCCTGGTGTACCACACAGCATTGAAGGCCCAGTCTTGCAAACTGTGAAGCACCTTCTGAAAAGGACTAAGGCTCCCAATTCTTCTCCTTGAAGTCAATGGGAACCAAGGGCTCTAAGTCCCCATTTAGGCACATGCTTAGCTTTAAGCACCTGAGTAGTTACAGAAGGCAATGGTACTTAAGCACGTGCTTAAGTGCATTGATGAACCAGGGCCTAAGCACTTCTTGAATCCCAATCCTCAGCACCTTGCAGGCGCTATCTCTTTCTTCCTAATAAGCCCCCAGCAATCTCTTGTCCTTGAAAAGCCATCAAAACTAAATGTGTGATTGATAGTTTAAAAAGCCAAGCCAAACAAATATTTTCAATCATATCTGAAGAATAATTGGTTCCCCTTTTATTTGACAACTCTTTCCTTTTATTGGGGGAAAAACACAGCATGTGAGACAGTCAAACACCAAAAGAAAGCATCAGACAATCCATGTGAGTGTTCAGACTGAAGGATGAAGAATGATCTGATGATCTTGTAAACAGCATTGTGCAGAAGCAGACTCCTTTGCTTTCCTAGGGCCTGATCTTGACGGATGCTGAGACCCCACAATTCATACCAGACAAATGCTCCCCTCAATTATACCAGTGACCATCCAGCATAATCGAAGGCAGAATTTGGCCAACTGACTTAACTGGACTTTAAGGACACTTCGCACCTTGCAGGACTAAGTTCTATGCTACCTCCCCAAACTCACTGGGTCTGATTCTGCTCTGCTCTTACCTGAATCAATTTTACACCAGTGCTACTCCATTGACTGTAGTTAGTATGTATTATTTTTATTACATTAGTGCCCAGAGAACCTAAACAGGCTCAGGACCCCATTGGTGTGCCAGGCACTATAGAAACATTCAGGTATCTCCCCTGAAGATATTACAGTCTAACCTGAATACAAGACTCAAGTGGGAGAACAAACAATGGAGAACATGAGGGA
The DNA here is from genome assembly GCA_037349315.1 of Chelydra serpentina. Taxonomy (NCBI): domain Eukaryota; kingdom Metazoa; phylum Chordata; order Testudines; family Chelydridae; genus Chelydra; species Chelydra serpentina. The sequence goes on from JBAIAC010000008.1 coordinate 127,104,615, forward strand.
GGGAGAACTAGGGTAACGGTGATAGGGAGACATAGTCAAGGTCTGATCCTGCAAGCCCCACTCAGGTATCTCAAAAAGGGACTAACTGAAGTCAGTGGGACTATTTGCCCATAAAGGCAACTCTGATAAGGCCTTAGAGGATCAAGACCTTAAAAGCCGCAGTAGGCAGACTGTGCACCTGTTTTTTTAAACATTTTTGCTCAACCTGCACTATAGGCTGCACTTCTCACGGAGGCAGAACTCCCACTGAAAAAAAAGAAAGGTTTGCCTATATCAGGAATGTGTCAGGATCGGGCCCTTTACTTGTCACTTCTGTTGTGAATGATTTCTAAACAGACTACAACATCACATCCAAACTAAAAGACAAAGGTCTCATGCCAACGGGAAGAATACTACGCTCCTTTCTCTGGCTTTGAGTTGGGCCTTATGTGATATCTCTTTACACCATCTTGAAAAGATTCTACTTGCCTGCTCACCTGGCATGAATCATGTTTTTTTGGAACAGGAGGGGAAAATATCACTTTTTTTCCTGAGCATCAATCATGGTAAAGGAAGGGTGAGTAGATATTGTGCATGGACTATGGAGCATTAAAGGACATTTTTGCAAGGTTGAGTTACACTAACCTCAGTGCATACAGTTTACCGTATTGCATACAATATATTCTTGTCTTAAGTAACTATTAAGTGCATTGAAAATCTGATAAAAACAAACCTTGAGAGTTGACAATCGAGACTTCTCTTCCATGACCTGCTATTTTTGCCATGGTAAAGGCATGAAACATCCTTCAGCAGCGCAACAGAAGTTTGCAAAAAAAAATTGTAAGTTCTTTGCAACAGAAATGATAATGTAGCGTTTCGATTTGAAGTAACGAATGAACTTCATTTCAGTGTTCACTAAGGTAGCTACACAGTGCCATGTCATCAAAATGAAGATGATCTGTCATTGTCATTCAGGAAGATTGAAACTGTAAAATCCATAACATTGTGATGGTTTTGCTTTGAAATAACAGAAAAAGAAAACATTTTGATGAAAGATGGTTCTTTCCTCCTCAGTCCAAGACATAAGCCACATGATGGTTATTTAAGTAGCACTCTGTGCCATGTCAGACTCTAAGTGCCATCCGTTTTTGAAATATGATCATTAAAAACAGTGAGCCATTTATACAAATGGCATGGGTACGCAATGTGACTGATTCATGTGTTAAAGAAATCTGGAGTGTAAATCAAAAAAGCTTTGCAGATACTGCACACATGATTAGCTTTCAAGTTGTTTCCCCCAGTTCCCACGGTTTCTGATCTGTTGTGCACTTGGATAAAAACTAGTAACAGCAGACAATAGCCTATAAAAAAATCTCAAATTATACCAGTTGTAGAAAAACAAACAAACAAAAAGCTGCACAATTTTTTTTCTGGGATAAAAAGCACAGGGCTGAATTATTAGAAATTCTGAAACAGTAAGATTGTTAATAAAAGTACTTATAAAGAAATATATCTACAATATTTAATAATTTAAGGCTCACAAAAAAAACCTAACATTTTCTCAACAACAAAACAAAAGTTTTCCGCTATAGGGTGAAAAGCACCAAATTCACTTCACATACTAGATAACCAGATCTGTACTGATCACAAGGGAGAAATCTGAAAGTGTTTCTTAGCTAATGTTTCTAGTGCTTTAATGAAGTCATGTTTCACAGGAAAATAAATACCCCATTCATTCTTAAATACAATTACACATATATAAAATATATTGGAATAATTTCAGTTTGAAACGACAGTACAAAAAAATCCATTCATCCTCCATACACAACCCCCCTCCCAATCTTTTAATACTAAACTTTGAGCAAGTGAATTAGTTACAAATGACCCATTTAAAATTACAGTTTGCTAAAGTTAAGTGTCTTCAAATAACACCAGTTTGCACTGTAATAATTTACCAGCTCCTGCATCATGGAGTGTAGCTTATTCTTAGTCTATTTTAAAAATAGGTGACCCTTTATGTTGTGGAAAAAAGAACATAAAAACATGTACTCCTGGAGGTCTGTTCAATTATAAAATATAGGCTGACTTAAAATACTGTCTAAGTGATACAAAAAAATTATATATATATATATATATAATTTCCAACATCAACAAATCCTGCTGTACCTCAGAACCCAAATTCATTCCCTTCCTTACAGGTCTGTTTCCCTGTTGGTGTCCAGACAGAGTGCATAGAGGGATTTTCTAAGATCTAGGTTGCTTTTAGCTTTGATATTGGTTTTCTCTAAGGATCCAGTGCCATTGTTGATCCCCTCACTGTTTTCCAAGTGCACAACAGATTTGTTCAAAGAGTTTTTACTGCGACTTCTCTTCAGCTCCCCCCCAGCTGAGCTGCCCTGAGCGCTGCTGGGCTCCTCCTTGAGGATAGCCTGCTCTTCGTTGTCAGTTCCTCGGTGGTAGAAGTAGTTGAAGTTGGACACGATGACCGGTACGGGCAGGGCTATGGTCAGCACGCCAGCGATGGCACACAAGGAGCCCACGATCTTGCCCCCTACGGTAACAGGCCTCATGTCCCCATAGCCCACAGTGGTCATGGTCACCACCGCCCACCAGAAAGCGTCGGGGATGCTGGAGAAATGGGAGTCTGGGTCGTCCGCCTCGGCAAAGTACACGGCGCTGGAGAAGAGGATCACCCCGATGAAAAGGAAGAAGATGAGGAGACCGAGCTCCCGCATGCTGGCTTTCAAAGTCTGCCCCAGGATCTGCAGCCCCTTGGAGTGTCTGGAGAGCTTGAAGATCCTGAAGACCCTGACCAGGCGGATGACCCTGAGGATGGCCAGGGACATGGCCTGCTGCTGGCCCCCGTTGTTGTTGCTGGCGGTGCTGGGGGCCCCGGGCTCCTGCTGCTCCTGAGCCAGCTCGGTGCCCAGGGTGATGAAGTAGGGGATGATGGCCACGATGTCGATGATGTTCATGATGTTCCTGGAGAACTCGGGCTTGCTGGGGCAGGCGAAGAAGCGCACCAGCAGCTCGAAGGTGAACCAGATCACGCAGGTGGTCTCGATGATGAAGAAGGGGTCGGACAGGCTGCTGGGGGGCTGCATCGCGGGGGCCTCCCCGGCGGTGCCGTTCAGGCCTGCCCCGGGCGGGGGCAGGGGGGCCTGCAGCTCCCTCTCGTCCCGGAACTCGGGCAGGGTCTCCAGGCAGAAGGTGATGATGGAGATGAGGATCACCAGCACCGAGACGATGGCGATGCCCCGGGCGGAGCTGGAGCTCTCCGGGTACTCGAAGATGAGCCACACCTGGCGCTGGAACTCGTTGCGGGGCAGGGGCTTCTCCTCCTCCTTGATGAAGCCCTCGTCCTCCCGGAACCGCTCCATGGCCTCCTCGCCCAGCTGGTAGAAGCGGATCTCGTCGGCGAAGACGTCGATGGAGACGTTGACCGGCCGGCGCAGCTTGCCCCCGGACTGGTAGAAGTAGAGGATCCCGTCGAAGCTGGGCCGGTTCCGATCGAAGAAGTACTCGTTGCGCAGCGGGTCGAAGTACCGCATGCGCTTGTCCGGGTCGCCCAGCAGCGTGTCCGGGAACTGGTTGAGGGTGCCCAGCTGCGTCTCGAAGCGCAGCCCGGAGATGTTGATCAGCACCCGCTGGTGGTGCAGGGCGCGCTGGCTCTCCTCCTCCTCCTCGGCCGCCGCGGCCATGGCCATGCCCAAGCGGTGCCCGCCTTCCTCCGGCAGCACCATCGCCTCCTCCTCGCCCCCTCCCGGGTAGGGGCGCGGCGGCTGGCGGGGAGCAGGCGGCGGCGAGGCGCCCCGGGGAGCGGGCACCCTCCGGCAGGCGCTGCCGGCGCTGTCGCTCCTGCTTCTGCAGCCGCCGCTGCCCGCCCGGGGCTGCTCCTGCTCCGGGGCGCCGCTGCAGCCGTTCAGCCAAGCGGGGGCGGCGGCGGAGTTGGGGATGTGGAGCAGGTCCCCCCGCCGCCGCGCCCGGCCGCCTGCAGCATCCTCGCCTCCTCCCCCGATGGCCGTGGCGCCTCCGTTCTCCAGAGTCACCAGCGCGATCTCCATGGGCAGCGGCGGGAGGGAGGCGCGGGGGAGGCGGCGGGCATGCTGCGCTCCCCTCCCTCCGAGCAGGGCCACCTCCGGGCTGCCCCCGGCCGCCGCCTCCGGAGCGCTAGTGCGCCGCGCAAGGCAGCCCAGCCGAGCCCCGGGGAACCGCGCGGGGACCCGGATATGAACGAGCGAGCATTAGGCTTGACGTCAAAGAGGATCCCTTCTTCCCCGCGCCCCCCAATGCAAACAGCCGGCAGCCTCCCCGGTTACCAGGCTACAGCATCCCTGCCTGGCAAACGCGGCCCGCCCCGGCCGGCCGCCCTGCCCCTCGCCCAGCCCTGCCCCTCGCGCCGGCGGCTGCCCCCGGGGGGGACAAGGGGATGCTCCCGTGCCTGCAGTGGGAGCTGCATGGGAGGCAGGGGAGCTGCAGCGGGGGAGAAGGGCACTACAGGTAGTTGACTTCACCGAGGAAATTCTCCCCCTCGGATCTCAGTCACCCCGAACCCGAAGCAGACCCAGGGAACTCAGTGGATCTACTCTGGGTTCACACCGGTTTCACTGGGAAATGAAGCTGGTCCCTGCCGGGTGGGGAAGGGTTCTGCATGGCGAAATGGCAGGGAGGAAGAAGTGCAACTATGACAAAACAGGGAACCATTCCCAAGCTCCTTCCTCGGCAAAGTTCCCACTAGGATCCATGGGGCAGCGGTACAGGTACAGATTCATTAATGTCAGTGCGTTTGTGGCAGCGAAACAGGGAGATGGGTTGATGTGAAAAGGGTCGGCTAGACAGGACCCAGAACCGCTGTAATAATGTGAAGCAAGAAAGGACATGGCAAATTGTATCTCGCACCACAACGGGGTATTTTCTCTTTGTGAGCTACAGGAGCGATTGAAGTTATACAATTAAGCCTGTCCTTCAGTGATTGTATAGACATCGCCCCCACTCCAAAACACACACTCCAACACACACACACACAAGCTCCCTCTCTCTCACACATGTCTGCCCACACAACCAGTTCAGGCTGAAACAAAGGATTATACTGCCTGTCCCCATTCATGGATTATTCGTTAAAGGGATTTTATACAGAGAGGTCTGTAAAGTCTCTCCTGCTACAAAACCCCATTTACACATAATGAAAATCATAATCAGAACACACTTTGTGGATTCTTTTGGCCTTTCGATTTTTTCCCAAGTTCAGACAGAACGAAGAAATGAGGTGGTGTGCCTACCCTGAGTTTGTTTAGCCTGCAGAAGACATGAGCTTATATTTGTTTCAAAGCCCCCCAAAGGAGAAAACAAAATATTTTCATCGGAATACATTTCTATTTAGGATTTCAGCATATCAACACCATTGGTCATGTTTTCCATTGACATAGGTTCTTAATCCACATCAAAACTTTGTAAACGTCAATAGATGCAAATTTACTAGAGAAAAGGGGTTGAATCTGTTTTACCTTATCACACAGTGGAATCAATGCTAAGGTATTATTTGTTTGCCATCTTCAGTACATCTCCTCAATTTCTATATGAGAATATAATAAATATGCATACGAATATTGTAATATTCAGTATTTTAAAACATGTGTTGTACCTATTTTTTAACTGCTGTGGATTTCTGGGTTTCCAAAATAATCAGGAGTAAAATATTTAATCTTAAAGTGGGAAACCATTTTCCTTCCTCTGCTATGCACCACTGCAGGAACATTATTCATTACTGTATCCTTTTGTTATATTCATGTGGCTGTATAATGATTTGCCTAGTTTCACGGGGATTAATTCATTTCCACTTAATGTAAAATGTTATCTCTGTACACAACATATGCCCACACATATTAACCATTCCTGAAATAGAAAAAACATAATTATATTAAATGGTTGTCATTAGTGATTATTTCCCATTGACACAGTCCTGCTCTATAATTTGCCTCCCAGACCTAACACAATATCAGTGACATGTAAGGCTATGCAGCTATAACCTAGGGTCCAATCCTGCGACCACGAGTGACTTTACTCACATGAGCAGTCCCCATTGAATCCAATGGGACTACCTGCCCAGGAGCAAAATTCTGTGTGCATTTGCAACACGAGGTCCTTATTTTGCAACACCGATAATTTAGATAATAATTCAAACCTGCATAATGTATTGTAATACCCTCTGGGAAATTATTTATTGCTGTGTTTGCCATCAGACAGACCTGCAAATAGCACCCAATTGGTAGCAAAGATACCTGACTCTAGCCTCCCTCCAAGAAAATAATAATCCCATTTCAAAAGGATACATCACCAGAAATTAGCCCAGACCTCTCTGCGTCAGTCCCAGTGCTGCTATCGAATCACAGGGGAAGAAAGACATCTCCCCTGTTTCCACTTGGGTGCCACGGAGCTAGCAGGCACACTCCAGAAAAGAGATCTGGTATCTGGTCATCATGGTATACACTTTCTACACCCACTCATGAACCTCTCCCCTTCAAAAACTCATTCATACATACCCACAGACACACATCCCTGCTCACATTCACCCACTGCTACACCCATCAACAGGTACATATACGTTTCCCAAACACACACTAGATTACCTGTATATACCCACCCATACCCAGACACATCCACCCATGTATGCTCCCATGCATGTACTGTATTTACATGAACACATAAATCCACTACACCTCTGCACTTACCCACTCACATAGGTGTACACATGAACCTCCCCACACAAATGCCATGTGTGTGTGTACACACATTCACACACTATCCTCTTTACACAGTTCTCCCACATTGCACCCACAATAATCCATCCATGGCATTAGGTACACCTTGACAAATACCTCAAAAGACATCCCATACATACCAACCTTCATCCCTTCATACACACAGATCCACACACATGGGAGGAAGAATTGCAGAGGGTGTTTCTGGGGGGTCAGTACAGGTGGATGCACAGCTCAATGCATAGTCTTGAAGCATCCACCTATACTCATCCCCGGAAACACCCTCTGCAATTCTCCCCACCGCCCCATGCCCCACTTAATATACACACTGCGGTATTATTGTGATCATAGCCTTCCCTAGCACAGCATCTAGGGGTTGATACTACTGCCTCCTTTGTGGAGCCGGGGGAGGAGAGAGTGGGGGAAGGACAGGCAGATTTCTGCCTCCCAGAGTGTTCTGTCCTAGCCCCAATCAGGAGTGAGAGAGAGACAGCACTCGGTGACACACTGTACCAGCATTTCTCTGATGCCTGTAGGAGTTTCTGCAGAATTTAAGCTTTCATTTGAAACAAAGTTCTAGCCCTTACAGTTGTGAAGGTAACCTACTGAAGGTGAATTGATGCAGTGCTGTTTTCCTGCTTTTGGAGGCAAATGGGAATTATAGCACTAAAAGAGAGATGAGCTGTCTTCCTTTAGGTCAGGTAGGGTGTTAACTCTGAAACCTAATGAAGGAAATGAAAATGGCAACATCTTTACCTTTTGCCCTGCTGATCATTTTAGCAGAAACATCCAACTACTTTTGGATTGTGGGCAGAGTTTGAGTAGATTACCATGATTTATCTCTCTCTCTCTCCCTCCCCCCACCAGCCTCCCAGTTTAACCATCCCAGGAAACCTCACCTCCATGTACCATTGAGTCTGCGTCCCTTTCCTCTATACAGGGCAGGTTGTCAGGGTGTGTGTATGTGGTGTTTTATGTGAGGGGGGACATGATGAGAGCAGCTCTTGTTCAGGACCCCCACGTTTCTCAGTTCTGTGAGCAGTGGCTGTGTGGCTGAATGCTTTCTTGAAGAGCAGTAGTGTCTATGGAAACCCCAAGCAGATGGCATTGGCTAGGGAGGGAGGCATGGAAAATAGGCTGACGTGTAGATAGAGTAGTAGTGCTGCCAATATTTTAACAAGGGGCTTTCTCAGAAATGTTCCACTTCACTCAGTGATACATGTGACATTCCTTGGATAACATAACCCCAACCACACTCACATCCACACCAAAACATTCCATTCTTTCCAGCTCCATCCATGCGCCAAAGTAATCAACACTTCCACTCTCCGTTTGTCATACTTCCTGCCTCAGGGACGTGCTTCTACATGGCTCTTTTACCTGTTCCTCACAGCAGGAGCAGGTGGATTGGCTTGTGGCCTGGGTAACAAACCTCCTCTGGTGGTTGGTTGGCTGGTAAATGGGATTCCTCTGGTTCTTTAGGTGAGCAGGCCCCTCCTGACTGCTGCTGGTTTCCCCTGGCCAGGGGGATGCACAAGGAAGGACAGCTTCTTCCCCTTTGCTAAGAGCAGAGGGAAATGTCTCCCTTTTCCTGGTTTCAAAGAGTGCTACTCCCCTGGAGCACCCCCTCCCACTGCCTTGTGAGATGAGGACTCCCCAGGGAGGAGAATCTGAAGTGTGGCCAGGAAGAGGAGCTAGTGCCTGGCTGAGGCTCCCATCCTTTCCCACCAGTGCCTCAGAAAGGCCTTCCCATAGCAACAGAGCCTGAGAAAGAAAGAAAAGGTATCCCAGCTGTGATAGCTTAATCTCTTCTCTAAAGGCAGACCTGTTCCCAACCCGTTGTCTCCCTATGCACATCCATACATCCCTCTGCCAGCTCCCTCCCAGGCACAGATAAATAATATAATCATACATAGAGTTCCCATCAAACCTCTATATTATTTCTAAAACGCAGGGAATTGCACAATGTTCCATGGAAGGATCCCCTCCCCAAGCATCCATCTTTACTTGTTTTTCAGTCAGTCCAGAGTCTCCACCCTGGCCACATTCTCCATCATGGGGGAAATGGGGATGGGAAATATGTGCTAGTTTCACAGGCTATGCCACCTAGAGCTGGGCAAAATCTTTCCGCCAAAGCCTTTTTCAGTGAAAAAAGGATATTTGACCATACCAAAACATTGAGCGACTTGTCAGCTTCACCAATTTGCTTGTGTCTTAAAACTGTTGGTTTTTTTTAATCAAGACATTTTGTTTTGACATTTTCTAATCGAAAGATGTAAATATTTTGATGCAAAACAAATTTTGTTTAGAAATTTCCTTCCATTTTTTTAAATTAAAATCTGTTAAAAAATTCTCAACATCTAAATGAAATGTTTGTTATCCCAAACAATTTTTTTAACTTTTATTTGCTGATACTTTTGAAACAAATTGTTTCCAGACCAACCGAAAATGTTTTTTTTTTAATTTCTCAGAATTGTCAGTGAACCAAAAAACAAACAAACCCCAGCCTTTCACACAGCTCAAATGCCCCCTGCCCAGCCCCACACTCTGGACACATACGCAAATAATTTTGTTTTCTTGGCTATGAATCATCTTGAGGAGACTAGCTGCTTCCAGTTTCATTTACTTGTGTGCCCACGTGCTCTTCTCCTTGATGCATCCCATCCTCACTAGTGCTGCAAAAGTGCATCACCCTAGAAATACATATGACACTGAGCTGTAACTAGACCTGCTAAGATCTCTCTTGATGTTGATCAGCTTTTACCATTGACCTCAGCTGGTGTAGGGGTTGGAGTGGGAGAATGGGCCTCCATTGGTAGGTGGAGTGGGGGGCAGGGTCAGCTGCGGAAGTGGGGACCTACTATATCTTCCCCCTTGTTTCCTCTCCATTCATGCCATAGCTGACCTATAAATAACATGCCCCTCCTGGGTAAGGAAGCCATTTGAAGCAGGGAAGCTGCTGAAGGGGTTAAAGGCAAATCCATGCCCTCCCTTTGCTAATCCTCCAGCAGCTTGATCCTGTGTTGTGATGATTCAGGCCACAGAGAGAGAGAGAGTTTCTGCAAACTGCCATAGTCCCTGAGGGAGACCCCTGTGCGGATTCTTATTTCCTGTTCAGGAGGATTAAGTACAAGGCCATTGACAAATCACAGTAAACATCTGTATGTGAGCACTCTCTCCATCAAGCCCTAATCCACAAAGAAATTCATTAATGAATTCAAGACATTCACACTGTTCTATCTATAGTGTCTGGCTGATCCATTTTAATGTAAGCTGTTCGGATGTGTATTTCTGCACCACTGATTTTTTCTTTATTTCATGTGACAATCTACTAAGTTACCCCCTTCATCCAATGAAATGTGGAAAACTGCTGGGTGGATTCATCGCTTTGCTTTTGGACTGTACACTGCATCACATACATTGATAATAGCTGGAAAGCTCTGAGAATTATAACAAATCCAGTGGGTATTCCTATCCTTTATATTTCCCTAGAATTAATACACACGTTCCTTAGCACCTTACCATCATCTGTTATAGTATATGGAAAAGATTTAAAATTGAGATTTATTTTATTTTCTGTATTTTACTTTGATTAAGATTATAATCCCTCTGGGATATTTTCTTTCTTAAACTGAACATTATGCTAATTTTCTGGTTAATTTGGGGCATTATGGCCAAACTGTCTAAACTTTAGGCACACAGAAAAAAAGCAGCCTGATTTTTCAGAAGCGCTAAGACCCACATCTCCCATTGACTTGAAGAGCAACAGTGGGTGCCCAGAACGTCTGGAAATCAGGCCACTTACATACACTTATATAGTGATTTTCATCCAGAGAGCTCAAGGTGCTATATGAAGGAAGACCTAATGAGCCCCATTTTACAAAGGGGAAAATGGAGGTACACAGATATGAAGTGATTTGTCCGATATCGCACAAGAATTCAGCAGCAGAGCTGGCAATATAATGCAGATTTCCTGACCCAGTGTCTTACGCACTGGCCCACCCCGCCTCTTAAAAAAAAAAAGAAATAGAAAAAATTGAAAATCAGGCCACCTATTAGACTAGAGTGGTGCTTCTAGGTACTATCTCATGTATAGGCCATATTTCAATATCATCCTGCTATCCTAATATCAAGTCTATGGGAGCTTTGTCACTGATTTCAGAAAAAGCAGAATTGGGCCCAGGGACTATTACAAATCCGGCTGTTACAGGGTATTTTCCAATCCACTCTCAAAGCTTTGGCCTCCACCAGAGAGCATGAATCATTCCAACTTGCAAACACGTGCCTGATATTTTTAATCTCCATCCTTTTGCTACTTACAGTATATTACTGTGATGTAATCTTTAACTCTAGGGACATGACATTAAAGGGAAATTCACATTTTTTGCTTCTTTTTTTTTAAGAAAAAATGCCAGAAGAATAAACTGCTACTGTCAAGTTTCAGATGTTGCCACCCGACAGGATGCCTAAGTCTGATAATAACAACTTTGATCACCCAGTTTAAATGAAAAAAGTTGAGTACTGCAAATAAGGAGTTCATGATCACTAATTTAGTCCTAAGTGGAGCACAGGATCTGGTCCAAGAGGTGACTATAGCTGGAGCGCTTGGTAATAGTGACCATAATATAATTAAATTGAACATCCCTGTTGCGAGGAAAACACCGCAACATGGTAGCATTTAATTTCAGAAAGGAGAACTACATAAAAATGAGGAAGTTTGTTAAACAGAAATTAAAGGGTACAGTGCCAAAAGTGAAATCCCTGCAAGCTGCGTGGAAACTTTTTAAGGACTCCATAATAGAGGCTCAACTTAAATGTATACCCCAAATTAAAAAACATAGTAAGAGAACCAAAAAGTGCTACCATGACTAAACAACAAAGTAAAAAGCAGTGAGAGGCAAAAAGGCATCCTTTAAAAAGTGGAAGTTAAATCCTAGTGAGGAAAATAGAAAGGAGCATAAACTCTGGCAAATGAAATGTAAAAATACAATTAGGAAGGCCAAAAAAGAATTTGAAGAACAGCTAGCCAAAGACTCCAAAAGTAATAGCAATTTTTTTTTAAGTACATCAGAAGCAGGAAGCCTGCTAAACAACCAATGGGGCCACTGGATGATCGAGATGATAAAGGAGCACTCAAGGACAATGAGGCCATTGCAGAGAAATTAAATGAATATTTGGAACAGTCTTCACGACTGAGGATGTGAGGGAGATTCCCAAACCTGAGCCATTCTTTTTAGATGACAAATCTGAGGAACTGGCCCAGATTGAGGTGTCACTAGAGGAGGTTTTGGAACAAATTGATGAACTAAACAGTAATAAGTCACCAGGACCAGATGGGATTCACCCAAGAGTTCTGCAGGAACTCAAATGTGGAATTGCAGAACTACTAACTGTGGCTTGTAAACTATCATTTAAATCAGCTTCTGTACCAAATAACTGGAGGATAGCTACTGTGACGCCAGTTTTTAAAAAGGGCCCCAGAGGTGATCCTGCCAATTATAGGTCAGTAAACCTGACTTCAGTACTGGGAAAACTGGTTGAAACTATAGTAAAGAAAAGAATTGTCGGCCACATAGATTAACATAATTTATTGGAAAAGAGTCATCATCACTGTTCCCTCTAAGCTGTGCGCGTGTGTGCGCGCGCACACAGATCCTAAACCCCGCGCACACAGCGAAACACTGCGCACAAAAATTTGCACAGAAGCACAACAATTTGCACAAGAGAAATTTTTTGCGCACAGGGCCTATCAAAAATTAGAGGGAACATTGGTAATCATGTTTTTTGTAATGGGAAATCACCAATCACTAATCTACTAGAATTCTTTGAGGGGGTCAACAAGCATGCGGACAAAGGGGATCCAGCGATATAGTGTACTTAGATTTTCAGAAAGCCTTTGACAAGGTCCCTCATCAAAGGCTCTTAAGCAAAGTAAGCCGTCATGAGATAAGAGACAAGGTCCTCTCATGGATTGGTAACTGGTTAAAAGATAGGAAACAAACAGTAGCAATAAATGGTCAGAATGGAGAGAGGTAAATAGTGGTGTCCTCCAGGGGTCTGTACTGGGGTCAGTCCTATTCAACATATTCATAAATGATCTGGGAAACAGGGTAAACAGTGAGGTGGCAACATTTGCAGATGATACAAAATTACTCAAGATAATTAAGGCCAAAGCAAACTGTGAAGAGCTCCAAAGGGGTCTCACAAAACTGGGTGACTGGACAACAAAATGGCAGATGAAATGTAATGTTGATAAATGCAAAGTAATGCACATTGGCAAACATAATCCCAACTATATATATAAAATGATGGGGTCTAAATTAGCTGTTACCACTCAAGAGAGAGATCTTGGAGTAATTGTGGATAATTCTCTGAAAACATCCAATCCAATGTGCAGCGGCAGTCAAAAAAGCAAACAGAATATTGGCAATCATTAAGAAAGGGATAGATAATAAGACAGAAAATATCATATTGCCTCTATATAAATCCATGGTATGCCCATGTCTTGAATACTGCGTACAGATGTAGTCGCTCCATCTCAAAAAAGATATATTGAAATTGGAAAAGGTTTAGAAAAGGGCAACAAAAATGATGAGGGTTATGGAACAGCTTCCCTATGAGGAAAGATTAATATGATTGGGACTTTTCAACTTGGAAAAGAGACGACTAACGGAGGATATGATTGAGTTCTATAAACTCATGACTGGTCTGGAGAAAGTAGATAAGGAAGTGTTATTTACTCCTTCTCATAACACAAGAACTAGGGGGTCAGCAAATGAACTGAATAGGCAGCAGGTTTAAAACAAACAGAAGGAAGTATTTTTTTCCACACAATGCAGTCAGTCTGTGGAACTCTGCCAGAGGATGTTGTGAAGGCCAATACTATAACAGGGTTCAAAAAAGAACTAGATAAGTTCATGGAGGATATGTCCATCAGTGGCTATTAGCCAGGATGGGCAGGGATGGTATCCTTAGCCTCTGTTTGCCAGAAGCTGGGAATGGGCGACAGGGGACAGATCACTTCATGATTACCTGTTCTGTTCATTCCCTCAGAAGCACCTGGCACTGGCCACTGTCAGAAGATAGGATACTGGGCTAGATGAACCTTTGGTCTGACTCAGTATGTCCACTCTTATGAACTGAGTTCTGAACAGCTGTTTGGCCATGTCTGCTCCCCTTTTCCTTCACTATTAGTGCAAACAGACACACAAACATAGGCTCAGGAAATAAGGGTGTAGGGGGTGCTGCAGCACTGCTGGGCTCTCAGCTGCCAGCCCCGCATGCCCGGGGTTCCGGTTGCCGACCCCACGTGCCTGGGTTCTCGGCTGCTGGCCCTGCGTGCCCGGGGTCCCGGCCTCAGCCCGGGGGGGTGAGGGTGAATAGGAGTAAGGGGGCTGGCTTTCAGCACCCCCACTATTAAAAATGTTCCAGCGCTGCTGCTCACAAATGCGTTTTGATTGCACTATTGCTCAGGGAATGGCAGTTCTTCATATAAATACCTGTGTGTGCCTACAAACAAGGGTATTTCTGTGGAAACAAGAGTGCCAAGCACCGCTAAGTGTCCTGCTGAAAATACTTCACTCACATCACCGAGGGCTTGACCATGCACCCATTAACAACAATGGTAAAGCTCCCGTTGATTCAATGGTGCATGAGCAAGCCATGAAACGGAGCAAAAACAGTATCATTTGACTTAATTGACTGATTGCACACCCCAAATAGTAAGTGTTATTATTTGCACTGTCTTAGCATGTAGCCACCAGGGCCCCATTGTACTAGGACCTATAATTTGGTTGCACATGCTGCATAAAAGAGCTGGTTGAAATTTAAATTTAAATGTTTATCTCCGTTTTTCTATTCAAACTCTAGTCTGAGCAATTCCAAATAGAGAATACATTAGTAAAAAAACAAAGAGCCTGATTCTCTTCTTGTGAATCAGGAGTAACTCCACTGAAGACAGTGAATGTGAATCGTGAAACTGGTGTGAGAGGAGAATGAGGTCAAGTTGTCTGTTCACGATCGGTTCACATACAGAGAAAAATGGGCTAAATTCATTAGATAATTTATTTACAACACAAATAATTCAGCCAGCTGCAGGAAGAGATTCCTATATGCTATATGACAGAAAGAGTGGGCCAAACTTACTGATGGCTTAAGCAGTGGTACGGGCAGAAGTGAGTTATTAAGTGGACAGTAGCAGTAAAGCTGTGTCGCTTTCACCAGCTTGGTGGTCAGTGGGGGCTACGCAAAATTAATGCAACTTACACATCAAAGATGTGGAAAGGCATTTGATACGAAAAGCAGCTAAGAGGTGGGTGTAAAATAAACTGTGCCGGCTTGAGTCTCTTCATATATACTCAAATTAATGGAATGATACTAGTGGAAAAATTAGTGCTTGTCTTATGTAGAGTGCTACAGCCACGCAGCTGTGTCACTGTAGCGCTTAAGCGAAGATACTCCTATGCAGATGGGAGAGAGCTCTCCCCGTGTAGTTAATCCACCTCCCTGAGAAGTGGTAACTATGTTGATGCGAGAAGCTCTTCTGTCAACACAGCGCTGTCTACATAGGGGTTAGGTCGGTATAACTAGGTCACTCAGGGGTGTTGATTTTTCACCCCGGAACAATGTAGTTATACCGCTATAAGTCTGTAGAATAGACTTAGCCCCAGTGTTAGCAGAAGAAATCCTTTTTACCAGGGCCAGCTCTGGCTTTTTTGCCGCCCCAAGCAAAAAAAAAAAAAAAAAATGGCCGAAGCGGAATGTGCCACCCTATGATCGGCCTGAATGCCGCCCCTTATAATGTGCCGCCCCAAGCATGTGCTTCCTAGGCTGGTGCCTAGAGCTGGCCCTGGAGGGGACTGCTTTATCTTTCACCTTCCCACTAACTGCTATTCTCTCTCTCACACACACACCTCTCAGTGTGTAAATTACATTCCTTTTGTACAGCCACTACATACTCAACTGGTGCAAATTGCATGGCTTCACAGTTTATGTTCATTTTCTAGCCCCAGTTATACCCCATGCGTGACTTGCGCCACCATTTAAATTACCAGTGAATCTGTCCTAGAACTTCCCATACAAGTTGTACCGGCTTATTAGTAATTATTATTACTTTTGCTGTACTATTATTATTGTTATCTGACCGTAGCACTTAGGTATATCAGGGATGTATTTGGTCCAGTATCGATATGGGTATGTCAGCAATCTGATTAGAAAATCCTAATTTCAGAGATCTGTGATTCAGCAATGAACAGTAGCGTAGTCGGGGGTGGGGGGAGCAGGGGTAGCGGCCACTCCCCCTGTGAGCAGAAGCGGCGCCTTAAAAAGGAAGCGGCGCCTTTTCTTAGCAGAGCTTAGGGTTAGGGTTAGCTAAAAAAAGGCACCGCTTCTTTTTAAGCGCCGCTTCTTGCACTCACTGGGCAGTGCTCCAGGTGTTCGGCAGCGCTTCGGCGGTGGGTCCTCACTCGCTCCAGGTCTTTGGCGGCATTTCGGTGGCGGGTACCACCGAAGACCCGGCGCGAGTGAGGACCCACCGCCGAAGTGCTGCCGAACAGCTGGAGCGCCGCCGGAGCGCCGCCAGGTGAGTACAGGGGGGAGGCGCCTTTTTCTAGCACCGCTCCCCCTGTGCCCCGGACCTAGCTACGCTACTGGCAATGAAGAATCACCCTTGGGCAAAAACTCTCTATGCAAGTTTTTAAGAAGAAAATTAGAATGCAGTAACTACAGGTTTGTCATTTATGGCCTATGGCTGGCATTTCCAGAGGTGTCTAACTTCCATTTAAATGACTTTCAGTTAAGTATCTCTAGATGCTTTGAAAATCCCACTAGACACTAGCTGCATCTTTAAGTGCTTAAATATCTTTGGAAATGAAACTGACCCTAAGTGACTTAGGAGCACTAAAGAGCCATGCAGGCTTTTTTAGAAAATCCCACCCACATGTCACAGCTGATGTAAAACAGCATTGACTTTCAATGGATCTGTGCCAATTTATACAAATTGAGGATCGAGCCTTATATGGGATTTTATATAACAGTACGATTTAATAGTGTAGGTGGTTATCAGTGTTAGTCTAAATCTACTCCACTTCTGAGTGGAAAAATAAGTAATGGTAATAATAATCAGTAACAAAAATTATAAATGAGGAAAGTAAAGATTTTCTGCTTGCTCTAAGAACTGACAGGATCAATGCACAGTGGGCATCATTGCTAAAAAGTAGGGCTGTCGATTAATTGCCGTTAACTCACGCGATTAACTCAAAAAAATGAATCATTATTTAAAAAAATTAATTGCTATTAATCAGTTTTAGCCACACGGTTAAACAATAGAATACCAATGGAAATTTATTAAATATTTTAGATGATTTTCTACATTTTCATATATATAGTATTCTGCGTTGTAATTGAAATCAAGGTGTATATTATTTTTTATTACAACTATTTGCACTGTAAAAATGATAAACAAAAGAAATATTTTTCAGTTCACCTCATACAAGTACTGTGGTGCAATCTCTTTGTCATGAAAGTGCAACTTACTAATATAGATTTTTGTTGTTATATAACTGCACTCAAAAACAAAACAATGTAAAACTTCAGAGCCTACAAGTCCACTCAGGCCTACTTCCTGTTCAGCCAATTGCTAAGACAAACACATTTGTTTACATTTTCAGGAGATAATGCTGCCCTCTTCTTATTTACAATGTCACCAGAAAGTGAGAACAGGCATTTGCATGGCACTTTTGTAGCTGGCATTGCAAGGTATTTACGAGCCAGATATGCTAAATATTTGTATGCTCCTTCATGTTTCCATGATGATGACGCTCATTTAAAAAAAATAATGCGTTAATTAAATTTGTGATTGAACTCCTTGTGGGAGACTTGTATGTCCCCTGCTCTGTTTTACTCACATTCTGCCATATATTTCATGTTATAGCAGTCTCGGATGATGACCCAGCACATGTTGTTCATTTTAAGAACACTTTCACTGCAGATTTGACAAAACGCAAAGAAGGTATTAATGTGAGATTTCTAAAGATAGCTACAGCACTCAACCCAAGGTTTAAGACTCTGAAGTGCCTTCCAAAATCTGAGAGGGACGAGGTGTGGAGCATAGAATCATAGGACTGGAAGAGACCTTATGTCATCTAGTCCAGTCCCTGCACTCACGACAGGACAATCTAGACCATTCCTGACAGGCGTTTGTCTAACCTGCTCTTAAAAATCTCCAGTGATGGAGATTTCACAACCTCCCTATGCAATTTATTCCAGTGCTTAACCATTGGAAGTTAAGAAGTTTTTCCTAATGTCCAACCTAAACCGCCCTTGCTGCAATTTAAGCCGATTGCTTCTTGTCCTATCCTCAGAGGTTCAGAAGAACAATTTTTAGCCCTCCTCCTTGTAACAACCTTTTATGTACTTGAAAACTGTTATCATGTACCTCCTCAGTCTTCTCTTTTCCAGACTAAAAAACCCGAGTTTTTTCAATCTTCCCTCATAGATCATGTTTTCTAGAACTCTAATAATTTTTGTTGCTCTTCTCTGGATTTTCTCCAATTTGTCCACATCCTTCCTGAATGTGGCACCCAGAACTGGACACAATATTCCAGTTGAGGTCTTATCAGTGAAGAGTAGAGTGGAAGAATTACTTCTTATATCTTGCTTACAGCACTCCTGCTAATACATCCCAGAATGATGTTCACTTTTTTGGCAACAGCATTACACTGTTGACTCATATTTAGCTTGTGGTCCACAATGACCCTGAGATCCCTTTCTGCAGTACTCCTTCCTAGGCAGTCATTTCCCATTTTGTAGGTATGCAACTGATTGTTCCTTCCTAATTTGAGTACTTTGCATTTGTCCTTATTGAATTTAATCCTAATTACTTCAGACCACTTCTCCAGTTTGTCCAGACCACTTTGAATTTTAATCCTATCCTCCAAAGCACTTGCAACCCCTCCCAGGATGCTTTCAGAAGTCTTAAAAGAGCAAAACTCTGATGCAGAAATTACAGAACCCGAACCACCAAAAAAGAAAATCAACTTTCTGCTGGTGGCATCTGACTCAGATGATGAAAATGAAGATGTGTCGGTCCGCACTGCTTTGGATTGCTATCGAGTGGAACCCATTATCAGTAAGGACCCATGTCCCCTGGAATGGTGGTTGAAGCATGAAGGGAGATATGAATCTTTAGTGCATCTGGCATGTAAATATCTTGCAACACCGGCTACAACAGTGCCATGAGAATGCCTGTTCTCACTTTCAGGTGATATTATAAACAAGAAGCGGGCAGCATTATCTCCTGCAAATGTAAACAAACTTGTTTGTCTGAGTGATTGGCTGAACAAGAACTAGGACTGAGTGAACTTGCAGGCTCTAAAATTTTACATTGTTTTATTTTTGAATACAGTTATTTTGTACATAATTCTACATTTTTAAGTTCAACTTTCATGATAAAAGGATTATATTACAGTACTTGTATTAGGTGAATTGAAAAATACTATTTCTTTCATTATTTTACAGTGCAAATATTTGTAATAAAAATAAATATAAAGTGAGCACTGTACACTTTGTATTCTGTGTTGTAATTGAAATCAATATATTTGAAAGTGTGAAAAAATCCAAAAATATTTAAATAAATTGTATTCTATTCCATTTAAATAAATGGTATTCAATAATTCCATTATTGTTTAACAGTGCAATTAATTGCATGATTAATCATGATACATTTTTTTAATTGCTTGACATCCCTACTAAAAAGTTATTTCTTTAGTGTTACAACAATAATCAAAAGAAATGCATGCAAGGCAGAAAATGGTATGTTAAAACATTTTCCTTCATCATGTTAATTTCTTACTTAGGGTGAATGTTAGTGCTGGCTTGACAGCTCTGGAGACCGACAGCAGGTACAGCTGCAGAGCAAGTTTCCTGTGCTTAGTGCTTGATTCTCCTCTCACTTACACTGATGTAAACTGAAGTCAGAGGGGTTACACGCTTGTGAAAGAGAGAGCAGGATGAAGTCCACTCTCTGCTCGTGTGCTCTGGATATGCAGGGATGGAATATGGAGATAGAATATGTGCTCCCTGATATGGAGGGATGACAAGCTAATACATGCTCAAATCCCAGTGAGTTCCTGGCCTCTGCTGTTACTCGTAACAAATATGCCAGCTGTGCTTTGGACACTTACCCACTAGCACTGGACCTGAGACAAACAACCAGTTTCACACAGGCCACCAAATGTTGGTGACTATCATTATCTATCAGCTTGGCTTGTATTTGCACCAATGTTCAATAAGCAAACATGTCAGTACCCCTTTACTCGTCTTCTGAGCCCTCTAGTTCCTTTTCCCTTCCTAAATGATAGCGATAAGGCAACCAAGAATCTGCTTGTATGATCCTCCCTCAACCTCTCCAAATGCATCTTCTACGTGGAATTGAGGTAGAGCCAGTGGAGTATATGTGAATTCCAGCAACGTCCTCCGACCATGCCCCTCTCATGTTAGTTTCTCCCACTTCCCCCTGGTGTACGTCCAGTAGTAGAAGTTTAGGAAGAGAACAATGAGGCTGAAGATGTAGAGGAAGACTGCGATGTTGAATCCATCGGGGAATGGGCACTCTGTGAAGAGGTTATAGGAGGAGTGAACGGCGATGGCCACAAACTGGCACTGCCAGGGAGGGAAAAAACAGAAGCAGGATTAGAGATGCTACATAACAAAATAGTCAAGCTACAACTGACTATTGGTCCTTCCAGTCCAGCATCCCTCCACTAGCCACATCACAACAGACCATTGGTCTACTCAGTCCACAACAAGCCTTCTTTTAGACTGGAGCAGGTCAGATATCCCATCTCCCACCATAGTGGAGGAAACCATTTATTCACCAAGTGCAATATTCAGCTTCTACCATACTGAAGGATATCATGGGTCCATGAAGTACTGGATCCTGCCCACTGACACAGGGGAGCAGGAAATTAGTTCATAAAGTGTAGTATCCTGCCCCATGCCATACAAGAGCAGATCACTAGTCAGTCTTCTTTTGTGTCCCTTCTTTGCTACTGTCCAGTAACTGATGCTTTGGGATAGGTGTCTGAGGGTAAGAAGAATCCTTCCTTTCACCAGATGGTGTTCAGATTATACCTTTAAGCATCTGGATTGAGAGCCCTTTACATTTTAGCTTAGCTATTACTCTTATTCATATAAGCATCAATCCATTTTTTATCTTACTAAGCCATTCACCTTAATATCTCACAGCGTGGAGTCCTATACATTGAATGTATGTTGTGTAAACACGTATTTCCTTTGCTCTGTTCTGTATTTTTTAATCTTTCATTCATGCAGTGCCTTCTTGTCCCTGTATTACAGCACAGGGTAAATAAGAGCTCCGAAGCAGGCTTCTTTACACTCTTTATTATTTTAACTTTACAGTATCTCCTCTTACTCTTCTTTAGTAACTAAATAATCCTAGTCTTCATAATCTCTCTTTGTATGGAATTAACTCCCTGCTCCCCCAGGCACATGGCTCTAATCATTGCCCTTCTCTGGACTATTTCTATTTATGTTGTAGCCTTAAGCAACCAGAGAAACACATGGTTGAAATGTCAGGATTTGCCACATCATCAGAGATGAGAAAAGGAGAAAGCCAAGAGAAAACAATTTTGAAGGAGATAGGGCCTACTATTTGTTTTTTGTTTGTTTTGTTTTTTAAACCTGGGTGCATACAATCTAAATCCATACTAAGGAATCAAAATAAAAGGAGGTCTGATTTCCACCATTACTGGACAACCACAGCTCCCACAAACTCCAGTGATCACTCAACACTTCAAAAAAACAAACAAGCCACTTGTTAAGGACTTCGGGGTGGGGGGAGTGGGGTTTGGATACAGCCACCATACACAAGAAGACAAGTCTTCCTGATGAGGAATCAGTGATTGGAATGATCTTCCCCCAGAGTCCCTGGCTGAAATGTACTATGCTGCAATGCAGAAAACTCTTTTATAAATTGGGGTGGGGAGGGTAACGGATGTGTAAAAGTCTTCTGTCTGTTTTCTTCCCTCATGGGGATAAGGCTTGTCTAGAAAAAGTCACTGTAGGTATTGAAGGTCTCTTGGCTTATTCCTAAGTGCCACTCAACCCAGACTTCTCCCTGATCAGTTGCAGTAGGACACCTAGGGACATGGCCATTCCAGTAGGTTAGACCAGGGATGGGAGAGCTAAGGAGGGGACAGACGGAAAACCGGTGCCATCCTATCCCAGGGCTGGAGAGGGAGGAGGTGGACATATGAAATTAATTACCAGCTGCAAGATGGTGAGATAGCGTTTCCACCACAGGTAGCGCTGCATTTGTGGTCCCAGGCTGGCCAGCCCATAATACAGGTACATGAAGATGTGCACAAAGGAGTTCAACATCCCAATGAAGAAGGCTGTGGGATAGATAATACAGGAAAGCAGGAAGAACAAGGCACACAGAGTCTATGAGACCTGTCCTCCTGTACTGACAGACACGGTCCCCAAGGTAACATGTCCAAAATATTGTCCACTTGTGACCCATACATGTGTGACACCCTTCAGTTACTAAAAATCACCAAGAATGCCCTACAAACATGATCCATCATCCTGTACCATCTCACATCCTCCAAGGAGCCCCTATGCCACCCTCTCCCTTTGTGTGAGCTGCAGCCATAACTGGTTTCTAGAAGAGACAGACAGGAGGTCCAAAGACAGAAGAGGGAATGCTGGATTAGATATCGCAGATCACTCAGACATCAAGGCTTTTTACAAAACTGCTTCCCATTCAAAAGCTCGATGAATTCCTATGCCAAGCTTAGCTCTATAGTTCTAGCACTGTGCATTCGGGTGGGTTAGTGAGAGGGGGCAGTCAGGCTAGACAGGGAATGGGGAATAGTCTGGATATGAGCTGGAGAGTGAATGGGACAGTCTGGATCTGGGAACAGCAGTGAATGGGAAAGGCCCTTGCTGAACAGAGAATGAGGGCAGTCCTGCTCTGGGAAGGAAAACAAGTAGGTGCAAACTTAGGCCTTAAACTTGGTGTTCTCATTTCTGTCTGGGCAGTGAATGGGGCAGTCTTGTCCTGGGTGAGACAGTGATTAGAACAGTCTAGAGGTGGACAGGACAGTCCAAAAAGCATCCAACAGGTGTCAGTGATGATACCCTCATCTCTCACTACCAAAGTGAATAATGTGCAGTGAGGTTTCTGTCCACTAGCCAGTCAAGATGCAGGGTTCAAATTATCTCCAGAACAAGAGAGAGGGAGACAAAGTATGCCCAGTGAAGTGAAGCTTACCCTGTCCCCCAGGCACGTATTTGACACCAGCCCACCAGTTGAAGAGCATGGTGCCATGATGATACACATGCAGGAAAGTCACCTGCTCAGGCTTCTTGCGCAGAATGAAGAAGACCTGAAAGAAGTCAGAAGAGAGAAAGTCTTGAGTTCTTCTGTATGTTTAGACAGGGCCTAGGAGTGGAAGGGGCTACGGGTAGCCAGTGCTTCTTGAGCTGAAGCACCCCAACTCCATTCCACTTGCATTTTGGTGACATATCATCCTTCCCTTTAGAAGCCAACCTGAGGACTAGCAAATCAAATGGACCTTATGCTATTTGGAAGGGGAAAGGCCAAAGGACAGTGCCTCTTCCACAAAGTCTCAGCCATCTGTACCTTGGGATTCCACTGCAGACTCTCTCAGTAGTTACCCACACAGATGGGCCTGAGACCAATGTTCCCTCTAATTTTTGACAGGCCGTGTGCGCAAAAAAATTCTTCTGTGCAAATTGTTATGTTTCTGTGCAAATTTTTGTGCGTGTGGTGTTTCTCTGTGTGCGCAGGGTTTAGGATGTGTGTGCGTGCACACACGCGCACAGCTTAGAGGGAACAGTGCCCGAGACACAACATCTGGATCCAGACCTGAGCCTCCATATAGCTTAGAGGTGTCTGGATCTGGGGTTTTGTTTGAGGTCCACGATGCAGAAGCAAAAGTTACTAGCACCAGAGACAGATCTCCAGGGAAGACATCACATTGAGCAGCCAGGCTCTGATGGTGTTCTCATTAGGAAAGAGGGTGATATCAGCCAGTCATATGCTGCTTTTTCACTACCAGGAAGATCTGCTTTCTAGGCAGTGGTGACTGGGGGAACAGCCCATATCTGCTACTCAGAATGCACAGGGGTAGGCCAGCCCATTAGCCATGCAACTTTCACTCTTCCAAATCGATCCAGTTCATAGAGAGTGTCAAAGTATTCCCCAGCCAGGATTGGTTCTAGGGGTTCTAGGCAATCCAGCAAATACCCTGCTGCTGCCTACCAGTTCCCCCTGTAGGGTCCAGTCTGCCATTTGAGGTGCAAGGGAAGATCCGGTATATTACTATGGAGCAGTTGGCCTCCATGATGGAAATTCAAGATAAGTCAAAACACATCCGGGACACAAACCCTTATCCCAGGATCAGTGGCCTGGAATAATCTCATCTTGTCAATGCACACACAGCAGTGGAGACTCTGGGGCATACACCTACATAGTCCTAGGCTGTTTACTCTTCAGCTTAACATCATACTTTAGTCAGAGGGACGATGACTAGGCTGGGTCTACTGCAAAATGGGCAGACGCTACAATAGACTTCACCAATTGGTGAAAATAACCCTGCACCCACCTTTGGGGACTGGACTCTCACAGTGTGTGGGTGTGTAACCTCACCAGTCCCTCTCCCACCCACCCACTGCTCAGGTTCAGATTTCTCCTTTTGGCCCTGCATGAACCCCTGACGCTCTGAGTTATCTAAACATCAGAAAGTGGGTTTGTGTAAAGGGGGCTGATCCTAGATTTAAAGGGAACATCCATCCAGAGAATACGATGTCAGGTATGCAGTCATTGGGACAGAGAAGGCACAGCCAATGCTTGTAAGGAAACATACTGGGCTCTTGCCAATGGCAAGGCTAGAGGCTTGAAGGCAAGTAGTTTCCATATGACATTACCCTGAAGCTGTGTCCTCATCCCATGACAGTATCAGGATCATTCCCTGAAGTGAGCAGAGAGAGAGAGAGAGTGTGTGTGTGTGTGTGAGAGAGAGAAAGTGAGTGTGTATTGAAAGGCATCAGCCACATACAGAATAAATATAGAGCATTGGCCTTGGCACTTTGTCTTTGTCCCATAAGGGGGCTCAGAGCCAAAGGTTTATTACAGAGCCTCAGCCCCGTTATTTTGACCAGGCCCACCTTACCGTATCAAGCAGCTCGATGACTTTGGAGAAGAAGAACCACCAACACACTCTCGCCATCTGCTGGAAAAGACAAGGAAATGCCATCTGATACGGAGACAAAAATTCAACACATATCTATCTATCTTAGCCCAGGGCTACACTGGGGGGGGGGGGGGGGTCGATCTACGATACGCAACTTCAGCTACGTGAATACCGTAGCTGAAGTCGGCGTATCGTTGATCGACTTACCTGGCCGTGAGGACGGCGGCGAGTCAATCGCTGCCACTCCCACGTCGACTCCGCTTCCGCCTTTCACGGAGGTGGATTTCCGGAGTTGACGAGGAGCGCTTTCGGGGATCGATTAATCGCGTCTAAACAAGACGCGAAAAATCGATCCCCGATAGATCGATTGCTCCCCGCCGATCCGGCGGGTAGTGAAGACAAGCCCTTAGGGAACGTCTACACTTAAAACGCTATAGCAGCACAGCTACAGCATTGCAGCTGCGCCGTTGTAGCGCGCCAGGGTAAACACTCACTACAGTGATGGCAGGGGTTCTCCCACTGCTGTAGTTAATCCGCCTCCCTGAGAGATGGAGCGAGGCATTTGGAATAATTCTTCCAAGCGCTGTATACACCGGGGGTTAGGCCAGCGTAGTTATGGATTTTTTACACCCTTGATAGACGTAGCTATGCCGATGTATGTTTTCAGTACATTATGCCCTGAGGGTCTTATACTGCTGTCCTTCTTCATAGTATCGGACTGCCTTCTAAATAAAATCTCTAGGCATAGTGAAGTTCCTAGTGGACTTTATGGATCTCCCTTTTCACAGGGTAAAAATTTAGTCTGCGTTATTTATTTTGGTTGGTTGGTTAGTTGATTTGTTTGTTTATTTTTGGTGAGGCAAGAGCGGAGTATCATTACACTGATTGCCAAGTATTTTCAGCCTCGTGGCAAAGCAGTGGACTCATCAGCATGGGAGGTGGGCCCAAGCCACAAATCCAGATACACACCTGTACTCATTCGAAGCCTGGCTGTATTTGCAGACAAATAGGAACATGGCAAAACTACAGAATTATCAAAAAGAATCATGGATTTTTGTAATGAAAATTACTGAATCCATAAGCCTTTGTGAAACTCGGGTAGAAAATACAGACTTATCCATGTGCCATGAGTTAGAGAGATTCTTTGAGTGCTGAAGCAAATCATTTAATAAAATGGATTTGGAAGTAGGGGAATAGAAGCAAAGGACTTCTTAAGACATGCAAAGGTAGCCAGAGTGCAGTTTGGCACCAGTCTTCCAGCAAGGCAACCCATCAATCTCTGAAGAATGAGAGCGACCCAAGACTAGTTCTGTATGAAACTGTACCCTCATTCCCAACTTGCTTCGGGTGTAATCCACTGGCTGACACAGGTAACTGTAGTTGGCCAAGACGGAAGTTACCAGAAACTGAAAGAAAAGAAAAAAAAACTAATAAGAGAAAGCCATTCTCTGTCCTGCATCTATCCCATCTTTCATATGCCCTTAGTCCCCAAGGAGATTTACACTCTAATGCTAAAAGAAAAGGAATACTTGTGGCACCTTAGAGACTGAGGGCTGGTCCTCACTAAACCCCCGTGTCGAACTAAGATACGCAACTTCAGCTACGTTAATAACGTAGCTGAAGTCGAAGTATCTTAGTTCGATCTTCAAAGCACTTACCGCGGGTCCACACGCGGCTGGCAGACTCCCCCATCGACAGCGCTTACTCCTCGCGGCGAGCAGGAGTACCGGTGTCGACGGCACGCACTTCCGGGATCGATTTATCATGTCTAGACAAGACGCGATAAATCAATCTCAGAAGATCGATTGCTTACTGCCGATCCTGGAGGTAAGTATAGACGTACCCTAACAAATTTATTTCAGCATAAGCTTTTGTGGACTACAATCCACTTCGTCGGATGCATAGAATGGAACATACAGTAGGAGGATATTTATACATTCAGAAAAACATGAAAAAGTGGAAGTAACCATACCAACTGTAAAAGGCTAATTAATTGAAAGGAACTATTATCAGCAGGGGATATCTAATGCTAGGTAACCAGTCCCAATCCAGCACAGGCTGATAGTGATTCAAATTCATCACTAACGCTACAAATATTTGCAGATTTTTTTCTAGCTGTCAGAATCTGAAAGTGAATTTCTATATGATCATGTTCGTTACCCTTTGCTGCAGATATCTGAGTGCTTGAACTTTTCTAGAATGAAGTGAATTATAAGCTTGAGGATTCTCTGAAAGCAAATTTTGAATTACGTATTGGATTGTAAACGTCATCGTTCATTTTGTGTTGGTAAATTGCATTAGTCATCTAATCAGGGAGCTGAAACCATACCACGTGGCCCCTATAATTGACTGACCAAGAATGAGAAGTGAATATTCACTTTTACCTGGTTGCGAGCAATCTTTAGGACTAGAACTGTTTGCTAAATAAATTTGCAGTTCTTTCTGAATAAGTGTGAAAATTGCACGATCCTTCTGAAAACAGTAAATAAAAAGCCATGTTCATTAGAGTTAGATCATTCATTTCAAATGTACTCTGCTCTAGTCATTTGTTGGGTATTCAGTAGCCCAGATGAAAAGAGTTGGTAGAGCTTAGTTCAGTTCCTAGTGGAAAGTTGCCCACATACACACCCCAACAACAATAAAAATAAACATCCCTTCCATCGCCAGTGGCATTAATTTGCACCCTTGTTGGAGGTCTCAGCAAACATGATTGCAAGAGTTTGGAAAATAAAATTCCTCTCACACCCTCAGAGCTGGACCTGGTCAGGCTGAAGCACAATGTAGGGGACAAATGAACATCATGTGTTCTGTAGCTGCTACATAGTAGATTTTATATTCCAGGTTTGTCATTCTGAGACCTTTCACCAGCATTAATTTGCTAAAACTCTAAGGGACGGTGTGTTAAGGAAGGTTGAAACATGGGAGAAATTGTGTTTGCCATATAGGGTATGTCTATACTGCAATTAAAAACCCAAGGCAGGCCCAGGAGTGTGGGGCTCAGGCTATGGGGCTGTTTAACTGTGGTGTAGATGTTCAGGCTCAGGCTGCAGCCTGGACTCTAGGACCCTGAGAGGTGGGAGGGTCCCAGAGCTCAGGCTGCAGCCCCATAAATTAAACCGCCCTTAGCCCGAGTCAGTGGGCACAGGCCAGCCATGGGTTTTTAGTTGCAGTATAGACATAACCCATGTTGCAACCTTCCCTAACACGGGTGTCTAATTGCGGTGTAGAAATACCCATAGAGCAGTGGTTCTCAAACATATTTGATTGCACCCCCCTTCTTTGTGTCTGTAGTAGTTTATGTCCCACACACCCCTTGGGGCACCCGGCCAGCAGCTGCCACTCTCCGGCCACCCCGTTCCGAAGGCAGAGTGGAGAGCGGCGGCTGCTGGCCGGGCGCCCAGCTCTGAATGTGCGCAGTAAGTATTTCCCCCTAAAGCTTCTCACGCCCCCCTCCCCCTCAGAATGCATTCTGTGCCCCCTCCGTTTGAGAACCTCTGCCATAGAGGCTTCACCACAACACATATTTAACGGAGTAGAATGTGTCCTCTAGTGGCAGAATGAAAACATATCCCAGTCACCTGTTCATCAGAGGAGGAGTATAAAGGGCTCCTGCATCAAATTCCCCCCGCCCCAAAAAAATGTTTATCCAAATGGAGCTGATCCATTATCCTTACCTCATAGAACATATAGATTGACAGAGCCACCAGGGTCAAATTATAGGCAGTCAGCAGACCCTTTAGCCTCAGTGGCTCCCACTTCTGCATGAGGCGTGGTCCCAGTGCCACAAATAAGAGGTAGAGGGTGAAGACCAGTGTGACTGGAAGAGGAGAGTAAACCAGGAGCCAGGGGTCTGTCCTTGGGTCTGCAAAGCAAAACACATTGCACAGAAGCAAAGAACAGTGTGGCTTGTGGGCCTCGAGAGGGAAACAGACTTTATATCTGTCCTGGATTTTAATTTATCCCCCCCCCATCCCTGGGTCGGCCACATTTCTTCTGTCTCCCAGATAATCCTCACTCTGTTTTTGTTCCTCTTACACCCCACCTCACAGCACATGTTTTGGTGGAAGAAGGCTGAACACTTCTCTGTTAGTGCTGCCACGAGGAGGTAGCTTAGCGGAATTACAGCACTGCCATCCCCCAGAAGTACTGCCTTAAACCCGACACGCAGCACTCTATGACACACCAGCCAGAGAACCCACTCCCGTGTCCACAAAGACATCTCAGTCCTCATTGGCAGATTCTCCTATTCTTCCAGACCTGGCCATCCACATAGTTCTGCCAATGTGCCTCAGCATCCCCTTATCTTTCCCATCCTTGAGTTCCACACGCAGCTCTACCAATGCCCCTCAGTCCTGCCCTGCAGCCCCCCTGCTATTCCAGTGCTGGGTTCCCCACCCAGCTCTGCCAGTGTCCCTCAGTCCTGCCCTGCGGCCCCCCTGCTATTCCAGTGCTGGGTTCCCCACCCAGCTCTGCCAATGCCCCTCAGTCCTGCCCTGCGGCCCCCCTGCTATTGCAGTGCTGGGCTCCCCACCCAGCTCTGCCAATGCCCCTCAGTCCTGCCCTGCGGCCCCCCTGCTTTTGCAGTGCTGGGCTCCCCACACAGCTCTGCCAATGCCCCTCAGTCCTGCCCTGCAGCCCCCGGCTATTCCAGTGCTGGGCTCCCCACACAGCCCTGCCAATGTCCCTCAGTCCTGCCCTGCAGCCCCCCTGCTATTCCAGTGCTGGGTTCCCCACCCAGCTCTGCCAATGCCCCTCAGTCCTGCCCTGCGGCCCCCCTCCTATTGCAGTGCTGGGCTCCCCACCCAGCTCTGCCAATGCCCCTCAGTCCTGCCCTGCGGCCCCCCTGCTATTGCAGTGCTGGGCTCCCCACACAGCTCTGCCAATGCCCCTCAGTCCTGCCCTGCAGCCCCCGGCTATTCCAGTGCTGGGCTCCCCACCCAGCTCTGCCAGTGCCCCTCAGTCCTGCCCTGCGGCCCCCCTGCTATTGCAGTGCTGGGCTCCCCACACAGCTCTGCCAATGCCCCTCAGTCCTGCCCTGCAGCCCCCGGCTATTCCAGTGCTGGGCTCCCCACCCAGCTCTGCCAATTCCCCTCAGTCCTGCCCTGCGGCCCCCCTGCTATTGCAGTGCTGGGCTCCCCACCCAGCTCTGCCAATGCCCCTCAGTCCTGCCCTGCAGCCCCCCTGCTATTCCAGTGCTGGGCTCCCCACACAGCCCTGCCAATGCCCCTCAGTCCTGCCCTACAGCCCCCTGCTATTGCAGTGCTGGGCTCCCCACCCAGCTCTGCCAATGCCCCTCAGTCCTGCCCTGCAGCCCCCCTGCTATTCCAGCCCTGGGCTCCCCACACAGCTCTGCCAATGCCCCTCAGTCCTGCCCTGCAGCCCCCCTGCTATTCCAGCCCTGGGCTCCCCACACAGCTCTGCCAATGTCTCTCAATCCTGCCCTGCAGCCCCCCTGCTATCCCAGTCCTGGGCTCCCCACACATATAGCTCTGCCAATGAACGTCAGCCCTCACCCATTATGCCAGTGCTGTAGATCCACACAACACAGCCAGTTTGTTTCATCACATCCTTTCTTTTCCACTCACCCATTCCTTACACAGCGCTGGCAATGCTCCGCAGTACTGACCTTCTCAACACCCCGTCCTTCAGATCTCCTGTCTACACAGACATCCACTTGCAGGGTCCCCTGTTACTCCTGTTGTGGACTCTGACGCCGAACTCTTCTAATATTCTACTTCTGGGTTCCACAGTCTGCCACTGCTCCTAAATCTCCACTCAGAATCCCTTCTGCTATGCCAATCCTGGTCCCCACACAGCTCTGGCAGCATGCCTATAGAATTCCCTCTCTTTTAGTCCTGAGCCCCTTCTTCAGCTCTGTCACTCAATGTTCCTGAAGCCAGATCTGAACCATCTCTTGTTATCCCAATCCTGGGCCAGCACACAGAGCTGCCAATACACCTTACTTCTGATCTGCAGCATATTCCATTCCTGACATGCCACACTACTCTGCAGCACCTCTTGTTATTCCAGTCCTGGGTCTCTCCTAAGTACACCCTGATAACTCTGCAAACATTGTGCAGTGGTTTGTCTCAACGTTTCACTTATTACCTAGGATTGTACCTGGGTCTTCAGAAGTCAAAACCTGAGCTCTAACCACCTGGTATATCACGTTTGGCCATGACATACCAATGCACATTTTAAGACATCACTTTCCATGATATTTCAGAATTTACAAACAGTAAGGTGCACTTCTTGCTGGACAGACTTTCAGAGCCCCATGCCGAACCCATAAAGGGCTGCCTTCTTTAACCTTAATCCGGTGTCAAGAAAAAAGTTACATTAACTGTAGTTTGTACCCCAAATGCATTCAGAAACCAAAACCAATTCTTTAACGTTTTAGGTGAAAAGACTTTATCTAAACAGCAAATTGAAAGAAAGGAGTTTCAGTCAGTGTGAGCCAATATGCAATAGTCACACATCCCTGGAATATCTTCTACTTAGGGTGACTGTATGCAGCAACCATTGTTGCTGCAATGCATTTTCAGTTAGCATATGCAATGCCCTCAAACAGCATAGCTGGATAGCCACTAGTTCATGAGGTGTCACAACATACATCCTTGTGGGGTATAACATTACCCCACACATGCATTATCAATTCATACATGCAAATTACATTTATGCAAAAAATGGGAGACAGTTACCAGTATTACAATACAAGATAGATATTGTCACTGGAAGCAAACATAGAACTACTAAAAATACAGTATAACATTGTAACATGTTTGGGGTACACTTGTACCCCCCACACTTTTTGATGCAGGAAGAGTGTTTTTATACTAAATTAAAATTTTCACTGAATTGTGTACGTGTGCCTAGGTGACAATGTCTAAAACAGTATAATTAGAAGGCCACTACTTCAGGAGTTATTGCAACATGTATGCTCGTGGGGCACATTACCCTACAAATGTGGATGAGGGTTAAAGAGCTTTCCTTTGCAAGAACGAAGATGCTTAAATCCCTATCCTCATCCCACAAACTGGTGTTTCCCTGGGCTCTAGCTCAGGGCTCTAAAGCAGCTCAAGATCTTGGTAGGGAAAAGTGAGATTGTGCGATGTGTCCAAGGAAAGGAAGTGAGCTCAAGTGAGGGACGATTCTTATTAATGGTTTGTACTTTCCACTGTGCCACCTAATGGTATCCTTGGGAAATTCCCATGCGAGGCAGCTTCTCCACCTACCTCCATTTTCAAGAGCCCAGTTGTAGAACTCTTGAATTTTCTGCCAAGTTGAAGCCATCCCGGATCCCTGAATGGAAAGCAAAACGAGATTTAACCTTGTCTGTGATCACCTAACCCCATTTATGCCACTCCAGGCTCTAAGTCCTAGAGTGTGCAGAGCCTTCTGGTTACTCATAGACACAGGTTGAAGACTCAAGCTGGTCAAAAAAATGTGTGTGTGTGGGGGGGAGAGAATTAGTAATTTAAAAAAATTAAAATTGTGTTGAAATTTCAACAAATGTTCATAGAATTATGGAAGTGTTAGGCTGGAAAGGACCTAGAGAGGCCATCTAGTGAAGCCTCCTGTACTGAGACAGGACCAGATATACCTGGACCATCCTTGATAGGAGTTTGTCTAACATAGTCTTAAAATGTCCTGTGATGGCTGATAGGACAAGGAGATCCAGGACTTCTGCTCTGCTCCAGGCAGGAGTGTGTCTAGATGTAGTTCTCTGTCTGCTGAGCAGGGCATAGTTGGATGCTTGAAATGTGGGCTAGTGGGTATGCTAGCCAACTGGGGAAAAGGTATTTCAAAAATATGCTTTTTTTTTTAAAGGGTACGGAGGGGATTCTGGCATCTGTGATCCCTGGACAGTGGAGTTCAGAATAGAGAATGGAGTGGCTACTGTTGTGGGGACAGGGGCATTGTGGAACAGCTGCTGGAGGACTGACACAGGTAATTCAGTGTCTAAGCTAGCACTACGTTAGATGGAAGAAGGTAGACTTTAGCTTTGTGTTACTGGGGGTGTTGTTATTGCATTGATGTAACTGGGTGCCTGTATCACAACTTCCCTTGG
Organism: Chelydra serpentina; assembly: GCA_037349315.1. Taxonomy (NCBI): domain Eukaryota; kingdom Metazoa; phylum Chordata; order Testudines; family Chelydridae; genus Chelydra; species Chelydra serpentina. Next base: position 127,137,662 of record JBAIAC010000008.1, read on the forward strand.
AAGCCTGTTCCAATGCTTAGCTATTCATATAGTTAGAAAGTTTTCCCCAATATCTAACAATCTCCCTTGCTGCAATTTAAGCCAATTATTCTTGTCCTATCTTCAGTGGACCTGGAAAACAACTGATCACTATTCCCTTTATAATAGCCTTCAAATATGGGCTGTTACTGGGTCAGTCTTCTTTTCTCATGATTAAACATGGCCATTGTTTTGACATTTCCTCATAGATCAGGTTTTCAAAATCTTTTATCATTTTTGTTGCTCTCCTCTGGAATCTCTCCAATTTATCCACAGCTTTCTTTAAACGTGTTACCCAGAATTGGATACAGATTCTAGCTGAGTTCTCACCAGTGCCGAGTAGAGTGGTACAATTACCTCCTGTGTTTTACATACCACACTCCTGTTGATATATCCCAGAATAATATTAGCCTTTTTAGTAACTGCATCATACAGTGGATCTCAAATTGAGTATGAGTCCACAATAATCCTCAGATAGGGTGACCAGACAGCAAGTGTGAAAAATCGGAATGGGATGGGGGGTAATAGGAGCCTTTATAAGAAAAAGCCCCAAATATCGGGACTGTCCTTATAAAATCGGGACATCTGGTCACCCTAGCCTCAGAGCCTTTTCAGCAGTACTACCACCTAGCTAGTTATTCCCCATGTTGTATTTGGGCATTTGATTTTTTTCCTTCCCACTTGCCATTATTGAATTTCATCTTCTTGAATTCAGACCAATTCGTCAAGGTTGTTTTGAATTCTAATCCTGTTCTCCAAAGTGTTTGCAGTCCCTCCCCTCTTGGTGTTATCGCTGCACATTTTATAAGCACACCCTCCAGTCCAAGTCATTAATGAAAATATTGACTAGTACTCGACCCTGGACTGACCCCTGTGGCACCCCACCAGATACATCCCCCCAGTTTACTAGAGAATCACTGACAATCCGTTTTGAGTATGTTTCATCTAGACCACCTTTCCCTAGTTTGCTTACGAGAATATCATATGGGACTGTGCCAACAGCCTTACTAAAAATCAAGCTATATCACATCTACAGCTTCTCCCATCCACTAAGCCAGGAACCCTGTCAAGGAAGGAGATTAGGCTGGTAATTTTGACTATCTCTGTAACCAGGTTAAAAAAAATGGAGGAAAAATGTCATAAAAATTTAGTCTAATTTTTTTGGGGGGGAGGGGGGCAGCGGGTGTGACTAAATTTTGTTGCAATTTCAACATTTTAAATATTTTGTCTAGCTGTACTCAGGACACTAGAGCTTTGGTCCCAAGGTGATGAAGGGCAAAGCATGTGAAAGGTCCAAGAGATGAAGAAAGTGTGCTATACTGTACCCTGTGGAGGGAGATGCAGGTGGGGATCACTGAAGCAATGTGTCCTTTTTCACTAGCTCACATGGCACAATAGTCACTCTGGGACAAACACACAGTCATCACCGTACACACCTGTCACACACTCACTCAGACAGATTTATCACCTGATGCAACTCCAGTCAGAGCAGGGGTGACTTTGACTTCTTGACGCCTACTCTGCACAGTTGTACTGTTTTAACTGTACTGGTGTACGTAACGTGGCATGTGTTAAGGGCTCCCCTTGCCAGTAATTCCAGACTCCCACCACTTGCTTTGTGAGGGAGACCTCTCCTATAGCCTTTGGGGAGGCAGGAATTGACCCAGAAATCACTCCCCGCTCTGTTATCAGTAACAATCAGCTTTATCGGTCCCCTTCATCAGTAAACACACAGTCCCAGCGCCCATCCCCAACATCAGCCACTCAGTTACTGATTGGGGTTCTTCTTCCCTTTGGGTTCTGGCTGCATTTCATGTATGCTCTCAGTCTGCTCCCTGGGCTGGTCCCCAGACTCTCAGCTTGCTAACTCACTCCAGCAGCAGCAGCAGCCGGTGCCTTCTCCAGTAGCCTGAGCAGCCCCTTCTCAAATGGCAAGCCCACCCTCCGGTCACAGGACGACTGGCAGAAGTAGGCACAGTATTTTCTGCCAGCTCTCTAGCCAATCAGTAGTGTGGTGAGGATGGAGAGACTAGCTTCTCCTTGCTGCTTAGCCCCAGCTGACCCGGGCTCCAGGGTCAGAGGCAGCCTTCCCAGCACTGCTATTTACCTGTGCAGATGGGTTCCACGGCAACAACAGCTGCAGCTCTATCTGCACACAGGTGCTTTATAGTGGTATAATTGCATCTACACTAGGGGTTATATGGGTGCAACTATTTTGGAGTGAGGGGGTGAGGAAAGACACCTCTAGCTGACATAGCTGTGCTACTACAAAAACTAGGACTAGACCAGGCCTGGCACTATGGGCCAAATACTGTTCTCGTTTACATCATTGCAAATCTGGAGGGAAACCATTACAGTTAAAGGTCTCATTACAGATTTACATTGATGACACAGAGCCAAATTTGGCTTTTCCCTACTTAGGTGTTCCTAGCACTCCTAATACCTGAGAACCTAAATGCAATCTGACAGGCACCCAATCACACTCTAAAACGTACATATCACTCAAAGACACACATGAGGCTCTTTCTCTCTCCCACACATGTAGCAATCACACGCACCTCTACTTTCATTTTGTCATTCTCACACACTCCTCCCCTCCCCCCCCCCGGCATTGATACCCTCTGACACAATCACTTATATACACACTCTGACACAAAAGGTACACGCTCACATTACCTGGACAGAAATCTCTAGCAGAGAGAGATCTGTCAAGGGATTAACAACTGACTATGAGTCAAACCAAGGAGGATTTCCTTGTGGTTATTTATACACACACACGCTTTACACACAGCCCAGCCTGCTCCGCTCCAGCTCCTTTTCTCCCAAACAACTAGCTGAACCCCCAAGTGAGAGAGAACCCCATTACACAGAGCAGACTTACCCTACCAGGGAAGATGCTGTAACTTCTCTCTTTTTCCAGGAATACCGTCAGGGTGCAGAAACCTTTCTAGTCCCTCCTGATACACCCCAGAGACAGCAGAACAAAGAGTTGCCGGAGTCTGTGCCATTGAGCAGGCACCATGCCACATTTCCCACTCCTCGCCTGAAGAAGGTGTCTCATCCTCTGGGTTCCCACACAGATGCTCTGAATTCTGGCTCCTTGACAAGATTTAGGGTGTGGTGTTCAGCACCAGTGGCTGCGAGCTGCAAGCACCACCATTGCTGAAGGCCGTCTCTGACTTTGCCTGATCTGGAGTTACATCAGATTCCCCTCCCCCGTCCTGATTTACTGCTCCTCACGTGCTTTGTCAGATTAAGGGACCAGAAGGGCTGAGAAAACAGTTTGAATTGGGCTGAGCTTCCATAGGAATGAACCTCTGCCCTTCGGCCTCGCGCCTGGGAATGATGCCAAGTCTACATGTTCAGAACCATGAAAGCCTTCTGTATTCTGCCTCAGGGGCATGATGTGGCAGCTTTTCAAACCCTGAGAGATGGGGAAGGGTGGGGCGACTCAATTGGGCAAAACTGGAAAAAGTACTGTTGGCAGCACTCTTACAGAGCCCTCCCTCCCACTGCCACCCCCCTTGAAGATTTGTCAAACGGAATTTTCCATCTCCAAAAGTGACACGTCGCAATCACATGATGACAGCGGAGAAAGTGCTGAGAGCACCCCACAAATAAACCCTCACTGGGATGTGGGATGGGGACACTGAGAGCAATCTCCTTCATTATTTCAAGCCTCCATCCCTGGGGGAAGCATCCTGGACCATCTTTAAATGAGACAGGGAGAGTTCCTTGCATGCTCATCAAGTTTCATTCTTGAGATGTTTAAAGTGGGCTCAATGCCACCACCAATGAGCACTGGCTGGAAATTCCCCCTATGTGATCTCCAGGTTCCATTCCTGAGAGCAGGATTAACTCTTTGGAAACTATGATTTTCCGAGTGAATGTGTAATATCATGAGATTCATAGCTTCCAAGGCCAGAAGGGGCCATTGTGAATAATTCCTAGAGCAGATCTTTTAGAAAAAACATCTCATCTTGATTTAAAAAGCTGGCTGTCATGGGGACTCCACCTGATCCTTGATCAGTTATTCCAATGGTTAATTAGTCTCACAGTTAAAAAATTTACACCTTATTTCCAGTCTGAATTTATTTAGCTCCAGCTTCCAGCCATCAGGTCATGTTATACCTTACTCTGCTAGGCGGGAGAACCTATTTTAAAATATTTGTTCCCCATATTGGTACTTTAAATTCTAATCAAGTCACCCTTTAACCATCCCTTTGATAAGCTAAATAGATTGGGCTTTTTGAGTCTATCACTATAAAGCATGTTTTCTAATCCTTTAATCATTCTTGTGGCTCTTCTCTGAACCTTCGCCAAGACATGGTATTCCAGCAGTGGTCACAAGACTGCCAAATAGAGACATAAAATAACCTCTGTCCTCCTACTCAAGATTTCCTTGTTTATGCATTGCAGGATCGCATTAGCCCTTTTGGCCACAGCGTTGCACTGGGAGTTCATGTTGAGCTCCAAATCTTTTTCAGTCACTACTTTCTGGGATAGAGTCTCCCATCATGTAAGCATGGCTTACATTCTTTGTTCCTACAAGTATATGTTTACAGTTAGCCATATTTAAATGCATACTGTTTGCTTGCGCCCAGTTTACCAAGTGATCCAGATTGCTCTGAATCACTGACCTGTCCTCTTCATTATTTAGCACTCTCCCAATTTTTGTGTCATCTGTCAACTTTATCAGAGATGATTTTATGTTTTCTTCCAGGTCATTAATAAAAATATTAAATAGCATAGAGCCAAGAACTGATCCCTGCAGGATCCCACGAAAGAATACCTATTCAATGATGATTCCCCATTTAAAATTCAATTTTGAGACCTATCAGTTAGCCAGTTTTTAATCCATTGATGTGTGCCATGTTAATTTAATATCTTTCTAGGTTTTTAAAATCAAAATGTCATGTGCTAGCAAGACAAATGTCTTATAGAAGTCTACATATATTACATCTACACTATTACCTTTATCAACCAAACTTGTAATATCAGAGGTTAACATTCCATCACCCCCATAGCACTTCCACATGCTTATTACTAGACATACCACAATCCACTCTGAAGAGCAAAAACACGTAGTCTAATCTCCTACTTCAGTGTTAAAAGAAATGAAAATTAGGATATAGTATGAGCTCCTGTAAGAGTCTTGTAGTGTTTGACTGAAATACCCTGCCCTGCTAGCAGATGCTGACACTGTTGGGAAAGGATTAAGTTGGTTGTGCTGACTCATAGAAGGTATAAGGGAAATTGGAGTGATTCTCTGGGGAGAAAGTTCTAGAGGATAGGGGCTTAGCAGTCATTAGAGAGGAACCAAAGGAGCAGCCAACCCTGGGGAAAAGTTTGAGTGGACTTTTGCTTTCTTTTTAAGTTCTGAAATTGCTAAGGGGTACGGGGTGGTTATGAAAATGAAGTAATTATAGCAGCAGTTGGAGAGAGTGAATCTCTGTAAACTGGGACAGATCCCCAGCTGGCGTAAAGTGGCATAGATCCACCGAAGTCAGCTGAACTATACCGATTTACACCAGCAGAGAGTCCGGCCAAACGCTCCATCAGAGCATGGTAGTCCTAACCTCCAGCAGTAATTGCTTCTGATCAGATATGTTAATCTTTGCAAGTTTACATGGACCAGTGCCCACTGAGAACTTGAATGAGATAATTACATTAATTGCACCCTACACAGAATTTAAACCAGAGGGGTTAAACCACTGAATTAGTCCATTGTGCTACTGCTAACCCAGGCTAGCAAATAGTTGAGGTAGAACAGAGTCTGATCTAACTCTCACTTAAGTCAATGGGAGTCTTTCCAATGACTTCTGTGAGACTTGGATTAGACCCTTAGTGCTATTGGTAGATAAAGAATGGATATGACTTGTGCAAATGAGTGAATATTATTTGGAAAGTTTTTAACTGTTGTAATGGGTGTTTTCATAAACGGTTGCTAAGCACAATTGTCAAGAAGGTAATATTCTGGAAAGTGTGCAGTAGAGTTACGTGATCTCACTTTAGCACGCTCTTTCATAATCAGATCAGGATTCAACTGTTAATGACGGAAATAAATAACAGCTGCTTTGATGAGTCTTCATTCAACAACTGGTAACTAAATCATAGATGTTTTTACAGCAACACAATTTCCTCCAGAACCAGTACTGAAACACTCATTTTGTTATGTTAACATGCAATTATCAGTTCGTGAACCTTTTTAACAGTGTACAAATGGAGTAAGATTTTTCAGGTGGATTTTTGGAGGCAAACAACTATCAATATTTGAGTAACTATGAAAAGCACTGCAATTTCAGGCTGCCCTGTTTTAGGAATCCCTGCTCCATGGGAACAAAAAGAAAGAGTCACGGGTGAAAAACAATTTTGCCCTGTTCTTGTCAGTGCCAGTGAAGTCTAGCCGTTGAAGGGGGAATTGGGAATCTGGACACCTGGATTCTAGTTCTTGTTTTTATTACTGACTCATTGTGTGCCTTTACTCAGTCAGCTAACCCAGGGATTCTCACAACAATTTTTTTGGTGGCCTCAGAGTGCGGCCACCAACTCTTGCTGGTGGCTGCTGTGACAATTTTAACTAAAATTCCTAATTAAGTTTAGGAAAGACAAAAAATATGCCCATATACATGACCAAATCATTGCAATTTTTTTATGTTGGGATTTTTTGCAGACTCAATAATAAAAATAATGTACAATTTTCTCTATTTTTACTGGACCTAAACAAAATAGAAACACAAATAAGGTACTTTGCACGTTCTTGTTTTGTTTTTTTTGCTGTTGTTTATTTTGCTTTTTTGGTGCTTTATTTAAGACTTGCTAGCTAGTAAGTGCTGCTGTGAAAAGTGATATTAACAAATATCACTTTTCACAGCAGCAGACTTATTTAGCCCTGGCAAGCCCAGGGACAAATTAAGCCCTGGATGAGGGGCCAGGGGAGGCAGTGGAGTCCAGCGGGGAATGGATGGGGGTTGAACCCAGGGCCGGGGCCTGTTGCTTGCCACACCAGGGAAGGTAGGGAACTCGCTAGCAACCTGCTCCTTCAGCATTTGTGTTTCCAGAGGGGAGCAGGGCCCATCCCCTCCTAGCAGCCTCAGGGGAGGGGTCACTGCTTTTCTCCCCTCCTCCATCACTGCCCAGGAGGCTGCGGCCGCAAGAAAAGCCCCTGGTGGCCGCATGTGGCCACGGTGGCCTCATTTGAGAAACACTGAGCTAACCTCTCTGTTCCAGATCCTCAAGGGTATTTGGGTGCTTGAAATCAATGGGAGATAGGTACCTAAATACCATTGAGGATCTGTGCCTCAGTTTCCCCATCAGTAAAATAGAGATAATACTACCTACATACCTCACCAGGGTATTGTGATGGTTACTGAGTAATGCTTTTAAAGGAGCTGTATGGTCATTCATATTCAGTCAATTTTGAATGGGAGACATGAGTTCTATTCCTAGCTCTGCCACTGACTTTTGTGACATTGGGCTAATCACGCTCTGTGCCTCAGTTTCCCCCCCTTCCCCTTTGTCTGTCTTGCCTGTTCAACTTATCAGCACTCTGGGGCAGGAACTGTGTCTCTCATTATGTGTTTACACAATGGGGGCCTCAGTTTTAGTCAGGACCTTTACAGACCACTGTCATAGAAATAATAATAATGAAGATGCTGAATGCCACTCCAGTAGGACCTAGCTCAAAATCACCAACTCATTTGACAAAGGCTACTGAACAGCTGACAGTTCAGCGTGATTTTTGATCACTGTTGCTCCAGGGCTGGATTTTAACTGGTAACTTTAGAAGAGAAAGGCTCTGCTACCTGGTTCTAACCCCCTGGACCATCCAGCACCCAGGCCCCAAGACTTGCAAATCTAATTTGATCAACGGGGTGATCGCCCTGTGATATTTTAAAGTCCTCATGTAGTCAAAGTTCGGCTCCCTAAAGACAGCTGCAGCACAGGCTGTTTTATGCTTTACAGTGGCTTTGCCTGTGATGTGGGAAGCCGAAGGAGAGAAAGTGTCCAGGAGCTTGTCCCTGTCCTGGTGCTCTATAGAGCAGAGAATATTAACCATACTGAACTATAACTGATGGAAGCCTCGGGTATAAGGAGCATTTTGGATACTGGAACATCTCAGGTACGCCTCACGCTTAGCTGCCAGCAGCAGGATGCATATCTAGTCATGGCAGTGTGTGTAGTACCCAGATAAGGACATAGTTTTGTTACCAGATTTGCCTGTTACTTTGGGGTACGCCCATGTATTAGGGTTACTCTTTGGGGAGGGAGGGGGGTTCTGTAATTCTATCAGTGTACTGCTTGTGTCACGTGTGTTCTCATACGGAGCTCTACTTCTCCCGTCTGCAAGTTCCCTCCTAATGGAGTTATCCTGCAGGACCTAGGTTCCCCAGGGCTGGGTTCTTCCAGCCCCAGAATCAGACGAACGAACACACACACACACACACACTAACAGAGTGCGTCTGAGAGGACCAGGTTAATCAGCACTCCCAAGCTGACCCCTTATATACCCCTGGACTCAGCAGGCTGGGTCGAGCAGCACTTCCACGCTGCCACCCTCATATGTCCCAGGTTCAGCACGTCCCTATCCCCACTTTCACGTTACAATTGTTCTGGTAGTAACCACATAATGAGCAAACTCCACAGGATTTTGGGGCGCTGCAGGGATCTTTAGCTTAGGTATGAGCATTGCTGCAGAGCAAATGGGGAAGTCAAAAAATATCCACCGGTTGGGGAGGGAGGGAGGAGAGAGAAGCAACCAGCTTAACAATGAAAGTTATTTATTGCCAGGTAATAACCATACAAGGGGAGCAAACAGACAAAACAGGGATAATATTAAATCTAACTTAAATTTGATTTAAAAAGTCAGGTTTAGAAAACTATAACTGATCAAACAAGTCAGGGTCAGAAGGCTATGCTTAGAGAGAGAGAGAGAGAGAGAGAGAGAGAGAGAGAGAGAGAGAGAGAGAGAGATGGGTTCTCACCACTCGGTGAAGGTTGAACTTGTCGGGGTTCCTAGGTGGTGGTGGGAGCTGAGGGTCCGGAGTGCTGGAGACAGGCAGAGCCCCCAGCACGATCAGTCAGGAGAAGATGAAGTCCCAGTGGAACTGATGCAGATGTTGGCTCCAGGCATCAGAACATGTACATGAGCGTGGATAAGGGTTTTTGTAGGGAAAGAACAATGGTTCAAGGGAGAACACTAGATTTGTTTATGGGTAAACTGATCGCTCAAGGGAGTGTACCAAAGTTGTTTTGTTCAGGCTAGACAATAGGAACTGCTCATTCCTGCTATGGGTGGTGTTCCTTGGAGGGAGCTCATAATGCAATCAGGCAGCTTCAATATTTTGGATACCAATAAAGGATTTATTACAAGAATTGGTCTAATAACTACTGAGCTGGGTGTGTGCAGACGTGGGTTCATTAACATCTGGAGCAGAGATCCCTCATGATGCACTGCTTCCCTGCTTTTTTGGTCCCAGAATTCCGTGCGGTTCTTGCCTTGGAATCTCTGTTCTCCATTCAATATGCTAATGGAGATGCCTCCCTGTCCCATCCTTGATGCAAATGAGGCTAGGGGAATTTCCTTTTTGCTGTCACCCTTGTCCAGAGGGATTTAGGTGGGTCTTCCACTGCCTTTTCATTGCTTTCTGTAAGTCTTTCTTTTGATCGGTTTTGATTCAAGCAGAGGCTGGGACGGAGGGAAGGTCTTTCATGAGTCAGACTGGCTGGATACTGTGCCCGGGTTCCTCAAGAACACAGAGCTGATAGGTCATAGTTTCTATACTGTTACCTTTCTCTCTATAGTTCTGCTGCCCAGCATCAGAGAAGGAGTACAATGAACCATCGGGCCTCTAAGGACAGCTCTGAAGATCTGATCTTGTCGATGATTCTGAGAATCTTCACCTTTTATTTCCCTCCTGGACAGCTGATTGAGCTTAACCACTATCAGCACTGAAAATAATTTGAGAAATCAATTTTGACTGACTATTCCTATTGCACGCAGCAAACAGTATTATCTACAGCTGATCCTTCAAAGCCAGGAAAAGGGAGGTAGTTTTTTATCCCGTGCATTCACAAATGATATTACCTCATCTGTCAGTAAGAATGAAATTCATCCCTGGGCAGATGGCATGCACCAAGCCTATGCAACACTTGAGTCCCACTTAGGCCCTACTTTAAAGGCTTTAATGAGTCTTGTGTGGCACATAGACCTTGTCTAAGCTCGGTGCATAGGGGTGAGTTCCACCCAGTGGGGAGGACAATATTGTGCTTAAGGCACAAGAGTAGAGGCAGGTCACCTGGACTCTCTTCCTGGTTCTGCTGCTAATATGCTGTGTGATCTTGGGAAACTCATTAAACCTCTTTATAGCTTTGTTTCTGTGTCTATAAGATGGAGATAACACCTGCTTCATAGGGATGTTGTAAGGGTTAATCAATCAATTAATAAACAAAGAGCCCTCTGAGTCCCTTTGAAAGCAGGTGTTACAGAAGTACAAAGTATTATTACTTATAAATCCAACATCACCACAGGTATTGCAGTAGAATACTCCTGACAATTTAAAGACAACTCCCCTCTCCCCCTCTGATCATATGGTGGATGTTGACCCCTATCTTCACTCTTCCAGTGATGCCAGTCTCAATCGCAGGCCTGCCTGCATCTCCCTACAACACCATTGTACTTTCTGCCATGCTTCCTCCACCTTCCCCACGTAAAAATCTCCCACAAAATTCATAAAAGTCAGCATCTTATCCCCTTTTAAATCCCTCCTTAAAATTGACCTTATCCATGATGCCACCACCTGGCATTGGTTTGGCAAGTGGCAAGTCTTGACTCGTTTTTAAACTCTAGTCACTTTAATATCACATCCTCCTACCTCACCACAACCCTGTTTGTCGGTTCCATCCAGCTGTTGTATCCTGTCTGACATACAGAGTGTGAGCCATCTGGGGCAAGGACTCTCTTGCTTGTTACTAGTTTGTACAGTGACCACCATAAACTGATCTTAGAGACCCAGATTCCTAAGCACTTATCGTAACAACAAATGATAAGACTAGGAAATTCTAGTGAAATTCTGGTGCATACACTCGTTATCTGGAAGCTGAATAGGGCTGATATTTATAGGAGGAAGATCAACACATCTTCCCCATCCTCCTAAACCATGGATGAGCAGTGTGGTCTTGTGCTTAGAAGTCAGGCTCCTGCGTGCCATTCTCTCGCCAGTTGGTGAAATTCCACTTTGGAGGAATGACAAGCCCTCTCTAACATTCCCTTGGCTGTTTCAATTGGAAAAGGGATTCTGCTTTGTGATGTCCCACTTCTGGTATGTATTTGTGCACTGCGTGATAGGGAAGTGCGAAAGCTTTGCACTGTGTTAATAAAGCTCACATCAAAGAGCCAGATTTGCTTTTGAGAAGTGAACAGGTGTACCAGGATTTTTGCCTGGGTCAGACGGTGCCCTGTGCTGTGTAACTGGCTGAAAAAGCAGAGATGAGACGTTCGGGGCAGTTTCAGGACCAGAAGGCAGGGTTCTCAGGAATTCACTAGTGGGACATTGCGCCTCTCTTCAACTTTGATCACATTCATGGGGAGAATTTCAACTGAATTTTCTTGATGACACTTCAGCAGCAGCACTGAAACCAGCACCGAAGAGCAACACCACCATGCATGCTTATTTTCTCACATGGACAGGGCTTAGTTCGCTACTGGCATCATTGGCTGCAACTCCATTGACTTCAATGCATTTGCACCCCCTTATACTAATGGCAAATTCAGCCAGTAAGGGCTAGCGAGGTTGTGAGCTGTTAAACAGCTGCCATGGTGCATTCCAGAAGTGTATCCAAGAGCGGGTTGGCGCCTTAAGTAATTAACATTTATAGATGCTTCGAGATCCTCAGATAAAAGGCAAAACACAAGTGGAAAGAATGATTTTTACTGCTGCAGTAGGCTAGTATGGTCAACGCATGCAAAGATGGCTACAAGTTACATTGAGTATCACACAGGAATAGACTGACTGTTGACGTGTCCACTGGACAGTGCTTTCCTCTGCAATAAAATATCATACTGTAGATAACAATTCTGCTGTGACACAGATATGGACTAGATGCACCATAACCTTCTTCATTTCTATGGTCTACGGGCCAAATCCTGAGTGACATTATGCACCAGTAACTCTTACTCAACTCAACACACCATGACCATGCAAGGTGCTGAGTGCCTTCTACCCCTGACACCTGCTGAAGTAGGTGCCCAGGACCTTGAAGTATGAGGCCCATTGGCTCTGTTGGGTTTGTATATGCTCTTAACCTTGTCAGACTGGACCCACGATTCTAATACTCATTGGGATAAAAGTCATTATGTACTAGTAAATCAAAGGCATTCCTAATACTCCTAATATGTATCTAATCTGAAAGCAACCTGGCACATTTTAGAGAGGAAAGCATTCATCTGTCCCATGTAACAGAGCAGAGCACAACACAAAGCAGTAACTGACACTGGGAAGAATGGCTAATTATTTAATATGCCGATCGCATAGCTCTGTCTCGTTTGTCTGTTGGAGAAATGGTTGCATACTACTGCCCCCTTCATGTCTAACAGAGAGCAAGGAGGCCTTTCAAATGACTTTCTGTCAGGAGAAGATTGTACAAGTCAAGGGTATGAAAATGACTGCAGCAACTAGTGGAAAAGAAAAAAAAGCAAAGGAATCTACAGTGGAAGGGGATTTCTTTGTTTATAGAGAGTGCCCATGTTTTGTTTTTCTTTTCAGTGCTGCTAGGAAGTACTCAAGTAGCGGGGATACCTCAGTAGAGCTACATGCTACTTGTGTTGTCTGACACTTGTTACAAATTGGAGATCTGGCAAACAACAGTCTCGAGCCCATTACATTGGCAAGGAGGAGAAATTAAAAACTGAGCGGTCGAGCTACCAGGAAATGTCTGATTTCTACAAGTCCACAGAGCTAAGAGCATTATGGGGGGGACTAAATCTAGGGAGCCAAAAAGCAATAAGGACACAAGACAGACTTGGAACTGAGATCATTATGGGGACCAGACTCTGGGAGTTGTGAACATGATGGTGACTGAATGTTGAGAATAAAGCAACAGCTGAGAACTGGCTACTGGGATACACTTCATCTCTGGGCCACCAGTTCTTAGCTTTCTCTTTACTCCCATGGTTCAATCCCCATCATGGTCACAACTCCTCTGGGGTCCCTGGCATCATAGCCAGTGCTAAAACTGTTTATTAATAGGTATTGCTGGCTGCCCTAATTTTTTTCTCCCTGTTAATTCGGCTCTCCTTTAGCTCATGAGATTCATTACCAGACTGTATCTGGAAATGACAACTCCTGCTGGACTAAGCAAAGAATGGTTTTCAGCAGGTTTTTTTAAGTGTACATGCTAGGCTCTGGGCCTCATTTTTTCCTTCAGGAGCCACTAAGATTTGTAAATAGGCCCCGGCACAGTCATCTCAGTAATGTTCATGTTCTCTATTTTGAAATATTATTTATTTTTATTACAGAACAGCCTTGATGTTCTAACTTTAGGGCCCTTTTGTGCTAAGCACTGCACAAACATATAGCAACAAATAGTCCTTGAAGAGCTTATAATTTAAATTGACAAGACGTAAGGGAAAGAGAGGCACAGAAAGACAAAGTGACTTCCCCAAGGTCAGCCAGAGCCAGAATTAGAACTATAGGTTTCTTGATTTCCAGTCCAGTGCCCTATCCAAGAGACCATGCACCTTCAATAAGTTCCTGTTGCATCTGCACTCAGATTAATATAATATGCTGAAGCTCTGACTCAGGACCCGGTGGCCAAAACAAGTAGGGCTGGCCAGAAAACTGGACTTCTGTTTCAGGAAAAACTTTGAGGTTTCAGAATTTGTTTTTGTTCTGCAGGGAGATGAAACCAAGGCCAGAATGGGTGGTGTAAAGACACACCCCACCCAGAATAAGCAGTAAGGTGGTGGTTAGGACCCCCAACTGGGATGTTAGAGACCCAAGTTCAAGTCTCTCCTCTACCTGATTCACCACATCCTAGATAAGTGTCCTACCACTGGTCAATAGAGCTAGTTTCTGTGTCTGGTCCAATGAATATTTGTTGTGGCTGTGATGGTCCCAGGATGCTTCACAGAGCTGAAGAAGAGTCTCTTTAAATCCTTCAATGGAGCATGTCTCTTTCACCAACAGAAGTTGTTCCAGCAACAGCTCTTACCTCACCCAGCTTCTCTCTATTTATGCAAAGTGGAAAAGCTCCAACAGGGGAAATTGAAAGATACCCCCACCCCCATACACACACTCTCTCTGGTCAAATTGGAAGGGATAGAGAGAAATTCCATCCTTGACCTAAGAAACCTTCTCGATGAAAATTTTCTCAAAACTGACACAGTCCTGCAAAAAGTTTGGTTTTGATCAACTGGCATTTTCCAATGAAAAAAAGATGTGGTCAAAAAATTCCTCACCCTCTCTAACAACAATCCCTAAATTACAATGGTGGGTGAGGGGAAAGCACAGGCTTAAATGTTTTCTCCCCTCTGCTCCCTGCAAAAGAAGAGTGTTTTCAGGCTGGCTCGTTGTTTGGGTACATTTACACCATGAGCTCCTCGCGTGGCTTTTCCCTGTCAGGCTCCTAACAGCCCTTTAATCTGTTCCCCCAACTCGAATACATGGTAACATGTTAGTATGTCGTGTTACTAACTCTTGGTCTTTTTCCCTAGCAGCTCTTAGGAACCTGTAGCTCAGCCAAACAACTGCTGCTGCTGTATTAAAAAAGGTGAGCTAAGAGCATATGATCACATTCCAGAGTCTGTAATAATGTCAGCAATAGAATTAAATCAGCGCCGGTACAGAATTATGGAAGTCTTTTCACAAGGAGGACACTGTGCATTTCCCTTTGATCTTTTCTTAATAGAATTACTGTCTCCCCTCCTCCCGCTTCAGTACCAAAGAACTACTGCCACGGAGTTCCCTACATGCTGGGCAAGCAGAATATCGGGGCTAAAGTTTGCCACACAGATCTTGTGCTAAATGCACTCCCTATGTGCCAGTCAGAAGTCAGCCACAAAGGCAGGAAAAAAGAGAGGACTGGGGCATGATGGCAGCTTTACTTGTAGAGTATTTGTTTACATGGCAGACATGAGTATTTAAGCATGTTTCCTACAGCTTTGCCTTTCCCCCGCCACTCAGATATTTGAGGGAGTGAAGATTCTACAGATATACAGCCACATGGTTAAAAAGTTGTTGTGAGTTGGCATAACAAAGATAGTATGGTGGCTACAGCACGAGGGATGGCACTAAGCTGAGGAAGCATCTTGACACATCAGGATGTTTTCTAATGGTAAGGCAGATTTCCCACACTCTCACACGGAATCCATTGGGCTGGAAGGGACCTCCAGTAAGCCAGGTATTCCATCCATTTGTATTACAGTAAGATTTATTTCATTAACCCTCATCCATCCCACTACAGGTGGTGCCTGAAATCAGAGGTGAGGCTACGTGTAGAGAGAGTCTAACAATGGTCAGAAGAGAGGAGAGTAACAAGAAAAACAAACAATAGGAGGGTGTCAGAATGTCTAAGTACATTACCCCTTTATATCTACTTGACATGTAAATGACCCCAGCTTAGCCCAGGTCTACACTAGGCATGGGGGGAAATCGACCGAAGATATGTGACTTCAGCTGCGAGAATAGCATAGCTGAAGTCAACATATCTTAGGTCGACTTACCTCAGCATCCTCACAGCGGCGAGTTGACCGCTGCCACTCCCCCGTCAACTCCGCTTCCGCCTCTTGCAGCGGTGGAGTTCTGGAGTCGACGTGGAGAGCGCTCGGGGACCAATTTATCGCCGATTCGGCGAGTAGTGTAGACCTGCCCTCAGAGAGACTCCCTTACTCAGTGGTAAGTGGATGTAAGTATGTCAAAGTGAATCTGAATATCAGAGAGTCTAATGTAGACCAACCTATATATCCCTTCAGAATTTAACAATTGGTCTTAAATTTCTCTTCCCATAGGGCTTTACCATCTCCTTTAGCAACTTGTTCCATTGCCTGGACAGTTCCTTGAGTTCTATAGTCAAATTCACTATTGATATATGTGGTCAATATAAGTGGCAGAAGTGAAGTCAAAGGAGGTCATATAGCAGAAGTGAAGGCAGTAGCACCTACTTATGCTGATGGTGAATTTAGCACGCATAGCTTCTTACCATATTCAGCCACATTTTTTATTGCTGCAGTTTATACCCCTCTGTAGTGGGGCAACTGCCCCACTCCAGCAGAACAAGGCTTAAAAGGAGCCCTGGAGAGGGCTGCAGGTGGGATAAAAGGAGTGAGAACAGCTGACTGAGTAGCTGCCCACAGGTGTGGCCTGCTCAATCAGGGCACAGCTTGCCCTGATAAGGGGGCTGAAGGGGCCAGGAGCTGAAGAAATCTCACTGTAGCCCTGGAGTGGAAAAGGCTAGCTGTCTGGGAGCAAGGTACCTGAAGTGGAGCAATGCTGTGGAAGGGCAAAGGGAGATGAGGAGCTCCAGCCTGGTAACCCCCCCGCCCGCTTGCTTGCTTGCCTGCCTGCCTGCCTTATATAGTCCCCTGGTTAATGAGACCCACAGGTGCTTCCCTTCTAGCAATTAGGCATGGCATACTCAGCCAGCCCCAATTAATGCTTCTTAATTGGAGCTGGGCTAACAGAGGGCTGGCTCAGGACCTCCTGGCTAGCACTCTGTTACACCATCTCTTTGTTCTGATATCACTGACTAATGAGAATAATTGATCCCTTCCATCTTTATAACAACTCCTTTTATACCCTCTTATTACACCTTGCATATGATAATTCCTGTGTATGTGAGCCACTTTGCCTTTATGGGACCTCTTTTTTTTTTATTGAACTGGAAAATGGGGGGCAGTATTTACCATCTGTGGGTGTTGTGAGGCTTTAATTGACTGTTTGTACAGCACTTTAAGATCCTTGAAATAAAGGCACTAGATGTGTGTTAAGTGGTCGTGTTGCTACTGCTATTTAATTGGTCAAGATTGCAAATATTTTAGTCCCGTCTTCCAAAATATACATGGTCCCTCCCTGTTTTCTTTAGAGAGGGATTTGATTAGCACATTCACATTTAATGCAATCTGAAACTTATTGAACTGTATTGGTGCTATTTTCACTCCCTCCATTTGTGTAGTTCAGCTGTGTTTCTATTCTTCTATTATACACAGATTTGGGGAGAGATTAGGCAGCAGAGATAATGCAGAAATCCATCCAGGGAGCACTGAATTCACATCTGATTTAGGTTAGAAGTGAAGATCTGTTTGGTTCATCCTTAACCTTTAGGGGATATTTGTCCACCTCACAAAATCATCAAGGGGCTGATTCTTCCCTATCTTGTACCTTGTACAGTCATTTCTTCCTGTGCAAAACAAACATAGTTGCAGTTTAGCACTAAGATGTAGTGGCAAAGCCTCATGGGGTCACAGAATGACTATGGATCTGGGGACCAGAATTTGGACATTGGTAGTGCTGAGAATAATCCAAAACTGGAATACCAGAGGATGCTGCATGTTAGCCAGGGTGTTAAGATTCTGCAGGCCTATCTGATGATATGTAGACTGTACTTCTTATACAGTTCTCAGTGAATTTCCCTTGTTTCTCTGGATAGTGATAGTAGCCACTGAAATTCAGGAGAATCAAAATAACCCACTATTATTTAAAATCACATTAATTTTAAATGAAGAATAAAGTTTCCAAGTTTAGCAGAAAACTTTGCCAAACATCTGGTTTTCTATTTAGTTTCAGTTTCTATTTACCTAAGTAATTAAAATATCAGTCCCAACCACTAACAGAGTGTACAATATTTACGAGTGCACTAATCACCAGGAACAGTTACAGTAATAGCCTGTTTATACATTTTTATTTTCTACCACTAGAGGACTGTGATGTTCTGTGGATTCAGCAAAACCCAACTCATCCTGTCAGTAATACAATAGCACCTCAGTACAAATGTAAGTGGCATTTCCAAAGAAGTCTCTTTGGATCACAAGCTAAATATGAGTCAACAGAGTAACACTGCTGCAAAAAAAAGCAAACATCATTCTGGCATGCATTTGCAGGAGTGTTGTAAGCAAGACACAAGAAGTAATTCTTCCACTCTACTCCATGCTGATTAGGCCTCAACTAGAGTATTGTGTCCAGAAAATATGTGGACAAATTGGAGAAAGTCCAGAGAAGAGCAACAAAAATGATTAAAGGTCTAGAAAACATGACCTATGAGGGAAGATTGAAAAAACTGGGTTTGTTTAGATTGGCGAAGAGAAGCCTGAGAGGGGACATAATAGTTTTCAAGAACATAAAAGGTTGTTACAAGGAGAAGGGAGATGGATTATTCTCCTTAACCTCTGAGGATAAGACAAGAAGCAATGGACTTAAAATGCAGCAAAGGCAGTTTAGCTTGAACACGAGGAAAAACTTCCTGACTGTCAGGGTGGTTAAGCACTGGAACAAATTGCCCAGGGAGGTTGTGGAATCTCCATCATTGAAGATTTTTAAGAGCAGGTTAGACAAACACCTGTCAGGAATGGTCTAGATAATACTTAGTCCTGTCTTGAATGCAGGGGACTGGACTAGATGACCTCTCGAGGTCCCTTGCAGTCATACGATTCTATGAGCATTTAATTTAAACTTAGAAAGACAGAAATACCAAGTCTAAAATAATCAAACAGTGGGGCTTAACAAGTTCATAAGGGAGAATGTTTAGCTACCAAAAACTTTCGCACATGAGTAACTTTAGGCACCTGAATAGTTCCATTTAAATCAATGGATATGATCATTTAAAATTACTCAGATGCGTATGTGTTTGTAGGATTGAAACATTAGTTTCTATCCAGTTAGCTTCAGGTGTAAATGACTATGCAAGGCAGTGGAAAGTTAGACCACATGAGTCCACAAACCCAGTCCAGTGCTCTAACCACTGGGCAATGGTCACATGTGATATGGCATGTAGCGGAAAAAATGCTGCTCTGAGATCCATGCAGCAGAGATCAGCTTCCCTATTCTGCTCTTCCTACATATGTAGAAGGGTACGTCTATACTTACCTCCTGGTTCGGCGGCAAGCAATCGATCTTCTGGGATCGATTTATCATGTCTTGTCTAGACATGATAAATCGATCCCGGAAGTGCTCGCCGTCGACACCGGTATTCCTGCTCCGCGAGAGGAGTACGCGGAGTCGACGGGGGAGCCTGCCTGCCGCGTCTGGACCCGTGGTAAGTACCTTTTAGTTCGAACTAAGATACGCAACTTCAGCTACGTGAATAACGTAGCTGAAGTTGCGTATCTTAGTTCGAACTGGTGGGTTAGTGTGGACCACCCGAAGTCTCACGCTCCTTTATATAGCAGGAGGGAGTAAAAAAAACCACAGTATAGACCTGAGAGCTGAATTTTGTCACTAGGATATGAAAGCTCACTTATAATTAATTAATAATCTGTATTGTAGTAGCACTTAGGAGCTCCAGTTAGGGACTGGAACTCATTTGTGCTGTACAAACACAGAACAAAACTTTCTTAAACATTTGTCTCACAATAGCATACAGCAGTTAACCTGACTGAATATGTTAAGTGTCAGGTCTAAATTGGCATCGCTCCAGCTGAGAGTCTGGCCCAAAGTATTCATTTGACACGTCTAATTCAATCACCAGGGCCATTCTAAAGATGTTGATCTCACTCACACTGGTTGTGAACTGGTGCAGCTTCACTGACCTTCAGCTGAGTTATTTCTGATTGCCACCAGCGTGCGTGTGTTTTATAAGAGTTGCGTGTGGTGCTTCGGTGTTTAATAAAGCCCTAGCTCCCCACCCTCAGTAGGCGTGTCTTTTGAAACGAAGCACCGTTCTAGCTGTATTTGAGTGTGTTGCATTTTCATTTTGAATGATTTTATACCTGATAAACCAACCCATGGGACCAGATCCTCAGCTAGTGTAAAACAACATAGCTCCATTGCAGTAAGTGGAGATATGGGGTTTTACGCTGCTGAGGATCTGGTGTGAGAACTGAGAGGTACTAAAGTACATCTTCACTAGAGAGCATCCAAGTCTAAACATCCCTGGCACCAATTTGTACCTACATATTCTGCCTGTGTAGAAGAGTCAGAGGACAAAATGACCCTGGCAAGGTAATCAGCTTCTAATTCCAGGAGGAGAATGAGACTCTCACAATGCATTGTCAGCATTCTCTGTACTCACTCTGGTCTGGTTAAAGACTGCGGACGCCAGTGGAACCAGTGGGGAGGGTTTTTTTAAGACTTCATCAGTAGCCTACTGTAAACACAGCAATAAATATGTGGCAAGTACAGAAATGTCCATTCTCTAGGCCAAAAATAACATTCTTTGGCCTGGCAAAGGACACCTTTATGTAAACAGTTTAGGTTTGCACACAGGAGGCCAGATCCTCAGCTTAGGTACACAGGTGTAGCTCCACTGAAGTCAGTTGACACCAGCTGAGGATCTCACGAACACATAGACTTTAAGGCAAGAAGGGACAATCATGATCATCTAGTCTGACTTCTTGAGCACTGAAGGCCATAAAACCTCACCCACCCACTCCTGTCCCATTGTTTCTTCTGGTGCATACATTGTGTAATCCAATGAATCAAAATTACTATGGTTTAAATAAGCAGGTCAGCTCTTTCCTTGTGATTTATAAAAAGCATAATTCAAGGCAGGGGTTGTGTTTTTGTTCTTTGTTTGTACAGCACTCCTGATTCATGAGTAGGGCTCCTAGGTGACATGGTAATATAAATATAAAACCATCATCATCATTATAATCCTGATGATTAAAACAAAATCACCTACATGTGACTGCTCAGTTATGAATTGCTCCTCTCACTACTTTGTACTGTAAAACAAGAAGCACAGATTAAAAGGGCAGTGCTATCTAATGGTTCAAGCAAGGGACTGGATGCTAGAGCTAGGAGAATAATGAATTATTCAGTTTGCTGGGAATTGAAAAAAATGAGAAGTCCTTTCGGAATTAACTGACAAGTTGAAAACAAGTTTGTTTTGTGTCGAATAAAACATTTACTCCAACCCATAATGAAATGTTTTGTTTTGAGTTAGTATTTCTAATTTAAAAAAAACAAAAACTGAAGGAAATTTTGAAATAAATAATTTCAAACTGAAAAATCAAAATGTTTTATGTAGAAAATGTTTCAATTTTTCAGAATGTCAAAGGTGATTTTTTTTTTACTGAAACAATTTGGCAAAAATCAACACAAATCTGCTAAATGTTTTGGTGTTGCCAAATCTGCATTTTTTTTTTTTTTAGCAAAAAAAAAAAAAAAAAAAAAATTCACCCAGCTCTACTGGGAGCCAAGAAGTCTGGGCTCTATCACCAACCACTGGGCTCTAACACTAATTTGGTGTGTGGTCTTGAGCAATCCCTTAACTTCTTATTGAAGGAAGTTAATAATATTGCCCTACCTTTATAAAGCAAGTTGGTATCCTGGTCTGAAAGATGCTGTACAAGTAGTAGCAATTATTATTAGCATGATTTACATGCATTTATCTAAAGGTGAAACAGGCCTGTTAGGTCATCTAGTCCAACCACCTGCTTGGGCAGGATTCTGAGTATGGGAGTGTCAGGGTTCCCTCCCCACTCTGAACTCTAGGGTACAGTCATGGGGACCCACAGGAAAGACCCCCTAAGCTTATTTCTACCAGCTTAGGTTAAAAACTCCACAAGGTACAAATCTCCCCTGTACCCTGAGAAAAGGTAATCGCTGCCACCACCAAGTGATTGAAACAGGAACCAGGGGAAAGGACCACTTGGAGTTCTCCTTCCCCCCAAAAAATATCCCCTCAAGCCCGTACACGCCCTTTCCTGGGGAGATTTGAGAATAATCTCCAAACCAATTGGTTACAAAGTGATCAAAGACCTAACCCCTGGGTCTTAGAACAATGGGAAACAGTCAGGTTCTTAAAAGAAGGATTTCATTAAAGCAAGAAAGGTAAAAATCATCTCTGTAAAATCAGGATGGTATATATTTTATAGGGTACTCAATTTCCCAACTCAGAGGGATCCCCCTCTGAGCAGAACCTTAAAGTTACAGAAAAATGCAAGAAAAACCAGGAATACACATTCCCTCCAGCACAGTGAATTTCACAAGCT
This sequence comes from Chelydra serpentina, assembly GCA_037349315.1. Classification (NCBI taxonomy): domain Eukaryota; kingdom Metazoa; phylum Chordata; order Testudines; family Chelydridae; genus Chelydra; species Chelydra serpentina. The sequence goes on from JBAIAC010000008.1 coordinate 127,159,824, forward strand.
AAAAACAGAAAAACCTAACAAATTTCTATCTAAGTTACTTACTAACTCTATAGGAGTTGGATGGCTTGCTTCCTTGATCTGTCTCCAGCAGAGACATCCCACAGACAGACAAAAAACCTTTTCCTCACCTCAGATTTGAAAGTATCTTGTCCCCTGATTGGTCCTTGGTCAGATGACAGCCAGGTTACCTGAGCTTCTTAACCCTTTACAGGTAAAAGGATTTTATAGTACTGTATCAGAGCCTCTTAACCCAACAAGAGACTGACTGTCCTGTAATCTAGTAGTTTGCAAAATCGGACATGATTTCTCTAAGGTAGAAACGTGTAGCCCAGTTCTCCATTCCCTTGAACTTTGTTTAGTCATTTACATCTATTCACAATGAGTGTAAACTATTATCAGTTCACAAGGGTGGTGCCTCCTCCCCTTTACACAGGTGTAAATGACTGCACAAGATACAAGGCAGTGGAGAATTTGGCCCATAACCAACAAATCAGATAAGAACATAAGAACGGCCATACGGGGTCAGACCAAAGATCCATCTAGCCCAGTATCCTGTCTTCCAACAGTGGGCAATGCCAGGTGCCCCAGAGGGAATGAACAGAACAGTGATCCATCCCCTATCACCCATTCCCAGCTTCTGGCAAACAGAGGCTAGGGACATCATCTCTGCTTATCGTGACTAACAGCCATTGATGGACCTATCCTCCATGAACTTATCTAGTTCTTTTTTGAACCCTGTTATAGTATTGGCCTCCATAACATCCTCTGGCAAGGAGTTCCACAGGTTGACTGCATTGTATGAGAAAATACTTCCTTTTGTTTGTTTTAAACCCGCTGCCTATTAAATTCATTTGGTGACCCCATTTTGTGTGTTATGAGAAGGAGTAAATAACACTTCCTTATTTACTTTCTCCACACCCAGTCATGATGTTATAGACCTCTATCATATCCCCCTTAGTCATCTCTTTTCCAAACTGAAAAGTCCCAACCATATTAATCTCTCCTCATACAGAAGCCATTCTATATCCCTAATCATTTTTTTTGCCCTTTTCTGAACCTTTTCCAATCCCAATACATCTTTTTTTGAGATGGGGCGACCACATCTGCAGGAAGTATTCAAGATATGGGCATAACATGGATTTATATAGCAGCAATATAATACTTTTTGTCTTATTATCTATCCCTTTCTTAATGATTCCCAACATTCTGTTAGCTTTTTTGACTGCCACTGCACTCTGAGATGCCAATGGGTAAAATTTTCCAGAGTATCTAGGTGATTTAGGAACATAAAACCCATTTTTAGAATGAATTTAGGCTCTTAGGACCAGATTTTTAACGGTATTTAGGCGCTTAACGATGCAAATAGGAACTTTTGAGACTCTCACTAGGCACCTAGGTGCCTAACTCCCATGGATTTTGAGCCCTTAGTGCCTACTGAGATTCTCAGAAGTGCCCATCTGCATTTTAAAGCACCTAAATACCTTTATAATGTGGCTCCTATGACCCTAAATCCTACTGACATTCAGTTAAACTTAGATTCCTAAGTAGAACTGGTCAGAATTTTTTGGACAAAATGTTTTAATAGGAAAATGCTTTTCATCAAAACAAACTTTACATGGCAAAGGATTGGTTTCAATTAATGTTTTGACACAAAATTTTGAAAAAGGTTTTAAAAAATGGCAAAACAAAATGTGTCAACCTTTTCAACATGAAAAAATCTGGTTTGAAACCACTTTTGATTTCACATTTTAAAGCTAATTATAGTTTAAAAAATGAAAGGGCATAAGCAAAAGGAAACATTTTGATTTATGTGGATCAACACTTTTTCCTGAGTTTTGGTTCACAAAAAAATGAGATTTCAACTTTTCATACAGATTCAGGTTGGGCAAATGTTTTGACATCTCAAAAATGTTTGTGGGGTGGGAAAACCCATCTCTTGCCCAGCTCAACAACCAAGTGCTTATGCCATTTTTGAAAATGCTTCTTAAGATCTTACCTTGTGTAGGTAGTTTTGAACATTTTATCCCAAAATCTCACATGACAACAATATCTTTGGCCAAATCGGATTCTTGTTTGTTTAAAGTAGGTTTATACTCAGCACTGCAAGGCAAACATGCCCAAGGTTACTGCACTCATGCTTTGGAAAACATGATTTCCATGTTTGTCATCTTCATCACCATAATATTTCACACTTATAGAGCTCTTTAACCATTCATCCTTAAACACCCTTTGCAATCACGGGGAGGAGGGATAGCTCAGTGGTTTGAGCATTGGCCTGCTAAACCCAGGCTTGTGAGCTCAATCCTTGAGGGGGCCATTTAGGGATCTGGGGCAAAAATTGGGGATTGGTCCTGCTTTGAGCAGGGGGTTGGACTAGATGACCTCCTAAGGTCCCTTCCACCCCTGGTATTCTATGATTCTATCATTACAATTTCCAATATTATGGATGGGGAAACTAAGGCACGGATGGTGGAGTGTTTTTCCCCAAGGCAATACAGCAACTTTGTGACAGAGCTGGAGTTGCTATACTTGATAATAATTCCATATGACCTTTCATCTGAGGATCACAAGGTACTTCACAAATATTTAGGGACTAAAAAGCAGTTCCACTTGGAAAAGTGACTAAGAGTGGCATCACAGGACTCCATGCTTATGGTCTCTGTGTGACTCCAAAACCAATGTGTCAAGTTTACAAATAAAAAAATAACTGACACTCCTGCAAACTCAGCCTGGGATCTGGGAGTCAAACCGGGCTTTCTTCTTGCACACCATCTCCAGCCAAAGGTTTTATAGTTTAGATTCTTCCCTTGGTGACGCCTGTGCAATACCATTGTCCCTGGCCCCTACATTAGCTTGCACAGGTGGAACTAATCGGTCCTGCAAATGGAACGTAGGTAACAATTCTACTGATGATGCACAGTAAGGAACACAATCCAGCTCCCTCTCGCTGAGCTGTGTTGTCCCTGCAGAGACTAGGCATAGTGAAAACATATTTTGGTCAGCAGGCAAGCAGATCTGATTCTGAAGCAGTGCTTAATTTGTAATGAAAGACGTGCCGGGGCTCAAGCAATTAGATGCTGGGGCTCAAGCGATATTTTTATTTTCATAACGGACGTGGCAAGCCCAGAGGTGCTGGGGCTATGAACTGCAATGCCTAGCGGTGCCGGGGCTCAGCCGTGACAAGCCCTGGCACAAATTAAGCACTGCTCTGAACACACACTGGGAGCAGATCTCTTCAGTAAGAACAGATCATTTTTACATCGGTCCTCTTCAGAGTAAAAAACACACATTCATCCTCAGTAATGCTGTGAGGTAGGCAAGTCTCTCTGTCTCCATTGTACAGACGGGAACGCAGGCACGGAGTTAGATGACTTGTCCAAGGTCACACGGGAAGTCTCTGGCAGAGCTAGAAATAGATCTTAGATCGCTCTGCTTCTGGTCTCTGATTTAACCACAATACCAAACATCTCTGTCCAAGAGCTCCTGGGTCTCAACCTGGTGCTTGTTCCCTACCCCACTCTGCTTCACACGTCCAGCAGCAGGGGAGGAAGGAAGGCTCCTGTCTGTAAATGTCTTAGAAAAGAAACATTGTTCAGATGTTTACAGAGACACAACTAGGGTGAGCAGATGTCCTGTTTTTATAGGGAAAGTCCTGATTTTGGGGGCTTTTTCTTATATAGGCATCTATTACCCCCCACCTCCTGTCCCGATTTTTCACACTTGCTATCTGGTCATCCTAGGTGACACTGAACAAGCTGTACCAGTTTACACATATGCCTGTGCTTTGCGTAGTTATAGGTCACAAAATGAAGGAAAATTGTCTTTTGTTAGGAGCTTAGCTCATGGGAAAGGACCAGCATAAACTAAACATAACTCTGGGTAAAGAAGCTTGTCAACAAGCAGAGTGGTATGTTGCAGATAAAGGAGTGCGCCAGAGTGACATCTGGCCTAGATCGTGAACTCAGCCATTGTTTATCTACCGGTAGTCAGTACGTCACCAAATGTTTCCTATGATGAGATCTTTTTCTTTGAAGGATCAGCCTTACAATCCTGCACATGAAACATCCTGGCAAAGAGAGACTGCACAGCTCTTGAGTTAAGTGTACAGGCAGACACTGCATTGCACATTTTAAAAAAAACCCCACCATCTCAAAACACACGCACACCAGCCTTGTAAAGTAGTGGGAATTACTTGCACATCATAACCCTGATCCTGCTGCCACACAGGGAAGCTTCACAGCACACAGCATTATAATTATCTACATTATAGTAAAGAGTGGGAGAACAGATATTTGTTTCCAGGGCTACTGCATATAATTGCAAATTTTACTCCACTGACCCCTTCACCTTTCAGTCATGCAAGTTACAAGGATTGATCAGTCTCGTGGAAGCAGGTGCTATTCCCACGAAGTTAATGGACTGCACCCACTTACACCAGGTTTGCATTTGGCCTGCAGGCATAGAAGGGCCACAGCTTTTGGGCAAATCAGGTTGGTCGGTCACCCACACGTCTTTCCACCTGCCAGGTGCCAAGGAAGTGGAAGCTGGGAACAGCAGAAAGAAATTTCTGCTGAGCTGACATCCCATCCTGTTCACTTCAACAAATAAAGTATTTAACAAAGACGCAGCATTCTGCTCCCCTGGGTCTAGACATAGCACTCCAAACCTACTCAGCAAAGTCATTGGGGTGAGAGGTTTGAAGCATAAAAATGGAATAGGACACTGATGTGTTCTGAGAGGCAGGAGAAATTTGACACTGAATTACTACAGACTGTTTAAATTGATGATAAATTTAGACCTCATAAAAAGTCATGGACTGGTATCATTGGTCTGAGCTAGGTTCAGGATGGGCAGGTGCTGTGTAAGCATCCCTGCAGCTCTGCCAGCACGCTTCAGTCCTGACCTGCAGTATCTCCATGTCTTGTCACACACACACAGCGCCGCCAATGCGTCTCAGCCTGGACCTGCAGCTCAGCCCCCCACTCCAGTTCCCCACACCACTCTGCTAATGCACCTCGTATTGACAGCCAGGCGCCTGTGTGATTTCATTCCTGGTCCCCTACACCACACTACTGATCATCTGCCATTTGCATTGGCTTCCTATATAGTGAAATTCCTATAGCAAAATTCAAGAACTAGTCATTAGTGCTAAAGACCATAAGCAGTCTAGGCCCTGAATACCTGAGTAAGCAGCGGTTATTGCCTTGTGCTTTCATGCAGCAATTGAGATTACTGGGGTTGGAACGGTTTCTTGATCCCATGGTACCAAGTTCACAAGGGAACTTGTGAACTTCTCCATTGAGAGACCATGGCTGTGGAATTTTCAACCCCCAAGAGATGCAAAAGTACCTTGGTGTCAACCTTCAGGGCAAGATTCCGTGATCTCAATTTGTAGCTCTCTTAGGGCTTATCAAGATCAGTGGTTTTCAACCTTTTTTCATTTGTGGACCCCTAAAAAGTTTCAAATGGAGGTGCAGACCCCCTTTGGAAATCTTAGGCCATCTGCAGACCCCCAGGGGTCCATGGCCCACAGGTTGAAAACCACTGGGCTAGACAAACAGCTAGTATATGGCAAGTTGGACTGTAAATCGACAGCTCAGCAGCATGCCACGCACTAACTGGCTGTGTTACCCTATTACCATGCACTAAAAGTTCCCTAACCCACGTTAACCTACTCAGTGGGCACTGACCTACTTCCATTTCAAAGTGGAGTAGGTCAAGTGGCGGTAGCAGCATCCACCGGGGCAGTTAGTGTGTGGCACACTACCACACTGTGGATTTACACCCCAGCTTGCTCTGCACTAAGTATTCATCGAGACAAGCCCTTATACCCATGTAAATTGGGAGTCACTCCACTGAAGTCAATTGGGTAAAACTAGTCTAAGTGAAGGCAGAAGCAGGGCCAGTCATTTTTCATTTCTCAGTTTAGTATGAGTGTTTCTTTTGGTGATGGGAGGAGGGAGGATGATTTTCTTTCCCCTCAGACTTAGTTCCTGCTCTGAGATTTACTCAGGCATGTTGCCCAGTTATTGTAAGTGATACTTTTAGCTTAATTTGCTAAAGCGTCCAATGGTCCACAGCCATGGGCGCCTAGGAACAAAAGATTGTTGTTGTTATTGCTATTACCTCAGTCCTGACCTGACCCCAGCTATTCCAGTCCTGGGCCTCTCAGGGTCAGGGACTGCCAATCATGACCAATTTTGGTGGATTTTTAATGAACAAGGATGGGGATGAGACCCACTGCACTTGTGACCTTGATGGAATCTAATCTTCGGTCTTCAGCAATAAAAAACTCATGTGCAAACCCCTTGCAGCACTTCACAGACACTTGCAGAAGACACCTAGTGCTTCTGTTATGGTCAGAAGGAATCCTTCTGTGTAACATTACCTGCATAAACCTATAGTAGATATTTCCTTTATCATTCAACAGGGAGCCGTATGTTGTGATAATCTTTGTGTAGAAGCCTGGGGGATTTCCTCTGTGAAAGAAAAGAGTCTTTGTGTGTCACCATGGTATGATTTCTGTGGCAACCCGGAGCCCTTTATCACCGTCGTGTTAATCTAAGTGTGATGGATTTCTCTTCTAATGTGGAATAGCCCTTTTAACATGACAGGAAGTGAAAATAACCAAACTCTCCACTATACCGTGCAGACAGCTGAGACTCAGGAACGTTAAATGTTATTGGCATAAAATTCAAGACCCTTTGCCAAGAGCATGCCAGTAGGTCTACCAGTTTTGGCGCATCTTTTTGAATTGTATCCGGAAAAAATTAAGGCGACTTATTTTTTAATCCACTATGCATCAGTGCTGCACAAAGCGCGAGAGACTAATTGCTTTTTAATAGTTTGAGGGTCAGAATCCCAATTGGAACTCAATGACGCTATGCTGATTTACACCAGCTGAGGCTCTAGTCCTAAAAAGTTTCATTTTAATGCAATTCTCTTCTTTGTTCCTCTTCCCGAAACAGCCTCAATGGATTAAGGCACAAGTCTCTTCTGGTACAGAATGCCTCCGGCAGAAGAAATGGTGTCGTTCAGGTGCTCAAGAGGGGGACAGTATTTGGGGAAAGGGGGGAGAATGTGGTAAGGTTTGTGCATCCCCGGTGTGAGGTAGAGTTATTCCATTATATTTTATTCACCAGATACTCAGAAGGTGTAAAACTGGTGTAGTTCCACCAGCTCCAATGGAGCTATGCCAGTTTATACCAGCTGAGTGTATGGTTTTATGTAGCTCCCATCACTAAAGCTTCTAAGCTCACCTCCACAGGGGCATCCTCCATATCTGCACACAAAGGGAGCGGGGGGAGGAATGGCAGGGATGCTGAATCAGTCACTATACATATCCTCCAGTCTTCCTTTGGAGATGGGGCACATTAGGACCATGGGGACTAGTGCAGTTTTAGTGCTGCAGTAGCAGCCACAGATCAGTTCTGTATCTGATCTATAGCCCAGGAGAAGGATTGTTTATTCCCATATCTCCCAAGGGCCAAACCCAACTCCACAGACTATATGCTGGGCTGAGGATTAGCCCCTAGATGCTTGTAACATATCACTTTGCTGTACATTGCGCCACCAAATCCTCTTCCTGTTCCACTGATACAGGGGTCTATCAGATCTTCTCCTGTTAAACTTTGCAGGAGGGATTCTTAATCCCCATCACAATGTACTACAATTCTTATGAACTCCTACTGACATGGTAATGTTATCTGTCCCCTTCCTGTAGCTATGTTCATCCAGTTGACTTCTATTGACCTTGTAACCCAACCTGTTCCCTTCACACGGGTATATAATTCTGAGAGACTTTGGCTGACTTTGTAATGAAACAGGTCCCCTTCACAGTGTACACAGTTCAGTTTCTCTAACACACATCAATCCTCTCACGTTGTAACAGAATTCCCTTGCGCTCTCTCTGATGCTGTAATGTATAGGGTTGACACCCAGCAGATTTTGTCTAGTCATGAGTGTACAGAATCAGGTTCCTGTGACAATACATCACTGGTTCATTCCATTCTGGTTCTCGCTGTTTCCCACTGTAAGAGAAATGTCACATGGAAACTAAAAGTGCAGGGAAATCACAAGCCACAATTGTATGCCAACTGTCTATCTCATATGGCCTCCCTGTCACCACAGTATCTGAGCACCTCACAATCTTTAACACAGGTATCCTCACAACACCTCTGTGAGGCAGGAGAATGCTGTTAGCCCCATTTTACAGATGGGAACTGAGGCACAGACAGTCTTAGATCCAGATCCTCAAAGATATTTAGGCTCTTAACTTCCATTGAAATCAACAGAAGTTAGGAGCCTAAGTATCTTTGAGGATCTAGGTTTACGAGGTATGCCCTAAGTCGCACCAGGAAGTTTGTGGCAGAGCAAGGAACTGAACATAGGCCTTGCAAATTCCAGGCTAGTGCCCTAATCACCGGAACATCCTTCGTTACAACTATGCAGATAATAACCCTGCTCCTGCTGCCACGCAGGGCAGCTTCACATCACACTGGACGATTCTGTCTGTGTAGGGGACAGCTTGGGTGGCTCTTATGCTACCACTCCTTGCCAGGATGTGACCAGGGAAAAGAGAGCATGGAGGAGCCTTCCTTATGCCAAACTGATCCCCAGGTGCCAAAATGGCCTCTTGGGGCCCTTGGCAGTGAGTGTAGACTACGACAGCCTTCAGACTTCCCTCATTTATGCTGGGGACCAGCCCAGCACCAGTACGACCCCAGGATCAGGGAGGTCTAAGGTTATGTCAACATTACACACCACTTTTGGCGGCGTGTAGCGTACACATAGCTACGTGCCTCATTTAAAAGCAGGCTGGGTCCACATTGTGGACATGTCCACGAAAGGCTCTGGCAGAGGCGAGGCAGCAGGGAAAGGCCTCAGCAGCTCCTCGCGACCAGAGCCTTCCACTGCAAGGAGGAAAGCCTCTGGCAGGGGAGCTGAGCCTTTCCCTGATGTTGGAGTCTCCACCCGAGAGAGACTCCATCAGCAGGGAGGCAGCAGGACACTACACTGCTAAAAATAGACAGGGAGGCACGACTTGGGCAAGTAGAGAGCTGTACTCAAGTATGTACTCAAGTACTTACCCACAGCCTTCAGGCATACCTCTACTTTACTTGCCTAAGCTGTGCCTCACCATCTACACTGCCATTTATACCTGTGCTAGGGGGTCTACATGGGTATATACTCTACAGGCCTAAAAAAAAATGCGCGCAGTATAGATGCACCCCTAAAGATAGTTAAAGGTTGTGAGCTTTACACACACACACACACACACACACACACACACACACCCCACCACCACCCATGTAAACCAGGAGAGGGAGCCGTTCCTCAGAGGGGATTCATCCCAGGGGAGGACAAGCAGGGTTTTCATGACCTCACCCCCCCCCCGAGCTGAGGTCTGCTGGAGAAGGGCCAATTAAAACTGCAGCCTGAGCCCTGTTGGAGCCACACAGGCTGAGGCTGCCAGGGGGACATGCTAAATCAGCTCTGGCCACATTCCCAAACTGGTCATCACAATCCACTTTGTTTTGGCAGTAGTGTCTGGCTCTGGATTGCCCTATGAAGCAGGATTGCAAGTGCCTCACGCCAAAATGGCTCTGACTGTCCCCCAGGCAAGAACTCATCATAGAATCTCAGGGTTGGAAGGGACCTCAGGAGGTCATCTAGTCCAACCCCCTGCTCAAAGCAGGACCAACCCCAACTAAATCAGTGTTATCCAATGGCATTCACCGTACAGCTCTGGAAATCCTCTGCAGGACAGAAGGAAATGTAAGGCCCGGGTGTGCATCTTTATCTGAAGAATTGAGATTATTTTGTCACTACTATATACTGGCCCTAAAACCAGCTTAACTGTCCTCAGAAAGGCCACCCCACCGGAAGAGTACTGTAGCCACAACAAAGGGTACATCTACATTTGGAGATGAGAGTGAGATTCCCAGCGCATGTGGACACACACTGGCTCTCCTTGAGCTATCACACTAAACAGAGTAGCAAAGCTAGGGTATCACAGGCATACTACCCCAGGTACACTACTAGTGTTAGCATACTGGCTTGACAAGAGCTAGTGCGAGTGTGTCTACATGAGCTTAGAATCACTCCCCAGCTCCAGGTGTAGCTATACCCATAAAAACTCATGCCACTGCCCTTGACTCCTGCAGGAGTATCAGGGAAGGAGGCGTGGCCAGGATACCCCTATACCATGCCACCGCTTGGTTGCATTTTGGCCCTTGGGTGATCCATGTCAGTGGAGAGGGCCAAGATCAGGGGAATGTAAAGGTGAACTACATGCCACCCTTGCAACTGTAACCGTTCTTCTGTGTAGACTAGCTAGAGCCCTGGATCTGGGGTCTTGTTCATTATTTTCAGTTCTTTGTGCAACAAGGTAAAGCCTAGGTTACGTGAACCTAAAGTCTTCAAGGCTGGCACATTACTGTACTGTAGTGTTTTTATGTGCCCTCCCTCAGAAAGAGGAGGGGCACAGACCTCCTCTAAGCCTTATTTTAAACTAAAATAAATATGAGACGGTTTAGTGGGTTTTATATTTAGAAAATTATGCCCTCTGAAGTTGAGTCACCTCAAGGTACATTAGTTACTCAGCACAGCCTCATTCCTTCCAGGCAGCTTTAGTCATGTACTTTACACGCACGTGTGTTGCTATCTCAGTAGAGTTTGGGTAACAAAGAATTCACTCAGAAGTAGAACTTCCATTCTTTCCCTCTACATCAGTGGTTCTCAACCGCTTCTTCAGGGAAAGCCCCTGGTGCGCCGGACCAGTTTGTTTACCTACCGCATCCGCAGGTTCGGCTGGCCACAGCTCCCACTGGCCGCAGTTTGCCGCTCCAGGCCAATGGGGGCTGCGGGATGCGGCGCGGGACGAGGGATGTGCTGTCTGCCAAGTCCCACAGCCCCCATTGGCCTGGAACGGCAAACCGTGGCCAGTGGGAGCCGCGACCGGCCGAACCTGCGGATGCAGCAGGTAAACAAACCAGCCCGGCGTGCCAGGGGCTTTCCCTGAAGAAGCGGCGGACCACAGTTGAGAACCACTGCTCTATGGACATGTCTACATTGCAATATGATAGCAAACCACTGAGGTAGATGCTAGACATGGCTTACTAGTCAGAGTGTGCCAGTATGAGGCTTAATGGGGTATTAATCAGGGTTAGCTGACTATTCTGAATAGGTTTGATCCTGACTGATAAGACTGATTAGCATTGTGTGATCTAACTAGATTGCTCACAGCTGTGTTCAAAGATGGTAATATTTTGCAAAGTAGGCAAGTCCGATGGTTATGTAATCCTACATGGATAGGGAGCAAGCAGTAGATGTGATATATCTAGCCTAGTAAGGCTTTTGATACTGTCTCACATGACCTTCTTATAAGCAAACTAGAGAAATACAGTATAGATGAACCTACTATAAGGTGGGTGCACAACCATGGTTCAAAGTCAAGCTGGAAGGACATATCGAGTGGGGTCCTGCAGGGATCTACTGTGGGTCAAGGTCTATTCAATATCTTCACACCTTATTTGGATAATGGCATAGAGCGTATGTTTACAATATTTGTGGACAATACCAAGCTAGGAGGGGTTGCAAGTGCTTTGGAGGCCAGGATTAAAATTCAAAATGATCTTAGAGAAGTGGTCTGAAATAAATAGGATGGAGTTCAATGGAGACAAAGGCAAACTACTACACTTAGGAAGGAACAATCAACTGCTCAAATACAAAATAGGAAATGATTGCCTAGGAGGGAATACTGCAGAAAAGGATCTAGGGGATATAGTGGATTACAAACTAAATATGAAACAACAGTGTAACACTGTTGCAAAAAAAGTGAGCATCATAGTGGGATGTATTAGCATGAGTGTTGTAAGCAAGATACAAGTAGTAATTCTTCCACCCTACTCAGTGCTGATAAGACCTCAGCTGAAGTACTGTGTCCATTACTCTTTGGGAAAGATGTGGACAAATTGGAAGTCCAGGGGAGAGCAATAAAAATGACTAAAGGTCTAGAAAATGTGACCTATGAGGAAAGATTCAAAAATTGGATTTGTTTAATTTGGAAAAGAGAAGACTGAGGGGCAACATAATCTTCAAGTACATAAAGAGTTGTTATAAAGAAGAGAGTTATCAATTGTTCTCCTTATCTGCTGAGGATAGGACAAGAAGCAATGGGCCTAAATTGGAAAAGAGAGATTCAGGTTGGACATTAGGAAAAATTTCCTATTTGTGAGGGTAGTTAAGCACTGGAATAAATTGTCTAGGGAGGTTGTGGAATCTCTGTCACTGGAGATTTTTAAGAACAGGTTAGACAAACACCTGTCAGGAATGGTCTAGATAATATTTAGTCCTGCCTCAGTGCAGGGGATGGACTAGATGACCTATCAAAGGCCCTTACTGTCCTACATTTCTATCAGTCAACGGGACAGTGACCTGGCCTAATTTCAATGTGTCTGTACAGCATGTTACCCAACAGGGGCCAGTTCCGTGACTAGGGCTCCTACACTACCACTATACAAATAATACTGATGTAAGTAATTCTATTCCACCAATCTATATTTCACCTGCAGTTTTAACTGGACATGGTATTCTTCACTTCTTAAACTCTGGTGTGATATTTCCACGTACTGCTACGCAGCTGCCACGTTCCACCCAAGAGGTGATTCCATTTCAGTGGTGGATAAGCTGATAATATATTATTATTTTATTCCAGTAGCAGCTAAAGCCTCCTGATTTGGTACGCCTGTAAAGTTCATTGGGATCCTCCTAGAGGAAGGACACCATCAACATTATTCAGGGGCCAAATCCTGGAGTCCTTACTTAGCGTTTGTTCAGGCAAACTCCCACCATAGTCAGTGGAAGTTTAAAAAAAAAAAACAACTAAGTAAGGACCTCAGGAATTGTCCCACTGTTAATCAATGGGCAGTTTCGGGTAGGACTTATGATCTCTTTCAAGTCACCTAAGAGAGTCTGATTGGTCAAGGTATGTCTACACTGAAGAAAAAAATCCATCTGTGGTAGCAAGTCTCACAGCCCAGGTCAACCGGCTCAGGCTTGCAGAGTTCACACTGCAGGGCTAAATAGCAGTGTAGATTTTCCTGCCCAGGCTGGAGCCCAGGCTCTGAAACCCAGTGAGGGGGGGAGGATTTCAGAGCCCAGACCCCAACCGAAGTGAAAAAGTCTACACTGCTATTTCTAACCCCGTAGTGCAACGCTTCCTCCACCCCGCCCCGTGAGCTACAGTCAGTTGACCCAAGGGCTGAGATTCACTGCCATGTTTTGTGTTTGTTTGTTTAGCAGTGTAGACATAGGAGACCAAAGAGGATTGTCCTGAGCTATTTAAAATGCAGCTATATCAGCAGAAATCACTCTCTCTCTCTCTCTCTGTCAGTTCCGATGCTCCTCCACACATGGTGTGAACTACATTCCCGCTGGCACCCCAGCCCTCTTGAGCAGCGTGACTCCATAGCAAACGGAAGTGACAGGCCATATGGGAAGCAGCAAGCTGATCAAGCAGAAGAGAAAATGCAAACTAAATGCCACTTAGCAAGCCACCAGACAGGACACTGGCATTGGTGATAGCCTGCACAAGCAAGAGATACTGTTATAGTCATCAACTGCTTCCCCAACAATGGGACTTCTGGGTTGTTTCTAACAATTCCCAGGCAGACCACGCTGGTGACTACTGTTGCCTTTCTTTATAAGATAGCACAGAGTCTAACTGTGGCTGTAAAATGCTACCATATCAGAATAGTATTTACATGTTATTTGCAAAGGTGTAGAAGACTACAGGAGGTGCAAGGCAGTGGAGAATAAGGCCCCATAATGTTTCAGCTATAGTGTTAATTGCCTCAAGCCACTGTGATTCTACCACATAGACGGTTGTTCCATAGTGTAACAGATCTAAATGGACCTGGCTCTAGAGGAGGGGAAGCAGGACATCCTTTGGTCCATAGTTCAAAGCCATGTACTGCTGCCAAAAGACAGCCATGGGTCACACATAAAGGGCATTCTAGTCCCCGTTCCTTTCTCTCCTCATTATTTTTTTCACTAGCTCCTCCTTTCCCTATTTCTTCTTTACCGCTTGTTTCATGTGCAGGAACTGGAGTCTGTGAAAGTTCCAGACAAAGTCTTACAGAAGCTGTGTCCATATTAGTAATCCCTACAATCACTGGCAATGAGTTTCACTCACCTCTCTCTCCCTGAGCTACTTAAATAGGGCCCACTGAAGTTGACAGAAAGACTTTAATGGATTTTGTGAGTATGCCCCATGCCTGAAAAATAGTTGCCCCACTTACTTGGGCAGGATTGGCCAAGTCCCACACTCAAAGCACGTTGATGTCTAGTCCAATCGGGGCCAGTCATGCTTTATTACGAAAGCTGCTGAACTCACACCCATGCACACCAGTGAAATAACCATTTCAAGCAATGCCTGGGGAGATGAAGGGAGCAGGGAGATTCGTGTTGGAGTCCTTTGGCAGGTTTCTCCAGCGTCAACATAGTGTGTGATAGGAAAATTAGGAAAAGGCCAAGTGATGCGGGCCGAGAGACACCTGCAGCGGCAGCAACAGAAGTCACTGTGAATGCAACCTTTATGCCATCCCAGAGCATGTTCAAAGCAGGGGGCTTTTGTCATCCATCAGGAACACAGCAGCAATAACAAGGCAACCTTCATCTGCCTGGGTATTAGCAGAAGAATGTGTGTGTGATGAAAGGTCACTTAGTCCAAGAGAGGGCCCTTTCATGTCTAAGGACTGTCTGACATCTGAGAAACCAGCTGCGGCACAGCTTTGGCAGCAGAAGCTGCTATTTTTCCTCAGACTCTTCCCCATGCAAGCAGCAGCAGCAACGTGCCTATTTCGGACTGCTAGCCAATCACACCGTCCTGAAAACCCCGCTCCCCGTGAAGTCCTGTAGGAACTCAGTGCCTTGCAGGATTGGCAGCTTTGTGCAGCCAGTGTTATGGAGGCGGTCTGGAATATAAAAAACTAGAATAGTTCTAGTCCCTCCTCCTCTCTGCCTTCTCCCAACCAATCTCCTTTTCCCTGCATTATGGGGCCTGTGATGGAGTTCACTCACCACAGGAGCACCTCCTTGTGGCCAGGTGCGATGTAGAGGCTTTCTCCCCATACGGCACTCCCTGCTGAGGGTCAATCCAGTGGTCTCTCTTCCTGCAACTTGGCCCTCTGGCCAGGTCACGCTCTAGTCCACCCCTTCCAGGATAACAGAGAGAGTCTAACACAGCTATAGTCCAATAACATTACAGCCTTCCATCCATCTCTGAGCTCTGTGATCCTTACACCCCTTACCTCAAGGGTTTCACTCTACCCTTCTCATGTCCAGTGGGGAACCCAGGCCCTGCCTCTGCTCTGGGTTCCAGCCAAGTTCTACTCCCTCACACTCCTTGCTGCATCCCTGGACCACCTCCTTCCTCTTCCATCCCCCAGAGAGAGGCTGCAGACTCTCTCCCTACAGCTCCTTTCAGCTACAAACTTCCTGGCTTTATAATCATCACCCAGTCTCTCCTCAGCTGGGCTTTATCCCTCGTTAAACCTGGCTCTCCCTGCAGATGCAGCTGGATAACATGATTGGCCTCTCAGGCCCACATTAACCCACTCAGAGCCTGTGTGGGGTCTACACCCCATCATCTAGACCACACCTAAGAATATAGATGTGAACAGACTCCTGCTGTTTGATTTACCTGCATCCCCCTCACCTCACGCCATTATCTTCTCCCACCCAACGCGCAAATGTCCAACACCCCAGCTTTGCTTTCTGAGGCCAAATCCCTCAGCATTTTCACCACCCTTACTCAGGCACGGCTCCAAGGGATTTCAGTGGAAGTCATGCCTGAGTAAGAGTTGAGGGACAAGGGGTGCTGGACCACTGCACTGGGGCACAGGAATGACCCCCCCTCTCTTCCCATGCATGGGTGAGGCATTATCACCGCTTTTTCACTCACTTGAGCACACAGACAGTACGGGCCTAGTGCTGCTAACCAGCCCAAAGGGGCAACTGCAAGGCAGGAGACAGGGCTATGGCACTGCAAGCTAATGTTTCAACACCTGCAACAACTTTATTCAGTGCGATATCTTAAGATATATTGGGAGTGGTTGGAGGTGTATGGGAGGAAGGTGCAAGAACCACATATTTGAGCACTAAGGTAATGTCATATGAACAGGGTACTGGCTAGTTCCTGTACTCAGGAGAAAACGGATGAAGCCCTGACATTTGGTAGAACAGAACTGGATCTGTATACTAAAGTGAGGTGAAAACTCTGGATGGAGCCTGCCAAGGAAATTATTTTGCTATGCTAAAGGTTCTTAGATCCATTTTGGGGTTATAGAAATTCCCAGTGCTTTAAAATATCTCCTCACCACTGAGCACTCAGTAACATTCTCCTCTTCTCTTCTGTGTTCCCAAGTCTCCTTTACTCGACAGACTAGATTTGTTTAAAGGAAAATGGCCACTTTCTTTTAAAAGCCCTACAATCACTTCATCCAGCCGTGAAAGTGTACACATGTCAAGCCTGTGTAATTAAAATCTGTTCATAAGTGTAACACTTTACAAGCCATTCTCCTGGTAAAAAGTCAGATCCTGTCCCGAGATCTGCACTCGGGTCATTTTTTGTGCATCAGCAGCATTTGCAGAGTCATCGAGATTTGGCCGCAGACTGCTTTGCTGAAATCAGTGCAGTTTCCCAGCTCTGCAGCCGCTATGCGTGAGCACTTTCAGGACAGCAAAGGAGAGTGGCTCATAGGGAACTGGGACAGCCAGATGATGATTTCATGAAAGTTTTACACTGGTTTAATGCCATTGGGCCAGAATCCCCATTGCCCTGCACCTCATGCAGTCATTTACACCTGGGCAGAGTGAGTGTAAACACCCTATGGGCTCTCTGCTTGATTCTCCACAGCACCTTCCCACCTTCTAATCCTTCTCTGTAGGGAGGGGGGATACCTGTGTGGTAAAGAGCTGGTGCAGTGGCTGTGCTTCCCTGGCCCCCCTCAGGGAAAAGTGCCCTGGCAGAGGTGTCCTTACACCCCAGCAATCCTCAGCCTCATAAATGACACCCTCAGGCCAAAGACAGCCAAGTGCAACTTTGAGCAGCCCCATGGCAAGGGGCAGGTTCTGAAAGTCCAAAGTAGGTGGGAAATTAGCGGCCCCTGAATTCCTCTGCTGTAAAGCAATCCCCAGGCAGCATAGAGCCACTGGAGCAGCTCTTCACAAGCCTTCCCTTGCAGCCTGG
Organism: Chelydra serpentina; assembly: GCA_037349315.1. Taxonomy (NCBI): domain Eukaryota; kingdom Metazoa; phylum Chordata; order Testudines; family Chelydridae; genus Chelydra; species Chelydra serpentina. The sequence continues at coordinate 127,177,078 of JBAIAC010000008.1, forward strand.
GGGGGTGGGGGGGGGGGGAAGGGGCCATGGCTGGAGCACCTCTGTACTCTGGTTCTTCTCAGCTGCCAGAACAGCCCCAGCATTAGGGCTGCTCTAATTTACACCAGGAGGTGGACTGGGCCAACCCTAGAATCCAGGGGCTGCAAAGGTGGCATGAAGTCACCTCCCTCAGGTCCTGTGCCCAGGACAGCTGAGCCAGACCTGGGGTCTGTCTCTCGTCACTCCTCCCAAACAACTAGACCACACTGCCATCAGCGACCATCGCTGCCTCTTGGCAGACGACCTCATTCTCCAAGGCTGTCAAGCCAGGGGTTTTAACCACTAAAAAAATCCAGATTTTTAGATTGCAAAATACAGAAAAATTCAATAGAGACCTTTCAAATCAAGGAATGGGGGGAGGGGTAGAAAATTATTGCCCTGCTAATGATGTCAGAAATCTATTCATTTTCAACAGAAAAGAGGGTTATATTTTTATTTTCTCCTATGACCAAGTTGAGCAGACAAAAACAAATCCCCATTCAAAAGTGTGCAAACAAGCTCCCCCCGCTCTCACGTCTCATGGAAATATTGCAAAGCCACAGTTCTGGGTGTCAACAAAAATAAACGACTTCATGTTTGTGCAAGGGGAGAGTAGGGATGGAAAGTTCTGAAATGACAGCTGTGATCTAAGACATATTTTTCCCTCCTCTCCCAAACATACAGACCTGCCACCAACTGGTAATAAAGCTTTCATTTATTAGACTCTGCTCTCTCAAACCCTGACCAAAAGTCACAACACTTTTGTTTTGATATGAGGGTTGCAAAACATTCTGAGTCAGGGTGTCGTAGATTCCATGCTGCTGAGTAATGCATCAAGGGACTTGTGAGTTACCTGATAGCATTTGACAGACATGCCGGTGGAAGGTACTTTTGCAGTGACAGGCAGGAATCAATATTGCTGTGGGAAATGCAAGTTACTTAGGCAAGTTTTCTGGGGACACAGAGGATTAACAGAGACTGATAAAAATGACCGTAATAGAAAATGAAATACAAGCCATTCACTGCAAATTTTATTCTGCTTATACTGATGCATGTCCTTTTCATTTACAGTGCAGGCACTGACACCCGGGGCAGAACAAATCTACCAATGGTGGCATCAGATTGGTGGGAAATAAACAGTTTTGAACATCTCCCAGGGTCTTCTGTGGCTTCTATTAAATACATACAGGGTCTTATTCTCCTGTCACTCAATCCAGATCTACACCTATGGACATTCCATTGGTTAACTGATGGATGATGCCCATGCAGAGCAAAGATGCCCTCTGTTCCATTCTACTCTGTCTGGCTGCATCCCACCCAAACGTGAACAACTCTCACCAGGCAGTGTTCACACAGAAGGGTTTCTGCAGGCTTGGAGAAGACAGGAAGAACAATGCTGCATTAGTTTAACTCCAGTCCCGCCAACAACTTTAGGTGCACCAGGATGGAATGTCTGCTATTTTCTCCCCCTACATGCAGGAGATAATCTGGTCAACACTCTAGTTTATTCATCATGAGAATTGTTCCTTATTCCGGACACTTAGGAATTACCACACTGGATCAGATCCAAGGTGCACCTAGTGCAGTATCTTGTCTCTGACAGTGGCCAGTGCCAGATGCTTCAGAGGGTGTAAGAAACCCTGAAGTAGGCATGGAATGAACAGTTCTATGAGCTTTCACCTGAGCAAAATGGGTGCTATGGTATTTTAAGAAAATTTAGTCCTGGTGAACAGCACCAGGTTCACAGCTTTGGAGAGCAAGGCCCATTGTTTATCCTCAGAAGAGCTACAGCAGGTGCAGCAACCAAGCTAATTTACCCCCAGACTGCTCTGCCAAATGTGCCTCACCCCCTGACCTGCAGAGTTCACCTCTACTGGCGAGAGGGTAGTTTTGTCTTGATGCTAGTTCAGTCCTTGATCTCTCTGTGGTGATTCCCAACAATGGGCCAGTCAGGGCCAACCAATTCCCTTACTTAATAATACAATGTTGCCCACAAACATTACAGCTTGCAGCATTGCAGAAATGTTATTAACTTACATGCATTGTGCTGAGAACACCAACTCATCCTATAAATGCTAGGAAAGAGACATTAGATAATAATGACTTTGGTTCCTACCAGTCTTGGGTGGATTTATACTAATTGGATTCACTGATTCATTGCTGTGTCACTCCAATTTTTTGCTGCTGTAACTCCCTTGATTTCTAGGGAATGATGTTTGCATAAAACTGGAGTAATGCTCTGATGAATCAGGCCCCTAACGCAGAACTGTTGTTCTCATCCAATGGTCTGTGGACAGCTAGTGCTTCGAGAGGTTTTTGCTCACAGAATGAAATACGTTGAGAACCAAGCAGCAGGAGGATCAGGGTGTTGGCAAAGGAAATGGGTTGACGGGAGACTCACTCTCTCTCATGAAGTGGTTTGCAGAACCAATATATAAATCAACCCTAATACTTAGCACCTATATAAGCTTTTCGTACATAGAACTTCAATCAAATCACTTTACAGAGGAGGGTAAGTATCATTCTCCCCATTTCACAGACAAAGAAATTGAGGTCACCCAGTAAGTAAGTCTCCTGGCTCCCTCACAGAAGCATCCAGTTCCTATTACCATCCCCCTGAGCAGTCAAAGTCACTGTTGTCATTTATGTAAATAAACATGTAACCACATTCAAAGTAAAAATCAGCCGGGCCATCAGTTCTTTATGGGCCTGTCAAATACACACCAATGAATTTTGAGCAGATAAGGGAAGGGAACCCAAGATTTACAAATGCCTACAGAAATTCTCTTAGCAACCCTGACAGTTGCCAGGAAACAATGGCTTTCAGTTACTACGGTGACACAGGATACAAAGCTGCGTGCCTCATCACACCCACCTGTAGGAGAACACATACCAGACACAGCCTGATTCTCCTTTCATTTACACAGATGGGTATAAATCAGGAGTAACTCCAAAGTCAAGGGAATTACACCAGTATAAAACCGGTGCAAGTGCGAGGGGAATTTGCCTGACGTTTCTACCACAGCAGATCCACAGCTCAGAAGAAACCTGACTAATGGGCCAGATCCCTCAATAAATGGTTGTAGCTGCACTGCCTCCTAAATGTACATAGCTGGTGTAATAAGGACTAAGGGAGGGAGAAAGGGAGAATTAAAATAACCACTTACAAATATCAGAAAGATGTAAACACTAAGGTCCACATTCTCAGAGGTATTTATGACTAGGGTGAGGAATTACATATGGTTGTCAAAAGGGGTATTCTAGCACAAATGGAATGAAGCTGAGGAAAGGTATATTTAAGCTGACTATCAGGAAACATTTCCAGGCATGAGTCTGTGGACTGTCCTACCAAAGGAAGTAGTGGAAGCCCCATGCTTGGCTCGTTGAACTGGACGAAGCACTGGAGTATACCAGAGGAATCAACCCTGCACTGGCAAAGGGATGTGAAGGACTTAATAGGAATTGTCACTCTTGACTTTGTTATTTGTTTGGCATATTTCAGTTGTTATACAACACAACACACACTTGCAGCACCATATAAATAATAAATCATTTCAAGGAATGATTTATTACTCTAGGAAGAACAAATATTTACACAGACTATTTCAGAAAGGCAAGTGAGGCGAGTCTATTCCCAGCCCAGTGGTTCTCAAGCTTGTCCATATTGTGACCCTCATCTTCCAACAGAAAGAAGTTCAGAAACCCCTGTGTAAAGGTCTCCACTCACTGCAGCTGCATCTCATTGTGGTTAGTTGTGGGAATTGGATTTAACCCCCACCATGGATTGTTCACACTGATTTCTCCCTCTCTTAATGACTCAAAGTGCTCCCTCTTCATGCATCAGCCCTCTGTTCAGGTTATTATACAGCCCCCCTCCTTCCTTCTGGGGTATTAAAGTCCCACCAGACAAGGTGTGTATGCTGCCTCAGACAGTCTTCCGTTCCACCTGTAAGTCCTGTGCCACTTCCTAGTGGCTGGCAGGACCACCTGCAACTCTGGACTCCAGCCCAGGGACCCTATGACTAGCAATCCAGGCCTCCTCAGTCTCTGTTACTGTTTCCATGGGCTCCTTCCTATCCCACCTCTATATCTGCTGGTCTGTCCCAAGGCTTGCCACCAAAGCTGCATCTGCTCCCCCTGGCTACTTCACCCCGCTCAGCCTCTTGCCAAACTCCCTAGTACAACGCAGGATCCTAGGACTTATTCTCCCCTTAGATGTCCTCCTTTTCCCAGAAAACCTCACATTCCCTCTCCAGAGTGACTGCAGGCCCCTTCCCTGCAATCTCCTCCTACCTCACTTCCTGGTTTTATAATCCTATGCCAGGTGCTGCCCCAGCTGGGCTTCCCCAGCAGTTAGGACTTAATGCTCCTTGGCTCCCCTCCAGGTTTAGCATATAAGATTAATTGGGCCCTTGTGGCCCACATTAACCCACTCAGGGCTTGTAAGGCGTGGACACCTCCATCACAACCTGATTAAGAATGTAAGGAAGGTGACATACCCCTGAACCTGTCCATGACTCCCATGTTGAGCAGCCAGGGCCTAGTCCAAGGGAGCTGCAAGACTTCAAAGCAGACCTTGCTAATACTAGACCTAGTTAGTGTCCCTGCCAGCAGGTAGGGGATCTTGGGGGACAATTACTGCACAGGTGGGGTGCAAAATAAACTTTATTAAGAGAATATAAAAACAGGGAAAATTCAATAGTGAGGGGTATGGGGTTTGTTAAGGTAGACAATTGGGGAGGGGTTTCTTTTAGTAAACAGGATAGGGGGTTTCAATAGTGGGATACAACACAGTGGGGTACAATACAGTTGGTAACCAATTAACACTGAAGTATAAATGTAACAGGTAGCTAACAATTTCTATGTAAAGGGTGTGTCACAGCAGCATATAACCAACTAACAGTTATGGGTAAAATGTGTTAAATAACCAACAACTTTAGGTAAAAATGGGTCACAGTGGTGTAAATGTAAAATGTGAGGTGTGTTAGAGAGAAAAAGGAAAGTAACCAATGGGGTTTTTATGCTAGACTTTAGTAATGCAATTGAGACTTGGAAAGGCAGTGGTAGAGAAATGAGGTGGGGGGGGGAAGACACGTGGTGGAGCAGAGACCAAATGCAGAGGCGCTGCGGAGGGAGATTTGAACTGAGGGAGAGACGGAGAGCAGACAGGCTGCAAGTTTAAACAGCAGAGAGACTGCAACGAGACTGGGGAGCTCGGGGGGAGACACGGGCGAACTTGGGGGGTTTGGGCAGCGGGAAGACAGACTTAACCGCAATTATACAGAACACAGTAAAATCTTATCTATGATTTAACTTAACCAAGACTACACAAGTTAGCAAGTAACAGAACACAATACAAACAATTCTTTAAAGCAAATTTAACCACAGCTATGCAAAATGAAATTACAATTTATCTAGACTAAAAACTAAACCTAATACAGACCAAGGAGTCTGCCTGCTGGGGAAAGAAATCCAGCATTAAAACAAGGGGAAGTGTGCAAGAGGTTTTTCCTTACCACTTTCCAGGACAGCAACAAGCAGAGAAAACTCGATTCGCTTACAATAATCAGGAGATCTTCAGGCACAAATTTGTTGTTCGTGGGAGGGGAGTTTAAAACGGGGGTATGCTCAAAAAACAAACGAGAGCGGGGAGAGGGCCTCCCAAGACCCCTAGCTGATCAGACCAGGTGGCAAGGCAAAGAACTTCTCCAGGGGTCTGATCAGAAAATGTCTGGTTTTAAAGGCAAACTTAGGCAGTTTCCCACCAGTACTTTTGATTGGCTTCTTTGGATACAGGGGAGGAGAGAGAGAGCAGGGAAAACTACAGGTAAGCATAGACATGCCTGGGCAAGTTCTGAGCCACAGGTATGACTCATATGCTCAGCTATGTGGCCACTTTAGGTCTTGCATACCTGGGCAGAGCACCCCTACACCGAGCCCAGGTCTGAACAAAGAAGCTAGACAAAGGAGCAAGAAGCCTCCTCCCTAGGCAGAGCAATGGCTCCAGTTAGTCTGTACAAGCCATTTTCATGAGCAGGGCCAGGCTGACTTTGGTCAGTTCCATGGCCCGGGGGGGTGGCCACCATTGAAAAAGAATCCAGCAGGGGGACAGCTGTAACAGACAGTTAGCAGTTCCCACCTGGGGCATTAGTAGGAGATTGGAAGTTGGCTTTTTCCATGAGGGACCCTCAACGTTACACTTTATTATCCACCTTGATCAAGCAATATTTATTATACTTATGAACACCCTGCAAAACCCATCTCTTATTTCATTTGGAAAGGAGGCTGATTGGTAGACTGGAGTCATAGAGGGTTTGATGGTTGGTTTTATGATATGGTGATTTTGTTTCACTATGGATGAATGAGCAGCTCAGGACACATGTTCGTGATCTTAAAGTGTTATTGGTTTTAATATTTACAGAGTACTTAGAGTTCCAGATAGTTACTGGAAAGATCTGAGTCTGGGTCTTCAAAGGAACCTAAGAGAGTTAGGAATGCAAATCCCATTAAAATGCAGTGATTGTTGGGTGCTTAATTCCCTTATGCTCCTTTGAAAATCCCACCAAACACATAAATAATTGAGCAATGTCTTAAACTGTATCCCTAAACGTCAAACAGGGGACACAGCAACAGGCATTTATACAGTAACTTGGGTTGGTCATAATCTGATATCTGAAACAGACTCTATACGAAAAATTATTGAACAGATTCCCCGCGACTCACTGTGTTCCTTGTTCCATCTGCTTTCCTTGCTATCTAACATAACTACACATTAATGCCACTTTTTAGGAATGAATTATGAAGTATGCAGCCAGTTATTATTCTCTAGTGAAGAGGCTCTTTAAGGCTAAGCTAGAAGAAGTAACACTTCCATGTGGTGTCTCTCAACATAAGTCTGTCAAACCTTGGCCAGCAATAGAATCCTGGAACACTAATCTGCAATAAACTCTGCAAACAGTTTGCTTCTGTTTTTTTCCTTTCCGCTTGTGGCAAAACCTTGGGCCTGATTCTTTGCCCCATGACACCTGTTTTGTGCTGATATGAACCCGTTGGGCTGAGTTTTCCAGAATTCTGAAGCGTGGTTTGGCACAACTGGGGGCTTTCACCACCATTCTGCCTCTGCCCCCACCTTCCCCACGACAATACAGAGCAGGCCTAAAGTGCTGCACTCCAAACACAACCCTCTCCTCATGCCTACTCCTTCCCCTTATACAAGTTCAGCAGGCCCCGCTCCAGCAAGAACTATGGCTGGTGAAGGACCAGCTGCAGTGGCTCTGTGTCATTCAGGGTATCTCCAACACCAAGGGCTGGTCTACACTGGGGCGGGGGATCGATCTAGGATATGCAACTTCAGCTACGAGAATAGCGTAGCTGAAGTCGACGTTTCCTAGATCTAACTAAGTTTACTTACTGCGGGTCCAAGCGGCGCAGGCAGGCTCCCCCGTCGACAGCGCTTCCTCCTCTTGCCGAGCAGGAGTTCCGCAGTCGACGGGGAGCGCTTCTGGGATCGATTTATCGCGTCCAGATGAGACGCGATAAATCGATCCCAGAAGATCGATCTCTACCCGCCGAATCGGGTGGGTAGTGTAGACCTACCCCAAGAGAAGCCCCAGATGGCTGTCGAAGCCAGTACTATGACCCCTTTGCATTGTCAGATGGCTCAAAGGGAGCAGCAGCAGCAGGAGTTTACTCATTCATTTCAATAGAGTTACGGCAAAAACAAAAAATATTAAGCAAACATCAGCATTGCTCCCTTTATTCACCGTATTTCTAGATCCATGAAACTGCTGCTCAAAATAGCATTTCCATTTATTTGAATGCCCAGTTATCCAAAAGTTTTGGCTGTTCCCCCAGGCCACTTGGATACACAGGAGTGTACTATAATAGAGTACAGTAATAGTGTACTGTTATAGAGCGAGGTTGATAACACCTTACAATTCAGGGCCAAAGTCCAGGGTCTCCATTGCACCAGTGTCAAACCGAGAGAAACTCCACTGATTTCAATGGTATTTCTCCAGATTACAACAGTCTACCAAAGAACAGAGTTAGGTCATTAGGGAGGGATTATCTATTGTCCTGCAGTTAATGCAGCCATTTACAGGTGTGAAAAATGAGTGTAAACCACTACTCAATCGGAATGGCAACGTTTTGCATTCCCTCTGCACAGGTGTGAGAGACTACACCAGGGGCAAGGCAGTGGAGAATCAGGCCCTTGGTCTTTATTTCTGCATATGTCAGCAAACCAAACAGATTTCAAACCCATCTGCTAAATCAGGGGTGGGCAAACTATGGCCCCCGGGACCTTCCTGCCCAGCCCCTGAGCTCCCGGCTCGGGAGGCTAGCCCCAGCCCCTCCCCCGCTGTCTCCCTTCCTCCGCAACCTCAGTGAGCCACACCGCCAGCGCTCTGGCCCGCTGCTCCTGGGCAGTGCGGGCGGCGCGGCTGGCTCCGGCAGGGCCTGAGCTCCTGCCGCTCTGAGCGGCATGGTAAGGGGGTGGGGCTGTGCGCTCCTGCAGGGCAGCGTGTCTAGCTCTGGCGGGCCACGTGGTTGCCGGACACGCTGCTCTGAGCGACATGGTAAGGGGGCCGGAGGGTTGGATAAGGGGCAGGGGGCGGTTGGATGGGGCGGAGGTTCTGGGAGGGCTGTCAGGGGACAGAGAACTGGGGAGGTTGGATAGGCATGGGAGTCCCGGGGGGGGCCTGTCAGGGGCCAGGGGTGTGGATAGGGGTTGGGGCAGTCAGGGGACAGAGAGCAGGGGGGGTTGGGAAGAGGGTGGGGTTCTGGGGGGGAAGTTAGGGTGGGGGGTCTCGGGAGGGGGCAGTCAGAGGACAAGGAGCAGGGGGGTTGGATGGGTTGGGAATTCTGAGGGGGGCAGTCAGGGGGCAGGAAGTGGGTGAGGGTCAGATAGGGGGTGGGGCCAGGCTGTTTGGGGAGGCATAGCCTTCCCTACCCGGCCCTCCATACAATTTTGCAACCCCAATGTGGCCCTCGGGCCAAAAAGTTTTCCCACCCCTGAGCTAAATTCTTATAGCTGCTTTTACAGCTTAATGTTGCCTTTCTCCTGATTAATTTTGGCTTAGTCCTTCAGCTCTTAGGCCTAATCTACACCAAAAGTTTAGGTCAAAATAGCTATGTCACTCAAGGGCTGTGAAAAATTTTGCACCATGTGCTACAGTGTTAGGTCGACCTAATCTCCACTGTAGGTGCAGGTAGGTCAATGGAAGAATTCTTCTGTCAGCCTAGCTACCGCCTCTTGAGGGGGTGTTTTTGCTACATTAGGAAATGGACAGATAAGAAGACAGCATATATCATAATGCCACTATATAAATCCATGGTTCACCCACACCTTGAACAGTGTGTGCAGTTCTGGTCACCCCATCTCAAAAAGGACATATAAGTACTGAAAAGGTACAGCGAAGGGCAACAAAAACAATTAGGAGTATAGAACAGCTTGAGAGATTCCAAAGACTGGGACTGTTCAGCTTGGAAAAGAGATAACCAAGAGGGGATATGATAGAGGTCTATAAAATCATGTCTGCTGTGGAGAAAGTGATTAAGGAGGAATTATTTACCCCTTCACATAATGCAAGAACCAGGGGTCACCTGATGAAATTAATAGGCAGCAGGTTTACAACAAACAAAAGGAAGTACTTTTTCATACAGTGCACAATCAACCCGTGGAACATGTTCCCAGGGGATATTGTGAAGGCCAAAAGTATAACCGATTTGAAAAAGAACTAGGTAAATTCATAAAGGATAGGTCCATCAACGGCTATTAGCCAAGATGGCTAAACCTCTGACTGCCACATGCTGGTACCCCATGACAGGGGATGGATCACTCGATAATCACTAGACAGTATTTGGTCCTGCCATGAGAGCAGGGGGCTGGACTCGATGACCTCTCGAGGTCCCTTCCAGCCCTAGAATCTATGAATCTATGAATTGCCCTGGTCTGTTCATTCCCCTCGAAGCATCCAGCATTGGCAACCATTGGAAGACAGGATATTGGGTTACATGGACCATTGGTCTGACCCAGCATGGACGTTCTTATGTTTCTTATCTAGCAACAGAAAAAACCCTTCCATCACTGTAGCGCTTGTAGTATAGACCTACCCTTACTCTTACAAATAGTGCCATTGACATGGGACCACGCATATTAGTAAGTGTTGTAGGGCCGAGCCCTATTTTAACTGAAACGTAAAAATTGCTGTTAACAGACAGCTTTTAAAATATTCTGGGCCAGATCCTTAGCTGTCATAAATTAATATAGCTGCTGCGACTTCAGTGGAGCTACGCTGATCTACATCAACTAAGAATCTGTCCCTTTTAAATGAAATCATGTTCTGGATCCTGCTGACCAGGGGACTCATTCAGTTATTACAACCATAGACACATGTAGCTAAACATTCACCTATGTGCAGAGTACAGGGTTTATGCATCACTTAAATCTCCCTTCAGCCCTCAAAGCTGGACAGAAGTGGTACATAGACACTCTGCTGGTCCTCTGCAAACAACTGGATCTCACCCATGTGTGCAAAACTATTTGAAGGTTTTCCAATCCAGGATTATGCATTATTCTCCCATAGCTACAAAGCACATTCACATTACTACTAATATTGTATGTAGCACTGACGAGCTGGCAAACAGTTGTCTGGTGAGATTATAAAGGTACCTTGGTCAGCTTTGCATCCCTAGAGCTAGAATTAAATATACGGTGAGTAGATAGCCCTGATCATTTGAATTCCTCCAAATTTAGGATTACACATAAGACTTTTCAGACATGCTCTGCCAAGTGACCATCTAAGAAAGTGCTAGTTAGCGGGATTATCTGTTTTTATATTCTCTTGTTGAGAAAGCACCTTCTAGTATCTAATTATTAACAAAAACTCAGATCCACAAAGGGTCTTTAGCATTGCAACACTCTGCATCACGGCGCCTAACTTTTAGGCGCCTACACATTTCACAGGAACACCACTGTAATCCACAAAGCCTCTGTTAGGTCCCTCAGCTCCATATACAATGAACAGGGAGTGACAGGCACCCTGCAATGCAATCCACAAAAGCCAGCACACACTAGGCGGGGAGCCATCCAAGCTAGCTAATGGGAGATGCCAGCAAGGTGGGGTATGCGAAGAAGCCCCACCCCTCTCTCGGAGATTGTCTGGGCTGCTACTGACCCAGGAACAGGAACCCATCTCCTGCAGTCTGGCAGCTCCCTCTTGTGAGAATGAGTTAGGCGCCTGCCTTGCGCCACACAAACACAGCCAGAGAAGGGGGCTATGCTACCAGACGGGGATTTTTTTTTTAAACAGGGATCTCCCAGCTCTTAGGAGAGTGCTCTAAGCACTGAGTTATGGGATATTCTGATGTGGGGGCTCCCTCCATCACTCCTGTTGAAATGTTTCCACTGTGGAAATAATAAATGAAGCAGCAGAACCAGACCCTGGGTCTCCCACCTCGGTGCCCTAACCTCTGGGCTACAAAACCATTCACTCTCCCCCTCGCACCCGCCTGACTATTTATCCACAGTGGAACACTCATTGGGCCAGAGAGGGAGAAAAAGAATGCTAGCAGATCCCATTGGTCAGTGGTTAAATCCTCCTCAGAGCAGGAGTTTTGTGCATCACAGTGGAGCCTAATCCTAAAATGTAGGTGCCTGGGTCTGGGTTTTAGGCACCAACGTATCTTTGTGGATTGAGGCCTTAGTGCTTTACAGGTTGAAACCAACTTCTTAAAGTCAGCCCAGAAACCAACAGGCAGCTGGTGCTGACCATAGAGTACCAATTGAATGTGCACACAAAATTATACACTGCTTAACAATTGGTCCAAACCACATTTCCCTAGAATTTAAGCTCATGACTGTCCAAATCACTGCTGGTGTAACTGGGAGCAAATCCACTGAAGCCAATGCATATGTGACTACTAGAGTGACCAGATGTCCCAATTTTATAGGGACAGTCCCAATTTTGGGGTCTTTTTCTTATATAGACTCCTATTACCCCCCACCCCCATCCCGATTTTTCACATTTGCTGTCTGGTCACCTTAGTGACTACTTACATCAGTGGTAAATTCAGCCCAAAGTTTCTTTCAAGGGTAAACCACTTCTCTCTATTAATAAATGTATTTTGCAGGCAAATATGGACAGAGCTGGTCCCCTGGATGATTTTAATATGATAGCAGTGTTTAAATCTACAAGAGTGCTTTGTAACTCAGAGGTTTGTAACCTACTTCCAAACCAAGAGATCCAGGAAATGTGGGGACATTTTTAAAATCAAATAAGGGCAAACATAATTTTCTCTATTCCCTGGAATAAAAAGATCTTTTGAGCAAACACCATCCAAATAGACCCACCTATGGTTGTGGTGTAAGTGAAAATCCCACATCCAAGCACTCCAGACGTTTGTCAGGGTTCAGAAGCTAAACACACACACAAATTTGGTACCTTACTCCCAATCCCATTGAAGGTCAATGCCAGTTCTACAAATCAGTCAGGCATCCCCTTGAAACTCCCCTGAAGTCTCGTATGTTTGATTCAGCCTTGATAAAACTTGGGGGCCCAAATTCACTACTGGCATAAGTGGCCACAATGCTTTTGGCTTCAGTGTAGGTGCAAAAAGTAGATACAATAACAGTGAATTGGGTTTCAGTAGGTTTGTACTACTAAAAATAGGCAACTCACTAATCAAACTAGTTTTGAGCCTCCAAAAAAGGCAGTGAACTTCAAAAACATGATCTGATAAATTTGCAAAAGTTTAAACTCTGGGCTAGATTCTCTGGTTTGGTCAAGCTGTGGTTAGCATATGACCAAACTCTCTTCATCCTGGGGCCAAGGAAGCTCTGGGCTGGTCCCTAATACAAGTAAGTGCAGCCCTACTTTAATTAGCTAACACCTAACATTGGGTGAAAGCTAATTAAACCAGTTACTATGTCAGCAGCATAAATTACAGCTGCCCCGGGGCTGCTCTAACAGAAGCCAGGGCCAGGCTATCATAGGATAAGAATTACAACTGGCTCTCTGAAGGCCCCTGCCCCTCCACACCAAGCAGAGTGCAGAGGCATGGGCGAACTGTGCCTGTAATCTTGTATCAAAAAACATGCAGCACTAGAATATGCAAGAAATCAGCAATTGGTCCAAACATTTTCTCAATACAAAGCCTCACTAGGAAATAAAACAGTGTGGTCCCAGCACTATGGAGTTAATGATCATTCAAAAATTGCAGACTCCCAGCAGCTGTTTGAGATTACTGGCACTTACGTCTTGCAGCATTGGTGGTAAGCAGTGATGCCAGCGTCGTGTATAGTGGTAAGGAATGATGGATGCACACATGTATTCTGCAGTCAGCGCCACCCTCACCCTCACACACCACTTGAGCTTGTTTATAGCTCACAAGATAATGGCCCTTGTGATGACCATTTTAATTAGACAATGCAACGAAAGAGAACCTGCCATTTTCACCCTGCTTGCTGTAAGTATGTTAGCTGCAAATAAAACATTACATCACATCCTGACCTAACTGAATGGCACATTCTTAAGTTACTTATGGGAAATTGGTTCATACTGTAAATGCTTCAGGGGAACGAACAGGCAGAGTATTTTTATGAAAGGAATAGTGGGAGAAAGATGCTCAAGAAGGAAATCGTAGCACTTAAAAGCAGGAGCGGCATTAATGCTTAGAGGAAAATGGTGGACTTTCACCTGACAAAAGGCAACAAGGGGAGCTGCTGACAGGGGGTGAGCTGGGTAGCCTGACGTGAATGGTGCCAATGCCAAAGGTTCGGCAAGGCTTGTCACAGTTCAGGGGCACTGCATCTGTCTTCTCCCTCAGTCGTTCAGCAAGGGCACCCACTGAAGGATCCCAGCTCCTCAGGTATCACGCGGCTCTCTCCCTGCTGACCAGAAGTTTTCTAGGTTGCAAAGTTCCCTGTATACACTGTTTGTTCCCCAGCAAGTCAGACTGCTTCTAAAGTCTGGATCTTTGATCTTGGGATCCTGGGATACAAGATTTGATACAAGATTTGATACAAGGTAGTCAACAGACTATTGCCCTCGCCTCAGGGCACAGCTTCAAAGAGCTGAGTTTTTGCATAACCGGAGGAGCGGGAGGGAACTTGCATTCACCTCTCCATAGATATTTCCCAAGAAACCCACTTCACATGTATAGTCCTTAAAGTTCATCCTTGTCTGCCCCATTCCATATAGTCCTCTGATTGTCCAGGCCCACAATAATATACAAACCATCCCTGTAATACAGTGGACTGCAAAGATACCTAAAAATTCAATAACACCACCCAGAGACATGGCAGGAAATCGCCATGTCTGTTACGAGGCCTGTGTAATTTGAACGTCTATTCTACACAGTCTTTGCTTGGCAGTTGTACAGGACAAACACTCAGTGCATTTCCTTTTATGGTTTTCACTAGATAGCATCGACAATAAGTGGGATTGAAACAGTATTTGTGTAATTCAAGAGATGTGTTTGCTTGTTTGTTGAGAGTGGGTGTTTATAATAATCGACATTTAGAGGGGAACAATTCCCACCACTTCAAAGCTGTATTTTTTGTCCAAGTGTAGCTCATCCCCTCGACTTTGTCAAGATCCAGAGGTGCTGATTTCCCAACTTCCCGGAGGGTGCTCGACCCCTGCTCCGCCCCAGGCCCTGCCCCCACTCCACCCCTTCCCCAATCCCCCACCCCTGCCCTGCCTCCTCCCGCCCCCACCTCCACCTCATGCCATCCCTTGCCCCGCCTCTTTCTGCCCCCACTCCTCCCCCTCCCCCTCAGTGCTTCCTGCACACCACTGAGCAGCTGATCACGTGCAGATGGGAGGTGCCTGGAGGGAAGGGGAGGAGCTGATCCGCAGGGTCGCCGGTGAGTGCTTACCTCTGCAGAGACCACTGCAGAGGGACTATATGAGCTTGGGATTCTTCTGAATTTAGGGAGGACAGAGTGGGAACTGGAGGAGACTGATCATGGGTACACCTGGGGACTCCATGGATATTCAGACACAAGTTAATGCTGCCTCAAGAAGCACTAATGTCTGTGCCCCCCATCACCCCTCACGGGACGTATTGTGCATGAGGAGTCAGCCAATGGCAGCAAGACTCTTCCAGGAGCTGTTCTGTTGCAGGAGCAAGGAAGCAGTGGTATTAGGGTGACCAAATGTCCCGATTTTATAGGGACAGTCCCAATTTTTGGGTCTTTTTCTTATAGAGGCTCCTATTACCCCCCACTCCCTGTCCCGATTTTTCACACTTGCTGTCTGGGCACCCTAAGTGGTACAAAGGGTCTAACCTGCATGGATCCCGAGATCACTGTGGATCTCCAGAGATCTGAGGGCGTAGAGGGCGGAACCCCTGCCCATTCTGTGTAGGTTGGAGAGAGGTGGAGTGTGTAAATCCTGTCCCTTCTGATTAAATGATTCAGAGGAAACTTCAGAATCCAAAGGTCATGGGGTTTCCTATCTCCTGTGTGGGTTTACTGCACATCCAGGATGATCTGGCCTGCAATATTTACGTGTTTTCCCATTCTTTTTTTCCAGTCCAGCTGGGAACTGTTAGTCTGTCATTTACGAAAATCAGAATATGAATGGTGAGCAGAAGAAAGAAGAGCAGACAGATCTCTCCAAAGGGAGGTGATGGAAAATGTACCCTCTGCTGACAAGAGCGGCAGCATTAGGGTCACATGTTAGGAGAGGCGATAAAAGGTCCTTGCGGGTTTATTCAGGCCAACCATTGCCATGCGAGTGAAGAGACTTGATGCTGGAGCTGGAGCAGCAAGAGGACACAAAAACAGTTTTGTTCCATATCAATTACTGATTCTGTCCAGTCACGTAAGCTAATACTCTCCAAACGTGTTTCAGACTCATTAGAGCTCGTCTTATGTTACGGCTCGGCAGCACAATTCTGACTAGGCATTCTGCTTCACTTTCAGCCAGGGAAATTGCACTGTATTCTGCCCTGCCTGTCCTGATCTCAGAGTATGACACTCAGCCAGATTTTGATCTCCGTTCCACTGGGACAAACCCAAAGTAACCCCAGTGATTTCAGTTGAATTATTAACGTTTTACACCAGAGTAGATGAGGGAAGGATATGGCCTTTAAAAAAATTTACTTTCCAAAAATCTCAGCTGTGAGTGAATACATATCCTCAGCTCACACCAGTCTGACAGCCGTGTAACTCCACTGGTTTCAGTAGATTTTATTTGAATTTACACTGGTGCGAATTGGTGGGAAATCAGACCCTATATGAACTCAAGCCACATTCTACAATGCTGTAAGTTATATTTTGAAAAGAATAATGAATATAAGTAGTATAAGAGCTGCCTTTTATTTTTTCCATGTACATGAAATAAATAGACAAGCAGTGGTATGAAACTGGGTGGGAGGGTTAATCATCATTTTTTTAACAGTGTTCTCAAAATTTGGGGCTTACTCCTGCTCCTGCTGAAGTCAATGGGGATACTTCCAAAACATTGTTGCATGCAATGATTGCCACTGAAATCTTTGTAAGTGCTGCTTGCGGGTAACGAACATCACTGAGTAATACTGTGAATACCAGTTTAATGTTAATTAGATGAAAAGTAAAATTGTAAAGATTTGGGGTCTGATTATGAACTCACAATCACACCACTGACGTTTACCACGGGTGTAAAGCCATTCTGAGTTCAGGATCGGGACCTTTTCCGGTAACTACCTGCTGAAAGCTTTTTCCCCTGTCCCCACATCCTAATTTCCCCCAAAAGTTCCATAGAGCATAATCTTTTGTGCAAAATAGCTAGCTTGACATAGGAACTCAGAAAATGTCATATTGGGTCAGCTCCATGGTCCCTCATGGCCCGGGTCCTGTCTCCGATAGTGGCCAGTACTAGAGTCCTCGGAAGAAAAAAACAAAACACCACACAATGGACAATTGACATGGAGAAAATGGAGGATGGCTCTTATTAACTCCAGGTGATAAGTGATTGGCTTTTTGTATCAGTAGTTTTTCTGTCAGTGAACCATAGCACAATACACAACGAGGGTGTTAGAAAACATCTTTAAAAACGCAAAGCAAAGACATTATTTGATCCTGCATTGTTCGCTGAAGTCCTTTGTTATAGGCCCAATTATGTCAGCTCTGGAGCAATACTAGCAGGGAGGGCACAGAATTTTTTCCAAGAACCTCCACCCAGGCAGCAGAAATAATTTGGTTGCAGGTGTGGAGAAGAGCAGCTGGGAAGAGCCTAATACTCCTTCTGGGGTTGCAGGGTGGGGGGAGTGACGTGGCCCTGCAACCCCTCATGCCTCATCGAGATAGCACAGGTAGGGACGAAGGCTACACATTTTTCATGGAGTTTAAGGCCTAAGGATGAAATCCTGGCTGTACTGAAGTCAATGGGAGTTCTGCCATTGATTTCAATGGGGCCAGACATTCCCCTTGATTCTGTTATCCTCACTATTTTTGAGTCATATCTTACTTCACACTGATTTCATTGGAACACCCTGTGGAGTTTGCTCTCTTTAAATATAAATTGCTCTTTAAAAATAAATTGCTCTCTTTAAATATATCAGAGGGATAACTCTGGTTGGGGGAGAGGGATAGCTCAGTGGTTTGAGCATTGGTCTGCTAAACCCAGGATTGTGAGTTCAATCCTTGAGAGGGCCAGTTAGGGATCTAGGGCAAAAATTGGGGATTGGTCCTGCTCTGAGCATGGGGTTGGACTAGATGACCTCCTGAGGTCCCTTCCAACCCTGATATTCTATGATAAATACCAGGTAGGGAGGAATTATTTAAGCTCAGTACCAATGTGGACACAAGAACAAATGGATATAAACAGGCCATCAGGAAGTTTAGACTTGAAATTAGATGAAGGTTTCTAACCATCAGAGGAGTGAAGTTCTGGAACAGCCTAACAAGGGAAGCAGTGGGGGCAAAAGACCTATCTGGCTTCAAGATTAAGCTAGATAAATGTATGGATGGTTTTATGGGATAACATGATCTTGGCAATTAATTGACCTTTGACTATCAGTGGTAAATAGGCCCAATGGCCGGCGATGGGATGTTAGAAGTTACTACAGAGAATTTTTTCCTGGGTATCTGGTCGGTGAGTCTTGCTCACATGCTCAGGGTTCAGCTGATCACCATATTTGGGGTCGGGATGGAATTTTCCTCCAGGGTAGATTGGCAGAGGCCCTGGAGGTTTTTCGCCTTCCTCTGCAGCATGGGGCACGGGTCACTTACCAGAGGATTCTCTGCATCTTGAAGTCTTTAAACCATGATTTGAGGACTTCAATAGCTGAGACATAGGTGAGAGGATTATTGCAGGAGTGGGTGGGTGAGATTCTGTGGCCTGCATTGTGCAGGAGGTCAGACTAGATGGTCATAATTGTCCCTTCTGACCTTAAAGTCTATGAGTCATAATGGTCCCTTCTGACCTTAAAGTCTATGAGTCTATGAGTAAGGTACTGCTCAGTGGAGTAAAGAATCCACAAAATCTGGCTCTTACCAAGAGCCTCTTCTCCCTTAGCTCCTACCAGAACCTTCGAGGGATTATGTCTTACAAAGGCCTATTGTCTCCAGGCACTGGTACAGATCCTCCCCTCCCCAGCGTGACTCTGCCTCTGAAGAAACTTAATCTGACTCTCTACAAGGAGGAAGGACTCTACTATCTGCCTAAGCATCAGAATGAATGCAAAAATCAAAGACCTCACTTGCCCTTCCTAGGCATACTCTGCAGTACGGTATGGTCTGTGTTTCAGTTACAGAGCAGAGACATGATCTCATTTCTTTAGTGTTCTCACTGCAAACAGAATTTCCCACACCACATAGTTCACTGTAAGTCTCAGCATATTTTGGATGTCCTGAATTAATCACATAGGGTGAAATGTTTCAAAAGCACCTAAGGTTTGGGTCCCATTTTTAAAAGTGAGTTGGGCACTTAGGGGCCTAAGTCCCATTGGTACAGGCAAATCCCTGAATGGCATAGAGGTGGCCTAGCAGGCTGCATGCCAACACCTTTGTGATCACTGGCATAGGGAACATGTCATGAGCATGGGCAGGGAAAAGGTGAATGGCGCACTCTGGCAGATCCCTAGCTGCCAGAACGGGCCCTTGTGGGCCATTGCACCTCAGCTCACTTAGAGCAGCTCTGAGGCATCTCGAAGTTGCTGTAGGGGTCGAACAGGCACCAGAAAGCATCTGGGGTGTGGGGAATCAGAAGGGTGAGCTAAAGCCGCCTTTTGTCCAGCAGAGGAAGTGGTAGGACTGCTATCAGAACTAGCACTTGCACAGGGGTGCAATTTTTCAGGTCTCTCCCTTCCTTGTACACCTCAGCAGAGTTTGTACCGATCTAGCTCATAGGGCCACCATTGCTACTCAGTAAGAAAACACAGATGCCCATCCCACTGTATAGGCACCGGGACTCAGAAAGTTGTGCAAGGGTTTGGGTTATCATGTTGGCTGGTTTACTGCACTTAACGGAATATGCAGTACATGTGGTCCCATTCTCAATTTCATCACTGAACTCAGTGTAATTCTAACCCATCACGATTTTATTTTGCTTTTGTTGACTCTGATTTATCTAAACCTCTCTCTCCCTGGATTGGCTGCTCATTAAATCAGGACCTTGATTTGCCCCAGGGTCCTGGGGAGATAACAGACAAACTCCCTGGTAATCAAATAATAATATCAATGTCAGTCAACAATCATTATGCAGCTCAAAACCAATTCTAATATGCTACAGCAATGAACACCTGTCAACACACATACAGTGCAGGCAAATGAGGACTTAGTTTTATTTTAATGTGACAGCAGTGTTTAAATCTACAGAAAGTGGTTTGTACTAAGAAATTGTAAGTGCCCTACTTCCAAAGCAAGAAACCCAGGAAATGTGGGTATTTTTAAATAAATAAGAAGGATTCCCTCTCTCACCTGGGATAAAAAGATATTTTGAGCTACAACACCCAATTATGCTACAAACCAGAGGTGAATCCAAACTGCAATCCCACATTCTAACACCCTAGAAATTTGGCAGCATTTCGAATCCAAATGCAGATGCAGCATCAGATTTAGCCATTAGGTGCCTCTCTATAATTGTCCAGAACCAAAAAACCCCTAACGCTTGGAGTGACAGAAATCTGGTCTTGTATTTAGCATCTCAGACCCATCTTCTAATAGAAATCAGATTGTTCTGAGAAAGGGCTAGCTGCAAACCAATGTGTATTCCACAAAATAGGCACCGCTTCTCCTCTCACTTACAATGGCCTAAATCTGAAGTTATGTCATTAAGTCAGTGGAATTGCATGGGTGTAAAAGTGATGTGAGAAGTGAATGGCCCTCTGAGTATGACTGATTTTATCACTGCTGTTTCCATGCTCGGAGAAGGGAGGTCATTAAACTACTTTGTAAATCGAGAGGCGATACTGAGATACATCTTCTGTGGGTGTAAATTAGCATATCTGCAATGAGTCAATCCAGTTACAATGAGAATCTGGCCCAGTGACTTCACTGGAACTACTTTAAATTTAGCTAGATGTGCCTGAGATCAGACTGTGTCCTGAATCTTTTCATCCTCTGCTCTGCCTGTTAGTAACGCAGCCAGGTCCGGAGCGCAGGGGGAGCGCCGCTATAAAAAGGCGCTTCCCCCTGTACTCACCCGGCGGCACTCCAGGTCTTCGGAGGCACTTCGGCGGTGGGTCCTCACTCGCTCCGGGTCTTCAGTGGTACCCGCCGCCGAAGACCCGGAGCACCGCCGGGTGAGTGCAAGAAGCGGTGCTTAAAAAGAAGCAGTGCCTTTTTTTAGCTCTGCTCTGCTAAAAAAAGCCCTTCTAAAAAAAGGCGCAGCTTCCTTTTTAAGGTGCTGCTTCTGCTCACAGGGGGAGCAGCCGCTCCCCCTGTCCCCCCCCCCCCCCCGGCTACGCTACTGCTGCCTGTCCTGCACCCTCCAACATACATCTACAAAGACTCTGTTCTCTTTCCTCCTGACTATACATTCAGTCAGGGCCCAGTCCTACAAATGCTAACTCGCATAAGAAGTCCATAATCACCTGCATCTTCACATTGAAGTCAACAAGACCACTCATCAGAACATAAGAACGGCCATACTTGGGTCAGACCAAAGGTCCATCAAGCCCAGTATCCTGTCTACTGACAGTGGCCAATGGCAGGTGCCCCAAAGGGAATGAACAGACAGGTTATCATCAAGTGATCCATGTCCTGTCACCCAGTCCCAGCTTCTGGCAAACAGAGGCTAGGAACACCATTCCTGCACATTCAGGCTAATAGTCATTGATGGACCTATCTTCCATGAATGTATCTAGCTCCCTTTTGAACCCTATAGTAACCCCATCATGATGAACTCCATCATGTGAGTAAGAAGCACCTGTATCAGTAATCTCTGAGGGATTGGCTCCCAGGTAATGCATGAGAAATCTGCATAATTTATCCTCAAACAAAGGCCAGTTTCTGAGAGGTGTAAAGCGCCACCATGTCCCACTGAAGTTCACTAACATGAGTCACTAATATGAAGTCCATAGGATCTGCAGCTCCAGGATCTAGGATCACACTACCAGATATAAATTCATATGAGTCTGATTCCCCAGTGGGGTGCACATTGTGTAGTCATAGGAAATAGACATAATATACTACCACTTGTGAAAGGGGGCAGGGAATTCTGATTTGATAGCGTTTCATGCCCTTTTGCACTCGCTTTGCAGATAAGTGGAAACATGACACTCATCACAATGGAAAATTGGACTCAGAATCACCATGTTAATTTCAAGCCAAGTCCCTCTAAAATTGCTGAAACAGACGTCCTTATCTTCCTTTGAAAGCATTTAGTGCTAAGTAAGCACTTCCTATCACTTTGCCGGTATTCCACACACATTACTTCCACATTCCTCCAGTATTCTGTTCACAACCGCCTGACTTTACCCCTCATACTATTTCATTCATTCCTCCCCTTCAGTGCTGTGCTTTCATATTTACTCATGTGATGTGGTGTTCAGCCCACCCCAACCCTGAAAGGGACAAGGAAGCTCAGAGAGGGCCAGTTACTGTGATATGCCCCACATGAGGGGATTAGACTGGAGGAGTAGCTCCTGATTGGAGGATGAAGCTCAGCTGAGCAAGTGTGGGCTGGGCTAGTATAAAGCCAGGAAGCTGGCAACAGAAAAGGCTGCAGTGAAGAAGTCTGCAGTCACCCTCTGTGCATTAGAGAGGGAACCCAGGAAAAGACAAGGAGCCTGGCCCTGAAGGAAAAGCACACCCTGAAGAGACAAGGGTGGAGAAGAAAGCCTGTGGGAGGTGGAGCAGGAAGCAGCCTCAGGAGTGAGCAGCAAGGTTGGGGACTGAACAGACCTTGCTATGTGTTGAAGGTCCTTGGGCTGGAACCTGGAGTAGTGGGTGGGCATGGGTTCCCCAACCAGCCACTGACCAAATAGCATTGTCTGGACATCGGGTCCAGTGAGACTCCTATACCCCCACAAGAGGAAACCCCATAGTGATTTGGCTGGAGAGCTGAGTCATGAAGAGGAAGTAGCAGCTCCTGGAGTGAGAGAGGGGCCACAGGCTAAGAAGGAGTCAGAGAGTGATGGGGGTAGCTGCTAGAAAAGGGCATTGGCCAGGCAGGACTAATCCCCAGAACAGCCAGGAGAAGGCAATATCAAGCAGTGAGCAGAGAAAACTGTGACACCCAGTACTCGTCCAACATTCCCACAGCATAAACATAGGGTCTGAAATACCTAAACATCCAGAAACTGCAGATTCCAATCACCGCAGGGTCAACACAGCCCTTCCTCTTTCCAAGGTGTGTAAAATGAACTCCAGGAGTCTTTTTATTTGGAATTCTTTTGGGTGAGATCTTAAAATCAGAGTTTCTGTCTCCTCTGAGTAAGCCTTAAAGATTCCATTGCACTCTTCACATGGGAATGTGCCTGTCCCAATGTCCAGCGCCAATTTTCTCTTCTTTGCACTGTTGCTCAGCATGCCACGTGCGCCAGTCATCTGCTTAGCTGCTCCATTTGGGTTCACTTCAGGGTCAAGGACATTCCTGTATGTTAAGAAGTTCTGAAGTACTTTTGGGATCATTCAGGTTGAAAGTTGTTCTATAAATAATGAGAGAAACAACGTGAGTGAGGTAATATTTTTATTGGACCAACCTCTTCAGGAGAAGAGTTCTGTGTAGCTCGAAAGCTTGTCTCTCTCACCAACAGAAGTTGGTCCAATAAAAGATATTACCTCACCCACCTTGTCTCTCTAATATCCTGGGATCAATGTGTCTACAACAACACTCCAAATATATAAATAATGTGTTTTTTCCAGTATCCCACCACTTGGCATTCCCTCCCTCCCCCCGCACCATCATTGATGCACAATCTCCAATATTCTTCTCTCATTCCTCTAGCAGTCTCCACAGCAATCCTCCAATATCACCCCCCAAAATGGTCCTCAAGCATTGTCTTCTGAATTCCTCCTGTTCCTGGAATTTCCTTTCAGTACGCTTGAATTTTACAAGAATTCTCATGTATTCCCCTGGAAATTCCCTAGAATTCTCCCTGCATTTCCCTAGAATTTCTCTACACTCCTGTGGCTTTCCTCCAACACTTCCCCCCACAGACCTCTGTCATTCCTTAAGATTTCCCAAACATTACTCCAGCAATCCCTCGATACTTCTCCCAGCATTCCCCTACCCCCATCCAGTATTTCTCTAGCCTCTTCCCAGCATTCCTCTGGGATTCACTGAGCATTCTTCCAACATTCCAGTCATTTTCCTTAACTGAGTAACAATTTCTCCATCATTCCCTTAGCATTCTACCAGCATACTCTAGACATTCTTCCATCATTGTCTGAGCATATCCCCAGAATTCCTTGTGTTATCCAAGCATTCCCCCAACATACACATCAGATATGGAAGAGCTAAATTGCTTTGAAGAGCAAGTTCAGATCTCTAGAGATTTACCTCTGCCTCTCATCTCTCTGAGACAGATAAACTGAAATCCACGCACTTCCTTCTAGTATAGTGCTAGCATTTCCATGTAACATCCTTAAGCTCCTAAAGCATTTCCCTAGCATTCTTCCAGTATTTCTCCTCTTCATTCCTCTAGCATGTCCCAAGCATTGTTCCAGGATCCATCAGTGTTCCTTCAGGTTGCTGGTGTGCTGAGACCACCCACTGTCTCTCCTGCTGACCAATACTATCTCATGGTGTTCTGGTACTTCCCTCATCTGCCATCTCTTGTCTTATATTTATATTGTAAGCTCTTTAGGGCAGGGACTGTCTTTTTGTTCTGTTTATACAGCACCTAACACAATGGGGTCCTGGACTGCTGGTCCATGACTAGGGCTCCTAGGGACAGTGGAACTCAAATAAATTAATAATAGTAGTTAAAGTTTTCTTATAAAAATCTTCCATTCATTATTTTCCCCCTCCCACCCCAAGCATTCTCTTAGTATTCCACCAGCATGCTCCAAGCATTCCTCTAACATTATCCATGCAGTTCTTTAGCATTCTCCTAGCATTGGCACCTAAATTATACGGGATAGTAATGGGTGCATTAGAAATACCTAGCTAGATTATGCAAGCATTGGTTGTGCATTTCTTCTGGGTGCCCATCCCGCAGCCCTATGCCCCCAGCATACAGGTCAGGTTTGAAATACCTCAGTTCCATGGAAGTCCAGCAGGGTTGACTCAGATCTTCATCTTTCTAGAGTAAAAAAACTTGAGTTCCACCCAGTTTACTCTGTGTGTTTCCTTCCGATGGGTCCTTAAAATTCGGCTGCTGCATATGGCACTTTCCATAAGAGTAGGCATATTCTGTGGAAGTCCTTCATCAGATTTCTTCTTTTGGCCAAATTTCTCCTCCAGCACCACTCCAGTGTCACCTCAGCATTCCTCCAGCACTTTTTCAATGTTCGATGGCACTCATCACTGTAATATCTGAGCACCTCACAATCTTTAATGTGTTTACCCTCACAACACCCCTGTGAGGTAGGGCAGTGCTGTTATCCCCATTGTACAGATGGGGAGCTGAGGCACACAGAGATTAGGTGATTTGTGCAATGCTCTGCATTAAGCCATTTTCTCTAGCAGCATTGTATCTAATTATCTCCCAGTATTTTTCTAGTATTCTCCCTCCTTTTCCCCCCAGCATTTTTGCCAGCATGGGGCTTCCTCAGTTCATTCTGAGCAAGTTGGATCCATGAGACAACACAACTAAAAATCATCATTACAAAGGGGGAGATCACATCCCCACCAATGCTACGCAACATAGAAATTGCCACTCTGGATCAGGCCTGAGACCCATGGATTTCAGTATTTTGTCTCCAGCAGGGGACAGCACTAGGTGCTTCAGAAGGAGGCTGTTGAGGGAGAGGCAGTGGGATGCTTTTCCCCCCACTCTGTGATGTCCTGATGATGCTTCTGGTCCCTTCCCAGCATCACCTGTATGGTTTGTGTAGGCCTAGGAAAAAAGGCAATATTTGCCCCCTCCCAGACCACCTAGTTATTAGCTAAAGGGATTACAACCTACCACTATGTACCTGTTGTGGTGCTAGACAAAGCATATGGCTCACTGCTGAGAGTAAGGAGGACATGGTGGCATTTCTAGCTGTCTGGATGTTCAGTTTTGTCCCTGTGAGCCATCAGTCTGGGATGAGTGTCACAGCATTATGGCCGGCATCTCCGGCCCATGTAAATTGGCATAGCTTCACTGAAGTCAATGGTGTCATTGGAGACACTGATTTTAGTGGATGGAACGATGTTTATTTACACCATCCAAGGATCTGGCTCCAAGTTGCCATTTGAAAATGTTCTAAATTCAGTTGTCAGGCAGCTACTGCTCTAGCATTCGTGTCCCCTTGCTAAAAACAGGCTTCCCTAAAGTGGCAGCTGACAGTCCCCCGAAAGGTGTTGCACAGTAAAAGCTGATGGAATTAGCCGGTGCAGATAATAGTCGTTGTGCATTTAGGTCACAATTTTCAAAGGTGGGTGCAATAGCCAACTCTTTAAAAGGTGGAGATGGGAGACAGAGTCAGAAGGAAAGGAGACAGCCACGTTACAGCCAGGAGGCGCCTGCTCCAAAACTAACAACCACGTCTGTATTGACATAATTATTTAGAATTTCTACAAACATAACACACCCAAGTGACTGGGCCTCCGTGCCTGATGACAGAGAAAAGGCTTCATCCAGGAAAATTCCTGGAACTAACTCCCCTGCAAGTGTCCAAACTAAACACAAAGTTCCTTTTAATTCCTTCTTTCTGAGAGAAACAAGTCTGGTGTCTTGTTGTGAGCAGGCCACTCCATTTAGGGGCTGACCCCTTGCAAATGCAGCATTTGCATGCTGCCTGCTTTCACATTGGTGCTCATCAATAGATCAGGCTGCTGTGCTTCTCTGCAGACTCCATGCAGCCTAATCTCTAGGACTCAACAAAACTGCAAATATATTTGTTTACCTTCCCATCAGAATCTCAGCGGGGTTTTTTTTTTAAGTGTGTTTACATCGGGTGTTCAGGGACCTTGTGGATCCCAGGAATTTAGCCTTTACATCCAGGAAATTTCAGCTCATTATATTTTAGGGTTAACCAGTTCATTGCCACTGTTGTTACTTAATGGGATTCTGAAATCACATAATAAGGCCAAAAGCTGAGATCCTTGTTCTGTTTTCACTCCATCTTTACTAAGACAAAACTCTCATTGGTTTCAGTGGGAATTTGTCTGTCAGCACTCACTTTGCACAGGTATAAATGACTACAGGGGATGGTAGGTAGTGAAGAATCTGATCCTGTGTTCTCCACCAAGGAATAAGAAATCCAAAAGGCAATTTCCACTAACAGTGCTCTTTCTCCTTCATCCCTTCTGAGTCGTCTGTCAAAGGAAATTCAAACCCCATATGTAGTCTGCAATTATATTGGATTGGTTTGTTACCATAATACATTACAAACTCTGGTCTAATCTGCTGTTATATTATGGTACACTCCATTCTCTAAAGCATTTGTACAATCAATCAGTGGCTATACACAGCATATCATTTAAAAACTTTCTATTTATTCTTGTATCACTCAATTATAGGATAAAATTGCAAAACATAGAGGAAGACTATAATGCTAATTAAGGCAGGCATTTAGTGCATTTCAGTAGTACCAATCAAAACATAAACTTACTCATATTAACAGTTAACCAATACATTTCCATCTCCAGTTTACACGAGTTATTTGGTTGCTTTCCTCTTTTTGTTAATGTATTTCACCCATTCTCCACTGGGGTGGAGATATGCACAAGCTGTCAAGTGAGTGGCAACTTACATAAAGCCAGAAATCAAAATCAAAAGTTTAATGCCAAGTACAAAGAGATTTACAATCATGAAGAAATAATCCTCCCGTAATGGATTTAAGAGATACATGGTTTTTTTATTAAAAATTATGATTTGTTCTTATTATTTGTTTATAAATATGAGTTAAAATGCAGTTGGCATTAATTTTTAGAAGCATCTTTGAAATCATCTCTGCCATTTTCATACAGTAGATGACATCACACAAGCTTTTAAAATTGGAAGGGAGAGCAGGAGGCAATCAGAGCTGTCTATATGATCTACCTAATTTAGGGCAGATCTGGGTGTCTACCTAAATCCATAGTTAGACACCTAAATAAGTGGCCTGATTTTCAAAGGTGCTGAGCATCTTTGAAATATTCCATTCAAGTCAACAGAACTCCCTGTGTGAGGAAAGGTCCATGCTTTTAGAATCAGGTCCTATGACTGATACTAACTCTAGAATTATTTTTGTTCCGAATATCTTGAGGATTACATGAAATCATAGGGCCTTGCTTTGAGTTCAAGGGGAGCTATGCTGAAATCCGGATCACAGGAACAAGGGTGCAATCAGAGATGAAAAGGAGTAATTAGGTGAGAAATAAGTCCCCCTAATAACTCTTGATCAAATTTTGCATACATACATTTGAAGAAACAAAACCAGTGCTACAAAAGAGGCGGAATCTCTGCTTCTGAATGATCACATTCAAAGTTACAGGTCAGAAAAGACTGAACTAATATAATCATGCTTAGAGAATGGTATAATCAATGGAGAATTGGAGTGTCTGAACCTCTGTCAAGGGATAGTTGCTTTTTTGATTGTGTACATGGTTCTGACATATCACAATGATGGGATAGATAGAAAGAATAACAAAGAAATGTACATGTTATACCTTAAACATAAATACAATGTGTATAACAGTTAATAGTTTACATTTTTAAGGTTAGCAATAGAACCCCGTTTGAAATAGGAATATGCACGTATGACTTTCAAAATACATGCAGTTAAATAATATATAAGTAACACCTGAAGAGGTCTTAGCAGAAACAGCTAGAACTCATCATAACACTGGACATAGATGATGGGACCAGAGAGGAGGTTAGGGGGGATAAACCCACTTTCCCTTAATCAAAACAACCCCCCAACCAGCAATGTTCTAGATACTGCCATTCAAATAGTTCACTTTTGGGGTGATCTTGATAGCTCCCAAATGAAAAGTGTTGTGCTGCTGGGGTCAGAAATACTAATTAGTGGCTATGAGCCTGGAAGTCATATGAGATAGTTTCTGAAAGTCAACAGCCAATGGCAAAGGTTCATAGGAAAGAGTTCCAGAAAGCCATGTTGATAGCTTTTAATCACCTAACTGCAGGTTAAAAATTCTCCATTCCCTCCTCACCAAAAGGCAAAATATCACCATTGATGCGTTATTTTACCCCATTCACTGTGATGTAGGATGGACTGCCTGCTAAGCACAAAAACCTCCTCTGGCCTTAGGGAGGAACGTGGATGGGGGCCAGAAAAGCAGAACCTCATGGCAAGGCACAAATTCTGGGGTTGAAGAGGAGGGTGCTGTTTTGTCTAGTCTGTTGCTGTCCTGCTCAATACAGTAGCAGAAGTCCTCAGGAGCCCTTCACTGTTCTCTGAAGATGGCTGCACCTTTGCAGCACTGGAGACATGGAGTGTTCTGCACATGCTCCTTTCCACAGGCTGAGGAGGTGAGAAAAGTCTGGGAGGAATGGTCCGGACGGAAAACAGGTAACTCGCTCCAAAGAGGGCCTTCATCCCACGAAACGCTCAACACGTTCAAAAAAAGCCAGCCTATTCTGCACTACTATGAATCTCCACCACTGGGCTGCATGGTGCTGTATATGTAACTTTTGCAAGAAGCTTGCTGTCTATTGTCTAGGGTGACCACATGTCCCGATTTTATAAGGACAGTCCTGATATTTGGGACTTTTTCTTATATAGGCACCTATTACATCCCACACTCTGTCCTGATTTTTCATACTTGCTATCTGGCCACCCTACTATTGTCGAGGTTTGTCCCCTTACATTGGAAGCTGCGTGGGCAAGACTCACATTTCATTCTTCAGTTTAAACAATGTCATGCACAACATCACCACTCACCAAATAATGCTCGTCATCCACAAATAAAGTGGAGTAGCATTGCTGGATGATAAAATAACACAGAATAACAATAGTTGAGAGTTAACTACTTGTAGTGCAGGAGCATTCAGAGCAGCATGAATCATAAGTGACACCCTACTGTGCAAACCATTTTACAAACATCAAAGAAAACAGTCCTTGCCTAAAAGAGTTTATAATCTATGGCTCCATTCAGACAAAGATTTTCACAAGTACTTATCTATATGCACTCTGAGTAATCCCACTCAAGTCAATAGAACTAATCACAAAGTGTAAAGTAAAACACATGCTTAAGGCTTTAGCAGAATCTGCGTCTAAGCAGCCAAGACACATATGTACTATGTGTGTGAGATGGACAAAATCACATATACAATTTGTATGTACATTTATACTATACTTGAACTCTGAACTCTTCTCCCTGATAATTATTACTGTACGATGTATGTGGCAAGTCCCCCATTTGCCCATCAACATATGGTGGCTGATTCTCCTGAGTGAAGTCTGAAGGAGGAGAGGTCACAACCTGAGAAATCAAATGAGGGAGAGTATGCCCTGTGGAAAGATATCCCCTGCATAAAGAAACTGCCATGTGTCTTCCCCCTTATCTTTCCCATTTTCTTCCCTTCCCTTCTGGAAAACAGAAGAACAGCAGAGTGTCTTCATCCATGTTTTACACAGAGGTACGAGTGCCGTGAGCTAGAGCTGAGTGAAACCTGGAATATCTGTCCCATGGGAAATTCCAAGCTTTAGAAATCTGTTTTTGTTCCAAAACAGAATGAAGAGTTGAAATTGTTGAATTTTCCACAAAACCAAATACTGTGTTCCGAAAAAAGTTTTCCAGGACAGCTGAAATATATTGTTTTGTTAAAATCAGAAGATGTCCTTTTTGGTTTTGACTTTTATATTATGTTATATGATACAAAAAGCAAAATGACAAGGTCATTTCAAAATTAAAACGTCAAATCAAAACTCTTCAATGAATTGTTTCAATTTTTTTTCCTGAAACAAAATTTAATCTGAATCAACACGTTCCTGTGGAATGTTTTGTTTTCATTGAATTGGCATTTTCAGACAGAAAACTGTTCCATCAGAAAATTTTCCATCAGCTCTACTATCATCATCATCCTAATGATCTATAGTTGCAGCAGAGTCTCATCTTCGTTGGTAACACCTATGCTCCTGCCACACCCCTTCCTCTACTCCTGCCCAATTTTTCCCTGATGCATCCATAATGTGAGCCAACGCCCCTAGAAGTCAATGGACAGACTCATTGACTTCACTGACCTTTGGATCAGGCCCCCAAGCGAGGGGAACGAAGTGCAGAGCAGCTCTTGCATAGCTCCTCAGATGGAGCAGTATGCCCTCCAGCCAGGTATGAATTCCTCCTGTGCAGAGTTCCACTCTTTGGCATCCTTCTGGGCATCAGAGGGTGCCAGCAGCATTTCAAACTAAATGAACAACTTCATTCATCACTCAATACACTGCTGCACTATAATGGGATTCCACATCATCCTCAGAGCAGAAATAAGCCACCCAACCAGCTTCACATCACATGCAGCAAAATCTCAAGCACAGGAATAATAGGTTAGGGGTTCAATGTAAATTTGTAATCACAGGGGCCACTAAAAGAGAAAATGCTGGGCTCCAATGCTGCAAAGCCCACCATGAAGAAAACTCCCATAGAAATCAGTGCAGGATTGGGCCCCATGGGCCATACTTGACAAAGTAGTACGAGTTTCCTACACCAATAGGAAAGGGATCAGGGCATACCATGAGGTTTATTGCGGGATTACACATAACAAATATATTGGTTGGAAACTCATTTTGCATAACATAATTCTCCACTCAAATGCCGTCCTAGTCAGAGGCAGGAGCATCTCCCTCGGGTTGTCAAATCTTACGGAACAATGACAGTCACTGAACCAGTAACAGCACTCAGAACAGTTTTACATTAGCAAAATTGTGCCTCAAATTAACCTAATTGGCTGTGATACTGCCCTTGGACTGCATTCCACGCCCACTCATAAACACACCTTGTATGACCAAGCCCAATTCTGACACCTTACTCATGCTGAGTGGTTCCTTACTTCATGTCCATATGGACTGATTCTGATACCCTGACTCATATGGTGTAGTACCATACTATGCATGAAATCAATGGAGCTACGTTAAGAGTAAGGCACTACTCACTTTTCTTAAGGGTAATAGAATCAGGTCTCAAAGCGCACTTCGGAGAACTCTGGAATACATGTATGTTCATATATATCCTCTCCCGTCACATACACACAACATTCATATACACAAACTCTCCTTTCATCCATGTAAACTTACCCAATGTATTCAGACTCCTCCACATATATACACACAGATACCTAGTGTACCTATTGGGTTCCGGGAAGTGGGCGGGTGGAAGCCCGCTCATGCCCTGAGGGGCTTGAAACAGCCCTAAGCGAGGGCATTGCTAAAAGCTGGGCTGAGTGGGAAGGCAGGCTCAGCTGGGGGCCACGCCCCAAACAGACAAGCCTGGCCTTATAAAGGCCAGGGCAGCCAGGAGAGAGAGAGAGAGAGAGCCTTCCTTTCTCTGCCTTAGAGGAAGGTGGGCCTGGCTGCAAAGACCTAGAGTGGAGCAGGGCTGGGGGAAGGCTAGAGGAGCTGGGAAGCTCCAGCATAGGAAAACTCCAGGCCTGGTTAAGGCTCAATAGGTACAGGGGTTACAGGGGGTAACCCACAGGTAGGCCGAGGCAGCAGGTCCAACCCAACCTTGCCTGTGATGAGTGGCTTATATTGCAGTCTGCCCCAGGGCGCGGGGGCTAGCTGGTGACTGGCAGTAGCCTAAGACTGAGGCAAGGTGGGGGTAGTGGGTTGGGGGTTCCCCTGGGGAGGGGAGACCCAGACCTGTGGGGTACTGCCAGGAGGGGCAGCAGCCTAGTTAGAGGGGAAGCACCCTAGTTAGAGGGGCACCGGGTCCTGGGAGGGACTCGTGGGCCTTAGAGGAAAGTGGGCAAGCTGGATCCCCGGCCTGCAGAGGGTGCTCCAGGGCTGGACGAGCTAATTCCCAGGACAACCAGCAGGAGGCACCGCCGGGTGAGTCCGAGCACCCCTTACACCCAGACACAATCTGCTATTGTGGATGCTCGTTACTATTGGGTTTGACAGCATCAGTGCAGGCCTGAGAAAACTGACAGTGTTTTTGACTGGTTAAAAAAGGTTCACTCTTTTCTATGAGAACGGAGGGTCCTTTTGATGAAGTGTGGCTCATCCCTTTTATGGGCCCTGCTGCTCTGATGCCGTCTTTCTTTGGTGTACTCTTTTCAAGGAACTCTCTGACCGTTCAGTCAGCCTGCCCTCAGTCTCTCCTTCCAGCACTCCTCTCAAGCTTGAGCCGAGTGTACTCTCTTTCTGACAAATTTTCTTTTTGCTTTCTTTGCCTACACTTTCCTCAGGGATACAATATTTGCCTCTATAGCCTTCCCCGTGAATCACAGTGAATTACCATCTTAGACCAAATATTAACGCACTCAGTGACACAGATGCAGAAAACACAGAGATGGAAAAGACCTATTAGGTCATCTACTCCATCTCCCTGCCAATTCAAGATTTTTTTGTTTCCCTATTGTACACATACTAGTGCTTTGTCCGGTCTTGATTTAAATGGTTCAAGCAATAGAGTTTCTACCACTTCCTTCAGATGACTACGCCACAGAGCAAGTATCAGATTCTCTGTTGCTCTGCACTTTGGATGGTCACTTAGGCCAGTGCACAGTGAATGTCAGAAAGGTGTAAAACACTACGTGCCTGATTCTCATTTACAATAAGGCCATTTTACACTACAGAGAGGCCTTAGAGTGGGAGTAAATTATATTTCCACCTCCCTAAGGCTCTTGGCACTATTAGGGTGATGTAAAGTGGCCTTAGTGTAAATGAGAATCAGGTCCTACCATTGGGATTAGGTAGCATTTTACACCTTTTGGAACACTGGGCTTGATTCTCATCAAAGCCATTTTACACAATTCTGGCAGTGTAAAGCGGCCTTAAAGTGGGAGTAAATTATATGTATACCCACGTTTAGATCCCTTAACACTGTTGGACCTGTGTAAAGTAGCTTTAGTATAAATGAGAAGCAGATCCAGTTTGTACTGGTGTAAATGACTGGATAAGAGACAAGGCAGATGAAGATCAAACCCCATGTATTTAGCCTAAATTTCATTTTCCCCATATTTCAATGCTAAACTGTGCATCATGTTTGCTATAGAGCTCCATCCTGGCCTCAGAAAACTTGGGAGATGGAGAGGGAGATTACATAAAGGGGTGATTTTAAAGAGCTCCTAAGTCTCTCAACTTCTAAATTGCATGCTGCTGCCTGCTTTATCTGAAATTCCTTATTTCTTGTGGGAATAGTTTAGATAGGATTATCACTAATGCTGAATATGATCACCAGATGTATTAGCACTGCAACACTGAGGCCTTGGCTACACTTACGAGTTACAGCGCAATAAAACTGCCTGCAGCGCTGTAACTCATTAACTGGCTACACTTGCAAGGCACGTGCAACGGTGTATCTCCTCAGATACAGCGCTGCATGTACTCCACCTCCCCGAGAGGAATAGCTACTGTTGCGAAGTGGGTGGAACGTTGGTCTTTCAGTGTAGCCGAGGAACAACGCAGTTACTGATCTCCGGAAGCTGCTTTGTTTTGAAACGGCACTTCCGGGTTGGAGTTCAGAGCTCCGTTGTTGAGGTGCTTTACAAAAAACCAAACACAGCTACTGATTGCAGGCAGGGGAGGAGGGGAGGAGAGGGGAGGGGCTCCGTTAGGAATGCCGGCAGCAAAGTTGCCTTGGACAGAGACGGCGTGTGGGTGGGGGAGAAGAACGGCGGGGGGGAGGGGGAAGGCTCCGTTTCCTCTCTTTTATCTGCTCTTTAAAAACAAACAAAGCCCCTGCTGTTTGCTTCAGTGATTGAGAGAGAGGCAGGGGATGTGGAGGTGTGGAAATAATGAGCTGACACTCTGTGGAGATTCCAAAAATCCACTCTTTTTCCAAAAACACTCCCTGTCAAAGTCCCCCTCACCCCCCCCATTTGAAAAGCACGTTGCAGCCACTTGAATGCCCATAATGCACCGCTCCCAATACAGCTGCAAGTGCCGCAAATGTAGCCACGTCAGTGCTAGTTACTGCGCTGGCGGCTGCCAGTGTGGACAGGCTGCAGCGCTTTCCCTACTCAGCTGTACGAACACGGGTTTAACTAACAGCGCTGTACAGTTGCAAGTGTAGCCAAGGCCTAATACACAATGCTAGCTAACCCTATTGCCATTCAAATGAATGGGAGTACATTTAGGACCTACATGCGTAAGCATGAAGTCAGATCATGCAGGTATAGAATCACACATACAATGTCAATTTCAAACAGACCATCACACTCAAATGCTGCACCTAATTAGGCACCCATTCAAGTAGCGATAAACAACAATATATCAAGTAATAGAAAAATGTTTAATGGAATGTCACAGGAGTTTTGTCCTTTCTTACTTAACAGTAATGATCACAAAAAGGGGAAACAAATGTTTATTATATTCATGGATGATACCAAATTGGAAGGGCCAATCACCAATGATGACAGAGAAATAATACAAAGGGACATACAAAGGTTAAAATTATAGACAGGAAATAAAATGAGATTCAAACTCATCAGGTCTTTTACTCTTTATACAACAAGATCAATGAGAAGAGACCACCTAGGCACAGCTGGGTCCCAAATAACTGTGTTTACTAACTATACACAATATGCAATGTCTAGTTACATACATACTGCAGCTCTAATTGGTTTCTGAAAGCTTCTAAGACTATCTCTGAGCTGGTAGGTGTGAATCCCAGCTTGTGTAGATGTACCTGCACTAGCTCTGGTCAAACTAGCGCCTAAAAATAGCAGTGTGGCTGACATAGCAGGGACGGCAGTTCAGGCTAGCCATTGGAGTACAAACCCGCCCAGACCCTCTGGCTATGTACTTGTAGAGGGGCATTTCAGCAAACAGCCAGGTGTCCTAGCCACTGCCAGTTATCGGGATGGATTATCAATTATTCTGCTTGCTGCAATTAGTAAGCCTTTGCAGGAACTTAGCATAACTAAGGCAAGCCAGGAGGGATAGGCAGCTATCACATGATGTGAGCTTGACTCTACACCCTCTCTGACATGCTGGGGTAAACGTCTGTGAAAAACTGGAATTCTGGATATATTTTAGGATTGTTGTTATGGGGATTGTTGTTAAAGGGCCCAGGGCTCTGCTGCAGTAGCAGTGGCCAGGAGTCCCGGGCCCGTTAAATCACCGCCGGAGCCCCGCTTTTGGAGCCCCAGGATAGCGACGGTGGCCGGGAGCCCCAGGGTTCTGGCAGTGATTTAAAGGGCCTGGGGCTCCCAGCCACTGCTACCGCAGCCGGAGCCCTGGGCCCTTTAAAAAGGGCCAAGGGATTTAAAGGCCCCACACCTTCTGGAAGAGGCCCCGCCCCCCTGCTCAGGACCCCGGCCCTGCAAACCAGTAAGTCCCTTAAGTTACGTTCACCCCTGGTTTCAGCCATATGGCAGACAGAAGCACTGCGTCTCCCTTGGTCTGTCCTGATATCACCTCCCGGAGAGTAATATTATCAAGAGTTTTGGGTTCAGAAGAACTCTGGGTAACATACTCAGGTGGTAGCCAAAGGCACCACCTGTACTACCCCAGCTATGCTGCTATTTTTAGTATGCTAGCTCGAAAAACATTGAGCATCACTGTAGGACTCAAACTATTTAAAGGGATACTGCCCAACTCTGATATACTACAAAACTGGAACGTGCAAGATGATATATCTGTTGCATACTTGAAAATACAGAACTGCAGTGGGAGGGATAAACCTGGAAAGCAGTAATGTGGAAATAGATTAGAACTGATAGCAGAAAACAAACTAGGTATGAGCTTCCACTATGATGGCATGGCTGCCAAAACTTCCTGTGTGAAGCTGTCTTGTATATAGAGGCATCATGTCACAGATGAGGGATGTAATAGACCCTCTCTGAACAGTTTAGGGAAATTACAATACTTTGCTCAGTTTGGGTCCCCTTAAAACTGAATGGATCAATGTTATGAGGGAAGATTAAAACAAGCAAATATGTATAGCTTGGCTAGACAAGGATTAAGGAAAATTATGATGACTGTCTCCAAGTATTTGGGGATGTAAACAAATTATTTAAAGTGAAACAAGGAAGTATAAGAGTGATGGAATGTAATTATGAATAGGCACTTTTAGACCAAATATCAAGAATGAATTGCCTGTTTTTGAGATCTGTGGAATAATCTCTCCCAAGGCAAATGCCAGAAGCATCGTCACTAAGGAGTCAGTTAAAACTAGACTGGACAGTGGAGAATATATTGTAAGGAGGAATCACACAATGGCCGGGAGATGGACTTAAAGAAAATGGAACCAATAATCAAGCAATCAATTGGCAAACACCTAAATGATAATAAGGTGATCAGTCACAGTCAGCATGGATTTGTCCAAAACAAATCATGTCAAACCAACCTAATAGCTTTCTTTGACAGGGTAACAAGCCTTGTGAATAGGGAGGAAGTGGTAGATGTGGTATACTTCGACTTTAGTAAGGCTTTTGATACTGTCTTGCATGACCGTCTCATAAACAAATAGGGAAATACAACCTAGAAGGAGCTACTATAAGGTTGGTGCATAATGGGCTGGAAAACCATTCCCAGAGAGTAGTTAACAGTGGTTCACAGTCAATCTGGAAGGACATAACAAGTGGGATTCTCCAGGGATCAGTTCTGGGTCTGGTTCTGTTGAATATCGTCATCAATGATTTAGATAATGGCATAGAGAGTACACTTATAAAGTCTGTGGATGATACCAAGGGGTTGCAAGTGCTTTGGAGAATAGGATTAAAATTGAAAATTATCTGGACGGTCAGAAGTAAATAGAATGAAATTCAATAAGGACAAATGCAAAGTACTCCACTTAGGAAGGAACAATCAGTTGCACACATACAACATGGGAAATGACTGCCTACAAAGGAGTACTACAGAAAGTTATCTGGGGATTATAGTGGATCATAAGATAGATATAAGTCAGAAGTATAACTCTGTTGCAAAAAAAGCAAACATCATTCTGAGCTGCATTAGCAGGATTGTTGTAACTAAGACACAAGAAGTAATTCTTCCGCTCTACTCCACTCTGATTAGGCCTCAGCTGGAGTATTGTGTCCAGTTCTGGGCACCACATTTCAGGAAAGATGTGGACAAATTGGAGAAAGTCCAGCGAAGAGCACCAAAAATGATGAAAAGTCTAGAAAACATGACCTATTAGGGAAGATTGAAAAAATTGGATTTGTTTAGTCTGGAGAAAGAAGAATGAGAGGGGACATGATAATAGTTTTCAAGTACATAAAAGGTTGTTACAAGGAGGAGGGAGAAAAATTGTTCTCAACCTCTGAGGATAGGACAAGAAGCAATGGGTTTAATTTACAGCAAGGGAGATTCAGGTTGGACATTACGAAATACTTCCTGTTAGGATAGTTAAGGACTAAATTGCCGAGGGGGGTTGTGGAATCTCCATCACTGGAGATTTTTAAGAGCAGGTTAGACAAACACCTGACAGAAATGGTCTAGATTGTCCTGCTATGAGTGCCAGGGACTGGACTAGATGATCTCTCAGGGTCCCGTCCAGTCGTATGATTCTATAAAATTGGTCTTTTCCAGTTCTGACATAATATTATGGTTTTGACATGGCTTTCTCGCAAGCACTGTATTTCAGTTCCTGTTAAGAAGTAGCAGAGGGGGAAGTAAGACAGTGACCAACCCAGTTCTTAGTACCACTTGCATTTAATAGAAAACTCTTTGCATCTGATTGAAGTGGGTCAGATAGTGTGAAGACAAGGGAAAGGAGAGGATGCACTTTTGTGCAAGGAGCAACTATTAACTTGGTTCTTGTACTTCTTCACAGAAGGACATTGGGAACCACAGCACCGGCCCACAATGCTAGGCAACTTGGGTATGTCTACACTCAGCTGGGAACAAGCCTCATAGCCTGGGCAGATAAACTCAAGCTAGTAGTAGTGTGGACATTGTGGGATGGGCTGCAACTCAGGTGCTCATGCCCAGGGGGTTGGTTGGGATGCTATTTTTAGCATGCTAGCTCCTCTACCTGGGCTAGGAAGCTCGATCCCAGCTGCAGTGTAGACATACCTGTGATGTTACACCCCATATTCTTCATAAAATATGGTTATGATATGAATATGGCATAACTAAGATATTCTTCATGCAAGATGGCTCATGTAAGATATCATTGGAAAGGTTATGATTTACTGAATGTGATTATCCAGTTTGTATGCATGTATCATTTCTGTACCTAAAGTCAGGAATATTGAGGCATCCTGGGATATAGCTCTGACACTACTAGGTCAGGTGGTCCTGTCACCTGATACAAAATACCACCTTGAACACTGCTGGCACTTTTCCATTGTAGGGGGAAGGGAATAAAACAAAGGATTCCCACCTTAGATAAATCCTTTTTAAGGGCTGGGGAGGGGGTTGATCTGGACTCTTC
Organism: Chelydra serpentina; assembly: GCA_037349315.1. Classification (NCBI taxonomy): domain Eukaryota; kingdom Metazoa; phylum Chordata; order Testudines; family Chelydridae; genus Chelydra; species Chelydra serpentina. The sequence goes on from JBAIAC010000008.1 coordinate 127,216,110, forward strand.
TCCATTGCCTACCCAAGAAGAACTGCTGGAAGAACTTGAAGGGACAAAGAGACTAACCTAAAGGGAAAGGTAGGGGTGAGTCCAGTCTGTAAGAAAAAATAACAGGAACTCTGAGCTATAGAAACTCTTCAACTTTTTGTAACCTGTTTCCTTAGTGAATCAAGCTTAGTTTGTGTGCTTTGTTTTATTTGCTCAGTAATCTGCTTTGTTCTGTTTATCTCTTATAATCACCTAAAATCTGCCTTTTATAGTTAATATTTTTTGTTTATTATTAAACCCCAGTTTGTGCAATTTCTAACAGGGGTTGGGGGGACAAGAAGCTGTGCATATCTCTCTTCACATTGAGGGAGAGGGTGAATTTTTATGAGTTTGCGCTGTGTAGATTTTTCTATACAGCGCAAGACATTATACCTTTGGGTCTGCACTCCAAGGGAGGTGGGCACCTGAGTGCTGGGGCAAGCTCCTTAAGCTAAGTCTTCCCAGAGTTGATCTCAGTGTCTGTGTCTTTCTGCAGCTGGGTGTAGCCTTGCCTGGGTGTGTGCAAGAAGAGGCTTAAGACCGTGGTTCAACAAGACAGGTTAAAGGGGGCACAGGCTAACAGAACAGGTGGGCTCAGTGGTATCTCAGTACATCAGGTGGCACCTTAAAGAGGGGCAACCCGTCACAATACCCTCAAAGGTCATAGAGGAGGGGGGAAGAGCAGATGGTTGGCCAATGCCGTGCCCCTTCTCACCAACATGTGGACTAAAGCTTAAGGAAGAAATGCATGCTGCCCCTCCAAAATGAGGGTGAAACACTGTTCCTTGGGATGCTCCCCACGAGGCCACCAAAGGTGTTCTGTCTACCTGGGTGCTCCTCAGTCAGAATGTCTCTGGTGGCATATGGCTGCTCTGCTCCCAGCTCCATCCTGGCTATGGCTCACACAGCCCTTTATTGACAGGTTTGGAAGGATTAGATTTGGGGTAAATTTCATCCTTGCAGAGCATGGTTTACCTACAGAACCACAGATCACATAATGACACTTAGACAAATCAGAGATTTCAGTTAAAGGCAACCCAATAACATACTTGATAGCTAGCTAGATAACCCCAAAAGCATAAGAAAGGGAGAAAATTGTACATGCGTATTAAATGTGTTCATGTGAAACAAAATAGCTGGAAAAAGCATAGTATTAAATCACTTAAAATACTAAATTAAACATCTTATTCGCTGCTTAGTGATCTATCCATTATAAATTCATCTCTTCCTGAGTATAAAAACAGAGTGAAAAACAATAAAGTTTTTATTCTCCCTGTTCTTTCCCCAAAATCTTACTCCTCCTTGATATACCTGAATTCCAATAATACATTCAGCTACCCTAATAAAGCACATTACTTTGTCCTTATTACTCCTACAGTTTTGCCTGCTGCTGAAATGAATCCTGTAATAATTTGGGGGGATGTAAATTTTTTTTTTTTAATATATAGCCTAGGTAAAATGAATGTTTTTGTATTTTTTTTTTTATGGCTGGATTATTTGCTGATACAGTAAAACGAGAATGTGGAAAGAACAATAGTTCTTGGACTTTTCTTGTTCAAGCCTATTTCTCTAGATAGCAAGTCCAATGCAAACAGAGAAGAACAGTTGATTAGTTGCACGTTTGTAATACATCTCACTAGTACATCAGATTGACAGCACATTTTAATGTGTTTCTAATAGTATATGCTTTCAATATTTTTATCAGGAATCTGAATCAGCGAACTACATTTGAGACATATATCAATTTAAATAAATGCATTCCTTGTAAATGTACACAGAAACCAAACGCCCCTAGGGAAATAAACAAAAGTATTATTTGCAAGGTCCAGCCATAAACAATTGCAGTTATTGATGCAGCATTATTGATCACCCATATAGATAACAGCCTCACTTACAGAGATAAGAGTAAAATGCTGTATTTGTTGTTTTTCTTACCTTTGCACACACAAACATGCCAAATGTACTTTTAACTAACTAGAGGAGAATGATGTTACTGCAATCAGAAAGCAGGATGAGTCAGTCTTATTTAAAAATGAATCTAAAATGCAAAGGGCCAAATTCTGATCTCACCAGCAGTGAAAGGGCTTAAACCAATGCCCAGTTAAGTCAATGGAAAGACTCACCCATTGACGGATCAGACTCTAAATCTGGAATAAATCAATTACTTCAATGGGATTCTAAATCTACCCTCAGCGTAACTCACAGCAGAATCTGGCCCAAATAGTTTAATTTTGACTGTTATTCTTACATTACCACCACTGGGTCCTTAGTCAATTGACTTAGTCCTTAATCAGGCAAACTCCCATTGAAATAAAAGGTGTTTGCCTGAATAAGAATTTAGTAAAATTGTATCGCCTAATACTTCCAGTCTTGGGAATGGCTTGTATATAGAGGAAAGGAATCTCCACGGTTTTCATTTCATACAGTTTCCTATTCACCCCTGCATTGAGAAAGACGTGCCCCCACTCTTCAGCAGGAAGGAGAGAGGCATCCCATCCTCTTAACTAATGGTGGCCCCAAGATCTGTATAACTCTCATGGGTCACACAGGAAAAAATGTGTCAGATCCATGAGTAGAACATAGGTCTCTTGAGTGTAACACATTCACATCAGCCACTTCCCCAAGCAAACAGTAATTAATTATTGGAGATCACACAGATAATAAAACAGAATTAACAGCATTTATGTGGAGCCTTTTGAATTATTTAGGCACTTTGGTTATTTGGTAACAATATTTTTTTCAATTATTTCAGTTCAGCTGTAAATTTAAAGGATAAAAAAGATCAAGATGGTGTTCATGATTTTAATATTTCCCCCCTCTCTGTTGACCTTAATCATGGCATACTTATCACATAGAAGCATGCATATGGGACAGGTTTCTTTATGAACATTTTTCCTCCATTACTTCTGCACAGTGGTTTGTTACTGCATTGTTGCTCGTGTGTGCACGACAATTCTTTATTTCAAGGTTGCTGTGCTCGCTGGTTACTGTAGGATCTCTCCATATCTCCCAATGGTTTGTTTTTTGTAGGGCCGTTTCTCTGTGTTAGATCTGTTGGCACCGATTTATTAAGAAAAGAATGGAAGCATTGGCTTGGGAAAGAAAAGCAAGTCAGGAATTACATCAACATTGTCAACAGATGTAAGAAAAAAGAGAGGTCAATTTTTCAGCATATGCATTTCAATATGTAATATAAAGAGTAAGTGTATTATGCATGTGCATATTACAAGTATCAAGCCACCACAAATGATCACTTAACACATTTTCACATGAGGCAGGAAATAAATTCCTTTGGCAGCCACTACATGTGTGCTAAAATAAAGAGAGAGACCTGTGAATCAATGCACTGTTCTGAGTCGACACTTTTTTTTTTCACTTTAATCATATACATCAATTTGTAAGCTCTTTAAGCAGGGTCCATGTCCTCATGGGTCTTTGTACAGCTTCTCACTGGACACTACCATCATATCAATATTAAATAATAATCTCAAATCATTTATCTAAGAAAACTTGATTAGCAAGGTTACAGAAATTGCAATCCAGCATCCTACTCCTTCTACCACATACAGCAAACTATCCATATGTTTCACTAGCACATTTCATTTCTAAGTAGGTCCTGGCCCAAATAGTCACAATCTTTGGTTCTTTTTCCTCTGAACCTTATTAGAACATTTTGCCATCTTCTACCCGAGCGACAGATGTCTCCACAATTGACAGAACAGGCTGAATATCATTTATTGATGCCCCCATATACACCATCACCCCAAATTTAGCAGTTCCTAAATAAGCTGTGCCTAAATCAAGCAGAGTACAACGAAAGCATCTTTCATATTGAAGTTTGCTCACATTTGCGCTACCCCAGAGTGCTGCATTCCAAATTTAAAGAGTGCCTGATATCTTCAGAGAGAGCTATTAGGAAATTTAAAAAGAGTCATTTTCAACTCAGCTGCAATAAACAATCAGAACAATGAAGACGCTCTGCTCTAACCAACAGATTTCCTCTTAATCGGTGTGTTTACTGACAACATACAGCATGGATATACAACCAGTGACAGTAAAATGTTCAAGATCACAGTCAGAGAGCATGGTGTAAATAATACACACTCACCGGGGGAAGGATTGCCAGATCCTGTGTTCCTGTAGGCACAGAAATAAAAGCTTCTCATATTGTGCAGCTGGGCAAGGCTGGCTGTTTTTCCGCTGTCCCAATCCACAGAGACTGATGTTACCCAAAAGCAAACTTTTCCATTCTCCTGCTTCGATAGTTCAGAGGCTAAGGATTTTTCCAAGGGGTGGTTAATCAGGCAAAACAATGCCTTAGCACACTGAAATGGGTAAGAGATTGATTGCACATTGAAGAACATTAAGGACTATAAAGTATCTGACATTTATACAGCGTTTTTCCTCTTGAAGATTCCCAAAATGCTTTACAAACTTTAATGCTGGAGTTATTTCACTCCATGCTGAAATCCAGACACTGGTCTGGTGAAATGTAACCGCTGCTTATGCTCAATGAGGCTACACAACAGCTGGAGACAGGTAGTGAAGAATACCATGTAGAATTGAAATTGCAGGGCAGGGTTATTTAGGAGGGATGTAAGTAACCACTTTGGAATTTGGCCCGCATGCCACAGTTAACACACCTACCCGTGCGCTTTGAAAACCTTTAATAACCCCAAGTGACCAGAACCTTTGTTTTACATCTCACCAAAACGATAGCATCTCCACAGCACACTGCTCCCAGCACCATGCTGAGGCACTGATGCCGTACTGAACTGAGCAAACTACTAAGTCACCAACACCGCACAACCTTTTCCATCCTAGGGTTTCTCTGGCGGTCTCCTATGTAAAGGATGGGCCTGCTGAATGTGTAAGATCAGTTGCACTATATGGAGTGGAATGATAAGGATCTCTTTCAGATCTTGCATTCCTGTTTTTCTGCAGGCAAAGGTTACCAATCCCTTCATCTCAGGGGTCAATTCAAAGCCCAGTGAAGACAATGGGTTTTAGATCAGGCTTCTGAAGAGCAGAAATCTGCTCCCAGGTGGCAAAGTGACAGATAAATAGCCAGATGTTGTGGGTATCTGCAGAAAACCCCCAGATATTGCTGTTTCATATACCATGAAACAAACCCATATTGACTAAAAAGGAAACTGTTTCGCAGTCATGTAAAGAAGCAGGTTTTCATCACTCACATTACCCTCATTTTACCCTCTGAGGCGTGAAAAGAGCGAAAAAGCTTAATTCATCACAGAACAAACTCAGACTTTTATGCTCCATTTCTTTGAGTTCCTATGTGCTTTCATTAGCTCATTATACCCAGCATAGAAGATTGTTTTACTGTAAACCAGGATGTATATATAGTCCAAATACAGTATTGCCAACCCCAAATGCTGAAAATTGCCAGCCAAAAACATCATGTGATTTGTTTAAGAACAATACATTTGGAGTTCCTTTTATCTGCCTTCTGGTTTCTGAGCCAGTAGGATGCATCAAACTTTTCTTCCCAGTCATGAGGGCTAGGAACCTTTTTTTTTTTTTTAAATGAAAGCTGAGGCTCACTTAATCCAATACCCCCCAAGAGCTGGGACTTTAAGCAAAACATCAAATATCACGAGACTCACAATAAAATCACAAGAGTTGGCAACACTGTAAAACCCAGGAACACATGAAAAATAGACAGGCAATGAATAATAAGTGGGAAAGCAACCAAATTAAAGTAAAGCTCAGTGCTTTACACACCAGCTATCTTCAGGACTGAGAGGTCTAGTTGCAGGAGTAATTTCAATGTAGTGCTAGTAATTTCAACTTTCGCTGCGGTTATTTCAGCTCTTCCCATTCTGCAAACGTTCACTGAAATGCTACAGAGACTCTCGGATCAGAATGGTGGGACCACATAGCTAATCAAAATCACAGTCTGCTTCTAGGTGCCTCCGTTTTTGGGTGGCCAACTTGAGACAAACAGAGGGGGGGTTTCAAAGCACTCAGTGTGTTCTGCTCTGTGCTTTAAACTGAATGTTGAACATCTTCTAACCTAGTGTTGAGAAAATATTAAATACAACCTGGGACAAATTGCCTACTAGCATAACTCCACAGGAGGGTTCGACCCCAAAACATTTTCCCTTGGAAAGCATACACTGTGTACAGGATGTGTCATAACAATCTTCAGTAAAACCTTTGCAAGGCTTTTTAACAGGTAAGTAAACTGAATATTAATATGTGGCAGCCCCATGGAACGATACATGGAGTTTTTCCTGTGTCTCATGTCACGAGAGCTAATTGCACATTTTGTGACAGAATATTTTTCCATAGGAAAATGCCAGTTCATCAAAAGTGAATCATTCTGAGGAAATATGTCAATTTCAACAACATTTTGCTTAGGAAAAGTGGAACAAAGAGTTCTAATAAGGTTAAAAAGTCCCATTTCTGATAATGTCAAAATGTTCAGAATGCAATGTTTATATTTTACATTTTAATATGACAATTTCTATTTTGTTAAAAGTATTTAAAAAGTCAAAATTAGAACAAAACATTTTTCTTTTATCTAAACAAAACACCATGATTGACCCAAAACAACCTTTTTATAGACATAATTTCATTTTGTGGGAATTTTGGAATTTGCTTTTGTTCCATTTTGGAATGGAATTTTTTTTGAAATTGCCAAATTTCTAGTTCCCATCCAGCTCTCCATGTCACTAATCCACATAGAAAACAGTCACTAAGTACTTCTTAACAATATAGGGCCTTATCCTGATTTCACTTCTGTGTTATCATTGACTTCCATGGAGTTTCTCACTGGTGTAAGATCAGAATTAGGCCTGTGTACTATTCAGGAGAACCTTGACAATGAATTGGGCCTTTGGAGACATTATATGTAATGCACTAATAAGCAATGTGTTGTGCATTTTTCACTGTCCAATGAGGACTTGGAATACAATAGTACATAGTGATTCCAACAGGACCCTGTGGGGAATAATCATATAAATGAGATAAATTAGTTTGTGTTCACATGCTAACGATCCAAACGATCATTAGCTGTTAAATACTGCCATACATATTTTGAAATTATCTGAGGGCTAAATCCTCTGGCTCAAGTAATGGATGCAAAATTCTATTCTACTTCGGTTATTATACCATGCCTATCACCATGGTATCTGGGCACATTCCAGGAGCACATTAAGTGACATGACTAGCATCTGTAATGCATGGTTCTGTCTTAGAATCATAGAATATCACGGTTGGAAGGGACCTTAGTAGGTCATCTAGTCCAACCCCCTGCTCAAAGCAGGACCAATCCCCAATTTTTGGCCCAGATCCCCAAATGGCCCCCTCAAGGATTGAACTCACAACCCTGGGTTTAGCAGGCCAATGCTCAAACCACTGAGCTATCCCTCCCCCCTCCTTTTTTCAGAAGGCCTGAAGAGAGAAGGCTTGGTGTCACTCCTCTGGAAGGGCCAGGGGACCAGAGCAGGAATATATAGGGGTGGGGCACAATAAACGTTGCCCCTAGAAAGCACCATTCAATCTACACAGCCATTTAGAGGCAGGGGAGGACTGAGCGAGATGCAAAGGCATGGCCGGTGAGGCCACACAGACTCATTCTAGTTCCATACTTACACACCAGGGCCCTGATTCAGGAAAATACATGAATGGGGATGGACTTAAGCGCAAGCTCAAGAGAACACTTCATCACAAGCTTAAGTGCCCCAGGAAGCACAAGTAGGTGAGTGCAAGAGGGGAGGGCTCCTGCCCCATACTGGGACAGCAGGACAATTGGTGAGTTATCTTAAATGCCTGTACACAAATGCAAGAAGCCTGGGGAACAAGCAGGGAGAACTGGAAGTCCTGGAACAGTCAAGGAATTATGATGTAATTGGAATAACAGAGACTTGGTGGGATAACTCACATGATTGGAGTACTGTCATGGATGGATATAAACTGTTCAGGAAGGGTAGGCAGGGCAGAAAAGGTGGGGGAGTTGCATGTATGCAAGAGAGCAGTATGACTGCTCAGAGCTCCAGTATGAAACTGCAGAAAAACCTGAGAGTCTCTGGATTAAATTTAGAAGTGGGAGCAACAAGGGTAATGTCATGGTGGGAGTCTGCTACAGACCACCAGACCAGGGGGGATGAGGTGGATGAGGTTTTCTTCCAGCAACGAACAGAAGTTACTAGATCACAGGCCCTGGTTCTCATGGGTGACTTTAATCACCCCGATATCTGCTGGGAGAGCAATACAGCGGTGCAGAGACAATCCAGGAAGTTTTTGGAAAGTGTAGGGGACAATTTCCTGGTGCAAGTGCTGGAGGAACCAACTAGGGGAAAAGCTCTTCTTGACCTGCTGCTCACAAACAGGGAAGAAATAGTAGAGGAAACAATAGTGGATGGGAACCTGGGAGGCAGTGACCATGAGATGGTAGAGTTCAGGATCCTTACACAAGGAAGAAAGGAGAGCAGTAGAACAGAGACATTGGACTTCAGAAAAGCAAACTTCAACTCCCTCAAGGAACTGATGGGCAAGGTCCCCTGGGAGAATAACATGAGGGGGAAAGGAGTCGAGGAAAGCTGGCTATATTTTAAAGAATCCTTATTGAGGTTGCAGGAACAAACCATCCCGATGTGTAGAAAGAAAAGTAAATATGGCAGGTGACCAGCTTGGCTTAACAGTGAAATCCTTGCTCGTCTTAAACACAAAAAAGCAGCTTACAAGAAGTGGAAGATTGGACAAATGACTAGGGAGGAGTATAAAAATATTGCTCAGGCATGCAGGAGTGAAATTAGGAAGGCCAAATCACACTTGGAGTTGCAGCTAGCCGGAGATGTTAGGAGTAACAAGAAGGGTTTCTTCAGGTATGTGAGCAACAAGAAGAAGGTCAAGGAAAGTGTGGGCCCCTTGCTGAATGAGGAAGGGAACCTAGTGACAGAGGATGTGGAGAAAGCTAGTGTACTCAATGCTTTTTTTGCCTCTGTCTTCACAGGCAAGGTCAGCTCCCAGGCGGCTGCACTCCACAGCACGGTATGGGGAGGAGGTGACCAGCCCTCTGTGGAGAAAGAAGTAGTTCAGGACTATTTAGAAAAGCTGGATGAGCACAAGTCCATGGGGCCGGATGCACTGCATCCGAGGGTGCTAAAGGAGTTGGCCGATATGATTGCAGAGCCATTGGCCATTATCTTTGACAAATCATGGCAATCGGGGGAGGTCCCGGATGACTGGAAAAAAGCTAATGTAGTGCCAATCTTTAAAAAAGGGAAAAAGGAAGATCCGGGAAACTACAGGCCAGTCATTCTCACCTCAGTCCCTGGAAAAATCATGGAACAGGTCCTCAAGGAATCATTTCTGAACCACTTAAAGGAGGGGAAAGTGATCAGGAACAGTCAGCATGGATTCACCAAGGGCACGTCATGCCTGACTAACCTAATTGCCTTCTATGATGAGATAACCGGCTCTGTGGATGAGGGGAAAGCAGTGGATGAGCTATTTCTTGACTTTAGCAAAGCTTTTGATACAGTCTCGCACAGTGTTCTTGCCAGCAAGTTAAAGAAGTATGGGCTGGATGAATGGACGGTAAGGTGGATAGAAAACTGGCTGGATGGTCGTGCTCAATGGGTAGTGATGAATGGCTCCATGTCTAGTTGGCAGTCGGTATCAAGTGGAGTGCCCCAAGGGTCGGTGCTGGGGCCGGTTTTGTTCAATATCTTCATCAACGATCTGGAGGATGGTGTGGACTGCACCCTTAGCAAGTTTGCAGATGACACTAAACTGGGAGGAGTGGTTGATACGCTGGAGGGTAGGGATAGGATACAGAGGGACCTAAACAAATTAGAGGATTGGGCCAAAAGAAATATGATGAAGTTCAACAAGGGCAAGTGCAGAGTCCTGCACTTAGGACGGAAGAATCCCATGCACTGCTATAGACTAGGGACCGAATGGCTGGGAAGCGGTTCTGCAGAAAAGGACCTAGGGGTTACAGTGGACGAAAAGCTGAATATGAGTCAACAGTGTGCCCTTGTTGCCAAGAAGGCTAACGGCATTTTGGGCTGTATAAGTAGGGGCATTTCCAGCAGATCGAGGGATGTGATTATTCCCCTCTATTCGGCACTGGTGAGGCCTCATTTGGAGTACTGTGTCCCGTTTTGGGCCCCACACTACAAGAAGGATGTGGATAAATTGGAAAGAGTCCAACGGAGGGCAACAAAAATGATTAGGGGGCTGGAGCACATGACTTATGAAGAGAGGCTGAGGGAACTGCGATTGTTTAGCCTGCAGAAGAGAAGAATGAGGGGGGATTTGATAGCTGCTTTCAACTACCTGAAAGGGGGTTCCAAAGAGGATGGATCTAGACTGTTCTCAGTGGTAGAAGATGACAGAACAAGGAGTAATGGTCTCAAGTTGCAGAGGGGGAGATTTAGGTTGGATATTAGGAAAAACTTTTTCACTAGTAGGGTGGTGAAGCACTGAAATGGGTTACCTAGGGAGGTGGTGGAATCTCCATCCTTAGAGATTTTTAAGGTCAGGCTTGACAAAGCCCTGGCTGGGATGATTTAGTTGGGGTTGGTCCTACTTTGAGCAGGGGGTTGGACTAGATGACCTCCTGAGGTCCCTTCCAACCCTGAGATTCTATGATTCTATGACTTCAAAAGGACTTATCCTGCAGTGCTTCGAAAAAAGACTTGCTTGAAAAAATAATTCAAACTTACTTGGGTATAAGCACTTTTTCATGGTCTGAAAACTGGGTGAAGGAGCACAAGCAAAGGGTAATAATACACTGCACTGTATCAAGTTGGCAGGAAGTCTCCAGGAGGGAGTTGCAGGGATCAGTATTAGCCCTGGTTTTACTTAACAACGTTATTAATGATCTGGGAGAAGTGGCAAATGCTATGAGCAAGTTAATTAAATTTGCTGAAAACGCTAAGGGCCATATTTGGCTCTCAGTTATACCGGAGCAACTCCCTTGATTTCAAGGGGTTGCAGTGGCATAAATGAGAGCAGGAGATATTGCAAACACCTGTGAGGGCAGAGATACACTTATAAACTGGGAGAGATGGATGCAGGAAATAACACTATGAGAGCCAACCTGGGGAAATTGCAAGCTAATCAAGGGTCTGATTCTACCATAAGTGGTACATTTTTTACTAAAGCACTTCCATTTTCAAGAATATTTGGCATAATATAGTACTATTATATGTAAGGTGAAAGAATTAAGCCCCAAGGGAACTATTAATTTGAAACACTGATATATAATAGAAGGGAAATCACTGACAAAACTCACTTTGTGCCTGATTCTCCACTGCCTTGCACCTAGGTCGTCATTTACACTTGTGAGTGTAAAACATTACCAGACCAGAACAGCAGTTTTAAACACCCACATAACTGCACAGGTGTTAGCTGACTACACAAGATGTAGGGCATCAGTGAAGTAGGTCTAATGCCTTGGATGGGAGCAGGATTGAGCCTTTTGAAAGCACTGATATCAATCCAAGGTCCCTTTCAATAACATTTACCAGGCTGGATCTGAGCTTTGCAACGCAATATGGCTTAAATTGACAGTGTCCCTCTAAATGGCTCTGCTGGGATTCTGCCTTAAATACCGTGCTGGGTCCTGGGCACTTCAGTACCAAAAAAGATGTCAACAAACTGGATGAATTCAGAGAAGGGCAACAAAAAATGCTTGAAGAACTCAAGGGATTGATTTATGAGGAAACATGTTTTCATAAATCAATCTCTAGAGACCGTCAATCACTTTTCCTGCCTTTCTTCGAATTCTCTGCAATTTGTCAACATCTTTCCCACATTAAAGGTACTAAGCAGAAAGAACCAGGCTGAGAACACACCTAAGGAGAAGAAGTAATAGATGGATGGAGCACTTGAAAGATGTAAACAGCAATGAGGGAGAAGAATTTTTTAAAATGGTACAAGGAGGTAAAAACAAGAGTAATAAGATGATATTGAGAGAAGGCAGATTTAGAAAGGAAAATGTTCTAAGGGCAAAATCTTCTCAAAGGAAGTGGAAATCCTCTATTACCATTTATCTTCTTCTCATATAAAAGCAGCGCAAGGGGGAACCAGAGGATCCACACATTAAGGAGAGAGTCACAGGGACTGATTTGGCTCTTACACTGGTATAAACTTCTGGATTGGACAAAATACTATAAGGAATGAAGCTGTAATGGATCCTGGAAGATGGCTGATATAACTGAATAGGTCTTTTCCATCTCTAATTTCTCTGATGCAGCTGATTTACTTTACTGGAAGTTGTGTGACTAAGTGTCATGAAAATCTTTGAAAACATCAAAATAAAAGCAATTAAGCATGGATGGTTGAAAATGACCCATCAAAACCTATTTCAGTGGAATACTGGACTGTTGAATAAATGAAATTAGAAAGTGTCTGCTTTCCTGGAATATTTTCAGTTTTTCAGCTGAACTTTTTCAGTTGCAAAAACTAAATAATTAAGTTTTGGGTTTTTCGACACACAGTTGAAAACTTGGGGGGGGGGGGGGGGGGAGAAGGGCAAGAGAGGAGGACTTTTCCCAACCAGCTCCAATTGTAAGCTCTTTGGGTCAGGGTCTGTCATTTTCTAGATGTGTCAACAGCACCCAGCAAAATGGGGCCTTGACCTGGTTGGTCTTTAGATGCTACTGCAATACAAATGTTAATAAATAATAAAGACTTAAATCCATAAAAGCCACTTGTTCTGCATTAAGGTGCCATGCTTAACAAGAACATCCCACCCCACCGTTCTGTATCAGTGGGACAGTAATTCACTGTCAAGGTTCTCCTGAACAGTACACAGGCCTAATGCTGATCTTACACCAGTGAAAAACTCCATGGAAGTCAATGATAACACAGAAGTGAAATCGAGATAAGGCCCTATATTGTTTACATGAGGAAGGGCTGAGACAGGATTTTAGAAATAGGTCTAATTTGTGAGTAGCTCCCATACGCACTGAGGATCATCTAGCCCTGTTTGGACTCTTTGGAAAGACCGGCAGAACATAGGGGCAGCCAGATAAAGATGAGTTTTCACCAAATATTCTTAACCACGTGAGTTTACAGACTCTAAGTTCCTTTGAGAACATTGCTGAGATTCAATAAAAATGAGTAATTGTCTATTATCACGTCATATAATATATAAACAGCGTCTCCTCTCACCTATGCCAGCTTTACAGTGGTGCACCTGCACTGAACTGCTGCCTAAGCTCTCTTGATCAAATATGTAGGGATAGTGATTCCGATTCTCCACTGAGTAAACTCTTGTCTCTAAGGGACATAGCCATGCCTTCTCCCCTAATGTGAACAGGGAAGGACCTAGGTATAGTGGAACAGGTACAGTTCTGCTGCACGTGTAGAAACAATGGACTCCTCCCCACTAGGTGCTGTATACCAGTGCTTTGCAGTCTCTTTCCGTGGCAGTATGGAAGGAGTAGGCCAGTGAGTTTGTGACAAGGCAGGTTCACTGATCAAAGCCGCCACGCAAAGAGGACACAGTGGTCACAGACCTAATACAGCTGTGCAGGTGCTATTTGCTCTGGAGAGAGGAGTCTGTCCACCTCTCACCTCCCTCCCCCCATTGCCCAGCCTCCAAAGAGCCCCTGCACATGGTCAAGCTTTGCGCTGGGGTTTAAGATTTGGCCCAAAAACACCAATTTGTCTTGATGAGTGGCAAATGCATCATGAGGGAGGATTCCAGGGCCTGAGGTCTCTTCTCACCCCCACCCCCCACCACAGCTCCCGTTAATCCAGTGCAAAACTGCTATACCTAAGAATCAGGTCCTTGGTATATTGCAGTTTCTGGCCAACATTTTTCAGTTTTCAGTGGCTGAAAATTAAAAAAAAAAAAAAAAATCTGTATTTGGGGTTTCAGGGTGTTTTTGTTGTTTGTTTGTTTTTTGACAAAACATGGAAATTTTCCACTGAACATTTCAACGAAAACAAAAAATCTTTAGTTTTTGTTTAAATTTTAAGAATGTTAAAACACCCGCACTTTTTCTAGCCCACCCTATTTCTCATGCTGCATTTGTTCAGTTAGCTTCTTGGTCATCACCAAGCTGAGATTTCTACATGGTTGAAGACTGATAAACAGGTGAGAGTAGAGAATCAGGCCTTCTTTCTTCTGTTTTGGCTGTTTGTATTTATTTAAGTACAAGACCCTGGCCATTGCAGGCAGAAATTTTTTTCTATGTATCTTTTTCCTCTGAGCTGAAGATTCCCCCCTCTATCTTCCCTTGGCCCAATAAGGAGCATTGTTTTTAGTTGGTTTTTTTCCCTTGCATTTTGTGCCACTCAAAACCAACTTGATCCTTTCTGTACTTTCTCATATCCTTGCTCCAGCAAACATACTTCTGAAACTAGCAAAAAACCTCCTTCCAAGTCCCCTGGAAATCCGATGTCAGGTCAAAAGGTTTCTCTGCGTCAGGAAACCTAAGGTTCCTTTTTCTGATACTGCCAGCTTAGAAACTTCTAGCTCGGGGGCAGGAAAAAATTCTGGGCTCCTGGGCCTGGCTGTGCCCTCCCTTACACCAGTGTAACTATGGACTGCAATGGAGGTACCCCTGGTTTCCACAGCACACAAAAGAGCAGAACTGAGCCTTACTCTGTCTCTGGATATTTGGATAATATGGCAAGATCTGCTTCAATCTGAGACCCTCAGCTGCTAATTCACAGAATGCAAGCTTAATAGATTCACACTGTTCTTGTGATATGACTAATCCACTTTTTTGCTATTTGCTTCAACTCCAAACAGCAGCAGTGAGTATTCATCTAAAGAGCATCAAATAACAAATATGAATAAGAAAGGACGGCATCATTGGGCTGTCCCAGCATGGTCTAAACTATACATCCCTCCAGTGGCTGGGGGAAAAACGTGTTCTCTGCATCACGCATCTCACATCACAACAGAAAAAAAGGAGCTGAGGAATTCCTGATTCTGGATTCTGGCTGAAGGCTGGAAAATTGGTTTGGTTTCTGCAAAGATCATGTGCTCAATTTGTCTCTCATTAGTTACTCTGGATTTACAACAGTGTAACTGAGATTAGGATCTGGCCCCATGTATTAACTAGAACTGATCAGAATGTTCCCCCCACCCACACACAAAATGTTGATGAAAAATCAAACCCTAAAATATTTTAACCCCAAAATGCCACCATGTCATTGGCACAGCTAAGTTGAGGTCAACTGAGCTACAGTGATTCTCATCAGCTCAGGCTGTGTAAATAAGAACATACAGCGGGATACACGATTTATCATATTGGATCAGACTATTGCTTTGTAAAGGGCCTGGTCCTGCAAAACCTTACTCCACAGAAGCTGATCGAATGACGCTCATGTAAAGCTGGAGGGGAGATCAGAATCAGCTCTAATGGGAACAGTCACATGAGTAAGGATTATTTAGGTGAAAAGGGTTACGTGCCTCAGTTGTGCCAAGATTGTATCCCAATTCTTGCGATGGCCCATATCTGAACCTTCAGAGGAAGGAAGAAAAGACCAAAACTAAGCTCCACCCTGAGCTAGAATGTCTACACTGCAATTTTATAGCCCCGCAACCTGAACTCCACAAGCCAAAGTCAGCTGCAGGTGTTTAATTGCAGTGTAGACATACTCTTAGGGCTGGTCCACACTAGCGGGGGGGGGGGGGGATCGATCTAAGATACGCAACTTCAGCTACGTGAATACCGTAGCTGAAGTCGAAGTATCTTAGATCGAATTACAAAGTACTTACCTCGGGTCCACACGGCGCAGGCAGGCTCCCCCGTCGACTCCGCTTACTCCTCGCGCCGAGCTGGAGTTCCGGAGTCGACGGGGAGCGCTTCTGGGATTGATTTATCGCATCCAGATGAAACACGATAAATTGATCCCAGAACATCGATCGCTACCCGCCGAATCGGGTGGGTAGTGTGGACGTAGCCTTACAGACCAGGGTGAAACCTACTGTAGGGGTCAGATTATCCCACATCTGCCTGCTGCAGGGCACTTCCTCTAAAGCATCTAGTCCATCAAAGACAATGGACTAGCAGTTATATGTGGACACAAATGTTGGCAGGTGCAAAGCTAGATGTCCACGTGCTAGTGTTTGCATTCAAAATTAATCGCAACCACAGTTATTTGTGGGTGCAAAATGCCAATTTTCAGTTTGGTCCAGTGTGAACAAAAATAACAGCGTCCCAATTCCTAGATTTCCTGGGAACTCAGAACACATGCTTCTTTTTAGAGGCTTGCAAATACAATGGGGGATGTTCTTATACTGACACATAGGGAACTTGTGTATCCAATTCCCACTATACCATAGACCTTTAAGTACATCAGTACTTGCCCTTAGAATTCTAAGGTCAGGGGTGCAAGCCAAGTATACTCAGCTCCTGTCTCTCTCCCTGCTCCTAAGTCCACACTTCCCTCTCACTGCTCCAGAACATGATCCCTCCCTCCTTCCCCAAGACAGGCAGAAGACCTCAACTGGCCCATCTTTGATTCTGCCCCCTTTCGCATGCCACCTACTTGTGTGGCTGCTTGTGTCAGCCCTATGTTAACTCCCGTTCTGGAGCAATTCTCCCCAGATCCATTGTGGCTCCTGTATGCTTTATATCTCCTCCGAGCAACATTTAGAAAGCAGAGGCCAGAGAGGGTGGGGCTGGGGTGTGGCCAGAGTCCTGTTACCAATGCACAGCAGCTGGCAGTGTGAGCTTGCGGGGGGGAGCGGGGAAACACATGCTATACCTCTGAAAAAAAGGGTAAGTGCACTCCCCCAGTGCCCTGTAGGCATTGTGTCTGTCTGAGCACTCAACGGGTAGTGGGATTCCAGTAGGGCTATCCAGGCCTTACAGTTCCACACCAGTTTCCCAAGGCAGCGCTGCTTTGGCTTTAAAGCCACAATAGAGCCTTCAAACCCCTGTTTCTAACTCCAGCTGAACTCTAATCCTCATAGGAGTTATTGCACAGTAAGCCCCAAATCCTGCCCCTCCCGCAGGTCCACTATGGTTCTGCTGCAGAGGGGGCAGGATTTCAGGAGCTCACGCAAAAGGTGAAAGAAAATCTCCTGTGTTCTGTGGAGCCCAGCTCCGCAGGGCTTCCTATATGTCCATAGGGAGTGGTTCTGTGGAGTCAGGAAAGGGGTGGAGCCAGTGGATCTGCTCTTCTACTCCGTGGATTTACCACCCACTGACCCTACAAAGTTGGAGGAGTGTGTGTGAAGGTTTCTCCAGTCCTAAAGTTGGAATCGTATAGCTGCCGAGTGAAACCACGGCTGCTCTACAGCCTAGGAGAGGTCAGAGTCCTCCCCTGCTGCCCCAATAGAGAGCTCCTGTGCCCAGCTCAAGTTGTCTGGCTGAGTGCTGGGAAAAGAATCCCCCCCGGGGTGCACAAAACTACATCAGGACCACTTACCACAACCTTGGAGAGTAAAGGCAAAAATCAATTCTCCTGTCTGCATGGTGGCATTACAAGCTGCTCTCTCAAAGAGGCTGCACAGGTGTGGAGACCAGACGACTAGAGTCAAGACCCACTGCGTGGAAGTGAAAAACAAAACTGCCCTAAGAATCATACTGTGCTCTACTCCTCGCTACTTTGGAAACCTCTCACCAAAGTTATTGGTGAGCAAGGGAAGTCCAATAAAAGATATTTCCTCACCAACCTTATCTTAGCAAAGGAAATTGTTACTCTGATCACATGTGCTGGGCTGCATATTTGTAGACGTGGCATTTTACCTAGCTGTGCATCATAAAGACTGGGGCTAAAACAATTACTTGGTAGGCTGTAATTTAGTCAAATGATATCAATAGATTCGAATGTGTGTGTGTGCAATATTTATGAGCAAAGAGAGAGACGTATTAAATCCATTTCCTAGAATATCCATAAAAAGACTAACATCATCTCCCTGCTTCTGTTAAGCTTCATTTCTGCACTACCCAACACAAACACAGCAAAAAGAAATAAAGCCGAAAGGGACCCAAGCTCCCATTTCTCTTGCAAAGCAAATTAACCCAAACAGAACAAGTGGAAACTAACAAGACTCCTGCTTAATATCACTGTTCAATTACTTGCATTCCCCCCATCTTTCATCTCTGCATTGTCAATTTAGATTGTAATCTACGTGAGGGGAGGACCCTGTCTTCATATTTTTCTCTACAGCACCTAGCATACTTAGGATGTTACTGTGTATAAATAATCATGCATCATTTCAAATTAAACCCTGACCATAGTTGCTAAAGTAATAATAATAATACGTTTTATTAATATTATTAGCACCCAATGACCCCAATTAGTGTCCCATTGTGCTTGGCACTCTGCACCAAGGAAGGCAGGGACCCTGTCCGGATTGAAAATATACATGCTCGTTTCATATCAGTTGCCTGTGAAGTGACATTTGAACCATAAAATCTACTGCTTGCCTCCAAAGGTGTTTTTAGTATAGTTACTGCTCAGAAATATATTAAATCAGCCGGGTAAGGTGCTGAGCACACTCCACTCCCACTGAAGTCGCTGGGAACTAACCGTACTCAGCACTTTGAAGAATCACCCCCACTGGAGACGAACATTCTCAATGGACTGCCCTCAGATGCTCCCAGCACAGATACATTGC
This sequence comes from Chelydra serpentina, assembly GCA_037349315.1. Classification (NCBI taxonomy): domain Eukaryota; kingdom Metazoa; phylum Chordata; order Testudines; family Chelydridae; genus Chelydra; species Chelydra serpentina. The sequence goes on from JBAIAC010000008.1 coordinate 127,234,699, forward strand.
TTTTGCTCTACAATTTAAGGGCCAAAGCCTGCTAGCTTTCTTCATGCTAGAAGTCTCATTGGGCCCTTGACTTCAATGGAGCTAGGCTGATTTACACCAGCTGAGGATTTGATCGACTGTAGATCTGCTTCCCTAACCCACGCACATAAATACAGATTTCATCCTATGTCTGTCGCTCCCAAAGCAGAATCTTGAGTGAGAAGTTGAAAAGAAAAGAAAAGAAAAAAAAGAAAAGACTGCATCAACCTCATGCTATGTCATGAAGACTTAAAGACAATAGGCTACATTCATCCGTGCTGTAACTCCACTGGACTCAATGGAGATATGCCAGTCATACATGAGGACCTAGGTGCCTTTATTATTTTGTGAAGCAAGGATCCTTTTTAAAGATTTAGATCTACTGTCATCATAAAATCCTCTGTCCAAACCTACTGAATATGGTCATAAGCTGTTCTCTCTCTCTCTCTCTCTCTCTCTCGGGACTATTAGAATTTCACTGTACTTCTTCCTTTTAAAAATTTAATGAGCTCATTTGTAAGGCCATGGTCAGGTTTTCATTTTTTTGTGTCTCGAGACAGCTGGGGGAAAAAAACCTCACAAGAAGTATGTAATAGCTTCCTGCTATTTATCACTAAAACACACACATGTAAGGTGGAGAAGAACAGAAATGCTCCTTAAGGGATGCAATGCTATGAAAAGGTCTGCCTCTTTCACTGGCTGCATAGGTATTATTGCGTGATTCACATGGAAAATCCAATACTCCTTTACACTAAATGTGGCAGTGAAAAGGGGCCTTAAAGTGGGCATAAATTATACTAAGGTCTAGTTTACACTAGAAAAGGTTTGCCAGTATGGCTGTACTAGTATAACTCTACCAGCAAACCTTTTCTAGTGAAGACTAAACCTTAGTATAGACCTAGCGGAGATGCAGCTTCTACTGACAAAAATGTCCTTTTCTCAGTATAACTTATACCAGTTTTCTGAATGAAATAGCTAGTGTTTTACAAATAACAGTAGGCCTTTTCCTGATAGAAAAGTGTTTAAAAAAATCACACCCCTGACATTATTATAACAGCAAAAGTTTCTAGGGTAGACTTGGCCTTATACTCACTGACCAGGGTGGTATAAAGCAACCTTAAGAGTAAATTAGAATAAGGCGAAGAGTATATTAACTCCCAGGAAAGCAGATAACACCTTCTGATGCTACTAAACTAACTTTTCTAGATAGTTGTTAACAACTAACCCTCTGTAGAACTCCAGATGTTAATAAGTTAACTTGATACCTAAGGTTCTGAAGAAAAGTTAGCTTCCACTGTAAAGGTCTCCAGAACAGTTATGTTCTTTAGCAATCATTCAGATTCTTATTACACTACTCTCAATTAAGTTCCCACACATGTACAATAAACAAAGAGAAAAAAACCCATAATGCTCTGCTAAAATATCATTATGGTTGTGAGACTTATGAGCTACATCAAGGAAATGCTTTCATATATATCACTGCATCCCACCTCTCGCTCCACTACTTTAAGGCACAAACGTTACATACAGTCACACCGTTTTGTTCAGACACATATACCACTGACACATGAAAGTGAATGTGAAATGACTAACATGTTGTTCCTTAAAAAGCGCTGCTTATTTTTGTATGCAGCACAGTCCTCAGGGCCTGATTCTCCACTGCCTGGCTTCTTGTATTGTCATGTATATCTGTGCAAACTGAATATAAAACAGTACCACCGCTGAATGGCAAAGCTGGTGTAACTCAGCATAGCTGATTGATACCAACCAAGGATCTGGCCTGTAGTGTATTGAATTTTACGTAGGTGCAAATGACTACTTAAGGTGCAAGGCAGTGAAGAATCGGATCCTACAGTCTTAAAATCCATACTTGTATCCAGTTCCTTGGGGATAGCAGGAGAAGCAGCTTAATGGTATGACTGAAAGAAACCCCAAACATTTGAAGAAACTCCCACTTGCTTCAGTGCCTATTTTCCAGACACTTGTGTTCCAGCTCATAGTGTGGTATTGTTGAGGATGTATTGAACAGTTCTGAGGCTGCACTGAAGTGCAGTGCAGCTTGGTGCATTCCAGTACAACCGTTAAAGCACTATAAAATGGATTTAAACAGAGACATGTGAACACAGAAAAAAATTTATCGCATCGATGTCCTCAGAGTGTATGCTTTGAATATGCATTAGGAATAGTACTGGTGTACTATACAGCATTAGCCAGCTTTCAGCTGCTATTCTTAATTAATAATTGAACATACTCCATACCATACAGTTTCAGATTGCTTTTGAGTTTCCTCCCAAATACACAGTATAATAATAACTTATATTAATATAGCATCTTTCATCATGAATACTCCCAAAGCACTTCATACATTTAATACACTGGCATGCAAGCTATAGCCACCACTGAACTGCAGCTCCTTTTGAGGTGAAAGAGCAGCTTTTAACCACCACACGGCAAACGCGACACAACATTTAGCAACGGAAAATGAAAAAAAGGACAAAAGGACACTATGCCAAATTAAACTGCAGGCGGAATTTAAGTAGGCAGAACTCCAATTGCGCCAGGACACCAGAAAATGCCATGGAATCTTTAATGACCACAAGTATCCAGGCCCTTGCTTTACTGTACATGTGTCATCCAAAGGATGACACAGTGCTTCCTAATGCCATGCAGGGGAATCAACTCAATACTGGTTCAGTCAACAGAATCACCTGCAGAATCATCAGTGCCACTTTGTGCATCACCTTCATGTTCCTTGGAATTCTCGCAAAGTAATGACCAGGCTTCGCTTTTATGTCTTAACCCGGTTCACAGCACAAAGGCTGCAAAACAACTCCATTGGCATCATTACTCTAGCGACCATACACTGCCCTTGATCCACAGCTGCACTGCCCCTGATCAACATTACCCTCCAAAGAGCTCTAGACACACTATATGACTATGCAGTCACTGTGCATACCCAATGGCTATTGCTCTGATATTAGTGTCCAGCCATTTCATGAATTAATAAAATTAAAAATCAGAATAATGTACACGAAAAACCCATGACTAGTAAAACATCATTCATTTAAAACAAAAGGCATCTTATAATTTAGAAAAATCACATCAAGGAATTCTCAAAAATAGCAAACTTCCTTTCTTCTCTCACCCAAACAAAACATGCCCGTGCCAACCAATCTAGCTGAAACCTGGTCAACAAAACAAGACACAACACAGCACATGTTTCAATGGAAAGTTAGCTTTTCCATTCAGTTTTTCAAAGCCCTGAGGAAAGATGTGTGACAGAAATAACACAATGTGAAGTACATTAGTTGAAGCTGTAGGGACCGTTGTAATGGGTAATGTATTCATCTCTAGGTATTTCAGATAAAATTCATTTTCAAATGGTTTATTTCTCTCAAAAGCCATTAAGACAATTAACATTCATTAAATAAAGTAAGCAGCAACACTCAGCTAGCCAAAAAAGGAAACAAAGGAATCCATTTCCCTTATATTTTCTTAATTATTGTAGCACATTTGCTTAATCAGCGCCATTGGGCTGGAGATAAACACTACACACTGAAACAAAACACCTATTATTGTATTCTATATAGGTTCTGATACCACACTTATCAATAAGATGGAATGAAACAACTATTGTAATCTGCAACATTCAATTCACAAAACAAGCATACAGATCTCTTGGTAGATCTCAACTCTCATGATGAGTCCAGCACAGGGAAGGGCTAGAGACCATCAGAGCTAAGAGGATCCTTCATGAGGTCTTAGTGTAGAATTTTACCCACATATTTGTATTCTGATGACAGAATCCAAAAACTACAGTATTCCAGTTCTTCTGGGATTATTTAACCAATTGCAGAAATTTCCTAATAAGAAAGAGAAATGTCTCATGTCTCTATTTTATTCTGATTATTCACAGAGGAATATAGCATGAAGAATCCTTGAAGGATTTTCTTTGGAAGGTTGTGTTTTTATTGGCTGGTTTTTCTGCCTCACCAACCCCTGATTATTTTAAATAAAGATTTGAGTTACACCGAGCTATGGGTTTGATTCTGTTCTCACCTACATTGGTATAAATCAGAAGCAACTTCACTGAAGTTAACGGAGTAAAACCAGTGTGAAAAGAGAAGCAGGACGTATGATTTTAGATATGAACACTAAAGAGTAAGACTTTGGAAATATAATAGATCTCCCTGTAATGTTGTTATTCACCAAACACTCTGTAGTTATTGGAATGAATGATACAAAATGTTCTACTTGTTAACTGACAGTCCTTACCCACTGAAATGGCAGAGGAAATCCCTCTGATAAATCAGGGAAAGTTTGGACTGTTCAGCTATCAGAAGTTATTCATCATGATCATTCATATCATTCAAAGTTTTTGAACTGAATCTTATGTTGGGATTACAGGCCCGATTCTCCTCTCATTTACACCAGGTTGATACTAGCGTAACAACAGTGCAGTTGCTCCCAATTTACACTGCATCTGTGGGTATGTCTACCTGCAATCAGAGGTGTGACTGCAGCATGTATGGACATACGCAAGCTAGCTTTGATCGAACGACAGTAGCTGGAATAATACCAGGAAGCCACAGCAGCATTGGCTAGTCCCTCAAGTACAGACCTAGGGTTCCAGGTGGGTTTGTACAGCCCGGACCGCCGCACACTGCTATCGTTACTCAAGCTAGCTAGCTCAAAGCTAGTGTGAGTATGCCTACATGTGCCGCGGTCACATCTCTGATTTCAGTGTAGATATACCCTGTGTGCTGAGCATCAGGCCCTTCAGTTTAACCAGATGCAGCTGATCTCACTCATAGTGAATTATAAAGAGAGCCTCTGCTGCTAGCCAAGTAGAATGATAATGCAATGCTTCTGTGCAAATTGCAATGCTTGTTACATTAGCCCTCCTCTTGTGCTGCTGGAAGCCCTTCCTGTGCACTTTCCTCTTGCTGCAATCGATGGGAGCTCTGTGAGCTGAGGGACTGCAGGCTCAGTAGTGATGCTGTTCTGTGAAAATACATGACTTCACTAGACTTCAGAAACTAATGTGCCAGCATTCCCACCTAGTGAGAGGAGGTCACCAAATATAGCACCTAATACTTCACTTTCATCTTGCTAGCTATGAAAGGTTTCTATTCAACTGTAATTATTGTCTTTTTACTGGAATCAAATGTAAGGTATTTTAAGAAGCTATTAGAAAAGCTGGATGGGTTGAAGCACTGTTGCACTAACACTTGTTTGAATGCACTGTAAAGTGAGCATTTTTGAGAAAGACTAAACTCGGCATATACAATTGGCAATTGTCAAAGGCCTTGAGTACCATTTATCAACTTCTCATTTAAATTCAATTTACTTAAGACTGGATTCATCCTCTTCTCTTCAAGCAGTGGGGAAGGGAGCTAAAGAATATTGGCCTAACCCACAGCCCACTTAAGTCGATGGAGAGACTACCATTTGCTTCAATGGGCTTTGGATCGGGCCCTAAAGGAATACAGGAATTCTCTCTATTGTGGATATTTACAGAATAGAGTTCGTGAAGTGTCTAGCCATACCACATTAGTCCACTCGGCACACAATCCTATTCCTCACAGTGGCTAGCACCAGATGCTTTAGAGGAAGGTATAAAAACTTCAGAGTGGACAATAATGTAACAGCATTCCTATGAGAAAAGTTTCTTCCTGACTCCAAATAGCTAATGGTTGGTTTATGCCCTGAAACATGAGGGTTACCATTGAATACCTACTGTAGCAATGGATACATTTATTATACATAACTATATATACATAATTGATGGATAGGTGTAATAATAATTGTTTTATGAATGTAACACATTCATAAAGCAATTATTATTGCACCCATTGATCAAATAACTCTTGTGAGTTGAATAACTTACAAGTGTAACTTCAGGGTAAATTAAATTCATGTTCAAACTGTGGGTATTTTTAGAAAAGTTATTATATAGAAATGGCACCTTGTTACCTAATGAACCTGCTCCCTGTCTCTATTCAAAAAGTCTTCTGACTTTGGGGCCAAAAATAAAATTTGATTACTATTTTCTTCTCTTAGAGTGGCAGAGTCAGCACAGATATGAGAGAAGGAGCGGGATCTTATTCTGTCTTGTACACCATGAATACATTTGTTAACTACATTTCAAATGCAGAGCCAAATTTTTCCCTTGATCCCTGTGATAACTCAGTGCCACCAGTGGAAGAAAATGAGATTGCACAAGTGTAACTGAAGACGGAATTTGGGCTACAGGTTTCTTATTACTAGTGATGTATGGAAGGCAAGTTTTCAGGACTGGCAGTTAGAAAAACCATCTTTACTTGTGTAATGAGCAAATATGATGCAGAAGAGCTGACACACAATAGACATGGAACCCCACAATGACATTTTCACAGAGCCATTCCTGAAAGTAGAACCACTGTTTGGGCCTGACCCTGAAAGCCCTGCTCCCATGTGTGCAATTCCCATTAAAATCCCCAGCTCAGCAAGGTAGTTAATAAAATACAATAACAATATTTACATTACAATAGCACCAACTGGTCCCAGGCCCATTATGCAAGGCACTGTATAAACATTATACACATAAATAAAGTCCTTCCATTAAAAACATCTAGGGTAAGTATAAGATGAGTGAATACAACAAATAGATGGAGAAGGGGGAGGAATGAGTGACGCACAAGGTAAAAATGAGATGATATTGGTCAACATGATCAGCAATGTAAATCAGCTGCCTAGTCATAGTCAACTTTTTGTAGGCATTGTGGCAGAAGGTTTTTATGCCAAGCTCTTCCCATGTAGAAGGGGCAGCAGGGAGAAAGTGTCAAGGTGTTTGTTGGAAAATGTTACAAATGGGCACTGAAGACTGGCATTCCTGGCAGAATGCAGGCAGGGGCTGATTCATGCTACCTATCATCTCTTATTTGGTTTCCAGGTGACAGTCCATGAAGGGCCTAAAAAGTGAAGGCAAGTAAATACGGTTTGATATGGTGGAAAAGGAGGAGCCAGTGACGGGACAGAGAGGAGTGATGTAGTTGAATCAAGGATCCAGGAAAATGGTCTTTGCTGCCACATTCTGAATGGATATTAAGCATTAAAATATGGGATTTATCAAGGCCAGAGAGGCAGATTTTGCAGAAGTCAAGACATAAGATGATGAGGGCCCAGACAAGAATTTTAGCTGTGTGGATGGATAGGAAAGGCTGGATCATAGAGGTGTTATACAGGAAGAAGCAGCAAGATTCAGACATGACCAGAAGTCAATAAAAATCAATGGGACTACCCATGTACTTAAAGTTTGGCACATGCTTAAGTGCTTTGCTGATGTACCAAAGTAAATGGGAGTTGGCGACTGAATGGTTTGCAGAGCAGGCCCCTTTAAGAGTATTAACTGAAAACTTTACCATTAGTTCAACCAGACAAACTTTTGTCAACTTACACCTGAGATTCAATGAAAGAAAGTAAATATTGTGACTTAGCAAAGATATCATCAATGCAAGCTTTCCCCAAGAATTAACATAAACAACACACCTGACATGCTACTCAAGCAAAGTGCATTCTAGCATATATATGGCCATTGATATAATTTCCTCTATATTGTCAGGCAAATGTAACTACAATCAGTATTCAATCATTTGTGTATCTCACTATCACAAGGCATAAGAATGTCTACTGATATTGCCTGTCTTTAAAGTTCAACTTTGGATACACAATACTTTTGGCATGAAAGAGACACCAGATACTCCGTATCTGATCTCATTTCCTTATTTATATATAACATAATAACGAGGATAAAATGTCACATTCACAAAGAAGCAATGAAACAACCTTTAAGACAGCTGACCTATCAAAATTAAATGTCCGCACCGCCCTCACACATCCACTCCAAAGAACAAAGGAATGACAGCCATTTCTGCATTGGAAGAGTTTGTGTGAAATGTTCCTAAGAAAAAAAGTCATTTTCAGGAAGAAAAAAAAAATCTTTAGCCCAACCTGGTTTTATTTACAAAAATCAAGACCATAATGAGGTCATTATTAAAACTTTTAAAGTTAGCATTTATAGAGCAAGGGCACACAAGATTAGTTGCAAGAATGGATCCAATATATGTAAATTGTTACCAACAAAGATACAGTTACGACCCAACATATTTCCATTGACGTTAATGTCAGAACTCCTGTCAACCTCAGTGGCAGCAGAATTTAGCCCTAGAATTTCAGTTGGTTTTACTGGCTTGGGGCCATTGAAGTCAGTGGGCTGTGGATCAGGACCTTGGGCTTAATCACCTTTCAAAGTTTGGATCTAAATTCAAAAGGCTTTCAATGTCCACTACAACCCTGCTCTAAGTGAACCTCATTTCCCACAAGGCACGTCACAATTTCTTAGTTGCTACACCTTTCAGCAAAAACATCAATTAACCAACCACTGGCTTCAGACAGAACTGTCTAGCAGGGAGAGGAGAGAAACTCGACTCCAGCCAATAACAAGTCAGGATATTTCTGTGTAAGATCCTTAAAAATTGTCTTTAATTAATGTCCAGTATGAACAGATGAGCAAGTGACAGAAGCAAGTCAAATTGCATAGATGAAAACTATGCACTTAAATAAAAAGTTAGAAACTTGTAACATTAGATGTCCTAAAACTGACAAAATCAAACTATTTAACTGCTGTAAGTAAAATGAACAGTAATGTAACAATGAGATACATACTTGACTCAAAGTGTACGCAATTTGCAAATTGTGGAAATAAATAGAGCTATGTCAGCTTAAATGGTTTGTTGCCCTGACGGTGCACTTTATATGAATACTATTCAGTTTCTATATTTAACATTGGTAATACTTCATCTTTAAAATCAGAGGTATGTCACAGTGTCCATATACATTCCTGCCTACAGCTGTTATTTAGTTTCAAACCAATGTCCTGAAAAAAAAAAAGTAGTTTACATGTCATGGAAAGGAAATACATATAATATAACCTGCTAAAATGATATAAGGGTTGTTTTTCTGCATTTAGTCATAAAAATATCTTTTTTACTTCTGTACAAAAGTAAAATATACATTTGATCCCAATTACATTATAGAAATGTCACTGAAACAACAACATTAATCAAAGACTAATGCACCTAAAGGAATGTAATGCCACATGTCCTCACTTTAGTTATTGGAGAGACTAGAAAGGGAAAGAGATTTTTTTGTAGCCTTGAGTAATACTCACTAGTCTCAAAGAACAGGTGAAATGAATAGAGCTACACAGATAAAAATAGGATATTTTCAAACAAATTTCAGTGAAGACCGCAGCTTCATTTCATTCTTTTACAATATGAAGGTGCAGTATTCACTGATAATATAAATTGCTGGCCTTAGTGGAGCACAATTCACCTACACTAAAAAAAAAAGTTAGAATACCCTGAAGTTCCCTGATGGCATTGACACAATAATCTAAAGCAGTATTTTAGGACATAGCAAAACAATATGTGCTATACCTGGCCAGAGTAAATTTCAACAAAAATAAAAATGTAGTTCCCTGGTTAAAGCAGTTTAAAAAGTATGTTTGTTTTGTAGTTCCCATTCTTTACAACAATGTTGTGAGATTGCTGAAGACAACCTGCTATTTCTACCTGTGACTTAGCTCTGTGACTAAGAGACTCCCTAAAAAAGAAAAGTGAATCACTTTGGACCTGATACTGCGTACCCTGTGCATCCCAAATTCCCCATCAAAGTTGACCGAAGTGTTGAGTATGCATGAGCTATAGGATCAGGCCCAGAAAGGGAAAGCACTTTGAAACTGTAATATGTTCCTTTTCTGTTTTATGGGTGAAATTAACTTTGAATGTCACCTTTATAAGTACAGGTAATCAATCTAAAGTCAAAGGAGGAAAAAAGAAAAACATACATTAGGCATGTTTTTGAATAACCTTTTCAAGCTTTCTTTAATAAATTAAGCAATGATTTTATCTTCTCCCATTCCAAGTTTTGTTTATTTTAATTTTAATATAATGCAGAGAGATCCAAAAATAAAGAGAGTCTGCATTGTCCAAAGGCAGGCATTACTTTGGAAACATGACCTCTGATTCCTTATGTTTATCTTTAAAATGTTAGTTATGCATTTTATATCATTTGTGCTTCAAGTTATATTGTAACAGAAAAAAAATGCTCTGTACATTTGCTTAATTAAAATGATAGTCTGTTAGCCAAAACTTGAGGAGAATGAAATTTGTCCCTGGTTCATTTGTCTACCCAGTGCAATCTTTAATGAATTATATGCAGCTGATCTGCTAAGAAATGCCTGATCCTTGAAATCTCTACTTGGGCAAAATTATTGAAACCAACAGTTCTGTTATCTGAGCAAGGACTACTGGATTGGGCACCCAGGCCCCTATTCTTCAAACAGCTAGCCCAAACTGTTGGCTGTTACCCTGGCTACAATGCTATTTTTTGGCTGCTAGTTTGAGCAGAGCTAGCATGGATACCTCTATGCAAGCTGGGAATCACACCTCCCATTTCAAATGTAGACCTACCCTACATGCACATGCTTAACTTCACTTACAAGAATAAGGTTAATCCTAAGCATGTATGCAGCATTTGTAACAGGAAGTTAATTGCCTTGGGTCATATTCATCATTAGTGTAACTTTACTGAAGTCAATGAGCTTAATTTGCTCATTTACACCCAGATGAACCAGTTAAGTCAATGGAACTGCAAAGTCAAACTGACTGAAGTACTAAGAGAATGAAGTGTGTTGACTTCAGTGGGGTTACCCCACCAATGAATCTGGCCCTTTATTGTGGCATTCCTCCTTCCACCAATTCCAATAAGGAAGGTGACTACAAGCCTTTTGTTTTCATTCTCTCAAATTGATCATCTATTGTACTTTAGAACACTGCAAAGATTTCTGGTTAAGATCATACTGATTGCTAATATTTCAGACAACTCTAGCACAGACAACTCTCCCTAAACCACGCTATTGAATTAGGGCTTCTTTCTCTCCTTTGGAGAGACAATAAATTGGCCATCAGCCCATTTCCAGTCCTCTCCCACTGGAGGAAACATTCATTTTAGAGGTCAAGCCATTTACCAAAAGAAATACAGTAGAAAAGAAAATGTAAAAAAGAAAAAGACATTTATTGGTAAGAACAGGCAGTTGTTAAGTGCACCTTCAGGCCTACAAAGACATTTCAGCACATTTAGTGCAAAGGGGTGAGAGCTTTTTTTGTCAAACTTGCCAAAAATGCATGCCTATGCTACATGAGGTTAATCCCTGTACTCCGTACTTATTTAGTTCCTTTGTAATGAGCTATAAATGGGTAAGCAACATTCAGACTCCCCAAGCCACCCCAAACCCCAATGATTCACCCTATCCCCTGCTAATAAAAGACCCACTGCATGCAGCACTTTTCTCTTTACACATGCAGAATAATCATCTGTCTGGTAGTTAAACGAAGGTGCGGCTACCCACCTCCTGTAGAAACCATGTTACTAAAGTGAGGCCTCGTCTCTCAGGTGCTACTTTCTGACCATCAGTCCCACAGCACTGAACTGATTATTGCTGTTTTGAACTGAATGCAGCATGCAAGTCAGTCTAACCATGGGAAGTTGTATCCTCGACTATGGAAGATCGTGACCACCAGATTCTAATTCTGGCGGGAAGGGTGTGTTGTGGGGGTGGGGTTTGGGAGGGACGCTTTACCTCATCTATCTGGAGAGTTTAATGCCCTGTTTTATTCAATGCTTTGCAGTTCTTTGAGATCCCTCTGTCCTTGATCGGAAAGTGCTCATTAATATTAATAGAAGCCACACGGTGAGAAGTCAAGTCTTTCTGTAAACCTGGCATGTTAGACTTGTGCATAACTGCAGAGTTAATTTGTTTTTACATTATAAGTACCTCGATATGTAAATGATGGGGGTGGGAGTAAGAGGGGGCCTGTACAATGGGAAATGGCTCAACAGCAGCTGGCCACATGTTAAGTGCAGAATGAAGATTCTCAACTTTGTCCTTAAAGAGAGAGGAAAAAAAAAAAGGGATTAGTGCCTATGTTGGTTAAGACTGAAAAATGTCATCTTCCAGGGCCTACTGGTCAAGGCTTGCATACTGCAGAAGATTCCTTCTCCCAGCATTGCTACCGTCCATCAGGTCACAGTGGGGACGGATGGGAGATGCTTGAAAGATCTGCAATGGGATTTAAAATCTATGGGGTTGCTGAGGGAGTTTAGTGAAAGGGGGAGGGAGACAGGGATGTGTGCTTGGCTGGGAAATGGGAAGCCTCTCTCACCTACCTCTTGGGGAATCCAAGGGGAAAGAAAGGTGCAGCCCTCCCATCTGGTTGCCTGCCTGGTCGATGCTGCAGTAACTGATGGTCCTTCGTTCCTCTTGTGTTCTGCCCTTCTGGGGCAGGCTGCCAAAGAGCCATCTCAGGGGAAGGAAAGGCAAAAACGATGAGGGCAGCACTGTCTCTATAAACAATCTGGGGAAACTTTGAGTCTTGCATAAACATGATTGTGACTTATTTGGCAGAGGCAAATGCTGAGCCCTGCAGCATCACATTGCCTGGGGAAGAAAGGTGTACTTGGGCGCTGGTGGTCTTTGCTCTCCTCTTCTCTCTCTGTGTATGTGCTGTGCCTGGAGATAGCACAGTACATTCCTGATTATGTGTTGGTGACTTGCCCCTTCCTTCACTACTTATGATCAGCTCTATTCATGGAGGCACTTTTATTCAGTAGATAAAGGATAAAGGCACTAAGCAACTATCTAAATCAATCTGTTGAGTCTCTTCGGTGCGTTTTAGGGAGTACAAAAGTCTATAGACCTCAAATAATGACTGCAAAAGAAATCTGCTACTGCAATTTGGATGTATACAATAGATAAGTTTCATTTACATTCTGAGAATGCACCAAAAGGCATTTCACCTACAAAGGATACTATTTCTTAGGTGTTGCTATACATAACTTGACTTCTGAATTTTCCGTATCGTTTTCCCTTTAAGGGATGGGATATGTTTCTTTCCAACAGTGCCTGGACAGAAGCCAACACATTTCCCTGAGCAATGCAGGAAACTCATCAGGTCTCTCTATTCAGTTCTTTCTGGCCCTCAATCCAACAAGTGCTTTATTAATTATTATTAATTATTATTATTATTACTGAATTCATGCATTAATTAATTCAAGTTACACCTTAGTCATTTAGGCCATAATGCTGAATATTTGAACATGCTTTGATCTCCAAAAGTTATTGTTCCCGTTTGACTAACATACATACTTAAATACAGTACTTTAAATTACTAATCAAATATTTAATAAATTAAGGAGTGCACTTTTGGTGAATGCAAATCAAAAAGAAAAGAAAAAAGAAAAGATAAAGAACCTATTTTTAGAAGATTCATTTCAAACAAAAGCTTATCCCCTATTGTCTGAGGTAACGTTTCAGGCATGCGATTATAAAGTAAATAGTATCAAATTCAGACATGCTTATATTAAACTCCATTGTGCTATCTTGCAACAAAGGGGCTAAAAGTTTTGCTTCCAGTCCTGGAGAGGGGGGGGGAAAAGTGTGTTTAAACCATCTGCACTTAAGAAAACTTAGCAGCATTGCAGATGCTTTGTGGTTTGTTTGTTTTTCCTTATAGAATAGTTCTTCTATGTTGCGGGTGTATACAGCAACAAGACCAGGCTTAAGTGTATTTTTAATAAGGTGCTGCATGACTCTGTAGATTGGAACTACATCAGCTTTCACAAAAGAGGGGAAATTCACACTTCAGTTGATCAAAACAGCAGCAAATGCTTGCTGCATATTTTTTGCTGAAGTTTTTATCTGATGCACTTTCTTGGATGCATTGTGCAGTTTTGTAGAATATTTTACTGGAATCCATGCATATTTTTATATCTCTAAAATTGTCTGTTGTGTTTTGTTTAAAATTAAGTTAAACAAGCAACAAGGATGAAAAAAGAAGTTTAGATTTAGAAGCATATGATTGTTATTTATCACTAGACTAGTTCAAATAGTTATCATTTACCAGTTGGAAAATACCCTTTAAAAATAACCAAAAACGTTATCTTTCATGGATCTTGAAAACTTCCTGATCGCTGAGCAAAAATACGCAATGCAACAATGCATTTACGAGGTAAATAAAGCATTCAAAGACTACTAGTAAAGCATCTACAAAGTGTGACTGAGTCACTTAAAGTCTTCAAGCTGAGAGTGTTTTTTGTTTTGTTTTTTTTACACATCAGTCAGCAGTTTGTTTTTATTAACACAGTTTTGATTGGCTATGGTGCAGTTGCCAGTTCTGAGATTAGCCTCTCTAAAATTGTCTATGCTATTATTCATATCATCTTCGATTTCCATGTACTCAGATTTGCTGATTGTGGAGGAGCTACGGCGACTCAGGTCACTGTGAGATGCTAAATTGGGGGAGCTAACATGGAGTAACTGAGCCTGTTCTTCCCCTTCTGTTTCTCGGTGGTAGAAGTAGTTGAAGTTGGACACGATGACAGGTACAGGCAGGGCAATTGTCAGCACACCAGCGATAGCACACAAGGAGCCTACGATTTTGCCTCCAATTGTCACAGGGTACATGTCACCATATCCCACAGTGGTCATGCTTACCACAGCCCACCAGAAAGCATCAGGGATACTTGTGAAATGAGACTCAGGTTCTTCAGCTTCAGCAAAATACACCGCGCTGGAGAACAAGATCACCCCAATGAAGAGGAAGAAGATTAGTAAACCTAACTCTCTCATGCTTGCTTTGAGAGTTTGTCCCAAAATCTGGAGGCCCTTAGAATGTCTGGAGAGTTTGAAGATTCTAAAGACTCTTACCAGTCTGATGACTCTCAGGATAGCCAGAGAGGTGGCCTGCTCCCCCTTTTGGGTACCCTCCTGCTCAGCCATCTCAGTTCCTAGGGTGATGAAGTAGGGGATGATGGCCACTATGTCAATGAAGTTCATGATATTCTTGAAGAACTCAGGCTTGCTGGGACAGGCGAAGAAGCGCACCACCAGCTCAAAGGAGAACCAGATGATGCAAAGGGTCTCCACAATGAAGAAAGGGTCGGTGAAAATGTTGGACTTGTAGATCACGGTAGAGTTGTCACTGCGGTGCAGAGCCCCTGTAAATTCCCTGTCCCCCTTCAGATCCGGCAAAGTTTCTAGGCAGAAGATGACTATGGAGATGAGGATCACCATGACTGAGATTATTGCAATGACCCGGGCCGGCCCAGAGCTCTCTGGGTACTCAAACAGGAGCCACACCTGGCGCTGGTACTCCTTCTCAGGCAAGGGCCTCTCCTCCTCCTTGATGTACCCTTCATCCTCCCGGAATTTCTCCATGGCCTCCTCACCTAGCTCATAGAACTTGATCTCCTCAGAGAACATGTCCAGAGGCACATTGACTGGCCTGCGGAGCCGGCCTCCAGACTGGTAATAATAGAGGATGGCATCGAAGCTGGGCCGGTTCCGGTCAAAGAAGTACTCATTGCGCAATGGATCAAAATACCGCATGCGCTTTTTGGGGTTGCCCAGCAACGTGTTGGGGAACTGGGCTAGGGTCTTCAGCTGGGTCTCAAAGCGCAGCCCGGCGATGTTGATCACCACCCGCTCGCAGCACTCATGGTCATCATGGGCGTCTGGCTGGTAGCTATCCTGGGGGTGGCCTGGCAGGACAGAGGTCTCATCCATGTTCTCTCCAGCCATTACAGTCATGGTGGCACAGGGGGTGGGGGAGTCTCAGGGATACAGAGGGACACCTTGGGTGGGGGAGAGGGGTCTGAAATGGAGAGCCCCAAGAGGGGAGAGCCTCAGGGGAGAAGGATGGGGGATCTGGGATGCAAAGCCTTAGAGGAGGTAAGGAGGGATGGTGGATCCAGAATGGAGAGCTTTAAGTGGGGGGACAGAGGACGAAGATCAGGGATGGAAAACCCTAGAAAGGTGAAGGAGAAATAGATGAGGGGAAAGGGGTCTGGGATGGACAGAATCAGGAAAAGGAGGGATAAGGGGTGGAGAACATCAGAGGGGAAAGAGGGGAGGAGAGGGAGACATGAGGGGTCCCCTGAGTGTGTCCCAAGGAGGAAGAGTATGCGGGGTGTCAATCACACGCAAACCCCAGGCTGGGCTCCCCTCCCCAGCCGGTTACTTTTGCCTTTAACGCGGTCCTGCTGCTTTTCTCGCTGACTCGACCATCACTGCTGCTGCTGCTGCTGCCACCAAAATAAATAAATAAAAAGGGGGACTGGGATGCGATTGCTTGCAATGCCAACACAGCAATTTCCACTGGCCTTCTGACTCTTGGGTTGGGGGGATAAAGCTCGCTTCGGGGCAGTCGCTGGAGGCTGCAAGGGGAGAGAGGGGGACAGTATATAGGTAAAAAACCACAACACACTCAGCTGGGCTGGATATTGGGGGGGGGGCGACAGCAAGAAGCATCATGCTTTCCCCATGGTGTTGTTAACACCCCCGTCTCCACACATTCATACACCGGGCATCCTTCCGATGCAAGGACCTGGTCCAAAGCCCTCTGGAGGCAGGGGAAAGCCGCCCGGTAACTTCTGGGGGTTTGCAGCAGCCTGCCTGCACTTCCGCGTCTCAAACCCCCTCTTGCAGAAACTTAGCCGCCTCCAGCCAACTTCGTTCCAGGGCTGCGGGTGGATCGCAGCGGCAGCCCCCTCCTTTTGCAGCAGCTCAATCAACAATAAAAAGGGGGCCAAGGGGGCGCTCTGGGCTGGGAGGGGCGAGGCAGAAAAGCAGAGCGCGAGGTCTTCCTTACCTGCCCCCCGGGTCAGCGGGAGGGATGAGGACCGGGAGCCCCTGCCGGAATGCGTCAAGTCGCAGCAGCAGCAGCATCCAAAAAGCGCAGCAGCGAACTCACCCTCCTCCTCCGCCTGTGCCCCTGCCGAGATCGCTTTACAGGGCTGCCGGCAAGATGCTGAAATATTCATCTGCTAGCTTCGGCGGCGCGGGGAGCCAGTCGGTTGGCGATGGGGAGAGAAAGGGGCACCCACCCGAAAGGATCGCGTCCAAGCAAACAGGGACGCGGCGAGCGCCCCTCTCTCTCCCTTTCTGCCTGTGCCCTTAAGGGAGCCGGGCGGCAGCCGCAGCAGCAGGGAATGGGGAAAGCCGCAGCCCTGCAGCTGCGTCCCCGGCGCAGAGCTTGGCTCGCCCTGGCTAGAGCAGCAGCAGCAGCAGCAGGAAGGAGCGTGGCAGAGGCGAGGCGGCTGCGGAATCCAGGCAGCGCAAGGGGCAAACTCGAGCCATTTCTTGACGCTGCAGGATCAGCAGAAACCTGAGAGCTGTGCGGTGCGGCGGTGGGACGGGATGGGAGGAGGGGGGGGGGGGAAGGGGCGAGCGCGCGTTTCCTCCTCCCCCCCCACCCGTGCCATCGGAGCAGCCCTCCCTTCCCTCGAGCTCCCGGCGGGGTTTAAACCCACGCGCCGCCGCAGCCGCCCTGGGTCCGAGCGAGCGCTGCCAACGGGCCAGCTGCGACGCAATGCAGGCGGCGGCGCCCCCTGGGCGTGCGGCCCGCGCTCGCTCGGCAGCAGCGGGACGGGCTCCCGGGCGCTCCGCAAGGTGCATCGCCCCCCTGCCCTTCGGCCGCAGCAGCAAGGCGGGCGAGCCGCGCACTAGCCGGTTCGGGGGGGCGGATTGACACTAACCCGGAGCCTTGCGCTCTGGGGTGAATATTTCTCTTCGGACATTTTCCGCCTCTGACCTAAGGTGCCCTTTGGTGAGGTCCCTCCCCCCCAACCACTCAGATTGGATCTGCCCCAATACACTGTGCGCCGCCGCCCGGCCAGGGCTGGGACTGGCTCCCTAGCCGCGCCGCGCAGGCCGGTTAGTAGCGCACCAGCTTACCCGGGCTCTGCCCCGAGCCGGGCAGCAGGACACGCCCGGGGGTCGGGCTCTCGGCCCCCCCGCCCCCCAGGCGCTGAAGCCTTCGCCAGGTGCGGGGCCGCTCGCGCGGAGGAGTGGCTCGGGAGGCGATGCGCCTGCAGCCCGGGCGCCAGCAGCGGTCTCCCGGGGGGCAACTGCCCGCGCAGCCCGATCTGCGGCTGGCTCTGCCGCTGCATCGATCCCCGGCCCCTCCGGCATGCGGCCCTTGACTCCAGCCCTTGCAACGGGACCCCCACGTGCTCGCTAATGGACTGCGCTCCACTTTGCCGCCCCCAGGGGCCTAGCCGTGGATCCAGTGTAGTGTGAATGTAATTGGGAGGGAAGAGTTGAGCGGCAGCATCTTACAGGGAAATTGCCTTTCATGCTGCTTACCCCACTGAATTGATGAATCACATAACTCGGAGAAGACCTATTATGTCATCTGCTTTTTGCAGGCTTGTTCCCTACAGGACAGAATAATGTACACTCTATACAAGCCGGCTGCTCATTTTATCAAACCAGGATAGGCGATCAAATACAACCCGGGCTTGTTTTCTTCCATTCTTTGTGTTATTGCACAAATGAGTGTAATATGAAGCACTTGAGGTTAGATAGACCATATCCACGTTTAAGAGGGCTGGCCTCATTAGTGTTTCACTGCATAAAACATTAAGTGCAATTAAGATTGCACTTGGCAGTTTAAAAATGTCTAATCACATGACCTTTCCTTCCCCTCCCACTTCTGAGGTCTCCTGTTTATTTCTCCTGCTTTCTTTGAGAGAGGAAGTGTAGTTTTAAAATCTTCTAACAGTTTGTCCTACCTCTGCTGCCAATCAGAGTTTAGGTGGAGCGATGCTAATCCACACTACTTTCAGCAGAAATGTATAGGAACAGATTTGCCACAACACATCAGGTCATTGGGCAGAATAGTCCAGTATAGTGCCTTTTTTAGTGACCAAAACTGTGATGCTTCAAAGGTAGGGTGAAAAACTCCACAGTTCTCCTGGTCAAGAGCTATAATGAGTGAAATCCTTCTGCTACCCCATGGCCAACCACTTACACCCTGAAAGAGGAGATCTGATTATCCTGTCCTTTCCTCCTTAATGATCACTACTCTCTCATTTGCAATTAACTATTATTTATTTGTATTGCAATATTGCCCAAGAGACAGCCCTGGGCCAGGACCCAGTTGTGCTAGATACCAACAGAGAATAAAAAGACAACCCCTGCTCCAAAGAAATCAGAAAGTTATTTGGCTTTTTAAAAATATCAGCAACTGTATTTGACTGAACATCCTCTTACCGCAGTGAATTCCAGTGTCTGACTACATGCTACACAGAGCTGGCGGCAAGATATTCTTAAAATGGTGTATTCAATACATTTGGCTATTTTTGCATAAATAAAGCAATGAATGTATTTGGAATATTCACCCTATTCTAATGCTTTATAAAGGTTACTATTTTTTTTGCAAGTTCAAAATGTAGTGGATAAGGATGGTCTTGTGGATAAGGCACTAGGCTGAAAGTCAGGGTTCAGAATTCAAAACCCTGTTCTGCCACAGGCTTCTTGTGTTAGCTTGGCCAAGCCACTCAATTTTCCTGCTTCTCATCAGTAAAATGGGGATAATGGTGCTTTCTTTATTTCGACAGATTAGATTATAAACTGTTAGGGGCAGGGACTATTAGGCCTGGGTGGGGAATTTTTCCCATCCCAAATCAGGCCAAAAAGTCAATACCTCAAAATGTTTTACAAAGCGTCAGATCAATCAAAACATTTTGTTTCAATAATTTCAAAATGTTTTGGTTCAATTTTGACCTAATATAAATTAGGATATATTTCAAAACAAAGTCATTGCAAATGAAACAGCCCATTTTTGGAAGTTTCTTAACTCCCTCCCCCCCCTCCCCCCCGCCCCGCAGTTTCAATGACTCGTCAGTTTCAACAAATCAGCAACATTTTTTTCAGCAACCAAAAACGTTCCGTCGAAAAATTCCCAGCCAGCTCTACTGAGGGCTTGTCCACACTTACAGCACTTGTGCAGCTGTGCCACTGTAGTGCTTAGTGAAGATGCTGCCTATCCCACGGGAGAGCTGCTTCTGTCCGTGTAGGTATTCTGCTCCCCGAAAGGTGGGAGCTGTGGTGACAGGAGAAGCCCTACTGTTCACATAGTACTGTCCACACCGGAGGTTAGGTTGGTATAACTACATTGTTCAGGGGTGCAGATTTTCCACACCTCTGAGTGACGTAGTTATACTGATATACGTTTGTAGTGTAGACCAGAACTAACCATGTGTTTGTTATTGCTTAGCATAACAGAGCCTTAGTCTTGATTGTGACCTCTAGGTACTATTGCAACATAAACAATAACAGTACCCAATTGAGTTGTCCTTTGTTCTTGTATTATGAGACAGTGTAAAAACAAAAGGAGACGCTGATCAATTTTCATAATACCCTTCCTTCATAATTTTGAATACCTTAATTATTGCTTCTTGCTGATAACTCAAATGCTTCCAGCATAGCTGATTCAACAATACATTAGAAAAAGTGCATTATCAGGAGTAGCAGGATGGGGCCACTGGCAGTCTTATTAAGGAATATAAACTACCGTACAGTAGGATTGTGCCTTGGAAGACAAGGAGGTCCCCTAACATGTTACCCAAGCTACTTATCACTGTAAATGATGAGAAGGGATTTGGTGTTGCAGCAAAGTCAGGTTGCTAATATTAGATACTCCTTATGTTATAGAAAAGGCAGAGAAAATGCCCAGAAGAAATCATATGTAACCTAAGGCAGGAAATTCAGAAATTTACTATTATAACCTTATTCTTCATCTCAGGAACAAGGAGAAAATTCTGATCGTTGGGTCACAAGAAACAAAATCTGTCCTACTAGGCCATGAGGTTAGGGATTTGGGGACATATTTTGAAGAGTACTGTACTGTATTTAGGTGCCCAAAGATCAGACAGGTGCCCAGTGTGATTTTCAAAAGCACCTAGGCACTTTCAAAAATCCCACTAGACAACTATATGCATCTTTCTGTACTTAAATATGTTTAAATATCCATCCCTTAGAACTTTCTTCGCAATTCAAATGAAAAATGTTGTCCATTGGAAGACTGTCTTGTAGAATAAGCTAGAGGTCGCCCTACTTTTCTCAGACACTTGGAGGATCTGCCCTTGTAAGGTGTTTAAAAAAAAACACAAAACCCAATGTAGATGCTGACTAAGGACTTTTAGAGCACAGGGAGAATAAGAAAGATTATATGGAGCAAATGTAATTCTGAAGTTGGATTAGAAAGGAACTGATGGACTTCTGCATTTCTGAGGCATGCATTATCTTCTAATGTGCAAACTTTGGGCAAGTAGCTAGCTACTGCTGACAATGAACAGAGTTGCAGCAGCGTTTTTCCTGACAGTACCATTCATTGTGGGTCATGACACTCTAAGTGTGTTAAAGAAACTTGACATAAAACAGTGATTCAGACATATCAGAAATCATGGGAAAGTCTTCCAAGACAACTGCTGTGGCATTTTAAAAGGTGGTCCTACCAGGGCCTGATTTCCAATTAGGCACAGTGGGTATGTGCCATGGGGGCGCTAGCATTGATGGGGCACCTTCCCTCTCTAAAACTGTGTGCAGTGTGAAGGTCAGCTGTAGGCAGGGGGGAAGGGGAAGGGGCGCTGAAGATGCTGAGGTGTAAATCCAGCCTTGGGTCCTACTCTGAAAAAGTGTTCTGTAAAATAAGCATTCACCAGGGTTCTATATTTTTTCCAGCTCTCAATCAGCGTACAATTAAGTATACAACTTCCAGTCCTGCAATATCATCTTGCTATCTGGGAGTTAAGACGAGTTCTATCTGGTTTGATATCAGCCATAATAAACCATGGTGTACCTTTGCCAGGAAAGGAGTAACACAGACCCACTTGGTGCTGTGAACCCCTTGTAATCAGGACCTTTATCCTTGGAGTGCCCCCGGGCTTCTCAGAGCAACACCACCATTGCATCGCTGACTCAGTTTCCCCAAATGAGGGTTTTAATAAGTCCTCTGAGGCGCATACATTGAACAGCACCCCTTCAGGGATCTACTTTATTCAGTTCCAAAGGATGGAATAAGCTACATCACACAAATAGGCCTCTCCCTCAGCATTTTTAGCCTCATTCCAAGGTCCTTTATCAGTGAGAACTTCATAAACTGGAATCCTTTTCTGGAGTCAATGGCCTCTTGTCACTAGCCAGGGAAGGCTGTCTCCTCTTGGGCTAAGGTCCGCATGGACTCAGAACTACAACAACCCTTCTTCTGGACTGCACATAATTCCTCTCATTTAGGGCTTCTGTTGTTGCCCACTGAAGTCTTTCATGTAAGCCAGGTTTCTCTGAGATTAGTATTCGTAGCCCTTTCTTATCAGAAACTCTGCCACCCAGCAGTGTTCTTCCTTGGTTTTCTTTGCTGGTGAGCCCTGCCCACCAGCTTCCCCCTGAAAATCTCCTTCTGTAGGAATTTTTGATTTCTGCACTCTGGAAACTGTTCCTCTCTCCCCAAGAGTGTCTGTTTTTTCTCACTGACTTCATTAGTCCCAGGTGAACCTGCCTGGCATCATTCCCCCTGGAGGAGTCTGTCTCTCCTTCACTAATATGTCCACCACCAATAAGGGTCTAACCCTCCTCCCCCCCCCCACACACACACTTCCCAAACATCCCTTCCTGTCTGATGTTCATGATGGATATTCACTTTTTATAGCATTCAATCATAGGTAGTAACAACATACCTGGAAGATAAAATCAGTTGGGGGAAGTTATTTTGCAATCCCAGATTTTGCTCACCACATGCAAAATCCCTCCAGAACGTGTTAAATGTGAGGCCTGGGCTTTAATGACACTTTTCACATGGTTAAAGTAAAGCACATGCTTAAGTGCTTTACCAGAGCAGGACTAGAGTGATCAGTACCTTACATGATCATACTGATAACGGGTGTGTCTGGGTAGAGTGGCTTTTCCTTGCAAAGTGACTTTGTGTAGAAGGTATCATGTGTCTCTGGTTTCTACGTCAAATTTGCTCTGTTTGCAATTTTGAAAAATGAGGGGTTTTCCCCCTCCAGCTGCCAGTCCTACAAACTCACTCTGGTTTCTGACAGTCAGGATGGGTTCTTTCCATCCCATGGATCATCTATAATAGAGATTCTGTAAGACAATTTAAAACCTCAGCTACACCTGAGAAACCTCATGTTAAGATTATACCCTGTGACAGTAACACTTGTGTAAGCCCATAAATGGGTTTGAGCAGGTGGAACTGAGGACATAATCCAAAAAACACTAGAGGCATTGTATAATATGTATAATCTCAAGACATTGTACAAGAGAAGCTAAGGGACTAATTTGGCCTACAGAATCTCTGTCACTGTTGATGATCCGTGAGATGGAAAGAACCCAGTTTGACTGGCAGAGCCCAATTTAAGTTTGGTGCTGACAGAACACGCACACACACACATATATAACTTGCAAAAACCCTTTAAAGGATTTCCCCCCCTCTTTAAACACTAATTTATGAGCCTTGTTAATATCTTCCAATAGTATTAGACATTTCTACTACAAGGATAATCAAATCTCATGCTTCAGAACACACTGATAGCCTATGGGAGACAAAAACGAATGTTTCCCTCGTGTCGTATCATTGTGCATTTTTTTACTGCCTTCCTTTGATGCATCAGGTATGGGCCTGTGTCAGAGATGTCAGCCAGGACAGCAACTCCTATTATTACATGGGACTCAAATGATAGCCTGGCTGCATAAACATTCAGGGGAATAAGAGTGTTTAAGGAACCCCCGTACTCCCCTGCATGGGCTACCCACATTGCTAGAGCCTGAATGGGTAGGTGGATAGGTAGGTACTCCTCATCCTGCATGGGTAGGTGGATTGTGGGTGTGCACAGATGGGAAGTAGGTGGAGCAGTGTGTTGGCAGATGAAACCTTTCTCATTCAGAGAGCGAAGTTTGATGTGTCAGGGGGATGGCTCAATCTGCTTACTTCACCCATAGACCAGCAGGGACCAAATTGTGGTCCTGAAAGATCTGGCTCTTGCTCTGCTCCTAGGGCACTGCTCCTGATCTGGTCTGGATTGTAAAGGTCTAATCCAGGCCACAGTGCCTGGTCTAAGAGTACAATAAGAACAACAACATAAACCCATTCACAAGTATATTCCTAGATAATAAAACACTTCTGTTTCTTTTGGAGTATAAATAAATCTACACTCATTTTTTAAATAATAAAATTGTGCATATTAATGTGTCCACCTTCTTTGCTGTCTGGGGAGGTTGCTTCGCCGAAGCTTCATCTGTCTAATCTTTTATTAAGGGGAGTACCTGCCCCCACACGCTGATTGCTCCGATGAAATTTTCTGATGGCCATACATTGATTCATTATGAACGGTTTCTAATTCCCAGGAGGAGTTTGCACTCTGAAAGCAGTCTTTGTAGCGTGAGGCTCTGACTTTCAGTTTGCAACAACAAGTTCTTTTTGTGATTACACTAGCTGCCTTATGATCCTAAATACCATCGTGCATTCACTGCATAGAACTTCCTTCCTGATCCCTAGTTCAAACTTTTAACTGTCCATGCTCTTTTCACTAACCATTGTGAACTGACATACTTAAGATTGCAACTTGAATGCTGAGCACAATTTTAATCCTTTGTGATTCTTTGACTTGAAATGTTACAGAAATAGTCTTTGGCTAGAGGATAAATTGTGTGAAAATTCTTAGGCAAATTGGATAAACCATTTCGGAGACAGAGGGCTCAACTAATATTACAGTGGTATAAATTCAGAACAGCTCTACTAAGTCAATAGTTATTCCAGATTTCTCTGAGCTCAGAATGTGGCCCATGAACCTAAAAAAATGAGTTGTTTGAAAAATCTTCTAATGCCCTTTTGTCACATCATATCTCAAAAACAGCTTGGCGTGGAAGCTTCAAATCAATGAGATCTAATGCACAGGACTAGTTTGCAGTGAACAAAGGATCAGAACCTTTGCCAAGAGTCTGAAAGAGCTCTGAACATCCATT
Organism: Chelydra serpentina; assembly: GCA_037349315.1. Taxonomy (NCBI): domain Eukaryota; kingdom Metazoa; phylum Chordata; order Testudines; family Chelydridae; genus Chelydra; species Chelydra serpentina. The sequence goes on from JBAIAC010000008.1 coordinate 127,259,627, forward strand.
AATGGTGCAAAGGAGGTCTGAACCTCTGCCCAAGGTTTGAAAAAGGTTTTGGGAAACAATTCTTCCCCATGCAAATCTAGACAAATGTACTAATTCCTGCTGATTTGCTAAAACATTTAGGCTACATCTACACTACAGTGTAAGCCCAGGGTTAGTAGAACTTGTGTTAGCAGATCCTGCGTTAACCTAGGGCTTGAGCATCTACAATCCCAGGTTAAGAATTGTTGAACCCTTGTTTCCAGCCTGGGGTTCCACCATCTACACTGCATTATACAGGCCCAATGCCAATCACCCATGTCCCAAACTTGTTAGCACCCTCCCAAAGTGTGGCCACTCTAGACTTTTGTTTATGGTGCCATATGGGAAAACATGAGTGTCCATCAAACTCAACTGTCTGAAAAACAAAGAAAGTCAGCGGGATTGTGGAATACTTTTGGCAGAATCCCAGAGCACAAGTTCAATGGGGCTGTGTCTACACTGCAACACAGTAGGGCTTGAACCCTGAGTCCCAGCTTGGCTCAGGCTCAGACCCTTCATCCCCATGGGGTCCTCAACCCTGGTCCAAGCTCTGGGTTAGCATAATTCGTGTATAGATGGAAGGGGGGTTAGGCTGGAGCCTAAGTTCAAACTCTGGTTTTACAGTGCAGTGTAGACATATTCTGAGGGACTTTCTAATGTCCTTAGCAGAAGCTGCTGTGTTAAAGGACTTTAAGGATGCACAGACTTTGCCTCAATAGATTTCCTCAAGGACGCACATTTCTTAAAGTCGCCACGTGAACTGGCCAGGTTGAAAGAAATTAAGTGGTAGTATTGTCAGGGAGATAGAGTTGGAAACCACATTAGAAACATGGTCTATCATTTATAAAGTCTACAGGTATAGCTATGAAGGAATGAGGGTGCAATTCTACCAAGAAAGAGAGTAGGGATATGGTAGTTATTAGCTCATCTTCAATTTAAGATCAAATGTTCACATACCTGGTAAAGAATATGTAATTCTCTATTGCAGGGGTACCAGTATTTTTCCTTACAACTTTATTTAAAAAAAATACTAAGTAAAATCCCTGACTAAAATCTTTAAGACTGAGAATATATCAGAGACTTTTTTTAAAAGTGTATTTTTAAAAACACATATTAGGAAGCCAGAAAATTAAAATGAAATTTAAACTTGAACTCTGGCATTTGAATTCTTTCTGCTCCCCTTCCTGCTTTCTGTCCCCATCTAGCACCAGCCTCCGGTCCATTTCATCACATAGTCTTCCTGCTTTTGTTGCGAGATCCTTCTCTGCAGCTCATGTTATCTAGAATAGACTTCCTGCTTCTTTCTGGCTCAGTTTGACTCTCCATTTCATTTCATATCTCAGGTGAAATCATCTCATTCCTCTTTTCTATAACCCTTAATTTCGTTCTCCTTCTTTTATGGTTTGATCTACAGCCTATTGAAATCAGTGGGAGTCTTTCCATTGACTTCAGCAGGCTTTTGATCAGGTCCTTGTTGGCTTTATGAGTGTAAACTTTATTCACCCTGCAACTGACTTTACATCCTTGCATTCTATTTTATTCTCTATAAATTCTTATATTGCACTCCCCATCTGCAAATCTGATTCTAATTTATACCATAGTCTAATTTGCAGTATTTAATTGTGTAGAGCCCTTTAGGCTACAGTGCATAAGAAAGGGCATGTACAAATCAAGGATCTGATCCTGTAAACTACTTTCTAACATAAGTGCAGTAGCCTGCCTGGAACTCGCAGGGAGGAGCACAGGTTGCAGGAAGAAAGAGTTTGGAGGAAGCACCAGGAAGCCAGTTTGTGTGCAAGTGGATGAAGATTAGTAGCAGTTGCAGCATGTCAAATTGTTGTCCTAACAAAGATCCAGTTTCGTTTTAGAAACATGGAGTCCTTTCATGTTGTTACCCAGCACACGGGGCTTGAAACATAGTGGCAGCAGTCAATCTAGGGAGACCAACTGCAAGGGGAGTGTGATTAATGGCACCCAGGAACAGAGCAAATCTTTGGATTTCCAGACAAAAAGGGTCTTGCACAGGCATGGAAGCAAAAACGGAGTCTGTGTACAGAGCTGACTTGGGGCATGAAAATGAAAGTGAAACTTTTTTTTGCTATCTCACTGGGGAAAAAGTTGAGAAGTCAGTGAGACACTATTGCCAGGATTAATTCCCAAAAAAACTGAAACAGATGAAGAGGTGTTTGATGAGTGCTGTGACTCCAGACAGAATGAGACTGTAGAGAGAGACTCTTGTTTTTTCACTCAAAATCAAGAAGCAGAAGAGGGCAGAGATTACAGAGCTGAGGGCTCTGGCATCAACATGTAACTTTGGAGACATTAAAGACTCCCTAATTAGAGAAGGGATCATTTGTGAGGCATGTGATGTCAGCTTCTGGGAGAGATTGCTGAGAGAAACTGATCCAATTCCTCCAAAGAGCAAGGACAACTCAACTGGCCAGGGAAAGGCTCAAGATAATAACAGCCACAAGTGCAGAACAAGTACATAGGCTCCAGTGAGAGGAACCCAGGAAGCATAACAGAGACAGAGTGACCAAGAACACAGGCATCTTGGGCTAGGTCTACACTAACCCCCCCTGTCGAACTAAGATACGCAACTTCAGCTACGTTAATAACGTAGCTGAAGTCGAAGTACCTTAGTTCGAACTTACCTGTGGTCCAGACGCGGCGCGCAGGCTCCCCCGTCGACTCCGCCTACTCCGTTCGTCGAGCTGGATTACCAGCGTCGACGAGGGAGCACTTCCTGGTTCGATTTATCGCGTCTAGACAAGACGCGATAAATCGAACCCAGAACATCGATCCTGCGCCTCCGACGCGAGAGGTAAGTATAGACGTACCCTTGGTCTACTGTATGAACTGTGGAAAGCAGCACAAAAAGGTGGGGGGAAAATCCACCCTAATGGCAACAATGAAAGGGTTTGGGAAAGAGAACCATTTGATGACCCAATGTTACAGCTCTCTTGGGAAAAAAAGAGCAGCAGTATGTGTCATGATTGAGGACATAGAGACTTCCAGTGGAGCTAGGGTGACTACCCATCCCTTATTTTAGGGGACTGTCCCTTATTGCATTAATTTGTCCCATAGGGGCACCACCTGTCCCTTATTTTAAGATGTATTGAAATGTATTAAAACTAGTAAGTACCATTTTAAATATTATATTGAAGCTTATGGTAATTGCATTGTATAACAGAGAGCAGTAGAAATGTACACTTGAGAGAAAAATCATAGAATATCAGGGTTGGAAGGGATCTTAGGAGGTCATGTAGTCCAACCCCCTGCTTAAAGCAGGACCAATCCCCAATTTTTGCACCAGATCCCTAAATGGCTCCCTCAAGGATTGAGCTCACAACCCTGGGTTTAGCAGGCCAGTACTCAAACCACTGAGCTATCCCTCCCCTCCCCAAATACATGATATGTTAAGGGAAATGGTGTTTCCCTAAAATGTCCCTTAAAATAAAGCAGTGCCCCTTATTTTTCATGTAGTTTTCCCTTATTTCCATCCAACAAAGGTTGTCATCCTAAGGAGAGGATATATCTGTCGTGGGACTTTAACAGACCCAAAGACTCTCGGTGTACGTACACACTGCACAAGAAGGATGGAAGCCATTCTCCTGCCATATTCCAGCTCAATTCCAGCTGAACTGTGAAGTCAGCTGAAATGTAATCCCGGCACCAATATTACATTGGTAAAATGTGCCTAGGTGCTGGTGATGTACAATAAAACCATTCTGGGGCCAGTGGGAAAACACAGGACGTTGATAAGAAACCCACAAAACAAGAGACATTCTTACTTGGGGTATAGTATTTGATACAATGGAGTACCAGCAGGCAGCAGGGCAGTGCAAACCATGGATTTGATCACAGTACAACACTACCATGTCCTCAGTGTCAGAGAGGAGGGAGAAGAGTCACTATGTGCTCTGCCCAGCATTCTACCAGAATATAAGGACCTATTTCAAGGAATATGGGCACTTAAAGGGCAAGCTGAAGTTAGAAATAGACGCACACATGCAGCCGGTGAGACTACTGAAACACAGAGTTCCACTAGCCCTGGTGGAGCCACTGAAGAAGGAACTGGCAAGTCTGCAAATAAGAGGAGTCATTAGTAGCACAAAGTGGATCAGCAGCCCAGCAGTGATGAGAAAACTTTCTGGTAAACTAAGGATCTACACGGACCCCAAACCACTTTCCAGAGCATTGAAAAGAAGTCACTACCAGCAGCTGATGTACTACCCAATCTTTTCCAGGGCAAAAGTGTGCATTGTTTGTGATGTCAAGCATGAGCTCTTGGCATATTGAACTAGCTGAGTCATCCGGTCACCTGACAACGTTTGCCGCACCTTTTGGCAGGAACCACTGTGTACAAACGCCTATCGGAATCAGCCCATCCGCAGGGGAGTTCTGGAGTAAACTGAATCAAGCACTAGAGGGACGCCCTGGCAACAAGCTTGTAGGTGATGATATTATTATTGTAGGAGAAGGTGGCAAGGAAGAAGCCATGCAGGACCATGATACCAAATTGTGACAACTACTGAACAGGTACTGGGAGCAGAACAGTAGGCTGATTGCAGACAAAGTGAAGCTGCAGAAAACCAAGATACTCTACACTGGACATCTGTTGACTCCTGAGGGACTCCAGCCAGACCTTGAGAAACTGAGAGCCATTAAGGAAATGCCCAGAGCAAAGGATATGAACAGAGCCCTGCGATTTATCGGGATAGACAACTGTCATTCCACGTTCTGCCCACACCTGTGTGATGCCTGTGAGCCCTTGAGACAGTTAATCCCTAATGATACCGTGTGAGAACAGTCAGAGACCCAAGAACAGCCATTTGAAAGAGTAAAGAAAATCATACGTAGGGCACCAGTCCTGAAGTACGACACCCCTGCAGAGCAGCAAGAGCTACAGCATGATGCCTCAGAAGGAGGCCTAGGAGCAACACTGATGCAAGGCCAGCAGCCATAGCATTTGCTAGAAGAGTCCTGACGGGCACAGAAAGGGGATATGCTCTGATAGAAAAGGACCTTCTGGTTGTGATATTTGGAATGGAATGATTGATTCAGTTTACCTTTGGACACAAGGTGGATGTGCAATTTGGTCACTGGCCATTAGCTTCATAAAGAAGTCACTGCTCATAGACTCATAATCAGACTTTATGGCCAGACGGGACCATCGTGATCATCTAGTCTGACCGCCTGCACATTGCAGGACACAGAACCTCACCCACCCACTCCTGTAATAGACCCATAACCTCTGGCTGAGTTACTGAAGTTCTCAAATCATGGTTTAAAGACTTCAAGTTACAGAGACTCCACCATTTACACTAATTTGAACTTGCAAGTGACCCATGCCCTACGCTGCAGAGAAAGGCAAAAAAAAATCCTCAAGGTCTCTGCCAATCTGACCCAGGGGAAAATTCCTTCCTGATCCCAAATATGCTGATCAGTGAGACCCTGCGCATGTGGGCAAGACCCACCAGCCAGACACCTGGGAAAGAATTATCTGTAGTAACTCAGAACCCTCGCCCTCTCATGCCCTGTCTCCAGCTGTTGGGGATTTTTGCTACTGGCAGTCGCTGATGGGCTACATGCCATCATAGGCAGCCCTGTCATATCCCCTCCGTAAACTTATCACGCTCAGGTCTTGAAGCCAGTTAGGTTTTTTGCCCCCCATTGCTCCGCTTAGAAGGGTGCTCCAGAACTTCATTCCTCTGATGGTTAGAAACCTTCACCTAATTCTGAGCCTACACCTGTTGATGGCCAGTTTATATCCATTTGTTCTTGTGTCTACATTGGCATTTAACTTAAATAACTTCTCTTACTCCCTGGTATTTATCCCTCTGATGTATTTTTAAAGAGCAATCGTATCTCCCCTCAGCCTTCTTTTGATTAGGCCAAACAAGCCAAATTCTTTGAGTCTCCTATCATAAGACAGGTTTTCCATTCCTCAGATCATCGTAGTAGCCCCTCTCTGCACCTGTTCCAGTTTGAATTCATCTTTCTTAAACTTGGGAGACCAGAACTGCACACAGTATTCCAGATGAGGTCTCACCAGTGCCTTATATAAAGGTACTAACACTTCCCTGTCTCTACTGGAAATACCTTGTCTGATGCATCCTAGGACTACATTAGCCTTTTTCATAGCCACATCACATGGCTCAGTCATCCTATGATCAACCAATACAGCCAGATCTTTCTTCTCCTCTGTCGCTTGCAACTGGTAAATCCCCAGCTTATAACAAAAATTCTTGTTGTTACTCCCTAAAGGCATGATCTTGCACTTTGCGCTATTACATTTCATCCCATTTCTAGTACTCCAGTTTACAAGGTCATCCAGATCTTCTTGTATGATATTCTGGTCCTTCTCCATATTGGCAATACCTCCAAATTTTGTGTCATGCACAAATTTTATTAGTACATTCCCACTTTTTGTGCACCAGTCAGTAATAAAAATGTTAAATAATACTGGTCTCAAGACTGATCCTAGTAACCTCCCTCCAGCCTGACCATTCACCTTTCAGTATGAGTCACCGGAGTCTCCCCTTTAACCACTTCCTTATCCACCTTTCAATTCTCATATGAATCCCTGTCTTCTCCAATTTAACTGCAGAACTGTATCAAATGCCTTACTGCATTTCCGTTGTCTAAGAAATTAGTTATCTTCTCAAAGAAAGGGGTGATCAAGTTGGTCTGGCATAATTTAGCTTTTATCCTAATTACCTTTCAGTTCTATGTCCTTAACTACTTTTTCCTTCACAATTTGTTCCAAGACCTTGCATACAATTGAGGTTAAACTAACAGGCCTGTAGTTTCCCAGATAACTTTTTGTCCTTTTCTTAAAAATAGGAACTATATTTGCAGTTCTTCAGTCATAGGGTACGACCCCCAAATTTACAGATTAATTACAAATCCTGGCTATTGGGCATGCAATTTCATAGGCCAGTTTCTTTAATATTATTGGATGGAGATTATCCAGGCCCCCCGATTTAGTCCCATTAAACTGTTTGAGTTTGACTTCCACCTCAGATGTGGTAATTCTACCTCCATTATCCTCAATCCTATTAGCCATCCCTAAGATCTTCATTATCGTCATTAAAAACTGAGCCAAAGTATTTGTTTAGGTGTTGAGCTGTGCCTACATTATCTTTAACCTCCACCCCATCCTCAGTTTTGCTGTTTTCAAAACATGGTGCCATCATGTTATTACCCAGCATGTGGTACATGAAACAATGAGTACTATGCTCCATAGTGAGTATTTTCAGGATTGGGCCCCCGGGTTGCATTGTGTTCTCAGTTTAGAGATGAATTTATCCCTCTCTTCTAGAAGCGTGACATTCCCTTTTCAAGTGTTCAGGGACACCTGTCTAGCCAGGATGCTTGTTTTTTTACACAAAAGGCAGTAGAACTGAAGCACAAGCATTTGTTTGTTTTAAAAGGATGTTTAAGAAACAGAAATTGTGATCATTAATATGACAAAGTGAAAAATGCAGACGCTGTTTGTCCCCTCTTTGGTTACTCTTAAAGGGTCCATGATAGCTCCAAGTCTCAGCCAAAATGAAGACAGTAAAAAGTCCCTTGGAGACCATCAGTGCCCAAGGATTACACCTGTTGCTGTGTAAATGGCTGCTGCCCTGGTTACTGCCTCCCCATAACCTCTGCTCAGCATGATGCCACTGTCCCCTATTTTATACCTTCAGTCCGAGGGCCTGGCATGTCCTGGTGGGCTTTGCTGAGTCACAGAGTTGAGCAATCCCCATTGTGTGGTGCTTGTGCAACTTCACCTGAATTGTAAATCCCTGGTTTACTATTCCCCTGCTGGTCAATGGCTGGTGATGATCGTTCAGTGCCCACCTGGGTGTTGATCACCTCCTTTGTTGTTGTCACTGGAGAACTAGCAGTGAGTGACTTCCAACTCACAACGTATTTCAATAAACAGCCATACACCAAAATCTCATAACTTCATGCACACTAATGATATACATATTTTGACATATCTTGACCTTTCATATGATATCTTACATGGCATGCTTTGTATGAAATATCACAACCATATATGAATGATGAATATGGGGGTTATAGGGTGCTACTTTAAGGTACAGTGTCACACCCTCTGAACCAAACTGTCTCTTTTTCTGATAAATAACAGTTTCCTTGGCTCAATGCCTAAGTTTTCCACCATTTATTTGGAATAGGATATCATGCCAAACCACAATTGAGAGCAAAAATTTGACGTCAATGATCTGGTTTGCCAGGCTTTGCGCCTCGTGTCGGATTCTGGCCTTGGCTCTACTCGGCTGCACCAGTTCCATCAGGGTGTCATAAACCTCAGTCACTTGGTACCTCGTTGATCTTATGCTGTCAATGCAGCTCTCCCAGCGAGTGTCACTTAGCAGCTTTATGGTCAGATTTGTAATACTGCCCATGAGGACCTTCCACCTGATATTTGATGCTGAAAACAGGAGGTATAAAGCCTTTGCAGAACTCCAAAAAGAGATACTGAAGCTAAAGAAGATGATGCTGCATCTGACACAACCAGCTTGAGGGAATGGTAGCCACAAGCCACGAAGAAAGCTCTAGGAGTTGGTGCAAGGATCCTTGCCTGGACAACACTGTTTCTTCCCTTCATGTTCACACCGTTGTTGTAACCTTGGCTGCAGCAGTCCTGAAACTTTATTTTATTCCCATTCAGAACGTTCATAAGCAGTTCTGTTAGGCCTTTTCCACTACAGTCATCCACAGACCAGAAACAGATGAAGTGTTCCTTTACTTGCATACAGCCATCCTCGTTGTCAACAAATTTGATTGTTAATGACATCTTTTCACTGTGACTAACGTTGGGAGTTCAGTCCATTATTATGGCCTAATACTTTGCAGTGCCGAACTGCATCAATATGTTATCAAGCACCTTCCTTTCCATAAAGTCAATCAATTCATTTTGAATTGTTTTGCTGCAGGAGTGGTCCATAGCTTCTTTATGAACTACTTGACATAGGTGCTCATGCATGACGTCGTCGTATTTCCCAAACCAAGGACATTACTGTTATGTTCAGTGAACAATTTATCCAACAAGCCCCAGAAAACCAAATTATTCTTTGCAAGGAGGGTAATTGAGATGCTTGAGCATGTTCCTCCAATGCTGGGTTTCTACATTAATAATGCACCGGTTTTCTGCATCTATGCATTTATTCAGCTTGAGCCTGGACTCGACCTCCATCCATTTGGAGTAGGCCGTAAAATGGTCGGGTGACTTTTCATGTTGTTTCAGAGCATCAGCTAAGTTATGCCAGTAATTGTACCCGAAAAGCGCAAAACGATTTGGCATTCTTGTCAAATATTTTGCAACAAACACAGAATACTTTGTCAGTTGATTTTGAGTAAACTAGCCAACGCCAATTCAGTTTCTCACTGTTCTTGAGCACTCTTCCACAGTGTGACTTTGAGAAGTGTCTCTTCGGCTCATTTACGGGAAATGTCATATCCTCAGTTTTGCCCTGCACATTCAAAATTGTATGATCAATATCAGAAGTGTTTAGGATCGCCAGCTAGAAAGCAGGACCTAATGTATCAATTTGTGGTGTGCAATTTTTCTCACTGCTGTTTCTGTCATCATGCAAGGCTGATGCTTCTTTATCATTTCTCACCTTTTCATGTAAACCAGTTTTTTGTGTGTCATTTCTCTCCTTTTCATATGAGCCACATTATTCTTTATCATCTCTCTCCTTTATGCCGTCAGGGAAACTGGAAGATTTGACATCACTTTTCTCACATTTCCATTCCTTATGTTCTGGTAAATCTGCTAATTCCTTAGTAATAGGACTTCCATCATTTACACTTCTCTCCTCAATTTCTTCTGCACTGGGACAATTGCTACTCCCTAAAGCCCAGTCTATGTTGTTCTGTTTCAGATATTTTCCCATCAAATTTGCCCCTTGCTGCAAACTAGATTGCAATTGAGCTTTTTACTTCCTATAATGAGCTCCTGAAGGCTTCTTTGGGGGCATCTTTTATTTTCTACAGGGGAAAACAGACAGTATTAGGGAGAGCAAACGTCTATGTTCCGCAGTCTTAGAAATTCATCAAACATTATGTGTAAAGCAATGCAAAAGAAGTAACAGTATTTCTTTTATATTGTTGCATAGACAGAGGTTCGATAGATATCTCTGGTTTCTCATTAAATATGTCCTTTATTAGTCACCACTTACACTGTTCAAGTCTTAAAACACAAGTACACTTTCACAATTACACAATAAAACAAGGTTCACTATATCGCAGCTGGGCACTCACTTCACTTCAGTTCATTCTTAGATCTCACTGACTGACTGGCAACCTCCCACCCTTCTATACCTGAGAGGGCATGCCTGACAACATTGTAGGACAGTGGTTCTCAAAGCTGGTCCGCTGCTTGTTCAGGGAAAGCCCCCTGGCGGGCCGGACCAGTTTGTGTACCTGCCGCTTCCGCAGGTTCGGCCGCTCGTGGCTCCCACTGGCTGCGGTTCACCACTCCAGGCCAATGGGGGCTGCAGGAAGTGGTGCGGGCCGAGGGATGTGCTGGCCGCCCTTCCTGCAGCCCCCATTGGCCTGAAGCGGCGAACCGGCCAGTGGGAGCCACGATCGGCCGAACCTGCGGACGCAGCAGGTACACAAACCGGCCCAGCCCGCCAGGGGCTTTCCCTGAACAAGCAGCGGACTGGCTTTGAGAAGCACTGTTCTGGAGGTTCAAGGAAAATGTAATTCTCAGAAAGAATGGAAGGTTCCATGAGATTCTACAAAGGTCCAGAACATTCTAAGAAGTTAGTGAAAAATGAATCCACATACGGAATACCTGAAACATATTACTGCAAACATTCTATTTTCTCTTTTGTCACTAACAACAAAAACAGTACCCCAAGCCCAGCACCCCAGGTGGTCATCTGGGTCACCTGCCCCTAAATCTGGCCCTGTCTGTACCAATCTGCCTAAACCCCTAGATGACTGGATAATAGGGCTGGCAGGACTGTTCATTGTTGTGCATGGGTTGAGTCCCTATGCCGCTCTCAACTCAGCACATATACTCTATGTTAGTGTCCAAAACTCACCTCCTCATCCTTTTCCTGGTGTTTTCCCTTTTTCTTATTCACACCCAGGGCCGGCACTTTCACTAGGCAACCCTAGGCGGTCGCCTAAGGTGCCAGGATTTGGGGGGCGGCAGGTGGCTGCCTCCTAGCTCCACGCTCGAGCCAGGAGGCAGCCGCCCGCTTCCTCGCGAAGCCCTACTGTGGCGAGGGCTGTTGCCGTGCCACTGGGGCTCAGCAGGGCTTCGCGAGAAATGAAACAGGCGGCTCGCCGCGGCTGCATCCTGCCTCCTCGCTCAGCGGCTGAGCGTGGAGCTGGGAGCTGGGGAGGTGCTGCAGGTGTGTGGGGGAGGCTGCCGCAAGGGGGGGGGGGGGTTAGCCACTGTTGGGGGGTGGGGAGCCAGCTGCCGCGGCAGGTGGGGAGCTGCCGCAGCCTGCGGGTGGGGGGCTGAGCTGCTGCAGCCTGGGGAGTGGGGAGCCGCCGTGGGGGGGGATGGGGAGCCACCTGCTGCAGGTGGGGGGAGCTGGCTGCCCGGGGGGGGGGGGGGGGGGGGGAGGGAGAGCGGGGGTGTTAGTTGGGCAGGGCGGGGGGTGCAGGGCTGGTGCAAGGAAGTTTCGCCTAGGGCACGAAACTTCCTTGCACCAGCCCTGTTCACACCACACCTGCACCCCTTCTCTCCTGCCATATCCCCCACACTTCCCTTTCCTTCTATTTAGCTTATCCCCTCCTAAGTAACCCCCCACTCCAAAAAAACCCCAAAATGTGGAATTAGCATGATGTTTGCTGGGAGCATCCTGCTTACTCTGTGTGTTCTACCCCATCCCTACTCTGTGTCTATCTAGTTTATTTAGATTGTAAATTCTTCATGGCAGGGACCCTCTACTACACTGCTTTTGTACAGTATCTAGACAATGAGACCCCATTCTTAGGTACTACCATAATAAATATGATTAATAATACATTCTTAACTTAAAAACATGAAGAATAAACATTAGTCTGACCTTCCTCCTAATATTTTTTCCCTGCAGGACCTCATGTCTCAGCTCCTAGTCCCTCACTTGCCTTAGACTCTCCACTTTTTACCTTCATATGCTGGAGGAAATTAAAGCCACCTGGTCTAGCTGCCAGAATGAGTCAGCAAAGCAGCCCAACATCAATATGCAGGGGTAAGACCTTGACCTCTTGCCACAGCTGTGAAAAACAGATTTGACAAGCTGAGTCCTTTTTTCTATTTGTAAAATGATCCTGAGGTTTTTATTAATTCATTTGTAATCTGACTTCATTTAAAGGATAGTTCTTATGAACATATGTGAGCCTATGGACTGTTTGCAAACTGGTTTCAAGGGGTGTTTTTTAAAAAAATGAGAATACTCTGTTTAGGAATCATTATGATTAGTTCAATAAAGACATCTATCCAATACAATCAGTGGATGAAAATCAGTTATGAAGAGTTTGTCCATTAAGAAAAAAGAAATAAAAAATTGAACCATGCTCCCATTCGTATTACTGTGGCTAGTTTTGGTCACCTGGCATCAATAAAACTATTGCAGAGATTAAAAAGCTGCAGAGAAGGGCAACAAAGATGACTAGCGGCACGGACATTCTTGCATATTGTCAAATACCTATGGCCACTTGGAACTTCTCATACATCACTAGGCTGCATGCTGTGCCATTTGGAACTTCACTGCATCAGTGGCAACAGAACTTGAAATTTTCTGCTCCGAAATCAAAGGGAACAAAAACAAACTAAAAAAACCCTCCATTAAAAATTAGTAGTATATGGTCTTTGAGACACAGTTGAATCTGTCCAGTGGAAGGCAGTGGTACACATACATATTGCAGTATTATGAAAGACTCCAAAAATTAGGCTTATTTAGCGTACAAATGGGAAAACTTAAGGGGAATTATAATATCACAGTATTCAAATCTTAAGCAGGATATTATACTAGTGCCTAGAGACCCCAATTAAGATTAGGGCCCCATTGTCCAAGGTGCTGCTGTACATATGGATGAATCTTTTCATGCTATCCCATGGAACAAGGGGTTACTGAAATTAACAAGTAAGGGTAGAACAATCAAAGGAGTTATTTCTTCACATAATGTGAAAGTCACCATAGTATTGCGGACGAGCATAAAACGTTCCTCTTAAATCCACTTAATCCCTGCTTTGAGGATTTAAATGATGCTCAGGAGATGCAAAGGCCTTGCACATGTCTTCTGCACAAAAGTTAGTTTTACCCACAATATATAATCAACCTCCCTATGGAAATCACTGCAGCAAATCTGCATGAGTGAAATATTATAGCTATATTTCAAGAAGGACCGGATGATGCTCTGACCAATAGTGCTGTCTGCAGCTATGAAAGCTAAGATACCGGTAATCAAATCTCATATTTCAGAGTATACACTGATCACCACAGGGGACAGGAGGGAATATTTGTCCCTTACCGATATCACTGCATTTTGGCATGGGCTACATTAAGGTGGGGGGGGGGTAAAGGGGAAACCTTTCTCTGAAGCACCAGGAGTTGCTTGGTGTTAAAGGCAGGAGGTTGCACTTAATGGCTCAATGGTTTGATCCCACATGACAGCTCCTATGTTTTTGACAGAAGCTGATATATAGATTTGTTTCCTGAACAATCTGCAAATTGGCAAACCAGGCCAAAATTATGATACTAGTTAAATACAACTACTTATCCATGTGGTAGCCACACAGCAAAAGGTCAGATTGAGATGTCTTTTGCTGCTGTTTGTGATTTTTTTCCCCCTTAGAACTCTTATTTCTGCTTTATTTAAATATCTCTTATTGTTCCCCTTGCATATTTTGTTGGCAGGCACTTTGGCAGTGATTTCCGCCTCTATCACAGCTCGGTTCTTGTGGCAGCTGGTGGAAAGGTTTGCTTCTGATCTGTAATTCCATCAAAGAATGCTCCTGAAAATATCATTTAAACTTGTCAAGGTGAATTTGTGCTTCTAGTTTATATTTATCTGTGGGTCTGAGCTGCTTTGATGCTTAAGAATCTGTAGGGAAAAAAAATACCCATGATGGCCATGTGCTCTAGCGGTAAGTTTCTCTCCAGAGGGGACTGAAGCTCCTTGTTACATTCTTAAAGAAAAATAATATCCCAAGAACATGGATCTGAATTGGTGATTGCAATTCGACTGTTTTGAGGATGGATTAAGATTCAGAGGAACATTAAAGCAAACAACTCAGCATTTTTATACAAACACTTTCTATCCTTTATTTTGTTTCATTTTTTAGCAGAAAATAGCACAGCTTGCATCCTTTTGCCTTATCCAAAGTTCAACCACTGCTGGCCCCAACCTGGGAGCTGCCCCAGAAGAAACCCCCATAAATCTCATTTCTGTACTACACAGGAAGTGAACCCCCTGGAGTCCAACCCTCTCCTTTGCACATTAGAACCACATTGGTTCTTCTGCCTTGGTGACCGCTTGTGGAGAGGTGCTGGCTGGATATGACCCATAGTGCCTTAAACTTTGTGCTGGACTGATCACCTCTAAGAATGAAAAGGGCCTTGCCTCAGCCAGTTTTTAGCGGTGTGAGAGTGTCTGTTAGCTAACACCTGCTAATGAGCACATTTTAAGAGTCTTGTATAGACAAGATTCATTATCTATAGCAAGTGCTCACCTGCTTGAGTTTAAGCCTAGGCTCTCCCCCAGTGTTAGCAGCAGGAGCATATCACATGACCTCGAGTTCTGTGCTTTCATCAGGGGACCACCCTTCCTCTTTGAAACTGACAATCTCTGTTAGAGCAGTGGTTTTCAGCCTATGGTCCGCAGACCCCTGGGGGTCCGCACACTATGTCTAAGATTTCCAAAGGGGTCCACACCTCCATTTGAAATGTTTTAGGGGTCCACAAATGAAAAAAAGAGAAAACTGAAAGCAATATTCTAGATGAAGCCCTGACATTACTTGTGCAACAGAGAGGGAAGGACTTTCATGGCCATGTTTCATCTCTATATGACACCTCACGACATGTGCTTTTGCCTCCTTACTGCATTGCAAACCCCTGTGTAATTTATGGTCCACTGTCAACCTTAGGTCATCTACAACATTACTCCTTTCCCAGTATCTCTCTCTCTCAACTGACTATCTGCATGTCATATTATTTTTTCCTAATTCTAGTCAACTGCATTTTTCCAGGTTAAATCTGTTTTTATTTCCTGCCCATTTCTAACTTTTCTATGTCCTTTTCCCTAATTCCTCAGTCCTCATGTGGTGTCATTTAAACTTACCCTTAATTCCCCAAACCATGCAGAATCTCCCAGCCACTAAGATCCTGTCACTGAGGTATTTTATGCAGTAGTAAACCAAAGCCAGCTACAGTGTCATAAGGCAAACTGCATTTATCCTGTCTGCTACTATTCTATTTATTACAAAGCATTCACATTCTCCCACTCCATTACAGCCCTCCTGGTCTCTGTCACTTACTGTATCTCCGTTGTAGTTGTGATTTGGTAACAAAACTTTCCATTGTTGACGGTAACGCTTGAACACCATTTGCTTTGTAGCAGATGGCAACACAGTCTTATCTGCTGCCTTAGCCAACTGGTTATTTTTTATTCTCCCATCACCTGATGTTACTGTACAGCAGAGGCAAGAGGAGTAATTGTTTGCCAGGTATTTCCTGTTGTGATGCTGTCAGCCATTTGACCATACTGCTTCAGATAGCTAAAAAAACAGCAAAGTAAGAATTCCAGAGACTGCAGCACATGCTTTTAGCCTTCTGGCAGCTAGTCCCTGAAGAATACAAATAATCCCAGGGAGAAACTGTAGTACTATCTAAAGACCCAGGAAATCAGAGCTCTCTATTCCTAGATAACTCTTATTTCCCAGACCCCTTAGCAGCACAATCCTCCTTCCAGGGGAGGTTGCCCCCAGAGCACCGTTTCATGGTGCATTTTACTAAAACTCCGATTTTAGTGATTACGCTCTTCATACTTTCCCCAGTCCCATCTCCTATGGAAAGGCCTCAGGAATCAAACTGGGCCAGATCTCAGCAGCTGGTTAAGGTGATTCTTTTCTCTATTGACTACACCTTATGCTTCAGGATCTAAGCTTTTGTTTAAAAAGCATAGATTAACCTCTGGCAGAGATGACCTTCCAAATGTGAACCAGGTGGGGCAGCAGGTGATGAAGCAATGTCAACTTGATTCTGCAGACAGCCTGAAACGTTAGCTCTAAAAGGGGCGTAAATTGCCTCTCTTTTGAAGGGTGTTGACTCCCAAGTCTAATTGTGACAATTTAGGAGCTTTTCAAAGGCACAAATGGAAGTTAGGGGGCCAAACAGCTAGTAGGTTTCTGTGGAAGTTAGTGGCCTCACATCCCTTAAGTCACTGAAAACCTCTCCCTTAAATGTTAGCTTTGTTAACTCTTTCACTGCTGATTAAAGCATGCACCAAAGTGCGGGATCATTGTGTTGTTAAATCTTCACACTGTGCTGTGAGTAGTATCTATCTCATTTTGGCATCCCAGGGGAGTAGAACATGTGCCAATACCATCACTTATTTTTTCCACTTTGTCCCTGTTATAAAATCCCTATTAGAGGGCACGAATGGTTTACGTCCTGAAGCAGACCGATAAGCATGAGTTAGTTTCTGAAGTTTTTAAACAGAGTACTATTAATCTGATTGACCTTATGGCAATGACAAGATAAGAGATTATGATTTTGTTGTTGTTGTTGTTGTCGTCCTTACCCATTGATATAGTGGCTCTTAAACTTCCTCTAATCCATTATACACATAGGACACTTTGGCATGCTGATGACATGAGACAAATGAAGTGGATGGAGAGGAGATTACATTGCCGTTGCTGGTATTTTGTCCTCCTGAGTCCAATCAATTGTGGAATGGAGAGACTTTCAAAATCCTCTGCCGTGGCTTTTATGGAGGCTGTGATGGCCTGCTGACCCCTGGGAACTGCTGACACATGTACACTTGGTGACTTTGTATCTGGTCCCTTTGCTGCTACCATCCAGTACTCACTCCTTGCCTCTTTTAGACTGAGAGTCCACAGGTTTTAGCGTTTTCTCCCCAGGAACTGGAAAGTCAGAGATACACTCTTGCATGCGGTAATTATTATATAGCGTCACTTTGAGAAGTATCAGAGGGGTAGCCGTGTTAGTCTGGATCTGTAGAAGCAACAAAGGGTCCTGTGGCACCTTATAGACTAACAGAGGTATTGAAGCATAAGCTTTCGTGGGTGAATACCCACTTCTTCGGATGCAAGCAGTGGAAATCAACCACTTTGAGAAGTGGCAATTGGGTGTCTAAATAACATAGTAGCACATATCAGCCTCAGTCCTAGAGTTAGTGAAATTAAAGTATCTTATTTATTACACTAAGAACAAATTTATTCTGACATGGAGCTGGAAGCATTAAAAAAATAGCTTTATGCACAGAAACCGCTCATTTTCCTTTGTCTATGTAAGTTTGTTTCGAGCTTCTTATTTGTTTACAAATATACATGCACATGGTGCCTGAACTCACTGTTCCTGGTGTCGACCGTTGCTGCTGGGATGGCTTTGGGGGGCCCTCACGTGCTTTGAGGAATCTCTCACTGCCAACTCCCTCCACGCTCTACCTATGTGGGAAGCTTCTAGGGAAGCTTTCTTCAGCCTCTTCGGGTTCCCTCCTCAGAGCTCTACAACATTCTTGTCCAGCAAAATAGCTTGATGAATACAGGCTGGAAACAGTCAGACATTTCCTGCTGTGAGGGGTGCTCTGTCTTGAAAATTTTGCCTTAGCAGGGAGATGAACTGACTGATCTAAGGAGTCTTTCCACCTCTAACTTCTGGGGTTCATCTGGTGATGACGGACTCACACCCCATTGCCATTCCTCTGAAGCATCCAGTCACCCAGTCCTTTTGTTTTAAAACATTTTTTGACTCACCAAGTCATTAAGGTCTGACGAAGAAGTCAGAAATCTGTTTTGAAACATCAGAAATCAATTTTCTCCGGGAAGATACATCCGAACCAAGAGAGAAGGAATGAATCCAAGAGAAGTCATGTGTTCTGAAAAAGTAATAGATGGTCTGGAGAGTAAAATGGAAGAAATCAATGAAATGTGAAGAGGATTTCCAAGTTACATCAGCAGTAATGGGTAAATACAGCAGTAAGATATCAAATACTTGAGACAGATTCACACAGTTCATCCAGGTACAAAACAAGCATGAGAGGACAATGGTTACCTTTCCATCTTACCTTTTTTTTAATGTAAGATGGAAAAAAATCCTGATAATAAATAGTATTGTGACATGTTAAATATTAAAACTTTCAATGACATTTCAAATTAAAAAAGAAAATCACAATGGATTATTTTTGGGATGCTTCAAAATATATTATTGGTAATCATCATTTAATGTTCACAGTGAATAGCATCTAGAGGCCTCAAGTAGGGCAGGATACCATTGTGCTAGGTGCTGTCCAAACACATAGTAAATGACCATTCCTGCCCCAAATAACTTTTTCAAAGCTCAGGGAGACTTTCTGTGGCCCACTGAATGTATTTAAATAGCCAATCACTATTTTAGAAACAAATGGCCTGATTCGGGTCTTACTTACCCCAGTATTACCAAAGTGAAGCGCTATTGACATAAGTGGATTTACTCCCCAATTACATTGGTGAAAGGGAGATCAGAACAGGGCCCACTAGTTATAGTAAAGTATCAGAGGGGTAGCCGTGTTAGTCTGGATCTGTAAAAGCGGCAAAGAGTCCTGTGGCACCTTATAGACTAACAGACGTATTGGAGCATAAGCTTTCGTGGGTGAATATCCACTTCTTCAGATGCATGTAGTGGAAATTTCCAGAGGCAGGTATAGATATGCAGGCAAGAGTCAGGCTAGGGATAACGAGGTTAGTTCAATCAGGGAGGATGAGGCCCTCTTCTAGCAGTTGAGGTGTGAACACCGAGGGAGGAGAAACTGCTTTTGTAGTTGGCTAGCCATTCACAGTCTTTGTTTAATCCTGAGCTGATGGGGTCAAATTTGCAAATGAACTGAAGCTCAGGAGGTTGTGTTTTAGAAAGAGAAGTTCTGAAAATTTCCATTTGGAAACAGCAAAACATTTGGGGATTTTCAATGAAAATGACATTTTCTGTTTGTTGAACTGGCCCAAAATATTTTGTTTTGAGTCAATTAGTTCAATATCAAACTGAATTTTCTCATAAGGCATCTTTGCCTTATTGGAGTTGTTGTAATGTGTCTCATGCCCCCATTATCTCCTATGGCTGGGCTCCCTGGATGGACTACAGCTCCCATGTTTCAATGTGGTGTCCCCTCCATTGGAGTGGTGTTTTAGATAAGGAAAGCTATGATTTTGTGAAACACTGGTTTTAACTTGTCAATAATTCATTATAGGTGATGCTGGTAGCACTGATAATTATTTTAAGGTTGCCTGACACTTTCCATTATAGGATCCTGTTTTCAGTTTCTTATAAGTTTGCCAAACTTTAACTATTTGGATTAAATATTTCACAGAGAGTAGAAATATGGATAAAAGAGAATTATAAAGAAGAATATAACACCTAGGTCTTATTCTCTTCTGAATTACCCCAGATTTATAGCAGCAGTATTCCACTGACGTCAGTGGAATTACTCCTGATTCACATCATATGCATGTGAAAGGAGAATAAAGCTGTTTGATAGGCATACACTGAGCTGGTTTCAGCCGGACATCTCCCATTAAGCCAATTAATATGTCCAGTCCATGTTTTTTAAGGCCAGCAGAAATCACGTAATCACCAGGAAGGAGCAGCATGGGTTTGCACCTTTGGGCTGGAAGTCCCAGGATATATGGATTTACTATCAGAGGAATATTTGGTTGCAATAATTTATGAGCCAGGATCCAAACATCTTTACTTCTAAAACTACCTAAGATAAAGACGAGATAGAGATGGAAATAACCATTGTACAGAGATCAGAGACTACTACATTTTCCCCCAGATGGTACACAGATCAAATATTACCATGTTGGAATGATGATATTACCTCCACCTGATATAATAATGAACTCACCTTTAACATGAAAGGGATCATAGATTATAAGCAAGGCAGGTACTTGAAATGTGAACAGTTCAACAGATATGTGACTGTCAGGCCGAGACCCAGCAGGTTTAGTGGAGGAAACAAAATCTCTCTAGAAATGGGCAATATATTTTACTCGCTGTAACTGTTATTCCTAATGGCACCCTACCTCTATGCATGTATTTTATTATTTGTAATAACATTCTGCCTAATGGCCTCAGCTGAGATCAAGGCCTCATTTGTGCTAGCTATACTTGAAGTCTGACTACAATATAAGCACTACAGCACCACAGTGCTGCAGCTCTGCTGCTGTAGTGTAGACACTTGTCATAGTGACAGAAGGGAGTTTTCTGATGCTATTTTAAATTTACCATCTTCAGAGGCGGTTGATGAAATCATTCTTCTTTCAGCCTACCAGTGTCTACAGTGGGGGTTAGACCAACCTAACTACATCACACAGGGCATGACATTTTTCACAGCCCTGAATGATGTGGTTAGGTCAACCTAAGTTTTAGGTGTAGAGCAGGCCTGAGTAAGAGACTGTCCTGCCCCAGAGAGCTTACAATATAAATAAAATAAAACAGACTTAGGGCTGGTCTACACTAACCCCATAATTCGAACTAAGATACGCAACTTCAGCTACGTGAATAACGTAGCTGAAGTTGAACTATCTTAGCTCGAATGAAAAAGCACTTACCCGGGGTCCACACGCGGCGCGCAGGCTCCCCCGTCGACTCCGCCTACTCCGTTCATTGAGCTGGATTACCAGCATCGACGATGGAGCACTTCCTGGTTCGATTTATCGCATCTAGACAAGACGCGATAAATCGAACCCAGAAGATCGATCCCGCGCCTCCGACAGGACGCGTAAGTATAGACGTACCCTAAGAGTAGGAGGGGAAACAGATGCACAGAGAGGCGCAGTGACTTGCCCAAGATCTCCCAGCTGGTCAGTGGCACAGCCAAGTTTAGAATCCAAGTCTCCTGGTTCCCACTGTAGTGCTCTATCTACTGCATCAGACTGCCTTTCCTGAAACCTTCCTCAAATTTCAGACTAGGCATGGTATGCATAATGAATGAAGCCTATTGAAGTAGGCTTGCTTTGACATCAGTAACTGGACTTGGGGGAGGGCTCATTTCTTGGGAAACAGGATTAGGGAGGTAAATAAATCAGCAGGCTGGAAACAGAATGTCTGTGGCTAACTGAGATAGGTAAATGGGTCAGTAAGCTAAGAGACAGAATGCCTGAACTAGCTAAGAGAAGGGGGAACACCAGGGAAGCATTTACAGTGTACAAAATAACAATGGAACAAAACAAACGTAAAATGAGGTAAAGTAAGTCATGCATGGACAGAGCATGTTGTATAGAGATTGGTTTCTGCAATGTAACCAAGTCAATCCCCAACTTGCACTGCAATGTATAGTAAATGCAATTGCATGTGTAAATCTATAATAAAAAAGTATCAGGGGGTAGCCGTGTTAGTCTGTACCCACAAAAACAATGAGGAGTCCGGTGGCACCTTAAAGACTAACAGATTTATTTGGGCATAAGCTTTCGTGGGTAAAAACCCCACTTTTTCAGATGCATGGAGTGAAAATTACAGATACAGGTATAAATATACTGGCACATGAAGAGGAGCATAGGCGCCGACTTCGTGGGTGCTCTGGGGCTGGAGCACCCACGGGGAAAAATTGGTGGGTGCTCTGCACCCACCGGCAACTCCCCGCCCACCCCGGGACCCGCGGCCAGCTCCCCGCCAACCCCAGGGCCCGCCACCATCTTACCTTAGCACCGGGAAACGTTGCGGGGCCCCGCCCCCGACGCCGGGTGACGTTGCGGGGCCCCGCCCCCGACGCCGGGTGACGTTGCGGGGCCCCGCCCCCGACGCCGGGTGACGTTGCGGGGCCCCGCCCCCGACGCCGGGTGACGTTGCGGGGCCCCGCCCCCGACGCCGGGTGACGTTGCGGGGCCCCGCCCCCGACGCCGACGCAACGTCACCCGGCGTCGGGGGCGGGGCCCCGCAACGTCACCCGGCGTCGGGGGCGGGGCCCCGCAACGTCACCCGGCGTCGGGGGCGGGGCCCCACCCCCGACGCTGGGCGTGAGCTCCCACCGGCGCCACAGGAAGTCGGTGCCTGTGAAGAGGAGGGAGTTACCTTACAAGTGGAGAACCAGTGCTGACAAGGCCAATTCAGTCAGGGTGGATGTGGTCCAGTCCCAATACCAAGAGAGGGAAAATTGCTTTTGTAGTGAGCCAGCCACTCCCAGTTCCTATTCAAGCCCAAATTAATGGTGTTACGTTTTCAAATCAACTGTAGCTCTACAGTTTCTCTTTGAAGTCTGATTTTGAAGTTATTTTGTTGAAGGATGGCTACTTTTAAATCTGTTATTCAATGTCCAGGGAGATTGAAGTGCTCTCCTACTGGCTTTTGTATGTTACCATTCCTGATGTCTGATTCGTGTCATTTATTCTTTTATGTAGAGACTGTTTGTTTTGGCCAATGTACACGGCAGAGTGGCATTGCTGGCACATGATGGCATATTTCACATTGGTAGATGTGCAGGTGAATGACCCCCTGATGGTGTGGCTGATGTGGCTGGGTCCTATGCTGGTGTTGCTAGAGTAAATATGGGGACAGAGTAGGTAAAGTTTATTACAGGGATTGGTTCCTGGGTTAGTGTTTCTGTGGTGTGGTGTGTAGTTGTTGGTGAGTATTTGCTTCAGGTTGTGGGGACTGTCTGTAAGCGAGGACTGGCCTGCCTCTCAGGGTCTGTGAGAATGAGGGATCGCTTTCCAGGATAGGTTGTAACTTTGGATTTGAGCTATATCCTGCACTCACTCTCTGCGTTTGAGTCTGATCAGCTTAGCATGGCGGTGCGGTATGCCAAACCAAAAATACTTGAATACCAAAATTTGGAATTGAACTGAATTCTTAAAAAGCCAAGTGGAAAGAGGTCTCAGAGGGAATCCCAACATAGTGGTGCCATGACTTGGATTCCAGAGTCCATTCGTCTGGAGCAGGTAACAGAGTTTATTATATGTATAGCTTTGCTATCAAGGATAGTGACCCAGCAGCTTAGCAATGGCACTACAAGGATTCAAATTTGAGGAGGTTTTCAGGGCACTGGAGGAGTGGGTTAAATCCAAAGGAGGTTCCTATGGACTCCTCAGAGATATATTAGAGGGAGATTAGGACCGGATGGAAAAGGCACTCCAATAAATAGTACTGGATAAGAAATGTAAAATGGTAATAAGTCTTCTGTTTCTCAAGACTTATTGTTGAAAATTGGAGCCTTGACTCAGTAGTTAAAGGATTTAAAACTCTAGGACCACAAATTAGACAAGGAAAGAAATGGGCTGAGGAGTAAAACGAGATATACGAAGTGCATGCAGTACAATCCAATGAGGCATTTTTGGAGAAGAATGAAAGCTGTGAGGAGATTAGGGAGGAATGGGACCAGCTTGTGACAAATGGCAAATGTATAAGACCAGTTGTGGAGATGCCAGCATGATCAGAGGCAGGATCCAGGAGGGTTTCCCCCAATTCACAGTGTAACTGTGGGATGTGCCTGTGCAGCTGGGCCCATGCAGGTTCTTATGACCCTTGCTGTTTTATGAGACTGCTAAAAAAAGTTAGCCAGTTAATTTGAGTTAAGAAATATGTCCAGAGAATATATCTGCACCCCAGACTCCTGTTATAGTTAAAGCTGAAGGACAAGGTGACAAGGGTGAGACAATCGTTACACTGTAGCGGGGCTCACTCACTACTCTTGCACCTCCTGGCGGCTGTCATGGGAATTAGCTCTGCATGTTAGTGCACCCTCTTCGGGTGGTGCCTCACCACCATCACTCCTGCTCTAGGACCCACATCTCTCCAAGGACCGCAGCGTCCTCTTCAACAACACAGCCCTCCGGCTACAACACGCACTGCGCTCCCCTCTTCCGGGGGACCTGCAGTCCACTATTCAGCCACTTCCCTTAGTGGCTACCACAGAGAATTGTCTGGCCACTTCCTTGTGGCCCCAGCATCCTCTGTGCCCTTGCATCAGGGCCTCAGCCTGCAAACCCCAGCAGACAGCCAGGAGCTGTCTCTCGCTCCCCCGGTACCTGCTAGCAGCACTGCTCTGTCCAGGGTGCTGGCAGTTCTCTCAGCCCTCCAGAGACACAGTCCTTCCTCCCTGTGCTCCTAGCAGAGAACTGCCCTCCTCTGCCCTGCAGCTCCTTTTTTATATGGGCCTGCTGGGCCGTGATTGGCTGCTCCCTTTAGCCCTTCTCTGATTGGCTGCCTCCTGAACAGCCTCCCTAGGGCTCTATTAACCCTTCGAGCCCAGCGTGGGGCAGGCACCCCCTCACACTCGGCATCCAAGAGTTGGACTCCCCTATTAACGATTGGGAAACTCCTTCCTGGGATGATTGGAACAGGTTTACCTAATGGTGTTTGAAAGGAATAGCCTTGAAAGAGACAAACCACCTAACTATACAGGATTGGGATAAGGTATTGCAGAGATCTTTGGCGCGCTTATGGTTGCAGGTTATTGGTGACACAACTTTAGGGGGACAATTGGTAAGAGTGCTGTATAATTTTAGATCAGCTCAAGTGGAGGTGTTTAACATGAAGCTCCTCTCAGAGGAGAGTCCAAGCAAACTAGCAGATCACCTCCTTCAGTGGCGGAATCTGCAAGAGCATGGTATATGTAAGGCACTAACGAAAGGAGAGAAAACACACATTGAAATGTTGCTCGTTGTGGTGCCTCTGGAGTGTAAGGAATATTCTTTGCAGTTCAACCCAGATCCAGATCATTTGGACAGATTCTTAGCCAGAGCCAAGCACTGGTGGCGGCTAAATCAAACACCAGTGTTGGTGCGGAAGCCAAGATTTTTCGAGTCGAATCCAGACCCAGAGGTAAGGGATTCTGGTGGAGGGGACAAGGAGAGCAGGAACACAAAAGAACATGGGTGCTGTTCTGGCAGCTTAAGAAAGGAAGGAGGAATTGGATAAAGGCTCATCTTGTAAACTTCCAGTATGGCTGCCGGACCACTGCACCACAACTGTTCTTCGAGCGCCCCTTTCACAGGATGGCTGGGGATGCCCCATGGTAAAAACCATTATAATAAGGGTGAAAAAAGACATGTTACTAAATAGCAGGGCAGCAATAACTATGACAGAGTGCTTGTCAGAAGGGGGAAATGTGGTCAAATGGACACTCAAAATTCACTTGAAGGGGTGGACCCACCACCCCAGAGCAGAATCTGTACCTAAGGAATCCATAGGTCTAATTCAGGATGTAGTGGAGGCATTGATAGAACAAGGCATGATAAAGCCAATGTCCATGGTGTGCAATTCCGGAGCCTGGCCAATGTAAAAGCCAGGAAGTGGGTGGAGATTGACCATTGACTATAGAAGTGTAAATGACAGGGCAAAATCTATGGCACCTGTGGCAGCTTACCCAGAAATTATCTTTAAAATCTCTTTGAGAATGAAGTGGTTTTCAGTTCTGGACATTAGCAATGAGTTCTGGTCCCTTCCCTTAGCTCCAGAATGTCAGTACGGGATGGCTGTTACACAAAGGGGTGGGGGTGGACCATACTGCCCCAGAGGTACAAAGACTGTCCAGCTGTTTTCCATGCCCACATGAAGAAGTGTCTCTGGGATTTTCCTTAGCTAGATAGGCTCATCCAGTATATGGGTGACATATTGATACAATCCCCTATGGAAGAGGAACATAAACAGGATTTGTTTTAGGCTTTGCAGTGTCTGCAGTGGGCAGGATTAAAGTGAATGGTGGAAAAACACAACTGTTTAAACACCAGGGGCATAAAGGGAACATGATAATGATGATGATTAAAAGAGAGGTAACCTTCCTAGGAGTTTCCATAGGTAAAGAAGAGCAGAGTATCAATCACCAGAGGGCAGCATTAATTGCCAAACTGCCCATCCCGTTGGGCTAATGGGCATTACAATCTTTTCTGGGAGTAACAGGGTTTTGCAGGGAGTTCTCTCCCCTGTATGCTGAGACAGCAAGCCCATTGTCTGAATGGGTAAGGGCACCACACTGAAATTGGTGGAAAGAACACAGAAGCAGTAGTTAAACGGAAGAAGCTTTTAGAGAGCTCTCTGGTATCAGCTAGCCCAGATGAGAGTAAAACCATTTACGTACCCTGTGGTAACTCCAAACAGTATTGGGGAGATCAGGATCAGCCGGTGGCATTCACCTCCCAACCGCTGCAAGATGTGGAACTAAAGCATAATTGGAGTAAAAAAAAAAAAGTTGGCAGCATACTGGGCTATTATCAAGCACAAATCCTTGGTGGGAGGCCAGAAAGTGTTCATTGTCAATCACCACAGCCCTCCCCGCCTGCTCCCCTCCCCCCCTCACCCATGCTTACAGTACTGCTAGAGAGAAGAGTATTGGCTGGGCAAGTAAGCAATGAAAGGATTCAGAAATAGGCTTTGCAAGGAGAAAATGTGGAGGCTGTTCAGCTTAAAGAGCCACAGGAATGGCTTTCAGGGATTTGCATAGAAAAATTCCCTCATGGATGTGAAGTTAGCCCCTCCGGCACCCACAATCCAGTCTTTAAAAAATAAGCAGAGGTTTGGTATAAAATGGCAGTAGCCACTATGTACAAGGACAAAGGAACGAAGGTGAAGCTGAGGGACAGAATGAATCTAAATACTTGGCAGTATAACTGTGGGAGTAAGTCAGCCCAGTGTGCTAACTTGGCAGCAGTTATCAGTGTGCTAATGGGAGAAAAGGGATGGCACTCTATCCAATCCAAGTTCAGAAATTTGGTAACCTTAGTCAGGGGAGCTGTGGTCATGCTAGCCTGGTGGGCTCAGAACAAGAATTGGGCTACTACCAAAGGAGAGATCAAATTCAGTGCTATGTGGCAAATGCTGGACAATATTGCCAAGCAGTTTGACAGAGTGGACATGGTTAAAATTCGGGCACACAACATAAAGGGTCCCTTGTAAAAGAAAACCAGGCAGCCGACCTAGCAGCCAAAGATGCAGCAGTTACTGGACCACCCTGGCCATGAGAAACTGCTTTGGCAGCCATCCTGGTAGCAGTTCTCACTCTAGTCCAGCAGCAACTACAACAAGCGAAGGCAGAGCAGCTGCAAAGCATTCAAAAACAGGGTTTGGAGTTAGGCCCATTTTGGAAGCAAGCCTGTAGCCAGGGAATAAATGTAGAAGGTCAGGACTTAGTAGTAGAGCAAGGGTTCCTATGGGTAACATCAGAATATGGTTTGGTATGGCTTGTACCATGGGATAAGCAAAAAGAGCTGTGATTATGTGTGCATGAGTTCATTGCAGGTGGTCACCCCAAACAGGCAGAGGCCAAAGACAGGTTGGCCCAAATGGGAAAAAGACCTGAAGGGACATCTTGATGCTTTCCTGGTTTGTGCCAGACATAATCCAGCTAACAGAAAACATAGAGATGGTCTCATGAGAGGCACCCGGGCTTTAATTCAAATGGACTACATTGGGGAGTTGCCCTTAACACTAAGGGGTAACAGATATGTGCTGGTTGTTGTGGATGCTTTTTCACGTTGCGTCTTCCCCATTCTAAATATAACTACTGTGACAAAGTTCCTCCTCTACCTCGGTGGGTCCTGCGCTTATTGGCGGATTTTTGTTTGCCTCAGAGATCTTCCCCTCTGGTAGAACCCATAGTCCAGATCAACTCCTCCTGTGACAGGAGTTGGGAGGTTTGGGGGGAACCCGGGCCCACCCTCTACTCCGCGTTCCAGCCCAGGGCCCTGTGGACTGCAGCTGTTTAGACCTGGTCCACACTGGGGGGGCGGGGGGGTCGATCTAAGATACGCAACTTCAGCTACGTGAATAATGTAGCTGAAGTCGAATATCTTAGATCGATTTTTAAAAGTACTTACCGCGGGTCCACACGGCAGCAGGCAGGCTCCCACGTCGACAGCGCTTACTCCTCGCGCGGAGCTGGAGTTCCGGTGTTGACAGGGAGCGCTTCTGGGATCAATTTATCGCGTCTAGACGAGACACGATAAATCGATCCCAGAACATCGATCGCTACCCGCCAAATCGGGTGGGTAGTGTGGATGTAGCCTTAGAGTACCTCCTGTAGCCTTAGAGTACCTCCTGCACGACAGCTACAACTCCCTGGGCTACTTCCCCATGGCCTCCTCCCAACACCTTCTTTATCCTCACCACAGGATCTTCCAGCAGTACGCCTTCTCACTCTCAGATCCTAGTGCCTCTTGCTCCCAGCTCCTCGCACGCAACCCCCTTCCACAGCTCCTGACATGCGCACCTCACTGGGAGGCTTTTGACTAGTTTCAGCCAGCCCCTGATTGGCTGCAGGTGTCTCAATCAACCTCCCTGCCTTCTGGAAAGTTCTTAATTGGCCCCAGGTGTCTTAATTGATCTGGAGCAGCTTCCATTTACTTATTCTGGTACCATGGATTTGTTTAGCCTGGGGCTAATATATCTATCTCCCACTACTTTCCTATAGCCATCTGGCCTTGCCCCGTCACACTACACCAAAACGATTGGTGTTCAATTTGTACTGCTGATGGGAGGGGGTGTCCCTAAGCTTATTTATTTAAACAATAGTAGCAGCTATATGAGGTCAATTGTCAATGAAGAGTGCACACTGCTAAACATCAAGCAGAAGTTTCACATGCCCTATTATCCAGTGGCAGCAGGACAAGTTAAGTGAATGAATAGGACCATCAGATCCAACTGACGAAAAGGGGTAAAGGCATCAGGCAGCAATTAAGATAAATATTACCACCAATACTAATGAACATCTGGGCTAGAGAATGCAGATGGAAAGCCTTGTCCTCTTGCTAGGCCTTGATGGGAAGACCAATGAAATTGTGGGAAAATATAATGCACCCAGTTCCAGCTCAACAGGTTATGGTAGCCTTATCAGAAGCCTGGGTACAAAACTTGCAGATGCAAAGTACAAAAATGTGTGGTGGCAATAGACAAGGCAGAAGTTCAAAAGACCAAGGTGTGGTTCAATGCCAAAGTAAAACTAACCAAGCATCATCTAGGATCTAAAGTCATGATCCAGGATCAGGTTCCCTACCACCCTTTTCCAAAGGCAAAATGGTACGCGTCATAGATTCATAGATTCTAGGGCTGGAACGGACCTCGAGAGGTCATCGAGTCCAGCCCCCTGCCCTCATGGCAGGACCAAATACTGTCTAGACCATCCCTGATAGACATTTATCTAACCTACTCTTAAATATCTCCAGAGATGGAGATTCCACAACCTCCCTGGGCAGTTTATTCCAGTGTTTAACCACCCTGACAGATAGGAACTTTTTCCTAATGTCCAACCTAAACCTCCCTTGCTGCAGTTTAAGCCCATTGCTTCTTGTTCTATCCTTAGAGGCTAAGATGAACAAGTTTTCTCTCTCCTCCTTATGACATCCTTTTAGATACCTGAAGACCGCTATCATGTCCCCTCTCAGTCTTCTCTTTTCCAAACTAAACAAACCCAATTCCTTCAGCCTTCCTTCATAGGTCATGTTCTCTAGACCCTTAATCATTCTTGTTGCTCTTCTCTGGACCCTCTCCAATTTCTCCACATCTTTCTTGAAATGCGGTGTTAGATCAACTTGACCACTCTGTATATTTGCTGAACCTGGGAAATAAAGACCAGAGCCAGGTTCACACAAGTCAACTCATAGCACATAAATGGGCCCTACCAAGTTCATAGTCCATTTTAGTCAATTTCACCATCATAGTATTTTAAAAATCATAAATTTCATGATTTCAGTTACTTAAATATGAAATTTCACGGTATTGTAATTGTAAAGGTCCTGACCCAAAGCGCTGCTGCTGGCAGTGGTGCTGCCTTCAGAGCTGGCCAGCTGGAGTGTGGCGGCTGCTGGCCGGGAGCCCAGCTCTGAAGGCAGGGCTGCCGCCAGCAGCAGTACAGAAGTAAGGATGGCCTGGTATGGTGTATTGGCACCCTTACTTCTATGCTGCTGCCGGCAGAGCTGGGCCCTCAGTCAGCAGCCGCCACTCTCTGGCCACCCGGCTCTGAAGGCAGCATCGCAGAAGTAAGGGTGGCACGGTATGGTATTGCCCCCCTTACTTCTGTGCTGCTGCTGGCGGGGCACTGCCTTCAGAGCTGGGCTCCCAGCCAACAGCCACTGCCCTGTGGCTGCTCAGCTCTGAAGGCTGTGCAGAAGTAAGGGTGGCAATACCGCAACCCCCCTAAAATAACCTTGCAACCCCCCTGCAACTCCCTTTTGGGTCTGGATCCCCAATTTGAGAAACGCTGGTCTCCCCCTTGAAATCTGTATTGTGTGCTTTTACCCTATACTAAAGACCAGATTTCATGGGAGGAGACCAGATTTCACAATCCATGGCGCATTTTTCATTGCCGTGAATTTGGTAGGGCCCTACACATAACAATAGGTTCAAAAAATTGGTTTCTTCCTCTTTTGTTTTGCATATTTGCAACCATAACAATTGTGGAGTCTTACAACATTGTGTGTCCTGAAGTGGATCAGTGTGATCGGGAGGGCACAGAAATGGTCCCAAGGTTCAAAGCCACCCCATTGGTGATTCCCTGGTCCCAAAACCACCCTAAAAATAGGTCAGACCCCAGCTGTACAATAAAAATGGACAGAAAAAATGATCTACAACTTGCCATCTGGGGCTAAACAGAATCAATCAACCTTTCTAAAAAAATTGTCTGGTTTAAACACTGGGGTGGCATATGTGGCAATTAAAAAACTACCAGGGGTGCATTCAGATGGCAGCTGAAGGCCAAAATAAACACCAGGGTAAGGGGCTATTTTGTTGAAAAGTGTATATGCTTATAAAACATCTAGGCAAACACTAGCAAACAAAACTTGGAAACGTTGTGGCACAGGAATAAGTCTGTTTTGTTTTTTAGACAAAACAATTGTACGGTAGTAGGCGCAGAATGGTTGATGGGCATATATGTAAATCAAACCCAGCTTTTTTGGTAGCAAATAACCAACAATACACAACACCCCCATGCCCCTAAAATAAGTACCTCTACCATAGACCTCCTCCCCCCCCCAAAAAAATTATGCTCTTCCTCTATGGCCATTGACCACTCCATGTTTTAATCTGGTCTTTCTCTGTTCTTAGTAGACTTTGTTTTATTTAGGCCACTTGAGTCTTAGCCCAGGTCTACACTAACCCCCCCTGTCGAACTAAGATACGCAACTTCAGCTACGTTAATAACGTAGCTGAAGTCGAAGTACCTTAGTTCGAACTTACCTGTGGTCCAGACGCGGCGCGCAGGCTCCCCCGTCGACTCCGCCTACTCCACTCGTCGAGCTGGATTACCAGCGTCGACGAGGGAGCACTTCCTGGTTCGATTTATCGCGTCTTGACAAGACGCGATAAATCGAACCCAGAACATCGATCCCGCGCCTCCGACGCGACGGGTAAGTATAGACATACCCTTAGGTTGTTTGGGAATTTCAGGCACACTATGGTGGGGAAGGAAAGCCTTTGACCTCCAAGAAGAGAGAAAATAACTGGGGCCTATCCCCATTGGCAGTCTAGGTCTAAAGGAAAGGAGTCTTCTCACATAAGATGTGTGACTTTCAGTGCTGTGGTGCGGCAGATGCAAGGCAAATGCCTACTGACTGCAGACTAGAACCGAATTTAAGAGGGAACAGATGACAGACTTTAAAAAGTCAAGCAGTTCTGAGAACAGTTGACTCTTGTGCCCATTAGCACTCAATGCCAGCAAATCACTTAAGACCAAATCCTGAAGTCCATTTTACTCTTCCCTTACTCATTTACTTCCACGGGATTTCTGCCTGGGTAAGGACTAAAAGACTGTTCAAACAGAAAAGGTTTTCCCCAGCTATTTGTCAGCACGCTCTTAGAACAAAATGATGAAAGTGGCAACATCCATAATTCAGACTGATTTAATTTAAAAAAAATCTGGAATGTATTAAAAGCCTTTGACGGGGACACCACAGCAGATGTGAGCAAAATGGATCAGCCCTCACGTTATCACCATGCCTGTGCAAAGGAACAGCGCTGTCACAGATCTGCTCACAGCAGGGAGAGCCAAAGCAAAGTCCTGAAATGCAGCCCACAGCATACCACTGTGTTTAGCTGCTGGTCGAATCTCATCAAGGGCAGGTTATTGCTGGGGAACTCAGACAAAAAGCAACTCCTATTTACCCAGCAAGGAAGGCACAAATATTGGGCCACCAAATGAGGTCTTTGCTTTACCCCGAGTCCTGCAAGGATGTATTTACCTGCTTAATTTTTGAATGCTGCATCCAATCAATTCCAAAATTTCAGGGAATATCCTAGGCATCAGTGGCTAGAACCCTATTAATCTTGGGGAAAATCGGAAAATAGAAAGGGCAGAAAAATGAGGGGCACATGATGGGGACAAAATAGGCCATCTGGTTAGCACTGCCAGGTCTTCAACCACGTCTTCAATTGTCTACATATCAAACAACTTGTTGATGGCACTGGTTAATGCCTTCCAGCGTAACAATACCCCATCTCATCTCTCTGCTCATCCTCCCAAATGGAGTTTAACATGTCAACACCTGACACCCTGATTCATTTATCTCCTAGGCAAATAATAATGGTGAGGCATAGGGAAGGGGAGAATGGGAGTGTGTACACAGCCCTGAGCTAGGGATGAGAATGAGACACCCTGATATAGAAGGAAAGGGACACACAGAGCTTGTGGCATGGGGAAGGAAGGGAATAAGAAGGAGCTAGTATGGGGCATGGAGGTAAACAATGGATATCCTAGTATGGGGGACGGGGGAAATGGGAGACACGGACCAAGAAGGAAATGGGGGTGCACACAGAGCCCCTGCCATGAGAGGAAAATGGGGGACCGTGGAATGGGAGAATGGGGAATGAGAGGGCACACAAAACCACTGGCAGGAGGGGGATGTTAGGGGGATGCTCGTTTGGGGGAAAGGGAGTATGGAGAGGAATAGGAGGGCAAACACATCCTTTGGTGGGGGAACGGAGGAACCCTGGTATGGGGGGAGAGGGGAAGGAGGGACACAGAGATCCCCTGGCATGGGGAACATTGGGGGACCCTGCTTTAGTGGAAAGGGAAATGGGAGTGCATCCAGAACCCCTGGTGGGAGGGAGGATAGGGAACCCTGCTCTGTTGGGAAAGGGTAGGAAAGAGAAGAATGGAAGGGCACACAGAACCCCTGGTGGTGGGGAATTGGGGGACCCTGATATGAGGGAGTGGGTTGAACACCAAGCCTCTGCTATGGGGGAAGGAGGACATGGAGGGAAGTAGGAACAGAGGACTCTGGTATGGGAGGAGGGAAGAATGGGGGCACAGAGAGATCCTGATGGGGAGTTTCAGGGAGTCCCTGGGATAGATGGGGATGGGAGGGTGGCTAACAGAGAGCTTGTGGGAGGAATGTGCAAGGAGCTCGCCTACAGAAGGTATTAAGTGTGCAACTCTCTAGATATTATTATTATATCAGCAACATGTCAAGGATAGTACAGGCAGTAACAAGATACTACAGGCCCAGCGCTTAGGCCCCCTGCTATGTTAACCCTGGGGCCCTCAGTATGGACACCCTTGAGTAATAAAAACGTACACTGCACCTAGGGTGACCAGACGGCAAATGTGAAAAATCGGGACCGGGGGCGGGGGGAGGGTAATAGGAGCCTATATAAGAAAAAGTGCTAGGCAGAGATGGGCTCCACCTGACGAAGAGAGGGAAGAGCATCTTTGGAAGCAGGCTGGCCAACCTAGTGAGGAGGGCTTTAAACTAGGTTCACCGGGGGAAGGAGACCAAAGCCCTGAGGTAAGTGGGGAAGTGGGATACTGGGAGGAAGCACAAGTAAGTGAGTGCAAGAGGGGAGGGCTCCTGCCCCATACTGGGACAGCAGGACGATCGGTGATTTATCTTAAATGCCTATACACAAATGCAAGAAGCCTGGGGAACAAGCAGGGAGAACTGGAAGTCCTGGCACAGTCAAGGAATTATGACGTAATTGGAATAACAGAGACTTGGTGGGATAACTCACACGATTGGAGTACTGTCATGGATGGATATAAACTGTTCAGGAAGGATAGGCAGGGCAGAAAAGGTGGGGGAGTTGCGTTGTATGTAAGAGAGCAGTATGACTGCTCAGAGCTCCAGTATGAAACTGCAGAAAAACCTGAGAGTCTCTGGATTAAATTGAGAAGTGTGAGCAACAAGGGTAATGTCATGGTGGGAGTCTGCTACAGACCACCAGACCAGGGGGATGAGGTGGACGAGGCTTTCTTCCAGCAACTAACAGAAGTTACTAGATCACAGGCCCTGGTTCTCATGGGTGACTTTAATCACCCCGACATCTGCTGGGAGAGCAATACAGCGGTCCACAGACAATCCAGGAAGTTTTTGGAAAGTGTAGGGGACAATTTCCTAGTGCAAGTGCTGGAGGAACCAACTAGGGGAAAAGCTCTTCTTGACCTGCTGCTCACAAACAGGGAAGAAATAGTAGAGGAAGCAATAGTGGATGGGAACCTGGGAGGCAGTGACCATGAGATGGTCGAGTTCAGGATCCTGACACAAGGAAGAAAGGAGAGCAGTAGAATACAGAGCCTGGACTTCAGAAAAGCAGACTTTGACTCCCTCAGGGAACTGATGGGCAAGGTCCCCTGGGAGAATAACATGAGGGGGAAAGGAGTCGAGGAAAGCTGGCTGTATTTTAAATAAACCTTATTGAGGTTGCAGGAACAAACCATCCCGATGTGTAGAAAGAAAAGTAAATATGGCAGGCGACCAGCTTGGCTTAACAGTGAAATCCTTGCTCGTCTTAAACACAAAGCAGCTTACAAGAAGTGGAAGATTGGACAAATGACCAGGGAGGAGTATAAAAATATTGCTCAGGCATGCAGGAGTGAAATTAGGAAGGCCAAATCACACTTGGAGTTGCAGCTAGCCGGAGATGTTAGGAGTAACAAGAAGGGTTTCTTCAGGTATGTTAGCAACAAGAAGAAAGTCAAGGAACGTGTGGGCCCCTTGCTGAATGAGGGAGGGAACCTTGTGACAGAGGATGTGGAGAAAGCTAGTGTTCTCAATGCTTTTTTTGCCTCTATCTTCACAGACAAGGGCAGCTCCCAGATGGCTGCACTCCGCAGTATGGTATGGGGAGGAGGTGACCAGCCCTCTGTGGAGAAAGAAGTAGTTCGGGACTATTTAGAAAAGGTGGACGAACACAAGTCCATGGGGCCGGATGCACTGCATCCGAGGGTGCTAAAGGAGTTGGCCGATGTGATTGCAGAGCCATTGGCCATTATCTTTGACAAATCATGGCAATCGGGGGGGGGGGTCCCGGATGACTGGAAAAAATCTAATGTAGTGCCCATCTTTAAAAAAGGGAAGAAGGAAGATCCGGGGAACTACAGGCCATTCAGTCTCACCTCAGTCCCTGGAAAAATCATGGAACAGGTCCTCAAGGAATCAATTCTGAACCACTTAAAGGAGGGGAAAGTGATCAGGAACAGTCAGCATGGATTCACCAAGGGCAAGTCATGCCTGACTAACCTAATTGCCTTCTATGATGAGATAACTGGCTCTGTGGATGAGGGGAAAGCAGTGGATGTGCTATTTCTTGACTTTAGCAAAGCTTTTGATACAGTCTCGCACAGTGTTCTTGCCAGCAAGTTAAAGAAGTATGGGCTGGATGAATGGACGGTAAGGTGGATAGAAAACTGGCTGGATGGTCGTGCTCAACGGGTAGTGATCAATGGCTCCATGTCTAGTTGGCAGCCGGTATCAAGTGGAGTGCCCCAAGGATCGGTGCTGGGGCCGGTTTTGTTCAATATCTTCATCAACGACCTGGAGGATGGTGTGGACTGCACCCTTAGCAAGTTTGCAGATGACACTAAACTGGGAGGAGTGGTTGATACGCTGGAGGGTAGGGATAGGATACAGAGGGACCTAGACAAATTAGAGGATTGGGCCAAAAGAAATCTGATGAGGTTCAACAAGGACAAGTGCAGAGTCCTGCACTTAGGACGGAAGAATCCCATGCACTGCTACAGACTAGGGACCAAATGGCTGGGCAGCAGTTCTGCAGAAAAGGACCTAGGGGTTACAGTGGACGAAAAGCTGAATATGAGTCAACAGTGTGCCCTTGTTGCCAAGAAGGCTAACTGCATTTTGGGCTGTATAAGTAGGGGCATTTCCAGCAGATCGAGGGACGTGATTATTCCCCTCTATTCGGCACTGGTGAGGCCTCATTTGGAGTACTGTGTCCAGTTTTGGGCCCCACACTACAAAAAGGATGTGGATAAATTGGAAAGAGTCCAACGGAGGGCAACAAAAATGATTAGGGGGCTGGAGCACATGACTTATGAGGGGAGGCTGAGGGAACTGGGATTGTTTAGCCTGCAGAAGAGAAGAGTGAGGGGGGATTTGATAGCTGCTTTCAACTACCTAAAAGGGGGTTCCAAAGAGGCTGGATCTAGACTGTTCTCAGTGGTAGAAGATGACAGAACAAGGAGTAATGGTCTCAAGTTGCAGAGGGGGAGGTTTAGGTTGGATATTAGGGTGGTGAAGCACTGGAATGGGTTACCTAGGGAGGTGGTGGAATCTCCTTCCTTAGAGGTTTTTAAGGTCAGGCTTGACAAAGCCCTGGCTGGGATGATCTAGTTGGGGTTGGTCCTGCTTTGAGCAGGGGATTGGACTAGATGACCTCCTGAGGTCCCTTCCAACCCTGAGATTCTATGATTCTATGATTCTATGAAAAAGACCCTAAAATCGGGATTGTCCCTATAAAATCGGGACACCTGGTCACCCTAACTGCACCTGGAGGAGACTCTGCCAAAGTGGCCAGTTAGCTTCTTTCATTCTTGAAAATAGCTGGATATCAGCAAAATCCCAGGCTAAGACTGCATTTAAAGCATGCTGGCTAAGTGTGCATGAGCATGTCTCCTGCCAGTGGCTGGTCTCACGGAGGGTAAGAACATACTAGTATCGCCAGCACAAGCGGTAAATTGACTATATGTTTGGTGCTGAACATCAGACCCCACAGGTGAGCAAGAATGAGGCACTGTTTACTGAGCTGACATCACTGTGTATCGTGGCATGCACAAAGGAATCACTTTAGTCAAAGCTTGCATTTTCTAAAGGGGCTATTTTGAATGGTGCAAAAGGAACTGGACCTAGAGCTACAGACCTTTGAATCTGAAAAGCACTTGGACAGCAATAGTGCACATGAAATCATGCTTACTCTAGGTCAGGGGTCTCAAACTCAAATTACCACGAGGGCCGCATGAGGACTAGTGCATTGGCCCAAGGGCCGCATCACTGACCCTGCCCCCACTCCACCCCTTCCATTAGGCCCCACCCCTTCTCCGCCCCCTCCTCTGAGCATGCGGCTCCCCGCTCCTCCCCCCTCCCTCCCAGAAACCACGAAGCTCTTCCCATGCGGCACGCGGAGCTCTTCCCTGCAGCCCGCCGGGCTCCCCGCGGCCCCCCCCTTTAAATTTTTTTTTTAAAGGGGGGGGGGGCGCAGGGAAGAGCTCCGTGGGCTGGCCGTGTGTTTGAGACCCCTGCTCTAGGTATTATTAGCAAGAACCACTAATCAAGCAGGCTTGACAACTGAAAAGTATTTTAAAAAGACTCACCTCTGTAAGGATACATTGAAGAGCTTACTGAAGGTGTAGAGAGGAGTTTGACAAAGACAATGATAGGACTGCAACATTCTTGATTAACTCAATAGATTTTGACTTTTCCCTTCTAAATAGGATTTACAGAAAATAGGAGAAGCCTATTGCATTTAATAGAGTATGGGAGGCAGGCTGATTATCGAGTTGTTTTCATGTCTTTCAGTGCAAAGAAACCATTCAACAGGGTCGAGAGAGATGATCTGTTTGCAGCCTTAAAAATTGTTTAACTTTGGCCCAACCTTTTTACAGTGGGCCAGATTCTGCAGTTAAAGTGATACAAACATAGACTAACTACCCTGAATTCAATAGAGAGGCTCCAGACTTACACCAGTATGTTTATGTTATGATAAAGTATATATAGAAAAACAGCAATTGACAGGGCCATCATGTATGTCGCTGACTCGTGGAATATAGCAAAAATATTGAATTAAGTGTAATTTTGATTAATTACGTGGAGCAAGTCACAACTCTCTTGTGGGATGAAAATACCAATTGTGATAATGTAGTTGTGACACAAATTAACATATTTACAAGTGAAAGATTTTAAGCATGCTTCAAAATAATGGATAATGTCATGTGATTCCTGTGGTATGACAAAGAGTTAGGGATTATACTTTCAGTATTATAAGCACCTCATGATACAGGAGGATGGGGAGTACTTGATTTAAGAAAAATCCAGTTGTCACCATTAAAAGTCAGTATCTGTCAGTCACCATGCAGTTGAGACTACTATACAAAGCTACTTGGATGCATAACATAGCCGTCTTTAGAGTCAGGGAATGAAAAAGCTGTTAACTAAGATCCAAATCCTGCAAAAATGTATGCACATGCTTAACTTTATGCACGTAAGTTATTTCATTGACTTTAATGGGCTGCAAGAATGAACTGGATACTGTGTACTTCTGCCCTCTACTGGATGGAGTCAGAAATTCTCAATTGGGTGTAAAAGGCCCTACACCAAGGATGAGCAACCTTTGGCACGTGGCCCACCAGGGTAAGCCCCCTGGCAGGCCGGGCCAGTTTGTTTACCTGCCACATCCGCAGGTTCGGCCGATCGCAGCTCCCACTGGCTGCGGTTCACCGCTCCAGGCCCATGGGGGCTACAGAAAGTGGCGGCCAGCACATCCCTTGGCCCACGCCACTTACCACAGCCCCCATGGGCCTGGAGCAGCGAACCGCGGCCAGTGGGAGCTGTGATCGGCCGAACCTGCGGATGTGGCAGGTAAACAAACTGGCCCGGCCCACTAGGGGGCTTACCATGGTGGGCCACGTGCCAAAGGTTGCCGATCCCTGCCCTACACTAACAATCCATGGAGATTTCCCTTAGCTCCTGGGCCTTTGGAGTGAGAAAATATGAACTCTGTACTTGTTAAAGTGCCAAATGACTACAGTACACAGTATAGTGATAACTGGGAAGTTCCTAAATGGCCAGTGATCTCATTACATTACTATTTAACTTGGAATGAAAATGAGTAACAATTAACAAATCCTCCTGGGCCCCCACAAAATTGTAGCTGTGTAAAAGGCCAGGACATTGCTGGAATAGGTGTTATTCAGTCACTGGTGCAACTACCACACTTATGTCAGTAACCTCAAACAACTTCTTTACAGAGCTCCTACCATGTCAAACCATCACTAGAAAAACTACCAGGTGAGCCAAACATTGCTTTAGCCTTTTCCCCTTTGGAAAATATCAGAGTCTCTGGGCTCCAATATAAGGAGCTTATCTCAGCAGTATATGAAGTACTAATCTCATCAAAGGATGTTATGGCAGCCAAGGCAAAGGCTGGGAGAGGATCGAGGGAGTGAGTCAGTGAAACACAGATGGAGAGGCCTGTGTAAGAACATTAATACATCTTCAATTGCTCTACAGGAAGCAAAGGTTAGAATCAGGGCTAGCTGTTCTATTGCTCTAGCCCCCAAAGTAGGATTTTGCAGCACCTAAAATTCTTTTGGTCTCAAATGTGAAGAAGCAGTAGTTGGTGGGAGGCACTGTAGTGTGGATGGGGTGGGATCTAGTAAGAATATTTAAACATTTGGGAAAGATTTATGATTGGTTTTACCAATCTAAAGTCTGTTTAATACCTATCACTGCTGTTATGTTACTGGTCAATTCACCAACAATGGGGTCCTACCACAAAGCCCTAAAAATTGCATTAACCGAGCATGGAGGTGCCTAGTTAACAGCTGGATAAAAACAAAAAAAACAAAACTCTCCCACCCCTTCTTCAACCTCACTCATTTTTCCCCCCTGTCTCTCTCAAAAACCACTTGGTTGGAAATACTAGATTAGATAAGACATTCCGCTAAGGATATAATGGAGTTTTAGAATCCTATCACATCTAAGAGGTTTCTGAGACAGACGTTCAAAATGGCGCAGGAAAGATTGCTATGTCAGGCCCAGACTTATGGCGAGATTCAGTCCAGAATGTACAGCAGTGGAGACCCTGGTTGTGGGTCTCATGGGTGGAAAGCTCTTCAAGAGAAAAGTTGCAATGGTGGAAAGCAGCTGCAATCTTCCGCTGACTTCAGGGTGTCCTGACCTTCTGATTCAGTGCATCTTATATACAACCTCTATTGACAAGAAGTCTGTGGAGCCCCAGTCATAATGTGAAGCTACTCCTGCAGGCAGAAACCCCTGCGGGAAGACAGCAATGGCATCACCAACTGCCGTGGTTCAGGAATGATGAATTCCTCTGTGATGGGTTGGACCCCGCCCCCCTTCCAGAGTGCCACCTGATGTGCTGGGGTCCCACTGAGCCCGCCTGCGCCACCAGCCTGGGTTCCCCTTACTCGGCGCTGCTGTGACAGGCTCTCAAGCCCCCTTCCAGCACACACACAGGTAGGGACACACCCAGCTGTAGACTCACACAGAGTCTGCAATCAGCTCTCTGTGGGAGGACTCAGCTCAGGGATTGCCCAGTACTCAAGTGCACACTCCCTCTGGAGAGTAAAGCCAAAATTATATTGTCTTGCACGGTCTAGAGATCTATATAGTGTAAACTCATGAAATTCGCCCCCTCCCTCAATGAGGAGGAACAAATGCACAGCTTTTTGCCCCCCCCCCCCCCCCCGCCAGTTATGAATTGCACAAACTGGATTATAGAACAAACAAAAAAAAGTTAATTAACCACAAAAGGTAAATGCTAAGTGATTATAAGGGATAGCAAACAGAACAAAGCAGATTACTGAGCAAATGAAACAAAACATGCGAACTAGGCTTAATACATTAAAGAAATTGGCTACAAATAGTAATTTCTCACCCATAATGTTGTTTTATGCAGGTTGCAGAATTTCTTGAAGTTAAACTGCACTGTTTGCAGCTGAAATCTCCAGGTATACCCTTCACAGGCTGACCTTTCTTGCCTGGGCTCAGCCCCTACCTCCCCCAGCTTAGTTCCTTTCTTTCTTCAGGTGTTTTCAGCAGTCTTTCTTCTTGGCTGGGGAGGCAGTGCAGAAGAGCTTACATTAACTCACTTCCCAGCCTTAAATAGGATTTGCATATGGCGGGGAATCCTTTGTTTCCCAGTTTGACCCCCACCCCCTCCTAATGGAAAAACACTAGATGTCTAGTGGGGTCTAGTACCAGGTGATGCGCTCACCTGACCCTGCAATGTCAAAGCAGCATCTCAGGAAACTTCTCAGGAAGGAAGGAGATTAGTATCTTCAAAGTCCTATTGTCCTTCCTAATGGCCTATCCAGGCTGTTTGCATACTGTCTGAAGGGCATTCCCCAGGTGAAAACACAGTTGTAATTGTTACATAGTCAATATTTCTAACTTGAGATACAGAAATGATACATACATAAAAATTGGATAATCACATTCAGTAAATTATAACCTCTCCAGTCACACCTCACATGACCCATCTTGCACAAAACATCTTAGTTATGCCATATTCATAAGCATATCTCTATGAAGAATATGTAGCATAGGGTCACACCTTAGAATATCAGGGTTGAAAGGGACCTTAGTAGGTCATCTAGTCCAACCCCCTGCTCAAAGCAGGACCAATCCCCAATTTTTGGCCCACATCCCCAAATAGCCCCCTCAAGGATTGAACTCACAACCCTGGGTTTAGCAGGCCTATGCTCAAGCCACTGAGCTATCCCTCCCCACCTTCCTGCAGCACAGAGGCACAGAAAGGGGTGAATCACACCTCCTTGTGCCAACTTCAGTGAATCTAGTCCTTAGTCTGGGAAGTCTCACAGACTAACATGTAGTGCAGACAGAGCCATCCCTTGGGTAGGGCAAATCGGGGCGACTGCCCCGGACCCCACGCTTCGATAAAATTGGGACTGTCCCGATATTTAGCCCTTGGGTCCGTGTCCTGACCAATGTATGATCGAGATGCCATTGGTCCCGATATTCAGGTGAGGAATCCAACGGGGTGGCAGGTGGGAGGGGAGTTAGAAGGCAGGCGGGAGGGTGGATGGCGAGGAGGTGAGCGGCGAATGGGTGGACAGTGAGGAGACTAGCAGGGAGGCTGATTTTTCCCAGGCCTCGCATGCCCTGTGCGCAGAATATGCTTTTATTCAAAATGTGGGACTCATATTACTGCTGCCAAAGACCCAGATTTACAGACGTATTTAGGCATCTAAAAAGGCAGGCAGATGCCTACTGGGATTTTCAAAGGTACCTAAATACCTTCATAAATCTGGCCCCAAGTGACTAAGGAGGCTGTGGAACACCAGGCAGGTGTAAAGGAGTTGGTGGGGAAAGAGGAGAATGTGGTTTCCCCGACCACCCCTTTAATTACACTCATGGAGAAAAAAAGTTTCCTCCCCACTTGATCAGCGATTTGTATGTTTCATAGGCTTGACAGGAGACTCGTCCCTTCTTTAAAAACATACTTATAGCCAATTCAGCAATGTTTTTGGTCTTCTTTATGTCTCTGCAAGAAGTTGGAACACCTCCCTGAGGAACTGGGGAATATTACTATACAACCAGATTTTTATTCTTTTTTAAAATAAGAACTTTAGCAAAATATACAACCAACCAGTGGAGTTCCCTAGCAACTGAGTCACAATGAGCGTATATAGCCCGGTACTCGCAACGAGGACTTTCTGCTTTCTCTGCTCACACATTCCTTCTGGACTAACGTGCTCTATTGGAAAAGTTCTGACAGCTGTACAGCTGTCTCAGTACATTTTATGGGAGGATCTTACCCATATACACTTCCTCCTTGTTACAACCAACAACCCCATTACTCCTATGGGATGCAACCCGACCACCCCAATCAAATGCACAAAAAATAATTTGTGGCAATCTTGACTTTATTTAACGTAATCAATTGCAAATAGACACAAATGGCAAAATAGCAACTGGACTCCTAATCTAAAATTTCCAGAACACCTCAGGCCTAGCATCAAGGGGTTATGCACACTCCTCTATCAATAGTTTGGCTTCTAGGCCTGCTTCTGTTATGAGGAACTCATTGGCAGCTGATGCAAGCAACACTGTTTCAGCTTTCATAGGCCATCCTCTAAGATCATCAACATCAA
This sequence comes from Chelydra serpentina, assembly GCA_037349315.1. Classification (NCBI taxonomy): domain Eukaryota; kingdom Metazoa; phylum Chordata; order Testudines; family Chelydridae; genus Chelydra; species Chelydra serpentina. Next base: position 127,302,902 of record JBAIAC010000008.1, read on the forward strand.
TGCCACATTAAGGTACCTTTTAACTCTCAGTAGTAGCTTGGGTCCCCCTCTAGAGCATATAGTTGACCTTTTAAATATTTACCTTCTCCACATTTCACTCTGCAAACATCCATAAAACGACAGGGCTCCAACCATCTATCCCAATATGCACCTTGTCTCAGGCCTGCATGTTTCAGGATTGTCCCAGGTCACATCAAAACAAGAAAGGGGGGAAGGTCTCGAAGCAATGTAGATGCTCGGGCTATTTTAGCCCCACAGCCCAAGCCCCACAAGCCAAAGTCAATGGACCTGGGCTCTGAGACTCTGTGCCACAAGTTTTTCTTTTCAGTGTAGACCAGTGGTTCTTGCAGACCACTGGTGGTCTGCAGACCACAGTTTGAGAACCTCTGGTGCAGACATGTTCAATGGCACCCATCCATCCCTATTCATTGTATTGGAGCTGAGGTGCCTAACTCAGGCTTTGTGAGTTGCAGTGATCTTTTGGGTGCCTAAATGTTAAGTGTTGTCATACTAAGCATCACAGTGCCTAACTCCTTTTGTGCATTCAGGCCTCAGTGGCTTGCCCAAGGTCACACAGGAAGTCTGTGGCAGAAGTGGGAATTAAACCCAGGTCTTCTGAATCCTAGGCCAGTGCTCTAACCCATAACCGTTTTTCCTGTCTACGGAGGAGAAGGCTAAACATAAAAAAAACCACAACCACCACCAAACCCTGGAGTCATAATCTTTGCTAAAGACACGTTCAGAAAGATTTAACCACATTACGGGGTGGGCTATAAAATGTCTGATGGATTTTAACACGAGCAGGTTGATAGTGGCACATATTGTATCTACGTTGTATAATATATTCCTAGTTAAACATGTCCTGTTTAGTGTGTCTTACTTCTGTAAAAATACAAAAAGATTGGAGACAATCTGAAGGAGCGCAACTTAACTGATTCAAAATAGAGCTAATTGAAAAGCTTGGCGTTTTTTCCCCCCTTAAAGTTTGAACAAAAATTTTAGTTTTTCACAGGAAAATTTTGCCTAGATTCTGCAACTGCACTATAAAACTAGCTGATTTGAAACAATCAGTGCAGAGGATTTTTAATCACACATCTTCCATTAAAATAAAACAGAAGATGTGTTTAAATCCCCTTTACTGCTTGGAAATTGTGAACCATTAATTTTATTTCCACTTGAACTTTCAATCTCATAACAGTACCAGAGTCGACACAGATCTTATCTGTCTCCGAGTGGATCCTATATAATGAGTTGATTAAATAAAACAGATGCTGGAAAGGAGAGGATGGAGCTCTGCTGGTATTTTTAATCAGATCTAGTGGCTGTTGCAAAATTAAGAAACTCTGGTAACTGTAGGCAAACAACATGAATCTGTCACCAATTGAATATATATTATTGGTCTGATATTGATATAAATGAGATCAGGATGCTAATTCTGCCCTAAAGATACACCCATTTTATATTCTTCCTTTAGAACTCTACATAGCAATGAAATCTGAGTTGCGAAACATACAGGCACTGGAACAGGGACAAATGAACTCATATGCCACCCATGTTCACAACCCTTACTCACTTGATTAATACCATTGGAGTCAATGGGTCTACTCACATGAGTAAGGATTACTCAGGGTAAGGATTACTCATGTACATACGTGTCCAAAGTCTGGGAACTGCTGCACATGACAGGGAAGATTGAAGTTATAACTTAGGCTACGACTATGTCATGGAGGTCACAGAAGTTACGGAATCCGTGACATCCATTGACCTCTGATATTTTTTGCCCCTGGGCTGGTGCTCCCAGCCAGTCCCACCCCTGCATTTCCTAGCCTCCACCCTGGTGGGGGGACCCTGTAGCTGCCCAGCTGGCATCAGGGACTGGCGGACTCCACAGCTGCCCAGCTGTGGCGGGGGGACTCCCTGCAGCTGCCCAGCTGTGGCGGGGGGACTCCCTGCAGCTCTCAGCTCCCCCAGGGGCAAAGGGACCTTGCAGCAGCCCAGCCCTGTGGGCAGGGGGGACCCTGGCACTCCCACGCTCTGCAGTGGTGGGGGATCCGGGAGCCCCAGCAGCAGTGAGTGTTGAACCCACCTACCCCTTTTGTCAGGGATATTTTTAGTGAAAGTCAGGGACAGGTCATGGGCGTCCATGAATTTTTGTTTATTGCCCATGACCTATCCCTGACTTTTACTAAAAATATCTGTGACAAAAACTTAGCCTTAGTTATGAGTATATAAAGAAACCCACTCTTGTCTCTTGTGCAAAGCCCTAATAAACAGGTTTTGTGCTGGGACCGGAGATAAACAAATCAAGATTATGTTGGTTCACTGGCAATTCAAAAGAAAAAGAAAAAAATGCTTTGGGTCAAATGAAACATTTTTGTTTTGATTGAACAGTTCTTAACATTTTTGATTTTCTAAACATAAAATGAAAGGAAATTTTGAAAGAAAGAAAGAAATATGCTAACCTGAAGCATATTCTCACCAGCAACTACACACCACACCATAATAACTAACTCAGGAACCAATCCATGCAACAAACCTCGATGCCAACTTTGCCCACATATCTACACCAGGGACACCATCACAGGACCTAACCAGATCAGCCACACCATCACCGGTTCATTCACCTGCACATCCACCAATGTTATATATGCCATCATGTGCCCCTCTGCTATGTACATCGGCCAAACTGGACAGTCCTTACGCAAAAGGATAAATGGACACAAATCAGATATAAGGAAATGGCAATATACAAAAGACTGTAGGAGAACACTTCAATCTCCCTGGACACACAATAGCAGATTTAAAGGTAGCCATCCTGCAGCAAAAAAACTTCAGAACCAGACTCCAAAGAAAAACTGTAGAGCTTCAGTTCATTTGCAAATTTGACACCATCAGCTCAGGATTAAACAAAGACTATGAATGGCTAGCCAACTACAAAAGCTGTTTCTCCTCCCTTGGTGTTCACACCTCAACTGCTAGAAGAGGGCCTCACCCTCCCTGATTGAACTAACCTCGTTATCTCTAGCCTGAATCTTCCCTGCACATTTATATCTGCCCCTGGACATTTCCACTGCTTGCATCCGAAGAAGTGGGTATTCACCCACGAAAGCTTATGCTTCAATACCTCTGTTAGTCTATAAGGTGCCACAGGACCCTTTGTCGCTTCTACAGATCCAGACTAACACGGCTACCCCTCTGATACTTGAAAGAAAGTTGTTTCAAACTAAAAAAGTTTAGATTTGTCAGAATTTGGGGGGTGGGGGTTGACTGAAACTATTAGCTGAAATCAACATAAATTCACTAAAAGCTTTGGTGTCACTACATCTGTATTTTCACCCAAAAGCATTTCAGCTGAAAAAGTTTGTCTGGCTCTGGCAGGGACCTCTTCAAGGGAAAGAATCCTTTTAGAAATCCCAAGCAAAAGCATGGAGCAGCCATACAGCCACAACAAACATGCTACTACTGCTTCAGTGCTGTTGTAGCAACTGTGTCCTCTTACATATCACTGACCGTATCATGGTTTGTAGATCCACAAACTTTACAGACCCGATGGACCCAATCCCCAAAACAACCCCTAGCCTGACTCCATCCTTACCCTGCCAAAAAAGGGCACATGTTGACAACTGTTCCCCAGCATGCAAGTAGTATATGATCTGTCTGTGGGTCCCTTACCTTGCACCCATTTCAACAAAACAGCAGCAATTCCAATGATTTCAAGGCCTTGTGCACCCATGCAAGAGCCAACAGGATTTACTCATTAATCTGAAGGTGCTGTTCATCAATGACATGAAAAGGATAGCCCAGTTAAGCAACCATCTCTCCTTGCCATTTCCTGGTCATTCTGCCCTTGAACTTCCAGAAGCTAAGAGGACCTGTCCATTATGTACTGGATATTGGTTTCTTGTAGCATATGATGCTGCAACTGGATTTTATTGTATGTTTGGTACATTTTGTCCTGTTCCTTTTGTTGTTCAGTGTCACATAAACTGTTGTTTAAGTTTATAATACAAATGCATGTAAAAAGTAATATTAATTAATCTGTATTTTAATGCCCTGATCCTGCAGAGACTTGCACATGTGCTTAATTTTCATACTCTGAATAGACCCATTGATTTCCACTGGATTACTCACAGTGTGTAAAGTTAAACACATGTGCAGGATTGAGACCCTCAAGAGAAGGACCAGATGCTTTGGAGCAGATTACTGCATTTACAGGGCTGTAACTCTGGAGTTACGCTACTGAAGTCAATGAAATCAGAAACTGCTCATTTATCCATTAGGCTACATAGTTTTAATTAATACACATGGAAAGTTTACCTGTATTATTGTGATCACCAAAGGACTCTACTATTGCTCAGTGATGTAAATCTAATAGAAACCTATGATTAATGACCAGAGACAATATTGTTAATGAGAATTTAAAATTCTTTATGGATAATATGAAATGGAAGCAAGTTAATTACCTTGTTCACATTAAAATCTGCATGCATGCAACATTCCATTACAATTAGGTTGAACACCATGCAAAATCTATTTTATTAAAATACTAAGGTTAGATATTATTTGCATAAGCATGAGGAAATACAGAGTTAGGCGTTCCATTTTGCATTCTGTCCTCTTGCTTGTATGCACTGGCTTTGTTGTTGTTGTTTTGTTTTTTACATGATCACACCACATAGGTGTGATAATCTCAAATGCTATAGATCTGCCTTCATGGTTATAGAAGAAAGTGCAATTCAAACACCAATTAACACCATTACATTTAAGTTATGTACAGTCTTACTAAAGCAGGGGTCGGCAACCTTTCAGAAGTGGTGTGCCGAGTCTTCATTTATTCACTTTAATTTAAGGGTTTTAAAAAAATTTTTATAATGGAGATATGCCAATCTCCTAGAACTGGAAGGACCTTGAAAGGTCATCAAGTCCAGTCCCCTGCCTTCACTAGCAGGACCAAGTACTGTCCCTGACAGATTTTTGCCCCAAATCCCTAAGTGGCCCCCCTCAAGGATTGAACTCACAACCCTGGGTTTAGCAGGCCAATGCTCAAACCACTGAGCTATCCCTCCCCCCTTTTGCATGCCAGTAATACATTTTAATGTTTTTAGAAGGTCTCTTTCTATAAATCTTTAATATATAACTAAACTATTGTTGTATGTAAAGCAAATAAGGTTTTTAAAATGTTTAAGAAGCTTCATTTAAAATTAAATTCAAATGCAGAGCCCCCCGGATCGGTGGCCAGGACCCGGGCAGTGTGAGTGCTTGTGATGGGGTTGCGACTCACCATCGCAGCGCCCCCTGCTGGTCTGTCTGGGAATTAGCTATCGGCAGTTCCGACGCCCCTCCGCCAGTGGTGTCCCATCAGCCACTCCCTTGCTGGCGTCCGGACCCCTGTTGCTCCCAGCTCGCGGCGTTCTCTTCAGGACACTGCCCTCTGGCAGTGGTCCCTAGTCACTGCTCACCCCGTTCCGGGGGGGTGGGTGTTTATCTGCATTTCCTTTCAGTGCCCCAGCGGCTCACCACACCCCAAAGTCTAACCCCTTCTGCCAAGGGTATGGTGCAGTCTGTTAGCACCATGTCCCATGGCTGGGCGCTTGTACCAAGGGGGAAGGGGGGGACCCAGGCCCACCCTCTACTCTGGGTCCCAACCCAGGGACCCTCAGACGGCAGCCTTCCTGCCCTCCTTCTCTCCCCTTGTCCGTCTCTCTTCCCTGGGCCACTTCCCCTTCGGCCCCCTCTTGCACCCAGCTAGGCCCTTCCATTCAGGACCTGCAGCCTGGGAGGCTACGGGCTGGAGCTCCCTTATGCTCCCCTGAGTCTGCTCAGCACTGCGCTGTCCCAGGTGCTGGTCTCCTAAACAGGAGACAGACCTTCCCCTCTGAAGGCCTGGGAGAGACTCCCTGCTCCTCGCCTGAGCAGCCTTTTTATAGGGCTGAGCCTGGCCCTGATTGGCTCCCAATAAGCCCTCCTCCCATTGGCTGCCCCTCTGCACAGGCTCACTGGACTGCTGCAGCCCACTCATGCAAGGGGGTGGGGCACCCACCCCACCACAGTGCCACTGAAAATCAGCTCACATGCCGCCTTTGGCACACATGCCATAGGTTGCCTACCCCTGTACTAAAGAAATTGTATTAAGATTCTAGGGTCTTTAAAGCATATTAAGGGGAGTCATACAAAATATGGATTTGATTCTCCATTGCATAAATAACTTAAATGAATAATTTTCAACCTTTGGGTGGTATGTCAACTATTCACTGCAATGGGATCTTATTTCAGTCATGCACTCAGGAGCAAACACTTGATAAGAAGTGCATGACAAACAGCAAATAAACAAAATATTTGTGGCACTTTCAAGATTTTTGGCATACCAGGGGTAGCCTGAATATTTCTGAATACTGATTCATAGATTTTAAAGCTGGAAGGGACCATTATGATAATCTAATCTGACCTCCTGCAGAAAACAGGCCATAGAATTTCATCCAGTAATTCCTGCATCAAGCCCATATCTTGCCTGAGTTAGAGCGGTTCTTTTAGAAAGCTATATTGAATAGTATGATCATGCTGAATGGTACGACCCAGAAATAACAGTGGATCAAAATGGAATCATTCCCAGTATTCACTATTGTTAGTGAATCTTTTGTTCTTCGATATTCAACTGATTATTGGTGATACTAACTTTGAATTTACTGCCATTTGTGTGATTAAAGTCTTAAATCTCTACATTTAATTTTGAGGTCTTTTTAAAAAAAATCTAGAATAATAGTAATAATAAAAATCAATAACCACAGCTACAGAAAGAGTTCCATAAGGGATGAAATAGCTGCTGCAATATGGTGCAATAGATGTACGCACATATTACAAACTCCTTTTGTCCTTATATCACCCTAAGAAGTGCTGACAGGACCCAGCCTTAGTTTATGAGGCTTTACAATTCCACAGTGGGATGGCTGCAGGATATAGGGTGGTTTTTTTATGATGTCATTCAAAGGCCTCAGGAGGAAGGTAACTTAAGAACAGCAATACTGGCTCAGACCAAAGGTCCATCTAGCCCAGTATCCTCTCCTCGGACAGTGGACAATGCCAGGTGCCCCAGAGGGAATGAACAGAACAGGTAATCACCAAGTGATCCATCCCGTCACCTATTCCTAGCTTCTGGCAAAGAGAGGTTAGGGACACTATCCCTGTCAATCCTGGCTCAGAAATGAAATGCAAGTGTCTCCTGATACTACAGAGAGAAGAATACCACTAGCAGGGGTGTTATTTTCTATGGGGCAAGGGGGGCAGTTGCCCCACCCAGACTTTTCATAGGTCTATATGCTCCACTTTTTGCATGCCCTCCACCTGCACCCCTTGACTTTGCAGGATATAATGTTCTATGTGCAAGACACGAGAAGTCATTCTTCCGCTCTACTCTGCGCTGGTTAGCCTCAACTGGAGTATTGTGTCCAGTTCTGGGCACCGCATTTCAAGAAAGATGTGGAGAAGTTGGAGAGGGTCCAGAGAAGAGCAACAAGAATGATTAAGGGTCTAGAGAATATGACCTATGAAGGAAGGCTGAAGGAACTGGGTTTGTTTAGTTTGGAAAAGAGAAGACTGAGAGGGGACATGATAGTGGTCTTCAGGTATCTAAAAGGGTGTCATAAGGAGGAGGGAGAAAACTTGTTCATCTTAGCATCTGAGGATAGAAGAAGAAGCAATGGGCTTAAACTGCAGCAAGGGAGGTTTAGGTTGGACATTAGGAAAAAGTTCCTAACTGTCAGGGTGGTTAAACCCTGGAATAAACTGCCCAGGGAGGTTGTGGAATCTCCATCTCTGGAGATATTTAAGTGTAGGTTAGATAAATGTCTATCTGGGATGGTCTAGACAGTAATTGGCCCTGCCATGAGGGCAGGGGGCTGGACTCGATGACCTCTCGAGGTCCCTTCCAGCCCTAGAATCTATGAATCTATGTGCTTAGACAACTTTGCCGCCCCAGAAGTTTTCTGAAACGACACACCTGACAACTACATCCTCCAGAGTAGACTTCAAGGACCAAATTCTTCCCCAAGTTACACCCTGTGCTACTTCACTGAAGTCAGTGGGGTTGCAAAAGTTGTAAGTCAATAAAAACTTGCACCAGTCCTCCTCCCGCTTATCCCCCACATACGAAATCATTCAAAACAAACTCGTGGGGTCAGGCTCTCAGCTGACGTACATTGGCACAGCTCTGTCAGTCTTAATGGATCGACATTGATTTACACTAGCTGAGGGTCTGGCCTCTAATTTAAAAAGCAAAACAAAAAAAACCCCATACTGTATAGCAATCATTGCTATTAACAAGCAACAAGCCTGGAACACCAGGAAGCGAGCCCAGACTTGCTTAGCTGTAAAAACTAGACAAGCTCAAGCTTACTGAGGGTGAGAAGCTCGTTCACCATTCCCCCGATGGCAAGGTACTGTAACTCCAATAATGTATTCCTCCCATGAGGCATGGGCACATCTGAAGTACGTCAAATTGCTGAGGCTGTCATGTCATCGGTTTCAAATGTTTACAGGCTAGTGGGGCTATTGAACAGTGATTGCCAGGAGGAAAGGGTTCTAAACTATTTATGACAAAGTCCACTCCAGTGCATAGAGCATTTGTCAGGCCCTCGGCACCATGTAACCCTCCTACAGCCTTTAATGTGGCATTTACATGGCGCTTAAGTGGTGCTGAAGGCTTTGTGCTAGTCCTCTGCAATGGAGTGGGTTTCACCTTTAGAGAATATATAGGCTTCCCTTGAGATACTTCCCAAGGTGCCCTTCTTCTCATAAGCCACTTGTGGCTCTTAGAAGTTGTGATATAGCTATCTATCTAATCCAATCTCTCTGGCCTTCGTCACCATAGTGTCATAGGGTATGTCTACACTGCATTAAGACACCCATGGCTGGCCTGTGTCCCCTGACTTGGACTCGCAGGGGTCAGGCTGCGAGGCTATAAAATTGCAGTGTAGATGTTTGGGCTTGGGCTGAAGCCTGGGCTCTGGGACTGTTGGCTCCAGCCTGACCCTGAATGTCTACAGTGCAATTTTATAGCCCCACAGCCTGAGCCCCATGAGCCCGAGTCAGCTGGCAAGGGCCAGCCGTGGATGTTTTACTGTAGTATAGACATACCATAAGGGCTTAACAATCATTACAAAAGTTCCATGAGAGTTTTGGGTACACACAGAGAGCAGGGGGTCCACGATGCTCCTTCCATCCACAAAAGGGTAGCATTTAAACAACCAGACCTGCAAACATTCAGATCACATTTCAGAAATGAACAAAACAAATATATTACATGTGATCTTTTAAAATGTCCCCATCTTTGTCAGAGATTGTCCCACCATGATCCATGCACGAAGGGACCCTCCACTCACAGATTACCTCCAGAAGGGGCAGTGCTTCCTCCCTGCCAGCATTCAGATCCCCAGAATATGGTACAGGGAAGTCTTGGAGCTGGTGTACAGGCAGATATCCTTACATTGTTGGGTGGTACTTTGAGTGGCTCTCTTGCAATCTATGTTGATCTCAGGTATTTATAGAGCTTGGGGGGGGGCAGAACCCCCTGCTCATTCCATAGTGGAGGAAGGTGGGAAGAAAAATTCCATCTCCTCCCTCACTTATGGAACAAACTGGGGCAAATGCCCAGTATCCCCCATAGTGAGACAAAAAGCTAACCTCAGTTACCCTCATGTAACTAGGGAGTGACTCCATTGACTACAAGGAATTATAGAATCATAGAAGATTAGGGTTGAAAGAGACCTGAGGATATTATCTAGTCCATCCCCCTGCTCAAAGCAGGACCAAGCCCAACTAAATCATCCCAGCCAGGGCTTTGTCAAGCCTGGCCTTAAAAACCTCTAAGGATGGAAAATGAAAATAAGAAAGAAAAACTTGTAGCACCTTAGAGACTAACAAATTTATTTCAGCATAAGCTTTCGTGGGTTAGTACCCACTTCATCAGACGCATGGAATGAAATTATATTTCAGATAGATATTTATACAGTCAGAGAAACATGATGGTCCAGGTGTATAGACCAATCTTAAGAGGCTAATTATTTGAGAGGAAACATGACAGCAGGGGAAGAAAAAGCTTTTGAAGTGATAAACAAGATGGTCACACAGGTGTGAATGAGGATCGTTAACTTAAGGGAAATAGATTCAATTAACATAATGGCCGAGCCATTCCAAATCTCGATTTAATCCGGAGGCAACGCAATCTAGTTTGCATATCAATTCGAGTTCAATAGTTTCTCTTTGAAGTCTGCTTTTGGAGTTAATCTGTCGCAACACTGCTATCCTCAAATCTGTCATTGAGTGATCAGGGAGGTTGAAGTGTTCTCCTACTGGTTTTTGAATGTTATGATTCCTGATGTCAGATTTATGTCCATTTATTCTTTTGCGTAGAGACCGTCCGGTTTGGCCAATGTACATGGCAGAGGGGCATTGCTGGCACATGATGGCATATATCACATTGGTAGATGTGCAGGTGAATGAGCCCCTGATGGTGTGGCGGATGTGATTAGGCCCTGTGATGGTATCACTTGAATCGATATGTTGACAGAGTTGGCATCGGGCTTTGTTGCAAGGATAGGTTCCTGGGTTGGTGTTTTTGTTGTATGGTGTGTGGTTGCTGGTGAGTAATTGCTTCAGGTTGGGGGGCTGTCTGTAAGCAAGGATTGGTCTGTCGCCCAAGATCTGTGAGAGTGAGGGATCATCTTTTAGGATAGGTTGTAGATCTTTGATGATGCGCTGGAGAGGTACTACTCCCTAGGTAACCCATTCCAGTGCTTCACTGAAGGAACTGATCTTAATGGAATTAATCTGGATTCGCACTGTTGTGGCCACTATTAGAGTCTGGCCCTTATCAGAGACGGTATGATATGATGAATGATATGGTAAAAGCTCCATGCATAACTCCCTTGAAACAAGACAGTAAAAAGGCTCTGGAAAGTATATTGGAAAGTACAATTCTCCATTAGTCCCTCTCACTTTCCCAGGACAATACTAAGTAGATGCTTCTATAACACAGTTATTGGTGCCACAAACAGATGTATCGGTGACCTATTACATCTTTTCTAATATCTGTGACTCTCGGTTATAGGTCTTTTCTAAGCAAAATAAGAAAGTGCCTAGTTTTAACTCATGCTACAAAGGCTCCATAATCCATTCAGCTGTTTTAGAGATGGGTTTAAGGTACAAAATCTAGATTTGGATCCAGATTTCAAGCACCCTGAAGTATTTGGATCTGAGGTTCTGATATGGGCTCATCTTTAGTTTTATGTTTTATATTTATAAGTTTTAGTTTCATATTTATAGGTTTGGATTTCAAACACGCCCAACGTTCCTGGGCATTGAGATTCCAAACATGACTCAAGTTCATGTGCCTTCAAATCTGGAATTCTGATTTGGGACACTCTCCATAGTGCATTTTTGCACGTCATTATAATCGTGAATATTTTGGTGACTTCTTGCACTTGACTCTTTCCTGTGTACTTTTTTTTATCCAACATCATCGGAAAAAATGAAGACACTCATTTTCTTCATCTTCTTGAGTATATTGAAACCAATATAAAAATAAACTGATCAAATTGCAAATTGGGAATACAGGATTAATTTATATGATAATCAATACTTTGTGTCCATGTGGAATGGTAATTCCACTTTGCACTGAGGTACAGATATACAGGAGTTGACAGTTCTTACAGTCCTATGGGACTTATGCCTCCTTTCCCAGGGATTCAGTTTTTCTCATTATGAACTACACATTCGTGGACATGTCTGATACAAGATGTGATCTTCTTATTGTCCTGAATGTCTCTTTCAAAGCACTGTTCATCTCCAACTCCCATGGGAATTCATAGAATCATAGAATATCAGGGTTGGAAGGGACCTTAGGAGGTCATCTAGTCCAACCCCCTGCTCAAAGCAGGGCCAATCCCCAATTTTTGCCCCAGATCCCTAAATGGCCTCCTCAAGGATTGAACTCACAACCCTGGGTTTAGCAGGCCAATGCTCAAACCACTGAGCTATCCCTCCCCCCGATTGAAGGTGCTCATTAACTGGCCCATCCTCAATATGTGTGTGATATTCTAATTTCACTCCATCTGTGGGGCAGATGGCAGACTACCAGATGCTTGTTGTGAACTAAAATCACAAACCACATCCTTAGCTACTTGCCATCAGAATGACAGGAAACCTCCTGTGAGCATGCATGTGTTGTATGGATTCCCTGATCATCTTTCAATGTACTTTCTACAAGATATAGAAGTTCAAACACATACAACCGAGGACGTATCCAAAGATCTACTATTTTTTAAATCTCATTTTAAGATGTGGCGCAACAATATTACTGGGTTTCCCTCAGATGTGCCCTCTCATATACTTCATGTATTATGTGAAGGAAGAAGACATTGAAACCTGATCTTTTATCCATGATTTTAGACCTTTTGTTAGGTAATTATCCATTTTAAATGTATAGGGCCTTATCCAGCTGCTGTTGAAGCATTGGGATCCCTTCCATTAACTTATATGGGAATTGGTCTGACCCCTAGCATGGTGATTGCAAACAGAACTGTACCAAAGGTAAAGTATGCCTTATAGGTTATGAGGGAATAGGTCAAGAGTGAGGAGCCTCAGCTCTGCAAGATAAAATCCTAATTTAATCAGTTGGAACAAAGTACCTGTAACACATGCTGGACCTTGCAGAGATCCAGGATGGACGTCTTCAGCACTAAACTGGACAACATGGCATAGCTACACAGTAATTTGGAGATACGCTAATTTCATCAACCGAAGAACATGCTCATTTGAGCAAGGACTTTTTTTTTAATGGTAAATGACTGAAGATTTTGAAGACAGAACTATAAGTCAAATATTAGAGTAACTGATGTGCCAGGAGATGGAAAAGGTGATATTTATTTTGTCCAGAAGCAAGAATCCCTTCTTATTGATGTTGAACGAACCCAGAGAGCTTTCAGACCTAGAGCAAAGGAACCTAAATTTTGTAGCCTGCAAGATTTGCTTTCTGGGTTAAGAGGAAAGACATTTCTTAAACACTCTGGAAGATTTGGATCTCAGCATGAATTCAGAATCAGAAAATCTCAAGGGAAGGCCTAGAAGCCCCCGAGGGGAAAAAAAAAGAGAAATACATAATCATGCTTGGCTGGCTACATCTTTATTTCTCTGCGTAGGAAGAGCTCCTTTCACTTCATCAATGTGATGGTTTTTTCCTCAGGTTTCTCTTTGAAGCAATCTTCTCTTTTCCCCAGAAAATAAAGGTTTTATACACAAGCTCCCATCCCATGACAATTATGATTTTTTACTCGGGAATATTTGGATATTTTGTGGTATTAAGGACAAGTTATTTCTTTACTTATTTATTTGTAACATTTCTCTGAGGTTGCTATTATTATCAGTTTGTTTTACTGTAGTGTCTAGACATCCTAAGTGACCCAACACTCCCCATCCTGAAAAGTTTACAGTCTAAATAGACAAGACAGACAATGGGTGGGGAAATGAAAGTATTGTGATTACTGAGGGATATAGAGTTTAAGTGACTTAATGTCAAACAAAGATTCTGTGGCAGAGATCGGAATCAAACCCAGATCTCCTGAACATATATTTCATGGGAAAGAACAGTGTTCAAATGCTGTAATTATTTAAAAATAGTAATGATTTCCAAATAAAAAAATTAGAACATTGTATCAGTAGTTCAAGAAAACTAAAGTTAGAATTATTTAATTGTAGTTGCAACATCAACCTTAACTTTGACCCTTTGTTCTGGTTTGTCTTTCCTTCACCAGTAGGAAAACCTTAGTAGCTGTGATTAAAATAAAAAAGGCACCCTAAGTCTTTCTTGTTGTGTGTGTATAATTTTATCAAAAATATGACTTTCTTCAGCTAAAACCTGCAGCCACCCTGTGAGGTTCTGGATGGGATCATTTGAGCTCCTAAGAAACTGCAAATTACCATTGACTTCAGGGCCACCCTGAGCTTTTATTTACACACTCTTACAACTTATCCATACTCCATGCCATGTAAAGTGCACCAAATGAGACTCTCTTACATTGACACCCACTTAAATGGAAACACAGACTCCCCAAACCCATACTTATACGCACTTGCCAACATATGAATTACATATCCTTACACAGCATCTTTGAATTTGGCCACTTCTATCAAACGCCTCATTACAAACCAGATCTGCTGCATTCCCTTCAGTACCACAAATGTTTACACATGTATTTAACCTTCAGCACATGAGCAGTCCCATCGGTGTGAATATGAATACTCATACAATTAAAGTTAAAAATATTTGCAGGACCAGAGATTTCTCACCTTTGTCTGGAATGCTTATTATTATTTATTATTATTATTACTAATTTATTGCTGACCATCCCATTATCCTCTGATTTTCACAGATTTTTCTCCTCTGAAATTTAGAATTGCCAGGATCACCTTTTTTATCTTTTCTTTTTCTCGGAGGCGAAAATATTTTCTGTGTTTCAGGTAGAGTAAATAAATCCAGGAGTGATGGGATTAAACAAAGACTAATGCTTCTCATCCCTCAGCACAATTCCTTCATATTAAATACACTGGATTTAGCAAACTGTAATGGAAAGCATTATTCTGAAATGGAATAATTCCTTAACACCTCAGCCAATCAGAGTGCAGAGGTGTTAAGGAATAGTTAGAAGTGACAAAGAGTCCTGTGGCACCTTATAGACTAATAGACGTATTGGAGCATAAGCTTTCGTGGGTGACTACCCACTTCTTCAGATGCACGTCTGTTAGTCTATAAGGTGCCACAGGACTCTTTGTCGCTTCTACAGATCCAGACTAACACGGCTACCACTCTGATAAGGAATAGTTACTGACTCAGTTAAGCAAGGTATTTAACAACATACCTAATTTTAAGCATTAGAGAGATAAGGTGGGTGAGGTAACATCTTTTATTGGACTAACTTCTGTTGGTAAGAGAGACAAGCTTTCAAGCTTACACAGAGCTCTTTTTTAAGCATGTGAATGGTCCCCTTGATTCATTGGGATGACTCATGTGCTTAAAGTTGGACATGTGCTCAAGTACCTTGCTGAATCCAGGCCTCATATCTAAATGTGGCTCTCAGGCAGGGCATTTCCAGAGTGAAGGCTTTGCTCCTGCTCTAGCTCAACTCAACTGATTACCGATTAACTTGAGTGCTAGTCTGGACACTCCACAAATGTGTATGAGGTGAAACAATCGTTTTTGGAGTGTTTAGACCAACAATTACAAATATGTGAGCTCATTTGGATTAGCAGGCAATGAATTAACTCGAGTTAAAATAGGAGCAAAACCCTTAGTGTAGATACATCCTTTATCTACATATCTCTAACTCCCTGCACTCAGAATAGCTTCTACCCTTAGAACTCCTCATTCAAATGGCCGTAGTCAATGAGTCCCATCAACTTCTCATCTCTTCCCCCCTCCCCATCGACAGTCCAACTGTCCTCTTAGACACCCTCTTTCTTAAAGTTTGCAAAAAGGCTTTGCCCTATTGCTAGCTTCATGGCAATTAAATGACTCTTTTTAAAAATACAAAGAAATTTGAACCATAGAATTGAGAGATGAAAATGACCTCGTAGTCAATCAGTCTGTCTCTGGGGCCAATGCAGAACTCTTCTCTACAATATGTTTACTGGTGTTTTGCCCAATCTAGTTCTAAGTGTGCAAATACCACTTCCCCTGAAAGGAACATTCCACACCTAATATATCTCATAGTCATGTACATGCTCAGTGTTCATAGACTAAATAACAGAGCAATGTTGACTAGTGGGTAGAGCACTGGATTGGGACACAGAAGATGAGGATTCTATTCCCGACTCTTTCACGACCTACTAGGTGACCTTGGGCAAGTCACTTTGTGACCTTGGGCAAGTCACTTTGTCTCTTGCTACCTTAGTTTCCCCAACTGTAAAATGGGGGAAAGGATACTGAGCTCCTCTGTAAAATATTTTGAGTTCTACTGATAAAAAGCAGTAGGTATTGTTATTAAGATCAGGGAATCCAATCAACATGCCCAGTAAATCGAAGCATTAATGCAAAAGAGCCCTGGGCACTACTGGTTGTTTTATGAAACTGGAGAAATGAAGTAGAGTGATGGGACAGAAGGTGAACGCTATTTTGCAACAAGACTCTGTTCTAGGATGCTGGATGAAGGACAATGAAGAATTCAGTCTTAAATAGAGATGAGGGGTATTCTTGCATTAGTCATAGAATATAAAAATAGTTGGAACAAAATCACATGTGAGCCTCATGTTAAATCCATTTAAGCTTAATACTCTGAACTGAATACATTGTTCTAAAGAACAGCTCAACCTTAAGGAACAGCTCCTCACATAATGCTGCTAACATCTCTGTCACCTTGATTTAGGCCATTTAAGTGTCAGTCAGGCAAGGTAACAATGCCTAGGGACAAATTTTCCCATGAACCAAAATCTTTGGCAAATAATATAAGTTTTGCAGTGCCTTGTGACTATGTGTAACTTTCCTATGCAAGAGGATTTCTCCTTTATTTCCACATTCCTTGTGCTCTTTGGCCCACCTGTGTTACATTTCTCCATACAAAAAGGGCAACCATTTATTTTCAGTCTAAAAGAGAGAACAAAAGTAAAGTCTCCTTGAGAACCCAGTGCGTGCATCTCTTCAGAAAACAAAAAGGGCTTCTGTCTCCACATGCAGGTAGCATTCTTTGAAATTTACCTTTGTAGATCACAAACCAAAAGGTGTTACAGTACCTCAATTGCATACACCTCATCATACAGAAGCCTGAGTGGCAGAAAATTGATTAGGTGGGAGACTCTGGATTTCAAAGAATATAAGATGAGTGAAAGCACTGCATTTGTGTTTGACAAAACTGAACTTGTGTGGGGGTGTAAATCCCTACAGAATAAAATCTTCAGAAGTAATGATTTGGAATCTTATAAGATCATGAGCAGCATAAGGATACACAATGTTGAATCCACATAAAAGTCACCTTTGCAGTAACAAACACCTTTGGTACATGCATGTGTTTTGGAAAGATATTATGTATGGCCCATCACTTGCTCCTCTGACCTGTCGTCTTCTGGCTGTGTGGCCTGTACTCCATTTGATCCAGGTGTACATTTCTTGCTGATGCAGTGAGTTCTTCCCATCTGGAAGACAATTTGATCCCAGTCCAAGGGGCTCAAAGGCACCTTTGAGGTTCAAAGCTCCGAAGACTGGTAAAGACATTTATAACCTAACTTCCCAAGGGTCCAGCACGAGCTGTTCCCACATTTGCAGCTTTCTGTAAAGTTATCATCTGTCCTAATCAGTTAATAAAATAAACCAGAAAGGGAATTTTTGCAAGCTTGTTTTAACATTTTTTACATTTGGGGGGAGCAGGGGGTCCTTGAAACACACCAGTAAACTTGTGGATTACATAACACATGGGAAATTGTTTTAAATATTTTTTTTCTGTACATACATTATTTTTACAAAGCATGTGTTCTGCTCCTATTAAAATCAATTACAGTTTGTCCATTAGCTTCAGTGGGAACAGGATTGGGTCTTCCAATTTTAAGCTGTTTGACTTTAGAACTATTCTATTCTGATCTCTTTTTTTACACCATGCAGCACACTGACTGGGATTAGCACTTGTTAATAAGTAATTATAATAAATAGTAATTACGCTGTTAGTAATCGTGTATACATTGTCTTAAAAGGGAACACTTCAGCAATACTGAAAACTATGTAAGGCAAGATGGATCCCAGTGGAGCAAATGTATCTGTATCCAGAAACTATACAGGACTTGTCTATACGAATACTTGGTGCATGTAAATCTACCCTACACTAGCCTGCTGCACACTCAGGATCCACATGGACTCAGCTGACATGCACTAAAAAGTTTTGTAGTGCACTTTGATCTACCCTGCTTTGAAATGGGAGCAGCAGCAGGCTAGTGCAAAATAGATTTACACCCCTATTTACCACAAAGTGTCTGTATAGATAAATCCATAGTCTCTCTCTCTCTCTCAAATACACACACACACACACACACACAAAACTACATTAAAAGAACATTCACATTATGATGCTGGGTGGCCTGGTTCCAGCTCATGCTAGGGTGACCAGATCGCAAGAGTGAAATATCAGGACACATTGGGCGAGCGGGGGTGGGGAGGCAGCCACAGGTGCACAGCCCCGACTGGAGCCATGATGAGCGGGGCACAGCCCTAGGAAGCTGCAAGAGGGGTGTACAGCCCCTGCTGCAGCCTGCGCCACAAGCCACGGGGCAAGGACTCATGGCCCCAGCTCCAGCCCCCAGCAGAAGCCACGGGGTCAGGGGCACAGAATCCTGGTTGCAAAGTCAGACCCAGTTGCAGGTCAGGGGAACGAAGGGTCCCAGTTCTAGCCCTGGCTCCAGCCCCAGCCGCAGTCACAGAGGGGAGTCCCACAGTCCTGCCTTCAGCTTCAGCCACTGACAGCTGAAGCAAAGTACGTCACAGAGGTCTGGAATCAGTGAGTCTAAATTATAGACTTAGTCGTAATCCATATTTAAACTTACAGATTGATTTGTACACTAAACAAACAACAGGGTAAAGGGCTGGGTTTTTGATTCGGTCAATAAATCAACTTCCCAATTTGCATACCTCTCAGACATGCCAGAAGTCTAATACTTCTTGGATGACTTTGCCATAGTCATGACTTGCTTCTGGGCAATCACAAAGCTGTAGAAGTCCTTGCAACTCATCCGGAAATTCATTTTGACAAGAGTTTCACTCCGCACCAAGTCTATGCTGCTTCGATTCCGGACATCAGTCCATGCACCTTTCATGATTGAAAATACATGCTCTGTGTATGCGTTGCTTACTGGTATACTGAGCACGTATGACAGCAGCTTTGTCATGTTCAGAAATTCAGTGCTAACGTCCTTGTTTCTCAGCGCTTGAGACCAGAATTCCCCAGCTGAGTAATTTCCAAGCTCCAACTTGGAGTTGATGTCTTTGATGATACAGTACTCATCATAGAGTTGATCAAGATCTACTGTTTTCTGGAGGTTTACAGCCATCACGGCCACAGACAGATCCTTGTATTCAAATGCCCTGTTACCATTGATGTTCAAGCACTGGGTATTGAACAAGTAGCCAGTTGTTGAAAAAAAATCAAACCATTTCTCCAAATATAGGATCGACACATCGTAAAATTTCATGACGTTTTTCTGGAGACATGCAGCAGTGACAGGCAACATCTCAGTTAATGCATTTTCAACTTTGGAGCCAAAGAATTTGTCATTCTTCCGTTGCTGAAGTTTAATTCTCAGACTATTCGTTATGGCACACACGTCACCTGGTGTCATACTCTCATTTTCCAAACAGAGCACATTGAAGATTTTCAGGACATTCTGGAGGAAAAACAGATAAACCTCAACTTTGCTAGGCCCCTCACCTTGTTCACCGTTTTCCATGTCCGAGATCAGCATCCATAGAGATTTTAGGCACTTCTCACTGCCCAGAGAAACAAAGTGTCACTTAACAGCCTGCCACATATTTACAAGCCTGTTTACAGCTGGGAAAAGACTCAGCCAGCATGTCGGAACGTAATGCAGTAAAGTGACATACTCCATATCCACAAAGTCAAACATATCCTTCAATGCTGCTACTCTCTTAGCAGAACTGCTGAAATGATTGAACGTCTTAATCACCAGAGTCTCAATGTCAACTTGTAGGGTATTGCTAGCATGTTTCACGGCACAACATGGGCAGGGCAGTTTGCAGGCAAGATATTTTCGTTTTGTTTTTTTAAATTCTGGTACACTGATTTCCATAATTCACGTTAGCATTATCAGCACAGTAGGAAGACACTTTGTTCAGGTCTAGTTTGTGTGTCACAAGTTTTTCAAGTAATGTGTTGCTTCTTGCCTCTGCAGTCTCTTCACTTTACTCATAGAAGTCTAACAATTTATCTTGGACCCCATATTCGGGTGTCCAGCATCTCAGAGATAAGGGGAAAGTTTTCACATTGCCCTTGTTAGATGCATCTGTGGAAACTGAGAAATAGGGACCATCTGGTTTGCTGAGGTCTTTTAAAAATTCTTTTGAGAGCGGTGACAGCACATTTTTGATCAATGCCTCCGCTTTAGTCCGGCCACAGCTGGCGTGCTTCGCAATCGTTGAATCTGGATACAAGGTAGGTGCCAGTTTAAGTTCACAGTCACACGAGCAATAGGAGTGTTGATGGACTACTGTGTGGTAAACTTGAGTTAGCTCAGAAGCTATAACCTTGTTATTGAAGGATTCATTTGGCCTGTGAGACCAGGGTATTGCTCTTGTGAGTCTTGGTGTTTTGTTCCTGATTTTTTGAATCAGTATGATGCTTAACTCACCGCCATGGCAAATGTTAAATTCCTTCCTGCATGCTTTACAAATGGCTTTTGAATCACACTCATAGGATTTCCGAATCTAGGTGTAAGTGGCTTCCCATTCTGTCCTGTATCTTCACTGTCTTTTTTGTTTTTTGGTAGTTGGCTCCTCCCTTGCCGTTGCCATTTCGGGTGGGGTTTTCGGCTGAAGACCGTTAGCTAGATAGCTAGCCACCGCGCAGTCTCTGTGCTTCTTACGTGTTATTACATGCCCACTGTAGTTTGTGCTATGGTATGCACTGTGGTTCAGACTGTAAACTACATATCCCTACTGTAAATTGCATTACACCTGAAAACAACCTAAAAAACCAAAATTCCCAGTAGATAACAGATCACAATCGGGTTTAATGGGACATTCCCGATCGACTAATTTTCTCTTTCACTACCAAATTTTAAATGTTACCTGAATATCGGGACAAACGGTGTCCTGATTGTACATCAAGCAGATGTACACCACCAGGTGCAATCCCTGCTTGCCAATGTGCGTCAGTGAACTGGGCAGCAGCTTAGCAGTGCTCAGCCCTGGCCTGCCCTGGGTGGAATCAGCACATGCAGAGGCAGGTGCCTCCGTTCCTTAGCTCTGCCAGGAGCTAGATGGACCGGTCTACACACACTCTGCTGGGGGGAGGATGCAACTATTACCTCTGTGGGGCACCTGCCCCTGCCTCCCCCATGCAAAAACAGGTGGTGAAAGGAAAGCTTTGAAATGGCAACTCTCCGATTCTAGCAGCCTCCCGCATCGAGCACAGAGCCACATCTCGTTTCAGAGCTGGCAGTCCTAGCCCTTCCGCAGCATCCACAGAACCGGCTGCAGGGGACTCCCTGCCTGGCTCTGTGAGCTGACCTGCCCAGCCCTTCTTAGGGGCAGAGTGGTTCCACTCCAGGGCGGTCACTCAGCCCTGGGTGCCGAAAGCCAATGGAACACCAGCCCTGGGGCTGGGCAGGAGGTCCGCAGCCACCTGGGCTCAATTGGTTGGGGTGGGTTTTCCTCTGTTGTCGCTGCAGAGTGAGTTTCCCAGATGGCAGAGCTTCCTGGGGGTGCTGCCCCTCTCCTTAAAATAAATGGGCGACTTCAGTTCACTTTGGATCGGTCGGATCCCAAAGCTTGTTCGCCAAGAGCGGGTTTGGATCTGGTGCAGTGCTAAGCCTGGTCACAAATAGCTGGCTGGTGACAGCTGAATTGAAGTGTAATTTTTTTCCCAGCCTCAAGGAAAGGGCAGTCTTTTCAGTACCGGCTTTACAATGGTGACTCAGTGATGCCAGGCCCGCACTCAGACGGGGCCCTGCCATGGCCTGCTCCGCTTGTGCTGCGCCCCCAGATCCCACCAAGCCCGCGGGCTCCTCTCTGCCCCCAGCCCTGGCTGGACCCCAGCATAGCTCCAGTTCTGGACAGTCTCATGCCCGCCACCTCTAGGGCCCTGCCTGTCTCCTCAGAGCCTGGAACTGGTGCAGAAATGGGGCCAGACTCAGCCAGCGGGGGGAGGTGAATGTGTGCCAGGGGTGCAAGCCCCGCCCCCATAGCTCTGATTGGACAGGACGGAGCCGGTACAGCACACGGAGACCCCCTTGCCTCCTCTGTGCCTACGGGCCGCACTGTAGGCTCCTGCCCCACGAAGTGCTGCCAGCCCGGGACCTCAAGTGCCTGCGGTGAGCGATCCCTGATATTGGGACAAAGGGCATCCCAACCGATGTATGGTCGGGATGCAGGACAAATCATTTAAAATCGGGACTGTCCTGATATTATCGGGATGTCTGCTCACCCTCGCTCATGTCAAGATCCAGATGTCTCAACTGGACACTGACAGATACATGCCTGAAATCTGTCTGGCTCACTTGTGGGTTAATATTGATAAAATAGGTATTGAAATTATAAGAAAGTGTTCAGTGTTTGGACTCAACTGAATGCTCGTGAGCAGCTCCATGCATTAATCTTACTTGTAATATCTGTGCTCCATACTGTAATGTAATATTTGAGCAGTTGTACTGTGAGCTTCTGCGACTGTATGAATTACCATACAGGACAGGGACATCATTTAGTGTGAAGAGCTGCTCTGCTACAGAAATTGTTATCCCCCTTCTGAAAGAGGGGACCCATTGATACCAGACAGGCTCTGGCTAGATCTTACAAATGGAAACTCCCTAGATCTGGACTGAGAAACCGTCAACAAAAGGACTAAAGACTCTTATTGTTGTTCTGCTCTCCTCCCCATAGAGATGAGTCATGCAAGTAAATTCCTTCCATCAGCTGAGTTTGCAGCTCAGAGCACATGGCCGGAGCGGGATAAAACCCCCAAACTAAAGGAACGAAGGGTATGTCTACACTACGAGACTAGTTCGATTTTTGTGAAACCGAACTTGGCAACCCGATATTGCCTGGTCGATTGTTCGAATCCACATCAGGGATCTTAATTAGAATTTACGAGTCCACAGTAAGGGGGCAAGTGTCGACATTGCAAGCGGTGCACTGTGGGTATCTATCCCACAGTTCCCGCAGACCCCGCTGCCCACTGGAATTCTGGGTGAAGCCCCCAGTGCCTTGTGGGACCGAAATTGTGTCAAGGGTTGTTATACGTAAATTTCGTTACTCGACCCACACTTCCGCCTTCCCTACGTGAAAGCGCCGGCGGGTAATGAATTCGCGCCCTTTTCCTGTGGCTGTTAGCTCATACGCCACAGGACAGAGAGCATGGAGCCCTCCGCGATTATCGCTGATGTTCTGTCCGTTGCCAACTCCTCGCACCTTATAGCGCACCTTTTCCAGACTCAGATGCAGAGAAATCGGGAGAGGAGGCAACGGAAGCTCCGGGAGTACTTGAACTCTGAGAGGGGCATGGACCTCTCGCAAAGCGCTGGACCCCGTCCCCTAGACATCATGGTGGCAATGGGTCACGTTGATCCTGTGGAATGGCGATTCTGGGCAAGGGAAACAAGCACTGACTGGTGGGACCGCATAGTGGTGCAGGTCTGGGATGAGTCCCAGTGGCTGCGAAACTTTCGGATGCGTAAGGGCACTTTCATGGAACTTTGTGAGTTGCTGTCCCCTGCCCTGAAGCGCCAGGACACCCGGATGCGAGCAGCCCTGACTATCCAGAAGCGAGTGACCATAGCCCTGTGGAAGCTTGCAACCCCTGACAGCTACCGGTCAGTAGCGAACCAATTTGGAGTGGGCAAGTCTACCGTGGGGGTTGCTGTGATGCAGGTAGCCCATGCTATTGTTGACCTGCTGCTCCCCAAAGTAGTGACCCTTGGAGACGTGCAGGCGATCATAGATGGCTTCGCTGCGATGGGATTCCCAAACTGCGGTGGGGCCATAGATGGGACACACATCCCTATCCTGGGACCGGAGCACCAGGGCAGCCAGTACATTAACCGAAAGGGCTATTTTTCTATGGTACTGCAAGCATTAGTGGACCACAAAGGACGTTTTACGAACATCAATGTTGGGTGGCCAGGCAAGGTTCATGATGCTCGAGTTTTCAAAAACTCTGGTCTGTTTAGACGTCTGCAACAGGGGGTTTATTTTCCGGACTGCAGAATCACTGTTGGGGATGTGGAGATGCCAACAGTAATCCTAGGGGACCCTGCCTACCCGCTAATGCCATGGCTCATGAAGCCATACACGGGAGCCCTGGACACTGAAAAGGAGCTCTTCAATTACCGCCTGAGCAAGTGTAGAATGGTGGTGGAGTGTGCCTTTGGCCGTCTGAAAGGTCGTTGGAGAAGCTTACTTACTCGCTCCGATCTCAGCCAAACAAATATCCCCATTGTGATTGCAGCGTGCTGTGTTCTCCACAATCTCTGTGAGATCAAGGGGGAGACGTTTATGGTGGGCTGGGAGGTTGAGGCAAATCGCCTGGCAGCAGATTACGCTCAGCCAGACACCAGGGCGATTAGAAGATCACAGCGGGATGCGCTGCGCATCCGGGAAGCATTGAAAGCTCGCTTCCAAACAGAGCAGGGTAACCAGTGACTGTTACACTTCCGTAAACAGATACTGAACCTTCCCCTGTGTCTTTACACAGGTTCCGTTGCCCATCCTCTCCCATTTCCAACCCCCTTCCCCCTCCTTCGATCAACACTTTAAAGGCACAATAAAGGAATTGTTTTTTTATTTGGACCGTCTCCTGTACCGGTTTGTCAGTTACGGTTTTAACCGTGTACGCATACCGCGGTTGGGGAGCGGGTGGAGTGTGGGAAAGTACCCTTCAAAGGGGAATGACATGATCCTGCCCACAGAGCAGTCCTAAGTGCTGGACTTCTTCTTTAAAGGGACCATTAACCTCTCCTACTCGCATGTGTGTGTGGTGTGGTCTCTGTGACTTTTTCGTTGTGAATATCGGCTACTGATCCCCCGGTTCATTGATCTATCTGGCAGGCTATTGCCAGCCGCTAAAGATCAGCGGCCACCCTCCCCCAGCAGACAGCGAACCACCCAACCACCAACCCCACGTAGAGAACCTTGAAACCTACACACAGAATGAAAGGTGTGCTTACTGCATGCAATTTTTACTGTGCCTGTCACTGCATCTGTTACCCTGTCTGCATCCTCGGTTGTGCCTCGGTCCTCTGCACTTACAAACCCTGTGAACCAATAACCAGAGAAACAAACGGACCCATTTAAAACACTCTGGGAAAAATCAGAGAACCAAAAAACCAGTTTTATTAAACAGAACATTAAGTTAACATGGAACCTGGGAAGGGAGGTGTTGAGGGGTGCGGCTGGAGGGAGGGGAAGGAAAATTCTAAGGTTTTGGCACTAACAGCCTTCTGCTACTGGAGCAGTCTGCAGGGGTGGAGTAAATATTTTCACGCACCCTGCCTCCCCTTGTCCTAGTGACTTTTGGAGAGTGAACCACTGGACTTTGTGGCGGGGGAGGGCGGCTGGAAAGAACATATAGAGGTGCTCTTTCCTCCTGTCTCCTGTCCTGGAGAACATCCACCAGGCGCCGGAGCGTGTCGGTTTGCTCTGTCATTAGTCCCAGCATTGTTTGGGTCGCCTGCTGATCCTCCTGCCGCCACCTGTCCTCGCGCGCTTCAGCACTCTGCTCCCGTTCCATGGCTGCTCGCTCGTACCGTGCAACGTCCTCTCTCCGCTGTGCCGCCTCCCTCTGTGACAACATCATTAATTCAGAGAACATGTCATCCCGGGTTCTCTTTTTGCGCCGCCTTATCTGGAGTAGCCCATGGGAGGGAGAAGCACGGGTAGGGCGGGAGACACTCGCAGCTGCAGGATGAGGGAAAGGGAGTGAATTCCTCAGAAAGATACTTTTTGCAGAATAATGAGCATACTCTTTCACCGTGAATAGGACCAAACACAGTGCCTATCACATGTAAACATACTACAAGGTCAAATAGTATGCCTTAAGGCTGAGTGTCTGGGGTCCCGGTATACGGATCCCAGAAGCCTTGCCGTACAGTGAAAATCACCTCTCTGAAGACCATGGTAAGGTGATGAGTTAGGACTGCTGAGAGATTGCTTCACAGCAGTGCTCTACTCCCATGTCTCACTCACTGTTCCTGGCGGCGGGCAGGAACTGCTGCTGGCCAAACCGCTAATCTACAGCGGCTTTCCTAACCCCACCCCCCCTCCGCGTGGCCGCTCCCGGGAACCAAAAATGCCCGCGAACCGGTCAGCATGAACGGCTCACCTACCCTTCCCCCCCCTCCGCGTGGCCGCTCCCGGGAACCAAAAATGCCCGCAAACTGCTCAGCATGAACAGCTCGCCTACCCCTCCCCCCGCTCCGCGTGGCCTTACCCGGGAACCAAAAATGCCCGCGAACCGCTCAGCATGAACGGCTCGCCTACCCTTTCCCCACTCCCTTCGCGTGGCAGCTCCCGGGAACCAAGATCGCCCACGAACCGCTGTGTTTGAACGGATGGCCTACCCCTCCACCCCCCCTTGCTCCCGGGAACCAATATTGCACGAGACCCGCTGTCTTAACGGCTCGCGTACCCTTTCCCCGGCCTCGCGTGGCCGGTCCCCGGCACTGTCCCTACCCGCGCACCGCTAAGTAGTAATGGTTTTGCTCCTGACTCCCTACCACCACGCGTTAACGGAAACAGCCGGGTGTCTTTCTTTAACGGGAAAAGGAAGCATTCACTATACTAATTATACCACTCATTCAAACCAGGACCGCATGACTGATATCACTCTGATGAGGATTACAGACACAGAGAAAAACTGCATGCTGCGTCAATGCAAGCAAACCCCGGGGCCATATGCTGCCATGCTATGCAAGGCAATGATACCAGAGTACCTGCAGCTTGCATGGCGCGGGAAAGTATCCTACCATGGAGGAGACAATAAGGCTGCTCTCCCAGTGAACGTGATAAACAAGCTCTCACTGTACCTCCAGGAGAGCTTTGCGGAGCTCTCATATGGGGATTACTCCTCTATCCCCATACATATTGACAGACTTTTTGAATAGTTGCACGGGAAAGCGACTCCAAGGTGAAGCGCATAAGGCCAATTAAGCCACAGTTACACAGTGCTAACACACCATACCTATTGTATTGCAAATAAATGTCTAACACACTGACCTGATGATCCTTCGCCTGATTCCTGGTCAGGAATGCTGCCTTGGGAGTGTTCGTAGGGCAGCTCAGTCAGGGTGAGGAATAGTTCCTGGCTGTCGGGGACATGACGAGTGAGACCGCTTTCTAGTGCCTCGTCCTCCTCCCCTCCTTCCTCTTCTTCGCCGTCCGCGAAAACTTCCTCCGACATGGCCGTAGAATGGACCCCGTTGTCGGAGTCCACGGACAGTGGTAGGGTAGTTGTTGCAGCACCACCGAGCATGGCATGCAGTGCCTCGTAAAATCGGCAAGTGTGTGGCTGCGACCCGGAGCGTCCGTTGGACTCCTTGGTCTTCTGGTACGCCTGCCGCAGCTCCTTGATTTTCACGCGGCACTGCGTAGCATCCCAGGTGTATCCTCTCTCCGTCATAGCCTTGGAAATTTTTTCGTAAATCTTTGAATTCCTTCTTTTGGAACGGAGCTCGGCTAGGATTGATTCGTCGCCCCACACAGCGATCAGATCCAAAACTTCACGATCACTCCATGCTGGAGCTCTCTTTCTATTCTGCGATGGCATTGAAACCACTGCTGTAGAGCTCTGCATCGTTGCCAGTGCTGCTGAGCTCGCCACGATGTCCAAAGAGGAAATTGGATTCAAAATGGCCACACAGGAAAAGGGATTCAAATTTTTCCGGGGATTTCTCTGAGTGGCAGGTCAGAGCATCCGAGTACAGATTACTGCCCTGAGCGTCCACTGAGTGGTGCACTGTGGGATAGCTCCCGGAGCTATTAGCGTCGAATTCCGTCCACAGTACCTCGCTTTCGACATGGCCATTTCGAATTTGGCGCTACTCCCCTCGTCAGGGTGGAGTACAGAAATCGATTCAAAGAGCCCTTAATGTCGAAATAAACTGCTTCCTAATGTGGACGGGTGAGGGATTAAATCGAGTTAATGCTGCTAAATTCGACATAAAGTCCTAGTGTAGACCTGGCCGAAGAATGTCTATGCTGCTTGGACTCTGTGGGGGAAGGTGTTTCAAGGTATAAGCAAGAGATCCCGGCTGCTTAGCCTGGGTTAGTCCTAAAGGACAAATAGAACTTGCTGATTATGGAAGCCTATATTATCTTCTGAAAGTCATTTATGTGTCTATGTTTGCTTGCTTTAACCTTGTAAATAACTCTCTAATTTCCTTTTCATATTTAATAAAGCTTCATATAGTTTACTATAGGATTGGCTACAAGAGTTGTCTTTGGTATGATACCTAAAGCGCAATTGACCTGGGCTATATGACTCCTCCTTCAGGATTAGGAGAAACCTGAATATTGCTGTGATTCTTTGCATAAGGGGCCAACTATCACAGAGATACACTTACCTGAGTGGCAAGACAAACTGGTGTACCCAAGGGGACGGTCTGTGACTCCGTGTTAAGGCTGTTAATTTGCCTGAGGTGTTTGTACTTGGTGCTGTTGGTTAGTGAAATCTAAGTTTAGAACTCACAACCAATTTGGGGTTTATGCCCTGGTTTTTAACAGTCTGCCTTGAGGTTGGTTGCTCTTCCATCACCGTTGGAAGCATCACATACATTTACATATGATCATGTAATTAAAGACTGTATCATAATGCATACACAAGGGGGACAAATGAAGGTTGCATGGACATTTAATAATTTTGGGATGCTTGGCTTTGCAACATTAATGTTCTTTTAACTTAATTTGTGTAATTTTCCTGGATTTAAAAACAAACAAACTGAAAAAACAGAAATCCCATCATGTGGCATCACACTGACACCCGCAAGGTTTATCAGCAGGAATGGAACCTTTAAATCCCCCCCACAGACCTCTGCCCAGGGCCGTCCTTACCCATACGCAAACTAGGCAGCTGTGTGCTGCTCCAGCAGCCAGCCCAATCCCCTGGCTGGCTGAGCAGGCCAGGAAAGCTGCCCCGCCCCTTCTCTGCCCCCACCTCACCTCTTCCCACTCCTGCTCTGTCCCAGCCCTGCCCCCACTCCACCCCTTCCCCCAAACCCTCACCCCTGCGAAGGGCACCACAATGTCTAGGGACGGCCCTGCCTCTGCCACTTGAGCTAACAGTGTAACTGACAGCAGTAGTAGGTTTTCATTTTCCATGTGGACCAGTACTGGAGGGGGATCAGGCACACACTTTCACAGTGGGTTTTACCAGCAGCTGAGGAATGGTGAGACCTAAGAATCTTGGGTTCCATTCCAGGCTCTGGAGAGGAATGTATTCAGGGGGGCACAGACACTTCTTCCCATTCTCCCCCCGCCCCATGCTTTACCCCTTCTGCCCCAAACCCTCCAACTTGTTCCTGGTCCCATTCCTGTTTCTTCATCACCCATGGCTCCTTGTCCCAGTCCCATTCTCCTCACCTAGCCACTCCCAATCTCTACTATTTAGGTTTCCAGGCAAGTCCCAAATCTACCACCTCAGGGCTTCCCATCTGAGTCCCAGTTTCTCACCCCCAGTCCCAGTATCTTTGCACAGCCAGCCCCAGTTCTCGCCTTGCACCCTGGCTTCGCAGCAGATCTACCCTCCTACTATCCCCATTCCCCTTCCAACTAATTCCAGTCCCAGTCTCCTTACCCAGCCAATCCCATAGTCCTCAGATCCTCGTCAGATTTCAGTCTGCCCTCCACCCCAAACTCCCTCCCAGGCTCTCAATCCCAGCCCCTTTGTCAAAACAGCAATTAATTCCTGTCCCGATCTAAAACCTCATCCATTCCCACATTTCACAAACTTTAATTTAAACTGCTTTTAGAGGTGTTTCTTTCCCACTCTTGAGCACTCAGGGGTCCTTGGGAATATGAAACCACAAACACCTTTTATTGGGGACCAACTAAGAGAAACATTTATTTACATAAAGTGAAATTAGGAAAAACTAAATAGTCTATTAGTATATGGCAGATTTCACCATCCCAGTTATTAATTGCTTGACTCATTAGAGCCCAGAACCCTTATTCACAAAACAATCCCTGCTTACCTAAACTTAACTCACTAATTCAATCCTCAGCATGTCCACTGAAAATCATTCCATGTGGTCTTGTTTAATTAGGCTTACAGCTACCAGGCCAGCTCTAAAAAAGCAGCTTTAGCAACTCCATTACCAATAGGGTCAGTCTCATATTATTCTCTAAACACTGTTCAGAATCTTCAGGCAAAAAATCCAAAGTATGAGCATTTGAACAGAAATCAGAATTTACCTATAACATAGCTGATATCTCTAACAGAGTCTGTGATCCTCATGCTGACTTTAGGCTAACTACCCACTTAGAATCCAACACCAATCAGCTCAGGGTGATCAACTTTCCCCAGCCTATACCTTTCAAAATTTCTATCCCTTTTCTAAGTACATTTAAATGCATCAGTTAATATCACTTCCAAAAACAGAACAAAAAAATTACAAATAATAGAACATAAAACACTGTATAAAACTGCACTGGGGTGAAATTATTATATGCAAATTAAGCCTGCCAGGGATATCTTTTCTCCTTACTCCTATTAGGAAAACAGAGAGTTTCTTTCCTTCTTTACACTTTCTCTGGGACTTACTCTGGGGAAAGGATGGGTATATGTTGCAGATATAAGGAAACAGACGACGAACCATTGCCTTGCTTGGTGCCAGAAAAATTAAATCTGTTAGTGGTTTTATTCGGAACCAGTTACATCCAAAGTATAAGGATTTCCTCCCCTCTCTGGGCTCCTTGCTCGACTTGCTGGCTGAAAGAGACTTGGGTCCGGGGAGGGGAGGAGAGGAGAAGGGTCCGCCTGGCCAGCTGCCTTCCCAGCTCATAGGAGATGAGGCCTGAGCTGGTGGCCCAGGAAGCAAAATCGCAGGGCTGCTAGCTCGCCCCCATTGTCCCCAATGGGTTGACCTGATGGCCCGAATTCTTGCCGCCCGCCATCTCCACCCAAATGTACCCGAGAGCGGATCAGGCTCTCCAGCCCAAGCCACTGAGGAAGGCTTAATACTCTGCACCCCAAGCTAGGGGAGAGTCTTCAGACTCGGCCCGCGCAGGGTGAGCTTGGGAGTTCCCTGGACCCCATCCTCCCACCGCCCACAGGCACCCCCCAAGCCCACACTGGAGCCCAGAATTCAGGCACGAAGGAGCAGGAGGAGCACTCTGCCCAGGGGCACCACCACTCTAAGTCAGCTTGAGTTGCATTCTCTTCTACCCCTTTTCTCCCAAGTTCGGCTGGCCTCGCAGTAGCCATCCCCGGGACAAAGCAGGCACGGGACTCTACCTAGCGGAAGCCAAACGCGCCCACCCAGAGTTTAGCACAGGCTATTGGGGGACTGTAGAAACCCCCTTCAGACGCATTGAGGTAGCTAAACTTTACTTCCAAGGGCCCTACATGTGCAGAAAGCCTACTCTCTTGTGAAAAAGACTCCTCTTTCGGCTAACCTTCCAAACTTTCCAGTGGCTCCAAATGGGAAAACACACACACTCAAACACCCAAAGAGTCCTAACGCTCCTGTGACATTATTTACAATAACTGGGACCATATAGATCATTGTTACAACCAAGGTCCTGCAGTGGCACCGAATCTTGTATAAAGGGGGTCAAATGCGGTGTCTAAGACCGGGTTATACTTGGCTGGTTATGATTATGTCATTTATATGTATGTATCAGTTTTGTAGTTGAAGTTATGAATATTGGCTTTATACTGTATGTCTGTATTTCAAACTGGGGCTGGGCTTCTGGGATCCAGGACAAGCTATCGGCTCTGCCAGGCATGCTGATGGCCCATTAAGGACCATCGACTATACAATTAGCCCATTGAGAGGAGGCAGTGACTCAGCAAATTATGCAGAGACTTGCCCATGTGACTCCAGACTCCATTTTGCTGTGATTTTCCACAGTAAGGAAAGAGGTGTCTTTACACCTGGGAGAAACTATAAAAGGCAGCTGCCTCATCTCCATTTTGTCTTCATTTCCTGCTTCTTACCTGTGGAGGAACCTTTCTACACATGGAAGCTTTGAACAAAGGACTGAAGGACCCATCCCAGCTGAGAATGTAATCCAGAGACTTGATTTGAACCTGCAGTATTCCATCTCTGCAAGCCTGAACCAAGAACTTTGCCATTACTGTATGTAATTGATTCCTTTTAACCAATTCTAGCTCTCACCTATACCTTTTTCCTTTTATGAATAAACCTTTAGATTTTAGATTCTAAAGGATTGGCAACAGCGTGATTTGTGGGTAAGATCTGAGTTGTATATTGACCTGGCTCTGAGGTTCGGTCTGCTGGGATCGGGAGAACCTGTTTTCTTTTACTGGGGCATTGGTTTTCATGACCATTTGTCCCCATAACAAGTGGCACTGGTGGTGAGACTGGGAAACTGGAGCGTCTAAGGGAATTGCTTGTGTGACTTGTGGTTAGCCAGTGGGGTAAAACCATAGTCTCCTCTGTCTGGTTGGTTTGGTTTGCCTTAGAGGTGGAAAAACCCCAGCCTTGGGCTGTAGTTGCCCCGTTTGAAGCAATTTGTCCTGAACTGGCACTCTCAGTTAGGTCCCGCCAGAACCAGCATGGTTACAGCTCCCAATCTAAAAAGAAAAGAAAGGAGAAGAGTTCGAAATGGCCACCCTGCCAGAATTGTACAGCTCTGCACATGAAACCAGTGGGAGGGACGTTACACAGAAAGGGGGAATGGAAAGCTGCCCAAATGGAGATGATGTGGAAAGCTACAGCCCCCGTCACTCCTCCTACTAGTCACACTTCTTGCAACAGCTGATGAACTTCCAGGTGCTTTTCGCATCCGAGCCCACACCAGGGGAACACCTTGAGAAGCTTCCCGTGGGTTGCCTAGCTCAGCTGGTCAGAGTGTGGCACTAATGGAGGCAAGATGGTGCAAAGGAGCCCCTGGGTGGCTGGCTGGCGGCGGGCCTGGGGAGGATGGCTTTGGATTTTCGGCCGGACTGCTACGGACAGCAAGGCCAGAAGTCAGCTGGTTGGCCCGCTCACCCACCTACCCAGCGTGCTCACCAAGTGCCCTTAGTCAACCGCTTGGAGAATGTGGGCATCGATCCCATGACCTCTCGCATACAAAGCGAGCGCTCTACCGCTTGAGCTAATTCCCCACAGCTGGCCTGATTCCCAGGCACCAGGCAAAAAAGGCAAGGGCTCTCTGGCCTGAAGCAGAACACAGCCTGGGATGGTTGGCTACCCAGAGCTGGGGAAGGGGCCCGAGACCCAGCCACGCGCCTGGGCACAATCTCCAACTCTCCCTCCCTGGAGTGTGTCGGGGGGTGGGCTGGGGGGTGAGAGTTAGCCCCTGGAAGAAGCACCACACTTCAGAAGACAACGCAGGGCTAGATCACGTGATGATTGCCTGCTCTGGCCATTGCCTCTGAAGCAGCTGGCATGGGCTACTGTCAGAAGACATGATACTGGGCTAGATGGACCATTGGTCTCACCCAGGAGGGGCGTTCTTATCTTCCCCACTTTCCTGTAACCCAAGCAAAGCCAGGAGCAGGCCCAGCTCAGGAAGTCTAGCGGGGCTCACACAGGCTCCCTGGCCCCTGGCACAGCATACAGCAAAACGACCCTGCCTCCGCCACCATAGACACCCACAGACTCACCGTTCCAGACCAACGCAGCCCTTTCTCCAAGGGCTTTGGCTTTCTCCAAGCTGTCTGTGTGCTCTGCTCCACGGCGGCCATGCTGGCTGAGATCAGGAGGCTGTGTGGTCTCATGGCCTCAGCTGAGGTGGTATCACGTGCCCCCCTCCCCGCCCATCTCCTCATTCCCTTCATGGACCCCTGGGATGTGAGTCATTCTGTATTTGAGTGGCACTCCTTCCCAGCCAATCAGCTTTGTGTAGACTAGCAGGGAGGGAGGGCGAGGGAAAGGGATGACGCTCTAGTGACAGCTCAGCAAGAAAGGGGCATGTCCCCCACTCCAGCAGAGCAGAATGGAGAATATGTGTATCCATCTCCACGACTTGTGCCACGCTCTTCCATTTGAGCTAACTTCCCCACCCAGCAAGCGCAAGGGGGAGAAGGGCCGGGGACCAAGCGCTTCCTGCTCCGCAAGGGCTGGCTTTTGGGGAGGCCAAGCGGGGAGAGGGATGGAGGCCGCTGGAGGAGCTTAGCCCGCTGACTGTCAATGGCTTCTAAAAGAAGGGCAAGAGAAGGGAGCGGCGGTCCCTTGCCGCTGGAGAATGCGGGCATTGATCCCGCTGCCTCTCGCATGCGAAGCGAGCGCTCTACCACTTGAGCTAATTCCCCTGTCTTGCCCAGCAAGATCTTGAACCAACCATGTCATACGGGAGGCCACGCCGTTCCCTGCGCCAGCCGGTGACTCCTTCCAAAAGGGTCAGGCAAGCAGCTGCTCCCTGTGGGCTGGCTAGCTCAGCTGGTTAGAGCGTGGTGCTAATAACGCCAAGGTCATGGGTTCGAGCCCCATGCTGGCCACTGTGTGTGCTGCTTGGAGAGGGTGGCTTCTGTTCTTTTGGGCTGGCTGCTAGGGGGTCGGAGAGGCCAAAATGAGAAAAAGGAGATGGGCTGAGCGTCTTGCAGGGAGCAGGCAAGAGCCCTGCTCGGGGAAAGGACTGGCCAGCGCTGGCAGGGAGAGGCTCCGGCCACCTCCTTTCCTCCCCTCTCTGGGCTCCTTGCTCGCCTTGCTGGCTGAAAGGGACTTGGGCCCGAGGAGAGGAGAAGGGTCAGCCTGGCCAGCTGCCTTCCCAGCTCGTAGGAGATGAGGCCTGAGCTGGAGGCCCAGGAAGCGAAATTGCAGGGCTGCTGGCTCGCCCCCATTGTCCCCAATGGGTTGACCTGATGGCCCGAATTCTTGCCGCCCGCCATCTCCACCCAAATGTACCCGAGAGCGGATCAGGCTCTCCAGCCCAAGCCACTGAGGAAGGCTTAATACTCGGCACCCCAAGCTAGGGGAGAGTCTTCAGACTCGGCCCGCGCAGGGTGAGCTTGGGAGTTCTGGACCCCATCCTCCCACCGCCCACAGGCAGCCCCCAAGCCCACACTGGAGCCCAGAACTCAGGCACGAAGGAGCAGGAGGAGCACTCTGCCCAGGGGCACCACCGCTCTAAGTCAGCTTGAGTTGTTTTCTCTTCTACCCCTGTTCTCCCAAGTTCGGCTGGCCTCGCAGTAGCCATCCCCGGGACAAAGCAGGCACGGGACTCTACCTAGCGGAAGCCAAACGCGCCCACCCAGAGTTTAGCACAGGCTATTGGGGGACTGTAGAAACCCCCTTCAGACGCATTGAGGTAGCTAAACTTTACTTCCAAGGGCCCTACAGGTGCAGAAAGCCTACTCTCCTGTGAAAAAGACTCCTCTTTCGGCTAACCTTCCAAACTTTCCAGTGGCTCCAAATGGGAAAACACACACACTCAAACACCCAAAGAGTCCTAACGCCCCCAATCTAAAAAGAAAAGAAAGGAGAAGAGTTCGAAATGGCCACCCTGCCAGAATTGTACAGCTCTGCACATGAAACCAGTGGGAGGGACGTTACACAGAAAGGGGGAATGGAAAGCTGCCCAAATGGAGATGATGTGGAAAGCTACAGCCCCCGTCACTCCTCCTACTAGTCACACTTCTTGCAACAGCTGATGAACTTCCAGGTGCTTTTCGCATCCGAGCCCACACCAGGGGAACACCTTGAGAAGCTTTCCGTGGGTTGCCTAGCTCAGCTGGTCAGAGTGTGGCACTAATGGAGGCAAGATGGTGCAAAGGAGCCCCTGGGTGGCTGGCTGGCTGGCGGCGGGCCTGGGGAGGATGGCTTTGGATTTTCGGCCGGACTGCTACGGACAGCAAGGCCAAAAGTCAGCTGGTCGGCCCGCTCGCTCACCCACCTACCCAGCGTGCTCACCCAGGGGCCTTAGTCAACCGCTTGGAGAATGTGGGCATCGATCCCACTACCTCTCGCATGCAATGCGAGCGCTCTACCGCTTGAGCTAATTCCCCACAGCTGGCCTGATTCCCAGGCACCAGGCAAAAAAGGCAAGGGCTCTGTGGCCTGAAGCAGAACACAGCCTGCGTTGGGGAGCTACCCAGAGCTGGGGAAGGGGCCCGAGACCCAGCCACGCGCCTGGGCACAATCCCCAACGCTCCCTCCCTGGAGTGTGTCGGGGGGTGGGCTGGGGGGTGAGAGTTAGCCCCTGGAAGAAGCACCACACTTCAGAAGACAACGCAGGGCTAGATCACTTGATGATTGCCTGCTCTGGCCATTGCCTCTGAAGCAGCTGGCATGGGCTACTGTCAGAAGACATGATACTGGGCTAGATGGACCATTGGTCTCACCCAGGAGGGGCGTTCTTATCTTCCCCACTTTCCTGTAACCCAAGCAAAGCCAGGAGCAGGCCCAGCTCAGGAAGTCTAGCGGGGCTCACACAGGCTCCCTGGCCCCTGGCACAGCATACAGCAAAACGACCCTGCCTCCGCCACCATAGACACCCACAGACTCACCGTTCCAGACCAATGCAGCCCTTTCTCCAAGGGCTTTGGCTTTCTCCAAGCTGTCTGTGTGCTCTGCTCCACGGCGGCCATGCTGGCTGAGATCAGGAGGCTGTGTGGTCTCACGGCCTCAGCTGAGGTGGTATCACGTGCCCCCCTCCCCGCCCATCTCCTCATTCCCTTCATGGACCCCTGGGATGTGAGTCATTCTGTATTTGAGTGGCACTCCTTCCCAGCCAATCAGCTTTGTGTAGACTAGCAGGGAGGGAGGGCGAGGGAAAGGGATGACGCTCTAGTGACAGCTCAGCAAGAAAGGGGCATGTCCCCCACTCCAGCAGAGCAGAATGGAGAATATGTGTATCCATCTCCACGACTTGTGCCACGCTCTTCCATTTGAGCTAACTTCCCCACCCAGCAAGCGCAAGGGGGAGAAGGGCCGGGGACCAAGCGCTTCCTGCTCCGCAAGGGCTGGCTTTTGGGGAGGCCAAGCGGGGAGAGGGATGGAGGCTGCTGGAGGAGCTTAGCCCGCTGACTGTCAATGGCTTCTAAAAGAAGGGCAAGAGAAGGGACCGGCGGTCCCTTGCCGCTGGCGAATGCGGGCATTGATCCCGCTGCCTCTCACATGCGAAGCGAGCGCTCTACCACTTGAGCTAATTCCCCTGTCTTGCCCATCAAGAGCTTGATCCAACCATGTCATACGGGAGGCCACGCCGTTCCCTGCGCCAGCCGGTGACTCCTTCCAAAAGGGTCAGGCAAGCAGCTGCTCCCTGTGGGCCGGCTAGCTCAGCTGGTTAGAGCGTGGTGCTAATAACGCCAAGGTCATGGGTTCGAGCCCCATGCTGGCCACTGTGTGTGCTGCTTGGAGAGGGTGGCTTCTGTTCTTTTGGGCTGACTGCTAGAGGGTCGGAGAGGCCAAAATGAGAAAAAGGAGATGGGCTGAGCGTCTTGCAGGGAGCAGGCAAGAGCCCTGCTCGAGGAAAGGACTGGCCAGCGCTGGCAGGGAGAGGCTCCGGCCACCTCCTTTCCTCCCCTCTCTGGGCTCCTTGCTCGCCTTGCTGGCTGAAAGGGACTTGGGCCCGAGGAGAGGAGAAGGGTCAGCCTGGCCAGCTGCCTTCCCAGCTCATAGGAGATGAGGCCTGAGCTGGAGGCCCAGGAAGCAAAATTGCAGGGCTGCTGGCTCGCCCCCATTGTCCCCAATGGGTTGACCTGATGGCCCGAATTCTTGCCGCCCGCCATCTCCACCCAAATGTACCCGAGAGCGGATCAGGCTCTCCAGCCCAAGCCACTGAGGAAGGCTTAATACTCGGCACCCCAAGCTAGGGGAGAGTCTTCAGACTCGGCCCACGCAGGGTGAGCTTGGGAGTTCTGGACCCCATCCTCCCACCGCCCACAGGCAGCCCCCAAGCCCACACTGGAGCCCAGAACTCAGGCACGAAGGAGCAGGAGGAGCACTCTGCCCAGGGGCACCACCGCTCTAAGTCAGCTTGAGTTGTTTTCTCTTCTACCCCTGTTCTCCCAAGTTCGGCTGGCCTCGCAGTAGCCATCCCCGGGACAAAGCAGGCACGGGACTCTACCTAGCGGAAGCCAAACGCGCCCACCCAGAGTTTAGCACAGGCTATTGGGGGACTGTAGAAACCCCCTTCAGACGCATTGAGGTAGCTAAACTTTACTTCCAAGGGCCCTACAGGTGCAGAAAGCCTACTCTCCTGTGAAAAAGACTCCTCTTTCGGCTAACCTTCCAAACTTTCCAGTGGCTCCAAATGGGAAAACACACACACTCAAACACCCAAAGAGTCCTAACGCCCCCAATCTAAACAGAAAAGAAAGGAGAAGAGTTCGAAATGGCCACCCTGCCAGAATTGTACAGCTCTGCACATGAAACCAGTGGGAGGGACGTTACACAGAAAGGGGGAATGGAAAGCTGCCCAAATGGAGATGATGTGGAAAGCTACAGCCCCCGTCACTCCTCCTACTAGTCACACTTCTTGCAACAGCTGATGAACTTCCAGGTGCTTTTCGCATCCGAGCCCACACCAGGGGAACACCTTGAGAAGCTTTCCGTGGGTTGCCTAGCTCAGCTGGTCAGAGTGTGGCACTAATGGAGGCAAGATGGTGCAAAGGAGCCCCTGGCTGGCTGGCTGGTGGCGGGCCTGGGGAGGATGGCTTTGGATTTTCGGCCGGACTGCTACGGACAGCAAGGCCAAAAGTCAGCTGGTCGGCCCGCTCGCTCACCCACCTACCCAGCGTGCTCACCCAGGGGCCTTAATCAACCGCTTGGAGAATGTGGGCATCGATCCCACTACCTCTCGCATGCAATGCGAGCGCTCTACCGCTTGAGCTAATTCCCCACAGCTGGCCTTATTCCCAGGCACCAGGCAAAAAAGGCAAGGGCTCTGTGGCCTGAAGCAGAACACAGCCTGCGTTGGGGGGCTACCCAGAGCTGGGGAAGGGGCCCGAGACCCAGCCACGCGCGTGGGCACAATCCCCAACGCTCCCTCCCTGGAGTGTGTCGGGGGGTGGGCTGGGGGGTGAGAGTTAGCCCCTGGAAGAAGCACCACACTTCAGAAGACAACGCAGGGCTAGATCACTTGATGATTGCCTGCTCTGGCCATTGCCTCTGAAGCAGCTGGCATGGGCTACTGTCAGAAGACATGATACTGGGCTAGATGGACCATTGGTCTCACCCAGGAGGGGCGTTCTTATCTTCCCCACTTTCCTGTAACCCAAGCAAAGCCAGGAGCAGGCCCAGCTCAGGAAGTCTAGCGGGGCTCACACAGGCTCCCTGGCCCCTGACACAGCATACAACAAAACGACCCTGCCTCCGCCACCATAGACACCCACAGACTCACCGTTCCAGACCAACGCAGCCCTTTCTCCAAGGGCTTTGGCTTTCTCCAAGCTGTCTGTGTGCTCTGCTCCACGGCGGCCATGCTGGCTGAGATCAGGAGGCTGTGTGGTCTCACGGCCTCAGCTGAGGTGGTATCACGTGCCCCCCTCCCCGCTCATCTCCTCATTCCCTTCATGGACCCCTGGGATGTGAGTCATTCTGTACTTGAGTGGCACTCCTTCCCAGCCAATCAGCTTTGTGTAGACTAGCAGGGAGGGAGGGCGAGGGAAAGGGATGACGCTCTAGTGACAGCTCAGCAAGAAAGGGGCATGTCCCCCACTCCAGCAGAGCAGAATGGAGAATATGTGTATCCATCTCCACGACTTGTGCCACGCTCTTCCATTTGAGCTAACTTCCCCACCCAGCAAGCGCAAGGGGGAGAAGGGCCGGGGACCAAGCGCTTCCTGCTCCGCAAGGGCTGGCTTTTGGGGAGGCCAAGCGGGGAGAGGGATGGAGGCCGCTGGAGGAGCTTAGCCCGCTGACTGTCAATGGCTTCTAAAAGAAGGGCAAGAGAAGGGACCGGCGGTCCCTTGCCGCTGGAGAATGCGGGCATTGATCCCGGTGCCTCTCGCATGCGAAGCGAGCGCTCGACCACTTGAGCTAATTCCCCTGTCTTGCCCAGCAAGGGCTTGATCCAACCATGTCACACGGGAGGCCACGCCGGTCCCTGCACCAGCCGGTGACTCCTTCCAAAAGGGTCAGGCAAGCAGCTGCTCCCTGTGGGCCGGCTAGCTCAGCTGGTTAGAGCGTGGTGCTAATAACGCCAAGGTCATGGGTTCGAGCCCCATGCTGGCCACTGTGTGTGCTGCTTGGAGAGGGTGGCTTCTGTTCTTTTGGGCTGACTGCTAGGGGGTCGGAGAGGCCAAAATGAGAAAAAGGAGATGGGCTGAGCGTCTTGCAGGGAGCAGGCAAGAGCCCTGCTCGGGGAAAGGACTGGCCAGCGCTGGCAGGGAGAGGCTCCGGCCACCTCCTTTCCTCCCCTCTCTGGGCTCCTTGCTCGCCTTGCTGGCTGAAAGGGACTTGGGCCCGAGGAGAGGAGAAGGGTCAGCCTGGCCAGCTGCCTTCCCAGCTCATAGGAGATGAGGCCTGAGCTGGAGGCCCAGGAAGCAAAATTGCAGGGCTGCTGGCTCGCCCCCATTGTCCCCAATGGGTTGACCTGATGGCCCGAATTCTTGCCGCCCGCCATCTGCACCCAAATGTACCCGAGAGCGGATCAGGCTCTCCAGCCCAAGCCACTGAGGAAGGCTTAATACTCGGCACCCCAAGCTAGGGGAGAGTCTTCAGACTCGGCCCACGCAGGGTGAGCTTGGGAGTTCTGGACCCCATCCTCCCACAGCCCACAGGCAGCCCCCAAGCCCACACTGGAGCCCAGAACTCAGGCACGAAGGAGCAGGAGGAGCACTCTGCCCAGGGGCACCACCGCTCTAAGTCAGCTTGAGGTGTTTTCTCTTCTACCCCTGTTCTCCCAAGTTCGGCTGGCCTCGCAGTAGCCATCCCCGGGACAAAGCAGGCACGGGACTCTACCTAGCGGAAGCCAAACGCGCCCACCCAGAGTTTAGCACAGGCTATTGGGGGACTGTAGAAACCCCCTTCAGACGCATTGAGGTAGCTAAACTTTACTTCCAAGGGCCCTACATGTTCAGAAAGCCTACTCTCCTGTGAAAAAGACTCCTCTTTCGGCTAACCTTCCAAACTTTCCAGTGGCTCCAAATGGGAAAACACACACACTCAAACACCCAAAGAGTCCTAACGCCCCCAATCTAAAAAGAAAAGAAAGGAGAAGAGTTCGAAATGGCCACCCTGCCAGAATTGTACAGCTCTGCACATGAAACCAGTGGGAGGGACGTTACACAGAAAGGGGGAATGGAAAGCTGCCCAAATGGAGATGATGTGGAAAGCTACAGCCCCCGTCACTCCTCCTACTAGTCACACTTCTTGCAACAGCTGATGAACTTCCAGGTGCTTTTCGCATCCGAGCCCACACCAGGGGAACACCTTGAGAAGCTTCCCGTGGGTTGCCTAGCTCAGCTGGTCAGTGTGGCACTAATGGAGGCAAGATGGTGCAAAGGAGCCCCTGGGTGGCTGGCTGCGGGCCTGGGGAGGATGGCTTTGGATTTTCGGCCGGACTGCTACGGACAGCAAGGCCAAAAGTCAGCTGGTCGGCCCGCTCACCCACCTACCCAGCGTGCTCACCCAGTGGCCTTAGTCAACCGCTTGGAGAATGTGGGCATCGATGCCACTACCTCTCGCATGCAAAGCGAGCGCTCTACCGCTTGAGCTAATTCCCCACAGCTGGCCTGGTTCCCAGGCACCAGGCAAAAAAGGCAAGGGCTCTGTGGCCTGAAGCAGAACACAGCCTGCGTTGGGGGGCTACCCAGAGCTGGGGAAGGGGCCCGAGACCCAGCCACGCGCCTGGGCACAATCCCCAACGCTCCCTCCCTGGAGTGTGTCGGGGGGTGGGCTGGGGGGTGAGAGTTAGCCCTTGGAAGAAGCACCACACTTCAGAAGACAACGCAGGGCTAGATCACTTGATGATTGCCTGCTCTGGCCATTGCCTCTGAAGCAGCTGGCATGGGCTACTGTCAGAAGACATGATACTGGGCTAGATGGACCATTGGTCTCACCCAGGAGGGGCGTTCTTATCTTCCCCACTTTCCTGTAACCCAAGCAAAGCCAGGAGCAGGCCCAGATCAGGAAGTCTAGCGGGGCTCACACAGGCTCTCTGGTCCCTGGCGCAGCATACAGCAAAACGACCCTGCCTCCGCCACCATAGACACCCACAGACTCACCGTTCCAGACCAACGCAGCCCTTTCTCCAAGGGCTTTGGCTTTCTCCAAGCTGTCTGTGTGCTCTGCTCCACGGCGGCCATGCTGGCTGAGATCAGGAGGCTGTGTGGTCTCACGGCCTCAGCTGAGGTGGTATCACGTGCCCCCCTCCCCGCCCATCTCCTCATTCCCTTCATGGACCCCTGGGATGTGAGTCATTCTGTATTTGAGTGGCACTCCTTCCCAGCCAATCAGCTTTGTGTAGACTAGCAGGGAGGGAGGGCGAGGGAAAGGGATGACGCTCTAGTGACAGCTCAGCAAGAAAGGTGCATGTCCCCCACTCCAGCAGAGCAGAATGGAGAATATGTGTATCCATCTCCACGACTTGTGCCACGCTCTTCCATTTGAGCTAACTTCCCCACCCA
Organism: Chelydra serpentina; assembly: GCA_037349315.1. Lineage (NCBI taxonomy): Eukaryota > Metazoa > Chordata > Testudines > Chelydridae > Chelydra > Chelydra serpentina. The sequence continues at coordinate 127,345,345 of JBAIAC010000008.1, forward strand.
GCAAGCGCAAGGGGGAGAAGGGCCGGGGACCAAGCGCTTCCTGCTTCGCAAGGGCTGGCTTTTGGGGAGGCCAGCGGGGAGAGGGATGGAGGCCGCTGGAGGAGCTTAGCCCGCTGACTGTCAATGGCTTCTAAAAGAAGGGCAAGAGAAGGGACCGGCGGTCCCTTGCCGCTGGAGAATGCGGGCATTGATCCCGCTGCCTCTCACATGCGAAGCGAGCGCTCTACCACTTGAGCTAATTCCCCTGTATTGCCCATCAAGAGCTTGATCCAACCATGTCACACGGGAGGCCACGCCGTTCCCTGCGCCAGCCGGTGACTCCTTCCAAAAGGGTCAGGCAAGCAGCTGCTCCCTGTGGGCCGGCTAGCTCAGCTGGTTAGAGCGTGGTGCTAATAACGCCAAGGTCATGGGTTCGAGCCCCATGCTGGCCACTGTGTGTGCTGCTTGGAGAGGGTGGCTTCTGCTCTTTTGGGCTGACTGCTAGGGGGTCGGAGAGGCCAAAATGAGAAAAAGGAGATGGGCTGAGCGTCTTGCAGGGAGCAGGCAAGAGCCCTGCTCGGGGAAAGGACTGGCCAGCGCTGGCAGGGAGAGGCTCCGGCCACCTCCTTTCCTCCCCTCTCTGGGCTCCTTGCTCGCCTTGCTGGCTGAAAGGGACTTGGGCCCGAGGAGAGGAGAAGGGTCAGCCTGGCCAGCTGCCTTCCCAGCTCATAGGAGATGAGGCCTGAGCTGGAGGCCCAGGAAGCAAAATTGCAGGGCTGCTGGCTCGCCCCCATTGTCCCCAATGGGTTGACCTGATGGCCCGAATTCTTGCCGCCCGCCATCTCCACCCAAATGTACCCGAGAGCGGATCAGGCTCTCCAGCCCAAGCCACTGAGGAAGGCTTAATACTCGGCACCCCAAGCTAGGGGAGAGTCTTCAGACTCGGCCCGCGCAGGGTGAGCTTGGGAGTTCTGGACCCCATCCTCCCACCGCCCACAGGCAGCCCCCAAGCCCACACTGGAGCCCAGAACTCAGGCACGAAGGAGCAGGAGGAGCACTCTGCCCAGGGGCACCACCGCTCTAAGTCAGCTTGAGGTGTTTTCTCTTCTACCCCTGTTCTCCCAAGTTCGGCTGGCCTCGCAGTAGCCATCCCCGGGACAAAGCAGGCACGGGACTCTACCTAGCGGAAGCCAAACGCACCCACCCAGAGTTTAGCACAGGCTATTGGGGGACTGTCGAAACCCCCTTCAGACGCATTGAGGTAGCTAAACTTTACTTCCAAGGGCCCTACATGTGCAGAAAGCCTACTCTCTTGGGAAAAAGACTCCTCTTTCGGCTAACCTTCCAAACTTTCCAGTGGCTCCAAATGGGAAAACACACACACTCAAACACCCAAAGAGTCCTAACGCCCCCAATCTAAAAAGAAAAGAAAGGAGAAGAGTTCGAAATGGCCACCCTGCCAGAATTGTACAGCTCTGCACATGAAACCAGTGGGAGGGACGTTACACAGAAAGGGGGAATGGAAAGCTGCCCAAATGGAGATGATGTGGAAAGCTACAGCCCCCGTCACTCCTCCTACTAGTCACACTTCTTGCAACAGCTGATGAACTTCCAGGTGCTTTTCGCATCCGAGCCCACACCAGGGGAACACCTTGAGAAGCTTCCCGTGGGTTGCCTAGCTCAGCTGGTCAGAGTGTGGCACTAATGGAGGCAAGATGGTGCAAAGGAGCCCCTGGGTGGCTGGCTGCAGGCCTGGGGAGGATGGCTTTGGATTTTCGGCCGGACTGCTACGGACAGCAAGGCCAAAAGCCAGCTGGTCGGCCCGCTCACCCACCTACCCAGCGTGCTCACCCAGTGGCCTTAGTCAACCGCTTGGAGAATGTGGGCATCGATCCCACTACCTCTCGCATGCAAAGCGAGCGCTCTACCGCTTGAGCTAATTCCCCACAGCTGGCCTGTTTCCGAGGTACCAGGCAAAAAAGGCAAGGGCTCTGTGGCCTGAAGCAGAACACAGCCTGCGTTGGGGGGCTACCCAGAGCTGGGGAAGGGGCCCGAGACCCAGCCACGCGCCTGGGCACAATCCCCAACGCTTCCTCCCTGGAGTGTGTCGGGGGGTGGGCTGGGGGGTGAGAGTTAGCCCCTGGAAGAAGCACCACACTTCAGAAGACAACGCAGGGCTAGATCACTTGATGATTGCCTGCTCTGGCCATTGCCTCTGAAGCAGCTGGCATGGGCTACTGTCAGAAGACATGATACTGGGCTAGATGGACCATTGGTCTCACCCAGGAGGGGCGTTCTTATCTTCCCCACTTTCCTGTAACCCAAGCAAAGCCAGGAGCAGGCCCAGCTCAGGAAGTCTAGCGGGGCTCACACAGGCTCCCTGGCCCCTGGCACAGCATACAGCAAAACGACCCTGCCTCCGCCACCATAGACACCCACAGACTCACCGTTCCAGACCAACGCAGCCCTTTCTCCAAGGGCTTTGGCTTTCTCCAAGCTGTCTGTATGCTCTGCTCCACAGCGGCCATGCTGGCTGAGATCAGGAGGCTGTGTGGTCTCACGGCCTCAGCTGAGGTGGTATCACGTGCCCCCCTCCCCGCCCATCTCCTCATTCCCTTCATGGACCCCTGGGATGTGAGTCATTCTGTATTTGAGTGGCACTCCTTCCCAGCCAATCAGCTTTGTGTAGACTAGCAGGGAGGGAGGGCGAGGGAAAGGGATGACGCTCTAGTGACAGCTCAGCAAGAAAGGGGCATGTCCCCCACTCCAGCAGAGCAGAATGGAGAATATGTGTATCCATCTCCACGAATTGTGCCACGCTCTTCCATTTGAGTTAACTTCCCCACCCAGCAAGCGCAAGGGGGAGAAGGGCCGGGGACCAAGCGCTTCCTGCGTCGCAAGGGCTGGCTTTTGCGGAGGCCAAGCGGGGAGAGGGATGGAGGCCGCTGGAGGAGCTTAGCCCGCTGACTGTCAATGGCTTCTAAAAGAAGGGCAAGAGAAGGGACCGGCGGTCCCTTGCCGCTGGAGAATGCGGGCATTGATCCCGCTGCCTCTCACATGCAAAACCAGCACTCTACCACTTGAGCTAATTCCCCTGTCTTGCCCATCAAGAGCTTGATCCAACCATGTCACACGGGAGGCCACGCCGTTCCCTGCGCCAGCCGGTGACTCCTTCCAAAAGGGTCAGGCAAGCAGCTGCTCCCTGTGGGCCGGCTAGCTCAGCTGGTTAGAGCGTGGTGCTAATAACGCCAAGGTCATGGGTTATAGCCCCATGCTGGCCACTGTGTGTGCTGCTTGGAGAGGGTGGCTTCTGCTCTTTTGGGCTGACTGCTAGGGGGTCGGAGAGGCCAAAATGAGAAAAAGGAGATGGGCTGAGCGTCTTGCAGGGAGCAGGCAAGAGCCCTGCTCGGGGAAAGGACTGGCCAGCGCTGGCAGGGAGAGGCTCCGGCCACCTCCTTTCCTCCCCTCTCTGGGCTCCTTGCTCGCCTTGCTGGCTGAAAGGGACTTGGGCCCGAGGAGAGGAGAAGGGTCAGCCTGGCCAGCTGCCTTCCCAGCTCATAGGAGATGAGGCCTGAGCTGGAGGCCCAGGAAGCAAAATTGCAGGGCTGCTGGCTCGCCCCCATTATCCCCAATGGGTTGACCTGATGGCCCGAATTCTTGCCGCCCACCATCTCCACCCAAATGTACCCGAGAGCGGATCAGGCTCTCCAGCCCAAGCCACTGAGGAAGGCTTAATACTCGGCACCCCAAGCTCGGGGAGAGTCTTCAGACTCGGCCCGCGCAGGGTGAGCTTGGGAGTTCTGGACCCCATCCTCCCACCGCCCACAGGCAGCCCCCAAGCCCACACTGGAGCCCAGAACTCAGGCACGAAGGAGCAGGAGGCGCACTCTGCCCAGGGGCACCACCGCTCTAAGTCAGCTTGAGTTGTTTTCTCTTCTACCCCTGTTCTCCCAAGTTCGGCTGGCCTCGCAGTAGCCATCCCCGGGACAAAGCAGGCACGGGACTCTACCTAGCGGAAGCCAAACGCGCCCACCCAGAGTTTAGCACAGGCTATTGGGGGACTGTCGAAACCCCCTTCAGACGCATTGAGGTAGCTAAACTTTACTTCCAAGGGCCCTACATGTTCAGAAAGCCTACTCTCCTGTGAAAAAGACTCCTCTTTCGGCTAACCTTCCAAACTTTCCAGTGGCTCCAAATGGGAAAACACACACACTCAAACACCCAAAGAGTCCTAACGCCCCCAATCTAAAAAGAAAAGAAAGGAGAAGAGTTCGAAATGGCCACCCTGCCAGAATTGTACAGCTCTGCACATGAAACCAGTGGGAGGGACGTTACACAGAAAGGGGGAATGGAAAGCTGCCCAAATGGAGATGATGTGGAAAGCTACAGCCCCCGTCACTCCTCCTACTAGTCACACTTCTTGCAACAGCTGATGAACTTCCAGGTGCTTTTCGCATCCGAGCCCACACCAGGGGAACACCTTGAGAAGCTTTCCGTGGGTTGCCTAGCTCAGCTGGTCAGAGTGTGGCACTAATGGAGGCAAGATGGTGCAAAGGAGCCCCTGGGTGGCTGGCTGCGGGCCTGGGGAGGATGGCTTTGGATTTTCGGCCGGACTGCTACGGACAGCAAGGCCAAAAGTCAGCTGGTCGGCCCGCTCACCCACCTACCCAGCGTGCTCACCCAGTGGCCTTAGTCAACCACTTGGAGAATGTGGGCATCGATGCCACTACCTCTCGCATGCAAAGCGAGCGCTCTACCGCTTGAGCTAATTCCCCACAGCTGGCCTGTTTCCCAGGTACCAGGCAAAAAAGGCAAGGGCTCTGTGGCCTGAAGCAGAACACAGCCTGCGTTGGGGGGCTACCCAGAGCTGGGGAAGGGGCCCGAGACCCAGCCACGCGCCTGGGCACAATCCCCAACGCTCCCTCCCTGGAGTGTGTCGGGGGGTGGGCTGGGGGGTGAGAGTTAGCCCCTGGAAGAAGCACCACACTTCAGAAGACAACGCAGGGCTAGATCACTTGATGATTGCCTGCTCTGGCCATTGCCTCTGAAGCAGCTGGCATGGGCTACTGTCAGAAGACATGATACTGGGCTAGATGGACCATTGGTCTCACCCAGGAGGGGCGTTCTTATCTTCCCCACTTTCCTGTAACCCAAGCAAGGCCAGGAGCAGGCCCAGCTCAGGAAGTCTAGCGGGGCTCACACAGGCTCCCTGGCCCCTGGCACAGCATACAGCAAAACGACCCTGCCTCCGCCACCATAGACACCCACAGACTCACCGTTCCAGACCAACGCAGCCCTTTCTCCAAGGGCTTTGGCTTTCCCCAAGCTGTCTGTATGCTCTGCTCCACAGCGGCCATGCTGGCTGAGATCAGGAGGCTGTGTGGTCTCACGGCCTCAGCTGAGGTGGTATCACGTGCCCCCCTCCCCGCCCATCTCCTCATTCCCTTCATGGACCCCTGGGATGTGAGTCATTCTGTACTTGAGTGGCACTCCTTCCCAGCCAATCAGCTTTGTGTAGACTAGCAGGGAGGGAGGGCGAGGGAAAGGGATGACGCTCTAGTGACAGCTCAGCAAGAAAGGGGCATGTCCCCCACTCCAGCAGAGCAGAATGGAGAATATGTGTATCCATCTCCACGACTTGTGCCACGCTCTTCCATTTGAGCTAACTTCCCCACCCAGCAAGCGCAAGGGGGAGAAGGGCCGGGGACCAAGCGCTTCCTGCTCCGCAAGGGCTGGCTTTTGGGGAGGCCAAGCGGGGAGAGGGATGGAGGCTGCTGGAGGAGCTTAGCCCGCTGACTGTCAATGGCTTCTAAAAGAAGGGCAAGAGAAGGGACCGACTGTCCCTTGCCGCTGGAGAATGCGGGCATTGATCCCGCTGCCTCTCACATGCGAAGCGAGCGCTCTACCACTTGAGCTAATTCCCCTGTCTTGCCCAGCAAGAGCTTGATCCAACCATGTCACACGGGAGGCCACGCCGTTCCCTGCGCCAGCCGGTGACTCCTTCCAAAAGGGTCAGGCAAGCAGCTGCTCCCTGTGGGCCGGCTAGCTCAGCTGGTTAGAGCGTGGTGCTAATAACGCCAAGGTCATGGGTTCGAGCCCTATGCTGGCCACTGTGTGTGCTGCTTGGAGAGGGTGGCGTCTGTTCTTTTGGGCTGACTGCTAGGGGGTCGGAGAGGCCAAAATGAGAAAAAGGAGATGGGCTGAGCGTCTTGCAGGGAGCAGGCAAGAGCCCTGCTCGGGGAAAGGACTGGCCAGCGCTGGCAGGGAGAGGCTCCGGCCACCTCCTTTCCTCCCCTCTCTGGGCTCCTTGCTCGCCTTGCTGGCTGAAAGGGACTTGGGCCCGAGGAGAGGAGAAGGGTCAGCCTGGCCAGCTGCCTTCCCAGCTCATAGGAGATGAGGCCTGAGCTGGAGGCCCAGGAAGCAAAATTGCAGGGCTGCTGGCTCGCCCCCATTGTCCCCAATGGGTTGACCTGATGGCCCGAATTCTTGCCGCCCGCCATCTCCACCCAAATGTACCCGAGAGCGGATCAGGCTCTCCAGCCCAAGCCACTGAGGAAGGCTTAATACTCGGCACCCCAAGCTAGGGGAGAGTCTTCAGACTCGGCCCGCGCAGGGTGAGCTTGGGAGTTCTGGACCCCATCCTCCCACCGCCCACAGGCAGCCCCCAAGCCCACACTGGAGCCCAGAACTCAGGCACGAAGGAGCAGGAGGAGCACTCTGCCCAGGGGCACCACCGCTCTAAGTCAGCTTGAGTTGTTTTCTCTTCTACCCCTGTTCTCCCAAGTTCGGCTGGCCTCGCAGTAGCCATCCCCGGGACAAAGCAGGCACGGGACTCTACCTAGCGGAAGCCAAACGCGCCCACCCAGAGTTTAGCACAGGCTATTGGGGGACTGTCGAAACCCCCTTCAGACGCATTGAGGTAGCTAAACTTTACTTCCAAGGGCCCTACATGTGCAGAAAGCCTACTCTCCTGTGAAAAAGACTCCTCTTTCGGCTAACCTTCCAAACTTTCCAGTGGCTCCAAATGGGAAAACACACACACTCAAACACCCAAAGAGTCCTAACGCCCCCAATCTAAAAAGAAAAGAAAGGAGAAGAGTTCGAAATGGCCACCCTGCCAGAATTGTACAGCTCTGCACATGAAACCAGTGGGAGGGACGTTACACAGAAAGGGGGAATGGAAAGCTGCCCAAATGGAGATGATGTGGAAAGCTACAGCCCCCGTCACTCCTCCTACTAGTCACACTTCTTGCAACAGCTGATGAACTTCCAGGTGCTTTTCGCATCCGAGCCCACACCAGGGGAACACCTTGAGAAGCTTCCCGTGGGTTGCCTAGCTCAGCTGGTCAGAGTGTGGCACTAATGGAGGCAAGATGGTGCAATGGAGCCCCTGGGTGGCTGGCTGCGGGCCTGGGGAGGATGGCTTTGGATTTTCGGCCGGACTGCTACGGACAGCAAGGCCAAAAGTCAGCTGGTCGGCCCGCTCACCCACCTACCCAGCGTGCTCACCCAGTGGCCTTAGTCAACCGCTTGGAGAATGTGGGCATCGATCCCACTACCTCTCGCATGCAAAGCGAGCGCTCTACCGCTTGAGCTAATTCCCCACAGCTGGCCTGTTTCCCAGGCACCAGGCAAAAAAGGCAAGGGCTCTGTGGCCTGAAGCAGAACACAGCCTGCGTTGGGGGGCTACCCAGAGCTGGGGAAGGGGCCCGAGACCCAGCCACGCGCCTGGGCACAATCCCCAACGCTCCCTCCCTGGAGTGTGTCGGGGGGTGCGCTGGGGGCTGAGAGTTAGCCCCTGGAAGAAGCACCACACTTCAGAAGACAACGCAGGGCTAGATCACTTGATGATTGCCTGCTCTGGCCATTGCCTCTGAAGCAGCTGGCATGGGCTACTGTCAGAAGACATGATACTGGGCTAGATGGACCATTGGTCTCACCCAGGAGGGGCGTTCTTATCTTCCCCACTTTCCTGTAACCCAAGCAAAGCCAGGAGCAGGCCCAGCTCAGGAAGTCTAGCGGGGCTCACACAGGCTCCCTGGTCCCTGGCACAGCATACAGCAAAACGACCCTGCCTCCGCCACCATAGACACCCACAGACTCACCGTTCCAGACCAACGCAGCCCTTTCTCCAAGGGCTTTGGCTTTCTCCAAGCTGTCTGTGTGCTCTGCTCCACGGCGGCCATGCTGGCTGAGATCAGGAGGCTGTGTGGTCTCACGGCCTCAGCTGAGGTGGTATCACGTGCCCCCCTCCCCGCCCATCTCCTCATTCCCTTCATGGACCCCTGGGATGTGAGTCATTCTGTATTTGAGTGGCACTCCTTCCCAGCCAATCAGCTTTGTGTAGACTAGCAGGGAGGGAGGGCGAGGGAAAGGGATGACGCTCTAGTGACAGCTCAGCAAGAAAGGGGCATGTCCCCCACTCCAGCAGAGCAGAATGGAGAATATGTGTATCCATCTCCACGACTTGTGCCACGCTCTTCCATTTGAGCTAACTTCCCCACCCAGCAAGCGCAAGGGGGAGAAGGGCCGGGGACCAAGCGCTTCCTGCTCCGCAAGGGCTGGCTTTTGGGGAGGCCAAGCGGGGAGAGGGATGGAGGCCGCTGGAGGAGCTTAGCCCGCTGACTGTCAATGGCTTCTAAAAGAAGGGCAAGAGAAGGGACCGGCGGTCCCTTGCCGCTGGAGAATGCGGGCATTGATCCCGCTGCCTCTCACATGCGAAGCGAGCGCTCTACCACTTGAGCTAATTCCCCTGTCTTGCCCATCAAGAGCTTGATCCAACCATGTCATACGGGAGGCCACGCCGTTCCCTGCGCCAGCCGGTGACTCCTTCCAAAAGGGTCAGGCAAGCAGCTGCTCCCTGTGGGCCGGCTAGCTCAGCTGGTTAGAGCGTGGTGCTAATAACGCCAAGGTCATGGGTTCGAGCCCCATGCTGGCCACTGTGTGTGCTGCTTGGAGAGGGTGGCTTCTGTTCTTTTGGGCTGACTGCTAGGGGGTCGGAGAGGCCAAAATGAGAAAAAGGAGATGGGCTGAGCGTCTTGCAGGGAGCAGGCAAGAGCCCTGCTCGGGGAAAGGACTGGCCAGCGCTGGCAGGGAGAGGCTCCGGCCACCTCCTTTCCTCCCCTCTCTGGGCTCCTTGCTCGCCTTGCTGGCTGAAAGGGACTTGGGCCCGAGGAGAGGAGAAGGGTCAGCCTGGCCAGCTGCCTTCCCAGCTCATAGGAGATGAGGCCTGAGCTGGAGGCCCAGGAAGCAAAATTGCAGGGCTGCTGGCTCGCCCCCATTGTCCCCAATGGGTTGACCTGATGGCCCGAATTCTTGCCGCCCGCCATCTCCACCCAAATGTACCCGAGAGCGGATCAGGCTCTCCAGCCCAAGCCACTGAGGAAGGCTTAATACTCGGCACCCCAAGCTAGGGGAGAGTCTTCAGACTCGGCCCGCGCAGGGTGAGCTTGGGAGTTCTGGACCCCATCCTCCCACCGCCCACAGGCAGCCCCCAAGCCCACACTGGAGCCCAGAACTCAGGCACGAAGGAGCAGGAGGAGCACTCTGCCCAGGGGCACCACCGCTCTAAGTCAGCTTGAGTTGTTTTCTCTTCTACCCCTGTTCTCCCAAGTTCGGCTGGCCTCGCAGTAGCCATCCCCGGGACAAAGCAGGCACGGGACTCTACCTAGCGGAAGCCAAACGCGCCCACCCAGAGTTTAGCACAGGCTATTGGGGGACTGTAGAAAGCCCCTTCAGACGCATTGAGGTAGCTAAACTTTACTTCCAAGGGCCCTACATGTGCAGAAAGCCTACTCTCCTGTGAAAAAGACTCCTCTTTCGGCTAACCTTCCAAACTTTCCAGTGGCTCCAAATGGGAAAACACACACACTCAAACACCCAAAGAGTCCTAACGCCCCCAATCTAAAAAGAAAAGAAAGGAGAAGAGTTCGAAATGGCCACCCTGCCAGAATTGTACAGCTCTGCACATGAAACCAGTGGGAGGGACGTTACACAGAAAGGGGGAATGGAAAGCTGCCCAAATGGAGATGATGTGGAAAGCTACAGCCCCCGTCACTCCTCCTACTAGTCACACTTCTTGCAACAGCTGATGAACTTCCAGGTGCTTTTCGCATCCGAGCCCACACCAGGGGAACACCTTGAGAAGCTTCCCGTGGGTTGCCTAGCTCAGCTGGTCAGAGTGTGGCACTAATGGAGGCAAGATGGTGCAAAGGAGCCCCTGGGTGGCTGGCTGCGGGCCTGGGCAGGATGGCTTTGGATTTTCGGCCGGACTGCTACGGACAGCAAGGCCAAAAGTCAGCTGGCCGGCCCGCTCACCCACCTATCCAGCGTGCTCACCCAGTGGCCTTAGTCAACCGCTTGGAGAATGTGGGCATCGATCCCACTACCTCTCGCATGCAAAGCGAGCGCTCTACCGCTTGAGCTAATTCCCCACAGCTTGCTTGATTCCCAGGCACCAGGCAAAAAAGGCAAGGGCTCTGTGGCCTGAAGCAGAACACAGCCTGCGTTGGGGGGCTACCCGGAGCTGGGGAAGGGGCCCGAGACCCAGCCACGTGCCTGGGCACAATCCCCAACGCTCCCTCCCTGGAGTGTGTCGGGGGGTGGGCTGGGGGGTGAGAGTTAGCCCCTGGAAGAAGCACCACACTTCAGAAGACAACGCAGGGCTAGATCACTTGATGATTGCCTGCTCTGGCCATTGCCTCTGAAGCAGCTGGCATGGGCTACTGTCAGAAGACATGATACTGGGCTAGATGGACCATTGGTCTCACCCAGGAGGGGCGTTCTTATCTTCCCCACTTTCCTGTAACCCAAGCAAAGCCAGGAGCAGGCCCAGCTCAGGAAGTCTAGCGGGGCTCACACAGGCTCCCTGGCCCCTGGCACAGCATACAGCAAAACGACCCTGCCTCCGCCACCATAGACACCCACAGACTCACCGTTCCAGACCAACGCAGCCCTTTCTCCAAGGGCTTTGGCTTTCTCCAAGCTGTCTGTGTGCTCTGCTCCACGGCGGCCATGCTGGCTGAGATCAGGAGGCTGTGTGGTCTCACGGCCTCAGCTGAGGTGGTATCACGTGCCCCCCACCCCGCCCATCTCCTCATTCCCTTCATGGACCCCTGGGATGTGAGTCATTCTGTACTTGAGTGGCACTCCTTCCCAGCCAATCAGCTTTGTGTAGACTTGCAGGGAGGGAGGGCGAGGGAAAGGGATGACGCTCTAGTGACAGCTCAGCAAGAAAGGGGCATGTCCCCCACTCCAGCAGAGCAGAATGGAGAATATGTGTATCCATCTCCACGACTTGTGCCACGCTCTTCCATTTGAGCTAACTTCCCCACCCAGCAAGCGCAAGGGGGAGAAGGGCCGGGGACCAAGCGCTTCCTGCTCCGCAAGGGCTGGCTTTTGGGGAGGCCAAGCGGGGAGAGGGATGGAGGCCGCTGGAGGAGCTTAGCCCGCTGACTGTCAATGGCTTCTAAAAGAAGGGCAAGAGAAGGGACCGGCGGTCCCTTGCCGCTGGAGAATGCGGGCATTGATCCCGCTGCCTCTCACATGCGAAGCGAGCGCTCTACCACTTGAGCTAATTCCCCTGTCTTGCCCAGCAAGAGCTTGATCCAACCATGTCATACGGGAGGCCACGCCGTTCCCTGCGCCAGCCGGTGACTCCTTCCAAAAGGGTCAGGCAAGCAGCTGCTCCCTGTGGGCCGGCTAGCTCAGCTGGTTAGAGCGTGGTGCTAATAACGCCAAGGTCATGGGTTCGAGCCCCATGCTGGCCACTGTGTGTGCTGCTTGGAGAGGGTGGCTTCTGTTCTTTTGGGCTGACTGCTAGGGGGTCGGAGAGGCCAAAATGAGAAAAAGGAGATGGGCTGAGCGTCTTGCAGGGAGCAGGCAAGAGCCCTGCTCGGGGAAAGGACTGGCCAGCGCTGGCAGGGAGAGGCTCCGGCCACCTCCTTTCCTCCCCTCTCTGGGCTCCTTGCTCGCCTTGCTGGCTGAAAGGGACTTGGGCCCGAGGAGAGGAGAAGGGTCAGCCTGGCCAGCTGCCTTCCCAGCTCATAGGAGATGAGGCCTGAGCTGGAGGCCCAGGAAGCAAAATTGCAGGGCTGCTGGCTCGCCCCCATTGTCCCCAATGGGTTGACCTGATGGCCCGAATTCTTGCCGCCCGCCATCTCCACCCAAATGTACCCGAGAGCGGATCAGGCTCTCCAGCCCAAGCCACTGAGGAAGGCTTAATACTCGGCACCCCAAGCTAGGGGAGAGTCTTCAGACTCGGCCCGCGTAGGGTGAGCTTGGGAGTTCTGGACCCCATCCTCCCACCGCCCACAGGCAGCCCCCAAGCCCACACTGGAGCCCAGAACTCAGGCACGAAGGAGCAGGAGGAGCACTCTGCCCAGGGGCACCACCGCTCTAAGTCAGCTTGAGGTGTTTTCTCTTCTACCCCTGTTCTCCCAAGTTCGGCTGGCCTCGAGGTAGCCATCCCCGGGACAAAGCAGGCACGGGACTCTACCTAGCGGAAGCCAAACGCACCCACCCAGAGTTTAGCACAGGCTATTGGGGGACTGTAGAAACCCCCTTCAGACGCATTGAGGTAGCTAAACTTTACTTCCAAGGGCCCTACATGTGCAGAAAGCCTACTCTCTTGGGAAAAAGACTCCTCTTTCGGCTAACCTTCCAAACTTTCCAGTGGCTCCAAATGGGAAAACACACACACTCAAACACCCAAAGAGTCCTAACGCCCCCAATCTAAAAAGAAAAGAAAGGAGAAGAGTTCGAAATGGCCACCCTGCCAGAATTGTACAGCTCTGCACATGAAACCAGTGGGAGGGACGTTACACAGAAAGGGGGAATGGAAAGCTGCCCAAATGGAGATGATGTGGAAAGCTACAGCCCCCGTCACTCCTCCTACTAGTCACACTTCTTGCAACAGCTGATGAACTTCCAGGTGCTTTTCGCATCCGAGCCCACACCAGGGGAACACCTTGAGAAGCTTCCCGTGGGTTGCCTAGCTCAGCTGGTCAGAGTGTGGCACTAATGGAGGCAAGATGGTGCAAAGGAGCCCCTGGGTGGCTGGCTGCGGGCCTGGGGAGGATGGCTTTGGATTTTCGGCCGGACTGCTACGGACAGCAAGGCCAAAAGTCAGCTGGTCGGCCCGCTCACCCACCTACCCAGCGTGCTCACCCAGGGGCCTTAGTCAACCGCTTGGAGAATGTGGGCATCGATCCCACTACCTCTCGCATACAAAGCGAGCGCTCTACCACTTGAGCTAATTCCCCACAGCTGGCCTGATTCCCAGGCACCAGGCAAAAAAGGCAAGGGCTCTGTGGCCTGAAGCAGAACACAGCCTGCGTTGGGGGGCTACCCAGAGCTGGGGAAGGGGCCCGAGACCCAGCCACGTGCCTGGGCACAATCCCCAACGCTCCCTCCCTGGAGTGTGTCGGGGGGTGGGCTGGGGGGTGAGAGTTAGCCCCTGGAAGAAGCACCACACTTCAGAAGACAACGCAGGGCTAGATCACTTGATGATTGCCTGCTCTGGCCATTGCCTCTGAAGCAGCTGGCATGGGCTACTGTCAGAAGACATGATACTGGGCTAGATGGACCATTGGTCTCACCCAGGAGGGGCGTTCTTATCTTCCCCACTTTCCTGTAACCCAAGCAAAGCCAGGAGCAGGCCCAGCTCAGGAAGTCTAGCGGGGCTCACACAGGCTCCCTGGCCCCTGGCACAGCATACAGCAAAACGACCCTGCCTCCGCCACCATAGACACCCACAGACTCACCGTTCCAGACCAACGCAGCCCTTTCGCCAAGGGCTTTGGCTTTCTCCAAGCTGTCTGTGTGCTCTGCTCCACGGCGGCCATGCTGGCTGAGATCAGGAGGCTGTGTGGTCTCACGGCCTCAGCTGAGGTGGTATCACGTGCCCCCCTCCCCGCCCATCTCCTCATTCCCTTCATGGACCCCTGGGATGTGAGTCATTCTGTATTTGAGTGGCACTCCTTCCCAGCCAATCAGCTTTGTGTAGACTAGCAGGGAGGGAGGGCGAGGGAAAGGGATGACGCTCTAGTGACAGCTCAGCAAGAAAGGGGCATGTCCCCCACTCCAGCAGAGCAGAATGGAGAATATGTGTATCCATCTCCACGACTTGTGCCACGCTCTTCCATTTGAGCTAACTTCCCCACCCAGCAAGCGCAAGGGGGAGAAGGGCCGGGGACCAAGCGCTTCCTGCTCCGCAAGGGCTGGCTTTTGGGGAGGCCAAGCGGGGAGAGGGATGGAGGCCGCTGGAGGAGCTTAGCCTGCTGACTGTCAATGGCTTCTAAAAGAAGGGCAAGAGAAGGGACCGGCGGTCCCTTGCCGCTGGAGAATGCGGGCATTGATCCCGCTGCCTCTCACATGCGAAGCGAGCGCTCTACCACTTGAGCTAATTCCCCTGTCTTGCCCAGCAAGAGCTTGATCCAACCATGTCATACGGGAGGCCACGCCGTTCCCTGCGCCAGCCGGTGACTCCTTCCAAAAGGGTCAGGCAAGCAGCTGCTCCCTGTGGGCCGGCTAGCTCAGCTGGTTAGAGCGTGGTGCTAATAACGCCAAGGTCATGGGTTCGAGCCCCATGCTGGCCACTGTGTGTGCTGCTTGGAGAGGGTGGCTTCTGTTCTTTTGGGCTGACTGCTAGGGGGTCGGAGAGGCCAAAATGAGAAAAAGGAGATGGGCTGAGCGTCTTGCAGGGAGCAGGCAAGAGCCCTGCTCGGGGAAAGGACTGGCCAGCGCTGGCAGGGAGAGGCTCCGGCCACCTCCTTTCCTCCCCTCTCTGGGCTCCTTGCTCGCCTTGCTGGCTGAAAGGGACTTGGGCCCGAGGAGAGGAGAAGGGTCAGCCTGGCCAGCTGCCTTCCCAGCTCATAGGAGATGAGGCCTGAGCTGGAGGCCCAGGAAGCAAAATTGCAGGGCTGCTGGCTCGCCCCCATTGTCCCCAATGGGTTGACCTGATGGCCCGAATTCTTGCCGCCCGCCATCTCCACCCAAATGTACCCGAGAGCGGATCAGGCTCTCCAGCCCAAGCCACTGAGGAAGGCTTAATACTCGGCACCCCAAGCTAGGGGAGAGTCTTCAGACTCGGCCCGCGCAGGGTGAGCTTGGGAGTTCTGGACCCCATCCTCCCACCGCCCACAGGCAGCCCCCAAGCCCACACTGGAGCCCAGAACTCAGGCACGAAGGAGCAGGAGGAGCACTCTGCCCAGGGGCACCACCGCTCTAAGTCAGCTTGAGGTGTTTTCTCTTCTACCCCTGTTCTCCCAAGTTCGGCTGGCCTCGCAGTAGCCATCCCCAGGACAAAGCAGGCACGGGACTCTACCTAGCGGAAGCCAAACGCGCCCACCCAGAGTTTAGCACAGGCTATTGGGGGACTGTAGAAAGCCCCTTCAGACGCATTGAGGTAGCTAAACTTTACTTCCAAGGGCCCTACATGTGCAGAAAGCCTACTCTCTTGGGAAAAAGACTCCTCTTTCGGCTAACCTTCCAAACTTTCCAGTGGCTCCAAATGGGAAAACACACACACTCAAACACCCAAAGAGTCCTAACGCCCCCAATCTAAAAAGAAAAGAAAGGAGAAGAGTTCGAAATGGCCACCCTGCCAGAATTGTACAGCTCTGCACATGAAACCAGTGGGAGGGACGTTACACAGAAAGGGGGAATGGAAAGCTGCCCAAATGGAGATGATGTGGAAAGCTACAGCCCCCGTCACTCCTCCTACTAGTCACACTTCTTGCAACAGCTGATGAACTTCCAGGTGCTTTTCGCATCCGAGCCCACACCAGGGGAACACCTTGAGAAGCTTCCCGTGGGTTGCCTAGCTCAGCTGGTCAGAATGTGGCACTAATGGAGGCAAGATGGTGCAAAGGAGCCCCTGGGTGGCTGGCTGCGGGCCTGGGGAGGATGGCTTTGGATTTTCGGCCGGACTGCTACGGACAGCAAGGCCAAAAGTCAGCTGGTCGGCCCGCTCACCCACCTACCCAGCGCGCTCACCCAGTGGCCTTAGTCAACCGCTTGGAGAATGTGGGCATCGATCCCACTACCTCTCGCATGCAAAGCGAGCGCTCTACCGCTTGAGCTAATTCCCCACAGCTGGCCTGATTCCCAGGCACCAGGCAAAAAAGGCAAGGGCTCTGTGGCCTGAAGCAGAACACAGCCTGCGTTGGGGGGCTACCCAGAGCTGGGGAAGGGGCCCGAGACCCAGCCACGCGCCTGGGCACAATCCCCAACGCTCCCTCCCTGGAGTGTGTCGGGGGGTGGGCTGGGGGGTGAGAGTTAGCCCCTGGAAGAAGCACCACACTTCAGAAGACAACGCAGGGCTAGATCACTTGATGATTGCCTGCTCTGGCCATTGCCTCTGAAGCAGCTGGCATGGGCTACTGTCAGAAGACATGATACTGGGCTAGATGGACCATTGGTCTCACCCAGGAGGGGCGTTCTTATCTTCCCCACTTTCCTGTAACCCAAGCAAAGCCAGGAGCAGGCCCAGCTCAGGAAGTCTAGCGGGGCTCACACAGGCTCCCTGGTCCCTGGCACAGCATACAGCAAAACGACCCTGCCTCCGCCACCATAGACACCCACAGACTCACCGTTCCAGACCAACGCAGCCCTTTCTCCAAGGGCTTTGGCTTTCTCCAAGCTGTCTGTGTGCTCTGCTCCACGGCGGCCATGCTGGCTGAGATCAGGAGGCTGTGTGGTCTCACGGCCTCAGCTGAGGTGGTATCACGTGCCCCCCTCCCCGCCCATCTCCTCATTCCCTTCATGGACCCCTGGGATGTGAGTCATTCTGTACTTGAGTGGCACTCCTTCCCAGCCAATCAGCTTTGTGTAGACTAGCAGGGAGGGAGGGCGAGGGAAAGGGATGACGCTCTAGTGACAGCTCAGCAAGAAAGGGGCATGTCCCCCACTCCAGCAGAGCAGAATGGAGAATATGTGTATCCATCTCCACGACTTGTGCCACGCTCTTCCATTTGAGCTAACTTCCCCACCCAGCAAGCGCAAGGGGGAGACGGGCCGGGGACCAAGCGCTTCCTGCTCCGCAAGGGCTGGCTTTTGGGGAGGCCAAGCGGGGAGAGGGATGGAGGCCGCTGGAGGAGCTTAGCCCGCTGACTGTCAATGGCTTCTAAAAGAAGGGCAAGAGAAGGGACCGGCGGTCCCTTGCCGCTGGAGAATGCGGGCATTGATCCCGCTGCCTCTCACATGCGAAGCGAGCGCTCTACCACTTGAGCTAACTCCCCTGTCTTGCCCAACAAGAGCTTGATCTAACCATGTCATACGGGAGGCCACGCCGTTCCCTGCGCCAGCCGGTGACTCCTTCCAAAAGGGTCAGGCAAGCAGCTGCTCCCTGTGGGCCGGCTAGCTCAGCTGGTTAGAGCGTGGTGCTAATAACGCCAAGGTCATGGGTTCGAGCCCCATGCTGGCCACTGTGTGTGCTGCTTGGAGAGGGTGGCTTCTGTTCTTTTGGGCTGACTGCTAGGGGGTCGGAGAGGCCAAAATGAGAAAAAGGAGATGGGCTGAGCGTCTTGCAGGGAGCAGGCAAGAGCCCTGCTCGGGGAAAGGACTGGCCAGCGCTGGCAGGGAGAGGCTCCGGCCACCTCCTTTCCTCCCCTCTCTGGGCTCCTTGCTCGCCTTGCTGGCTGAAAGGGACTTGGGCCCGAGGAGAGGAGAAGGGTCAGCCTGGCCAGCTGCCTTCCCAGCTCATAGGAGATGAGGCCTGAGCTGGAGGCCCAGGAAGCAAAATTGCAGGGCTGCTGGCTCGCCCCCATTGTCCCCAATGGGTTGACCTGATGGCCCGAATTCTTGCCGCCCGCCATCTCCACCCAAATGTACCCGAGAGCGGATCAGGCTCTCCAGCCCAAGCCACTGAGGAAGGCTTAATACTCGGCACCCCAAGCTAGGGGAGAGTCTTCAGACTCGGCCCGCGCAGGGTGAGCTTGGGAGTTCTGGACCCCATCCTCCCACCGCCCACAGGCAGCCCCCAAGCCCACACTGGAGCCCAGAACTCAGGCACGAAGGAGCAGGAGGAGCACTCTGCCCAGGGGCACCACCGCTCTAAGTCAGCTTGAGTTGTTTTCTCTTCTACCCCTGTTCTCCCAAGTTCGGCTGGCCTCGCAGTAGCCATCCCCGGGACAAAGCAGGCACGGGACTCTACCTAGCGGAAGCCAAACGCGCCCACCCAGAGTTTAGCACAGGCTATTGGGGGACTGTCGAAACCCCCTTCAGACGCATTGAGGTAGCTAAACTTTACTTCCAAGGGCCCTACATGTGCAGAAAGCCTACTCTCTTGGGAAAAAGACTCCTCTTTCGGCTAACCTTCCAAACTTTCCAGTGGCTCCAAATGGGAAAACACACACACTCAAACACCCAAAGAGTCCTAATGCCCCCAATCTAAAAAGAAAAGAAAGGAGAAGAGTTCGAAATGGCCACCCTGCCAGAATTGTACAGCTCTGCACATGAAACCAGTGGGAGGGACGTTACACAGAAAGGGGGAATGGAAAGCTGCCCAAATGGAGATGATGTGGAAAGCTACAGCCCCCGTCACTCCTCCTACTAGTCACACTTCTTGCAACAGCTGATGAACTTCCAGGTGCTTTTCGCATCCGAGCCCACACCAGGGGAACACCTTGAGAAGCTTCCCGTGGGTTGCCTAGCTCAGCTGGTCAGAGTGTGGCACTAATGGAGGCAAGATGGTGCAAAGGAGCCCCTGGGTGGCTGGCTGCGGGCCTGGGGAGGATGGCTTTGGATTTTCGGCCGGACTGCTACGGACAGCAAGGCCAAAAGTCAGCTGGTCGGCCCGCTCACCCACCTACCCAGCGTGCTCACCCAGTGGCCTTAGTCAACCGCTTGGAGAATGTGGGCATCGATCCCACTACCTCTCGCATGCAAAGCGAGCGCTCTACCGCTTGAGCTAATTCCCCACAGCTGGCCTGATTCCCAGGCACCAGGCAAAAAAGGCAAGGGCTCTGTGGCCTGAAGCAGAACACAGCCTGCGTTGGGGGGCTACCCAGAGCTGGGGAAGGGGCCCGAGACCCAGCCACGCGCCTGGGCACAATCCCCAACGCTCCCTCCCTGGAGTGTGTCGGGGGGTGGGCTGGGGGGTGAGAGTTAGCCCCTGGAAGAAGCACCACACTTCAGAAGACAACGCAGGGCTAGATCACTTGATGATTGCCTGCTCTGGCCATTGCCTCTGAAGCAGCTGGCATGGGCTACTGTCAGAAGACATGATACTGGGCTAGATGGACCATTGGTCTCACCCAGGAGGGGCGTTCTTATCTTCCCCACTTTCCTGTAACCCAAGCAAAGCCAGGAGCAGGCCCAGCTCAGGAAGTCTAGCGGGGCTCACACAGGCTCCCTGGTCCCTGGCACAGCATACAGCAAAACGACCCTGCCTCCGCCACCATAGACACCCACAGACTCACCGTTCCAGACCAACGCAGCCCTTTCTCCAAGGGCTTTGGCTTTCTCCAAGCTGTCTGTGTGCTCTGCTCCACGGCGGCCATGCTGGCTGAGATCAGGAGGCTGTGTGGTCTCACTGCCTCAGCTGAGGTGGTATCACGTGCCCCCCTCCCCGCCCATTTCCTCATTCCCTTCATGGACCCCTGGGATGTGAGTCATTCTGTACTTGTGTGGCACTCCTTCCCAGCCAATCAGCTTTGTGTAGACTAGCAGGGAGGGAGGGCGAGGGAAAGGGATGACGCTCTAGTGACAGCTCAGCAAGAAAGGGGCATGTCCCCCACTCCAGCAGAGCAGAATGGAGAATATGTGTATCCATCTCCACGACTTGTGCCACGCTCTTCCATTTGAGCTAACTTCCCCACCCAGCAAGCGCAAGGGGGAGAAGGGCCGGGGACCAAGCGCTTCCTGCTCCGCAAGGGCTGGCTTTTGGGGAGGCCAAGCGGGGAGAGGGATGGAGGCCGCTGGAGGAGCTTAGCCCGCTGACTGTCAATGGCTTCTAAAAGAAGGGCAAGAGAAGGGACCGGCGGTCCCTTGCCGCTGGAGAATGCGGGCATTGATCCCGCTGCCTCTCACATGCGAAGCGAGCGCTCTACCACTTGAGCTAATTCCCCTGTCTTGCCCATCAAGAGCTTGATCCAACCATGTCATACGGGAGGCCACGCCGTTCCCTGCGCCAGCCGGTGACTCCTTCCAAAAGGGTCAGGCAAGCAGCTGCTCCCTGTGGGCCGGCTAGCTCAGCTGGTTAGAGCGTGGTGCTAATAACGCCAAGGTCATGGGTTCGAGCCCCATGCTGGCCACTGTGTGTGCTGCTTGGAGAGGGTGGCTTCTGTTCTTTTGGGCTGACTGCTAGGGGGTCGGAGAGGCCAAAATGAGAAAAAGGAGATGGGCTGAGCGTCTTGCAGGGAGCAGGCAAGAGCCCTGCTCGGGGAAAGGACTGGCCAGCGCTGGCAGGGAGAGGCTCCGGCCACCTCCTTTCCTCCCCTCTCTGGGCTCCTTGCTCGCCTTGCTGGCTGAAAGGGACTTGGGCCCGAGGAGAGGAGAAGGGTCAGCCTGGCCAGCTGCCTTCCCAGCTCATAGGAGATGAGGCCTGAGCTGGAGGCCCAGGAAGCAAAATTGCAGGGCTGCTGGCTCGCCCCCATTGTCCCCAATGGGTTGACCTGATGGCCCGAATTCTTGCCGCCTGCCATCTCCACCCAAATGTACCCGAGAGCGGATCAGGCTCTCCAGCCCAAGCCACTGAGGAAGGCTTAATACTCGGCACCCCAAGCTAGGGGAGAGTCTTCAGACTCGGCCCGCGCAGGGTGAGCTTGGGAGTTCTGGACCCCATCCTCCCACCGCCCACAGGCAGCCCCCAAGCCCACACTGGAGCCCAGAACTCAGGCACGAAGGAGCAGGAGGAGCACTCTGCCCAGGGGCACCACCGCTCTAAGTCAGCTTGAGTTGTTTTCTCTTCTACCCCTGTTCTCCCATGTTCGGCTGGCCTCGCAGTAGCCATCCCCGGGACAAAGCAGGCACGGGACTCTACCTAGCGGAAGCCAAACGCGCCCACCCAGAGTTTAGCACAGGCTATTGGGGGACTGTAGAAACCCCCTTCAGACGCATTGAGGTAGCTAAACTTTACTTCCAAGGGCCCTACATGTGCAGAAAGCCTACTCTCTTGGGAAAAAGACTCCTCTTTCGGCTAACCTTCCAAACTTTCCAGTGGCTCCAAATGGGAAAACACACACACTCAAACACCCAAAGAGTCCTAACGCCCCCAATCTAAAAAGAAAAGAAAGGAGAAGAGTTCGAAATGGCCACCCTGCCAGAATTGTACAGCTCTGCACATGAAACCAGTGGGAGGGACGTTACACAGAAAGGGGGAATGGAAAGCTGCCCAAATGGAGATGATGTGGAAAGCTACAGCCCCCGTCACTCCTCCTACTAGTCACACTTCTTGCAACAGCTGATGAACTTCCAGGTGCTTTTCGCATCCGAGCCCACACCAGGGGAACACCTTGAGAAGCTTCCCGTGGGTTGCCTAGCTCAGCTGGTCAGAGTGTGGCACTAATGGAGGCAAGATGGTGCAAAGGAGCCCCTGGGTGGCTGGCTGCGGGCCTGGGGAGGATGGCTTTGGATTTTCGGCCGGACTGCTACGGACAGCAAGGCCAAAAGTCAGCTGGTCGGCCCGCTCACCCACCTACCCAGCGTGCTCACCCAGTGGCCTTAGTCAACCGCTTGGAGAATGTGGGCATCGATCCCACTACCTCTCGCATGCAAAGCGAGCGCTCTACCGCTTGAGCTAATTCCCCACAGCTGGCCAGATTCCCCGGCACCAGGCAAAAAAGGCAAGGGCTCTGTGGCCTGAAGCAGAACACAGCCTGCGTTGGGGGGCTACCCAGAGCTGGGGAAGGGGCCCGAGACCCAGCCACGCGCCTGGGCACAATCCCCAACGCTCCCTCCCTGGAGTGTGTCGGGGGGTGGGCTGGGGGGTGAGAGTTAGCCCCTGGAAGAAGCACCACACTTCAGAAGACAACGCAGGGCTAGATCACTTGATGATTGCCTGCTCTGGCCATTGCCTCTGAAGCAGCTGGCATGGGCTACTGTCAGAAGACATGATACTGGGCTAGATGGACCATTGGTCTCACCCAGGAGGGGCGTTCTTATCTTCCCCACTTTCCTGTAACCCAAGCAAAGCCAGGAGCAGGCCCAGCTCAGGAAGTCTAGCGGGGCTCACACAGGCTCCCTGGCCCCTGGCACAGCATACAGCAAAACGACCCTGCCTCCGCCACCATAGACACCCACAGACTCACCGTTCCAGACCAACGCAGCCCTTTCTCCAAGGGCTTTGGCTTTCTCCAAGCTGTCTGTGTGCTCTGCTCCACGGCGGCCATGCTGGCTGAGATCAGGAGGCTGTGTGGTCTCACGGCCTCAGCTGAGGTGGTATCACGTGCCCCCCTCCCCGCCCATCTCCTCATTCCCTTCATGGACCCCTGGGATGTGAGTCATTCTGTACTTGAGTGGCACTCCTTCCCAGCCAATCAGCTTTGTGTAGACTAGCAGGGAGGGAGGGCGAGGGAAAGGGATGACGCTCTAGTGACAGCTCAGCAAGAAAGAGGCATGTCCCCCACTCCAGCAGAGCAGAATGGAGAATATGTGTATCCATCTCCACGACTTGTGCCACGCTCTTCCATTTGAGCTAACTTCCCCACCCAGCAAGCGCAAGGGGGAGAAGGGCCGGGGACCAAGCGCTTCCTGCTCCGCAAGGGCTGGCTTTTGGGGAGGCCAAGCGGGGAGAGGGATGGAGGCCGCTGGAGGAGCTTAGCCCGCTGACTGTCAATGGCTTCTAAAAGAAGGGCAAGAGAAGGGACCGGCGGTCCCTTGCCGCTGGAGAATGCGGGCATTGATCCCGCTGCCTCTCACATGCGAAGCGAGCGCTCTACCACTTGAGCTAATTCCCCTGTCTTGCTCATCAAGAGCTTGATCCAACCATGTCATACGGGAG
The DNA here is from genome assembly GCA_037349315.1 of Chelydra serpentina. NCBI lineage: Eukaryota > Metazoa > Chordata > Testudines > Chelydridae > Chelydra > Chelydra serpentina. The sequence continues at coordinate 127,368,266 of JBAIAC010000008.1, forward strand.
GCCACGCCGTTCCCTGCGCCAGCCGGTGACTCCTTCCAAAAGGGTCAGGCAAGCAGCTGCTCCCTGTGGGCCGGCTAGCTCAGCTGGTTAGAGCGTGGTGCTAATAACGCCAAGGTCATGGGTTCGAGCCCCATGCTGGCCACTGTGTGTGCTGCTTGGAGAGGGTGGCTTCTGTTCTTTTGGGCTGACTGCTAGGGGGTCGGAGAGGCCAAAATGAGAAAAAGGAGATGGGCTGAGCGTCTTGCAGGGAGCAGGCAAGAGCCCTGCTCGGGGAAAGGACTGGCCAGCGCTGGCAGGGAGAGGCTCCGGCCACCTCCTTTCCTCCCCTCTCTGGGCTCCTTGCTCGCCTTGCTGGCTGAAAGGGACTTGGGCCCGAGGAGAGGAGAAGGGTCAGCCTGGCCAGCTGCCTTCCCAGCTCATAGGAGATGAGGCCTGAGCTGGAGGCCCAGGAAGCAAAATTGCAGGGCTGCTGGCTCGCCCCCATTGTCCCCAATGGGTTGACCTGATGGCCCGAATTCTTGCCGCCCGCCATCTCCACCCAAATGTACCCGAGAGCGGATCAGGCTCTCCAGCCCAAGCCACTGAGGAAGGCTTAATACTCGGCACCCCAAGCTAGGGGAGAGTCTTCAGACTCGGCCCGCGCAGGGTGAGCTTGGGAGTTCTGGACCCCATCCTCCCACCGCCCACAGGCAGCCCCCAAGCCCACACTGGAGCCCAGAACTCAGGCACGAAGGAGCAGGAGGAGCACTCTGCCCAGGGGCACCACCGCTCTAAGTCAGCTTGAGTTGTTTTCTCTTCTACCCCTGTTCTCCCATGTTCGGCTGGCCTCGCAGTAGCCATCCCCGGGACAAAGCAGGCACGGGACTCTACCTAGCGGAAGCCAAACGCGCCCACCCAGAGTTTAGCACAGGCTATTGGGGGACTGTCGAAACCCCCTTCAGACGCATTGAGGTAGCTAAACTTTACTTCCAAGGGCCCTACATGTGCAGAAAGCCTACTCTCTTGGGAAAAAGACTCCTCTTTCGGCTAACCTTCCAAACTTTCCAGTGGCTCCAAATGGGAAAACACACACACTCAAACACCCAAAGAGTCCTAACGCCCCCAATCTAAAAAGAAAAGAAAGGAGAAGAGTTCGAAATGGCCACCCTGCCAGAATTGTACAGCTCTGCACATGAAACCAGTGGGAGGGACGTTACACAGAAAGGGGGAATGGAAAGCTGCCCAAATGGAGATGATGTGGAAAGCTACAGCCCCCGTCACTCCTCCTACTAGTCACACTTCTTGCAACAGCTGATGAACTTCCAGGTGCTTTTCGCATCCGAGCCCACACCAGGGGAACACCTTGAGAAGCTTCCCGTGGGTTGCCTAGCTCAGCTGGTCAGAGTGTGGCACTAATGGAGGCAAGATGGTGCAAAGGAGCCCCTGGGTGGCTGGCTGCGGGCCTGGGGAGGATGGCTTTGGATTTTCGGCCGGACTGCTACGGACAGCAAGGCCAAAAGTCAGCTGGTCGGCCCGCTCACCCACCTACCCAGCGTGCTCACCCAGTGGCCTTAGTCAACCGCTTGGAGAATGTGGGCATCGATCCCACTACCTCTCGCATGCAAAGCGAGCGCTCTACCGCTTGAGCTAATTCCCCACAGCTGGCCAGATTCCCCGGCACCAGGCAAAAAAGGCAAGGGCTCTGTGGCCTGAAGCAGAACACAGCCTGCGTTGGGGGGCTACCCAGAGCTGGGGAAGGGGCCCGAGACCCAGCCACGCGCCTGGGCACAATCCCCAACGCTCCCTCCCTGGAGTGTGTCGGGGGGTGGGCTGGGGGGTGAGAGTTAGCCCCTGGAAGAAGCACCACACTTCAGAAGACAACGCAGGGCTAGATCACTTGATGATTGCCTGCTCTGGCCATTGCCTCTGAAGCAGCTGGCATGGGCTACTGTCAGAAGACATGATACTGGGCTAGATGGACCATTGGTCTCACCCAGGAGGGGCGTTCTTATCTTCCCCACTTTCCTGTAACCCAAGCAAAGCCAGGAGCAGGCCCAGCTCAGGAAGTCTAGCGGGGCTCACACAGGCTCCCTGGCCCCTGGCACAGCATACAGCAAAACGACCCTGCCTCCGCCACCATAGACACCCACAGACTCACCGTTCCAGACCAACGCAGCCCTTTCTCCAAGGGCTTTGGCTTTCTCCAAGCTGTCTGTGTGCTCTGCTCCACGGCGGCCATGCTGGCTGAGATCAGGAGGCTGTGTGGTCTCACGGCCTCAGCTGAGGTGGTATCACGTGCCCCCCTCCCCGCCCATCTCCTCATTCCCTTCATGGACCCCTGGGATGTGAGTCATTCTGTACTTGAGTGGCACTCCTTCCCAGCCAATCAGCTTTGTGTAGACTAGCAGGGAGGGAGGGCGAGGGAAAGGGATGACGCTCTAGTGACAGCTCAGCAAGAAAGGGGCATGTCCCCCACTCCAGCAGAGCAGAATGGAGAATATGTGTATCCATCTCCACGACTTGTGCCACGCTCTTCCATTTGAGCTAACTTCCCCACCCAGCAAGCGCAAGGGGGAGAAGGGCCGGGGACCAAGCGCTTCCTGCTCCGCAAGGGCTGGCTTTTGGGGAGGCCAAGCGGGGAGAGGGATGGAGGCCGCTGGAGGAGCTTAGCCCGCTGACTGTCAATGGCTTCTAAAAGAAGGGCAAGAGAAGGGACCGGCGGTCCCTTGCCGCTGGAGAATGCGGGCATTGATCCCGCTGCCTCTCACATGCGAAGCGAGCGCTCTACCACTTGAGCTAATTCCCCTGTCTTGCCCAGCAAGAGCTTGATCCAACCATGTCATACGGGAGGCCACGCCGTTCCCTGCGCCAGCCGGTGACTCCTTCCAAAAGGGTCAGGCAAGCAGCTGCTCCCTGTGGGCCGGCTAGCTCAGCTGGTTAGAGCGTGGTGCTAATAACGCCAAGGTCATGGGTTCGAGCCCCATGCTGGCCGCTGTGTGTGCTGCTTGGAGAGGGTGGCTTCTGTTCTTTTGGGCTGACTGCTAGGGGGTCGGAGAGGCCAAAATGAGAAAAAGGAGATGGGCTGAGCGTCTTGCAGGGAGCAGGCAAGAGCCCTGCTCGGGGAAAGGACTGGCCAGCGCTGGCAGGGAGAGGCTCCGGCCACCTCCTTTCCTCCCCTCTCTGGGCTCCTTGCTCGCCTTGCTGGCTGAAAGGGACTTGGGCCCGAGGAGAGGAGAAGGGTCAGCCTGGCCAGCTGCCTTCCCAGCTCATAGGAGATGAGGCCTGAGCTGGAGGCCCAGGAAGCAAAATTGCAGGGCTGCTGGCTCGCCCCCATTGTCCCCAATGGGTTGACCTGATGGCCCGAATTCTTGCCGCCCGCCATCTCCACCCAAATGTACCCGAGAGCGGATCAGGCTCTCCAGCCCAAGCCACTGAGGAAGGCTTAATACTCGGCACCCCAAGCTAGGGGAGAGTCTTCAGACTCGGCCCGCGCAGGGTGAGCTTGGGAGTTCTGGACCCCATCCTCCCACCGCCCACAGGCAGCCCCCAAGCCCACACTGGAGCCCAGAACTCTGGCACGAAGGAGCAGGAGGAGCACTCTGCCCAGGGGCACCACCGCTCTAAGTCAGCTTGAGTTGTTTTCTCTTCTACCCCTGTTCTCCCAAGTTCGGCTGGCCTCGCAGTAGCCATCCCCGGGACAAAGCAGGCACGGGACTCTACCTAGCGGAAGCCAAACGCGCCCACCCAGAGTTTAGCACAGGCTATTGGGGGACTGTCGAAACCCCCTTCAGTCGCATTGAGGTAGCTAAACTTTACTTCCAAGGGCCCTACATGTGCAGAAAGCCTACTCTCTTGGGAAAAAGACTCCTCTTTCGGCTAACCTTCCAAACTTTCCAGTGGCTCCAAATGGGAAAACACACACACTCAAACACCCAAAGAGTCCTAATGCCCCCAATCTAAAAAGAAAAGAAAGGAGAAGAGTTCGAAATGGCCACCCTGCCAGAATTGTACAGCTCTGCACATGAAACCAGTGGGAGGGACGTTACACAGAAAGGGGGAATGGAAAGCTGCCCAAATGGAGATGATGTGGAAAGCTACAGCCCCCGTCACTCCTCCTACTAGTCACACTTCTTGCAACAGCTGATGAACTTCCAGGTGCTTTTCGCATCCGAGCCCACACCAGGGGAACACCTTGAGAAGCTTCCCGTGGGTTGCCTAGCTCAGCTGGTCAGAGTGTGGCACTAATGGAGGCAAGATGGTGCAAAGGAGCCCCTGGGTGGCTGGCTGCGGGCCTGGGGAGGATGGCTTTGGATTTTCGGCCGGACTGCTACGGACAGCAAGGCCAAAAGTCAGCTGGTCGGCCCGCTCACCCACCTACCCAGCGTGCTCACCCAGTGGCCTTAGTCAACCGCTTGGAGAATGTGGGCATCGATCCCACTACCTCTCGCATGCAAAGCGAGCGCTCTACCGCTTGAGCTAATTCCCCACAGCTGGCCAGATTCCCAGGCACCAGGCAAAAAAGGCAAGGGCTCTGTGGCCTGAAGCAGAACACAGCCTGCGTTGGGGGGCTACCCAGAGCTGGGGAAGGGGCCCGAGACCCAGCCACACGCCTGGGCACAATCCCCAACGCTCCCTCCCTGGAGTGTGTCGGGGGGTGGGCTGGGGGGTGAGAGTTAGACCCTGGAAGAAGCACCACACTTCAGAAGACAACGCAGGGCTAGATCACTTGATGATTGCCTGCTCTGGCCATTGCCTCTGAAGCAGCTGGCATGGGCTACTGTCAGAAGACATGATACTGGGCTAGATGGACCATTGGTCTCACCCAGGAGGGGCGTTCTTATCTTCCCCACTTTCCTGTAACCCAAGCAAAGCCAGGAGCAGGCCCAGCTCAGGAAGTCTAGCGGGGCTCACACAGGCTCCCTGGTCCCTGGCACAGCATACAGCAAAACGACCCTGCCTCCGCCACCATAGACACCCACAGACTCACCGTTCCAGACCAACGCAGCCCTTTCTCCAAGGGCTTTGGCTTTCTCCAAGCTGTCTGTGTGCTCTGCTCCACGGCGGCCATGCTGGCTGAGATCAGGAGGCTGTGTGGTCTCACGGCCTCAGCTGAGGTGGTATCACGTGCCCCCCTCCCCGCCCATCTCCTCATTCCCTTCATGGACCCCTGGGATGTGAGTCATTCTGTACTTGAGTGGCACTCCTTCCCAGCCAATCAGCTTTGTGTAGACTAGCAGGGAGGGAGGGCGAGGGAAAGGGATGACGCTCTAGTGACAGCTCAGCAAGAAAGGGGCATGTCCCCCACTCCAGCAGAGCAGAATGGAGAATATGTGTATCCATCTCCACGACTTGTGCCACGCTCTTCCATTTGAGCTAACTTCCCCACCCAGCAAGCGCAAGGGGGAGACGGGCCGGGGACCAAGCGCTTCCTGCTCCGCAAGGGCTGGCTTTTGGGGAGGCCAAGTGGGGAGAGGGATGGAGGCCGCTGGAGGAGCTTAGCCCGCTGACTGTCAATGGCTTCTAAAAGAAGGGCAAGAGAAGGGACCGGCGGTCCCTTGCCGCTGGAGAATGCAGGCATTGATCCCGCTGCCTCTCACATGCGAAGCGAGCGCTCTACCACTTGAGCTAATTCCCCTGTCTTGCCCGTCAAGAGCTTGATCCAACCATGTCATACGGGAGGCCACGCCGTTCCCTGCGCCAGCCGGTGACTCCTTCCAAAAGGGTCAGGCAAGCAGCTGCTCCCTGTGGGCCGGCTAGCTCAGCTGGTTAGAGCGTGGTGCTAATAACGCCAAGGTCATGGGTTCGAGCCCCATGCTGGCCGCTGTGTGTGCTGCTTGGAGAGGGTGGCTTCTGTTCTTTTGGGCTGACTGCTAGGGGGTCGGAGAGGCCAAAATGAGAAAAAGGAGATGGGCTGAGCGTCTTGCAGGGAGCAGGCAAGAGCCCTGCTCGGGGAAAGGACTGGCCAGCGCTGGCAGGGAGAGGCTCCGGCCACCTCCTTTCCTCCCCTCTCTGGGCTCCTTGCTCGCCTTGCTGGCTGAAAGGGACTTGGGCCCGAGGAGAGGAGAAGGGTCAGCCTGGCCAGCTGCCTTCCCAGCTCATAGGAGATGAGGCCTGAGCTGGAGGCCCAGGAAGCAAAATTGAAGGGCTGCTGGCTCGCCCCCATTGTCCCCAATGGGTTGACCTGATGGCCCGAATTCTTGCCGCCCGCCATCTCCACCCAAATGTACCCGAGAGCGGATCAGGCTCTCCAGCCCAAGCCACTGAGGAAGGCTTAATACTCGGCACCCCAAGCTAGGGGAGAGTCTTCAGACTCGGCCCACGCAGGGTGAGCTTGGGAGTTCTGGACCCCATCCTCCCACCACCCACAGGCAGCCCCCAAGCCCACACTGGAGCCCAGAACTCAGGCACGAAGGAGCAGGAGGAGCACTCGGCCCAGGGGCACCACCGCTCTAAGTCAGCTTGAGTTGTTTTCTCTTCTACCCCTGTTCTCCCAAGTTCGGCTGGCCTCGCAGTAGCCATCCCCGGGACAAAGCAGGCACGGGACTCTACCTAGCGGAAGCCAAACGCGCCCACCCAGAGTTTAGCACAGGCTATTGGGGGACTGTCGAAACCCCCTTCAGACGCATTGAGGTAGCTAAACTTTACTTCCAAGGGCCCTACATGTGCAGAAAGCCTACTCTCTTGGGAAAAAGACTCCTCTTTCGGCTAACCTTCCAAACTTTCCAGTGGCTCCAAATGGGAAAACACACACACTCAAACACCCAAAGAGTCCTAACGCCCCCAATCTAAAAAGAAAAGAAAGGAGAAGAGTTCGAAATGGCCACCCTGCCAGAATTGTACAGCTCTGCACATGAAACCAGTGGGAGGGACGTTACACAGAAAGGGGGAATGGAAAGCTGCCCAAATGGAGATGATGTGGAAAGCTACAGCCCCCGTCACTCCTCCTACTAGTCACACTTCTTGCAACAGCTGATGAACTTCCAGGTGCTTTTCGCATCCGAGCCCACACCAGGGGAACACCTTGAGAAGCTTCCCGTGGGTTGCCTAGCTCAGCTGGTCAGAGTGTGGCACTAATGGAGGCAAGATGGTGCAAAGGAGCCCCTGGGTGGCTGGCTGCGGGCCTGGGGAGGATGACTTTGGATTTTCGGCCAGACTGCTACGGACAGCAAGGCCAAAAGTCAGCTGGTCGGCCCGCTCACCCACCTACCCAGCGTGCTCACCCAGTGGCTTTAGTCAACCGCTTGGAGAATGTGGGCATCGATCCCACTACCTCTCGCATGCAAAGCGAGCGCTCTACCGCTTGAGCTAATTCCCCACAGCTGGCCTGATTCCCAGGCACCAGGCAAAAAAGGCAAGGGCTCTGTGGCCTGAAGCAGAACACAGCCTACGTTGGGGGGCTACCCAGAGCTGGGGAAGGGGCCCGAGACCCAGCCACGTGCCTGGGCACAATCCCCAACGCTCCCTCCCTGGAGTGTGTCGGGGGGTGGGCTGGGGGGTGAGAGTTAGCCCCTGGAAGAAGCACCACACTTCAGAAGACAACGCAGGGCTAGATCACTTGATGATTGCCTGCTCTGGCCATTGCCTCTGAAGCAGCTGGCATGGGCTACTGTCAGAAGACATGATACTGGGCTAGATGGACCATTGGTCTCACCCAGGAGGGGCGTTCTTATCTTCCCCACTTTCCTGTAACCCAAGCAAAGCCAGGAGCAGGCCCAGCTCAGGAAGTCTAGCGGGGCTCACACAGGCTCCCTGGCCCCTGGCACAGCATACAGCAAAACGACCCTGCCTCCGCCACCATAGACACCCACAGACTCACCGTTCCAGACCAACGCAGCCCTTTCTCCAAGGGCTTTGGCTTTCTCCAAGCTGTCTGTGTGCTCTGCTCCACGGCGGCCATGCTGGCTGAGATCAGGAGGCTGTGTGGTCTCACGGCCTCAGCTGAGGTGGTATCACGTGCCCCCCTCCCCGCCCATCTCCTCATTCCCTTCATGGACCCCTGGGATGTGAGTCATTCTGTACTTGAGTGGCACTCCTTCCCAGCCAATCAGCTTTGTGTAGACTAGCAGGGAGGGAGGGCGAGGGAAAGGGATGACGCTCTAGTGACAGCTCAGCAAGAAAGGGGCATGTCCCCCACTCCAGCAGAGCAGAATGGAGAATATGTGTATCCATCTCCACGACTTGTGCCACGCTCTTCCATTTGAGCTAACTTCCCCACCCAGCAAGCGCAAGGGGGAGAAGGGCCGGGGACCAAGCGCTTCCTGCTCCGCAAGGGCTGGCTTTTGGGGAGGCCAAGCGGGGAGAGGGATGGAGGCCGCTGGAGGAGCTTAGCCCGCTGACTGTCAATGGCTTCTAAAAGAAGGGCAAGAGAAGGGACCGGCGGTCCCTTGCCGCTGGAGAATGCGGGCATTGATCCCGCTGCCTCTCACATGCGAAGCGAGCGCTCTACCACTTGAGCTAATTCCCCTGTCTTGCCCAGCAAGAGCTTGATCCAACCATGTCATACGGGAGGCCACGCCGTTCCCTGCGCCAGCCGGTGACTCCTTCCAAAAGGGTCAGGCAAACAGCTGCTCCCTGTGGGCCGGCTAGCTCAGCTGGTTAGAGCGTGGTGCTAATAACGCCAAGGTCATGGGTTCGAGCCCCATGCTGGCCACTGTGTGTGCTGCTTGGAGAGGGTGGCTTCTGTTCTTTTGGGCTGACTGCTAGGGGGTCGGAGAGGCCAAAATGAGAAAAAGGAGATGGGCTGAGCGTCTTGCAGGGAGCAGGCAAGAGCCCTGCTCGGGGAAAGGACTGGCCAGCGCTGGCAGGGAGAGGCTCCGGCCACCTCCTTTCCTCCCCTCTCTGGGCTCCTTGCTCGCCTTGCTGGCTGAAAGGGACTTGGGCCCGAGGAGAGGAGAAGGGTCAGCCTGGCCAGCTGCCTTCCCAGCTCATAGGAGATGAGGCCTGAGCTGGAGGCCCAGGAAGCAAAATTGCAGGGCTGCTGGCTCGCCCCCATTGTCCCCAATGGGTTGACCTGATGGCCCGAATTCTTGCCGCCCGCCATCTCCACCCAAATGTACCCGAGAGCGGATCAGGCTCTCCAGCCCAAGCCACTGAGGAAGGCTTAATACTCGGCACCCCAAGCTAGGGGAGAGTCTTCAGACTCGGCCCGCGCAGGGTGAGCTTGGGAGTTCTGGACCCCATCCTCCCACCGCCCACAGGCAGCCCCCAAGCCCACACTGGAGCCCAGAACTCAGGCACGAAGGAGCAGGAGGAGCACTCTGCCCAGGGGCACCACCGCTCTAAGTCAGCTTGAGTTGTTTTCTCTTCTACCCCTGTTCTCCCAAGTTCGGCTGGCCTCGCAGTAGCCATCCCCGGGACAAAGCAGGCACGGGACTCTACCTAGCGGAAGCCAAACGCGCCCACCCAGAGTTTAGCACAGGCTATTGGGGGACTGTAGAAAGCCCCTTCAGACGCATTGAGGTAGCTAAACTTTACTTCCAAGGGCCCTACATGTGCAGAAAGCCTACTCTCCTGTGAAAAAGACTCCTCTTTCGGCTAACCTTCCAAACTTTCCAGTGGCTCCAAATGGGAAAACACACACACTCAAACACCCAAAGAGTCCTAACGCCCCCAATCTAAAAAGAAAAGAAAGGAGAAGAGTTCGAAATGGCCACCCTGCCAGAATTGTACAGCTCTGCACATGAAACCAGTGGGAGGGACGTTACACAGAAAGGGGGAATGGAAAGCTGCCCAAATGGAGATGATGTGGAAAGCTACAGCCCCCGTCACTCCTCCTACTAGTCACACTTCTTGCAACAGCTGATGAACTTCCAGGTGCTTTTCGCATCCGAGCCCACACCAGGGGAACACCTTGAGAAGCTTCCCGTGGGTTGCCTAGCTCAGCTGGTCAGAGTGTGGCACTAATGGAGGCAAGATGGTGCAAAGGAGCCCCTGGGTGGCTGGCTGCGGGCCTGGGCAGGATGGCTTTGGATTTTCGGCTGGACTGCTACGGACAGCAAGGCCAAAAGTCAGCTGGCCGGCCCGCTCACCCACCTATCCAGCGTGCTCACCCAGTGGCCTTAGTCAACCGCTTGGAGAATGTGGGCATCGATCCCACTACCTCTCGCATGCAAAGCGAGCGCTCTACCGCTTGAGCTAATTCCCCACAGCTTGCTTGATTCCCAGGCACCAGGCAAAAAAGGCAAGGGCTCTGTGGCCTGAAGCAGAACACAGCCTGCGTTGGGGGGCTACCCGGAGCTGGGGAAGGGGCCCTAGACCCAGCCACGTGCCTGGGCACAATCCCCAACGCTCCCTCCCTGGAGTGTGTCGGGGGGTGGGCTGGGGGGTGAGAGTTAGCCCCTGGAAGAAGCACCACACTTCAGAAGACAACGCAGGGCTAGATCACTTGATGATTGCCTGCTCTGGCCATTGCCTCTGAAGCAGCTGGCATGGGCTACTGTCAGAAGACATGATACTGGGCTAGATGGACCATTGGTCTCACCCAGGAGGGGCGTTCTTATCTTCCCCACTTTCCTGTAACCCAAGCAAAGCCAGGAGCAGGCCCAGATCAGGAAGTCTAGCGGGGCTCACACAGGCTCTCTGGTCCCTGGCACAGCATACAGCAAAACGACCCTGCCTCCGCCACCATAGACACCCACAGACTCACCGTTCCAGAGCAACGCAGCCCTTTCTCCAAGGGCTTTGGCTTTCTCCAAGCTGTCTGTGTGCTCTGCTCCACGGCGGCCATGCTGGCTGAGATCAGGAGGCTGTGTGGTCTCACGGCCTCAGCTGAGGTGGTATCACGTGCCCCCCTCCCCGCCCATCTCCTCATTCCCTTCATGGACCCCTGGGATGTGAGTCATTCTGTATTTGAGTGGCACTCCTTCCCAGCCAATCAGCTTTGTGTAGACTAGCAGGGAGGGAGGGCGAGGGAAAGGGATGACGCTCTAGTGACAGCTCAGCAAGAAAGGGGCATGTCCCCCACTCCAGCAGAGCAGAATGGAGAATATGTGTATCCATCTCCACGACTTGTGCCACGCTCTTCCATTTGAGCTAACTTCCCCACCCAGCAAGCGCAAGGGGGAGAAGGGCCGGGGACCAAGCGCTTCCTGCTCCGCAAGGGCTGGCTTTTGGGGAGGCCAAGCGGGGAGAGGGATGGAGGCCGCTGGAGGAGCTTAGCCTGCTGACTGTCAATGGCTTCTAAAAGAAGGGCAAGAGAAGGGACCGGCGGTCCCTTGCCGCTGGAGAATGCGGGCATTGATCCCGCTCCCTCTCGCATGCGAAGCGAGCGCTCTACCACTTGAGCTAATTCCCCTGTCTTTCCCAGGAAGAGCTTGATCCAACCATGTCATACGGGAGGCCACGCCGTTCCCTGCGCCAGCCGGTGACTCCTTCCAAAAGGGTCAGGCAAGCAGCTGCTCCCTGTGGGCCGGCTAGCTCAGCTGGTTAGAGCGTGGTGCTAATAACGCCAAGGTCATGGGTTCGAGCCCCATGCTGGCCACTGTGTGTGCTGCTTGGAGAGGGTGGCTTCTGTTCTTTTGGGCTGACTGCTAGGGGGTCGGAGAGGCCAAAATGAGAAAAAGGAGATGGGCTGAGCGTCTTGCAGGGAGCAGGCAAGAGCCCTGCTCGGGGAAAGGACTGGCCAGCGCTGGCAGGGAGAGGCTCCGGCCACCTCCTTTCCTCCCCTCTCTGGGCTCCTTGCTCGCCTTGCTGGCTGAAAGGGACTTGGGCCCGAGGAGAGGAGAAGGGTCAGCCTGGCCAGCTGCCTTCCCAGCTCATAGGAGATGAGGCCTGAGCTGGAGGCCCAGGAAGCAAAATTGCAGGGCTGCTGGCTCGCCCCCATTGTCCCCAATGGGTTGACCTGATGGCCCGAATTCTTGCCGCCCGCCATCTCCACCCAAATGTACCCGAGAGCGGATCAGGCTCTCCAGCCCAAGCCACTGAGGAAGGCTTAATACTCGGCACCCCAAGCTAGGGGAGAGTCTTCAGACTCGGCCCGCGCAGGGTGAGCTTGGGAGTTCTGGACCCCATCCTCCCACCGCCCACAGGCAGCCCCCAAGCCCACACTGGAGCCCAGAACTCAGGCACGAAGGAGCAGGAGGAGCACTCTGCCCAGGGGCACCACCGCTCTAAGTCAGCTTGAGTTGTTTTCTCTTCTACCCCTGTTCTCCCAAGTTCGGCTGGCCTCGCAGTAGCCATCCCCGGGACAAAGCAGGCACGGGACTCTACCTAGCGGAAGCCAAACGCGCCCACCCAGAGTTTAGCACAGGCTATTGGGGGACTGTAGAAAGCCCCTTCAGACGCATTGAGGTAGCTAAACTTTACTTCCAAGGGCCCTACATGTGCAGAAAGCCTACTCTCCTGTGAAAAAGACTCCTCTTTCAGCTAACCTTCCAAACTTTCCAGTGGCTCCAAATGGGAAAACACACACACTCAAACACCCAAAGAGTCCTAACGCCCCCAATCTAAAAAGAAAAGAAAGGAGAAGAGTTCGAAATGGCCACCCTGCCAGAATTGTACAGCTCTGCACATGAAACCAGTGGGAGGGACGTTACACAGAAAGGGGGAATGGAAAGCTGCCCAAATGGAGATGATGTGGAAAGCTACAGCCCCCGTCACTCCTCCTACTAGTCACACTTCTTGCAACAGCTGATGAACTTCCAGGTGCTTTTCGCATCCGAGCCCACACCAGGGGAACACCTTGAGAAGCTTCCCGTGGGTTGCCTAGCTCAGCTGGTCAGAGTGTGGCACTAATGGAGGCAAGATGGTGCAAAGGAGCCCCTGGGTGGCTGGCTGCGGGCCTGGGCAGGATGGCTTTGGATTTTCGGCCGGACTGCTACGGACAGCAAGGCCAAAAGTCAGCTGGCCGGCCCGCTCACCCACCTATCCAGCGTGCTCACCGAGGGGCCTTAGTCAACCACTTGGAGAATGTGGGCATCGATCCCACTACCTCTCGCATGCAAAGCGAGCGCTCTACCGCTTGAGCTAATTCCCCACAGCTTGCTTGATTCCCAGGCACCAGGCAAAAAAGGCAAGGGCTCTGTGGCCTGAAGCAGAACACAGCCTGCGTTGGGGGGCTACCCGGAGCTGGGGAAGGGGCCCGAGACCCAGCCACGCGCCTGGGCACAATCCCCAACGCTCCCTCCCTGGAGTGTGTCGGGGGGTGGGCTGGGGGGTGAGAGTTAGCCCCTGGAAGAAGCACCACACTTCAGAAGACAACGCAGGGCTAGATCACTTGATGATTGCCTGCTCTGGCCATTGCCTCTGAAGCAGCTGGCATGGGCTACTGTCAGAAGACATGATACTGGGCTAGATGGACCATTGGTCTCACCCAGGAGGGGCGTTCTTATCTTCCCCACTTTCCTGTAACCCAAGCAAAGCCAGGAGCAGGCCCAGATCAGGAAGTCTAGCGGGGCTCACACAGGCTCTCTGGTCCCTGGCACAGCATACAGCAAAACGACCCTGCCTCCGCCACCATAGACACCCACAGACTCACCGTTCCAGAGCAACGCAGCCCTTTCTCCAAGGGCTTTGGCTTTCTCCAAGCTGTCTGTGTGCTCTGCTCCACGGCGGCCATGCTGGCTGAGATCAGGAGGCTGTGTGGTCTCACGGCCTCAGCTGAGGTGGTATCACGTGCCCCCCTCCCCGCCCATCTCCTCATTCCCTTCATGGACCCCTGGGATGTGAGTCATTCTGTATTTGAGTGGCACTCCTTCCCAGCCAATCAGCTTTGTGTAGACTAGCAGGGAGGGAGGGCGAGGGAAAGGGATGACGCTCTAGTGACAGCTCAGCAAGAAAGGGGCATGTCCCCCACTCCAGCAGAGCAGAATGGAGAATATGTGTATCCATCTCCACGACTTGTGCCACGCTCTTCCATTTGAGCTAACTTCCCCACCCAGCAAGCGCAAGGGGGAGAAGGGCCGGGGACCAAGCGCTTCCTGCTCCGCAAGGGCTGGCTTTTGGGGAGGCCAAGCGGGGAGAGGGATGGAGGCCGCTGGAGGAGCTTAGCCCGCTGACTGTCAATGGCTTCTAAAAGAAGGGCAAGAGAAGGGACCGGCGGTCCCTTGCCGCTGGAGAATGCGGGCATTGATCCCGCTGCCTCTCACATGCGAAGCGAGCGCTCTACCACTTGAGCTAATTCCCCTGTCTTGCCCAGCAAGAGCTTGATCCAACCATGTCATACGGGAGGCCACGCCGTTCCCTGCGCCAGCCGGTGACTCCTTCCAAAAGGGTCAGGCAAGCAGCTGCTCCCTGTGGGCCGGCTAGCTCAGCTGGTTAGAGCGTGGTGCTAATAACGCCAAGGTCATGGGTTCGAGCCCCATGCTGGCCACTGTGTGTGCTGCTTGGAGAGGGTGGCTTCTGTTCTTTTGGGCTGACTGCTAGCGGGTCGGAGAGGCCAAAATGAGAAAAAGGAGATGGGCTGAGCGTCTTGCAGGGAGCAGGCAAGAGCCCTGCTCGGGGAAAGGACTGGCCAGCGCTGGCAGGGAGAGGCTCCGGCCACCTCCTTTCCTCCCCTCTCTGGGCTCCTTGCTCGCCTTGCTGGCTGAAAGGGACTTGGGCCCGAGGAGAGGAGAAGGGTCAGCCTGGCCAGCTGCCTTCCCAGCTCATAGGAGATGAGGCCTGAGCTGGAGGCCCAGGAAGCAAAATTGCAGGGCTGCTGGCTCGCCCCCATTGTCCCCAATGGGTTGACCTGATGGCCCGAATTCTTGCCGCCCGCCATCTCCACCCAAATGTACCCGAGAGCGGATCAGGCTCTCCAGCCCAAGCCACTGAGGAAGGCTTAATACTCGGCACCCCAAGCTAGGGGAGAGTCTTCAGACTCGGCCCGCGCAGGGTGAGCTTGGGAGTTCTGGACCCCATCCTCCCACCGCCCACAGGCAGCCCCCAAGCCCACACTGGAGCCCAGAACTCAGGCACGAAGGAGCAGGAGGAGCACTCTGCCCAGGGGCACCACCGCTCTAAGTCAGCTTGAGTTGTTTTCTCTTCTACCCCTGTTCTCCCAAGTTCGGCTGGCCTCGCAGTAGCCATCCCCGGGACAAAGCAGGCACGGGACTCTACCTAGCGGAAGCCAAACGCGCCCACCCAGAGTTTAGCACAGGCTATTGGGGGACTGTAGAAACCCCCTTCAGACGCATTGAGGTAGCTAAACTTTACTTCCAAGGGCCCTACATGTGCAGAAAGCCTACTCTCTTGGGAAAAAGACTCCTCTTTCGGCGAACCTTCCAAACTTTCCAGTGGCTCCAAATGGGAAAACACACACACTCAAACACCCAAAGAGTCCTAACGCCCCCAATCTAAAAAGAAAAGAAAGGAGAAGAGTTCGAAATGGCCACCCTGCCAGAATTGTACAGCTCTGCACATGAAACCAGTGGGAGGGACGTTACACAGAAAGGGGGAATGGAAAGCTGCCCAAATGGAGATGATGTGGAAAGCTACAGCCCCCGTCACTCCTCCTACTAGTCACACTTCTTGCAACAGCTGATGAACTTCCAGGTGCTTTTCGCATCCGAGCCCACGCCAGGGGAACACCTTGAGAAGCTTCCCGTGGGTTGCCTAGCTCAGCTGGTCAGAGTGTGGCACTAATGGAGGCAAGATGGCGCAAAGGAGCCCCTGGGTGGCTGGCTGCGGGCCTGGGGAGGATGGCTTTGGATTTTCGGCCGGACTGCTACGGACAGCAAGGCCAAAAGTCAGCTGGTCGGCCCGCTCACCCACCTACCCAGCGTGCTCACCCAGGGGCCTTAGTCAACCGCTTGGAGAATGTGGGCATCGATCCCACTACCTCTCACATGCAAAGCGAGCGCTCTACCGCTTGAGCTAATTCCCCACAGCTTGCCTGATTCCCAGGCACCAGGCAAAAAAGGCAAGGGCTCTGTGGCCTGAAGCAGAACACAGCCTGCGTTGGGGGGCTACCCAGAGCTGGGGAAGGGGCCCGAGACCCAGCCACGCGCCTGGGCACAATCCCCAACGCTCCCTCCCTGGAGTGTGTCGGCGGGTGGGCTGGGGGGTGAGAGTTAGCCCCTGGAAAGCACCACACTTCAGAAGACAACGCAGGGCTAGATCACTTGATGATTGCCTGCTCTGGCCATTGCCTCTGAAGCAGCTGGCATGGGCTACTGTCAGAAGACATGATACTGGGCTAGATGGACCATTGGTCTCACCCAGGAGGGGCGTTCTTATCTTCCCCACTTTCCTGTAACCCAAGCAAAGCCAGGAGCAGGCCCAGCTCAGGAAGTCTAGCGGGGCTCACACAGGCTCCCTGGCCCCTGGCACAGCATACAGCAAAACGACCCTGCCTCCGCCACCATAGACACCCACAGACTCACCGTTCCAGACCAACGCAGCCCTTTCTCCAAGGGCTTTGGCTTTCTCCAAGCTGTCTGTGTGCTCTGCTCCACGGCGGCCATGCTGGCTGAGATCAGGAGGCTGTGTGGTCTCACGGCCTCAGCTGAGGTGGTATCACGTGCCCCCCTCCCCGCCCATCTCCTCATTCCCTTCATGGACCCCTGGGATGTGAGTCATTCTGTACTTGAGTGGCACTCCTTCCCAGCCAATCAGCTTTGTGTAGACTAGCAGGGAGGGAGGGCGAGGGAAAGGGATGACGCTCTAGTGACAGCTCAGCAAGAAAGGGGCATGTCCCCCACTCCAGCAGAGCAGAATGGAGAATATGTGTATCCATCTCCACGACTTGTGCCACGCTCTTCCATTTGAGCTAACTTCCCCACCCAGCAAGCGCAAGGGGGAGAAGGGCCGGGGACCAAGCGCTTCCTGCTCCGCAAGGGCTGGCTTTTGGGGAGGCCAAGCGGGGAGAGGGATGGAGGCCGCTGGAGGAGCTTAGCCCGCTGACTGTCAATGGCTTCTAAAAGAAGGGCAAGAGAAGGGACCGGCGGTCCCTTGCCGCTGGAGAATGCGGGCATTGATCCCTCTGCCTCTCACATGCGAAGCGAGCGCTCTACCACTTGAGCTAATTCCCCTGTCTTGCCCAGCAAGAGCTTGATCCAACCATGTCATACGGGAGGCCACGCCGTTCCCTGCGCCAGCCGGTGACTCCTTCCAAAAGGGTCAGGCAAGCAGCTGCTCCCTGTGGGCCGGCTAGCTCAGCTGGTTAGAGCGTGGTGCTAATAACGCCAAGGTCATGGGTTCGAGCCCCATGCTGGCCACTGTGTGTGCTGCTTGGAGAGGGTGGCTTCTGTTCTTTTGGGCTGACTGCTAGGGGGTCGGAGAGGCCAAAATGAGAAAAAGGAGATGGGCTGAGCGTCTTGCAGGGAGCAGGCAAGAGCCCTGCTCGGGGAAAGGACTGGCCAGCGCTGGCAGGGAGAGGCTCCGGCCACCTCCTTTCCTCCCCTCTCTGGGCTCCTTGCTCGCCTTGCTGGCTGAAAGGGACTTGGGCCCGAGGAGAGGAGAAGGGTCAGCCTGGCCAGCTGCCTTCCCAGCTCATAGGAGATGAGGCCTGAGCTGGAGGCCCAGGAAGCAAAATTGCAGGGCTGCTGGCTCGCCCCCATTGTCCCCAATGGGTTGACCTGATGGCCCGAATTCTTGCCGCCCGCCATCTCCACCCAAATGTACCCAAGAGCGGATCAGGCTCTCCAGCCCAAGCCACTGAGGAAGGCTTAATACTCGGCACCCCAAGCTAGGGGAGAGTCTTCAGACTCGGCCCGCGCAGGGTGAGCTTGGGAGTTCTGGACCCCATCCTCCCACCGCCCACAGGCAGCCCCCAAGCCCACACTGGAGCCCAGAACTCAGGCACGAAGGAGCAGGAGGAGCACTCTGCCCAGGGGCACCACCGCTCTAAGTCAGCTTGAGGTGTTTTCTCTTCTACCCCTGTTCTCCCAAGTTCGGCTGGCCTCGCAGTAGCCATCCCCGGGACAAAGCAGGCACGGGACTCTACCTAGCGGAAGCCAAACGCACCCACCCAGAGTTTAGCACAGGCTATTGGGGGACTGTAGAAACCCCCTTCAGACGCATTGAGGTAGCTAAACTTTACTTCCAAGGGCCCTACATGTGCAGAAAGCCTACTCTCTTGGGAAAAAGACTCCTCTTTCGGCTAACCTTCCAAACTTTCCAGTGGCTCCAAATGGGAAAACACACACACTCAAACACCCAAAGAGTCCTAACGCCCCCAATCTAAAAAGAAAAGAAAGGAGAAGAGTTCGAAATGGCCACCCTGCCAGAATTGTACAGCTCTGCACATGAAACCAGTGGGAGGGACGTTACACAGAAAGGGGGAATGGAAAGCTGCCCAAATGGAGATGATGTGGAAAGCTACAGCCCCCGTCACTCCTCCTACTAGTCACACTTCTTGCAGCAGCTGATGAACTTCCAGGTGCTTTTCGCATCCGAGCCCACACCAGGGGAACACCTTGAGAAGCTTCCCATGGGTTGCCTAGCTCAGCTGGTCAGAGTGTGGCACTAATGGAGGCAAGATGGTGCAAAGGAGCCCCTGGGTGGCTGGCTGCGGGCCTGGGGAGGATGGCTTTGGATTTTCGGCCGGACTGCTACGGACAGCAAGGCCAAAAGTCAGCTGGTCGGCCCGCTCACCCACCTACCCAGCGTGCTCACCCAGGGGCCTTAGTCAACCGCTTGGAGAATGTGGGCATCGATCCCACTACCTCTCGCATACAAAGCGAGTGCTCTACCGCTTGAGCTAATTCCCCACAGCTTGCCTGATTCCCAGGCACCAGGCAAAAAAGGCAAGGGCTCTGTGGCCTGAAGCAGAACACAGCCTGCGTTGGGGGGCTACCCAGAGCTGGGGAAGGGGCCCGAGACCCAGCCACGTGCCTGGGCACAATCCCCAACGCTCCCTCCCTGGAGTGTGTCGGGGGGTGGGCTGGGGGATGAGAGTTAGCCCCTGGAAGAAGCACCACACTTCAGAAGACAACGCAGGGCTAGATCACTTGATGATTGCCTGCTCTGGCCATTGCCTCTGAAGCAGCTGGCATGGGCTACTGTCAGAAGACATGATACTGGGCTAGATGGACCATTGGTCTCACCCAGGAGGGGCGTTCTTATCTTCCCCACTTTCCTGTAACCCAAGCAAAGCCAGGAGCAGGCCCAGCTCAGGAAGTCTAGCGGGGCTCACACAGGCTCCCTGGCCCCTGGCACAGCATACAGCAAAACGACCCTGCCTCCGCCACCATAGACACCCACAGACTCACCGTTCCAGACCAACGCAGCCCTTTCTCCAAGGGCTTTGGCTTTCTCCAAGCTGTCTGTGTGCTCTGCTCCACGGCGGCCATGCTGGCTGAGATCAGGAGGCTGTGTGGTCTCACGGCCTCAGCTGAGGTGGTATCACGTGCCCCCCTCCCCGCCCATCTCCTCATTCCCTTCATGGACCCCTGGGATGTGAGTCATTCTGTACTTGAGTGGCACTCCTTCCCAGCCAATCAGCTTTGTGTAGACTAGCAGGGAGGGAGGGCGAGGGAAAGGGATGACGCTCTAGTGACAGCTCAGCAAGAAAGGGGCATGTCCCCCACTCCAGCAGAGCAGAATGGAGAATATGTGTATCCATCTCCACGACTTGTGCCACGCTCTTCCATTTGAGCTAACTTCCCCACCCAGCAAGCGCAAGGGGGAGAAGGGCCGGGGACCAAGCGCTTCCTGCTCCGCAAGGGCTGGCTTTTGGGGAGGCCAAGCGGGGAGAGGGATGGAGGCCGCTGGAGGAGCTTAGCCCGCTGACTGTCAATGGCTTCTAAAAGAAGGGCAAGAGAAGGGACCGGCGGTCCCTTGCCGCTGGAGAATGCGGGCATTGATCCCGCTGCCTCTCACATGCGAAGCGAGCGCTCTACCACTTGAGCTAATTCCCCTGTCTTGCCCAGCAAGAGCTTGATCCAACCATGTCATACGGGAGGCCACGCCGTTCCCTGCGCCAGCCGGTGACTCCTTCCAAAAGGGTCAGGCAAGCAGCTGCTCCCTGTGGGCCGGCTAGCTCAGCTGGTTAGAGCGTGGTGCTAATATCGCCAAGGTCATGGGTTCGAGCCCCATGCTGGCCACTGTGTGTGCTGCTTGGAGAGGGTGGCTTCTGTTCTTTTGGGCTGACTGCTAGGGGGTCGGAGAGGCCAAAATGAGAAAAAGGAGATGGGCTGAGCGTCTTGCAGGGAGCAGGCAAGAGCCCTGCTCGGGGAAAGGACTGGCCAGCGCTGGCAGGGAGAGGCTCCGGCCACCTCCTTTCCTCCCCTCTCTGGGCTCCTTGCTTGCCTTGCTGGCTGAAAGGGACTTGGGCCCGAGGAGAGGAGAAGGGTCAGCCTGGCCAGCTGCCTTCCCAGCTCATAGGAGATGAGGCCTGAGCTGGAGGCCCAGGAAGCAAAATTGCAGGGCTGCTGGCTCGCCCCCATTGTCCCCAATGGGTTGACCTGATGGCCCGAATTCTTGCCGCCCGCCATCTCCACCCAAATGTACCCGAGAGCGGATCAGGCTCTCCAGCCCAAGCCACTGAGGAAGGCTTAATACTCGGCACCCCAAGCTAGGGGAGAGTCTTCAGACTCGGCCCGCGCAGGGTGAGCTTGGGAGTTCTGGACCCCATCCTCCCACCGCCCACAGGCAGCCCCCAAGCCCACACTGGAGCCCAGAACTCAGGCACGAAGGAGCAGGAGGAGCACTCTGCCCAGGGGCACCACCGCTCTAAGTCAGCTTGAGTTGTTTTCTCTTCTACCCCTGTTCTCCCAAGTTCGGCTGGCCTCGCAGTAGCCATCACCGGGACAAAGCAGGCACGGGACTCTACCTAGCGGAAGCCAAACGCGCCCACCCAGAGTTTAGCACAGGCTATTGGGGGACTGTAGAAACCCCCTTCAGACGCATTGAGGTAGCTAAACTTTACTTCCAAGGGCCCTACATGTGCAGAAAGCCTACTCTCTTGGGAAAAAGACTCCTCTTTCGGCTAACCTTCCAAACTTTCCAGTGGCTCCAAATGGGAAAACACACACACTCAAACACCCAAAGAGTCCTAACGCCCCCAATCTAAAAAGAAAAGAAAGGAGAAGAGTTCGAAATGGCCACCCTGCCAGAATTGTACAGCTCTGGACATGAAACCAGTGGGAGGGACGTTACACAGAAAGGGGGAATGGAAAGCTGCCCAAATGGAGATGATGTGGAAAGCTACAGCCCCCGTCACTCCTCCTACTAGTCACACTTCTTGCAACAGCTGATGAACTTCCAGGTGCTTTTCGCATCCGAGCCCACGCCAGGGGAACACCTTGAGAAGCTTCCCGTGGGTTGCCTAGCTCAGCTGGTCAGAGTGTGGCACTAATGGAGGCAAGATGGCGCAAAGGAGCCCCTGGGTGGCTGGCTGCGGGCCTGGGGAGGATGGCTTTGGATTTTTGGCCGGACTGCTACGGACAGCAAGGCCAAAAGTCAGCTGGTCGGTCCGCTCACCCACCTACCCAGCGTGCTCACCCAGGGGCCTTAGTCAACCGCTTGGAGAATGTGGGCATCGATCCCACTACCTCTCACATGCAAAGCGAGCGCTCTACCGCTTGAGCTAATTCCCCACAGCTTGCCTGATTCCCAGGCACCAGGCAAAAAAGGCAAGGGCTCTGTGGCCTGAAGCAGAACACAGCCTGCGTTGGGGGGCTACCCAGAGCTGGGGAAGGGGCCCGAGACCCAGCCACGCGCCTGGGCACAATCCCCAACGCTCCCTCCCTGGAGTGTGTCGGGGGGTGGGCTGGGGGGTGAGAGTTAGCCCCTGGAAGAAGCACCACACTTCAGAAGACAACGCAGGGCTAGATCACTTGATGATTGCCTGCTCTGGCCATTGCCTCTGAAGCAGCTGGCATGGGCTACTGTCAGAAGACATGATACTGGGCTAGATGGACCATTGGTCTCACCCAGGAGGGGCGTTCTTATCTTCCCCACTTTCCTGTAACCCAAGCAAAGCCAGGAGCAGGCCCAGCTCAGGAAGTCTAGCGGGGCTCACACAGGCTCCCTGGCCCCTGGCACAGCATACAGCAAAACGACCCTGCCTCCGCCACCATAGACACCCACAGACTCACCGTTCCAGAGCAACGCAGCCCTTTCTCCAAGGGCTTTGGCTTTCTCCAAGCTGTCTGTGTGCTCTGCTCCACGGCGGCCATGCTGGCTGAGATCAGGAGGCTGTGTGGTCTCACGGCCTCAGCTGAGGTGGTATCACGTGCCCCCCTCCCCGCCCATCTCCTCATTCCCTTCATGGACCCCTGGGATGTGAGTCATTCTGTACTTGAGTGGCACTCCTTCCCAGCCAATCAGCTTTGTGTAGACTAGCAGGGAGGGAGGGCGAGGGAAAGGGATGACGCTCTAGTGACAGCTCAGCAAGAAAGGGGCATGTCCCCCACTCCAGCAGAGCAGAATGGAGAATATGTGTATCCATCTCCACGACTTGTGCCACGCTCTTCCATTTGAGCTAACTTCCCCACCCAGCAAGCGCAAGGGGGAGAAGGGCCGGGGACCAAGCGCTTCCTGCTCCGCAAGGGCTGGCTTTTGGGGAGGCCAAGCGGGGAGAGGGATGGAGGCCGCTGGAGGAGCTTAGCCCGCTGACTGTCAATGGCTTCTAAAAGAAGGGCAAGAGAAGGGACCGGCGGTCCCTTGCCGCTGGAGAATGCGAGCATTGATCCCGCTGCCTCTCACATGCGAAGCGAGCGCTCTACCACTTGAGCTAATTCCCCTGTCTTGCCCAGCAAGAGCTTGATCCAACCATGTCATACGGGAGGCCACGCCGTTCCCTGCGCCAGCCGGTGACTCCTTCCAAAAGGGTCAGGCAAGCAGCTGCTCCCTGTGGGCCGGCTAGCTCAGCTGGTTAGAGCGTGGTGCTAATAACGCCAAGGTCATGGGTTCGAGCCCCATGCTGGCCACTGTGTGTGCTGCTTGGAGAGGGTGGCTTCTGTTCTTTTGGGCTGACTGCTAGGGGGTCGGAGAGGCCAAAATGAGAAAAAGGAGATGGGCTGAGCGTCTTGCAGGGAGCAGGCAAGAGCCCTGCTCGGGGAAAGGACTGGCCAGCGCTGGCAGGGAGAGGCTCCGGCCACCTCCTTTCCTCCCCTCTCTGGGCTCCTTGCTCGCCTTGCTGGCTGAAAGGGACTTGGGCCCGAGGAGAGGAGAAGGGTCAGCCTGGCCAGCTGCCTTCCCAGCTCATAGGAGATGAGGCCTGAGCTGGAGGCCCAGGAAGCAAAATTGCAGGGCTGCTGGCTCGCCCCCATTGTCCCCAATGGGTTGACCTGATGGCCCGAATTCTTGCCGCCCGCCATCTCCACCCAAATGTACCCGAGAGCGGATCAGGCTCTCCAGCCCAAGCCACTGAGGAAGGCTTAATACTCGGCACCCCAAGCTAGGGGAGAGTCTTCAGACTCGGCCCGCGCAGGGTGAGCTTGGGAGTTCTGGACCCCATCCTCCCACCGCCCACAGCCAGCCCCCAAGCCCACACTGGAGCCCAGAACTCAGGCACGAAGGAGCAGGAGGAGCACTCTGCCCAGGGGCACCACCGCTCTAAGTCAGCTTGAGTTGTTTTCTCTTCTACCCCTGTTCTCCCAAGTTCGGCTGGCCTCGCAGTAGCCATCCCCGGGACAAAGCAGGCACGGGACTCTACCTAGCGGAAGCCAAACGCGCCCACCCAGAGTTTAGCACAGGCTATTGGGGGACTGTCGAAACCCCCTTCAGACGCATTGAGGTAGCTAAACTTTACTTCCAAGGGCCCTACATGTGCAGAAAGCCTACTCTCCTGTGAAAAAGACTCCTCTTTCGGCTAACATTCCAAACTTTCCAGTGGCTCCAAATGGGAAAACACACACACTCAAACACCCAAAGAGTCCTAACGCCCCCAATCTAAAAAGAAAAGAAAGGAGAAGAGTTCGAAATGGCCACCCTGCCAGAATTGTACAGCTCTGCACATGAAACCAGTGGGAGGGACGTTACACAGAAAGGGGGAATGGAAAGCTGCCCAAATGGAGATGATGTGGAAAGCTACAGCCCCCGTCACTCCTCCTACTAGTCACACTTCTTGCAACAGCTGATGAACTTCCAGGTGCTTTTCGCATCCGAGCCCACACCAGGGGAACACCTTGAGAAGCTTCCCATGGGTTGCCTAGCTCAGCTGGTCAGAGTGTGGCACTAATGGAGGCAAGATGGTGCAAAGGAGCCCCTGGGTGGCTGGCTGCGGGCCTGGGCAGGATGGCTTTGGATTTTCGGCCGGACTGCTACGGACAGCAAGGCCAAAAGTCAGCTTGCCGGCCCGCTCACCCACCTATCCAGCGTGCTCACCCAGTGGCCTTAGTCAACCACTTGGAGAATGTGGGCATCGATCCCACTACCTCTTGCATGCAAAGCGAGCGCTCTACCGCTTGAGCTAATTCCCCACAGCTTGCTTGATTCCCAGGCACCAGGCAAAAAAGGCAAGGGCTCTGTGGCCTGAAGCAGAACACAGCCTGCGTTGGGGGGCTACCCAGAGCTGGGGAAGGGGCCCGAGACCCAGCCACGCGCCTGGGCACAATCCCCAACGCTCCCTCCCTGGAGTGTGTCGGGGGGTGGGCTGGGGGGTGAGAGTTAGCCCCTGGGAGAAGCACCACACTTCAGAAGACAACGCAGGGCTAGATCACTTGATGATTGCCTGCTCTGGCCATTGCCTCTGAAGCAGCTGGCATGGGCTACTGTCAGAAGACATGATACTGGGCTAGATGGACCATTGGTCTCACCCAGGAGGGGCGTTCTTATCTTCCCCACTTTCCTGTAACCCAAGCAAAGCCAGGAGCAGGCCCAGCTCAGGAAGTCTAGCGGGGCTCACACAGGCTCCCTGGCCCCTGGCACAGCATACAGCAAAACGACCCTGCCTCCGCCACCATAGACACCCACAGACTCACCGTTCCAGAGCAACGCAGCCCTTTCTCCAAGGGCTTTGGCTTTCTCCAAGCTGTCTGTGTGCTCTGCTCCACGGCGGCCATGCTGGCTGAGATCAGGAGGCTGTGTGGTCTCACGGCCTCAGCTGAGGTGGTATCACGTGCCCTCCTCCCCGCCCATCTCCTCATTCCCTTCATGGACCCCTGGGATGTGAGTCATTCTGTACTTGAGTGGCACTCCTTCCCAGCCAATCAGCTTTGTGCAGACTAGCAGGGAGGGAGGGCGAGGGAAAGGGATGACGCTCTAGTGACAGCTCAGCAAGAAAGGGGCATGTCCCCCACTCCAGCAGAGCAGAATGGAGAATATGTGTATCCATCTCCACGACTTGTGCCACGCTCTTCCATTTGAGCTAACTTCCCCACCCAGCAAGCGCAAGGGGGAGAAGGGCCGGGGACCAAGCGCTTCCTGCTCCGCAAGGGCTGGCTTTTGGGGAGGCCAAGCGGGGAGAGGGATGGAGGCCGCTGGAGGAGCTTAGCCCGCTGACTGTCAATGGCTTCTAAAAGAAGGGCAAGAGAAGGGACCGGCGGTCCCTTGCCGCTGGAGAATGCGGGCATTGATCCCGCTGCCTCTCACATGCGAAGCGAGCGCTCTACCACTTGAGCTAATTCCCCTGTCTTGCCCAGCAAGAGCTTGATCCAACCATGTCATACGGGAGGCCACGCCGTTCCCTGCGCCAGCCGGTGACTCCTTCCAAAAGGGTCAGGCAAGCAGCTGCTCCCTGTGGGCCGGCTAGCTCAGCTGGTTAGAGCGTGGTGCTAATAACGCCAAGGTCATGGGTTCGAGCCCCATGCTGGCCACTGTGTGTGCTGCTTGGAGAGGGTGGCTTCTGTTCTTTTGGGCTGACTGCTAGGGGGTCGGAGAGGCCAAAATGAGAAAAAGGAGATGGGCTGAGCGTCTTGCAGGGAGCAGGCAAGAGCCCTGCTCGGGGAAAGGACTGGCCAGCGCTGGCAGGGAGAGGCTCCGGCCACCTCCTTTCCTCCCCTCTCTGGGCTCCTTGCTCGCCTTGCTGGCTGAAAGGGACTTGGGCCCGAGGAGAGGAGAAGGGTCAGCCTGGCCAGCTGCCTTCCCAGCTCATAGGAGATGAGGCCTGAGCTGGAGGCCCAGGAAGCAAAATTGCAGGGCTGCTGGCTCGCCCCCATTGTCCCCAATGGGTTGACCTGATGGCCCGAATTCTTGCCGCCCGCCATCTCCACCCAAATGTACCCGAGAGCGGATCAGGCTCTCCAGCCCAAGCCACTGAGGAAGGCTTAATACTCGGCACCCCAAGCTAGGGGAGAGTCTTCAGACTCGGCCCGCGCAGGGTGAGCTTGGGAGTTCTGGACCCCATCCTCCCACCGCCCACAGGCAGCCCCCAAGCCCACACTGGAGCCCAGAACTCAGGCACGAAGGAGCAGGAGGAGCACTCTGCCCAGGGGCACCACCGCTCTAAGTCAGCTTGAGTTGTTTTCTCTTCTACCCCTGTTCTCCCAAGTTCGGCTGGCCTCGCAGTAGCCATCCCCGGGACAAAGCAGGCACGGGACTCTACCTAGCGGAAGCCAAACGCGCCCACCCAGAGTTTAGCACAGGCTATTGGGGGACTGTCGAAACCCCCTTCAGACGCATTGAGGTAGCTAAACTTTACTTCCAAGGGCCCTACATGTGCAGAAAGCCTACTCTCTTGGGAAAAAGACTCCTCTTTCGGCTAACCTTCCAAACTTTCCAGTGGCTCCAAATGGGAAAACACACACACTCAAACACCCAAAGAGTCCTAACGCCCCCAATCTAAAAAGAAAAGAAAGGAGAAGAGTTCGAAATGGCCACCCTGCCAGAATTGTACAGCTCTGCACATGAAACCAGTGGGAGGGACGTTACACAGAAAGGGGGAATGGAAAGCTGCCCAAATGGAGATGATGTGGAAAGCTACAGCCCCCGTCACTCCTCCTACTAGTCACACTTCTTGCAACAGCTGATGAACTTCCAGGTGCTTTTCGCATCCGAGCCCACACCAGGGGAACACCTTGAGAAGCTTCCCGTGGGTTGCCTAGCTCAGCTGGTCAGAGTGTGGCACTAATGGAGGCAAGATGGTGCAAAGGAGCCCCTGGGTGGCTGGCTGCGGGCCTGGGGAGGATGGCTTTGGATTTTCGGCCGGACTGCTACGGACAGCAAGGCCAAAAGTCAGCTGGTCGGCCCGCTCACCCACCTACCCAGCGTGCTCACCCAGGGGCCTTAGTCAACCGCTTGGAGAATGTGGGCATCGATCCCACTACCTCTTGCATACAAAGCGAGCGCTCTACCGCTTGAGCTAATTCCCCACAGCTTGCCTGATTCCCAGGCACCAGGCAAAAAAGGCAAGGGCTCTGTGGCCTGAAGCAGAACACAGCCTGCGTTGGGGGGCTACCCAGAGCTGGGGAAGGGGCCCGAGACCCAGCCACGTGCCTGGGCACAATCCCCAACGCTCCCTCCCTGGAGTGTGTCGGGGGGTGGGCTGGGGGGTGAGAGTTAGCCCCTGGAAGAAGCACCACACTTCAGAAGACAACGCAGGGCTAGATCACTTGATGATTGCCTGCTCTGGCCATTGCCTCTGAAGCAGCTGGCATGGGCTACTGTCAGAAGACATGATACTGGGCTAGATGGACCATTGGTCTCACCCAGGAGGGGCGTTCTTATCTTCCCCACTTTCCTGTAACCCAAGCAAAGCCAGGAGCAGGCCCAGCTCAGGAAGTCTAGCGGGGCTCACACAGGCTCCCTGGCCCCTGGCACAGCATACAGCAAAACGACCCTGCCTCCGCCACCATAGACACCCACAGACTCACCGTTCCAGACCAACGCAGCCCTTTCTCCAAGGGCTTTGGCTTTCTCCAAGCTGTCTGTGTGCTCTGCTCCACGGCGGCCATGCTGGCTGAGATCAGGAGGCTGTGTGGTCTCACGGCCTCAGCTGAGGTGGTATCACGTGCCCCCCTCCCCGCCCATCTCCTCATTCCCTTCATGGACCCCTGGGATGTGAGTCATTCTGTACTTGAGTGGCACTCCTTCCCAGCCAATCAGCTTTGTGTAGACTAGCAGGGAGGGAGGGCGAGGGAAAGGGATGACGCTCTAGTGACAGCTCAGCAAGAAAGGGGCATGTCCCCCACTCCAGCAGAGCAGAATGGAGAATATGTGTATCCATCTCCACGACTTGTGCCACGCTCTTCCATTTGAGCTAACTTCCCCACCCAGCAAGCGCAAGGGGGAGAAGGGCCGGGGACCAAGCGCTTCCTGCTCCGCAAGGGCTGGCTTTTGGGGAGGCCAAGCGGGGAGAGGGATGGAGGCCGCTGGAGGAGCTTAGCCCGCTGACTGTCAATGGCTTCTAAAAGAAGGGCAAGAGAAGGGACCGGCTGTCCCTTGCCGCTGGAGAATGCGGGCATTGATCCCGCTGCCTCTCACATGCGAAGCGAGCGCTCTACCACTTGAGCTAATTCCCCTGTCTTACCCAGCAAGAGCTTGATCCAACCATGTCATACGGGAGGCCACGCCGTTCCCTGCGCCAGCCGGTGACTCCTTCCAAAAGAGTCAGGCAAGCAGCTGCTCCCTGTGGGCCGGCTAGCTCAGCTGGTTAGAGCGTGGTGCTAATAACGCCAAGGTCATGGGTTCGAGCCCCATGCTGGCCACTGTGTGTGCTGCTTGGAGAGGGTGGCTTCTGTTCTTTTGGGCTGACTGCTAGGGGGTCGGAGAGGCCAAAATGAGAAAAAGGAGATGGGCTGAGCGTCTTGCAGGGAGCAGGCAAGAGCCCTGCTCGGGGAAAGGACTGGCCAGCGCTGGCAGGGAGAGGCTCCGGCCACCTCCTTTCCTCCCCTCTCTGGGCTCCTTGCTCGCCTTGCTGGCTGAAAGGGACTTGGGCCCGAGGAGAGGAGAAGGGTCAGCCTGGCCAGCTGCCTTCCCAGCTCATAGGAGATGAGGCCTGAGCTGGAGGCCCAGGAAGCAAAATTGCAGGGCTGCTGGCTCGCCCCCATTGTCCCCAATGGGTTGACCTGATGGCCCGAATTCTTGCCGCCCGCCATCTCCACCCAAATGTACCCGAGAGCGGATCAGGCTCTCCAGCCCAAGCCACTGAGGAAGGCTTAATACTCGGCACCCCAAGCTAGGGGAGAGTCTTCAGACTCGGCCCGCGCAGGGTGAGCTTGGGAGTTCTGGACCCCATCCTCCCACCGCCCACAGGCAGCCCCCAAGCCCACACTGGAGCCCAGAACTCAGGCACGAAGGAGCAGGAGGAGCACTCTGCCCAGGGGCACCACCGCTCTAAGTCAGCTTGAGTTGTTTTCTCTTCTACCCCTGTTCTCCCAAGTTCGGCTGGCCTCGCAGTAGCCATCCCCGGGACAAAGCAGGCACGGGACTCTACCTAGCGGAAGCCAAACGCGCCCACCCAGAGTTTAGCACAGGCTATTGGGGGACTGTCGAAACCCCCTTCAGACGCATTGAGGTAGCTAAACTTTACTTCCAAGGGCCCTACATGTGCAGAAAGCCTACTCTCTTGGGAAAAAGACTCCTCTTTCGGCTAACCTTCCAAACTTTCCAGTGGCTCCAAATGGGAAAACACACACACTCAAACACCCAAAGAGTCCTAACGCCCCCAATCTAAAAAGAAAAGAAAGGAGAAGAGTTCGAAATGGCCACCCTGCCAGAATTGTACAGCTCTGCACATGAAACCAGTGGGAGGGACGTTACACAGAAAGGGGGAATGGAAAGCTGCCCAAATGGAGATGATGTGGAAAGCTACAGCCCCCGTCACTCCTCCTACTAGTCACACTTCTTGCAACAGCTGATGAACTTCCAGGTGCTTTTCGCATCCGAGCCCACGCCAGGGGAACACCTTGAGAAGCTTCCCGTGGGTTGCCTAGCTCAGCTGGTCAGAGTGTGGCACTAATGGAGGCAAGATGGCGCAAAGGAGCCCCTGGGTGGCTGGCTGCGGGCCTGGGGAGGATGGCTTTGGATTTTCGGCCGGACTGCTACGGACAGCAAGGCCAAAAGTCAGCTGGTCGGCCCGCTCACCCACCTACCCAGCGTGCTCACCCAGGGGCCTTAGTCAACCGCTTGGAGAATGTGGGCATCGATCCCACTACCTCTCACATGCAAAGCGAGCGCTCTACCGCTTGAGCTAATTCCCCACAGCTTGCCTGATTCCCAGGCACCAGGCAAAAAAGGCAAGGGCTCTGTGGCCTGAAGCAGAACACAGCCTGCGTTGGGGGGCTACCCAGAGCTGGGGAAGGGGCCCGAGACCCAGCCACGCGCCTGGGCACAATCCCCAACGCTCCCTCCCTGGAGTGTGTCGGGGGGTGGGCTGGGGGGTGAGAGTTAGCCCCTGGAAGAAGCACCACACTTCAGAAGACAACGCAGGGCTAGATCACTTGATGATTGCCTGCTCTGGCCATTGCCTCTGAAGCAGCTGGCATGGGCTACTGTCAGAAGACATGATACTGGGCTAGATGGACCATTGGTCTCACCCAGGAGGGGCGTTCTTATCTTCCCCACTTTCCTGTAACCCAAGCAAAGCCAGGAGCAGGCCCAGCTCAGGAAGTCTAGCGGGGCTCACACAGGCTCCCTGGCCCCTGGCACAGCATACAGCAAAACGACCCTGCCTCCGCCACCATAGACACCCACAGACTCACCGTTCCAGACCAACGCAGCCCTTTCTCCAAGGGCTTTGGCTTTCTCCAAGCTGTCTGTGTGCTCTGCTCCACGGCGGCCATGCTGGCTGAGATCAGGAGGCTGTGTGGTCTCACGGCCTCAGCTGAGGTGGTATCACGTGCCCCCCTCCCCGCCCATCTCCTCATTCCCTTCATGGACCCCTGGGATGTGAGTCATTCTGTACTTGAGTGGCACTCCTTCCCAGCCAATCAGCTTTGTGTAGACTAGCAGGGAGGGAGGGCGAGGGAAAGGGATGACGCTCTAGTGACAGCTCAGCAAGAAAGGGGCATGTCCCCCACTCCAGCAGAGCAGAATGGAGAATATGTGTATCCATCTCCACGACTTGTGCCACGCTCTTCCATTTGAGCTAACTTCCCCACCCAGCAAGCGCAAGGGGGAGAAGGGCCGGGGACCAAGCGCTTCCTGCTCCGCAAGGGCTGGCTTTTGGGGAGGCCAAGCGGGGAGAGGGATGGAGGCCGCTGGAGGAGCTTAGCCCGCTGACTGTCAATGGCTTCTAAAAGAAGGGCAAGAGAAGGGACCGGCGGTCCCTTGCCGCTGGAGAATGCGAGCATTGATCCCGCTGCCTCTTACATGCGAAGCGAGCGCTCTACCACTTGAGCTAATTCCCCTGTCTTGCCCAGCAAGAGCTTGATCCAACCATGTCATACGGGAGGCCACGCCGTTCCCTGCGCCAGCCGGTGACTCCTTCCAAAAGGGTCAGGCAAGCAGCTGCTCCCTGTGGGCCGGCTAGCTCAGCTGGTTAGAGCGTGGTGCTAATAACGCCAAGGTCATGGGTTCGAGCCCCATGCTGGCCACTGTGTGTGCTGCTTGGAGAGGGTGGCTTCTGTTCTTTTGGGTTGACTGCTAGGGGGTCGGAGAGGCCAAAATGAGAAAAAGGAGATGGGCTGAGCGTCTTGCAGGGAGCAGGCAAGAGCCCTGCTCGGGGAAAGGACTGGCCAGCGCTGGCAGGGAGAGGCTCCGGCCACCTCCTTTCCTCCCCTCTCTGGGCTCCTTGCTCGCCTTGCTGGCTGAAAGGGACTTGGGCCCGAGGAGAGGAGAAGGGTCAGCCTGGCCAGCTGCCTTCCCAGCTCATAGGAGATGAGGCCTGAGCTGGAGGCCCAGGAAGCAAAATTGCAGGGCTGCTGGCTCGCCCCCATTGTCCCCAATGGGTTGACCTGATGGCCCGAATTCTTGCCGCCCGCCATCTCCACCCAAATGTACCCGAGAGCGGATCAGGCTCTCCAGCCCAAGCCACTGAGGAAGGCTTAATACTCGGCACCCCAAGCTAGGGGAGAGTCTTCAGACTCGGCCCGCGCAGGGTGAGCTTGGGAGTTCTGGACCCCATCCTCCCACCGCCCACAGCCAGCCCCCAAGCCCACACTGGAGCCCAGAACTCAGGCACGAAGGAGCAGGAGGAGCACTCTGCCCAGGGGCACCACCGCTCTAAGTCAGCTTGAGTTGTTTTCTCTTCTACCCCTGTTCTCCCAAGTTCGGCTGGCCTCGCAGTAGCCATCCCCGGGACAAAGCAGGCACGGGACTCTACCTAGCGGAAGCCAAACGCGCCCACCCAGAGTTTAGCACAGGCTATTGGGGGACTGTCGAAACCCCCTTCAGACGCATTGAGGTAGCTAAACTTTACTTCCAAGGGCCCTACATGTGCAGAAAGCCTACTCTCTTGGGAAAAAGACTCCTCTTTCAGCTAACCTTCCAAACTTTCCAGTGGCTCCAAATGGGAAAACACACACACTCAAACACCCAAAGAGTCCTAACGCCCCCAATCTAAAAAGAAAAGAAAGGAGAAGAGTTCGAAATGGCCACCCTGCCAGAATTGTACAGCTCTGCACATGAAACCAGTGGGAGGGACGTTACACAGAAAGGGGGAATGGAAAGCTGCCCAAATGGAGATGATGTGGAAAGCTACAGCCCCCGTCACTCCTCCTACTAGTCACACTTCTTGCAACAGCTGATGAACTTCCAGGTGCTTTTCGCATCCGAGCCCACACCAGGGGAACACCTTGAGAAGCTTCCCATGGGTTGCCTAGCTCAGCTGGTCAGAGTGTGGCACTAATGGAGGCAAGATGGTGCAAAGGAGCCCCTGGGTGGCTGGCTGCGGGCCTGGGCAGGATGGCTTTGGATTTTCGGCCGGACTGCTACGGACAGCAAGGCCAAAAGTCAGCTGGCCGGCCCGCTCACCCACCTATCCAGCGTGCTCACCCAGTGGCCTTAGTCAACCACTTGGAGAATGTGGGCATCGATCCCACTACCTCTTGCATGCAAAGCGAGCGCTCTACCGCTTGAGCTAATTCCCCACAGCTTGCTTGATTCCCAGGCACCAGGCAAAAAAGGCAAGGGCTCTGTGGCCTGAAGCAGAACACAGCCTGCGTTGGGGGGCTACCCAGAGCTGGGGAAGGGGCCCGAGACCCAGCCACGCGCCTGGGCACAATCCCCAACGCTCCCTCCCTGGAGTGTGTCGGGGGGTGGGCTGGGGGGTGAGAGTTAGCCCCTGGGAGAAGCACCACACTTCAGAAGACAACGCAGGGCTAGATCACTTGATGATTGCCTGCTCTGGCCATTGCCTCTGAAGCAGCTGGCATGGGCTACTGTCAGAAGACATGATACTGGGCTAGATGGACCATTGGTCTCACCCAGGAGGGGCGTTCTTATCTTCCCCACTTTCCTGTAACCCAAGCAAAGCCAGGAGCAGGCCCAGCTCAGGAAGTCTAGCGGGGCTCACACAGGCTCCCTGGCCCCTGGCACAGCATACAGCAAAACGACCCTGCCTCCGCCACCATAGACACCCACAGACTCACCGTTCCAGAGCAACGCAGCCCTTTCTCCAAGGGCTTTGGCTTTCTCCAAGCTGTCTGTGTGCTCTGCTCCACGGCGGCCATGCTGGCTGAGATCAGGAGGCTGTGTGGTCTCACGGCCTCAGCTGAGGTGGTATCACGTGCCCTCCTCCCCGCCCATCTCCTCATTCCCTTCATGGACCCCTGGGATGTGAGTCATTCTGTACTTGAGTGGCACTCCTTCCCAGCCAATCAGCTTTGTGCAGACTAGCAGGGAGGGAGGGCGAGGGAAAGGGATGACGCTCTAGTGACAGCTCAGCAAGAAAGGGGCATGTCCCCCACTCCAGCAGAGCAGAATGGAGAATATGTGTATCCATCTCCACGACTTGTGCCACGCTCTTCCATTTGAGCTAACTTCCCCACCCAGCAAGCGCAAGGGGGAGAAGGGCCGGGGACCAAGCGCTTCCTGCTCCGCAAGGGCTGGCTTTTGGGGAGGCCAAGCGGGGAGAGGGATGGAGGCCGCTGGAGGAGCTTAGCCCGCTGACTGTCAATGGCTTCTAAAAGAAGGGCAAGAGAAGGGACCGGCGGTCCCTTGCCGCTGGAGAATGCGGGCATTGATCCCGCTGCCTCTCACATGCGAAGCGAGCGCTCTACCACTTGAGCTAATTCCCCTGTCTTGCCCAGCAAGAGCTTGATCCAACCATGTCATACGGGAGGCCACGCCGTTCCCTGCGCCAGCCGGTGACTCCTTCCAAAAGGGTCAGGCAAGCAGCTGCTCCCTGTGGGCCGGCTAGCTCAGCTGGTTAGAGCGTGGTGCTAATAACGCCAAGGTCATGGGTTCGAGCCCCATGCTGGCCACTGTGTGTGCTGCTTGGAGAGGGTGGCTTCTGTTCTTTTGGGCTGACTGCTAGGGGGTCGGAGAGGCCAAAATGAGAAAAAGGAGATGGGCTGAGCGTCTTGCAGGGAGCAGGCAAGAGCCCTGCTCGGGGAAAGGACTGGCCAGCGCTGGCAGGGAGAGGCTCCGGCCACCTCCTTTCCTCCCCTCTCTGGGCTCCTTGCTCGCCTTGCTGGCTGAAAGGGACTTGGGCCCGAGGAGAGGAGAAGGGTCAGCCTGGCCAGCTGCCTTCCCAGCTCATAGGAGATGAGGCCTGAGCTGGAGGCCCAGGAAGCAAAATTGCAGGGCTGCTGGCTCGCCCCCATTGTCCCCAATGGGTTGACCTGATGGCCCGAATTCTTGCCGCCCGCCATCTCCACCCAAATGTACCCGAGAGCGGATCAGGCTCTCCAGCCCAAGCCACTGAGGAAGGCTTAATACTCGGCACCCCAAGCTAGGGGAGAGTCTTCAGACTCGGCCCGCGCAGGGTGAGCTTGGGAGTTCTGGACCCCATCCTCCCACCGCCCACAGCCAGCCCCCAAGCCCACACTGGAGCCCAGAACTCAGGCACGAAGGAGCAGGAGGAGCACTCTGCCCAGGGGCACCACCGCTCTAAGTCAGCTTGAGTTGTTTTCTCTTCTACCCCTGTTCTCCCAAGTTCGGCTGGCCTCGCAGTAGCCATCCCCGGGACAAAGCAGGCACGGGACTCTACCTAGCGGAAGCCAAACGCGCCCACCCAGAGTTTAGCACAGGCTATTGGGGGACTGTAGAAACCCCCTTCAGACGCATTGAGGTAGCTAAACTTTACTTCCAAGGGCCCTACATGTGCAGAAAGCCTACTCTCTTGGGAAAAAGACTCCTCTTTCGGCTAACCTTCCAAACTTTCCAGTGGCTCCAAATGGGAAAACACACACACTCAAACACCCAAAGAGTCCTAACGCCCCCAATCTAAAAAGAAAAGAAAGGAGAAGAGTTCGAAATGGCCACCCTGCCAGAATTGTACAGCTCTGCACATGAAACCAGTGGGAGGGACGTTACACAGAAAGGGGGAATGGAAAGCTGCCCAAATGGAGATGATGTGGAAAGCTACAGCCCCCGTCACTCCTCCTACTAGTCACACTTCTTGCAACAGCTGATGAACTTCCAGGTGCTTTTCGCATCCGAGCCCACACCAGGGGAACACCTTGAGAAGCTTCCCGTGGGTTGCCTAGCTCAGCTGGTCAGAGTGTGGCACTAATGAAGGCAAGATGGTGCAAAGGAGCCCCTGGGTGGCTGGCTGCGGGCCTGGGGAGGATGGCTTTGGATTTTCGGCCGGACTGCTACGGACAGCAAGGCCAAAAGTCAGCTGGTCGGCCCGCTCACCCACCTACCCAGCGTGCTCACCCAGGGGCCTTAGTCAACCGCTTGGAGAATGTGGGCATCGATCCCACTACCTCTCGCATACAAAGCGAGCGCTCTACCGCTTGAGCTAATTCCCCACAGCTTGCCTGATTCCCAGGCACCAGGCAAAAAAGGCAAGGGCTCTGTGGCCTGAAGCAGAACACAGCCTGCGTTGGGGGGCTACCCAGAGCTGGGGAAGGGGCCCGAGACCCAGCCACGTGCCTGGGCACAATCCCCAACGCTCCCTCCCTGGAGTGTGTCGGGGGGTGGGCTGGGGGGTGAGAGTTAGCCCCTGGAAGAAGCACCACACTTCAGAAGACAACGCAGGGCTAGATCACTTGATGATTGCCTGCTCTGGCCATTGCCTCTGAAGCAGCTGGCATGGGCTACTGTCAGAAGACATGATACTGGGCTAGATGGACCATTGGTCTCACCCAGGAGGGGCGTTCTTATCTTCCCCACTTTCCTGTAACCCAAGCAAAGCCAGGAGCAGGCCCAGCTCAGGAAGTCTAGCGGGGCTCACACAGGCTCCCTGGCCCCTGGCACAGCATACAGCAAAACGACCCTGCCTCCGCCACCATAGACACCCACAGACTCACCGTTCCAGACCAACGCAGCCCTTTCTCCAAGGGCTTTGGCTTTCTCCAAGCTGTCTGTGTGCTCTGCTCCACGGCGGCCATGCTGGCTGAGATCAGGAGGCTGTGTGGTCTCACGGCCTCAGCTGAGGTGGTATCACGTGCCCCCCTCCCCGCCCATCTCCTCATTCCCTTCATGGACCCCTGGGATGTGAGTCATTCTGTACTTGAGTGGCACTCCTTCCCAGCCAATCAGCTTTGTGTAGACTAGCAGGGAGGGAGGGCGAGGGAAAGGGATGACGCTCTAGTGACAGCTCAGCAAGAAAGGGGCATGTCCCCCACTCCAGCAGAGCAGAATGGAGAATATGTGTATCCATCTCCACGACTTGTGCCACGCTCTTCCATTTGAGCTAACTTCCCCACCCAGCAAGCGCAAGGGGGAGAAGGGCCGGGGACCAAGCGCTTCCTGCTCCGCAAGGGCTGGCTTTTGGGGAAGCCAAGCGGGGAGAGGGATGGAGGCCGCTGGAGGAGCTTAGCCCGCTGACTGTCAATGGCTTCTAAAAGAAGGGCAAGAGAAGGGACCGGCTGTCCCTTGCCGCTGGAGAATGCGGGCATTGATCCCGCTGCCTCTCACATGCGAAGCGAGCGCTCTACCACTTGAGCTAATTCCCCTGTCTTACCCAGCAAGAGCTTGATCCAACCATGTCATACGGGAGGCCACGCCGTTCCCTGCGCCAGCCGGTGACTCCTTCCAAAAGAGTCAGGCAAGCAGCTGCTCCCTGTGGGCCGGCTAGCTCAGCTGGTTAGAGCATGGTGCTAATAACGCCAAGGTCATGGGTTCGAGCCCCATGCTGGCCACTGTGTGTGCTGCTTGGAGAGGGTGGCTTCTGTTCTTTTGGGCTGACTGCTAGGGGGTCGGAGAGGCCAAAATGAGAAAAAGGAGATGGGCTGAGCGTCTTGCAGGGAGCAGGCAAGAGCCCTGCTCGGGGAAAGGACTGGCCAGCGCTGGCAGGGAGAGGCTCCGGCCACCTCCTTTCCTCCCCTCTCTGGGCTCCTTGCTCGCCTTGCTGGCTGAAAGGGACTTGGGCCCGAGGAGAGGAGAAGGGTCAGCCTGGCCAGCTGCCTTCCCAGCTCATAGGAGATGAGGCCTGAGCTGGAGGCCCAGGAAGCAAAATTGCAGGGCTGCTGGCTCGCCCCCATTGTCCCCAATGGGTTGACCTGATGGCCCGAATTCTTGCCGCCCGCCATCTCCACCCAAATGTACCCGAGAGCGGATCAGGCTCTCCAGCCCAAGCCACTGAGGAAGGCTTAATACTCGGCACCCCAAGCTAGGGGAGAGTCTTCAGACTCGGCCCGCGCAGGGTGAGCTTGGGAGTTCTGGACCCCATCCTCCCACCGCCCACAGCCAGCCCCCAAGCCCACACTGGAGCCCAGAACTCAGGCACGAAGGAGCAGGAGGAGCACTCTGCCCAGGGGCACCACCGCTCTAAGTCAGCTTGAGTTGTTTTCTCTTCTACCCCTGTTCTCCCAAGTTCGGCTGGCCTCGCAGTAGCCATCCCCGGGACAAAGCAGGCACGGGACTCTACCTAGCGGAAGCCAAACGCTCCCACCCAGAGTTTAGCACAGGCTATTGGGGGACTGTCGAAACCCCCTTCAGACGCATTGAGGTAGCTAAACTTTACTTCCAAGGGCCCTACATGTGCAGAAAGCCTACTCTCTTGGGAAAAAGACTCCTCTTTCGGCTAACCTTCCAAACTTTCCAGTGGCTCCAAATGGGAAAACACACACACTCAAACACCCAAAGAGTCCTAACGCCCCCAATCTAAAAAGAAAAGAAAGGAGAAGAGTTCGAAATGGCCACCCTGCCAGAATTGTACAGCTCTGCACATGAAACCAGTGGGAGGGACGTTACACAGAAAGGGGGAATGGAAAGCTGCCCAAATGGAGATGATGTGGAAAGCTACAGCCCCCGTCACTCCTCCTACTAGTCACACTTCTTGCAACAGCTGATGAACTTCCAGGTGCTTTTCGCATCCGAGCCCACGCCAGGGGAACACCTTGAGAAGCTTCCCATGGGTTGCCTAGCTCAGCTGGTCAGAGTGTGGCACTAATGGAGGCAAGATGGTGCAAAGGAGCCCCTGGGTGGCTGGCTGCGGGCCTGGGCAGGATGGCTTTGGATTTTCGGCCGGACTGCTACGGACAGCAAGGCCAAAAGTCAGCTGGCCGGCCCGCTCACCCACCTATCCAGCGTGCTCCCCCAGTGGCCTTAGTCAACCACTTGGAGAATGTGGGCATCGATCCCACTACCTCTTGCATGCAAAGCGAGCGCTCTACCGCTTGAGCTAATTCCCCACAGCTTGCTTGATTCCCAGGCACCAGGCAAAAAAGGCAAGGGCTCTGTGGCCTGAAGCAGAACACAGCCTGCGTTGGGGGGCTACCCAGAGCTGGGGAAGGGGCCCGAGACCCAGCCACGCGCCTGGGCACAATCCCCAACGCTCCCTCCCTGGAGTGTGTCGGGGGGTGGGCTGGGGGGTGAGAGTTAGCCCCTGGAAGAAGCACCACACTTCAGAAGACAACGCAGGGCTAGATCACTTGATGATTGCCTGCTCTGGCCATTGCCTCTGAAGCAGCTGGCATGGGCTACTGTCAGAAGACATGATACTGGGCTAGATGGACCATTGGTCTCACCCAGGAGGGGCGTTCTTATCTTCCCCACTTTCCTGTAACCCAAGCAAAGCCAGGAGCAGGCCCAGCTCAGGAAGTCTAGCGGGGCTCACACAGGCTCCCTGGCCCCTGGCACAGCATACAGCAAAACGACCCTGCCTCCGCCACCATAGACACCCACAGACTCACCGTTCCAGAGCAACGCAGCCCTTTCTCCAAGGGCTTTGGCTTTCTCCAAGCTGTCTGTGTGCTCTGCTCCACGGCGGCCATGCTGGCTGAGATCAGGAGGCTGTGTGGTCTCACGGCCTCAGCTGAGGTGGTATCACGTGCCCTCCTCCCCGCCCATCTCCTCATTCCCTTCATGGACCCCTGGGATGTGAGTCATTCTGTACTTGAGTGGCACTCCTTCCCAGCCAATCAGCTTTGTGCAGACTAGCAGGGAGGGAGGGCGAGGGAAAGGGATGACGCTCTAGTAACAGCTCAGCAAGAAAGGGGCATGTCCCCCACTCCAGCAGAGCAGAATGGAGAATATGTGTATCCATCTCCACGACTTGTGCCACGCTCTTCCATTTGAGCTAACTTCCCCACCCAGCAAGCGCAAGGGGGAGAAGGGCCGGGGACCAAGCGCTTCCTGCTCCGCAAGGGCTGGCTTTTGGGGAGGCCAAGCGGGGAGAGGGATGGAGGCCTCTGGAGGAGCTTAGCCCGCTGACTGTCAATGGCTTCTAAAAGAAGGGCAAGAGAAGGGACCGGCGGTCCCTTGCCGCTGGAGAATGCGGGCATTGATCCCGCTGCCTCTCACATGCGAAGCGAGCGCTCTACCACTTGAGCTAATTCCCCTGTCTTGCCCAGCAAGAGCTTGATCCAACCATGTCATACGGGAGGCCACGCCGTTCCCTGCGCCAGCCGGTGACTCCTTCCAAAAGGGTCAGGCAAGCAGCTGCTCCCTGTGGGCCGGCTAGCTCAGCTGGTTAGAGCGTGGTGCTAATAACGCCAAGGTCATGGGTTCGAGCCCCATGCTGGCCACTGTGTGTGCTGCTTGGAGAGGGTGGCTTCTGTTCTTTTGGGCTGACTGCTAGGGGGTCGGAGAGGCCAAAATGAGAAAAAGGAGATGGGCTGAGCGTCTTGCAGGGAGCAGGCAAGAGCCCTGCTCGGGGAAAGGACTGGCCAGCGCTGGCAGGGAGAGGCTCCGGCCACCTCCTTTCCTCCCCTCTCTGGGCTCCTTGCTCGCCTTGCTGGCTGAAAGGGACTTGGGCCCGAGGAGAGGAGAAGGGTCAGCCTGGCCAGCTGCCTTCCCAGCTCATAGGAGATGAGGCCTGAGCTGGAGGCCCAGGAAGCAAAATTGCAGGGCTGCTGGCTCGCCCCCATTGTCCCCAATGGGTTGACCTGATGGCCCGAATTCTTGCCGCCCGCCATCTCCACCCAAATGTACCCGAGAGCGGATCAGGCTCTCCAGCCCAAGCCACTGAGGAAGGCTTAATACTCGGCACCCCAAGCTAGGGGAGAGTCTTCAGACTCGGCCCGCGCAGGGTGAGCTTGGGAGTTCTGGACCCCATCCTCCCACCGCCCACAGGCAGCCCCCAAGCCCACACTGGAGCCCAGAACTCAGGCACGAAGGAGCAGGAGGAGCACTCTGCCCAGGGGCACCACCGCTCTAAGTCAGCTTGAGTTGTTTTCTCTTCTACCCCTGTTCTCCCAAGTTCGGCTGGCCTCGCAGTAGCCATCCCCGGGACAAAGCAGGCACGGGACTCTACCTAGCGGAAGCCAAACGCGCCCACCCAGAGTTTAGCACAGGCTATTGGGGGACTGTAGAAACCCCCTTCAGACGCATTGAGGTAGCTAAACTTTACTTCCAAGGGCCCTACATGTGCAGAAAGCCTACTCTCTTGGGAAAAAGACTCCTCTTTCGGCGAACCTTCCAAACTTTCCAGTGGCTCCAAATGGGAAAACACACACACTCAAACACCCAAAGAGTCCTAACGCCCCCAATCTAAAAAGAAAAGAAAGGAGAAGAGTTCGAAATGGCCACCCTGCCAGAATTGTACAGCTCTGCACATGAAACCAGTGGGAGGGACGTTACACAGAAAGGGGGAATGGAAAGCTGCCCAAATGGAGATGATGTGGAAAGCTACAGCCCCCGTCACTCCTCCTACTAGTCACACTTCTTGCAACAGCTGATGAACTTCCAGGTGCTTTTCGCATCCGAGCCCACACCAGGGGAACACCTTGAGAAGCTTCCCGTGGGTTGCCTAGCTCAGCTGGTCAGAGTGTGGCACTAATGAAGGCAAGATGGTGCAAAGGAGCCCCTGGGTGGCTGGCTGCGGGCCTGGGGAGGATGGCTTTGGATTTTCGGCCGGACTGCTACGGACAGCAAGGCCAAAAGTCAGCTGGTCGGCCCGCTCACCCACCTACCCAGCGTGCTCACCCAGGGGCCTTAGTCAACCGCTTGGAGAATGTGGGCATCGATCCCACTACCTCTCGCATACAAAGCGAGCGCTCTACCGCTTGAGCTAATTCCCCACAGCTTGCCTGATTCCCAGGCACCAGGCAAAAAAGGCAAGGGCTCTGTGGCCTGAAGCAGAACACAGCCTGCGTTGGGGGGCTACCCAGAGCTGGGGAAGGGGCCCGAGACCCAGCCACGTGCCTGGGCACAATCCCCAACGCTCCCTCCCTGGAGTGTGTCGGGGGGTGGGCTGGGGGGTGAGAGTTAGCCCCTGGAAGAAGCACCACACTTCAGAAGACAACGCAGGGCTAGATCACTTGATGATTGCCTGCTCTGGCCATTGCCTCTGAAGCAGCTGGCATGGGCTACTGTCAGAAGACATGATACTGGGCTAGATGGACCATTGGTCTCACCCAGGAGGGGCGTTCTTATCTTCCCCACTTTCCTGTAACCCAAGCAAAGCCAGGAGCAGGCCCAGCTCAGGAAGTCTAGCGGGGCTCACACAGGCTCCCTGGCCCCTGGCACAGCATACAGCAAAACGACCCTGCCTCCGCCACCATAGACACCCACAGACTCACCGTTCCAGACCAACGCAGCCCTTTCTCCAAGGGCTTTGGCTTTCTCCAAGCTGTCTGTGTGCTCTGCTCCACGGCGGCCATGCTGGCTGAGATCAGGAGGCTGTGTGGTCTCACGGCCTCAGCTGAGGTGGTATCACGTGCCCCCCTCCCCGCCCATCTCCTCATTCCCTTCATGGACCCCTGGGATGTGAGTCATTCTGTACTTGAGTGGCACTCCTTCCCAGCCAATCAGCTTTGTGTAGACTAGCAGGGAGGGAGGGCGAGGGAAAGGGATGACGCTCTAGTGACAGCTCAGCAAGAAAGGGGCATGTCCCCCACTCCAGCAGAGCAGAATGGAGAATATGTGTATCCATCTCCACGACTTGTGCCACGCTCTTCCATTTGAGCTAACTTCCCCACCCAGCAAGCGCAAGGGGGAGAAGGGCCGGGGACCAAGCGCTTCCTGCTCCGCAAGGGCTGGCTTTTCGGGAGGCCAAGCGGGGAGAGGGATGGAGGCCGCTGGAGGAGCTTAGCCCGCTGACTGTCAATGGCTTCTAAAAGAAGGGCAAGAGAAGGGACCGGCGGTCCCTTGCCGCTGGAGAATGCGGGCATTGATCCCGCTGCCTCTCACATGCGAAGCGAGCGCTCTACCACTTGAGCTAATTCCCCTGTCTTACCCAGCAAGAGCTTGATCCAACCATGTCATACGGGAGGCCACGCCGTTCCCTGCGCCAGCCGGTGACTCCTTCCAAAAGAGTCAGGCAAGCAGCTGCTCCCTGTGGGCCGGCTAGCTCAGCTGGTTAGAGCGTGGTGCTAATAACGCCAAGGTCATGG
Organism: Chelydra serpentina; assembly: GCA_037349315.1. Taxonomy (NCBI): domain Eukaryota; kingdom Metazoa; phylum Chordata; order Testudines; family Chelydridae; genus Chelydra; species Chelydra serpentina. The sequence goes on from JBAIAC010000008.1 coordinate 127,410,820, forward strand.
GTTCGAGCCCCATGCTGGCCACTGTGTGTGCTGCTTGGAGAGGGTGGCTTCTGTTCTTTTGGGCTGACTGCTAGGGGGTCGGAGAGGCCAAAATGAGAAAAAGGAGATGGGCTGAGCGTCTTGCAGGGAGCAGGCAAGAGCCCTGCTCGGGGAAAGGACTGGCCAGCGCTGGCAGGGAGAGGCTCCGGCCACCTCCTTTCCTCCCCTCTCTGGGCTCCTTGCTCGCCTTGCTGGCTGAAAGGGACTTGGGCCCGAGGAGAGGAGAAGGGTCAGCCTGGCCAGCTGCCTTCCCAGCTCATAGGAGATGAGGCCTGAGCTGGAGGCCCAGGAAGCAAAATTGCAGGGCTGCTGGCTCGCCCCCATTGTCCCCAATGGGTTGACCTGATGGCCCGAATTCTTGCCGCCCGCCATCTCCACCCAAATGTACCCGAGAGCGGATCAGGCTCTCCAGCCCAAGCCACTGAGGAAGGCTTAATACTCGGCACCCCAAGCTAGGGGAGAGTCTTCAGACTCGGCCCGCGCAGGGTGAGCTTGGGAGTTCTGGACCCCATCCTCCCACCGCCCACAGGCAGCCCCCAAGCCCACACTGGAGCCCAGAACTCAGGCACGAAGGAGCAGGAGGAGCACTCTGCCCAGGGGCACCACCGCTCTAAGTCAGCTTGAGTTGTTTTCTCTTCTACCCCTGTTCTCCCAAGTTCGGCTGGCCTCGCAGTAGCCATCCCCGGGACAAAGCAGGCACGGGACTCTACCTAGCGGAAGCCAAACGCGCCCACCCAGAGTTTAGCACAGGCTATTGGGGGACTGTAGAAACCCCCTTCAGACGCATTGAGGTAGCTAAACTTTACTTCCAAGGGCCCTACATGTGCAGAAAGCCTACTCTCTTGGGAAAAAGACTCCTCTTTCGGCTAACCTTCCAAACTTTCCAGTGGCTCCAAATGGGAAAACACACACACTCAAACACCCAAAGAGTCCTAACGCCCCCAATCTAAAAAGAAAAGAAAGGAGAAGAGTTCGAAATGGCCACCCTGCCAGAATTGTACAGCTCTGCACATGAAACCAGTGGGAGGGACGTTACACAGAAAGGGGGAATGGAAAGCTGCCCAAATGGAGATGATGTGGAAAGCTACAGCCCCCGTCACTCCTCCTACTAGTCACACTTCTTGCAACAGCTGATGAACTTCCAGGTGCTTTTCGCATCCGAGCCCACACCAGGGGAACACCTTGAGAAGCTTCCCGTGGGTTGCCTAGCTCAGCTGGTCAGAGTGTGGCACTAATGAAGGCAAGATGGTGCAAAGGAGCCCCTGGGTGGCTGGCTGCGGGCCTGGGGAGGATGGCTTTGGATTTTCGGCCGGACTGCTACGGACAGCAAGGCCAAAAGTCAGCTGGTCGGCCCGCTCACCCACCTACCCAGCGTGCTCACCCAGGGGCCTTAGTCAACCGCTTGGAGAATGTGGGCATCGATCCCACTACCTCTCACATGCAAAGCGAGCGCTCTACCGCTTGAGCTAATTCCCCACAGCTGGCCTGATTCCCAGGCACCAGGCAAAAAAGGCAAGGGCTCTGTGGCCTGAAGCAGAACACAGCCTGCGTTGGGGGGCTACCCAGAGCTGGGGAAGGGGCCCGAGACCCAGCCACGTGCCTGGGCACAATCCCCAACGCTCCCTCCCTGGAGTGTGTCGGGGGGTGGGCTGGGGGGTGAGAGTTAGCCCCTGGAAGAAGCACCACACTTCAGAAGACAACGCAGGGCTAGATCACTTGATGATTGCCTGCTCTGGCCATTGCCTCTGAAGCAGCTGGCATGGGCTACTGTCAGAAGACATGATACTGGGCTAGATGGACCATTGGTCTCACCCAGGAGGGGCGTTCTTATCTTCCCCACTTTCCTGTAACCCAAGCAAAGCCAGGAGCAGGCCCAGCTCAGGAAGTCTAGCGGGGCTCACACAGGCTCCCTGGCCCCTGGCACAGCATACAGCAAAACGACCCTGCCTCCGCCACCATAGACACCCACAGACTCACCGTTCCAGACCAACGCAGCCCTTTCTCCAAGGGCTTTGGCTTTCTCCAAGCTGTCTGTGTGCTCTGCTCCACGGCGGCCATGCTGGCTGAGATCAGGAGGCTGTGTGGTCTCACGGCCTCAGCTGAGGTGGTATCACGTGCCCCCCTCCCCGCCCATCTCCTCATTCCCTTCATGGACCCCTGGGATGTGAGTCATTCTGTACTTGAGTGGCACTCCTTCCCAGCCAATCAGCTTTGTGTAGACTAGCAGGGAGGGAGGGCGAGGGAAAGGGATGACGCTCTAGTGACAGCTCAGCAAGAAAGGGGCATGTCCCCCACTCCAGCAGAGCAGAATGGAGAATATGTGTATCCATCTCCACGACTTGTGCCACGCTCTTCCATTTGAGCTAACTTCCCCACCCAGCAAGCGCAAGGGGGAGAAGGGCCGGGGACCAAGCGCTTCCTGCTCCGCAAGGGCTGGCTTTTGGGGAGGCCAAGCGGGGAGAGGGATGGAGGCCGCTGGAGGAGCTTAGCCCGCTGACTGTCAATGGCTTCTAAAAGAAGGGCAAGAGAAGGGACCGGCTGTCCCTTGCCGCTGGAGAATGCGGGCATTGATCCCGCTGCCTCTCACATGCGAAGCGAGCGCTCTACCACTTGAGCTAATTCCCCTGTCTTACCCAGCAAGAGCTTGATCCAACCATGTCATACGGGAGGCCACGCCGTTCCCTGCGCCAGCCGGTGACTCCTTCCAAAAGAGTCAGGCAAGCAGCTGCTCCCTGTGGGCCGGCTAGCTCAACTGGTTAGAGCGTGGTGCTAATAACGCCAAGGTCATGGGTTCGAGCCCCATGCTGGCCACTGTGTGTGCTGCTTGGAGAGGGTGGCTTCTGCTCTTTTGGGCTGACTGCTAGGGGGTCGGAGAGGCAAAAATGAGAAAAAGGAGATGGGCTGAGCGTCTTGCAGGGAGCAGGCAAGAGCCCTGCTCGGGGAAAGGACTGGCCAGCGCTGGCAGGGAGAGGCTCCGGCCACCTCCTTTCCTCCCCTCTCTGGGCTCCTTGCTCGCCTTGCTGGCTGAAAGGGACTTGGGCCCGAGGAGAGGAGAAGGGTCAGCCTGGCCAGCTGCCTTCCCAGCTCATAGGAGATGAGGCCTGAGCTGGAGGCCCAGGAAGCAAAATTGCAGGGCTGCTGGCTCGCCCCCATTGTCCCCAATGGGTTGACCTGATGGCCCGAATTCTTGCCGCCCGCCATCTCCACCCAAATGTACCCGAGAGCGGATCAGGCTCTCCAGCCCAAGCCACTGAGGAAGGCTTAATACTCGGCACCCCAAGCTAGGGGAGAGTCTTCAGACTCGGCCCGCGCAGGGTGAGCTTGGGAGTTCTGGACCCCATCCTCCCACCGCCCACAGGCAGCCCCCAAGCCCACACTGGAGCCCAGAACTCAGGCACGAAGGAGCAGGAGGAGCACTCTGCCCAGGGGCACCACCGCTCTAAGTCAGCTTGAGTTGTTTTCTCTTCTACCCCTGTTCTCCCAAGTTCGGCTGGCCTCGCAGTAGCCATCCCCGGGACAAAGCAGGCACGGGACTCTACCTAGCGGAAGCCAAACGCGCCCACCCAGAGTTTAGCACAGGCTATTGGGGGACTGTAGAAACCCCCTTCAGACGCATTGAGGTAGCTAAACTTTACTTCCAAGGGCCCTACATGTGCAGAAAGCCTACTCTCTTGGGAAAAAGACTCCTCTTTCGGCTAACCTTCCAAACTTTCCAGTGGCTCCAAATGGGAAAACACACACACTCAAACACCCAAAGAGTCCTAACGCCCCCAATCTAAAAAGAAAAGAAAGGAGAAGAGTTCGAAATGGCCACCCTGCCAGAATTGTACAGCTCTGCACATGAAACCAGTGGGAGGGACGTTACACAGAAAGGGGGAATGGAAAGCTGCCCAAATGGAGATGATGTGGAAAGCTACAGCCCCCGTCACTCCTCCTACTAGTCACACTTCTTGCAACAGCTGATGAACTTCCAGGTGCTTTTCGCATCCGAGCCCACACCAGGGGAACACCTTGAGAAGCTTCCCGTGGGTTGCCTAGCTCAGCTGGTCAGAGTGTGGCACTAATGAAGGCAAGATGGTGCAAAGGAGCCCCTGGGTGGCTGGCTGCGGGCCTGGGGAGGATGGCTTTGGATTTTCGGCCGGACTGCTACGGACAGCAAGGCCAAAAGTCAGCTGGTCGGCCCGCTCACCCACCTACCCAGCGTGCTCACCCAGGGGCCTTAGTCAACCGCTTGGAGAATGTGGGCATCGATCCCACTACCTCTCACATGCAAAGCGAGCGCTCTACCGCTTGAGCTAATTCCCCACAGCTTGCCTGATTCCCAGGCACCAGGCAAAAAAGGCAAGGGCTCTGTGGCCTGAAGCAGAACACAGCCTACGTTGGGGGGCTACCCAGAGCTGGGGAAGGGGCCCGAGACCCAGCCACGTGCCTGGGCACAATCCCCAACGCTCCCTCCCTGGAGTGTGTCGGGGGGTGGGCTGGGGGGTGAGAGTTAGCCCCTGGAAGAAGCACCACACTTCAGAAGACAACGCAGGGCTAGATCACTTGATGATTGCCTGCTCTGGCCATTGCCTCTGAAGCAGCTGGCATGGGCTACTGTCAGAAGACATGATACTGGGCTAGATGGACCATTGGTCTCACCCAGGAGGGGCGTTCTTATCTTCCCCACTTTCCTGTAACCCAAGCAAAGCCAGGAGCAGGCCCAGCTCAGGAAGTCTAGCGGGGCTCACACAGGCTCCCTGGCCCCTGGCACAGCATACAGCAAAACGACCCTGCCTCCGCCACCATAGACACCCACAGACTCACCGTTCCAGACCAACGCAGCCCTTTCTCCAAGGGCTTTGGCTTTCTCCAAGCTGTCTGTGTGCTCTGCTCCACGGCGGCCATGCTGGCTGAGATCAGGAGGCTGTGTGGTCTCACGGCCTCAGCTGAGGTGGTATCACGTGCCCCCCTCCCCGCCCATCTCCTCATTCCCTTCATGGACCCCTGGGATGTGAGTCATTCTGTACTTGAGTGGCACTCCTTCCCAGCCAATCAGCTTTGTGTAGACTAGCAGGGAGGGAGGGCGAGGGAAAGGGATGACGCTCTAGTGACAGCTCAGCAAGAAAGGGGCATGTCCCCCACTCCAGCAGAGCAGAATGGAGAATATGTGTATCCATCTCCACGACTTGTGCCACGCTCTTCCATTTGAGCTAACTTCCCCACCCAGCAAGCGCAAGGGGGAGAAGGGCCGGGGACCAAGCGCTTCCTGCTCCGCAAGGGCTGGCTTTTGGGGAGGCCAAGCGGGGAGAGGGATGGAGGCCGCTGGAGGAGCTTAGCCCGCTGACTGTCAATGGCTTCTAAAAGAAGGGCAAGAGAAGGGACCGGCTGTCCCTTGCCGCTGGAGAATGCGGGCATTGATCCCGCTGCCTCTCACATGCGAAGCGAGCGCTCTACCACTTGAGCTAATTCCCCTGTCTTGCCCAGCAAGAGCTTGATCCAACCATGTCATACGGGAGGCCACGCCGTTCCCTGCGCCAGCCGGTGACTCCTTCCAAAAGAGTCAGGCAAGCAGCTGCTCCCTGTGGGCCGGCTAGCTCAGCTGGTTAGAGCGTGGTGCTAATAACGCCAAGGTCATGGGTTCGAGCCCCATGCTGGCCACTGTGTGTGCTGCTTGGAGAGGGTGGCTTCTGTTCTTTTGGGCTGACTGCTAGGGGGTCGGAGAGGCCAAAATGAGAAAAAGGAGATGGGCTGAGCGTCTTGCAGGGAGCAGGCAAGAGCCCTGCTCGGGGAAAGGACTGGCCAGCGCTGGCAGGGAGAGGCTCCGGCCACCTCCTTTCCTCCCCTCTCTGGGCTCCTTGCTCGCCTTGCTGGCTGAAAGGGACTTGGGCCCGAGGAGAGGAGAAGGGTCAGCCTGGCCAGCTGCCTTCCCAGCTCATAGGAGATGAGGCCTGAGCTGGAGGCCCAGGAAGCAAAATTGCAGGGCTGCTGGCTCGCCCCCATTGTCCCCAATGGGTTGACCTGATGGCCCGAATTCTTGCCGCCCGCCATCTCCACCCAAATGTACCCGAGAGCGGATCAGGCTCTCCAGCCCAAGCCACTGAGGAAGGCTTAATACTCGGCACCCCAAGCTAGGGGAGAGTCTTCAGACTCGGCCCGCGCAGGGTGAGCTTGGGAGTTCTGGACCCCATCCTCCCACCGCCCACAGGCAGCCCCCAAGCCCACACTGGAGCCCAGAACTCAGGCACGAAGGAGCAGGAGGAGCACTCTGCCCAGGGGCACCACCGCTCTAAGTCAGCTTGAGTTGTTTTCTCTTCTACCCCTGTTCTCCCAAGTTCGGCTGGCCTCGCAGTAGCCATCCCCGGGACAAAGCAGGCACGGGACTCTACCTAGCGGAAGCCAAACGCGCCCACCCAGAGTTTAGCACAGGCTATTGGGGGACTGTAGAAACCCCCTTCAGACGCATTGAGGTAGCTAAACTTTACTTCCAAGGGCCCTACATGTGCAGAAAGCCTACTCTCTTGGGAAAAAGACTCCTCTTTCGGCGAACCTTCCAAACTTTCCAGTGGCTCCAAATGGGAAAACACACACACTCAAACACCCAAAGAGTCCTAACGCCCCCAATCTAAAAAGAAAAGAAAGGAGAAGAGTTCGAAATGGCCACCCTGCCAGAATTGTACAGCTCTGCACATGAAACCAGTGGGAGGGACGTTACACAGAAAGGGGGAATGGAAAGCTGCCCAAATGGAGATGATGTGGAAAGCTACAGCCCCCGTCACTCCTCCTACTAGTCACACTTCTTGCAACAGCTGATGAACTTCCAGGTGCTTTTCGCATCCGAGCCCACGCCAGGGGAACACCTTGAGAAGCTTCCCGTGGGTTGCCTAGCTCAGCTGGTCAGAGTGTGGCACTAATGGAGGCAAGATGGCGCAAAGGAGCCCCTGGGTGGCTGGCTGCGGGCCTGGGGAGGATGGCTTTGGATTTTCGGCCGGACTGCTACGGACAGCAAGGCCAAAAGTCAGCTGGTCGGCCCGCTCACCCACCTACCCAGCGTGCTCACCCAGGGGCCTTAGTCAACCGCTTGGAGAATGTGGGCATCGATCCCACTACCTCTCACATGCAAAGCGAGCGCTCTACCGCTTGAGCTAATTCCCCACAGCTTGCCTGATTCCCAGGCACCAGGCAAAAAAGGCAAGGGCTCTGTGGCCTGAAGCAGAACACAGCCTACGTTGGGGGGCTACCCAGAGCTGGGGAAGGGGCCCGAGACCCAGCCACGTGCCTGGGCACAATCCCCAACGCTCCCTCCCTGGAGTGTGTCGGGGGGTGGGCTGGGGGGTGAGAGTTAGCCCCTGGAAGAAGCACCACACTTCAGAAGACAACGCAGGGCTAGATCACTTGATGATTGCCTGCTCTGGCCATTGCCTCTGAAGCAGCTGGCATGGGCTACTGTCAGAAGACATGATACTGGGCTAGATGGACCATTGGTCTCACCCAGGAGGGGCGTTCTTATCTTCCCCACTTTCCTGTAACCCAAGCAAAGCCAGGAGCAGGCCCAGCTCAGGAAGTCTAGCGGGGCTCACACAGGCTCCCTGGCCCCTGGCACAGCATACAGCAAAACGACCCTGCCTCCGCCACCATAGACACCCACAGACTCACCGTTCCAGACCAACGCAGCCCTTTCTCCAAGGGCTTTGGCTTTCTCCAAGCTGTCTGTGTGCTCTGCTCCACGGCGGCCATGCTGGCTGAGATCAGGAGGCTGTGTGGTCTCACGGCCTCAGCTGAGGTGGTATCACGTGCCCCCCTCCCCGCCCATCTCCTCATTCCCTTCATGGACCCCTGGGATGTGAGTCATTCTGTACTTGAGTGGCACTCCTTCCCAGCCAATCAGCTTTGTGTAGACTAGCAGGGAGGGAGGGCGAGGGAAAGGGATGACGCTCTAGTGACAGCTCAGCAAGAAAGGGGCATGTCCCCCACTCCAGCAGAGCAGAATGGAGAATATGTGTATCCATCTCCACGACTTGTGCCACGCTCTTCCATTTGAGCTAACTTCCCCACCCAGCAAGCGCAAGGGGGAGAAGGGCCGGGGACCAAGCGCTTCCTGCTCCGCAAGGGCTGGCTTTTGGGGAGGCCAAGCGGGGAGAGGGATGGAGGCCGCTGGAGGAGCTTAGCCCGCTGACTGTCAATGGCTTCTAAAAGAAGGGCAAGAGAAGGGACCGGCGGTCCCTTGCCGCTGGAGAATGCGAGCATTGATCCCGCTGCCTCTCACATGCGAAGCGAGCGCTCTACCACTTGAGCTAATTCCCCTGTCTTGCCCAGCAAGAGCTTGATCCAACCATGTCATACGGGAGGCCACGCCGTTCCCTGCGCCAGCCGGTGACTCCTTCCAAAAGGGTCAGGCAAGCAGCTGCTCCCTGTGGGCCGGCTAGCTCAGCTGGTTAGAGCGTGGTGCTAATAACGCCAAGGTCATGGGTTCGAGCCCCATGCTGGCCACTGTGTGTGCTGCTTGGAGAGGGTGGCTTCTGTTCTTTTGGGTTGACTGCTAGGGGGTCGGAGAGGCCAAAATGAGAAAAAGGAGATGGGCTGAGCGTCTTGCAGGGAGCAGGCAAGAGCCCTGCTCGGGGAAAGGACTGGCCAGCGCTGGCAGGGAGAGGCTCCGGCCACCTCCTTTCCTCCCCTCTCTGGGCTCCTTGCTCGCCTTGCTGGCTGAAAGGGACTTGGGCCCGAGGAGAGGAGAAGGGTCAGCCTGGCCAGCTGCCTTCCCAGCTCATAGGAGATGAGGCCTGAGCTGGAGGCCCAGGAAGCAAAATTGCAGGGCTGCTGGCTCGCCCCCATTGTCCCCAATGGGTTGACCTGATGGCCCGAATTCTTGCCGCCCGCCATCTCCACCCAAATGTACCCGAGAGCGGATCAGGCTCTCCAGCCCAAGCCACTGAGGAAGGCTTAATACTCGGCACCCCAAGCTAGGGGAGAGTCTTCAGACTCGGCCCGCGCAGGGTGAGCTTGGGAGTTCTGGACCCCATCCTCCCACCGCCCACAGCCAGCCCCCAAGCCCACACTGGAGCCCAGAACTCAGGCACGAAGGAGCAGGAGGAGCACTCTGCCCAGGGGCACCACCGCTCTAAGTCAGCTTGAGTTGTTTTCTCTTCTACCCCTGTTCTCCCAAGTTCGGCTGGCCTCGCAGTAGCCATCCCCGGGACAAAGCAGGCACGGGACTCTACCTAGCGGAAGCCAAACGCGCCCACCCAGAGTTTAGCACAGGCTATTGGGGGACTGTAGAAACCCCCTTCAGACGCATTGAGGTAGCTAAACTTTACTTCCAAGGGCCCTACATGTGCAGAAAGCCTACTCTCTTGGGAAAAAGACTCCTCTTTCAGCTAACCTTCCAAACTTTCCAGTGGCTCCAAATGGGAAAACACACACACTCAAACACCCAAAGAGTCCTAACGCCCCCAATCTAAAAAGAAAAGAAAGGAGAAGAGTTCGAAATGGCCACCCTGCCAGAATTGTACAGCTCTGCACATGAAACCAGTGGGAGGGACGTTACACAGAAAGGGGGAATGGAAAGCTGCCCAAATGGAGATGATGTGGAAAGCTACAGCCCCCATCACTCCTCCTACTAGTCACACTTCTTGCAACAGCTGATGAACTTCCAGGTGCTTTTCGCATCCGAGCCCACACCAGGGGAACACCTTGAGAAGCTTCCCGTGGGTTGCCTAGCTCAGCTGGTCAGAGTGTGGCACTAATGAAGGCAAGATGGTGCAAAGGAGCCCCTGGGTGGCTGGCTGCGGGCCTGGGGAGGATGGCTTTGGATTTTCGGCCGGACTGCTACGGACAGCAAGGCCAAAAGTCAGCTGGTCGGCCCGCTCACCCACCTACCCAGCGTGCTCACCCAGGGGCCTTAGTCAACCGCTTGGAGAATGTGGGCATCGATCCCACTACCTCTCACATGCAAAGCGAGCGCTCTACCGCTTGAGCTAATTCCCCACAGCTTGCCTGATTCCCAGGCACCAGGCAAAAAAGGCAAGGGCTCTGTGGCCTGAAGCAGAACACAGCCTACGTTGGGGGGCTACCCAGAGCTGGGGAAGGGGCCCGAGACCCAGCCACGTGCCTGGGCACAATCCCCAACGCTCCCTCCCTGGAGTGTGTCGGGGGGTGGGCTGGGGGGTGAGAGTTAGCCCCTGGAAGAAGCACCACACTTCAGAAGACAACGCAGGGCTAGATCACTTGATGATTGCCTGCTCTGGCCATTGCCTCTGAAGCAGCTGGCATGGGCTACTGTCAGAAGACATGATACTGGGCTAGATGGACCATTGGTCTCACCCAGGAGGGGCGTTCTTATCTTCCCCACTTTCCTGTAACCCAAGCAAAGCCAGGAGCAGGCCCAGCTCAGGAAGTCTAGCGGGGCTCACACAGGCTCCCTGGCCCCTGGCACAGCATACAGCAAAACGACCCTGCCTCCGCCACCATAGACACCCACAGACTCACCGTTCCAGACCAACGCAGCCCTTTCTCCAAGGGCTTTGGCTTTCTCCAAGCTGTCTGTGTGCTCTGCTCCACGGCGGCCATGCTGGCTGAGATCAGGAGGCTGTGTGGTCTCACGGCCTCAGCTGAGGTGGTATCACGTGCCCCCCTCCCCGCCCATCTCCTCATTCCCTTCATGGACCCCTGGGATGTGAGTCATTCTGTACTTGAGTGGCACTCCTTCCCAGCCAATCAGCTTTGTGTAGACTAGCAGGGAGGGAGGGCGAGGGAAAGGGATGACGCTCTAGTGACAGCTCAGCAAGAAAGGGGCATGTCCCCCACTCCAGCAGAGCAGAATGGAGAATATGTGTATCCATCTCCACGACTTGTGCCACGCTCTTCCATTTGAGCTAACTTCCCCACCCAGCAAGCGCAAGGGGGAGAAGGGCCGGGGACCAAGCGCTTCCTGCTCCGCAAGGGCTGGCTTTTGGGGAGGCCAAGCGGGGAGAGGGATGGAGGCCGCTGGAGGAGCTTAGCCCGCTGACTGTCAATGGCTTCTAAAAGAAGGGCAAGAGAAGGGACCGGCGGTCCCTTGCCGCTGGAGAATGCGAGCATTGATCCCGCTGCCTCTCACATGCGAAGCGAGCGCTCTACCACTTGAGCTAATTCCCCTGTCTTGCCCAGCAAGAGCTTGATCCAACCATGTCATACGGGAGGCCACGCCGTTCCCTGCGCCAGCCGGTGACTCCTTCCAAAAGGGTCAGGCAAGCAGCTGCTCCCTGTGGGCCGGCTAGCTCAGCTGGTTAGAGCGTGGTGCTAATAACGCCAAGGTCATGGGTTCGAGCCCCATGCTGGCCACTGTGTGTGCTGCTTGGAGAGGGTGGCTTCTGTTCTTTTGGGTTGACTGCTAGGGGGTCGGAGAGGCCAAAATGAGAAAAAGGAGATGGGCTGAGCGTCTTGCAGGGAGCAGGCAAGAGCCCTGCTCGGGGAAAGGACTGGCCAGCGCTGGCAGGGAGAGGCTCCGGCCACCTCCTTTCCTCCCCTCTCTGGGCTCCTTGCTCGCCTTGCTGGCTGAAAGGGACTTGGGCCCGAGGAGAGGAGAAGGGTCAGCCTGGCCAGCTGCCTTCCCAGCTCATAGGAGATGAGGCCTGAGCTGGAGGCCCAGGAAGCAAAATTGCAGGGCTGCTGGCTCGCCCCCATTGTCCCCAATGGGTTGACCTGATGGCCCGAATTCTTGCCGCCCGCCATCTCCACCCAAATGTACCCGAGAGCGGATCAGGCTCTCCAGCCCAAGCCACTGAGGAAGGCTTAATACTCGGCACCCCAAGCTAGGGGAGAGTCTTCAGACTCGGCCCGCGCAGGGTGAGCTTGGGAGTTCTGGACCCCATCCTCCCACCGCCCACAGCCAGCCCCCAAGCCCACACTGGAGCCCAGAACTCAGGCACGAAGGAGCAGGAGGAGCACTCTGCCCAGGGGCACCACCGCTCTAAGTCAGCTTGAGTTGTTTTCTCTTCTACCCCTGTTCTCCCAAGTTCGGCTGGCCTCGCAGTAGCCATCCCCGGGACAAAGCAGGCACGGGACTCTACCTAGCGGAAGCCAAACGCGCCCACCCAGAGTTTAGCACAGGCTATTGGGGGACTGTAGAAACCCCCTTCAGACGCATTGAGGTAGCTAAACTTTACTTCCAAGGGCCCTACATGTGCAGAAAGCCTACTCTCTTGGGAAAAAGACTCCTCTTTCAGCTAACCTTCCAAACTTTCCAGTGGCTCCAAATGGGAAAACACACACACTCAAACACCCAAAGAGTCCTAACGCCCCCAATCTAAAAAGAAAAGAAAGGAGAAGAGTTCGAAATGGCCACCCTGCCAGAATTGTACAGCTCTGCACATGAAACCAGTGGGAGGGACGTTACACAGAAAGGGGGAATGGAAAGCTGCCCAAATGGAGATGATGTGGAAAGCTACAGCCCCCGTCACTCCTCCTACTAGTCACACTTCTTGCAACAGCTGATGAACTTCCAGGTGCTTTTCGCATCCGAGCCCACACCAGGGGAACACCTTGAGAAGCTTCCCGTGGGTTGCCTAGCTCAGCTGGTCAGAGTGTGGCACTAATGGAGGCAAGATGGTGCAAAGGAGCCCCTGGGTGGCTGGCTGCGGGCCTGGGGAGGATGGCTTTGGATTTTCGGCCGGACTGCTACGGACAGCAAGGCCAAAAGTCAGCTGGTCGGCCCGCTCACCCACCTACCCAGCGTGCTCACCCAGGGGCCTTAGTCAACGGCTTGGAGAATGTGGGCATCGATCCCACTACCTCTCGCATGCAAAGCGAGCACTCTACCGCTTGAGCTAATTCCCCACAGCTGGCCTGATTCCCAGGCACCAGGCAAAAAAGGCAAGGGCTCTGTGGCCTGAAGCAGAACACAGCCTGCGTTGGGGGGCTACCCAGAGCTGGGGAAGGGGCCCGAGACCCAGCCACGCGCGTGGGCACAATCCCCAACGCTCCCTCCCTGGAGTGTGTCGGGGGGTGGGCTGGGGGGTGAGAGTTAGCCCCTGGAAGAAGCACCACACTTCAGAAGACAACGCAGGGCTAGATCACTTGATGATTGCCTGCTCTGGCCATTGCCTCTGAAGCAGCTGGCATGGGCTACTGTCAGAAGACATGATACTGGGCTAGATGGACCATTGGTCTCACCCAGGAGGGGCGTTCTTATCTTCCCCACTTTCCTGTAACCCAAGCAAAGCCAGGAGCAGGCCCAGCTCAGGAAGTCTAGCGGGGCTCACACAGGCTCCCTGGCCCCTGGCACAGCATACAGCAAAACGACCCTGCCTCCGCCACCATAGACACCCACAGACTCACCGTTCCAGAGCAACGCAGCCCTTTCTCCAAGGGCTTTGGCTTTCTCCAAGCTGTCTGTGTGCTCTGCTCCACGGCGGCCATGCTGGCTGAGATCAGGAGGCTGTGTGGTCTCACGGCCTCAGCTGAGGTGGTATCACGTGCCCCCCTCCCCGCCCATCTCCTCATTCCCTTCATGGACCCCTGGGATGTGAGTCATTCTGTACTTGAGTGGCACTCCTTCCCAGCCAATCAGCTTTGTGTAGACTAGCAGGGAGGGAGGGCGAGGGAAAGGGATGACGCTCTAGTGACAGCTCAGCAAGAAAGGGGCATGTCCCCCACTCCAGCAGAGCAGAATGGAGAATATGTGTATCCATCTCCACGACTTGTGCCACGCTCTTCCATTTGAGCTAACTTCCCCACCCAGCAAGCGCAAGGGGGAGAAGGGCCGGGGACCAAGCGCTTCCTGCTCCGCAAGGGCTGGCTTTTGGGGAGGCCAAGCGGGGAGAGGGATGGAGGCCGCTGGAGGAGCTTAGCCCGCTGACTGTCAATGGCTTCTAAAAGAAGGGCAAGAGAAGGGACCGGCGGTCCCTTGCCGCTGGAGAATGCGGGCATTGATCCCGCTGCCTCTCACATGCGAAGCGAGCGCTCTACCACTTGAGCTAATTCCCCTGTCTTGCCCAGCAAGAGCTTGATCCAACCATGTCACACGGGAGGCCACGCCGTTCCCTGCGCCAGCCGGTGACTCCTTCCAAAAGGGTCAGGCAAGCAGCTGCTCCCTGTGGGCCGGCTAGCTCAGCTGGTTAGAGCGTGGTGCTAATAACGCCAAGGTCATGGGTTCGAGCCCCATGCTGGCCACTGTGTGTGCTGCTTGGAGAGGGTGGCTTCTGTTCTTTTGGGTTGACTGCTAGGGGGTCGGAGAGGCCAAAATGAGAAAAAGGAGATGGGCTGAGCGTCTTGCAGGGAGCAGGCAAGAGCCCTGCTCGGGGAAAGGACTGGCCAGCGCTGGCAGGGAGAGGCTCCGGCCACCTCCTTTCCTCCCCTCTCTGGGCTCCTTGCTCGCCTTGCTGGCTGAAAGGGACTTGGGCCCGAGGAGAGGAGAAGGGTCAGCCTGGCCAGCTGCCTTCCCAGCTCATAGGAGATGAGGCCTGAGCTGGAGGCCCAGGAAGCAAAATTGCAGGGCTGCTGGCTCGCCCCCATTGTCCCCAATGGGTTGACCTGATGGCCCGAATTCTTGCCGCCCGCCATCTCCACCCAAATGTACCCGAGAGCGGATCAGGCTCTCCAGCCCAAGCCACTGAGGAAGGCTTAATACTCGGCACCCCAAGCTAGGGGAGAGTCTTCAGACTCGGCCCGCGCAGGGTGAGCTTGGGAGTTCTGGACCCCATCCTCCCACCGCCCACAGCCAGCCCCCAAGCCCACACTGGAGCCCAGAACTCAGGCACGAAGGAGCAGGAGGAGCACTCTGCCCAGGGGCACCACCGCTCTAAGTCAGCTTGAGTTGTTTTCTCTTCTACCCCTGTTCTCCCAAGTTCGGCTGGCCTCGCAGTAGCCATCCCCGGGACAAAGCAGGCACGGGACTCTACCTAGCGGAAGCCAAACGCGCCCACCCAGAGTTTAGCACAGGCTATTGGGGGACTGTCGAAACCCCCTTCAGACGCATTGAGGTAGCTAAACTTTACTTCCAAGGGCCCTACATGTGCAGAAAGCCTACTCTCTTGGGAAAAAGACTCCTCTTTCAGCTAACCTTCCAAACTTTCCAGTGGCTCCAAATGGGAAAACACACACACTCAAACACCCAAAGAGTCCTAACGCCCCCAATCTAAAAAGAAAAGAAAGGAGAAGAGTTCGAAATGGCCACCCTGCCAGAATTGTACAGCTCTGCACATGAAACCAGTGGGAGGGACGTTACACAGAAAGGGGGAATGGAAAGCTGCCCAAATGGAGATGATGTGGAAAGCTACAGCCCCCGTCACTCCTCCTACTAGTCACACTTCTTGCAACAGCTGATGAACTTCCAGGTGCTTTTCGCATCCGAGCCCACACCAGGGGAACACCTTGAGAAGCTTCCCGTGGGTTGCCTAGCTCAGCTGGTCAGAGTGTGGCACTAATGGAGGCAAGATGGTGCAAAGGAGCCCCTGGGTGGCTGGCTGCGGGCCTGGGGAGGATGGCTTTGGATTTTCGGCCGGACTGCTACGGACAGCAAGGCCAAAAGTCAGCTGGTCGGCCCGCTCACCCACCTACCCAGCGTGCTCACCCAGGGGCCTTAGTCAACCGCTTGGAGAATGTGGGCATCGATCCCACTACCTCTCGCATGCAAAGCGAGCACTCTACCGCTTGAGCTAATTCCCCACAGCTGGCCTGATTCCCAGGCACCAGGCAAAAAAGGCAAGGGCTCTGTGGCCTGAAGCAGAACACAGCCTGCGTTGGGGGGCTACCCAGAGCTGGGGAAGGGGCCCGAGACCCAGCCACGCGCGTGGGCACAATCCCCAACGCTCCCTCCCTGGAGTGTGTCGGGGGGTGGGCTGGGGGGTGAGAGTTAGCCCCTGGAAGAAGCACCACACTTCAGAAGACAACGCAGGGCTAGATCACTTGATGATTGCCTGCTCTGGCCATTGCCTCTGAAGCAGCTGGCATGGGCTACTGTCAGAAGACATGATACTGGGCTAGATGGACCATTGGTCTCACCCAGGAGGGGCGTTCTTATCTTCCCCACTTTCCTGTAACCCAAGCAAAGCCAGGAGCAGGCCCAGCTCAGGAAGTCTAGCGGGGCTCACACAGGCTCCCTGGCCCCTGGCACAGCATACAGCAAAACGACCCTGCCTCCGCCACCATAGACACCCACAGACTCACCGTTCCAGACCAACGCAGCCCTTTCTCCAAGGGCTTTGGCTTTCTCCAAGCTGTCTGTGTGCTCTGCTCCACGGCGGCCATGCTGGCTGAGATCAGGAGGCTGTGTGGTCTCACGGCCTCAGCTGAGGTGGTATCACATGCCCCCCTCCCCGCCCATCTCCTCATTCCCTTCATGGACCCCTGGGATGTGAGTCATTCTGTACTTGAGTGGCACTCCTTCCCAGCCAATCAGCTTTGTGTAGACTAGCAGGGAGGGAGGGCGAGGGAAAGGGATGACGCTCTAGTGACAGCTCAGCAAGAAAGGGGCATGTCCCCCACTCCAGCAGAGCAGAATGGAGAATATGTGTATCCATCTCCACGACTTGTGCCACGCTCTTCCATTTGAGCTAACTTCCCCACCCAGCAAGCGCAAGGGGGAGAAGGGCCGGGGACCAAGCGCTTCCTGCTCCGCAAGGGCTGGCTTTTGGGGAGGCCAAGCGGGGAGAGGGATGGAGGCCGCTGGAGGAGCTTAGCCCGCTGACTGTCAATGGCTTCTAAAAGAAGGGCAAGAGAAGGGACCGGCGGTCCCTTGCCGCTGGAGAATGCGGGCATTGATCCCGCTGCCTCTCACATGCGAAGCGAGCGCTCTACCACTTGAGCTAATTCCCCTGTCTTGCCCAGCAAGAGCTTGATCCAACCATGTCATACGGGAGGCCACGCCGTTCCCTGCGCCAGCCGGTGACTCCTTCCAAAAGGGTCAGGCAAGCAGCTGCGCCCTGTGGGCCGGCTAGCTCAGCTGGTTAGAGCGTGGTGCTAATAACGCCAAGGTCATGGGTTCGAGCCCCATGCTGGCCACTGTGTGTGCTGCTTGGAGAGGGTGGCTTCTGTTCTTTTGGGCTGACTGCTAGGGGGTGGGAGAGGCCAAAATGAGAAAAAGGAGATGGGCTGAGCGTCTTGCAGGGAGCAGGCAAGAGCCCTGCTCGGGGAAAGGACTGGCCAGCGCTGGCAGGGAGAGGCTCCGGCCACCTCCTTTCCTCCCCTCTCTGGGCTCCTTGCTCGCCTTGCTGGCTGAAAGGGACTTGGGCCCGAGGAGAGGAGAAGGGTCAGCCTGGCCAGCTGCCTTCCCAGCTCATAGGAGATGAGGCCTGAGCTGGAGGCCCAGGAAGCAAAATTGCAGGGCTGCTGGCTCGCCCCCATTGTCCCCAATGGGTTGACCTGATGGCCCGAATTCTTGCCGCCCGCCATCTCCACCCAAATGTACCCGAGAGCGGATCAGGCTCTCCAGCCCAAGCCACTGAGGAAGGCTTAATACTCGGCACCCCAAGCTAGGGGAGAGTCTTCAGACTCGGCCCGCGCAGGGTGAGCTTGGGAGTTCTGGACCCCATCCTCCCACCGCCCACAGGCAGCCCCCAAGCCCACACTGGAGCCCAGAACTCAGGCACGAAGGAGCAGGAGGAGCACTCTGCCCAGGGGCACCACCGCTCTAAGTCAGCTTGAGGTGTTTTCTCTTCTACCCCTGTTCTCCCAAGTTCGGCTGGCCTCGCAGTAGCCATCCCCGGGACAAAGCAGGCACGGGACTCTACCTAGCGGAAGCCAAACGCACCCACCCAGAGTTTAGCACAGGCTATTGGGGGACTGTAGAAACCCCCTTCAGACACATTGAGGTAGCTAAACTTTACTTCCAAGGGCCCTACATGTGCAGAAAGCCTACTCTCTTGGGAAAAAGACTCCTCTTTCGGCTAACCTTCCAAACTTTCCAGTGGCTCCAAATGGGAAAACACACACACTCAAACACCCAAAGAGTCCTAACGCCCCCAATCTAAAAAGAAAAGAAAGGAGAAGAGTTCGAAATGGCCACCCTGCCAGAATTGTACAGCTCTGCACATGAAACCAGTGGGAGGGACGTTACACAGAAAGGGGGAATGGAAAGCTGCCCAAATGGAGATGATGTGGAAAGCTACAGCCCCCGTCACTCCTCCTACTAGTCACACTTCTTGCAACAGCTGATGAACTTCCAGGTGCTTTTCGCATCCGAGCCCACACCAGGGGAACACCTTGAGAAGCTTCCCATGGGTTGCCTAGCTCAGCTGGTCAGAGTGTGGCACTAATGGAGGCAAGATGGTGCAAAGGAGCCCCTGGGTGGCTGGCTGCGGGCCTGGGGAGGATGGCTTTGGATTTTCGGCCGGACTGCTACGGACAGCAAGGCCAAAAGTCAGCTGGTCGGCCCGCTCACCCACCTACCCAGCGTGCTCACCCAGGGGCCTTAGTCAACCGCTTGGAGAATGTGGGCATCGATCCCACTACCTCTCGCATACAAAGAGAGCGCTCTGCCGCTTGAGCTAATTCCCCACAGCTGGCCTGATTCCCAGGCACCAGGCAAAAAAGGCAAGGGCTCTGTGGCCTGAAGCAGAACACAGCCTGCGTTGGGGGGCTACCCAGAGCTGGGGAAGGGGCCCGAGACCCAGCCACGCGCCTGGGCACAATCCCCAACGCTCCCTCCCTGGAGTGTGTCGGGGGGTGGGCTGGGGGGTGAGAGTTAGCCCCTGGAAGAAGCACCACACTTCAGAAGACAACGCAGGGCTAGATCACTTGATGATTGCCTGCTCTGGCCATTGCCTCTGAAGCAGCTGGCATGGGCTACTGTCAGAAGACATGATACTGGGCTAGATGGACCATTGGTCTCACCCAGGAGGGGCGTTCTTATCTTCCCCACTTTCCTGTAACCCAAGCAAAGCCAGGAGCAGGCCCAGCTCAGGAAGTCTAGCGGGGCTCACACAGGCTCCCTGGCCCCTGGCACAGCATACAGCAAAACGACCCTGCCTCCGCCACCATAGACACCCACAGACTCACCGTTCCAGACCAACGCAGCCCTTTCTCCAAGGGCTTTGGCTTTCTCCAAGCTGTCTGTGTGCTCTGCTCCACGGCGGCCATGCTGGCTGAGATCAGGAGGCTGTGTGGTCTCACGGCCTCAGCTGAGGTGGTATCACATGCCCCCCTCCCCGCCCATCTCCTCATTCCCTTCATGGACCCCTGGGATGTGAGTCATTCTGTACTTGAGTGGCACTCCTTCCCAGCCAATCAGCTTTGTGTAGACTAGCAGGGAGGGAGGGCGAGGGAAAGGGATGACGCTCTAGTGACAGCTCAGCAAGAAAGGGGCATGTCCCCCACTCCAGCAGAGCAGAATGGAGAATATGTGTATCCATCTCCACGACTTGTGCCACGCTCTTCCATTTGAGCTAACTTCCCCACCCAGCAAGCGCAAGGGGGAGAAGGGCCGGGGACCAAGCGCTTCCTGCTCCGCAAGGGCTGGCTTTTGGGGAGGCCAAGCGGGGAGAGGGATGGAGGCCGCTGGAGGAGCTTAGCCCGCTGACTGTCAATGGCTTCTAAAAGAAGGGCAAGAGAAGGGACCGGCGGTCCCTTGCCGCTGGAGAATGCGAGCATTGATCCCGCTGCCTCTCACATGCGAAGCGAGCGCTCTACCACTTGAGCTAATTCCCCTGTCTTGCCCAGCAAGAGCTTGATCCAACCATGTCATACGGGAGGCCACGCCGTTCCCTGCGCCAGCCGGTGACTCCTTCCAAAAGGGTCAGGCAAGCAGCTGCTCCCTGTGGGCCGGCTAGCTCAGCTGGTTCGAGCGTGGTGCTAATAACGCCAAGGTCATGGGTTCAAGCCCTATGCTGGCCACTGTGTGTGCTGCTTGGAGAGGGTGTCTTCTGTTCTTTTGGGTTGACTGCTAGGGGGTCGGAGAGGCCAAAATGAGAAAAAGGAGATGGGCTGAGCGTCTTGCAGGGAGCAGGCAAGAGCCCTGCTCGGGGAAAGGACTGGCCAGCGCTGGCAGGGAGAGGCTCCGGCCACCTCCTTTCCTCCCCTCTCTGGGCTCCTTGCTCGCCTTGCTGGCTGAAAGGGACTTGGGCCCGAGGAGAGGAGAAGGGTCAGCCTGGCCAGCTGCCTTCCCAGCTCATAGGAGATGAGGCCTGAGCTGGAGGCCCAGGAAGCAAAATTGCAGGGCTGCTGGCTCGCCCCCATTGTCCCCAATGGGTTGACCTGATGGCCCGAATTCTTGCCGCCCGCCATCTCCACCCAAATGTACCCGAGAGCGGATCAGGCTCTCCAGCCCAAGCCACTGAGGAAGGCTTAATACTCGGCACCCCAAGCTAGGGGAGAGTCTTCAGACTCGGCCCGCGCAGGGTGAGCTTGGGAGTTCTGGACCCCATCCTCCCACCGCCCACAGCCAGCCCCCAAGCCCACACTGGAGCCCAGAACTCAGGCACGAAGGAGCAGGAGGAGCACTCTGCCCAGGGGCACCACCGCTCTAAGTCAGCTTGAGTTGTTTTCTCTTCTACCCCTGTTCTCCCAAGTTCGGCTGGCCTCGCAGTAGCCATCCCCGGGACAAAGCAGGCACGGGACTCTACCTAGCGGAAGCCAAACGCGCCCACCCAGAGTTTAGCACAGGCTATTGGGGGACTGTAGAAACCCCCTTCAGACGCATTGAGGTAGCTAAACTTTACTTCCAAGGGCCCTACATGTGCAGAAAGCCTACTCTCTTGGGAAAAAGACTCCTCTTTCAGCTAACCTTCCAAACTTTCCAGTGGCTCCAAATGGGAAAACACACACACTCAAACACCCAAAGAGTCCTAACGCCCCCAATCTAAAAAGAAAAGAAAGGAGAAGAGTTCGAAATGGCCACCCTGCCAGAATTGTACAGCTCTGCACATGAAACCAGTGGGAGGGACGTTACACAGAAAGGGGGAATGGAAAGCTGCCCAAATGGAGATGATGTGGAAAGCTACAGCCCCCGTCACTCCTCCTACTAGTCACACTTCTTGCAACAGCTGATGAACTTCCAGGTGCTTTTCGCATCCGAGCCCACACCAGGGGAACACCTTGAGAAGCTTCCCGTGGGTTGCCTAGCTCAGCTGGTCAGAGTGTGGCACTAATGGAGGCAAGATGGTGCAAAGGAGCCCCTGGGTGGCTGGCTGCGGGCCTGGGGAGGATGGCTTTGGATTTTCGGCCGGACTGCTACGGACAGCAAGGCCAAAAGTCAGCTGGTCGGCCCGCTCACCCACCTACCCAGCGTGCTCACCCAGGGGCCTTAGTCAACCGCTTGGAGAATGTGGGCATCGATCCCACTACCTCTCGCATGCAAAGCGAGCGCTCTACCGCTTGAGCTAATTCCCCACAGCTGGCCTGATTCCCAGGCACCAGGCAAAAAAGGCAAGGGCTCTGTGGCCTGAAGCAGAACACAGCCTGCGTTGGGGGGCTACCCAGAGCTGGGGAAGGGGCCCGAGACCCAGCCACGCGCCTGGGCACAATCCCCAACGCTCCCTCCCTGGAGTGTGTCGGGGGGTGGGCTGGGGGGTGAGAGTTAGCCCCTGGAAGAAGCACCACACTTCAGAAGACAACGCAGGGCTAGATCACTTGATGATTGCCTGCTCTGGCCATTGCCTCTGAAGCAGCTGGCATGGGCTACTGTCAGAAGACATGATACTGGGCTAGATGGACCATTGGTCTCACCCAGGAGGGGCGTTCTTATCTTCCCCACTTTCCTGTAACCCAAGCAAAGCCAGGAGCAGGCCCAGCTCAGGAAGTCTAGCGGGGCTCACACAGGCTCCCTGGCCCCTGGCACAGCATACAGCAAAACGACCCTGCCTCCGCCACCATAGACACCCACAGACTCACCGTTCCAGACCAACGCAGCCCTTTCTCCAAGGGCTTTGGCTTTCTCCAAGCTGTCTGTGTGCTCTGCTCCACGGCGGCCATGCTGGCTGAGATCAGGAGGCTGTGTGGTCTCACGGCCTCAGCTGAGGTGGTATCACATGCCCCCCTCCCCGCCCATCTCCTCATTCCCTTCATGGACCCCTGGGATGTGAGTCATTCTGTACTTGAGTGGCACTCCTTCCCAGCCAATCAGCTTTGTGTAGACTAGCAGGGAGGGAGGGCGAGGGAAAGGGATGACGCTCTAGTGACAGCTCAGCAAGAAAGGGGCATGTCCCCCACTCCAGCAGAGCAGAATGGAGAATATGTGTATCCATCTCCACGACTTGTGCCACGCTCTTCCATTTGAGCTAACTTCCCCACCCAGCAAGCGCAAGGGGGAGAAGGGCCGGGGACCAAGCGCTTCCTGCTCCGCAAGGGCTGGCTTTTGGGGAGGCCAAGCGGGGAGAGGGATGGAGGCCGCTGGAGGAGCTTAGCCCGCTGACTGTCAATGGCTTCTAAAAGAAGGGCAAGAGAAGGGACCGGCGGTCCCTTGCCGCTGGAGAATGCGAGCATTGATCCCGCTGCCTCTCACATGCGAAGCGAGCGCTCTACCACTTGAGCTAATTCCCCTGTCTTGCCCAGCAAGAGCTTGATCCAACCATGTCATACGGGAGGCCACGCCGTTCCCTGCGCCAGCCGGTGACTCCTTCCAAAAGGGTCAGGCAAGCAGCTGCTCCCTGTGGGCCGGCTAGCTCAGCTGGTTAGAGCGTGGTGCTAATAACGCCAAGGTCATGGGTTCGAGCCCTATGCTGGCCACTGTGTGTGCTGCTTGGAGAGGGTGGCTTCTGTTCTTTTGGGTTGACTGCTAGGGGGTCGGAGAGGCCAAAATGAGAAAAAGGAGATGGGCTGAGCGTCTTGCAGGGAGCAGGCAAGAGCCCTGCTCGGGGAAAGGACTGGCCAGCGCTGGCAGGGAGAGGCTCCGGCCACCTCCTTTCCTCCCCTCTCTGGGCTCCTTGCTCGCCTTGCTGGCTGAAAGGGACTTGGGCCCGAGGAGAGGAGAAGGGTCAGCCTGGCCAGCTGCCTTCCCAGCTCATAGGAGATGAGGCCTGAGCTGGAGGCCCAGGAAGCAAAATTGCAGGGCTGCTGGCTCGCCCCCATTGTCCCCAATGGGTTGACCTGATGGCCCGAATTCTTGCCGCCCGCCATCTCCACCCAAATGTACCCGAGAGCGGATCAGGCTCTCCAGCCCAAGCCACTGAGGAAGGCTTAATACTCGGCACCCCAAGCTAGGGGAGAGTCTTCAGACTCGGCCCGCGCAGGGTGAGCTTGGGAGTTCTGGACCCCATCCTCCCACCGCCCACAGCCAGCCCCCAAGCCCACACTGGAGCCCAGAACTCAGGCACGAAGGAGCAGGAGGAGCACTCTGCCCAGGGGCACCACCGCTCTAAGTCAGCTTGAGTTGTTTTCTCTTCTACCCCTGTTCTCCCAAGTTCGGCTGGCCTCGCAGTAGCCATCCCCGGGACAAAGCAGGCACGGGACTCTACCTAGCGGAAGCCAAACGCGCCCACCCAGAGTTTAGCACAGGCTATTGGGGGACTGTAGAAACCCCCTTCAGACGCATTGAGGTAGCTAAACTTTACTTCAAAGGGCCCTACATGTGCAGAAAGCCTACTCTCTTGGGAAAAAGACTCCTCTTTCAGCTAACCTTCCAAACTTTCCAGTGGCTCCAAATGGGAAAACACACACACTCAAACACCCAAAGAGTCCTAACGCCCCCAATCTAAAAAGAAAAGAAAGGAGAAGAGTTCGAAATGGCCACCCTGCCAGAATTGTACAGCTCTGCACATGAAACCAGTGGGAGGGACGTTACACAGAAAGGGGGAATGGAAAGCTGCCCAAATGGAGATGATGTGGAAAGCTACAGCCCCCGTCACTCCTCCTACTAGTCACACTTCTTGCAACAGCTGATGAACTTCCAGGTGCTTTTCGCATCCGAGCCCACACCAGGGGAACACCTTGAGAAGCTTCCCGTGGGTTGCCTAGCTCAGCTGGTCAGAGTGTGGCACTAATGGAGGCAAGATGGTGCAAAGGAGCCCCTGGGTGGCTGGCTGCGGGCCTGGGGAGGATGGCTTTGGATTTTCGGCCGGACTGCTACGGACAGCAAGGCCAAAAGTCAGCTGGTCGGCCCGCTCACCCACCTACCCAGCGTGCTCACCCAGGGGCCTTAGTCAACCGCTTGGAGAATGTGGGCATCGATCCCACTACCTCTCGCATGCAAAGCGAGCGCTCTACCGCTTGAGCTAATTCCCCACAGCTGGCCTGATTCCCAGGCACCAGGCAAAAAAGGCAAGGGCTCTGTGGCCTGAAGCAGAACACAGCCTGCGTTGGGGGGCTACCCAGAGCTGGGGAAGGGGCCCGAGACCCAGCCACGCGCCTGGGCACAATCCCCAACGCTCCCTCCCTGGAGTGTGTCGGGGGGTGGGCTGGGGGGTGAGAGTTAGCCCCTGGAAGAAGCACCACACTTCAGAAGACAACGCAGGGCTAGATCACTTGATGATTGCCTGCTCTGGCCATTGCCTCTGAAGCAGCTGGCATGGGCTACTGTCAGAAGACATGATACTGGGCTAGATGGACCATTGGTCTCACCCAGGAGGGGCGTTCTTATCTTCCCCACTTTCCTGTAACCCAAGCAAAGCCAGGAGCAGGCCCAGCTCAGGAAGTCTAGCGGGGCTCACACAGGCTCCCTGGCCCCTGGCACAGCATACAGCAAAACGACCCTGCCTCCGCCACCATAGACACCCACAGACTCACCGTTCCAGACCAACGCAGCCCTTTCTCCAAGGGCTTTGGCTTTCTCCAAGCTGTCTGTGTGCTCTGCTCCACGGCGGCCATGCTGGCTGAGATCAGGAGGCTGTGTGGTCTCACGGCCTCAGCTGAGGTGGTATCACGTGCCCCCCTCCCCGCCCATCTCCTCATTCCCTTCATGGACCCCTGGGATGTGAGTCATTCTGTACTTGAGTGGCACTCCTTCCCAGCCAATCAGCTTTGTGTAGACTAGCAGGGAGGGAGGGCGAGGGAAAGGGATGACGCTCTAGTGACAGCTCAGCAAGAAAGGGGCATGTCCCCCACTCCAGCAGAACAGAATGGAGAATATGTGTATCCATCTCCATGACTTGTGCCACGCTCTTCCATTTGAGCTAACTTCCCCACCCAGCAAGCGCAAGGGGGAGAAGGGCCGGGGACCAAGCGCTTCCTGCTCCGCAAGGGCTGGCTTTTGGGGAGGCCAAGCGGGGAGAGGGATGGAGGCCGCTGGAGGAGCTTAGCCCGCTGACTGTCAATGGCTTCTAAAAGAAGGGCAAGAGAAGGGACCGGCGGTCCCTTGCCGCTGGAGAATGCGGGCATTGATCCCGCTGCCTCTCACATGCGAAGCGAGCGCTCTACCACTTGAGCTAATTCCCCTGTCTTGCCCAGCAAGAGCTTGATCCAACCATGTCATACGGGAGGCCACGCCGTTCCCTGCGCCAGCCGGTGACTCCTTCCAAAAGGGTCAGGCAAGCAGCTGCTCCCTGTGGGCCGGCTAGCTCAGCTGGTTAGAGCGTGGTGCTAATAACGCCAAGGTCATGGGTTCGAGCCCCATGCTGGCCACTGTGTGTGCTGCTTGGAGAGGGTGGCTTCTGTTCTTTTGGGCTGACTGCTAGGGGGTCGGAGAGGCCAAAATGAGAAAAAGGAGATGGGCTGAGCGTCTTGCAGGGAGCAGGCAAGAGCCCTGCTCGGGGAAAGGACTGGCCAGCGCTGGCAGGGAGAGGCTCCGGCCACCTCCTTTCCTCCCCTCTCTGGGCTCCTTGCTCGCCTTGCTGGCTGAAAGGGACTTGGGCCCGAGGAGAGGAGAAGGGTCAGCCTGGCCAGCTGCCTTCCCAGCTCATAGGAGATGAGGCCTGAGCTGGAGGCCCAGGAAGCAAAATTGCAGGGCTGCTGGCTCGCCCCCATTGTCCCCAATGGGTTGACCTGATGGCCCGAATTCTTGCCGCCCGCCATCTCCACCCAAATGTACCCGAGAGCGGATCAGGCTCTCCAGCCCAAGCCACTGAGGAAGGCTTAATACTCGGCACCCCAAGCTAGGGGAGAGTCTTCAGACTCGGCCCGCGCAGGGTGAGCTTGGGAGTTCTGGACCTCATCCTCCCACCGCCCACAGCCAGCCCCCAAGCCCACACTGGAGCCCAGAACTCAGGCACGAAGGAGCAGGAGGAGCACTCTGCCCAGGGGCACCACCGCTCTAAGTCAGCTTGAGTTGTTTTCTCTTCTACCCCTGTTCTCCCAAGTTCGGCTGGCCTCGCAGTAGCCATCCCCGGGACAAAGCAGGCACGGGACTCTACCTAGCGGAAGCCAAACGCGCCCACCCAGAGTTTAGCACAGGCTATTGGGGGACTGTCGAAACCCCCTTCAGACGCATTGAGGTAGCTAAACTTTACTTCCAAGGGCCCTACATGTGCAGAAAGCCTACTCTCTTGGGAAAAAGACTCCTCTTTCGGCTAACCTTCCAAACTTTCCAGTGGCTCCAAATGGGAAAACACACACACTCAAACACCCAAAGAGTCCTAACGCCCCCAATCTAAAAAGAAAAGAAAGGAGAAGAGTTCGAAATGGCCACCCTGCCAGAATTGTACAGCTCTGCACATGAAACCAGTGGGAGGGACGTTACACAGAAAGGGGGAATGGAAAGCTGCCCAAATGGAGATGATGTGGAAAGCTACAGCCCCCGTCACTCCTCCTACTAGTCACACTTCTTGCAACAGCTGATGAACTTCCAGGTGCTTTTCGCATCCGAGCCCACACCAGGGGAACACCTTGAGAAGCTTCCCGTGGGTTGCCTAGCTCAGCTGGTCAGAGTGTGGCACTAATGGAGGCAAGATGGTGCAAAGGAGCCCCTGGGTGGCTGGCTGCGGGCCTGGGGAGGATGGCTTTGGATTTTCGGCCGGACTGCTACGGACAGCAAGGCCAAAAGTCAGCTGGTCGGCCCGCTCACCCACCGTGCTCACCCAGTGGCCTTAGTCAACCGCTTGGAGAATGTGGGCATCGATCCCACTACCTCTCACATGCAAAGCGAGCGCTCTACCGCTTGAGCTAATTCCCCACAGCTTGCTTGACTCCCAGGCACCAGGCAAAAAAGGCAAGGGCTCTGTGGCCTGAAGCAGAACACAGCCTGCGTTGGGGGGCTACCCAGAGCTGGGGAAGGGGCCCGAGACCCAGCCACGCGCCTGGGCACAATCCCCAACGCTCCCTCCCTGGAGTGTGTCGGGGGGTGGGCTGGGGGGTGAGAGTTAGCCCCTGGAAGAAGCACCACACTTCAGAAGACAAGGCAGGGCTAGATCACTTGATGATTGCCTGCTCTGGCCATTGCCTCTGAAGCAGCTGGCATGGGCTACTGTCAGAAGACATGATACTGGGCTAGATGGACCATTGGTCTCACCCAGGAGGGGCGTTCTTATCTTCCCCACTTTCCTGTAACCCAAGCAAAGCCAGGAGCAGGCCGAGATCAGGAAGTCTAGCGGGGCTCACACAGGCTCTCTGGTCCCTGGCGCAGCATACAGCAAAACGACCCTGCCTCCGCCACCATAGACACCCACAGACTCACCGTTCCAGACCAACGCAGCCCTTTCTCCAAGGGCTTTGGCTTTCTCCAAGCTGTCTGTGTGCTCTGCTCCACGGCGGCCATGCTGGCTGAGATCAGGAGGCTGTGTGGTCTCACGGCCTCAGCTGAGGTGGTATCACGTGCCCCCCTCCCCGCCCATCTCCTCATTCCCTTCATGGACCCCTGGGATGTGAGTCATTCTGTATTTGAGTGGCACTCCTTCCCAGCCAATCAGCTTTGTGTAGACTAGCAGGGAGGGAGGGCGAGGGAAAGGGATGACGCTCTAGTGACAGCTCAGCAAGAAAGGGGCATGTCCCCCACTCCAGCAGAGCAGAATGGAGAATATGTGTATCCATCTCCACGACTTGTGCCACGCTCTTCCATTTGAGCTAACTTCCCCACCCAGCAAGCGCAAGGGGGAGAAGGGCCGGGGACCAAGCGCTTCCTGCTCCGCAAGGGCTGGCTTTTGGGGAGGCCAAGCGGGGAGAGGGATGGAGGCCGCTGGAGGAGCTTAGCCCGCTGACTGTCAATGGCTTCTAAAAGAAGGGCAAGAGAAGGGACCGGCGGTCCCTTGCCGCTGGAGAATGCGGGCATTGATCCCGCTGCCTCTCACATGCGAAGCGAGCGCTCTACCACTTGAGCTAATTCCCCTGTCTTGCCCAGCAAGAGCTTGATCCAACCATGTCATACGGGAGGCCACGCCGTTCCCTGCGCCAGCCGGTGACTCCTTCCAAAAGGGTCAGGCAAGCAGATGCTCCCTGTGGGCCGGCTAGCTCAGCTGGTTAGAGCGTGGTGCTAATAACGCCAAGGTCATGGGTTCGAGCCCCATGCTGGCCACTGTGTGTGCTGCTTGGAGAGGGTGGCTTCTGTTCTTTTGGGCTGACTGCTAGGGGGTCGGAGAGGCCAAAATGAGAAAAAGGAGATGGGCTGAGCGTCTTGCAGGGAGCAGGCAAGAGCCCTGCTCGGGGAAAGGACTGGCCAGCGCTGGCAGGGAGAGGCTCCGGCCACCTCCTTTCCTCCCCTCTCTGGGCTCCTTGCTCGCCTTGCTGGCTGAAAGGGACTTGGGCCCGAGGAGAGGAGAAGGGTCAGCCTGGCCAGCTGCCTTCCCAGCTCATAGGAGATGAGGCCTGAGCTGGAGGCCCAGGAAGCAAAATTGCAGGGCTGCTGGCTCGCCCCCATTGTCCCCAATGGGTTGACCTGATGGCCCGAATTCTTGCCGCCCGCCATCTCCACCCAAATGTACCCGAGAGCGGATCAGGCTCTCCAGCCCAAGCCACTGAGGAAGGCTTAATACTCGGCACCCCAAGCTAGGGGAGAGTCTTCAGACTCGGCCCGCGCAGGGTGAGCTTGGGAGTTCTGGACCCCATCCTCCCACCGCCCACAGGCAGCCCCCAAGCCCACACTGGAGCCCAGAACTCAGGCACGAAGGAGCAGGAGGAGCACTCTGCCCAGGGGCACCACCGCTCTAAGTCAGCTTGAGTTGTTTTCTCTTCTACCCCTGTTCTCCCAAGTTCGGCTGGCCTCGCAGTAGCCATCCCCGGGACAAAGCAGGCACGGGACTCTACCTAGCGGAAGCCAAACGCGCCCACCCAGAGTTTAGCACAGGCTATTGGGGGACTGTCGAAACCCCCTTCAGACGCATTGAGGTAGCTAAACTTTACTTCCAAGGGCCCTACATGTGCAGAAAGCCTACTCTCCTGGGAAAAAGACTCCTCTTTCGGCTAACCTTCCAAACTTTCCAGTGGCTCCAAATGGGAAAACACACACACTCAAACACCCAAAGAGTCCTAACGCCCCCAATCTAAAAAGAAAAGAAAGGAGAAGAGTTCGAAATGGCCACCCTGCCAGAATTGTACAGCTCTGCACATGAAACCAGTGGGAGGGACGTTACACAGAAAGGGGGAATGGAAAGCTGCCCAAATGGAGATGATGTGGAAAGCTACAGCCCCCGTCACTCCTCCTACTAGTCACACTTCTTGCAACAGCTGATGAACTTCCAGGTGCTTTTCGCATCCGAGCCCACACCAGGGGAACACCTTGAGAAGCTTCCCGTGGGTTGCCTAGCTCAGCTGGTCAGAGTGTGGCACTAATGGAGGCAAGATGGTGCAAAGGAGCCCCTGGGTGGCTGGCTGCGGGCCTGGGGAGGATGGCTTTGGATTTTCGGCCGGACTGCTACGGACAGCAAGGCCAAAAGTCAGCTGGTCGGCCCGCTCACCCACCTACCCAGCGTGCTCACCCAGTGGCCTTAGTCAACCGCTTGGAGAATGTGGGCATCGATCCCACTACCTCTCGCATGCAAAGCGAGCGCTCTACCGCTTGAGCTAATTCCCCACAGCTTGCTTGATTCCCAGGCACCAGGCAAAAAAGGCAAGGGCTCTGTGGCCTGAAGCAGAACACAGCCTGCGTTGGGGGGCTACCCAGAGCTGGGGAAGGGGCCCGAGACCCAGCCACGCGCCTGGGCACAATCCCCAACGCTCCCTCCCTGGAGTGTGTCGGGGGGTGGGCTGGGGGGTGAGAGTTAGCCCCTGGAAGAAGCACCACACTTCAGAAGACAAGGCAGGGCTAGATCACTTGATGATTGCCTGCTCTGGCCATTGCCTCTGAAGCAGCTGGCATGGGCTACTGTCAGAAGACATGATACTGGGCTAGATGGACCATTGGTCTCACCCAGGAGGGGCGTTCTTATCTTCCCCACTTTCCTGTAACCCAAGCAAAGCCAGGAGCAGGCCCAGATCAGGAAGTCTAGCGGGGCTCACACAGGCTCTCTGGTCCCTGGCGCAGCATACAGCAAAACGACCCTGCCTCCGCCACCATAGACACCCACAGACTCACCGTTCCAGACCAACGCAGCCCTTTCTCCAAGGGCTTTGGCTTTCTCCAAGCTGTCTGTGTGCTCTGCTCCACGGCGGCCATGCTGGCTGAGATCAGGAGGCTGTGTGGTCTCACGGCCTCAGCTGAGGTGGTATCACGTGCCCCCCTCCCCGCCCATCTCCTCATTCCCTTCATGGACCCCTGGGATGTGAGTCATTCTGTATTTGAGTGGCACTCCTTCCCAGCCAATCAGCTTTGTGTAGACTAGCAGGGAGGGAGGGCGAGGGAAAGGGATGACGCTCTAGTGACAGCTCAGCAAGAAAGGGGCATGTCCCCCACTCCAGCAGAGCAGAATGGAGAATATGTGTATCCATCTCCACGACTTGTGCCACGCTCTTCCATTTGAGCTAACTTCCCCACCCAGCAAGCGCAAGGGGGAGAAGGGCCGGGGACCAAGCGCTTCCTGCTCCGCAAGGGCTGGCTTTTGGGGAGGCCAAGCGGGGAGAGGGATGGAGGCCGCTGGAGGAGCTTAGCCCGCTGACTGTCAATGGCTTCTAAAAGAAGGGCAAGAGAAGGGACCGGCGGTCCCTTGCCGCTGGAGAATGCGGGCATTGATCCCGCTGCCTCTCACATGCGAAGCGAGCGCTCTACCACTTGAGCTAATTCCCCTGTCTTGCCCAGCAAGAGCTTGATCCAACCATGTCACACGGGAGGCCACGCCGTTCCCTGCGCCAGCCGGTGACTCCTTCCAAAAGGGTCAGGCAAGCAGCTGCTCCCTGTGGGCCGGCTAGCTCAGCTGGTTAGAGCGTGGTGCTAATAACGCCAAGGTCATGGGTTCGAGCCCTATGCTGGCCACTGTGTGTGCTGCTTGGAGAGGGTGGCTTCTGTTCTTTTGGGCTGACTGCTAGGGGGTCGGAGAGGCCAAAATGAGAAAAAGGAGATGGGCTGAGCGTCTTGCAGGGAGCAGGCAAGAGCCCTGCTCGGGGAAAGGACTGGCCAGCGCTGGCAGGGAGAGGCTCCGGCCACCTCCTTTCCTCCCCTCTCTGGGCTCCTTGCTCGCCTTGCTGGCTGAAAGGGACTTGGGCCCGAGGAGAGGAGAAGGGTCAGCCTGGCCAGCTGCCTTCCCAGCTCATAGGAGATGAGGCCTGAGCTGGAGGCCCAGGAAGCAAAATTGCAGGGCTGCTGGCTCGCCCCCATTGTCCCCAATGGGTTGACCTGATGGCCCGAATTCTTGCCGCCCGCCATCTCCACCCAAATGTACCCGAGAGCGGATCAGGCTCTCCAGCCCACGCCACTGAGGAAGGCTTAATACTCGGCACCCCAAGCTAGGGGAGAGTCTTCAGACTCGGCCCGCGTAGGGTGAGCTTGGGAGTTCTGGACCCCATCCTCCCACCACCCACAGGCAGCCCCCAAGCCCACACTGGAGCCCAGAACTCAGGCACGAAGGAGCAGGAGGAGCACTCGGCCCAGGGGCACCACCGCTCTAAGTCAGCTTGAGTTGTTTTCTCTTCTACCCCTGTTCTCCCAAGTTCGGCTGGCCTCGCAGTAGCCATCCCCGGGACAAAGCAGGCACGGGACTCTACCTAGCGGAAGCCAAACGCGCCCACCCAGAGTTTAGCACAGGCTATTGGGGGACTGTCGAAACCCCCTTCAGACGCATTGAGGTAGCTAAACTTTACTTCCAAGGGCCCTACATGTGCAGAAAGCCTACTCTCCTGGGAAAAAGACTCCTCTTTCGGCTAACCTTCCAAACTTTCCAGTGGCTCCAAATGGGAAAACACACACACTCAAACACCCAAAGAGTCCTAACGCCCCCAATCTAAAAAGAAAAGAAAGGAGAAGAGTTCGAAATGGCCACCCTGCCAGAATTGTACAGCTCTGCACATGAAACCAGTGGGAGGGACGTTACACAGAAAGGGGGAATGGAAAGCTGCCCAAATGGAGATGATGTGGAAAGCTACAGCCCCCGTCACTCCTCCTACTAGTCACACTTCTTGCAACAGCTGATGAACTTCCAGGTGCTTTTCGCATCCGAGCCCACACCAGGGGAACACCTTGAGAAGCTTCCCGTGGGTTGCCTAGCTCAGCTGGTCAGAGTGTGGCACTAATGGAGGCAAGATGGTGCAAAGGAGCCCCTGGGTGGCTGGCTGCGGGCCTGGGGAGGATGGCTTTGGATTTTCGGCCGGACTGCTACGGACAGCAAGGCCAAAAGTCAGCTGGTCGGCCCGCTCACCCACCTACCCAGCGTGCTCACCCAGTGGCCTTAGTCAACCGCTTGGAGAATGTGGGCATCGATCCCACTACCTCTCGCATGCAAAGCGAGCGCTCTACCGCTTGAGCTAATTCCCCACAGCTTGCTTGATTCCCAGGCACCAGGCAAAAAAGGCAAGGGCTCTGTGGCCTGAAGCAGAACACAGCCTGCGTTGGGGGGCTACCCAGAGCTGGGGAAGGGGCCCGAGACCCAGCCACGCGCCTGGGCACAATCCCCAACGCTCCCTCCCTGGAGTGTGTCGGGGGGTGGGCTGGGGGGTGAGAGTTAGCCCCTGGAAGAAGCACCACACTTCAGAAGACAACGCAGGGCTAGATCACTTGATGATTGCCTGCTCTGGCCATTGCCTCTGAAGCAGCTGGCATGGGCTACTGTCAGAAGACATGATACTGGGCTAGATGGACCATTGGTCTCACCCAGGAGGGGCGTTCTTATCTTCCCCACTTTCCTGTAACCCAAGCAAAGCCAGGAGCAGGCCCAGCTCAGGAAGTCTAGCGGGGCTCACACAGGCTCCCTGGTCCCTGGCACAGCATACAGCAAAACGACCCTGCCTCCGCCACCATAGACACCCACAGACTCACCGTTCCAGACCAACGCAGCCCTTTCTCCAAGGGCTTTGGCTTTCTCCAAGCTGTCTGTGTGCTCTGCTCCACGGCGGCCATGCTGGCTGAGATCAGGAGGCTGTGTGGTCTCACGGCCTCAGCTGAGGTGGTATCACGTGCCCCCCTCCCCGCCCATCTCCTCATTCCCTTCATGGACCCCTGGGATGTGAGTCATTCTGTACTTGAGTGGCACTCCTTCCCAGCCAATCAGCTTTGTGTAGACTAGCAGGGAGGGAGGGCGAGGGAAAGGGATGACGCTCTAGTGACAGCTCAGCAAGAAAGGGGCATGTCCCCCTCTCCAGCAGAGCAGAATGGAGAATATGTGTATCCATCTCCACGACTTGTGCCACGCTCTTCCATTTGAGCTAACTTCCCCACCCAGCAAGCGCAAGGGGGAGAAGGGCCGGGGACCAAGCGCTTCCTGCTCCGCAAGGGCTGGCTTTTGGGGAGGCCAAGCGGGGAGAGGGATGGAGGCCGCTGGAGGAGCTTAGCCCGCTGACTGTCAATGGCTTCTAAAAGAAGGGCAAGAGAAGGGACCGGCTGTCCCTTGCCGCTGGAGAATGCGGGCATTGATCCCGCTGCCTCTCACATGCGAAGCGAGCGCTCTACCACTTGAGCTAATTCCCCTGTCTTGCCCAGCAAGAGCTTGATCCAACCATGTCATACGGGAGGCCACGCCGTTCCCTGCGCCAGCCGGTGACTCCTTCCAAAAGGGTCAGGCAAGCAGCTGCTCCCTGTGGGCCGGCTAGCTCAGCTGGTTAGAGCGTGGTGCTAATAACGCCAAGGTCATGGGTTCGAGCCCCATGCTGGCCACTGTGTGTGCTGCTTGGAGAGGGTGGCTTCTGTTCTTTTGGGCTGACTGCTAGGGGGTCGGAGAGGCCAAAATGAGAAAAAGGAGATGGGCTGAGCGTCTTGCAGGGAGCAGGCAAGAGCCCTGCTCGGGGAAAGGACTGGCCAGCGCTGGCAGGGAGAGGCTCCGGCCACCTCCTTTCCTCCCCTCTCTGGGCTCCTTGCTCGCCTTGTTGGCTGAAAGGGACTTGGGCCCGAGGAGAGGAGAAGGGTCAGCCTGGCCAGCTGCCTTCCCAGCTCATAGGAGATGAGGCCTGAGCTGGAGGCCCAGGAAGCAAAATTGCAGGGCTGCTGGCTCGCCCCCATTGTCCCCAATGGGTTGACCTGATGGCCCGAATTCTTGCCGCCCGCCATCTCCACCCAAATGTACCCGAGAGCGGATCAGGCTCTCCAGCCCAAGCCACTGAGGAAGGCTTAATACTCGGCACCCCAAGCTAGGGGAGAGTCTTCAGACTCGGCCCGCGCAGGGTGAGCTTGGGAGTTCTGGACCCCATCCTCCCACCGCCCACAGGCAGCCCCCAAGCCCACACTGGAGCCCAGAACTCAGGCACGAAGGAGCAGGAGGAGCACTCTGCCCAGGGGCACCACCGCTCTAAGTCAGCTTGAGTTGTTTTCTCTTCTACCCCTGTTCTCCCAAGTTCGGCTGGCCTCGCAGTAGCCATCCCCGGGACAAAGCAGGCACGGGACTCTACCTAGCGGAAGCCAAACGCGCCCACCCAGAGTTTAGCACAGGCTATTGGGGGACTGTCGAAACCCCCTTCAGACGCATTGAGGTAGCTAAACTTTACTTCCAAGGGCCCTACATGTGCAGAAAGCCTACTCTCCTGTGAAAAAGACTCCACTTTCGGCTAACCTTCCAAACTTTCCAGTGGCTCCAAATGGGAAAACACACACACTCAAACACCCAAAGAGTCCTAACGCCCCCAATCTAAAAAGAAAAGAAAGGAGAAGAGTTCGAAATGGCCACCCTGCCAGAATTGTACAGCTCTGCACATGAAACCAGTGGGAGGGACGTTACACAGAAAGGGGGAATGGAAAGCTGCCCAAATGGAGATGATGTGGAAAGCTACAGCCCCCGTCACTCCTCCTACTAGTCACACTTCTTGCAACAGCTGATGAACTTCCAGGTGCTTTTCGCATCCGAGCCCACACCAGGGGAACACCTTGAGAAGCTTCCCGTGGGTTGCCTAGCTCAGCTGGTCAGAGTGTGGCACTAATGGAGGCAAGATGGTGCAAAGGAGCCCCTGGGTGGCTGGCTGCGGGCCTGGGCAGGATGGCTTTGGATTTTCGGCCAGACTGCTACGGACAGCAAGGCCAAAAGTCAGCTAGTCGGCCCGCTCACCCACCTACCCAGCGTGCTCACCCAGGGGCCTTAGTCAACCGCTTGGAGAATGTGGGCATCGATCCCACTACCTCTCGCATGCAAAGCGAGCGCTCTACCGCTTGAGCTAATTCCCCACAGCTGGCCTGATTCCCAGGCACCAGGCAAAAAAGGCAAGGGCTCTGTGGCCTGAAGCAGAACACAGCCTGCGTTGGGGGGCTACCCAGAGCTGGGGAAGGGGCCCGAGACCCAGCCACGCGCCTGGGCACAATCCCCAACGCTCCCTCCCTGGAGTGTGTCGGGGGGTGGGCTGGGGGGTGAGAGTTAGCCCCTGGAAGAAGCACCACACTTCAGAAGACAACGCAGGGCTAGATCACTTGATGATTGCCTGCTCTGGCCATTGCCTCTGAAGCAGCTGGCATGGGCTACTGTCAGAAGACATGATACTGGGCTAGATGGACCATTGGTCTCACCCAGGAGGGGCGTTCTTATCTTCCCCACTTTCCTGTAACCCAAGCAAAGCCAGGAGCAGGCCCAGCTCAGGAAGTCTCGCGGGGCTCACACAGGCTCCCTGGCCCCTGGCACAGCATACAGCAAAACGACCCTGCCTCCGCCACCATAGACACCCACAGACTCACCGTTCCAGACCAACGCAGCCCTTTCTCCAAGGGCTTTGGCTTTCTCCAAGCTGTCTGTGTGCTCTGCTCCACGGCGGCCATGCTAGCTGAGATCAGGAGGCTGTGTGGTCTCACGGCCTCAGCTGAGGTGGTATCACGTGCCCCCCTCCCCGCCCATCTCCTCATTCCCTTCATGGACCCCTGGGATGTGAGTCATTCTGTACTTGAGTGGCATTCCTTCCCAGCCAATCAGCTTTGTGTAGACTAGCAGGGAGGGAGGGCGAGGGAAAGGGATGACGCTCTAGTGACAGCTCAGCAAGAAAGGGGCATGTCCCCCACTCCAGCAGAGCAGAATGGAGAATATGTGTATCCATCTCCACGACTTGTGCCACGCTCTTCCATTTGAGCTAACTTCCCCACCCAGCAAGCGCAAGGGGGAGAAGGGCCGGGGACCAAGCGCTTCCTGCTCCGCAAGGGCTGGCTTTTGGGGAGGCCAAGCGGGGAGAGGGATGGAGGCCGCTGGAGGAGCTTAGCCCGCTGACTGTCAATGGCTTCTAAAAGAAGGGCAAGAGAAGGGACCGGCGGTCCCTTGCCGCTGGAGAATGCGGGCATTGATCCCGCTGCCTCTCACATGCAAAGCGAACGCTCTACCACTTGAGCTAATTCCCCTGTCTTGCCCAGCAAGAGCTTGATCCAACCATGTCATACGGGAGGCCACGCCGTTCCCTGCGCCAGCCGGTGACTCCTTCCAAAAGGGTCAGGCAAGCAGCTGCTCCCTGTGGGCCGGCTAGCTCAGCTGGTTAGAGCGTGGTGCTAATAACGCCAAGGTCATGGGTTCGAGCCCCATGCTGGCCACTGTGTGTGCTGCTTGGAGAGGGTGGCTTCTGTTCTTTTGGGCTGACTGCTAGGGGGTCGGAGAGGCCAAAATGAGAAAAAGGAGATGGGCTGAGCGTCTTGCAGGGAGCAGGCAAGAGCCCTGCTCGGGGAAAGGACTGGCCAGCGCTGGCAGGGAGAGGCTCCGGCCACCTCCTTTCCTCCCCTCTCTGGGCTCCTTGCTCGCCTTGCTGGCTGAAAGGGACTTGGGCCCGAGGAGAGGAGAAGGGTCAGCCTGGCCAGCTGCCTTCCCAGCTCATAGGAGATGAGGCCTGAGCTGGAGGCCCAGGAAGCAAAATTGCAGGGCTGCTGGCTCGCCCCCATTGTCCCCAATGGGTTGACCTGATGGCCCGAATTCTTGCCGCCCGCCATCTCCACCCAAATGTACCCGAGAGCGGATCAGGCTCTCCAGCCCAAGCCACTGAGGAAGGCTTAATACTCGGCACCCCAAGCTAGGGGAGAGTCTTCAGACTCGGCCCGCGCAGGGTGAGCTTGGGAGTTCTGGACCCCATCCTCCCACCACCCACAGGCAGCCCCCAAGCCCACACTGGAGCCCAGAACTCAGGCACGAAGGAGCAGGAGGAGCACTCTGCCCAGGGGCACCACCGCTCTAAGTCAGCTTGAGTTGTTTTCTCTTCTACCCCTGTTCTCCCAAGTTCGGCTGGCCTCGCAGTAGCCATCCCCGGGACAAAGCAGGCACGGGACTCTACCTAGCGGAAGCCAAACGCTCCCACCCAGAGTTTAGCACAGGCTATTGGGGGACTGTCGAAACCCCCTTCAGACGCATTGAGGTAGCTAAACTTTACTTCCAAGGGCCCTACATGTGCAGAAAGCCTACTCTCTTGGGAAAAAGACTCCTCTTTCGGCTAACCTTCCAAACTTTCCAGTGGCTCCAAATGGGAAAACACACACACTCAAACACCCAAAGAGTCCTAACGCTCCCAATCTAAAAAGAAAAGAAAGGAGAAGAGTTCGAAATGGCCACCCTGCCAGAATTGTACAGCTCTGCACATGAAACCAGTGGGAGGGACGTTACACAGAAAGGGGGAATGGAAAGCTGCCCAAATGGAGATGATGTGGAAAGCTACAGCCCCCGTCACTCCTCCTACTAGTCACACTTCTTGCAACAGCTGATGAACTTCCAGGTGCTTTTCGCATCCGAGCCCACACCAGGGGAACACCTTGAGAAGCTTCCCGTGGGTTGCCTAGCTCAGCTGGTCAGAGTGTGGCACTAATGGAGGCAAGATGGTGCAAAGGAGCCCCTGGGTGGCTGGCTGCGGGCCTGGGGAGGATGACTTTGGATTTTCGGCCTGACTGCTACGGACAGCAAGGCCAAAAGTCAGCTGGTCGGCCCGCTCACCCACCTACCCAGCGTGCTCACCCAGTGGCCTTAGTCAACCGCTTGGAGAATGTGGGCATCGATCCCACTACCTCTCGCATGCAAAGCGAGCGCTCTACCGCTTGAGCTAATTCCCCACAGCTTGCCTGATTCCCAGGCACCAGGCAAAAAAGGCAAGGGCTCTGTGGCCTGAAGCAGAACACAGCCTGCGTTGGGGGGCTACCCAGAGCTGGGGAAGGGGCCCGAGACCCAGCCACGCGCGTGGGCACAATCCCCAACGCTCCCTCCCTGGAGTGTGTCGGGGGGTGGGCTGGGGGGTGAGAGTTAGCCCCTGGAAGAAGCACCACACTTCAGAAGACAACGCAGGGCTAGATCACTTGATGATTGCCTGCTCTGGCCATTGCCTCTGAAGCAGCTGGCATGGGCTACTGTCAGAAGACATGATACTGGGCTAGATGGACCATTGGTCTCACCCAGGAGGGGCGTTCTTATCTTCCCCACTTTCCTGTAACCCAAGCAAAGCCAGGAGCAGGCCCAGCTCAGGAAGTCTAGCGGGGCTCACACAGGCTCCCTGGCCCCTGGCACAGCATACAGCAAAACGACCCTGCCTCCGCCACCATAGACACCCACAGACTCACCGTTCCAGACCAACGCAGCCCTTTCTCCAAGGGCTTTGGCTTTCTCCAAGCTGTCTGTGTGCTCTGCTCCACGGCGGCCATGCTGGCTGAGATCAGGAGGCTGTGTGGTCTCACGGCCTCAGCTGAGGTGGTATCACGTGCCGCCCTCCCCGCCCATCTCCTCATTCCCTTCATGGACCCCTGGGATGTGAGTCATTCTGTACTTGAGTGGCACTCCTTCCCAGCCAATCAGCTTTGTGTAGACTAGCAGGGAGGGAGGGCGAGGGAAAGGGATGACGCTCTAGTGACAGCTCAGCAAGAAAGGGGCATGTCCCCCACTCCAGCAGAGCAGAATGGAGAATATGTGTATCCATCTCCACGACTTGTGCCACGCTCTTCCATTTGAGCTAACTTCCCCACCCAGCAAGCGCAAGGGGGAGAAGGGCCGGGGACCAAGCGCTTCCTGCTCCGCAAGGGCTGGCTTTTGGGGAGGCCAAGCGGGGAGAGGGATGGAGGACGCTGGAGGAGCTTAGCCCGCTGACTGTCAATGGCTTCTAAAAGAAGGGCAAGAGAAGGGAGCGGCGGTCCCTTGCCGCTGGAGAATGCGGGCATTGATCCCGCTGCCTCTCACATGCAAAGCGAGCGCTCTACCACTTGAGCTAATTCCCCTGTCTTGCCCACCAAGAGCTTGATCCAACCATGTCATACGGGAGGCCACGCCGTTCCCTGCGCCAGCCGGTGACTCCTTCCAAAAGGGTCAGGCAAGCAGCTGCTCCCTGTGGGCCGGCTAGCTCAGCTGGTTAGAGCGTGGTGCTAATAACGCCAAGGTCATGGGTTCGAGCCCCATGCTGGCCACTGTGTGTGCTGCTTGGAGAGGGTGGCTTCTGTTCTTTTGGGCTGACTGCTAGGGGGTCGGAGAGGCCAAAATGAGAAAAAGGAGATGGGCTGAGCGTCTTGCAGGGAGCAGGCAAGAGCCCTGCTCGGGGAAAGGACTGGCCAGCGCTGGCAGGGAGAGGCTCCGGCCACCTCCTTTCCTCCCCTCTCTGGGCTCCTTGCTCGCCTTGCTGGCTGAAAGGGACTTGGGCCCGAGGAGAGGAGAAGGGTCAGCCTGGCCAGCTGCCTTCCCAGCTCATAGGAGATGAGGCCTGAGCTGGAGGCCCAGGAAGCAAAATTGCAGGGCTGCTGGCTCGCCCCCATTGTCCCCAATGGGTTGACCTGATGGCCCGAATTCTTGCCGCCCGCCATCTCCACCCAAATGTACCCGAGAGCGGATCAGGCTCTCCAGCCCAAGCCACTGAGGAAGGCTTAATACTCGGCACCCCAAGCTAGGGGAGAGTCTTCAGACTCGGCCCGCGCAGGGTGAGCTTGGGAGTTCTGGACCCCATCCTCCCACCGCCCACAGGCAGCCCCCAAGCCCACACTGGAGCCCAGAACTCAGGCACGAAGGAGCAGGAGGAGCACTCTGCCCAGGGGCACCACCGCTCTAAGTCAGCTTGAGTTGTTTTCTCTTCTACCCCTGTTCTCCCAAGTTCGGCTGGCCTCGCAGTAGCCATCCCCGGGACAAAGCAGGCACGGGACTCTACCTAGCGGAAGCCAAACGCGCCCACCCAGAGTTTAGCACAGGCTATTGGGGGACTGTCGAAACCCCCTTCAGACGCATTGAGGTAGCTAAACTTTACTTCCAAGGGCCCTACATGTGCAGAAAGCCTACTCTCTTGGGAAAAAGACTCCTCTTTCGGCTAACCTTCCAAACTTTCCAGTGGCTCCAAATGGGAAAACACACACACTCAAACACCCAAAGAGTCCTAACGCCCCCAATCTAAAAAGAAAAGAAAGGAGAAGAGTTCGAAATGGCCACCCTGCCAGAATTGTACAGCTCTGCACATGAAACCAGTGGGAGGGACGTTACACAGAAAGGGGGAATGGAAAGCTGCCCAAATGGAGATGATGTGGAAAGCTACAGCCCCCGTCACTCCTCCTACTAGTCACACTTCTTGCAACAGCTGATGAACTTCCAGGTGCTTTTCGCATCCGAGCCCACACCAGGGGAACACCTTGAGAAGCTTCCCGTGGGTTGCCTAGCTCAGCTGGTCAGAGTGTGGCACTAATGGAGGCAAGATGGTGCAAAGGAGCCCCTGGGTGGCTGGCTGCGGGCCTGGGGAGGATGACTTTGGATTTTCGGCCTGACTGCTACGGACAGCAAGGCCAAAAGTCAGCTGGTCGGCCCGCTCACCCACCTACCCAGCGTGCTCACCCAGTGGCCTTAGTCAACCGCTTGGAGAATGTGGGCATCGATCCCACTACCTCTCGCATGCAAAGCGAGCGCTCTACCGCTTGAGCTAATTCCCCACAGCTTGCCTGATTCCCAGGCACCAGGCAAAAAAGGCAAGGGCTCTGTGGCCTGAAGCAGAACACAGCCTGCGTTGGGGGGCTACCCAGAGCTGGGGAAGGGGCCCGAGACCCAGCCACGCGCCTGGGCACAATCCCCAACGCTCCCTCCCTGGAGTGTGTCGGGGGGTGGGCTGGGGGGTGAGAGTTAGCCCCTGGAAGAAGCACCACACTTCAGAAGACAACGCAGGGCTAGATCACTTGATGATTGCCTGCTCTGGCCATTGCCTCTGAAGCAGCTGGCATGGGCTACTGTCAGAAGACATGATCCTGGGCTAGATGGACCATTGGTCTCACCCAGGAGGGGCGTTCTTATCTTCCCCACTTTCCTGTAACCCAAGCAAAGCCAGGAGCAGGCCCAGCTCAGGAAGTCTAGCGGGGCTCACACAGGCTCCCTGGCCCCTGGCACAGCATACAGCAAAACGACCCTGCCTCCGCCACCATAGACACCCACAGACTCACCGTTCCAGAGCAACGCAGCCCTTTCTCCAAGGGCTTTGGCTTTCTCCAAGCTGTCTGTGTGCTCTGCTCCACGGCGGCCATGCTGGCTGAGATCAGGAGGCTGTGTGGTCTCACGGCCTCAGCTGAGGTGGTATCACGTGCCCCCCTCCCCGCCCATCTCCTCATTCCCTTCATGGACCCCTGGGATGTGAGTCATTCTGTACTTGAGTGGCACTCCTTCCCAGCCAATCAGCTTTGTGTAGACTAGCAGGGAGGGAGGGCGAGGGAAAGGGATGACTCTCTAGTGACAGCTCAGCAAGAAAGGGGCATGTCCCCCACTCCAGCAGAGCAGAATGGAGAATATGTGTATCCATCTCCACGACTTGTGCCACGCTCTTCCATTTGAGCTAACTTCCCCACCCAGCAAGCGCAAGGGGGAGAAGGGCCGGGGACCAAGCGCTTCCTGCTCCGCAAGGGCTGGCTTTTGGGGAGGCCAAGCGGGGAGAGGGATGGAGGCCGCTGGAGGAGCTTAGCCCGCTGACTGTCAATGGCTTCTAAAAGAAGGGCAAGAGAAGGGAGCGGCGGTCCCTTGCCGCTGGAGAATGCGGGCATTGATCCCGCTGCCTCTCACATGCAAAGCGAGCGCTCTACCACTTGAGCTAATTCCCCTGTCTTGCCCAGCAAGAGCTTGATCCAACCATGTCATACGGGAGGCCACGCCGTTCCCTGCGCCAGCCGGTGACTCCTTCCAAAAGGGTCAGGCAAGCAGCTGCTCCCTGTGGGCCGGCTAGCTCAGCTGGTTAGAGTGTGGTGCTAATAACGCCAAGGTCATGGGTTCGAGCCCCATGCTGGCCACTGTGTGTGCTGCTTGGAGAGGGTGGCTTCTGTTCTTTTGGGCTGACTGCTAGGGGGTCGGAGAGGCCAAAATGAGAAAAAGGAGATGGGCTGAGCGTCTTGCAGGGAGCAGGCAAGAGCCCTGCTCGGGGAAAGGACTGGCCAGCGCTGGCAGGGAGAGGCTCCGGCCACCTCCTTTCCTCCCCTCTCTGGGCTCCTTGCTCGCCTTGCTGGCTGAAAGGGACTTGGGCCCGAGGAGAGGAGAAGGGTCAGCCTGGCCAGCTGCCTTCCCAGCTCATAGGAGATGAGGCCTGAGCTGGAGGCCCAGGAAGCAAAATTGCAGGGCTGCTGGCTCACCCCCATTGTCCCCAATGGGTTGACCTGATGGCCCGAATTCTTGCCGCCCGCCATCTCCACCCAAATGTACCCGAGAGCGGATCAGGCTCTCCAGCCCAAGCCACTGAGGAAGGCTTAATACTCGGCACCCCAAGCTAGGGGAGAGTCTTCAGACTCGGCCCGCGCAGGGTGAGCTTGGGAGTTCTGGACCCCATCCTCCCACCACCCACAGGCAGCCCCCAAGCCCACACTGGAGCCCAGAACTCAGGCACGAAGGAGCAGGAGGAGCACTCTGCCCAGGGGCACCACCGCTCTAAGTCAGCTTGAGTTGTTTTCTCTTCTACCCCTGTTCTCCCAAGTTCGGCTGGCCTCGCAGTAGCCATCCCCGGGACAAAGCAGGCACGGGACTCTACCTAGCGGAAGCCAAACGCTCCCACCCAGAGTTTAGCACAGGCTATTGGGGGACTGTCGAAACCCCCTTCAGACGCATTGAGGTAGCTAAACTTTACTTCCAAGGGCCCTACATGTGCAGAAAGCCTACTCTCTTGGGAAAAAGACTCCTCTTTCGGCTAACCTTCCAAACTTTCCAGTCGCTCCAAATGGGAAAACACACACACTCAAACACCCAAAGAGTCCTAACGCCCCCAATCTAAAAAGAAAAGAAAGGAGAAGAGTTCGAAATGGCCACCCTGCCAGAATTGTACAGCTCTGCACATGAAACCAGTGGGAGGGACGTTACACAGAAAGGGGGAATGGAAAGCTGCCCAAATGGAGATGATGTGGAAAGCTACAGCCCCCGTCACTCCTCCTACTAGTCACACTTCTTGCAACAGCTGATGAACTTCCAGGTGCTTTTCGCATCCGAGCCCACACCAGGGGAACACCTTGAGAAGCTTCCCGTGGGTTGCCTAGCTCAGCTGGTCAGAGTGTGGCACTAATGGAGGCAAGATGGTGCAAAGGAGCCCCTGGGTGGCTGGCTGCGGG
The DNA here is from genome assembly GCA_037349315.1 of Chelydra serpentina. Classification (NCBI taxonomy): domain Eukaryota; kingdom Metazoa; phylum Chordata; order Testudines; family Chelydridae; genus Chelydra; species Chelydra serpentina. The sequence goes on from JBAIAC010000008.1 coordinate 127,454,567, forward strand.
CCTGGGGAGGATGACTTTGGATTTTCGGCCTGACTGCTACGGACAGCAAGGCCAAAAGTCAGCTGGTCGGCCCGCTCACCCACCTACCCAGCGTGCTCACCCAGTGGCCTTAGTCAACCGCTTGGAGAATGTGGGCATCGATCCCACTACCTCTCGCATGCAAAGCGAGCGCTCTACCGCTTGAGCTAATTCCCCACAGCTTGCCTGATTCCCAGGCACCAGGCAAAAAAGGCAAGGGCTCTGTGGCCTGAAGCAGAACACAGCCTGCATTGGGGGGCTACCCAGAGCTGGGGAAGGGGCCCGAGACCCAGCCACGCGCCTGGGCACAATCCCCAACGCTCCCTCCCTGGAGTGTGTCGGGGGGTGGGCTGGGGGGTGAGAGTTAGCCCCTGGAAGAAGCACCACACTTCAGAAGACAACGCAGGGCTAGATCACTTGATGATTGCCTGCTCTGGCCATTGCCTCTGAAGCAGCTGGCATGGGCTACTGTCAGAAGACATGATACTGGGCTAGATGGACCATTGGTCTCACCCAGGAGGGGCGTTCTTATCTTCCCCACTTTCCTGTAACCCAAGCAAAGCCAGGAGCAGGCCCAGCTCAGGAAGTCTAGCGGGGCTCACACAGGCTCCCTGGCCCCTGGCACAGCATACAGCAAAACGACCCTGCCTCCGCCACCATAGACACCCACAGACTCACCGTTCCAGAGCAACGCAGCCCTTTCTCCAAGGGCTTTGGCTTTCTCCAAGCTGTCTGTGTGCTCTGCTCCACGGCGGCCATGCTGGCTGAGATCAGGAGGCTGTGTGGTCTCACGGCCTCAGCTGAGGTGGTATCACGTGCCCCCCTCCCCGCCCATCTCCTCATTCCCTTCATGGACCCCTGGGATGTGAGTCATTCTGTACTTGAGTGGCACTCCTTCCCAGCCAATCAGCTTTGTGTAGACTAGCAGGGAGGGAGGGCGAGGGAAAGGGATGACTCTCTAGTGACAGCTCAGCAAGAAAGGGGCATGTCCCCCACTCCAGCAGAGCAGAATGGAGAATATGTGTATCCATCTCCACGACTTGTGCCACGCTCTTCCATTTGAGCTAACTTCCCCACCCAGCAAGCGCAAGGGGGAGAAGGGCCGGGGACCAAGCGCTTCCTGCTCCGCAAGGGCTGGCTTTTGGGGAGGCCAAGCGGGGAGAGGGATGGAGGCCGCTGGAGGAGCTTAGCCCGCTGACTGTCAATGGCTTCTAAAAGAAGGGCAAGAGAAGGGAGCGGCGGTCCCTTGCCGCTGGAGAATGCGGGCATTGATCCCGCTGCCTCTCACATGCGAAGCGAGCGCTCTACCACTTGAGCTAATTCCCCTGTCTTGCCCAGCAAGAGCTTGATCCAACCATGTCATACGGGAGGCCACGCCGTTCCCTGCGCCAGCCGGTGACTCCTTCCAAAAGGGTCAGGCAAGCAGCTGCTCCCTGTGGGCCGGCTAGCTCAGCTGGTTAGAGCGTGGTGCTAATAACGCCAAGGTCATGGGTTCGAGCCCCATGCTGGCCACTGTGTGTGCTGCTTGGAGAGGGTGGCTTCTGTTCTTTTGGGTTGACTGCTAGGGGGTCGGAGAGGCCAAAATGAGAAAAAGGAGATGGGCTGAGCGTCTTGCAGGGAGCAGGCAAGAGCCCTGCTCGGGGAAAGGACTGGCCAGCGCTGGCAGGGAGAGGCTCCGGCCACCTCCTTTCCTCCCCTCTCTGGGCTCCTTGCTCGCCTTGCTGGCTGAAAGGGACTTGGGCCCGAGGAGAGGAGAAGGGTCAGCCTGGCCAGCTGCCTTCCCAGCTCATAGGAGATGAGGCCTGAGCTGGAGGCCCAGGAAGCAAAATTGCAGGGCTGCTGGCTCGCCCCCATTGTCCCCAATGGGTTGACCTGATGGCCCGAATTCTTGCCGCCCGCCATCTCCACCCAAATGTACCCGAGAGCGGATCAGGCTCTCCAGCCCAAGCCACTGAGGAAGGCTTAATACTCGGCACCCCAAGCTAGGGGAGAGTCTTCAGACTCGGCCCGCGCAGGGTGAGCTTGGGAGTTCTGGACCCCATCCTCCCACCGCCCACAGGCAGCCCCCAAGCCCACACTGGAGCCCAGAACTCAGGCACGAAGGAGCAGGAGGAGCACTCTGCCCAGGGGCACCACCGCTCTAAGTCAGCTTGAGTTGTTTTCTCTTCTACCCCTGTTCTCCCAAGTTCGGCTGGCCTCGCAGTAGCCATCCCCGGGACAAAGCAGGCACGGGACTCTACCTAGCGGAAGCCAAACGCGCCCACCCAGAGTTTAGCACAGGCTATTGGGGGACTGTCGAAACCCCCTTCAGACGCATTGAGGTAGCTAAACTTTACTTCCAAGGGCCCTACATGTGCAGAAAGCCTACTCTCTTGGGAAAAAGACTCCTCTTTCGGCTAACCTTCCAAACTTTCCAGTGGCTCCAAATGGGAAAACACACACACTCAAACACCCAAAGAGTCCTAACGCCCCCAATCTAAAAAGAAAAGAAAGGAGAAGAGTTCGAAATGGCCACCCTGCCAGAATTGTACAGCTCTGCACATGAAACCAGTGGGAGGGACGTTACACAGAAAGGGGGAATGGAAAGCTGCCCAAATGGAGATGATGTGGAAAGCTACAGCCCCCGTCACTCCTCCTACTAGTCACACTTCTTGCAACAGCTGATGAACTTCCAGGTGCTTTTCGCATCCGAGCCCACACCAGGGGAACACCTTGAGAAGCTTCCCGTGGGTTGCCTAGCTCAGCTGGTCAGAGTGTGGCACTAATGGAGGCAAGATGGTGCAAAGGAGCCCCTGGGTGGCTGGCTGCGGGCCTGGGGAGGATGGCTTTGGATTTTCGGCCGGACTGCTACGGACAGCAAGGCCAAAAGTCAGCTGGTCGGCCCGCTCACCCACCTACCCAGCGTGCTCACCCAGGGGCCTTAGTCAACCGCTTGGAGAATGTGGGCATCGATCCCACTACCTCTCCCATGCAAAGCGAGCGCTCTACCGCTTGAGCTAATTCCCCACAGCTTGCCTGATTCCCAGGCACCAGGCAAAAAAGGCAAGGGCTCTGTGGCCTGAAGCAGAACACAGCCTGCGTTGGGGGGCTACCCAGAGCTGGGGAAGGGGCCCGAGACCCAGCCACGCGCCTGGGCACAATCCCCAACGCTCCCTCCCTGGAGTGTGTCGGGGGGTGGGCTGGGGGGTGAGAGTTAGCCCCTGGAAGAAGCACCACACTTCAGAAGACAACGCAGGGCTAGATCACTTGATGATTGCCTGCTCTGGCCATTGCCTCTGAAGCAGCTGGCATGGGCTACTGTCAGAAGACATGATACTGGGCTAGATGGACCATTGGTCTCACCCAGGAGGGGCGTTCTTATCTTCCCCACTTTCCTGTAACCCAAGCAAAGCCAGGAGCAGGCCCAGCTCAGGAAGTCTAGCGGGGCTCACACAGGCTCCCTGGCCCCTGGCACAGCATACAGCAAAACGACCCTGCCTCCGCCACCATAGACACCCACAGACTCACCGTTCCAGACCAACGCAGCCCTTTCTCCAAGGGCTTTGGCTTTCTCCAAGCTGTCTGTGTGCTCTGCTCCACGGCGGCCATGCTGGCTGAGATCAGGAGGCTGTGTGGTCTCACGGCCTCAGCTGAGGTGGTATCACATGCCCCCCTCCCCGCCCATCTCCTCATTCCCTTCATGGACCCCTGGGATGTGAGTCATTCTGTACTTGAGTGGCACTCCTTCCCAGCCAATCAGCTTTGTGTAGACTAGCAGGGAGGGAGGGCGAGGGAAAGGGATGACGCTCTAGTGACAGCTCAGCAAGAAAGGGGCATGTCCCCCACTCCAGCAGAGCAGAATGGAGAATATGTGTATCCATCTCCACGACTTGTGCCACGCTCTTCCATTTGAGCTAACTTCCCCACCCAGCAAGCGCAAGGGGGAGAAGGGCCGGGGACCAAGCGCTTCCTGCTCCGCAAGGGCTGGCTTTTGGGGAGGCCAAGCGGGGAGAGGGATGGAGGCCGCTGGAGGAGCTTAGCCCGCTGACTGTCAATGGCTTCTAAAAGAAGGGCAAGAGAAGGGAGCGGCGGTCCCTTGCCGCTGGAGAATGCGGGCATTGATCCCGCTGCCTCTCACATGCGAAGCGAGCGCTCTACCACTTGAGCTAATTCCCCTGTCTTGCCCAGCAAGAGCTTGATCCAACCATGTCATACGGGAGGCCACGCCGTTCCCTGCGCCAGCCGGTGACTCCTTCCAAAAGGGTCAGGCAAGCAGCTGCTCCCTGTGGGCCGGCTAGCTCAGCTGGTTAGAGTGTGGTGCTAATAACGCCAAGGTCATGGGTTCGAGCCCCATGCTGGCCACTGTGTGTGCTGCTTGGAGAGGGTGGCTTCTGTTCTTTTGGGCTGACTGCTAGGGGGTCGGAGAGGCCAAAATGAGAAAAAGGAGATGGGCTGAGCGTCTTGCAGGGAGCAGGCAAGAGCCCTGCTCGGGGAAAGGACTGGCCAGCGCTGGCAGGGAGAGGCTCCGGCCACCTCCTTTCCTCCCCTCTCTGGGCTCCTTGCTCGCCTTGCTGGCTGAAAGGGACTTGGGCCCGAGGAGAGGAGAAGGGTCAGCCTGGCCAGCTGCCTTCCCAGCTCATAGGAGATGAGGCCTGAGCTGGAGGCCCAGGAAGCAAAATTGCAGGGCTGCTGGCTCGCCCCCATTGTCCCCAATGGGTTGACCTGATGGCCCGAATTCTTGCCGCCCGCCATCTCCACCCAAATGTACCCGAGAGCGGATCAGGCTCTCCAGCCCAAGCCACTGAGGAAGGCTTAATACTCGGCACCCCAAGCTAGGGGAGAGTCTTCAGACTCGGCCCGCGCAGGGTGAGCTTGGGAGTTCTGGACCCCATCCTCCCACCGCCCACAGGCAGCCCCCAAGCCCACACTGGAGCCCAGAACTCAGGCACGAAGGAGCAGGAGGAGCACTCTGCCCAGGGGCACCACCGCTCTAAGTCAGCTTGAGTTGTTTTCTCTTCTACCCCTGTTCTCCCAAGTTCGGCTGGCCTCGCAGTAGCCATCCCCGGGACAAAGCAGGCACGGGACTCTACCTAGCGGAAGCCAAACGCGCCCACCCAGAGTTTAGCACAGGCTATTGGGGGACTGTCGAAACCCCCTTCAGACGCATTGAGGTAGCTAAACTTTACTTCCAAGGGCCCTACATGTGCAGAAAGCCTACTCTCCTGTGAAAAAGACTCCTCTTTCGGCTAACCTTCCAAACTTTCCAGTGGCTCCAAATGGGAAAACACACACACTCAAACACCCAAAGAGTCCTAACGCCCCCAATCTAAAAAGAAAAGAAAGGAGAAGAGTTCGAAATGGCCACCCTGCCAGAATTGTACAGCTCTGCACATGAAACCAGTGGGAGGGACGTTACACAGAAAGGGGGAATGGAAAGCTGCCCAAATGGAGATGATGTGGAAAGCTACAGCCCCCGTCACTCCTCCTACTAGTCACACTTCTTGCAACAGCTGATGAACTTCCAGGTGCTTTTCGCATCCGAGCCCACACCAGGGGAACACCTTGAGAAGCTTCCCGTGGGTTGCCTAGCTCAGCTGGTCAGAGTGTGGCACTAATGGAGGCAAGATGGTGCAAAGGAGCCCCTGGGTGGCTGGCTGCGGGCCTGGGGAGGATGGCTTTGGATTTTCGGCCGGACTGCTACGGACAGCAAGGCCAAAAGTCAGCTGGTCGGCCCGCTCACCCACCGTGCTCACCCAGTGGCCTTAGTCAACCGCTTGGAGAATGTGGGCATCGATCCCACTACCTCTCGCATGCAAAGCGAGCGCTCTACCGCTTGAGCTAATTCCCCACAGCTTGCTTGATTCCCAGGCACCAGGCAAAAAAGGCAAGGGCTCTGTGGCCTGAAGCAGAACACAGCCTGCGTTGGGGGGCTACCCAGAGCTGGGGAAGGGGCCCGAGACCCAGCCACGCGCCTGGGCACAATCCCCAACGCTCCCTCCCTGGAGTGTGTCGGGGGGTGGGCTGGGGGGTGAGAGTTAGCCCCTGGAAGAAGCACCACACTTCAGAAGACAAGGCAGGGCTAGATCACTTGATGATTGCCTGCTCTGGCCATTGCCTCTGAAGCAGCTGGCATGGGCTACTGTCAGAAGACATGATACTGGGCTAGATGGACCATTGGTCTCACCCAGGAGGGGCGTTCTTATCTTCCCCACTTTCCTGTAACCCAAGCAAAGCCAGGAGCAAGCCCAGATCAGGAAGTCTAGCGGGGCTCACACAGGCTCTCTGGTCCCTGGCGCAGCATACAGCAAAACGACCCTGCCTCCGCCACCATAGACACCCACAGACTCACCGTTCCAGACCAACGCAGCCCTTTCTCCAAGGGCTTTGGCTTTCTCCAAGCTGTCTGTGTGCTCTGCTCCACGGCGGCCATGCTGGCTGAGATCAGGAGGCTGTGTGGTCTCACGGCCTCAGCTGAGGTGGTATCACGTGCCCCCCTCCCCGCCCATCTCCTCATTCCCTTCATGGACCCCTGGGATGTGAGTCATTCTGTATTTGAGTGGCACTCCTTCCCAGCCAATCAGCTTTGTGTAGACTAGCAGGGAGGGAGGGCGAGGGAAAGGGATGACGCTCTAGTGACAGCTCAGCAAGAAAGGGGCATGTCCCCCACTCCAGCAGAGCAGAATGGAGAATATGTGTATCCATCTCCACGACTTGTGCCACGCTCTTCCATTTGAGCTAACTTCCCCACCCAGCAAGCGCAAGGGGGAGAAGGGCCGGGGACCAAGCGCTTCCTGCTCCGCAAGGGCTGGCTTTTGGGGAGGCCAAGCGGGGAGAGGGATGGAGGCCGCTGGAGGAGCTTAGCCCGCTGACTGTCAATGGCTTCTAAAAGAAGGGCAAGAGAAGGGACCGGCGGTCCCTTGCCGCTGGAGAATGCGGGCATTGATCCCGCTGCCTCTCACATGCGAAGCGAGCGCTCTACCACTTGAGCTAATTCCCCTGTCTTGCCCAGCAAGAGCTTGATCCAACCATGTCACACGGGAGGCCACGCCGTTCCCTGCGCCAGCCGGTGACTCCTTCCAAAAGGGTCAGGCAAGCAGCTGCTCCCTGTGGGCCGGCTAGCTCAGCTGGTTAGAGCGTGGTGCTAATAACGCCAAGGTCATGGGTTCGAGCCCTATGCTGGCCACTGTGTGTGCTGCTTGGAGAGGGTGGCTTCTGTTCTTTTGGGCTGACTGCTAGGGGGTCGGAGAGGCCAAAATGAGAAAAAGGAGATGGGCTGAGCGTCTTGCAGGGAGCAGGCAAGAGCCCTGCTCGGGGAAAGGACTGGCCAGCGCTGGCAGGGAGAGGCTCCGGCCACCTCCTTTCCTCCCCTCTCTGGGCTCCTTGCTCGCCTTGCTGGCTGAAAGGGACTTGGGCCCGAGGAGAGGAGAAGGGTCAGCCTGGCCAGCTGCCTTCCCAGCTCATAGGAGATGAGGCCTGAGCTGGAGGCCCAGGAAGCAAAATTGCAGGGCTGCTGGCTCGCCCCCATTGTCCCCAATGGGTTGACCTGATGGCCCGAATTCTTGCCGCCCGCCATCTCCACCCAAATGTACCCGAGAGCGGATCAGGCTCTCCAGCCCAAGCCACTGAGGAAGGCTTAATACTCGGCACCCCAAGCTAGGGGAGAGTCTTCAGACTCGGCCCGCGTAGGGTGAGCTTGGGAGTTCTGGACCCCATCCTCCCACCACCCACAGGCAGCCCCCAAGCCCACACTGGAGCCCAGAACTCAGGCACGAAGGAGCAGGAGGAGCACTCGGCCCAGGGGCACCACCGCTCTAAGTCAGCTTGAGTTGTTTTCTCTTCTACCCCTGTTCTCCCAAGTTCGGCTGGCCTCGCAGTAGCCATCCCCGGGACAAAGCAGGCACGGGACTCTACCTAGCGGAAGCCAAACGCGCCCACCCAGAGTTTAGCACAGGCTATTGGGGGACTGTCGAAACCCCCTTCAGACGCATTGAGGTAGCTAAACTTTACTTCCAAGGGCCCTACATGTGCAGAAAGCCTACTCTCCTGGGAAAAAGACTCCTCTTTCGGCTAACCTTCCAAACTTTCCAGTGGCTCCAAATGGGAAAACACACACACTCAAACACCCAAAGAGTCCTAACGCCCCCAATCTAAAAAGAAAAGAAAGGAGAAGAGTTCGAAATGGCCACCCTGCCAGAATTGTACAGCTCTGCACATGAAACCAGTGGGAGGGACGTTACACAGAAAGGGGGAATGGAAAGCTGCCCAAATGGAGATGATGTGGAAAGCTACAGCCCCCGTCACTCCTCCTACTAGTCACACTTCTTGCAACAGCTGATGAACTTCCAGGTGCTTTTCGCATCCGAGCCCACACCAGGGGAACACCTTGAGAAGCTTCCCGTGGGTTGCCTAGCTCAGCTGGTCAGAGTGTGGCACTAATGGAGGCAAGATGGTGCAAAGGAGCCCCTGGGTGGCTGGCTGCGGGCCTGGGGAGGATGGCTTTGGATTTTCGGCCGGACTGCTACGGACAGCAAGGCCAAAAGTCAGCTGGTCGGCCCGCTCACCCATCTACCCAGCGTGCTCACCCAGTGGCCTTAGTCAACCGCTTGGAGAATGTGGGCATCGATCCCACTACCTCTCGCATGCAAAGCGAGCGCTCTACCGCTTGAGCTAATTCCCCACAGCTGGCCTGATTCCCAGGCACCAGGCAAAAAAGGCAAGGGCTCTGTGGCCTGAAGCAGAACACAGCCTGCGTTGGGGGGCTACCCAGAGCTGGGGAAGGGGCCCGAGACCCAGCCACGCGCCTGGGCACAATCCCCAACGCTCCCTCCCTGGAGTGTGTCGGGGGGTGGGCTGGGGGGTGAGAGTTAGCCCCTGGAAGAAGCACCACACTTCAGAAGACAACGCAGGGCTAGATCACTTGATGATTGCCTGCTCTGGCCATTGCCTCTGAAGCAGCTGGCATGGGCTACTGTCAGAAGACATGATACTGGGCTAGATGGACCATTGGTCTCACCCAGGAGGGGCGTTCTTATCTTCCCCACTTTCCTGTAACCCAAGCAAAGCCAGGAGCAGGCCCAGCTCAGGAAGTCTAGCGGGGCTCACACAGGCTCCCTGGCCCCTGGCACAGCATACAGCAAAACGACCCTGCCTCCGCCACCATAGACACCCACAGACTCACCGTTCCAGACCAACGCAGCCCTTTCTCCAAGGGCTTTGGCTTTCTCCAAGCTGTCTGTGTGCTCTGCTCCACGGCGGCCATGCTGGCTGAGATCAGGAGGCTGTGTGGTCTCACGGCCTCAGCTGAGGTGGTATCACGTGCCCCCCTCCCCGCCCATCTCCTCATTCCCTTCATGGACCCCTGGGATGTGAGTCATTCTGTATTTGAGTGGCACTCCTTCCCAGCCAATCAGCTTTGTGTAGACTAGCAGGGAGGGAGGGCGAGGGAAAGGGATGACGCTCTAGTGACAGCTCAGCAAGAAAGGGGCATGTCCCCCACTCCAGCAGAGCAGAATGGAGAATATGTGTATCCATCTCCACGACTTGTGCCACGCTCTTCCATTTGAGCTAACTTCCCCACCCAGCAAGCGCAAGGGGGAGAAGGGCCGGGGACCAAGCGCTTCCTGCTCCGCAAGGGCTGGCTTTTGGGGAGGCCAAGCGGGGAGAGGGATGGAGGCCGCTGGAGGAGCTTAGCCCGCTGACTGTCAATGGCTTCTAAAAGAAGGGCAAGAGAAGGGACCGGCCGTCCCTTGCCGCTGGAGAATGCGGGCATTGATCCCGCTGCCTCTCACATGCGAAGCGAGCGCTCTACCACTTGAGCTAATTCCCCTGTCTTGCCCAGCAAGAGCTTGATCCAACCATGTCACACGGGAGGCCACGCCGTTCCCTGCGCCAGCCGGTGACTCCTTCCAAAAGGGTCAGGCAAGCAGCTGCTCCCTGTGGGCCGGCTAGCTCAGCTGGTTAGAGCGTGGTGCTAATAACGCCAAGGTCATGGGTTCGAGCCCCATGCTGGCCACTGTGTGTGCTGCTTGGAGAGGGTGGCTTCTGTTCTTTTGGGCTGACTGCTAGGGGGTCGGAGAGGCCAAAATGAGAAAAAGGAGATGGGCTGAGCGTCTTGCAGGGAGCAGGCAAGAACCCTGCTCGGGGAAAGGACTGGCCAGCGCTGGCAGGGAGAGGCTCCGGCCACCTCCTTTCCTCCCCTCTCTGGGCTCCTTGCTCGCCTTGCTGGCTGAAAGGGACTTGGGCCCGAGGAGAGGAGAAGGGTCAGCCTGGCCAGCTGCCTTCCCAGCTCATAGGAGATGAGGCCTGAGCTGGAGGCCCAGGAAGCAAAATTGCAGGGCTGCTGGCTCGCCCCCATTGTCCCCAATGGGTTGACCTGATGGCCCGAATTCTTGCCGCCCGCCATCTCCACCCAAATGTACCCGAGAGCGGATCAGGCTCTCCAGCCCAAGCCACTGAGGAAGGCTTAATACTCGGCACCCCAAGCTAGGGGAGAGTCTTCAGACTCGGCCCGCGTAGGGTGAGCTTGGGAGTTCTGGACCCCATCCTCCCACCACCCACAGGCAGCCCCCAAGCCCACACTGGAGCCCAGAACTCAGGCACGAAGGAGCAGGAGGAGCACTCGGCCCAGGGGCACCACCGCTCTAAGTCAGCTTGAGTTGTTTTCTCTTCTACCCCTGTTCTCCCAAGTTCGGCTGGCCTCGCAGTAGCCATCCCCGGGACAAAGCAGGCACGGGACTCTACCTAGCGGAAGCCAAACGCGCCCACCCAGAGTTTAGCACAGGCTATTGGGGGACTGTCGAAACCCCCTTCAGACGCATTGAGGTAGCTAAACTTTACTTCCAAGGGCCCTACATGTGCAGAAAGCCTACTCTCTTGGGAAAAAGACTCCTCTTTCGGCTAACCTTCCAAACTTTCCAGTGGCTCCAAATGGGAAAACACACACACTCAAACACCCAAAGAGTCCTAACGCCCCCAATCTAAAAAGAAAAGAAAGGAGAAGAGTTCGAAATGGCCACCCTGCCAGAATTGTACAGCTCTGCACATGAAACCAGTGGGAGGGACGTTACACAGAAAGGGGGAATGGAAAGCTGCCCAAATGGAGATGATGTGGAAAGCTACAGCCCCCGTCACTCCTCCTACTAGTCACACTTCTTGCAACAGCTGATGAACTTCCAGGTGCTTTTCGCATCCGAGCCCACACCAGGGGAACACCTTGAGAAGCTTCCCGTGGGTTGCCTAGCTCAGCTGGTCAGAGTGTGGCACTAATGGAGGCAAGATGGTGCAAAGGAGCCCCTGGGTGGCTGGCTGCGGGCCTGGGGAGGATGGCTTTGGATTTTCGGCCGGACTGCTACGGACAGCAAGGCCAAAAGTCAGCTGGTCGGCCCGCTCACCCACCTACCCACCCAGCGTGCTCACCCAGGGGCTTTAGTCAACCGCTTGGAGAATGTGGGCATCGATCCCACTACCTCTCGCATGCAAAGCGAGCGCTCTACCGCTTGAGCTAATTCCCCACAGCTTGCTTGATTCCCAGGCACCAGGCAAAAAAGGCAAGGGCTCTGTGGCCTGAAGCAGAACACAGCCTGCGTTGGGGGGCTACCCAGAGCTGGGGAAGGGGCCCGAGACCCAGCCACGCGCCTGGGCACAATCCCCAACGCTCCCTCCCTGGAGTGTGTCGGGGGGTGGGCTGGGGGGTGAGAGTTAGCCCCTGGAAGAAGCACCACACTTCAGAAGACAACGCAGGGCTAGATCACTTGATGATTGCCTGCTCTGGCCATTGCCTCTGAAGCAGCTGGCATGGGCTACTGTCAGAAGACATGATACTGGGCTAGATGGACCATTGGTCTCACCCAGGAGGGGCGTTCTTATCTTCCCCACTTTCCTGTAACCCAAGCAAAGCCAGGAGCAGGCCCAGCTCAGGAAGTCTAGCGGGGCTCACACAGGCTCCCTGGCCCCTGGCACAGCATACAGCAAAACGACCCTGCCTCCGCCACCATAGACACCCACAGACTCACCGTTCCAGACCAACGCAGCCCTTTCTCCAAGGGCTTTGGCTTTCTCCAAGCTGTCTGTGTGCTCTGCTCCACGGCGGCCATGCTGGCTGAGATCAGGAGGCTGTGTGGTCTCACGGCCTCAGCTGAGGTGGTATCACGTGCCCCCCTCCCCGCCCATCTCCTCATTCCCTTCATGGACCCCTGGGATGTGAGTCATTCTGTACTTGAGTGGCACTCCTTCCCAGCCAATCAGCTTTGTGTAGACTAGCAGGGAGGGAGGGCGAGGGAAAGGGATGACGCTCTAGTGACAGCTCAGCAAGAAAGGGGCATGTCCCCCTCTCCAGCAGAGCAGAATGGAGAATATGTGTATCCATCTCCACGACTTGTGCCACGCTCTTCCATTTGAGCTAACTTCCCCACCCAGCAAGCGCAAGGGGGAGAAGGGCCGGGGACCAAGCGCTTCCTGCTCCGCAAGGGCTGGCTTTTGGGGAGGCCAAGCGGGGAGAGGGATGGAGGCCGCTGGAGGAGCTTAGCCCGCTGACTGTCAATGGCTTCTAAAAGAAGGGCAAGAGAAGGGACCGGCGGTCCCTTGCCGCTGGAGAATGCGGGCATTGATCCCGCTGCCTCTCACATGCGAAGCGAGCGCTCTACCACTTGAGCTAATTCCCCTGTCTTGCCCAGCAAGAGCTTGATCCAACCATGTCATACGGGAGGCCACGCCGTTCCCTGCGCCAGCCGGTGACTCCTTCCAAAAGGGTCAGGCAAGCAGCTGCTCCCTGTGGGCCGGCTAGCTCAGCTGGTTAGAGCGTGGTGCTAATAACGCCAAGGTCATGGGTTCGAGCCCCATGCTGGCCACTGTGTGTGCTGCTTGGAGAGGGTGGCTTCTGTTCTTTTGGGCTGACTGCTAGGGGGTCGGAGAGGCCAAAATGAGAAAAAGGAGATGGGCTGAGCGTCTTGCAGGGAGCAGGCAAGAGCCCTGCTCGGGGAAAGGACTGGCCAGCGCTGGCAGGGAGAGGCTCCGGCCACCTCCTTTCCTCTCCTCTCTGGGCTCCTTGCTCGCCTTGCTGGCTGAAAGGGACTTGGGCCCGAGGAGAGGAGAAGGGTCAGCCTGGCCAGCTGCCTTCCCAGCTCATAGGAGATGAGGCCTGAGCTGGAGGCCCAGGAAGCAAAATTGCAGGGCTGCTGGCTCGCCCCCATTGTCCCCAATGGGTTGACCTGATGGCCCGAATTCTTGCCGCCCGCCATCTCCACCCAAATGTACCCGAGAGCGGATCAGGCTCTCCAGCCCAAGCCACTGAGGAAGGCTTAATACTCGGCACCCCAAGCTAGGGGAGAGTCTTCAGACTCGGCCCGCGCAGGGTGAGCTTGGGAGTTCTGGACCCCATCCTCCCACCACCCACAGGCAGCCCCCAAGCCCACACTGGAGCCCAGAACTCAGGCACGAAGGAGCAGGAGGAGCACTCTGCCCAGGGGCACCACCGCTCTAAGTCAGCTTGAGTTGTTTTCTCTTCTACCCCTGTTCTCCCAAGTTCGGCTGGCCTCGCAGTAGCCATCCCCGGGACAAAGCAGGCACGGGACTCTACCTAGCGGAAGCCAAACGTGCCCACCCAGAGTTTAGCACAGGCTATTGGGGGACTGTCGAAACCCCCTTCAGACGCATTGAGGTAGCTAAACTTTACTTCCAAGGGCCCTACATGTGCAGAAAGCCTACTCTCTTGGGAAAAAGACTCCTCTTTCGGCTAACCTTCCAAACTTTCCAGTGGCTCCAAATGGGAAAACACACACACTCAAACACCCAAAGAGTCCTAACGCCCCCAATCTAAAAAGAAAAGAAAGGAGAAGAGTTCGAAATGGCCACCCTGCCAGAATTGTACAGCTCTGCACATGAAACCAGTGGGAGGGACGTTACACAGAAAGGGGGAATGGAAAGCTGCCCAAATGGAGATGATGTGGAAAGCTACAGCCCCCGTCACTCCTCCTACTAGTCACACTTCTTGCAACAGCTGATGAACTTCCAGGTGCTTTTCGCATCCGAGCCCACACCAGGGGAACACCTTGAGAAGCTTCCCGTGGGTTGCCTAGCTCAGCTGGTCAGAGTGTGGCACTAATGGAGGCAAGATGGTGCAAAGGAGCCCCTGGGTGGCTGGCTGCGGGCCTGGGGAGGATGGCTTTGGATTTTCGGCCGGACTGCTACGGACAGCAAGGCCAAAAGTCAGCTGGTCGGCCCGCTCACCCACCTACCCAGCGTGCTCACCCAGTGGCCTTAGTCAACCGCTTGGAGAATGTGGGCATCGATCCCACTACCTCTCGCATGCAAAGCGAGCGCTCTACCGCTTGAGCTAATTCCCCACAGCTGGCCTGATTCCCAGGCACCAGGCAAAAAAGGCAAGGGCTCTGTGGCCTGAAGCAGAACACAGCCTGCGTTGGGGGGCTACCCAGAGCTGGGGAAGGGGCCCGAGACCCAGCCACGCGCCTGGGCACAATCCCCAACGCTCCCTCCCTGGAGTGTGTCGGGGGGTGGGCTGGGGGGTGAGAGTTAGCCCCTGGAAGAAGCACCACACTTCAGAAGACAACGCAGGGCTAGATCACTTGATGATTGCCTGCTCTGGCCATTGCCTCTGAAGCAGCTGGCATGGGCTACTGTCAGAAGACATGATACTGGGCTAGATGGACCATTGGTCTCACCCAGGAGGGGCGTTCTTATCTTCCCCACTTTCCTGTAACCCAAGCAAAGCCAGGAGCAGGCCCAGCTCAGGAAGTCTAGCGGGGCTCACACAGGCTCCCTGGCCCCTGGCACAGCATACAGCAAAACGACCCTGCCTCCGCCACCATAGACACCCACAGACTCACCGTTCCAGACCAACGCAGCCCTTTCTCCAAGGGCTTTGGCTTTCTCCAAGCTGTCTGTGTGCTCTGCTCCACGGCGGCCATGCTGGCTGAGATCAGGAGGCTGTGTGGTCTCACGGCCTCAGCTGAGGTGGTATCACGTGCCCCCCTCCCCGCCCATCTCCTCATTCCCTTCATGGACCCCTGGGATGTGAGTCATTCTGTACTTGAGTGGCACTCCTTCCCAGCCAATCAGCTTTGTGTAGACTAGCAGGGAGGGAGGGCGAGGGAAAGGGATGACGCTCTAGTGACAGCTCAGCAAGAAAGGGGCATGTCCCCCTCTCCAGCAGAGCAGAATGGAGAATATGTGTATCCATCTCCACGACTTGTGCCACGCTCTTCCATTTGAGCTAACTTCCCCACCCAGCAAGCGCAAGGGGGAGAAGGGCCGGGGACCAAGCGCTTCCTGCTCCGCAAGGGCTGGCTTTTGGGGAGGCCAAGCGGGGAGAGGGATGGAGGCCGCTGGAGGAGCTTAGCCCGCTGACTGTCAATGGCTTCTAAAAGAAGGGCAAGAGAAGGGACCGGTGGTCCCTTGCCGCTGGAGAATGCGGGCATTGATCCCGCTGCCTCTCACATGCGAAGCGAGCGCTCTACCACTTGAGCTAATTCCCCTGTCTTGCCCAGCAAGAGCTTGATCCAACCATGTCATACGGGAGGCCACGCCGTTCCCTGCGCCAGCCGGTGACTCCTTCCAAAAGGGTCAGGCAAGCAGCTGCTCCCTGTGGGCCGGCTAGCTCAGCTGGTTAGAGCGTGGTGCTAATAACGCCAAGGTCATGGGTTTGAGCCCCATGCTGGCCACTGTGTGTGCTGCTTGGAGAGGGTGGCTTCTGTTCTTTTGGGCTGACTGCTAGGGGGTGGGAGAGGCCAAAATGAGAAAAAGGAGATGGGCTGAGCGTCTTGCAGGGAGCAGGCAAGAGCCCTGCTCGGGGAAAGGACTGGCCAGCGCTGGCAGGGAGAGGCTCCGGCCACCTCCTTTCCTCCCCTCTCTGGGCTCCTTGCTCGCCTTGCTGGCTGAAAGGGACTTGGGCCCGAGGAGAGGAGAAGGGTCAGCCTGGCCAGCTGCCTTCCCAGCTCATAGGAGATGAGGCCTGAGCTGGAGGCCCAGGAAGCAAAATTGCAGGGCTGCTGGCTCGCCCCCATTGTCCCCAATGGGTTGACCTGATGGCCCGAATTCTTGCCGCCCGCCATCTCCACCCAAATGTACCCGAGAGCGGATCAGGCTCTCCAGCCCAAGCCACTGAGGAAGGCTTAATACTCGGCACCCCAAGCTAGGGGAGAGTCTTCAGACTCGGCCCGCGTAGGGTGAGCTTGGGAGTTCTGGACCCCATCCTCCCACCACCCACAGGCAGCCCCCAAGCCCACACTGGAGCCCAGAACTCAGGCACGAAGGAGCAGGAGGAGCACTCGGCCCAGGGGCACCACCGCTCTAAGTCAGCTTGAGTTGTTTTCTCTTCTACCCCTGTTCTCCCAAGTTCGGCTGGCCTCGCAGTAGCCATCCCCGGGACAAAGCAGGCACGGGACTCTACCTAGCGGAAGCCAAACGCGCCCACCCAGAGTTTAGCACAGGCTATTGGGGGACTGTCGAAACCCCCTTCAGACGCATTGAGGTAGCTAAACTTTACTTCCAAGGGCCCTACATGTGCAGAAAGCCTACTCTCTTGGGAAAAAGACTCCTCTTTCGGCTAACCTTCCAAACTTTCCAGTGGCTCCAAATGGGAAAACACACACACTCAAACACCCAAAGAGTCCTAACGCCCCCAATCTAAAAAGAAAAGAAAGGAGAAGAGTTCGAAATGGCCACCCTGCCAGAATTGTACAGCTCTGCACATGAAACCAGTGGGAGGGACGTTACACAGAAAGGGGGAATGGAAAGCTGCCCAAATGGAGATGATGTGGAAAGCTACAGCCCCCGTCACTCCTCCTACTAGTCACACTTCTTGCAACAGCTGATGAACTTCCAGGTGCTTTTCGCATCCGAGCCCACACCAGGGGAACACCTTGAGAAGCTTCCCGTGGGTTGCCTAGCTCAGCTGGTCAGAGTGTGGCACTAATGGAGGCAAGATGGTGCAAAGGAGCCCCTGGGTGGCTGGCTGCGGGCCTGGGGAGGATGGCTTTGGATTTTCGGCCGGACTGCTACGGACAGCAAGGCCAAAAGTCAGCTGGTCGGCCCGCTCACCCACCTACCCAGCGTGCTCACCCAGGGGCTTTAGTCAACCGCTTGGAGAATGTGGGCATCGATCCCACTACCTCTCGCATGCAAAGCGAGCGCTCTACCGCTTGAGCTAATTCCCCACAGCTTGCTTGATTCCCAGGCACCAGGCAAAAAAGGCAAGGGCTCTGTGGCCTGAAGCAGAACACAGCCTGCGTTGGGGGGCTACCCAGAGCTGGGGAAGGGGCCCGAGACCCAGCCACGCGCCTGGGCACAATCCCCAACGCTCCCTCCCTGGAGTGTGTCGGGGGGTGGGCTGGGGGGTGAGAGTTAGCCCCTGGAAGAAGCACCACACTTCAGAAGACAACGCAGGGCTAGATCACTTGATGATTGCCTGCTCTGGCCATTGCCTCTGAAGCAGCTGGCATGGGCTACTGTCAGAAGACATGATACTGGGCTAGATGGACCATTGGTCTCACCCAGGAGGGGCGTTCTTATCTTCCCCACTTTCCTGTAACCCAAGCAAAGCCAGGAGCAGGCCCAGCTCAGGAAGTCTAGCGGGGCTCACACAGGCTCCCTGGCCCCTGGCACAGCATACAGCAAAACGACCCTGCCTCCGCCACCATAGACACCCACAGACTCACCGTTCCAGACCAACGCAGCCCTTTCTCCAAGGGCTTTGGCTTTCTCCAAGCTGTCTGTGTGCTCTGCTCCACGGCGGCCATGCTGGCTGAGATCAGGAGGCTGTGTGGTCTCACGGCCTCAGCTGAGGTGGTATCACGTGCCCCCCTCCCCGCCCATCTCCTCATTCCCTTCATGGACCCCTGGGATGTGAGTCATTCTGTACTTGAGTGGCACTCCTTCCCAGCCAATCAGCTTTGTGTAGACTAGCAGGGAGGGAGGGCGAGGGAAAGGGATGACGCTCTAGTGACAGCTCAGCAAGAAAGGGGCATGTCCCCCTCTCCAGCAGAGCAGAATGGAGAATATGTGTATCCATCTCCACGACTTGTGCCACGCTCTTCCATTTGAGCTAACTTCCCCACCCAGCAAGCGCAAGGGGGAGAAGGGCCGGGGACCAAGCGCTTCCTGCTCCGCAAGGGCTGGCTTTTGGGGAGGCCAAGCGGGGAGAGGGATGGAGGCCGCTGGAGGAGCTTAGCCCGCTGACTGTCAATGGCTTCTAAAAGAAGGGCAAGAGAAGGGACCGGCGGTCCCTTGCCGCTGGAGAATGCGGGCATTGATCCCGCTGCCTCTCACATGCGAAGCGAGCGCTCTACCACTTGAGCTAATTCCCCTGTCTTGCCCAGCAAGAGCTTGATCCAACCATGTCATACGGGAGGCCACGCCGTTCCCTGCGCCAGCCGGTGACTCCTTCCAAAAGGGTCAGGCAAGCAGCTGCTCCCTGTGGGCCGGCTAGCTCAGCTGGTTAGAGCGTGGTGCTAATAACGCCAAGGTCATGGGTTCGAGCCCCATGCTGGCCACTGTGTGTGCTGCTTGGAGAGGGTGGCTTCTGTTCTTTTGGGCTGACTGCTAGGGGGTCGGAGAGGCCAAAATGAGAAAAAGGAGATGGGCTGAGCGTCTTGCAGGGAGCAGGCAAGAGCCCTGCTCGGGGAAAGGACTGGCCAGCGCTGGCAGGGAGAGGCTCCGGCCACCTCCTTTCCTCTCCTCTCTGGGCTCCTTGCTCGCCTTGCTGGCTGAAAGGGACTTGGGCCCGAGGAGAGGAGAAGGGTCAGCCTGGCCAGCTGCCTTCCCAGCTCATAGGAGATGAGGCCTGAGCTGGAGGCCCAGGAAGCAAAATTGCAGGGCTGCTGGCTCGCCCCCATTGTCCCCAATGGGTTGACCTGATGGCCCGAATTCTTGCCGCCCGCCATCTCCACCCAAATGTACCCGAGAGCGGATCAGGCTCTCCAGCCCAAGCCACTGAGGAAGGCTTAATACTCGGCACCCCAAGCTAGGGGAGAGTCTTCAGACTCGGCCCGCGCAGGGTGAGCTTGGGAGTTCTGGACCCCATCCTCCCACCACCCACAGGCAGCCCCCAAGCCCACACTGGAGCCCAGAACTCAGGCACGAAGGAGCAGGAGGAGCACTCTGCCCAGGGGCACCACCGCTCTAAGTCAGCTTGAGTTGTTTTCTCTTCTACCCCTGTTCTCCCAAGTTCGGCTGGCCTCGCAGTAGCCATCCCCGGGACAAAGCAGGCACGGGACTCTACCTAGCGGAAGCCAAACGCGCCCACCCAGAGTTTAGCACAGGCTATTGGGGGACTGTCGAAACCCCCTTCAGACGCATTGAGGTAGCTAAACTTTACTTCCAAGGGCCCTACATGTGCAGAAAGCCTACTCTCTTGGGAAAAAGACTCCTCTTTCGGCTAACCTTCCAAACTTTCCAGTGGCTCCAAATGGGAAAACACACACACTCAAACACCCAAAGAGTCCTAACGCCCCCAATCTAAAAAGAAAAGAAAGGAGAAGAGTTCGAAATGGCCACCCTGCCAGAATTGTACAGCTCTGCACATGAAACCAGTGGGAGGGACGTTACACAGAAAGGGGGAATGGAAAGCTGCCCAAATGGAGATGATGTGGAAAGCTACAGCCCCCGTCACTCCTCCTACTAGTCACACTTCTTGCAACAGCTGATGAACTTCCAGGTCTTTTCGCATCCGAGCCCACACCAGGGGAACACCTTGAGAAGCTTCCCGTGGGTTGCCTAGCTCAGCTGGTCAGAGTGTGGCACTAATGGAGGCAAGATGGTGCAAAGGAGCCCCTGGGTGGCTGGCTGCGGGCCTGGGGAGGATGGCTTTGGATTTTCGGCCGGACTGCTACGGACAGCAAGGCCAAAAGTCAGCTGGTCGGCCCGCTCACCCACCTACCCAGCGTGCTCACCCAGTGGCCTTAGTCAACCGCTTGGAGAATGTGGGCATCGATCCCACTACCTCTCGCATGCAAAGCGAGCGCTCTACCGCTTGAGCTAATTCCCCACAGCTGGCCTGATTCCCAGGCACCAGGCAAAAAAGGCAAGGGCTCTGTGGCCTGAAGCAGAACACAGCCTGCGTTGGGGGGCTACCCAGAGCTGGGGAAGGGGCCCGAGACCCAGCCACGCGCCTGGGCACAATCCCCAACGCTCCCTCCCTGGAGTGTGTCGGGGGGTGGGCTGGGGGGTGAGAGTTAGCCCCTGGAAGAAGCACCACACTTCAGAAGACAACGCAGGGCTAGATCACTTGATGATTGCCTGCTCTGGCCATTGCCTCTGAAGCAGCTGGCATGGGCTACTGTCAGAAGACATGATACTGGGCTAGATGGACCATTGGTCTCACCCAGGAGGGGCGTTCTTATCTTCCCCACTTTCCTGTAACCCAAGCAAAGCCAGGAGCAGGCCCAGCTCAGGAAGTCTAGCGGGGCTCACACAGGCTCCCTGGCCCCTGGCACAGCATACAGCAAAACGACCCTGCCTCCGCCACCATAGACACCCACAGACTCACCGTTCCAGACCAACGCAGCCCTTTCTCCAAGGGCTTTGGCTTTCTCCAAGCTGTCTGTGTGCTCTGCTCCACGGCGGCCATGCTGGCTGAGATCAGGAGGCTGTGTGGTCTCACGGCCTCAGCTGAGGTGGTATCACGTGCCCCCCTCCCCGCCCATCTCCTCATTCCCTTCATGGACCCCTGGGATGTGAGTCATTCTGTACTTGAGTGGCACTCCTTCCCAGCCAATCAGCTTTGTGTAGACTAGCAGGGAGGGAGGGCGAGGGAAAGGGATGACGCTCTAGTGACAGCTCAGCAAGAAAGGGGCATGTCCCCCTCTCCAGCAGAGCAGAATGGAGAATATGTGTATCCATCTCCACGACTTGTGCCACGCTCTTCCATTTGAGCTAACTTCCCCACCCAGCAAGCGCAAGGGGGAGAAGGGCCGGGGACCAAGCGCTTCCTGCTCCGCAAGGGCTGGCTTTTGGGGAGGCCAAGCGGGGAGAGGGATGGAGGCCGCTGGAGGAGCTTAGCCCGCTGACTGTCAATGGCTTCTAAAAGAAGGGCAAGAGAAGGGACCGGTGGTCCCTTGCCGCTGGAGAATGCGGGCATTGATCCCGCTGCCTCTCACATGCGAAGCGAGCGCTCTACCACTTGAGCTAATTCCCCTGTCTTGCCCAGCAAGAGCTTGATCCAACCATGTCATACGGGAGGCCACGCCGTTCCCTGCGCCAGCCGGTGACTCCTTCCAAAAGGGTCAGGCAAGCAGCTGCTCCCTGTGGGCCGGCTAGCTCAGCTGGTTAGAGCGTGGTGCTAATAACGCCAAGGTCATGGGTTTGAGCCCCATGCTGGCCACTGTGTGTGCTGCTTGGAGAGGGTGGCTTCTGTTCTTTTGGGCTGACTGCTAGGGGGTGGGAGAGGCCAAAATGAGAAAAAGGAGATGGGCTGAGCGTCTTGCAGGGAGCAGGCAAGAGCCCTGCTCGGGGAAAGGACTGGCCAGCGCTGGCAGGGAGAGGCTCCGGCCACCTCCTTTCCTCCCCTCTCTGGGCTCCTTGCTCGCCTTGCTGGCTGAAAGGGACTTGGGCCCGAGGAGAGGAGAAGGGTCAGCCTGGCCAGCTGCCTTCCCAGCTCATAGGAGATGAGGCCTGAGCTGGAGGCCCAGGAAGCAAAATTGCAGGGCTGCTGGCTCGCCCCCATTGTCCCCAATGGGTTGACCTGATGGCCCGAATTCTTGCCGCCCGCCATCTCCACCCAAATGTACCCGAGAGCGGATCAGGCTCTCCAGCCCAAGCCACTGAGGAAGGCTTAATACTCGGCACCCCAAGCTAGGGGAGAGTCTTCAGACTCGGCCCGCGTAGGGTGAGCTTGGGAGTTCTGGACCCCATCCTCCCACCACCCACAGGCAGCCCCCAAGCCCACACTGGAGCCCAGAACTCAGGCACGAAGGAGCAGGAGGAGCACTCGGCCCAGGGGCACCACCGCTCTAAGTCAGCTTGAGTTGTTTTCTCTTCTACCCCTGTTCTCCCAAGTTCGGCTGGCCTCGCAGTAGCCATCCCCGGGACAAAGCAGGCACGGGACTCTACCTAGCGGAAGCCAAACGCGCCCACCCAGAGTTTAGCACAGGCTATTGGGGGACTGTCGAAACCCCCTTCAGACGCATTGAGGTAGCTAAACTTTACTTCCAAGGGCCCTACATGTGCAGAAAGCCTACTCTCCTGTGAAAAAGACTCCTCTTTCGGCTAACCTTCCAAACTTTCCAGTGGCTCCAAATGGGAAAACACACACACTCAAACACCCAAAGAGTCCTAACGCCCCCAATCTAAAAAGAAAAGAAAGGAGAAGAGTTCGAAATGGCCACCCTGCCAGAATTGTACAGCTCTGCACATGAAACCAGTGGGAGGGACGTTACACAGAAAGGGGGAATGGAAAGCTGCCCAAATGGAGATGATGTGGAAAGCTACAGCCCCCGTCACTCCTCCTACTAGTCACACTTCTTGCAACAGCTGATGAACTTCCAGGTGCTTTTCGCATCCGAGCCCACACCAGGGGAACACCTTGAGAAGCTTCCCGTGGGTTGCCTAGCTCAGCTGGTCAGAGTGTGGCACTAATGGAGGCAAGATGGTGCAAAGGAGCCCCTGGGTGGCTGGCTGCGGGCCTGGGGAGGATGGCTTTGGATTTTCGGCCGGACTGCTACGGACAGCAAGGCCAAAAGTCAGCTGGTCGGCCCGCTCACCCACCTACCCAGCGTGCTCACCCAGTGGCCTTAGTCAACCGCTTGGAGAATGTGGGCATCGATCCCACTACCTCTCGCATGCAAAGCGAGCGCTCTACCGCTTGAGCTAATTCCCCACAGCTGGCCTGATTCCCAGGCACCAGGCAAAAAAGGCAAGGGCTCTGTGGCCTGAAGCAGAACACAGCCTGCGTTGGGGGGCTACCCAGAGCTGGGGAAGGGGCCCGAGACCCAGCCACGCGCCTGGGCACAATCCCCAACGCTCCCTCCCTGGAGTGTGTCGGGGGGTGGGCTGGGGGGTGAGAGTTAGCCCCTGGAAGAAGCACCACACTTCAGAAGACAACGCAGGGCTAGATCACTTGATGATTGCCTGCTCTGGCCATTGCCTCTGAAGCAGCTGGCATGGGCTACTGTCAGAAGACATGATACTGGGCTAGATGGACCATTGGTCTCACCCAGGAGGGGCGTTCTTATCTTCCCCACTTTCCTGTAACCCAAGCAAAGCCAGGAGCAGGCCCAGCTCAGGAAGTCTAGCGGGGCTCACACAGGCTCCCTGGCCCCTGGCACAGCATACAGCAAAACGACCCTGCCTCCGCCACCATAGACACCCACAGACTCACCGTTCCAGACCAACGCAGCCCTTTCTCCAAGGGCTTTGGCTTTCTCCAAGCTGTCTGTGTGCTCTGCTCCACGGCGGCCATGCTGGCTGAGATCAGGAGGCTGTGTGGTCTCACGGCCTCAGCTGAGGTGGTATCACGTGCCCCCCTCCCCGCCCATCTCCTCATTCCCTTCATGGACCCCTGGGATGTGAGTCATTCTGTACTTGAGTGGCACTCCTTCCCAGCCAATCAGCTTTGTGTAGACTAGCAGGGAGGGAGGGCGAGGGAAAGGGATGACGCTCTAGTGACAGCTCAGCAAGAAAGGGGCATGTCCCCCTCTCCAGCAGAGCAGAATGGAGAATATGTGTATCCATCTCCACGACTTGTGCCACGCTCTTCCATTTGAGCTAACTTCCCCACCCAGCAAGCGCAAGGGGGAGAAGGGCCGGGGACCAAGCGCTTCCTGCTCCGCAAGGGCTGGCTTTTGGGGAGGCCAAGCGGGGAGAGGGATGGAGGCCGCTGGAGGAGCTTAGCCCGCTGACTGTCA
Organism: Chelydra serpentina; assembly: GCA_037349315.1. NCBI lineage: Eukaryota > Metazoa > Chordata > Testudines > Chelydridae > Chelydra > Chelydra serpentina. The sequence continues at coordinate 127,478,416 of JBAIAC010000008.1, forward strand.
ATGGCTTCTAAAAGAAGGGCAAGAGAAGGGACCGGCGGTCCCTTGCCGCTGGAGAATGCGGGCATTGATCCCGCTGCCTCTCACATGCGAAGCGAGCGCTCTACCACTTGAGCTAATTCCCCTGTCTTGCCCAGCAAGAGCTTGATCCAACCATGTCATACGGGAGGCCACGCCGTTCCCTGCGCCAGCCGGTGACTCCTTCCAAAAGGGTCAGGCAAGCAGCTGCTCCCTGTGGGCCGGCTAGCTCAGCTGGTTAGAGCGTGGTGCTAATAACGCCAAGGTCATGGGTTTGAGCCCCATGCTGGCCACTGTGTGTGCTGCTTGGAGAGGGTGGCTTCTGTTCTTTTGGGCTGACTGCTAGGGGGTGGGAGAGGCCAAAATGAGAAAAAGGAGATGGGCTGAGCGTCTTGCAGGGAGCAGGCAAGAGCCCTGCTCGGGGAAAGGACTGGCCAGCGCTGGCAGGGAGAGGCTCCGGCCACCTCCTTTCCTCCCCTCTCTGGGCTCCTTGCTCGCCTTGCTGGCTGAAAGGGACTTGGGCCCGAGGAGAGGAGAAGGGTCAGCCTGGCCAGCTGCCTTCCCAGCTCATAGGAGATGAGGCCTGAGCTGGAGGCCCAGGAAGCAAAATTGCAGGGCTGCTGGCTCGCCCCCATTGTCCCCAATGGGTTGACCTGATGGCCCGAATTCTTGCCGCCCGCCATCTCCACCCAAATGTACCCGAGAGCGGATCAGGCTCTCCAGCCCAAGCCACTGAGGAAGGCTTAATACTCGGCACCCCAAGCTAGGGGAGAGTCTTCAGACTCGGCCCGCGCAGGGTGAGCTTGGGAGTTCTGGACCCCATCCTCCCACCACCCACAGGCAGCCCCCAAGCCCACACTGGAGCCCAGAACTCAGGCACGAAGGAGCAGGAGGAGCACTCTGCCCAGGGGCACCACCGCTCTAAGTCAGCTTGAGTTGTTTTCTCTTCTACCCCTGTTCTCCCAAGTTCGGCTGGCCTCGCAGTAGCCATCCCCGGGACAAAGCAGGCACGGGACTCTACCTAGCGGAAGCCAAACGCTCCCACCCAGAGTTTAGCACAGGCTATTGGGGGACTGTCGAAACCCCCTTCAGACGCATTGAGGTAGCTAAACTTTACTTCCAAGGGCCCTACATGTGCAGAAAGCCTACTCTCTTGGGAAAAAGACTCCTCTTTCGGCTAACCTTCCAAACTTTCCAGTGGCTCCAAATGGGAAAACACACACACTCAAACACCCAAAGAGTCCTAACGCTCCCAATCTAAAAAGAAAAGAAAGGAGAAGAGTTCGAAATGGCCACCCTGCCAGAATTGTACAGCTCTGCACATGAAACCAGTGGGAGGGACGTTACACAGAAAGGGGGAATGGAAAGCTGCCCAAATGGAGATGATGTGGAAAGCTACAGCCCCCGTCACTCCTCCTACTAGTCACACTTCTTGCAACAGCTGATGAACTTCCAGGTGCTTTTCGCATCCGAGCCCACACCAGGGGAACACCTTGAGAAGCTTCCCGTGGGTTGCCTAGCTCAGCTGGTCAGAGTGTGGCACTAATGGAGGCAAGATGGTGCAAAGGAGCCCCTGGGTGGCTGGCTGCGGGCCTGGGGAGGATGACTTTGGATTTTCGGCCGGACTGCTACGGACAGCAAGGCCAAAAGTCAGCTGGTCGGCCCGCTCACCCACCTACCCAGCGTGCTCACCCAGTGGCCTTAGTCAACCGCTTGGAGAATGTGGGCATCGATCCCTCTACCTCTCGCATGCAAAGCGAGCGCTCTACCGCTTGAGCTAATTCCCCACAGCTGGCCTGATTCCCAGGCACCAGGCAAAAAAGGCAAGGGCTCTGTGGCCTGAAGCAGAACACAGCCTGCGTTGGGGGGCTACCCAGAGCTGGGGAAGGGGCCCGAGACCCAGCCACGCGCCTGGGCACAATCCCCAACGCTCCCTCCCTGGAGTGTGTCGGGGGGTGGGCTGGGGGGTGAGAGTTAGCCCCTGGAAGAAGCACCACACTTCAGAAGACAACGCAGGGCTAGATCACTTGATGATTGCCTGCTCTGGCCATTGCCTCTGAAGCAGCTGGCATGGGCTACTGTCAGAAGACATGATACTGGGCTAGATGGACCATTGGTCTCACCCAGGAGGGGCGTTCTTATCTTCCCCACTTTCCTGTAACCCAAGCAAAGCCAGGAGCAGGCCCAGCTCAGGAAGTCTAGCGGGGCTCACACAGGCTCCCTGGCCCCTGGCACAGCATACAGCAAAACGACCCTGCCTCCGCCACCATAGACACCCACAGACTCACCGTTCCAGACCAACGCAGCCCTTTCTCCAAGGGCTTTGGCTTTCTCCAAGCTGTCTGTGTGCTCTGCTCCACGGCGGCCATGCTGGCTGAGATCAGGAGGCTGTGTGGTCTCACGGCCTCAGCTGAGGTGGTATCACGTGCCGCCCTCCCCGCCCATCTCCTCATTCCCTTCATGGACCCCTGGGATGTGAGTCATTCTGTACTTGAGTGGCACTCCTTCCCAGCCAATCAGCTTTGTGTAGACTAGCAGGGAGGGAGGGCGAGGGAAAGGGATGACGCTCTAGTGACAGCTCAGCAAGGAAGGGGCATGTCCCCCACTCCAGCAGAGCAGAATGGAGAATATGTGTATCCATCTCCACGACTTGTGCCACGCTCTTCCATTTGAGCTAACTTCCCCACCCAGCAAGCGCAAGGGGGAGAAGGGCCGGGGACCAAGCGCTTCCTGCTCCGCAAGGGCTGGCTTTTGGGGAGGCCAAGCGGGGAGAGGGATGGAGGCCGCTGGAGGAGCTTAGCCCGCTGACTGTCAATGGCTTCTAAAAGAAGGGCAAGAGAAGGGAGCGGCGGTCCCTTGCCGCTGGAGAATGCGGGCATTGATCCCGCTGCCTCTCACATGCGAAGCGAGCGCTCTACCACTTGAGCTAATTCCCCTGTCTTGCCCAGCAAGAGCTTGATCCAACCATGTCATACGGGAGGCCACGCCGTTCCCTGCGCCAGCCGGTGACTCCTTCCAAAAGGGTCAGGCAAGCAGCTGCTCCCTGTGGGCCGGCTAGCTCAGCTGGTTAGAGCGTGGTGCTAATAACGCCAAGGTCATGGGTTCGAGCCCCATGCTGGCCACTGTGTGTGCTGCTTGGAGAGGGTGGCTTCTGTTCTTTTGGGTTGACTGCTAGGGGGTCGGAGAGGCCAAAATGAGAAAAAGGAGATGGGCTGAGCGTCTTGCAGGGAGCAGGCAAGAGCCCTGCTCGGGGAAAGGACTGGCCAGCGCTGGCAGGGAGAGGCTACGGCCACCTCCTTTCCTCCCCTCTCTGGGCTCCTTGCTCGCCTTGCTGGCTGAAAGGGACTTGGGCCCGAGGAGAGGAGAAGGGTCAGCCTGGCCAGCTGCCTTCCCAGCTCATAGGAGATGAGGCCTGAGCTGGAGGCCCAGGAAGCAAAATTGCAGGGCTGCTGGCTCGCCCCCATTGTCCCCAATGGGTTGACCTGATGGCCCGAATTCTTGCCGCCCGCCATCTCCACCCAAATGTACCCGAGAGCGGATCAGGCTCTCCAGCCCAAGCCACTGAGGAAGGCTTAATACTCGGCACCCCAAGCTAGGGGAGAGTCTTCAGACTCGGCCCGCGCAGGGTGAGCTTGGGAGTTCTGGACCCCATCCTCCCACCGCCCACAGGCAGCCCCCAAGCCCACACTGGAGCCCAGAACTCAGGCACGAAGGAGCAGGAGGAGCACTCTGCCCAGGGGCACCACCGCTCTAAGTCAGCTTGAGTTGTTTTCTCTTCTACCCCTGTTCTCCCAAGTTCGGCTGGCCTCGCAGTAGCCATCCCCGGGACAAAGCAGGCACGGGACTCTACCTAGCGGAAGCCAAACGCGCCCACCCAGAGTTTAGCACAGGCTATTGGGGGACTGTAGAAACCCCCTTCAGACGCATTGAGGTAGCTAAACTTTACTTCCAAGGGCCCTACATGTGCAGAAAGCCTACTCTCTTGGGAAAAAGACTCCTCTTTCGGCTAACCTTCCAAACTTTCCAGTGGCTCCAAATGGGAAAACACACACACTCAAACACCCAAAGAGTCCTAACGCCCCCAATCTAAAAAGAAAAGAAAGGAGAAGAGTTCGAAATGGCCACCCTGCCAGAATTGTACAGCTCTGCACATGAAACCAGTGGGAGGGACGTTACACAGAAAGGGGGAATGGAAAGCTGCCCAAATGGAGATGATGTGGAAAGCTACAGCCCCCGTCACTCCTCCTACTAGTCACACTTCTTGCAACAGCTGATGAACTTCCAGGTGCTTTTCGCATCCGAGCCCACACCAGGGGAACACCTTGAGAAGCTTCCCGTGGGTTGCCTAGCTCAGCTGGTCAGAGTGTGGCACTAATGGAGGCAAGATGGTGCAAAGGAGCCCCTGGGTGGCTGGCTGCGGGCCTGGGGAGGATGGCTTTGGATTTTCGGCCGGACTGCTACGGACAGCAAGGCCAAAAGTCAGCTGGTCGGCCCGCTCACCCACCTACCCAGCGTGCTCACCCAGGGACCTTAGTCAACCGCTTGGAGAATGTGGGCATCGATCCCACTACCTCTCCCATGCAAAGCGAGCGCTCTACCGCTTGAGCTAATTCCCCACAGCTTGCCTGATTCCCAGGCACCAGGCAAAAAAGGCAAGGGCTCTGTGGCCTGAAGCAGAACACAGCCTGCGTTGGGGGGCTACCCAGAGCTGGGGAAGGGGCCCGAGACCCAGCCACGCGCCTGGGCACAATCCCCAACGCTCCCTCCCTGGAGTGTGTCGGGGGGTGGGCTGGGGGGTGAGAGTTAGCCCCTGGAAGAAGCACCACACTTCAGAAGACAACGCAGGGCTAGATCACTTGATGATTGCCTGCTCTGGCCATTGCCTCTGAAGCAGCTGGCATGGGCTACTGTCAGAAGACATGATACTGGGCTAGATGGACCATTGGTCTCACCCAGGAGGGGCGTTCTTATCTTCCCCACTTTCCTGTAACCCAAGCAAAGCCAGGAGCAGGCCCAGCTCAGGAAGTCTAGCGGGGCTCACACAGGCTCCCTGGCCCCTGGCACAGCATACAGCAAAACGACCCTGCCTCCGCCACCATAGACACCCACAGACTCACCGTTCCAGACCAACGCAGCCCTTTCTCCAAGGGCTTTGGCTTTCTCCAAGCTGTCTGTGTGCTCTGCTCCACGGCGGCCATGCTGGCTGAGATCAGGAGGCTGTGTGGTCTCACGGCCTCAGCTGAGGTGGTATCACGTGCCCCCCTCCCCGCCCATCTCCTCATTCCCTTCATGGACCCCTGGGATGTGAGTCATTCTGTACTTGAGTGGCACTCCTTCCCAGCCAATCAGCTTTGTGTAGACTAGCAGGGAGGGAGGGCGAGGGAAAGGGATGACGCTCTAGTGACAGCTCAGCAAGAAAGGGGCATGTCCCCCACTCCAGCAGAGCAGAATGGAGAATATGTGTATCCATCTCCACGACTTGTGCCACGCTCTTCCATTTGAGCTAACTTCCCCACCCAGCAAGCGCAAGGGGGAGAAGGGCCGGGGACCAAGCGCTTCCTGCTCCGCAAGGGCTGGCTTTTGGGGAGGCCAAGCGGGGAGAGGGATGGAGGCCGCTGGAGGAGCTTAGCCCGCTGACTGTCAATGGCTTCTAAAAGAAGGGCAAGAGAAGGGACCGGCGGTCCCTTGCCGCTGGAGAATGCGGGCATTGATCCCGCTGCCTCTCACATGCGAAGCGAGCGCTCTACCACTTGAGCTAATTCCCCTGTCTTGCCCAGCAAGAGCTTGATCCAACCATGTCATACGGGAGGCCACGCCGTTCCCTGCGCCAGCCGGTGACTCCTTCCAAAAGGGTCAGGCAAGCAGCTGCTCCCTGTGGGCCGGCTAGCTCAGCTGGTTAGAGTGTGGTGCTAATAACGCCAAGGTCATGGGTTCGAGCCCCATGCTGGCCACTGTGTGTGCTGCTTGGAGAGGGTGGCTTCTGTTCTTTTGGGCTGACTGCTAGGGGGTCGGAGAGGCCAAAATGAGAAAAAGGAGATGGGCTGAGCGTCTTGCAGGGAGCAGGCAAGAGCCCTGCTCGGGGAAAGGACTGGCCAGCGCTGGCAGGGAGAGGCTCCGGCCACCTCCTTTCCTCCCCTCTCTGGGCTCCTTGCTCGCCTTGCTGGCTGAAAGGGACTTGGGCCCGAGGAGAGGAGAAGGGTCAGCCTGGCCAGCTGCCTTCCCAGCTCATAGGAGATGAGGCCTGAGCTGGAGGCCCAGGAAGCAAAATTGCAGGGCTGCTGGCTTGCCCCCATTGTCCCCAATGGGTTGACCTGATGGCCCGAATTCTTGCCGCCCGCCATCTCCACCCAAATGTACCCGAGAGCGGATCAGGCTCTCCAGCCCAAGCCACTGAGGAAGGCTTAATACTCGGCACCCCAAGCTAGGGGAGAGTCTTCAGACTCGGCCCGCGCAGGGTGAGCTTGGGAGTTCTGGACCCCATCCTCCCACCGCCCACAGGCAGCCCCCAAGCCCACACTGGAGCCCAGAACTCAGGCACGAAGGAGCAGGAGGAGCACTCTGCCCAGGGGCACCACCGCTCTAAGTCAGCTTGAGTTGTTTTCTCTTCTACCCCTGTTCTCCCAAGTTCGGCTGGCCTCGCAGTAGCCATCCCCGGGACAAAGCAGGCACGGGACTCTACCTAGCGGAAGCCAAACGCGCCCACCCAGAGTTTAGCACAGGCTATTGGGGGACTGTCGAAACCCCCTTCAGACGCATTGAGGTAGCTAAACTTTACTTCCAAGGGCCCTACATGTGCAGAAAGCCTACTCTCTTGGGAAAAAGACTCCTCTTTCGGCTAACCTTCCAAACTTTCCAGTGGCTCCAAATGGGAAAACACACACACTCAAACACCCAAAGAGTCCTAACGCCCCCAATCTAAAAAGAAAAGAAAGGAGAAGAGTTCGAAATGGCCACCCTGCCAGAATTGTACAGCTCTGCACATGAAACCAGTGGGAGGGACGTTACACAGAAAGGGGGAATGGAAAGCTGCCCAAATGGAGATGATGTGGAAAGCTACAGCCCCCGTCACTCCTCCTACTAGTCACACTTCTTGCAACAGCTGATGAACTTCCAGGTGCTTTTCGCATCCGAGCCCACACCAGGGGAACACCTTGAGAAGCTTCCCGTGGGTTGCCTAGCTCAGCTGGTCAGAGTGTGGCACTAATGGAGGCAAGATGGTGCAAAGGAGCCCCTGGGTGGCTGGCTGCGGGCCTGGGGAGGATGGCTTTGGATTTTCGGCCGGACTGCTACGGACAGCAAGGCCAAAAGTCAGCTGGTCGGCCCGCTCACCCACCTACCCAGCGTGCTCACCCAGGGACCTTAGTCAACCGCTTGGAGAATGTGGGCATCGATCCCACTACCTCTCACATGCAAAGCAAGCGCTCTACCGCTTGAGCTAATTCCCCACAGCTTGGCTGATTCCCAGGCACCAGGCAAAAAAGGCAAGGGCTCTGTGGCCTGAAGCAGAACACAGCCTGCGTTGGGGGGCTACCCAGAGCTGGGGAAGGGGCCCGAGACCCAGCCACGCGCCTGGGCACAATCCCCAACGCTCCCTCCCTGGAGTGTGTCGGGGGGTGGGCTGGGGGGTGAGAGTTAGCCCCTGGAAGAAGCACCACACTTCAGAAGACAACGCAGGGCTAGATCACTTGATGATTGCCTGCTCTGGCCATTGCCTCTGAAGCAGCTGGCATGGGCTACTGTCAGAAGACATGATACTGGGCTAGATGGACCATTGGTCTCACCCAGGAGGGGCGTTCTTATCTTCCCCACTTTCCTGTAACCCAAGCAAAGCCAGGAGCAGGCCCAGCTCAGGAAGTCTAGCGGGGCTCACACAGGCTCCCTGGCCCCTGGCACAGCATACAGCAAAACGACCCTGCCTCCGCCACCATAGACACCCACAGACTCACCGTTCCAGAGCAACGCAGCCCTTTCTCCAAGGGCTTTGGCTTTCTCCAAGCTGTCTGTGTGCTCTGCTCCACGGCGGCCATGCTGGCTGAGATCAGGAGGCTGTGTGGTCTCACGGCCTCAGCTGAGGTGGTATCACGTGCCCCCCTCCCCGCCCATCTCCTCATTCCCTTCATGGACCCCTGGGATGTGAGTCATTCTGTACTTGAGTGGCACTCCTTCCCAGCCAATCAGCTTTGTGTAGACTAGCAGGGAGGGAGGGCGAGGGAAAGGGATGACGCTCTAGTGACAGCTCAGCAAGAAAGGGGCATGTCCCCCACTCGAGCAGAGCAGAATGGAGAATATGTGTATCCATCTCCACGACTTGTGCCACGCTCTTCCATTTGAGCTAACTTCCCCACCCAGCAAGCGCAAGGGGGAGAAGGGCCGGGGACCAAGCGCTTCCTGCTCCGCAAGGGCTGGCTTTTGGGGAGGCCAAGCGGGGAGAGGGATGGAGGCCGCTGGAGGAGCTTAGCCCGCTGACTGTCAATGGCTTCTAAAAGAAGGGCAAGAGAAGGGAGCGGCGGTCCCTTGCCGCTGGAGAATGCGGGCATTGATCCCGCTGCCTCTCACATGCGAAGCGAGCGCTCTACCACTTGAGCTAATTCCCCTGTCTTGCCCAGCAAGAGCTTGATCCAACCATGTCATACGGGAGGCCACGCCGTTCCCTGCGCCAGCCGGTGACTCCTTCCAAAAGGGTCAGGCAAGCAGCTGCTCCCTGTGGGCCGGCTAGCTCAGCTGGTTAGAGTGTGGTGCTAATAACGCCAAGGTCATGGGTTCGAGCCCCATGCTGGCCACTGTGTGTGCTGCTTGGAGAGGGTGGCTTCTGTTCTTTTGGGCTGACTGCTAGGGGGTCGGAGAGGCCAAAATGAGAAAAAGGAGATGGGCTGAGCGTCTTGCAGGGAGCAGGCAAGAGCCCTGCTCGGGGAAAGGACTGGCCAGCGCTGGCAGGGAGAGGCTCCGGCCACCTCCTTTCCTCCCCTCTCTGGGCTCCTTGCTCGCCTTGCTGGCTGAAAGGGACTTGGGCCCGAGGAGAGGAGAAGGGTCAGCCTGGCCAGCTGCCTTCCCAGCTCATAGGAGATGAGGCCTGAGCTGGAGGCCCAGGAAGCAAAATTGCAGGGCTGCTGGCTCGCCCCCATTGTCCCCAATGGGTTGACCTGATGGCCCGAATTCTTGCCGCCCGCCATCTCCACCCAAATGTACCCGAGAGCGGATCAGGCTCTCCAGCCCAAGCCACTGAGGAAGGCTTAATACTCGGCACCCCAAGCTAGGGGAGAGTCTTCAGACTCGGCCCGCGCAGGGTGAGCTTGGGAGTTCTGGACCCCATCCTCCCACCGCCCACAGGCAGCCCCCAAGCCCACACTGGAGCCCAGAACTCAGGCACGAAGGAGCAGGAGGAGCACTCTGCCCAGGGGCACCACCGCTCTAAGTCAGCTTGAGGTGTTTTCTCTTCTACCCCTGTTCTCCCAAGTTCGGCTGGCCTCGCAGTAGCCATCCCCGGGACAAAGCAGGCACGGGACTCTACCTAGCGGAAGCCAAACGCGCCCACCCAGAGTTTAGCACAGGCTATTGGGGGACTGTCGAAACCCCCTTCAGACGCATTGAGGTAGCTAAACTTTACTTCCAAGGGCCCTACATGTGCAGAAAGCCTACTCTCCTGTGAAAAAGACTCCTCTTTCGGCTAACCTTCCAAACTTTCCAGTGGCTCCAAATGGGAAAACACACACACTCAAACACCCAAAGAGTCCTAACGCCCCCAATCTAAAAAGAAAAGAAAGGAGAAGAGTTCGAAATGGCCACCCTGCCAGAATTGTACAGCTCTGCACATGAAACCAGTGGGAGGGACGTTACACAGAAAGGGGGAATGGAAAGCTGCCCAAATGGAGATGATGTGGAAAGCTACAGCCCCCGTCACTCCTCCTACTAGTCACACTTCTTGCAACAGCTGATGAACTTCCAGGTGCTTTTCGCATCCGAGCCCACACCAGGGGAACACCTTGAGAAGCTTCCCGTGGGTTGCCTAGCTCAGCTGGTCAGAGTGTGGCACTAATGGAGGCAAGATGGTGCAAAGGAGCCCCTGGGTGGCTGGCTGCGGGCCTGGGGAGGATGGCTTTGGATTTTCGGCCGGACTGCTACGGACAGCAAGGCCAAAAGTCAGCTGGTCGGCCCGCTCACCCACCTACCCAGCGTGCTCACCCAGTGGCCTTAGTCAACCGCTTGGAGAATGTGGGCATCGATCCCACTACCTCTCGCATGCAAAGCGAGCGCTCTACCGCTTGAGCTAATTCCCCACAGCTGGCCTGATTCCCAGGCACCAGGCAAAAAAGGCAAGGGCTCTGTGGCCTGAAGCAGAACACAGCCTGCGTTGGGGGGCTACCCAGAGCTGGGGAAGGGGCCCGAGACCCAGCCACGCGCCTGGGCACAATCCCCAACGCTCCCTCCCAGGAGTGTGTCGGGGGGTGGGCTGGGGGGTGAGAGTTAGCCCCTGGAAGAAGCACCACACTTCAGAAGACAACGCAGGGCTAGATCACTTGATGATTGCCTGCTCTGGCCATTGCCTCTGAAGCAGCTGGCATGGGCTACTGTCAGAAGACATGATACTGGGCTAGATGGACCATTGGTCTCACCCAGGAGGGGCGTTCTTATCTTCCCCACTTTCCTGTAACCCAAGCAAAGCCAGGAGCAGGCCCAGCTCAGGAAGTCTAGCGGGGCTCACACAGGCTCCCTGGCCCCTGGCACAGCATACAGCAAAACGACCCTGCCTCCGCCACCATAGACACCCACAGACTCACCGTTCCAGACCAACGCAGCCCTTTCTCCAAGGGCTTTGGCTTTCTCCAAGCTGTCTGTGTGCTCTGCTCCACGGCGGCCATGCTGGCTGAGATCAGGAGGCTGTGTGGTCTCACGGCCTCAGCTGAGGTGGTATCACGTGCCCCCCTCCCCGCCCATCTCCTCATTCCCTTCATGGACCCCTGGGATGTGAGTCATTCTGTACTTGAGTGGCACTCCTTCCCAGCCAATCAGCTTTGTGTAGACTAGCAGGGAGGGAGGGCGAGGGAAAGGGATGACGCTCTAGTGACAGCTCAGCAAGAAAGGGGCATGTCCCCCACTCCAGCAGAGCAGAATGGAGAATATGTGTATCCATCTCCACGACTTGTGCCACGCTCTTCCATTTGAGCTAACTTCCCCACCCAGCAAGCGCAAGGGGGAGAAGGGCCGGGGACCAAGCGCTTCCTGCTCCGCAAGGGCTGGCTTTTGGGGAGGCCAAGCGGGGAGAGGGATGGAGGCCGCTGGAGGAGCTTAGCCCGCTGACTGTCAATGGCTTCTAAAAGAAGGGCAAGAGAAGGGACCGGCTGTCCCTTGCCGCTGGAGAATGCGGGCATTGATCCCGCTGCCTCTCACATGCGAAGCGAGCGCTCTACCACTTGAGCTAATTCCCCTGTCTTGCCCAGCAGGAGCTTGATCCAACCATGTCATACGGGAGGCCACGCCGTTCCCTGCGCCAGCCGGTGACTCCTTCCAAAAGGGTCAGGCAAGCAGCTGTACCCTGTGGGCCGGCTAGCTCAGCTGGTTAGAGCGTGGTGCTAATAACGCCAAGGTCATGGGTTCGAGACCCATGCTGGCCACTGTGTGTGCTGCTTGGAGAGGGTGGCTTCTGTTCTTTTGGGCTGACTGCTAGGGGGTCGGAGAGGCCAAAATGAGAAAAAGGAGATGGGCTGAGCGTCTTGCAGGGAGCAGGCAAGAGCCCTGCTCGGGGAAAGGACTGGCCAGCGCTGGCAGGGAGAGGCTTCCGGCCACCTCCTTTCCTCCCGTCTCTGGGCTCCTTGCTCGCCTTGCTGGCTGAAAGGGACTTGGGCCCGAGGAGAGGAGAAGGGTCAGCCTGGCCAGCTGCCTTCCCAGCTCATAGGAGATGAGGCCTGAGCTGGAGGCCCAGGAAGCAAAATTGCAGGGCTGCTGGCTCGCCCCCATTGTCCCCAATGGGTTGACCTGATGGCCCGAATTCTTGCCGCCCGCCATCTCCACCCAAATGTACCCGAGAGCGGATCAGGCTCTCCAGCCCAAGCCACTGAGGAAGGCTTAATACTCGGCACCCCAAGCTAGGGGAGAGTCTTCAGACTCGGCCCGCGCAGGGTGAGCTTGGGAGTTCTGGACCCCATCCTCCCACCGCCCACAGGCAGCCCCCAAGCCCACACTGGAGCCCAGAACTCAGGCACGAAGGAGCAGGAGGAGCACTCTGCCCAGAGGCACCACCGCTCTAAGTCGGCTTGAGTTGTTTTCTCTTCTACCCCTGTTCTCCCAAGTTCGGCTGGCCTCGCAGTAGCCATCCCCGGGACAAAGCAGGCACGGGACTCTACCTAGCGGAAGCCAAACGCGCCCACCCAGAGTTTAGCACAGGCTATTGGGGGACTGTCGAAACCCCCTTCAGACGCATTGAGGTAGCTAAACTTTACTTCCAAGGGCCCTACATGTGCAGAAAGCCTACTCTCCTGTGAAAAAGACTCCTCTTTCGGCTAACCTTCCAAACTTTCCAGTGGCTCCAAATGGGAAAACACACACACTCAAACACCCAAAGAGTCCTAACGCCCCCAATCTAAAAAGAAAAGAAAGGAGAAGAGTTTGAAATGGCCACCCTACCAGAATTGTACAGCTCTGCACATGAAACCAGTGGGAGGGACGTTACACAGAAAGGGGGAATGGAAAGCTGCCCAAATGGAGATGATGTGGAAAGCTACAGCCCCCGTCACTCCTCCTACTAGTCACACTTCTTGCAACAGCTGATGAACTTCCAGGTGCTTTTCGCATCCGAGCCCACACCAGGGGAACACCTTGAGAAGCTTCCCGTGGGTTGCCTAGCTCAGCTGGTCAGAGTGTGGCACTAATGGAGGCAAGATGGTGCAAAGGAGCCCCTGGGTGGCTGGCTGCGGGCCTGGGGAGGATGGCTTTGGATTTTTGGCCGGACTGCTACGGACAGCAAGGCCAAAAGTCAGCTGGTCGGCCCGCTCACCCACCTACCCAGCGTGCTCACCCAGTGGCCTTAGTCAACCGCTTGGAGAATGTGGGCATCGATCCCACTACCTCTCGCATGCAAAGCGAGCGCTCTACCGCTTGAGCTAATTCCCCACAGCTGGCCTGATTCCCAGGCACCAGGCAAAAAAGGCAAGGGCTCTGTGGCCTGAAGCAGAACACAGCCTGCGTTGGGGGGCTACCCAGAGCTGGGGAAGGGGCCCGAGACCCAGCCACGCGCCTGGGCACAATCCCCAACGCTCCCTCCCTGGAGTGTGTCGGGGGGTGGGCTGGGGGGTGAGAGTTAGCCCCTGGAAGAAGCACCACACTTCAGAAGACAACGCAGGGCTAGATCACTTGATGATTGCCTGCTCTGGCCATTGCCTCTGAAGCAGCTGGCATGGGCTACTGTCAGAAGACATGATACTGGGCTAGATGGACCATTGGTCTCACCCAGGAGGGGCGTTCTTATCTTCCCCACTTTCCTGTAACCCAAGCAAAGCCAGGAGCAGGCCCAGCTCAGGAAGTCTAGCGGGGCTCACACAGGCTCCCTGGTCCCTGGCACAGCATACAGCAAAACGACCCTGCCTCCGCCACCATAGACACCCACAGACTCACCGTTCCAGACCAACGCAGCCCTTTCTCCAAGGGCTTTGGCTTTCTCCAAGCTGTCTGTGTGCTCTGCTCCACGGCGGCCATGCTGGCTGAGATCAGGAGGCTGTGTGGTCTCACGGCCTCAGCTGAGGTGGTATCACGTGCCCCCCTCCCCGCCCATCTCCTCATTCCCTTCATGGACCCCTGGGATGTGAGTCATTCTGTACTTGAGTGGCACTCCTTCCCAGCCAATCAGCTTTGTGTAGACTAGCAGGGAGGGAGGGCGAGGGAAAGGGATGACGCTCTAGTGACAGCTCAGCAAGAAAGGGGCATGTCCCCCACTCCAGCAGAGCAGAATGGAGAATATGTGTATCCATCTCCACGACTTGTGCCACGCTCTTCCATTTGAGCTAACTTCCCCACCCAGCAAGCGCAAGGGGGAGAAGGGCCGGGGACCAAGCGCTTCCTGCTCCGCAAGGGCTGGCTTTTGGGGAGGCCAAGCGGGGAGAGGGATGGAGGCCGCTGGAGGAGCTTAGCCCGCTGACTGTCAATGGCTTCTAAAAGAAGGGCAAGAGAAGGGACTGGCTGTCCCTTGCCGCTGGAGAATGCGGGCATTGATCCCGCTGCCTCTCACATGCGAAGCGAGCGCTCTACCACTTGAGCTAATTCCCCTGTCTTGCCCAGCAGGAGCTTGATCCAACCATGTCATACGGGAGGCCACGCCGTTCCCTGCGCCAGCCGGTGACTCCTTCCAAAAGGGTCAGGCAAGCAGCTGTACCCTGTGGGCCGGCTAGCTCAGCTGGTTAGAGCGTGGTGCTAATAACGCCAAGGTCATGGGTTCGAGCCCCATGCTGGCCACTGTGTGTGCTGCTTGGAGAGGGTGGCTTCTGTTCTTTTGGGCTGACTGCTAGGGGGTCGGAGAGGCCAAAATGAGAAAAAGGAGATGGGCTGAGCGTCTTGCAGGGAGCAGGCAAGAGCCCTGCTCGGGGAAAGGACTGGCCAGCGCTGGCAGGGAGAGGCTTCCGGCCACCTCCTTTCCTCCCGTCTCTGGGCTCCTTGCTCGCCTTGCTGGCTGAAAGGGACTTGGGCCCGAGGAGAGGAGAAGGGTCAGCCTGGCCAGCTGCCTTCCCAGCTCATAGGAGATGAGGCCTGAGCTGGAGGCCCAGGAAGCAAAATTGCAGGGCTGCTGGCTCGCCCCCATTGTCCCCAATGGGTTGACCTGATGGCCCGAATTCTTGCCGCCCGCCATCTCCACCCAAATGTACCCGAGAGCGGATCAGGCTCTCCAGCCCAAGCCACTGAGGAAGGCTTAATACTCGGCACCCCAAGCTAGGGGAGAGTCTTCAGACTCGGCCCGCGCAGGGTGAGCTTGGGAGTTCTGGACCCCATCCTCCCACCGCCCACAGGCAGCCCCCAAGCCCACACTGGAGCCCAGAACTCAGGCACGAAGGAGCAGGAGGAGCACTCTGCCCAGAGGCACCACCGCTCTAAGTCAGCTTGAGTTGTTTTCTCTTCTACCCCTGTTCTCCCAAGTTCGGCTGGCCTCGCAGTAGCCATCCCCGGGACAAAGCAGGCACGGGACTCTACCTAGCGGAAGCCAAACGCGCCCACCCAGAGTTTAGCACAGGCTATTGGGGGACTGTAGAAACCCCCTTCAGACGCATTGAGGTAGCTAAACTTTACTTCCAAGGGCCCTACATGTGCAGAAAGCCTACTCTCCTGTGAAAAAGACTCCTCTTTCGGCTAACCTTCCAAACTTTCCAGTGGCTCCAAATGGGAAAACACACACACTCAAACACCCAAAGAGTCCTAACGCCCCCAATCTAAAAAGAAAAGAAAGGAGAAGAGTTTGAAATGGCCACCCTACCAGAATTGTACAGCTCTGCACATGAAACCAGTGGGAGGGACGTTACACAGAAAGGGGGAATGGAAAGCTGCCCAAATGGAGATGATGTGGAAAGCTACAGCCCCCGTCACTCCTCCTACTAGTCACACTTCTTGCAACAGCTGATGAACTTCCAGGTGCTTTTCGCATCCGAGCCCACACCAGGGGAACACCTTGAGAAGCTTCCCGTGGGTTGCCTAGCTCAGCTGGTCAGAGTGTGGCACTAATGGAGGCAAGATGGTGCAAAGGAGCCCCTGGGTGGCTGGCTGCGGGCCTGGGGAGGATGGCTTTGGATTTTTGGCCGGACTGCTACGGACAGCAAGGCCAAAAGTCAGCTGGTCGGCCCGCTCACCCACCTACCCAGCGTGCTCACCCAGTGGCCTTAGTCAACCGCTTGGAGAATGTGGGCATCGATCCCACTACCTCTCGCATGCAAAGCGAGCGCTCTACCGCTTGAGCTAATTCCCCACAGCTGGCCTGATTCCCAGGCACCAGGCAAAAAAGGCAAGGGCTCTGTGGCCTGAAGCAGAACACAGCCTGCGTTGGGGGGCTACCCAGAGCTGGGGAAGGGGCCCGAGACCCAGCCACGCGCCTGGGCACAATCCCCAACGCTCCCTCCCTGGAGTGTGTCGGGGGGTGGGCTGGGGGGTGAGAGTTAGCCCCTGGAAGAAGCACCACACTTCAGAAGACAACGCAGGGCTAGATCACTTGATGATTGCCTGCTCTGGCCATTGCCTCTGAAGCAGCTGGCATGGGCTACTGTCAGAAGACATGATACTGGGCTAGATGGACCATTGGTCTCACCCAGGAGGGGCGTTCTTATCTTCCCCACTTTCCTGTAACCCAAGCAAAGCCAGGAGCAGGCCCAGCTCAGGAAGTCTAGCGGGGCTCACACAGGCTCCCTGGTCCCTGGCACAGCATACAGCAAAACGACCCTGCCTCCGCCACCATAGACACCCACAGACTCACCGTTCCAGACCAACGCAGCCCTTTCTCCAAGGGCTTTGGCTTTCTCCAAGCTGTCTGTGTGCTCTGCTCCACGGCGGCCATGCTGGCTGAGATCAGGAGGCTGTGTGGTCTCACGGCCTCAGCTGAGGTGGTATCACGTGCCCCCCTCCCCGCCCATCTCCTCATTCCCTTCATGGACCCCTGGGATGTGAGTCATTCTGTACTTGAGTGGCACTCCTTCCCAGCCAATCAGCTTTGTGTAGACTAGCAGGGAGGGAGGGCGAGGGAAAGGGATGACGCTCTAGTGACAGCTCAGCAAGAAAGGGGCATGTCCCCCACTCCAGCAGAGCAGAATGGAGAATATGTGTATCCATCTCCACGACTTGTGCCACGCTCTTCCATTTGAGCTAACTTCCCCACCCAGCAAGCGCAAGGGGGAGAAGGGCCGGGGACCAAGCGCTTCCTGCTCCGCAAGGGCTGGCTTTTGGGGAGGCCAAGCGGGGAGAGGGATGGAGGCCGCTGGAGGAGCTTAGCCCGCTGACTGTCAATGGCTTCTAAAAGAAGGGCAAGAGAAGGGACCGGCGGTCCCTTGCCGCTGGAGAATGCGGGCATTGATCCCGCTGCCTCTCACATGCGAAGCGAGCGCTCTACCACTTGAGCTAATTCCCCTGTCTTGCCCAGCAGGAGCTTGATCCAACCATGTCATACGGGAGGCCACGCCGTTCCCTGCGCCAGCCGGTGACTCCTTCCAAAAGGGTCAGGCAAGCAGCTGTACCCTGTGGGCCGGCTAGCTCAGCTGGTTAGAGCGTGGTGCTAATAACGCCAAGGTCATGGGTTCGAGCCCCATGCTGGCCACTGTGTGTGCTGCTTGGAGAGGGTGGCTTCTGTTCTTTTGGGCTGACTGCTAGGGGGTCGGAGAGGCCAAAATGAGAAAAAGGAGATGGTCTTAGCGTCTTGCAGGGAGCAGGCAAGAGCCCTGCTCAGGGAAAGGACTGGCCAGCGCTGGCAGGGAGAGGCTCCTGCCACCTCCTTTCCTCCCCTCTCTGGGCTCCTTGCTCGCCTTGCTGGCTGAAAGGGACTTGGGCCCGAGGAGAGGAGAAGGGTCAGCCTGGCCAGCTGCCTTCCCAGCTCATAGGAGATGAGGCCTGAGCTGGAGGCCCAGGAAGCAAAATTGCAGGGCTGCTGGCTCGCCCCCATTGTCCCCAATGGGTTGACCTGATGGCCCGAATTCTTGCCGCCCGCCATCTCCACCCAAATGTACCCGAGAGCGGATCAGGCTCTCCAGCCCAAGCCACTGAGGAAGGCTTAATACTCGGCACCCCAAGCTAGGGGAGAGTCTTCAGACTCGGCCCGCGCAGGGTGAGCTTGGGAGTTCTGGACCCCATCCTCCCACCGCCCACAGGCAGCCCCCAAGCCCACACTGGAGCCCAGAACTCAGGCACGAAGGAGCAGGAGGAGCACTCTGCCCAGGGGCACCACCGCTCTAAGTCAGCTTGAGTTGTTTTCTCTTCTACCCCTGTTCTCCCAAGTTCGGCTGGCCTCGCAGTAGCCATCCCCGGGACAAAGCAGGCACGGGACTCTACCTAGCGGAAGCCAAACGCGCCCACCCAGAGTTTAGCACAGGCTATTGGGGGACTGTAGAAACCCCCTTCAGAAGCATTGAGGTAGCTAAACTTTACTTCCTAGGGCCCTACATGTGCAGAAAGCCTACTCTCCTGTGAAAAAGACTCCTCTTTCGGCTAACCTTCCAAACTTTCCAGTGGCTCCAAATGGGAAAACACACACACTCAAACACCCAAAGAGTCCTAACGCCCCCAATCTAAAAAGAAAAGAAAGGAGAAGAGTTCGAAATGGCCACCCTGCCAGAATTGTACAGCTCTGCACATGAAACCAGTGGGAGGGACGTTACACAGAAAGGGGGAATGGAAAGCTGCCCAAATGGAGATGATGTGGAAAGCTACAGCCCCCGTCACTCCTCCTACTAGTCACACTTCTTGCAACAGCTGATGAACTTCCAGGTGCTTTTCGCATCCGAGCCCACACCAGGGGAACACCTTGAGAAGCTTCCCGTGGGTTGCCTAGCTCAGCTGGTCAGAGTGTGGCACTAATGGAGGCAAGATGGTGCAAAGGAGCCCCTGGGTGGCTGGCTGCGGGCCTGGGCAGGATGGCTTTGGATTTTCGGCCGGACTGCTACGGACAGCAAGGCCAAAAGTCAGCTGGCCGGCCCGCTCACCCACCTATCCAGCGTGCTCACCCAGTGGCCTTAGTCAACCGCTTGGAGAATGTGGGCATCGATCCCACTACCTCTCGCATGCAAAGCGAGCGCTCTACCGCTTGAGCTAATTCCCCACAGCTTGCTTGATTCCCAGGCACCAGGCAAAAAAGGCAAGGGCTCTGTGGCCTGAAGCAGAACACAGCCTGCGTTGGGGGGCTACCCGGAGCTGGGGAAGGGGCCCGAGACCCAGCCACGCGCCTGGGCACAATCCCCAACGCTCCCTCCCTGGAGTGTGTCGGGGGGTGGGCTGGGGGGTGAGAGTTAGCCCCTGGAAGAAGCACCACACTTCAGAAGACAACGCAGGGCTAGATCACTTGATGATTGCCTGCTCTGGCCATTGCCTCTGAAGCAGCTGGCATGGGCTACTGTCAGAAGACATGATACTGGGCTAGATGGACCATTGGTCTCACCCAGGAGGGGCGTTCTTATCTTCCCCACTTTCCTGTAACCCAAGCAAAGCCAGGAGCAGGCCCAGATCAGGAAGTCTAGCGGGGCTCACACAGGCTCTCTGGTCCCTGGCACAGCATACAGCAAAACGACCCTGCCTCCGCCACCATAGACACCCACAGACTCACCGTTCCAGACCAACGCAGCCCTTTCTCCAAGGGCTTTGGCTTTCTCCAAGCTGTCTGTGTGCTCTGCTCCACGGCGGCCATGCTGGCTGAGATCAGGAGGCTGTGTGGTCTCACGGCCTCAGCTGAGGTGGTATCACGTGCCCCCCACCCCGCCCATCTCCTCATTCCCTTCATGGACCCCTGGGATGTGAGTCATTCTGTACTTGAGTGGCACTCCTTCCCAGCCAATCAGCTTTGTGTAGACTTGCAGGGAGGGAGGGCGAGGGAAAGGGATGACGCTCTAGTGACAGCTCAGCAAGAAAGGGGCATGTCCCCCACTCCAGCAGAGCAGAATGGAGAATATGTGTATCCATCTCCACGACTTGTGCCACGCTCTTCCATTTGAGCTAACTTCCCCACCCAGCAAGCGCAAGGGGGAGAAGGGCCGGGGACCAAGCGCTTCCTGCTCCGCAAGGGCTGGCTTTTGGGGAGGCCAAGCGGGGAGAGGGATGGAGGCCGCTGGAGGAGCTTAGCCCGCTGACTGTCAATGGCTTCTAAAAGAAGGGCAAGAGAAGGGACCGGCGGTCCCTTGCCGCTGGAGAATGCGGGCATTGATCCCGCTGCCTCTCACATGCGAAGCGAGCGCTCTACCACTTGAGCTAATTCCCCTGTCTTGCCCAGCAAGAGCTTGATCCAACCATGTCATACGGGAGGCCACGCCGTTCCCTGCGCCAGCCGGTGACTCCTTCCAAAAGGGTCAGGCAAGCAGCTGCTCCCTGTGGGCCGGCTAGCTCAGCTGGTTAGAGCGTGGTGCTAATAACACCAAGGTCATGGGTTCGAGCCCCATGCTGGCCACTGTGTGTGCTGCTTGGAGAGGGTGGCTTCTGTTCTTTTGGGCTGACTGCTAGGGGGTCGGAGAGGCCAAAATGAGAAAAAGGAGATGGGCTGAGCGTCTTGCAGGGAGCAGGCAAGAGCCCTGCTCGGGGAAAGGACTGGCCAGCGCTGGCAGGGAGAGGCTCCGGCCACCTCCTTTCCTCCCCTCTCTGGGCTCCTTGCTCGCCTTGCTGGCTGAAAGGGACTTGGGCCCGAGGAGAGGAGAAGGGTCAGCCTGGCCAGCTGCCTTCCCAGCTCATAGGAGATGAGGCCTGAGCTGGAGGCCCAGGAAGCAAAATTGCAGGGCTGCTGGCTCGCCCCCATTGTCCCCAATGGGTTGACCTGATGGCCCGAATTCTTGCCGCCCGCCATCTCCACCCAAATGTACCCGAGAGCGGATCAGGCTCTCCAGCCCAAGCCACTGAGGAAGGCTTAATACTCGGCACCCCAAGCTAGGGGAGAGTCTTCAGACTCGGCCCGCGCAGGGTGAGCTTGGGAGTTCTGGACCCCATCCTCCCACCGCCCACAGGCAGCCCCCAAGCCCACACTGGAGCCCAGAACTCAGGCACGAAGGAGCAGGAGGAGCACTCTGCCCAGGGGCACCACCGCTCTAAGTCAGCTTGAGTTGTTTTCTCTTCTACCCCTGTTCTCCCAAGTTCGGCTGGCCTCGCAGTAGCCATCCCCGGGACAAAGCAGGCACGGGACTCTACCTAGCGGAAGCCAAACGCGCCCACCCAGAGTTTAGCACAGGCTATTGGGGGACTGTAGAAACCCCCTTCAGACGCATTGAGGTAGCTAAACTTTACTTCCAAGGGCCCTACATGTGCAGAAAGCCTACTCTCTTGGGAAAAAGACTCCTCTTTCGGCTAACCTTCCAAACTTTCCAGTGGCTCCAAATGGGAAAACACACACACTCAAACACCCAAAGAGTCCTAACGCCCCCAATCTAAAAAGAAAAGAAAGGAGAAGAGTTCGAAATGGCCACCCTGCCAGAATTGTACAGCTCTGCACATGAAACCAGTGGGAGGGACGTTACACAGAAAGGGGGAATGGAAAGCTGCCCAAATGGAGATGATGTGGAAAGCTACAGCCCCCGTCACTCCTCCTACTAGTCACACTTCTTGCAACAGCTGATGAACTTCCAGGTGCTTTTCGCATCCGAGCCCACACCAGGGGAACACCTTGAGAAGCTTCCCGTGGGTTGCCTAGCTCAGCTGGTCAGAGTGTGGCACTAATGGAGGGAAGATGGTGCAAAGGAGCCCCTGGGTGGCTGGCTGCGGGCCTGGGGAGGATGGCTTTGGATTTTCGGCCGGACTGCTACGGACAGCAAGGCCAAAAGTCAGCTGGTCGGCCCGCTCACCCACCTACCCAGCGTGCTCACCCAGGGGCCTTAGTCAACCGCTTGGAGAATGTGGGCATCGATCCCACTACCTCTCGCATGCAAAGCGAGCGCTCTACCGCTTGAGCTAATTCCCCACAGCTGGCCTGATTCCCAGGCACCAGGCAAAAAAGGCAAGGGCTCTGTGGCCTGAAGCAGAACACAGCCTGCGTTGGGGGGCTACCCAGAGCTGGGGAAGGGGCCCGAGACCCAGCCACGTGCCTGGGCACAATCCCCAACGCTCCCTCCCTGGAGTGTGTCGGGGGGTGGGCTGGGGGGTGAGAGTTAGCCCCTGGAAGAAGCACCACACTTCAGAAGACAACGCAGGGCTAGATCACTTGATGATTGCCTGCTCTGGCCATTGCCTCTGAAGCAGCTGGCATGGGCTACTGTCAGAAGACATGATACTGGGCTAGATGGACCATTGGTCTCACCCAGGAGGGGCGTTCTTATCTTCCCCACTTTCCTGTAACCCAAGCAAAGCCAGGAGCAGGCCCAGCTCAGGAAGTCTAGCGGGGCTCACACAGGCTCCCTGGCCCCTGGCACAGCATACAGCAAAACGACCCTGCCTCCGCCACCATAGACACCCACAGACTCACCGTTCCAGACCAACGCAGCCCTTTCTCCAAGGGCTTTGGCTTTCTCCAAGCTGTCTGTGTGCTCTGCTCCACGGCGGCCATGCTGGCTGAGATCAGGAGGCTGTGTGGTCTCACGGCCTCAGCTGAGGTGGTATCACGTGCCCCCCTCCCTGCCCATCTCCTCATTCCCTTCATGGACCCCTGGGATGTGAGTCATTCTGTACTTGAGTGGCACTCCTTCCCAGCCAATCAGCTTTGTGTAGACTAGCAGGGAGGGAGGGCGAGGGAAAGGGATGACGCTCTAGTGACAGCTCAGCAAGAAAGGGGCATGTCCCCCACTCCAGCAGAGCAGAATGGAGAATATGTGTATCCATCTCCACGACTTGTGCCACGCTCTTCCATTTGAGCTAACTTCCCCACCCAGCAAGCGCAAGGGGGAGAAGGGCCGGGGACCAAGCGCTTCCTGCTCCGCAAGGGCTGGCTTTTGGGGAGGCCAAGCGGGGAGAGGGATGGAGGCCGCTGGAGGAGCTTAGCCCGCTGACTGTCAATGGCTTCTAAAAGAAGGGCAAGAGAAGGGACCGGCGGTCCCTTGATGCTGGAGAATGCGGGCATTGATCCCACTGCCTCTCACATGCGAAGCGAGCGCTCTACCACTTGAGCTAATTCCCCTGTCTTGCCCAGCAAGAGCTTGATCCAACCATGTCATACGGGAGGCCACGCCGTTCCCTGCGCCAGCCGGTGACTCCTTCCAAAAGGGTCAGGCAAGCAGCTGCTCCCTGTGGGCCGGCTAGCTCAGCTGGTTAGAGCGTGGTGCTAATAATGCCAAGGTCATGGGTTCGAGCCCCATGCTGGCCACTGTGTGTGCTGCTTGGAGAGGGTGGCTTCTGTTCTTTTGGGCTGACTGCTAGGGGGTCGGAGAGGCCAAAATGAGAAAAAGGAGATGGGCTGAGCGTCTTGCAGGGAGCAGGCAAGAGCCCTGCTCGGGGAAAGGACTGGCCAGCGCTGGCAGGGAGAGGCTCCGGCCACCTCCTTTCCTCCCCTCTCTGGGCTCCTTGCTCGCCTTGCTGGCTGAAAGGGACTTGGGCCCGAGGAGAGGAGAAGGGTCAGCCTGGCCAGCTGCCTTCCCAGCTCATAGGAGATGAGGCCTGAGCTGGAGGCCCAGGAAGCAAAATTGCAGGGCTGCTGGCTCGCCCCCATTGTCCCCAATGGGTTGACCTGATGGCCCGAATTCTTGCCGCCCGCCATCTCCACCCAAATGTACCCGAGAGCGGATCAGGCTCTCCAGCCCAAGCCACTGAGGAAGGCTTAATACTCGGCACCCCAAGCTAGGGGAGAGTCTTCAGACTCGGCCCGCGCAGGGTGAGCTTGGGAGTTCTGGACCCCATCCTCCCACCGCCCACAGGCAGCCCCCAAGCCCACACTGGAGCCCAGAACTCAGGCACGAAGGAGCAGGAGGAGCACTCTGCCCAGGGGCACCACCGCTCTAAGTCAGCTTGAGTTGTTTTCTCTTCTACCCCTGTTCTCCCAAGTTCGGCTGGCCTCGCAGTAGCCATCCCCGGGACAAAGCAGGCACGGGACTCTACCTAGCGGAAGCCAAACGCACCCACCCAGAGTTTAGCACAGGCTATTGGGGGACTGTAGAAACCCCCTTCAGACGCATTGAGGTAGCTAAACTTTACTTCCAAGGGCCCTACATGTGCAGAAAGCCTACTCTCTTGGGAAAAAGACTCCTCTTTCGGCTAACCTTCCAAACTTTCCAGTGGCTCCAAATGGGAAAACACACACACTCAAACACCCAAAGAGTCCTAACGCCCCCAATCTAAAAAGAAAAGAAAGGAGAAGAGTTCGAAATTGCCACCCTGCCAGAATTGTACAGCTCTGCACATGAAACCAGTGGGAGGGACGTTACACAGAAAGGGGGAATGGAAAGCTGCCCAAATGGAGATGATGTGGAAAGCTACAGCCCCCGTCACTCCTCCTACTAGTCACACTTCTTGCAACAGCTGATGAACTTCCAGGTGCTTTTCGCATCCGAGCCCACACCAGGGGAACACCTTGAGAAGCTTCCCATGGGTTGCCTAGCTCAGCTGGTCAGAGTGTGGCACTAATGGAGGCAAGATGGTGCAAAGGAGCCCCTGGGTGGCTGGCTGCGGGCCTGGGGAGGATGGCTTTGGATTTTCGGCCGGACTGCTACGGACAGCAAGGCCAAAAGTCAGCTGGTCGGCCCGCTCACCCACCTACCCAGCGTGCTCACCCAGGGGCCTTAGTCAACCGCTTGGAGAATGTGGGCATCGATCCCACTACCTCTCGCATACAAAGCGAGCGCTCTACCGCTTGAGCTAATTCCCCACAGCTTGCCTGATTCCCAGGCACCAGGCAAAAAAGGCAAGGGCTCTGTGGCCTGAAGCAGAACACAGCCTGCGTTGGGGGGCTACCCAGAGCTGGGGAAGGGGCCCGAGACCCAGCCACGCGCCTGGGCACAATCCCCAACGCTCCCTCCCTGGAGTGTGTCGGGGGGTGGGCTGGGGGGTGAGAGTTAGCCCCTGGAAGAAGCACCACACTTCAGAAGACAACGCAGGGCTAGATCACTTGATGATTGCCTGCTCTGGCCATTGCCTCTGAAGCAGCTGGCATGGGCTACTGTCAGAAGACATGATACTGGGCTAGATGGACCATTGGTCTCACCCAGGAGGGGCGTTCTTATCTTCCCCACTTTCCTGTAACCCAAGCAAAGCCAGGAGCAGGCCCAGCTCAGGAAGTCTAGCGGGGCTCACACAGGCTCCCTGGCCCCTGGCACAGCATACAGCAAAACGACCCTGCCTCCGCCACCATAGACACCCACAGACTCACCGTTCCAGACCAACGCAGCCCTTTCTCCAAGGGCTTTGGCTTTCTCCAAGCTGTCTGTGTGCTCTGCTCCACGGCGGCCATGCTGGCTGAGATCAGGAGGCTGTGTGGTCTCACGGCCTCAGCTGAGGTGGTATCACGTGCCCCCCTCCCCGCCCATCTCCTCATTCCCTTCATGGACCCCTGGGATGTGAGTCATTCTGTACTTGAGTGGCACTCCTTCCCAGCCAATCAGCTTTGTGTAGACTAGCAGGGAGGGAGGGCGAGGGAAAGGGATGACGCTCTAGTGACAGCTCAGCAAGAAAGGGGCATGTCCCCCACTCCAGCAGAGCAGAATGGAGAATATGTGTATCCATCTCCACGACTTGTGCCACGCTCTTCCATTTGAGCTAACTTCCCCACCCAGCAAGCGCAAGGGGGAGAAGGGCCGGGGACCAAGCGCTTCCTGCTCCGCAAGGGCTGGCTTTTGGGGAGGCCAAGCGGGGAGAGGGATGGAGGCCGCTGGAGGAGCTTAGCCCGCTGACTGTCAATGGCTTCTAAAAGAAGGGCAAGAGAAGGGACCGGCGGTCCCTTGCCGCTGGAGAATGCGAGCATTGATCCCGCTGCCTCTCACATGCGAAGCGAGCGCTCTACCACTTGAGCTAATTCCCCTGTCTTGCCCAGCAAGAGCTTGATCCAACCATGTCATACGGGAGGCCACGCCGTTCCCTGCGCCAGCCGGTGACTCCTTCCAAAAGGGTCAGGCAAGCAGCTGCTCCCTGTGGGCCGGCTAGCTCAGCTGGTTAGAGCGTGGTGCTAATAACGCCAAGGTCATGGGTTCGAGCCCCATGCTGGCCACTGTGTGTGCTGCTTGGAGAGGGTGGCTTCTGTTCTTTTGGGTTGACTGCTAGGGGGTCGGAGAGGCCAAAATGAGAAAAAGGAGATGGGCTGAGCGTCTTGCAGGGAGCAGGCAAGAGCCCTGCTCGGGGAAAGGACTGGCCAGCGCTGGCAGGGAGAGGCTCCGGCCACCTCCTTTCCTCCCCTCTCTGGGCTCCTTGCTCGCCTTGCTGGCTGAAAGGGACTTGGGCCCGAGGAGAGGAGAAGGGTCAGCCTGGCCAGCTGCCTTCCCAGCTCATAGGAGATGAGGCCTGAGCTGGAGGCCCAGGAAGCAAAATTGCAGGGCTGCTGGCTCGCCCCCATTGTCCCCAATGGGTTGACCTGATGGCCCGAATTCTTGCCGCCCGCCATCTCCACCCAAATGTACCCGAGAGCGGATCAGGCTCTCCAGCCCAAGCCACTGAGGAAGGCTTAATACTCGGCACCCCAAGCTAGGGGAGAGTCTTCAGACTCGGCCCGCGCAGGGTGAGCTTGGGAGTTCTGGACCCCATCCTCCCACCGCCCACAGGCAGCCCCCAAGCCCACACTGGAGCCCAGAACTCAGGCACGAAGGAGCAGGAGGAGCACTCTGCCCAGGGGCACCACCGCTCTAAGTCAGCTTGAGTTGTTTTCTCTTCTACCCCTGTTCTCCCAAGTTCGGCTGGCCTCGCAGTAGCCATCCCCGGGACAAAGCAGGCACGGGACTCTACCTAGCGGAAGCCAAACGCGCCCACCCAGAGTTTAGCACAGGCTATTGGGGGACTGTAGAAACCCCCTTCAGACGCATTGAGGTAGCTAAACTTTACTTCCAAGGGCCCTACATGTGCAGAAAGCCTACTCTCTTGGGAAAAAGACTCCTCTTTCGGCTAACCTTCCAAACTTTCCAGTGGCTCCAAATGGGAAAACACACACACTCAAACACCCAAAGAGTCCTAACGCCCCCAATCTAAAAAGAAAAGAAAGGAGAAGAGTTCGAAATTGCCACCCTGCCAGAATTGTACAGCTCTGCACATGAAACCAGTGGGAGGGACGTTACACAGAAAGGGGGAATGGAAAGCTGCCCAAATGGAGATGATGTGGAAAGCTACAGCCCCCGTCACTCCTCCTACTAGTCACACTTCTTGCAACAGCTGATGAACTTCCAGGTGCTTTTCGCATCCGAGCCCACACCAGGGGAACACCTTGAGAAGCTTCCCATGGGTTGCCTAGCTCAGCTGGTCAGAGTGTGGCACTAATGGAGGCAAGATGGTGCAAAGGAGCCCCTGGGTGGCTGGCTGCGGGCCTGGGGAGGATGGCTTTGGATTTTCGGCCGGACTGCTACGGACAGCAAGGCCAAAAGTCAGCTGGTCGGCCCGCTCACCCACCTACCCAGCGTGCTCACCCAGGGGCCTTAGTCAACCGCTTGGAGAATGTGGGCATCGATCCCACTACCTCTCGCATACAAAGCGAGCGCTCTACCGCTTGAGCTAATTCCCCACAGCTTGCCTGATTCCCAGGCACCAGGCAAAAAAGGCAAGGGCTCTGTGGCCTGAAGCAGAACACAGCCTGCGTTGGGGGGCTACCCAGAGCTGGGGAAGGGGCCCGAGACCCAGCCACGCGCCTGGGCACAATCCCCAACGCTCCCTCCCTGGAGTGTGTCGGGGGGTGGGCTGGGGGGTGAGAGTTAGCCCCTGGAAGAAGCACCACACTTCAGAAGACAACGCAGGGCTAGATCACTTGATGATTGCCTGCTCTGGCCATTGCCTCTGAAGCAGCTGGCATGGGCTACTGTCAGAAGACATGATACTGGGCTAGATGGACCATTGGTCTCACCCAGGAGGGGCGTTCTTATCTTCCCCACTTTCCTGTAACCCAAGCAAAGCCAGGAGCAGGCCCAGCTCAGGAAGTCTAGCGGGGCTCACACAGGCTCCCTGGCCCCTGGCACAGCATACAGCAAAACGACCCTGCCTCCGCCACCATAGACACCCACAGACTCACCGTTCCAGACCAACGCAGCCCTTTCTCCAAGGGCTTTGGCTTTCTCCAAGCTGTCTGTGTGCTCTGCTCCACGGCGGCCATGCTGGCTGAGATCAGGAGGCTGTGTGGTCTCACGGCCTCAGCTGAGGTGGTATCACGTGCCCCCCTCCCCGCCCATCTCCTCATTCCCTTCATGGACCCCTGGGATGTGAGTCATTCTGTACTTGAGTGGCACTCCTTCCCAGCCAATCAGCTTTGTGTAGACTAGCAGGGAGGGAGGGCGAGGGAAAGGGATGACGCTCTAGTGACAGCTCAGCAAGAAAGGGGCATGTCCCCCACTCCAGCAGAGCAGAATGGAGAATATGTGTATCCATCTCCACGACTTGTGCCACGCTCTTCCATTTGAGCTAACTTCCCCACCCAGCAAGCGCAAGGGGGAGAAGGGCCGGGGACCAAGCGCTTCCTGCTCCGCAAGGGCTGGCTTTTGGGGAGGCCAAGCGGGGAGAGGGATGGAGGCCGCTGGAGGAGCTTAGCCCGCTGACTGTCAATGGCTTCTAAAAGAAGGGCAAGAGAAGGGACCGGCGGTCCCTTGCCGCTGGAGAATGCGAGCATTGATCCCGCTGCCTCTCACATGCGAAGCGAGCGCTCTACCACTTGAGCTAATTCCCCTGTCTTGCCCAGCAAGAGCTTGATCCAACCATGTCATACGGGAGGCCACGCCGTTCCCTGCGCCAGCCGGTGACTCCTTCCAAAAGGGTCAGGCAAGCAGCTGCTCCCTGTGGGCCGGCTAGCTCAGCTGGTTAGAGCGTGGTGCTAATAACGCCAAGGTCATGGGTTCGAGCCCCATGCTGGCCACTGTGTGTGCTGCTTGGAGAGGGTGGCTTCTGTTCTTTTGGGTTGACTGCTAGGGGGTCGGAGAGGCCAAAATGAGAAAAAGGAGATGGGCTGAGCGTCTTGCAGGGAGCAGGCAAGAGCCCTGCTCGGGGAAAGGACTGGCCAGCGCTGGCAGGGAGAGGCTCCGGCCACCTCCTTTCCTCCCCTCTCTGGGCTCCTTGCTCGCCTTGCTGGCTGAAAGGGACTTGGGCCCGAGGAGAGGAGAAGGGTCAGCCTGGCCAGCTGCCTTCCCAGCTCATAGGAGATGAGGCCTGAGCTGGAGGCCCAGGAAGCAAAATTGCAGGGCTGCTGGCTCGCCCCCATTGTCCCCAATGGGTTGACCTGATGGCCCGAATTCTTGCCGCCCGCCATCTCCACCCAAATGTACCCGAGAGCGGATCAGGCTCTCCAGCCCAAGCCACTGAGGAAGGCTTAATACTCGGCACCCCAAGCTAGGGGAGAGTCTTCAGACTCGGCCCGCGCAGGGTGAGCTTGGGAGTTCTGGACCCCATCCTCCCACCGCCCACAGGCAGCCCCCAAGCCCACACTGGAGCCCAGAACTCAGGCACGAAGGAGCAGGAGGAGCACTCGGCCCAGGGGCACCACCGCTCTAAGTCAGCTTGAGTTGTTTTCTCTTCTACCCCTGTTCTCCCAAGTTCGGCTGGCCTCGCAGTAGCCATCCCCGGGACAAAGCAGGCACGGGACTCTACCTAGCGGAAGCCAAACGCGCCCACCCAGAGTTTAGCACAGGCTATTGGGGGACTGTAGAAACCCCCTTCAGACGCATTGAGGTAGCTAAACTTTACTTCCAAGGGCCCTACATGTGCAGAAAGCCTACTCTCTTGGGAAAAAGACTCCTCTTTCGGCTAACCTTCCAAACTTTCCAGTGGCTCCAAATGGGAAAACACACACACTCAAACACCCAAAGAGTCCTAACGCCCCCAATCTAAAAAGAAAAGAAAGGAGAAGAGTTCGAAATGGCCACCCTGCCAGAATTGTACAGCTCTGCACATGAAACCAGTGGGAGGGACGTTACACAGAAAGGGGGAATGGAAAGCTGCCCAAATGGAGATGATGTGGAAAGCTACAGCCCCCGTCACTCCTCCTACTAGTCACACTTCTTGCAACAGCTGATGAACTTCCAGGTGCTTTTCGCATCCGAGCCCACACCAGGGGAACACCTTGAGAAGCTTCCCGTGGGTTGCCTAGCTCAGCTGGTCAGAGTGTGGCACTAATGGAGGCAAGATGGTGCAAAGGAGCCCCTGGGTGGCTGGCTGCGGGCCTGGGGAGGATGGCTTTGGATTTTCGGCCGGACTGCTACGGACAGCAAGGCCAAAAGTCAGCTGGTCGGACCGCTCACCCACCTACCCAGCGTGCTCACCCAGGGGCCTTAGTCAACCGCTTGGAGAATGTGGGCATCGATCCCACTACCTCTCGCATGCAAAGCGAGCGCTCTACCGCTTGAGCTAATTCCCCACAGCTGGCCTGATTCCCAGGCACCAGGCAAAAAAGGCAAGGGCTCTGTGGCCTGAAGCAGAACACAGCCTGCGTTGGGGGGCTACCCAGAGCAGGGGAAGGGGCCCGAGACCCAGCCACGCGCCTGGGCACAATCCCCAACGCTCCCTCCCTGGAGTGTGTCGGGGGGTGGGCTGGGGGGTGAGAGTTAGCCCCTGGAAGAAGCACCACACTTCAGAAGACAACGCAGGGCTAGATCACTTGATGATTGCCTGCTCTGGCCATTGCCTCTGAAGCAGCTGGCATGGGCTACTGTCAGAAGACATGATACTGGGCTAGATGGACCATTGGTCTCACCCAGGAGGGGCGTTCTTATCTTCCCCACTTTCCTGTAACCCAAGCAAAGCCAGGAGCAGGCCCAGCTCAGGAAGTCTCGCGGGGCTCACACAGGCTCCCTGGCCCCTGGCACAGCATACAGCAAAACCCAACGACCCTGCCTCCGCCACCATAGACACCCACAGACTCACCGTTCCAGACCAACGCAGCCCTTTCTCCAAGGGCTTTGGCTTTCTCCAAGCTGTCTGTGTGCTCTGCTCCACGGCGGCCATGCTGGCTGAGATCAGGAGGCTGTGTGGTCTCACGGCCTCAGCTGAGGTGGTATCACGTGCCCCCCTCCCCGCCCATCTCCTCATTCCCTTCATGGACCCCTGGGATGTGAGTCATTCTGTACTTGAGTGGCACTCCTTCCCAGCCAATCAGCTTTGTGTAGACTAGCAGGGAGGGAGGGCGAGGGAAAGGGATGACGCTCTAGTGACAGCTCAGCAAGAAAGGGGCATGTCCCCCACTCCAGCAGAGCAGAATGGAGAATATGTGTATCCATATCCATGACTTGTGCCACGCTCTTCCATTTGAGCTAACTTCCCCACCCAGCAAGCGCAAGGGGGAGAAGGGCCGGGGACCAAGCGCTTCCTGCTCCGCAAGGGCTGGCTTTTGGGGAGGCCAAGCGGGGAGAGGGATGGAGGCCGCTGGAGGAGCTTAGCCCGCTGACTGTCAATGGCTTCTAAAAGAAGGGCAAGAGAAGGGACCGGCGGTCCCTTGCCGCTGGAGAATGCGGGCATTGATCCCGCTGCCTCTCACATGCAAAGCGAGCGCTCTACCACTTGAGCTAATTCCCCTGTCTTGCCCAACAAGAGCTTGATCCAACCATGTCATACGGGAGGCCACGCCGTTCCCTGCGCCAGCCGGTGACTCCTTCCAAAAGGGTCAGGCAAGCAGCTGCTCCCTGTGGGCCGGCTAGCTCAGCTGGTTAGAGCGTGGTGCTAATAACGCCAAGGTCATGGGTTCGAGCCCCATGCTGGCCACTGTGTGTGCTGCTTGGAGAGGGTGGCTTCTGTTCTTTTGGGCTGACTGCTAGGGGGTCGGAGAGGCCAAAATGAGAAAAAGGAGATGGGCTGAGCGTCTTGCAGGGAGCAGGCAAGAGCCCTGCTCGGGGAAAGGACTGGCCAGCGCTGGCAGGGAGAGGCTCCGGCCACCTCCTTTCCTCCCCTCTCTGGGCTCCTTGCTCGCCTTGCTGGCTGAAAGGGACTTGGGCCCTAGGAGAGGAGAAGGGTCAGCCTGGCCAGCTGCCTTCCCAGCTCATAGGAGATGAGGCCTGAGCTGGAGGCCCAGGAAGCAAAATTGCAGGGCTGCTGGCTCGCCCCCATTGTCCCCAATGGGTTGACCTGATGGCCCGAATTCTTGCCGCCCGCCATCTCCACCCAAATGTACCCGAGAGCGGATCAGGCTCTCCAGCCCAAGCCACTGAGGAAGGCTTAATACTCGGCACCCCAAGCTAGGGGAGAGTCTTCAGACTCGGCCCGCGCAGGGTGAGCTTGGGAGTTCTGGACCCCATCCTCCCACCGCCCACAGGCAGCCCCCAAGCCCACACTGGAGCCCAGAACTCAGGCACGAAGGAGCAGGAGGAGCACTCTGCCCAGGGGCACCACCGCTCTAAGTCAGCTTGAGTTGTTTTCTCTTCTACCCCTGTTCTCCCAAGTTCGGCTGGCCTTGCAGTAGCCATCCCCGGGACAAAGCAGGCACGGGACTCTACCTAGCGGAAGCCAAACGCACCCACCCAGAGTTTAGCACAGGCTATTGGGGGACTGTAGAAACCCCCTTCAGACGCATTGAGGTAGCTAAACTTTACTTCCAAGGGCCCTACATGTGCAGAAAGCCTACTCTCTTGGGAAAAAGACTCCTCTTTCGGCTAACCTTCCAAACTTTCCAGTGGCTCCAAATGGGAAAACACACACACTCAAACACCCAAAGAGTCCTAACGCCCCCAATCTAAAAAGAAAAGAAAGGAGAAGAGTTCGAAATGGCCACCCTGCCAGAATTGTACAGCTCTGCACATGAAACCAGTGGGAGGGACGTTACACAGAAAGGGGGAATGGAAAGCTGCCCAAATGGAGATGATGTGGAAAGCTACAGCCCCCGTCACTCCTCCTACTAGTCACACTTCTTGCAACAGCTGATGAACTTCCAGGTGCTTTTCGCATCTGAGCCCACACCAGGGGAACACCTTGAGAAGCTTCCCATGGGTTGCCTAGCTCAGCTGGTCAGAGTGTGGCACTAATGGAGGCAAGATGGTGCAAAGGAGCCCCTGGGTGGCTGGCTGCGGGCCTGGGGAGGATGGCTTTGGATTTTCGGCCGGACTGCTACGGACAGCAAGGCCAAAAGTCAGCTGGTCGGCCCGCTCACCCACCTACCCAGCGTGCTCACCCAGGGGCCTTAGTCAACCGCTTGGAGAATGTGGGCATCGATCCCACTTCCTCTCGCATACAAAGCGAGCGCTCTACCGCTTGAGCTAATTCCCCACAGCTTGTCTGATTCCCAGGCACCAGGCAAAAAAGGCAAGGGCTCTGTGGCCTGAAGCAGAACACAGCCTGCGTTGGGGGGCTACCCAGAGCTGGGGAAGGGGCCCGAGACCCAGCCACGTGCCTGGGCACAATCCCCAATGCTCCCTCCCTGGAGTGTGTCGGGGGGTGGGCTGGGGGATGAGAGTTAGCCCCTGGAAGAAGCACCACACTTCAGAAGACAACGCAGGGCTAGATCACTTGATGATTGCCTGCTCTGGCCATTGCCTCTGAAGCAGCTGGCATGGGCTACTGTCAGAAGACATGATACTGGGCTAGATGGACCATTGGTCTCACCCAGGAGGGGCGTTCTTATCTTCCCCACTTTCCTGTAACCCAAGCAAAGCCAGGAGCAGGCCCAGCTCAGGAAGTCTAGCGGGGCTCACACAGGCTCCCTGGCCCCTGGCACAGCATACAGCAAAACGACCCTGCCTCCGCCACCATAGACACCCACAGACTCACCGTTCCAGAGCAACGCAGCCCTTTCTCCAAGGGCTTTGGCTTTCTCCAAGCTGTCTGTGTGCTCTGCTCCACGGCGGCCATGCTGGCTGAGATCAGGAGGCTGTGTGGTCTCACGGCCTCAGCTGAGGTGGTATCACGTGCCCCCCTCCCCGCCCATCTCCTCATTCCCTTCATGGACCCCTGGGATGTGAGTCATTCTGTACTTGAGTGGCACTCCTTCCCAGCCAATCAGCTTTGTGTAGACTAGCAGGGAGGGAGGGCGAGGGAAAGGGATGACGCTCTAGTGACAGCTCAGCAAGAAAGGGGCATGTCCCCCACTCCAGCAGAGCAGAATGGAGAATATGTGTATCCATCTCCACGACTTGTGCCACGCTCTTCCATTTGAGCTAACTTCCCCACCCAGCAAGCGCAAGGGGGAGAAGGGCCGGGGACCAAGCGCTTCCTGCTCCGCAAGGGCTGGCTTTTGGGGAGGCCAAGCGGGGAGAGGGATGGAGGCCGCTGGAGGAGCTTAGCCCGCTGACTGTCAATGGCTTCTAAAAGAAGGGCAAGAGAAGGGACCGGCGGTCCCTTGCCGCTGGAGAATGCGAGCATTGATCCCGCTGCCTCTCACATGCGAAGCGAGCGCTCTACCACTTGAGCTAATTCCCCTGTCTTGCCCAGCAAGAGCTTGATCCAACCATGTCATACGGGAGGCCACGCCGTTCCCTGCGCCAGCCGGTGACTCCTTCCAAAAGGGTCAGGCAAGCAGCTGCTCCCTGTGGGCCGGCTAGCTCAGCTGGTTAGAGCGTGGTGCTAATAACGCCAAGGTCATGGGTTCGAGCCCCATGCTGGCCACTGTGTGTGCTGCTTGGAGAGGGTGGCTTCTGTTCTTTTGGGTTGACTGCTAGGGGGTCGGAGAGGCCAAAATGAGAAAAAGGAGATGGGCTGAGCGTCTTGCAGGGAGCAGGCAAGAGCCCTGCTCGGGGAAAGGACTGGCCAGCGCTGGCAGGGAGAGGCTCCGGCCACCTCCTTTCCTCCCCTCTCTGGGCTCCTTGCTCGCCTTGCTGGCTGAAAGGGACTTGGGCCCGAGGAGAGGAGAAGGGTCAGCCTGGCCAGCTGCCTTCCCAGCTCATAGGAGATGAGGCCTGAGCTGGAGGCCCAGGAAGCAAAATTGCAGGGCTGCTGGCTCGCCCCCATTGTCCCCAATGGGTTGACCTGATGGCCCGAATTCTTGCCGCCCGCCATCTCCACCCAAATGTACCCGAGAGCGGATCAGGCTCTCCAGCCCAAGCCACTGAGGAAGGCTTAATACTCGGCACCCCAAGCTAGGGGAGAGTCTTCAGACTCGGCCCGCGCAGGGTGAGCTTGGGAGTTCTGGACCCCATCCTCCCACCGCCCACAGGCAGCCCCCAAGCCCACACTGGAGCCCAGAACTCAGGCACGAAGGAGCAGGAGGAGCACTCGGCCCAGGGGCACCACCGCTCTAAGTCAGCTTGAGTTGTTTTCTCTTCTACCCCTGTTCTCCCAAGTTCGGCTGGCCTCGCAGTAGCCATCCCCGGGACAAAGCAGGCACGGGACTCTACCTAGCGGAAGCCAAACGCGCCCACCCAGAGTTTAGCACAGGCTATTGGGGGACTGTCGAAACCCCCTTCAGACGCATTGAGGTAGCTAAACTTTACTTCCAAGGGCCCTACATGTGCAGAAAGCCTACTCTCTTGGGAAAAAGACTCCTCTTTCGGCTAACCTTCCAAACTTTCCAGTGGCTCCAAATGGGAAAACACACACACTCAAACACCCAAAGAGTCCTAACGCCCCCAATCTAAAAAGAAAAGAAAGGAGAAGAGTTCGAAATGGCCACCCTGCCAGAATTGTACAGCTCTGCACATGAAACCAGTGGGAGGGACGTTACACAGAAAGGGGGAATGGAAAGCTGCCCAAATGGAGATGATGTGGAAAGCTACAGCCCCCGTCACTCCTCCTACTAGTCACACTTCTTGCAACAGCTGATGAACTTCCAGGTGCTTTTCGCATCCGAGCCCACACCAGGGGAACACCTTGAGAAGCTTCCCGTGGGTTGCCTAGCTCAGCTGGTCAGAGTGTGGCACTAATGGAGGCAAGATGGTGCAAAGGAGCCCCTGGGTGGCTGGCTGCGGGCCTGGGGATGATGGCTTTGGATTTTCGGCCGGACAGCTACGGACAGCAAGGCCAAAAGTCAGCTGGTCGGCCCGCTCACCCACCTACCCAGCGTGCTCACCCAGGGGCCTTAGTCAACCGCTTGGAGAATGTGGGCATCGATCCCACTACCTCTCGCATGCAAAGCGAGCGCTCTACCCCTTGAGCTAATTCCCCACAGCTGGCCTGATTCCCAGGCACCAGGCAAAAAAGGCAAGGGCTCTGTGGCCTGAAGCAGAACACAGCCTGCGTTGGGGGGCTACCCAGAGCTGGGGAAGGGGCCCGAGACCCAGCCACGCGCCTGGGCACAATCCCCACCGCTCCCTCCCTGGAGTGTGTCGGGGGGTGGGCTGGGGGGTGAGAGTTAGCCCCTGGAAGAAGCACCACACTTCAGAAGACAACGCAGGGCTAGATCACTTGATGATTGCCTGCTCTGGCCATTGCCTCTGAAGCAGCTGGCATGGGCTACTGTCAGAAGACATGATACTGGGCTAGATGGACCATTGGTCTCACCCAGGAGGGGCGTTCTTATCTTCCCCACTTTCCTGTAACCCAAGCAAAGCCAGGAGCAGGCCCAGCTCAGGAAGTCTAGCGGGGCTCACACAGGCTCCCTGGCCCCTGGCACAGCATACAGCAAAACCCAACGACCCTGCCTCCGCCACCATAGACACCCACAGACTCACCGTTCCAGACCAACGCAGCCCTTTCTCCAAGGGCTTTGGCTTTCTCCAAGCTGTCTGTGTGCTCTGCTCCACGGCGGCCATGCTGGCTGAGATCAGGAGGCTGTGTGGTCTCACGGCCTCAGCTGAGGTGGTATCACGTGCCCCCCTCCCCGCCCATCTCCTCATTCCCTTCATGGACCCCTGGGATGTGAGTCATTCTGTACTTGAGTGGCACTCCTTCCCAGCCAATCAGCTTTGTGTAGACTAGCAGGGAGGGAGGGCGAGGGAAAGGGATGACGCTCTAGTGACAGCTCAGCAAGAAAGGGGCATGTCCCCCACTCCAGCAGAGCAGAATGGAGAATATGTGTATCCATCTCCACGACTTGTGCCACGCTCTTCCATTTGAGCTAACTTCCCCACCCAGCAAGCGCAAGGGGGAGAAGGGCCGGGGACCAAGCGCTTCCTGCTCCGCAAGGGCTGGCTTTTGGGGAGGCCAAGCGGGGAGAGGGATGGAGGCCGCTGGAGGAGCTTAGCCCGCTGACTGTCAATGGCTTCTAAAAGAAGGGCAAGAGAAGGGACCGGCGGTCCCTTGCTGCTGGAGAATGCGGGCATTGATCCCACTGCCTCTCACATGCGAAGCGAGCGCTCTACCACTTGAGCTAATTCCCCTGTCTTGCCCAGCAAGAGCTTGATCCAACCATGTCATACGGGAGGCCACGCCGTTCCCTGCGCCAGCCGGTGACTCCTTCCAAAAGGGTCAGGCAAGCAGCTGCTCCCTGTGGGCCGGCTAGCTCAGCTGGTTAGAGCGTGGTGCTAATAACGCCAAGGTCATGGGTTCGAGCCCCATGCTGGCCACTGTGTGTGCTGCTTGGAGAGGGTGGCTTCTGTTCTTTTGGGCTGACTGCTAGGGGGTCGGAGAGGCCAAAATGAGAAAAAGGAGATGGGCTGAGCGTCTTGCAGGGAGCAGGCAAGAGCCCTGCTCGGGGAAAGGACTGGCCAGCGCTGGCAGGGAGAGGCTCCGGCCACCTCCTTTCCTCCCCTCTCTGGGCTCCTTGCTCGCCTTGCTGGCTGAAAGGGACTTGGGCCCGAGGAGAGGAGAAGGGTCAGCC
Organism: Chelydra serpentina; assembly: GCA_037349315.1. Taxonomy (NCBI): domain Eukaryota; kingdom Metazoa; phylum Chordata; order Testudines; family Chelydridae; genus Chelydra; species Chelydra serpentina. The sequence goes on from JBAIAC010000008.1 coordinate 127,515,767, forward strand.
TGGCCAGCTGCCTTCCCAGCTCATAGGAGATGAGGCCTGAGCTGGAGGCCCAGGAAGCAAAATTGCAGGGCTGCTGGCTCGCCCCCATTGTCCCCAATGGGTTGACCTGATGGCCCGAATTCTTGCCGCCCGCCATCTCCACCCAAATGTACCCGAGAGCGGATCAGGCTCTCCAGCCCAAGCCACTGAGGAAGGCTTAATACTCGGCACCCCAAGCTAGGGGAGAGTCTTCAGACTCGGCCCGTGCAGGGTGAGCTTGGGAGTTCTGGACCCCATCCTCCCACCGCCCACAGGCAGCCCCCAAGCCCACACTGGAGCCCAGAACTCAGGCACGAAGGAGCAGGAGGAGCACTCTGCCCAGGGGCACCACCGCTCTAAGTCAGCTTGAGGTGTTTTCTCTTCTACCCCTGTTCTCCCAAGTTCGGCTGGCCTCGCAGTAGCCATCCCCAGGACAAAGCAGGCACGGGACTCTACCTAGCGGAAGCCAAACGCGCCCACCCAGAGTTTAGCACAGGCTATTGGGGGACTGTAGAAACCCCCTTCAGACGCATTGAGGTAGCTAAACTTTACTTCCAAGGGCCCTACATGTGCAGAAAGCCTACTCTCTTGGGAAAAAGACTCCTCTTTCGGCTAACCTTCCAAACTTTCCAGTGGCTCCAAATGGGAAAACACACACACTCAAACACCCAAAGAGTCCTAACGCCCCCAATCTAAAAAGAAAAGAAAGGAGAAGAGTTCGAAATGGCCACCCTGCCAGAATTGTACAGCTCTGCACATGAAACCAGTGGGAGGGACGTTACACAGAAAGGGGGAATGGAAAGCTGCCCAAATGGAGATGATGTGGAAAGCTACAGCCCCCGTCACTCCTCCTACTAGTCACACTTCTTGCAACAGCTGATGAACTTCCAGGTGCTTTTCGCATCCGAGCCCACACCAGGGGAACACCTTGAGAAGCTTCCCGTGGGTTGCCTAGCTCAGCTGGTCAGAGTGTGGCACTAATGGAGGCAAGATGGTGCAAAGGAGCCCCTGGGTGGCTGGCTGCGGGCCTGGGGAGGATGGCTTTGGATTTTCGGCCGGACTGCTACGGACAGCAAGGCCAAAAGTCAGCTGGTCGGCCCGCTCACCCACCTACCCAGCGTGCTCACCCAGGGGCCTTAGTCAACCGCTTGGAGAACGTGGGCATCGATCCCACTACCTCTCGCATACAAAGCGAGCGCTCTACCGCTTGAGCTAATTCCCCACAGCTGGCCTGATTCCCAGGCACCAGGCAAAAAAGGCAAGGGCTCTGTGGCCTGAAGCAGAACACAGCCTGCGTTGGGGGGCTACCCAGAGCTGGGGAAGGGGCCCGAGACCCAGCCACGCGCCTGGGCACAATCCCCAACGCTCCCTCCCTGGAGTGTGTCGGGGGGTGGGCTGGGGGATGAGAGTTAGCCCCTGGAAGAAGCACCACACTTCAGAAGACAACGCAGGGCTAGATCACTTGATGATTGCCTGCTCTGGCCATTGCCTCTGAAGCAGCTGGCATGGGCTACTGTCAGAAGACATGATACTGGGCTAGATGGACCATTGGTCTCACCCAGGAGGGGCGTTCTTATCTTCCCCACTTTCCTGTAACCCAAGCAAAGCCAGGAGCAGGCCCAGCTCAGGAAGTCTAGCGGGGCTCACACAGGCTCCCTGGCCCCTGGCACAGCATACAGCAAAACCCAACGACCCTGCCTCCGCCACCATAGACACCCACAGACTCACCGTTCCAGACCAACGCAGCCCTTTCTCCAAGGGCTTTGGCTTTCTCCAAGCTGTCTGTGTGCTCTGCTCCACGGCGGCCATGCTGGCTGAGATCAGGAGGCTGTGTGGTCTCACGGCCTCAGCTGAGGTGGTATCACGTGCCCCCCTCCCCGCCCATCTCCTCATTCCCTTCATGGACCCCTGGGATGTGAGTCATTCTGTACTTGAGTGGCACTCCTTCCCAGCCAATCAGCTTTGTGTAGACTAGCAGGGAGGGAGGGCGAGGGAAAGGGATGACGCTCTAGTGACAGCTCAGCAAGAAAGGGGCATGTCCCCCACTCCAGCAGAGCAGAATGGAGAATATGTGTATCCATCTCCACGACTTGTGCCACGCTCTTCCATTTGAGCTAACTTCCCCACCCAGCAAGCGCAAGGGGGAGAAGGGCCGGGGACCAAGCGCTTCCTGCTCCGCAAGGGCTGGCTTTTGGGGAGGCCAAGCGGGGAGAGGGATGGAGGCCGCTGGAGGAGCTTAGCCCGCTGACTGTCAATGGCTTCTAAAAGAAGGGCAAGAGAAGGGACCGGCGGTCCCTTGCCGCTGGAGAATGCGAGCATTGATCCCGCTGCCTCTCACATGCGAAGCGAGCGCTCTACCACTTGAGCTAATTCCCCTGTCTTGCCCAGCAAGAGCTTGATCCAACCATGTCATACGGGAGGCCACGCCGTTCCCTGCGCCAGCCGGTGACTCCTTCCAAAAGGGTCAGGCAAGCAGCTGCTCCCTGTGGGCCGGCTAGCTCAGCTGGTTAGAGCGTGGTGCTAATAACGCCAAGGTCATGGGTTCGAGCCCCATGCTGGCCACTGTGTGTGCTGCTTGGAGAGGGTGGCTTCTGTTCTTTTGGGTTGACTGCTAGGGGGTCGGAGAGGCCAAAATGAGAAAAAGGAGATGGGCTGAGCGTCTTGCAGGGAGCAGGCAAGAGCCCTGCTCGGGGAAAGGACTGGCCAGCGCTGGCAGGGAGAGGCTCCGGCCACCTCCTTTCCTCCCCTCTCTGGGCTCCTTGCTCGCCTTGCTGGCTGAAAGGGACTTGGGCCCGAGGAGAGGAGAAGGGTCAGCCTGGCCAGCTGCCTTCCCAGCTCATAGGAGATGAGGCCTGAGCTGGAGGCCCAGGAAGCAAAATTGCAGGGCTGCTGGCTCGCCCCCATTGTCCCCAATGGGTTGACCTGATGGCCCGAATTCTTGCCGCCCGCCATCTCCACCCAAATGTACCCGAGAGCGGATCAGGCTCTCCAGCCCAAGCCACTGAGGAAGGCTTAATACTCGGCACCCCAAGCTAGGGGAGAGTCTTCAGACTCGGCCCGCGCAGGGTGAGCTTGGGAGTTCTGGACCCCATCCTCCCACCGCCCACAGCCAGCCCCCAAGCCCACACTGGAGCCCAGAACTCAGGCACGAAGGAGCAGGAGGAGCACTCGGCCCAGGGGCACCACCGCTCTAAGTCAGCTTGAGTTGTTTTCTCTTCTACCCCTGTTCTCCCAAGTTCGGCTGGCCTCGCAGTAGCCATCCCCGGGACAAAGCAGGCACGGGACTCTACCTAGCGGAAGCCAAACGCGCCCACCCAGAGTTTAGCACAGGCTATTGGGGGACTGTAGAAACCCCCTTCAGACGCATTGAGGTAGCTAAACTTTACTTCCAAGGGCCCTACATGTGCAGAAAGCCTACTCTCTTGGGAAAAAGACTCCTCTTTCGGCTAACCTTCCAAACTTTCCAGTGGCTCCAAATGGGAAAACACACACACTCAAACACCCAAAGAGTCCTAACGCCCCCAATCTAAAAAGAAAAGAAAGGAGAAGAGTTCGAAATGGCCACCCTGCCAGAATTGTACAGCTCTGCACATGAAACCAGTGGGAGGGACGTTACACAGAAAGGGGGAATGGAAAGCTGCCCAAATGGAGATGATGTGGAAAGCTACAGCCCCCGTCACTCCTCCTACTAGTCACACTTCTTGCAACAGCTGATGAACTTCCAGGTGCTTTTCGCATCCGAGCCCACACCAGGGGAACACCTTGAGAAGCTTCCCGTGGGTTGCCTAGCTCAGCTGGTCAGAGTGTGGCACTAATGGAGGCAAGATGGTGCAAAGGAGCCCCTGGGTGGCTGGCTGCGGGCCTGGGGAGGATGGCTTTGGATTTTCGGCCGGACTGCTACGGACAGCAAGGCCAAAAGTCAGCTGGTCGGCCCGCTCACCCACCTACCCAGCGTGCTCACCCAGGGGCCTTAGTCAACCGCTTGGAGAATGTGGGCATCGATCCCACTACCTCTCGCATGCAAAGCGAGCGCTCTACCGCTTGAGCTAATTCCCCACAGCTGGCCTGATTCCCAGGCACCAGGCAAAAAAGGCAAGGGCTCTGTGGCCTGAAGCAGAACACAGCCTGCGTTGGGGGGCTACCCAGAGCTGGGGAAGGGGCCCGAGACCCAGCCACGCGCCTGGGCACAATCCCCAACGCTCCCTCCCTGGAGTGTGTCGGGGGGTGGGCTGGGGGGTGAGAGTTAGCCCCTGGAAGAAGCACCACACTTCAGAAGACAACGCAGGGCTAGATCACTTGATGATTGCCTGCTCTGGCCATTGCCTCTGAAGCAGCTGGCATGGGCTACTGTCAGAAGACATGATACTGGGCTAGATGGACCATTGGTCTCACCCAGGAGGGGCGTTCTTATCTTCCCCACTTTCCTGTAACCCAAGCAAAGCCAGGAGCAGGCCCAGCTCAGGAAGTCTAGCGGGGCTCACACAGGCTCCCTGGCCCCTGGCACAGCATACAGCAAAACCCAACGACCCTGCCTCCGCCACCATAGACACCCACAGACTCACCGTTCCAGACCAACGCAGCCCTTTCTCCAAGGGCTTTGGCTTTCTCCAAGCTGTCTGTGTGCTCTGCTCCACGGCGGCCATGCTGGCTGAGATCAGGAGGCTGTGTGGTCTCACGGCCTCAGCTGAGGTGGTATCACGTGCCCCCCTCCCCGCCCAGCTCCTCATTCCCTTCATGGACCCCTGGGATGTGAGTCATTCTGTACTTGAGTGGCACTCCTTCCCAGCCAATCAGCTTTGTGTAGACTAGCAGGGAGGGAGGGCGAGGGAAAGGGATGACGCTCTAGTGACAGCTCAGCAAGAAAGGGGCATGTCCCCCTCTCCAGCAGAGCAGAATGGAGAATATGTGTATCCATCTCCACGACTTGTGCCACGCTCTTCCATTTGAGCTAACTTCCCCACCCAGCAAGCGCAAGGGGGAGAAGGGCCGGGGACCAAGCGCTTCCTGCTCCGCAAGGGCTGGCTTTTGGGGAGGCCAAGCGGGGAGAGGGATGGAGGCCGCTGGAGGAGCTTAGCCCGCTGACTGTCAATGGCTTCTAAAAGAAGGGCAAGAGAAGGGACCGGCGGTCCCTTGCTGCTGGAGAATGCGAGCATTGATCCCGCTGCCTCTCACATGCGAAGCGAGCGCTCTACCACTTGAGCTAATTCCCCTGTCTTGCCCAGCAAGAGCTTGATCCAACCATGTCATACGGGAGGCCACGCCGTTCCCTGCGCCAGCCGGTGACTCCTTCCAAAAGGGTCAGGCAAGCAGCTGCTCCCTGTGGGCCGGCTAGCTCAGCTGGTTAGAGCGTGGTGCTAATAACGCCAAGGTCATGGGTTCGAGCCCCATGCTGGCCACTGTGTGTGCTGCTTGGAGAGGGTGGCTTCTGTTCTTTTGGGCTGACTGCTAGGGGGTCGGAGAGGCCAAAATGAGAAAAAGGAGATGGGCTGAGCGTCTTGCAGGGAGCAGGCAAGAGCCCTGCTCGGGGAAAGGACTGGCCAGCGCTGGCAGGGAGAGGCTCCGGCCACCTCCTTTCCTCTCCTCTCTGGGCTCCTTGCTCGCCTTGCTGGCTGAAAGGGACTTGGGCCCGAGGAGAGGAGAAGGGTCAGCCTGGCCAGCTGCCTTCCCAGCTCATAGGAGATGAGGCCTGAGCTGGAGGCCCAGGAAGCAAAATTGCAGGGCTGCTGGCTCGCCCCCATTGTCCCCAATGGGTTGACCTGATGGCCCGAATTCTTGCCGCCCGCCATCTCCACCCAAATGTACCCGAGAGCGGATCAGGCTCTCCAGCCCAAGCCACTGAGGAAGGCTTAATACTCGGCACCCCAAGCTAGGGGAGAGTCTTCAGACTCGGCCCGCGCAGGGTGAGCTTGGGAGTTCTGGACCCCATCCTCCCACCGCCCACAGGCAGCCCCCAAGCCCACACTGGAGCCCAGAACTCAGGCACGAAGGAGCAGGAGGAGCACTCTGCCCAGGGGCACCACCGCTCTAAGTCAGCTTGAGTTGTTTTATCTTCTACCCCTGTTCTCCCAAGTTCGGCTGGCCTCGCAGTAGCCATCCCCGGGACAAAGCAGGCACGGGACTCTACCTAGCGGAAGCCAAACGCGCCCACCCAGAGTTTAGCACAGGCTATTGGGGGACTGTCGAAACCCCCTTCAGACGCATTGAGGTAGCTAAACTTTACTTCCAAGGGCCCTACATGTGCAGAAAGCCTACTCTCTTGGGAAAAAGACTCCTCTTTCGGCTAACCTTCCAAACTTTCCAGTGGCTCCAAATGGGAAAACACACACACTCAAACACCCAAAGAGTCCTAACGCCCCCAATCTAAAAAGAAAAGAAAGGAGAAGAGTTCGAAATGGCCACCCTGCCAGAATTGTACAGCTCTGCACATGAAACCAGTGGGAGGGACGTTACACAGAAAGGGGGAATGGAAAGCTGCCCAAATGGAGATGATGTGGAAAGCTACAGCCCCCGTCACTCCTCCTACTAGTCACACTTCTTGCAACAGCTGATGAACTTCCAGGTGCTTTTCGCATCCGAGCCCACACCAGGGGAACACCTTGAGAAGCTTCCCGTGGGTTGCCTAGCTCAGCTGGTCAGAGTGTGGCACTAATGGAGGCAAGATGGTGCAAAGGAGCCCCTGGGTGGCTGGCTGCGGGCCTGGGGAGGATGGCTTTGGATTTTCGGCCGGACTGCTACGGACAGCAAGGCCAAAAGTCAGCTGGTCGGCCCGCTCACCCACCTACCCAGCGTGCTCACCCAGGGACCTTAGTCAACCGCTTGGAGAATGTGGGCATCGATCCCACTACCTCTCGCATGCAAAGCGAGCGCTCTACCGCTTGAGCTAATTCCCCACAGCTTGCCTGACTCCCAGGCACCAGGCAAAAAAGGCAAGGGCTCTGTGGCCTGAAGCAGAACACAGCCTGCGTTGGGGGGCTACCCAGAGCTGGGGAAGGGGCCGGAGACCCAGCCACGCGCCTGGGCACAATCCCCAACGCTCCCTCCCTGGAGTGTGTCGGGGGGTGGGCTGGGGGGTGAGAGTTAGCCCCTGGAAGAAGCACCACACTTCAGAAGACAACGCAGGGCTAGATCACTTGATGATTGCCTGCTCTGGCCATTGCCTCTGAAGCAGCTGGCATGGGCTACTGTCAGAAGACATGATACTGGGCTAGATGGACCATTGGTCTCACCCAGGAGGGGCGTTCTTATCTTCCCCACTTTCCTGTAACCCAAGCAAAGCCAGGAGCAGGCCCAGCTCAGGAAGTCTAGCGTGGCTCACACAGGCTCCCTGGTCCCTGGCACAGCATACAGCAAAACGACCCTGCCTCCGCCACCATAGACACCCACAGACTCACCGTTCCAGACCAACGCAGCCCTTTCTCCAAGGGCTTTGGCTTTCTCCAAGCTGTCTGTGTGCTCTGCTCCACGGCGGCCATGCTGGCTGAGATCAGGAGGCTGTGTGGTCTCACGGCCTCAGCTGAGGTGGTATCACGTGCCCCCCTCCCCGCCCATCTCCTCATTCCCTTCATGGACCCCTGGGATGTGAGTCATTCTGTACTTGAGTGGCACTCCTTCCCAGCCAATCAGCTTTGTGTAGACTAGCAGGGAGGGAGGGCGAGGGAAAGGGATGACGCTCTAGTGACAGCTCAGCAAGAAAGGGGCATGTCCCCCACTCCAGCAGAGCAGAATGGAGAATATGTGTATCCATCTCCACGACTTGTGCCACGCTCTTCCATTTGAGCTAACTTCCCCACCCAGCAAGCGCAAGGGGGAGAAGGGCCGGGGACCAAGCGCTTCCTGCTCCGCAAGGGCTGGCTTTTGGGGAGGCCAAGCGGGGAGAGGGATGGAGGCCGCTAGAGGAGCTTAGCCCGCTGACTGTCAATGGCTTCTAAAAGAAGGGCAAGAGAAGGGACCGGCGGTCCCTTGCCGCTGGAGAATGCGGGCATTGATCCCGCTGCCTCTCACATGCGAAGCGAGCGCTCTACCACTTGAGCTAATTCCCCTGTCTTGCCCAGCAAGAGCTTGATCCAACCATGTCATACGGGAGGCCACGCCGTTCCCTGCGCCAGCCGGTGACTCCTTCCAAAAGGGTCAGGCAAGCAGCTGCTCCATGTGGGCCGGCTAGCTCAGCTGGTTAGAGCGTGGTGCTAATAACGCCAAGGTCATGGGTTCGAGCCCCATGCTGGCCACTGTGTGTGCTGCTTGGAGAGGGTGGCTTCTGTTCTTTTGGGCTGACTGCTAGGGGGTCGGAGAGGCCAAAATGAGAAAAAGGAGATGGGCTGAGCGTCTTGCAGGGAGCAGGCAAGAGCCCTGCTCGGGGAAAGGACTGGCCAGCGCTGGCAGGGAGAGGCTCCGGCCACCTCCTTTCCTCCCCTCTCTGGGCTCCTTGCTCGCCTTGCTGGCTGAAAGGGACTTGGGCCCGAGGAGAGGAGAAGGGTCAGCCTGGCCAGCTGCCTTCCCAGCTCATAGGAGATGAGGCCTGAGCTGGAGGCCCAGGAAGCAAAATTGCAGGGCTGCTGGCTCGCCCCCATTGTCCCCAATGGGTTGACCTGATGGCCCGAATTCTTGCCGCCCGCCATCTCCACCCAAATGTACCCGAGAGCGGATCAGGCTCTCCAGCCCAAGCCACTGAGGAAGGCTTAATACTCGGCACCCCAAGCTAGGGGAGAGTCTTCAGACTCGGCCCGCGGAGGGTGAGCTTGGGAGTTCTGGACCCCATCCTCCCACCACCCACAGGCAGCCCCCAAGCCCACACTGGAGCCCAGAACTCAGGCACGAAGGAGCAGGAGGAGCACTCGGCCCAGGGGCACCACCGCTCTAAGTCAGCTTGAGTTGTTTTCTCTTCTACCCCTGTTCTCCCAAGTTCGGCTGGCCTCGCAGTAGCCATCCCCGGGACAAAGCAGGCACGGGACTCTACCTAGCGGAAGCCAAACGCGCCCACCCAGAGTTTAGCACAGGCTATTGGGGGACTGTCGAAACCCCCTTCAGACGCATTGAGGTAGCTAAACTTTACTTCCAAGGGCCCTACATGTGCAGAAAGCCTACTCTCTTGGGAAAAAGACTCCTCTTTCGGCTAACCTTCCAAACTTTCCAGTGGCTCCAAATGGGAAAACACACACACTCAAACACCCAAAGAGTCCTAACGCCCCCAATCTAAAAAGAAAAGAAAGGGGAAGAGTTCGAAATGGCCACCCTGCCAGAATTGTACAGCTCTGCACATGAAACCAGTGGGAGGGACGTTACACAGAAAGGGGGAATGGAAAGCTGCCCAAATGGAGATGATGTGGAAAGCTACAGCCCCCGTCACTCCTCCTACTAGTCACACTTCTTGCAACAGCTGATGAACTTCCAGGTGCTTTTCGCATCCGAGCCCACACCAGGGGAACACCTTGAGAAGCTTCCCGTGGGTTGCCTAGCTCAGCTGGTCAGAGTTTGGCACTAATGGAGGCAAGATGGTGCAAAGGAGCCCCTGGGTGGCTGGCTGCGGGCCTGGGGAGGATGGCTTTGGATTTTCGGCCGGACTGCTACGGACAGCAAGGCCAAAAGTCAGCTGGTCGGCCCGCTCACCCACCTACCCAGCGTGCTCACCCAGGGGCCTTAGTCAACCGCTTGGAGAATGTGGGCATCGATCCCACTACCTCTCGCATGCAAAGCGAGCGCTCTACCGCTTGAGCTAATTCCTCACAGCTGGCCTGATTCCCAGGCACCAGGCAAAAAAGGCAAGGGCTCTGTGGCCTGAAGCAGAACACAGCCTGCGTTGGGGGGCTACCCAGAGCTGGGGAAGGGGCCCGAGACCCAGCCACGCGCCTGGGCACAATCCCCAACGCTCCCTCCCTGGAGTGTGTCGGGGGGTGGGCTGGGGGGTGAGAGTTAGCCCCTGGAAGAAGCACCACACTTCAGAAGACAACGCAGGGCTAGATCACTTGATGATTGCCTGCTCTGGCCATTGCCTCTGAAGCAGCTGGCATGGGCTACTGTCAGAAGACATGATACTGGGCTAGATGGACCATTGGTCTCACCCAGGAGGGGCGTTCTTATCTTCCCCACTTTCCTGTAACCCAAGCAAAGCCAGGACCAGGCCCAGCTCAGGAAGTCTAGCGGGGCTCACACAGGCTCCCTGGCCCCTGGCACAGCATACAGCAAAACGACCCTGCCTCCGCCACCATAGACACCCACAGACTCACCGTTCCAGACCAACGCAGCCCTTTCTCCAAGGGCTTTGGCTTTCTCCAAGCTGTCTGTGTGCTCTGCTCCACGGCGGCCATGCTGGCTGAGATCAGGAGGCTGTGTGGTCTCACGGCCTCAGCTGAGGTGGTATCACGTGCCCCCCTCCCCGCCCATCTCCTCATTCCCTTCATGGACCCCTGGGATGTGAGTCATTCTGTATTTGAGTGGCACTCCTTCCCAGCCAATCAGCTTTGTGTAGACTAGCAGGGAGGGAGGGCGAGGGAAAGGGATGACGCTCTAGTGACAGCTCAGCAAGAAAGGGGCATGTCCCCCACTCCAGCAGAGCAGAATGGAGAATATGTGTATCCATCTCCACGACTTGTGCCACGCTCTTCCATTTGAGCTAACTTCCCCACCCAGCAAGCGCAAGGGGGAGAAGGGCCGGGGACCAAGCGCTTCCTGCTCCGCAAGGGCTGGCTTTTGGGGAGGCCAAGCGGGGAGAGGGATGGAGGCCGCTGGAGGAGCTTAGCCTGCTGACTGTCAATGGCTTCTAAAAGAAGGGCAAGAGAAGGGACCGGCGGTCCCTTGCCGCTGGAGAATGCGGGCATTGATCCCGCTCCCTCTCGCATGCGAAGCGAGCGCTCTACCACTTGAGCTAATTCCCCTGTCTTGCCCATCAAGAGCTTGATCCAACCATGTCATACGGGAGGCCACGCCGTTCCCTGCGCCAGCCGGTGACTCCTTCCAAAAGGGTCAGGCAAGCAGCTGCTCCCTGTGGGCCGGCTAGCTCAGCTGGTTAGAGCGTGGTGCTAATAACGCCAAGGTCATGGGTTCGAGCCCCATGCTGGCCACTGTGTGTGCTGCTTGGAGAGGGTGGCTTCTGTTCTTTTGGGCTGACTGCTAGGGGGTCGGAGAGGCCAAAATGAGAAAAAGGAGATGGGCTGAGCGTCTTGCAGGGAGCAGGCAAGAGCCCTGCTCGGGGAAAGGACTGGCCAGCGCTGGCAGGGAGAGGCTCCGGCCACCTCCTTTCCTCCCCTCTCTGGGCTCCTTGCTCGCCTTGCTGGCTGAAAGGGACTTGGGCCCGAGGAGAGGAGAAGGGTCAGCCTGGCCAGCTGCCTTCCCAGCTCATAGGAGATGAGGCCTGAGCTGGAGGCCCAGGAAGCAAAATTGCAGGGCTGCTGGTTCGCCCCCATTGTCCCCAATGGGTTGACCTGATGGCCCGAATTCTTGCCGCCCGCCATCTCCACCCAAATGTACCCGAGAGCGGATCAGGCTCTCCAGCCCAAGCCACTGAGGAAGGCTTAATACTCGGCACCCCAAGCTAGGGGAGAGTCTTCAGACTCGGCCCGCGCAGGGTGAGCTTGGGAGTTCTGGACCCCATCCTCCCACCGCCCACAGGCAGCCCCCAAGCCCACACTGGAGCCCAGAACTCAGGCACGAAGGAGCAGGAGGAGCACTCTGCCCAGGGGCACCACCGCTCTAAGTCAGCTTGAGGTGTTTTCTCTTCTACCCCTGTTCTCCCAAGTTCGGCTGGCCTCGCAGTAGCCATCCCCGGGACAAAGCAGGCACGGGACTCTACCTAGCGGAAGCCAAACGCGCCCACCCAGAGTTTAGCACAGGGTATTGGGGGACTGTAGAAACCCCCTTCAGACGCATTGAGGTAGCTAAACTTTACTTCCAAGGGCCCTACATGTGCAGAAAGCCTACTCTCTTGGGAAAAAGACTCCTCTTTCGGCTAACCTTCCAAACTTTCCAGTGGCTCCAAATGGGAAAACACACACACTCAAACACCCAAAGAGTCCTAACGCCCCCAATCTAAAAAGAAAAGAAAGGAGAAGAGTTCGAAATGGCCACCCTGCCAGAATTGTACAGCTCTGCACATGAAACCAGTGGGAGGGACGTTACACAGAAAGGGGGAATGGAAAGCTGCCCAAATGGAGATGATGTGGAAAGCTACAGCCCCCGTCACTCCTCCTACTAGTCACACTTCTTGCAACAGCTGATGAACTTCCAGGTGCTTTTCGCATCCGAGCCCACACCAGGGGAACACCTTGAGAAGCTTCCCGTGGGTTGCCTAGCTCAGCTGGTCAGAGTGTGGCACTAATGGAGGCAAGATGGTGCAAAGGAGCCCCTGGGTGGCTGGCTGCGGGCCTGGGCAGGATGGCTTTGGATTTTCGGCCGGACTGCTACGGACAGCAAGGCCAAAAGTCAGCTGGTCGGCCCGCTCACCCACCTACCCAGCGTGCTCACCCAGTGGCCTTAGTCAACCGCTTGGAGAATGTGGGCATCGATCCCACTACCTCTCACATGCAAAGCGAGCGCTCTACCGCTTGAGCTAATTCCCCACAGCTTGCCTGATTCCCAGGCACCAGGCAAAAAAGGCAAGGGCTCTGTGGCCTGAAGCAGAACACAGCCTGCGTTGGGGGGCTACCCAGAGCTGGGGAAGGGGCCCGAGACCCAGCCACACGCCTGGGCACAATCCCCAACGCTCCCTCCCTGGAGTGTGTCGGGGGGTGGGCTGGGGGGTGAGAGTTAGCCCCTGGAAGAAGCACCACACTTCAGAAGACAACGCAGGGCTAGATCACTTGATGATTGCCTGCTCTGGCCATTGCCTCTGAAGCAGCTGGCATGGGCTACTGTCAGAAGACATGATACTGGGCTAGATGGACCATTGGTCTCACCCAGGAGGGGCGTTCTTATCTTCCCCACTTTCCTGTAACCCAAGCAAAGCCAGGAGCAGGCCCAGCTCAGGAAGTCTAGCGGGGCTCACACAGGCTCCCTGGCCCCTGGCACAGCATACAGCAAAACCCAACGACCCTGCCTCCGCCACTATAGACACCCACAGACTCACCGTTCCAGACCAACGCAGCCCTTTCTCCAAGGGCTTTGGCTTTCTCCAAGCTGTCTGTGTGCTCTGCTCCACGGCGGCCATGCTGGCTGAGATCAGGAGGCTGTGTGGTCTCACGGCCTCAGCTGAGGTGGTATCACGTGCCCCCCTCCCCGCCCATCTCCTCATTCCCTTCATGGACCCCTGGGATGTGAGTCATTCTGTACTTGAGTGGCACTCCTTCCCAGCCAATCAGCTTTGTGTAGACTAGCAGGGAGGGAGGGCGAGGGAAAGGGATGACGCTCTAGTGACAGCTCAGCAAGAAAGGGGCATGTCCCCCACTCCAGCAGAGCAGAATGGAGAATATGTGTATCCATCTCCACGACTTGTGCCACGCTCTTCCATTTGAGCTAACTTCCCCACCCAGCAAGCGCAAGGGGGAGAAGGGCCGGGGACCAAGCGCTTCCTGCTCCGCAAGGGCTGGCTTTTGGGGAGGCCAAGCGGGGAGAGGGATGGAGGCCGCTGGAGGAGCTTAGCCCGCTGACTGTCAATGGCTTCTAAAAGAAGGGCAAGAGAAGGGACCGGCGGTCCCTTGCCGCTGGAGAATGCGGGCATTGATCCCGCTGCCTCTCACATGCGAAGCGAGCGCTCTACCACTTGAGCTAATTCCCCTGTCTTGCCCAGCAAGAGCTTGATCCAACCATGTCATACGGGAGGCCACGCCGTTCCCTGCGCCAGCCGGTGACTCCTTCCAAAAGGGTCAGGCAAGCAGCTGCTCCCTGTGGGCCGGCTAGCTCAGCTGGTTAGAGCGTGGTGCTAATAACGCCAAGGTCATGGGTTCGAGCCCCATGCTGGCCACTGTGTGTGCTGCTTGGAGAGGGTGGCTTCTGTTCTTTTGGGCTGACTGCTAGGGGGTCGGAGAGGCCAAAATGAGAAAAAGGAGATGGGCTGAGCGTCTTGCAGGGAGCAGGCAAGAGCCCTGCTCGGGGAAAGGACTGGCCAGCGCTGGCAGGGAGAGGCTCCGGCCACCTCCTTTCCTCCCCTCTCTGGGCTCCTTGCTCGCCTTGCTGGCTGAAAGGGACTTGGGCCCGAGGAGAGGAGAAGGGTCAGCCTGGCCAGCTGCCTTCCCAGCTCATAGGAGATGAGGCCTGAGCTGGAGGCCCAGGAAGCAAAATTGCAGGGCTGCTGGCTCGCCCCCATTGTCCCCAATGGGTTGACCTGATGGCCCGAATTCTTGCCGCCCGCCATCTCCACCCAAATGTACCCGAGAGCGGATCAGGCTCTCCAGCCCAAGCCACTGAGGAAGGCTTAATACTCGGCACCCCAAGCTAGGGGAGAGTCTTCAGACTCGGCCCGCGCAGGGTGAGCTTGGGAGTTCTGGACCCCATCCTCCCACCGCCCACAGGCAGCCCCCAAGCCCACACTGGAGCCCAGAACTCAGGCACGAAGGAGCAGGAGGAGCACTCTGCCCAGGGGCACCACCGCTCTAAGTCAGCTTGAGTTGTTTTCTCTTCTACCCCTGTTCTCCCAAGTTCGGCTGGCCTCGCAGTAGCCATCCCCGGGACAAAGCAGGCACGGGACTCTACCTAGCGGAAGCCAAACGCGCCCACCCAGAGTTTAGCACAGGCTATTGGGGGACTGTCGAAACCCCCTTCAGACGCATTGAGGTAGCTAAACTTTACTTCCAAGGGCCCTACATGTGCAGAAAGCCTACTCTCTTGGGAAAAAGACTCCTCTTTCGGCTAACCTTCCAAACTTTCCAGTGGCTCCAAATGGGAAAACACACACACTCAAACACCCAAAGAGTCCTAACGCCCCCAATCTAAAAAGAAAAGAAAGGAGAAGAGTTCGAAATGGCCACCCTGCCAGAATTGTACAGCTCTGCACATGAAACCAGTGGGAGGGACGTTACACAGAAAGGGGGAATGGAAAGCTGCCCAAATGGAGATGATGTGGAAAGCTACAGCCCCCGTCTCTCCTCCTACTAGTCACACTTCTTGCAACAGCTGATGAACTTCCAGGTGCTTTTCGCATCCGAGCCCACACCAGGGGAACACCTTGAGAAGCTTCCCGTGGGTTGCCTAGCTCAGCTGGTCAGAGTGTGGCACTAATGGAGGCAAGATGGTGCAAAGGAGCCCCTGGGTGGCTGGCTGCGGGCCTGGGGAGGATGGCTTTGGATTTTCGGCCGGACTGCTACGGACAGCAAGGCCAAAAGTCAGCTGGTCGGCCCGCTCACCCACCTACCCAGCGTGCTCACCCAGGGGCCTTAGTCAACCGCTTGGAGAATGTGGGCATCGATCCCACTACCTCTCACATGCAAAGCGAGCGCTCTACCGCTTGAGCTAATTCCCCACAGCTTGCCTGATTCCCAGGCACCAGGCAAAAAAGGCAAGGGCTCTGTGGCCTGAAGCAGAACACAGCCTGTGTTGGGGGGCTACCCAGAGCTGGGGAAGGGGCCCGAGACCCAGCCACACGCCTGGGCACAATCCCCAACGCTCCCTCCCTGGAGTGTGTCGGGGGGTGGGCTGGGGGGTGAGAGTTAGCCCCTGGAAGAAGCACCACACTTCAGAAGAAAACGCAGGGCTAGATCACTTGATGATTGCCTGCTCTGGCCATTGCCTCTGAAGCAGCTGGCATGGGCTACTGTCAGAAGACATGATACTGGGCTAGATGGACCATTGGTCTCACCCAGGAGGGGCGTTCTTATCTTCCCCACTTTCCTGTAACCCAAGCAAAGCCAGGAGCAGGCCCAGCTCAGGAAGTCTAGCGGGGCTCACACAGGCTCCCTGGCCCCTGGCACAGCATACAGCAAAACCCAACGACCCTGCCTCCGCCACCATAGACACCCACAGACTCACCGTTCCAGACCAACGCAGCCCTTTCTCCAAGGGCTTTGGCTTTCTCCAAGCTGTCTGTGTGCTCTGCTCCACGGCGGCCATGCTGGCTGAGATCAGGAGGCTGTGTGGTCTCACGGCCTCAGCTGAGGTGGTATCACGTGCCCCCCTCCCCGCCCATCTCCTCATTCCCTTCATGGACCCCTGGGATGTGAGTCATTCTGTACTTGAGTGGCACTCCTTCCCAGCCAATCAGCTTTGTGTAGACTAGCAGGGAGGGAGGGCGAGGGAAAGGGATGACGCTCTAGTGACAGCTCAGCAAGAAAGGGGCATGTCCCCCACTCCAGCAGAGCAGAATGGAGAATATGTGTATCCATCTCCACGACTTGTGCCACGCTCTTCCATTTGAGCTAACTTCCCCACCCAGCAAGCGCAAGGGGGAGAAGGGCCGGGGACCAAGCGCTTCCTGCTCCGCAAGGGCTGGCTTTTGGGGAGGCCAAGCGGGGAGAGGGATGGAGGCCGCTGGAGGAGCTTAGCCCGCTGACTGTCAATGGCTTCTAAAAGAAGGGCAAGAGAAGGGACCGGCGGTCCCTTGCCGCTGGAGAATGCGGGCATTGATCCCGCTGCCTCTCACATGCGAAGCGAGCGCTCTACCACTTGAGCTAATTCCCCTGTCTTGCCCAGCAAGAGCTTGATCCAACCATGTCATACGGGAGGCCACGCCGTTCCCTGCGCCAGCCGGTGACTCCTTCCAAAAGGGTCAGGCAAGCAGCTGCTCCCTGTGGGCCGGCTAGCTCAGCTGGTTAGAGCGTGGTGCTAATAACGCCAAGGTCATGGGTTCGAGCCCCATGCTGGCCACTGTGTGTGCTGCTTGGAGAGGGTGGCTTCTGTTCTTTTGGGCTGACTGCTAGGGGGTCGGAGAGGCCAAAATGAGAAAAAGGAGATGGGCTGAGCGTCTTGCAGGGAGCAGGCAAGAGCCCTGCTCAGGGAAAGGACTGGCCAGCGCTGGCAGGGAGAGGCTCCGGCCACCTCCTTTCCTCCCCTCTCTGGGCTCCTTGCTCGCCTTGCTGGCTGAAAGGGACTTGGGCCCGAGGAGAGGAGAAGGGTCAGCCTGGCCAGCTGCCTTCCCAGCTCATAGGAGATGAGGCCTGAGCTGGAGGCCCAGGAAGCAAAATTGCAGGGCTGCTGGCTCGCCCCCATTGTCCCCAATGGGTTGACCTGATGGCCCGAATTCTTGCCGCCCGCCATCTCCACCCAAATGTACCCGAGAGCGGATCAGGCTCTCCAGCCCAAGCCACTGAGGAAGGCTTAATACTCGGCACCCCAAGCTAGGGGAGAGTCTTCAGACTCGGCCCGCGCAGGGTGAGCTTGGGAGTTCTGGACCCCATCCTCCCACCACCCACAGGCAGCCCCCAAGCCCACACTGGAGCCCAGAACTCAGGCACGAAGGAGCAGGAGGAGCACTCTGCCCAGGGGCACCACCGCTCTAAGTCAGCTTGAGTTGTTTTCTCTTCTACCCCTGTTCTCCCAAGTTCGACTGGCCTCGCAGTAGCCATCCCCGGGACAAAGCAGGCACGGGACTCTACCTAGCGGAAGCCAAACGCTCCCACCCAGAGTTTAGCACAGGCTATTGGGGGACTGTCGAAACCCCCTTCAGACGCATTGAGGTAGCTAAACTTTACTTCCAAGGGCCCTACATGTGCAGAAAGCCTACTCTCTTGGGAAAAAGACTCCTCTTTCGGCTAACCTTCCAAACTTTCCAGTGGCTCCAAATGGGAAAACACACACACTCAAACACCCAAAGAGTCCTAACGCCCCCAATCTAAAAAGAAAAGAAAGGAGAAGAGTTCGAAATGGCCACCCTGCCAGAATTGTACAGCTCTGCACATGAAACCAGTGGGAGGGACGTTACACAGAAAGGGGGAATGGAAAGCTGCCCAAATGGAGATGATGTGGAAAGCTACAGCCCCCGTCTCTCCTCCTACTAGTCACACTTCTTGCAACAGCTGATGAACTTCCAGGTGCTTTTCGCATCCGAGCCCACACCAGGGGAACACCTTGAGAAGCTTCCCGTGGGTTGCCTAGCTCAGCTGGTCAGAGTGTGGCACTAATGGAGGCAAGATGGTGCAAAGGAGCCCCTGGGTGGCTGGCTGCGGGCCTGGGGAGGATGGCTTTGGATTTTCGGCCGGACTGCTACGGACAGCAAGGCCAAAAGTCAGCTGGTCGGCCCGCTCACCCAGCTACCCAGCGTGCTCACCCAGGGGCCTTAGTCAACCGCTTGGAGAATGTGGGCATCGAACCCACTACCTCTCGCATGCAAAGCGAGCGCTCTACCGCTTGAGCTAATTCCCCACAGCTTGCCTGATTCCCAGGCACCAGGCAAAAAAGGCAAGGGCTCTGTGGCCTGAAGCAGAACACAGCCTGCGTTGGGGGGCTACCCAGAGCTGGGGAAGGGGCCCGAGACCCAGCCACGCGCCTGGGCACAATCCCCAACGCTCCCTCCCTGGAGTGTGTCGGGGGGTGGGCTGGGGGGTGAGAGTTAGCCCCTGGAAGAAGCACCACACTTCAGAAGACAACGCAGGGCTAGATCACTTGATGATTGCCTGCTCTGGCCATTGCCTCTGAAGCAGCTGGCATGGGCTACTGTCAGAAGACATGATACTGGGCTAGATGGACCATTGGTCTCACCCAGGAGGGGCGTTCTTATCTTCCCCACTTTCCTGTAACCCAAGCAAAGCCAGGAGCAGGCCCAGCTCAGGAAGTCTCGCGGGGCTCACACAGGCTCCCTGGCCCCTGGCACAGCATACAGCAAAACGACCCTGCCTCCGCCACCATAGACACCCACAGACTCACCGTTCCAGAGCAACGCAGCCCTTTCTCCAAGGGCTTTGGCTTTCTCCAAGCTGTCTGTGTGCTCTGCTCCACGGCGGCCATGCTGGCTGAGATCAGGAGGCTGTGTGGTCTCACGGCCTCAGCTGAGGTGGTATCACGTGCCCCCCTCCCCGCCCATCTCCTCATTCCCTTCATGGACCCCTGGGATGTGAGTCATTCTGTACTTGAGTGGCACTCCTTCCCAGCCAATCAGCTTTGTGTAGACTAGCAGGGAGGGAGGGCGAGGGAAAGGGATGACGCTCTAGTGACAGCTCAGCAAGAAAGGGGCATGTCCCCCACTCCAGCAGAGCAGAATGGAGAATATGTGTATCCATCTCCACGACTTGTGCCACGCTCTTCCATTTGAGCTAACTTCCCCACCCAGCAAGCGCAAGGGGGAGAAGGGCCGGGGACCAAGCGCTTCCTGCTCCGCAAGGGCTGGCTTTTGGGGAGGCCAAGCGGGGAGAGGGATGGAGGCCGCTGGAGGAGCTTAGCCCGCTGACTGTCAATGGCTTCTAAAAGAAGGGCAAGAGAAGGGAGCGGCGGTCCCTTGCCGCTGGAGAATGCGGGCATTGATCCCGCTGCCTCTCACATGCGAAGCGAGCGCTCGACCACTTGAGCTAATTCCCCTGTCTTGCCCAGCAAGAGCTTGATCCAACCATGTCATACGGGAGGCCACGCCGTTCCCTGCGCCAGCCGGTGACTCCTTCCAAAAGGGTCAGGCAAGCAGCTGCTCCCTGTGGGCCGGCTAGCTCAGCTGGTTAGAGCGTGGTGCTAATAACGCCAAGGTCATGGGTTCGAGCCCCATGCTGGCCACTGTGTGTGCTGCTTGGAGAGGGTGGCTTCTGTTCTTTTGGGCTGACTGCTAGGGGGTCGGAGAGGCCAAAATGAGAAAAAGGAGATGGGCTGAGCGTCTTGCAGGGAGCAGGCAAGAGCCCTGCTCGGGGAAAGGACTGGCCAGCGCTGGCAGGGAGAGGCTCCGGCCACCTCCTTTCCTCCCCTCTCTGGGCTCCTTGCTCGCCTTGCTGGCTGAAAGGGACTTGGGCCCGAGGAGAGGAGAAGGGTCAGCCTGGCCAGCTGCCTTCCCAGCTCATAGGAGATGAGGCCTGAGCTGGAGGCCCAGGAAGCAAAATTGCAGGGCTGCTGGCTCGCCCCCATTGTCCCCAATGGGTTGACCTGATGGCCCGAATTCTTGCCGCCCGCCATCTCCACCCAAATGTACCCGAGAGCGGATCAGGCTCTCCAGCCCAAGCCACTGAGGAAGGCTTAATACTCGGCACCCCAAGCTAGGGGAGAGTCTTCAGACTCGGCCCGCGCAGGGTGAGCTTGGGAGATCTGGACCCCATCCTCCCACCACCCACAGGCAGCCCCCAAGCCCACACTGGAGCCCAGAACTCAGGCACGAAGGAGCAGGAGGAGCACTCTGCCCAGGGGCACCACCGCTCTAAGTCAGCTTGAGTTGTTTTCTCTTCTACCCCTGTTCTCCCAAGTTCGACTGGCCTCGCAGTAGCCATCCCCGGGACAAAGCAGGCACGGGACTCTACCTAGCGGAAGCCAAACGCTCCCACCCAGAGTTTAGCACAGGCTATTGGGGGACTGTCGAAACCCCCTTCAGACGCATTGAGGTAGCTAAACTTTACTTCCAAGGGCCCTACATGTGCAGAAAGCCTACTCTCTTGGGAAAAAGACTCCTCTTTCGGCTAACCTTCCAAACTTTCCAGTGGCTCCAAATGGGAAAACACACACACTCAAACACCCAAAGAGTCCTAACGCCCCCAATCTAAAAAGAAAAGAAAGGAGAAGAGTTCGAAATGGCCACCCTGCCAGAATTGTACAGCTCTGCACATGAAACCAGTGGGAGGGACGTTACACAGAAAGGGGGAATGGAAAGCTGCCCAAATGGAGATGATGTGGAAAGCTGCAGCCCCCGTCACTCCTCCTACTAGTCACACTTCTTGCAACAGCTGATGAACTTCCAGGTGCTTTTCGCATCCGAGCCCACACCAGGGGAACACCTTGAGAAGCTTCCCGTGGGTTGCCTAGCTCAGCTGGTCAGAGTGTGGCACTAATGGAGGCAAGATGGTGCAAAGGAGTCCCTGGGTGGCTGGCTGCGGGCCTGGGGAGGATGGCTTTGGATTTTCGGCCGGACTGCTACGGACAGCAAGGCCAAAAGTCAGCTGGTCGGCCCGCTCACCCACCTACCCAGCGTGCTCACTCAGTGGCCTTAGTCAACCGCTTGGAGAATGTGGGCATCGATCCCACTACCTCTCGCATGCAAAGCGAGCGCTCTACCGCTTGAGCTAATTCCCCACAGCTTGCCTGATTCCCAGGCACCAGGCAAAAAAGGCAAGGGCTCTGTGGCCTGAAGCAGAACACAGCCTTCGTTGGGGGGCTACCCAGAGCTGGGGAAGGGGCCCGAGACCCAGCCACGCGCCTGGGCACAATCCCCAACGCTCCCTCCCTGGAGTGTGTCGGGGGGTGGGCTGGGGGGTGAGAGTTAGCCCCTGGAAGAAGCACCACACTTCAGAAGACAACGCAGGGCTAGATCACTTGATGATTGCCTGCTCTGGCCATTGCCTCTGAAGCAGCTGGCATGGGCTACTGTCAGAAGACATGATACTGGGCTAGATGGACCATTGGTCTCACCCAGGAGGGGCGTTCTTATCTTCCCCACTTTCCTGTAACCCAAGCAAAGCCAGGAGCAGGCCCAGCTCAGGAAGTCTAGCGGGGCTCACACAGGCTCCCTGGCCCCTGGCACAGCATACAGCAAAACGACCCTGCCTCCGCCACCATAGACACCCACAGACTCACCGTTCCAGACCAACGCAGCCCTTTCTCCAAGGGCTTTGGCTTTCTCCAAGCTGTCTGTGTGCTCTGCTCCACGGCGGCCATGCTGGCTGAGATCAGGAGGCTGTGTGGTCTCACGGCCTCAGCTGAGGTGGTATCACGTGCCCCCCTCCCCGCCCATCTCCTCATTCCCTTCATGGACCCCTGGGATGTGAGTCATTCTGTACTTGAGTGGCACTCCTTCCCAGCCAATCAGCTTTGTGTAGACTAGCAGGGAGGGAGGGCGAGGGAAAGGGATGACGCTCTAGTGACAGCTCAGCAAGAAAGGGGCATGTCCCCCACTCCAGCAGAGCAGAATGCAGAATATGTGTATCCATCTCCATGACTTGTGCCACGCTCTTCCATTTGAGCTAACTTCCCCACCCAGCAAGCGCAAGGGGGAGAAGGGCCGGGGACCAAGCGCTTCCTGCTCCGCAAGGGCTGGCTTTTGGGGAGGCCAAGCGGGGAGAGGGATGGAGGCCGCTGGAGGAGCTTAGCCCGCTGACTGTCAATGGCTTCTAAAAGAAGGGCAAGAGAAGGGACCGGCGGTCCCTTGCCGCTGGAGAATGCGGGCATTGATCCCGCTGCCTCTCACATGCGAAGCGAGCGCTCTACCACTTGAGCTAATTCCCCTGTCTTGCCCAGCAAGAGCTTGATCCAACCATGTCATACGGGAGGCCACGCCGTTCCCTGCGCCAGCCGGTGACTCCTTCCAAAAGGGTCAGGCAAGCAGCTGCTCCCTGTGGGCCGGCTAGCTCAGCTGGTTAGAGCGTGGTGCTAATAACGCCAAGGTCATGGGTTCGAGCCCCATGCTGGCCACTGTGTGTGCTGCTTGGAGAGGGTGGCTTCTGTTCTTTTGGGCTGACTGCTAGGGGGTCGGAGAGGCCAAAATGAGAAAAAGGAGATGGGCTGAGCGTCTTGCAGGGAGCAGGCAAGAGCCCTGCTCGGGGAAAGGACTGGCCAGCGCTGGCAGGGAGAGGCTCCGGCCACCTCCTTTCCTCCCCTCTCTGGGCTCCTTGCTCGCCTTGCTGGCTGAAAGGGACTTGGGCCCGAGGAGAGGAGAAGGGTCAGCCTGGCCAGCTGCCTTCCCAGCTCATAGGAGATGAGGCCTGAGCTGGAGGCCCAGGAAGCAAAATTGCAGGGCTGCTGGCTCGCCCCCATTGTCCCCAATGGGTTGACCTGATGGCCCGAATTCTTGCCGCCCGCCATCTCCACCCAAATGTACCCGAGAGCGGATCAGGCTCTCCAGCCCAAGCCACTGAGGAAGGCTTAATACTCGGCACCCCAAGCTAGGGGAGAGTCTTCAGACTCGGCCCGCGCAGGGTGAGCTTGGGAGTTCTGGACCCCATCCTCCCACCGCCCACAGGCAGCCCCCAAGCCCACACTGGAGCCCAGAACTCAGGCACGAAGGAGCAGGAGGAGCACTCTGCCCAGGGGCACCACCGCTCTAAGTCAGCTTGAGTTGTTTTCTCTTCTACCCCTGTTCTCCCAAGTTCGGCTGGCCTCGCAGTAGCCATCCCCGGGACAAAGCAGGCACGGGACTCTACCTAGCGGAAGCCAAACGCGCCCACCCAGAGTTTAGCACAGGCTATTGGGGGACTGTCGAAACCCCCTTCAGACGCATTGAGGTAGCTAAACTTTACTTCCAAGGGCCCTACATGTGCAGAAAGCCTACTCTCTTGGGAAAAAGACTCCTCTTTCGGCTAACCTTCCAAACTTTCCAGTGGCTCCAAATGGGAAAACACACACACTCAAACACCCAAAGAGTCCTAACGCCCCCAATCTAAAAAGAAAAGAAAGGAGAAGAGTTCGAAATGGCCACCCTGCCAGAATTGTACAGCTCTGCACATGAAACCAGTGGGAGGGACGTTACACAGAAAGGGGGAATGGAAAGCTGCCCAAATGGAGATGATGTGGAAAGCTACAGCCCCCGTCACTCCTCCTACTAGTCACACTTCTTGCAACAGCTGATGAACTTCCAGGTGCTTTTCGCATCCGAGCCCACACCAGGGGAACACCTTGAGAAGCTTCCCGTGGGTTGCCTAGCTCAGCTGGTCAGAGTGTGGCACTAATGGAGGCAAGATGGTGCAAAGGAGCCCCTGGGTGGCTGGCTGGCTGGCCTGGGGAGGATGGCTTTGGATTTTCGGCCGGACTGCTACGGACAGCAAGGCCAAAAGTCAGCTGGTCGGCCCGCTCACCCACCTACCCAGCGTGCTCACCCAGTGGCCTTAGTCAACCGCTTGGAGAATGTGGGCATCGATCCCACTACCTCTCGCATGCAAAGCGAGCGCTCTACCGCTTGAGCTAATTCCCCACAGCTTGCCTCACTCCCAGGCACCAGGCAAAAAAGGCAAGGGCTCTGTGGCCTGAAGCAGAACACAGCCTGCGTTGGGGGGCTACCCAGAGCTGGGGAAGGGGCCCGAGACCCAGCCACGCGCCTGGGCACAATCCCCAACGCTCCCTCCCTGGAGTGTGTCAGGGGGTGGGCTGGGGGGTGAGAGTTAGCCCCTGGAAGAAGCACCACACTTCAGAAGACAACGCAGGGCTAGATCACTTGATGATTGCCTGCTCTGGCCATTGCCTCTGAAGCAGCTGGCATGGGCTACTGTCAGAAGACATGATACTGGGCTAGATGGACCATTGGTCTCACCCAGGAGGGGCGTTCTTATCTTCCCCACTTTCCTGTAACCCAAGCAAAGCCAGGACCAGGCCCAGCTCAGGAAGTCTAGCGGGGCTCACACAGGCTCCCTGGCCCCTGGCACAGCATACAGCAAAACGACCCTGCCTCCGCCACCATAGACACCCACAGACTCACCGTTCCAGACCAACGCAGCCCTTTCTCCAAGGGCTTTGGCTTTCTCCAAGCTGTCTGTGTGCTCTGCTCCACGGCGGCCATGCTGGCTGAGATCAGGAGGCTGTGTGGTCTCACGGCCTCAGCTGAGGTGGTATCACGTGCCCCCCTCCCCGCCCATCTCCTCATTCCCTTCATGGACCCCTGGGATGTGAGTCATTCTGTACTTGAGTGGCACTCCTTCCCAGCCAATCAGCTTTGTGTAGACTAGCAGGGAGGGAGGGCGAGGGAAAGGGATGACGCTCTAGTGACAGCTCAGCAAGAAAGGGGCATGTCCCCCTCTCCAGCAGAGCAGAATGGAGAATATGTGTATCCATCTCCACGACTTGTGCCACGCTCTTCCATTTGAGCTAACTTCCCCACCCAGCAAGCGCAAGGGGGAGAAGGGCCGGGGACCAAGCGCTTCCTGCTCCGCAAGGGCTGGCTTTTGGGGAGGCCAAGCGGGGAGAGGGATGGAGGCCGCTGGAGGAGCTTAGCCCGCTGACTGTCAATGGCTTCTAAAAGAAGGGCAAGAGAAGGGACCGGCGGTCCCTTGCCGCTGGAGAATGCGGGCATTGATCCCGCTGCCTCTCACATGCGAAGCGAGCGCTCTACCACTTGAGCTAATTCCCCTGTCTTGCCCAGCAAGCGCTTGATCCAACCATGTCATACGGGAGGCCACGCCGTTCCCTGCGCCAGCCGGTGACTCCTTCCAAAAGGGTCAGGCAAGCAGCTGCTCCCTGTGGGCCGGCTAGCTCAACTGGTTAGAGCGTGGTGCTAATAACGCCAAGGTCATGGGTTCGAGCCCCATGCTGGCCACTGTGTGTGCTGCTTGGAGAGGGTGGCTTCTGTTCTTTTGGGCTGACTGCTAGGGGGTCGGAGAGGCCAAAATGAGAAAAAGGAGATGGGCTGAGCGTCTTGCAGGGAGCAGGCAAGAGCCCTGCTCGGGGAAAGGACTGGCCAGCGCTGGCAGGGAGAGGCTCCGGCCACCTCCTTTCCTCTCCTCTCTGGGCTCCTTGCTCGCCTTGCTGGCTGAAAGGGACTTGGGCCCGAGGAGAGGAGAAGGGTCAGCCTGGCCAGCTGCCTTCCCAGCTCATAGGAGATGAGGCCTGAGCTGGAGGCCCAGGAAGCAAAATTGCAGGGCTGCTGGCTCGCCCCCATTGTCCCCAATGGGTTGACCTGATGGCCCGAATTCTTGCCGCCCGCCATCTCCACCCAAATGTACCCGAGAGCGGATCAGGCTCTCCAGCCCAAGCCACTGAGGAAGGCTTAATACTCGGCACCCCAAGCTAGGGGAGAGTCTTCAGACTCGGCCCGCGCAGGGTGAGCTTGGGAGTTCTGGACCCCATCCTCCCACCGCCCACAGGCAGCCCCCAAGCCCACACTGGAGCCCAGAACTCAGGCACGAAGGAGCAGGAGGAGCACTCTGCCCAGGGGCACCACCGCTCTAAGTCAGCTTGAGTTGTTTTCTCTTCTACCCCTGTTCTCCCAAGTTCGGCTGGCCTCGCAGTAGCCATCCCCGGGACAAAGCAGGCACGGGACTCTACCTAGCGGAAGCCAAACGCGCCCACCCAGAGTTTAGCACAGGCTATTGGGGGACTGTCGAAACCCCCTTCAGACGCATTGAGGTAGCTAAACTTTACTTCCAAGGGCCCTACATGTGCAGAAAGCCTACTCTCTTGGGAAAAAGACTCCTCTTTCGGCTAACCTTCCAAACTTTCCAGTGGCTCCAAATGGGAAAACACACACACTCAAACACCCAAAGAGTCCTAACGCCCCCAATCTAAAAAGAAAAGAAAGGAGAAGAGTTCGAAATGGCCACCCTGCCAGAATTGTACAGCTCTGCACATGAAACCAGTGGGAGGGACGTTACACAGAAAGGGGGAATGGAAAGCTGCCCAAATGGAGATGATGTGGAAAGCTACAGCCCCCGTCACTCCTCCTACTAGTCACACTTCTTGCAACAGCTGATGAACTTCCAGGTGCTTTTCGCATCCGAGCCCACACCAGGGGAACACCTTGAGAAGCTTCCCGTGGGTTGCCTAGCTCAGCTGGTCAGAGTGTGGCACTAATGGAGGCAAGATGGTGCAAAGGAGCCCCTGGGTGGCTGGCTGGCTGGCCTGGGGAGGATGGCTTTGGATTTTCGGCCGGACTGCTACGGACAGCAAGGCCAAAAGTCAGCTGGTCGGCCCGCTCACCCACCTACCCAGCGTGCTCACCCAGTGGCCTTAGTCAACCGCTTGGAGAATGTGGGCATCGATCCCACTACCTCTCGCATGCAAAGCGAGCGCTCTACCGCTTGAGCTAATTCCCCACAGCTTGCCTGACTCCCAGGCACCAGGCAAAAAAGGCAAGGGCTCTGTGGCCTGAAGCAGAACACAGCCTGCGTTGGGGGGCTACCCAGAGCTGGGGAAGGGGCCCGAGACCCAGCCACGCGCCTGGGCACAATCCCCAACGCTCCCTCCCTGGAGTGTGTCAGGGGGTGGGCTGGGGGGTGAGAGTTAGCCCCTGGAAGAAGCACCACACTTCAGAAGACAACGCAGGGCTAGATCACTTGATGATTGCCTGCTCTGGCCATTGCCTCTGAAGCAGCTGGCATGGGCTACTGTCAGAAGACATGATACTGGGCTAGATGGACCATTGGTCTCACCCAGGAGGGGCGTTCTTATCTTCCCCACTTTCCTGTAACCCAAGCAAAGCCAGGAGCAGGCCCAGCTCAGGAAGTCTAGCGGGGCTCACACAGGCTCCCTGGCCCCTGGCACAGCATACAGCAAAACGACCCTGCCTCCGCCACCATAGACACCCACAGACTCACCGTTCCAGACCAACGCAGCCCTTTCTCCAAGGGCTTTGGCTTTCTCCAAGCTGTCTGTGTGCTCTGCTCCACGGCGGCCATGCTGGCTGAGATCAGGAGGCTGTGTGGTCTCACGGCCTCAGCTGAGGTGGTATCACGTGCCCCCCTCCCCGCCCATCTCCTCATTCCCTTCATGGACCCCTGGGATGTGAGTCATTCTGTACTTGAGTGGCACTCCTTCCCAGCCAATCAGCTTTGTGTAGACTAGCAGGGAGGGAGGGCGAGGGAAAGGGATGACGCTCTAGTGACAGCTCAGCAAGAAAGGGGCATGTCCCCCTCTCCAGCAGAGCAGAATGGAGAATATGTGTATCCATCTCCACGACTTGTGCCACGCTCTTCCATTTGAGCTAACTTCCCCACCCAGCAAGCGCAAGGGGGAGAAGGGCCGGGGACCAAGCGCTTCCTGCTCCGCAAGGGCTGGCTTTTGGGGAGGCCAAGCGGGGAGAGGGATGGAGGCCGCTGGAGGAGCTTAGCCCGCTGACTGTCAATGGCTTCTAAAAGAAGGGCAAGAGAAGGGACCGGCGGTCCCTTGCCGCTGGAGAATGCGGGCATTGATCCCGCTGCCTCTCACATGCGAAGCGAGCGCTCTACCACTTGAGCTAATTCCCCTGTCTTGCCCAGCAAGAGCTTGATCCAACCATGTCATACGGGAGGCCACGCCGTTCCCTGCGCCAGCCGGTGACTCCTTCCAAAAGGGTCAGGCAAGCAGCTGCTCCCTGTGGGCCGGCTAGCTCAGCTGGTTAGAGCGTGGTGCTAATAACGCCAAGGTCATGGGTTCGAGCCCCATGCTGGCCACTGTGTGTGCTGCTTGGAGAGGGTGGCTTCTGTTCTTTTGGGCTGACTGCTAGGGGGTCGGAGAGGCCAAAATGAGAAAAAGGAGATGGGCTGAGTGTCTTGCAGGGAGCAGGCAAGAGCCCTGCTCGGGGAAAGGACTGGCCAGCGCTGGCAGGGAGAGGCTCCGGCCACCTCCTTTCCTCTCCTCTCTGGGCTCCTTGCTCGCCTTGCTGGCTGAAAGGGACTTGGGCCCGAGGAGAGGAGAAGGGTCAGCCTGGCCAGCTGCCTTCCCAGCTCATAGGAGATGAGGCCTGAGCTGGAGGCCCAGGAAGCAAAATTGCAGGGCTGCTGGCTCGCCCCCATTGTCCCCAATGGGTTGACCTGATGGCCCGAATTCTTGCCGCCCGCCATCTCCACCCAAATGTACCCGAGAGCGGATCAGGCTCTCCAGCCCAAGCCACTGAGGAAGGCTTAATACTCGGCACCCCAAGCTAGGGGAGAGTCTTCAGACTCGGCCCGCGCAGGGTGAGCTTGGGAGTTCTGGACCCCATCCTCCCACCGCCCACAGGCAGCCCCCAAGCCCACACTGGAGCCCAGAACTCAGGCACGAAGGAGCAGGAGGAGCACTCTGCCCAGGGGCACCACCGCTCTAAGTCAGCTTGAGTTGTTTTCTCTTCTACCCCTGTTCTCCCAAGTTCGGCTGGCCTCGCAGTAGCCATCCCCGGGACAAAGCAGGCACGGGACTCTACCTAGCGGAAGCCAAACGCGCCCACCCAGAGTTTAGCACAGGCTATTGGGGGACTGTCGAAACCCCCTTCAGACGCATTGAGGTAGCTAAACTTTACTTCCAAGGGCCCTACATGTGCAGAAAGCCTACTCTCTTGGGAAAAAGACTCCTCTTTCGGCTAACCTTCCAAACTTTCCAGTGGCTCCAAATGGGAAAACACACACACTCAAACACCCAAAGAGTCCTAACGCCCCCAATCTAAAAAGAAAAGAAAGGAGAAGAGTTCGAAATGGCCACCCTGCCAGAATTGTACAGCTCTGCACATGAAACCAGTGGGAGGGACGTTACACAGAAAGGGGGAATGGAAAGCTGCCCAAATGGAGATGATGTGGAAAGCTACAGCCCCCGTCACTCCTCCTACTAGTCACACTTCTTGCAACAGCTGATGAACTTCCAGGTGCTTTTCGCATCCGAGCCCACACCAGGGGAACACCTTGAGAAGCTTCCCGTGGGTTGCCTAGCTCAGCTGGTCAGAGTGTGGCACTAATGGAGGCAAGATGGTGCAAAGGAGCCCCTGGGTGGCTGGCTGCGGGCCTGGGGAGGATGGCTTTGGATTTTCGGCCGGACTGCTACGGACAGCAAGGCCAAAAGTCAGCTGGTCGGCCCGCTCACCCACCTACCCAGCGTGCTCACCCAGGGGCCTTAGTCAACCGCTTGGAGAATGTGGGCATCGATCCCACTACCTCTCGCATGCAAAGCGAGCGCTCTACCGCTTGAGCTAATTCCCCACAGCTGGCCTGATTCCCAGGCACCAGGCAAAAAAGGCAAGGGCTCTGTGGCCTGAAGCAGAACACAGCCTGCGTTGGGGGGCTACCCAGAGCTGGGGAAGGGGCCCGAGACCCAGCCATGTGCCTGGGCACAATCCCCAACGCTCCCTCCCTGGAGTGTGTCGGGGGGTGGGCTGGGGGGTGAGAGTTAGCCCCTGGAAGAAGCACCACACTTCAGAAGACAACGCAGGGCTAGATCACTTGATGATTGCCTGCTCTGGCCATTGCCTCTGAAGCAGCTGGCATGGGCTACTGTCAGAAGACATGATACTGGGCTAGATGGACCATTGGTCTCACCCAGGAGGGGCGTTCTTATCTTCCCCACTTTCCTGTAACCCAAGCAAAGCCAGGAGCAGGCCCAGCTCAGGAAGTCTAGCGGGGCTCACACAGGCTCCCTGGCCCCTGGCACAGCATACAGCAAAACCCAACGACCCTGCCTCCGCCACCATAGACACCCACAACCTCACCGTTCCAGACCAACGCAGCCCTTTCTCCAAGGGCTTTGGCTTTCTCCAAGCTGTCTGTGTGCTCTGCTCCACGGCGGCCATGCTGGCTGAGATCAGGAGGCTGTGTGGTCTCACGGCCTCAGCTGAGGTGGTATCACGTGCCCCCCTCCCCGCCCATCTCCTCATTCCCTTCATGGACCCCTGGGATGTGAGTCATTCTGTACTTGAGTGGCACTCCTTCCCAGCCAATCAGCTTTGTGTAGACTAGCAGGGAGGGAGGGCGAGGGAAAGGGATGACGCTCTAGTGACAGCTCAGCAAGAAAGGGGCATGTCCCCCTCTCCAGCAGAGCAGAATGGAGAATATGTGTATCCATCTCCACGACTTGTGCCACGCTCTTCCATTTGAGCTAACTTCCCCACCCAGCAAGCGCAAGGGGGAGAAGGGCCGGGGACCAAGCGCTTCCTGCTCCGCAAGGGCTGGCTTTTGGGGAGGCCAAGCGGGGAGAGGGATGGAGGCCGCTGGAGGAGCTTAGCCCGCTGACTGTCAATGGCTTCTAAAAGAAGGGCAAGAGAAGGGACCGGTGGTCCCTTGCCGCTGGAGAATGCGGGCATTGATCCCGCTGCCTCTCACATGCGAAGCGAGCGCTCTACCACTTGAGCTAATTCCCCTGTCTTGCCCAGCAAGAGCTTGATCCAACCATGTCATACGGGAGGCCACGCCGTTCCCTGCGCCAGCCGGTGACTCCTTCCAAAAGGGTCAGGCAAGCAGCTGCTCCCTGTGGGCCGGCTAGCTCAGCTGGTTAGAGCGTGGTGCTAATAACGCCAAGGTCATGGGTTCGAGCCCCATGCTGGCCACTGTGTGTGCTGCTTGGAGAGGGTGGCTTCTGTTCTTTTGGGCTGACTGCTAGGGGGTTGGGAGAGGCCAAAATGAGAAAAAGGAGATGGGCTGAGCGTCTTGCAGGGAGCAGGCAAGAGCCCTGCTCGGGGAAAGGACTGGCCAGCGCTGGCAGGGAGAGGCTCCGGCCACCTCCTTTCCTCCCCTCTCTGGGCTCCTTGCTCGCCTTGCTGGCTGAAAGGGACTTGGGCCCGAGGAGAGGAGAAGGGTCAGCCTGGCCAGCTGCCTTCCCAGCTCATAGGAGATGAGGCCTGAGCTGGAGGCCCAGGAAGCAAAATTGCAGGGCTGCTGGCTCGCCCCCATTGTCCCCAATGGGTTGACCTGATGGCCCGAATTCTTGCCGCCCGCCATCTCCACCCAAATGTACCCGAGAGCGGATCAGGCTCTCCAGCCCAAGCCACTGAGGAAGGCTTAATACTCGGCACCCCAAGCTAGGGGAGAGTCTTCAGACTCGGCCCGCGCAGGGTGAGCTTGGGAGTTCTGGACCCCATCCTCCCACCGCCCACAGGCAGCCCCCAAGCCCACACTGGAGCCCAGAACTCAGGCACGAAGGAGCAGGAGGAGCACTCGGCCCAGGGGCACCACCGCTCTAAGTCAGCTTGAGGTGTTTTCTCTTCTACCCCTGTTCTCCCAAGTTCGGCTGGCCTCGCAGTAGCCATCCCCAGGACAAAGCAGGCACGGGACTCTACCTAGCGGAAGCCAAACGCGCCCACCCAGAGTTTAGCACAGGCTATTGGGGGACTGTAGAAAGCCCCTTCAGACGCATTGAGGTAGCTAAACTTTACTTCCAAGGGCCCTACATGTGCAGAAAGCCTACTCTCTTGGGAAAAAGACTCCTCTTTCGGCTAACCTTCCAAACTTTCCAGTGGCTCCAAATGGGAAAACACACACACTCAAACACCCAAAGAGTCCTAACGCCCCCAATCTAAAAAGAAAAGAAAGGAGAAGAGTTCGAAATGGCCACCCTGCCAGAATTGTACAGCTCTGCACATGAAACCAGTGGGAGGGACGTTACACAGAAAGGGGGAATGGAAAGCTGCCCAAATGGAGATGATGTGGAAAGCTACAGCCCCCGTCACTCCTCCTACTAGTCACACTTCTTGCAACAGCTGATGAACTTCCAGGTGCTTTTCGCATCCGAGCCCACACCAGGGGAACACCTTGAGAAGCTTCCCGTGGGTTGCCTAGCTCAGCTGGTCAGAATGTGGCACTAATGGAGGCAAGATGGTGCAAAGGAGCCCCTGGGTGGCTGGCTGCGGGCCTGGGGAGGATGGCTTTGGATTTTCGGCCGGACTGCTACGGACAGCAAGGCCAAAAGTCAGCTGGTCGGCCCGCTTACCCACCTACCCAGCGTGCTCACCCAGTGGCCTTAGTCAACCGCTTGGAGAATGTGGGCATCGATCCCACTACCTCTCGCATGCAAAGCGAGCGCTCTACCGCTTGAGCTAATTCCCCACAGCTGGCCTGATTCCCAGGCACCAGGCAAAAAAGGCAAGGGCTCTGTGGCCTGAAGCAGAACACAGCCTGCGTTGGGGGGCTACCCAGAGCTGGGGAAGGGGCCCGAGACCCAGCCACGCGCCTGGGCACAATCCCCAACGCTCCCTCCCTGGAGTGTGTCGGGGGGTGGGCTGGGGGGTGAGAGTTAGCCCCTGGAAGAAGCACCACACTTCAGAAGACAACGCAGGGCTAGATCACTTGATGATTGCCTGCTCTGGCCATTGCCTCTGAAGCAGCTGGCATGGGCTACTGTCAGAAGACATGATACTGGGCTAGATGGACCATTGGTCTCACCCAGGAGGGGCGTTCTTATCTTCCCCACTTTCCTGTAACCCAAGCAAAGCCAGGAGCAGGCCCAGCTCAGGAAGTCTAGCGGGGCTCACACAGGCTCCCTGGTCCCTGGCACGGCATACAGCAAAACGACCCTGCCTCCGCCACCATAGACACCCACAGACTCACCGTTCCAGACCAACGCAGCCCTTTCTCCAAGGGCTTTGGCTTTCTCCAAGCTGTCTGTGTGCTCTGCTCCACGGCGGCCATGCTGGCTGAGATCAGGAGGCTGTGTGGTCTCACGGCCTCAGCTGAGGTGGTATCACGTGCCCCCCTCCCCGCCCATCTCCTCATTCCCTTCATGGACCCCTGGGATGTGAGTCATTCTGTACTTGAGTGGCACTCCTTCCCAGCCAATCAGCTTTGTGTAGACTAGCAGGGAGGGAGGGCGAGGGAAAGGGATGACGCTCTAGTGACAGCTCAGCAAGAAAGGGGCATGTCCCCCACTCCAGCAGAGCAGAATGGAGAATATGTGTATCCATCTCCACGACTTGTGCCACGCTCTTCCATTTGAGCTAACTTCCCCACCCAGCAAGCGCAAGGGGGAGAAGGGCCGGGGACCAAGCGCTTCCTGCTCCGCAAGGGCTGGCTTTTGGGGAGGCCAAGCGGGGAGAGGGATGGAGGCCGCTGGAGGAGCTTAGCCCGCTGACTGTCAATGGCTTCTAAAAGAAGGGCAAGAGAAGGGACCGGCGGTCCCTTGCCGCTGGAGAATGCGGGCATTGATCCCGCTGCCTCTCACATGCGAAGCGAGCGCTCTACCGCTTGAGCTAATTCCCCACAGCTTGCCTGACTCCCAGGCACCAGGCAAAAAAGGCAAGGGCTCTGTGGCCTGAAGCAGAACACAGCCTGCGTTGGGGGGCTACCCAGAGCTGGGGAAGGGGCCCGAGACCCAGCCACGCGCCTGGGCACAATCCCCAACGCTCCCTCCCTGGAGTGTGTCAGGGGGTGGGCTGGGGGGTGAGAGTTAGCCCCTGGAAGAAGCACCACACTTCAGAAGACAACGCAGGGCTAGATCACTTGATGATTGCCTGCTCTGGCCATTGCCTCTGAAGCAGCTGGCATGGGCTACTGTCAGAAGACATGATACTGGGCTAGATGGACCATTGGTCTCACCCAGGAGGGGCGTTCTTATCTTCCCCACTTTCCTGTAACCCAAGCAAAGCCAGGAGCAGGCCCAGCTCAGGAAGTCTAGCGGGGCTCACACAGGCTCCCTGGCCCCTGGCACAGCATACAGCAAAACGACCCTGCCTCCGCCACCATAGACACCCACAGACTCACCGTTCCAGACCAACGCAGCCCTTTCTCCAAGGGCTTTGGCTTTCTCCAAGCTGTCTGTGTGCTCTGCTCCACGGCGGCCATGCTGGCTGAGATCAGGAGGCTGTGTGGTCTCACGGCCTCAGCTGAGGTGGTATCACGTGCCCCCCTCCCCGCCCATCTCCTCATTCCCTTCATGGACCCCTGGGATGTGAGTCATTCTGTACTTGAGTGGCACTCCTTCCCAGCCAATCAGCTTTGTGTAGACTAGCAGGGAGGGAGGGCGAGGGAAAGGGATGACGCTCTAGTGACAGCTCAGCAAGAAAGGGGCATGTCCCCCTCTCCAGCAGAGCAGAATGGAGAATATGTGTATCCATCTCCACGACTTGTGCCACGCTCTTCCATTTGAGCTAACTTCCCCACCCAGCAAGCGCAAGGGGGAGAAGGGCCGGGGACCAAGCGCTTCCTGCTCCGCAAGGGCTGGCTTTTGGGGAGGCCAAGCGGGGAGAGGGATGGAGGCCGCTGGAGGAGCTTAGCCCGCTGACTGTCAATGGCTTCTAAAAGAAGGGCAAGAGAAGGGACCGGCGGTCCCTTGCCGCTGGAGAATGCGGGCATTGATCCCGCTGCCTCTCACATGCGAAGCGAGCGCTCTACCACTTGAGCTAATTCCCCTGTCTTGCCCAGCAAGAGCTTGATCCAACCATGTCATACGGGAGGCCACGCCGTTCCCTGCGCCAGCCGGTGACTCCTTCCAAAAGGGTCAGGCAAGCAGCTGCTCCCTGTGGGCCGGCTAGCTCAGCTGGTTAGAGCGTGGTGCTAATAACGCCAAGGTCATGGGTTCGAGCCCCATGCTGGCCACTGTGTGTGCTGCTTGGAGAGGGTGGCTTCTGTTCTTTTGGGCTGACTGCTAGGGGGTCGGAGAGGCCAAAATGAGAAAAAGGAGATGGGCTGAGTGTCTTGCAGGGAGCAGGCAAGAGCCCTGCTCGGGGAAAGGACTGGCCAGCGCTGGCAGGGAGAGGCTCCGGCCACCTCCTTTCCTCTCCTCTCTGGGCTCCTTGCTCGCCTTGCTGGCTGAAAGGGACTTGGGCCCGAGGAGAGGAGAAGGGTCAGCCTGGCCAGCTGCCTTCCCAGCTCATAGGAGATGAGGCCTGAGCTGGAGGCCCAGGAAGCAAAATTGCAGGGCTGCTGGCTCGCCCCCATTGTCCCCAATGGGTTGACCTGATGGCCCGAATTCTTGCCGCCCGCCATCTCCACCCAAATGTACCCGAGAGCGGATCAGGCTCTCCAGCCCAAGCCACTGAGGAAGGCTTAATACTCGGCACCCCAAGCTAGGGGAGAGTCTTCAGACTCGGCCCGCGCAGGGTGAGCTTGGGAGTTCTGGACCCCATCCTCCCACCGCCCACAGGCAGCCCCCAAGCCCACACTGGAGCCCAGAACTCAGGCACGAAGGAGCAGGAGGAGCACTCTGCCCAGGGGCACCACCGCTCTAAGTCAGCTTGAGTTGTTTTCTCTTCTACCCCTGTTCTCCCAAGTTCGGCTGGCCTCGCAGTAGCCATCCCCAGGACAAAGCAGGCACGGGACTCTACCTAGCGGAAGCCAAACGCTCCCACCCAGAGTTTAGCACAGGCTATTGGGGGACTGTCGAAACCCCCTTCAGACGCATTGAGGTAGCTAAACTTTACTTCCAAGGGCCCTACATGTGCAGAAAGCCTACTCTCTTGGGAAAAAGACTCCTCTTTCGGCTAACCTTCCAAACTTTCCAGTGGCTCCAAATGGGAAAACACACACACTCAAACACCCAAAGAGTCCTAACGCCCCCAATCTAAAAAGAAAAGAAAGGAGAAGAGTTCGAAATGGCCACCCTGCCAGAATTGTACAGCTCTGCACATGAAACCAGTGGGAGGGACGTTACACAGAAAGGGGGAATGGAAAGCTGCCCAAATGGAGATGATGTGGAAAGCTACAGCCCCCGTCACTCCTCCTACTAGTCACACTTCTTGCAACAGCTGATGAACTTCCAGGTGCTTTTCGCATCCGAGCCCACACCAGGGGAACACCTTGAGAAGCTTCCCGTGGGTTGCCTAGCTCAGCTGGTCAGAGTGTGGCACTAATGGAGGCAAGATGGTGCAAAGGAGCCCCTGGGTGGCTGGCTGCGGGCCTGGGGAGGATGGCTTTGGATTTTCGGCCGGACTGCTACGGACAGCAAGGCCAAAAGTCAGCTGGTCGGCCCGCTCACCCACCTACCCAGCGTGCTCACCCAGGGGCCTTAGTCAACCGCTTGGAGAATGTGGGCATCGATCCCACTACCTCTCGCATGCAAAGCGAGCGCTCTACCGCTTGAGCTAATTCCCCACAGCTGGCCTGATTCCCAGGCACCAGGCAAAAAAGGCAAGGGCTCTGTGGCCTGAAGCAGAACACAGCCTGCGTTGGGGGGCTACCCAGAGCTGGGGAAGGGGCCCGAGACCCAGCCATGTGCCTGGGCACAATCCCCAACGCTCCCTCCCTGGAGTGTGTCGGGGGGTGGGCTGGGGGGTGAGAGTTAGCCCCTGGAAGAAGCACCACACTTCAGAAGACAACGCAGGGCTAGATCACTTGATGATTGCCTGCTCTGGCCATTGCCTCTGAAGCAGCTGGCATGGGCTACTGTCAGAAGACATGATACTGGGCTAGATGGACCATTGGTCTCACCCAGGAGGGGCGTTCTTATCTTCCCCACTTTCCTGTAACCCAAGCAAAGCCAGGAGCAGGCCCAGCTCAGGAAGTCTAGCGGGGCTCACACAGGCTCCCTGGCCCCTGGCACAGCATACAGCAAAACCCAACGACCCTGCCTCCGCCACCATAGACACCCACAACCTCACCGTTCCAGACCAACGCAGCCCTTTCTCCAAGGGCTTTGGCTTTCTCCAAGCTGTCTGTGTGCTCTGCTCCACGGCGGCCATGCTGGCTGAGATCAGGAGGCTGTGTGGTCTCACGGCCTCAGCTGAGGTGGTATCACGTGCCCCCCTCCCCGCCCATCTCCTCATTCCCTTCATGGACCCCTGGGATGTGAGTCATTCTGTACTTGAGTGGCACTCCTTCCCAGCCAATCAGCTTTGTGTAGACTAGCAGGGAGGGAGGGCGAGGGAAAGGGATGACGCTCTAGTGACAGCTCAGCAAGAAAGGGGCATGTCCCCCTCTCCAGCAGAGCAGAATGGAGAATATGTGTATCCATCTCCACGACTTGTGCCACGCTCTTCCATTTGAGCTAACTTCCCCACCCAGCAAGCGCAAGGGGGAGAAGGGCCGGGGACCAAGCGCTTCCTGCTCCGCAAGGGCTGGCTTTTGGGGAGGCCAAGCGGGGAGAGGGATGGAGGCCGCTGGAGGAGCTTAGCCCGCTGACTGTCAATGGCTTCTAAAAGAAGGGCAAGAGAAGGGACCGGTGGTCCCTTGCCGCTGGAGAATGCGGGCATTGATCCCGCTGCCTCTCACATGCGAAGCGAGCGCTCTACCACTTGAGCTAATTCCCCTGTCTTGCCCAGCAAGAGCTTGATCCAACCATGTCATACGGGAGGCCACGCCGTTCCCTGCGCCAGCCGGTGACTCCTTCCAAAAGGGTCAGGCAAGCAGCTGCTCCCTGTGGGCCGGCTAGCTCAGCTGGTTAGAGCGTGGTGCTAATAACGCCAAGGTCATGGGTTCGAGCCCCATGCTGGCCACTGTGTGTGCTGCTTGGAGAGGGTGGCTTCTGTTCTTTTGGGCTGACTGCTAGGGGGTTGGGAGAGGCCAAAATGAGAAAAAGGAGATGGGCTGAGCGTCTTGCAGGGAGCAGGCAAGAGCCCTGCTCGGGGAAAGGACTGGCCAGCGCTGGCAGGGAGAGGCTCCGGCCACCTCCTTTCCTCCCCTCTCTGGGCTCCTTGCTCGCCTTGCTGGCTGAAAGGGACTTGGGCCCGAGGAGAGGAGAAGGGTCAGCCTGGCCAGCTGCCTTCCCAGCTCATAGGAGATGAGGCCTGAGCTGGAGGCCCAGGAAGCAAAATTGCAGGGCTGCTGGCTCGCCCCCATTGTCCCCAATGGGTTGACCTGATGGCCCGAATTCTTGCCGCCCGCCATCTCCACCCAAATGTACCCGAGAGCGGATCAGGCTCTCCAGCCCAAGCCACTGAGGAAGGCTTAATACTCGGCACCCCAAGCTAGGGGAGAGTCTTCAGACTCGGCCCGCGCAGGGTGAGCTTGGGAGTTCTGGACCCCATCCTCCCACCGCCCACAGGCAGCCCCCAAGCCCACACTGGAGCCCAGAACTCAGGCACGAAGGAGCAGGAGGAGCACTCGGCCCAGGGGCACCACCGCTCTAAGTCAGCTTGAGGTGTTTTCTCTTCTACCCCTGTTCTCCCAAGTTCGGCTGGCCTCGCAGTAGCCATCCCCAGGACAAAGCAGGCACGGGACTCTACCTAGCGGAAGCCAAACGCGCCCACCCAGAGTTTAGCACAGGCTATTGGGGGACTGTAGAAAGCCCCTTCAGACGCATTGAGGTAGCTAAACTTTACTTCCAAGGGCCCTACATGTGCAGAAAGCCTACTCTCTTGGGAAAAAGACTCCTCTTTCGGCTAACCTTCCAAACTTTCCAGTGGCTCCAAATGGGAAAACACACACACTCAAACACCCAAAGAGTCCTAACGCCCCCAATCTAAAAAGAAAAGAAAGGAGAAGAGTTCGAAATGGCCACCCTGCCAGAATTGTACAGCTCTGCACATGAAACCAGTGGGAGGGACGTTACACAGAAAGGGGGAATGGAAAGCTGCCCAAATGGAGATGATGTGGAAAGCTACAGCCCCCGTCACTCCTCCTACTAGTCACACTTCTTGCAACAGCTGATGAACTTCCAGGTGCTTTTCGCATCCGAGCCCACACCAGGGGAACACCTTGAGAAGCTTCCCGTGGGTTGCCTAGCTCAGCTGGTCAGAATGTGGCACTAATGGAGGCAAGATGGTGCAAAGGAGCCCCTGGGTGGCTGGCTGCGGGCCTGGGGAGGATGGCTTTGGATTTTCGGCCGGACTGCTACGGACAGCAAGGCCAAAAGTCAGCTGGTCGGCCCGCTCACCCACCTACCCAGCGTGCTCACCCAGTGGCCTTAGTCAACCGCTTGGAGAATGTGGGCATCGATCCCACTACCTCTCGCATGCAAAGCGAGCGCTCTACCGCTTGAGCTAATTCCCCACAGCTGGCCTGATTCCCAGGCACCAGGCAAAAAAGGCAAGGGCTCTGTGGCCTGAAGCAGAACACAGCCTGCGTTGGGGGGCTACCCAGAGCTGGGGAAGGGGCCCGAGACCCAGCCACGCGCCTGGGCACAATCCCCAACGCTCCCTCCCTGGAGTGTGTCGGGGGGTGGGCTGGGGGGTGAGAGTTAGCCCCTGGAAGAAGCACCACACTTCAGAAGACAACGCAGGGCTAGATCACTTGATGATTGCCTGCTCTGGCCATTGCCTCTGAAGCAGCTGGCATGGGCTACTGTCAGAAGACATGATACTGGGCTAGATGGACCATTGGTCTCACCCAGGAGGGGCGTTCTTATCTTCCCCACTTTCCTGTAACCCAAGCAAAGCCAGGAGCAGGCCCAGCTCAGGAAGTCTAGCGGGGCTCACACAGGCTCCCTGGTCCCTGGCACGGCATACAGCAAAACGACCCTGCCTCCGCCACCATAGACACCCACAGACTCACCGTTCCAGACCAACGCAGCCCTTTCTCCAAGGGCTTTGGCTTTCTCCAAGCTGTCTGTGTGCTCTGCTCCACGGCGGCCATGCTGGCTGAGATCAGGAGGCTGTGTGGTCTCACGGCCTCAGCTGAGGTGGTATCACGTGCCCCCCTCCCCGCCCATCTCCTCATTCCCTTCATGGACCCCTGGGATGTGAGTCATTCTGTACTTGAGTGGCACTCCTTCCCAGCCAATCAGCTTTGTGTAGACTAGCAGGGAGGGAGGGCGAGGGAAAGGGATGACGCTCTAGTGACAGCTCAGCAAGAAAGGGGCATGTCCCCCACTCCAGCAGAGCAGAATGGAGAATATGTGTATCCATCTCCACGACTTGTGCCACGCTCTTCCATTTGAGCTAACTTCCCCACCCAGCAAGCGCAAGGGGGAGAAGGGCCGGGGACCAAGCGCTTCCTGCTCCGCAAGGGCTGGCTTTTGGGGAGGCCAAGCGGGGAGAGGGATGGAGGCCGCTGGAGGAGCTTAGCCCGCTGACTGTCAATGGCTTCTAAAAGAAGGGCAAGAGAAGGGACCGGCGGTCCCTTGCCGCTGGAGAATGCGGGCATTGATCCCGCTGCCTCTCACATGCGAAGCGAGCGCTCTACCACTTGAGCTAATTCCCCTGTCTTGCCCAGCAAGAGCTTGATCCAACCATGTCATACGGGAGGCCACGCCGTTCCCTGCGCCAGCCGGTGACTCCTTCCAAAAGGGTCAGGCAAGCAGCTGCTCCCTGTGGGCCGGCTAGCTCAGCTGGTTAGAGCGTGGTGCTAATAACGCCAAGGTCATGGGTTCGAGCCCCATGCTGGCCACTGTGTGTGCTGCTTGGAGAGGGTGGCTTCTGTTCTTTTGGGCTGACTGCTAGGGGGTCGGAGAGGCCAAAATGAGAAAAAGGAGATGGGCTGAGCGTCTTGCAGGGAGCAGGCAAGAGCCCTGCTCGGGGAAAGGACTGGCCAGCGCTGGCAGGGAGAGGCTCCGGCCACCTCCTTTCCTCTCCTCTCTGGGCTCCTTGCTCGCCTTGCTGGCTGAAAGGGACTTGGGCCCGAGGAGAGGAGAAGGGTCAGCCTGGCCAGCTGCCTTCCCAGCTCATAGGAGATGAGGCCTGAGCTGGAGGCCCAGGAAGCAAAATTGCAGGGCTGCTGGCTCGCCCCCATTGTCCCCAATGGGTTGACCTGATGGCCCGAATTCTTGCCGCCCGCCATCTCCACCCAAATGTACCCGAGAGCGGATCAGGCTCTCCAGCCCAAGCCACTGAGGAAGGCTTAATACTCGGCACCCCAAGCTAGGGGAGAGTCTTCAGACTCGGCCCGCGCAGGGTGAGCTTGGGAGTTCTGGACCCCATCCTCCCACCGCCCACAGGCAGCCCCCAAGCCCACACTGGAGCCCAGAACTCAGGCACGAAGGAGCAGGAGGAGCACTCTGCCCAGGGGCACCACCGCTCTAAGTCAGCTTGAGTTGTTTTCTCTTCTACCCCTGTTCTCCCAAGTTCGGCTGGCCTCGCAGTAGCCATCCCCGGGACAAAGCAGGCACGGGACTCTACCTAGCGGAAGCCAAACGCGCCCACCCAGAGTTTAGCACAGGCTATTGGGGGACTGTAGAAACCCCCTTCAGACGCATTGAGGTAGCTAAACTTTACTTCCAAGGGCCCTACATGTGCAGAAAGCCTACTCTCTTGGGAAAAAGACTCCTCTTTCGGCTAACCTTCCAAACTTTCCAGTGGCTCCAAATGGGAAAACACACACACTCAAACACCCAAAGAGTCCTAACGCCCCCAATCTAAAAAGAAAAGAAAGGAGAAGAGTTCGAAATGGCCACCCTGCCAGAATTGTACAGCTCTGCACATGAAACCAGTGGGAGGGACGTTACACAGAAAGGGGGAATGGAAAGCTGCCCAAATGGAGATGATGTGGAAAGCTACAGCCCCCGTCACTCCTCCTACTAGTCACACTTCTTGCAACAGCTGATGAACTTCCAGGTGCTTTTCGCATCCGAGCCCACACCAGGGGAACACCTTGAGAAGCTTCCCGTGGGTTGCCTAGCTCAGCTGGTCAGAGTGTGGCACTAATGGAGGCAAGATGGTGCAAAGGAGCCCCTGGGTGGCTGGCTGCGGGCCTGGGGAGGATGGCTTTGGATTTTCGGCCGGACTGCTACGGACAGCAAGGCCAAAAGTCAGCTGGTCGGCCCGCTCACCCACCTACCCAGCGTGCTCACCCAGGGACCTTAGTCAACCGCTTGGAGAATGTGGGCATCGATCCCACTACCTCTCGCATGCAAAGCGAGCGCTCTACCGCTTGAGCTAATTCCCCACAGCTTGCCTGATTCCCAGGCACCAGGCAAAAAAGGCAAGGGCTCTGTGGCCTGAAGCAGAACACAGCCTGCGTTGGGGGGCTACCCAGAGCTGGGGAAG
The DNA here is from genome assembly GCA_037349315.1 of Chelydra serpentina. Lineage (NCBI taxonomy): Eukaryota > Metazoa > Chordata > Testudines > Chelydridae > Chelydra > Chelydra serpentina. The sequence goes on from JBAIAC010000008.1 coordinate 127,557,897, forward strand.
GGGCCCGAGACCCAGCCACGCGCCTGGGCACAATCCCCAACGCTCCCTCCCTGGAGTGTGTCGGGGGGTGGGCTGGGGGGTGAGAGTTAGCCCCTGGAAGAAGCACCACACTTCAGAAGACAACGCAGGGCTAGATCACTTGATGATTGCCTGCTCTGGCCATTGCCTCTGAAGCAGCTGGCATGGGCTACTGTCAGAAGACATGATACTGGGCTAGATGGACCATTGGTCTCACCCAGGAGGGGCGTTCTTATCTTCCCCACTTTCCTGTAACCCAAGCAAAGCCAGGAGCAGGCCCAGCTCAGGAAGTCTAGCGGGGCTCACACAGGCTCCCTGGCCCCTGGCACAGCATACAGCAAAACGACCCTGCCTCCGCCACCATAGACACCCACAGACTCACCGTTCCAGACCAACGCAGCCCTTTCTCCAAGGGCTTTGGCTTTCTCCAAGCTGTCTGTGTGCTCTGCTCCACGGCGGCCATGCTGGCTGAGATCAGGAGGCTGTGTGGTCTCACGGCCTCAGCTGAGGTGGTATCACGTGCCCCCCTCCCCGCCCATCTCCTCATTCCCTTCATGGACCCCTGGGATGTGAGTCATTCTGTACTTGAGTGGCACTCCTTCCCAGCCAATCAGCTTTGTGTAGACTAGCAGGGAGGGAGGGCGAGGGAAAGGGATGACGCTCTAGTGACAGCTCAGCAAGAAAGGGGCATGTCCCCCACTCCAGCAGAGCAGAATGGAGAATATGTGTATCCATCTCCACGACTTGTGCCACGCTCTTCCATTTGAGCTAACTTCCCCACCCAGCAAGCGCAAGGGGGAGAAGGGCCGGGGACCAAGCGCTTCCTGCTCCGCAAGGGCTGGCTTTTGGGGAGGCCAAGCGGGGAGAGGGATGGAGGCCGCTGGAGGAGCTTAGCCCGCTGACTGTCAATGGCTTCTAAAAGAAGGGCAAGAGAAGGGACCGGCTGTCCCTTGCCGCTGGAGAATGCGGGCATTGATCCCGCTGCCTCTCACATGCGAAGCGAGCGCTCTACCACTTGAGCTAATTCCCCTGTCTTGCCCAGCAGGAGCTTGAACCAACCATGTCATACGGGAGGCCACGCCGTTCCCTGCGCCAGCCGGTGACTCCTTCCAAAAGGGTCAGGCAAGCAGCTGTACCCTGTGGGCCGGCTAGCTCAGCTGGTTAGAGCGTGGTGCTAATAACGCCAAGGTCATGGGTTCGAGCCCCATGCTGGCCACTGTGTGTGCGCTGCTTGGAGAGGGTGGCTTCTGTTCTTTTGGGCTGACTGCTAGGGGGTCGGAGAGGCCAAAATGAGAAAAAGGAGATGGGCTGAGCGTCTTGCAGGGAGCAGGCAAGAGCCCTGCTCGGGGAAAGGACTGGCCAGCGCTGGCAGGGAGAGGCTTCCGGCCACCTCCTTTCCTCCCGTCTCTGGGCTCCTTGCTCGCCTTGCTGGCTGAAAGGGACTTGGGCCCGAGGAGAGGAGAAGGGTCAGCCTGGCCAGCTGCCTTCCCAGCTCATAGGAGATGAGGCCTGAGCTGGAGGCCCAGGAAGCAAAATTGCAGGGCTGCTGGCTCGCCCCCATTGTCCCCAATGGGTTGACCTGATGGCCCGAATTCTTGCCGCCCGCCATCTCCACCCAAATGTACCCGAGAGCGGATCAGGCTCTCCAGCCCAAGCCACTGAGGAAGGCTTAATACTCGGCACCCCAAGCTAGGGGAGAGTCTTCAGACTCGGCCCGCGCAGGGTGAGCTTGGGAGTTCTGGACCCCATCCTCCCACCGCCCACAGGCAGCCCCCAAGCCCACACTGGAGCCCAGAACTCAGGCACGAAGGAGCAGGAGGAGCACTCTGCCCAGAGGCACCACCGCTCTAAGTCAGCTTGAGTTGTTTTCTCTTCTACCCCTGTTCTCCCAAGTTCGGCTGGCCTCGCAGTAGCCATCCCCGGGACAAAGCAGGCACGGGACTCTACCTAGCGGAAGCCAAACGCGCCCACCCAGAGTTTAGCACAGGCTATTGGGGGACTGTAGAAACCCCCTTCAGACGCATTGAGGTAGCTAAACTTTACTTCCAAGGGCCCTACATGTGCAGAAAGCCTACTCTCCTGTGAAAAAGACTCCTCTTTCGGCTAACCTTCCAAACTTTCCAGTGGCTCCAAATGGGAAAACACACACACTCAAACACCCAAAGAGTCCTAACGCCCCCAATCTAAAAAGAAAAGAAAGGAGAAGAGTTCGAAATGGCCACCCTGCCAGAATTGTACAGCTCTGCACATGAAACCAGTGGGAGGGACGTTACACAGAAAGGGGGAATGGAAAGCTGCCCAAATGGAGATGATGTGGAAAGCTACAGCCCCCGTCACTCCTCCTACTAGTCACACTTCTTGCAACAGCTGATGAACTTCCAGGTGCTTTTCGCATCCGAGCCCACACCAGGGGAACACCTTGAGAAGCTTCCCGTGGGTTGCCTAGCTCAGCTGGTCAGAGTGTGGCACTAATGGAGGCAAGATGGTGCAAAGGAGCCCCTGGGTGGCTGGCTGCGGGCCTGGGGAGGATGGCTTTGGATTTTTGGCCGGACTGCTACGGACAGCAAGGCCAAAAGTCAGCTGGTCGGCCCGCTCACCCACCTACCCAGCGTGCTCACCCAGTGGCCTTAGTCAACCGCTTGGAGAATGTGGGCATCGATCCCACTACCTCTCGCATGCAAAGCGAGCGCTCTACCGCTTGAGCTAATTCCCCACAGCTGGCCTGATTCCCAGGCACCAGGCAAAAAAGGCAAGGGCTCTGTGGCCTGAAGCAGAACACAGCCTGCGTTGGGGGGCTACCCAGAGCTGGGGAAGGGGCCCGAGACCCAGCCACGCGCCTGGGCACAATCCCCAACGCTCCCTCCCTGGAGTGTGTCGGGGGGTGGGTTGGGGGGTGAGAGTTAGCCCCTGGAAGAAGCACCACACTTCAGAAGACAACGCAGGGCTAGATCACTTGATGATTGCCTGCTCTGGCCATTGCCTCTGAAGCAGCTGGCATGGGCTACTGTCAGAAGACATGATACTGGGCTAGATGGACCATTGGTCTCACCCAGGAGGGGCGTTCTTATCTTCCCCACTTTCCTGTAACCCAAGCAAAGCCAGGAGCAGGCCCAGCTCAGGAAGTCTAGCGGGGCTCACACAGGCTCCCTGGTCCCTGGCACAGCATACAGCAAAACGACCCTGCCTCCGCCACCATAGACACCCACAGACTCACCGTTCCAGACCAACGCAGCCCTTTCTCCAAGGGCTTTGGCTTTCTCCAAGCTGTCTGTGTGCTCTGCTCCACGGCGGCCATGCTGGCTGAGATCAGGAGGCTGTGTGGTCTCACGGCCTCAGCTGAGGTGGTATCACGTGCCCCCCTCCCCGCCCATCTCCTCATTCCCTTCATGGACCCCTGGGATGTGAGTCATTCTGTACTTGAGTGGCACTCCTTCCCAGCCAATCAGCTTTGTGTAGACTATCAGGGAGGGAGGGCGAGGGAAAGGGATGACGCTCTAGTGACAGCTCAGCAAGAAAGGGGCATGTCCCCCACTCCAGCAGAGCAGAATGGAGAATATGTGTATCCATCTCCACGACTTGTGCCACGCTCTTCCATTTGAGCTAACTTCCCCACCCAGCAAGCGCAAGGGGGAGAAGGGCCGGGGACCAAGCGCTTCCTGCTCCGCAAGGGCTGGCTTTTGGGGAGGCCAAGCGGGGAGAGGGATGGAGGCCGCTGGAGGAGCTTAGCCCGCTGACTGTCAATGGCTTCTAAAAGAAGGGCAAGAGAAGGGACCGGCGGTCCCTTGCCGCTGGAGAATGCGGGCATTGATCCCGCTGCCTCTCACATGCGAAGCGAGCGCTCTACCACTTGAGCTAATTCCCCTGTCTTGCCCAGCAGGAGCTTGATCCAACCATGTCATACGGGAGGCCACGCCGTTCCCTGCGCCAGCCGGTGACTCCTTCCAAAAGGGTCAGGCAAGCAGCTGTACCCTGTGGGCCGGCTAGCTCAGCTGGTTAGAGCGTGGTGCTAATAATGCCAAGGTCATGGGTTCGAACCCCATGCTGGCCACTGTGTGTGCTGCTTGGAGAGGGTGGCTTCTGTTCTTTTGGGCTGACTGCTAGGGGGTCGGAGAGGCCAAAATGAGAAAAAGGAGATGGGCTGAGCGTCTTGCAGGGAGCAGGCAAGAGCCCTGCTCGGGGAAAGGACTGGCCAGCGCTGGCAGGGAGAGGCTCCGGCCACCTCCTTTCCTCCCCTCTCTGGGCTCCTTGCTCGCCTTGCTGGCTGAAAGGGACTTGGGCCCGAGGAGAGGAGAAGGGTCAGCCTGGCCAGCTGCCTTCCCAGCTCATAGGAGATGAGGCCTGAGCTGGAGGCCCAGGAAGCAAAATTGCAGGGCTGCTGGCTCGCCCCCATTGTCCCCAATGGGTTGACCTGATGGCCCGAATTCTTGCCGCCCGCCATCTCCACCCAAATGTACCCGAGAGCGGATCAGGCTCTCCAGCCCAAGCCACTGAGGAAGGCTTAATACTCGGCACCCCAAGCTAGGGGAGAGTCTTCAGACTCGGCCCGCGCAGGGTGAGCTTGGGAGTTCTGGACCCCATCCTCCCACCGCCCACAGGCAGCCCCCAAGCCCACACTGGAGCCCAGAACTCAGGCACGAAGGAGCAGGAGGAGCACTCTGCCCAGGGGCACCACCGCTCTAAGTCAGCTTGAGTTGTTTTCTCTTCTACCCCTGTTCTCCCAAGTTCGGCTGGCCTCGCAGTAGCCATCCCCGGGACAAAGCAGGCACGGGACTCTACCTAGCGGAAGCCAAACGCGCCCACCCAGAGTTTAGCACAGGCTATTGGGGGACTGTAGAAACCCCCTTCAGACGCATTGAGGTAGCTAAACTTTACTTCCAAAGGCCCTACATGTGCAGAAAGCCTACTCTCTTGGGAAAAAGACTCCTCTTTCGGCTAACCTTCTAAACTTTCCAGTGGCTCCAAATGGGAAAACACACACACTCAAACACCCAAAGAGTCCTAACGCCCCCAATCTAAAAAGAAAAGAAAGGAGAAGAGTTCGAAATGGCCACCCTGCCAGAATTGTACAGCTCTGCACATGAAACCAGTGGGAGGGACGTTACACAGAAAGGGGGAATGGAAAGCTGCCCAAATGGAGATGATGTGGAAAGCTACAGCCCCCGTCACTCCTCCTACTAGTCACACTTCTTGCAACAGCTGATGAACTTCCAGGTGCTTTTCGCATCCGAGCCCACACCAGGGGAACACCTTGAGAAGCTTCCCGTGGGTTGCCTAGCTCAGCTGGTCAGAGTGTGGCACTAATGGAGGCAAGATGGTGCAAAGGAGCCCCTGGGTGGCTGGCTGCGGGCCTGGGCAGGATGGCTTTGGATTTTCGGCCGGACTGCTACGGACAGCAAGGCCAAAAGTCAGCTGGCCGGCCCGCTCACCCAACTACCCAGCGTGCTCACCCAGGGGCCTTAGTCAACCGCTTGGAGAATGTGGGCATCGATCCAACTACCTCTCGCATACAAAGCGAGCGCTCTACCGCTTGAGCTAATTCCCCACAGCTTGCCTGATTCCCAGGCACCAGGCAAAAAAGGCAAGGGCTCTGTGGCCTGAAGCAGAACACAACCTGCGTTGGGGGGCTACCCAGAGCTGGGGAAGGGGCCGGAGACCCAGCCACGCGCCTGGGCACAATCCCCAACGCTCCCTCCCTGGAGTGTGTCGGGGGGTGGGCTGGGGGGTGAGAGTTAGCCCCTGGAAGAAGCACCACACTTCAGAAGACAACGCAGGGCTAGATCACTTGATGATTGCCTGCTCTGGCCATTGCCTCTGAAGCAGCTGGCATGGGCTACTGTCAGAAGACATGATACTGGGCTAGATGGACCATTGGTCTCACCCAGGAGGGGCGTTCTTATCTTCCCCACTTTCCTGTAACCCAAGCAAAGCCAGGAGCAGGCCCAGCTCAGGAAGTCTAGCGGGGCTCACACAGGCTCCCTGGCCCCTGGCACAGCATACAGCAAAACGACCCTGCCTCCGCCACCATAGACACCCACAGACTCACCGTTCCAGACCAACGCAGCCCTTTCTCCAAGGGCTTTGGCTTTCTCCAAGATGTCTGTGTGCTCTGCTCCACGGCGGCCATGCTGACTGAGATCAGGAGGCTGTGTGGTCTCACGGCCTCAGCTGAGGTGGTATCACGTGCCCCCCACCCCGCCCATCTCCTCATTCCCTTCATGGACCCCTGGGATGTGAGTCATTCTGTACTTGAGTGGCACTCCTTCCCAGCCAATCAGCTTTGTGTAGACTTGCAGGGAGGGAGGGCGAGGGAAAGGGATGACGCTCTAGTGACAGCTCAGCAAGAAAGGGGCATGTCCCCCACTCCAGCAGAGCAGAATGGAGAATATGTGTATCCATCTCCACGACTTGTGCCACGCTCTTCCATTTGAGCTAACTTCCCCACCCAGCAAGCGCAAGGGGGAGAAGGGCCGGGGACCAAGCGCTTCCTGCTCCGCAAGGGCTGGCTTTTGGGGAGGCCAAGCGGGGAGAGGGATGGAGGCCGCTGGAGGAGCTTAGCCCGCTGACTGTCAATGGCTTCTAAAAGAAGGGCAAGAGAAGGGACCGGCGGTCCCTTGCCGCTGGAGAATGCGGGCATTGATCCCGCTGCCTCTCACATGCGAAGCGAGCGCTCTACCACTTGAGCTAATTCCCCTGTCTTGCCCAGCAAGAGCTTGATCCAACCATGTCATACGGGAGGCCACGCCGTTCCCTGCGCCAGCCGGTGACTCCTTCCAAAAGGGTCAGGCAAGCAGCTGCTCCCTGTGGGCCGGCTAGCTCAGCTGGTTAGAGCGTGGTGCTAATAACGCCAAGGTCATGGGTTCGAGCCCCATGCTGGCCACTGTGTGTGCTGCTTGGAGAGGGTGACTTCTGTTCTTTTGGGCTGACTGCTAGGGGGTCGGAGAGGCCAAAATGAGAAAAAGGAGATGGGCTGAGCGTCTTGCAGGGAGCAGGCAAGAGCCCTGCTCGGGGAAAGGACTGGCCAGCGCTGGCAGGGAGAGGCTCCGGCCACCTCCTTTCCTCCCCTCTCTGGGCTCCTTGCTCGCCTTGCTGGCTGAAAGGGACTTGGGCCCGAGGAGAGGAGAAGGGTCAGCCTGGCCAGCTGCCTTCCCAGCTCATAGGAGATGAGGCCTGAGCTGGAGGCCCAGGAAGCAAAATTGCAGGGATGCTGGCTCGCCCCCATTGTCCCCAATGGGTTGACCTGATGGCCCGAATTCTTGCCGCCCGCCATCTCCACCCAAATGTACCCGAGAGCGGATCAGGCTCTCCAGCCCAAGCCACTGAGGAAGGCTTAATACTCGGCACCCCAAGCTAGGGGAGAGTCTTCAGACTCGGCCCGCGCAGGGTGAGCTTGGGAGTTCTGGACCCCATCCTCCCACCGCCCACAGGCAGCCCCCAAGCCCACACTGGAGCCCAGAACTCAGGCACGAAGGAGCAGGAGGAGCACTCTGCCCAGGGGCACCACCGCTCTAAGTCAGCGTGAGGTGTTTTCTCTTCTACCCCTGTTCTCCCAAGTTCGGCTGGCCTCGCAGTAGCCATCCCCGGGACAAAGCAGGCACGGGACTCTACCTAGCGGAAGCCAAACGCGCCCACCCAGAGTTTAGCACAGGCTATTGGGGGACTGTAGAAACCCCCTTCAGACGCATTGAGGTAGCTAAACTTTACTTCCAAGGGCCCTACATGTGCAGAAAGCCTACTCTCTTGGGAAAAAGACTCCTCTTTCGGCTAACCTTCCAAACTTTCCAGTGGCTCCAAATGGGAAAACACACACACTCAAACACCCAAAGAGTCCTAACGCCCCCAATCTAAAAAGAAAAGAAAGGAGAAGAGTTCGAAATGGCCACCCTGCCAGAATTGTACAGCTCTGCACATGAAACCAGTGGGAGGGACGTTACACAGAAAGGGGGAATGGAAAGCTGCCCAAATGGAGATGATGTGGAAAGCTACAGCCCCCGTCACTCCTCCTACTAGTCACACTTCTTGCAACAGCTGATGAACTTCCAGGTGCTTTTCGCATCCGAGCCCACACCAGGGGAACACCTTGAGAAGCTTCCCGTGGGTTGCCTAGCTCAGCTGGTCAGAGTGTGGCACTAATGGAGGCAAGATGGTGCAAAGGAGCCCCTGGGTGGCTGGCTGCGGGCCTGGGGAGGATGGCTTTGGATTTTCGGCCGGACTGCTACGGACAGCAAGGCCAAAAGTCAGCTGGTCGGCCCGCTCACCCAACTACCCAGCGTGCTCACCCAGGGGCCTTAGTCAACCGCTTGGAGAATGTGGGCATCGATCCCACTACCTCTCGCGTACAAAGCGAGCGCTCTACCGCTTGAGCTAATTCCCCACAGCTTGCCTGATTCCCAGGCACCAGGCAAAAAAGGCAAGGGCTCTGTGGCCTGAAGCAGAACACAGCCTGCGTTGGGGGGCTACCCAGAGCTGGGGAAGGGGCCCGAGACCCAGCCACGCGCCTGGGCACAATCCCCAACGCTCCCTCCCTGGAGTGTGTCGGGGGGTGGGCTGGGGGGTGAGAGTTAGCCCCTGGAAGAAGCACCACACTTCAGAAGACAACGCAGGGCTAGATCACTTGATGATTGCCTGCTCTGGCCATTGCCTCTGAAGCAGCTGGCATGGGCTACTGTCAGAAGACATGATACTGGGCTAGATGGACCATTGGTCTCACCCAGGAGGGGCGTTCTTATCTTCCCCACTTTCCTGTAACCCAAGCAAAGCCAGGAGCAGGCCCAGCTCAGGAAGTCTAGCGGGGCTCACACAGGCTCCCTGGCCCCTGGCACAGCATACAGCAAAACGACCCTGCCTCCGCCACCATAGACACCCACAGACTCACCGTTCCAGACCAACGCAGCCCTTTCTCCAAGGGCTTTGGCTTTCTCCAAGCTGTCTGTGTGCTCTGCTCCACGGCGGCCATGCTGGCTGAGATCAGGAGGCTGTGTGGTCTCACGGCCTCAGCTGAGGTGGTATCACGTGCCCCCCTCCCCGCCCATCTCCTCATTCCCTTCATGGACCCCTGGGATGTGAGTCATTCTGTACTTGAGTGGCACTCCTTCCCAGCCAATCAGCTTTGTGTAGACTAGCAGGGAGGGAGGGCGAGGGAAAGGGATGACGCTCTAGTGACAGCTCAGCAAGAAAGGGGCATGTCCCCCACTCCAGCAGAGCAGAATGGAGAATATGTGTATCCATCTCCACGACTTGTGCTACGCTCTTCCATTTGAGCTAACTTCCCCACCCAGCAAGCGCAAGGGGGAGAAGGGCCGGGGACCAAGCGCTTCCTGCTCCGCAAGGGCTGGCTTTTGGGGAGGCCAAGCGGGGAGAGGGATGGAGGCCGCTGGAGGAGCTTAGCCCGCTGACTGTCAATGGCTTCTAAAAGAAGGGCAAGAGAAGGGACCGGCGGTCCCTTGCCGCTGGAGAATGCGGGCATTGATCCCGCTGCCTCTCACATGCGAAGCGAGCGCTCTACCACTTGAGCTAATTCCCCTGTCTTGCCCAGCAAGAGCTTGATCCAACCATGTCATACGGGAGGCCACGCCGTTCCCTGCGCCAGCCGGTGACTCCTTCCAAAAGGGTCAGGCAAGCAGCTGCTCCCTGTGGGCCGGCTAGCTCAGCTGGTTAGAGCGTGGTGCTAATAACGCCAAGGTCATGGGTTCGAGCCCCATGCTGGCCACTGTGTGTGCTGCTTGGAGAGGGTGGCTTCTGTTCTTTTGGGCTGACTGCTAGGGGGTCGGAGAGGCCAAAATGAGAAAAAGGAGATGGGCTGAGCGTCTTGCAGGGAGCAGGCAAGAGCCCTGCTCGGGGAAAGGACTGGCCAGCGCTGGCAGGGAGAGGCTCCGGCCACCTCCTTTCCTCCCCTCTCTGGGCTCCTTGCTCGCCTTGCTGGCTGAAAGGGACTTGGGCCCGAGGAGAGGAGAAGGGTCAGCCTGGCCAGCTGCCTTCCCAGCTCATAGGAGATGAGGCCTGAGCTGGAGGCCCAGGAAGCAAAATTGCAGGGCTGCTGGCTCGCCCCCATTGTCCCCAATGGGTTGACCTGATGGCCCGAATTCTTGCCGCCCGCCATCTCCACCCAAATGTACCCGAGAGCGGATCAGGCTCTCCAGCCCAAGCCACTGAGGAAGGCTTAATACTCGGCACCCCAAGCTAGGGGAGAGTCTTCAGACTCGGCCCGCGCAGGGTGAGCTTGGGAGTTCTGGACCCCATCCTCCCACCGCCCACAGGCAGCCCCCAAGCCCACACTGGAGCCCAGAACTCAGGCACGAAGGAGCAGGAGGAGCACTCTGCCCAGGGGCACCACCGCTCTAAGTCAGCTTGAGTTGTTTTCTCTTTTACCCCTGTTCTCCCAAGTTCGGCTGGCCTCGCAGTAGCCATCCCCGGGACAAAGCAGGCACGGGACTCTACCTAGCGGAAGCCAAACGCGCCCACCCAGAGTTTAGCACAGGCTATTGGGGGACTGTAGAAAGCCCCTTCAGACGCATTGAGGTAGCTAAACTTTACTTCCAAGGGCCCTACATGTGCAGAAAGCCTACTCTCCTGTGAAAAAGTCTCCTCTTTCAGCTAACCTTCCAAACTTTCCAGTGGCTCCAAATGGGAAAACACACACACTCAAACACCCAAAGAGTCCTAACGCCCCCAATCTAAAAAGAAAAGAAAGGAGAAGAGTTCGAAATGGCCACCCTGCCAGAATTGTACAGCTCTGCACATGAAACCAGTGGGAGGGACGTTACACAGAAAGGGGGAATGGAAAGCTGCCCAAATGGAGATGATGTGGAAAGCTACAGCCCCCGTCACTCCTCCTACTAGTCACACTTCTTGCAACAGCTGATGAACTTCCAGGTGCTTTTCGCATCCGAGCCCACACCAGGGGAACACCTTGAGAAGCTTCCCGTGGGTTGCCTAGCTCAGCTGGTCAGAGTGTGGCACTAATGGAGGCAAGATGGTGCAAAGGAGCCCCTGGGTGGCTGGCTGCGGGCCTGGGCAGGATGGCTTTGGATTTTCGGCCGGACTGCTACGGACAGCAAGGCCAAAAGTCAGCTGGCCGGCCCGCTCACCCACCTATCCAGCGTGCTCACCCAGTGGCCTTAGTCAACCGCTTGGAGAATGTGGGCATCGATCCCACTACCTCTCGCATGCAAAGCGAGCGCTCTACCGCTTGAGCTAATTCCCCACAGCTTGCTTGATTCCCAGGCACCAGGCAAAAAAGGCAAGGGCTCTGTGGCCTGAAGCAGAACACAGCCTGCGTTGGGGGGCTACCCGGAGCTGGGGAAGGGATCCGAGACCCAGCTACGCGCCTGGGCACAATCCCCAACGCTCCCTCCCTGGAGTGTGTCGGGGGGTGGGCTGGGGGGTGAGAGTTAGCCCCTGGAAGAAGCACCACACTTCAGAAGACAACGCAGGGCTAGATCACTTGATGATTGCCTGCTCTGGCCATTGCCTCTGAAGCAGCTGGTATGGGCTACTGTCAGAAGACATGATACTGGGCTAGATGGACCATTGGTCTCACCCAGGAGGGGCGTTCTTATCTTCCCCACTTTCCTGTAACCCAAGCAAAGCCAGGAGCAGGCCCAGCTCAGGAAGTCTAGCGGGGCTCACACAGGCTCTCTGGTCCCTGGCACAGCATACAGCAAAACGACCCTGCCTCCGCCACCATAGACACCCACAGACTCACCGTTCCAGACCAACGCAGCCCTTTCTCCAAGGGCTTTGGCTTTCTCCAAGCTGTCTGTGTGCTCTGCTCCACGGCGGCCATGCTGGCTGAGATCAGGAGGCTGTGTGGTCTCACGGCCTCAGCTGAGGTGGTATCACGTGCCCCCCTCCCCGCCCATCTCCTCATTCCCTTCATGGACCCCTGGGATGTGAGTCATTCTGTACTTGAGTGGCACTCCTTCCCAGCCAATCAGCTTTGTGTAGACTAGCAGGGAGGGAGGGCGAGGGAAAGGGATGACGCTCTAGTGACAGCTCAGCAAGAAAGGGGCATGTCCCCCACTCCAGCAGAGCAGAATGGAGAATATGTGTATCCATCTCCACGACTTGTGCCACGCTCTTCCATTTGAGCTAACTTCCCCACCCAGCAAGCGCAAGGGGGAGAAGGGCCGGGGACCAAGCGCTTCCTGCTCCGCAAGGGCTGGCTTTTCGGGAGGCCAAGCGGGGAGAGGGATGGAGGCCGCTGGAGGAGCTTAGCCCGCTGACTGTCAATGGCTTCTAAAAGAAGGGCAAGAGAAGGGACCGGCGGTCCCTTGCCGCTGGAGAATGCGGGCATTGATCCCGCTGCCTCTCACATGCGAAGCGAGCGCTCTACCACTTGAGCTAATTCCCCTGTCTTGCCCAGCAAGAGCTTGATCCAACCATGTCATACGGGAGGCCACGCCGTTCCCTGCGCCAGCCGGTGACTCCTTCCAAAAGGGTCAGGCAAGCAGCTGCTCCCTGTGGGCCGGCTAGCTCAGCTGGTTAGAGCGTGGTGCTAATAACGCCAAGGTCATGGGTTCGAGCCCCATGCTGGCCACTGTGTGTGCTGCTTGGAGAGGGTGGCTTCTGTTCTTTTGGGCTGACTGCTAGGGGGTCGGAGAGGCCAAAATGAGAAAAAGGAGATGGGCTGAGCGTCTTGCAGGGAGCAGGCAAGAGCCCTGCTCGGGGAAAGGACTGGCCAGCGCTGGCAGGGAGAGGCTCCGGCCACCTCCTTTCCTCCCCTCTCTGGGCTCCTTGCTCGCCTTGCTGGCTGAAAGGGACTTGGGCCCGAGGAGAGGAGAAGGGTCAGCCTGGCCAGCTGCCTTCCCAGCTCATAGGAGATGAGGCCTGAGCTGGAGGCCCAGGAAGCAAAATTGCAGGGCTGCTGGCTCACCCCCATTGTCCCCAATGGGTTGACCTGATGGCCCGAATTCTTGCCGCCCGCCATCTCCACCCAAATGTACCCGAGAGCGGATCAGGCTCTCCAGCCCAAGCCACTGAGGAAGGCTTAATACTCGGCACCCCAAGCTAGGGGAGAGTCTTCAGACTCGGCCCGCGCAGGGTGAGCTTGGGAGTTCTGGACCCCATCCTCCCACCGCCCACAGGCAGCCCCCAAGCCCACACTGGAGCCCAGAACTCAGGCACGAAGGAGCAGGAGGAGCACTCTGCCCAGGGGCACCACCGCTCTAAGTCAGCTTGAGTTGTTTTCTCTTCTACCCCTGTTCTCCCAAGTTCGGCTGGCCTCGCAGTAGCCATCCCCGGGACAAAGCAGGCACGGGACTCTACCTAGCGGAAGCCAAACGCGCCCACCCAGAGTTTAGCACAGGCTATTGGGGGACTGTCGAAACCCCCTTCAGACGCATTGAGGTAGCTAAACTTTACTTCCAAGGGCCCTACATGTGCAGAAAGCCTACTCTCTTGGGAAAAAGACTCCTCTTTCGGCTAACCTTCCAAACTTTCCAGTGGCTCCAAATGGGAAAACACACACACTCAAACACCCAAAGAGTCCTAACGCCCCCAATCTAAAAAGAAAAGAAAGGAGAAGAGTTCGAAATGGCCACCCTGCCAGAATTGTACAGCTCTGCACATGAAACCAGTGGGAGGGACGTTACACAGAAAGGGGGAATGGAAAGCTGCCCAAATGGAGATGATGTGGAAAGCTACAGCCCCCGTCACTCCTCCTACTAGTCACACTTCTTGCAACAGCTGATGAACTTCCAGGTGCTTTTCGCATCCGAGCCCACACCAGGGGAACACCTTGAGAAGCTTCCCGTGGGTTGCCTAGCTCAGCTGGTCAGAGTGTGGCACTAATGGAGGCAAGATGGTGCAAAGGAGCCCCTGGGTGGCTGGCTGCGGGCCTGGGGAGGATGGCTTTGGATTTTCGGCCGTACTGCTACGGACAGCAAGGCCAAAAGTCAGCTGGTCGGCCCGCTCACCCACCTACCCAGCGTGCTCACCCAGGGGCCTTAGTCAACCGCTTGGAGAATGTGGGCATCGATCGCACTACCTCTCGCATACAAAGCGAGCGCTCTACCGCTTGAGCTAATTCCCCACAGCTTGCCTGATTCCCAGGCACCAGGCAAAAAAGGCAAGGGCTCTGTGGCCTGAAGCAGAACACAGCCTGCGTTGGGGGGCTACCCAGAGCTGGGGAAGGGGCCCGAGACCCAGCCACGCGCCTGGGCACAATCCCCAACGCTCCCTCCCTGGAGTGTGTCGGGGGGTGGGCTGGGGGGTGAGAGTTAGCCCCTGGAAGAAGCACCACACTTCAGAAGACAACGCAGGGCTAGATCACTTGATGATTGCCTGCTCTGGCCATTGCCTCTGAAGCAGCTGGCATGGGCTACTGTCAGAAGACATGATACTGGGCTAGATGGACCATTGGTCTCACCCAGGAGGGGCGTTCTTATCTTCCCCACTTTCCTGTAACCCAAGCAAAGCCAGGAGCAGGCCCAGCTCAGGAAGTCTAGCGGGGCTCACACAGGCTCCCTGGCCCCTGGCACAGCATACAGCAAAACCCAACGACCCTGCCTCCGCCACCATAGACACCCACAGACTCACCGTTCCAGACCAACGCAGCCCTTTCTCCAAGGGCTTTGGCTTTCTCCAAGCTGTCTGTGTGCTCTGCTCCACGGCGGCCATGCTGGCTGAGATCAGGAGGCTGTGTGGTCTCACGGCCTCAGCTGAGGTGGTATCACGTGCCCCCCTCCCCGCCCATCTCCTCATTCCCTTCATGGACCCCTGGGATGTGAGTCATTCTGTACTTGAGTGGCACTCCTTCCCAGCCAATCAGCTTTGTGTAGACTAGCAGGGAGGGAGGGCGAGGGAAAGGGATGACGCTCTAGTGACAGCTCAGCAAGAAAGGGGCATGTCCCCCACTCCAGCAGAGCAGAATGGAGAATATGTGTATCCATCTCCACGACTTGTGCCACGCTCTTCCATTTGAGCTAACTTCCCCACCCAGCAAGCGCAAGGGGGAGAAGGGCCGGGGACCAAGCGCTTCCTGCTCCGCAAGGGCTGGCTTTTGGGGAGGCCAAGCGGGGAGAGGGATGGAGGCCGCTGGAGGAGCTTAGCCCGCTGACTGTCAATGGCTTCTAAAAGAAGGGCAAGAGAAGGGACCGGCGGTCCCTTGCCACTGGAGAATGCGAGCATTGATCCCGCTGCCTCTCACATGCGAAGCGAGCGCTCTACCACTTGAGCTAATTCCCCTGTCTTGCCCAGCAAGAGCTTGATCCAACCATGTCATACGGGAGGCCACGCCGTTCCCTGCGCCAGCCGGTGACTCCTTCCAAAAGGGTCAGGCAAGCAGCTGCTCCCTGTGGGCCGGCTAGCTCAGCTGGTTAGAGCGTGGTGCTAATAACGCCAAGGTCATGGGTTCGAGCCCCATGCTGGCCACTGTGTGTGCTGCTTGGAGAGGGTGGCTTCTGTTCTTTTGGGTTGACTGCTAGGGGGTCGGAGAGGCCAAAATGAGAAAAAGGAGATGGGCTGAGCGTCTTGCAGGGAGCAGGCAAGAGCCCTGCTCGGGGAAAGGACTGGCCAGCGCTGGCAGGGAGAGGCTCCGGCCACCTCCTTTCCTCCCCTCTCTGGGCTCCTTGCTCGCCTTGCTGGCTGAAAGGGACTTGGGCCCGAGGAGAGGAGAAGGGTCAGCCTGGCCAGCTGCCTTCCCAGCTCATAGGAGATGAGGCCTGAGCTGGAGGCCCAGGAAGCAAAATTGCAGGGCTGCTGGCTCGCCCCCATTGTCCCCAATGGGTTGACCTGATGGCCCGAATTCTTGCCGCCCGCCATCTCCACCCAAATGTACCCGAGAGCGGATCAGGCTCTCCAGCCCAAGCCACTGAGGAAGGCTTAATACTCGGCACCCCAAGCTAGGGGAGAGTCTTCAGACTCGGCCCGCGCAGGGTGAGCTTGGGAGTTCTGGACCCCATCCTCCCACCGCCCACAGGCAGCCCCCAAGCCCACACTGGAGCCCAGAACTCAGGCACGAAGGAGCAGGAGGAGCACTCTGCCCAGGGGCACCACCGCTCTAAGTCAGCTTGAGTTGTTTTCTCTTCTACCCCTGTTCTCCCAAGTTCGGCTGGCCTCGCAGTAGCCATCCCCGGGACAAAGCAGGCACGGGACTCTACCTAGCGGAAGCCAAACGCGCCCACCCAGAGTTTAGCACAGGCTATTGGGGGACTGTCGAAACCCCCTTCAGACGCATTGAGGTAGCTAAACTTTACTTCCAAGGGCCCTACATGTGCAGAAAGCCTACTCTCTTGGGAAAAAGACTCCTCTTTCGGCTAACCTTCCAAACTTTCCAGTGGCTCCAAATGGGAAAACACACACACTCAAACACCCAAAGAGTCCTAACGCCCCCAATCTAAAAAGAAAAGAAAGGAGAAGAGTTCGAAATGGCCACCCTGCCAGAATTGTACAGCTCTGCACATGAAACCAGTGGGAGGGACGTTACACAGAAAGGGGGAATGGAAAGCTGCCCAAATGGAGATGATGTGGAAAGCTACAGCCCCCGTCACTCCTCCTACTAGTCACACTTCTTGCAACAGCTGATGAACTTCCAGGTGCTTTTCGCATCCGAGCCCACACCAGGGGAACACCTTGAGAAGCTTCCCGTGGGTTGCCTAGCTCAGCTGGTCAGAGTGTGGCACTAATGGAGGCAAGATGGTGCAAAGGAGCCCCTGGGTGGCTGGCTGCGGGCCTGGGGAGGATGGCTTTGGATTTTCGGCCGGACTGCTAGGCCAAAAGTCAGCTGGTCGGCCCGCTCACCCACCTACCCAGCGTGCTCACCCAGGGGCCTTAGTCAACCGCTTGGAGAATGTGGGCATCGATCCCACTACCTCTCGCATGCAAAGCGAGCGCTCTACCGCTTGAGCTAATTCCCCACAGCTGGCCTGATTCCCAGGCACCAGGCAAAAAAGGCAAGGGCTCTGTGGCCTGAAGCAGAACACAGCCTGCGTTGGGGGGCTACCCAGAGCTGGGGAAGGGGCCCGAGACCCAGCCACGTGCCTGGGCACAATCCCCAACGCTCCCTCCCTGGAGTGTGTCAGGGGGTGGGCTGGGGGGTGAGAGTTAGCCCCTGGAAGAAGCACCACACTTCAGAAGACAACGCAGGGCTAGATCACTTGATGATTGCCTGCTCTGGCCATTGCCTCTGAAGCAGCTGGCATGGGCTACTGTCAGAAGACATGATACTGGGCTAGATGGACCATTGGTCTCACCCAGGAGGGGCGTTCTTATCTTCCCCACTTTCCTGTAACCCAAGCAAAGCCAGGAGCAGGCCCAGCTCAGGAAGTCTAGCGGGGCTCACACAGGCTCCCTGGCCCCTGGCACAGCATACAGCAAAACGACCCTGCCTCCGCCACCATAGACACCCACAGACTCACCGTTCCAGACCAACGCAGCCCTTTCTCCAAGGGCTTTGGCTTTCTCCAAGCTGTCTGTGTGCTCTGCTCCACGGCGGCCATGCTGGCTGAGATCAGGAGGCTGTGTGGTCTCACGGCCTCAGCTGAGGTGGTATCACGTGCCCCCCTCCCCGCCCATCTCCTCATTCCCTTCATGGACCCCTGGGATGTGAGTCATTCTGTACTTGAGTGGCACTCCTTCCCAGCCAATCAGCTTTGTGTAGACTAGCAGGGAGGGAGGGCGAGGGAAAGGGATGACGCTCTAGTGACAGCTCAGCAAGAAAGGGGCATGTCCCCCACTCCAGCAGAGCAGAATGGAGAATATGTGTATCCATCTCCACGACTTGTGCCACGCTCTTCCATTTGAGCTAACTTCCCCACCCAGCAAGCGCAAGGGGGAGAAGGGCCGGGGACCAAGCGCTTCCTGCTCCGCAAGGGCTGGCTTTTGGGGAGGCCAAGCGGGGAGAGGGATGGAGGCCGCTGGAGGAGCTTAGCCCGCTGACTGTCAATGGCTTCTAAAAGAAGGGCAAGAGAAGGGACCGGCGGTCCCTTGCCGCTGGAGAATGCGGGCATTGATCCCGCTGCCTCTCACATGCGAAGCGAGCGCTCTACCACTTGAGCTAATTCCCCTGTCTTGCCCAGCAAGAGCTTGATCCAACCATGTCATACGGGAGGCCACGCCGTTCCCTGCGCCAGCCGGTGACTCCTTCCAAAAGGGTCAGGCAAGCAGCTGCTCCCTGTGGGCCGGCTAGCTCAGCTGGTTAGAGCGTGGTGCTAATAACGCCAAGGTCATGGGTTCGAGCCCCATGCTGGCCACTGTGTGTGCTGCTTGGAGAGGGTGGCTTCTGTTCTTTTGGGCTGACTGCTAGGGGGTCGGAGAGGCCAAAATGAGAAAAAGGAGATGGGCTGAGCGTCTTGCAGGGAGCAGGCAAGAGCCCTGCTTGGGGAAAGGACTGGCCAGCGCTGGCAGGGAGAGGCTCCGGCCACCTCCTTTCCTCCCCTCTCTGGGCTCCTTTCTCGCCTTGCTGGCTGAAAGGGACTTGGGCCCGAGGAGAGGAGAAGGGTCAGCCTGGCCAGCTGCCTTCCCAGCTCATAGGAGATGAGGCCTGAGCTGGAGGCCCAGGAAGCAAAATTGCAGGGCTGCTGGCTCGCCCCCATTGTCCCCAATGGGTTGACCTGATGGCCCGAATTCTTGCCGCACGCCATCTCCACCCAAATGTACCCGAGAGCGGATCAGGCTCTCCAGCCCAAGCCACTGAGGAAGGCTTAATACTCGGCACCCCAAGCTAGGGGAGAGTCTTCAGACTCGGCCCGCGTAGGGTGAGCTTGGGAGTTCTGGACCCCATCCTCCCACCACCAGCCCCCAAGCCCACACTGGAGCCCAGAACTCAGGCACGAAGGAGCAGGAGGAGCACTCGGCCCAGGGGCACCACCGCTCTAAGTCAGCTTGAGTTGTTTTCTCTTCTACCCCTGTTCTCCCAAGTTCGGCTGGCCTCGCAGTAGCCATCCCCGGGACAAAGCAGGCACGGGACTCTACCTAGCGGAAGCCAAACGCGCCCACCCAGAGTTTAGCACAGGCTATTGGGGGACTGTCGAAACCCCCTTCAGACGCATTGAGGTAGCTAAACTTTACTTCCAAGGGCCCTACATGTGCAGAAAGCCTACTCTCTTGGGAAAAAGACTCCTCTTTCGGCTAACCTTCCAAACTTTCCAATGGCTCCAAATGGGAAAACACACACACTCAAACACCCAAAGAGTCCTAACGCCCCCAATCTAAAAAGAAAAGAAAGGAGAAGAGTTCGAAATGGCCACCCTGCCAGAATTGTACAGCTCTGCACATGAAACCAGTGGGAGGGACGTTACACAGAAAGGGGGAATGGAAAGCTGCCCAAATGGAGATGATGTGGAAAGCTACAGCCCCCGTCACTCCTCCTACTAGTCACACTTCTTGCAACAGCTGATGAACTTCCAGGTGCTTTTCGCATCCGAGCCCACACCAGGGGAACACCTTGAGAAGCTTCCCGTGGGTTGCCTAGCTCAGCTGGTCAGAGTGTGGCACTAATGGAGGCAAGATGGTGCAAAGGAGCCCCTGGGTGGCTGGCTGCGGGCCTGGGGAGGATGGCTTTGGATTTTCGGCCGGACTGCTACGGACAGCAAGGCCAAAAGTCAGCTGGTCGGCCCGCTCACCCACCTACCCAGCGTGCTCACCCAGGGGCCTTAGTCAACCGCTTGGAGAATGTGGGCATCGATCCCACTACCTCTCGCATGCAAAGCGAGCGCTCTACCGCTTGAGCTAATTCCCCACAGCTTGCTTGATTCCCAGGCACCAGGCAAAAAAGGCAACGGCTCTGTGGCCTGAAGCAGAACACAGCCTACGTTGGGGGGCTACCCAGAGCTGGGGAAGGGTCCCGAGACCCAGCCACGTGCCTGGGCACAATCCCCAACGCTCCCTCCCTGGAGTGTGTCGGGGGGTGGGCTGGGGGGTGAGAGTTAGCCCCTGGAAGAAGCACCACACTTCAGAAGACAACGCAGGGCTAGATCACTTGATGATTGCCTGCTCTGGCCATTGCCTCTGAAGCAGCTGGCATGGGCTACTGTCAGAAGACATGATACTGGGCTAGATGGACCATTGGTCTCACCCAGGAGGGGCGTTCTTATCTTCCCCACTTTCCTGTAACCCAAGCAAAGCCAGGAGCAGGCCCAGCTCAGGAAGTCTAGCGGGGCTCACACAGGCTCCCTGGCCCCTGGCACAGCATACAGCAAAACGACCCTGCCTCCGCCACCATAGACACCCACAGACTCACCGTTCCAGAGCAACGCAGCCCTTTCTCCAAGGGCTTTGGCTTTCTCCAAGCTGTCTGTGTGCTCTGCTCCACGGCGGCCATGCTGGCTGAGATCAGGAGGCTGTGTGGTCTCACGGCCTCAGCTGAGGTGGTATCACGTGCCCCCCTCCCCGCCCATCTCCTCATTCCCTTCATGGACCCCTGGGATGTGAGTCATTCTGTACTTGAGTGGCACTCCTTCCCAGCCAATCAGCTTTGTGTAGACTAGCAGGGAGGGAGGGCGAGGGAAAGGGATGACGCTCTAGTGACAGCTCAGCAAGAAAGGGGCATGTCCCCCACTCCAGCAGAGCAGAATGGAGAATATGTGTATCCATCTCCACGACTTGTGCCACGCTCTTCCATTTGAGCTAACTTCCCCACCCAGCAAGCGCAAGGGGGAGAAGGGCCGGGGACCAAGCGCTTCCTGCTCCGCAAGGGCTGGCTTTTCGGGAGGCCAAGCGGGGAGAGGGATGGAGGCCGCTGGAGGAGCTTAGCCCGCTGACTGTCAATGGCTTCTAAAAGAAGGGCAAGAGAAGGGACCGGCGGTCCCTTGCCGCTGGAGAATGCGGGCATTGATCCCGCTGCCTCTCACATGCGAAGCGAGCGCTCTACCACTTCAGCTAATTCCCCTGTCTTGCCCAGCAAGAGCTTGATCCAACCATGTCATACGGGAGGCCACGCCGTTCCCTGCGCCAGCCGGTGACTCCTTCCAAAAGGGTCAGGCAAGCAGCTGCTCCCTGTGGGCCGGCTAGCTCAGCTGGTTAGAGCGTGGTGCTAATAACGCCAAGGTCATGGGTTCGAGCCCCATGCTGGCCACTGTGTGTGCTGCTTGGAGAGGGTGGCTTCTGTTCTTTTGGGCTGACTGCTAGGGGGTCGGAGAGGCCAAAATGAGAAAAAGGAGATGGGCTGAGCGTCTTGCAGGGAGCAGGCAAGAGCCCTGCTCGGGGAAAGGACTGGCCAGCGCTGGCAGGGAGAGGCTCCGGCCACCTCCTTTCCTCCCCTCTCTGGGCTCCTTGCTCGCCTTGCTGGCTGAAAGGGACTTGGGCCCGAGGAGAGGAGAAGGGTCAGCCTGGCCAGCTGCCTTCCCAGCTCATAGGAGATGAGGCCTGAGCTGGAGGCCCAGGAAGCAAAATTGCAGGGCTGCTGGCTCGCCCCCATTGTCCCCAATGGGTTGACCTGATGGCCCGAATTCTTGCCGCCCGCCATCTCCACCCAAATGTACCCGAGAGCGGATCAGGCTCTCCAGCCCAAGCCACTGAGGAAGGCTTAATACTCGGCACCCCAAGCTAGGGGAGAGTCTTCAGACTCGGCCCGCGCAGGGTGAGCTTGGGAGTTCTGGACCCCATCCTCCCACCGCCCACAGGCAGCCCCCAAGCCCACACTGGAGCCCAGAACTCAGGCACGAAGGAGCAGGAGGAGCACTCTGCCCAGGGGCACCACCGCTCTAAGTCAGCTTGAGGTGTTTTCTCTTCTACCCCTGTTCTCCCAAGTTCGGCTGGCCTCGCAGTAGCCATCCCCGGGACAAAGCAGGCACGGGACTCTACCTAGCGGAAGCCAAACGCGCCCACCCAGAGTTTAGCACAGGCTATTGGGGGACTGTCGAAACCCCCTTCAGACGCATTGAGGTAGCTAAACTTTACTTCCAAGGGCCCTACATGTGCAGAAAGCCTACTCTCTTGGGAAAAAGACTCCTCTTTCGGCTAACCTTCCAAACTTTCCAGTGGCTCCAAATGGGAAAACACACACACTCAAACACCCAAAGAGTCCTAACGCCCCCAATCTAAAAAGAAAAGAAAGGAGAAGAGTTCGAAATGGCCACCCTGCCAGAATTGTACAGCTCTGCACATGAAACCAGTGGGAGGGACGTTACACAGAAAGGGGGAATGGAAAGCTGCCCAAATGGAGATGATGTGGAAAGCTACAGCCCCCGTCACTCCTCCTACTAGTCACACTTCTTGCAACAGCTGATGAACTTCCAGGTGCTTTTCGCATCCGAGCCCACACCAGGGGAACACCTTGAGAAGCTTCCCGTGGGTTGCCTAGCTCAGCTGGTCAGAGTGTGGCACTAATGGAGGCAAGATGGTGCAAAGGAGCCCCTGGGTGGCTGGCTGCGGGCCTGGGGAGGATGGCTTTGGATTTTCGGCCGGACTGCTACGGACAGCAAGGCCAAAAGTCAGCTGGTCGGCCCGCTCACCCACCTACCCAGCGTGCTCACCCAGGGGCCTTAGTCAACCGCTTGGAGAATGTGGGCATCGATCCCACTACCTCTCGCATGCAAAGCGAGCGCTCTACCGCTTGAGCTAATTCCCCACAGCTTGCCTGATTCCCAGGCACCAGGCAAAAAAGGCAAGGGCTCTGTGGCCTGAAGCAGAACACAGCCTGCGTTGGGGGGCTACCCAGAGCTGGGGAAGGGGCCCGAGACCCAGCCACGCGCCTGGGCACAATCCCCAACGCTCCCTCCCTGGAGTGTGTCGGGGGGTGGGCTGGGGGGTGAGAGTTAGCCCCTGGAAGAAGCACCACACTTCAGAAGACAACGCAGGGCTAGATCACTTGATGATTGCCTGCTCTGGCCATTGCCTCTGAAGCAGCTGGCATGGGCTACTGTCAGAAGACATGATACTGGGCTAGATGGACCATTGGTCTCACCCAGGAGGGGCGTTCTTATCTTCCCCACTTTCCTGTAACCCAAGCAAAGCCAGGACCAGGCCCAGCTCAGGAAGTCTAGCGGGGCTCACACAGGCTCCCTGGCCCCTGGCACAGCATACAGCAAAACGACCCTGCCTCCGCCACCATAGACACCCACAGACTCACCGTTCCAGACCAACGCAGCCCTTTCTCCAAGGGCTTTGGCTTTCTCCAAGCTGTCTGTGTGCTCTGCTCCACGGCGGCCATGCTGGCTGAGATCAGGAGGCTGTGTGGTCTCACGGCCTCAGCTGAGGTGGTATCACGTGCCCCCCTCCCCGCCCATCTCCTCATTCCCTTCATGGACCCCTGGGATGTGAGTCATTCTGTACTTGAGTGGCACTCCTTCCCAGCCAATCAGCTTTGTGTAGACTAGCAGGGAGGGAGGGCGAGGGAAAGGGATGACGCTCTAGTGACAGCTCAGCAAGAAAGGGGCATGTCCCCCACTCCAGCAGAGCAGAATGGAGAATATGTGTATCCATCTCCACGACTTGTGCCACGCTCTTCCATTTGAGCTAACTTCCCCACCCAGCAAGCGCAAGGGGGAGAAGGGCCGGGGACCAAGCGCTTCCTGCTCCGCAAGGGCTGGCTTTTGGGGAGGCCAAGCGGGGAGAGGGATGGAGGCCGCTGGAGGAGCTTAGCCCGCTGACTGTCAATGGCTTCTAAAAGAAGGGCAAGAGAAGGGACCGGCGGTCCCTTGCCGCTGGAGAATGCGGGCATTGATCCCGCTGCCTCTCACATGCGAAGCGAGCGCTCTACCACTTGAGCTAATTCCCCTGTCTTGCCCAGCAGGAGCTTGATCCAACCATGTCATACGGGAGGCCACGCCGTTCCCTGCGCCAGCCGGTGACTCCTTCCAAAAGGGTCAGGCAAGCAGCTGTACCCTGTGGGCCGGCTAGCTCAGCTGGTTAGAGTGTGGTGCTAATAACGCCAAGGTCATGGGTTCGAGCCCCATGCTGGCCACTGTGTGTGCTGCTTGGAGAGGGTGGCTTCTGTTCTTTTGGGCTGACTGCTAGGGGGTCGGAGAGGCCAAAATGAGAAAAAGGAGATGGGCTTAGCGTCTTGCAGGGAGCAGGCAAGAGCCCTGCTCAGGGAAAGGACTGGCCAGCGCTGGCAGGGAGAGGCTCCTGCCACCTCCTTTCCTCCCCTCTCTGGGCTCCTTGCTCGCCTTGCTGGCTGAAAGGGACTTGGGCCCGAGGAGAGGAGAAGGGTCAGCCTGGCCAGCTGCCTTCCCAGCTCATAGGAGATGAGGCCTGAGCTGGAGGCCCAGGAAGCAAAATTGCAGGGCTGCTGGCTCGCCCCCATTGTCCCCAATGGGTTGACCTGATGGCCCGAATTCTTGCCGCCCGCCATCTCCACCCAAATGTACCCGAGAGCGGATCAGGCTCTCCAGCCCAAGCCACTGAGGAAGGCTTAATACTCGGCACCCCAAGCTAGGGGAGAGTCTTCAGACTCGGCCCGCGCAGGGTGAGCTTGGGAGTTCTGGACCCCATCCTCCCACCGCCCACAGGCAGCCCCCAAGCCCACACTGGAGCCCAGAACTCAGGCACGAAGGAGCAGGAGGAGCACTCTGCCCAGGGGCACCACCGCTCTAAGTCAGCTTGAGTTGTTTTCTCTTCTACCCCTGTTCTCCCAAGTTCGGCTGGCCTCGCAGTAGCCATCCCCGGGACAAAGCAGGCACGGGACTCTACCTAGCGGAAGCCAAACGCGCCCACCCAGAGTTTAGCACAGGCTATTGGGGGACTGTAGAAACCCCCTTCAGAAGCATTGAGGTAGCTAAACTTTACTTCCTAGGGCCCTACATGTGCAGAAAGCCTACTCTCCTGTGAAAAAGACTCCTCTTTCGGCTAACCTTCCAAACTTTCCAGTGGCTCCAAATGGGAAAACACACACACTCAAACACCCAAAGAGTCCTAACGCCCCCAATCTAAAAAGAAAAGAAAGGAGAAGAGTTCGAAATGGCCACCCTGCCAGAATTGTACAGCTCTGCACATGAAACCAGTGGGAGGGACGTTACACAGAAAGGGGGAATGGAAAGCTGCCCAAATGGAGATGATGTGGAAAGCTACAGCCCCCGTCACTCCTCCTACTAGTCACACTTCTTGCAACAGCTGATGAACTTCCAGGTGCTTTTCGCATCCGAGCCCACACCAGGGGAACACCTTGAGAAGCTTCCCGTGGGTTGCCTAGCTCAGCTGGTCAGAGTGTGGCACTAATGGAGGCAAGATGGTGCAAAGGAGCCCCTGGGTGGCTGGCTGCGGGCCTGGGCAGGATGGCTTTGGATTTTCGGCCGGACTGCTACGGACAGCAAGGCCAAAAGTCAGCTGGCCGGCCCGCTCACCCACCTATCCAGCGTGCTCACCCAGTGGCCTTAGTCAACCGCTTGGAGAATGTGGGCATCGATCCCACTACCTCTCGCATGCAAAGCGAGCGCTCTACCGCTTGAGCTAATTCCCCACAGCTTGCTTGATTCCCAGGCACCAGGCAAAAAAGGCAAGGGCTCTGTGGCCTGAAGCAGAACACAGCCTGCGTTGGGGGGCTACCCGGAGCTGGGGAAGGGGCCCGAGACCCAGCCACGC
Organism: Chelydra serpentina; assembly: GCA_037349315.1. NCBI lineage: Eukaryota > Metazoa > Chordata > Testudines > Chelydridae > Chelydra > Chelydra serpentina. The sequence continues at coordinate 127,583,370 of JBAIAC010000008.1, forward strand.
GCCTGGGCACAATCCCCAACGCTCCCTCCCTGGAGTGTGTCGGGGGGTGGGCTGGGGGGTGAGAGTTAGCCCCTGGAAGAAGCACCACACTTCAGAAGACAACGCAGGGCTAGATCACTTGATGATTGCCTGCTCTGGCCATTGCCTCTGAAGCAGCTGGCATGGGCTACTGTCAGAAGACATGATACTGGGCTAGATGGACCATTGGTCTCACCCAGGAGGGGCGTTCTTATCTTCCCCACTTTCCTGTAACCCAAGCAAAGCCAGGAGCAGGCCCAGATCAGGAAGTCTAGCGGGGCTCACACAGGCTCTCTGGTCCCTGGCACAGCATACAGCAAAACGACCCTGCCTCCGCCACCATAGACACCCACAGACTCACCGTTCCAGACCAACGCAGCCCTTTCTCCAAGGGCTTTGGCTTTCTCCAAGCTGTCTGTGTGCTCTGCTCCACGGCGGCCATGCTGGCTGAGATCAGGAGGCTGTGTGGTCTCACGGCCTCAGCTGAGGTGGTATCACGTGCCCCCCACCCCGCCCATCTCCTCATTCCCTTCATGGACCCCTGGGATGTGAGTCATTCTGTACTTGAGTGGCACTCCTTCCCAGCCAATCAGCTTTGTGTAGACTTGCAGGGAGGGAGGGCGAGGGAAAGGGATGACGCTCTAGTGACAGCTCAGCAAGAAAGGGGCATGTCCCCCACTCCAGCAGAGCAGAATGGAGAATATGTGTATCCATCTCCACGACTTGTGCCACGCTCTTCCATTTGAGCTAACTTCCCCACCCAGCAAGCGCAAGGGGGAGAAGGGCCGGGGACCAAGCGCTTCCTGCTCCGCAAGGGCTGGCTTTTGGGGAGGCCAAGCGGGGAGAGGGATGGAGGCCGCTGGAGGAGCTTAGCCCGCTGACTGTCAATGGCTTCTAAAAGAAGGGCAAGAGAAGGGACCGGCGGTCCCTTGCCGCTGGAGAATGCGGGCATTGATCCCGCTGCCTCTCACATGCGAAGCGAGCGCTCTACCACTTGAGCTAATTCCCCTGTCTTGCCCAGCAAGAGCTTGATCCAACCATGTCATACGGGAGGCCACGCCGTTCCCTGCGCCAGCCGGTGACTCCTTCCAAAAGGGTCAGGCAAGCAGCTGCTCCCTGTGGGCCGGCTAGCTCAGCTGGTTAGAGCGTGGTGCTAATAACACCAAGGTCATGGGTTCGAGCCCCATGCTGGCCACTGTGTGTGCTGCTTGGAGAGGGTGGCTTCTGTTCTTTTGGGCTGACTGCTAGGGGGTCGGAGAGGCCAAAATGAGAAAAAGGAGATGGGCTGAGCGTCTTGCAGGGAGCAGGCAAGAGCCCTGCTCGGGGAAAGGACTGGCCAGCGCTGGCAGGGAGAGGCTCCGGCCACCTCCTTTCCTCCCCTCTCTGGGCTCCTTGCTCGCCTTGCTGGCTGAAAGGGACTTGGGCCCGAGGAGAGGAGAAGGGTCAGCCTGGCCAGCTGCCTTCCCAGCTCATAGGAGATGAGGCCTGAGCTGGAGGCCCAGGAAGCAAAATTGCAGGGCTGCTGGCTCGCCCCCATTGTCCCCAATGGGTTGACCTGATGGCCCGAATTCTTGCCGCCCGCCATCTCCACCCAAATGTACCCGAGAGCGGATCAGGCTCTCCAGCCCAAGCCACTGAGGAAGGCTTAATACTCGGCACCCCAAGCTAGGGGAGAGTCTTCAGACTCGGCCCGCGCAGGGTGAGCTTGGGAGTTCTGGACCCCATCCTCCCACCGCCCACAGGCAGCCCCCAAGCCCACACTGGAGCCCAGAACTCAGGCACGAAGGAGCAGGAGGAGCACTCTGCCCAGGGGCACCACCGCTCTAAGTCAGCTTGAGTTGTTTTCTCTTCTACCCCTGTTCTCCCAAGTTCGGCTGGCCTCGCAGTAGCCATCCCCGGGACAAAGCAGGCACGGGACTCTACCTAGCGGAAGCCAAACGCGCCCACCCAGAGTTTAGCACAGGCTATTGGGGGACTGTAGAAACCCCCTTCAGACGCATTGAGGTAGCTAAACTTTACTTCCAAGGGCCCTACATGTGCAGAAAGCCTACTCTCTTGGGAAAAAGACTCCTCTTTCGGCTAACCTTCCAAACTTTCCAGTGGCTCCAAATGGGAAAACACACACACTCAAACACCCAAAGAGTCCTAACGCCCCCAATCTAAAAAGAAAAGAAAGGAGAAGAGTTCGAAATGGCCACCCTGCCAGAATTGTACAGCTCTGCACATGAAACCAGTGGGAGGGACGTTACACAGAAAGGGGGAATGGAAAGCTGCCCAAATGGAGATGATGTGGAAAGCTACAGCCCCCGTCACTCCTCCTACTAGTCACACTTCTTGCAACAGCTGATGAACTTCCAGGTGCTTTTCGCATCCGAGCCCACACCAGGGGAACACCTTGAGAAGCTTCCCGTGGGTTGCCTAGCTCAGCTGGTCAGAGTGTGGCACTAATGGAGGCAAGATGGTGCAAAGGAGCCCCTGGGTGGCTGGCTGCGGGCCTGGGGAGGATGGCTTTGGATTTTCGGCCGGACTGCTACGGACAGCAAGGCCAAAAGTCAGCTGGTCGGCCCGCTCACCCACCTACCCAGCGTGCTCACCCAGGGGCCTTAGTCAACCGCTTGGAAAATGTGGGCATCGATCCCACTACCTCTCGCATGCAAAGCGAGCGCTCTACCGCTTGAGCTAATTCCCCACAGCCGGCCTGATTCCCAGGCACCAGGCAAAAAAGGCAAGGGCTCTGTGGCCTGAAGCAGAACACAGCCTGCGTTGGGGGGCTACCCAGAGCAGGGGAAGGGGCCCGAGACCCAGCCACGCGCCTGGGCACAATCCCCAACGCTCCCTCCCTGGAGTGTGTCGGGGGGTGGGCTGGGGGGTGAGAGTTAGCCCCTGGAAGAAGCACCACACTTCAGAAGACAACGCAGGGCTAGATCACTTGATGATTGCCTGCTCTGGCCATTGCCTCTGAAGCAGCTGGCATGGGCTACTGTCAGAAGACATGATACTGGGCTAGATGGACCATTGGTCTCACCCAGGAGGGGCGTTCTTATCTTCCCCACTTTCCTGTAACCCAAGCAAAGCCAGGAGCAGGCCCAGCTCAGGAAGTCTAGCGGGGCTCACACAGGCTCCCTGGCCCCTGGCACAGCATACAGCAAAACGACCCTGCCTCCGCCACCATAGACACCCACAGACTCACCGTTCCAGACCAACGCAGCCCTTTCTCCAAGGGCTTTGGCTTTCTCCAAGCTGTCTGTGTGCTCTGCTCCACGGCGGCCATGCTGGCTGAGATCAGGAGGCTGTGTGGTCTCACGGCCTCAGCTGAGGTGGTATCACATGCCCCCCTCCCCGCCCATCTCCTCATTCCCTTCATGGACCCCTGGGATGTGAGTCATTCTGTACTTGAGTGGCACTCCTTCCCAGCCAATCAGCTTTGTGTAGACTAGCAGGGAGGGAGGGCGAGGGAAAGGGATGACGCTCTAGTGACAGCTCAGCAAGAAAGGGGCATGTCCCCCACTCCAGCAGAGCAGAATGGAGAATATGTGTATCCATCTCCACGACTTGTGCCACGCTCTTCCATTTGAGCTAACTTCCCCACCCAGCAAGCGCAAGGGGGAGAAGGGCCGGGGACCAAGCGCTTCCTGCTCTGCAAGGGCTGGCTTTTGGGGAGGCCAAGCGGGGAGAGGGATGGAGGCCGCTGGAGGAGCTTAGCCCGCTGACTGTCAATGGCTTCTAAAAGAAGGGCAAGAGAAGGGACCGGCGGTCCCTTGCCGCTGGAGAATGCGGGCATTGATCCCGCTGCCTCTCACATGCGAAGCGAGCGCTCTACCACTTGAGCTAATTCCCCTGTCTTGCCCAACAAGAGCTTGATCCAACCATGTCATACGGGAGGCCACGCCGTTCCCTGCGCCAGCCGGTGACTCCTTCCAAAAGGGTCAGGCAAGCAGCTGCTCCCTGTGGGCCGGCTAGCTCAGCTGGTTAGAGCGTGGTGCTAATAACACCAAGGTCATGGGTTCGAGCCCCATGCTGGCCACTGTGTGTGCTGCTTGGAGAGGGTGGCTTCTGTTCTTTTGGGCTGACTGCTAGGGGGTCGGAGAGGCCAAAATGAGAAAAAGGAGATGGGCTGAGCGTCTTGCAGGGAGCAGGCAAGAGCCCTGCTCGGGGAAAGGACTGGCCAGCGCTGGCAGGGAGAGGCTCCGGCCACCTCCTTTCCTCCCCTCTCTGGGCTCCTTGCTCGCCTTGCTGGCTGAAAGGGACTTGGGCCCGAGGAGAGGAGAAGGGTCAGCCTGGCCAGCTGCCTTCCCAGCTCATAGGAGATGAGGCCTGAGCTGGAGGCCCAGGAAGCAAAATTGCAGGGCTGCTGGCTCGCCCCCATTGTCCCCAATGGGTTGACCTGATGGCCCGAATTCTTGCCGCCCGCCATCTCCACCCAAATGTACCCGAGAGCGGATCAGGCTCTCCAGCCCAAGCCACTGAGGAAGGCTTAATACTCGGCACCCCAAGCTAGGGGAGAGTCTTCAGACTCGGCCCGCGCAGGGTGAGCTTGGGAGTTCTGGACCCCATCCTCCCACCGCCCACAGGCAGCCCCCAAGCCCACACTGGAGCCCAGAACTCAGGCACGAAGGAGCAGGAGGAGCACTCTGCCCAGGGGCACCACCGCTCTAAGTCAGCTTGAGTTGTTTTCTCTTCTACCCCTGTTCTCCCAAGTTCGGCTGGCCTCGCAGTAGCCATCCCCGGGACAAAGCAGGCACGGGACTCTACCTAGCGGAAGCCAAACGCGCCCACCCAGAGTTTAGCACAGGCTATTGGGGGACTGTCGAAACCCCCTTCAGACGCATTGAGGTAGCTAAACTTTACTTCCAAGGGCCCTACATGTGCAGAAAGCCTACTCTCTTGGGAAAAAGACTCCTCTTTCGGCTAACCTTCCAAACTTTCCAGTGGCTCCAAATGGGAAAACACACACACTCAAACACCCAAAGAGTCCTAACGCCCCCAATCTAAAAAGAAAAGAAAGGAGAAGAGTTCGAAATGGCCACCCTGCCAGAATTGTACAGCTCTGCACATGAAACCAGTGGGAGGGACGTTACACAGAAAGGGGGAATGGAAAGCTGCCCAAATGGAGATGATGTGGAAAGCTACAGCCCCCGTCACTCCTCCTACTAGTCACACTTCTTGCAACAGCTGATGAACTTCCAGGTGCTTTTCGCATCCGAGCCCACACCAGGGGAACACCTTGAGAAGCTTCCCGTGGGTTGCCTAGCTCAGCTGGTCAGAGTGTGGCACTAATGGAGGCAAGATGGTGCAAAGGAGCCCCTGGGTGGCTGGCTGCGGGCCTGGGGAGGATGGCTTTGGATTTTCGGCCGGACTGCTAGGCCAAAAGTCAGCTGGTCGGCCCGCTCACCCACCTACCCAGCGTGCTCACCCAGGGGCCTTAGTCAACCGCTTGGAGAATGTGGGCATCGATCCCACTACCTCTCGCATGCAAAGCGAGCGCTCTACCGCTTGAGCTAATTCCCCACAGCTGGCCTGATTCCCAGGCACCAGGCAAAAAAGGCAAGGGCTCTGTGGCCTGAAGCAGAACACAGCCTGCGTTGGGGGGCTACCCAGAGCTGGGGAAGGGGCCCGAGACCCAGCCACGTGCCTGGGCACAATCCCCAACGCTCCCTCCCTGGAGTGTGTCAGGGGGTGGGCTGGGGGGTGAGAGTTAGCCCCTGGAAGAAGCACCACACTTCAGAAGACAACGCAGGGCTAGATCACTTGATGATTGCCTGCTCTGGCCATTGCCTCTGAAGCAGCTGGCATGGGCTACTGTCAGAAGACATGATACTGGGCTAGATGGACCATTGGTCTCACCCAGGAGGGGCGTTCTTATCTTCCCCACTTTCCTGTAACCCAAGCAAAGCCAGGAGCAGGCCCAGCTCAGGAAGTCTAGCGGGGCTCACACAGGCTCCCTGGCCCCTGGCACAGCATACAGCAAAACGACCCTGCCTCCGCCACCATAGACACCCACAGACTCACCGTTCCAGACCAACGCAGCCCTTTCTCCAAGGGCTTTGGCTTTCTCCAAGCTGTCTGTGTGCTCTGCTCCACGGCGGCCATGCTGGCTGAGATCAGGAGGCTGTGTGGTCTCACGGCCTCAGCTGAGGTGGTATCACGTGCCCCCCTCCCCGCCCATCTCCTCATTCCCTTCATGGACCCCTGGGATGTGAGTCATTCTGTACTTGAGTGGCACTCCTTCCCAGCCAATCAGCTTTGTGTAGACTAGCAGGGAGGGAGGGCGAGGGAAAGGGATGACGCTCTAGTGACAGCTCAGCAAGAAAGGGGCATGTCCCCCACTCCAGCAGAGCAGAATGGAGAATATGTGTATCCATCTCCACGACTTGTGCCACGCTCTTCCATTTGAGCTAACTTCCCCACCCAGCAAGCGCAAGGGGGAGAAGGGCCGGGGACCAAGCGCTTCCTGCTCCGCAAGGGCTGGCTTTTGGGGAGGCCAAGCGGGGAGAGGGATGGAGGCCGCTGGAGGAGCTTAGCCCGCTGACTGTCAATGGCTTCTAAAAGAAGGGCAAGAGAAGGGACCGGCGGTCCCTTGCCGCTGGAGAATGCGGGCATTGATCCCGCTGCCTCTCACATGCGAAGCGAGCGCTCTACCACTTGAGCTAATTCCCCTGTCTTGCCCAGCAAGAGCTTGATCCAACCATGTCATACGGGAGGCCACGCCGTTCCCTGCGCCAGCCGGTGACTCCTTCCAAAAGGGTCAGGCAAGCAGCTGCTCCCTGTGGGCCGGCTAGCTCAGCTGGTTAGAGCGTGGTGCTAATAACGCCAAGGTCATGGGTTCGAGCCCCATGCTGGCCACTGTGTGTGCTGCTTGGAGAGGGTGGCTTCTGTTCTTTTGGGCTGACTGCTAGGGGGTCGGAGAGGCCAAAATGAGAAAAAGGAGATGGGCTGAGCGTCTTGCAGGGAGCAGGCAAGAGCCCTGCTTGGGGAAAGGACTGGCCAGCGCTGGCAGGGAGAGGCTCCGGCCACCTCCTTTCCTCCCCTCTCTGGGCTCCTTTCTCGCCTTGCTGGCTGAAAGGGACTTGGGCCCGAGGAGAGGAGAAGGGTCAGCCTGGCCAGCTGCCTTCCCAGCTCATAGGAGATGAGGCCTGAGCTGGAGGCCCAGGAAGCAAAATTGCAGGGCTGCTGGCTCGCCCCCATTGTCCCCAATGGGTTGACCTGATGGCCCGAATTCTTGCCGCACGCCATCTCCACCCAAATGTACCCGAGAGCGGATCAGGCTCTCCAGCCCAAGCCACTGAGGAAGGCTTAATACTCGGCACCCCAAGCTAGGGGAGAGTCTTCAGACTCGGCCCGCGTAGGGTGAGCTTGGGAGTTCTGGACCCCATCCTCCCACCACCAGCCCCCAAGCCCACACTGGAGCCCAGAACTCAGGCACGAAGGAGCAGGAGGAGCACTCTGCCCAGGGGCACCACCGCTCTAAGTCAGCTTGAGTTGTTTTCTCTTCTACCCCTGTTCTCCCAAGTTCGGCTGGCCTCGCAGTAGCCATCCCCGGGACAAAGCAGGCACGGGACTCTACCTAGCGGAAGCCAAACGCGCCCACCCAGAGTTTAGCACAGGCTATTGGGGGACTGTCGAAACCCCCTTCAGACGCATTGAGGTAGCTAAACTTTACTTCCAAGGGCCCTACATGTGCAGAAAGCCTACTCTCTTGGGAAAAAGACTCCTCTTTCGGCTAACCTTCCAAACTTTCCAATGGCTCCAAATGGGAAAACACACACACTCAAACACCCAAAGAGTCCTAACGCCCCCAATCTAAAAAGAAAAGAAAGGAGAAGAGTTCGAAATGGCCACCCTGCCAGAATTGTACAGCTCTGCACATGAAACCAGTGGGAGGGACGTTACACAGAAAGGGGGAATGGAAAGCTGCCCAAATGGAGATGATGTGGAAAGCTACAGCCCCCGTCACTCCTCCTACTAGTCACACTTCTTGCAACAGCTGATGAACTTCCAGGTGCTTTTCGCATCCGAGCCCACACCAGGGGAACACCTTGAGAAGCTTCCCGTGGGTTGCCTAGCTCAGCTGGTCAGAGTGTGGCACTAATGGAGGCAAGATGGTGCAAAGGAGCCCCTGGGTGGCTGGCTGCGGGCCTGGGGAGGATGGCTTTGGATTTTCGGCCGGACTGCTACGGACAGCAAGGCCAAAAGTCAGCTGGTCGGCCCGCTCACCCAACTACCCAGCGTGCTCACCCAGGGGCCTTAGTCAACCGCTTGGAGAATGTGGGCATCGATCCCACTACCTCTCGCATGCAAAGCGAGCGCTCTACCGCTTGAGCTAATTCCCCACAGCTTGCTTGATTCCCAGGCACCAGGCAAAAAAGGCAACGGCTCTGTGGCCTGAAGCAGAACACAGCCTACGTTGGGGGGCTACCCAGAGCTGGGGAAGGGTCCCGAGACCCAGCCACGTGCCTGGGCACAATCCCCAACGCTCCCTCCCTGGAGTGTGTCGGGGGGTGGGCTGGGGGGTGAGAGTTAGCCCCTGGAAGAAGCACCACACTTCAGAAGACAACGCAGGGCTAGATCACTTGATGATTGCCTGCTCTGGCCATTGCCTCTGAAGCAGCTGGCATGGGCTACTGTCAGAAGACATGATACTGGGCTAGATGGACCATTGGTCTCACCCAGGAGGGGCGTTCTTATCTTCCCCACTTTCCTGTAACCCAAGCAAAGCCAGGAGCAGGCCCAGCTCAGGAAGTCTAGCGGGGCTCACACAGGCTCCCTGGCCCCTGGCACAGCATACAGCAAAACGACCCTGCCTCCGCCACCATAGACACCCACAGACTCACCGTTCCAGAGCAACGCAGCCCTTTCTCCAAGGGCTTTGGCTTTCTCCAAGCTGTCTGTGTGCTCTGCTCCACGGCGGCCATGCTGGCTGAGATCAGGAGGCTGTGTGGTCTCACGGCCTCAGCTGAGGTGGTATCACGTGCCCCCCTCCCCGCCCATCTCCTCATTCCCTTCATGGACCCCTGGGATGTGAGTCATTCTGTACTTGAGTGGCACTCCTTCCCAGCCAATCAGCTTTGTGTAGACTAGCAGGGAGGGAGGGCGAGGGAAAGGGATGACGCTCTAGTGACAGCTCAGCAAGAAAGGGGCATGTCCCCCACTCCAGCAGAGCAGAATGGAGAATATGTGTATCCATCTCCACGACTTGTGCCACGCTCTTCCATTTGAGCTAACTTCCCCACCCAGCAAGCGCAAGGGGGAGAAGGGCCGGGGACCAAGCGCTTCCTGCTCCGCAAGGGCTGGCTTTTCGGGAGGCCAAGCGGGGAGAGGGATGGAGGCCGCTGGAGGAGCTTAGCCCGCTGACTGTCAATGGCTTCTAAAAGAAGGGCAAGAGAAGGGACCGGCGGTCCCTTGCCGCTGGAGAATGCGGGCATTGATCCCGCTGCCTCTCACATGCGAAGCGAGCGCTCTACCACTTCAGCTAATTCCCCTGTCTTGCCCAGCAAGAGCTTGATCCAACCATGTCATACGGGAGGCCACGCCGTTCCCTGCGCCAGCCGGTGACTCCTTCCAAAAGGGTCAGGCAAGCAGCTGCTCCCTGTGGGCCGGCTAGCTCAGCTGGTTAGAGCGTGGTGCTAATAACGCCAAGGTCATGGGTTCGAGCCCCATGCTGGCCACTGTGTGTGCTGCTTGGAGAGGGTGGCTTCTGTTCTTTTGGGCTGACTGCTAGGGGGTCGGAGAGGCCAAAATGAGAAAAAGGAGATGGGCTGAGCGTCTTGCAGGGAGCAGGCAAGAGCCCTGCTCGGGGAAAGGACTGGCCAGCGCTGGCAGGGAGAGGCTCCGGCCACCTCCTTTCCTCCCCTCTCTGGGCTCCTTGCTCGCCTTGCTGGCTGAAAGGGACTTGGGCCCGAGGAGAGGAGAAGGGTCAGCCTGGCCAGCTGCCTTCCCAGCTCATAGGAGATGAGGCCTGAGCTGGAGGCCCAGGAAGCAAAATTGCAGGGCTGCTGGCTCGCCCCCATTGTCCCCAATGGGTTGACCTGATGGCCCGAATTCTTGCCGCCCGCCATCTCCACCCAAATGTACCCGAGAGCGGATCAGGCTCTCCAGCCCAAGCCACTGAGGAAGGCTTAATACTCGGCACCCCAAGCTAGGGGAGAGTCTTCAGACTCGGCCCGCGCAGGGTGAGCTTGGGAGTTCTGGACCCCATCCTCCCACCGCCCACAGGCAGCCCCCAAGCCCACACTGGAGCCCAGAACTCAGGCACGAAGGAGCAGGAGGAGCACTCTGCCCAGGGGCACCACCGCTCTAAGTCAGCTTGAGGTGTTTTCTCTTCTACCCCTGTTCTCCCAAGTTCGGCTGGCCTCGCAGTAGCCATCCCCGGGACAAAGCAGGCACGGGACTCTACCTAGCGGAAGCCAAACGCGCCCACCCAGAGTTTAGCACAGGCTATTGGGGGACTGTCGAAACCCCCTTCAGACGCATTGAGGTAGCTAAACTTTACTTCCAAGGGCCCTACATGTGCAGAAAGCCTACTCTCTTGGGAAAAAGACTCCTCTTTCGGCTAACCTTCCAAACTTTCCAGTGGCTCCAAATGGGAAAACACACACACTCAAACACCCAAAGAGTCCTAACGCCCCCAATCTAAAAAGAAAAGAAAGGAGAAGAGTTCGAAATGGCCACCCTGCCAGAATTGTACAGCTCTGCACATGAAACCAGTGGGAGGGACGTTACACAGAAAGGGGGAATGGAAAGCTGCCCAAATGGAGATGATGTGGAAAGCTACAGCCCCCGTCACTCCTCCTACTAGTCACACTTCTTGCAACAGCTGATGAACTTCCAGGTGCTTTTCGCATCCGAGCCCACACCAGGGGAACACCTTGAGAAGCTTCCCGTGGGTTGCCTAGCTCAGCTGGTCAGAGTGTGGCACTAATGGAGGCAAGATGGTGCAAAGGAGCCCCTGGGTGGCTGGCTGCGGGCCTGGGGAGGATGGCTTTGGATTTTCGGCCGGACTGCTACGGACAGCAAGGCCAAAAGTCAGCTGGTCGGCCCGCTCACCCACCTACCCAGCGTGCTCACCCAGGGGCCTTAGTCAACCGCTTGGAGAATGTGGGCATCGATCCCACTACCTCTCGCATGCAAAGCGAGCGCTCTACCGCTTGAGCTAATTCCCCACAGCTTGCCTGATTCCCAGGCACCAGGCAAAAAAGGCAAGGGCTCTGTGGCCTGAAGCAGAACACAGCCTGCGTTGGGGGGCTACCCAGAGCTGGGGAAGGGGCCCGAGACCCAGCCACGCGCCTGGGCACAATCCCCAACGCTCCCTCCCTGGAGTGTGTCGGGGGGTGGGCTGGGGGGTGAGAGTTAGCCCCTGGAAGAAGCACCACACTTCAGAAGACAACGCAGGGCTAGATCACTTGATGATTGCCTGCTCTGGCCATTGCCTCTGAAGCAGCTGGCATGGGCTACTGTCAGAAGACATGATACTGGGCTAGATGGACCATTGGTCTCACCCAGGAGGGGCGTTCTTATCTTCCCCACTTTCCTGTAACCCAAGCAAAGCCAGGACCAGGCCCAGCTCAGGAAGTCTAGCGGGGCTCACACAGGCTCCCTGGCCCCTGGCACAGCATACAGCAAAACGACCCTGCCTCCGCCACCATAGACACCCACAGACTCACCGTTCCAGACCAACGCAGCCCTTTCTCCAAGGGCTTTGGCTTTCTCCAAGCTGTCTGTGTGCTCTGCTCCACGGCGGCCATGCTGGCTGAGATCAGGAGGCTGTGTGGTCTCACGGCCTCAGCTGAGGTGGTATCACGTGCCCCCCTCCCCGCCCATCTCCTCATTCCCTTCATGGACCCCTGGGATGTGAGTCATTCTGTACTTGAGTGGCACTCCTTCCCAGCCAATCAGCTTTGTGTAGACTAGCAGGGAGGGAGGGCGAGGGAAAGGGATGACGCTCTAGTGACAGCTCAGCAAGAAAGGGGCATGTCCCCCACTCCAGCAGAGCAGAATGGAGAATATGTGTATCCATCTCCACGACTTGTGCCACGCTCTTCCATTTGAGCTAACTTCCCCACCCAGCAAGCGCAAGGGGGAGAAGGGCCGGGGACCAAGCGCTTCCTGCTCCGCAAGGGCTGGCTTTTGGGGAGGCCAAGCGGGGAGAGGGATGGAGGCCGCTGGAGGAGCTTAGCCCGCTGACTGTCAATGGCTTCTAAAAGAAGGGCAAGAGAAGGGACCGGCGGTCCCTTGCCGCTGGAGAATGCGGGCATTGATCCCGCTGCCTCTCACATGCGAAGCGAGCGCTCTACCACTTGAGCTAATTCCCCTGTCTTGCCCAGCAGGAGCTTGATCCAACCATGTCATACGGGAGGCCACGCCGTTCCCTGCGCCAGCCGGTGACTCCTTCCAAAAGGGTCAGGCAAGCAGCTGTACCCTGTGGGCCGGCTAGCTCAGCTGGTTAGAGCGTGGTGCTAATAACGCCAAGGTCATGGGTTCGAGCCCCATGCTGGCCACTGTGTGTGCTGCTTGGAGAGGGTGGCTTCTGTTCTTTTGGGCTGACTGCTAGGGGGTCGGAGAGGCCAAAATGAGAAAAAGGAGATGGGCTTAGCGTCTTGCAGGGAGCAGGCAAGAGCCCTGCTCAGGGAAAGGACTGGCCAGCGCTGGCAGGGAGAGGCTCCTGCCACCTCCTTTCCTCCCCTCTCTGGGCTCCTTGCTCGCCTTGCTGGCTGAAAGGGACTTGGGCCCGAGGAGAGGAGAAGGGTCAGCCTGGCCAGCTGCCTTCCCAGCTCATAGGAGATGAGGCCTGAGCTGGAGGCCCAGGAAGCAAAATTGCAGGGCTGCTGGCTCGCCCCCATTGTCCCCAATGGGTTGACCTGATGGCCCGAATTCTTGCCGCCCGCCATCTCCACCCAAATGTACCCGAGAGCGGATCAGGCTCTCCAGCCCAAGCCACTGAGGAAGGCTTAATACTCGGCACCCCAAGCTAGGGGAGAGTCTTCAGACTCGGCCCGCGCAGGGTGAGCTTGGGAGTTCTGGACCCCATCCTCCCACCGCCCACAGGCAGCCCCCAAGCCCACACTGGAGCCCAGAACTCAGGCACGAAGGAGCAGGAGGAGCACTCTGCCCAGGGGCACCACCGCTCTAAGTCAGCTTGAGTTGTTTTCTCTTCTACCCCTGTTCTCCCAAGTTCGGCTGGCCTCGCAGTAGCCATCCCCGGGACAAAGCAGGCACGGGACTCTACCTAGCGGAAGCCAAACGCGCCCACCCAGAGTTTAGCACAGGCTATTGGGGGACTGTAGAAACCCCCTTCAGAAGCATTGAGGTAGCTAAACTTTACTTCCTAGGGCCCTACATGTGCAGAAAGCCTACTCTCCTGTGAAAAAGACTCCTCTTTCGGCTAACCTTCCAAACTTTCCAGTGGCTCCAAATGGGAAAACACACACACTCAAACACCCAAAGAGTCCTAACGCCCCCAATCTAAAAAGAAAAGAAAGGAGAAGAGTTCGAAATGGCCACCCTGCCAGAATTGTACAGCTCTGCACATGAAACCAGTGGGAGGGACGTTACACAGAAAGGGGGAATGGAAATTTGCCCAAATGGAGATGATGTGGAAAGCTACAGCCCCCGTCACTCCTCCTACTAGTCACACTTCTTGCAACAGCTGATGAACTTCCAGGTGCTTTTCGCATCCGAGCCCACACCAGGGGAACACCTTGAGAAGCTTCCCGTGGGTTGCCTAGCTCAGCTGGTCAGAGTGTGGCACTAATGGAGGCAAGATGGTGCAAAGGAGCCCCTGGGTGGCTGGCTGCGGGCCTGGGCAGGATGGCTTTGGATTTTCGGCCGGACTGCTACGGACAGCAAGGCCAAAAGTCAGCTGGCCGGCCCGCTCACCCACCTATCCAGCGTGCTCACCCAGTGGCCTTAGTCAACCGCTTGGAGAATGTGGGCATCGATCCCACTACCTCTCGCATGCAAAGCGAGCGCTCTACCGCTTGAGCTAATTCCCCACAGCTTGCTTGATTCCCAGGCACCAGGCAAAAAAGGCAAGGGCTCTGTGGCCTGAAGCAGAACACAGCCTGCGTTGGGGGGCTACCCGGAGCTGGGGAAGGGGCCCGAGACCCAGCCACGCGCCTGGGCACAATCCCCAACGCTCCCTCCCTGGAGTGTGTCGGGGGGTGGGCTGGGGGGTGAGAGTTAGCCCCTGGAAGAAGCACCACACTTCAGAAGACAACGCAGGGCTAGATCACTTGATGATTGCCTGCTCTGGCCATTGCCTCTGAAGCAGCTGGCATGGGCTACTGTCAGAAGACATGATACTGGGCTAGATGGACCATTGGTCTCACCCAGGAGGGGCGTTCTTATCTTCCCCACTTTCCTGTAACCCAAGCAAAGCCAGGAGCAGGCCCAGATCAGGAAGTCTAGCGGGGCTCACACAGGCTCTCTGGTCCCTGGCACAGCATACAGCAAAACGACCCTGCCTCCGCCACCATAGACACCCACAGACTCACCGTTCCAGACCAACGCAGCCCTTTCTCCAAGGGCTTTGGCTTTCTCCAAGCTGTCTGTGTGCTCTGCTCCACGGCGGCCATGCTGGCTGAGATCAGGAGGCTGTGTGGTCTCACGGCCTCAGCTGAGGTGGTATCACGTGCCCCCCACCCCGCCCATCTCCTCATTCCCTTCATGGACCCCTGGGATGTGAGTCATTCTGTACTTGAGTGGCACTCCTTCCCAGCCAATCAGCTTTGTGTAGACTTGCAGGGAGGGAGGGCGAGGGAAAGGGATGACGCTCTAGTGACAGCTCAGCAAGAAAGGGGCATGTCCCCCACTCCAGCAGAGCAGAATGGAGAATATGTGTATCCATCTCCACGACTTGTGCCACGCTCTTCCATTTGAGCTAACTTCCCCACCCAGCAAGCGCAAGGGGGAGAAGGGCCGGGGACCAAGCGCTTCCTGCTCCGCAAGGGCTGGCTTTTGGGGAGGCCAAGCGGGGAGAGGGATGGAGGCCGCTGGAGGAGCTTAGCCCGCTGACTGTCAATGGCTTCTAAAAGAAGGGCAAGAGAAGGGACCGGCGGTCCCTTGCCGCTGGAGAATGCGGGCATTGATCCCGCTGCCTCTCACATGCGAAGCGAGCGCTCTACCACTTGAGCTAATTCCCCTGTCTTGCCCAGCAAGAGCTTGATCCAACCATGTCATACGGGAGGCCACGCCGTTCCCTGCGCCAGCCGGTGACTCCTTCCAAAAGGGTCAGGCAAGCAGCTGCTCCCTGTGGGCCGGCTAGCTCAGCTGGTTAGAGCGTGGTGCTAATAACACCAAGGTCATGGGTTCGAGCCCCATGCTGGCCACTGTGTGTGCTGCTTGGAGAGGGTGGCTTCTGTTCTTTTGGGCTGACTGCTAGGGGGTCGGAGAGGCCAAAATGAGAAAAAGGAGATGGGCTGAGCGTCTTGCAGGGAGCAGGCAAGAGCCCTGCTCGGGGAAAGGACTGGCCAGCGCTGGCAGGGAGAGGCTCCGGCCACCTCCTTTCCTCCCCTCTCTGGGCTCCTTGCTCGCCTTGCTGGCTGAAAGGGACTTGGGCCCGAGGAGAGGAGAAGGGTCAGCCTGGCCAGCTGCCTTCCCAGCTCATAGGAGATGAGGCCTGAGCTGGAGGCCCAGGAAGCAAAATTGCAGGGCTGCTGGCTCGCCCCCATTGTCCCCAATGGGTTGACCTGATGGCCCGAATTCTTGCCGCCCGCCATCTCCACCCAAATGTACCCGAGAGCGGATCAGGCTCTCCAGCCCAAGCCACTGAGGAAGGCTTAATACTCGGCACCCCAAGCTAGGGGAGAGTCTTCAGACTCGGCCCGCGCAGGGTGAGCTTGGGAGTTCTGGACCCCATCCTCCCACCGCCCACAGGCAGCCCCCAAGCCCACACTGGAGCCCAGAACTCAGGCACGAAGGAGCAGGAGGAGCACTCTGCCCAGGGGCACCACCGCTCTAAGTCAGCTTGAGTTGTTTTCTCTTCTACCCCTGTTCTCCCAAGTTCGGCTGGCCTCGCAGTAGCCATCCCCGGGACAAAGCAGGCACGGGACTCTACCTAGCGGAAGCCAAACGCGCCCACCCAGAGTTTAGCACAGGCTATTGGGGGACTGTAGAAACCCCCTTCAGACGCATTGAGGTAGCTAAACTTTACTTCCAAGGGCCCTACATGTGCAGAAAGCCTACTCTCTTGGGAAAAAGACTCCTCTTTCGGCTAACCTTCCAAACTTTCCAGTGGCTCCAAATGGGAAAACACACACACTCAAACACCCAAAGAGTCCTAACGCCCCCAATCTAAAAAGAAAAGAAAGGAGAAGAGTTCGAAATGGCCACCCTGCCAGAATTGTACAGCTCTGCACATGAAACCAGTGGGAGGGACGTTACACAGAAAGGGGGAATGGAAAGCTGCCCAAATGGAGATGATGTGGAAAGCTACAGCCCCCGTCACTCCTCCTACTAGTCACACTTCTTGCAACAGCTGATGAACTTCCAGGTGCTTTTCGCATCCGAGCCCACACCAGGGGAACACCTTGAGAAGCTTCCCGTGGGTTGCCTAGCTCAGCTGGTCAGAGTGTGGCACTAATGGAGGCAAGATGGTGCAAAGGAGCCCCTGGGTGGCTGGCTGCGGGCCTGGGGAGGATGGCTTTGGATTTTCGGCCGGACTGCTACGGACAGCAAGGCCAAAAGTCAGCTGGTCGGCCCGCTCACCCACCTACCCAGCGTGCTCACCCAGGGGCCTTAGTCAACCGCTTGGAAAATGTGGGCATCGATCCCACTACCTCTCGCATGCAAAGCGAGCGCTCTACCGCTTGAGCTAATTCCCCACAGCCGGCCTGATTCCCAGGCACCAGGCAAAAAAGGCAAGGGCTCTGTGGCCTGAAGCAGAACACAGCCTGCGTTGGGGGGCTACCCAGAGCAGGGGAAGGGGCCCGAGACCCAGCCACGCGCCTGGGCACAATCCCCAACGCTCCCTCCCTGGAGTGTGTCGGGGGGTGGGCTGGGGGGTGAGAGTTAGCCCCTGGAAGAAGCACCACACTTCAGAAGACAACGCAGGGCTAGATCACTTGATGATTGCCTGCTCTGGCCATTGCCTCTGAAGCAGCTGGCATGGGCTACTGTCAGAAGACATGATACTGGGCTAGATGGACCATTGGTCTCACCCAGGAGGGGCGTTCTTATCTTCCCCACTTTCCTGTAACCCAAGCAAAGCCAGGAGCAGGCCCAGCTCAGGAAGTCTAGCGGGGCTCACACAGGCTCCCTGGCCCCTGGCACAGCATACAGCAAAACGACCCTGCCTCCGCCACCATAGACACCCACAGACTCACCGTTCCAGACCAACGCAGCCCTTTCTCCAAGGGCTTTGGCTTTCTCCAAGCTGTCTGTGTGCTCTGCTCCACGGCGGCCATGCTGGCTGAGATCAGGAGGCTGTGTGGTCTCACGGCCTCAGCTGAGGTGGTATCACATGCCCCCCTCCCCGCCCATCTCCTCATTCCCTTCATGGACCCCTGGGATGTGAGTCATTCTGTACTTGAGTGGCACTCCTTCCCAGCCAATCAGCTTTGTGTAGACTAGCAGGGAGGGAGGGCGAGGGAAAGGGATGACGCTCTAGTGACAGCTCAGCAAGAAAGGGGCATGTCCCCCACTCCAGCAGAGCAGAATGGAGAATATGTGTATCCATCTCCACGACTTGTGCCACGCTCTTCCATTTGAGCTAACTTCCCCACCCAGCAAGCGCAAGGGGGAGAAGGGCCGGGGACCAAGCGCTTCCTGCTCTGCAAGGGCTGGCTTTTGGGGAGGCCAAGCGGGGAGAGGGATGGAGGCCGCTGGAGGAGCTTAGCCCGCTGACTGTCAATGGCTTCTAAAAGAAGGGCAAGAGAAGGGACCGGCGGTCCCTTGCCGCTGGAGAATGCGGGCATTGATCCCGCTGCCTCTCACATGCGAAGCGAGCGCTCTACCACTTGAGCTAATTCCCCTGTCTTGCCCAACAAGAGCTTGATCCAACCATGTCATACGGGAGGCCACGCCGTTCCCTGCGCCAGCCGGTGACTCCTTCCAAAAGGGTCAGGCAAGCAGCTGCTCCCTGTGGGCCGGCTAGCTCAGCTGGTTAGAGCGTGGTGCTAATAACGCCAAGGTCATGGGTTCGAACCCCATGCTGGCCACTGTGTGTGCTGCTTGGAGAGGGTGGCTTCTGTTCTTTTGGGCTGACTGCTAGGGGGTCGGAGAGGCCAAAATGAGAAAAAGGAGATGGGCTGAGCGTCTTGCAGGGAGCAGGCAAGAGCCCTGCTCGGGGAAAGGACTGGCCAGCGCTGGCAGGGAGAGGCTCCGGCCACCTCCTTTCCTCCCCTCTCTGGGCTCCTTGCTCGCCTTGCTGGCTGAAAGGGACTTGGGCCCGAGGAGAGGAGAAGGGTCAGCCTGGCCAGCTGCCTTCCCAGCTCATAGGAGATGAGGCCTGAGCTGGAGGCCCAGGAAGCAAAATTGCAGGGCTGCTGGCTCGCCCCCATTGTCCCCAATGGGTTGACCTGATGGCCCGAATTCTTGCCGCCCGCCATCTCCACCCAAATGTACCCGAGAGCGGATCAGGCTCTCCAGCCCAAGCCACTGAGGAAGGCTTAATACTCGGCACCCCAAGCTAGGGGAGAGTCTTCAGACTCGGCCCGCGCAGGGTGAGCTTGGGAGTTCTGGACCCCATCCTCCCACCGCCCACAGGCAGCCCCCAAGCCCACACTGGAGCCCAGAACTCAGGCACGAAGGAGCAGGAGGAGCACTCTGCCCAGGGGCACCACCGCTCTAAGTCAGCTTGAGGTGTTTTCTCTTCTACCCCTGTTCTCCCAAGTTCGGCTGGCCTCGCAGTAGCCATCCCCGGGACAAAGCAGGCACGGGACTCTACCTAGCGGAAGCCAAACGCACCCACCCAGAGTTTAGCACAGGCTATTGGGGGACTGTCGAAACCCCCTTCAGACGCATTGAGGTAGCTAAACTTTACTTCCAAGGGCCCTACATGTGCAGAAAGCCTACTCTCTTGGGAAAAAGACTCCTCTTTCGGCTAACCTTCCAAACTTTCCAGTGGCTCCAAATGGGAAAACACACACACTCAAACACCCAAAGAGTCCTAACGCCCCCAATCTAAAAAGAAAAGAAAGGAGAAGAGTTCGAAATGGCCACCCTGCCAGAATTGTACAGCTCTGCACATGAAACCAGTGGGAGGGACGTTACACAGAAAGGGGGAATGGAAAGCTGCCCAAATGGAGATGATGTGGAAAGCTACAGCCCCCGTCACTCCTCCTACTAGTCACACTTCTTGCAACAGCTGATGAACTTCCAGGTGCTTTTCGCATCCGAGCCCACACCAGGGGAACACCTTGAGAAGCTTCCCATGGGTTGCCTAGCTCAGCTGGTCAGAGTGTGGCACTAATGGAGGCAAGATGGTGCAAAGGAGCCCCTGGGTGGCTGGCTGCGGGCCTGGGGAGGATGGCTTTGGATTTTCGGCCGGACTGCTACGGACAGCAAGGCCAAAAGTCAGCTGGTCGGCCCGCTCACCCACCTACCCAGCGTGCTCACCCAGGGGCCTTAGTCAACCGCTTGGAGAATGTGGGCATCGATCCCACTTCCTCTCGCATACAAAGCGAGCGCTCTACCGCTTGAGCTAATTCCCCACAGCTGGCCTGATTCCCAGGCACCAGGCAAAAAAGGCAAGGGCTCTGTGGCCTGAAGCAGAACACAGCCTGCGTTGGGGGGCTACCCAGAGCTGGGGAAGGGGCCCGAGACCCAGCCACGTGCCTGGGCACAATCCCCAACGCTCCCTCCCAGGAGTGTGTCGGGGGGTGGGCTGGGGGATGAGAGTTAGCCCCTGGAAGAAGCACCACACTTCAGAAGACAACGCAGGGCTAGATCACTTGATGATTGCCTGCTCTGGCCATTGCCTCTGAAGCAGCTGGCATGGGCTACTGTCAGAAGACATGATACTGGGCTAGATGGACCATTGGTCTCACCCAGGAGGGGCGTTCTTATCTTCCCCACTTTCCTGTAACCCAAGCAAAGCCAGGAGCAGGCCCAGCTCAGGAAGTCTAGCGGGGCTCACACAGGCTCCCTGGCCCCTGGCACAGCATACAGCAAAACGACCCTGCCTCCGCCACCATAGACACCCACAGACTCACCGTTCCAGACCAACGCAGCCCTTTCTCCAAGGGCTTTGGCTTTCTCCAAGCTGTCTGTGTGCTCTGCTCCACGGCGGCCATGCTGGCTGAGATCAGGAGGCTGTGTGGTCTCACGGCCTCAGCTGAGGTGGTATCACGTGCCCCCCTCCCCGCCCATCTCCTCATTCCCTTCATGGACCCCTGGGATGTGAGTCATTCTGTACTTGAGTGGCACTCCTTCCCAGCCAATCAGCTTTGTGTAGACTAGCAGGGAGGGAGGGCGAGGGAAAGGGATGACGCTCTAGTGACAGCTCAGCAAGAAAGGGGCATGTCCCCCACTCCAGCAGAGCAGAATGGAGAATATGTGTATCCATCTCCACGACTTGTGCCACGCTCTTCCATTTGAGCTAACTTCCCCACCCAGCAAGCGCAAGGGGGAGAAGGGCCGGGGACCAAGCGCTTCCTGCTCCGCAAGGGCTGGCTTTTGGGGAGGCCAAGCGGGGAGAGGGATGGAGGCCGCTGGAGGAGCTTAGCCCGCTGACTGTCAATGGCTTCTAAAAGAAGGGCAAGAGAAGGGACCGGCGGTCCCTTGCCGCTAGAGAATGCGAGCATTGATCCCGCTGCCTCTCACATGCGAAGCGAGCGCTCTACCACTTGAGCTAATTCCCCTGTCTTGCCCAGCAAGAGCTTGATCCAACCATGTCATACGGGAGGCCACGCCGTTCCCTGCGCCAGCCGGTGACTCCTTCCAAAAGGGTCAGGCAAGCAGCTGCTCCCTGTGGGCCGGCTAGCTCAGCTGGTTAGAGCGTGGTGCTAATAACGCCAAGGTCATGGGTTCGAGCCCCATGCTGGCCACTGTGTGTGCTGCTTGGAGAGGGTGGCTTCTGTTCTTTTGGGCTGACTGCTAGGGGGTCGGAGAGGCCAAAATGAGAAAAAGGAGATGGGCTGAGCGTCTTGCAGGGAGCAGGCAAGAGCCCTGCTCGGGGAAAGGACTGGCCAGCGCTGGCAGGGAGAGGCTCCGGCCACCTCCTTTCCTCCCCTCTCTGGGCTCCTTGCTCGCCTTGCTGGCTGAAAGGGACTTGGGCCCGAGGAGAGGAGAAGGGTCAGCCTGGCCAGCTGCCTTCCCAGCTCATAGGAGATGAGGCCTGAGCTGGAGGCCCAGGAAGCAAAATTGCAGGGCTGCTGGCTCGCCCCCATTGTCCCCAATGGGTTGACCTGATGGCCCGAATTCTTGCCGCCCGCCATCTCCACCCAAATGTACCCGAGAGCGGATCAGGCTCTCCAGCCCAAGCCACTGAGGAAGGCTTAATACTCGGCACCCCAAGCTAGGGGAGAGTCTTCAGACTCGGCCCGCGCAGGGTGAGCTTGGGAGTTCTGGACCCCATCCTCCCACCGCCCACAGGCAGCCCCCAAGCCCACACTGGAGCCCAGAACTCAGGCACGAAGGAGCAGGAGGAGCACTCTGCCCAGGGGCACCACCGCTCTAAGTCAGCTTGAGGTGTTTTCTCTTCTACCCCTGTTCTCCCAAGTTCGGCTGGCCTCGCAGTAGCCATCCCCGGGACAAAGCAGGCACGGGACTCTACCTAGCGGAAGCCAAACGCGCCCACCCAGAGTTTAGCACAGGCTATTGGGGGACTGTCGAAACCCCCTTCAGACGCATTGAGGTAGCTAAACTTTACTTCCAAGGGCCCTACATGTGCAGAAAGCCTACTCTCTTGGGAAAAAGACTCCTCTTTCGGCTAACCTTCCAAACTTTCCAGTGGCTCCAAATGGGAAAACACACACACTCAAACACCCAAAGAGTCCTAACGCCCCCAATCTAAAAAGAAAAGAAAGGAGAAGAGTTCAAAATGGCCACCCTGCCAGAATTGTGCAGCTCTGCACATGAAACCAGTGGGAGGGACGTTACACAGAAAGGGGGAATGGAAAGCTGCCCAAATGGAGATGATGTGGAAAGCTACAGCCCCCGTCACTCCTCCTACTAGTCACACTTCTTGCAACAGCTGATGAACTTCCAGGTGCTTTTCGCATCCGAGCCCACACCAGGGGAACACCTTGAGAAGCTTCCCGTGGGTTGCCTAGCTCAGCTGGTCAGAGTGTGGCACTAATGGAGGCAAGATGGTGCAAAGGAGCCCCTGGGTGGCTGGCTGCGGGCCTGGGGAGGATGGCTTTGGATTTTCGGCCGGACTGCTACGGACAGCAAGGCCAAAAGTCAGCTGGTCGGCCCGCTCACCCACCTACCCAGCGTGCTCACCCAGGGGCCTTAGTCAACCGCTTGGAGAATGTGGGCATCGATCCCACTACCTCTCGCATACAAAGCGAGCGCTCTACCGCTTGAGCTAATTCCCCACAGCTTGCCTGATTCCCAGGCACCAGGCAAAAAAGGCAAGGGCTCTGTGGCCTGAAGCAGAACACAGCCTGCGTTGGGGGGCTACCCAGAGCTGGGGAAGGGGCCCGAGACCCAGCCACGTGCCTGGGCACAATCCCCAACGCTCCCTCCCTGGAGTGTGTCGGGGGGTGGGCTGGGGGGTGAGAGTTAGCCCCTGGAAGAAGCACCACACTTCAGAAGACAACGCAGGGCTAGATCACTTGATGATTGCCTGCTCTGGCCATTGCCTCTGAAGCAGCTGGCATGGGCTACTGTCAGAAGACATGATACTGGGCTAGATGGACCATTGGTCTCACCCAGGAGGGGCGTTCTTATCTTCCCCACTTTCCTGTAACCCAAGCAAAGCCAGGAGCAGGCCCAGCTCAGGAAGTCTAGCGGGGCTCACACAGGTTCCCTGGCCCCTGGCACAGCATACAGCAAAACGACCCTGCCTCCGCCACCATAGACACCCACAGACTCACCGTTCCAGACCAACGCAGCCCTTTCTCCAAGGGCTTTGGCTTTCTCCAAGCTGTCTGTGTGCTCTGCTCCACGGCGGCCATGCTGGCTGAGATCAGGAGGCTGTGTGGTCTCACGGCCTCAGCTGAGGTGGTATCACGTGCCCCCCTCCCCGCCCAGCTCCTCATTCCCTTCATGGACCCCTGGGATGTGAGTCATTCTGTACTTGAGTGGCACTCCTTCCCAGCCAATCAGCTTTGTGTAGACTAGCAGGGAGGGAGGGCGACGGAAAGGGATGACGCTCTAGTGACAGCTCAGCAAGAAAGGGGCATGTCCCCCACTCCAGCAGAGCAGAATGGAGAATATGTGTATCCATCTCCATGACTTGTGCCACGCTCTTCCATTTGAGCTAACTTCCCCACCCAGCAAGCGCAAGGGGGAGAAGGGCCGGGGACCAAGCGCTTCCTGCTCCGCAAGGGCTGGCTTTTGGGGAGGCCAAGCGGGGAGAGGGATGGAGGCCGCTGGAGGAGCTTAGCCCGCTGACTGTCAATGGCTTCTAAAAGAAGGGCAAGAGAAGGGACCGGCGGTCCCTTGCCGCTGGAGAATGCGGGCATTGATCCCGCTGCCTCTCACATGCAAAGCGAGCGCTCTACCACTTGAGCTAATTCCCCTGTCTTGCCCAGCAAGAGCTTGATCCAACCATGTCATACGGGAGGCCACGCCGTTCCCTGCGCCAGCCGGTGACTCCTTCCAAAAGGGTCAGGCAAGCAGCTGCTCCCTGTGGGCCGGCTAGCTCAGCTGGTTAGAGCGTGGTGCTAATAACGCCAAGGTCATGGGTTCGAGCCCCATGCTGGCCACTGTGTGTGCTGCTTGGAGAGGGTGGCTTCTGTTCTTTTGGGCTGACTGCTAGGGGGTCGGAGAGGCCAAAATGAGAAAAAGGAGATGGGCTGAGCGTCTTGCAGGGAGCAGGCAAGAGCCCTGCTTGGGGAAAGGACTGGCCAGCGCTGGCAGGGAGAGGCTCCGGCCACCTCCTTTCCTCCCCTCTCTGGGCTCCTTTCTCGCCTTGCTGGCTGAAAGGGACTTGGGCCCGAGGAGAGGAGAAGGGTCAGCCTGGCCAGCTGCCTTCCCAGCTCATAGGAGATGAGGCCTGAGCTGGAGGCCCAGGAAGCAAAATTGCAGGGCTGCTGGCTCGCCCCCATTGTCCCCAATGGGTTGACCTGATGGCCCGAATTCTTGCCGCCCGCCATCTCCACCCAAATGTACCCGAGAGCGGATCAGGCTCTCCAGCCCAAGCCACTGAGGAAGGCTTAATACTCGGCACCCCAAGCTAGGGGAGAGTCTTCAGACTCGGCCCGCGTAGGGTGAGCTTGGGAGTTCTGGACCCCATCCTCCCACCACCAGCCCCCAAGCCCACACTGGAGCCCAGAACTCAGGCACGAAGGAGCAGGAGGAGCACTCTGCCCAGGGGCACCACCGCTCTAAGTCAGCTTGAGGTGTTTTCTCTTCTACCCCTGTTCTCCCAAGTTCGGCTGGCCTCGCAGTAGCCATCCCCGGGACAAAGCAGGCACGGGACTCTACCTAGCGGAAGCCAAACGCACCCACCCAGAGTTTAGCACAGGCTATTGGGGGACTGTAGAAACCCCCTTCAGACGCATTGAGGTAGCTAAACTTTACTTCCAAGGGCCCTACATGTGCAGAAAGCCTACTCTCTTGGGAAAAAGACTCCTCTTTCGGCTAACCTTCCAAACTTTCCAGTGGCTCCAAATGGGAAAACACACACACTCAAACACCCAAAGAGTCCTAACGCCCCCAATCTAAAAAGAAAAGAAAGGAGAAGAGTTCGAAATGGCCACCCTGCCAGAATTGTACAGCTCTGCACATGAAACCAGTGGGAGGGACGTTACACAGAAAGGGGGAATGGAAAGCTGCCCAAATGGAGATGATGTGGAAAGCTACAGCCCCCGTCACTCCTCCTACTAGTCACACTTCTTGCAACAGCTGATGAACTTCCAGGTGCTTTTCGCATCCGAGCCCACACCAGGGGAACACCTTGAGATTGTTGCCTAGCTCAGCTGGTCAGAGTGTGGCACTAATGGAGGCAAGATGGTGCAAAGGAGCCCCTGGGTGGCTGGCTGCGGGCCTGGGGAGGATGGCTTTGGATTTTCGGCCGGACTGCTACGGACAGCAAGGCCAAAAGTCAGCTGGTCGGCCCGCTCACCCACCTACCCAGCGTGCTCACCTAGGGGCCTTAGTCAACCGCTTGGATAATGTGGGCATCGATCCCACTACCTCTCGCATACAAAGCGAGCGCTCTACCGCTTGAGCTAATGGCCCACAGCTTGCCTGATTCCCAGGCACCAGGCAAAAAAGGCAAGGGCTCTGTGGCCTGAAGCAGAACACAGCCTGCGTTGGGGGGCTACCCAGAGCTGGGGAAGGGGCCCGAGACCCAGCCACGTGCCTGGGCACAATCCCCAACGCTCCCTCCCTGGAGTGTGTCGGGGGGTGGGCTGGGGGGTGAGAGTTAGCCCCTGGAAGAAGCACCACACTTCAGAAGACAACGCAGGGCTAGATCACTTGATGATTGCCTGCTCTGGCCATTGCCTCTGAAGCAGCTGGCATGGGCTACTGTCAGAAGACATGATACTGGGCTAGATGGACCATTGGTCTCACCCAGGAGGGGCGTTCTTATCTTCCCCACTTTCCTGTAACCCAAGCAAAGCCAGGAGCAGGCCCAGCTCAGGAAGTCTAGCGGGGCTCACACAGGCTCCCTGGCCCCTGGCACAGCATACAGCAAAACGACCCTGCCTCCGCCACCATAGACACCCACAGACTCACCGTTCCAGACCAACGCAGCCCTTTCTCCAAGGGCTTTGGCTTTCTCCAAGCTGTCTGTGTGCTCTGCTCCACGGCGGCCATGCTGGCTGAGATCAGGAGGCTGTGTGGTCTCACGGCCTCAGCTGAGGTGGTATCACGTGCCCCCCTCCCCGCCCATCTCCTCATTCCCTTCATGGACCCCTGGGATGTGAGTCATTCTGTACTTGAGTGGCACTCCTTCCCAGCCAATCAGCTTTGTGTAGACTAGCAGGGAGGGAGGGGGAGGGAAAGGGATGACGCTCTAGTGACAGCTCAGCAAGAAAGGGGCATGTCCCCCACTCCAGCAGAGCAGAATGGAGAATATGTGTATCCATCTCCACGACTTGTGCCACGCTCTTCCATTTGAGCTAACTTCCCCACCCAGCAAGCGCAAGGGGGAGAAGGGCCGGGGACCAAGCGCTTCCTGCTCCGCAAGGGCTGGCTTTTGGGGAGGCCAAGCGGGGAGAGGGATGGAGGCCGCTGGAGGAGCTTAGCCCGCTGACTGTCAATGGCTTCTAAAAGAAGGGCAAGAGAAGGGACCGGCGGTCCCTTGCCGCTGGAGAACGCGGACATTGATCCCACTGCCTCTCACATGCGAAGCGAGCGCTCTACCACTTCAGCTAATTCCCCTGTCTTGCCCAGCAAGAGCTTGATCCAACCATGTCATACGGGAGGCCACGCCGTTCCCTGCGCCAGCCGGTGACTCCTTCCAAAAGGGTCAGGCAAGCAGCTGCTCCCTGTGGGCCGGCTAGCTCAGCTGGTTAGAGCGTGGTGCTAATAACGCCAAGGTCATGGGTTCGAGCCCCATGCTGGCCACTGTGTGTGCTGCTTGGAGAGGGTGGCTTCTGTTCTTTTGGGCTGACTGCTAGGGGGTCGGAGAGGCCAAAATGAGAAAAAGGAGATGGGCTGAGCGTCTTGCAGGGAGCAGGCAAGAGCCCTGCTCGGGGAAAGGACTGGCCAGCGCTGGCAGGGAGAGGCTCCGGCCACCTCCTTTCCTCCCCTCTCTGGGCTCCTTGCTCGCCTTGCTGGCTGAAAGGGACTTGGGCCCGAGGAGAGGAGAAGGGTCAGCCTGGCCAGCTGCCTTCCCAGCTCATAGGAGATGAGGCCTGAGCTGGAGGCCCAGGAAGCAAAATTGCAGGGCTGCTGGCTCGCCCCCATTGTCCCCAATGGGTTGACCTGATGGCCCGAATTCTTGCCGCCCGCCATCTCCACCCAAATGTACCCGAGAGCGGATCAGGCTCTCCAGCCCAAGCCACTGAGGAAGGCTTAATACTCGGCACCCCAAGCTAGGGGAGAGTCTTCAGACTCGGCCCGCGCAGGGTGAGCTTGGGAGTTCTGGACCCCATCCTCCCACCGCCCACAGGCAGCCCCCAAGCCCACACTGGAGCCCAGAACTCAGGCACGAAGGAGCAGGAGGAGCACTTTGCCCAGGGGCACCACCGCTCTAAGTCAGCTTGAGGTGTTTTCTCTTCTACCCCTGTTCTCCCAAGTTCGGCTGGCCTCGCAGTAGCCATCCCCGGGACAAAGCAGGCACGGGACTCTACCTAGCGGAAGCCAAACGCACCCACCCAGAGTTTAGCACAGGCTATTGGGGGACTGTCGAAACCCCCTTCAGACGCATTGAGGTAGCTAAACTTTACTTCCAAGGGCCCTACATGTGCAGAAAGCCTACTCTCTTGGGAAAAAGACTCCTCTTTCGGCTAACCTTCCAAACTTTCCAGTGGCTCCAAATGGGAAAACACACACACTCAAACACCCAAAGAGTCCTAACGCCCCCAATCTAAAAAGAAAAGAAAGGAGAAGAGTTCGAAATGGCCACCCTGCCAGAATTGTACAGCTCTGCACATGAAACCAGTGGGAGGGACGTTACACAGAAAGGGGGAATGGAAAGCTGCCCAAATGGAGATGATGTGGAAAGCTACAGCCCCCGTCACTCCTCCTACTAGTCACACTTCTTGCAACAGCTGATGAACTTCCAGGTGCTTTTCGCATCCGAGCCCACACCAGGGGAACACCTTGAGAAGCTTCCCATGGGTTGCCTAGCTCAGCTGGTCAGAGTGTGGCACTAATGGAGGCAAGATGGTGCAAAGGAGCCCCTGGGTGGCTGGCTGCGGGCCTGGGGAGGATGGCTTTGGATTTTCGGCCGGACTGCTACGGACAGCAAGGCCAAAAGTCAGCTGGTCGGCCCGCTCACCCACCTACCCAGCGTGCTCACCCAGGGGCCTTAGTCAACCGCTTGGAGAATGTGGGCATCGATCCCACTTCCTCTCGCATACAAAGCGAGCGCTCTACCGCTTGAGCTAATTCCCCACAGCTTGCCTGATTCCCAGGCACCAGGCAAAAAAGGCAAGGGCTCTGTGGCCTGAAGCAGAACACAGCCTGCGTTGGGGGGCTACCCAGAGCTGGGGAAGGGGCCCGAGACCCAGCCACGTGCCTGGGCACAATCCCCAACGCTCCCTCCCTGGAGTGTGTCGGGGGGTGGGCTGGGGGATGAGAGTTAGCCCCTGGAAGAAGCACCACACTTCAGAAGACAACGCAGGGCTAGATCACTTGATGATTGCCTGCTCTGGCCATTGCCTCTGAAGCAGCTGGCATGGGCTACTGTCAGAAGACATGATACTGGGCTAGATGGACCATTGGTCTCACCCAGGAGGGGCGTTCTTATCTTCCCCACTTTCCTGTAACCCAAGCAAAGCCAGGAGCAGGCCCAGCTCAGGAAGTCTAGCGGGGCTCACACAGGCTCCCTGGCCCCTGGCACAGCATACAGCAAAACGACCCTGCCTCCGCCACCATAGACACCCACAGACTCACCGTTCCAGACCAACGCAGCCCTTTCTCCAAGGGCTTTGGCTTTCTCCAAGCTGTCTGTGTGCTCTGCTCCACGGCGGCCATGCTGGCTGAGATCAGGAGGCTGTGTGGTCTCACGGCCTCAGCTGAGGTGGTATCACGTGCCCCCCTCCCCGCCCATCTCCTCATTCCCTTCATGGACCCCTGGGATGTGAGTCATTCTGTACTTGAGTGGCACTCCTTCCCAGCCAATCAGCTTTGTGTAGACTAGCAGGGAGGGAGGGCGAGGGAAAGGGATGACGCTCTAGTGACAGCTCAGCAAGAAAGGGGCATGTCCCCCACTCCAGCAGAGCAGAATGGAGAATATGTGTATCCATCTCCACGACTTGTGCCACGCTCTTCCATTTGAGCTAACTTCCCCACCCAGCAAGCGCAAGGGGGAGAAGGGCCGGGGACCAAGCGCTTCCTGCTCCGCAAGGGCTGGCTTTTGGGGAGGCCAAGCGGGGAGAGGGATGGAGGCCGCTGGAGGAGCTTAGCCCGCTGACTGTCAATGGCTTCTAAAAGAAGGGCAAGAGAAGGGACCGGCGGTCCCTTGCCGCTGGAGAATGCGAGCATTGATCCCGCTGCCTCTCACATGCGAAGCGAGCGCTCTACCACTTGAGCTAATTCCCCTGTCTTGCCCAGCAAGAGCTTGATCCAACCATGTCATACGGGAGGCCACGCCGTTCCCTGCGCCAGCCGGTGACTCCTTCCAAAAGGGTCAGGCAAGCAGCTGCTCCCTGTGGGCCGGCTAGCTCAGCTGGTTAGAGCGTGGTGCTAATAACGCCAAGGTCATGGGTTCGAGCCCCATGCTGGCCACTGTGTGTGCTGCTTGGAGAGGGTGGCTTCTGTTCTTTTGGGTTGACTGCTAGGGGGTCGGAGAGGCCAAAATGAGAAAAAGGAGATGGGCTGAGCGTCTTGCAGGGAGCAGGCAAGAGCCCTGCTCGGGGAAAGGACTGGCCAGCGCTGGCAGGGAGAGGCTCCGGCCACCTCCTTTCCTCCCCTCTCTGGGCTCCTTGCTCGCCTTGCTGGCTGAAAGGGACTTGGGCCCGAGGAGAGGAGAAGGGTCAGCCTGGCCAGCTGCCTTCCCAGCTCATAGGAGATGAGGCCTGAGCTGGAGGCCCAGGAAGCAAAATTGCAGGGCTGCTGGCTCGCCCCCATTGTCCCCAATGGGTTGACCTGATGGCCCGAATTCTTGCCGCCCGCCATCTCCACCCAAATGTACCCGAGAGCGGATCAGGCTCTCCAGCCCAAGCCACTGAGGAAGGCTTAATACTCGGCACCCCAAGCTAGGGGAGAGTCTTCAGACTCGGCCCGCGCAGGGTGAGCTTGGGAGTTCTGGACCCCATCCTCCCACCGCCCACAGGCAGCCCCCAAGCCCACACTGGAGCCCAGAACTCAGGCACGAAGGAGCAGGAGGAGCACTCTGCCCAGGGGCACCACCGCTCTAAGTCAGCTTGAGGTGTTTTCTCTTCTACCCCTGTTCTCCCAAGTTCGGCTGGCCTCGCAGTAGCCATCCCCGGGACAAAGCAGGCACGGGACTCTACCTAGCGGAAGCCAAACGCGCCCACCCAGAGTTTAGCACAGGCTATTGGGGGACTGTAGAAACCCCCTTCAGACGCATTGAGGTAGCTAAACTTTACTTCCAAGGGCCCTACATGTGCAGAAAGCCTACTCTCTTGGGAAAAAGACTCCTCTTTCGGCTAACCTTCCAAACTTTCCAGTGGCTCCAAATGGGAAAACACACACACTCAAACACCCAAAGAGTCCTAACGCCCCCAATCTAAAAAGAAAAGAAAGGAGAAGAGTTCGAAATGGCCACCCTGCCAGAATTGTACAGCTCTGCACATGAAACCAGTGGGAGGGACGTTACACAGAAAGGGGGAATGGAAAGCTGCCCAAATGGAGATGATGTGGAAAGCTACAGCCCCCGTCACTCCTCCTACTAGTCACACTTCTTGCAACAGCTGATGAACTTCCAGGTGCTTTTCGCATCCGAGCCCACACCAGGGGAACACCTTGAGAAGCTTCCCGTGGGTTGCCTAGCTCAGCTGGTCAGAGTGTGGCACTAATGGAGGCAAGATGGTGCAAAGGAGCCCCTGGGTGGCTGGCTGCGGGCCTGGGGAGGATGGCTTTGGATTTTCGGCCGGACTGCTACGGACAGCAAGGCCAAAAGTCAGCTGGTCGGCCCGCTCACCCACCTACCCAGCGTGCTCACCCAGGGGCCTTAGTCAACCGCTTGGAGAATGTGGGCATCGATCCCACTACCTCTCGCATGCAAAGCGAGCGCTCTACCGCTTGAGCTAATTCCCCACAGCTGGCCTGATTCCCAGGCACCAGGCAAAAAAGGCAAGGGCTCTGTGGCCTGAAGCAGAACACAGCCTGCGTTGGGGGGCTACCCAGAGCTGGGGAAGGGGCCCGAGACCCAGCCACGCGCCTGGGCACAATCCCCAACGCTCCCTCCCTGGAGTGTGTCGGGGGGTGGGCTGGGGGGTGAGAGTTAGCCCCTGGAAGAAGCACCACACTTCAGAAGACAACGCAGGGCTAGATCACTTGATGATTGCCTGCTCTGGCCATTGCCTCTGAAGCAGCTGGCATGGGCTACTGTCAGAAGACATGATACTGGGCTAGATGGACCATTGGTCTCACCCAGGAGGGGCGTTCTTATCTTCCCCACTTTCCTGTAACCCAAGCAAAGCCAGGAGCAGGCCCAGCTCAGGAAGTCTAGCGGGGCTCACACAGGCTCCCTGGCCCCTGGCACAGCATACAGCAAAACGACCCTGCCTCCGCCACCATAGACACCCACAGACTCACCGTTCCAGACCAACGCAGCCCTTTCTCCAAGGGCTTTGGCTTTCTCCAAGCTGTCTGTGTGCTCTGCTCCACGGCGGCCATGCTGGCTGAGATCAGGAGGCTGTGTGGTCTCACGGCCTCAGCTGAGGTGGTATCACATGCCCCCCTCCCCGCCCATCTCCTCATTCCCTTCATGGACCCTTGGGATGTGAGTCATTCTGTACTTGAGTGGCACTCCTTCCCAGCCAATCAGCTTTGTGTAGACTAGCAGGGAGGGAGGGCGAGGGAAAGGGATGACGCTCTAGTGACAGCTCAGCAAGAAAGGGGCATGTCCCCCACTCCAGCAGAGCAGAATGGAGAATATGTGTATCCATCTCCACGACTTGTGCCACGCTCTTCCATTTGAGCTAACTTCCCCACCCAGCAAGCGCAAGGGGGAGAAGGGCTGGGGACCAAGCGCTTCCTGCTCCGCAAGGGCTGGCTTTTGGGGAGGCCAAGCGGGGAGAGGGATGGAGGCCGCTGGAGGAGCTTAGCCCGCTGACTGTCAATGGCTTCTAAAAGAAGGGCAAGAGAAGGGACCGGCGGTCCCTTGCTGCTGGAGAATGCGGGCATTGATCCCACTGCCTCTCACATGCGAAGCGAGCGCTCTACCACTTGAGCTAATTCCCCTATCTTGCCCAGCAAGAGCTTGATCCAACCATGTCATACGGGAGGCCACGCCGTTCCCTGCGCCAGCCGGTGACTCCTTCCAAAAGGGTCAGGCAAGCAGCTGCTCCCTGTGGGCCGGCTAGCTCAGCTGGTTAGAGCGTGGTGCTAATAACGCCAAGGTCATGGGTTCGAGCCCCATGCTGGCCACTGTGTGTGCTGCTTGGAGAGGGTGGCTTCTGTTCTTTTGGGCTGACTGCTAGGGGGTCGGAGAGGCCAAAATGAGAAAAAGGAGATGGGCTGAGCGTCTTGCAGGGAGCAGGCAAGAGCCCTGCTCGGGGAAAGGACTGGCCAGCGCTGGCAGGGAGAGGCTCCGGCCACCTCCTTTCCTCCCCTCTCTGGGCTCCTTGCTCGCCTTGCTGGCTGAAAGGGACTTGGGCCCGAGGAGAGGAGAAGGGTCAGCCTGGCCAGCTGCCTTCCCAGCTCATAGGAGATGAGGCCTGAGCTGGAGGCCCAGGAAGCAAAATTGCAGGGCTGCTGGCTCGCCCCCATTGTCCCCAATGGGTTGACCTGATGGCCCGAATTCTTGCCGCCCGCCATCTCCACCCAAATGTACCCGAGAGCGGATCAGGCTCTCCAGCCCAAGCCACTGAGGAAGGCTTAATACTCGGCACCCCAAGCTAGGGGAGAGTCTTCAGACTCGGCCCGCGCAGGGTGAGCTTGGGAGTTCTGGACCCCATCCTCCCACCGCCCACAGCCAGCCCCCAAGCCCACACTGGAGCCCAGAACTCAGGCACGAAGGAGCAGGAGGAGCACTCTGCCCAGGGGCACCACCGCTCTAAGTCAGCTTGAGGTGTTTTCTCTTCTACCCCTGTTCTCCCAAGTTCGGCTGGCCTCGCAGTAGCCATCCCCAGGACAAAGCAGGCACGGGACTCTACCTAGCGGAAGCCAAACGCGCCCACCCAGAGTTTAGCACAGGCTATTGGGGGACTGTAGAAACCCCCTTCAGACGCATTGAGGTAGCTAAACTTTACTTCCAAGGGCCCTACATGTGCAGAAAGCCTACTCTCTTGGGAAAAAGACTCCTCTTTCGGCTAACCTTCCAAACTTTCCAGTGGCTCCAAATGGGAAAACACACACACTCAAACACCCAAAGAGTCCTAACGCCCCCAATCTAAAAAGAAAAGAAAGGAGAAGAGTTCGAAATGGCCACCCTGCCAGAATTGTACAGCTCTGCACATGAAACCAGTGGGAGGGACGTTACACAGAAAGGGGGAATGGAAAGCTGCCCAAATGGAGATGATGTGGAAAGCTACAGCCCCCGTCACTCCTCCTACTAGTCACACTTCTTGCAACAGCTGATGAACTTCCAGGTGCTTTTCGCATCCGAGCCCACACCAGGGGAACACCTTGAGAAGCTTCCCGTGGGTTGCCTAGCTCAGCTGGTCAGAGTGTGGCACTAATGGAGGCAAGATGGTGCAAAGGAGCCCCTGGGTGGCTGGCTGCGGGCCTGGGGAGGATGGCTTTGGATTTTCGGCCGGACTGCTACGGACAGCAAGGCCAAAAGTCAGCTGGTCGGCCCGCTCACCCACCTACCCAGCGTGCTCACCCAGGGGCCTTAGTCAACCGCTTGGAGAATGTGGGCATCGATCCCACTACCTCTCGCATACAAAGCGAGCGCTCTACCGCTTGAGCTAATTCCCCACAGCTGGCCTGATTCCCAGGCACCAGGCAAAAAAGGCAAGGGCTCTGTGGCCTGAAGCAGAACACAGCCTGCGTTGGGGGGCTACCCAGAGCTGGGGAAGGGGCCCGAGACCCAGCCACGCGCCTGGGCACAATCCCCAACGCTCCCTCCCTGGAGTGTGTCGGGGGGTGGGCTGGGGGATGAGAGTTAGCCCCTGGAAGAAGCACCACACTTCAGAAGACAACGCAGGGCTAGATCACTTGATGATTGCCTGCTCTGGCCATTGCCTCTGAAGCAGCTGGCATGGGCTACTGTCAGAAGACATGATACTGGGCTAGATGGACCATTGGTCTCACCCAGGAGGGGCGTTCTTATCTTCCCCACTTTCCTGTAACCCAAGCAAAGCCAGGAACAGGCCCAGCTCAGGAAGTCTAGCGGGGCTCACACAGGCTCCCTGGCCCCTGGCACAGCATACAGCAAAACGACCCTGCCTCCGCCACCATAGACACCCACAGACTCACCGTTCCAGACCAACGCAGCCCTTTCTCCAAGGGCTTTGGCTTTCTCCAAGCTGTCTGTGTGCTCTGCTCCACGGCGGCCATGCTGGCTGAGATCAGGAGGCTGTGTGGTCTCACGGCCTCAGCTGAGGTGGTATCACGTGCCCCCCTCCCCGCCCATCTCCTCATTCCCTTCATGGACCCCTGGGATGTGAGTCATTCTGTACTTGAGTGGCACTCCTTCCCAGCCAATCAGCTTTGTGTAGACTAGCAGGGAGGGAGGGCGAGGGAAAGGGATGACGCTCTAGTGACAGCTCAGCAAGAAAGGGGCATGTCCCCCACTCCAGCAGAGCAGAATGGAGAATATGTGTATCCATCTCCACGACTTGTGCCACGCTCTTCCATTTGAGCTAACTTCCCCACCCAGCAAGCGCAAGGGGGAGAAGGGCCGGGGACCAAGCGCTTCCTGCTCCACAAGGGCTGGCTTTTGGGGAGGCCAAGCGGGGAGAGGGATGGAGGCCGCTGGAGGAGCTTAGCCCGCTGACTGTCAATGGCTTCTAAAAGAAGGGCAAGAGAAGGGACCGGCGGTCCCTTGCCGCTGGAGAATGCGAGCATTGATCCCGCTGCCTCTCACATGCGAAGCGAGCGCTCTACCACTTGAGCTAATTCCCCTGTCTTGCCCAGCAAGAGCTTGATCCAACCAGGTCATACGGGAGGCCACGCCGTTCCCTGCGCCAGCCGGTGACTCCTTCCAAAAGGGTCAGGCAAGCAGCTGCTCCTTGTGGGCCGGCTAGCTCAGCTGGTTAGAGCGTGGTGCTAATAACGCCAAGGTCATGGGTTCGAGCCCCATGCTGGCCACTGTGTGTGCTGCTTGGAGAGGGTGGCTTCTGTTCTTTTGGGTTGTCTGCTAGGGGGTCGGAGAGGCCAAAATGAGAAAAAGGAGATGGGCTGAGCGTCTTGCAGGGAGCAGGCAAGAGCCCTGCTCGGGGAAAGGACTGGCCAGCGCTGGCAGGGAGAGGCTCCGGCCACCTCCTTTCCTCCCCTCTCTGGGCTCCTTGCTCGCCTTGCTGGCTGAAAGGGACTTGGGCCCGAGGAGAGGAGAAGGGTCAGCCTGGCCAGCTGCCTTCCCAGCTCATAGGAGATGAGGCCTGAGCTGGAGGCCCAGGAAGCAAAATTGCAGGGCTGCTGGCTCGCCCCCATTGTCCCCAATGGGTTGACCTGATGGCCCGAATTCTTGCCGCCCGCCATCTCCACCCAAATGTACCCGAGAGCGGATCAGGCTCTCCAGCCCAAGCCACTGAGGAAGGCTTAATACTCGGCACCCCAAGCTAGGGGAGAGTCTTCAGACTCGGCCCGCGCAGGGTGAGCTTGGGAGTTCTGGACCCCATCCTCCCACCGCCCACAGCCAGCCCCCAAGCCCACACTGGAGCCCAGAACTCAGGCACGAAGGAGCAGGAGGAGCACTCTGCCCAGGGGCACCACCGCTCTAAGTCAGCTTGAGTTGTTTTCTCTTCTACCCCTGTTCTCCCAAGTTCGGCTGGCCTCGCAGTAGCCATCCCCGGGACAAAGCAGGCACGGGACTCTACCTAGCGGAAGCCAAACGCGCCCACCCAGAGTTTAGCACAGGCTATTGGGGGACTGTCGAAACCCCCTTCAGACGCATTGAGGTAGCTAAACTTTACTTCCAAGGGCCCTACATGTGCAGAAAGCCTACTCTCTTGGGAAAAAGACTCCTCTTTCGGCTAACCTTCCAAACTTTCCAGTGGCTCCAAATGGGAAAACACACACACTCAAACACCCAAAGAGTCCTAACGCCCCCAATCTAAAAAGAAAAGAAAGGAGAAGAGTTCGAAATGGCCACCCTGCCAGAATTGTACAGCTCTGCACATGAAACCAGTGGGAGGGACGTTACACAGAAAGGGGGAATGGAAAGCTGCCCAAATGGAGATGATGTGGAAAGCTACAGCCCCCGTCACTCCTCCTACTAGTCACACTTCTTGCAACAGCTGATGAACTTCCAGGTGCTTTTCGCATCCGAGCCCACACCAGGGGAACACCTTGAGAAGCTTCCCGTGGGTTGCCTAGCTCAGCTGGTCAGAGTGTGGCACTAATGGAGGCAAGATGGTGCAAAGGAGCCCCTGGGTGGCTGGCTGCGGGCCTGGGGAGGATGGCTTTGGATTTTCGGCCGGACTGCTACGGACAGCAAGGCCAAAAGTCAGCTGGTCGGCCCGCTCACCCACCTACCCAGCGTGCTCACCCAGGGGCCTTAGTCAACCGCTTGGAGAATGTGGGCATCGATCCCACTACCTCTCGCATGCAAAGCGAGCGCTCTACCGCTTGAGCTAATTCCCCACAGCTGGCCTGATTCCCAGGCACCAGGCAAAAAAGGCAAGGGCTCTGTGGCCTGAAGCAGAACACAGCCTGCGTTGGGGGGCTACCCAGAGCTGGGGAAGGGGCCCGAGACCCAGCCACGCGCCTGGGCACAATCCCCAACGCTCCCTCCCTGGAGTGTGTCGGGGGGTGGGCTGGGGGGTGAGAGTTAGCCCCTGGAAGAAGCACCACACTTCAGAAGACAACGCAGGGCTAGATCACTTGATGATTGCCTGCTCTGGCCATTGCCTCTGAAGCAGCTGGCATGGGCTACTGTCAGAAGACATGATACTGGGCTAGATGGACCATTGGTCTCACCCAGGAGGGGCGTTCTTATCTTCCCCACTTTCCTGTAACCCAAGCAAAGCCAGGAGCAGGCCCAGCTCAGGAAGTCTAGCGGGGCTCACACAGGCTCCCTGGCCCCTGGCACAGCATACAGCAAAACGACCCTGCCTCCGCCACCATAGACACCCACAGACTCACCGTTCCAGACCAACGCAGCCCTTTCTCCAAGGGCTTTGGCTTTCTCCAAGCTGTCTGTGTGCTCTGCTCCACGGCGGCCATGCTGGCTGAGATCAGGAGGCTGTGTGGTCTCACGGCCTCAGCTGAGGTGGTATCACATGCCCCCCTCCCCGCCCATCTCCTCATTCCCTTCATGGACCCTTGGGATGTGAGTCATTCTGTACTTGAGTGGCACTCCTTCCCAGCCAATCAGCTTTGTGTAGACTAGCAGGGAGGGAGGGCGAGGGAAAGGGATGACGCTCTAGTGACAGCTCAGCAAGAAAGGGGCATGTCCCCCACTCCAGCAGAGCAGAATGGAGAATATGTGTATCCATCTCCACGACTTGTGCCACGCTCTTCCATTTGAGCTAACTTCCCCACCCAGCAAGCGCAAGGGGGAGAAGGGCTGGGGACCAAGCGCTTCCTGCTCCGCAAGGGCTGGCTTTTGGGGAGGCCAAGCGGGGAGAGGGATGGAGGCCGCTGGAGGAGCTTAGCCCGCTGACTGTCAATGGCTTCTAAAAGAAGGGCAAGAGAAGGGACCGGCGGTCCCTTGCTGCTGGAGAATGCGGGCATTGATCCCACTGCCTCTCACATGCGAAGCGAGCGCTCTACCACTTGAGCTAATTCCCCTGTCTTGCCCAGCAAGAGCTTGATCCAACCATGTCATACGGGAGGCCACGCCGTTCCCTGCGCCAGCCGGTGACTCCTTCCAAAAGGGTCAGGCAAGCAGCTGCTCCCTGTGGGCCGGCTAGCTCAGCTGGTTAGAGCGTGGTGCTAATAACGCCAAGGTCATGGGTTCGAGCCCCATGCTGGCCACTGTGTGTGCTGCTTGGAGAGGGTGGCTTCTGTTCTTTTGGGCTGACTGCTAGGGGGTCGGAGAGGCCAAAATGAGAAAAAGGAGATGGGCTGAGCGTCTTGCAGGGAGCAGGCAAGAGCCCTGCTCGGGGAAAGGACTGGCCAGCGCTGGCAGGGAGAGGCTCCGGCCACCTCCTTTCCTCCCCTCTCTGGGCTCCTTGCTCGCCTTGCTGGCTGAAAGGGACTTGGGCCCGAGGAGAGGAGAAGGGTCAGCCTGGCCAGCTGCCTTCCCAGCTCATAGGAGATGAGGCCTGAGCTGGAGGCCCAGGAAGCAAAATTGCAGGGCTGCTGGCTCGCCCCCATTGTCCCCAATGGGTTGACCTGATGGCCCGAATTCTTGCCGCCCGCCATCTCCACCCAAATGTACCCGAGAGCGGATCAGGCTCTCCAGCCCAAGCCACTGAGGAAGGCTTAATACTCGGCACCCCAAGCTAGGGGAGAGTCTTCAGACTCGGCCCGCGCAGGGTGAGCTTGGGAGTTCTGGACCCCATCCTCCCACCGCCCACAGCCAGCCCCCAAGCCCACACTGGAGCCCAGAACTCAGGCACGAAGGAGCAGGAGGAGCACTCTGCCCAGGGGCACCACCGCTCTAAGTCAGCTTGAGTTGTTTTCTCTTCTACCCCTGTTCTCCCAAGTTCGGCTGGCCTCGCAGTAGCCATCCCCGGGACAAAGCAGGCACGGGACTCTACCTAGCGGAAGCCAAACGCGCCCACCCAGAGTTTAGCACAGGCTATTGGGGGACTGTAGAAACCCCCTTCAGACGCATTGAGGTAGCTAAACTTTACTTCCAAGGGCCCTACATGTGCAGAAAGCCTACTCTCTTGGGAAAAAGACTCCTCTTTCGGCTAACCTTCCAAACTTTCCAGTGGCTCCAAATGGGAAAACACACACACTCAAACACCCAAAGAGTCCTAACGCCCCCAATCTAAAAAGAAAAGAAAGGAGAAGAGTTCGAAATGGCCACCCTGCCAGAATTGTACAGCTCTGCACATGAAACCAGTGGGAGGGACGTTACACAGAAAGGGGGAATGGAAAGCTGCCCAAATGGAGATGATGTGGAAAGCTACAGCCCCCGTCACTCCTCCTACTAGTCACACTTCTTGCAACAGCTGATGAACTTCCAGGTGCTTTTCGCATCCGAGCCCACACCAGGGGAACACCTTGAGAAGCTTCCCGTGGGTTGCCTAGCTCAGCTGGTCAGAGTGTGGCACTAATGGAGGCAAGATGGTGCAAAGGAGCCCCTGGGTGGCTGGCTGCGGGCCTGGGGAGGATGGCTTTGGATTTTCGGCCGGACTGCTACGGACAGCAAGGCCAAAAGTCAGCTGGTCGGCCCGCTCACCCACCTACCCAGCGTGCTCACCCAGGGGCCTTAGTCAACCGCTTGGAGAATGTGGGCATCGATCCCACTACCTCTCGCATGCAAAGCGAGCGCTCTACCGCTTGAGCTAATTCCCCACAGCTGGCCTGATTCCCAGGCACCAGGCAAAAAAGGCAAGGGCTCTGTGGCCTGAAGCAGAACACAGCCTGCGTTGGGGGGCTACCCAGAGCTGGGGAAGGGGCCCGAGACCCAGCCACGCGCCTGGGCACAATCCCCAACGCTCCCTCCCTGGAGTGTGTCGGGGGGTGGGCTGGGGGGTGAGAGTTAGCCCCTGGAAGAAGCACCACACTTCAGAAGACAACGCAGGGCTAGATCACTTGATGATTGCCTGCTCTGGCCATTGCCTCTGAAGCAGCTGGCATGGGCTACTGTCAGAAGACATGATACTGGGCTAGATGGACCATTGGTCTCACCCAGGAGGGGCGTTCTTATCTTCCCCACTTTCCTGTAACCCAAGCAAAGCCAGGAGCAGGCCCAGCTCAGGAAGTCTAGCGGGGCTCACACAGGCTCCCTGGCCCCTGGCACAGCATACAGCAAAACGACCCTGCCTCCGCCACCATAGACACCCACAGACTCACCGTTCCAGACCAACGCAGCCCTTTCTCCAAGGGCTTTGGCTTTCTCCAAGCTGTCTGTGTGCTCTGCTCCACGGCGGCCATGCTGGCTGAGATCAGGAGGCTGTGTGGTCTCACGGCCTCAGCTGAGGTGGTATCACATGCCCCCCTCCCCGCCCATCTCCTCATTCCCTTCATGGACCCTTGGGATGTGAGTCATTCTGTACTTGAGTGGCACTCCTTCCCAGCCAATCAGCTTTGTGTAGACTAGCAGGGAGGGAGGGCGAGGGAAAGGGATGACGCTCTAGTGACAGCTCAGCAAGAAAGGGGCATGTCCCCCACTCCAGCAGAGCAGAATGGAGAATATGTGTATCCATCTCCACGACTTGTGCCACGCTCTTCCATTTGAGCTAACTTCCCCACCCAGCAAGCGCAAGGGGGAGAAGGGCTGGGGACCAAGCGCTTCCTGCTCCGCAAGGGCTGGCTTTTGGGGAGGCCAAGCGGGGAGAGGGATGGAGGCCGCTGGAGGAGCTTAGCCCGCTGACTGTCAATGGCTTCTAAAAGAAGGGCAAGAGAAGGGACCGGCGGTCCCTTGCTGCTGGAGAATGCGGGCATTGATCCCACTGCCTCTCACATGCGAAGCGAGCGCTCTACCACTTGAGCTAATTCCCCTGTCTTGCCCAGCAAGAGCTTGATCCAACCATGTCATACGGGAGGCCACGCCGTTCCCTGCGCCAGCCGGTGACTCCTTCCAAAAGGGTCAGGCAAGCAGCTGCTCCCTGTGGGCCGGCTAGCTCAGCTGGTTAGAGCGTGGTGCTAATAACGCCAAGGTCATGGGTTCGAGCCCCATGCTGGCCACTGTGTGTGCTGCTTGGAGAGGGTGGCTTCTGTTCTTTTGGGCTGACTGCTAGGGGGTCGGAGAGGCCAAAATGAGAAAAAGGAGATGGGCTGAGCGTCTTGCAGGGAGCAGGCAAGAGCCCTGCTCGGGGAAAGGACTGGCCAGCGCTGGCAGGGAGAGGCTCCGGCCACCTCCTTTCCTCCCCTCTCTGGGCTCCTTGCTCGCCTTGCTGGCTGAAAGGGACTTGGGCCCGAGGAGAGGAGAAGGGTCAGCCTGGCCAGCTGCCTTCCCAGCTCATAGGAGATGAGGCCTGAGCTGGAGGCCCAGGAAGCAAAATTGCAGGGCTGCTGGCTCGCCCCCATTGTCCCCAATGGGTTGACCTGATGGCCCGAATTCTTGCCGCCCGCCATCTCCACCCAAATGTACCCGAGAGCGGATCAGGCTCTCCAGCCCAAGCCACTGAGGAAGGCTTAATACTCGGCACCCCAAGCTAGGGGAGAGTCTTCAGACTCGGCCCGCGCAGGGTGAGCTTGGGAGTTCTGGACCCCATCCTCCCACCGCCCACAGGCAGCCCCCAAGCCCACACTGGAGCCCAGAACTCAGGCACGAAGGAGCAGGAGGAGCACTCTGCCCAGGGGCACCACCGCTCTAAGTCAGCTTGAGGTGTTTTCTCTTCTACCCCTGTTCTCCCAAGTTCGGCTGGCCTCGCAGTAGCCATCCCCAGGACAAAGCAGGCACGGGACTCTACCTAGCGGAAGCCAAACGCGCCCACCCAGAGTTTAGCACAGGCTATTGGGGGACTGTAGAAACCCCCTTCAGACGCATTGAGGTAGCTAAACTTTACTTCCAAGGGCCCTACATGTGCAGAAAGCCTACTCTCTTGGGAAAAAGACTCCTCTTTCGGCTAACCTTCCAAACTTTCCAGTGGCTCCAAATGGGAAAACACACACACTCAAACACCCAAAGAGTCCTAACGCCCCCAATCTAAAAAGAAAAGAAAGGAGAAGAGTTCGAAATGGCCACCCTGCCAGAATTGTACAGCTCTGCACATGAAACCAGTGGGAGGGACGTTACACAGAAAGGGGGAATGGAAAGCTGCCCAAATGGAGATGATGTGGAAAGCTACAGCCCCCGTCACTCCTCCTACTAGTCACACTTCTTGCAACAGCTGATGAACTTCCAGGTGCTTTTCGCATCCGAGCCCACACCAGGGGAACACCTTGAGAAGCTTCCCGTGGGTTGCCTAGCTCAGCTGGTCAGAGTGTGGCACTAATGGAGGCAAGATGGTGCAAAGGAGCCCCTGGGTGGCTGGCTGCGGGCCTGGGGAGGATGGCTTTGGATTTTCGGCCGGACTGCTACGGACAGCAAGGCCAAAAGTCAGCTGGTCGGCCCGCTCACCCACCTACCCAGCGTGCTCACCCAGGGGCCTTAGTCAACCGCTTGGAGAATGTGGGCATCGATCCCACTACCTCTCGCATACAAAGCGAGCGCTCTACCGCTTGAGCTAATGGCCCACAGCTTGCCTGATTCCCAGGCACCAGGCAAAAAAGGCAAGGGCTCTGTGGCCTGAAGCAGAACACAGCCTGCGTTGGGGGGCTACCCAGAGCTGGGGAAGGGGCCCGAGACCCAGCCACGTGCCTGGGCACAATCCCCAACGCTCCCTCCCTGGAGTGTGTCGGGGGGTGGGCTGGGGGATGAGAGTTAGCCCCTGGAAGAAGCACCACACTTCAGAAGACAACGCAGGGCTAGATCACTTGATGATTGCCTGCTCTGGCCATTGCCTCTGAAGCAGCTGGCATGGGCTACTGTCAGAAGACATGATACTGGGCTAGATGGACCATTGGTCTCACCCAGGAGGGGCGTTCTTATCTTCCCCACTTTCCTGTAACCCAAGCAAAGCCAGGAACAGGCCCAGCTCAGGAAGTCTAGCGGGGCTCACACAGGCTCCCTGGCCCCTGGCACAGCATACAGCAAAACGACCCTGCCTCCGCCACCATAGACACCCACAGACTCACCGTTCCAGACCAACGCAGCCCTTTCTCCAAGGGCTTTGGCTTTCTCCAAGCTGTCTGTGTGCTCTGCTCCACGGCGGCCATGCTGGCTGAGATCAGGAGGCTGTGTGGTCTCACGGCCTCAGCTGAGGTGGTATCACGTGCCCCCCTCCCCGCCCATCTCCTCATTCCCTTCATGGACCCCTGGGATGTGAGTCATTCTGTACTTGAGTGGCACTCCTTCCCAGCCAATCAGCTTTGTGTAGACTAGCAGGGAGGGAGGGCGAGGGAAAGGGATGACGCTCTAGTGACAGCTCTGCAAGAAAGGGGCATGTCCCCCACTCCAGCAGAGCAGAATGGAGAATATGTGTATCCATCTCCACGACTTGTGCCACGCTCTTCCATTTGAGCTAACTTCCCCACCCAGCAAGCGCAAGGGGGAGAAGGGCCGGGGACCAAGCGCTTCCTGCTCCGCAAGGGCTGGCTTTTGGGGAGGCCAAGCGGGGAGAGGGATGGAGGCCGCTGGAGGAGCTTAGCCCGCTGACTGTCAATGGCTTCTAAAAGAAGGGCAAGAGAAGGGACCGGCGGTCCCTTGCCGCTGGAGAATGCGAGCATTGATCCCGCTGCCTCTCACATGCGAAGCGAGCGCTCTACCACTTGAGCTAATTCCCCTGTCTTGCCCAGCAAGAGCTTGATC
Source organism: Chelydra serpentina (assembly GCA_037349315.1). Classification (NCBI taxonomy): domain Eukaryota; kingdom Metazoa; phylum Chordata; order Testudines; family Chelydridae; genus Chelydra; species Chelydra serpentina. The sequence goes on from JBAIAC010000008.1 coordinate 127,626,823, forward strand.
CAACCATGTCATACGGGAGGCCACGCCGTTCCCTGCGCCAGCCGGTGACTCCTTCCAAAAGGGTCAGGCAAGCAGCTGCTCCCTGTGGGCCGGCTAGCTCAGCTGGTTAGAGCGTGGTGCTAATAACGCCAAGGTCATGGGTTCGAGCCCCATGCTGGCCACTGTGTGTGCTGCTTGGAGAGGGTGGCTTCTGTTCTTTTGGGTTGACTGCTAGGGGGTCGGAGAGGCCAAAATGAGAAAAAGGAGATGGGCTGAGCGTCTTGCAGGGAGCAGGCAAGAGCCCTGCTCGGGGAAAGGACTGGCCAGCGCTGGCAGGGAGAGGCTCCGGCCACCTCCTTTCCTCCCCTCTCTGGGCTCCTTGCTCGCCTTGCTGGCTGAAAGGGACTTGGGCCCGAGGAGAGGAGAAGGGTCAGCCTGGCCAGCTGCCTTCCCAGCTCATAGGAGATGAGGCCTGAGCTGGAGGCCCAGGAAGCAAAATTGCAGGGCTGCTGGCTCGCCCCCATTGTCCCCAATGGGTTGACCTGATGGCCCGAATTCTTGCCGCCCGCCATCTCCACCCAAATGTACCCGAGAGCGGATCAGGCTCTCCAGCCCAAGCCACTGAGGAAGGCTTAATACTCGGCACCCCAAGCTAGGGGAGAGTCTTCAGACTCGGCCCGCGCAGGGTGAGCTTGGGAGTTCTGGACCCCATCCTCCCACCGCCCACAGCCAGCCCCCAAGCCCACACTGGAGCCCAGAACTCAGGCACGAAGGAGCAGGAGGAGCACTCTGCCCAGGGGCACCACCGCTCTAAGTCAGCTTGAGTTGTTTTCTCTTCTACCCCTGTTCTCCCAAGTTCGGCTGGCCTCGCAGTAGCCATCCCCGGGACAAAGCAGGCACGGGACTCTACCTAGCGGAAGCCAAACGCGCCCACCCAGAGTTTAGCACAGGCTATTGGGGGACTGTCGAAACCCCCTTCAGACGCATTGAGGTAGCTAAACTTTACTTCCAAGGGCCCTACATGTGCAGAAAGCCTACTCTCTTGGGAAAAAGACTCCTCTTTCGGCTAACCTTCCAAACTTTCCAGTGGCTCCAAATGGGAAAACACACACACTCAAACACCCAAAGAGTCCTAACGCCCCCAATCTAAAAAGAAAAGAAAGGAGAAGAGTTCGAAATGGCCACCCTGCCAGAATTGTACAGCTCTGCACATGAAACCAGTGGGAGGGACGTTACACAGAAAGGGGGAATGGAAAGCTGCCCAAATGGAGATGATGTGGAAAGCTACAGCCCCCGTCACTCCTCCTACTAGTCACACTTCTTGCAACAGCTGATGAACTTCCAGGTGCTTTTCGCATCCGAGCCCACACCAGGGGAACACCTTGAGAAGCTTCCCGTGGGTTGCCTAGCTCAGCTGGTCAGAGTGTGGCACTAATGGAGGCAAGATGGTGCAAAGGAGCCCCTGGGTGGCTGGCTGCGGGCCTGGGGAGGATGGCTTTGGATTTTCGGCCGGACTGCTACGGACAGCAAGGCCAAAAGTCAGCTGGTCGGCCCGCTCACCCACCTACCCAGCGTGCTCACCCAGGGGCCTTAGTCAACCGCTTGGAGAATGTGGGCATCGATCCCACTACCTCTCGCATGCAAAGCGAGCGCTCTACCGCTTGAGCTAATTCCCCACAGCTGGCCTGATTCCCAGGCACCAGGCAAAAAAGGCAAGGGCTCTGTGGCCTGAAGCAGAACACAGCCTGCGTTGGGGGGCTACCCAGAGCTGGGGAAGGGGCCCGAGACCCAGCCACGCGCCTGGGCACAATCCCCAACGCTCCCTCCCTGGAGTGTGTCGGGGGGTGGGCTGGGGGGTGAGAGTTAGCCCCTGGAAGAAGCACCACACTTCAGAAGACAACGCAGGGCTAGATCACTTGATGATTGCCTGCTCTGGCCATTGCCTCTGAAGCAGCTGGCATGGGCTACTGTCAGAAGACATGATACTGGGCTAGATGGACCATTGGTCTCACCCAGGAGGGGCGTTCTTATCTTCCCCACTTTCCTGTAACCCAAGCAAAGCCAGGAGCAGGCCCAGCTCAGGAAGTCTAGCGGGGCTCACACAGGCTCCCTGGTCCCTGGCGCAGCATACAGCAAAACGACCCTGCCTCCGCCACCATAGACACCCACAGACTCACCGTTCCAGACCAACGCAGCCCTTTCTCCAAGGGCTTTGGCTTTCTCCAAGCTGTCTGTGTGCTCTGCTCCACGGCGGCCATGCTGGCTGAGATCAGGAGGCTGTGTGGTCTCACGGCCTCAGCTGAGGTGGTATCACGTGCCCCCCTCCCCGCCCATCTCCTCATTCCCTTCATGGACCCCTGGGATGTGAGTCATTCTGTACTTGAGTGGCAATCCTTCCCAGCCAATCAGCTTTGTGTAGACTAGCAGGGAGGGAGGGCGAGGGAAAGGGATGACGCTCTAGTGACAGCTCAGCAAGAAAGGGGCATGTCCCCCACTCCAGCAGAGCAGAATGGAGAATATGTGTATCCATCTCCATGACTTGTGCCACGCTCTTCCATTTGAGCTAACTTCCCCACCCAGCAAGCGCAAGGGGGAGAAGGGCCGGGGACCAAGCGCTTCCTGCTCCGCAAGGGCTGGCTTTTGGGGAGGCCAAGCGGGGAGAGGGATGGAGGCCGCTGGAGGAGCTTAGCCCGCTGACTGTCAATGGCTTCTAAAAGAAGGGCAAGAGAAGGGACCGGCGGTCCCTTGCCGCTGGAGAATGCGGGCATTGATCCCGCTGCCTCTCACATGCGAAGCGAGCGCTCTACCACTTGAGCTAATTCCCCTGTCTTGCCCAGCAAGAGCTTGATCCAACCATGTCATACGGGAGGCCACGCCGTTCCCTGCGCCAGCCGGTGACTCCTTCCAAAAGGGTCAGGCAAGCAGCTGCTCCCTGTGGGCCGGCTAGCTCAGCTGGTTAGAGCGTGGTGCTAATAACGCCAAGGTCATGGGTTCGAGCCCCATGCTGGCCACTGTGTGTGCTGCTTGGAGAGGGTGGCTTCTGTTCTTTTGGGCTGACTGCTAGGGGGTCGGAGAGGCCAAAATGAGAAAAAGGAGATGGGCTGAGCGTCTTGCAGGGAGCAGGCAAGAGCCCTGCTCGGGGAAAGGACTGGCCAGCGCTGGCAGGGAGAGGCTCCGGCCACCTCCTTTCCTCCCCTCTCTGGGCTCCTTGCTCGCCTTGCTGGCTGAAAGGGACTTGGGCCCGAGGAGAGGAGAAGGGTCAGCCTGGCCAGCTGCCTTCCCAGCTCATAGGAGATGAGGCCTGAGCTGGAGGCCCAGGAAGCAAAATTGCAGGGCTGCTGGCTCGCCCCCATTGTCCCCAATGGGTTGACCTGATGGCCCGAATTCTTGCCGCCCGCCATCTCCACCCAAATGTACCCGAGAGCGGATCAGGCTCTCCAGCCCAAGCCACTGAGGAAGGCTTAATACTCGGCACCCCAAGCTAGGGGAGAGTCTTCAGACTCGGCCCGCGTAGGGTGAGCTTGGGAGTTCTGGACCCCATCCTCCCACCACCCACAGGCAGCCCCCAAGCCCACACTGGAGCCCAGAACTCAGGCACGAAGGAGCAGGAGGAGCACTCTGCCCAGGGGCACCACCGCTCTAAGTCAGCTTGAGTTGTTTTCTCTTCTACCCCTGTTCTCCCAAGTTCGGCTGGCCTCGCAGTAGCCATCCCCGGGACAAAGCAGGCACGGGACTCTACCTAGCGGAAGCCAAACGCGCCCACCCAGAGTTTAGCACAGGCTATTGGGGGACTGTCGAAACCCCCTTCAGACGCATTGAGGTAGCTAAACTTTACTTCCAAGGGCCCTACATGTGCAGAAAGCCTACTCTCTTGGGAAAAAGACTCCTCTTTCGGCTAACCTTCCAAACTTTCCAGTGGCTCCAAATGGGAAAACACACACACTCAAACACCCAAAGAGTCCTAACGCCCCCAATCTAAAAAGAAAAGAAAGGAGAAGAGTTCGAAATGGCCACCCTGCCAGAATTGTACAGCTCTGCACATGAAACCAGTGGGAGGGACGTTACACAGAAAGGGGGAATGGAAAGCTGCCCAAATGGAGATGATGTGGAAAGCTACAGCCCCCGTCACTCCTCCTACTAGTCACACTTCTTGCAACAGCTGATGAACTTCCAGGTGCTTTTCGCATCCGAGCCCACACCAGGGGAACACCTTGAGAAGCTTCCCGTGGGTTGCCTAGCTCAGCTGGTCAGAGTGTGGCACTAATGGAGGCAAGATGGTGCAAAGGAGCCCCTGGGTGGCTGGCTGCGGGCCTGGGGAGGATGGCTTTGGATTTTCGGCCGGACTGCTACGGACAGCAAGGCCAAAAGTCAGCTGGTCGGCCCGCTCACCCACCTACCCAGCGTGCTCACCCAGGGGCCTTAGTCAACCGCTTGGAGAATGTGGGCATCGATCCCACTACCTCTCGCATGCAAAGCGAGCGCTCTACCGCTTGAGCTAATTCCCCACAGCTGGCCTGATTCCCAGGCACCAGGCAAAAAAGGCAAGGGCTCTGTGGCCTGAAGCAGAACACAGCCTGCGTTGGGGGGCTACCCAGAGCTGGGGAAGGGGCCCGAGACCCAGCCACGCGCCTGGGCACAATCCCCAACGCTCCCTCCCTGGAGTGTGTCGGGGGATGGGCTGGGGGGTGAGAGTTAGCCCCTGGAAGAAGCACCACACTTCAGAAGACAACGCAGGGCTAGATCACTTGATGATTGCCTGCTCTGGCCATTGCCTCTGAAGCAGCTGGCATGGGCTACTGTCAGAAGACATGATACTGGGCTAGATGGACCATTGGTCTCACCCAGGAGGGGCGTTCTTATCTTCCCCACTTTCCTGTAACCCAAGCAAAGCCAGGAGCAGGCCCAGCTCAGGAAGTCTAGCGGGGCTCACACAGGCTCCCTGGTCCCTGGCGCAGCATACAGCAAAACGACCCTGCCTCCGCCACCATAGACACCCACAGACTCACCGTTCCAGACCAACGCAGCCCTTTCTCCAAGGGCTTTGGCTTTCTCCAAGCTGTCTGTGTGCTCTGCTCCACGGCGGCCATGCTGGCTGAGATCAGGAGGCTGTGTGGTCTCACGGCCTCAGCTGAGGTGGTATCACGTGCCCCCCTCCCCGCCCATCTCCTCATTCCCTTCATGGACCCCTGGGATGTGAGTCATTCTGTACTTGAGTGGCACTCCTTCCCAGCCAATCAGCTTTGTGTAGACTAGCAGGGAGGGAGGGCGAGGGAAAGGGATGACGCTCTAGTGACAGCTCAGCAAGAAAGGGGCATGTCCCCCACTCCAGCAGAGCAGAATGGAGAATATGTGTATCCATCTCCACGACTTGTGCCACGCTCTTCCATTTGAGCTAACTTCCCCACCCAGCAAGCGCAAGGGGGAGAAGGGCCGGGGACCAAGCGCTTCCTGCTCCGCAAGGGCTGGCTTTTGGGGAGGCCAAGCGGGGAGAGGGATGGAGGCCGCTGGAGGAGCTTAGCCCGCTGACTGTCAATGGCTTCTAAAAGAAGGGCAAGAGAAGGGACCGGCGGTCCCTTGCCGCTGGAGAATGCGGGCATTGATCCCGCTGCCTCTCACATGCGAAGCGAGCGCTCTACCACTTGAGCTAATTCCCCTGTCTTGCCCAGCAAGAGCTTGATCCAACCATGTCATACGGGAGGCCACGCCGTTCCCTGCGCCAGCCGGTGACTCCTTCCAAAAGGGTCAGGCAAGCAGCTGCTCCCTGTGGGCCGGCTAGCTCAGCTGGTTAGAGCGTGGTGCTAATAACGCCAAGGTCATGGGTTCGAGCCCCATGCTGGCCACTGTGTGTGCTGCTTGGAGAGGGTGGCTTCTGTTCTTTTGGGCTGACTGCTAGGGGGTCGGAGAGGCCAAAATGAGAAAAAGGAGATGGGCTGAGCGTCTTGCAGGGAGCAGGCAAGAGCCCTGCTCGGGGAAAGGACTGGCCAGCGCTGGCAGGGAGAGGCTCCGGCCACCTCCTTTCCTCCCCTCTCTGGGCTCCTTGCTCGCCTTGCTGGCTGAAAGGGACTTGGGCCCGAGGAGAGGAGAAGGGTCAGCCTGGCCAGCTGCCTTCCCAGCTCATAGGAGATGAGGCCTGAGCTGGAGGCCCAGGAAGCAAAATTGCAGGGCTGCTGGCTCACCCCCATTGTCCCCAATGGGTTGACCTGATGGCCCGAATTCTTGCCGCCCGCCATCTCCACCCAAATGTACCCGAGAGCGGATCAGGCTCTCCAGCCCAAGCCACTGAGGAAGGCTTAATACTCGGCACCCCAAGCTAGGGGAGAGTCTTCAGACTCGGCCCGCGTAGGGTGAGCTTGGGAGTTCTGGACCCCATCCTCCCACCACCCACAGGCAGCCCCCAAGCCCACACTGGAGCCCAGAACTCAGGCACGAAGGAGCAGGAGGAGCACTCTGCCCAGGGGCACCACCGCTCTAAGTCAGCTTGAGTTGTTTTCTCTTCTACCCCTGTTCTCCCAAGTTCGGCTGGCCTCGCAGTAGCCATCCCCGGGACAAAGCAGGCACGGGACTCTACCTAGCGGAAGCCAAACGCGCCCACCCAGAGTTTAGCACAGGCTATTGGGGGACTGTCGAAACCCCCTTCAGACGCATTGAGGTAGCTAAACTTTACTTCCAAGGGCCCTACATGTGCAGAAAGCCTACTCTCTTGGGAAAAAGACTCCTCTTTCGGCTAACATTCCAAACTTTCCAGTGGCTCCAAATGGGAAAACACACACACTCAAACACCCAAAGAGTCCTAACGCCCCCAATCTAAAAAGAAAAGAAAGGAGAAGAGTTCGAAATGGCCACCCTGCCAGAATTGTACAGCTCTGCACATGAAACCAGTGGGAGGGACGTTACACAGAAAGGGGGAATGGAAAGCTGCCCAAATGGAGATGATGTGGAAAGCTACAGCCCCCGTCACTCCTCCTACTAGTCACACTTCTTGCAACAGCTGATGAACTTCCAGGTGCTTTTCGCATCCGAGCCCACACCAGGGGAACACCTTGAGAAGCTTCCCGTGGGTTGCCTAGCTCAGCTGGTCAGAGTGTGGCACTAATGGAGGCAAGATGGTGCAAAGGAGCCCCTGGGTGGCTGGCTGCGGGCCTGGGGAGGATGGCTTTGGATTTTCGGCCGGACTGCTACGGACAGCAAGGCCAAAAGTCAGCTGGTCGGCCCGCTCACCCACCTACCCAGCGTGCTCACCCAGGGGCCTTAGTCAACCGCTTGGAGAATGTGGGCATCGATCCCACTACCTCTCGCATGCAAAGCGAGCGCTCTACCGCTTGAGCTAATTCCCCACAGCTGGCCTGATTCCCAGGCACCAGGCAAAAAAGGCAAGGGCTCTGTGGCCTGAAGCAGAACACAGCCTGCGTTGGGGGGCTACCCAGAGCTGGGGAAGGGGCCCGAGACCCAGCCACGCGCCTGGGCACAATCCCCAACGCTCCCTCCCTGGAGTGTGTCGGGGGGTGGGCTGGGGGGTGAGAGTTAGCCCCTGGAAGAAGCACCACACTTCAGAAGACAACGCAGGGCTAGATCACTTGATGATTGCCTGCTCTGGCCATTGCCTCTGAAGCAGCTGGCATGGGCTACTGTCAGAAGACATGATACTGGGCTAGATGGACCATTGGTCTCACCCAGGAGGGGCGTTCTTATCTTCCCCACTTTCCTGTAACCCAAGCAAAGCCAGGAGCAGGCCCAGCTCAGGAAGTCTAGCGGGGCTCACACAGGCTCCCTGGCCCCTGGCACAGCATACAGCAAAACCCAACGACCCTGCCTCCGCCACCATAGACACCCACAGACTCACCGTTCCAGACCAACGCAGCCCTTTCTCCAAGGGCTTTGGCTTTCTCCAAGCTGTCTGTGTGCTCTGCTCCACGGCGGCCATGCTGGCTGAGATCAGGAGGCTGTGTGGTCTCACGGCCTCAGCTGAGGTGGTATCACGTGCCCCCCTCCCCGCCCATCTCCTCATTCCCTTCATGGACCCCTGGGATGTGAGTCATTCTGTACTTGAGTGGCACTCCTTCCCAGCCAATCAGCTTTGTGTAGACTAGCAGGGAGGGAGGGCGAGGGAAAGGGATGACGCTCTAGTGACAGCTCAGCAAGAAAGGGGCATGTCCCCCACTCCAGCAGAGCAGAATGGAGAATATGTGTATCCATCTCCACGACTTGTGCCACGCTCTTCCATTTGAGCTAACTTCCCCACCCAGCAAGCGCAAGGGGGAGAAGGGCCGGGGACCAAGCGCTTCCTGCTCCGCAAGGGCTGGCTTTTGGGGAGGCCAAGCGGGGAGAGGGATGGAGGCCGCTGGAGGAGCTTAGCCCGCTGACTGTCAATGGCTTCTAAAAGAACAGACCGGCGGTCCCTTGCCGCTGGAGAATGCGGGCATTGATCCCGCTGCCTCTCACATGCGAAGCGAGCGCTCGACCACTTGAGCTAATTCCCCTGTCTTGCCCAGCAAGAGCTTGATCCAACCATGTCATACGGGAGGCAACGCCGTTCCCTGCGCCAGCCGGTGACTCCTTCCAAAAGGGTCAGGCAAGCAGCTGCTCCCTGTGGGCCGGCTAGCTCAGCTGGTTAGAGCGTGGTGCTAATAACGCCAAGGTCATGGGTTCGAGCCCCATGCTGGCCACTGTGTGTGCTGCTTGGAGAGGGTGGCTTCTGTTCTTTTGGGCTGACTGCTAGGGGGTCGGAGAGGCCAAAATGAGAAAAAGGAGATGGGCTGAGCGTCTTGCAGGGAGCAGGCAAGAGCCCTGCTCGGGGAAAGGACTGGCCAGCGCTGGCAGGGAGAGGCTCCGGCCACCTCCTTTCCTCCCCTCTCTGGGCTCCTTGCTTGCCTTGCTGGCTGAAAGGGACTTGGGCCCGAGGAGAGGAGAAGGGTCAGCCTGGCCAGCTGCCTTCCCAGCTCATAGGAGATGAGGCCTGAGCTGGAGGCCCAGGAAGCAAAATTGCAGGGCTGCTGGCTCGCCCCCATTGTCCCCAATGGGTTGACCTGATGGCCCGAATTCTTGCCGCCCGCCATCTCCACCCAAATGTACCCGAGAGCGGATCAGGCTCTCCAGCCCAAGCCACTGAGGAAGGCTTAATACTCGGCACCCCAAGCTAGGGGAGAGTCTTCAGACTCGGCCCGCGCAGGGTGAGCTTGGGAGTTCTGGACCCCATCCTCCCACCGCCCACAGGCAGCCCCCAAGCCCACACTGGAGCCCAGAACTCAGGCACGAAGGAGCAGGAGGAGCACTCTGCCCAGGGGCACCACCGCTCTAAGTCACCTTGAGTTGTTTTCTCTTCTACCCCTGTTCTCCCAAGTTCGGCTGGCCTCGCAGTAGCCATCCCCGGGACAAAGCAGGCACGGGACTCTACCTAGCGGAAGCCAAACGCGCCCACCCAGAGTTTAGCACAGGCTATTGGGGGACTGTAGAAACCCCCTTCAGACGCATTGAGGTAGCTAAACTTTACTTCCAAGGGCCCTACATGTGCAGAAAGCCTACTCTCTTGGGAAAAAGACTCCTCTTTCGGCTAACCTTCCAAACTTTCCAGTGGCTCCAAATGGGAAAACACACACACTCAAACACCCAAAGAGTCCTAACGCCCCCAATCTAAAAAGAAAAGAAAGGAGAAGAGTTTGAAATGGCCACCCTGCCAGAATTGTACAGCTCTGCACATGAAACCAGTGGGAGGGACGTTACACAGAAAGGGGGAATGGAAAGCTGCCCAAATGGAGATGATGTGGAAAGCTACAGCCCCCGTCACTCCTCCTACTAGTCACACTTCTTGCAACAGCTGATGAACTTCCAGGTGCTTTTCGCATCCGAGCCCACACCAGGGGAACACCTTGAGAAGCTTCCCGTGGGTTGCCTAGCTCAGCTGGTCAGAGTGTGGCACTAATGGAGGCAAGATGGTGCAAAGGAGCCCCTGGGTGGCTGGCTGCGGGCCTGGGGAGGATGGCTTTGGATTTTCGGCCGGACTGCTACGGACAGCAAGGCCAAAAGTCAGCTGGTCGGCCCGCTCACCCACCTACCCAGCGTGCTCACCCAGGGACCTTAGTCAACCGCTTGGAGAATGTGGGCATCGATCCCACTACCTCTCGCATGCAAAGCGAGCGCTCTACCGCTTGAGCTAATTCCCCACAGCTTGCCTGACTCCCAGGCACCAGGCAAAAAAGGCAAGGGCTCTGTGGCCTGAAGCAGAACACAGCCTGCGTTGAGGGGCTACCCAGAGCTGGGGAAGGGGCCCGAGACCCAGCCACGCGCCTGGGCACAATCCCCAACGCTCCCTCCCTGGAGTGTGTCGGGGGGTGGGCTGGGGGGTGAGAGTTAGCCCCTGGAAGAAGCACCACACTTCAGAAGACAACGCAGGGCTAGATCACTTGATGATTGCCTGCTCTGGCCATTGCCTCTGAAGCAGCTGGCATGGGCTACTGTCAGAAGACATGATACTGGGCTAGATGGACCATTGGTCTCACCCAGGAGGGGCGTTCTTATCTTCCCCACTTTCCTGTAACCCAAGCAAAGCCAGGAGCAGGCCCAGCTCAGGAAGTCTAGCGGGGCTCACACAGGCTCCCTGGCCCCTGGCACAGCATACAGCAAAACGACCCTGCCTCCGCCACCATAGACACCCACAGACTCACCGTTCCAGAGCAACGCAGCCCTTTCTCCAAGGGCTTTGGCTTTCTCCAAGCTGTCTGTGTGCTCTGCTCCACGGCGGCCATGCTGGCTGAGATCAGGAGGCTGTGTGGTCTCACGGCCTCAGCTGAGGTGGTATCACGTGCCCCCCTCCCTGCCCATCTCCTCATTCCCTTCATGGACCCCTGGGATGTGAGTCATTCTGTATTTGAGTGGCACTCCTTCCCAGCCAATCAGCTTTGTGTAGACTAGCAGGGAGGGAGGGCGAGGGAAAGGGATGACGCGCTAGTGACAGCTCAGCAAGAAAGGGGCATGTCCCCCACTCCAGCAGAGCAGAATGGAGAATATGTGTATCCATCTCCACGACTTGTGCCACGCTCTTCCATTTGAGCTAACTTCCCCACCCAGCAAGCGCAAGGGGGAGAAGGGCCGGGGACCAAGCGCTTCCTGCTCCGCAAGGGCTGGCTTTTGGGGAGGCCAAGCGGGGAGAGGGATGGAGGCCGCTGGAGGAGCTTAGCCCGCTGACTGTCAATGGCTTCTAAAAGAAGGGCAAGAGAAGGGACCGGCGGTCCCTTGCCGCTGGAGAATGCGGGCATTGATCCCGCTGCCTCTCACATGCAAAGCGAGCGCTCTACCACTTGAGCTAATTCCCCTGTCTTGCCCATCAACAGCTTGATCCAACCATGTCATACGGGAGGCCACGCCGGTCCCTGCGCCAGCCGGTGACTCCTTCCAAAAGGGTCAGGCAAGCAGCTGCTCCCTGTGGGCCGGCTAGCACAGCTGGTTAGAGCGTGGTGCTAATAACGCCAAGGTCATGGGTTCGAGCCCCATGCTGGCCACTGTGTGTGCTGCTTGGAGAGGGTGGCTTCTGTTCTTTTGGGCTGACTGCTAGGGGGTCGGAGAGGCCAAAATGAGAAAAAGGAGATGGGCTGAGCGTCTTGCAGGGAGCAGGCAAGAGCCCTGCTCGGGGAAAGGACTGGCCAGCGCTGGCAGGGAGAGGCTCCGGCCACCTCCTTTCCTCCCCTCTCTGGGCTCCTTGCTCGCCTTGCTGGCTGAAAGGGACTTGGGCCCGAGGAGAGGAGAAGGGTCAGCCTGGCCAGCTGCCTTCCCAGCTCATAGGAGATGAGGCCTGAGCTGGAGGCCCAGGAAGCAAAATTGCAGGGCTGCTGGCTCGCCCCCATTGTCCCCAATGGGTTGACCTGATGGCCCGAATTCTTGCCGCCCGCCATCTCCACCCAAATGTACCCGAGAGCGGATCAGGCTCTCCAGCCCAAGCCACTGAGGAAGGCTTAATACTCGGCACCCCAAGCTAGGGGAGAGTCTTCAGACTCGGCCCGCGCAGGGTGAGCTTGGGAGTTCTGGACCCCATCCTCCCACCGCCCACAGGCAGCCCCCAAGCCCACACTGGAGCCCAGAACTCAGGCACGAAGGAGCAGGAGGAGCACTCTGCCCAGGGGCACCACCGCTCTAAGTCAGCTTGAGTTGTTTTCTCTTCTACCCCTGTTCTCCCAAGTTCGGCTGGCCTCGCAGTAGCCATCCCCGGGACAAAGCAGGCACGGGACTCTACCTAGCGGAAGCCAAACGCGCCCACCCAGAGTTTAGCACAGGCTATTGGGGGACTGTCGAAACCCCCTTCAGACGCATTGAGGTAGCTAAACTTTACTTCCAAGGGCCCTACATGTGCAGAAAGCCTACTCTCTTGGGAAAAAGACTCCTCTTTCGGCTAACCTTCCAAACTTTCCAGTGGCTCCAAATGGGAAAACACACACACTCAAACACCCAAAGAGTCCTAACGCCCCCAATCTAAAAAGAAAAGAAAGGAGAAGAGTTCGAAATGGCCACCCTGCCAGAATTGTACAGCTCTGCACATGAAACCAGTGGGAGGGACGTTACACAGAAAGGGGGAATGGAAAGCTGCCCAAATGGAGATGATGTGGAAAGCTACAGCCCCCGTCACTCCTCCTACTAGTCACACTTCTTGCAACAGCTGATGAACTTCCAGGTGCTTTTCGCATCCGAGCCCACACCAGGGGAACACCTTGAGAAGCTTCCCGTGGGTTGCCTAGCTCAGCTGGTCAGAGTGTGGCACTAATGGAGGCAAGATGGTGCAAAGGAGCCCCTGGGTGGCTGGCTGCGGGCCTGGGGAGGATGGCTTTGGATTTTCGGCCGGACTGCTACGGACAGCAAGGCCAAAAGTCAGCTGGTCGGCCCGCTCACCCACCTACCCAGCGTGCTCACCCAGGGACCTTAGTCAACCGCTTGGAGAATGTGGGCATCGATCCCACTACCTCTCGCATGCAAAGCGAGCGCTCTACCGCTTGAGCTAATTCCCCACAGCTTGCCTGACTCCCAGGCACCAGGCAAAAAAGGCAAGGGCTCTGTGGCCTGAAGCAGAACACAGCCTGCGTTGAGGGGCTACCCAGAGCTGGGGAAGGGGCCCGAGACCCAGCCACGCGCCTGGGCACAATCCCCAACGCTCCCTCCCTGGAGTGTGTCGGGGGGTGGGCTGGGGGGTGAGAGTTAGCCCCTGGAAGAAGCACCACACTTCAGAAGACAACGCAGGGCTAGATCACTTGATGATTGCCTGCTCTGGCCATTGCCTCTGAAGCAGCTGGCATGGGCTACTGTCAGAAGACATGATACTGGGCTAGATGGACCATTGGTCTCACCCAGGAGGGGCGTTCTTATCTTCCCCACTTTCCTGTAACCCAAGCAAAGCCAGGAGCAGGCCCAGCTCAGGAAGTCTAGCGGGGCTCACACAGGCTCCCTGGCCCCTGGCACAGCATACAGCAAAACGACCCTGCCTCCGCCACCATAGACACCCACAGACTCACCGTTCCAGACCAACGCAGCCCTTTCTCCAAGGGCTTTGGCTTTCTCCAAGCTGTCTGTGTGCTCTGCTCCACGGCGGCCATGCTGGCTGAGATCAGGAGGCTGTGTGGTCTCACGGCCTCAGCTGAGGTGGTATCACGTGCCCCCCTCCCCGCCCATCTCCTCATTCCCTTCATGGACCCCTGGGATGTGAGTCATTCTGTATTTGAGTGGCACTCCTTCCCAGCCAATCAGCTTTGTGTAGACTAGCAGGGAGGGAGGGCGAGGGAAAGGGATGACGCTCTAGTGACAGCTCAGCAAGAAAGGGGCATGTCCCCCACTCCAGCAGAGCAGAATGGAGAATATGTGTATCCATCTCCACGACTTGTGCCACGCTCTTCCATTTGAGCTAACTTCCCCACCCAGCAAGCGCAAGGGGGAGAAGGGCCGGGGACCAAGCGCTTCCTGCTCCGCAAGGGCTGGCTTTTGGGGAGGCCAAGCGGGGAGAGGGATGGAGGCCGCTGGAGGAGCTTAGCCCGCTGACTGTCAATGGCTTCTAAAAGAAGGGCAAGAGAAGGGACCGGCGGTCCCTTGCCGCTGGAGAATGCGGGCATTGATCCCGCTGCCTCTCACATGCGAAGCGAGCGCTCTACCACTTGAGCTAATTCCCCTGTCTTGCCCAGCAAGAGCTTGATCCAACCATGTCATACGGGAGGCCACACCGTTCCCTGCGCCAGCCGGTGACTCCTTCCAAAAGGGTCAGGCAAGCAGCTGCTCCCTGTGGGCCGGCTAGCTCAGCTGGTTAGAGCGTGGTGCTAATAACGCCAAGGTCATGGGTTCGAGCCCCATGCTGGCCACTGTGTGTGCTGCTTGGAGAGGGTGGCTTCTGTTCTTTTGGGCTGACTGCTAGGGGGTCGGAGAGGCCAAAATGAGAAAAAGGAGATGGGCTGAGCGTCTTGCAGGGAGCAGGCAAGAGCCCTGCTCGGGGAAAGGACTGGCCAGCGCTGGCAGGGAGAGGCTCCGGCCACCTCCTTTCCTCCCCTCTCTGGGCTCCTTGCTCGCCTTGCTGGCTGAAAGGGACTTGGGCCCGAGGAGAGGAGAAGGGTCAGCCTGGCCAGCTGCCTTCCCAGCTCATAGGAGATGAGGCCTGAGCTGGAGGCCCAGGAAGCAAAATTGCAGGGCTGCTGGCTCGCCCCCATTGTCCCCAATGGGTTGACCTGATGGCCCGAATTCTTGCCGCCCGCCATCTCCACCCAAATGTACCCGAGAGCGGATCAGGCTCTCCAGCCCAAGCCACTGAGGAAGGCTTAATACTCGGCACCCCAAGCTAGGGGAGAGTCTTCAGACTCGGCCCGCGCAGGGTGAGCTTGGGAGTTCTGGACCCCATCCTCCCACCGCCCACAGGCAGCCCCCAAGCCCACACTGGAGCCCAGAACTCAGGCACGAAGGAGCAGGAGGAGCACTCTGCCCAGGGGCACCACCGCTCCAAGTCAGCTTGAGGTGTTTTCTCTTCTACCCCTGTTCTCCCAAGTTCGGCTGGCCTCGCAGTAGCCATCCCCGGGACAAAGCAGGCACGGGACTCTACCTAGCGGAAGCCAAACGCGCCCACCCAGAGTTTAGCACAGGCTATTGGGGGACTGTCGAAACCCCCTTCAGACGCATTGAGGTAGCTAAACTTTACTTCCAAGGGCCCTACATGTGCAGAAAGCCTACTCTCCTGTGAAAAAGACTCCTCTTTCGGCTAACCTTCCAAACTTTCCAGTGGCTCCAAATGGGAAAACACACACACTCAAACACCCAAAGAGTCCTAACGCCCCCAATCTAAAAAGAAAAGAAAGGAGAAGAGTTCGAAATGGCCACCCTGCCAGAATTGTACAGCTCTGCACATGAAACCAGTGGGAGGGACGTTACACAGAAAGGGGGAATGGAAAGCTGCCCAAATGGAGATGATGTGGAAAGCTACAGCCCCCGTCACTCCTCCTACTAGTCACACTTCTTGCAACAGCTGATGAACTTCCAGGTGCTTTTCGCATCCGAGCCCACACCAGGGGAACACCTTGAGAAGCTTCCCGTGGGTTGCCTAGCTCAGCTGGTCAGAGTGTGGCACTAATGGAGGCAAGATGGTGCAAAGGAGCCCCTGGGTGGCTGGCTGCGGGCCTGGGGAGGATGGCTTTGGATTTTCGGCCGGACTGCTACGGACAGCAAGGCCAAAAGTCAGCTGGTCGGCCCGCTCACCCAGCTACCCAGCGTGCTCACCCAGGGGCCTTAGTCAACCGCTTGGAGAATGTGGGCATCGAACCCACTACCTCTCGCATGCAAAGCGAGCGCTCTACCGCTTGAGCTAATTCCCCACAGCTGGCCTGATTCCCAGGCACCAGGCAAAAAAGGCAAGGGCTCTGTGGCCTGAAGCAGAACACAGCCTGCGTTGGGGGGCTACCCAGAGCTGGGGAAGGGGCCCGAGACCCAGCCACGCGCCTGGGCACAATCCCCAACGCTCCCTCCCTGGAGTGTGTCGGGGGGTGGGCTGGGGGGTGAGAGTTAGCCCCTGGAAGAAGCACCACACTTCAGAAGACAACGCAGGGCTAGATCACTTGATGATTGCCTGCTCTGGCCATTGCCTCTGAAGCAGCTGGCATGGGCTACTGTCAGAAGACATGATACTGGGCTAGATGGACCATTGGTCTCACCCAGGAGGGGCGTTCTTATCTTCCCCACTTTCCTGTAACCCAAGCAAAGCCAGGAGCAGGCCCAGCTCAGGAAGTCTCGCGGGGCTCACACAGGCTCCCTGGCCCCTGGCACAGCATACAGCAAAACGACCCTGCCTCCGCCACCATAGACACCCACAGACTCACCGTTCCAGACCAACGCAGCCCTTTCTCCAAGGGCTTTGGCTTTCTCCAAGCTGTCTGTGTGCTCTGCTCCACGGCGGCCATGCTGGCTGAGATCAGGAGGCTGTGTGGTCTCACGGCCTCAGCTGAGGTGGTATCACGTGCCCCCCTCCCCGCCCATCTCCTCATTCCCTTCATGGACCCCTGGGATGTGAGTCATTCTGTACTTGAGTGGCACTCCTTCCCAGCCAATCAGCTTTGTGTAGACTAGCAGGGAGGGAGGGCGAGGGAAAGGGATGACGCTCTAGTGACAGCTCAGCAAGAAAGGGGCATGTCCCCCACTCCAGCAGAGCAGAATGGAGAATATGTGTATCCATCTCCACGACTTGTGCCACGCTCTTCCATTTGAGCTAACTTCCCCACCCAGCAAGCGCAAGGGGGAGAAGGGCCGGGGACCAAGCGCTTCCTGCTCCGCAAGGGCTGGCTTTTGGGGAGGCCAAGCGGGGAGAGGGATGGAGGCCGCTGGAGGAGCTTAGCCCGCTGACTGTCAATGGCTTCTAAAAGAAGGGCAAGAGAAGGGACCGGCGGTCCCTTGCCGCTGGAGAATGCGGGCATTGATCCCGCTGCCTCTCACATGCGAAGCGAGCGCTCTACCACTTGAGCTAATTCCCCTGTCTTGCCCAGCAAGAGCTTGATCCAACCATGTCATACGGGAGGCCACACCGTTCCCTGCGCCAGCCGGTGACTCCTTCCAAAAGGGTCAGGCAAGCAGCTGCTCCCTGTGGGCCGGCTAGCTCAGCTGGTTAGAGCGTGGTGCTAATAACGCCAAGGTCATGGGTTCGAGCCCCATGCTGGCCACTGTGTGTGCTGCTTGGAGAGGGTGGCTTCTGTTCTTTTGGGCTGACTGCTAGGGGGTCGGAGAGGCCAAAATGAGAAAAAGGAGATGGGCTGAGCGTCTTGCAGGGAGCAGGCAAGAGCCCTGCTCGGGGAAAGGACTGGCCAGCGCTGGCAGGGAGAGGCTCCGGCCACCTCCTTTCCTCCCCTCTCTGGGCTCCTTGCTCGCCTTGCTGGCTGAAAGGGACTTGGGCCCGAGGAGAGGAGAAGGGTCAGCCTGGCCAGCTGCCTTCCCAGCTCATAGGAGATGAGGCCTGAGCTGGAGGCCCAGGAAGCAAAATTGCAGGGCTGCTGGCTCGCCCCCATTGTCCCCAATGGGTTGACCTGATGGCCCGAATTCTTGCCGCCCGCCATCTCCACCCAAATGTACCCGAGAGCGGATCAGGCTCTCCAGCCCAAGCCACTGAGGAAGGCTTAATACTCGGCACCCCAAGCTAGGGGAGAGTCTTCAGACTCGGCCCGCGCAGGGTGAGCTTGGGAGTTCTGGACCCCATCCTCCCACCGCCCACAGGCAGCCCCCAAGCCCACACTGGAGCCCAGAACTCAGGCACGAAGGAGCAGGAGGAGCACTCTGCCCAGGGGCACCACCGCTCTAAGTCAGCTTGAGTTGTTTTCTCTTCTACCCCTGTTCTCCCAAGTTCGGCTGGCCTCGCAGTAGCCATCCCCGGGACAAAGCAGGCACGGGACTCTACCTAGCGGAAGCCAAACGCGCCCACCCAGAGTTTAGCACAGGCTATTGGGGGACTGTCGAAACCCCCTTCAGACGCATTGAGGTAGCTAAACTTTACTTCCAAGGGCCCTACATGTGCAGAAAGCCTACTCTCTTGGGAAAAAGACTCCTCTTTCGGCTAACCTTCCAAACTTTCCAGTGGCTCCAAATGGGAAAACACACACACTCAAACACCCAAAGAGTCCTAACGCCCCCAATCTAAAAAGAAAAGAAAGGAGAAGAGTTCGAAATGGCCACCCTGCCAGAATTGTACAGCTCTGCACATGAAACCAGTGGGAGGGACGTTACACAGAAAGGGGGAATGGAAAGCTGCCCAAATGGAGATGATGTGGAAAGCTACAGCCCCCGTCACTCCTCCTACTAGTCACACTTCTTGCAACAGCTGATGAACTTCCAGGTGCTTTTCGCATCCGAGCCCACACCAGGGGAACACCTTGAGAAGCTTCCCGTGGGTTGCCTAGCTCAGCTGGTCAGAGTGTGGCACTAATGGAGGCAAGATGGTGCAAAGGAGCCCCTGGGTGGCTGGCTGCGGGCCTGGGGAGGATGGCTTTGGATTTTCGGCCGGACTGCTACGGACAGCAAGGCCAAAAGTCAGCTGGTCGGCCCGCTCACCCACCTACCCAGCGTGCTCACCCAGTGGCCTTAGTCAACCGCTTGGAGAATGTGGGCATCGATCCCACTACCGCTCGCATGCAAAGCGAGCGCTCTACCGCTTGAGCTAATTCCCCACAGCTGGCCTGATTCCCAGGCACCAGGCAAAAAAGGCAATTGCTCTGTGGCCTGAAGCAGAACACAGCCTGCGTTGGGGGGCTACCCAGAGCTGGGGAAGGGGCCCGAGACCCAGCCACGCGCCTGGGCACAATCCCCAACGCTCCCTCCCTGGAGTGTGTCGGGGGGTGGGCTGGGGGGTGAGAGTTAGCCCCTGGAAGAAGCACCACACTTCAGAAGACAACGCAGGGCTAGATCACTTGATGATTGCCTGCTCTGGCCATTGCCTCTGAAGCAGCTGGCATGGGCTACTGTCAGAAGACATGATACTGGGCTAGATGGACCATTGGTCTCACCCAGGAGGGGCGTTCTTATCTTCCCCACTTTCCTGTAACCCAAGCAAAGCCAGGAGCAGGCCCAGCTCAGGAAGTCTAGCGGGGCTCACACAGGCTCCCTGGTCCCTGGCACAGCATACAGCAAAACGACCCTGCCTCCGCCACCATAGACACCCACAGACTCACCGTTCCAGACCAACGCAGCCCTTTCTCCAAGGGCTTTGGCTTTCTCCAAGCTGTCTGTGTGCTCTGCTCCACGGCGGCCATGCTGGCTGAGATCAGGAGGCTGTGTGGTCTCACGGCCTCAGCTGAGGTGGTATCACGTGCCCCCCTCCCCGCCCATCTCCTCATTCCCTTCATGGACCCCTGGGATGTGAGTCATTCTGTACTTGAGTGGCACTCCTTCCCAGCCAATCAGCTTTGTGTAGACTAGCAGGGAGGGAGGGCGAGGGAAAGGGATGACGCTCTAGTGACAGCTCAGCAAGAAAGGGGCATGTCCCCCACTCCAGCAGAGCAGAATGGAGAATATGTGTATCCATCTCCACGACTTGTGCCACGCTCTTCCATTTGAGCTAACTTCCCCACCCAGCAAGCGCAAGGGGGAGAAGGGCCGGGGACCAAGCGCTTCCTGCTCCGCAAGGGCTGGCTTTTGGGGAGGCCAAGCGGGGAGAGGGATGGAGGCCGCTGGAGGAGCTTAGCCCGCTGACTGTCAATGGCTTCTAAAAGAAGGGCAAGAGAAGGGACCGGCGGTCCCTTGCCGCTGGAGAATGCGGGCATTGATCCTGCTGCCTCTCACATGCGAAGCGAGCGCTCTACCACTTGAGCTAATTCCCCTGTCTTGCCCAATAAGAGCTTGATCCAACCATGTCATACGGGAGGCCACGCCGTTCCCTGCGCCAGCCGGTGACTCCTTCCAAAAGGGTCAGGCAAGCAGCTGCTCCCTGTGAGCCGGCTAGCTCAGCTGGTTAGAGCGTGGTGCTAATAACGCCAAGGTCATGGGTTCGAGCCCCATGCTGGCCACTGTGTGTGCTGCTTGGAGAGGGTGGCTTCTGTTCTTTTGGGCTGACTGCTAGGGGGTCGGAGAGGCCAAAATGAGAAAAAGGAGATGGGCTGAGCGTCTTGCAGGGAGCAGGCAAGAGCCCTGCTCGGGGAAAGGACTGGCCAGCGCTGGCAGGGAGAGGCTCCGGCCACCTCCTTTCCTCCCCTCTCTGGGCTCCTTGCTCGCCTTGCTGGCTGAAAGGGACTTGGGCCCGAGGAGAGGAGAAGGGTCAGCCTGGCCAGCTGCCTTCCCAGCTCATAGGAGATGAGGCCTGAGCTGGAGGCCCAGGAAGCAAAATTGCAGGGCTGCTGGCTCGCCCCCATTGTCCCCAATGGGTTGACCTGATGGCCCGAATTCTTGCCGCCCGCCATCTCCACCCAAATGTACCCGAGAGCGGATCAGGCTCTCCAGCCCAAGCCACTGAGGAAGGCTTAATACTCGGCACCCCAAGCTAGGGGAGAGTCTTCAGACTCGGCCCGCGCAGGGTGAGCTTGGGAGTTCTGGACCCCATCCTCCCACCGCCCACAGGCAGCCCCCAAGCCCACACTGGAGCCCAGAACTCAGGCACGAAGGAGCAGGAGGAGCACTCTGCCCAGGGGCACCACCGCTCTAAGTCAGCTTGAGTTGTTTTCTCTTCTACCCCTGTTCTCCCAAGTTCGGCTGGCCTCGCAGTAGCCATCCCCGGGACAAAGCAGGCACGGGACTCTACCTAGCGGAAGCCAAACGCGCCCACCCAGAGTTTAGCACAGGCTATTGGGGGACTGTCGAAACCCCCTTCAGACGCATTGAGGTAGCTAAACTTTACTTCCAAGGGCCCTACATGTGCAGAAAGCCTACTCTCCTGTGAAAAAGACTCCTCTTTCGGCTAACCTTCCAAACTTTCCAGTGGCTCCAAATGGGAAAACACACACACTCAAACACCCAAAGAGTCCTAACGCCCCCAATCTAAAAAGAAAAGAAAGGAGAAGAGTTCGAAATGGCCACCCTGCCAGAATTGTACAGCTCTGCACATGAAACCAGTGGGAGGGACGTTACACAGAAAGGGGGAATGGAAAGCTGCCCAAATGGAGATGATGTGGAAAGCTACAGCCCCCGTCACTCCTCCTACTAGTCACACTTCTTGCAACAGCTGATGAACGTCCAGGTGCTTTTCGCATCCGAGCCCACACCAGGGGAACACCTTGAGAAGCTTCCCGTGGGTTGCCTAGCTCAGCTGGTCAGAGTGTGGCACTAATGGAGGCAAGATGGTGCAAAGGAGCCCCTGGGTGGCTGGCTGCGGGCCTGGGGAGGATGGCTTTGGATTTTCGGCCGGACTGCTACGGACAGCAAGGCCAAAAGTCAGCTGGTCGGCCCGCTCACCCACCTACCCAGCGTGCTCACCCAGGGGCCTTAGTCAACTGCTTGGAGAATGTGGGCATCGATCCCACTACCTCTCGCATGCAAAGCGAGCGCTCTACCGCTTGAGCTAATTCCCCACAGCTGGCCTGATTCCCAGGCACCAGGCAAAAAAGGCGAGGGCTCTGTGGCCTGAAGCAGAACACAGCCTGCGTTGGGGGGCTACCCAGAGCTGGGGAAGGGGCCGGAGACCCAGCCACGCGCCTGGGCACAATCCCCAACGCTCCCTCCCTGGAGTGTGTCGGGGGGTGGGCTGGGGGGTGAGAGTTAGCCCCTGGAAGAAGCACCACACTTCAGAAGACAACGCAGGGCTAGATCACTTGATGATTGCCTGCTCTGGCCATTGCCTCTGAAGCAGCTGGCATGGGCTACTGTCAGAAGACATGATACTGGGCTAGATGGACCATTGGTCTCACCCAGGAGGGGCGTTCTTATCTTCCCCCACTTTCCTGTAACCCAAGCAAAGCCAGGAGCAGGCCCAGCTCAGGAAGTCTAGCGGGGCTCACACAGGCTCCCTGGCCCCTGGCACAGCATACAGCAAAACGACCCTGCCTCCGCCACCATAGACACCCACAGACTCACCGTTCCAGACCAACGCAGCCCTTTCTCCAAGGGCTTTGGCTTTCTCCAAGCTGTCTGTGTGCTCTGCTCCACGGCGGCCATGCTGGCTGAGATCAGGAGGCTGTGTGGTCTCACGGCCTCAGCTGAGGTGGTATCACGTGCCCCCCTCCCCGCCCATCTCCTCATTCCCTTCATGGACCCCTGGGATGTGAGTCATTCTGTACTTGAGTGGCACTCCTTCCCAGCCAATCAGCTTTGTGTAGACTAGCAGGGAGGGAGGGCGGGGGAAAGGGATGACGCTCTAGTGACAGCTCAGCAAGAAAGGGGCATGTCCCCCACTCCAGCAGAGCAGAATGGAGAATATGTGTATCCATCTCCACGACTTGTGCCACGCTCTTCCATTTGAGCTAACTTCCCCACCCAGCAAGCGCAAGGGGGAGAAGGGCCGGGGACCAAGCGCTTCCTGCTCCGCAAGGGCTGGCTTTTGGGGAGGCCAAGCGGGGAGAGGGATGGAGGCCGCTGGAGGAGCTTAGCCCGCTGACTGTCAATGGCTTCTAAAAGAAGGGCAAGAGAAGGGACCGGCGGTCCCTTGCCGCTGGAGAACGCGGGCATTGATCCCGCTGCTTCTCACATGCGAAGCGAGCGCTCTACCACTTGAGCTAATTCCCCTGTCTTGCCCAGCAAGAGCTTGATCCAACCATGTCATACGGGAGGCCACGCCGTTCCCTGCGCCAGCCGGTGACTCCTTCCAAAAGGGTCAGGCAAGCAGCTGCTCCCTGTGGGCCGGCTAGCTCAGCTGGTTAGAGCGTGGTGCTAATAACGCCAAGGTCATGGGTTCGAGCCCCATGCTGGCCACTGTGTGTGCTGCTTGGAGAGGGTGGCTTCTGCTCTTTTGGGCTGACTGCTAGGGGGTCGGAGAGGCCAAAATGAGAAAAAGGAGATGGGCTGAGCGTCTTGCAGGGAGCAGGCAAGAGCCCTGCTCGGGGAAAGGACTGGCCAGCGCTGGCAGGGAGAGGCTCCGGCCACCTCCTTTCCTCCCCTCTCTGGGCTCCTTGCTCGCCTTGCTGGCTGAAAGGGACTTGGGCCCGAGGAGAGGAGAAGGGTCAGCCTGGCCAGCTGCCTTCCCAGCTCATAGGAGATGAGGCCTGAGCTGGAGGCCCAGGAAGCAAAATTGCAGGGCTGCTGGCTCGCCCCCATTGTCCCCAATGGGTTGACCTGATGGCCCGAATTCTTGCCGCCCGCCATCTCCACCCAAATGTACCCGAGAGCGGATCAGGCTCTCCAGCCCAAGCCACTGAGAAAGGCTTAATACTCGGCACCCCAAGCTAGGGGAGAGTCTTCAGACTCGGCCCGCGTAGGGTGAGCTTGGGAGTTCTGGACCCCATCCTCCCACCGCCCACAGGCAGCCCCCAAGCCCACACTGGAGCCCAGAACTCAGGCACGAAGGAGCAGGAGGAGCACTCTGCACAGGGGCACCACCGCTCTAAGTCAGCTTGAGTTGTTTTCTCTTCTACCCCTGTTCTCCCAAGTTCGGCTGGCCTCGCAGTAGCCATCCCCGGGACAAAGCAGGCACGGGACTCTACCTAGCGGAAGCCAAACGCGCCCACCCAGAGTTTAGCACAGGCTATTGGGGGACTGTCGAAACCCCCTTCAGACGCATTGAGGTAGCTAAACTTTACTTCCAAGGGCCCTACATGTGCAGAAAGCCTACTCTCCTGTGAAAAAGACTCCTCTTTAGGCTAACCTTCCAAACTTTCCAGTGGCTCCAAATGGGAAAACACACACACTCAAACACCCAAAGAGTCCTAACGCCCCCAATCTAAAAAGAAAAGAAAGGAGAAGAGTTCGAAATGGCCACCCTGCCAGAATTGTACAGCTCTGCACATGAAACCAGTGGGAGGGACGTTACACAGAAAGGGGGAATGGAAAGCTGCCCAAATGGAGATGATGTGGAAAGCTACAGCCCCCGTCACTCCTCCTACTAGTCACACTTCTTGCAACAGCTGATGAACTTCCAGGTGCTTTTCGCATCCGAGCCCACACCAGGGGAACACCTTGAGAAGCTTCCCGTGGGTTGCCTAGCTCAGCTGGTCAGAGTGTGGCACTAATGGAGGCAAGATGGTGCAAAGGAGCCCCTGGGTGGCTGGCTGCGGGCCTGGGGAGGATGGCTTTGGATTTTCGGCCGGACTGCTACGGACAGCAAGGCCAAAAGTCAGCTGGTCGGCCCGCTCACCCACCTACCCAGCGTGCTCACCCAGTGGCCTTAGTCAACCGCTTGGAGAATGTGGGCATCGATCCCACTACCTCTCGCATGCAAAGCGAGCGCTCTACCGCTTGAGCTAATTCCCCACAGCTGGCCTGATTCCCAGGCACCAGGCAAAAAAGGCAAGGGCTCTGTGGCCTGAAGCAGAACACAGCCTGCGTTGGGGGGCTACCCAGAGCTGGGGAAGGGGCCCGAGACCCAGCCACGCGCCTGGGCACAATCCCCAACGCTCCCTCCCTGGAGTGTGTCGGGGGGTGGGCTGGGAGGTGAGAGTTAGCCCCTGGAAGAAGCACCACACTTCAGAAGACAACGCAGGGCTAGATCACTTGATGATTGCCTGCTCTGGCCATTGCCTCTGAAGCAGCTGGCATGGGCTACTGTCAGAAGACATGATACTGGGCTAGATGGACCATTGGTCTCACCCAGGAGGGGCGTTCTTATCTTCCCCACTTTCCTGTAACCCAAGCAAAGCCAGGAGCAGGCCCAGCTCAGGAAGTCTAGCGGGGCTCACACAGGCTCCCTGGCCCCTGGCACAGCATACAGCAAAACGACCCTGCCTCCGCCACCATAGACACCCACAGACTCACCGTTCCAGACCAACGCAGCCCTTTCTCCAAGGGCTTTGGCTTTCTCCAAGCTGTCTGTGTGCTCTGCTCCACGGCGGCCATGCTGGCTGAGATCAGGAGGCTGTGTGGTCTCACGGCCTCAGCTGAGGTGGTATCACGTGCCCCCCTCCCCGCCCATCTCCTCATTCCCTTCATGGACCCCTGGGATGTGAGTCATTCTGTACTTGAGTGGCACTCCTTCCCAGCCAATCAGCTTTGTGTAGACTAGCAGGGAGGGAGGGCGAGGGAAAGGGATGACGCTCTAGTGACAGCTCAGCAAGAAAGGGGCATGTCTCCCACTCCAGCAGAGCAGAATGGAGAATATGTGTATCCATCTCCACGACTTGTGCCACGCTCTTCCATTTGAGCTAACTTCCCCACCCAGCAAGTGCAAGGGGGAGAAGGGCCGGGGACCAAGCGCTTCCTGCTCCGCAAGGGCTGGCTTTTGGGGAGGCCAAGCGGGGAGAGGGATGGAGGCCGCTGGAGGAGCTTAGCCCGCTGACTGTCAATGGCTTCTAAAAGAAGGGCAAGAGAAGGGACCGGCGGTCCCTTGCCGCTGGAGAATGCGGGCATTGATCCCGCTGCCTCTCACATGCGAAGCGAGCGCTCTACCACTTGAGCTAATTCCCCTGTCTTGCCCAGCAAGAGCTTGATCCAACCATGTCATACGGGAGGCCACGCCGTTCCCTGCGCCAGCCGGTGACTCCTTCCAAAAGGGTCAGGCAAGCAGCTGCTCCCTGTGGGCCGGCTAGCTCAGCTGGTTAGAGCGTGGTGCTAATAACGCCAAGGTCATGGGTTCGAGCCCCATGCTGGCCACTGTGTGTGGTGCTTGGAGAGGGTGGCTTCTGTTCTTTTGGGCTGACTGCTAGGGGGTCGGAGAGGCCAAAATGAGAAAAAGGAGATGGGCTGAGCGTCTTGCAGGGAGCAGGCAAGAGCCCTGCTCGGGGAAAGGACTGGCCAGCGCTGGCAGGGAGAGGCTCCGGCCACCTCCTTTCCTCCCCTCTCTGGGCTCCTTGCTCGCCTTGCTGGCTGAAAGGGACTTGGGCCCGAGGAGAGGAGAAGGGTCAGCCTGGCCAGCTGCCTTCCCAGCTCATAGGAGATGAGGCCTGAGCTGGAGGCCCAGGAAGCAAAATTGCAGGGCTGCTGGCTCGCCCCCATTGTCCCCAATGGGTTGACCTGATGGCCCGAATTCTTGCCGCCCGCCATCTCCACCCAAATGTACCCGAGAGCGGATCAGGCTCTCCAGCCCAAGCCACTGAGGAAGGCTTAATACTCGGCACCCCAAGCTAGGGGAGAGTCTTCAGACTCGGCCCGCGTAGGGTGAGCTTGGGAGTTCTGGACCCCATCCTCCCACCGCCCACAGGCAGCCCCCAAGCCCACACTGGAGCCCAGAACTCAGGCACGAAGGAGCAGGAGGAGCACTCTGCCCAGGGGCACCACCGCTCTAAGTCAGCTTGAGTTGTTTTCTCTTCTACCCCTGTTCTCCCAAGTTCGGCTGGCCTCGCAGTAGCCATCCCCGGGACAAAGCAGGCACGGGACTCTACCTAGCGGAAGCCAAACGCGCCCACCCAGAGTTTAGCACAGGCTATTGGGGGACTGTCGAAACCCCCTTCAGACGCATTGAGGTAGCTAAACTTTACTTCCAAGGGCCCTAGATGTGCAGAAAGCCTACTCTCTTGGGAAAAAGACTCCTCTTTCGGCTAACCTTCCAAACTTTCCAGTGGCTCCAAATGGGAAAACACACACACTCAAACACCCAAAGAGTCCTAACGCCCCCAATCTAAAAAGAAAAGAAAGGAGAAGAGTTCGAAATGGCCACCCTGCCAGAATTGTACAGCTCTGCACATGAAACCAGTGGGAGGGACGTTACACAGAAAGGGGGAATGGAAAGCTGCCCAAATGGAGATGATGTGGAAAGCTACAGCCCCCGTCTCTCCTCCTACTAGTCACACTTCTTGCAACAGCTGATGAACTTCCAGGTGCTTTTCGCATCCGAGCCCACACCAGGGGAACACCTTGAGAAGCTTCCCGTGGGTTGCCTAGCTCAGCTGGTCAGAGTGTGGCACTAATGGAGGCAAGATGGTGCAAAGGAGCCCCTGGGTGGCTGGCTGCGGGCCTGGGGAGGATGGCTTTGGATTTTCGGCCGGACTGCTACGGACAGCAAGGCCAAAAGTCAGCTGGTCGGCCCGCTCACCCACCTACCCAGCGTGCTCACCCAGGGGCTTTAGTCAACCGCTTGGAGAATGTGGGCATCGATCCCACTACCTCTCGCATGCAAAGCGAGCGCTCTACCGCTTGAGCTAATTCCCCACAGCTTGCCTGATTCCCAGGCACCAGGCAAAAAAGGCAAGGGCTCTGTGGCCTGAAGCAGAACACAGCCTGCGTTGGGGGGCTACCCAGAGCTGGGGAAGGGGCCCGAGACCCAGCCACGCGCCTGGGCACAATCCCCAACGCTCCCTCCCTGGAGTGTGTCGGGGGGTGGGCTGGGGGGTGAGAGTTAGCCCCTGGAAGAAGCACCACACTTCAGAAGACAACGCAGGGCTAGATCACTTGATGATTGCCTGCTCTGGCCATTGCCTCTGAAGCAGCTGGCATGGGCTACTGTCAGAAGACATGATACTGGGCTAGATGGACCATTGGTCTCACCCAGGAGGGGCGTTCTTATCTTCCCCACTTTCCTGTAACCCAAGCAAAGCCAGGAGCAGGCCCAGCTCAGGAAGTCTAGCGGGGCTCACACAGGCTCCCTGGCCCCTGGCACAGCATACAGCAAAACGACCCTGCCTCCGCCACCATAGACACCCACAGACTCACCGTTCCAGACCAACGCAGCCCTTTCTCCAAGGGCTTTGGCTTTCTCCAAGCTGTCTGTGTGCTCTGCTCCACGGCGGCCATGCTGGCTGAGATCAGGAGGCTGTGTGGCCTCACGGCCTCAGCTGAGGTGGTATCACGTGCCCCCCTCCCCGCCCATCTCCTCATTCCCTTCATGGACCCCTGGGATGTGAGTCATTCTGTACTTGAGTGGCACTCCTTCCCAGCCAATCAGCTTTGTGTAGACTAGCAGGGAGGGAGGGCGAGGGAAAGGGATGACGCTCTAGTGACAGCTCAGCAAGAAAGGGGCATGTCCCCCTCTCCAGCAGAGCAGAATGGAGAATATGTGTATCCATCTCCACGACTTGTGCCACGCTCTTCCATTTGAGCTAACTTCCCCACCCAGCAAGCGCAAGGGGGAGAAGGGCCGGGGACCAAGCGCTTCCTGCTCCGCAAGGGCTGGCTTTTGGGGAGGCCAAGCGGGGAGAGGGATGGAGGCCGCTGGAGGAGCTTAGCCCGCTGACTGTCAATGGCTTCTAAAAGAAGGGCAAGAGAAGGGACCGGCGGTCCCTTGCCGCTGGAGAATGCGGGCATTGATCCCGCTGCCTCTCACATGCGAAGCGAGCGCTCGACCACTTGAGCTAATTCCCCTGTCTTGCCCAGCAAGAGCTTGATCCAACCATGTCATACGGGAGGCCACGCCGTTCCCTGCGCCAGCCGGTGACTCCTTCCAAAAGGGTCAGGCAAGCAGCTGCTCCCTGTGGGCCGGCTAGCTCAGCTGGTTAGAGCGTGGTGCTAATAACGCCAAGGTCATGGGTTCGAGCCCCATGCTGGCCACTGTGTGTGCTGCTTGGAGAGGGTGGCTTCTGTTCTTTTGGGCTGACTGCTAGGGGGTCGGAGAGGCCAAAATGAGAAAAAGGAGATGGGCTGAGCGTCTTGCAGGGAGCAGGCAAGAGCCCTGCTCGGGGAAAGGACTGGCCAGCGCTGGCAGGGAGAGGCTCCGGCCACCTCCTTTCCTCCCCTCTCTGGGCTCCTTGCTCGCCTTGCTGGCTGAAAGGGACTTGGGCCCGAGGAGAGGAGAAGGGTCAGCCTGGCCAGCTGCCTTCCCAGCTCATAGGAGATGAGGCCTGAGCTGGAGGCCCAGGAAGCAAAATTGCAGGGCTGCTGGCTCGCCCCCATTGTCCCCAATGGGTTGACCTGATGGCCCGAATTCTTGCCGCCCGCCATCTCCACCCAAATGTACCCGAGAGCGGATCAGGCTCTCCAGCCCAAGCCACTGAGGAAGGCTTAATACTCGGCACCACAAGCTAGGGGAGAGTCTTCAGACTCGGCCCGCGCAGGGTGAGCTTGGGAGTTCTGGACCCCATCCTCCCACCGCCCACAGGCAGCCCCCAAGCCCACACTGGAGCCCAGAACTCAGGCACGAAGGAGCAGGAGGAGCACTCTGCCCAGGGGCACCACCGCTCTACGTCAGCTTGAGGTGTTTTCTCTTCTACCCCTGTTCTCCCAAGTTCGGCTGGCCTCGCAGTAGCCATCCCCGGGACAAAGCAGGCACGGGACTCTACCTAGCGGAAGCCAAACGCTCCCACCCAG
This sequence comes from Chelydra serpentina, assembly GCA_037349315.1. Taxonomy (NCBI): domain Eukaryota; kingdom Metazoa; phylum Chordata; order Testudines; family Chelydridae; genus Chelydra; species Chelydra serpentina. The sequence goes on from JBAIAC010000008.1 coordinate 127,656,025, forward strand.
AGTTTAGCACAGGCTATTGGGGGACTGTCGAAACCCCCTTCAGACGCATTGAGGTAGCTAAACTTTACTTCCAAGGGCCCTACATGTGCAGAAAGCCTACTCTCTTGGGAAAAAGACTCCTCTTTCGGCGAACCTTCCAAACTTTCCAGTGGCTCCAAATGGGAAAACACACACACTCAAACACCCAAAGAGTCCTAACGCCCCCAATCTAAAAAGAAAAGAAAGGAGAAGAGTTCGAAATGGCCACCCTGCCAGAATTGTACAGCTCTGCACATGAAACCAGTGGGAGGGACGTTACACAGAAAGGGGGAATGGAAAGCTGCCCAAATGGAGATGATGTGGAAAGCTACAGCCCCCGTCACTCCTCCTACTAGTCACACTTCTTGCAACAGCTGATGAACTTCCAGGTGCTTTTCGCATCCGAGCCCACACCAGGGGAACACCTTGAGAAGCTTCCCGTGGGTTGCCTAGCTCAGCTGGTCAGAGTGTGGCACTAATGGAGGCAAGATGGTGCAAAGGAGCCCCTGGGTGGCTGGCTGCGGGCCTGGGGAGGATGGCTTTGGATTTTCGGCCGGACTGCTACGGACAGCAAGGCCAAAAGTCAGCTGGTCGGCCCGCTCACCCAGCTACCCAGCGTGCTCACCCAGGGGCCTTAGTCAACCGCTTGGAGAATGTGGGCATCGAACCCACTACCTCTCGCATGCAAAGCGAGCGCTCTACCGCTTGAGCTAATTCCCCACAGCTGGCCTGATTCCCAGGCACCAGGCAAAAAAGGCAAGGGCTCTGTGGCCTGAAGCAGAACACAGCCTGCGTTGGGGGGCTACCCAGAGCTGGGGAAGGGGCCCGAGACCCAGCCACGCGCCTGGGCACAATCCCCAACGCTCCCTCCCTGGAGTGTGTCGGGGGGTGGGCTGGGGGGTGAGAGTTAGCCCCTGGAAGAAGCACCACACTTCAGAAGACAACGCAGGGCTAGATCACTTGATGATTGCCTGCTCTGGCCATTGCCTCTGAAGCAGCTGGCATGGGCTACTGTCAGAAGACATGATACTGGGCTAGATGGACCATTGGTCTCACCCAGGAGGGGCGTTCTTATCTTCCCCACTTTCCTGTAACCCAAGCAAAGCCAGGAGCAGGCCCAGCTCAGGAAGTCTCGCGGGGCTCACACAGGCTCCCTGGCCCCTGGCACAGCATACAGCAAAACGACCCTGCCTCCGCCACCATAGACACCCACAGACTCACCGTTCCAGACCAACGCAGCCCTTTCTCCAAGGGCTTTGGCTTTCTCCAAGCTGTCTGTGTGCTCTGCTCCACGGCGGCCATGCTGGCTGAGATCAGGAGGCTGTGTGGTCTCACGGCCTCAGCTGAGGTGGTATCACGTGCCCCCCTCCCCGCCCATCTCCTCATTCCCTTCATGGACCCCTGGGATGTGAGTCATTCTGTACTTGAGTGGCACTCCTTCCCAGCCAATCAGCTTTGTGTAGACTAGCAGGGAGGGAGGGCGAGGGAAAGGGATGACGCTCTAGTGACAGCTCAGCAAGAAAGGGGCATGTCCCCCACTCCAGCAGAGCAGAATGGAGAATATGTGTATCCATCTCCACGACTTGTGCCACGCTCTTCCATTTGAGCTAACTTCCCCACCCAGCAAGCGCAAGGGGGAGAAGGGCCGGGGACCAAGCGCTTCCTGCTCCGCAAGGGCTGGCTTTTGGGGAGGCCAAGCGGGGAGAGGGATGGAGGCCGCTGGAGGAGCTTAGCCCGCTGACTGTCAATGGCTTCTAAAAGAAGGGCAAGAGAAGGGACCGGCGGTCCCTTGCCGCTGGAGAATGCGGGCATTGATCCCGCTGCCTCTCACATGCGAAGCGAGCGCTCGACCACTTGAGCTAATTCCCCTGTCTTGCCCAGCAAGAGCTTGATCCAACCATGTCATACGGGAGGCCACGCCGTTCCCTGCGCCAGCCGGTGACTCCTTCCAAAAGGGTCAGGCAAGCAGCTGCTCCCTGTGGGCCGGCTAGCTCAGCTGGTTAGAGCGTGGTGCTAATAACGCCAAGGTCATGGGTTCGAGCCCCATGCTGGCCACTGTGTGTGCTGCTTGGAGAGGGTGGCTTCTGTTCTTTTGGGCTGACTGCTAGGGGGTCGGAGAGGCCAAAATGAGAAAAAGGAGATGGGCTGAGCGTCTTGCAGGGAGCAGGCAAGAGCCCTGCTCGGGGAAAGGACTGGCCAGCGCTGGCAGGGAGAGGCTCCGGCCACCTCCTTTCCTCCCCTCTCTGGGCTCCTTGCTCGCCTTGCTGGCTGAAAGGGACTTGGGCCCGAGGAGAGGAGAAGGGTCAGCCTGGCCAGCTGCCTTCCCAGCTCATAGGAGATGAGGCCTGAGCTGGAGGCCCAGGAAGCAAAATTGCAGGGCTGCTGGCTCGCCCCCATTGTCCCCAATGGGTTGACCTGATGGCCCGAATTCTTGCCGCCCGCCATCTCCACCCAAATGTACCCGAGAGCGGATCAGGCTCTCCAGCCCAAGCCACTGAGGAAGGCTTAATACTCGGCACCCCAAGCTAGGGGAGAGTCTTCAGACTCGGCCCGCGCAGGGTGAGCTTGGGAGTTCTGGACCCCATCCTCCCACCGCCCACAGGCAGCCCCCAAGCCCACACTGGAGCCCAGAACTCAGGCACGAAGGAGCAGGAGGAGCACTCTGCCCAGGGGCACCACCGCTCTAAGTCAGCTTGAGTTGTTTTCTCTTCTACCCCTGTTCTCCCAAGTTCGACTGGCCTCGCAGTAGCCATCCCCGGGACAAAGCAGGCACGGGACTCTACCTAGCGGAAGCCAAACGCTCCCACCCAGAGTTTAGCACAGGCTATTGGGGGACTGTCGAAACCCCCTTCAGACGCATTGAGGTAGCTAAACTTTACTTCCAAGGGCCCTACATGTGCAGAAAGCCTACTCTCCTGGGAAAAAGACTCCTCTTTCGGCTAACCTTCCAAACTTTCCAGTGGCTCCAAATGGGAAAACACACACACTCAAACACCCAAAGAGTCCTAACGCCCCCAATCTAAAAAGAAAAGAAAGGAGAAGAGTTCGAAATGGCCACCCTGCCAGAATTGTACAGCTCTGCACATGAAACCAGTGGGAGGGACGTTACACAGAAAGGGGGAATGGAAAGCTGCCCAAATGGAGATGATGTGGAAAGCTACAGCCCCCGTCACTCCTCCTACTAGTCACACTTCTTGCAACAGCTGATGAACTTCCAGGTGCTTTTCGCATCCGAGCCCACACCAGGGGAACACCTTGAGAAGCTTCCCGTGGGTTGCCTAGCTCAGCTGGTCAGAGTGTGGCACTAATGGAGGCAAGATGGTGCAAAGGAGCCCCTGGGTGGCTGGCTGCGGGCCTGGGGAGGATGACTTTGGATTTTCGGCCGGACTGCTACGGACAGCAAGGCCAAAAGTCAGCTGGTCGGCCCGCTCACCCACCTACCCAGCGTGCTCACCCAGTGGCCTTAGTCAACCGCTTGGAGAATGTGGGCATCGATCCCACTACCTCTCGCATGCAAAGCGAGCGCTCTACCGCTTGAGCTAATTCCCCACAGCTGGCCTGATTCCCAGGCACCAGGCAAAAAAGGCAAGGGCTCTGTGGCCTGAAGCAGAACACAGCCTGCGTTGGGGGGCTACCCAGAGCTGGGGAAGGGGCCCGAGACCCAGCCACGCGCCTGGGCACAATCCCCAACGCTCCCTCCCTGGAGTGTGTCGGGGGGTGGGCTGGGGGGTGAGAGTTAGCCCCTGGAAGAAGCACCACACTTCAGAAGACAACGCAGGGCTAGATCACTTGATGATTGCCTGCTCTGGCCATTGCCTCTGAAGCAGCTGGCATGGGCTACTGTCAGAAGACATGATACTGGGCTAGATGGACCATTGGTCTCACCCAGGAGGGGCGTTCTTATCTTCCCCACTTTCCTGTAACCCAAGCAAAGCCAGGAGCAGGACCAGCTCAGGAAGTCTAGCGGGGCTCACACAGGCTCCCTGGCCCCTGGCACAGCATACAGCAAAACGACCCTGCCTCCGCCACCATAGACACCCACAGACTCACCGTTCCAGACCAACGCAGCCCTTTCTCCAAGGGCTTTGGCTTTCTCCAAGCTGTCTGTGTGCTCTGCTCCACGGCGGCCATGCTGGCTGAGATCAGGAGGCTGTGTGGTCTCACGGCCTCAGCTGAGGTGGTATCACGTGCCCCCCTCCCCGCCCATCTCCTCATTCCCTTCATGGACCCCTGGGATGTGAGTCATTCTGTACTTGAGTGGCACTCCTTCCCAGCCAATCAGCTTTGTGTAGACTAGCAGGGAGGGAGGGCGAGGGAAAGGGATGACGCTCTAGTGACAGCTCAGCAAGAAAGGGGCATGTCCCCCACTCCAGCAGAGCAGAATGGAGAATATGTGTATCCATCTCCACGACTTGTGCCACGCTCTTCCATTTGAGCTAACTTCCCCACCCAGCAAGCGCAAGGGGGAGAAGGGCCGGGGACCAAGCGCTTCCTGCTCCGCAAGGGCTGGCTTTTGGGGAGGCCAAGCGGGGAGAGGGATGGAGGCCGCTGGAGGAGCTTAGCCCGCTGACTGTCAATGGCTTCTAAAAGAAGGGCAAGAGAAGGGACCGGCGGTCCCTTGCCGCTGGAGAATGGGGGCATTGATCCCGCTGCCTCTCACATGCGAAGCGAGCGCTCGACCACTTGAGCTAATTCCCCTGTCTTGCCCAGCAAGAGCTTGATCCAACCATGTCATACGGGAGGCCACGCCGTTCCCTGCGCCAGCTGGTGACTCCTTCCAAAAGGGTCAGGCAAGCAGCTGCTCCCTGTGGGCCGGCTAGCTCAGCTGGTTAGAGCGTGGTGCTAATAACGCCAAGGTCATGGGTTCGAGCCCCATGCTGGCCACTGTGTGTGCTGCTTGGAGAGGGTGGCTTCTGTTCTTTTGGGTTGACTGCTAGGGGGTCGGAGAGGCCAAAATGAGAAAAAGGAGATGGGCTGAGCGTCTTGCAGGGAGCAGGCAAGAGCCCTGCTCGGGGAAAGGACTGGCCAGCACTGGCAGGGAGAGGCTCCGGCCACCTCCTTTCCTCCCCTCTCTGGGCTCCTTGCTCGCCTTGCTGGCTGAAAGGGACTTGGGCCCGAGGAGAGGAGAAGGGTCAGCCTGGCCAGCTGCCTTCCCAGCTCATAGGAGATGAGGCCTGAGCTGGAGGCCCAGGAAGCAAAATTGCAGGGCTGCTGGCTCGCCCCCATTGTCCCCAATGGGTTGACCTGATGGCCCGAATTCTTGCCGCCCGCCATCTCCACCCAAATGTACCCGAGAGCGGATCAGGCTCTCCAGCCCAAGCCACTGAGGAAGGCTTAATACTCGGCACCCCAAGCTAGGGGAGAGTCTTCAGACTCGGCCCGCGCAGGGTGAGCTTGGGAGTTCTGGACCCCATCCTCCCACCGCCCACAGGCAGCCCCCAAGCCCACACTGGAGCCCAGAACTCAGGCACGAAGGAGCAGGAGGAGCACTCTGCCCAGGGGCACCACCGCTCTAAGTCAGCTTGAGTTGTTTTCTCTTCTACCCCTGTTCTCCCAAGTTCGGCTGGCCTCGCAGTAGCCATCCCCGGGACAAAGCAGGCACGGGACTCTACCTAGCGGAAGCCAAACGCGCCCACCCAGAGTTTAGCACAGGCTATTGGGGGACTGTAGAAACCCCCTTCAGACGCATTGAGGTAGCTAAACTTTACTTCCAAGGGCCCTACATGTGCAGAAAGCCTACTGTCTTGGGAAAAAGACTCCTCTTTCGGCTAACCTTCCAAACTTTCCAGTGGCTCCAAATGGGAAAACACACACACTCAAACACCCAAAGAGTCCTAACGCCCCCAATCTAAAAAGAAAAGAAAGGAGAAGAGTTCGAAATGGCCACCCTGCCAGAATTGTACAGCTCTGCACATGAAACCAGTGGGAGGGACGTTACACAGAAAGGGGGAATGGAAAGCTGCCCAAATGGAGATGATGTGGAAAGCTACAGCCCCCGTCACTCCTCCTACTAGTCACACTTCTTGCAACAGCTGATGAACTTCCAGGTGCTTTTCGCATCCGAGCCCACACCAGGGGAACACCTTGAGAAGCTTCCCGTGGGTTGCCTAGCTCAGCTGGTCAGAGTGTGGCACTAATGGAGGCAAGATGGTGCAAAGGAGCCCCTGGGTGGCTGGCTGCGGGCCTGGGGAGGATGGCTTTGGATTTTCGGCCGGACTGCTACGGACAGCAAGGCCAAAAGTCAGCTGGTCGGCCCGCTCACCCACCTACCCAGCGTGCTCACCCAGTGGCCTTAGTCAACCGCTTGGAGAATGTGGGCATCGATCCCACTACCGCTCGCATGCAAAGCGAGCGCTCTACCGCTTGAGCTAATTCCCCACAGCTGGCCTGATTCCCAGGCACCAGGCAAAAAAGGCAAGGGCTCTGTGGCCTGAAGCAGAACACAGCCTGCGTTGGGGGGCTACCCAGAGCTGGGGAAGGGGCCCGAGACCCAGCCACGCGCCTGGGCACAATCCCCAACGCTCCCTCCCTGGAGTGTGTCGGGGGGTGGGCTGGGGGGTGAGAGTTAGCCCCTGGAAGAAGCACCACACTTCAGAAGACAACGCAGGGCTAGATCACTTGATGATTGCCTGCTCTGGCCATTGCCTCTGAAGCAGCTGGCATGGGCTACTGTCAGAAGACATGATACTGGGCTAGATGGACCATTGGTCTCACCCAGGAGGGGCGTTCTTATCTTCCCCACTTTCCTGTAACCCAAGCAAAGCCAGGAGCAGGCCCAGCTCAGGAAGTCTAGCGGGGCTCACACAGGCTCCCTGGTCCCTGGCACAGCATACAGCAAAACGACCCTGCCTCCGCCACCATAGACACCCACAGACTCACCGTTCCAGACCAACGCAGCCCTTTCTCCAAGGGCTTTGGCTTTCTCCAAGCTGTCTGTGTGCTCTGCTCCACGGCGGCCATGCTGGCTGAGATCAGGAGGCTGTGTGGTCTCACGGCCTCAGCTGAGGTGGTATCACGTGCCCCCCTCCCCGCCCATCTCCTCATTCCCTTCATGGACCCCTGGGATGTGAGTCATTCTGTACTTGAGTGGCACTCCTTCCCAGCCAATCAGCTTTGTGTAGACTAGCAGGGAGGGAGGGCGAGGGAAAGGGATGACGCTCTAGTGACAGCTCAGCAAGAAAGGGGCATGTCCCCCACTCCAGCAGAGCAGAATGGAGAATATGTGTATCCATCTCCACGACTTGTGCCACGCTCTTCCATTTGAGCTAACTTCCCCACCCAGCAAGCGCAAGGGGGAGAAGGGCCGGGGACCAAGCGCTTCCTGCTCCGCAAGGGCTGGCTTTTGGGGAGGCCAAGCGGGGAGAGGGATGGAGGCCGCTGGAGGAGCTTAGCCCGCTGACTGTCAATGGCTTCTAAAAGAAGGGCAAGAGAAGGGACCGGCGGTCCCTTGCCGCTGGAGAATGCGGGCATTGATCCTGCTGCCTCTCACATGCGAAGCGAGCGCTCTACCACTTGAGCTAATTCCCCTGTCTTGCCCAATAAGAGCTTGATCCAACCATGTCATACGGGAGGCCACGCCGTTCCCTGCGCCAGCCGGTGACTCCTTCCAAAAGGGTCAGGCAAGCAGCTGCTCCCTGTGAGCCGGCTAGCTCAGCTGGTTAGAGCGTGGTGCTAATAACGCCAAGGTCATGGGTTCGAGCCCCATGCTGGCCACTGTGTGTGCTGCTTGGAGAGGGTGGCTTCTGTTCTTTTGGGCTGACTGCTAGGGGGTCGGAGAGGCCAAAATGAGAAAAAGGAGATGGGCTGAGCGTCTTGCAGGGAGCAGGCAAGAGCCCTGCTCGGGGAAAGGACTGGCCAGCGCTGGCAGGGAGAGGCTCCGGCCACCTCCTTTCCTCCCCTCTCTGGGCTCCTTGCTCGCCTTGCTGGCTGAAAGGGACTTGGGCCCGAGGAGAGGAGAAGGGTCAGCCTGGCCAGCTGCCTTCCCAGCTCATAGGAGATGAGGCCTGAGCTGGAGGCCCAGGAAGCAAAATTGCAGGGCTGCTGGCTCGCCCCCATTGTCCCCAATGGGTTGACCTGATGGCCCGAATTCTTGCCGCCCGCCATCTCCACCCAAATGTACCCGAGAGCGGATCAGGCTCTCCAGCCCAAGCCACTGAGGAAGGCTTAATACTCGGCACCCCAAGCTAGGGGAGAGTCTTCAGACTCGGCCCGCGCAGGGTGAGCTTGGGAGTTCTGGACCCCATCCTCCCACCGCCCACAGGCAGCCCCCAAGCCCACACTGGAGCCCAGAACTCAGGCACGAAGGAGCAGGAGGAGCACTCTGCCCAGGGGCACCACCGCTCTAAGTCAGCTTGAGTTGTTTTCTCTTCTACCCCTGTTCTCCCAAGTTCGGCTGGCCTCGCAGTAGCCATCCCCGGGACAAAGCAGGCACGGGACTCTACCTAGCGGAAGCCAAACGCGCCCACCCAGAGTTTAGCACAGGCTATTGGGGGACTGTCGAAACCCCCTTCAGACGCATTGAGGTAGCTAAACTTTACTTCCAAGGGCCCTACATGTGCAGAAAGCCTACTCTCCTGTGAAAAAGACTCCTCTTTCGGCTAACCTTCCAAACTTTCCAGTGGCTCCAAATGGGAAAACACACACACTCAAACACCCAAAGAGTCCTAACGCCCCCAATCTAAAAAGAAAAGAAAGGAGAAGAGTTCGAAATGGCCACCCTGCCAGAATTGTACAGCTCTGCACATGAAACCAGTGGGAGGGACGTTACACAGAAAGGGGGAATGGAAAGCTGCCCAAATGGAGATGATGTGGAAAGCTACAGCCCCCGTCACTCCTCCTACTAGTCACACTTCTTGCAACAGCTGATGAACGTCCAGGTGCTTTTTGCATCCGAGCCCACACCAGGGGAACACCTTGAGAAGCTTCCCGTGGGTTGCCTAGCTCAGCTGGTCAGAGTGTGGCACTAATGGAGGCAAGATGGTGCAAAGGAGCCCCTGGGTGGCTGGCTGCGGGCCTGGGGAGGATGGCTTTGGATTTTCGGCCGGACTGCTACGGACAGCAAGGCCAAAAGTCAGCTGGTCGGCCCGCTCACCCACCTACCCAGCGTGCTCACCCAGGGGCCTTAGTCAACTGCTTGGAGAATGTGGGCATCGATCCCACTACCTCTCGCATGCAAAGCGAGCGCTCTACCGCTTGAGCTAATTCCCCACAGCTGGCCTGATTCCCAGGCACCAGGCAAAAAAGGCGAGGGCTCTGTGGCCTGAAGCAGAACACAGCCTGCGTTGGGGGGCTACCCAGAGCTGGGGAAGGGGCCGGAGACCCAGCCACGCGCCTGGGCACAATCCCCAACGCTCCCTCCCTGGAGTGTGTCGGGGGGTGGGCTGGGGGGTGAGAGTTAGCCCCTGGAAGAAGCACCACACTTCAGAAGACAACGCAGGGCTAGATCACTTGATGATTGCCTGCTCTGGCCATTGCCTCTGAAGCAGCTGGCATGGGCTACTGTCAGAAGACATGATACTGGGCTAGATGGACCATTGGTCTCACCCAGGAGGGGCGTTCTTATCTTCCCCCACTTTCCTGTAACCCAAGCAAAGCCAGGAGCAGGCCCAGCTCAGGAAGTCTAGCGGGGCTCACACAGGCTCCCTGGCCCCTGGCACAGCATACAGCAAAACGACCCTGCCTCCGCCACCATAGACACCCACAGACTCACCGTTCCAGACCAACGCAGCCCTTTCTCCAAGGGCTTTGGCTTTCTCCAAGCTGTCTGTGTGCTCTGCTCCACGGCGGCCATGCTGGCTGAGATCAGGAGGCTGTGTGGTCTCACGGCCTCAGCTGAGGTGGTATCACGTGCCCCCCTCCCCGCCCATCTCCTCATTCCCTTCATGGACCCCTGGGATGTGAGTCATTCTGTACTTGAGTGGCACTCCTTCCCAGCCAATCAGCTTTGTGTAGACTAGCAGGGAGGGAGGGCGGGGGAAAGGGATGACGCTCTAGTGACAGCTCAGCAAGAAAGGGGCATGTCCCCCACTCCAGCAGAGCAGAATGGAGAATATGTGTATCCATCTCCACGACTTGTGCCACGCTCTTCCATTTGAGCTAACTTCCCCACCCAGCAAGCGCAAGGGGGAGAAGGGCCGGGGACCAAGCGCTTCCTGCTCCGCAAGGGCTGGCTTTTGGGGAGGCCAAGCGGGGAGAGGGATGGAGGCCGCTGGAGGAGCTTAGCCCGCTGACTGTCAATGGCTTCTAAAAGAAGGGCAAGAGAAGGGACCGGCGGTCCCTTGCCGCTGGAGAACGCGGGCATTGATCCCGCTGCTTCTCACATGCGAAGCGAGCGCTCTACCACTTGAGCTAATTCCCCTGTCTTGCCCAGCAAGAGCTTGATCCAACCATGTCATACGGGAGGCCATGCCGTTCCCTGCGCCAGCCGGTGACTCCTTCCAAAAGGGTCAGGCAAGCAGCTGCTCCCTGTGGGCCGGCTAGCTCAGCTGGTTAGAGCGTGGTGCTAATAACGCCAAGGTCATGGGTTCGAGCCCCATGCTGGCCACTGTGTGTGCTGCTTGGAGAGGGTGGCTTCTGCTCTTTTGGGCTGACTGCTAGGGGGTCGGAGAGGCCAAAATGAGAAAAAGGAGATGGGCTGAGCGTCTTGCAGGGAGCAGGCAAGAGCCCTGCTCGGGGAAAGGACTGGCCAGCGCTGGCAGGGAGAGGCTCCGGCCACCTCCTTTCCTCCCCTCTCTGGGCTCCTTGCTCGCCTTGCTGGCTGAAAGGGACTTGGGCCCGAGGAGAGGAGAAGGGTCAGCCTGGCCAGCTGCCTTCCCAGCTCATAGGAGATGAGGCCTGAGCTGGAGGCCCAGGAAGCAAAATTGCAGGGCTGCTGGCTCGCCCCCATTGTCCCCAATGGGTTGACCTGATGGCCCGAATTCTTGCCGCCCGCCATCTCCACCCAAATGTACCCGAGAGCGGATCAGGCTCTCCAGCCCAAGCCACTGAGAAAGGCTTAATACTCGGCACCCCAAGCTAGGGGAGAGTCTTCAGACTCGGCCCGCGTAGGGTGAGCTTGGGAGTTCTGGACCCCATCCTCCCACCGCCCACAGGCAGCCCCCAAGCCCACACTGGAGCCCAGAACTCAGGCACGAAGGAGCAGGAGGAGCACTCTGCACAGGGGCACCACCGCTCTAAGTCAGCTTGAGTTGTTTTCTCTTCTACCCCTGTTCTCCCAAGTTCGGCTGGCCTCGCAGTAGCCATCCCCGGGACAAAGCAGGCACGGGACTCTACCTAGCGGAAGCCAAACGCGCCCACCCAGAGTTTAGCACAGGCTATTGGGGGACTGTCGAAACCCCCTTCAGACGCATTGAGGTAGCTAAACTTTACTTCCAAGGGCCCTACATGTGCAGAAAGCCTACTCTCCTGTGAAAAAGACTCCTCTTTAGGCTAACCTTCCAAACTTTCCAGTGGCTCCAAATGGGAAAACACACACACTCAAACACCCAAAGAGTCCTAACGCCCCCAATCTAAAAAGAAAAGAAAGGAGAAGAGTTCGAAATGGCCACCCTGCCAGAATTGTACAGCTCTGCACATGAAACCAGTGGGAGGGACGTTACACAGAAAGGGGGAATGGAAAGCTGCCCAAATGGAGATGATGTGGAAAGCTACAGCCCCCGTCACTCCTCCTACTAGTCACACTTCTTGCAACAGCTGATGAACTTCCAGGTGCTTTTCGCATCCGAGCCCACACCAGGGGAACACCTTGAGAAGCTTCCCGTGGGTTGCCTAGCTCAGCTGGTCAGAGTGTGGCACTAATGGAGGCAAGATGGTGCAAAGGAGCCCCTGGGTGGCTGGCTGCGGGCCTGGGGAGGATGGCTTTGGATTTTCGGCCGGACTGCTACGGACAGCAAGGCCAAAAGTCAGCTGGTCGGCCCGCTCACCCACCTACCCAGCGTGCTCACCCAGTGGCCTTAGTCAACCGCTTGGAGAATGTGGGCATCGATCCCACTACCTCTCGCATGCAAAGCGAGCGCTCTACCGCTTGAGCTAATTCCCCACAGCTGGCCTGATTCCCAGGCACCAGGCAAAAAAGGCAAGGGCTCTGTGGCCTGAAGCAGAACACAGCCTGCGTTGGGGGGCTACCCAGAGCTGGGGAAGGGGCCCGAGACCCAGCCACGCGCCTGGGCACAATCCCCAACGCTCCCTCCCTGGAGTGTGTCGGGGGGTGGGCTGGGAGGTGAGAGTTAGCCCCTGGAAGAAGCACCACACTTCAGAAGACAACGCAGGGCTAGATCACTTGATGATTGCCTGCTCTGGCCATTGCCTCTGAAGCAGCTGGCATGGGCTACTGTCAGAAGACATGATACTGGGCTAGATGGACCATTGGTCTCACCCAGGAGGGGCGTTCTTATCTTCCCCACTTTCCTGTAACCCAAGCAAAGCCAGGAGCAGGCCCAGCTCAGGAAGTCTAGCGGGGCTCACACAGGCTCCCTGGCCCCTGGCACAGCATACAGCAAAACGACCCTGCCTCCGCCACCATAGACACCCACAGACTCACCGTTCCAGACCAACGCAGCCCTTTCTCCAAGGGCTTTGGCTTTCTCCAAGCTGTCTGTGTGCTCTGCTCCACGGCGGCCATGCTGGCTGAGATCAGGAGGCTGTGTGGTCTCACGGCCTCAGCTGAGGTGGTATCACGTGCCCCCCTCCCCGCCCATCTCCTCATTCCCTTCATGGACCCCTGGGATGTGAGTCATTCTGTACTTGAGTGGCACTCCTTCCCAGCCAATCAGCTTTGTGTAGACTAGCAGGGAGGGAGGGCGAGGGAAAGGGATGACGCTCTAGTGACAGCTCAGCAAGAAAGGGGCATGTCCCCCACTCCAGCAGAGCAGAATGGAGAATATGTGTATCCATCTCCACGACTTGTGCCACGCTCTTCCATTTGAGCTAACTTCCCCACCCAGCAAGTGCAAGGGGGAGAAGGGCCGGGGACCAAGCGCTTCCTGCTCCGCAAGGGCTGGCTTTTGGGGAGGCCAAGCGGGGAGAGGGATGGAGGCCGCTGGAGGAGCTTAGCCCGCTGACTGTCAATGGCTTCTAAAAGAAGGGCAAGAGAAGGGACCGGCGGTCCCTTGCCGCTGGAGAATGCGGGCATTGATCCCGCTGCCTCTCACATGCGAAGCGAGCGCTCTACCACTTGAGCTAATTCCCCTGTCTTGCCCAGCAAGAGCTTGATCCAACCATGTCATACGGGAGGCCACGCCGTTCCCTGCGCCAGCCGGTGACTCCTTCCAAAAGGGTCAGGCAAGCAGCTGCTCCCTGTGGGCCGGCTAGCTCAGCTGGTTAGAGCGTGGTGCTAATAACGCCAAGGTCATGGGTTCGAGCCCCATGCTGGCCACTGTGTGTGGTGCTTGGAGAGGGTGGCTTCTGTTCTTTTGGGCTGACTGCTAGGGGGTCGGAGAGGCCAAAATGAGAAAAAGGAGATGGGCTGAGCGTCTTGCAGGGAGCAGGCAAGAGCCCTGCTCGGGGAAAGGACTGGCCAGCGCTGGCAGGGAGAGGCTCCGGCCACCTCCTTTCCTCCCCTCTCTGGGCTCCTTGCTCGCCTTGCTGGCTGAAAGGGACTTGGGCCCGAGGAGAGGAGAAGGGTCAGCCTGGCCAGCTGCCTTCCCAGCTCATAGGAGATGAGGCCTGAGCTGGAGGCCCAGGAAGCAAAATTGCAGGGCTGCTGGCTCGCCCCCATTGTCCCCAATGGGTTGACCTGATGGCCCGAATTCTTGCCGCCCGCCATCTCCACCCAAATGTACCCGAGAGCGGATCAGGCTCTCCAGCCCAAGCCACTGAGGAAGGCTTAATACTCGGCACCCCAAGCTAGGGGAGAGTCTTCAGACTCGGTCCGCGTAGGGTGAGCTTGGGAGTTCTGGACCCCATCCTCCCACCACCCACAGGCAGCCCCCAAGCCCACACTGGAGCCCAGAACTCAGGCACGAAGGAGCAGGAGGAGCACTCTGCCCAGGGGCACCACCGCTCTAAGTCAGCTTGAGTTGTTTTCTCTTCTACCCCTGTTCTCCCAAGTTCGGCTGGCCTCGCAGTAGCCATCCCCGGGATAAAGCAGGCACGGGACTCTACCTAGCGGAAGCCAAACGCGCCCACCCAGAGTTTAGCACAGGCTATTGGGGGACTGTCGAAACCCCCTTCAGACGCATTGAGGTAGCTAAACTTTACTTCCAAGGGCCCTAGATGTGCAGAAAGCCTACTCTCCTGTGAAAAAGACTCCTCTTTCGGCTAACCTTCCAAACTTTCCAGTGGCTCCAAATGGGAAAACACACACACTCAAACACCCAAAGAGTCCTAACGCCCCCAATCTAAAAAGAAAAGAAAGGAGAAGAGTTCGAAATGGCCACCCTGCCAGAATTGTACAGCTCTGCACATGAAACCAGTGGGAGGGACGTTACACAGAAAGGGGGAATGGAAAGCTGCCCAAATGGAGATGATGTGGAAAGCTACAGCCCCCGTCACTCCTCCTACTAGTCACACTTCTTGCAACAGCTGATGAACTTCCAGGTGCTTTTCGCATCCGAGCCCACACCAGGGGAACACCTTGAGAAGCTTTCCGTGGGTTGCCTAGCTCAGCTGGTCAGAGTGTGGCACTAATGGAGGCAAGATGGTGCAAAGGAGCCCCTGGGTGGCTGGCAGCGGGCCTGGGGAGGATGGCTTTGGATTTTCGGCCGGACTGCTACGGACAGCAAGGCCAAAAGTCAGCTGGTCGGCCCGCTCACCCACCTACCCAGCGTGCTCACCCAGGGGCCTTAGTCAACCGCTTGGAGAATGTGGGCATCGATCCCACTACCTCTCGCATGCAAAGCAAGCGCTCTACCGCTTGAGCTAATTCCCCACAGCTGGCCTGGTTCCCAGGCACCAGGCAAAAAAGGCAAGGGCTCTGTGGCCTGAAGCAGAACACAGCCTGCGTTGGGGGTCTACCCAGAGCTGGGGAAGGGGCCCGAGACCCAGCCACGCGCCTGGGCACAATCCCCAACGCTCCCTCCCTGGAGTGTGTCGGGGGGTGGGCTGGGAGGTGAGAGTTAGCCCCTGGAAGAAGCACCACACTTCAGAAGACAACGCAGGGCTAGATCACTTGATGATTGCCTGCTCTGGCCATTGCCTCTGAAGCAGCTGGCATGGGCTACTGTCAGAAGACATGATACTGGGCTAGATGGACCATTGGTCTCACCCAGGAGGGGCGTTCTTATCTTCCCCACTTTCCTGTAACCCAAGCAAAGCCAGGAGCAGGCCCAGCTCAGGAAGTCTAGCGGGGCTCACACAGGCTCCCTGGCCCCTGGCACAGCATACAGCAAAACGACCCTGCCTCCGCCACCATAGACACCCACAGACTCACCGTTCCTGACCAACGCAGCCCTTTCTCCAAGGGCTTTGGCTTTCTCCAAGCTGTCTGTGTGCTCTGCTCCACGGCGGCCATGCTGGCTGAGATCAGGAGGCTGTGTGGTCTCACGGCCTCAGCTGAGGTGGTATCACGTGCCCCCCTCCCCGCCCATCTCCTCATTCCCTTCATGGACCCCTGGGATGTGAGTCATTCTGTACTTGAGTGGCACTCCTTCCCAGCCAATCAGCTTTGTGTAGACTAGCAGGGAGGGAGGGCGAGGGAAAGGGATGACGCTCTAGTGACAGCTCAGCAAGAAAGGGGCATGTCCCCCACTCCAGCAGAGCAGAATGGAGAATATGTGTATCCATCTCCACGACTTGTGCCACGCTCTTCCATTTGAGCTAACTTCCCCACCCAGCAAGCGCAAGGGGGAGAAGGGCCGGGGACCAAGCGCTTCCTGCTCCGCAAGGGCTGGCTTTTGGGGAGGCCAAGCGGGGAGAGGGATGGAGGCCGCTGGAGGAGCTTAGCCCGCTGACTGTCAATGGCTTCTAAAAGAAGGGCAAGAGAAGGGACCGGCGGTCCCTTGCCGCTGGAGAATGCGGGCATTGATCCCGCTGCCTCTCACATGCGAAGCGAGCGCTCTACCACTTGAGCTAATTCCCCTGTCTTGCCCAGCAAGAGCTTGATCCAACCATGTCATACGGGAGGCCACACCGTTCCCTGCGCCAGCCGGTGACTCCTTCCAAAAGGGTCAGGCAAGCAGCTGCTCCCTGTGGGCCGGCTAGCTCAGCTGGTTAGAGCGTGGTGCTAATAACGCCAAGGTCATGGGTTCGAGCCCCATGCTGGCCACTGTGTGTGCTGCTTGGAGAGGGTGGCTTCTGTTCTTTTGGGCTGACTGCTAGGGGGTCGGAGAGGCCAAAATGAGAAAAAGGAGATGGGCTGAGCGTCTTGCAGGGAGCAGGCAAGAGCCCTGCTCGGGGAAAGGACTGGCCAGCGCTGGCAGGGAGAGGCTCCGGCCACCTCCTTTCCTCCCCTCTCTGGGCTCCTTGCTCGCCTTGCTGGCTGAAAGGGACTTGGGCCCGAGGAGAGGAGAAGGGTCAGCCTGGCCAGCTGCCTTCCCAGCTCATAGGAGATGAGGCCTGAGCTGGAGGCCCAGGAAGCAAAATTGCAGGGCTGCTGGCTCGCCCCCATTGTCCCCAATGGGTTGACCTGATGGCCCGAATTCTTGCCGCCCGCCATCTCCACCCAAATGTACCCGAGAGCGGATCAGGCTCTCCAGCCCAAGCCACTGAGGAAGGCTTAATACTCGGCACCCCAAGCTAGGGGAGAGTCTTCAGACTCGGCCCGCGCAGGGTGAGCTTGGGAGTTCTGGACCCCATCCTCCCACCGCCCACAGGCAGCCCCCAAGCCCACACTGGAGCCCAGAACTCAGGCACGAAGGAGCAGGAGGAGCACTCTGCCCAGGGGCACCACCGCTCCAAGTCAGCTTGAGGTGTTTTCTCTTCTACCCCTGTTCTCCCAAGTTCGGCTGGCCTCGCAGTAGCCATCCCCGGGACAAAGCAGGCACGGGACTCTACCTAGCGGAAGCCAAACGCGCCCACCCAGAGTTTAGCACAGGCTATTGGGGGACTGTCGAAACCCCCTTCAGACGCATTGAGGTAGCTAAACTTTACTTCCAAGGGCCCTACATGTGCAGAAAGCCTACTCTCCTGTGAAAAAGACTCCTCTTTCGGCTAACCTTCCAAACTTTCCAGTGGCTCCAAATGGGAAAACACACACACTCAAACACCCAAAGAGTCCTAACGCCCCCAATCTAAAAAGAAAAGAAAGGAGAAGAGTTCGAAATGGCCACCCTGCCAGAATTGTACAGCTCTGCACATGAAACCAGTGGGAGGGACGTTACACAGAAAGGGGGAATGGAAAGCTGCCCAAATGGAGATGATGTGGAAAGCTACAGCCCCCGTCACTCCTCCTACTAGTCACACTTCTTGCAACAGCTGATGAACTTCCAGGTGCTTTTCGCATCCGAGCCCACACCAGGGGAACACCTTGAGAAGCTTCCCGTGGGTTGCCTAGCTCAGCTGGTCAGAGTGTGGCACTAATGGAGGCAAGATGGTGCAAAGGAGCCCCTGGGTGGCTGGCTGCGGGCCTGGGGAGGATGGCTTTGGATTTTCGGCCGGACTGCTACGGACAGCAAGGCCAAAAGTCAGCTGGTCGGCCCGCTCACCCACCTACCCAGCGTGCTCACCCAGGGACCTTAGTCAACCGCTTGGAGAATGTGGGCATCGATCCCACTACCTCTCGCATGCAAAGCGAGCGCTCTACCGCTTGAGCTAATTCCCCACAGCTTGCCTGATTCCCAGGCACCAGGCAAAAAAGGCAAGGGCTCTGTGGCCTGAAGCAGAACACAGCCTGCGTTGGGGGGCTACCCAGAGCTGGGGAAGGGGCCCGAGACCCAGCCACGCGCCTGGGCACAATCCCCAACGCTCCCTCCCTGGAGTGTGTCGGGGGGTGGGCTGGGGGGTGAGAGTTAGCCCCTGGAAGAAGCACCACACTTCAGAAGACAACGCAGGGCTAGATCACTTGATGATTGCCTGCTCTGGCCATTGCCTCTGAAGCAGCTGGCATGGGCTACTGTCAGAAGACATGATACTGGGCTAGATGGACCATTGGTCTCACCCAGGAGGGGCGTTCTTATCTTCCCCACTTTCCTGTAACCCAAGCAAAGCCAGGAGCAGGCCCAGCTCAGGAAGTCTAGCGGGGCTCACACAGGCTCCCTGGCCCCTGGCACAGCATACAGCAAAACGACCCTGCCTCCGCCACCATAGACACCCACAGACTCACCGTTCCAGAGCAACGCAGCCCTTTCTCCAAGGGCTTTGGCTTTCTCCAAGCTGTCTGTGTGCTCTGCTCCACGGCGGCCATGCTGGCTGAGATCAGGAGGCTGTGTGGTCTCACGGCCTCAGCTGAGGTGGTATCACGTGCCCCCCTCCCCGCCCATCTCCTCATTCCCTTCATGGACCCCTGGGATGTGAGTCATTCTGTACTTGAGTGGCACTCCTTCCCAGCCAATCAGCTTTGTGTAGACTAGCAGGGAGGGAGGGCGAGGGAAAGGGATGACGCTCTAGTGACAGCTCAGCAAGAAAGGGGCATGTCCCCCACTCCAGCAGAGCAGAATGGAGAATATGTGTATCCATCTCCACGACTTGTGCCACGCTCTTCCATTTGAGCTAACTTCCCCACCCAGCAAGTGCAAGGGGGAGAAGGGCCGGGGACCAAGCGCTTCCTGCTCCGCAAGGGCTGGCTTTTGGGGAGGCCAAGCGGGGAGAGGGATGGAGGCCGCTGGAGGAGCTTAGCCCGCTGACTGTCAATGGCTTCTAAAAGAAGGGCAAGAGAAGGGACCGGCGGTCCCTTGCCGCTGGAGAATGCGGGCATTGATCCTGCTGCCTCTCACATGCGAAGCGAGCGCTCTACCACTTGAGCTAATTCCCCTGTCTTGCCCAGCAAGAGCTTGATCCAACCATGTCATACGGGAGGCCACGCCGTTCCCTGCGCCAGCCGGTGACTCCTTCCAAAAGGGTCAGGCAAGCAGCTGCTCCCTGTGGGCCGGCTAGCTCAGCTGGTTAGAGCGTGGTGCTAATAACGCCAAGGTCATGGGTTCGAGCCCCATGCTGGCCACTGTGTGTGCTGCTTGGAGAGGGTGGCTTCTGCTCTTTTGGGCTGACTGCTAGGGGGTCGGAGAGGCCAAAATGAGAAAAAGGAGATGGGCTGAGCGTCTTGCAGGGAGCAGGCAAGAGCCCTGCTCGGGGAAAGGACTGGCCAGCGCTGGCAGGGAGAGGCTCCGGCCACCTCCTTTCCTCCCCTCTCTGGGCTCCTTGCTCGCCTTGCTGGCTGAAAGGGACTTGGGCCCGAGGAGAGGAGAAGGGTCAGCCTGGCCAGCTGCCTTCCCAGCTCATAGGAGATGAGGCCTGAGCTGGAGGCCCAGGAAGCAAAATTGCAGGGCTGCTGGCTCGCCCCCATTGTCCCCAATGGGTTGACCTGATGGCCCGAATTCTTGCCGCCCGCCATCTCCACCCAAATGTACCCGAGAGCGGATCAGGCTCTCCAGCCCAAGCCACTGAGGAAGGCTTAATACTCGGCACCCCAAGCTAGGGGAGAGTCTTCAGACTCGGTCCGCGTAGGGTGAGCTTGGGAGTTCTGGACCCCATCCTCCCACCACCCACAGGCAGCCCCCAAGCCCACACTGGAGCCCAGAACTCAGGCACGAAGGAGCAGGAGGAGCACTCTGCCCAGGGGCACCACCGCTCTAAGTCAGCTTGAGCTGTTTTCTCTTCTACCCCTGTTCTCCCAAGTTCGGCTGGCCTCGCAGTAGCCATCCCCGGGATAAAGCAGGCACGGGACTCTACCTAGCGGAAGCCAAACGCGCCCACCCAGAGTTTAGCACAGGCTATTGGGGGACTGTCGAAACCCCCTTCAGACGCATTGAGGTAGCTAAACTTTACTTCCAAGGGCCCTACATGTGCAGAAAGCCTACTCTCCTGTGAAAAAGACTCCTCTTTCGGCTAACCTTCCAAACTTTCCAGTGGCTCCAAATGGGAAAACACACACACTCAAACACCCAAAGAGTCCTAACGCCACCAATCTAAAAAGAAAAGAAAGGAGAAGAGTTCGAAATGGCCACCCTGCCAGAATTGTACAGCTCTGCACATGAAACCAGTGGGAGGGACGTTACACAGAAAGGGGGAATGGAAAGCTGCCCAAATGGAGATGATGTGGAAAGCTACAGCCCCCGTCACTCCTCCTACTAGTCACACTTCTTGCAACAGCTGATGAACTTCCAGGTGCTTTTCGCATCCGAGCCCACACCAGGGGAACACCTTGAGAAGCTTCCCGTGGGTTGCCTAGCTCAGCTGGTCAGAGTGTGGCACTAATGGAGGCAAGATGGTGCAAAGGAGCCCCTGGGTGGCTGGCTGCGGGCCTGGGGAGGATGGCTTTGGATTTTCGGCCGGACTGCTACGGACAGCAAGGCCAAAAGTCAGCTGGTCGGCCCGCTCACCCACCTACCCAGCGTGCTCACCCAGGGGCCTTAGTCAACCGCTTGGAGAATGTGGGCATCGATCCCACTACCTCTCGCATGCAAAGCGAGCGCTCTACCGCTTGAGCTAATTCCCCACAGCTTGCCTGATTCCCAGGCACCAGGCAAAAAAGGCAAGGGCTCTGTGGCCTGAAGCAGAACACAGCCTGCGTTGGGGGGCTACCCAGAGCTGGGGAAGGGGCCCGAGACCCAGCCACGCGCCTGGGCACAATCCCCAACGCTCCTTCCCTGGAGTGTGTCGGGGGGTGGGCTGGGGGGTGAGAGTTAGCCCCTGGAAGAAGCACCACACTTCAGAAGACAACGCAGGGCTAGATCACTTGATGATTGCCTGTTCTGGCCATTGCCTCTGAAGCAGCTGGCATGGGCTACTGTCAGAAGACATGATACTGGGCTAGATGGACCATTGGTCTCACCCAGGAGGGGCGTTCTTATCTTCCCCACTTTCCTGTAACCCAAGCAAAGCCAGGAGCAGGCCCAGCTCAGGAAGTCTAGCGGGGCTCACACAGGCTCCCTGGCCCCTGGCACAGCATACAGCAAAACGACCCTGCCTCCGCCACCATAGACACCCACAGACTCACCGTTCCAGACCAACGCAGCCCTTTCTCCAAGGGCTTTGGCTTTCTCCAAGCTGTCTGTGTGCTCTGCTCCACGGCGGCCATGCTGGCTGAGATCAGGAGGCTGTGTGGTCTCACGGCCTCAGCTGAGGTGGTATCACGTGCCCCCCTCCCCGCCCATCTCCTCATTCCCTTCATGGACCCCTGGGATGTGAGTCATTCTGTACTTGAGTGGCACTCCTTCCCAGCCAATCAGCTTTGTGTAGACTAGCAGGGAGGGAGGGCGAGGGAAAGGGATGACGCTCTAGTGACAGCTCAGCAAGAAAGGGGCATGTCCCCCTCTCCAGCAGAGCAGAATGGAGAATATGTGTATCCATCTCCACGACTTGTGCCACGCTCTTCCATTTGAGCTAACTTCCCCACCCAGCAAGCGCAAGGGGGAGAAGGGCCGGGGACCAAGCGCTTCCTGCTCCGCAAGGGCTGGCTTTTGGGGAGGCCAAGCGGGGAGAGGGATGGAGGCCGCTGGAGGAGCTTAGCCCGCTGACTGTCAATGGCTTCTAAAAGAAGGGCAAGAGAAGGGACCGGCGGTCCCTTGCCGCTGGAGAATGCGGGCATTGATCCTGCTGCCTCTCACATGCGAAGCGAGCGCTCTACCACTTGAGCTAATTCCCCTGTCTTGCCCAATAAGAGCTTGATCCAACCATGTCATACGGGAGGCCACGCCGTTCCCTGCGCCAGCCGGTGACTCCTTCCAAAAGGGTCAGGCAAGCAGCTGCTCCCTGTGGGCCGGCTAGCTCAGCTGGTTAGAGCGTGGTGCTAATAGCGCCAAGGTCATGGGTTCGAGCCCCATGCTGGCCACTGTGTGTGGTGCTTGGAGAGGGTGGCTTCTGTTCTTTTGGGCTGACTGCTAGGGGGTCGGAGAGGCCAAAATGAGAAAAAGGAGATGGGCTGAGCGTCTTGCAGGGAGCAGGCAAGAGCCCTGCTCGGGGAAAGGACTGGCCAGCGCTGGCAGGGAGAGGCTCCGGCCACCTCCTTTCCTCCCCTCTCTGGGCTCCTTGCTCGCCTTGCTGGCTGAAAGGGACTTGGGCCCGAGGAGAGGAGAAGGGTCAGCCTGGCCAGCTGCCTTCCCAGCTCATAGGAGATGAGGCCTGAGCTGGAGGCCCAGGAAGCAAAATTGCAGGGCTGCTGGCTCGCCCCCATTGTCCCCAATGGGTTGACCTGATGGCCCGAATTCTTGCCGCCCGCCATCTCCACCCAAATGTACCCGAGAGCGGATCAGGCTCTCCAGCCCAAGCCACTGAGGAAGGCTTAATACTCGGCACCCCAAGCTAGGGGAGAGTCTTCAGACTCGGCCCGCGCAGGGTGAGCTTGGGAGTTCTGGACCCCATCCTCCCACCGCCCACAGGCAGCCCCCAAGCCCACACTGGAGCCCAGAACTCAGGCACGAAGGAGCAGGAGGAGCACTCTGCCCAGGGGCACCACCGCTCCAAGTCAGCTTGAGGTGTTTTCTCTTCTACCCCTGTTCTCCCAAGTTCGGCTGGCCTCGCAGTAGCCATCCCCGGGACAAAGCAGGCACGGGACTCTACCTAGCGGAAGCCAAACGCGCCCACCCAGAGTTTAGCACAGGCTATTGGGGGACTGTCGAAACCCCCTTCAGACGCATTGAGGTAGCTAAACTTTACTTCCAAGGGCCCTACATGTGCAGAAAGCCTACTCTCCTGTGAAAAAGACTCCTCTTTCGGCTAACCTTCCAAACTTTCCAGTGGCTCCAAATGGGAAAACACACACACTCAAACACCCAAAGAGTCCTAACGCCCCCAATCTAAAAAGAAAAGAAAGGAGAAGAGTTCGAAATGGCCACCCTGCCAGAATTGTACAGCTCTGCACATGAAACCAGTGGGAGGGACGTTACACAGAAAGGGGGAATGGAAAGCTGCCCAAATGGAGATGATGTGGAAAGCTACAGCCCCCGTCACTCCTCCTACTAGTCACACTTCTTGCAACAGCTGATGAACTTCCAGGTGCTTTTCGCATCCGAGCCCACACCAGGGGAACACCTTGAGAAGCTTCCCGTGGGTTGCCTAGCTCAGCTGGTCAGAGTGTGGCACTAATGGAGGCAAGATGGTGCAAAGGAGCCCCTGGGTGGCTGGCTGCGGGCCTGGGGAGGATGGCTTTGGATTTTCGGCCGGACTGCTACGTACAGCAAGGCCAAAAGTCAGCTGGTCGGCCCGCTCACCCACCTACCCAGCGTGCTCACCCAGGGACCTTAGTCAACCGCTTGGAGAATGTGGGCATCGATCCCACTACCTCTCGCATGCAAAGCGAGCGCTCTACCGCTTGAGCTAATTCCCCACAGCTTGCCTGATTCCCAGGCACCAGGCAAAAAAGGCAAGGGCTCTGTGGCCTGAAGCAGAACACAGCCTGCGTTGGGGGGCTACCCAGAGCTGGGGAAGGGGCCCGAGACCCAGCCACGCGCCTGGGCACAATCCCCAACGCTCCCTCCCTGGAGTGTGTCGGGGGGTGGGCTGGGGGGTGAGAGTTAGCCCCTGGAAGAAGCACCACACTTCAGAAGACAACGCAGGGCTAGATCACTTGATGATTGCCTGCTCTGGCCATTGCCTCTGAAGCAGCTGGCATGGGCTACTGTCAGAAGACATGATACTGGGCTAGATGGACCATTGGTCTCACCCAGGAGGGGCGTTCTTATCTTCCCCACTTTCCTGTAACCCAAGCAAAGCCAGGAGCAGGCCCAGCTCAGGAAGTCTAGCGGGGCTCACACAGGCTCCCTGGCCCCTGGCACAGCATACAGCAAAACGACCCTGCCTCCGCCACCATAGACACCCACAGACTCACCGTTCCAGAGCAACGCAGCCCTTTCTCCAAGGGCTTTGGCTTTCTCCAAGCTGTCTGTGTGCTCTGCTCCACGGCGGCCATGCTGGCTGAGATCAGGAGGCTGTGTGGTCTCACGGCCTCAGCTGAGGTGGTATCACGTGCCCCCCTCCCCGCCCATCTCCTCATTCCCTTCATGGACCCCTGGGATGTGAGTCATTCTGTACTTGAGTGGCACTCCTTCCCAGCCAATCAGCTTTGTGTAGACTAGCAGGGAGGGAGGGCGAGGGAAAGGGATGACGCTCTAGTGACAGCTCAGCAAGAAAGGGGCATGTCCCCCACTCCAGCAGAGCAGAATGGAGAATATGTGTATCCATCTCCACGACTTGTGCCACGCTCTTCCATTTGAGCTAACTTCCCCACCCAGCAAGTGCAAGGGGGAGAAGGGCCGGGGACCAAGCGCTTCCTGCTCCGCAAGGGCTGGCTTTTGGGGAGGCCAAGCGGGGAGAGGGATGGAGGCCGCTGGAGGAGCTTAGCCCGCTGACTGTCAATGGCTTCTAAAAGAAGGGCAAGAGAAGGGACCGGCGGTCCCTTGCCGCTGGAGAATGCGGGCATTGATCCTGCTGCCTCTCACATGCGAAGCGAGCGCTCTACCACTTGAGCTAATTCCCCTGTCTTGCCCAGCAAGAGCTTGATCCAACCATGTCATACGGGAGGCCACGCCGTTCCCTGCGCCAGCCGGTGACTCCTTCCAAAAGGGTCAGGCAAGCAGCTGCTCCCTGTGGGCCGGCTAGCTCAGCTGGTTAGAGCGTGGTGCTAATAACGCCAAGGTCATGGGTTCGAGCCCCATGCTGGCCACTGTGTGTGCTGCTTGGAGAGGGTGGCTTCTGCTCTTTTGGGCTGACTGCTAGGGGGTCGGAGAGGCCAAAATGAGAAAAAGGAGATGGGCTGAGCGTCTTGCAGGGAGCAGGCAAGAGCCCTGCTCGGGGAAAGGACTGGCCAGCGCTGGCAGGGAGAGGCTCCGGCCACCTCCTTTCCTCCCCTCTCTGGGCTCCTTGCTCGCCTTGCTGGCTGAAAGGGACTTGGGCCCGAGGAGAGGAGAAGGGTCAGCCTGGCCAGCTGCCTTCCCAGCTCATAGGAGATGAGGCCTGAGCTGGAGGCCCAGGAAGCAAAATTGCAGGGCTGCTGGCTCGCCCCCATTGTCCCCAATGGGTTGACCTGATGGCCCGAATTCTTGCCGCCCGCCATCTCCACCCAAATGTACCCGAGAGCGGATCAGGCTCTCCAGCCCAAGCCACTGAGGAAGGCTTAATACTCGGCACCCCAAGCTAGGGGAGAGTCTTCAGACTCGGTCCGCGTAGGGTGAGCTTGGGAGTTCTGGACCCCATCCTCCCACCACCCACAGGCAGCCCCCAAGCCCACACTGGAGCCCAGAACTCAGGCACGAAGGAGCAGGAGGAGCACTCTGCCCAGGGGCACCACCGCTCTAAGTCAGCTTGAGCTGTTTTCTCTTCTACCCCTGTTCTCCCAAGTTCGGCTGGCCTCGCAGTAGCCATCCCCGGGATAAAGCAGGCACGGGACTCTACCTAGCGGAAGCCAAACGCGCCCACCCAGAGTTTAGCACAGGCTATTGGGGGACTGTCGAAACCCCCTTCAGACGCATTGAGGTAGCTAAACTTTACTTCCAAGGGCCCTACATGTGCAGAAAGCCTACTCTCCTGTGAAAAAGACTCCTCTTTCGGCTAACCTTCCAAACTTTCCAGTGGCTCCAAATGGGAAAACACACACACTCAAACACCCAAAGAGTCCTAACGCCACCAATCTAAAAAGAAAAGAAAGGAGAAGAGTTCGAAATGGCCACCCTGCCAGAATTGTACAGCTCTGCACATGAAACCAGTGGGAGGGACGTTACACAGAAAGGGGGAATGGAAAGCTGCCCAAATGGAGATGATGTGGAAAGCTACAGCCCCCGTCACTCCTCCTACTAGTCACACTTCTTGCAACAGCTGATGAACTTCCAGGTGCTTTTCGCATCCGAGCCCACACCAGGGGAACACCTTGAGAAGCTTCCCGTGGGTTGCCTAGCTCAGCTGGTCAGAGTGTGGCACTAATGGAGGCAAGATGGTGCAAAGGAGCCCCTGGGTGGCTGGCTGCGGGCCTGGGGAGGATGGCTTTGGATTTTCGGCCGGACTGCTACGGACAGCAAGGCCAAAAGTCAGCTGGTCGGCCCGCTCACCCACCTACCCAGCGTGCTCACCCAGGGGCCTTAGTCAACCGCTTGGAGAATGTGGGCATCGATCCCACTACCTCTCGCATGCAAAGCGAGCGCTCTACCGCTTGAGCTAATTCCCCACAGCTTGCCTGATTCCCAGGCACCAGGCAAAAAAGGCAAGGGCTCTGTGGCCTGAAGCAGAACACAGCCTGCGTTGGGGGGCTACCCAGAGCTGGGGAAGGGGCCCGAGACCCAGCCACGCGCCTGGGCACAATCCCCAACGCTCCTTCCCTGGAGTGTGTCGGGGGGTGGGCTGGGGGGTGAGAGTTAGCCCCTGGAAGAAGCACCACACTTCAGAAGACAACGCAGGGCTAGATCACTTGATGATTGCCTGTTCTGGCCATTGCCTCTGAAGCAGCTGGCATGGGCTACTGTCAGAAGACATGATACTGGGCTAGATGGACCATTGGTCTCACCCAGGAGGGGCGTTCTTATCTTCCCCACTTTCCTGTAACCCAAGCAAAGCCAGGAGCAGGCCCAGCTCAGGAAGTCTAGCGGGGCTCACACAGGCTCCCTGGCCCCTGGCACAGCATACAGCAAAACGACCCTGCCTCCGCCACCATAGACACCCACAGACTCACCGTTCCAGACCAACGCAGCCCTTTCTCCAAGGGCTTTGGCTTTCTCCAAGCTGTCTGTGTGCTCTGCTCCACGGCGGCCATGCTGGCTGAGATCAGGAGGCTGTGTGGTCTCACGGCCTCAGCTGAGGTGGTATCACGTGCCCCCCTCCCCGCCCATCTCCTCATTCCCTTCATGGACCCCTGGGATGTGAGTCATTCTGTACTTGAGTGGCACTCCTTCCCAGCCAATCAGCTTTGTGTAGACTAGCAGGGAGGGAGGGCGAGGGAAAGGGATGACGCTCTAGTGACAGCTCAGCAAGAAAGGGGCATGTCCCCCTCTCCAGCAGAGCAGAATGGAGAATATGTGTATCCATCTCCACGACTTGTGCCACGCTCTTCCATTTGAGCTAACTTCCCCACCCAGCAAGCGCAAGGGGGAGAAGGGCCGGGGACCAAGCGCTTCCTGCTCCGCAAGGGCTGGCTTTTGGGGAGGCCAAGCGGGGAGAGGGATGGAGGCCGCTGGAGGAGCTTAGCCCGCTGACTGTCAATGGCTTCTAAAAGAAGGGCAAGAGAAGGGACCGGCGGTCCCTTGCCGCTGGAGAATGCGGGCATTGATCCTGCTGCCTCTCACATGCGAAGCGAGCGCTCTACCACTTGAGCTAATTCCCCTGTCTTGCCCAATAAGAGCTTGATCCAACCATGTCATACGGGAGGCCACGCCGTTCCCTGCGCCAGCCGGTGACTCCTTCCAAAAGGGTCAGGCAAGCAGCTGCTCCCTGTGGGCCGGCTAGCTCAGCTGGTTAGAGCGTGGTGCTAATAGCGCCAAGGTCATGGGTTCGAGCCCCATGCTGGCCACTGTGTGTGGTGCTTGGAGAGGGTGGCTTCTGTTCTTTTGGGCTGACTGCTAGGGGGTCGGAGAGGCCAAAATGAGAAAAAGGAGATGGGCTGAGCGTCTTGCAGGGAGCAGGCAAGAGCCCTGCTCGGGGAAAGGACTGGCCAGCGCTGGCAGGGAGAGGCTCCGGCCACCTTCTTTCCTCCCCTCTCTGGGCTCCTTGCTCGCCTTGCTGGCTGAAAGGGACTTGGGCCCGAGGAGAGGAGAAGGGTCAGCCTGGCCAGCTGCCTTCCCAGCTCATAGGAGATGAGGCCTGAGCTGGAGGCCCAGGAAGCAAAATTGCAGGGCTGCTGGCTCGCCCCCATTGTCCCCAATGGGTTGACCTGATGGCCCAAATTCTTGCCGCCCGCCATCTCCACCCAAATGTACCCGAGAGCGGATCAGGCTCTCCAGCCCAAGCCACTGAGGAAGGCTTAATACTCGGCACCCCAAGCTAGGGGAGAGTCTTCAGACTCGGCCCGCGCAGGGTGAGCTTGGGAGTTCTGGACCCCATCCTCCCACCGCCCACAGGCAGCCCCCAAGCCCACACTGGAGCCCAGAACTCAGGCACGAAGGAGCAGGAGGAGCACTCTGCCCAGGGGCACCACCGCTCTAAGTCAGCTTGAGTTGTTTTCTCTTCTACCCCTGTTCTCCCAAGTTCGGCTGGCCTCGCAGTAGCCATCCCCGGGACAAAGCAGGCACGGGACTCTACCTAGCGGAAGCCAAACGCGCCCACCCAGAGTTTAGCACAGGCTATTGGGGGACTGTCGAAACCCCCTTCAGACGCATTGAGGTAGCTAAACTTTACTTCCAAGGGCCCTACATGTGCAGAAAGCCTACTCTCTTGGGAAAAAGACTCCTCTTTCGGCTAACCTTCCAAACTTTCCAGTGGCTCCAAATGGGAAAACACACACACTCAAACACCCAAAGAGTCCTAACGCCCCCAATCTAAAAAGAAAAGAAAGGAGAAGAGTTCGAAATGGCCACCCTGCCAGAATTGTACAGCTCTGCACATGAAACCAGTGGGAGGGACGTTACACAGAAAGGGGGAATGGAAAGCTGCCCAAATGGAGATGATGTGGAAAGCTACAGCCCCCGTCACTCCTCCTACTAGTCACACTTCTTGCAACAGCTGATGAACTTCCAGGTGCTTTTCGCATCCGAGCCCACACCAGGGGAACACCTTGAGAAGCTTCCCGTGGGTTGCCTAGCTCAGCTGGTCAGAGTGTGGCACTAATGGAGGCAAGATGGTGCAAAGGAGCCCCTGGGTGGCTGGCTGCGGGCCTGGGGAGGATGGCTTTGGATTTTCGGCCGGACTGCTACGGACAGCAAGGCCAAAAGTCAGCTGGTCGGCCCGCTCACCCACCTACCCAGCGTGCTCACCCAGTGGCCTTAGTCAACCGCTTGGAGAATGTGGGCATCGATCCCACTACCTCTCGCATGCAAAGCGAGCGCTCTACCGCTTGAGCTAATTCCCCACAGCTGGCCTGATTCCCAGGCACCAGGCAAAAAAGGCAAGGGCTCTGTGGCCTGAAGCAGAACACAGCCTGCGTTGGGGGGCTACCCGGAGCTGGGGAAGTGGCCCGAGACCCAGCCACGCGCCTGGGCACAATCCCCAACGCTCCCTCCCTGGAGTGTGTCGGGGGGTGGGCTGGGGGGTGAGAGTTAGCCCCTGGAAGAAGCACCACACTTCAGAAGACAACGCAGGGCTAGATCACTTGATGATTGCCTGCTCTGGCCATTGCCTCTGAAGCAGCTGGCATGGGCTACTGTCAGAAGACATGATACTGGGCTAGATGGACCATTGGTCTCACCCAGGAGGGGCGTTCTTATCTTCCCCACTTTCCTGTAACCCAAGCAAAGCCAGGAGCAGGCCCAGCTCAGGAAGTCTAGCGGGGCTCACACAGGCTCCCTGGTCCCTGGCACAGCATACAGCAAAACGACCCTGCCTCCGCCACCATAGACACCCACAGACTCACCGTTCCAGACCAACGCAGCCCTTTCTCCAAGGGCTTTGGCTTTCTCCAAGCTGTCTGTGTGCTCTGCTCCACGGCGGCCATGCTGGCTGAGATCAGGAGGCTGTGTGGTCTCACGGCCTCAGCTGAGGTGGTATCACGTGCCCCCCTCCCCGCCCATCTCCTCATTCCCTTCATGGACCCCTGGGATGTGAGTCATTCTGTACTTGAGTGGCACTCCTTCCCAGCCAATCAGCTTTGTGTAGACTAGCAGGGAGGGAGGGCGAGGGAAAGGGATGACGCTCTAGTGACAGCTCAGCAAGAAAGGGGCATGTCCCCCACTCCAGCAGAGCAGAATGGAGAATATGTGTATCCATCTCCACGACTTGTGCCACACTCTTCCATTTGAGCTAACTTCCCCACCCAGCAAGCGCAAGGGGGAGAAGGGCCGGGGACCAAGCGCTTCCTGCTCCGCAAGGGCTGGCTTTTGGGGAGGCCAAGCGGGGAGAGGGATGGAGGCCGCTGGAGGAGCTTAGCCCGCTGACTGTCAATGGCTTCTAAAAGAAGGGCAAGAGAAGGGACCGGCGGTCCCTTGCCGCTGGAGAATGCGGGCATTGATCCCGCTGCCTCTCACATGCGAAGCGAGCGCTCTACCACTTGAGCTAATTCCCCTGTCTTGCCCAGCGAGAGCTTGATCCAACCATGTCATACGGGAGGCCACGCCGTTCCCTGCGCCAGCCGGTGACTCCTTCCAAAAGGGTCAGGCAAGCAGCTGCTCCCTGTGGGCCGGCTAGCTCAGCTGGTTAGAGCGTGGTGCTAATAACGCCAAGGTCATGGGTTCGAGCCCCATGTTGGCCACTGTGTGTGCTGCTTGGAGAGGGTGGCTTCTGTTCTTTTGGGCTGACTGCTAGGGGGTCGGAGAGGCCAAAATGAGAAAAAGGAGATGGGCTGAGCGTCTTGCAGGGAGCAGGCAAGAGCCCTGCTCGGGGAAAGGACTGGCCAGCGCTGGCAGGGAGAGGCTCCGGCCACCTCCTTTCCTCCCCTCTCTGGGCTCCTTGCTCGCCTTGCTGGCTGAAAGGGACTTGGGCCCGAGGAGAGGAGAAGGGTCAGCCTGGCCAGCTGCCTTCCCAGCTCATAGGAGATGAGGCCTGAGCTGGAGGCCCAGGAAGCAAAATTGCAGGGCTGCTGGCTCGCCCCCATTGTCCCCAATGGGTTGACCTGATGGCCCGAATTCTTGCCGCCCGCCATCTCCACCCAAATGTACCCGAGAGCGGATCAGGCTCTCCAGCCCAAGCCACTGAGGAAGGCTTAATACTCGGCACCCCAAGCTAGGGGAGAGTCTTCAGACTCGGCCCGCGCAGGGTGAGCTTGGGAGTTCTGGACCCCATCCTCCCACCGCCCACAGGCAGCCCCCAAGCCCACACTGGAGCCCAGAACTCAGGCACGAAGGAGCAGGAGGAGCACTCTGCCCAGGGGCACCACCGCTCTAAGTCAGCTTGAGTTGTTTTCTCTTCTACCCCTGTTCTCCCAAGTTCGGCTGGCCTCGCAGTAGCCATCCCCGGGACAAAGCAGGCACGGGACTCTACCTAGCGGAAGCCAAACGCGCCCACCCAGAGTTTAGCACAGGCTATTGGGGGACTGTCGAAACCCCCTTCAGACGCATTGAGGTAGCTAAACTTTACTTCCAAGGGCCCTAGATGTGCAGAAAGCCTACTCTCCTGTGAAAAAGACTCCTCTTTCGGCTAACCTTCCAAACTTTCCAGTGGCTCCAAATGGGAAAACACACACACTCAAACACCCAAAGAGTCCTAACGCCCCCAATCTAAAAAGAAAAGAAAGGAGAAGAGTTCGAAATGGCCACCCTGCCAGAACTGTACAGCTCTGCACATGAAACCAGTGGGAGGGACGTTACACAGAAAGGGGGAATGGAAAGCTGCCCAAATGGAGATGATGTGGAAAGCTACAGCCCCCGTCACTCCTCCTACTAGTCACACTTCTTGCAACAGCTGATGAACTTCCAGGTGCTTTTCGCATCCGAGCCCACACCAGGGGAACACCTTGAGAAGCTTCCCGTGGGTTGCCTAGCTCAGCTGGTCAGAGTGTGGCACTAATGGAGGCAAGATGGTGCAAAGGAGCCCCTGGGTAGCTGGCTGCGGGCCTGGGGAGGATGGCTTTGGATTTTCGGCCGGACTGCTACGGACAGCAAGGCCAAAAGCCAGCTGGTCGGCCCGCTCACCCACCTACCCAGCGTGCTCACCCAGTGGCCTTAGTCAACCGCTTGGAGAATGTGGGCATCGATCCCACTACCTCTCGCATGCAAAGCGAGCGCTCTACCGCTTGAGCTAATTCCCCACAGCTGGCCTAAATCCCAGGCACCAGACAAAAAAGGCAAGGGCTCTGTGGCCTGAAGCAGAACACAGCCTGCGTTGGGGGGCTACCCAGAGCTGGGGAAGGGGCCCGAGACCCAGCCACGCGCCTGGGCACAATCCCCAACGCTCCCTCCCTGGAGTGTGTCGGGGGGTGGGCTGGGGGGTGAGAGTTAGCCCCTGGAAGAAGCACCACACTTCAGAAGACAACGCAGGGCTAGATCACTTGATGATTGCCTGCTCTGGCCATTGCCTCTGAAGCAGCTGGCATGGGCTACTGTCAGAAGACATGATACTGGGCTAGATGGACCATTGGTCTCACCCAGGAGGGGCGTTCTTATCTTCCCCACTTTCCTGTAACCCAAGCAAAGCCAGGAGCAGGCCCAGCTCAGGAAGTCTAGCGGGGCTCACACAGGCTCCCTGGCCCCTGGCACAGCATACAGCAAAACGACCCTGCCTCCGCCACCATAGACACCCACAGACTCACCGTTCCAGACCAACGCAGCCCTTTCTCCAAGGGCTTTGGCTTTCTCCAAGCTGTCTGTGTGCTCTGCTCCACGGCGGCCATGCTGGCTGAGATCAGGAGGCTGTGTGGTCTCACGGCCTCAGCTGAGGTGGTATCACGTGCCCCCCTCCCCGCCCATCTCCTCATTCCCTTCATGGACCCCTGGGATGTGAGTCATTCTGTATTTGAGTGGCACTCCTTCCCAGCCAATCAGCTTTGTGTAGACTAGCAGGGAGGGAGGGCGAGGGAAAGGGATGACGCTCTAGTGACAGATCAGCAAGAAAGGGGCATGTCCCCCACTCCAGCAGAGCAGAATGGAGAATATGTGTATCCATCTCCACGACTTGTGCCACGCTCTTCCATTTGAGCTAACTTCCCCACCCAGCAAGCGCAAGGGGGAGAAGGGCCGGGGACCAAGCGCTTCCTGCTCCGCAAGGGCTGGCTTTTGGGGAGGCCAAGCGGGGAGAGGGATGGAGGCCGCTGGAGGAGCTTAGCCCGCTGACTGTCAACGGCTTCTAAAAGAAGGGCAAGAGAAAGGACCGGCGGTCCCTTGCCGCTGGAGAATGCGGGCATTGATCCCGCTGCCTCTCACATGCGAAGCGAGCGCTCTACCACTTGAGCTAATTCCCCTGTCTTGCCCAGCAAGAGCTTGATCCAACCATGTCATACGGGAGGCCACGCCGTTCCCTGCGCCAGCCGGTGACTCCTTCCAAAAGGGTCAGGCAAGCAGCTGCTCCCTGTGGGCCGGCTAGCTCAGCTGGTTAGAGCGTGGTGCTAATAACGCCAAGGTCATGGGTGCGAGCCCCATGCTGGCCACTGTGTGTGCTGCTTGGAGAGGGTGGCTTCTGTTCTTTTGGGCTGACTGCTAGGGGGTCGGAGAGGCCAAAATGAGAAAAAGGAGATGGGCTGAGCGTCTTGCAGGGAGCAGGCAAGAGCCCTGCTCGGGGAAAGGACTGGCCAGCGCTGGCAGGGAGAGGCTCCGGCCACCTCCTTTCCTCCCCTCTCTGGGCTCCTTGCTCGCCTTGCTGGCTGAAAGGGACTTGGGCCCGAGGAGAGGAGAAGGGTCAGCCTGGCCAGCTGCCTTCCCAGCTCATAGGAGATGAGGCCTGAGCTGGAGGCCCAGGAAGCAAAATTGCAGGGCTGCTGGCTCGCCCCCATTGTCCCCAATGGGTTGACCTGATGGCCCGAATTCTTGCCGCCCGCCATCTCCACCCAAATGTACCCGAGAGCGGATCAGGCTCTCCAGCCCAAGCCACTGAGGAAGGCTTAATACTCGGCACCCCAAGCTAGGGGAGAGTCTTCAGACTCGGCCCGCGCAGGGTGAGCTTGGGAGTTCTGGACCCCATCCTCCCACCGCCCACAGGCAGCCCCCAAGCCCACACTGGAGCCCAGAACTCAGGCACGAAGGAGCAGGAGGAGCACTCTGCCCAGGGGCACCACCGCTCTAAGTCAGCTTGAGTTGTTTTCTCTTCTACCCCTGTTCTCCCAAGTTCGGCTGGCCTCGCAGTAGCCATCCCCGGGACAAAGCAGGCACGGGACTCTACCTAGCGGAAGCCAAACGCGCCCACCCAGAGTTTAGCACAGGCTATTGGGGGACTGTAGAAACCCCCTTCAGACGCATTGAGGTAGCTAAACTTTACTTCCAAGGGCCCTACATGTGCAGAAAGCCTACTCTCCTGTGAAAAAGACTCCTCTTTCGGCTAACCTTCCAAACTTTCCAGTGGCTCCAAATGGGAAAACACACACACTCAAACACCCAAAGAGTCCTAACGCCCCCAATCTAAAAAGAAAAGAAAGGAGAAGAGTTCGAAATGGCCACCCTGCCAGAATTGTACAGCTCTGCACATGAAACCAGTGGGAGGGACGTTACACAGAAAGGGGGAATGGAAAGCTGCCCAAATGGAGATGATGTGGAAAGCTACAGCCCCCGTCACTCCTCCTACTAGTCACACTTCTTGCAACAGCTGATGAACTTCCAGGTGCTTTTCGCATCCGAGCCCACACCAGGGGAACACCTTGAGAAGCTTCCCGTGGGTTGCCTAGCTCAGCTGGTCAGAGTGTGGCACTAATGGAGGCAAGATGGTGCAAAGGAGCCCCTGGGTGGCTGGCTGCAGGCCTGGGGAGGATGGCTTTGGAATTTCGGCCGGACTGCTACGGACAGCAAGGCCAAAAGTCAGCTGGTCGGCCCGCTCACCCACCTACCCAGCGTGCTCACCCAGGGGCCTTAGTCAACCGCTTGGAGAATGTGGGCATCGATCCCACTACCTCTCGCATGCAAAGCGAGCGCTCTACCGCTTGAGTTAATTCCCCACAGCTGGCCTGATTCCCAGGCACCAGGCAAAAAAGGCAAGGGCTCTGTGGCCTGAAGCAGAACACAGCCTGCGTTGGGGGGCTACCCAGAGCTGGGGAAGGGGCCCGAGACCCAGCCACGCGCCTGGGCACAATCCCCAACGCTCCCTCCCTGGAGTGTGTCGGGGGGTGGGCTGGGGGGTGAGAGTTAGCCCCTGGAAGAAGCACCACACTTCAGAAGACAACGCAGGGCTAGATCACTTGATGATTGCCTGCTCTGGCCATTGCCTCTGAAGCAGCTGGCATGGGCTACTGTCAGAAGACATGATACTGGGCTAGATGGACCATTGGTCTCACCCAGGAGGGGCGTTCTTATCTTCCCCACTTTCCTGTAACCCAAGCAAAGCCAGGAGCAGGCCCAGCTCAGGAAGTCTAGCGGGGCTCACACAGGCTCCCTGGTCCCTGGCACAGCATACAGCAAAACGACCCTGCCTCCGCCACCATAGACACCCACAGACTCACCGTTCCAGACCAACGCAGCCCTTTCTCCAAGGGCTTTGGCTTTCTCCAAGCTGTCTGTGTGCTCTGCTCCACGGCGGCCATGCTGGCTGAGATCAGGAGGCTGTGTGGTCTCACGGCCTCAGCTGAGGTGGTATCACGTGCCCCCCTCCCCGCCCATCTCCTCATTCCCTTCATGGACCCCTGGGATGTGAGTCATTCTGTACTTGAGTGGCACTCCTTCCCAGCCAATCAGCTTTGTGTAGACTAGCAGGGAGGGAGGGCGAGGGAAAGGGATGACGCTCTAGTGACAGCTCAGCAAGAAAGGGGCATGTCCCCCACTCCAGCAGAGCAGAATGGAGAATATGTGTATCCATCTCCACGACTTGTGCCACGCTCTTCCATTTGAGCTAACTTCCCCACCCAGCAAGCGCAAGGGGGAGAAGGGCCGGGGACCAAGCGCTTCCTGCTCCGCAAGGGCTGGCTTTTGGGGAGGCCAAGCGGGGAGAGGGATGGAGGCCGCTGGAGGAGCTTAGCCCGCTGACTGTCAATGGCTTCTAAAAGAAGGGCAAGAGAAGGGACCGGCGGTCCCTTGCCGCTGGAGAATGCGGGCATTGATCCCGCTGCCTCTCACATGCGAAGCGAGCGCTCGACCACTTGAGCTAATTCCCCTGTCTTGCCCAGCAAGAGCTTGATCCAACCATGTCATACGGGAGGCCACGCCGTTCCCTGCGCCAGCCGGTGACTCCTTCCAAAAGGGTCAGGCAAGCAGCTGCTCCCTGTGGGCCGGCTAGCTCAGCTGGTTAGAGCGTGGTGCTAATAACGCCAAGGTCATGGGTTCGAGCCCCATGCTGGCCACTGTGTGTGCTGCTTGGAGAGGGTGGCTTCTGTTCTTTTGGGCTGACTGCTAGGGGGTCGGAGAGGCCAAAATGAGAAAAAGGAGATGGGCTGAGCGTCTTGCAGGGAGCAGGCAAGAGCCCTGCTCGGGGAAAGGACTGGCCAGCGCTGGCAGGGAGAGGCTCCGGCCACCTCCTTTCCTCTCCTCTCTGGGCTCCTTGCTCGCCTTGCTGGCTGAAAGGGACTTGAGCCCGAGGAGAGGAGAAGGGTCAGCCTGGCCAGCTGCCTTCCCAGCTCATAGGAGATGAGGCCTGAGCTGGAGGCCCAGGAAGCAAAATTGCAGGGCTGCTGGCTCGCCCCCATTGTCCCCAATGGGTTGACCTGATGGCCCGAATTCTTGCCGCCCGCCATCTCCACCCAAATGTACCCGAGAGCGGATCAGGCTCTCCAGCCCAAGCCACTGAGGAAGGCTTAATACTCGGCACCCCAAGCTAGGGGAGAGTCTTCAGACTCGGCCCGCGCAGGGTGAGCTTGGGAGTTCTGGACCCCATCCTCCCACCGCCCACAGGCAGCCCCCAAGCCCACACTGGAGCCCAGAACTCAGGCACGAAGGAGCAGGAGGAGCACTCTGCCCAGGGGCACCACCGCTCTAAGTCAGCTTGAGTTGTTTTCTCTTCTACCCCTGTTCTCCCAAGTTCGGCTGGCCTCGCAGTAGCCATCCCCGGGACAAAGCAGGCACGGGACTCTACCTAGCGGAAGCCAAACGCGCCCACCCAGAGTTTAGCACAGGCTATTGGGGGACTGTAGAAACCCCCTTCAGACGCATTGAGGTAGCTAAACTTTACTTCCAAGGGCCCTACATGTGCAGAAAGCCTACTCTCCTGTGAAAAAGACTCCTCTTTCGGCTAACCTTCCAAACTTTCCAGTGGCTCCAAATGGGAAAACACACACACTCAAACACCCAAAGAGTCCTAACGCCCCCAATCTAAAAAGAAAAGAAAGGAGAAGAGTTCGAAATGGCCACCCTGCCAGAATTGTACAGCTCTGCACATGAAACCAGTGGGAGGGACGTTACACAGAAAGGGGGAATGGAAAGCTGCCCAAATGGAGATGATGTGGAAAGCTACAGCCCCCGTCACTCCTCCTACTAGTCACACTTCTTGCAACAGCTGATGAACTTCCAGGTGCTTTTCGCATCCGAGCCCACACCAGGGGAACACCTTGAGAAGCTTCCCGTGGGTTGCCTAGCTCAGCTGGTCAGAGTGTGGCACTAATGGAGGCAAGATGGTGCAAAGGAGCCCCTGGGTGGCTGGCTGCAGGCCTGGGGAGGATGGCTTTGGAATTTCGGCCGGACTGCTACGGACAGCAAGGCCAAAAGTCAGCTGGTCGGCCCGCTCACCCACCTACCCAGCGTGCTCACCCAGGGGCCTTAGTCAACCGCTTGGAGAATGTGGGCATCGATCCCACTACCTCTCGCATGCAAAGCGAGCGCTCTACCGCTTGAGTTAATTCCCCACAGCTGGCCTGATTCCCAGGCACCAGGCAAAAAAGGCAAGGGCTCTGTGGCCTGAAGCAGAACACAGCCTGCGTTGGGGGGCTACCCAGAGCTGGGGAAGGGGCCCGAGACCCAGCCACGCGCCTGGGCACAATCCCCAACGCTCCCTCCCTGGAGTGTGTCGGGGGGTGGGCTGGGGGGTGAGAGTTAGCCCCTGGAAGAAGCACCACACTTCAGAAGACAACGCAGGGCTAGATCACTTGATGATTGCCTGCTCTGGCCATTGCCTCTGAAGCAGCTGGCATGGGCTACTGTCAGAAGACATGATACTGGGCTAGATGGACCATTGGTCTCACCCAGGAGGGGCGTTCTTATCTTCCCCACTTTCCTGTAACCCAAGCAAAGCCAGGAGCAGGCCCAGCTCAGGAAGTCTAGCGGGGCTCACACAGGCTCCCTGGTCCCTGGCACAGCATACAGCAAAACGACCCTGCCTCCGCCACCATAGACACCCACAGACTCACCGTTCCAGACCAACGCAGCCCTTTCTCCAAGGGCTTTGGCTTTCTCCAAGCTGTCTGTGTGCTCTGCTCCACGGCGGCCATGCTGGCTGAGATCAGGAGGCTGTGTGGTCTCACGGCCTCAGCTGAGGTGGTATCACGTGCCCCCCTCCCCGCCCATCTCCTCATTCCCTTCATGGACCCCTGGGATGTGAGTCATTCTGTACTTGAGTGGCACTCCTTCCCAGCCAATCAGCTTTGTGTAGACTAGCAGGGAGGGAGGGCGAGGGAAAGGGATGACGCTCTAGTGAC
The DNA here is from genome assembly GCA_037349315.1 of Chelydra serpentina. NCBI lineage: Eukaryota > Metazoa > Chordata > Testudines > Chelydridae > Chelydra > Chelydra serpentina. The sequence goes on from JBAIAC010000008.1 coordinate 127,694,330, forward strand.
AGCTCAGCAAGAAAGGGGCATGTCCCCCACTCCAGCAGAGCAGAATGGAGAATATGTGTATCCATCTCCACGACTTGTGCCACGCTCTTCCATTTGAGCTAACTTCCCCACCCAGCAAGCGCAAGGGGGAGAAGGGCCGGGGACCAAGCGCTTCCTGCTCCGCAAGGGCTGGCTTTTGGGGAGGCCAAGCGGGGAGAGGGATGGAGGCCGCTGGAGGAGCTTAGCCCGCTGACTGTCAATGGCTTCTAAAAGAAGGGCAAGAGAAGGGACCGGCGGTCCCTTGCCGCTGGAGAATGCGGGCATTGATCCCGCTGCCTCTCACATGCGAAGCGAGCGCTCGACCACTTGAGCTAATTCCCCTGTCTTGCCCAGCAAGAGCTTGATCCAACCATGTCATACGGGAGGCCACGCCGTTCCCTGCGCCAGCCGGTGACTCCTTCCAAAAGGGTCAGGCAAGCAGCTGCTCCCTGTGGGCCGGCTAGCTCAGCTGGTTAGAGCGTGGTGCTAATAACGCCAAGGTCATGGGTTCGAGCCCCATGCTGGCCACTGTGTGTGCTGCTTGGAGAGGGTGGCTTCTGTTCTTTTGGGCTGACTGCTAGGGGGTCGGAGAGGCCAAAATGAGAAAAAGGAGATGGGCTGAGCGTCTTGCAGGGAGCAGGCAAGAGCCCTGCTCGGGGAAAGGACTGGCCAGCGCTGGCAGGGAGAGGCTCCGGCCACCTCCTTTCCTCTCCTCTCTGGGCTCCTTGCTCGCCTTGCTGGCTGAAAGGGACTTGAGCCCGAGGAGAGGAGAAGGGTCAGCCTGGCCAGCTGCCTTCCCAGCTCATAGGAGATGAGGCCTGAGCTGGAGGCCCAGGAAGCAAAATTGCAGGGCTGCTGGCTCGCCCCCATTGTCCCCAATGGGTTCACCTGATGGCCCGAATTCTTGCCGCCCGCCATCTCCACCCAAATGTACCCGAGAGCGGATCAGGCTCTCCAGCCCAAGCCACTGAGGAAGGCTTAATACTCGGCACCCCAAGCTAGGGGAGAGTCTTCAGACTCGGCCCGCGCAGGGTGAGCTTGGGAGTTCTGGACCCCATCCTCCCACCGCCCACAGGCAGCCCCCAAGCCCACACTGGAGCCCAGAACTCAGGCACGAAGGAGCAGGAGGAGCACTCTGCCCAGGGGCACCACCGCTCTAAGTCAGCTTGAGTTGTTTTCTCTTCTACCCCTGTTCTCCCAAGTTCGGCTGGCCTCGCAGTAGCCATCCCCGGGACAAAGCAGGCACGGGACTCTACCTAGCGGAAGCCAAACGCGCCCACCCAGAGTTTAGCACAGGCTATTGGGGGACTGTCGAAACCCCCTTCAGACGCATTGAGGTAGCTAAACTTTACTTCCAAGGGCCCTACATGTGCAGAAAGCCTACTCTCTTGGGAAAAAGACTCCTCTTTCGGCTAACCTTCCAAACTTTCCAGTGGCTCCAAATGGGAAAACACACACACTCAAACACCCAAAGAGTCCTAACGCCCCCAATCTAAAAAGAAAAGAAAGGAGAAGAGTTCGAAATGGCCACCCTGCCAGAATTGTACAGCTCTGCACATGAAACCAGTGGGAGGGACGTTACACAGAAAGGGGGAATGGAAAGCTGCCCAAATGGAGATGATGTGGAAAGCTACAGCCCCCGTCACTCCTCCTACTAGTCACACTTCTTGCAACAGCTGATGAACTTCCAGGTGCTTTTCGCATCCGAGCCCACACCAGGGGAACACCTTGAGAAGCTTCCCGTGGGTTGCCTAGCTCAGCTGGTCAGAGTGTGGCACTAATGGAGGCAAGATGGTGCAAAGGAGCCCCTGGGTGGCTGGCTGCGGGCCTGGGGAGGATGGCTTTGGATTTTCGGCCGGACTGCTACGGACAGCAAGGCCAAAAGTCAGCTGGTCGGCCCGCTCACCCACCTACCCAGCGTGCTCACCCAGTGGCCTTAGTCAACCGCTTGGAGAATGTGGGCATCGATCCCACTACCTCTCGCATGCAAAGCGAGCGCTCTACCGCTTGAGCTAATTCCCCACAGCTGGCCTGATTCCCAGGCACCAGGCAAAAAAGGCAAGGGCTCTGTGGCCTGAAGCAGAACACAGCCTGCGTTGGGGGGCTACCCAGAGCTGGGGAAGGGGCCGGAGACCCAGCCACGCGCCTGGGCACAATCCCCAACGCTCCCTCCCTGGAGTGTGTCGGGGGGTGGGCTGGGGGGTGAGAGTTAGCCCCTGGAAGAAGCACCACACTTCAGAAGACAACGCAGGGCTAGATCACTTGATGATTGCCTGCTCTGGCCATTGCCTCTGAAGCAGCTGGCATGGGCTACTGTCAGAAGACATGATACTGGGCTAGATGGACCATTGGTCTCACCCAGGAGGGGCGTTCTTATCTTCCCCACTTTCCTGTAACCCAAGCAAAGCCAGGAGCAGGCCCAGCTCAGGAAGTCTAGCGGGGCTCACACAGGCTCCCTGGTCCCTGGCACAGCATACAGCAAAACGACCCTGCCTCCGCCACCATAGACACCCACAGACTCACCGTTCCAGACCAACGCAGCCCTTTCTCCAAGGGCTTTGGCTTTCTCCAAGCTGTCTGTGTGCTCTGCTCCACGGCGGCCATGCTGGCTGAGATCAGGAGGCTGTGTGGTCTCACGGCCTCAGCTGAGGTGGTATCACGTGCCCCCCTCCCCGCCCATCTCCTCATTCCCTTCATGGACCCCTGGGATGTGAGTCATTCTGTACTTGAGTGGCACTCCTTCCCAGCCAATCAGCTTTGTGTAGACTAGCAGGGAGGGAGGGCGAGGGAAAGGGATGACGCTCTAGTGACAGCTCAGCAAGAAAGGGGCATGTCCCCCACTCCAGCAGAGCAGAATGGAGAATATGTGTATCCATCTCCACGACTTGTGCCACGCTCTTCCATTTGAGCTAACTTCCCCACCCAGCAAGCGCAAGGGGGAGAAGGGCCGGGGACCAAGCGCTTCCTGCTCCGCAAGGGCTGGCTTTTGGGGAGGCCAAGCGGGAAGAGGGATGGAGGCCGCTGGAGGAGCTTAGCCCGCTGACTGTCAATGGCTTCTAAAAGAAGGGCAAGAGAAGGGACCGGCGGTCCCTTGCCGCTGGAGAATGCGGGCATTGATCCCGCTGCCTCTCACATGCGAAGCGAGCGCTCGACCACTTGAGCTAATTCCCCTGTCTTGCCCAGCAAGAGCTTGATCCAACCATGTCATACGGGAGGCCACGCCGTTCCCTGCGCCAGCCGGTGACTCCTTCCAAAAGGGTCAGGCAAGCAGCTGCTCCCTGTGGGCCGGCTAGCTCAGCTGGTTAGAGCGTGGTGCTAATAATGCCAAGGTCATGGGTTCGAGCCCCATGCTGGCCACTGTGTGTGCTGCTTGGAGAGGGTGGCTTCTGTTCTTTTGGGCTGACTGCTAGGGGGTCGGAGAGGCCAAAATGAGAAAAAGGAGATGGGCTGAGCGTCTTGCAGGGAGCAGGCAAGAGCCCTGCTCGGGGAAAGGACTGGCCAGCGCTGGCAGGGAGAGGCTCCGGCCACCTCCTTTCCTCCCCTCTCTGGGCTCCTTGCTCGCCTTGCTGGCTGAAAGAGACTTGGGCCCGAGGAGAGGAGAAGGGTCAGCCTGGCCAGCTGCCTTCCCAGCTCATAGGAGATGAGGCCTGAGCTGGAGGCCCAGGAAGCAAAATTGCAGGGCTGCTGGCTCGCCCCCATTGTCCCCAATGGGTTGACCTGATGGCCCGAATTCTTGCCGCCCGCCATCTCCACCCAAATGTACCCGAGAGCGGATCAGGCTCTCCAGCCCAAGCCACTGAGGAAGGCTTAATACTCGGCACCCCAAGCTAGGGGAGAGTCTTCAGACTCGGCCCGCGCAGGGTGAGCTTGGGAGTTCTGGACCCCATCCTCCCACCGCCCACAGGTAGCCCCCAAGCCCACACTGGAGCCCAGAACTCAGGCACGAAGGAGCAGGAGGAGCACTCTGCCCAGGGGCACCACCGCTCTAAGTCAGCTTGAGTTGTTTTCTCTTCTACCCCTGTTCTCCCAAGTTCGGCTGGCCTCGCAGTAGCCATCCCCGGGACAAAGCAGGCACGGGACTCTACCTAGCGGAAGCCAAACGCGCCCACCCAGAGTTTAGCACAGGCTATTGGGGGACTGTAGAAACCCCCTTCAGACGCATTGAGGTAGCTAAACTTTACTTCCAAGGGCCCTACATGTGCAGAAAGCCTACTCTCCTGTGAAAAAGACTCCTCTTTCGGCTAACCTTCCAAACTTTCCAGTGGCTCCAAATGGGAAAACACACACACTCAAACACCCAAAGAGTCCTAACGCCCCCAATCTAAAAAGAAAAGAAAGGAGAAGAGTTCGAAATGGCCACCCTGCCAGAATTGTACAGCTCTGCACATGAAACCAGTGGGAGGGACGTTACACAGAAAGGGGGAATGGAAAGCTGCCCAAATGGAGATGATGTGGAAAGCTACAGCCCCCGTCACTCCTCCTACTAGTCACACTTCTTGCAACAGCTGATGAACTTCCAGGTGCTTTTCGCATCCGAGCCCACACCAGGGGAACACCTTGAGAAGCTTCCCGTGGGTTGCCTAGCTCAGCTGGTCAGAGTGTGGCACTAATGGAGGCAAGATGGTGCAAAGGAGCCCCTGGGTAGCTGGCTGCGGGCCTGGGGAGGATGGCTTTGGATTTTCGGCCGGACTGCTACGGACAGCAAGGCCAAAAGCCAGCTGGTCGGCCCGCTCACCCACCTACCCAGCGTGCTCACCCAGTGGCCTTAGTCAACCGCTTGGAGAATGTGGGCATCGATCCCACTACCTCTCGCATGCAAAGCGAGCGCTCTACCGCTTGAGCTAATTCCCCACAGCTGGCCTAAATCCCAGGCACCAGACAAAAAAGGCAAGGGCTCTGTGGCCTGAAGCAGAACACAGCCTGCGTTGGGGGGCTACCCAGAGCTGGGGAAGGGGCCCGAGACCCAGCCACGCGCCTGGGCACAATCCCCAACGCTCCCTCCCTGGAGTGTGTCGGGGGGTGGGCTGGGGGGTGAGAGTTAGCCCCTGGAAGAAGCACCACACTTCAGAAGACAACGCAGGGCTAGATCACTTGATGATTGCCTGCTCTGGCCATTGCCTCTGAAGCAGCTGGCATGGGCTACTGTCAGAAGACATGATACTGGGCTAGATGGACCATTGGTCTCACCCAGGAGGGGCGTTCTTATCTTCCCCACTTTCCTGTAACCCAAGCAAAGCCAGGAGCAGGCCCAGCTCAGGAAGTCTAGCGGGGCTCACACAGGCTCCCTGGCCCCTGGCACAGCATACAGCAAAACGACCCTGCCTCCGCCACCATAGACACCCACAGACTCACCGTTCCAGACCAACGCAGCCCTTTCTCCAAGGGCTTTGGCTTTCTCCAAGCTGTCTGTGTGCTCTGCTCCACGGCGGCCATGCTGGCTGAGATCAGGAGGCTGTGTGGTCTCACGGCCTCAGCTGAGGTGGTATCACGTGCCCCCCTCCCCGCCCATCTCCTCATTCCCTTCATGGACCCCTGGGATGTGAGTCATTCTGTATTTGAGTGGCACTCCTTCCCAGCCAATCAGCTTTGTGTAGACTAGCAGGGAGGGAGGGCGAGGGAAAGGGATGACGCTCTAGTGACAGATCAGCAAGAAAGGGGCATGTCCCCCACTCCAGCAGAGCAGAATGGAGAATATGTGTATCCATCTCCACGACTTGTGCCACGCTCTTCCATTTGAGCTAACTTCCCCACCCAGCAAGCGCAAGGGGGAGAAGGGCCGGGGACCAAGCGCTTCCTGCTCCGCAAGGGCTGGCTTTTGGGGAGGCCAAGCGGGGAGAGGGATGGAGGCCGCTGGAGGAGCTTAGCCCGCTGACTGTCAACGGCTTCTAAAAGAAGGGCAAGAGAAAGGACCGGCGGTCCCTTGCCGCTGGAGAATGCGGGCATTGATCCCGCTGCCTCTCACATGCGAAGCGAGCGCTCTACCACTTGAGCTAATTCCCCTGTCTTGCCCAGCAAGAGCTTGATCCAACCATGTCATACGGGAGGCCACGCCGTTCCCTGCGCCAGCCGGTGACTCCTTCCAAAAGGGTCAGGCAAGCAGCTGCTCCCTGTGGGCCGGCTAGCTCAGCTGGTTAGAGCGTGGTGCTAATAACGCCAAGGTCATGGGTGCGAGCCCCATGCTGGCCACTGTGTGTGCTGCTTGGAGAGGGTGGCTTCTGTTCTTTTGGGCTGACTGCTAGGGGGTCGGAGAGGCCAAAATGAGAAAAAGGAGATGGGCTGAGCGTCTTGCAGGGAGCAGGCAAGAGCCCTGCTCGGGGAAAGGACTGGCCAGCGCTGGCAGGGAGAGGCTCCGGCCACCTCCTTTCCTCCCCTCTCTGGGCTCCTTGCTCGCCTTGCTGGCTGAAAGGGACTTGGGCCCGAGGAGAGGAGAAGGGTCAGCCTGGCCAGCTGCCTTCCCAGCTCATAGGAGATGAGGCCTGAGCTGGAGGCCCAGGAAGCAAAATTGCAGGGCTGCTGGCTCGCCCCCATTGTCCCCAATGGGTTGACCTGATGGCCCGAATTCTTGCCGCCCGCCATCTCCACCCAAATGTACCCGAGAGCGGATCAGGCTCTCCAGCCCAAGCCACTGAGGAAGGCTTAATACTCGGCACCCCAAGCTAGGGGAGAGTCTTCAGACTCGGCCCGCGCAGGGTGAGCTTGGGAGTTCTGGACCCCATCCTCCCACCGCCCACAGGCAGCCCCCAAGCCCACACTGGAGCCCAGAACTCAGGCACGAAGGAGCAGGAGGAGCACTCTGCCCAGGGGCACCACCGCTCTAAGTCAGCTTGAGTTGTTTTCTCTTCTACCCCTGTTCTCCCAAGTTCGGCTGGCCTCGCAGTAGCCATCCCCGGGACAAAGCAGGCACGGGACTCTACCTAGCGGAAGCCAAACGCGCCCACCCAGAGTTTAGCACAGGCTATTGGGGGACTGTAGAAACCCCCTTCAGACGCATTGAGGTAGCTAAACTTTACTTCCAAGGGCCCTACATGTGCAGAAAGCCTACTCTCCTGTGAAAAAGACTCCTCTTTCGGCTAACCTTCCAAACTTTCCAGTGGCTCCAAATGGGAAAACACACACACTCAAACACCCAAAGAGTCCTAACGCCCCCAATCTAAAAAGAAAAGAAAGGAGAAGAGTTCGAAATGGCCACCCTGCCAGAATTGTACAGCTCTGCACATGAAACCAGTGGGAGGGACGTTACACAGAAAGGGGGAATGGAAAGCTGCCCAAATGGAGATGATGTGGAAAGCTACAGCCCCCGTCACTCCTCCTACTAGTCACACTTCTTGCAACAGCTGATGAACTTCCAGGTGCTTTTCGCATCCGAGCCCACACCAGGGGAACACCTTGAGAAGCTTCCCGTGGGTTGCCTAGCTCAGCTGGTCAGAGTGTGGCACTAATGGAGGCAAGATGGTGCAAAGGAGCCCCTGGGTGGCTGGCTGCAGGCCTGGGGAGGATGGCTTTGGAATTTCGGCCGGACTGCTACGGACAGCAAGGCCAAAAGTCAGCTGGTCGGCCCGCTCACCCACCTACCCAGCGTGCTCACCCAGGGGCCTTAGTCAACCGCTTGGAGAATGTGGGCATCGATCCCACTACCTCTCGCATGCAAAGCGAGCGCTCTACCGCTTGAGTTAATTCCCCACAGCTGGCCTGATTCCCAGGCACCAGGCAAAAAAGGCAAGGGCTCTGTGGCCTGAAGCAGAACACAGCCTGCGTTGGGGGGCTACCCAGAGCTGGGGAAGGGGCCCGAGACCCAGCCACGCGCCTGGGCACAATCCCCAACGCTCCCTCCCTGGAGTGTGTCGGGGGGTGGGCTGGGGGGTGAGAGTTAGCCCCTGGAAGAAGCACCACACTTCAGAAGACAACGCAGGGCTAGATCACTTGATGATTGCCTGCTCTGGCCATTGCCTCTGAAGCAGCTGGCATGGGCTACTGTCAGAAGACATGATACTGGGCTAGATGGACCATTGGTCTCACCCAGGAGGGGCGTTCTTATCTTCCCCACTTTCCTGTAACCCAAGCAAAGCCAGGAGCAGGCCCAGCTCAGGAAGTCTAGCGGGGCTCACACAGGCTCCCTGGTCCCTGGCACAGCATACAGCAAAACGACCCTGCCTCCGCCACCATAGACACCCACAGACTCACCGTTCCAGACCAACGCAGCCCTTTCTCCAAGGGCTTTGGCTTTCTCCAAGCTGTCTGTGTGCTCTGCTCCACGGCGGCCATGCTGGCTGAGATCAGGAGGCTGTGTGGTCTCACGGCCTCAGCTGAGGTGGTATCACGTGCCCCCCTCCCCGCCCATCTCCTCATTCCCTTCATGGACCCCTGGGATGTGAGTCATTCTGTACTTGAGTGGCACTCCTTCCCAGCCAATCAGCTTTGTGTAGACTAGCAGGGAGGGAGGGCGAGGGAAAGGGATGACGCTCTAGTGACAGCTCAGCAAGAAAGGGGCATGTCCCCCACTCCAGCAGAGCAGAATGGAGAATATGTGTATCCATCTCCACGACTTGTGCCACGCTCTTCCATTTGAGCTAACTTCCCCACCCAGCAAGCGCAAGGGGGAGAAGGGCCGGGGACCAAGCGCTTCCTGCTCCGCAAGGGCTGGCTTTTGGGGAGGCCAAGCGGGGAGAGGGATGGAGGCCGCTGGAGGAGCTTAGCCCGCTGACTGTCAATGGCTTCTAAAAGAAGGGCAAGAGAAGGGACCGGCGGTCCCTTGCCGCTGGAGAATGCGGGCATTGATCCCGCTGCCTCTCACATGCGAAGCGAGCGCTCGACCACTTGAGCTAATTCCCCTGTCTTGCCCAGCAAGAGCTTGATCCAACCATGTCATACGGGAGGCCACGCCGTTCCCTGCGCCAGCCGGTGACTCCTTCCAAAAGGGTCAGGCAAGCAGCTGCTCCCTGTGGGCCGGCTAGCTCAGCTGGTTAGAGCGTGGTGCTAATAACGCCAAGGTCATGGGTTCGAGCCCCATGCTGGCCACTGTGTGTGCTGCTTGGAGAGGGTGGCTTCTGTTCTTTTGGGCTGACTGCTAGGGGGTCGGAGAGGCCAAAATGAGAAAAAGGAGATGGGCTGAGCGTCTTGCAGGGAGCAGGCAAGAGCCCTGCTCGGGGAAAGGACTGGCCAGCGCTGGCAGGGAGAGGCTCCGGCCACCTCCTTTCCTCTCCTCTCTGGGCTCCTTGCTCGCCTTGCTGGCTGAAAGGGACTTGAGCCCGAGGAGAGGAGAAGGGTCAGCCTGGCCAGCTGCCTTCCCAGCTCATAGGAGATGAGGCCTGAGCTGGAGGCCCAGGAAGCAAAATTGCAGGGCTGCTGGCTCGCCCCCATTGTCCCCAATGGGTTGACCTGATGGCCCGAATTCTTGCCGCCCGCCATCTCCACCCAAATGTACCCGAGAGCGGATCAGGCTCTCCAGCCCAAGCCACTGAGGAAGGCTTAATACTCGGCACCCCAAGCTAGGGGAGAGTCTTCAGACTCGGCCCGCGCAGGGTGAGCTTGGGAGTTCTGGACCCCATCCTCCCACCGCCCACAGGCAGCCCCCAAGCCCACACTGGAGCCCAGAACTCAGGCACGAAGGAGCAGGAGGAGCACTCTGCCCAGGGGCACCACCGCTCTAAGTCAGCTTGAGTTGTTTTCTCTTCTACCCCTGTTCTCCCAAGTTCGGCTGGCCTCGCAGTAGCCATCCCCGGGACAAAGCAGGCACGGGACTCTACCTAGCGGAAGCCAAACGCGCCCACCCAGAGTTTAGCACAGGCTATTGGGGGACTGTAGAAACCCCCTTCAGACGCATTGAGGTAGCTAAACTTTACTTCCAAGGGCCCTACATGTGCAGAAAGCCTACTCTCCTGTGAAAAAGACTCCTCTTTCGGCTAACCTTCCAAACTTTCCAGTGGCTCCAAATGGGAAAACACACACACTCAAACACCCAAAGAGTCCTAACGCCCCCAATCTAAAAAGAAAAGAAAGGAGAAGAGTTCGAAATGGCCACCCTGCCAGAATTGTACAGCTCTGCACATGAAACCAGTGGGAGGGACGTTACACAGAAAGGGGGAATGGAAAGCTGCCCAAATGGAGATGATGTGGAAAGCTACAGCCCCCGTCACTCCTCCTACTAGTCACACTTCTTGCAACAGCTGATGAACTTCCAGGTGCTTTTCGCATCCGAGCCCACACCAGGGGAACACCTTGAGAAGCTTCCCGTGGGTTGCCTAGCTCAGCTGGTCAGAGTGTGGCACTAATGGAGGCAAGATGGTGCAAAGGAGCCCCTGGGTGGCTGGCTGCAGGCCTGGGGAGGATGGCTTTGGAATTTCGGCCGGACTGCTACGGACAGCAAGGCCAAAAGTCAGCTGGTCGGCCCGCTCACCCACCTACCCAGCGTGCTCACCCAGGGGCCTTAGTCAACCGCTTGGAGAATGTGGGCATCGATCCCACTACCTCTCGCATGCAAAGCGAGCGCTCTACCGCTTGAGTTAATTCCCCACAGCTGGCCTGATTCCCAGGCACCAGGCAAAAAAGGCAAGGGCTCTGTGGCCTGAAGCAGAACACAGCCTGCGTTGGGGGGCTACCCAGAGCTGGGGAAGGGGCCCGAGACCCAGCCACGCGCCTGGGCACAATCCCCAACGCTCCCTCCCTGGAGTGTGTCGGGGGGTGGGCTGGGGGGTGAGAGTTAGCCCCTGGAAGAAGCACCACACTTCAGAAGACAACGCAGGGCTAGATCACTTGATGATTGCCTGCTCTGGCCATTGCCTCTGAAGCAGCTGGCATGGGCTACTGTCAGAAGACATGATACTGGGCTAGATGGACCATTGGTCTCACCCAGGAGGGGCGTTCTTATCTTCCCCACTTTCCTGTAACCCAAGCAAAGCCAGGAGCAGGCCCAGCTCAGGAAGTCTAGCGGGGCTCACACAGGCTCCCTGGTCCCTGGCACAGCATACAGCAAAACGACCCTGCCTCCGCCACCATAGACACCCACAGACTCACCGTTCCAGACCAACGCAGCCCTTTCTCCAAGGGCTTTGGCTTTCTCCAAGCTGTCTGTGTGCTCTGCTCCACGGCGGCCATGCTGGCTGAGATCAGGAGGCTGTGTGGTCTCACGGCCTCAGCTGAGGTGGTATCACGTGCCCCCCTCCCCGCCCATCTCCTCATTCCCTTCATGGACCCCTGGGATGTGAGTCATTCTGTACTTGAGTGGCACTCCTTCCCAGCCAATCAGCTTTGTGTAGACTAGCAGGGAGGGAGGGCGAGGGAAAGGGATGACGCTCTAGTGACAGCTCAGCAAGAAAGGGGCATGTCCCCCACTCCAGCAGAGCAGAATGGAGAATATGTGTATCCATCTCCACGACTTGTGCCACGCTCTTCCATTTGAGCTAACTTCCCCACCCAGCAAGCGCAAGGGGGAGAAGGGCCGGGGACCAAGCGCTTCCTGCTCCGCAAGGGCTGGCTTTTGGGGAGGCCAAGCGGGGAGAGGGATGGAGGCCGCTGGAGGAGCTTAGCCCGCTGACTGTCAATGGCTTCTAAAAGAAGGGCAAGAGAAGGGACCGGCGGTCCCTTGCCGCTGGAGAATGCGGGCATTGATCCCGCTGCCTCTCACATGCGAAGCGAGCGCTCGACCACTTGAGCTAATTCCCCTGTCTTGCCCAGCAAGAGCTTGATCCAACCATGTCATACGGGAGGCCACGCCGTTCCCTGCGCCAGCCGGTGACTCCTTCCAAAAGGGTCAGGCAAGCAGCTGCTCCCTGTGGGCCGGCTAGCTCAGCTGGTTAGAGCGTGGTGCTAATAACGCCAAGGTCATGGGTTCGAGCCCCATGCTGGCCACTGTGTGTGCTGCTTGGAGAGGGTGGCTTCTGTTCTTTTGGGCTGACTGCTAGGGGGTCGGAGAGGCCAAAATGAGAAAAAGGAGATGGGCTGAGCGTCTTGCAGGGAGCAGGCAAGAGCCCTGCTCGGGGAAAGGACTGGCCAGCGCTGGCAGGGAGAGGCTCCGGCCACCTCCTTTCCTCTCCTCTCTGGGCTCCTTGCTCGCCTTGCTGGCTGAAAGGGACTTGAGCCCGAGGAGAGGAGAAGGGTCAGCCTGGCCAGCTGCCTTCCCAGCTCATAGGAGATGAGGCCTGAGCTGGAGGCCCAGGAAGCAAAATTGCAGGGCTGCTGGCTCGCCCCCATTGTCCCCAATGGGTTCACCTGATGGCCCGAATTCTTGCCGCCCGCCATCTCCACCCAAATGTACCCGAGAGCGGATCAGGCTCTCCAGCCCAAGCCACTGAGGAAGGCTTAATACTCGGCACCCCAAGCTAGGGGAGAGTCTTCAGACTCGGCCCGCGCAGGGTGAGCTTGGGAGTTCTGGACCCCATCCTCCCACCGCCCACAGGCAGCCCCCAAGCCCACACTGGAGCCCAGAACTCAGGCACGAAGGAGCAGGAGGAGCACTCTGCCCAGGGGCACCACCGCTCTAAGTCAGCTTGAGTTGTTTTCTCTTCTACCCCTGTTCTCCCAAGTTCGGCTGGCCTCGCAGTAGCCATCCCCGGGACAAAGCAGGCACGGGACTCTACCTAGCGGAAGCCAAACGCGCCCACCCAGAGTTTAGCACAGGCTATTGGGGGACTGTAGAAACCCCCTTCAGACGCATTGAGGTAGCTAAACTTTACTTCCAAGGGCCCTACATGTGCAGAAAGCCTACTCTCTTGGGAAAAAGACTCCTCTTTCGGCTAACCTTCCAAACTTTCCAGTGGCTCCAAATGGGAAAACACACACACTCAAACACCCAAAGAGTCCTAACGCCCCCAATCTAAAAAGAAAAGAAAGGAGAAGAGTTCGAAATGGCCACCCTGCCAGAATTGTACAGCTCTGCACATGAAACCAGTGGGAGGGACGTTACACAGAAAGGGGGAATGGAAAGCTGCCCAAATGGAGATGATGTGGAAAGCTACAGCCCCCGTCACTCCTCCTACTAGTCACACTTCTTGCAACAGCTGATGAACTTCCAGGTGCTTTTCGCATCCGAGCCCACACCAGGGGAACACCTTGAGAAGCTTCCCGTGGGTTGCCTAGCTCAGCTGGTCAGAGTGTGGCACTAATGGAGGCAAGATGGTGCAAAGGAGCCCCTGGGTGGCTGGCTGCGGGCCTGGGGAGGATGGCTTTGGATTTTCGGCCGGACTGCTACGGACAGCAAGGCCAAAAGTCAGCTGGTCGGCCCGCTCACCCACCTACCCAGCGTGCTCACCCAGTGGCCTTAGTCAACCGCTTGGAGAATGTGGGCATCGATCCCACTACCTCTCGCATGCAAAGCGAGCGCTCTACCGCTTGAGCTAATTCCCCACAGCTGGCCTGATTCCCAGGCACCAGGCAAAAAAGGCAAGGGCTCTGTGGCCTGAAGCAGAACACAGCCTGCGTTGGGGGGCTACCCAGAGCTGGGGAAGGGGCCGGAGACCCAGCCACGCGCCTGGGCACAATCCCCAACGCTCCCTCCCTGGAGTGTGTCGGGGGGTGGGCTGGGGGGTGAGAGTTAGCCCCTGGAAGAAGCACCACACTTCAGAAGACAACGCAGGGCTAGATCACTTGATGATTGCCTGCTCTGGCCATTGCCTCTGAAGCAGCTGGCATGGGCTACTGTCAGAAGACATGATACTGGGCTAGATGGACCATTGGTCTCACCCAGGAGGGGCGTTCTTATCTTCCCCACTTTCCTGTAACCCAAGCAAAGCCAGGAGCAGGCCCAGCTCAGGAAGTCTAGCGGGGCTCACACAGGCTCCCTGGTCCCTGGCACAGCATACAGCAAAACGACCCTGCCTCCGCCACCATAGACACCCACAGACTCACCGTTCCAGACCAACGCAGCCCTTTCTCCAAGGGCTTTGGCTTTCTCCAAGCTGTCTGTGTGCTCTGCTCCACGGCGGCCATGCTGGCTGAGATCAGGAGGCTGTGTGGTCTCACGGCCTCAGCTGAGGTGGTATCACGTGCCCCCCTCCCCGCCCATCTCCTCATTCCCTTCATGGACCCCTGGGATGTGAGTCATTCTGTACTTGAGTGGCACTCCTTCCCAGCCAATCAGCTTTGTGTAGACTAGCAGGGAGGGAGGGCGAGGGAAAGGGATGACGCTCTAGTGACAGCTCAGCAAGAAAGGGGCATGTCCCCCACTCCAGCAGAGCAGAATGGAGAATATGTGTATCCATCTCCACGACTTGTGCCACGCTCTTCCATTTGAGCTAACTTCCCCACCCAGCAAGCGCAAGGGGGAGAAGGGCCGGGGACCAAGCGCTTCCTGCTCCGCAAGGGCTGGCTTTTGGGGAGGCCAAGCGGGAAGAGGGATGGAGGCCGCTGGAGGAGCTTAGCCCGCTGACTGTCAATGGCTTCTAAAAGAAGGGCAAGAGAAGGGACCGGCGGTCCCTTGCCGCTGGAGAATGCGGGCATTGATCCCGCTGCCTCTCACATGCGAAGCGAGCGCTCGACCACTTGAGCTAATTCCCCTGTCTTGCCCAGCAAGAGCTTGATCCAACCATGTCATACGGGAGGCCACGCCGTTCCCTGCGCCAGCCGGTGACTCCTTCCAAAAGGGTCAGGCAAGCAGCTGCTCCCTGTGGGCCGGCTAGCTCAGCTGGTTAGAGCGTGGTGCTAATAATGCCAAGGTCATGGGTTCGAGCCCCATGCTGGCCACTGTGTGTGCTGCTTGGAGAGGGTGGCTTCTGTTCTTTTGGGCTGACTGCTAGGGGGTCGGAGAGGCCAAAATGAGAAAAAGGAGATGGGCTGAGCGTCTTGCAGGGAGCAGGCAAGAGCCCTGCTCGGGGAAAGGACTGGCCAGCGCTGGCAGGGAGAGGCTCCGGCCACCTCCTTTCCTCCCCTCTCTGGGCTCCTTGCTCGCCTTGCTGGCTGAAAGAGACTTGGGCCCGAGGAGAGGAGAAGGGTCAGCCTGGCCAGCTGCCTTCCCAGCTCATAGGAGATGAGGCCTGAGCTGGAGGCCCAGGAAGCAAAATTGCAGGGCTGCTGGCTCGCCCCCATTGTCCCCAATGGGTTGACCTGATGGCCCGAATTCTTGCCGCCCGCCATCTCCACCCAAATGTACCCGAGAGCGGATCAGGCTCTCCAGCCCAAGCCACTGAGGAAGGCTTAATACTCGGCACCCCAAGCTAGGGGAGAGTCTTCAGACTCGGCCCGCGCAGGGTGAGCTTGGGAGTTCTGGACCCCATCCTCCCACCGCCCACAGGTAGCCCCCAAGCCCACACTGGAGCCCAGAACTCAGGCACGAAGGAGCAGGAGGAGCACTCTGCCCAGGGGCACCACCGCTCTAAGTCAGCTTGAGTTGTTTTCTCTTCTACCCCTGTTCTCCCAAGTTCGGCTGGCCTCGCAGTAGCCATCCCCGGGACAAAGCAGGCACGGGACTCTACCTAGCGGAAGCCAAACGCGCCCACCCAGAGTTTAGCACAGGCTATTGGGGGACTGTAGAAACCCCCTTCAGACGCATTGAGGTAGCTAAACTTTACTTCCAAGGGCCCTACATGTGCAGAAAGCCTACTCTCCTGTGAAAAAGACTCCTCTTTCGGCTAACCTTCCAAACTTTCCAGTGGCTCCAAATGGGAAAACACACACACTCAAACACCCAAAGAGTCCTAACGCCCCCAATCTAAAAAGAAAAGAAAGGAGAAGAGTTCGAAATGGCCACCCTGCCAGAATTGTACAGCTCTGCACATGAAACCAGTGGGAGGGACGTTACACAGAAAGGGGGAATGGAAAGCTGCCCAAATGGAGATGATGTGGAAAGCTACAGCCCCCGTCACTCCTCCTACTAGTCACACTTCTTGCAACAGCTGATGAACTTCCAGGTGCTTTTCGCATCCGAGCCCACACCAGGGGAACACCTTGAGAAGCTTCCCGTGGGTTGCCTAGCTCAGCTGGTCAGAGTGTGGCACTAATGGAGGCAAGATGGTGCAAAGGAGCCCCTGGGTGGCTGGCTGCGGGCCTGGGGAGGATGGCTTTGGATTTTCGGCCGGACTGCTACGGACAGCAAGGCCAAAAGTCAGCTGGTCGGCCCGCTCACCCACCTACCCAGCGTGCTCACCCAGTGGCCTTAGTCAACCGCTTGGAGAATGTGGGCATCGATCCCACTACCTCTCGCATGCAAAGCGAGCGCTCTACCGCTTGAGTTAATTCCCCACAGCTGGCCTGATTCCCAGGCACCAGGCAAAAAAGGCAAGGGCTCTGTGGCCTGAAGCAGAACACAGCCTGCGTTGGGGGGCTACCCAGAGCTGGGGAAGGGGCCCGAGACCCAGCCACGCGCCTGGGCACAATCCCCAACGCTCCCTCCCTGGAGTGTGTCGGGGGGTGGGCTGGGGGGTGAGAGTTAGCCCCTGGAAGAAGCACCACACTTCAGAAGACAACGCAGGGCTAGATCACTTGATGATTGCCTGCTCTGGCCATTGCCTCTGAAGCAGCTGGCATGGGCTACTGTCAGAAGACATGATACTGGGCTAGATGGACCATTGGTCTCACCCAGGAGGGGCGTTCTTATCTTCCCCACTTTCCTGTAACCCAAGCAAAGCCAGGAGCAGGCCCAGCTCAGGAAGTCTAGCGGGGCTCACACAGGCTCCCTGGTCCCTGGCACAGCATACAGCAAAACGACCCTGCCTCCGCCACCATAGACACCCACAGACTCACCGTTCCAGACCAACGCAGCCCTTTCTCCAAGGGCTTTGGCTTTCTCCAAGCTGTCTGTGTGCTCTGCTCCACGGCGGCCATGCTGGCTGAGATCAGGAGGCTGTGTGGTCTCACGGCCTCAGCTGAGGTGGTATCACGTGCCCCCCTCCCCGCCCATCTCCTCATTCCCTTCATGGACCCCTGGGATGTGAGTCATTCTGTACTTGAGTGGCACTCCTTCCCAGCCAATCAGCTTTGTGTAGACTAGCAGGGAGGGAGGGCGAGGGAAAGGGATGACGCTCTAGTGACAGCTCAGCAAGAAAGGGGCATGTCCCCCACTCCAGCAGAGCAGAATGGAGAATATGTGTATCCATCTCCACGACTTGTGCCACGCTCTTCCATTTGAGCTAACTTCCCCACCCAGCAAGCGCAAGGGGGAGAAGGGCCGGGGACCAAGCGCTTCCTGCTCCGCAAGGGCTGGCTTTTGGGGAGGCCAAGCGGGGAGAGGGATGGAGGCCGCTGGAGGAGCTTAGCCCGCTGACTGTCAATGGCTTCTAAAAGAAGGGCAAGAGAAGGGACCGGCGGTCCCTTGCCGCTGGAGAATGCGGGCATTGATCCCGCTGCCTCTCACATGCGAAGCGAGCGCTCGACCACTTGAGCTAATTCCCCTGTCTTGCCCAGCAAGAGCTTGATCCAACCATGTCATACGGGAGGCCACGCCGTTCCCTGCGCCAGCCGGTGACTCCTTCCAAAAGGGTCAGGCAAGCAGCTGCTCCCTGTGGGCCGGCTAGCTCAGCTGGTTAGAGCGTGGTGCTAATAACGCCAAGGTCATGGGTTCGAGCCCCATGCTGGCCACTGTGTGTGCTGCTTGGAGAGGGTGGCTTCTGTTCTTTTGGGCTGACTGCTAGGGGGTCGGAGAGGCCAAAATGAGAAAAAGGAGATGGGCTGAGCGTCTTGCAGGGAGCAGGCAAGAGCCCTGCTCGGGGAAAGGACTGGCCAGCGCTGGCAGGGAGAGGCTCCGGCCACCTCCTTTCCTCTCCTCTCCTCTCTGGGCTCCTTGCTCGCCTTGCTGGCTGAAAGGGACTTGGGCCCGAGGAGAGGAGAAGGGTCAGCCTGGCCAGCTGCCTTCCCAGCTCATAGGAGATGAGGCCTGAGCTGGAGGCCCAGGAAGCAAAATTGCAGGGCTGCTGGCTCGCCCCCATTGTCCCCAATGGGTTGACCTGATGGCCCGAATTCTTGCCGCCCGCCATCTCCACCCAAATGTACCCGAGAGCGGATCAGGCTCTCCAGCCCAAGCCACTGAGGAAGGCTTAATACTCGGCACCCCAAGCTAGGGGAGAGTCTTCAGACTCGGCCCGCGCAGGGTGAGCTTGGGAGTTCTGGACCCCATCCTCCCACCGCCCACAGCCAGCCCCCAAGCCCACACTGGAGCCCAGAACTCAGGCACGAAGGAGCAGGAGGAGCACTCTGCCCAGGGGCACCACCGCTCTAAGTCAGCTTGAGTTGTTTTCTCTTCTACCCCTGTTCTCCCAAGTTCGGCTGGCCTCGCAGTAGCCATCCCCGGGACAAAGCAGGCACGGGACTCTACCTAGCGGAAGCCAAACGCGCCCACCCAGAGTTTAGCACAGGCTATTGGGGGACTGTCGAAACCCCCTTCAGACGCATTGAGGTAGCTAAACTTTACTTCCAAGGGCCCTACATGTGCAGAAAGCCTACTCTCTTGGGAAAAAGACTCCTCTTTCGGCTAACCTTCCAAACTTTCCAGTGGCTCCAAATGGGAAAACACACACACTCAAACACCCAAAGAGTCCTAACGCCCCCAATCTAAAAAGAAAAGAAAGGAGAAGAGTTCGAAATGGCCACCCTGCCAGAATTGTACAGCTCTGCACATGAAACCAGTGGGAGGGACGTTACACAGAAAGGGGGAATGGAAAGCTGCCCAAATGGAGATGATGTGGAAAGCTACAGCCCCCGTCACTCCTCCTACTAGTCACACTTCTTGCAACAGCTGATGAACTTCCAGGTGCTTTTCGCATCCGAGCCCACACCAGGGGAACACCTTGAGAAGCTTCCCGTGGGTTGCCTAGCTCAGCTGGTCAGAGTGTGGCACTAATGGAGGCAAGATGGTGCAAAGGAGCCCCTGGGTGGCTGGCTGCGGGCCTGGGGAGGATGGCTTTGGATTTTCGGCCGGACTGCTACGGACAGCAAGGCCAAAAGTCAGCTGGTCGGCCCGCTCACCCACCTACCCAGCGTGCTCACCCAGTGGCCTTAGTCAACCGCTTGGAGAATGTGGGCATCGATCCCACTACCTCTCGCATGCAAAGCGAGCGCTCTACCGCTTGAGCTAATTCCCCACAGCTGGCCTGATTCCCAGGCACCAGGCAAAAAAGGCAAGGGCTCTGTGGCCTGAAGCAGAACACAGCCTGCGTTGGGGGGCTACCCAGAGCTGGGGAAGGGGCCGGAGACCCAGCCACGCGCCTGGGCACAATCCCCAACGCTCCCTCCCTGGAGTGTGTCGGGGGGTGGGCTGGGGGGTGAGAGTTAGCCCCTGGAAGAAGCACCACACTTCAGAAGACAACGCAGGGCTAGATCACTTGATGATTGCCTGCTCTGGCCATTGCCTCTGAAGCAGCTGGCATGGGCTACTGTCAGAAGACATGATACTGGGCTAGATGGACCATTGGTCTCACCCAGGAGGGGCGTTCTTATCTTCCCCACTTTCCTGTAACCCAAGCAAAGCCAGGAGCAGGCCCAGCTCAGGAAGTCTAGCGGGGCTCACACAGGCTCCCTGGTCCCTGGCACAGCATACAGCAAAACGACCCTGCCTCCGCCACCATAGACACCCACAGACTCACCGTTCCAGACCAACGCAGCCCTTTCTCCAAGGGCTTTGGCTTTCTCCAAGCTGTCTGTGTGCTCTGCTCCACGGCGGCCATGCTGGCTGAGATCAGGAGGCTGTGTGGTCTCACGGCCTCAGCTGAGGTGGTATCACGTGCCCCCCTCCCCGCCCATCTCCTCATTCCCTTCATGGACCCCTGGGATGTGAGTCATTCTGTACTTGAGTGGCACTCCTTCCCAGCCAATCAGCTTTGTGTAGACTAGCAGGGAGGGAGGGCGAGGGAAAGGGATGACGCTCTAGTGACAGCTCAGCAAGAAAGGGGCATGTCCCCCACTCCAGCAGAGCAGAATGGAGAATATGTGTATCCATCTCCACGACTTGTGCCACGCTCTTCCATTTGAGCTAACTTCCCCACCCAGCAAGCGCAAGGGGGAGAAGGGCCGGGGACCAAGCGCTTCCTGCTCCGCAAGGGCTGGCTTTTGGGGAGGCCAAGCGGGGAGAGGGATGGAGGCCGCTGGAGGAGCTTAGCCCGCTGACTGTCAATGGCTTCTAAAAGAAGGGCAAGAGAAGGGACTGGCGGTCCCTTGCCGCTGGAGAATGCGGGCATTGATCCCGCTGCCTCTCACATGCGAAGCGAGCGCTCGACCACTTGAGCTAATTCCCCTGTCTTGCCCAGCAAGAGCTTGATCCAACCATGTCATACGGGAGGCCACGCCGTTCCCTGCGCCAGCCGGTGACTCCTTCCAAAAGGGTCAGGCAAGCAGCTGCTCCCTGTGGGCCGGCTAGCTCAGCTGGTTAGAGCGTGGTGCTAATAATGCCAAGGTCATGGGTTCGAGCCCCATGCTGGCCACTGTGTGTGCTGCTTGGAGAGGGTGGCTTCTGTTCTTTTGGGCTGACTGCTAGGGGGTTTGAGAGGCCAAAATGAGAAAAAGGAGATGGGCTGAGCGTCTTGCAGGGAGCAGGCAAGAGCCCTGCTCGGGGAAAGGACTGGCCAGCGCTGGCAGGGAGAGGCTCCGGCCACCTCCTTTCCTCCCCTCTCTGGGCTCCTTGCTCGCCTTGCTGGCTGAAAGAGACTTGGGCCCGAGGAGAGGAGAAGGGTCAGCCTGGCCAGCTGCCTTCCCAGCCCCATAGGAGATGAGGCCTGAGCTGGAGGCCCAGGAAGCAAAATTGCAGGGCTGCTGGCTCGCCCCCATTGTCCCCAATGGGTTGACCTGATGGCCCGAATTCTTGCCGCCCGCCATCTCCACCCAAATGTACCCGAGAGCGGATCAGGCTCTCCAGCCCAAGCCACTGAGGAAGGCTTAATACTCGGCACCCCAAGCTAGGGGAGAGTCTTCAGACTCGGCCCGCGCAGGGTGAGCTTGGGAGTTCTGGACCCCATCCTCCCACCGCCCACAGGCAGCCCCCAAGCCCACACTGGAGCCCAGAACTCAGGCACGAAGGAGCAGGAGGCGCACTCTGCCCAGGGGCACCACCGCTCTAAGTCAGCTTGAGTTGTTTTCTCTTCTACCCCTGTTCTCCCAAGTTCGGCTGGCCTCGCAGTAGCCATCCCCGGGACAAAGCAGGCACGGGACTCTACCTAGCGGAAGCCAAACGCGCCCACCCAGAGTTTAGCACAGGCTATTGGGGGACTGTCGAAACCCCCTTCAGACGCATTGAGGTAGCTAAACTTTACTTCCAAGGGCCCTACATGTGCAGAAAGCCTACTCTCTTGGGAAAAAGACTCCTCTTTCGGCTAACCTTCCAAACTTTCCAGTGGCTCCAAATGGGAAAACACACACACTCAAACACCCAAAGAGTCCTAACGCCCCCAATCTAAAAAGAAAAGAAAGGAGAAGAGTTCGAAATGGCCACCCTGCCAGAATTGTACAGCTCTGCACATGAAACCAGTGGGAGGGACGTTACACAGAAAGGGGGAATGGAAAGCTGCCCAAATGGAGATGATGTGGAAAGCTACAGCCCCCGTCACTCCTCCTACTAGTCACACTTCTTGCAACAGCTGATGAACTTCCAGGTGCTTTTCGCATCCGAGCCCACACCAGGGGAACACCTTGAGAAGCTTCCCGTGGGTTGCCTAGCTCAGCTGGTCAGAGTGTGGCACTAATGGAGGCAAGATGGTGCAAAGGAGCCCCTGGGTGGCTGGCTGCGGGCCTGGGGAGGATGGCTTTGGATTTTCGGCCGGACTGCTACGGACAGCAAGGCCAAAAGTCAGCTGGTCGGCCCGCTCACCCACCTACCCAGCGTGCTCACCGAGGGACCTTAGTCAACCGCTTGGAGAATGTGGGCATCGATCCCACTACCTCTCGCATGCAAAGCGAGCGCTCTACCCCTTGAGCTAATTCCCCACAGCTGGCCTGATTCCCAGGCACCAGGCAAAAAAGGCAAGGGCTCTGTGGCCTGAAGCAGAACACAGCCTGCGTTGGGGGGCTACCCAGAGCTGGGGAAGGGGCCCGAGACCCAGCCACGCGCCTGGGCACAATCCCCAACGCTCCCTCCCTGGAGTGTGTCGGGGGGTGGGCTGGGGGGTGAGAGTTAGCCCCTGGAAGAAGCACCACACTTCAGAAGACAACGCAGGGCTAGATCACTTGATGATTGCCTGCTCTGGCCATTGCCTCTGAAGCAGCTGGCATGGGCTACTGTCAGAAGACATGATACTGGGCTAGATGGACCATTGGTCTCACCCAGGAGGGGCGTTCTTATCTTCCCCACTTTCCTGTAACCCAAGCAAAGCCAGGACCAGGCCCAGCTCAGGAAGTCTAGCGGGGCTCACACAGGCTCCCTGGTCCCTGGCACAGCATACAGCAAAACGACCCTGCCTCCGCCACCATAGACACCCACAGACTCACCGTTCCAGACCAACGCAGCCCTTTCTCCAAGGGCTTTGGCTTTCTCCAAGCTGTCTGTGTGCTCTGCTCCACGGCGGCCATGCTGGCTGAGATCAGGAGGCTGTGTGGTCTCACGGCCTCAGCTGAGGTGGTATCACGTGCCCCCCTCCCCGCCCATCTCCTCATTCCCTTCATGGACCCCTGGGATGTGAGTCATTCTGTACTTGAGTGGCACTCCTTCCCAGCCAATCAGCTTTGTGTAGACTAGCAGGGAGGGAGGGCGAGGGAAAGGGATGACGCTCTAGTGACAGCTCAGCAAGAAAGGGGCATGTCCCCCACTCCAGCAGAGCAGAATGGAGAATATGTGTATCCATCTCCACGACTTGTGCCACGCTCTTCCATTTGAGCTAACTTCCCCACCCAGCAAGCGCAAGGGGGAGAAGGGCCAGGGACCAAGCGCTTCCTGCTCCGCAAGGGCTGGCTTTTGGGGAGGCCAAGCGGGGAGAGGGATGGAGGCCGCTGGAGGAGCTTAGCCCGCTGACTGTCAATGGCTTCTAAAAGAAGGGCAAGAGAAGGGACCGGCGGTCCCTTGCCGCTGGAGAATGCGGACATTGGTCCCGCTGCCTCTCACATGCGAAGCGAGCGCTCGACCACTTGAGCTAATTCCCCTGTCTTGCCCAGCAAGAGCTTGATCCAACCATGTCATACGGGAGGCCACGCCGTTCCCTGCGCCAGCCGGTGACTCCTTCCAAAAGGGTCAGGCAAGCAGCTGCTCCCTGTGGGCCGGCTAGCTCAGCTGGTTAGAGCGTGGTGCTAATAACGCCAAGGTCATGGGTTCGAGCCCCATGCTGGCCACTGTGTGTGCTGCTTGGAGAGGGTGGCTTCTGTTCTTTTGGGCTGACTGCTAGGGGGTCGGAGAGGCCAAAATGAGAAAAAGGAGATGGGCTGAGCGTCTTGCAGGGAGCAGGCAAGAGCCCTGCTCGGGGAAAGGACTGGCCAGCGCTGGCAGGGAGAGGCTCCGGCCACCTCCTTTCCTCCCTTCTCTGGGCTCCTTGCTCGCCTTGCTGGCTGAAAGGGACTTGGGCCCGAGGAGAGGAGAAGGGTCAGCCTGGCCAGCTGCCTTCCCAGCTCATAGGAGATGAGGCCTGAGCTGGAGGCCCAGGAAGCAAAATTGCAGGGCTGCTGGCTCGCCCCCATTGTCCCCAATGGGTTGACCTGATGGCCCGAATTCTTGCCGCCCGCCATCTCCACCCAAATGTACCCGAGAGCGGATCAGGCTCTCCAGCCCAAGCCACTGAGGAAGGCTTAATACTCGGCACCCCAAGCTAGGGGAGAGTCTTCAGACTCGGCCCGCGCAGGGTGAGCTTGGGAGTTCTGGACCCCATCCTCCCACCGCCCACAGGCAGCCCCCAAGCCCACACTGGAGCCCAGAACTCAGGCACGAAGGAGCAGGAGGAGCACTCTGCCCAGGGGCACCACCGCTCTAAGTCAGCTTGAGTTGTTTTCTCTTCTACCCCTGTTCTCCCAAGTTCGGCTGGCCTCGCAGTAGCCATCCCCGGGACAAAGCAGGCACGGGACTCTACCTAGCGGAAGCCAAACGCGCCCACCCAGAGTTTAGCACAGGCTATTGGGGGACTGTAGAAACCGCCTTCAGACGCATTGAGGTAGCTAAACTTTACTTCCAAGGGCCCTACATGTGCAGAAAGCCTACTCTCCTGTGAAAAAGACTCCTCTTTCGGCTAACCTTCCAAACTTTCCAGTGGCTCCAAATGGGAAAACACACACACTCAAACACCCAAAGAGTCCTAACGCCCCCAATCTAAAAAGAAAAGAAAGGAGAAGAGTTCGAAATGGCCACCCTGCCAGAATTGTACAGCTCTGCACATGAAACCAGTGGGAGGGACGTTACACAGAAAGGGGGAATGGAAAGCTGCCCAAATGGAGATGATGTGGAAAGCTACAGCCCCCGTCACTCCTCCTACTAGTCACACTTCTTGCAACAGCTGATGAACTTCCAGGTGCTTTTCGCATCCGAGCCCACACCAGGGGAACACCTTGAGAAGCTTCCCGTGGGTTGCCTAGCTCAGCTGGTCAGAGTGTGGCACTAATGGAGGCAAGATGGTGCAAAGGAGCCCCTGGGTGGCTGGCTGCGGGCCTGGGGAGGATGGCTTTGGATTTTCGGCCGGACTGCTACGGACAGCAAGGCCAAAAGTCAGCTGGTCGGCCCGCTCACCCACCTACCCAGCGTGCTCACCCAGTGGCCTTAGTCAACCGCTTGGAGAATGTGGGCATCGATCCCACTACCTCTCGCATGCAAAGCGAGCGCTCTACCGCTTGAGCTAATTCCCCACAGCTGGCCTGATTCCCAGGCACCAGGCAAAAAAGGCAAGGGCTCTGTGGCCTGAAGCAGAACACAGCCTGCGTTGGGGGGCTACCCAGAGCTGGGGAAGGGGCCGGAGACCCAGCCACGCGCCTGGGCACAATCCCCAACGCTCCCTCCCTGGAGTGTGTCGGGGGGTGGGCTGGGGGGTGAGAGTTAGCCCCTGGAAGAAGCACCACACTTCAGAAGACAACGCAGGGCTAGATCACTTGATGATTGCCTGCTCTGGCCATTGCCTCTGAAGCAGCTGGCATGGGCTACTGTCAGAAGACATGATACTGGGCTAGATGGACCATTGGTCTCACCCAGGAGGGGCGTTCTTATCTTCCCCACTTTCCTGTAACCCAAGCAAAGCCAGGAGCAGGCCCAGCTCAGGAAGTCTAGCGGGGCTCACACAGGCTCCCTGGTCCCTGGCGCAGCATACAGCAAAACGACCCTGCCTCCGCCACCATAGACACCCACAGACTCACCGTTCCAGACCAACGCAGCCCTTTCTCCAAGGGCTTTGGCTTTCTCCAAGCTGTCTGTGTGCTCTGCTCCACGGCGGCCATGCTGGCTGAGATCAGGAGGCTGTGTGGTCTCACGGCCTCAGCTGAGGTGGTATCACGTGCCCCCCTCCCCGCCCATCTCCTCATTCCCTTCATGGACCCCTGGGATGTGAGTCATTCTGTACTTGAGTGGCACTCCTTCCCAGCCAATCAGCTTTGTGTAGACTAGCAGGGAGGGAGGGCGAGGGAAAGGGATGACGCTCTAGTGACAGCTCAGCAAGAAAGGGGCATGTCCCCCACTCGAGCAGAGCAGAATGGAGAATATGTGTATCCATCTCCACGACTTGTGCCACGCTCTTCCATTTGAGCTAACTTCCCCACCCAGCAAGCGCAAGGGGGAGAAGGGCCGGGGACCAAGCGCTTCCTGCTCCGCAAGGGCTGGCTTTTGGGGAGGCCAAGCGGGGAGAGGGATGGAGGCCGCTGGAGGAGCTTAGCCCGCTGACTGTCAATGGCTTCTAAAAGAAGGGCAAGAGAAGGGACCGGCAGTCCCTTGCCGCTGGAGAATGCGGGCATTGATCCCGCTGCCTCTCACATGCGAAGCGAGCGCTCGACCACTTGAGCTAATTCCCCTGTCTTGCCCAGCAAGAGCTTGATCCAACCATGTCATACGGGAGGCCACGCCGTTCCCTGCGCCAGCCGGTGACTCCTTCCAAAAGGGTCAGGCAAGCAGCTGCTCCCTGTGGGCCGGCTAGCTCAGCTGGTTAGAGCGTGGTGCTAATAACGCCAAGGTCATGGGTTCGAGCCCCATGCTGGCCACTGTGTGTGCTGCTTGGAGAGGGTGGCTTCTGTTCTTTTGGGCTGACTGCTAGGGGGTCGGAGAGGCCAAAATGAGAAAAAGGAGATGGGCTGAGCGTCTTGCAGGGAGCAGGCAAGAGCCCTGCTCGGGGAAAGGACTGGCCAGCGCTGGCAGGGAGAGGCTCCGGCCACCTCCTTTCCTCCCTTCTCTGGGCTCCTTGCTCGCCTTGCTGGCTGAAAGGGACTTGGGCCCGAGGAGAGGAGAAGGGTCAGCCTGGCCAGCTGCCTTCCCAGCTCATAGGAGATGAGGCCTGAGCTGGAGGCCCAGGAAGCAAAATTGCAGGGCTGCTGGCTCGCCCCCATTGTCCCCAATGGGTTGACCTGATGGCCCGAATTCTTGCCGCCCGCCATCTCCACCCAAATGTACCCGAGAGCGGATCAGGCTCTCCAGCCCAAGCCACTGAGGAAGGCTTAATACTCGGCACCCCAAGCTAGGGGAGAGTCTTCAGACTCGGCCCGCGCAGGGTGAGCTTGGGAGTTCTGGACCCCATCCTCCCACCGCCCACAGGCAGCCCCCAAGCCCACACTGGAGCCCAGAACTCAGGCACGAAGGAGCAGGAGGAGCACTCTGCCCAGGGGCACCACCGCTCTAAGTCAGCTTGAGTTGTTTTCTCTTCTACCCCTGTTCTCCCAAGTTCGGCTGGCCTCGCAGTAGCCATCCCCGGGACAAAGCAGGCACGGGACTCTACCTAGCGGAAGCCAAACGCGCCCACCCAGAGTTTAGCACAGGCTATTGGGGGACTGTAGAAACCGCCTTCAGACGCATTGAGGTAGCTAAACTTTACTTCCAAGGGCCCTACATGTGCAGAAAGCCTACTCTCCTGTGAAAAAGACTCCTCTTTCGGCTAACCTTCCAAACTTTCCAGTGGCTCCAAATGGGAAAACACACACACTCAAACACCCAAAGAGTCCTAACGCCCCCAATCTAAAAAGAAAAGAAAGGAGAAGAGTTCGAAATGGCCACCCTGCCAGAATTGTACAGCTCTGCACATGAAACCAGTGGGAGGGACGTTACACAGAAAGGGGGAATGGAAAGCTGCCCAAATGGAGATGATGTGGAAAGCTACAGCCCCCGTCACTCCTCCTACTAGTCACACTTCTTGCAACAGCTGATGAACTTCCAGGTGCTTTTCGCATCCGAGCCCACACCAGGGGAACACCTTGAGAAGCTTCCCGTGGGTTGCCTAGCTCAGCTGGTCAGAGTGTGGCACTAATGGAGGCAAGATGGTGCAAAGGAGCCCCTGGGTGGCTGGCTGCGGGCCTGGGGAGGATGGCTTTGGATTTTCGGCCGGACTGCTACGGACAGCAAGGCCAAAAGTCAGCTGGTCGGCCCGCTCACCCACCTACCCAGCGTGCTCACCCAGTGGCCTTAGTCAACCGCTTGGAGAATGTGGGCATCGATCCCACTACCTCTCGCATGCAAAGCGAGCGCTCTACCGCTTGAGCTAATTCCCCACAGCTGGCCTGATTCCCAGGCACCAGGCAAAAAAGGCAAGGGCTCTGTGGCCTGAAGCAGAACACAGCCTGCGTTGGGGGGCTACCCAGAGCTGGGGAAGGGGCCGGAGACCCAGCCACGCGCCTGGGCACAATCCCCAACGCTCCCTCCCTGGAGTGTGTCGGGGGGTGGGCTGGGGGGTGAGAGTTAGCCCCTGGAAGAAGCACCACACTTCAGAAGACAACGCAGGGCTAGATCACTTGATGATTGCCTGCTCTGGCCATTGCCTCTGAAGCAGCTGGCATGGGCTACTGTCAGAAGACATGATACTGGGCTAGATGGACCATTGGTCTCACCCAGGAGGGGCGTTCTTATCTTCCCCACTTTCCTGTAACCCAAGCAAAGCCAGGAGCAGGCCCAGCTCAGGAAGTCTAGCGGGGCTCACACAGGCTCCCTGGTCCCTGGCGCAGCATACAGCAAAACGACCCTGCCTCCGCCACCATAGACACCCACAGACTCACCGTTCCAGACCAACGCAGCCCTTTCTCCAAGGGCTTTGGCTTTCTCCAAGCTGTCTGTGTGCTCTGCTCCACGGCGGCCATGCTGGCTGAGATCAGGAGGCTGTGTGGTCTCACGGCCTCAGCTGAGGTGGTATCACGTGCCCCCCTCCCCGCCCATCTCCTCATTCCCTTCATGGACCCCTGGGATGTGAGTCATTCTGTACTTGAGTGGCACTCCTTCCCAGCCAATCAGCTTTGTGTAGACTAGCAGGGAGGGAGGGCGAGGGAAAGGGATGACGCTCTAGTGACAGCTCAGCAAGAAAGGGGCATGTCCCCCACTCCAGCAGAGCAGAATGGAGAATATGTGTATCCATCTCCACGACTTGTGCCACGCTCTTCCATTTGAGCTAACTTCCCCACCCAGCAAGCGCAAGGGGGAGAAGGGCCGGGGACCAAGCGCTTCCTGCTCCGCAAGGGCTGGCTTTTGGGGAGGCCAAGCGGGGAGAGGGATGGAGGCCGCTGGAGGAGCTTAGCCCGCTGACTGTCAATGGCTTCTAAAAGAAGGGCAAGAGAAGGGACCGGCAGTCCCTTGCCGCTGGAGAATGCGGGCATTGATCCCGCTGCCTCTCACATGCGAAGCGAGCGCTCGACCACTTGAGCTAATTCCCCTGTCTTGCCCAGCAAGAGCTTGATCCAACCATGTCATACGGGAGGCCACGCCGTTCCCTGCGCCAGCCGGTGACTCCTTCCAAAAGGGTCAGGCAAGCAGCTGCTCCCTGTGGGCCGGCTAGCTCAGCTGGTTAGAGCGTGGTGCTAATAACGCCAAGGTCATGGGTTCGAGCCCCATGCTGGCCACTGTGTGTGCTGCTTGGAGAGGGTGGCTTCTGTTCTTTTGGGCTGACTGCTAGGGGGTCGGAGAGGCCAAAATGAGAAAAAGGAGATGGGCTGAGCGTCTTGCAGGGAGCAGGCAAGAGCCCTGCTCGGGGAAAGGACTGGCCAGCGCTGGCAGGGAGAGGCTCCGGCCACCTCCTTTCCTCCCCTCTCTGGGCTCCTTGCTCGCCTTGCTGGCTGAAAGGGACTTGGGCCCGAGGAGAGGAGAAGGGTCAGCCTGGCCAGCTGCCTTCCCAGCTCATAGGAGATGAGGCCTGAGCTGGAGGCCCAGGAAGCAAAATTGCAGGGCTGCTGGCTCGCCCCCATTGTCCCCAATGGGTTGACCTGATGGCCCGAATTCTTGCCGCCCGCCATCTCCACCCAAATGTACCCGAGAGCGGATCAGGCTCTCCAGCCCAAGCCACTGAGGAAGGCTTAATACTCGGCACCCCAAGCTAGGGGAGAGTCTTCAGACTCGGCCCGCGCAGGGTGAGCTTGGGAGTTCTGGACCCCATCCTCCCACCGCCCACAGCCAGCCCCCAAGCCCACACTGGAGCCCAGAACTCAGGCACGAAGGAGCAGGAGGAGCACTCTGCCCAGGGGCACCACCGCTCTAAGTCAGCTTGAGTTGTTTTCTCTTCTACCCCTGTTCTCCCAAGTTCGGCTGGCCTCGCAGTAGCCATCCCCGGGACAAAGCAGGCACGGGACTCTACCTAGCGGAAGCCAAACGCGCCCACCCAGAGTTTAGCACAGGCTATTGGGGGACTGTAGAAACCGCCTTCAGACGCATTGAGGTAGCTAAACTTTACTTCCAAGGGCCCTACATGTGCAGAAAGCCTACTCTCCTGTGAAAAAGACTCCTCTTTCGGCTAACCTTCCAAACTTTCCAGTGGCTCCAAATGGGAAAACACACACACTCAAACACCCAAAGAGTCCTAACGCCCCCAATCTAAAAAGAAAAGAAAGGAGAAGAGTTCGAAATGGCCACCCTGCCAGAATTGTACAGCTCTGCACATGAAACCAGTGGGAGGGACGTTACACAGAAAGGGGGAATGGAAAGCTGCCCAAATGGAGATGATGTGGAAAGCTACAGCCCCCGTCACTCCTCCTACTAGTCACACTTCTTGCAACAGCTGATGAACTTCCAGGTGCTTTTCGCATCCGAGCCCACACCAGGGGAACACCTTGAGAAGCTTCCCGTGGGTTGCCTAGCTCAGCTGGTCAGAGTGTGGCACTAATGGAGGCAAGATGGTGCAAAGGAGCCCCTGGGTGGCTGGCTGCGGGCCTGGGGAGGATGGCTTTGGATTTTCGGCCGGACTGCTACGGACAGCAAGGCCAAAAGTCAGCTGGTCGGCCCGCTCACCCACCTACCCAGCGTGCTCACCCAGTGGCCTTAGTCAACCGCTTGGAGAATGTGGGCATCGATCCCACTACCTCTCGCATGCAAAGCGAGCGCTCTACCGCTTGAGCTAATTCCCCACAGCTGGCCTGATTCCCAGGCACCAGGCAAAAAAGGCAAGGGCTCTGTGGCCTGAAGCAGAACACAGCCTGCGTTGGGGGGCTACCCAGAGCTGGGGAAGGGGCCGGAGACCCAGCCACGCGCCTGGGCACAATCCCCAACGCTCCCTCCCTGGAGTGTGTCGGGGGGTGGGCTGGGGGGTGAGAGTTAGCCCCTGGAAGAAGCACCACACTTCAGAAGACAACGCAGGGCTAGATCACTTGATGATTGCCTGCTCTGGCCATTGCCTCTGAAGCAGCTGGCATGGGCTACTGTCAGAAGACATGATACTGGGCTAGATGGACCATTGGTCTCACCCAGGAGGGGCGTTCTTATCTTCCCCACTTTCCTGTAACCCAAGCAAAGCCAGGAGCAGGCCCAGCTCAGGAAGTCTAGCGGGGCTCACACAGGCTCCCTGGTCCCTGGCGCAGCATACAGCAAAACGACCCTGCCTCCGCCACCATAGACACCCACAGACTCACCGTTCCAGACCAACGCAGCCCTTTCTCCAAGGGCTTTGGCTTTCTCCAAGCTGTCTGTGTGCTCTGCTCCACGGCGGCCATGCTGGCTGAGATCAGGAGGCTGTGTGGTCTCACGGCCTCAGCTGAGGTGGTATCACGTGCCCCCCTCCCCGCCCATCTCCTCATTCCCTTCATGGACCCCTGGGATGTGAGTCATTCTGTACTTGAGTGGCACTCCTTCCCAGCCAATCAGCTTTGTGTAGACTAGCAGGGAGGGAGGGCGAGGGAAAGGGATGACGCTCTAGTGACAGCTCAGCAAGAAAGGGGCATGTCCCCCACTCCAGCAGAGCAGAATGGAGAATATGTGTATCCATCTCCACGACTTGTGCCACGCTCTTCCATTTGAGCTAACTTCCCCACCCAGCAAGCGCAAGGGGGAGAAGGGCCGGGGACCAAGCGCTTCCTGCTCCGCAAGGGCTGGCTTTTGGGGAGGCCAAGCGGGGAGAGGGATGGAGGCCGCTGGAGGAGCTTAGCCCGCTGACTGTCAATGGCTTCTAAAAGAAGGGCAAGAGAAGGGACCGGCAGTCCCTTGCCGCTGGAGAATGCGGGCATTGATCCCGCTGCCTCTCACATGCGAAGCGAGCGCTCGACCACTTGAGCTAATTCCCCTGTCTTGCCCAGCAAGAGCTTGATCCAACCATGTCATACGGGAGGCCACGCCGTTCCCTGCGCCAGCCGGTGACTCCTTCCAAAAGGGTCAGGCAAGCAGCTGCTCCCTGTGGGCCGGCTAGCTCAGCTGGTTAGAGCGTGGTGCTAATAACGCCAAGGTCATGGGTTCGAGCCCCATGCTGGCCACTGTGTGTGCTGCTTGGAGAGGGTGGCTTCTGTTCTTTTGGGCTGACTGCTAGGGGGTCGGAGAGGCCAAAATGAGAAAAAGGAGATGGGCTGAGCGTCTTGCAGGGAGCAGGCAAGAGCCCTGCTCGGGGAAAGGACTGGCCAGCGCTGGCAGGGAGAGGCTCCGGCCACCTCCTTTCCTCCCCTCTCTGGGCTCCTTGCTCGCCTTGCTGGCTGAAAGGGACTTGGGCCCGAGGAGAGGAGAAGGGTCAGCCTGGCCAGCTGCCTTCCCAGCTCATAGGAGATGAGGCCTGAGCTGGAGGCCCAGGAAGCAAAATTGCAGGGCTGCTGGCTCGCCCCCATTGTCCCCAATGGGTTGACCTGATGGCCCGAATTCTTGCCGCCCGCCATCTCCACCCAAATGTACCCGAGAGCGGATCAGGCTCTCCAGCCCAAGCCACTGAGGAAGGCTTAATACTCGGCACCCCAAGCTAGGGGAGAGTCTTCAGACTCGGCCCGCGCAGGGTGAGCTTGGGAGTTCTGGACCCCATCCTCCCACCGCCCACAGGCAGCCCCCAAGCCCACACTGGAGCCCAGAACTCAGGCACGAAGGAGCAGGAGGAGCACTCTGCCCAGGGGCACCACCGCTCTAAGTCAGCTTGAGTTGTTTTCTCTTCTACCCCTGTTCTCCCAAGTTCGGCTGGCCTCGCAGTAGCCATCCCCGGGACAAAGCAGGCACGGGACTCTACCTAGCGGAAGCCAAACGCGCCCACCCAGAGTTTAGCACAGGCTATTGGAGGACTGTCGAAACCCCCTTCAGACGCATTGAGGTAGCTAAACTTTACTTCCAAGGGCCCTACATGTGCAGAAAGCCTACTCTCTTGGGAAAAAGACTCCTCTTTCGGCTAACCTTCCAAACTTTCCAGTGGCTCCAAATGGGAAAACACACACACTCAAACACCCAAAGAGTCCTAACGCCCCCAATCTAAAAAGAAAAGAAAGGGGAAGAGTTCGAAATGGCCACCCTGCCAGAATTGTACAGCTCTGCACATGAAACCAGTGGGAGGGACGTTACACAGAAAGGGGGAATGGAAAGCTGCCCAAATGGAGATGATGTGGAAAGCTACAGCCCCCGTCACTCCTCCTACTAGTCACACTTCTTGCAACAGCTGATGAACTTCCAGGTGCTTTTCGCATCCGAGCCCACACCAGGGGAACACCTTGAGAAGCTTCCCGTGGGTTGCCTAGCTCAGCTGGTCAGAGTGTGGCACTAATGGAGGCAAGATGGTGCAAAGGAGCCCCTGGGTGGCTGGCTGCGGGCCTGGGGAGGATGGCTTTGGATTTTCGGCCGGACTGCTACGGACAGCAAGGCCAAAAGTCAGCTGGTCGGCCCGCTCACCCACCTACCCAGCGTGCTCACCCAGGGACCTTAGTCAACCGCTTGGAGAATGTGGGCATCGATCCCACTACCTCTCGCATGCAAAGCGAGCGCTCTACCGCTTGAGCTAATTCCCCACAGCTTGCCTGACTCCCAGGCACCAGGCAAAAAAGGCAAGGGCTCTGTGGCCTGAAGCAGAACACAGCCTGCATTGAGGGGCTACCCAGAGCTGGGGAAGGGGCCCGAGACCCAGCCACGCGCATGGGCACAATCCCCAACGCTCCCTCCCTGGAGTGTGTCGGGGGGTGGGCTGGGGGGTGAGAGTTAGCCCCTGGAAGAAGCACCACACTTCAGAAGACAACGCAGGGCTAGATCACTTGATGATTGCCTGCTCTGGCCATTGCCTCTGAAGCAGCTGGCATGGGCTACTGTCAGAAGACATGATACTGGGCTAGATGGACCATTGGTCTCACCCAGGAGGGGCGTTCTTATCTTCCCCACTTTCCTGTAACCCAAGCAAAGCCAGGAGCAGGCCCAGCTCAGGAAGTCTAGCGGGGCTCACACAGGCTCCCTGGCCCCTGGCACAGCATACAGCAAAACCCCACGACCCTGCCTCCGCCACCATAGACACCCACAGACTCACCGTTCCAGAGCAACGCAGCCCTTTCTCCAAGGGCTTTGGCTTTCTCCAAGCTGTCTGTGTGCTCTGCTCCACGGCGGCCATGCTGGCTGAGATCAGGAGGCTGTGTGGTCTCACGGCCTCAGCTGAGGTGGTATCACGTGCCCCCCTCCCCGCCCATCTCCTCATTCCCTTCATGGACCCCTGGGATGTGAGTCATTCTGTACTTGAGTGGCACTCCTTCCCAGCCAATCAGCTTTGTGTAGACTAGCAGGGAGGGAGGGCGAGGGAAAGGGATGACGCTCTAGTGACAGCTCAGCAAGAAAGGGGCATGTCCCCCACTCCAGCAGAGCAGAATGGAGAATATGTGTATCCATCTCCACGACTTGTGCCACGCTCTTCCATTTGAGCTAACTTCCCCACCCAGCAAGCGCAAGGGGGAGAAGGGCTGGGGACCAAGCGCTTCCTGCTCCGCAAGGGCTGGCTTTTGGGGAGGCCAAGCGGGGAGAGGGATGGAGGCCGCTGGAGGAGCTTAGCCCGCTGACTGTCAATGGCTTCTAAAAGAAGGGCAAGAGAAGGGACCGGTGGTCCCTTGCCGCTGGAGAATGCGGGCATTGATCCCGCTGCCTCTCACATGCGAAGCGAGCGCTCGACCACTTGAGCTAATTCCCCTGTCTTGCCCAGCAAGAGCTTGATCCAACCATGTCATACGGGAGGCCACGCCGTTCCCTGCGCCAGCCGGTGACTCCTTCCAAAAGGGTCAGGCAAGCAGCTGCTCCCTGTGGGCCGGCTAGCTCAGCTGGTTAGAGCATGGTGCTAATAACGCCAAGGTCATGGGTTTGAGCCCCATTCTGGCCACTGTGTGTGCTGCTTGGAGAGGGTGGCTTCTGTTCTTTTGGGCTGACTGCTAGGGGGTCGGAGAGGCCAAAATGAGAAAAAGGAGATGGGCTGAGCGTCTTGCAGGGAGCAGGCAAGAGCCCTGCTCGGGGAAAGGACTGGCCAGCGCTGGCAGGGAGAGGGTCCGGCCACCTCCTTTCCTCCCCTCTCTGGGCTCCTTGCTCGCCTTGCTGGCTGAAAGGGACTTGGGCCCGAGGAGAGGAGAAGGGTCAGCCTGGCCAGCTGCCTTCCCAGCTCATAGGAGATGAGGCCTGAGCTGGAGGCCCAGGAAGCAAAATTGCAGGGCTGCTGGCTCGCCCCCATTGTCCCCAATGGGTTGACCTGATGGCCCGAATTCTTGCCGCCCGCCATCTCCACCCAAATGTACCCGAGAGCGGATCAGGCTCTCCAGCCCAAGCCACTGAGGAAGGCTTAATACTCGGCACCCCAAGCTAGGGGAGAGTCTTCAGACTCGGCCCGCGCAGGGTGAGCTTGGGAGTTCTGGACCCCATCCTCCCACCGCCCACAGGCAGCCCCCAAGCCCACACTGGAGCCCAGAACTCAGGCACGAAGGAGCAGGAGGAGCACTCTGCCCAGGGGCACCACCGCTCTAAGTCAGCTTGAGTTGTTTTCTCTTCTACCCCTGTTCTCCCAAGTTCGGCTGGCCTCGCAGTAGCCATCCCCGGGACAAAGCAGGCACGGGACTCTACCTAGCGGAAGCCAAACGCGCCCACCCAGAGTTTAGCACAGGCTATTGGGGGACTGTAGAAACCCCCTTCAGACGCATTGAGGTAGCTAAACTTTACTTCCAAGGGCCCTACATGTGCAGAAAGCCTACTCTCTTGTGAAAAAGACTCCTCTTTCGGCTAACCTTCCAAACTTTCCAGTGGCTCCAAATGGGAAAACACACACACTCAAACACCCAGAGAGTCCTAACGCCCCCAATCTAAAAAGAAAAGAAAGGAGAAGAGTTCAAAATGGCCACCCTGCCAGAATTGTACAGCTCCGCACATGAAACCAGTGGGAGGGACGTTACATCTGCATTTGGGCAGCTTTCCATTCCCCCTTTTTGTGTGTATCGTTGAGGCAGGTAGAGAAGACTTTGGTTTTCTCTGCTGGCTAACCACAAGTCACCCCTAACAATTCCCTTTGCCCCTCCAGTTTCCCAGTATCATCACCAGTGCCACTCGTTATGGGGACAAATGCTTGTGGAAACCAATGACCTTCCATAAAAAAAAATGTTCTCCCGATCCCAAAGGACCAGGCCCGAGACCCAGGTCAATATATAAATCAGATCTTACCCAGAAATCACGCTGTTGCCAATCCTTTAGAATCTAAAATCTAAAGGTTTATTCATATAAGGAAAAAGGTATAGGTGAGAGCTAGAATTAGTTAAATGGAATCAATTGCATACAGCAATGGCACAGTTTTTGGTTCAGTGATGGAATAAGCTGCAGTTTCAAATCATGTCTCTGGAGTACATCCACAGCTGGTATGGGTCATTCAGTCCTTTGTTCAGAGCTTCAGTTTATAGCAAAGTCCCTCCAGAGGTGTGAAGCAGGATTGAAGACAAGATGGAGATGAGGCATCAGCCTTTTATAGTCTCTTGCCATGTGGTCTCTGCTTTCCTTGTTCCAAAGACAAGCTATCCAGCATATGGCGTAGAAAAACCTTAGAGTTCTGTTCACAGGCAGGTCCCTGCATACCTTGCTGAGTCACAGGGCTGGTCTGCTTTCTCTCAATGGGTCAGTTTTGTAGCTGATGGTCCTCAATGGGCCGTGAAGCAGGCTAAGTAGAGCTAACACCAACTTGTCTGGAATTTCACCCAGAAGCATAGCACAAGTTTGAAATACAGACAGTATAGAGCCAATATTCATAACTTCAACTACAAAAATGATACACACATGCAGATAGCATAATCACAACCAGCAAACCGTAACCTTGTCTTAGACACCTTACACTACAACCTTTGTACAATATTTGCTGCAAATATATAACAGTGTTTGCAACAATGATCTATACAATTACAGATTATGTCAATAACGTCACACAGGTCAACCCATTGGGGACAATGGGGGCGAGCCAGCAGCCCTGCGATTTTGCTTCCTGGGCCGCCAGCTCAGGCCTTGTCATAATGTCATAAAAATAAAGGGAAGGGGTTAAGAGGCTCTGATAGCATACTATAAAATCCTCTTACCGGTAAAGGGTTAAGAAATTCAGGTAGCCATTGACACCTGACAATCAGGACCAATGAGGGGACAAGATACTTTCTAATCTGAGGCGGGGGAAAGGCTTTTGTCTGTCTGTGGGATCTCTCAGTTGGAGACAGATCAAGCAAGCAATCCATCGAACTCCTATAGAGTTAGTAAGTGATAACTGTGCTGCAGGCATTTGGCTCTCTCTAGGACCCAGCGCTGCTCTTATATGCTCCACTGCTTCCCCTCGGTCCCCGCTGCTGGTTTATAACTGCTACCGGTAGCACATTCCTACGCGGAGCAGTTTAATACACTACACCTGCAGAGTGTGTGATGCCCCAGACCTAGTGGTGCCCTAGGCGGCTGCCTATTCTGCCTATGACTAAGGACGGCCCTGAACAGGCAAACAGCCCAGCAGGAACAGCCACCTCTGAATGTCCCCTTAATAAAATTCCCCTATTTCAACCAGGTGACCATGAATGATATCACTCTTCTGAGGATAACACAGAGAGATAAAGAACGGATGTTGCTTGAATGCCAGCAGACACCGGGACCATACCCTGCCATGCTTTGTTATGAAATGATTCCAGACTATGTGCTACTGGCCTGGCGTGGTAAAGTGTCCTACCATGGAGAAGGAAATAAGGCTGCCCTCCCCAGAAACCTTTTGCAAAGGCTTTGGAAGTACATCCAGGAGAGCTTTATGGAGATGACCCTGTAGGATTTCGACTCCATCCCCAGACATGTTAACAGACTTTTCCAGTAGCTGTACTGGCCGCAAATTAATCATTAAACACACTTTCTTTTAAACCGTGTATTATATTTACAAAGGTAGACTCACCAGAGGTCCCTTCTCCGTATTCACGGTCCGGGAGCACACCTTGGGTGGGTTCGGGGGATACTGGCTGCAGGGTGACAAACAGTTCCTAGCTGTCGGGGAAAACGGTTTCTCTGCTTGCTTGCTGTGCGCTATCTTCCTCATCCCCAAAATGCACATCACTGTTGCGTGATACTCCATTGACGGAGTCAAAGCACAGGGGTGGGTTAGTGGTGGCTGTACCCCCTAGAATGTCATGCAGCTCATCACAGAAGCGGCATGTCTGAGGCTCTGACCCGGAGCAGCCATTTGCCTCTCTGGTTCTTTGGTACGCTTGTCTGAGCGTTTCATGCGGCACTGTTGTGCATCCCTGTTGTAGCCTCTGTCCTTCATGCCCTTGGAGACTTTGGCATATGTATTGGCATTTCGTCTTTTGGACCGTAGTTCTGATAGCACGGATTCGTCTCCCCATACAGCGATCAGATCCCGTACCTCACGTTTGGTCCATGCTGGTGCTCTTTTGCGATTCTGGGACTCCATCATGGTCACCTCTGCTGATGAGATCTGCACTCACCTGCAGCTTTCCACGCTGGCCAAACAGGAAATGAGATTCAAAAGTTTGCGGGCATTTTCCTGTCTACCTGGCCAGCGCTGAGTTGAGAGCACTGTCCAGAGCAGTCACAATGGAGGACTCTGGGATAGCTCCCAGAGGCCAATACCATCGAATTGCGACCACACTACCCCAAATTCGACCAAGCAAGGTCGATTTCAGCACTAATCCCCTCATGGGGGGAGGAGTGAAGAAATCGATTTTAAGAGCCCTTCAAGTCGAAGTAAATGGCTTCAAGTCGAAGTAAATGGGTGCAGGGTTCAATCGATCGAACACTGCTAAATTCGACCTAAACTCGTAGTGTAGACCAGGGCTAATTGTTTGTAATTGACAGGCGGGAGGGCCAGGGCTGAGAAAAAATTAATTGCACTTGTAAAATTAGTTTTTCTATGAGTAAGTCTGCTATCCGTCTCCTAATACAGCGATTTGTTGCCCAGCTACTATTGGTAAAATTCTGACCAAGCCTTCATAACTTATTTAAATAAATAAATACATAAATGTCACTGCCGATAAAATCGGGAAAAATGTGAGGTTGGACACGGCAGTGTCGTGAAGCAATCCTGCCAAGCTCATAATCATATGGGACTCATCCTAGGAGTGATGGCATGTATAGTGTCCCCCTTAGCTGGTAATAGCCGGAAGGCTGCCATCTTTTGCTTGCAGTCCAGCATACTCAGTCGTATAGTGCCTTCTCTCCTGTTTTCCTTTGTTTTCTTAAGTTATTTCCTTCGGCCCGCCATAGGTGCCAAATCCACTGGCAGCCAAGCTCCAAACATTACTGAGTGTTTATATTTTATTAAAACCCCTCTTTGCATTACAGTTTTAAAAAAGTTAATACATTGACTTTTAATAGAATACTATATTACTCTTCATTTTTTTCATTTTTGACTATACTTTTGTATCATTGTATGAAAAAGTTTCAGTGATGCGGCCCTCGGGCCAATTTACTAGTTCTCATGTGGCCCTCGTGGTAATTTGAGTTTGAGATCCCTGTTTTAGAGAAACATCAACTCTTGATTTAAAAATGGTCAGTGATGGAGAATTCACTATGACCCTTGGTAAATTGTTCCAATACCAGATACTTAACACAATTAATATTAACAACAAGGGGAAAGGAATGCAAGACAAAATAGGGAAAGAATATTTAGATAAGTTAGATGTATTCAAGTTGGCAGGGCCTAATAGAATTCATCCTTGACTACTTAAGGAACTAGCTGAAGCAATCTCAGAACCATTAGCAATTATCTTTGACAACTCATGGAGGATAGGTGTATACATAGAATCATAGAATATCAGGGTTGGAAGGGACCTTAGGAGGTCATCTAGTCCAACCCCCTGCTTAAAGCAGGACCAATCCCCCAATTTTTGGCCCAGATCCCTAAATGGTCCCCTCAAGGGTTGAACTCACAACCCTAGGTTTAGCAGGCCAATGCTCAAACCACTGAGCTATCCCTCAGCCTGCAATTTAGTGAGGTCCCAAAAGATGAAGTACATATCTTTAAAAAGGGGAACAAAGATTACTAAGAAATTATAGACTAGTCTCCTGGAAAGATACTGGAACAAATTATTAAACAATCTGTTTGTAAATGCCAAGAGGATAATAGAGTAATAATAGCATAGCTATTATATAAATAAATAAATAGCATGGCTTTGTCAAGAACAAATCATGCCAAACCAACCTAATTTCCATCTTTGACAGAGTTACTTGCCTAGTAATATGTCTGAATCATTCATATAAGCAAAGTAGAGAAATGTGGCCTAGATGAAATTACTATAAGGTGAGTGCAAAACTAGTTGAAATTTGCAGATGAGATCATGCTGAGAGGGGTTGCAATCCCTTTGGAAGACAGGATTAGAGTTCAAAATGACCTTAACAATTGAAGAATTGGTCTGAATTCAACAAGATAAAATTTAAACAAGACAAATGCAAAGTACTATACTCAGGAAGGAAAAATCAGCCGCACAACTACAAAATGGGGAATAACTGGCTAGGCAGTAGTATGGTTGAAAAGGATCTGGGGGTTGTAGCAGATCACAAGTTGGATACACCAACAATGTGATGACTTACGAAAAAAGCTAATATCATTCTGGGGTGGTTTTTTTCGGAGTGTCATACGTAAGACCCAGGAGGTAACTGTCCCACTCTACTCAGCAGTGGTGAAGCCTCATCTGGAGTACTG
This sequence comes from Chelydra serpentina, assembly GCA_037349315.1. Lineage (NCBI taxonomy): Eukaryota > Metazoa > Chordata > Testudines > Chelydridae > Chelydra > Chelydra serpentina. Next base: position 127,734,655 of record JBAIAC010000008.1, read on the forward strand.
TGCCCCGTTCTGGGTGCCACACTTTAAGGAAGATGTGGACAAAGTGGAGAGAGTCCAGAATAGAGCAACAAAAATTATAAAAGGTTTAGAAAACCTTGACCTATTAGGAAAGATTAAAAAACTGGGCATGTTTAGTCTTGAGAAAAGAGGGCTGGATTAGGACCTGATAGTCTTCAAATAAGTTAAGGGCTGTTATAAAGAGGACTGTGATCAATTATTTTCCATGTACACTGAAGGTAGAGCAAGAAGTTATGAGCTAAATTTGAAGCAAGAGAGATTTAGATTAAATATTAGGAAAAACTTTCTAACTACAAGGATAGTTAAACTCTGGAATAGGTTTCCAAGGGTGGTTGTAGAATCCCCATCATTGGATGTTTTTAAGAACAGGTTAGACAAACACCTATCAAGGATTGTCTAGGTTTACTTTGTCCTGCCTCAGCACGGAGGACTGGACAAAATGACATCTCAGGGTCCCTTCCAGTCTTACGTTTCTATGATTCTATAACATAGGCTTCTAGTGAAGACCTTTGTGGCATGAAACTTAAATGTGTTACAAAATGGAAGGAGTCTTGTAATAATCTTTAGATTACATCATACTTTGCTAAAATGTAAATGTTGCACTCTCAAGACTGATTATATGTTTATATGACAAAGTACAAACAGTATTACATAAGTTGAGAACAAGGTCCCCAGTTTATGCAAAAGAGTGGTGCTGAATTGTGCATCAAACTGGAAATTATGTGGCTGTTTATGGGAGCATTGTATGGTAACCGCCACACAAATACCATAGTCTCTTCTGCCCCTGCTCCTTCACCACTAGAACCAGATACACAGTCTCCCCTAATGTGGATTTCCTAAGGTCTGCAGGAGAGTAGCTCAGTAGCTGCTGCTTGTTTTCCCTCAGACAAGCCTGGATGCTAAGGTAAACACAGACATTCCCCAAGTCATCCCTGAAAGAAGGTTTGTGTGATACATGATATCCTCAAAAAGAGCTGCTCAAACTTTTTCCAGGTAAACATTGAAAAACTGAATGCTATAAAACCAAAATATTTAGATTTTGAAATTCTGCCATGGTACCTCATGGTAGTTGTAGTTCAGTTGCCTCTTGTCCCCATTGTCTTCAATGGGCTGGGCTCCCTGGCTGAACTACATCTCCCATGATACCCCATAGCCAGGGACTCCCATGATGCACCATCTCCCATTTCCAAGAGGGAAGACCGTGGAGTATCATGGGAGATGTAGTCTGACCAGAAAGCCCAGCTTAACGAGGTGAGTGGGGCACCTGAACTAGAATTCCCATTAGGCCCTGCAGCAACATTTCAGAATACAAATATTTTGGTTTTCATATACATTTTTGCAGTGTTTTGAATTTCCTCCAAAAATTGAAATTTGTGGCGAGAACCAAGTTCTGGACCAGCTTTAGTCCGTAGGATGGAAGGTTCTCTCTCTCTCACTTTGTCCTATTAAGGAAGACGTACGGAAGCAGGCACAGGAAATCCAAACTCTTCCTAGTGGGGAAAACCAAAAAACAGACAAAATAAGAGGGTGAGGAAAGCAAACTGGTGGGAGGAGAAGCTCAAGAGCAGAAAGCAACATTTCTGTGGCAAAATCCAGGATTTGTCCATCAGCTTGGCTGCATAATTGCATTTGACATGAGTATTTTGACCACGTGTCCTGTATTTTAAGGGACATCTTTATGTGATGCCTAATGTCCCATATCCTGTGTTCAGAGAGAACACACATTTTCCCTACTTCAGCAAAAGAGCATAGGCTGTGGTACTGCACAAATGTAAAAATTTGCACTGTATTTCATTTTGTACCGTGAACAAAATATGGTATACGTAATCTTTCCCCAGAGTTTGGAGGGAATGGCTAAGATGACCTCTTGAGCTCCCTTTCAGCCCTACATTTCTATGATTCTATTGGGGGCGGGGATGGGGGGGATGTCTTTCCTTTAAAAATAAACATTACTCTGCATTTTTCATACAGATTTCTTATATCTCCTTGAAACGTAGCTATTCACTCTGCCTTCGATATCTGGCTGAGACTAACATCTTTTTCCTTACACCTGGACTTCAGTGGCTGAAGTGTCACCTTGGCTCCAGGTTTAGCCAATGTTCTTTAGTGTAATACGTGCAATAAAGGTAAAGTACACATTTTTTAAAGTACTTTTGTCCTTTACTACTCCTTTCTGAAGAACAAAGGTGCCTTTTAAAACTTGAAATTTGCCTTTCTTAGCCTTTGTTGGCTATTGAAACTTATTCAGACTACCTCAAGACAACAAAAGGCCTGGAAGGATTGCACTAATCCCCATAGAAACTGAGACTCCATTAAAATTTCTGGTGCGTGATGGAAAGGTGTCCCACTTTCTGTCTCATCTCATACAAACCAGTGTTCTTAGGATTCTCCACAGCATTCACCCTACTACACACTTGCCCACACCCCGTGTGCCAGGGAGTAGTGCTGGGTATTTGTAACTAGTGTTCACAAAGCAATGACTTTTCCCTTGTGTATGAGGAATGAAACTTTCATTGGGATAGTCTCTTGCTCTTAGGTGGGTCCAAGATGCCCTCAGAGAAAGCTCAAGATATCCTTCATTTGGACATTCTTTAGCCACTCCCAGGACTATATCATCCCACTTTTGAGTAGAGTTTGAGGATCTGATTCAAAATGAGTGCTCCACTAAGACAAGACATTCCAGGAAATGGGAGCATTAATATCAGACCACTGGAACCACTACTCCTCCTTAGGCTTGTTTGAGGCAGTGCCCTATACACCATAGCTCAGGCCTACTATATTGAACTTTTTAATATAATCTGGATTCCACGTATTACTAATGCTGACCATCATCAGTCGCATGACTTTCCCAGGCCAACCAATCGCTTGTGAGACTGGCTGCTAGTGTAAAGAGCCAGCATGACTACTCCAGCCTGGTTCAGTTGGAGATTCATGCTGACAAACGGCAGTGAGGCTGACTGGGGCTGGTGAATTCTGGAATGCTCACACAAAACTCCCAGAATCCCCCACAACTCTCCAAGTAGATGGGAGTAAATATTTGAAGGAAAATGTAAAGCCTGACTTAACTCTCAATAACAGAGCTGGGCATCAGATTGTAGATGCTTCATGTCCTAGAATACACTGGTACATACACTGTCGTACGGTGTGCTGTGTGGAATGTGTCAACATAGTTCTGTCAGGAATGGTGTTGCTGGCTGGATCCTCTGAACCAAGAAAAAGAGACAACTACAGTAACAGTTTGATGCCCTTGCATGGATTTGTTCATTTAGCTCTGTATCCTGCCTCCAGAATCAACCTCAGCAGCTGGCCTGTATGAAGAAGATTGATTCAGAATCTTGGGCAAAATAATCTTTTGTCCCAGGCCACATCCATGGCTTCAAGGCTGAAGTACCCTTTGTACTATCTATTCCTTCGTCCTCTTCAATTGAGGGGAATGACCTTTGCATCCATTGGCCCTATCTCTAGAGCCCTACAAATCTGCAGATATCTGCGGACCATGTTTGCAGATTGCAGATATCTGTGCAGGGCTCTGTGTATCCCTGCTTCCCCCACCTTCAAATTCCCTATGTGCTGTGACACACAGGTAACTTCCCAGAATCAGAGAACATACAGAGGTTGCATACTCCCTGCCTTGACTCCACAAATCCTGTCCCTCCGCATGCAGGAAAATTAAGCCACTTGTAGACCTGGTAAAAATGGGGGTGGGGGAAGAGAGGGAAATTCTCAGAAAAAAAGTTTCAGATTTTTTCCCTTTATTTTTAAATGAAAATTTTCAGTTAAAAATTATAAAAATTCCAACTACTTTCAACCAACTCTCACCAGTTCTACTGTTCATAGGGTCCTTCATGTCTGGCTCATGTCAGAGTCTCTTAAAGGTACAGTTCCGCACATGGGGGAGGAGCAGAATTTGGCTCATCACATAAACACACCATAATCATGCTCAGGGGCGGCTCCAGGCACCAGCACAGGAAGCGTGTGCCTGGGGCGGCAAGCCACGGGGGGCAGCATGGCGGTTGCTGTGAGGGCGGCTGTCAGGCATCCTCCAGCGGTGTTTCTGCGGGAGGTCCGCCGGTCCTGCGGATTCAGCGGCCATTCAGCGGTGGGGATGCTGATGGCGCGGGACCGGCAGACCACCCGCAGAAATGCCGCCGAATCCGTGTCACCAGGGACCGCCCGCGGGCACGCTGCCGAAGGCTGCCTGACTGTCGTGCTTGGGGCGGCAAAAATCATAGAGCCGCCCCTGATCATGCTCCAGAAGAGCAGGACAATTTGCCTCATCTTGTAGACACATGCTAATCATCTCTATTTGTCCAGCCAGTGCTGCAGATAGCTGGTGAGTAGCAGTGTGAAGGATGTCTTTGCCTTGCAGAGAGCTGAAACAGATGAAAGAGGAGTGAAATGTTACATTTCACTTGTAAGAAGAGCAAAGCTGATGTCACAGGAGATGCCAGTGAACTACCTGCAGGAAAATACAGCAGCACAATGAAAGGTGGAAGGGGCATCATATAGTTCATATGTGGATACAACTGTAATTGGGTAGTATGAGACTCTCTCCTGCTTCATCCCAGCTCAAGAAAACCTCCCGGAGGTTTCTTATGCTTCCTGAGTTTCCTCATCTCCAGTGGGTGTTTGTTTATTGTTTATACAGCACATTTCTAGAAGGTGAGAAAGATGCTAGTGAAGTAATTAAAGGCTGGGTGATTTTCACAGCAATCCTAGCTGTCAGTGTTGAATTCACTGGTTGGCTATGCTTACTGCAACCCAGCACCTAATCAGATCCCACTCCTAGCTCCCCTGTTCATGGGGGACATCCATCTACATGCCTCTCACTGATGACTCCCAGCTCCCCAGCCTGAACAACAACAAGGAAATGCAGGGTTTTAATCTACTCACCAGCACCCTCCCTATGGAAGTGGGGAGGCCAGTTCTATCAGTAGCTGAGGTGCTCCTATCATGGTAACAGTACAAGATGACACTTGCTAGCATGGGACTCTGTGTACCCTGGGATGGCAAATCCCAAATTACATAACCCGCAGGTGGTTGACCTTGTGATTGAATCCCAGAGGCTGGCAAGGAAGCTACTCCAAAGACAGCAGTGAGCATGAACACTGCTTGGTCAGGGTTGAGAAGCAATTTAATAGGCCTGCCAATTACTGACAAGCCTCTCTCTGTACTCCAAGCTGTTGGGAACTGCTGCCCAGTTGTGCCACTGCTACTCTTGGAGGTGTGTGCTTTCAGCACGAGGCAATCACCATTTATTTAATTTCCCTAGTTCTTCCCTGTATATTCCGAACGGCCCTTCGCTTCTATATATTCTTTCTTTTCCTGATCCTTTCTGCATTAGTTATCGCAACCAGCTCTGCCAGGTTAAGTCACTTTCCCTGGGGAAAAAATCCTTCAGGGTTTCAGCTTGCGGGGGAAAATACAGTGGAATATTTTCAAAGGCCATAACTAGTTAATAAGGAAAGTGCATAGCTTACCAAGGCAGCAGCCTCCCCGTTTATGTACATGTACAGTGGGATTCTGCCATTGTGATACAGATGGTGAACTGTGTAAATAACAAGTTCCTGTTCTGCATCAGCCCGTCAACGTGCTTCTTGGAAGAGGACTTCTGCAGGCTGATCCTTATTCGTTTACAGTTCAGCCATTTTCACCATCCCAGCAATGTTATTTATATAAACAATCCAAACCCGTGGAGTAAGGCTGACACACAAGAGCATTTACTCTGCTTGAGGAGACAGGGGACTCAGCATATATTATATAGAAGGCACTGATAGGAGAGAGGGAAAATACACATAATCATAAAACAATCCTGTTTACCTAAAGGGCAAGGGTATTGTTTTAATGTGATGGTTTACAACAAATATAGTTACATTGAAATTTGAACCTCCAGTTCTAGAATTCTTTATTTCAATATAAACACTGGTCCAACTACCGCAGAGCTCCTAAGCAGGTACTTAACATTAAGCATGTGAGCCATCCCACTGAAGTCAATGGGACGACTGCCATGCTTAAAGTTAAGCACCTACTTTTTTGGATCAAGGCCTATGAGGGCTCAGCTCAAAGGCCTATCACAAAGACATTTATGGGGCTACTTGCAGAGGTGGGTGCTACTCAGGCCTGGTCTACACTAGGAGTTTATGTCGAATTTAGCAGCGTTAACTCGAATTAACCCTGCACCCGTCCACACAACGAAGCTATTTATTTCGACATAAAAGGTTTGTTAACTCGATTTCTGTACTCCTCCCCGACGAGAGGAGTAGCGCTAAATTCAACATGGCCATGTCGAATTAGGGTTAGTGTGGACTGAATTCGATGCTAATAGCTCCGGGAGCTATCCCAGAGTGCACCACTCCGTGGACGCTATGGACAGTAGTCCGAGCTCGGATGCTCTGAACAGCCAGACACGAAAAGCCCCGGGAAAATTTGAATTCCTTTTCCTGTCTGGGCAGTTTGAATCTCATTTCCTGTTTGGACATCGTGGCGAGCTCAGCAGCACTGGCAACGATGCAGAGCTCTACACCAGAGGTGACCATGCAATCGCAGAATAGAAAGAGGGCCCTAGCATGGACTGATCGGGAAGTCTTGGATCTGATCGCTGTGTGGGGCGATGAGTCTGTGCTTTCGGAGCTGCGATCGAAAAGACGGAATGCGAAGATCTACGGGAAGATCTCAAAAGCCATGACGGAGAGAGGATACGGCCGGGATGCAACGCAGTGCCGCGTGAAAATCAAGGAGCTGCGACAAGCGTACCAGAAGACCAAAGAGTCAAACGGACGCTCTGGATCCCAGCCCCAAACATGCCGTTTCTACGAGACACTGCATGCAATTCTAGGGGGGGCCGCCACTACCACCCCACCAGTGCCCGTGGACTCCAACGATGGGGTCTTATCTACGGCCACTTCCTCAGAGGTTTTCGCGGACAGGGAAGGAGATGAGGAGGACGAGGCAGTCGACAGCGCTTTCAACTCTGATTTCCCCGACAGCCAGGATCTTTTCATCACCCTGACTGAGATCCCCTACGAACCCTCCCAAGGCGGTAACCCGGACTGTGAATCAGGGGAAGGATCAGTAGGTAAGTGTTTTAAACATTTATTTTGAATAGAATTGGCATGGTATGTTAGCAATGGGTTTTTCATGATTAGTTTGCCCTAGGCGCTTTAGTTTTTAGTCGTTGCCAGTGCAGCTACTCGAAAAGTCTGTCAACATGTCTGGGGATGGAGGAGAAATCCTCCTGGGACATCTCCATGAAGCTCTCCTGGAGGTAATGTGCCAGCCTTTGCATCAGGTTCCTAGGGAGAGCGGCCTTATGGTCTCCTCCATGGTAGGAAGCTTTTCTGCGCCAGGCTAGTAGCTGGTACTCCGGTATCATTGCCTGGCAAAGCATGGCAGCATACGGCCCCGGTGTTTGCTGGCATTCACGCAGCATACGGTCTTTCTCTGTCTCCACAATCCTCATCAGAGTGATATCAGTCATGGTGTCCTGGTTTAAATTAGGGGAATTTTAGTATGGGGACTGGTTGCCTGTTCCTTTAAATAATTCTACCCGGTGGTTTCCAGCCACGCGGTGGGGGCAGGGAGGCGAACCGTTCATGCTGAGCAGCGGTTCGCCGGCAGCATGCAGGGACCGTTCACGGGTGCAGCCGTGCCGTGGGTGTGACAGGGGGAGAGTTCATGCTTGCCGGATCGCCGGCAGCAGGAAATGGCCAACGATAGGAGCAGTGTTTGGAACACGAAAGGAGGGTGCTGCTGTAAATTAAGCTTTCAGCAGCCAAAAGTCTACGGCTTACCATGGCCTCCTGCTAGCTGAATTCCGTTGTCCGGCCCCGCTTGTGTGATCTGTACACCAAGACCACAGGCACTCAATATAAAGACAGAAAATTTGACCTTGTACTGACTACACATGTGATACGTAGTGTGCATGGTCTTGTTCACAGGGAAAAACTATATACATTGTTCGCTAAAATGTATCTTTCTGAGGAATTCACTCCCTTTTTCCCACCCCACAGCTGTGAGTGTCTCCCGGGCTACCCCGGCATCCCCCTCCCAGAGGCTGGCGCTGATCAGGCGGCGCAAAAAAAGAACATGGGACGAGATGTTCTCGGAACTTATGGTCTGTTCCCAAACTGAGGAGGCACAGTGGAGAGAGGACATCTCTCAGTACCGGCGAGCATTCAGCGAACGGGAGCAGAGGACTGAAGCTCGTGAGGACAGGTGGTGGCAGGAAGACCAGCAGGCTACTCAGACACTGCTTGGGCTAATGCGGGAGCAAACGGACACGCTTCGGCGCCTTGTAGATGTTCTGCAGGACTGGAGGCAGGAGGACAGAGCCCCGCTGCATCAGATCTCTAACCGCCCTCCCCCGCCACAAAGTCCCATCCCCCCCTCACCCAAAGTCCCAAGACGGAGGGGCGGCAGGGGCCGTGGAAACATTCACTCCACCCCTGCGGACTGCTCAAGCAGCAGAAGGCTCTCATTCCCCAAGATTTGATGGGTCCTTTCCTTTCCTCCAACCGCACCCCGCCCTAGCCACCCTCCCAGTTTCATCCCATTACTGTGAAGTCCTTAATAAAAAATTCTTTTCTATTAGGTATTGTTTCCTTGATTTTCTTGTAAAGAACTGTGTATTTGAAGGGGGGGGGAAGGGGGTTGGTAATTGGAGACGATAGGCGCCTTTACCAGGGTACAGACAGGGGTGCAGGTTCACCAGAAGGTCACACTCACATTGCAGCCATTAGGCACCCTGGTCAGTCTGGGAGGTGGTTTTCATGTTATGGGGGAGGGGAGCGCTCTGTTTTTTTTTGTGGTGGGGGAGGGCGGTTACAGATCTTATGCAGCGGTCCGTAGCCTGGATGACAGAGCCATGCAGCAGGTGATCTGTAACCGCCCTCCCCCGCCACAAAGTCACATAGCCCCACCACACAGAGTCCCAAAAAGGAGGGGTGGCAGGCTCCGTTGAAACAACCGGTCCACCACTGCGGACTGCTCTAGGAGCAGGAGCCTATCATTCCCCGAGTTTAGAAGCGTCCTTTCCATCACTCCACCCGCTCCCCAACCGCAGTATGCGTCCCAGTTTCAACCCTTTACTGAGAAATCCTTAATAAAGAAAACGGTTTTAATGAACAATGTTTCATTTATTTTATTTTTAAGGGTGTGGGAAGGGGAGGAAGGGGTTTGGTAATGGGAGAGGATAGGCAACATTAACTGGGTAAAGAAACGGAGGCAGGTTCAGCTTCTGCAAAAACAAAGGTAATAGTCACAGGTTAACCTGGTCACTCTGGAAGCTAGCTTTCAAAGCTTCCCGGATGCGCAGCACGTCCCGCTGGGCTCTTCTAATCGCCCTTGTGTCTGGCTGCACGTAATCAGCAGCCAGGCGATTTGCCTCAACCTCCCACCCCGCCATAAACATCTCCCCCTTGCTCTCACAGAGATTGTGGAGCACACAGCAAGCTGCAATCACAATGGGGATATTGGTTTCGCTGAGATCAGAGCGAGTCAGTAAGGTTCTCCATCTCCCCTTCAGACGTCCAAAAGCACACTCCACCACCATTCTGCACTTGCTCAGATGGTAGTTAAAGAGCTCCTTTTCACTGTCCAGGGCGCCTGTGTACGGCTTCATGAGCCAGGGCATTAGCAGGTAGGCTGGGTCCCCGAGGATCACTATAGGCATCTCCATATCCCCAACAGTTATTTTGTGCTCCGGGAAGTAAATACCTTCCTAAACAGACCAGAGTTCCTGAAAACGCGAGCGTCATGAACCTTGCCCGGCCATCCGACGTTGATGTTGGTAAAAGGTCCCTTATGGTCCACCAGTGCTTGCAGCACCATTGAAAAGTAGCCCTTTCGGTTAATGTACTGGCTGCCCTGGTGGCCCGGTCCCAGGATAGGGATGTGAGTTCCATCAATAGCCCCACCACAGTTTGGGAATCCTATCACAGCGAAGCCATCTATGATCACCTGCACATTTCCCAGGGTCACTACCTTTGAGAGCAGTAGCTCAATGATTGCATTGGCTACTTGCATCACAGCAACCCCCACTGTAGATTTGCACACTCCGAATTGATTCGCGACTGACCGGTAGCTGTCAGGTGTTGCAAGCTTCCAGAGGGCTATGGCCATTCGCCTCTGGATAGTCAGGGCTGCTCGCATCCGGGTGTCCTGGCACTTCAGGGCAGGGGACAGCAACTCACAAAGTTCCAGGAAAGTGCCCTTACGCATCTGAAAGTTTCGCAGCCACTGTGATTCATCCCAGACCTGCAGCACTAAGCGGTCCCACCAGTCCGTGCTTGTTTCCCAGGCCCAGAATCGCTGTTCCACAGCATCAACATGACCCATTGCCACCATGATGTCCAGGGTGCGGGTTCCTGTGATTTGTGAGAGGTCTGTGCCCCTCTCAGATTTAATGTCCTCACCGCGCGGCCATAGCCTCCTTGCCCGATTTCTCAGCATCTGCCTCTGAAAAAGGTGGACGATAAGGCGTGAGGTGTTGACAACGGCCATAACTGCAGCGATGATCGCAGTGGGCTCCATGCTCACGGTGCTGTGGCGTCCGCGCTGTCAATCAGTAGAAAAGGGCGCGAACTGATTGCCCGCCGGCGCTTTCATGGAGGGAGGGCGGGAGTGAGGGTTGACTGACGACAGTTACCCCAAACCATCCTCGACACATTTTTTGCCCCAGCAGGCATCGGGGGCTTGACCCAGAATTCCAATGGGCAGCGGGGACTGCGGGAACTGTGGGATAGCTACTCACAGTGCACCGCTTGCAATGTCGATGCTTGCCCCGTTAGTGTGGACTCACAAAGTCGAATTACTGTCCTTAGTGTGGATACACACGTTCGACTTTGTAATATCGGTTTCACAAATTCGGTTTAAGTAAAATCGAACTACTCTCATAGTGTAGACATACCCTTAGAGTGAATAAGGGTGGCAGGATTGGTGCTTGAATGTTTAGGAGAATAAACAGGTGCTTGATTCAGCTTTCACTCACATTTCCATTGGTTTCAGTGAAGTTACTCCTAATTTATACCAGTCTCAGTGCTGAATCCAGACCTGAATCCAGCTGTCAAAGGATTCAAATGAAAATGTATTAATTAAACAATGAATCTATACATAAATAACTTCCTTCTGGCCTCATTTGTTATCTGATTTTCAACCAATTATCAGTTTTGTTTTCCAGCTAATCGGGCCTAGAGATGAGCTAAAAGCAAACAATGCAGAGTTCAGAATGTGTGAGTTACTAACACCATTTCAATGAGTGTGCATGAGAGAGCGCAAGTATGCGCTTGCGCGCATGCCTGATATCTGGGAATATGTAAAGTGTTAGCTTGATTATGTCCGGTAACACAAAAAAAGGCATAAGGCAAAGAGTCACTCCAAAACACAAGAGAGGGGAATGCGTCTTAAACCCTACTGTCCACTCAAATGTGCTGTCATGTAAAGCGGCTAATATAGGGGGACTTTAAGGAAGAATGCTACTGCTGAAAAAAGGGCATAGATTGACAGCACTAACAACGTAAAACCATGTTCATTAATGGCTAGTGATGCTGACCCAAGCAAAAATTGTGACATCAGCTAACTTCCAGAGCCAGGGTGGGATATAACCCTAGGGCCAAGCAATGTACTTGCAAGAGGACATCCACAGTGATGATCCATGTGAAGTTATGTACTTGTTATAGAGAACCAGACACAGACGGGTATCAACGAAAACGCAGTCGATCAGGTGAGAAATGGGGCTGAGAAAGCATGACAGCTGGAGGCCAGTCATAGCAAGTCAAATTCACACCTCACTGAAATATGGCTCACACCATTGTTATTGGCACAGAATCCTGACAACAACAGGGCAATAGCTGAACGCACTGTGGGATCAAGTAACATTAGTGCAAGAGTTATATAAGCATATTCTGAAGACTTTTACCTGGACCAGAAGAGAAGAACATCCTGCCACAGTGTTATGGAACCAGAAATACATAGACACACCCTGCACAAAATACACAAGGACAGTATTTAATAACCATCCACAAACGTGCAACAAAGGAACAGCTGCCATACACACAAGTGAGGAGACGGCCATCAGTCACATCGAGGACACAAAACCCCTTCCTTCAGAAAACATGGCAGTATCTCCACAGTACACAATCTGTGATGGAGGGAAGGAGGGGAAGAACCGATTGTGACGGGTTGGGATCATAGAGACCTGCTTGGTGCTGCCACCTGGTGTGCCAAGGCTACTTCTGCCCCTGCTTCCAGGCCTTTTCCAGCTAGAGACTCCCGAATCCTGTCTGTTTTGAGCCAGATTCCACTGATCTGCTGCAAACACAGACCCAGGTCCAAACCAAGTCCACTCACAACTGTAAGGCTCCTGGAAGCGCTCTTGCCTTTGACACCCAGGTGCCCAACTCCCAAAGAGGTTCACACCCTTAATAAATCCGTTTTACCCTGTATAAAGCTTATACAGGGCAAACTCATAAATAGTTCGCCTTCTATTTCAAAGATAGAAAGATATGCACAACTGTTTGCCTCCCTAGGTAACAACCTGCACTCCAGGTAATTTAATAAGTAAAAAGTGATTTTAATAAGTACAGAAAGTAGGATTTAAGTGATTCCAAGTAGTGACAGACAGAACAAAGTGAATTACTAAATACAATAAAATAGAACACGCAGTTCTATGTCTAATCACCCTGTGTACAGATAACAACCTCACTATGTCCAGTAAACAGGCTATCTTCCTCTTAGCCTGGGTCCAGCAATCACTCACCCCCCTATTGTCTTTGTCCTTTGTTCAGTCTCTTTCAGGTGTGTCCTTGGGGGGTGGAGAGTCTCTCTCTTTAGCCAGCTGAAGACAAAATGGAAGCGTCTCCCAAGGGCTTTTATAGTCTTTTTCCACTCCCTCTGTAACATCATGTTACCATGGAGTTTTGGGATCACATGGGCAAGTCACACGTCCATGCACCCCTCGGTAACCAGTCCGACCAGTTGCATTCCTGACCAGGCCCCGATGTGGATTGGGGTCTGCAACTGCTTTTGTCTGTTAAGTGCTCGTACTTAACTTGCACATTCTCTCCTCCAAACATGATCCCAGGCACTTACAAAGGCTATGTACAAAACCAGCAAATATAAAACCAATCTTCATAACTCCAACTACAACAATGATACATGCGTACAAACAGGAGGAATAAATTCAGTAGGCCATAACTTTCACAGAGATATGTTACATGGCACATGTAGCATAAAACCTATCCCAGTTACATCATGTATACGTTTATAAGCCTCTCCCCATAAAGCTGTATGGGGTACACCGTCACACCTATGTCACATATTATGGGTCAAGCACAACCTGTGGTGCTGCTCCTGGCCCATCACTTTGTCTAGGTTCCATGCTAACTTCATCTAAGGGCTAGTCTACACTTACCAGCTCTGTCGGACGCGTCGGATCGATCTTCTGGGTTCGATTTATCGCGTCTTGTGTAGACGCGATAAATCGAACCAGGAAGTGCTCCCTCGTCGACGCTGGTAATCCTGCTCCACGAACGGAGCAGGCAGAGTCTACGGGGGAGCCTGCGCGCCGCGGTGCGGACCAGCGGTGAGTACTTTGAAGTTCGAAATAAGATACTTCGACTTCAGCTATGTTATTCACGTAGCTGAAGTCGTGTATCTTACTTCGAACTTCGGGGCTAGTGTAGACCAGCCCTAACTTTGTGTATGCTGTTGCTTCCCCTCCCGCAGTTTTGTTTTTATCAGAGGTAGCCTATTGCAAAGTTGACCTGGTTTCACATGCTCACAGAGCTCACCTGCTCTTGTGTTGATCCCAAGACCTGGCTCTACTCACATCTGTGCTCCTGACTGCTCCTAAATGTGCATTTAGACCTGCCTTGGTCAGCCACTTATGGGTTATATGACTCAGTTGTGGGGTAGCAACCACTTGTGCCTCAGTTTTGCCATTTTAAAGTGCCATATTGTGAAACTCAAATAATTGAAGTGTGGTTCTGGTCTGAAATGTGAGTATGTAACTGAATGGGGTCCTTGACATTTCAAAGGTTTCCTGGTTTTTTTGTAACTAAAATAAAAAGATTTTGTAATCTCCCCCCTTTACACAAAATAAGAAGCTCTATTATGTAAAAATGAAAACTTCTTACTGCTCCATGTGTGTATTCAGAGTCATGTCTGTAGTGACAAAAATCTATTGTGTTACTTTTTACTCTTATTATAAAACTAACATTGGTAAGGCCTGGTCTGGATGAGAAAAGTTGCACTAGTTCGACCTGCTTTCACGGATAAAAACATATAGCACAACAAGCATAATTTCTTTGTTAAATACACATGCCATTTTCATCCAGGGGAAGGAAGAGAGGAAGGAGAGAGACACAGCTGACAAATGTTAGTCACACAAGGTGAGTGAGGACAAGGTAGTATCTTTTGAGGGCTCCACACAGCACAGGTGCACCTCCTTGTGGTTAGGTTTGGGAATTACTTTTCATCCCTTATGCCTCCCCCTGCTATCGGTTGCTCATATTGTGATCCCTCTCTCTTTGTGACTCAAAGTGCTCTCTCTTCAAGACACAGCCCTTTGGCCAGTGTATCAAATCCCCCGTTCCAGTGTATCAAAGTCCTACTGGACAAGCAGTCCAGATGCCACCTCGGATGGTCTTCCGTCCCACCTCTAGGTCCTGAAGACAGGCCCACCCACTACTGCAGGTTTCAGCTCAGGGAATCTATGACTAGCAATCCAAGTCTGCTCTGCCTCCATCCTGGTTGCTGTTTCTCCTTCCTACCCCGCAGTCTCCTTCCTACCCCGCCTCTCTATTTCCCAGTATATCTCTGGGTTTGCTACTATAACTTCTTCTGCTCTCTGTGGCTACTGCATTCCTTTTGGCCTCTTGCCAGATACCTTAGTCTAGGGCAGGATCCAAGGGCTTACTCTCCCCCTGGACTTCCTCCTTGTTCTGTACTGCCTCCCTTTCCCGTAGTCTCCTCCTGTGTCTTTGGTTTTGGCACAGCAACCTCATCATACGAGGCTATGACCGCCACTTTCTTCATTAATTTTTAGCCAAGTTTTTGTTTTTGTTTTTAATGTATCCTTTCACTCAGTCTAGTATCCTTAAGGAAACATAGCAAGGCTTTTTTCAACTATTCCATTTCTCTGACATTTTCAGTAGGCCCTTTAGGGGAGAAAAAAAACTTCAATTCCAAGCCGACTCAATTTTTCATAAAGAAGCTTTCTTTCCATAGAATATTGCCCACAATGCCATAAAAACATGATCAACAGTTTCTTTGGTTTTGCACATAGTACACAGCCCATCTCTATGTCTTTGTAACAAGTTTAACTTATCATTTAAGGCACAATGACCTTCTAACAATCTGAAAATGACTACTTCACTTTCTCTCATGACTGCGGAGTATAGTATTACCTCCAATTGTTGAGCATACATCATAGAACCTTTGCCCTTTTGTTTCCTTAGTCCCTGCCATTCCTTTGCCAGCTCCCTGGTGCTCACACCTTTAACTTCCTGTCTACTTAGGGTATCTTAATATACACCTCCTCGTGTTTTAGAGCACGTTTTGCTGCTTTGTTAGCCATCTCATTTCCAGGTATTCAAGTATGTGCCAGAATCCATTCAATCGTTACACAGATACCTGCTTGAATTATTTTAATCTTCTCCTGCTATCACTTCCTGACTTTATAGTCCTATCCCAGGTCTCCCACAGGTGGGTTAATCTGAAATCAGGCCTGATCAATGGCTGCCCTCCAGGTACAGCATATAAGGTTAATTGTCCCCTTCTCACCCCCACGAACACTCAGGGCTAGTGTGGGGTGAATGCCACATCACTTAATGCATTACTGGAAAGTGCTCTGTCCCAGATCCTGACAGGTATTCAGGTGCCTTAGTCCCATGGAAATCAATGAGAGTTAGGAGCCTAAATACCTTTCAGGATCTGGGCCTCTATACGACAGTAAAGGATATGGTCTAAGTTTCTCAACAGAATTCATAGCACAGTACAGTTCTGTATTTTGCATTCTCTCTATGTGAGTCCATACACTATTATTACTTCTTTAAATCTTTTCAATTCCTCATTGGAAGGTAACACAGAACTGCCCGCAGAATTTGAGCTTAACTAAAGGAGTGCCAGCTAACTCCAGATCTTCCTCCTGCTATGTGCAATTAACCTTTTCCAACAGAATTCTTGGTTTTGTTTTCAATAGTAGGAAAACAGAATTTTTCTGAAAAAATAATTGATGCTGGTGTACCCGGTCCCAGGAGAATTTCAGTCTGGTGAGTGGGATGCATACACATCTTGGCATTCGCTTCTCTACCCAGGCAGCTCAATGGAGATGATGAACTCAGGACTAGACAACTTTTGCCCGTGTTCCAATGCACTTACAAGCTGTTCACTCTTTATTTTTTCAACCCCTCCTTACTGTAGACAGACACTGTTTTCCAAAGAGTAGATGATTTTGTTATGGACACAGCTGAAATATCACCGTTTACCAAACAACAGATGAGTTCTTACCAGAGCTGGGTGCCTACCACAAACCATTTCCCACAAATATTCACTTGTATAAAAAGGACATTTGCTTTGAAAACGGGTCTGATCCAAAACTCATTAAAGTCATCCGAAAGCCTGCCATTGACTTCAATGGGTTTAGATCAGGCTGTCTGCTTCTAGCCTTTGTAAATTAGCTCATTTATTAAAAACAACAAACTAAAATTTAGTATTCAGAGACAGAGTATATGCAAAGTGAATATTACAGAACATTGATTGAAAGGACGTTTTAAACCTATATGAGGCTGTTCATTCCAGAAAATCAAAGTCTAAGGCCATGTCTACCCTAGCGAGCTTACAGAGGCACATCTGTACCGATGCAGCTGCGCTAATGTAAGATCACCCATGTAGCCGCTCTCTGCCGACGGGAGAGAGCTCTCCTGTCGACATAATAAAACCAGCTCCATGAGTGGTGGTAGCTATATCTGCAGGAGAAGCTCTCCCACCAATAGCGCTGTGCACACTATCATTTATGCCGGCGTCAGTTATGTTGCTCGGGGGGGGGGGTGTTTTTTCACACCCCTGAGCGACAGAAGTTTTGCCGACATAAGCAGTAGTGTAGACATGG
This sequence comes from Chelydra serpentina, assembly GCA_037349315.1. NCBI lineage: Eukaryota > Metazoa > Chordata > Testudines > Chelydridae > Chelydra > Chelydra serpentina. The sequence goes on from JBAIAC010000008.1 coordinate 127,751,780, forward strand.
CCTTAGACTTATAGTTGGGCACCAGAAACACAACATGGTAGAGAAAGTGGGTGAGGTGATATCTTTTATTGGACCAACTTCTGTTGGTGAAAGAGACAAGCTTTCGAGCTTACACAGAGCTCTTCTTTAGGTCTGGCAAATGTACTCAGTGTCACAGCTAAATATAAGGTGGAACAGATTGTTTGGCTTAAGTAGTTACACATTTCAAGGGCCCATTCAAGGCAAAGTGGCCCGTTAACACCTCTCCAGTCATGGGGGGAGGAGTGAGGCAGTGGGGGGAGGCAGGGTTAGTCATAGGTTCATGTAATAAGCCGTAAAGCCATAAATCCTGTGTATCTATCAATCCATGATTTTTAGTGTCTAGCAAAGTTATGAATTTAAGCTCCCAGGCTCGACCTTTGAAGGTGTTGTGCAGGTTTCCTTTAAGAATGAGGACAGAGATCTCAGATATGGAGTGATTGTTTTGTGAAAAGTGTTAACCCAAAGGTGATGGCGTACTTTTGACTTTTAAGGTTTTCCTGTGTGAGTTCATTTGAGAATGAAGTGATTGACTGTTTCACCCAGATAGTTGTTACTAGGAAACTTAGCCCCGAGATGAGGTACACCACATGTTGGAGGCACATAGTTACCTGTTGATGAGCATCCCAGAGCTCAAAAATAATGCAGAAAAATCCTTCAGTAACTAAATTTCATATAAAATAAATAACACGCCTGTGAAAACCTGAAATAACTCAGGACAACTTTGTTGGGAAAGAAAAAGAGGAAAAAAATATAGTAATGGAATTATCTCAAATTATTTTTGCAGCATAGTCCAGTGGGGAGGGTATTGGGCTAAGAGTCAAGAGATTTGGATTGTATTCCTGGCTCTGATCACAGACCTTGGGAGAGTTATTTCAGTTTTCTGTCCCTCAGTTTCCACAACTGGAAAATGGAAATAATAATACTTGTTCACCTTTGTAAAGGGCTTTGAGATCTATGTAGAAAAACTGCTCCACGGGAAGTCAGTGTTGCCTAGCAGCTATCACCCTGGACTGGGACTCAGAAGACTTGGGCTCTATTCCTAGCTCCTGACACTGGCCTGCTGTGTGACTTTGGGGAAATCACTTTGTTTCTCTGTGCTCTTATCTCTATTTGCTACAGGCTATAAAATTAGGTAGCATGGCATAGCTGTGTGTGACAGGTGGGTGTTCTGTGATCCTCCCTGGTGACCAAGCAGCGCTGGAATGTAGGTGGGTGGGTTTGCAATTATGTTGTTGTTGATTCCATTCCATCCAAGAGACAACAACATGACTGGTACATAGCTCTGAATAAAGTCCTGGTTAAACTTGCAACCATCTGGCTTGATTGAGAGTCATTCCTCTGAACACAGCAGACCACGTCAGCCACATGAACACTACTCAAGATAAGTGGGGTTTGTGAGAATGAAGCATGAGGGTGTGGGTTGTTGGTATCAAGACAAACAACCTGGCTAAATAACTAAGGAACTGTTGATGATCTATATAGACCATAAGAGGCTAGTCAAGAGAGACGTGAACTCTAGTGCCCTGACCAAGGTGAATGTAAGTAGAGATGGGAGCTCCCTTCAGAATAAAACTCAAAACCAGGCAATTCATCTTTGTTCAGATTTAGTTACAAGCTTGAATCTCAGGTTAGGTTCACGGGAAGCTTCACTGAAGGTCTTGTATCTTCTGAGGAACTTGAGCTCAGTAGTGAAAGAAATGGGCTCACGTTTCTAGACATTCTGAGTTAAATTTAGAGTAAATGTGAAGTCTGGGGCTGATTTATGGTTTCGGACAGAAAGTTTATGAAATGTAGTGGGTTTATTCAGAAATCAGGCAAAACCAGGAGGTTTTGAATGAGCTTTGCTTTCAGTTTTGAGTGTCGCTCAAACTCACAACACAGTCAAAGCTCAAAAGGTGTACATTCATATGAATCTAAATAGGGGAAGGGGAAGGGCTGTATTAGAGCTGGTTGAAAAGAGTGGGGAAAATAATAAAAACAATACCAACATTCCCCCACTTTTTCAACATGATGACCAGCTGTGTATTTGGTTGAAAAATGGGGGAAATAACTTCTGAAATTTGAAGTGATATTTTTCATGTTTGTTTTTTATCTCAAAATTTCAAATTTCATCAAATTTTGAAAACAATCAACCATCTCAGGTTTGCCTGCGGATGTGAACAGATGAGTTGCATACACCTGGAAATGAAGCCCTGAGGGACCCTGTAATGTTATAGGTAGGGTGACCAGATGGGAAGACCCGAAAATCGGGACTTCCCACAAAAAAAAAAAAAACCTCTGCATCCGGAACACGGAAAATCGGGACAAAAGGCCATTGGTCGGGACGCGGGACAAATGGTCGGAAATCGGGACGGTCCCGATTTTATCGGGACATATGGTCACCCTAGTTATAGGTATTTTTATTATGCCTATTACCACCTGTGTAAATAGCTATTTCCAGTTAGGAGCCCTAAGGCTACAGTGAGCATGCTCCTGGGGGGAGGGGAGGAGGAAGTTTTTCAAGATAGAGGCTGCTTAGTTGTCTATGTGAACTTGTATCAGAATAAAAAAAATCTCCTTTTTCACTTCTAATCTGTTTTGGGTCTCCATATATACAGTCCCCAACCCTACATTAATTTTGAAATGAATTCATTGTTTCCCCTCTTTGCTCCTTTGACAAAGAGCACGTCTCCCTTTTATCTATCCCTCTAATTCCAAGAAGGAATGTGGATTCTCATTCAATTTCTGTTGTCTCTTTTCATCTACCTCTGCCTATGTACAAAACTATAGACAGAAGGGCCCAGGAAAGACCATGTGGATTCTTATGCATGATGTCACAGGTCCAGATGATACAGACTAACACGGCTACCACTCTGAAACCTGTCATTATTAGGGGAGTCAGCATAATTTTTTTTTTTACCACACCCTGCTAACATATCTTATTTTGTTTCAAGAAATACAGAGTACTGTCCCATTCTTCATATGACAGGTAATTTCTGGATGTCATTTCAGGCAACTTGTTTTGAATTCTCTTGCTAAATGGAAGCATGTTGTGAGCACTGAAGCCATGACAGCTATCCAAATCAAGAGAAGGCACTTTTGTGCCAGTGCCAACAGAAATAATAAGCTTCCAAGCTCTAATCTTCTAAAAAAAGCAACCTCTGGTGTAGCTCAGCAACCTAAGACTGGGACAGTGGAATATCGGTCAACAAGCCTTTTCTGTACCTGTGCCCCAGCTGACTGGGCTATTTTACATTCCCAAAAAGAAGGCCATGTGCTTGATTTACAGACCCTACATTTCTACATGCACTAGCAGATAGATTCTCTTCCATTTGTTGTCTAAGGTTGGAGAAATAACACCTCTCTATACAATAAATTACACCCTCAGTTAGTATAAATCAATGCAGCTCCATTTACTTCAATGGGACTATTTGTGCACTTGAAGTTAGGCATGTATATATGAGATTTGCTTTGCTGAATCAGGGCCTTAAGGAGGCTGCCCATCAGGGAGTGTTAGGGTTCTTTCCTTCTATATATTCATAAATCCACACTGAGAGTGTGGCTCTCTCTCCTCCTATACTGGCTGGGCCACATAAAGAGTCTTCTACTTCCTTCAAGCTACTTGACTTGGTCATTTGGCCCAAGTGCTAATTACTCATGCATTTAGATCTCGTGGTACCTGGTTCCATCACCACAGTCAACAAAGCCAGGGCAGATGTTGCCTAATATTGACACAAAGAACACCACTGTAGACGTCCTGGTTTTGATGTGTAGCTTGCAAGACATGTTCACCCCAGGCTTCATCTGCTGCTTCCATAAGTGAGTCTGTGGCCAGTGCTCAATCCGCTGGTAAATGTACTACGATGTTCTTCCTGCCCATACACATATATGCCAGGGACCAGGGTTGTTTCATGTACTGTGTGCTGGGTAATAAAATGAGAGGACTCTGTGTTTGTGAAACTAAACTGGCTCTTTACTAAGGAAATTATTTATACAGAGCTTGCAACTGCACCTAGCACTGAAGCCATGTGCACACAGACTGACTTCTCCATGCCTCCTCCAAACTCTTCCCTCCTGCAACCTGTGCTTCTCCCTCCAGCTTCCATACAGGTTGCTACATGGGTCTTTACCAGAGTCAACATTCTTTCCTCCCACAGTGAATGAATAGAAGCCCCTACCTACCCTGAACTTGAAGTGGACTCCTTCTCCTTTCAGCTCCCATTTTTCTGTCTGAGAAAAACATATGTCCATACTAGTCTCTCCATACACAGTACTCAGCTTATGTGGTATAAGTACATTGTGGGTACTGTGACAAAGTTCCTCCTCTATCTTGGTGGGTCCTGCGCTTATTGGAGGATTTTGCTTGCCTCAGAGATCTTCCCCTCTGGTAGAACCCACAGTCCAGGTTAACTCCTCCCATGTCTGATCAGGAGTTGGGAGTTTTGGGGGGAACCCGGGCCCGCCCTCTACTCCGGGTTCCAGCCCAGGGCCCTGTGGACTGCAGCTGTTTAGAGTGCCTCCTGGAACAACTGCACACTCCCGCATGGAGCTGGCCCTGGCCCCTCATAGAATATTAGGGTTGGAAGAGACCTCAGGAGGTCATATAGTCCAATCCCCTGCTCAAAGCAGGACCAACACCAACTAAATCATCCCAGCCAGGGCTTTGTCAAGCCGGGCCTTAAAAACCTCTAAGGATGTAGATTCCACCACTTCCCTAGATAACCCATTCCAGTGTTTCACCACCCTCCTAGTGAAATAGTGTTTCCTAATATCCAAACCCCACTGCAACTTGAGACCATTGTATCTTGTTCTGTCTTCGGCCATCAGTGAGAACAGCTGAGCTCCATCCTCTTTGGAATCCCCCCTTCAGGTAGTTGAAGGCTGCTATCAAATCCCCCCTCACTCTTCTCTTCTGCAGACTAAATAACCCCAGTTCCCTCAGCCTCTCCTCGTAAGTCATGTGCCTCAGCCCCCTAATCATTTTCGTTGCCATCCGCTGGACTCCAATTTGTCCACACCCCTTCTGTAGTGGGGGGACCAAAACGGGACACAGTACTCCAGGTGTGGCCTCACCAGTGCTGAATAGAGGGGAATAATCACTTCCCTAGATCTGCTGGCAACGCTCCTACTAATACAGCCCAATATGCTGTTGGCCTTCTTGGCAACAAGGACACACTGCTGACTCATATCCAGCTTCTCGTCCACCGCAATGCCCAGGTCCTTTTCTGCAGAACTGCTGCTTAGCCAGTTGGTCCCCAGCCTGTAGCAGTTCATGGAATTCTTCCTTCCTAAATGCAGGACTCTGCACTTGTCTTTGTTGAACCTCAGATTTCTTTTGGCCCAATCCTCCAATTTCTCTAGGTCACTCTGGACCCTATCCCTACCCTCCACTGTATCTACCCCTCCCCCCAGCTTAGTGTCATCTGCAAACTTGTTGAGGGTGCAATTCATCCCATCATCCAGATCAATAATAAAGATGTTGAACAAAATCGGCCCCAGGACTGACCCCTGGGGCACTCTGCTTGATAGTGGCTGCCAACTAGACATGGAGCCGTTGATCACTACCCGTTGGGCCCAACAATCTAGCCAGCTTTCTATCCACCTTATAGTCCATTCATCCAGCCCATATTTCTTTAACTTGCTGGCAAGAATACTGTGGGAAACTGTATCAAAAGCTTTGCTAAAGTCAAGATATACCCCTCGCTTCCCCTCTCCCCTATGTGGAGCTGGCCGGAGCCCTTGCTTCCCCCTCCCCTACACAGAGCTGGCCCAAGCCTTTCCCCTCCCTGCTCCTCCGCAGAGCTGGCCCCCCCACTCCCTCCCACCAAGTCCAGCCACTTACCTCCCCCACCCCCAAGCCATTTTTTGGCAAAACTGGGCATTTGTCCCATTTGCTTTTGCCAGTTGGTGATCAGTTGGCAAGAGCAAATGGGACAAAGGCCCATTTTTGCCAAAAAAGTCAGGACATCAGGGCAGGGCTTAAAAGGGGGACTGTCCCAGCCAAAAGGGGACATATGATCACCCTAGGCTGTAATAAGAGCTGTTCTGGGAGCCCAGGCTGCTGTGGAGAGCTCTGGATCTCCACCTGCCCTGGGCAGAGGCCCAGGAGGTTCGAGAGCAACCCCCAGCCCATGTTCCTGCCCCCAGGGTGTGCCATCTTATAGGCGCCGACTTTAGTGGGTGCCGGTGGGTGCTCGCGCCCCCGGCCCCGCCCCCCACACCCCCGGCCCCACCCCCATTCCACCCCTTCCACAAATCCCCACCCCCGTGTCCTCCCCTGGGCGCGCTGCATTTCCCCTCCACCCCTCCACCCTCCAGGCTTGCAAGCCTGGGATGGAGGGAGGAGGGGAAATGCAGCGCACCCACCGGCAGCTCCCCTCCACGTCCCCCCCCCCCCCCGTGCCCATCTCACTCCACTTCCGGGTTCTGCCTCCAGAGGCACCGCCCCACGAAGTCACTTTTTTTAGCTCACAGGCTTTGCTGCCCATCAGCTGTTCGGCGGGCAGCAAGCTTGGGGCGGGGGAAAGCGCAGCGGCGGCACCTTGGGGGAGGGGTATGGGGAGGAGGTGGAAGGCCCGGCACCGCCTCCTCCCCATACCCCACCCCCAAGGTGCCATTGCTGCACTTTCCCCCACTCCCCCCACCCGCCCAGGCTTGCCGTCCGCCGAACAGCTGACGGGCGGCAAAGCCTGTGAGCTAAAAAAAGCAGCTTTGTGGGGCGGCACCTCTGGAGGCGGAACCCGGAAGCGGAGGTGAGCTGGGTATGCGGGGGGCTGGCGGGGAGCTGCCGGTGGGTGCTGCACCCACCAATTTTTCCCCGTAGGTGCTCCAGCCCCGGAGCACCCACGGAGTCAGCGCCTATGGGTTAAAGGCAGCACCTATGGATTCCAGCCAGGCCAAGAGGCGGAGCCTTGTGGGGAGTGGAAGAGCAGGGAGTGGGGCCCCATCACGGGGCGTGAGGGGGCCCAAATGGTCTTTGTGCCCAAAGCCCCAGTAAATCTTAATCTGCCTCTGCTCACAGAGTTCGTGCATAGTGACTGACCCCATTCAGCTACTTTTCTGACCACAGCCAGCATCTTTTTCTCACTAGGAGTATGGTCTGGTAATCTATTTGTTTGCACTGGGTGTAGGGGTTGCTGATTGGACCCATAAGAGACTGGGATGGTGATAGGAGAGTCAAACAACCCTCTCTCCATATCTGGCTCTGCTGCAATCTCTCTAATGGCTGCACCCCAGAAATAGGATTGCTGTTGTGGGGGTGCAATAGGATGCAGACTACAGTGGTCCTGCTGTGCACAGTTTGGTGCTTGCCTTTCTCTGTGCATGCTTTTTAATGCCTTAACTCCTTTTTGGAGTTTCAACCCTTGGCTGTTCATTTTGCTTTCTGTTTTCTACTGTACCTCTCCTTTTCTCTGCCTCCTCCCCTCCATCTGCAGCATATTTTGGCTTTTCAACTAGCCCCTCTCCAGAGCCACAAGGTACTGAAATCAGTGGGAAAAGGAGTTACATAAAGCCAAAAATGGTTTAAAGTTGACATTTTTTCTGAAATCTGCTTCAGCAAGTTTTGTTAGGTGCAGGCTATTGCTGAGCTTCACAAACCTTGACTCAGCACATATGCAAATAAGTTCCAAAAATAGACCACGCTTCCCTAATTCACATGTGCTACATGTGCCATATTTCCATGCTGTGCTTTCCAAAAATAGCATCCCCACATGATTGGTTGTGATAAAGCCACGAGTATTTAGCTGCACGCACTGCAACACTGACATCAAAGCTGGGGCTCTCAATCCTTTTCATAGAGAGATTATCTCGTGTACACCCTCCCTTCCCATTCACAAAAGCATGGACCAACCTCCCCTCCCATGTGCAATTGCATAACAACCCTGTGGCAACTGCAGCAAATTGCTCACGTGGAACAGAATTTTAGGAAGGTGTTTACATGTATTTTTAGTTTCTTTTTGTGCTATTTATCAGCTGGAAACAAGGTGGAAAGTCATCACACTGTGGCCAACCAGCTCTCCCCAAACCACTGATAAGGGCTCAGCAGAATATCAGGGGCTCCCCCAACTACAGTTTGAAACCCAAGGGTTACTTTTAGAGACCCAGAAAAGAATCTGGTTAGAAGCTGAATTAAGTGTTCCTCTGCTGTAGTTCCTATCATAGGAGCAAATGGGTTTGTGGGTTACATTGAGGCACACATTAGAAAGAGACATTATACTGGAACAGGACAGACAGAGAGCAATGATCGGACACTTGGCATTGTTTTATAATAAACTAACACACAGGAAACATATTTCTAAATTATGTGACTCCTTTCAGTACTATTTCTTTGTTATTACTCAGCAGCTCCGCTCCCCTGGCAGAATGGAACTTGCTACCATACAGATAAAATTTGTCTGTGCTGAGCATTCGCAGGGGCCAGTCCAAGGCTGTGGAATGAATGACCACAGGAACGAAGGACAATCACAAACTTCACCACTTGCCACTCCACGTGCAAGTCCACTTAGAACTACTAAGCATGGTATATAACCATTTAAATCAGCTTCTGTACCAGATGACTGGAGGACAGCTAATGTGACCGATTTTTTTAAAAGGCTCCAGAGGTGAGCCTGGCAATTACAGGCTGGTAAGCCTAACTTCACTACCAGGAAAATTGGTTGAAACTATAGTAAAGAACAGAATTATCAAACACATAGATGAACATGATTTTAAAAAAGGGAAATCATGCCTCAGCAACCTATTAGAATTCTTTGCGGGAATGTGGAGAAGGGTGATCCAGTGGATATAGTGTACTCGGACTTTGAGAAAGCTTTTGACAAGGTCCCTCACCAAAGGTTACTCAGCAAGCAGTCATGGGATAACAGAGAAGGTCCTCTTATGGATCAGCAACTAGTTAAAAGACAAGAAACAAAGGGTAGGAATAAATGGTCAGTTTTCAGAATGGAGAGAGGTTAATAGCAGAGTCCCCAGGGACCAGTCCTATTCAACATATTCGTAAATGATCTGGAAAAGTGGGTAACAAGTGAGATGGCAAAATTTGCAGATGGTACAAAATTACTCAAGATAGCTAAGCCTAAAGCAGACTGTGAAGAGTTACAAAGGGATCTCAGAAAACTGGGTGACTCGCCAACAAAATGGTAAATGAAATTCAATGTTGATAAATAGAAAATAATGCACATCGGAAAACATAATCCCAACTATACATACAAAATGATGGGATTTAAATTAGTTGTTACGACTCAAGAAAGATCTTGGATTCATTGTGAATAGTTCTCTGAACACATCTGCTCATTGTGCAGTGGCAATCAAAAAAGCTAAAAATGTTAGGCGCCATTAGGAAAGAAATAAATAACAAAACAATAAATATCATAATGAACTATATAAAGCCATGGTTTGCCAAAGCCTGGAATACTGAATGCAGTTCTGGTCACTGTGGTGTTTAGATGTTGCTTGTAATTGTTAGAACTGGGAGCACTGGCTGTTGGGAGTCTGAAAGCACAGGAAACAGGAAGGAGGGGGGAGGGAGTTGAGAGGCTGGGAGAGCTACAGAGGGTGCAGCAGCAGCTTGGTAAAGAGGTTTCCACTTTAAAATAAAGTCCTGTTGAAGCTTGTTAGTACCTTGCCTGGTTGTTACAGTCACCTCATTCATCTATCAATCATCTCTCTCTCTCTCTATATATATATATATATATTAGAATTAGAAAAGGTACATAGAAGAGCAACCAAAATGATTAAGGGTATGGAACAGCTTCCATCTGAGGAGAGATTAAAAAGACTGGGACTTTTCAGTTTGGAAAAGAGATGACTAAGGGGGAATATGATAGCAGTCTATAAAATCATGACTGGTGTGGAGAAAATAAATAAGGAAGCATTATTTACCCCTTCACGTAACACAAGAACAAGGGGTCACCCAATGAAATCAATAGGCAGCAGGTGTAAAACAAACAAAAGGAAGTACTTCTTCACACAACGCACAGCCGTCTTGTGGAACTGGTTATGGGGGAAATTGTGAAGGCCAAACGTATAACGGGGTTCAAAAAAGAATTAGATAAGTTCCTGGAGGATAGGTCCATCACTGGCTATGACGCAAGATGGCCAGGGATGCAAACCCATGCTCTGGGTGTCCCTAGCCTCTGATTGCCAGAAGCTGAGAGTGAATGACAGGGGATGGAGCACTCGATGATTGCCTGTTCATTCCCTCTGAAGCACCTGGCATTGACCACTATTGGAAGACAGGATACTGGACTAGATGGACCACTGGTCTGATAAGGCATATTTTTCAACCTGCCTTCTCTGGCATAAACACAGAGCGTATCTCCATTTTAAAAACAAAAATCCTACCAAACCAAAGCACTCCATTGCATGCGCAAATCTCCCCCTAGGGAGAGGGCATGAGAAAGAATAAACCATATGTGACAGACATTAGTCACGTCATTTAATGCATTATAGGAAGACATACAAATATTATGGTGATAAGGACAGAATAAGAATCTATATAGAAAATATAATACTTCTTTCTCTAAATCTTTTACATTTCCCATTGAAAGGTGACATAAATCTGCCCTCCAAATTCGATCCAGGGAACGTGACTCAAAGGAAATCAGGTAATTCCAGATCAATTTGAGTCATCCTCATTTTGGGCCCACTCCTGTGAGATGTTGATTACTTCCTGTGAGTGTGGAGCATCCTTGGCTTCCACTGTCTAAGTAACTTGTTCTCAAAGAATTATTGGGCCTGAATTCCTCTCTCATCACTTACACCTGTTTTACACTTATTTAACTTCAGTGGAGTTACTCCTGAACGGGACGAGCGTGACTCAGAAGAGAAGTGGACCTGTTGTTTTGTTTCAGACTGCAACATCAGAGTAGAAATGGTTTGAATAATAACGCACGGAGACAGTTATGCAGGCGACAGGTACAAGCTTTGCAATGTGGATTTCATTACCTGCTGGTCTCATTTACTGCTTCTCCACAGATCCTGCCAGAGCAGCCTCCACCTCTGCTCTTGAACTACCTGAGATGCTTGACACTTCCTTCTCAATAGCTTCAGAAGAAAATTGTCTGGCCAAGCCAAGAGCAAGTTAAGGGGAATTAATTCTTGCCTCAGTTTTAACAAAATGCCTCTGAAATGGCAGTAGTTTCCAGGAAATTAGAGGAGTTTGATGACTTCCATCAGATGCCCATAAGGTTTTAAGTCTCCCACAACCCACTGCTTCACATAACTATGTCAGGAACTGCAAGAGAGGTACTCAGCATGCAATGCAACTGCCACAATGGACTAAAAAGCCTCTGTGGTCATGGGCCAGAACTGTATCCAAAAGAGTATGGCTAATGTAGATGCGCTCACCATTGCAACCCTATCATACTACCAGTGATTCATTTCTCTAGTATAGACAGAGCCAATATGACAGCTGAGTTGTTCCAGCCTGTGGGGTTAGGTGGCATAGAAGAGTTGGATGTGATAGGCGGGCATTCTGCCTCCCTGCATGATGACCACGCAGCACTGGAATGTTACTTTGCAGATGTGGGTGGGTTTGCAATTATGTTGTTGATTCCATTCCATCTATGAGAAGACAGCATGATTTGTACATAACTCTGAATAAATTCCTTGTTAGTCTTGCAACCATCTGGAGTGAGAGTCATTCCTCTGAACACAGCCAACCACGTCAGCCACAGGGAACGCTATTCAGGATAAGTGGGATCTGTGAGAATGTGGTCTGTAGCAGGGAGGGTTAGTGCCAAGATAAATAATCTTAGGGCTACAACTAGGAAGCTACTGACCATCTATAACCATCTTGCCGGGAGGGTCCCTGAACACTGATGCCCTGCCAACAGGAACATAAGTAGAGGTATGCAAAGTATTTATAATGAAACTCAAACCCAGGCAAAGCTCATCTGGTTTTAGGTTTGGTTTGGTTATAAACCCGAATCTCAGGTTTGGTTCATCAAAAGGTTCATTGAAGTTCACCAGAAGGTTTGTGAACTTGAGCTGAGCACGGTGTGAGCCTGGCCTGGATTTCAAGCAATTCTCAGCCAAATTTTGGCCAAGTTTTGAGCTCATCTGGGCCGATATTATAATATGCAAATGTTTACATGGGAAATTAATGTTAGTAAAATGCATTGCATAGAATAGCTTTGGTGTCAAATTCAACACAGACCGTTGGCTTTGACGGGATTAGCAGTCCTGTACTAGCCAGGAACCTAAATATGTATTTAGGAGCCTAACTTTAGACACCTAGGCCCAGATCCCCAAAGGTACTTAGATGCCATGGGAGTTAGGTGCCTAAATATCTTTGAGTGTCTAGGCTCCAGATGTGAAAATTTTGGCCCAAGTGACTTACTTGCTCAACCTGTCTGTGTTTCATTTGCTCAATCTGTAAAACGGGTATTATCATACTTCTTACCTATCTCACGGGGGGTGTTGTGAGAATTAAGAACCCAATCCTGTTCCAATGAAAGTTTTGCCATTGACTTCAATGGGAGTAATTCTGAGTCCTAATTAGGACCCCAGTCCAGCAAGGTGTTTAAGCATATGCCTAACTTTAAGCATGTGAGTAATCCCATTGACTCCAGTAGGACAACTCGTATGTTTAAAATTAGGTACATGCTTCAACACCTTCCTAAACTGGTGCCTAAGAAATGTCTGAGACAATCAGAATTTTTCTCAAGATCATGTAATATATGAAAGATTAGCGGGGAAATTATGGCATCTCCACTATTAGATGAGTGCAGGCTCCATTAGGCAAACCTACTGCAAGAAACTCAGTTAAACTTGCAGCAGATTTTGTATTGAATGAGGTAGGTCACTCCATTTTTGTATCAATGCAGGATGCAAGGGATTGTGAGTAGGAATGAGATTCTTATAGAAAAGACAATTTAGCTATTGATAACAGTGGCCTGGTGCTTTCTGCACAGATTTCCTGGTCACACTAATAAATGTCATAAGCATGTTACAGAAATGTGTAGCATGTTTCAGGTGGTTTTAAGCAAGTCAGTAGAAGATGTTATAGGCATCTATAAGCACCCTATTAAGCTGCTGGACTCTATAAAAATTTATTAATCCTATATAAACTATTTAAAAATGTATCCTTTATACAAAGGGTGACCATTGTGATAGACTCTTGTATTAAGGAGACATGGGGGTGAAGGTTGCTTTATTTTAGAAAAAAACGTAACATAGTTTAGCTGGGAACAAAACAGGTTCTAGAGTCAGCTAGAAATCTGGGTATTTCACAGAGAAGAATTTAGTAAAGAGAATAGTAAGAAGCCAGAGAAAGTCAGCATTCTTCCAGAGCGTCCAGAATGATCTGAAGATGAAGGACCAGACTCATAGCTGTACCTAGGAAGTCAGGGTAGCTCCATTGACGCTATGCTGATTTACACCCGCTGAGAATCTGTCTTGGAATGTTGGGGTTTTTTGTTTTTTTTCTAAAGGGGGAGGTAGGAATGAGATTAAGTAATGAGGAATTTAGGATAGGTTAGACCAGTGGCTCTCAGTCTTTCCAGACTACTGTACCCCTTTCAGGAGTCTGATATGTCATGTGCACTCCAGTTTCACCTCACTTAAAAACTACTTGCTTACAAAATCAGACATAAAAAATACAAAAGTGTCCCAGCAGACTGTTACGGAAAAGTTGCTGACTTTCTCATTTTTATTATGTAATTATAAATGCATTCATTGGAATGTAAATATTATATTTACATTTCAGTGTATAGTTGGAGTGGTTTAGTGGGGGCTCCCCTTCTGGCTTAGTGGGAGGCCAATCCGCCTCACTATATCACAGGGCTCTGCCCAGTCAGGGAATTAGCAGCGGGGTACATAGTCTGAGGCTCTAGCCCTGGGGCGGGGCAGAGCAAATAGTTAGGGCAATAGCAGTCTAGCGCCCCAGGCTCTCAGGCAGGGCGGGGCACCAACAGTTAAGGGCTCTGGCCCAGTTAGGGCAGAATAATAGTCAGCCGAGGTGCTCAGGTAGGGGTGAGCACCCAACACAGCCTAGGGGCTCAGGCCGGGGTGCTTCTCTGGCCTCTGAGGCGAGGCAGAGGAGTAGGCAGTCTTTTGCCTGACATCTTGGCTCAGGTAGACAGCAGACAAACACAGGCCTCTTGGCCAGGCCTCCCCGACTCCACTGCGTCCCAGTCCAAGGCCCTAACAGTGGCAGGGTTTCCCGCCACCGGGTCAGTGGGGAATCCATCCGCAACTCGACAACTGCGTTTAAGTCGCCCTAAAGCCGGAGCGGAGTCGGCCGACCCTGGGCCACTTGCTACCTTCCCCCTGGGGTGTACCTGGATCTGGGGGTGTCCTCTGTCTCCTCGGGGTAGGTGCCCAGCCACTCCTCAGGCTCCAGGTCAGTTGGTGGCGGCTGCAGCTCTGGCCAGGCTTCAGCTCAGGAAGAGCTCTCTTCAGCCTCTACCTCTGGGAGCAGGCAGGAGGCGTCAGTCTTCTCCAGCCGCTTCCTCCCAACTGAGCAACAGGGTTCAGCCTTTATACTCCCTGTCTCGCCCTTTGACTTCCGGTGGGTGGGGTGAGCCCTCTCAGGCTCCACCCACCCTGGTTTAGCAGTTGGCTCCTCCCCCTCTGGCTCAGCAGGAAGCTACTCCACCTCATCACCATAGTATATAGAGCAGTGTAAACAAGTCCTTGTCTTTATGAAATTTTAGTTTGTACTGACTTCGCTAGTGCTTTTTATGTAGCCTGTTGCAAAACTAGGAAAATATCTAGATGAGTTGATGTACCCCCTAGAAGACCTCTGTGTACCCTCAGAGGCTGAGAACCATGGAGTTAGAGGGACAGTATATAGACGGACTGCGGGCCAAATCCGGCTTGCCAGACGCTTTTGAACAAAACCCTAAATCTTTTTATTTACTTATAATTATTGGGTTTTTTAAAATTATTTTCTCTGGAGTTTGAATCTTGACTATACCTTGGGCAAGAAATCTGGACCTTGACTAAAAATAATTGACTACCCCCGATTTAGACAATGGCTCTGTTAAACCTCTTGCAGTTGTGTGCTGCTTAAGGGCACAGCTGTTTTTGGAGACTAACAGCAGCAACACAACACACTTCCACTCCCCCCAACACCACCAAAATTGATCAGGTTTTTGCTCCCTTACTCTCATGAAACAAGAGGGTAGCATAGAGCCCAACGCTATTAGAAGTGAGGAAGCCAGTTAGATGGGTAAGTGAAACAACAGACAATGATGAAGTTGGCTCCATCCTAGGGTTAATAAATCCACATATTGGAGCTTTGAGTGGGGATGTGTGAAACGTGTTCAGATACCATGGTGAGGGGTGCGATATAAGAACCAAGCTAGAATAGACCATCTTAGCCTTATGTGTACATTGTTTTATTTGACTATTTAAATATCTAGCTCTTTTCCAAGAGGCTCTTTCTACAGATTCCATGAGCCAGATTCTCAGTTTGATTCACTTCACTAGAGCTGTGCTCATTTACATCAGCTGAGGATCTGGCCCCACATCTTTATGTAGCCATTCTCTACTTTTTTCCCCTGGCTTTTTTCTTTAGCCTGGCTCCTTTTAAATCTGTGAAATATTCTGTACCTGATAGGGAAATTCCACTGAAAATAATAATAAACATTTACAAGGCTACTTCACAGCTGTAAAGCCTTTTAAGCTCTCATTACTAATGTTCAAAGTTAGGCTATTATTAACTAGTTCCCAATATTAAGGTAACATTAAAATCCCAAGGAAAAGAAAAAGCTTTCGTGAAGCTGCAACACTTGGACCAAATCTGATTTAGTCCCTCTAGATGGTCTAATAACGTGCAAATCAAGTTCATGCAGCAGTGAACAACTGGGAGGTCAGACCAAAGCTTGTTTCACAAAAGGGGGGAAATGAAAGACGCACAAAGATCCTCCTTCGAAAAAAAAGGACTGCATACTGGGGCTGCATCTGCAAAACTCAGGCACATTATGCAGCATGCTGGTGGGTTTCAAATGACACACGTTAATCATGTCGGGTGTTGGTAATGCAGACACCAAGTCGCTCCCTCTCCTCTACCGCCACCCCCTTTAGAAATTAATAGTGGTTTGGCTGCCTGCCAAGGCTTTCAAAAATAGATTGTGGAGCCCCTGAGACAACGGCCAGGGCTAAAAATAGTAGTGAAGCTGGGGGGAAAAATACATGCTTTTTTGACGCTACAGCTCAGGGTCAGCTGCAAAACCCGGGGTTCCTTCAAGGACAATCAAGAAATTACAACACTCTGCAATCCATAAAAGCTTCTTCTCTGCCGCCCATTCATGCTGAGAGTCACCAGATCATCTTAGAGGGTGGAAAAATGCACAAACACACACGCACCCCCTACCCACACACACACAAGGTAATGGAAAATGGGGGAGAAGGAACAGCAGAATTCTAATGAGAGAGGAGAAGCTGGATGTGTTTTTCATTCTATGCACTGTATCTTGCAAAGACAGCAGAATTTATTAGAAGGGCGTGATGCAGGTTGAGCTATCACATCTCAGATAGACTAACACCTTTTACCCCATTTGGCCAAAATCTACCCTCTATGATTCAGATCAAGTGTTAGAGGTTGCGGCAGATGAGCTCTATGAGGCGGAGTGGGGTGGAATCCTCCCTCAAAGGGTGCAGAGCTGTTCTGTGAAAGTTACTCCAGTTCATTGGCTAAAATAATCACCATAGGCCAGATCTTCTGCCCTGACTTAGGTCCCTTTGTGCTAACAGCCCAATGGGCTCTAGAGGGGCGAATGAAGATTGCTCCAAGTGTGCAGGAATCCTGGATTGGTGTAAAGGTGGCATAACATCTCCTCCCCGCAAGTCTAGGGAGCATGTCTGGGGGGGAAGCTCAGAGCAGCAAGGAAATGAAAAGAAGCGAAAAGGAGGTGTTTGATGAGATTGTGGGGTTAGGATACAGTGTCTAGGGAACTCTCTTAGCTAACACAAGTTACAGCAGCCCTGTGGCTGCTCTATATTGCACTAGGGATCAATTTAAGTCACAGATCCCCCTGGGATTGGGGAGGCATAACAATGGCATAGGAATGCCTTTGACTTCCCCCACCCTTCAGCTGTAATGAACATGAGCTTGGTTGAAGCTGAGGATTGTGCCCCCACAACTTTATCATGCTCCCATGTAGCAGGGGATCTTCTGGGCTCATCTCGCCACAAAAGCACCTCCTGTGAACTGACACGCAGGAAACCCCCATGGAGTGAGTGCAAGGTTACTCCATGGAATTGTGTAGCACAACCAACACCAGTTCCACTGCTAGGGGGTCCTTCATGTCCATGGAGAGGATCTGGGGCAGGATTTGCCCCTTATTGAGTCACAAAACAGAGGCTTGACACCTGGCACTCCTTTCTGTGAAATCGTCCTCCTCCCACCCTCTGAATCTCTCAAACATTTAGGGACCTGGTCCTGTACATCTCTTGTGAGGTGCACGACAGCCTCGTTTCCCACTGAGGGTTCAGCACCCTGCAGGATTGAGCACCTAGACGTCTCTGCCACTGGGCCTACGTTCTACCCACTGTGCAAGAACCCATCCGATTCGCCTCAGCAGGCACAGTGGGCTAAAAGGTGTTATGTGCCTGATTACTTTCCCTGCCCCAAGCAAATGGGGTGGGAACTGGATTGGAAGAAGCAGGGAATGGGCAGAACCTTGGCTCCACTTCCCTGACAAATGAGCCAGCAGAGCTGAACAGTCACACTGGGAGTAGTCATTTACTGCTGGGATAGGTCAGCAGGAAATTACTGCCCCCTGGAGCAAGGGGAGAGTAGGGAGAAAAATGTGGCTTCCTGAGGCACAGACTCCCTACTCCTACCCTTGGTATGGGCTGTGCCCTCAGGACACAGTCTAGCCCAGGGTAAATAGAGTACCAATAGGTGTGAGCCTACAAACCCACACTCATGCAACTAGTCCTGATACACTCAATACACGTTCAATGTGGAGGCAACACCCTAGCATAACACTGGGAATCCCAGTGGCAGAGACATCAGAGACAGCCTGAGTTCTAGTCTCACCCCTACTAGAGACTGCACTGTGTGACCTTGGGCTAGTCACCCACAGCCATCTTCTGATGCTCTCACTTAACATTACTAGCATATTATTCACCCAGCATCCTGTGGCCTTTAAATGGGGCCCGCCGTAGTGTAAGGCACTGCTGAATGTGACCCTGGGTCTGAAACCTCTCTGTGCTTCAGTTTTGCCATCTGTAAAATGGGGGGAAAGATTCTTACCCATCTTTTTGAAGTGCTCTGAGAAACTTGGATTAAAGACACTCGGTTGGTGCAAAGTATTATTCTTGTGTACTTATTAATAGGAGTTTGCAGGATTGGGCTCTAATACAGGAGTCAAATGAAAATATATTTTGAATTGCATTTGAAGTTGCCAATATAGTTTAATAAAATAGCTGCAGTGATTTATTTAAGGGATCAGATAATGGAGCATTGCAAATACATACAAATAACAGAGCACAGATAAAACAACAACAAAATGTCACTGAGACTGAAGAATAAAAACCACCCACAGGTCCAATGCTCAGATGGAAAGAAGCTAAGTACCTAAGACAAATACACAACCCACCCTGACATACGACAAAAGATCACATATAAAGATCATTTTAATAGATGCCCTTTTTACAGAGCAATGTAGGAACCAAATTCTTGATCCCCACTGTTCTTTACTTTTGGCAACAGAGCAAAATATACATCATATCAAGTCTAATTTTGCATGCAAATATACTTTGGTAATAACCAGGCTTCTGTTGAATTGTATATCCCTTATATTCCAATTGTATTATTTATTCGTATTTCTCACTGTCAATCTGTCATGCTTGGGAAACAATACTGGAGCCCTCTGGTGGCCAAAAAATACGTTGCATGGTGTCAAGTATTAGAGGTTTCAGAGTATCAGAGGGGTAGCCATGTTAGTCTGGATCTGTAGAAGTGACAAAGAGTCCTGTGGCACCTTATAGACTAACAGACGTATTGGAGCATAAGCTTTCGTGGGTGAATACCCACTTCGTCGGATGCATGCATGCATCCGACGAAGTGGGTATTCACCCATGAAAGCTTATGCTCCAATACGTCTGTTAGTGCATCCGACGAAGTGGGTATTCACCCACGAAAACTTATGCTCCACTACGTCTGTGGGTATTCACCCACGAATTCTTATGCTCCAATACATCTGTTAGTCTGTAAGGTGCCATGGGACTCTTTGTCGTTTCAAAAAATACTTTGTAATTCCTATGGAGGCTAATCAGAGAGAGAGTGTGTACTACACACAAGGTATCTGCTTTTACATTGGCATCTTGTGCTTCTTGGCTGAAAGGAACGATGGGCACCCAATCCTGCACCACTGAAGTCAATAAGCATTTGCTCCTGTTCCCACTGGAGTCAGTAGCAGGGTCTATAAGTGTGTGTGCCTGAGAATAGTCAAGACTCTTATAGAGATCTCAGTTGAAATCCTGGCCCTACTGAAGTCAATGGCAAAACAACTCCCATTGATTTCAATGGGACCAGTGTTTTCCCCTGATCTATAGAAAAACAGACACATTAGAAAAGGGAGAGCCATTTAAAACATTTGTGATCATCAAGGAGCAAATTTAAGATTAATCTGGTCCTTCCTCTCCCATTTAGCAGGTGGGACTGAGGAGGAAACTAGGGAATTCTTGGTGCGACTGATCTAAAAGGAGCGGAAAAAATCAGCATAGGTGAAATCCAACATCTCTCTGGAAAAGCCATTGAATAATTAGCAGCTTCCTGTGGTTAATCTTCTCCTAAGGTAGCTGCAAAATGCAATCCAAGGAGACTGCTTTTCTTTTTGGCAGCTGTTTTACAAACATCTGTTTTGTGTATAAATTTTGTTTACTTAAGCACTTAACACACTTTTCTTTCTATAATACAATATTCACCAAGGGGTGGACTCAGCAGAAGCTGGGCCCAGCATCTGGGGTGCTCCAGGCTGTGGGATCCCCTAACACTAGGTCTCTGCAATGCAACAGCACAAACTTTATTGGATTACCATATTCCCACTGAATTTACTGGCCCAGTTCCTTGGACAGGGAACTCCACAAAGAAAGGAAGGAAAAGGTAAAAGATGACAGAAGTTAGTTCTGCACCAAATTCTCTTATAGCTCAGCAACTCCTTTGAAGTCAAATGGGGTGTATAGATAAACATTACAACATAAAATACATAGGCTGAATTATTTCTTGGCAACCCCATTGAAGTTGAAAGATGCTTATATCAGAGGGGAAAATTTGGCCCCAGAGATGGGGCAAAGCCAAGAGATCCCAATTCCAAAATGAGTCCCAGGCGACTCTTGAAAAATGCTGATTAGTCTGGAAGGGATCAGCCCTTTTGGAAATATAGCAGAAAAATATATAGAAAAGTAAGATGCAGAATAGTCGTCAATCAAGTCTGTTTCCTTGACTCTGGTAGCAGTCAGTGTAAACTGTTGCAGAGGCAGGCAAACATTCCTCATAATGCCCTTGGACCTAAAGGAATGTTTCTTGCAGGTTAATAATAGATGTGATGACTCATTTTCTTTGAACCTGATGCTACAACCTTTAATTTACATGAGTAAGTAATCAATTTCTGTGGTACTATTCATGTGAGTAAGCCTTATCCGTGTGAGTAAGGGTTGTCACAGTTACCACTATCATAACATTATCTAACATTGTTTCAAATCCTGCTGCTGCATTTTTCTGGATATCTGCCTCCAGCAATGTGTTCCACAGATCGACTATTTGCTACCTAGAAAAATATTTCCCTTAACTGGTTTTTACATTTACTATGTGTTAATTTTAACCAGTATCCCTTCTTCTCATCGTATGGGAATTAAGGCCTAATCCTGCAACCCTTCATAAGATTAGTAAATCTCACTTGAACAGGTACCCCATTTAGGCCAAGATGATTACCTCTGTGAGTAATGATAAATAATAATATTTGTGGCAGAGCTCCGACCCTGTCCCGGTGGGTCCCGCGCTTCTAGGCGGTTTATACTAGCCTCAGAGGCTCACTGCAATCCTCCACGTAGCCCTTCTCCCTCTAGGACCAGGGTTACAGTCTACTGAGCCCTTTTCATCATAAGCCAGCACAAGGTTGGTGAGAGAACTCCCACAGTCTCTGTTATCCCTATGAGCTTATCTCAGAACAGAGTAGCTTCCTGTCCTGATAGGGGCCTTTCTTCCCCTCCCAGGAGGTGTTTCTGTAGTGACAGGTTGTGGGGAACCTGGGCCTGCCCTCTACTCCGGGTTCTGGCCCAGGGACCCTAGTGGTAGCAGCTGTTGGCAGCTGACCTTTCACTGCCAGAGTTGCTATGTTTCCCTGGGCCACTTCCCCACAGCTCTCCTGCTTCTCACTTCTTCACCCTTACCTTAGGGCTCCCTTACTGATGGCGCGAGCGTGTCCTCATTTACTCAGTCCTTCAGTAGCAACAGCACTTCCTCTCCCCTGGCTCTCCCCAGCCTGACTGGAGTGAGCCCTTTTATATGCTCAGAAGAGCCTTAATTAGAGTCAGGTGTTCACATCACCTTAATGGCCTCACCTGACTCTTTACAGGTTAATTAGAGTCAGGTGTCCTCATTAGCCTGGAGCAGTCCCTGCTCTGGTCAATCAGGGAACAGAAAACTGCTAATCCAGTGGCCAGTATATCTGCATGCTGCTACTTTGTTGTACCCAACTGGCCTGGGTCTGTCACATATTAAAGAGCTCTTTTCATCATTAGAACACAAAGGGTTTTACAAAGGCGGTAAGCATCATTATCCCCATTGTCAGATGGGGAGATCGAGGCACAAAGAGGTGAAGTGACTTAAGTGGGAGTCAGGCACCTAAACACCTTTAAAAATCTTGCCCTTGGTCACTGCCTCACTCCTCACATGTAAAATGGGGATAATCGTATTTCCCTACCTCACAGGAGCACTGTGAGGATAATTACTTGAGTAGTTCAGAAATTTTCTGATAGAACATTTGTGGGAAAATTCTGATTTGTAGAAATCTGAATATTTCAATGGAACATGACGATTTTGACCAAATTCCAATGGAAACCAGGCAGGATTCCGGTAGAAGGGAGCCTGATATACAGTTAGGAAACCAGCCTGCCAGCTCACCTGCCTGGCTCCTTGGCAGACCACCTAGTGGGTTGCTGGGAAGCCTGGGTTTCCAGACTTCCAGCTCCTCGGTAACCCTAGCTCCCAGCTCCTCAGCATCACCAGTGGCCAGGGCTTCCAGGGTCTCCAGTTATGGGACCAGAGCTCCCAGGATCTCTGGCTCCGAGGGGCCCCTGGCTCCCAATTTCCCATTTGGCAGGCTCCCCAGGGAGCATGGTGACCATTTCCCCAGGCTGTCCTCCTGGCCACAAAGGCAGGTAGCCATTCCACACCAAAAAAATCAGAATTTTTTTTCATTCCACTATAGAATTTTTTCCCCAAAATCTCAGAATATTTCACAGCATAGAAAAATCCCATTACTTTTCAGCTGTAACATTAAACATTTAACATTACATTAAAGCTTGGGATGCACTCAGATACTGTGGTGATGGGGGCCACATAATTATCATAGATAGTTGATGCTTGGTTCTTTTAACTCTGCTTTTGCATGATCCCTCTGTGTTCCACCTGGCACATCGAGCAGTACAGCTGGTCAAAACTTGGAATTTCTGTTCGACAGGGAATACCGTCGTTTAGACATTCCCTTCAGTCCTGAATGGGAACTATAAGTCAACATTTTGACTGAACAACCTTTCTGAAAAATATGGCTTCAGAAATATCAAAATGACTTGAAGAGAATGTTTCAATGAGATTGAAGCACTTTCATTTTGACTTGTATATTATAAATTATATAAACTTAACAATTTTGATGAAATCAATATGTTCCTTGATTTTGTCAAAATAAGCATTTTCCTGGGGAAAACTGTTCCATTCTGAAATGTTCAGCTCTATCGACCGCTTGGACCCCAGGGAGATTACGCAGAAAGATGAAGGTCACGTTCTTTACTATAGTTTCAACCATGTTCAGTGGGTATCCACTCTGGATCACAAAATCTGCTACATCTAGCTACATAGTGCCCATAAGCACCTGGGCTTCCAGGGACAAGCACACCCAACCACACTTCCTTCCCCTTTGCCAATCTCTATCACCCAATGACAAGCTCCACTAAACTGGTCCCCAATTATTAAAACCCTTTTGCATCCTTGTGTTAAGACCCTGCAAGCTAATCCCTCAGTTGCCATAACCTTCCATTCCTTTTTTCTCATGACAATCTAATGCATGCACACACATATGTGCAGACCCTAACACACACACACACACACACACACGGTAGAACAACCAACTCATACCTACCCCCCCACACATTTGTATAGGTTCTTTCATACCTTTGCTCACTCACTCACACACACGCCCCCGTTGCACATTAGATCTAGTGTCTTTAATATGAGGGGATCATATCAGGTCATATCAGCCATAATGTAAAGTATGCAGGAAATACCTTCTAAGCAGCTGTAGGTGTGTAGCCCACTTCTCCTCTCATTGACACTGGTGTAAAACAAGGGTGATTCTGCTGGAGTCAGTGGAGTTACCCAATGGTAAAACACAGTGGAAGTGAGATCAGAGTCAGCCTGTTCAATAAGAGAGGAGCCTGAGCTGCAAGATTTTGCTCTTCCAAAGCTCAGGCATGTGCAGATCAGGGGCAGGGGTTAGTTCAGGCCCATGACTCATGTAAACACATTACATATGCTGCTAGTAGTGAGTAGTGTCCACTACCTTAGGGTCAAGTTCAGAGTGATGCAAGCTAGTCTCTCTTTACACTACCTGAGGCTCCTTTCCATTAATCTAGACACTCCTAATCCTATTCACATCCACTCTATAAAGAAATCCAGGCTGGTCCAGTTTACACACAGAGGAGCAGGAGGAGGTGTATGTTTAGGTAGGGTCGATGCTTTGTTAACATATGCTATCTGCTAGCTCCTTGGCATGTGAGTTAGATGAGTGTAGACTCCTTGCACATGGGGAGAGTGGGTATAAGTAGGTCTAAAGGAGCCTAAGTGAAGTGAAATGCAGGGAGAGGCGCTCTGCCACCATCTTGTGTGTCTCATAAAGTTGGCCCTCTTTATCCAAAGACTGCGTGCATTACTAGATATGTACAGATCTGTGAGTGTGTGCATGTGAGCCAGAGAGCACATCCCACTGCAAAGCATTCTCCTGTTCCACAGAGAAGATCATGGTGGTGCTCCATGGGGGTACCCAGGGTTGTCAGGCACATGCTACCTCCTGCCCTTATTGTGAGGGAGCCTTGTCTGTGCTTGCCAGGCAGGGCCGGCTCCAGGCACCAGCTTGCCAAGCTGGTGCTTGGGGCGGCAGGCGAGAAGGGGGTGGCAGTCCGAGTCCCGCGGCGGCAATTCGGCAGCAGGTCTGCTCTTCCTGCCGCCGAATTGCCGCCGTGGGACTCGGACTGCCGCCCCATTCTCGCCTGCCGCGGCGGCAATAGGGCGGCAGGTCCGCTGCTTTTCTCTTGCCACCGCGGACTGGGACTGCCTGCGTCGGGTGCAGAGCTGGCGGCAAAATTGTTAGAGCCGCCCCTGCTGCCAGGGATCAGCACCCTGAAACCATCAGTCGCAGATAGCACAAGTACTTCTCCCTCAGACCAGACAGGTTCCGCTGTCCCTTTGCAGCTAGGCCATAGTTACACTCCAACCCCTGAGTCATCTGAGAGTCCCCGTGTAGAGTCCAGCCCCTTATCCGCTGGACACTCACAGAATTACCAGGCCCGCTCTTCCCAAAAGAACCATACACCACAGTTTGCTAGTTACACCTTAGACCTCTGCTTAATGGACAGCACCTAGATATGTTTATAGTGAAAACAAGAATAAGTTTATTTAACAAAGAATAGAGATTCAGGAAGAAGCAAGTAGGATCAATGGAAACCAATGGTTACATATAAAGCAAAATCAGAACACATTCTAGAGCCTAAACTAACAAGATGCCCTCTTGTCTAATAAGATACTCTTACCCCAAAATTCTTCTCACAGTGTTTTTCAACCTGGATGGCTGAGATCCTTCTTTCGTGAGACCAAGCTCATTGGCAGCTTATTAGGAACTGGGGAACCTTTTGCAAAAGGAGGAGCCTGTGCAGGAAGGACAGGCTCCACCGAAACCAAAACAGAACCAGTCTGTGGGCATGTCAAATTTAAAAGGTCATAGATTAATTTTTGAACTAAAGGCTTGGGTAAAGCTGACACAGGAGGACGCACACACGGTTCAGACAGAGACATCCATTAGGGGAGGATTTATTAAAGGGGATACTCTATATCCTAGTAAAGAGGAGAAGATAGAAGTTGCTAAAGTATAGGCAAGAACTAAAGAGAAACAGTCCAATGAAAAAGAAGGCAGCTTCATTTAGCCACAGAATTGACACATCACAGTTAGCAATAGGGCAAACATCCCACCTCCCCCAAAAGCCCTGCTAATGTGCCTCAGACCGGCTCTGGAAGAAGCTCCTCTAGAGGGCAGAGTTGAGTTCACTCTCCAGGAATAATGAGAACTTGTCCTTTGGGTGGAGAGTTTCAAACTCATTAGCTGCAATGGTGGTTGTTTTGATGTAGCCAAAAAACCCAGTAGCAACTGCAGTGAGCCCCCAACTCACTTCACATCAAACAGCTGTCAGATGATAATGACTTCTGATCACTCCTTGGAGGGAACAGCAAACATATTCCTCCTTAATGAGCACAGGCACCAAAGTGTGGTGGGAACTGGGAAGTGCAGAGAGTCTGGAAGGTCTGTACATGAAAGGGCATGTTCAGCATTAAGTCTGCAGTGACAAGTGCCCCCAAACCAACCCCCTTACTGTATAAACTGTCTTGCTCTTCCCAGTCAAACACCTCCAACCAAACCTCTCACACAATCCCCAGGACAAGTTTCCTCATGTTCTGTTCAGAGCATAAATCCAGAGAAGTTAGATAAAAAGCCCATAAAATGTTCTTGCTAGAAGGTTGCAATGTAATACTACTTTATTTCTTAGAATTCAGAACCCTAACACAAGAAGTACCAAAAACAGAGACACAAAGCAGGCTGCTCCCTAAGGCAAAGAGGCACAACTCACCCCAACTTGCTCTAGACTGGCTCTTTGCAGAGTGACTGCTGAAGACCCAGATCACATGCTTCACTACAGAGCCCCTATCCTGCAAGAATTTACACATTGAAATGACAGCTTGTAATGGTAATGCAGTTTTTAAATACACCACACTTCAAACCACCACATCTTACAACCCTCAACCGGATCTCCTTGCTACCAAATCTCCTTACACCTCTTCCCCATGCCATTAAGGAATATATTCCTGTTCCAAAATTCCAGTCATCCCATGTATAAACACATACTTCCCAGCATTTCCAGTGGCTGAAGCGGGATAGTTCCTGCTCCAAGGGAAAGGAGGTGGTTTCATAGTTGGGCCTACAAATTTAACCTAATTGTGAGGTCAACTGTAAAAAATACATGAAAGTTCATGAGACATCACAATAAGCTATAATAATAAATGTTGTCATGAAAAGGTACGAAAGGGAGACAGGTTAAATTAGTTCAAACAAAAAGGCCTATTGATACAAATCAAGGACTGTATTAAGGTCCTTGGTAAATGAGAAAACACAAGACTGGAAATTAATTAACCAAATTGGAGTGTCAAATACAGGAGCTCCGGAAGCTCCCTAAAAGTGTGTGTGAGGGGGGGGCACTGGTTCATAAACTGTGGCCCCTCATGATACCGCCCCTTTCCCTGAAACCCTGCCCCCACACCTTTCCCCCAAGGCCCCGCCCTCAGATCATTCTTCTCCACCCCCCATCATTGCCCTTACAGCTGGTAAAAAGTGATGGGGCCTTGGCCCCCTGCCCCCACCCACGGTTCCAGCTCAGATATTAGACCTAACTGGCAGACAAAATAATGAAGGGATTATTCCCTTTGTGGGTCCTTAAAGAAAGAGTTTTGGGAGAAAAAATGGCTACTGGAGTGTGCATCACCATCATGGCTGTTATACCCACAGTCTCCTGGGACCCCAGGCCTTTATCACTATGATCCAGAGAGATGTCCTGACCAGACCAGGCCACAGAGAGGAACCCTGATGACATTGGCACCTCTACCAGCTCTAGCTGAATCCACCACCTGGATAAAACAATATAAGACTTTAACAACAGCAACAACAGCAACTCCATCCAGTCCCATCTAACTTCTTTTCCTTGGAAGGACATTATTGCCATCAAGATACTGCCAAACAAGGGGCGGTTTCCTTCTAAAAACTCTCCCTGGCTAAAGGGAAGGGAACAAGGGATGTTATTAAAATGAAAGCCTTACTTAATACTTTGCATTTCACATACTTTAACTGTTCTTCTTTCTTTTCTTTATCTTTAATAAAAGGTGAAAATGATGTTTAATGGTGTGTTTGTCATGGTACTAAGCAGGTGGAGGTCTCTGTATATCAAACCCTGAACCTTGTTTAACACTGTTTAATGTTGGCCAGTGACTGGGTTATGTTAACACCCCTGGCCCGTAAATTAATACAACAGATGCCCAGGGGTGGGGGTTGCAGGGCGAGCCCAGCCAGCACTCACCCTGCAGTAGCAGCTCCTGTCCCACAGGACTGGCTAGACTCGGCTGGAACAGTGTGGGTGCATGCTGGACTTAGAGAGAGGAGGGGCTGGACTGGGAATGAGGAACAAATGGGAGAACAAGGAGGGGAAGGGCTGCAAGGCAGACGGAGGAGCAGGTCACAGTGCCCTGCGGGACAGGAGAGGCTTCAACTGAGACAGGAGGGGTTATGGGTCAAAGTGGGACAGTCCCGCGAAACCTGGGACAGTTGGGAGGTCTGTAAACATGCATGCACGTACTGAGAGAAATAGAGTGCAATGACACATACATGTTAGCACACAAAGTGACATATACATACCTATAAAGACAGCTACACATGCCCATACACACACTAGAGTAGTGACACAGAGTATAGTTTCACATGCACACAGTTACACACATGTACTGTCAGTGACATATATGCACACAGTAACACAAGCGAGTGACATGTACACACACTGGTATGCATATACACAAACACACACTTTCATGCACAGAGGACTATGATGACATACAATATACATGCTAACAAAGAGAACAAGCACAAAACACCCAGATAGACAAAAACAGACACATGCACAGAGACATGCCGTATCAGATGCACAGAGGCACAGACAGACATGCATACATGTACACATGTGACTGAGCTAACAAACTAAGTTTACAACATAAAGTCGTGTGATGTCATCGTGGCAAGAGAGGAACTGGAGAAGTGGGGATAGTGGGTTGGGGGTTCCCCTGGGCAGGGGAGACCCAGATCTGTGGGGTACTGCCAGGGGGCAGCACCCCAGTTAAAGGGGCACTGGGTCCTGGGAGGGACATGGGCCAGAGTGGTCAGGCGGATCACTGGCCTGCAGAGGGTGCTCCAGAGGCTGGTGAGCTAATTCCTGACGACAACCAGCAGGAGGCGCCGCAGGGGTGAGTCTGACTGTCACAGGCCCCCTCAAGGATTGAACTCACAACCCTGGGTTTAGCAGGCCAATGCTCAAACCACTGAGCTCGCGCGCTCTCCTTCTCCTCCTCCCCCCGCCCCCTTCAGTGCAGCAAGCACAGCTCTGGTGCACTTGAGGGTCCGGCCCTAAATATTGAAATTGTATACGTGTCATGATAGCCTTTATTTCTGTGTCCATTAAATAAACTGCAGAACCAAGGATATACAAAAAAAAAAAAAAAAAAACTGGAGTAGTTTCTTATGTCCCTGGCACATAGATGCACTGTGAGCTTTAGGTCACAGATTCTGTGTCCTGTGACATACGTACTTGATAAGTGCCATGTGATTGCCATCAGGGTGGCTGCTGCCTGTCCCCAGCATTGAGGGGTTCTGTCAATGTTTAAAAACAGATTTGCCCTGGCCTTTAGGTCCTGATCTCTTCCTCCCCCCTCCCCACCCCCCCATCACGTGTGACCCAAGCAAGGGCCACTCACAATGCCAGTCTATACACAGCCATGCTCCCTCCCCAGCTCAGGAAAGACTAATGCACCATAAGAGTCTGTTTCAGGTCTGGCCTCAGGGCACAATTTATTGATTAACCGAAAACTAAGCAAAACGTCCAACTAAAATAGTTCCTCTGCTCAACATGGGCTACAGTTCACAGCTGCTTTTCCTTCACTTCTCTCAGCCCCTCACCCTGTCCTTGCCCTGACCGAGGAACTACTGCAGGAGCCTTCCTGATCCCTGCACTTTTCGTTCCCTGGGAGGCACCCAATAGCTGGGTTTTCCCCCCTGCTCCAAGACCTATTACAGGAGCCTCCCTGCAGTTCTCTAGCTCCGCTGAGCTCCTGCTGGTCTTCTGAAGGACCAGGTGCCCTCCAGGCTATCACTTGACTACTAGCCCCACAGCTTCATCTGGGAGGTAGCAGATCAGTCACAGTCAGGCTGAGCCCACCTCCCTTTAAAGGGGCCAGTGACTCTCTGACACGGTCCTTCCATGCTCTGGTCCTGATTCACCACTGCCTCGCTCCAGTTTTATTGTAAAACGTGTAATTCCATTCACAATACACGAGTGCACAATGCACTAACACAACTGTGTATTAGATGGTCTGACAGTAAAGCTGGGACAGTCTATCTTGAGGGGCACTAGACTTAGGGTTGCCAACCCTCCAGGTTTGTCCTGGAGTCTCCAGGAAGTAAAGATTAATCTTTAATTAAAGATTATGTCGTGTGATGAAATCTCCCGGGAATTCGTCCAACCAAAATTGGCAACACTAACTAGACTAGATCTAGCCTCAGTCTGCCCCTACCCAACTGACATGAGCCATCATGATAGGGAGGGCATACTGGGCCCAATTTAAGGGCATTGCACCCCCTAGTTTGCCATGCTCTCCCTCAGCCATACTGCCTCAGGGGCTCCCATGTGCATGGATCGCTCCATATACACATTCAGATATGGGCTGCAGCTCACCAGCCACAATATAAACTTTACATGTTTACAGGCCTTTAAAAATACCCTTAAAAAAGCGAACAATTGGCACTGGGAATAAAACTCCACTGCGGTGTCACATCCAGCGGATATTGCATTGCAACACAGTGAAGCTACTTACACATGAAGTCGTGACACAAAATTGTGTGTTTCACAGAGCATGTCTCAAAACAGACTCCTGATTTTGCCAAGAAAGCTGCAATTGTTACTTACAAAATGTTCATCCACTTGGTTTATTTTAATTGGTGTATCTGTTTGCTTTATATGTACTTTTGAACGCATGTATACAAGATACTATTGATAAACTTATGGTAAGAGGAAAAGGTTTTGAGATGTATTCATACTTGCACCCTTTCCCCCCCACCCCTCCCTTCTCTTCATTTATTTCAATGGGAGTTAAACAGAGCAGCTGTTTCAGGCAGCCTGGCAGCTGTTTAGGCTCTCTCTAGTGGCACTGTGTGGAATTCCATTTAACAAAGCATATGTCTCCTGTTCTTCTACTGTAATTAGGCCTTGGCTACTGCAGAAAAGTTTTGGGGGCATAGCTATACCAGATTGGCAGTATAGCTGACTCTCCTACAAGAGACACAGTTTATACTGGCAAAAGAGTGCTTCCTCTGGCATAGCTTACACCACTTCCCCGAAAGACATAAACTATACTAGCAACAGCACTTTTATGCAGGTATAAGTGAATCTACAATGGGGCTTATAGCGGCATAGCTATGTTAGTTAAAATTATACACACACACACACACACCTAACCAACATATCTACTCTGGTATAAGTTTTAAATGTAGACCAAGTCTAACACTCATCTTTCACAAACAGACCAGGCCCGGCTTTGTTCATCCTGCTTTGGATGTGCTATTATTATTATTTATTCATACTTAGGTAGTGCCTAGGAGTTATAGACTAGGACTTTATTGTACCAAGTGCTGTCTAATTTAGATTGTGAACTCCATGAGGTAGGAAGGCAACTCTCTGTTTCATAAAAGTTAAGGCCGGAAGGGACTATTATGATCACCTAGTCTGGCCTCCTGCAGAACACAGGCCATGGAACCTTAAGCTAGAAATCCTTGCGTCCAGCCCATCAACTTGTGGTTGATCTATAGGGTATCTTTCAGAAAGAATGTGTTTGTCTTATAAGCAAACTGTACGTATTTATGGCAGTGTAATAGTTAACAGTAAAATAAAACATTGTTGATAATGTTATTTTGCTATTAACATTTATAACAAAAATAATTCACTGGGATGTTTATTAACAATGATAATTGATGATTTAGGGCTGGTCTTCACTATGAGAAGATCGACGCTGCTGCAAACGCTGCAGCAGGGATCGATTGAGCGGGTCTAGTGAAGACCCGCTAAATGGATGGCAGAGCGCTCTCTGGTCGACCCCGGTACTCCAGCTCTCTGAGAAGAGTAAGGGAACTTGACCGGAGAGTGTCTCCCATCAATGCAGCACAGTGAAGACACCGGGGTAAGTCAACCTAAGCTACGTTGACTCCAGCTTCATTATTTACGTAGCTGGAGTAGCGTAACTTAGGCTGACTTACCCCCGTAGTGAAGACAAGCCCTAAGAAAAAACATTTACATTTTATGATAAGTGAAACTTACTGGAAATTTGTTTTTGTTTGAAAAAAATCCATCATGGTTTTCAAGGGTTTTATCTCCACCACCACAAGAAACTAGAACCAGCTGTCCAACCTTTAGGACACTGTTCTTCTACAACAGACCTCAACTTTCATATATTCTGTTCTCTTCACACTTCCTGCCTCATCGATCCATAGTGTTCCACCTTAATCATCAATGAAGCATGTGCTTAAATGTTGGCAGGATCAAGGCCATAGTTATAGAACTAAGTAGAAAATGACAACATTTCTATAGATTTTGAACCGTCCTGTAGTTTTTAACATGGATTTGTTTCCCTGCTATAGAGTTCTATTGTACAGTTTAAAAAAAAACAAACTACCCACCTACCCACACAGTAAAGAAAGGCTCCCATTCTCTATAGAGTAAGTTTTGAGTATTTTTTCATAGATTTATAGATGTTAAGGCCAAAATGGACCATTATGATTATTTAATCTGACCTCATTTATAACATGGACGATAGCATAAAATTTCACCCTTTGATACCTGCATCCAGCTCATTAACTTCTGTTTGAACTAGAGCATCTCTTTAGAAAGACATCCAATTTGGATTTAAAGACTCTAAGTGGAGTTTTCAATAATGCCAAGGGTTCACCTAATTCTGCTCCCACTCTTTTCAGTTTGAAAATCCCCCATCCATCCTTCAAGCAATGGAGAATCTACCACATCCCTTGGTGATCTGTTCCAATGGTTAGTTGCCCCCACTGCTAAAAGTGTGGGGCTAACTGAAGTTGCCTAGCTTCAAATTCTAGCCATTGGATCTTGTTATGCCTTTGCCAGCTAAATTAAAGAGCCCTTTAGTATCGGATATCTATCTGCTCCTTGTGTAGGTACTTATAGATTGTGATCAAGCCATCTCTTAGCCTTCGGAAAGATAAAGAGACTGAGAGACTTAAGTCTCTCTCTATGGCATGACTTCCAGTCCTCAAATCATTCTTCTCTTCAGTTTTTTAGCATCCTTTCTTTTGTCATTGTCATTTCATAGAACCCTAATAAATTTCTACAGAATCCTACTGATTACATTCCGGTTAAATTCTAAAGACTTTCCTAAAAGGTTTTCAATTTTTTAAGGTCCACCACTGTATACAGGGCCTGATCGAACTTCCACTGAGTTCAGTGGGAGCCTTTCTGTAGACCTGAATGGGAGCTGGATTGTGTTTCATGTACTGTAAGCTGGGTAACAACATGAGAAGACTCCATGTTTCTAAAACTAAACTGGGCTCTTTATTAAGAGACCTATTTATGGAGATGCTGCAACAGCAGCCAGAATGCTGTGTGCACATGAACTGACTTCCTGGTGCCTCCTTCAAACTCTTCCATCCTGCAACCTATGCTCCTCCCTCCAAGTTCCATGAAGGTTGCTACAGACTGAGCCTATAGCTTGTTGACATGCATGAAGACATAAAGGAAATGTATTCTCGCAAGATATCAGTGAAGAACCTGCTGCTCATCAGTTTCAGCTTCACAGGAGTTTAGGGGGAAGCCAGGGATTCTTCACTTGAATTGTATTAATTATTATTTGTATTTAGTAATTCCTAAGGCCCCAGTCAAGGAACAGTGCCCCAGCATGCTATGTGCTCTCTGACCTAAACACATTGGAGTCACTATGTGAGAGTTCTGGGACTTGTGTAGTAATGCATCATTTAATGTGGGACTCTCTGAGTCCACTAGAAGACACCTTTCCACATATGCAGTCTCCTATGTAATGCAGTAGGCCAAATTAATCCTTGGCCTAAGCAGGCACAACTCAGTGGAGAATTTGGCTCATTGTCTCCTACTTAGATTATAAACTCTTTGGGGCAAGAACCAACTTTGTATCACGTGTATGCACAGCACTTAATACAATGGGGCCTTGATTTTTAATAGGGCCTTTAGGCACTACCCCAGGACAATTAAGAATCAATAATAGTTGAAGCAGTCCTTATTCTCTTCTTATGTTTTGTAATTTTCTTTTCAATTCATCTTTCTCAGTGGCTTCAGGTAAATTCCTTCCTGTCCAATATCCCCAGGAGGGAAGGAGGATAAATCATCCCTTGTATTTATGACATCTACAGAACTAATTAAATTACTCTCTGCTTCCTGGCACATGCCATTGTCTTCTTATCGCCATGTTGTATTTCACTATGGTTGTCTTAGAGAAAGGGCTGGTATGCCTCCATCTGTACCATCACTTCCACTGTCCTTTCAAATCTTGCACCAAAGGTGCATAAACAAGTCTTCTTACTGTAGCATTAATCCATTACGGACCTCACTACTTGAAACCAGGAAATCCTCTTTGTGTGGTAACATTATGTCTTTAACACGTGGCTGCTGCCACATGTACCAGCAAGATCCAGATAGAATACCCACATGCCATGCCGTTGAATGTACTGGCTGAATCACAGCAGAACATGCCTGATGTACTGCTGAAAAGCAACCTCAAGGTAGAAGACACATGGAGTGAAATCTTAGCCCCACCAAAGTCAGTGGCAAAACTCCCATTGACTTCAGCAGGGTCAGGAATTCTACCTGATGTTTTTTCTGAATGCACCAAGTATATGCAGACAGAATGAGCCTGCTGAACATGCCAGATGAGCTGTAACATCCCAATTCATTGCAATGGCTGAATCCCACTCACAGGGTCTGATGAGAGGCCTATAGCCAGAGGGTTAAAATTAGAACTGTCTGAAAACTGTGAAATTCTGAAATAAAAAAAAAGAATCATTCTGAAACCGAACTAAAGACAAAATTTCCTGTGGAAAAGGAATTCTGAAATTTTACTTTGAAAAAGTTGAATCCACATTTTATTTCAAACTTTTCAAAATATTTCCAAGGCTCCCCGAGAGTCCTGGAGCAGCCAAGGCCCATACCTTATAGTGAATTACAAATCAAGATCAATGCAAGTACAGTTTGGGGGTTGGACTAGATGACCTCCTGAGGTCCCTTCCAACCCTGAGATTCTATGATACAGTTGTTGAACTGGTGTAATAGGTCTCCATTGGCTACCACTGCCTGATAGGTGGGCCAAGTCTTTCTGCACCAGCTGTGGCTTCCAGCTGGTTCCAAGAGTTATGTTCACAGTGTACACACTCAGGGCAGGTCTACACTACCCGCCGAATCGGCGGGTAGCGATCGATCTTTCGGGGATCGATTTTTCGCGTCTAGTGTAGACGCGATAAATTGATCCCATGTCGCTCCGCTGTCGACTCCGGTAATCCACCCCGGTGAGAGGCGGAAACAGAGTTGATGGGGGAGCGGCGGCAGTTGACCCTGCAGCGTCCTCATGGCGCAGTAAGTCGATCGAGGTACATCGACTCAAGCTACGTTATTCACGTGGCTGACGTTGCGTACCTTACATCGACCCCCGCCCCTAGTGTAGACCAGACCAGAGAAGTTAGATAAAAAGACATAAATACTCTTGCTGGATGGTTGCATCGTAACACTACTTTCTTTCTTAGAAGTCAGAATGATAATACATAAGAACCCAAAAACAGAGAGACAGAGGAAACAGTCTGCTCCCTAAAGCAGAGAGACAACTCACCCCACCTTGTTTTAAGCTGGATCCATCCAGACTATCCGCTGACTGACTCGGACAACCCAGATCACATGGCTTCCCTCAGAGTGCCCTCGTCTATAAGCAAGCCCAGGAAGGTCCTCACAATTAAAGTGATGGCTTGTCATTTGTAACCAGTTTCCAACACACCACAAGTAGCCCAATGGAGCACCCATTTAGAAGGGATAAAGGCACGGATTGCTGAAAGGTATTCCAGATCAGAAAGAGATGGTTCCAAACACCTAATCAGATGCAGAGGAGAAGAGGAACCTCCCTGATAGACCCAAGAGAATAATCTAAGCCTGTTGAACCCAACAGATCAAGCTAGTGATGTTCCATCCTCTGGTAAAGTAACCTCCACAAAATAGCTAGCCTTCCGCCCTCCTCCTGCCATTTGCCTTTCCACCATGCTCTTCATCACAAGCCATGAGATCCTTGTCGGAGGTTTCCTCAAAGACAAATACCCTGCCATCCAGTTAGCAGCCAGATCTAAACAGCTCCAAGCCAGTGAGCCAAGGGTTTTAACCTGCACCAATGACGCTATTGGACATTTTGCAATTGAATTAATAGAAGTGGGAAGGAATGTGCCATACAGATCAAGGTCAGTGTAGACAAGTGCAAAGTTATCATACACTGGAAGGAACAAATTGACCTACTCGTATGCATTGATGAGTTCTCAGTTAACTGTAACCACTCAAGAAAAGACTGGGCAGCTCAGTCTAAACCTCTACTTAATTCACAAGCAGTGGGCAAAGAAGCAAATGTGTTAAGTAAGGGAGAGAGATTAGAGCTGGGTGACATTTGTCAGCCAAAACTTCCTTTGGCAACAGAATGAGATTTGGCAACGTGGAAACATTTGGTGAATTCATGTCTTTTTTGCCATACTGGACACATTAAAAAAATTGAAATGAAACATTTAAATTCTTTGGTCAGCGACAACTTTCTGCTTCAATGTTTACTTAAATTTTTTAAAAATTACAAACATAAAAAATATTAAATCAATACAAAACATTTTGTTTGGGCCTGAACATTTCTTTTTTGGTAACTTTTCAGAATTGCCAGTGAACTGAAAAAAATCCATTATTTGCACGGCTCTAATAGAAAACAATACAGAACATGTTCTATGAATCAATGGGATGCCCTCTCCTGGAAAACTGTGTTAATTTCAGTCAGCACATAGCAGAGATAGAAGGGACTCAGAGGAGGGAAATGAAAATGATTACAGACATGAAGAGACGAGGACTGTTTAGAAAGGAGAAACACTAGAGGAGACATGATCGTGATATGTACGATAACGAATGTGGAAGGGGTCCCTAGCTATAGCATGCATGGAGTGGTAGTGAGGGGAAGCTGATTGCCTGAACTCCCCAACAGCAGGGTTAAAGAAGCAGGCTCCAGAATCTAGATTTTATTTTGTAGCAGCTGAGCCAGGGAATAGCCCCGCAGAGGTGTAATAACAACATTTAAGGCATCAACCTTAGCCATGCCAATATATTCTCGAAATGGAGGGTCAGATCAATGCCACCACAAGAGCACGCGAAGGGAAAAAAATGTGCTCTGCTGGCTCCTAATTAACACAGCTGTTCAACATATCCTCAGTGATTTAGAGAACTAAAACATGTGCAAGTGAGAGAGAGCAAAAAAGAGACACAAAGGCAGAAAAGTGAGATGGAAGAAAGGCTGAAAACTAACCATTCTAATCTGACCCTTAGCGGCCCAGGACCAAACCTTGGACTGGGCTGAGTTTATGCACAATACAGCAGAGTGGAAAGGAAGAATGGTTTTAAGCCACGTTTCTGCTCCCTCAATCCTGGCACTGCCATGGACAGAAAGTGGTTTCCCAAGACTGGGGCTGCCACATGGACAATTCTGCCAGCCAAGGATTTACTGGAGTGCTGTGTGTGTCGGCCACTCCCACCTACCCCCAACACACCTTCTCCTTCCCCAATCCCCTTCGATTCCCCCAACAGACAGTGGGAGGAGCCAGAGGCGCCATTTAGGATTTTGTAGGGGTGGGAGAGCAACTTTAACTGTGATTCCAGGGGCTACTTAGGTACCTGAATACTCTAGGGTTTTGTTGGTTGTTTTTTTTGTTTTTTTTTGCAGATAACTTAGAAATTAGCTGACAGGAGCACTGTATCTAATTCCTATATAAAGAAAGAAAATTAAATAAATATTAGACCCACTCAGCTCTAATATTAACATGTTCTGACATCTTGTGTCAAGTCACTTAAGGGACACTGGTTAGGTTTAAAATTTTAATGCATGTTCTTACTCTTGAATACAACAATTGAAACAGTTGTAGAAAAATCTAGATTGCTTTCTATCCTTGAGGCTGCTTACTCTCTGCAGTTCACCAAGCATGGAATCGAGCACTGAACTTTTGAAAACATCCTACTTAGGGGAAGGCCCCATGAGTTTATACTGCAGCTGCCTGGGGCTCTAGGGGTGTTGCCATACTGCAAATAATAAACTAGAAACTGACCTTACACAGGAGAGAGACTGACACTTTCAAGTTACTTTCACAGTATGGCCAACCCCAAATGTTCAAAAGTCATGAGTCAGGCTCACGAAAAATCATGAGATTGGCTTAAAAATAATGAGATTATTTTAAAATAATAGATTTGGTATTTATTTGCCTTCTGCTTTTTGAGCCTTTAGGGCTCAGTGGGGTCACATTTTGAAGCTTTTGCCACAGTCACAAGGGCTAGAAACTTACTTTTCCTTTAAGAATGACAGCTGAAATCATCTTATATCCACCTGACTCCAGGAGCTGGAGCTTTAAGGAAAACAATAATTATCATGTCTCAGAGTGGTAGCTGTGTTAGTCTGTATCAGCAAAAACAACAAGGAGTCCTTGTGGCACCTTAGAGACTAACATTTATTTGGGCATAAGCTTTTGTGGGATATAACCCACTTCATCAGATGCATGGAGTGGAACATACAGTAGGGAGATATAAATACCCAGCATATGAAAAGATGGGAGTTGCCTTACCAAATGGGGGGTCAGTGCTAACGACTCCAATTCAATGAAGGTGGAAGTGGGCTATTCTCAACAGTTGACAAGAAGGGGTGGAAATTACTTTTGTAGTGCTAATGAGGCCAGTGTAATCAAGGTGGCCCATTTCAAACAGTTGACAAGAAGGTGTGAGTATCAGCAGGGGGAAAATTAGTTTTTGTAGTGACCCCACTCCCAGTCCTTATTCAGGCCTTATTTGATGGTGTCCAGATTGCAAATTAATTCCAGTTCTGCAGTTTCTCGTTAGAGTCTGTTTTTTGACGATTTTTTTGGTGAAAAGTCACTGCATAACTAACTCCAGGGTCAGGGGTGCTGGAACAGTTTTAATAGTAGGAGTGCTGATAGTCATTGAACCACACTGTAAACCCTGTATATAATGAAAAACACTTCAAGGCAGGGGGTACAGCAGCACCCCCAGCACCCCTAGTTCCAGCACCTATGTCCAGGGGCATGACAAAGATAGGAATGTACCATACCTCAGGATCTGGGGGTCTCATTGAAGTCACTGGAAAAGCTCTCATTGATTTCAAGGCACTCCAGATTTCACCACTGAGCTGTTAAATTTAATCTCCAGTGGGCCAACGGGAGATGTGAGGGTGGAGCCTGAAGAGAGGGGCAGCACACGGAGCCATATGCCACCCCCCTGCCCAGGGGCTGCAGGGGCATGATGGCCGCTTCCGGGAGCGGCATGGGGCTGGGGCAGGCAGGGAACCTGCCTTACTTAGCCTTGCTGTGCCGCTGACCAGGAGCTGCCTGAGGTAAGTAAGTGCTGACCAGAGGAAGCCTGCACCCCTCCCACACCCCAACCCACAGCACTGAGCCCCTTCCCAGAGCAAGCTCCCAGTACCCCCTCCCAGACCCCAACCCCCTGCCCAAGCCCTGAGCTCCCTCCCAGAGCCAACATCCCATACCCACTCCTGCACCCCAAACCTCATCCCGCACCCCAAAATTCTTCCCCATCCCAGAGCCCACTCCTGCACCCAAACTCCCTCCCACAGCTTGCACCCCCACTGCCTCCTTCACCCCAACTCCCTGCCCCAGGCTCAGCCCGGAGCCCCCTCCCACATTCCGAACCCCTCAGCCCCGGTCCAGAGCCAGCACCCCTTGCCACACCTCAACCCCCTACTCCAGCCCAGTGAAAGTGAGTAGGGGACCAGGGTGGGGGAGAGCAAGCGACAGAGGGAGGGGGGATGGAGTGAGCAGGGTGGGGCCTTGTCGAAAGGGTGGGGTAGATCCTGGGTTGTACTTAAATTCAAAAACTGATCTTGTGCGTGAAAAGGTTGCAGATCATTGCTTTAAAGAGGTGGTTTAAGGATGATGAAGTCATTCCTGTTGCCATGTAGGAGGATGGATTAGATGAGCCACAAAAATTCTCTTGCTCTTGGAGCAAATTCAGCCACGATATAGCTTAAGTCACAGCAAGGTAAGAAAGTGAGGGTGTAAGCTGGGGCAAATTACAGACAGAGCTTGATTCTCCACTTGCTTGTACTTTGTGCAGTCAGTTACACCTGTGCAAAGGAGATGGAATCTCTGATCTGATATCATTTTATACCCACTTCTTACAGGTTTAAGGGACTCCACAAGATTCACGGAGGTGAAGAATTAAAACTAGAAGGGGCAGGGCTGTTGCAGTCAACAATAGAATGTAGGAAGGTGTCAGATAAAAGATCCTGCCCTCCACCCAACACACACAGTTAAATTCTGCTGTCAGCTAAATGTGGAACCCCTAACATCAACTGAATTACTCCAGATTTATATCAATATAACTGTCAGCAGAAATTAGCCCACCCTACCACTTTCGGTTGTTGAGACGGTGTGTAGAGAGTGACCTTGTGACAGGCAGGACCTACATCCTGAAGGACTTTATGGATCAAAATAAGTGCTTTGATTTACACCCGACAATGAACTAGGAGCCAGTGCCATCTATGGAGAGTAGGTCTATGCATTCCACATACCAAGGGAGGGTTATATTGTGGCACATAGCCACAGCACTGAGCTTGGGGAGGTGCAGATACACCTCACCCTAGGGGACAACCAAGGAGAGACTGTCTCCGGAGGCACAATCCCTTCTCAAATTTCTTTATGCAGCATGCTCTGCTGCCTCCAGTCAGCTACATCTTGGCCCCCTCCTGCAGCTGCTTCTGCCCTATCCCCCGATGGACAATTTGTACTCCTAAGGGTGAGCATTGCGAGGCTTTCTGTGCTTCTCTATATGCCAGTACTGCAACTCAACCTGGCCATCGCATGAG
The DNA here is from genome assembly GCA_037349315.1 of Chelydra serpentina. Lineage (NCBI taxonomy): Eukaryota > Metazoa > Chordata > Testudines > Chelydridae > Chelydra > Chelydra serpentina. The sequence goes on from JBAIAC010000008.1 coordinate 127,792,233, forward strand.
GCATGTAAGGTGGGGATGAAGGCTTCTTGCACCGTCCTTCTATTGCACCCACACAATATGGCCAGCGAATAGTCACTTGTTGCACTAGCTAATGTCAATGGTATCCCCTCGCCCGGCCATATTCAGGCTAGAGGTAGCAAAGGGCAAGTTCTTCTTTTGTTTACACCAGCGGTAATCCAGGGAAACCCCAATGAAGTCAGCTGAGTTACTCCAGATTTACACTATGTTAAGTGAGAGCAGAGTTGGGTCCCTACTCCGCAATTTATACAGGAACCAAGGAACTAATCCCAAGTGATATTGTGACAGGCCAGCTGAGAGACTTATGGTCTTACTAAGGCCTGGTCTACACTAAGAGTTTATATCGAATTTAGCAGCATTAAATCGAATTAACCCTGCACCCGTCCACACAACGAAGCCATTTATTTCGATATAAAGGGCTCTTAAAATCGATTTCTGTACTCCTCCCCGATGAGGGGATTAGCTTTAAAATCGATATTGCCGTGTCAAATTAGGGTTAGTGTGGACGGAATTCGACGCTAATAGCTCCGGGAGCTATCCCACAGTGCACCACTGCGACCTCTCTGGACAGCAGTCCCAGCTCGAATGCTCTGGCCAGGAAAAGCCCCAGGTAAAGCCCTGGGAACATTTGAATTTCATTTCCTGTTTGGCCAGTTTGAATTTCATTTCCTGTTTGGCCAGCGTGGTGAGCTCAGCAGCACAGGTAACGAAGCAGAGCTCTTCAGCAGAGGTGACCATGCAATCCCAGAATAGAAAGAGGGCTCCAGCATGGACAGAACAGGAGGTGTTAGACCTGATAGCAGTCTGGGGTGATGAATCCATGCTAGCAGAGCTACAATCTAAAAGACTTAATGCAAAAATCTATGAAAAAATCGCCAAGGCCATGACGGAAAGAGGATACAGCAGGGATGCAACGCAGTGCCGCGTTAAAATTAAGGAGCTGAGACAAGCATACTAGAAGACCAAAGAGTCAAACGGACGCTCCGGGTCAGATCCCCAGACATGCCGCTTCTATGCTGCGCTGCATGCCATCCTAGGGAGGGGACACCACCACTACCCCACCCATGTCCGTGGACTCTGAGGATGGGGTATTCTCATCACTCGCTTCCTCTGAGGTTTTTGCGGATGGGGAAGATGATGAAGACGAGGTAGTTGACAGCACTCTGCAGGGCGATTTCCCCGAAAACCAGGAACTTTTCCTCACCCTGACAGAGATCCCCTCCCAACCCTCCCAAGGCGGTATCCCGGACCGTGAAGCCGGAGAAGGCACATCAGGTGAGTGTATCTTTTCAATCAAAAAGATATGGTTGTAAAGCAATTGGTTTTTAATGGTTACTTTGCCCTGTTGTTGTTTTTTTGTTTTGTTTTTTTGTTTTAGCCATTAACTTCAAGCCATCCCACTGGCTAGGTGGGCAGGCATCAAGATCAATTGGAGGAGTGGTGTCAACATAAACGGAGAGAGATTATCTCATCTCAGATTTGCAGACGACATTGTACTAATTGACGAAAGCACCAACCAACTGCAGAGCATGCTACGAAGACTCAACAAGAAAAGTAGTCAGGTCGGCCTGAAAATGAACCGCTGCAAAACAAAATATATGCGATCAGACGTCTTACGAAAAGCCCGAATAACGGTAACAGGAGAAGACATCGAAGAAGTGGAACAGTACATATATTTGGGCCAAGAAGTTAATATGCACCAAGACCTGAACGGAGAACTCTCGCGAAGGATTCGGGCAGGATGGTGTGCGTTTAATTCCATCAAGGACGTCCTCAAAGGAAAAATTGACAAGACCACACGTAAAAATATTTTCAATTCAGCAGTGCTGCCAGCCATGCTGTATGGCAGTGAAACGTGGGCACTGACGAAGAGAGAAGAGCAACGGCTGTTGGTAGCTGAAAGGGCAATGGAATGAGCTATGTTGGGAATCTCCCTTCTGGATCATATGCCAAATTAAATCATCAGAGAACGCAGCGGTGTGAAAGATATTGTCGTGGAAAGCAGACATAACAAGATGCGATGGGCGGGCCACACAGCACGGCTCACGGATAACAGGTGGACCGCAATCATTGCTGAGTGGTACCCGCGAGAACAGAAAAGACCCCCCGGTCGGCCTCCAAGAAGATGGGAAGATGACATAGTTAAATGTTTTGGACGAACGTGGAGAAGAAAGGCAAGAGTGCGAGAAGAATGGCAGACGTGTTGTGATCGGCACAGTCTTAATGACAGCTGAAGTCCGATCGATCCAGGTGATCCAGGTGACTTTGCCTTGAGGACTTGGGAAGCATTCATGGCCAGTAGAGCTACTAGAAAAGTCTGTTAACATGTCTGGGGATGGAGCGGAAATCCTCCAGGGACATCTCCATGAAGCTCTCCTGGAGGTACTCTAAAAGCCTTTGCAGAAGGTTTCTGGGGAGAGCAGCCTTATTGCATCCTCCATGGTAGGAAACTTTACCACGCCAGGCCAGTAGCAAGTACTCTGGTATCATTGCACGGCAAAGACTGGCAGCATACAGCCCCAGAGTTTTCTGGCATTCAAGCAACATGCGTTCTTTCTCTGTCTGTGTTATCCTCATCAGAGTGATATTATTCATGGTGACCTGTTTGAAATATGGGAATTTAATTACGGGGACCATCAGAGGTGGCCATTTCTACTGAGCTGTTTGCCTGTTCCTGAAAAGAAATCCTCCCCGCAGTTTCCAGCCACATGGTGGGGGAGGGGAGGGTGATCGTTCATTTTTTTTTTTTTTTTTTTAAGAGAGAAACCAACTTTATTGAGCTGGCTGCAAAGCACCGTTCCATTCGGTCTCCCAGCGCCCAGGCGCCTGGAAGGGTGGGCTGGGCTCCTGCCGTCAGCCATAGGCCAGGCACTTGATTAGAGGAGCCCACCGCTGGGCTCCTGCCATCAGCCATAGGCCAGGCACTTGATTAGAGGAGCCCACCGCCACCCAACTCTATGAATCTGGCACTGGCAGCTGCAGCTGGCACTGGTTGGCTGAGGCCCCCGGGTTGGCTGGAGAACAATGGTGGCCGGCCCTGCCCACTCACAGCTCAATAGCGCTGAGATAATCCTCGCTGTCCGAGGCTTGGAGGAAGCTGGGCGGGCGGGCGGGGCAGGGCGGCTCATGGAGTCTCCGCCCCAGTTCCAGGTCGGCAGGGGACAGCGCCTGGCCCTTGCACATGACGTAGAGGAAGTAGTGGAAGTCAGCACCGTAGGTGGAGTGGCGCAGGGACCAGCCGTAGGCGGGCTGGGCGTAGTGGCGCTTGCGGAAGTGCGGCTGGGCGAAGGTGATGGAGACGAAACGGCCTCCTGGCCGCAAGACTCTGCTGACCTCCTTTAGCACCTGGTCCAGCAGCGCCGTGGTCTCGGGCGACACGTTCCAGGGGTCCGTCTCCGCCACCATCATGGAATCCAGCGTGCCCTTCTCCAGAACCACGTCGAAGGTGCCGTCCGCGAAGGCCAAGTCCCGAGCGTCCATCACCAGCCACTGCAGGCCCTGGCACTGGGCGTAGCAGGCTCGCATGCCCACGATGCACACTGGAGAGTAGTCAATGCTGGTGACATCCGTGTAGCCGAGCCAGAACAGGTCGGAGCTCAGGGCGCTGTTTCCACAGCCCAGCACCAGGATCCGGTCCCCCGGGCGCAGCTCCGCCTCCAGCTGCTCGCGGAAGCAGGATAAGCCCCCAAACCACTCAGCCGGCGCAGCCCCCACCTTCCGGTACCGCGAGTCCCAGAAGCACCGGTCCCGGTACCGAACGTTAGAGTCCGGCAGCCACGGACGGTCCATGCTCCCGGACCCAGGGCCGCGGTGCTGCCTATATGAGGGCGGGGCCATTGATAAGGGGGCGTGGCCGATCTGCAGCTGGTCACTGAAACCAAACCTGCCGCCTCCCACGTGTTTTGGTGTTCAGCTAGCAGGGAGCTTCCCTGATACCAGCCACGCGGTGGGGGAGGGGAGGGTGATCGTTCATGCTGGGCAGTTGGCGTTCGGCTAGCTGGGAGCTTCCCTGATACCAGCCGAGCGGTGGGGGAGGGGAGGGGAAGGGAGCGGGATCGTTCATGCTGGGCTGTTGGCGTTAGGCTAGCAGGGATCTTCCCTGATACCAGCCACGCTTTTGGGTGATGGCGAAAGCTAGCATCCCAGAGAATGGGATGGCTGGAGTTACTTTGTTTTGAGTTACTTGGCTTTGAGCGTGAAAGGAGGGCGCTGCTGTTAATTAAGGTTTCTGAAGCCGAAAGTCTATGGCTTACCATGGCCGCCCGCTAGCCAAATTCCGTTGCCCAGCCCTGCGTGTGTGATCTGTTCACCAAAGCCCCAGGCACTCAATATAAAGATGCAAAATGTGACCTTGTCCTGAAAAGTATATTTGGCAGGTACTATGAATGGTGCTGTTCAGCGCGAAAGAGTATAAGCATTGTTCTGTAAAATGTATCTATTTAAAAAATTCACTCCCTTTTTTTCATCCCACAGCTGCAACTGTCCCTAGGCTTCCCCCGGCATCTCCCTCCCAAAGGCTGTCGCAGATAAGGCGGAGAAAGAAACGCAGACGCGATGAGATGTTCTCTGAGCTAATGCAGTGCTCCCGCACTGAAGTAGGTCAGCAGAATCTGTGGAGGGAGACAATTTCCCAATACAAGCAAGAGGGCAGCGCTCAAGCTGAGAGGTGGTGGCAGGAAGACCAGAGGGTGACAGAGGCAATGCTTGGGCTACTGCGGGAGCAAACCGACACGTTCCAGCGTCTGGTGGATGTTCTGCAGGAACGCAGGCAGGATGACAGACCGCCGCTGCAGTACATCTGTAACCGCCCTCACCCCTCCCCAAGTCCCATAGCCTCCTCACCCAGAGTCCCCAAAACTTGGGGGGGAAGGCAACGTGCGAACAACCACTCCACCACTGGGGATTGCTCAAGCAGCAGAAGGCTGTCATTCCCCAAGTTTTGAAATGGCCTTTCCTTCCCTATTCCTCCACCCCTCCGCCTGCACCCCACCCTGGCCACCATCCCAGTTCTCTACCTGTTTTCCCAAATCTTGAATAAAAATGTGTTGTTTGTGAAACAATGGTGCCTTTATTTCCTTTCAAAGCAAGGTGTGCTTGAAGGGGAGAAGGGGGGTTGGACAGGGGTTGGTGATTAGAGAGGACAGGCAATATAAACAGAGCAAACAAACGGGGGCAGGTTCTCATCAAGGAGAATCAAACTTAACAGTCACTGGTTACCCTGGTCAGTCTGGAAGCTAGTTTTCAAAGCTTCCCTGATGTGCACTGCGTCCTGCTGTGCTCTTCTAATCACCCTGGTGTCTGGCTGCACGTAAGCTGATGCCAGGCGATTTGCTTCAACCTCCCACCCCGCCATAACTTCTCCCCCTTACTCTCACAGAGATTGTGGAGCACACAGCAAGCAGCAATAACAATGGGTATATTGGTTTCGCTGAGATCTGAGCGAGTCAGTAAGCTTCTCCAGCGCCCTTTCAAACGTCCAAATGCACCCTCCACCACCATTCTGCACTTGCTCAGCCTGTAGCTGAACAGCTCCTTACTACTGTCCAGGGCGCCCGTGTATGGCTTCATGAGCCAGGGCATTAAGGGGTAGGCTGGGTCCCCAAGAATCACTATAGGCATCTCCACATCCCCAACTGTTATTTTCTGATCCGGGAAGTAAATACCTTCCTGCAGCCGTCTAAACAGACCAGAGTTCCTGAAGACGCGCGCGTCATGAACCTTTCCCGGCCATCCGATGTTGATGTTGGTGAAACGTCCCTTGTGATCCACCGGTGTTGCAGCACCATTGAAAAGTAGCCCTTTCGGTTAATGTACTGGCTGGCCTGGTGGTCTGGTCCCAGGATAGGGATGTGAGTTCCGTCTATTGCCCCACCGCAGTTTGGGAATCCCATCGCAGCGAAGCCATCTATGATCACCTGCACGTTTCCCAGGGTCACTACCTTTGACAGCAGCAGCTCAATGATTGCGTTGGCTACTTGCATCACAGCAACCCCCACGGTAGATTTGCCCACTCCAAATTGATTTGCGACTGACCGGTAGCTGTCAGGCGTTGCAAGCTTCCACAGTGCTATTGCCACTCACTTCTCAACTGTCAGGGCTGCTCTCATCCAGGTGCCCTGGTGCTTCAGGGCAGGGGACAGCAAGTCACAAAGTTCCAGGAAAGTGCCCTTACGCATGCGAAAGTTTCGCAGCCACTGGGATTCGTCCCAGACCTGCAGCACTATGCGGTCTCACCAGTCTGTGCTCATTTCCCGGGCCCAGAATCGGCGTTCCACGGCATGAGCCTGCCCCATTGCCACCAGAATGTCTAATTTGCGGTGTCCCGTTCTCTGAGAGAGGTCTGTGTCCATGTCCTCGTCACTCTCCTCACCGTGCTGACTACTCTCCTGATTTCTGAAGTTCCGGTTCTGGATAAAGCGCACGATAATGCGCGAGGTGTTGACAACGGCCATAACTGCTGTGATGATCTCCCCGGGCTCCATGCTCGCCGTGCTATGGCTTCCGTGCTTTCAATCCAGGGAAAAGGGCGTGAAACCATTGTCTGCCATTGATTTCCCGGAGGGGGGGGGGGGGAGTGACCGTTGAATGACGACATGTACCCATAACCACCCACTACAAATTTCTTGGCCCATCAGGCATCGGGAGCTCGACCCATAATTCCAACGGGCAGCGGGGACTGCGGGAACTGTGGGATAGCTACCCACAGTGCACCACTTGGAATGTTGACTCTTGCCACGATACTGTGGACTCACAATGCCGATTTAATGTACTTAGTATGGACACACATGTTCGACTTCATAATATCAGTTCACAAAAAACGATTTTGGTAAAATCGGACTACAGTCCGAGTGTAGACACACCCTAAGGCCTTTTTAGAGCCCAATTAATGCAAACAACTCCCCTTGAATTACATTGAGCAGTGTGTTTACAACTGACAAGTGATCAGGCCCTAAGACCTGGTCTACACCACAAATTTATGTCGGTGTAACTACATTGCTCAGGAGTGTGGAAAATCCACACCCCTGAGCGACACAGTTATATTGACTAAACTCCTGGTGTAGACAAAGCTATAGTGACAGGAGGACTTCTCCCATCAATATAGCTACCACCTCTTGGGAATTTCTCCCATCAGCATAGGTGCCGACTTCATGGGTGCTCCGGAGCTGGAGCACCCATGGAAAAAAATAGTGGGTGCTCAGCACCCACCAGCCACAGCTGATTGGCGGCACTGCCAAACAGCTGTTTGGTGGCTGGAGGGAAACGCTTGGAGGAGGGTGGAGAGCAGAGAGTGGGCGGTGGCCTTGGGAGAGGGTGGAGTGTGGGTGGGGCGGGAGTGGAGTACCCATGGGGAAAAATAAAACTCAGTGCCTATGCCTGCTGGCATTAGTAGCATCTTTACTAAGCACTGCAGTGGCACAGCTGCACTGGCGTAAGTGCAGACGAGCCCTAAGAGTTTAAATTAAGAGCTTCAAAAGAGGCTCCCATGGCCCAGTTTCTAAAAGGGCTCACGTGCACGGTACAATTTCTAGTGCAGACGGCTCAGAGCACTTCCCTCTTATAGCGCATTGGGAGGATGCCCTAATTCACTGCAGCTGGCCTCAGCCTTATTTCCCTCATGGATAGGGCCTGAAATAACCATCGCCCTGCTAATTTTTGGATACCTCCTTACAGAAACAGTCATTGGGACCCAGCTATAGGCTCAAATAAAAAAAAGTATAGTAAGCTAATGTCTTGTGCTGGATTAAACAGGGATTCGTCCTACTACCTGGAAGAAAAGGATAGTGAGAATCCTAGAAGTATCTGGACTTCTGGAAAAGCCTTATGGAATGTAATGGGATGAAACTAATAGAGGTCTAGAGGAATGTAATGGAGCCATATAGAATTTAATAGAGAATGAGACCCTCTCTATAGATTTTAAAACCAGCCCGGCAGAATGTTAAGCACGTATCCCTGCGGTAGAATTCTGTGGCTTGGTTCGATCACTTTTCTTTAGAATGTGTATTCCCTACTAAACTCCTCAGGCCTTTCCCGCATGGGCTACCTCTGTGCTCAAATCTGAGGTAACTGCTCAAGAGCAGAACACTTTAGATGGATCTGAGACTGTCACTCTAGCAATAGCCTTGTTCAAATAAAAGCCAGATCCTCTGCTGGCGTAAACTGATGTAGTTTCTCTGGCATCAATGGAGCTACACTGACTTACATCAGCTGAGGATCTGGCCCAAGAAGTGCTATTTTGTCATGAATTCAGAGAACCAGTCTGGATCTGCTATCAGCTATTTCAGGACTCACTTATCTTAGAAGCTACAAGGAGGCTTGTATTGATCTCAGCTGCATTAAAACCATGGGTAATCTCATCAAAATATTAAAATGCATTCTCTCCAGCCAGCTAGTGGTGATGCTCCCACAGTACAATGCACTAGGCTGTGACCATGGAGGGGGAAGGAAGCTTATGAAAGCACTTGGGCTTCCAAGAAACATTGTGTCATACACAATGAGAGAAACTTGGTAAGTACCATCAATAAATACTGACCAAGCCTCCGCTCTACTAGTGAGATGTCTTTGTATCATAGCTGGGATGAGAGAGAGTGAGTCAGAGGGTCAAATGCAGGGGGGATGTAGAGGATGTAAGTTACATATGGATTAGAGTGAGTACAAACTGTTGCGATTTACTGTAATTTACACATCGAGGGGATGGAAACATGGATCTGTAGCTGGCAAAACTACAAAGGTAAGAAGATAAAGTATTGGCAACTTTTAACTTCACTGTAGGCATGGGGTATTATCAGTGGAGAGCCCTTGACGCCAGAGTTTGCATCTCCTGTTGGGGCAATGGAGTCTGAGTCTGCTGCCTTTTGGGACATGCTCCCAGGGTCACCTGTAACCTCTGGAGCTTTTGAAAGGTGAATGAGTGGAAGTCATTACATTAGTGACTCTCTGACCTTTGCCAAATGATTTCAAAAGGTGATATTCTGACTGATGCCCAGACCCTTTGTGATGGGTCCTTTTTTTATAAACAAAGAAATCATTCTCCTATGAGCACACAATTCTATAGCCAGGAGAGAGCCTGGGTTATTAGAGTCTATTAACGTGAGGCAAACCGATATCTGGAAGTTTGCCTGCTTCATTCAGGGGCAGCCACTCCAGCAGAGCTGTTCCGTCCTGTTCTGGCTGATAGCAGGCAACTTCTGTGCTTTTAAAGGAATGAGCAAATGCTGCCACAAGACTCCAGTAATGTGATGGCGTCTCCAAAAGCTCTCATTTCAGTGACATTGTTTGGAGTTGAATATTAATGGCCATAGCTCTGGCGCAGTCACAAATGCAATTATAAATAGCACTCCTCCTTGAGAGTATATCCTAACCCTCTCCCCCTCGCACGAAGACAAAATCCAGGCCAACACAGGACATCGGGTCCATTCAAGTTAATTTTACAGGAGTGGTTATTTCATTGCCAGTGATTACCTTGAATTTGAAGATTAGATCTGGGCTTTTGTTTTAGGCCCATGTTTAAACACACCTGAACACGGGAGAAGTTCAGATTCAGATCTCTATAAAAAGGATAAAACCCAAGAACTCAGACTCAACCATGCTTGATCCTGGGCTAGATCTGACTTTTGTGGTTCAGCTCATCCTTAGCATAAATACCAGCATTAGACACCTGTGAAGAATGAGTAGTGCACAATAACTGCTACACAGAGTGGACTAGGTCCTCAGCTGATATAAACCGGTGTAGTCCCCTTGATTTCAGTGGAGTTACGCCAAAACACACCAGCTGAGCATGTGGCCCAATTTGTCTGAATCTGTTCTCACTTACACTGCTGTTACTCCACTGGAGTAAACTCTGTGCTGGTGTAAAAGAGTGCAGGTGCATTGAGTTTCAGGAGTTTTGCCTTTTTTACATTAGGACACTAGTAAGATTTGCAAAAGCATCTAGATGACCGATTCCTATTTTGGGAGGTACCTACGGTGCTTTTGAAAATCCCACTACGTGCCTATCTGCATCTTCACTTGTCTAAATACCTTTGAAAAAAATATATGTCCCTTTGTCTCTCTGTGCTTCAGTTCTCCATCTTCACAATGGAGCTATGAGCTCTTCTCTACTGTAAAGGGGTGTGTGAGAGTAAATGCATTAAAGAAGGTGACCTACTCATATGGCCATTATTACCATAGTATCTAAGTACCATAAATAGCTATGTATTTGGCCCAGGGTATTTTATCCACTCCTCTAAATTTGCCCAGGGTCAGTGGGTGAGTAGAATATTGCAAGGCTGATCTATTATTTATTAATAAAAATAATCTAAAACAAGCCACTTTATGTCTGAGGAACAAAAGGAAGCATGGGTATTCAGATACGTTTCTTGGTCAATGAAATTACTCAGTATAAGGGTTGCTATATCGTGCCCTTTATGAATTAATACATGTGGTCCCAGAGTGTTATTAAAAATATAAAGTATGTCAAAATGCAAATATTGAGTAAATCCATAGTAACGTCATTGACGCACAATATGTCCCGGTACTGCAATCACAGCACAATTAGATGGTTTCTTCATTAGAAGAAGTTCACCAACATGCATACACAGACCAGGGCGACTGGTGCCTCAGAAATACCTAAAATAGAAAGCCGACTAAGGACCATTCAAATGTTGAATATTTTTAAGCTATTAGGCTACGCTGAAAGAAATGCAGCAATGTTTACAAAGTTTAGTGGAGACTGATTTACTTGGAGATGAAATGTGATCAGTTTAATTTGCAATGTCCAGCAAGATTTATGGGGGCAGTGGAGGGTTATAAAAGCTTGGAAATAGAGGCCCTAATCCTGCAGTTCTGACACAAGCAAAATTCCCATTGGCTTAAATCAGCTCTTATTGCAACATTTCGACCATTTGGGGGTGAAATACTGCAAGGTCAGTTTATGAGATCTCAGTGTTGTCAAATCCAAATCTGCCTTAAACCCAAACCCTGAATTTTGCCCTAAACCTAATTCCAATCTGAATCCAGATCCAAACACTGTGCCCCTGCAGCCCCCGCTGCAGTGTCAGAGAGGGGTATGCGCTAAACCAGCTCGTTGGTCATGTTCTGCAGGTGCTGTCACAACCCCCAAGCTAACCTTTGTGCATGAGAACCCTACTAACATGGGCCGACAGATACCTGGGCCCCATGGACAGAATCACAATGTAGCTGTTACACTCAATGCCAGGAGCACCTGAGTTGGCGATTGCGAAAGGAAGTTGGGACCATGCAATAGTTTATTTTCTTCTTGACACCAATGACTTTGAAACCATGGGCCAGATTCACAAGTATGCCCTAATTGCTTTGCACCACTCTGGTGTCACAAAACTGGCTCAGCTGGCCACTTAGCCTGGCTTTACAGCTGTTTTGCATCAACAGAGCAGCAAAAACCAGGTGGAGCACATCAATGATTATGAACCCGAGTTTCCAGACACATGCTGAAGCAGAAGGAAACAGGGGCACACTCACCGCCCACTACCATACTTCAGGGGAAATGAGGTTAATTCAGCTGCTGTTTACACAGAGGTGCTGCTGTAGCCCACTGGCCACACACACAAACACACACAGCACAAATAGGACAATTCTACACATGCAGCACAGCAGACATGTTGCTGCAGGAGAATGGAATTCAAAGGATGGGAATGACGCATAAATGACTTTAAGGACAGGGATGCAGTCCCACGCCTATGTGGTCATAAACTGAGTTGCACACGTGTTCGCACCATTCACCCCCAACTGTTTTTATGCAGCATGCCTGAGTGCAGTTCATTCAAGTCACTTAACCTCTCTGGTGGAGGAGGAGGCTCAACAACATTGGGAGAGCAATAGCAGCTCCACTCATCAGTTAAGAGCTGGAAAATTCACCAGGAGAGCCTGCCCTGGCCTTTTCCCTGATCTCCTGCCTCAGTTCTGTGGCTTTATCAGACACAGAGTGTTTCCAGACCAGCGGTGCCTACCTTGGCCATGTCTAAGCCAGAAGGCATGGCAATGCCCCCCATGGATCAGCAGTAACATTCAGGGGTACTAGTGCAGCTTGTGCACCAGTACTATGGCAAAATGAGTCAGTGACATCTCCTGTGAACTGTGGAATGTTAATCTTCCTGAGATCTGTGTCTTCAAATGCTAGCAGGCTTGACAGCAGCGCCTCTTGGCGAGCCCTGAAGGAGACATGCACACTTGTAAGGTTCTCCTTCAGTTAGGGTTACCAGATGTCCCGATTTTATAGGGACAGTTCCGATTTTTGGATCTTTTTCTTATATGGACTCCTATTACCTCCCACCCCCGTCCCAATTTTTCACACTTGCTGTCTGGTCACCCTACCTTCAGTTGCTGTTTGTGTTGGCAGGTATCAGTCAAGCTATGTGCATTTAACACATGAAAGTCACCCACAGCAGCGTGATCACCTTCCTAGTGGTGTCTCTCAGCTTACCGGGCCCTATTTATTAGGTTTGCCTCCCAGAAGTTAGACTCTGCAGTCACAACGCTGCTGTTAGCAGCGTGCCATGTGTCCCCATCACAGCCAGATCGCTTCATCCTCTCCCTGGTCATCAGACCTAGTGTTGCTGCCAGAGCTCTGGAACTCCTTGGTGGACTGAGATGTGCCATCGGTCTGGTACAATTCCAAGGAGACATCATGAATGGTGCCAGCACCATTCCTGCCATCAAAGATGTTACCCCAAACCTTATCTTCACCCAGCACAAGTGTTGTAGGTCTGATCCCTCCTGTAAAGCATGTGTCCCTGTAATGCTACCAAGGAGATCAGATCCCATATTGGCCTGCATGGATAATGACACCCACTAACGCTGTCATGAAACAGCACTCAGCTCATTGCTGTCAGGGCTATTGACCCTGAAATTTTTGCTGGCATGACCTGAAGGCAAGGTGTGAGAAGTAGCATCCATAGTAGGGCATCCCTCAAGGCACATGAAGACATGGCACTTCTTTTGTAAGAATCATTCCAAGTGTGTTCATCATTCTACTCCCGGATTACTACCTACTATTAAAAGCAGATCTAACAATGGAACTCTACCATGTCTGGACACACTACTGTATTAACTGATTGAGAACTCCGAGTATGAGAGCCATATGCAGGAGGATAAAGGTGAGCCATGGTCATACTAGCTCCTAGGCATGTTTCTACCAACTATCTCAATACAAGTTGTCCCACCTGATTCCTTCTCTGCCATCAGCACTGGATAGTGTCACTTGCAAGAGGAGGCTTTCATAGTTCTGGTGATGTCTTCTCTGGCATCCAGAAGACTGTGTTGAAATGAACATGAGACAACAGCTGGATGTAGCTCGTGGACCAGTCACAGCATGAGTACCACCTAGATGATAAACACAAATTAAATGCAACGTGAGAAAGTGGTGGCATGCTTCAGAAGAAATTATTGGAGTACTGGGCGTAATAGGATTCTGGGACCTTCAGGGGACAAATTTACCATATATAGACACTGAGCTGTAGGCTAGATTGCAGGAAACATGCAAATATCTTGCTGTTCCCCTGCACTTCCATCATGCAGCAATGGATTATGGGCAACAAAAATGATTAGGGGGCTGGAGCACATGACTTATGAGGAGAGGCTGAGGGAACTGGGATTGTTTAGCCTGCAGAAGAGAAGAATGAGGGGGGATTTGATAGCTGCTTTCAACCACCTGAAAGGGGGTTCCAAAGAGGATGGATCTAGACTGTTCTCAGTGGTAGAAGATGACAGAACAAGGAGTAATGGTCTCAAGTTGCAGAGGGGGAGGTTTAGGTTGGATATTAGGAAAAACTTTTTCACTAGTAGGGTGGTGAAGAACTGGAATGGGTTACCTAGGGAGGTGGTGGAATCTCCTTCCTTAGAGGTTTTTAAGGTCAGGCTTGACAAAGCCCTGGCTGGGATGACTTAGTTGGGTTTAGTCCTGCTTTGAGCAGGGGGTTGGACTAGATGACCTCCTGAGGTCCCTTCCAACCCTGAGATTCTATGATTCTATGATTATGGATACACAACCAAAGGGAGTTAATATAGCATGGATGAATCTAAGGCCATACCATACCACTATGAGAGTGAGGTCAGAGTACACCATATGAATAAGTCATGTTAACCGTAGCAACCCCATGTAACTAGTGGCCAGGAACAAAATAAGTGGCAGTGTGCAGGACAACAGTATAAGGGAGGTAGAGCTGCATTACATGTGTAGCTGTCTGCACATGGCCACACAGTGAACGGAAAGGAACATCACTGGTGACAAATCTTTACTCACCAAACAGTGTTTCCAGGACACAGAGGACTCCCACTATGCCAGGCTTCATGACAATTGCCCCCTTGTGAGCTGTAAGTGGTTGGTGTGGAACTGGTCTCTCAGAAGTTGCTTCTAAGTCCTTATAAGAGTTGTCCAAACCTTTTTCTTCACAAACCAGCTTGTGCTTCAGCAGAGTGGTCACAACCACCAATGGCATTTATAGCTGCACAGGTCTTCTTCCATTTCCTCCTCTTTGCAGCCTGGCCCCTTCGTCTCTCACCATTTCTGGGCATGTGACATTGTAAGATATCGCTATTTGGTTTCCTTCTTCAAGACGATTCACTGCTAAATCCCTAATAGATCTACCCCTGCCTGATTTGGGGTTGAGCTTAGGTGTGCCTGGGTACAGTTGGAGGCTGGGCTGCTGTTGGAAATGATCCAAAGCTCCTCTCCCCTTTCCAATTCTGCTGCTGTTCACACTGGCCCTTGCACTTGCACCCACCTTTCAGCAGTTGCTTCCCCTGGAGACATGGGGACTTGATTTTACGCTGACTTTCTCTAGTGAGAACCAGGACTAACTCACACAAATCTGGAATGACACCAGTGTTAGCCAGCGTGAAAGGAGAATCAATCCTAATGGAGAGAACATGCTCTGTAGACAGGGCACCTATCACTGCTCCACTGTAGGCCTCACTTGGACCTCAACTGAAAGACCCAGATGAACTTACTATTTCTGGGCAGGGGTAGCAGTCCATTAGAAGGTAGGACAATGGCCTGTGACACCAACCATTCCATTCCCACACACCAGACCTTTCAGCGTTGCTGGAGCTGCTGATCCAGACATTCCGAAAACACTATGTTCCCATTTTAGACCTGATCTTCAAAGGGGCTGAGCCCCCGCAGCTCCAATTAGATTCAACTGGAGTTTGAAAGGGCGAGCACTTCGGAAAAGTCGGGTCATATATGCGTACAGCCATACAAGGCATCACAAAAAAGAGATTGTGGCGCACACAGCATCCTGAGTCCACACTGATGCCAGTGGCTTGAGTTGTGCATAGCTCACCATGGTTGATCTTGGAGCAGATGCAAAAAAAAATTTCCATTTCAGTAAAAATTATCCCTAGCATCATATGCGCAAGGTATGGTCAACCCATGTGCAGGGACACATATTCTCCTCTGACATGACTGAGTTGCATCAGGGCTGCTCCTCACAGTCTATATGTCAATTTCAGCATCCGCTGTGCTCTACACAAATGTGTGATTGTGTGTGCTTAGTATAGTATGTGTCAGGATGTGTGAACAGGGATGGGGAAGTCAGTGGCGTAGCCAGGTTTACAGCACAGGGAGAGCGGAGCTAAAAAAAAGGCGCCTCCCCTTGTACTCACGCGGCGGCGCTCTCCAGCAGTTCGGTGGCACTTCGGTGGCGGGTCCTTCACTCACTCCGGGTCTTCGGTGGTACCCGCCGCCGAAGTGCCGCCGAACAGCTGGAGCGCCAGCGGATGAGTGTTAGCTCCGCTCCACTGGGAGCACCGGAGCAAAGGAGTCGGGAGCAAAAAGCATCGAGAGCAAAAAGAGGCGCCGGGAGCAAAAGGTGCCAGAGCAAAAAAAACAAATGCTCCGCTCCGCCTGCAGCACAAAAAAGGTGCCGCTTCTGGGGGAAGTGTGTGTGGTGATGTGGGTAGGGGCAATGGACTTGTGGGTGTTGTGAGAAGATGGTTGCAGGCATGAGTGTGCATGTGAGGGGATTGTGCTTCTGGGGTGAAATATTGGGGGTTGTTTATAGTACAAGTGTTAATAACTACAGCAGCAGGGCAGGGCTGTACCTGTAGCTTGATTGGCCTTGATGCCAATTTGAAAGGTTTCCTGTATATACTCACCTATATATCTAGTTTTGTGACAGTCTCTGTGCAGCACAAGTGGGGCAAATACCCTGTGGTTAGCACTGAGACTACAGTCCTTGGCCAGTGCCCCTGTTGTTAGGGGATTGTTTTTACCAACGAGAGCAGGCTGAAAATTTTCTGTCAGAACTTCGGTTTGATGGGAAATGACTTTTGACAAAATGGAAATGTTCAGGAAGAGAGAGAAGTTTTGGTTTTTTTTAAATGTTGGATTTTCATTTTTAAAAAGCCCCCAAACTGAAACTTTTTGGTTTTCAGTTATTTGACAAACTCCCCCCGGCAAAATTGGATGGAAAAAAACAACCCTTCTTTTTTTATCCAAAGTTTTGGCAGAGGAAAGAAAAAACCACGTTTCTTGAACAGCTCTGCCCCTAGACTATATCGGCCAGTGAGTTGCTCCCTGGTAACCAGCCTGTTTCTGAGCCTAAATCCAGCATTTCACCAGCACTGATGTGGTGTTTGCAGCAGGGATGTAATCCGTGCTATGAATGTATGTGACTATTGGTTGAACTCTATTCCTTCCCAACTCTGCACAAGATCACATATTGCTTATGCAGCTTGCCATGTGTGCACATTTGGGGGTGATTTTTTTTACCTTGAATGACTTTTTGCAAAAGAAGAGACATTCAGGCCCACGGACTATAAAAGAGAAGGAGGGGGTGGGGAGATGAGGGGGGTGGGGAGGAAGGTTTGTGGTTTGAAGTAGAAATAGTGCTCTAGTTCTGCCTCTGAAAGAATAGGGGCTTTGTAAGAGGGAGGGAGGAGACATGTGAACCAGCAGCAGCGTGAGAAAGAAGCAGAGGGCAGACTTAAAGCAAGGGAGATATTGCCAAGATTTCATGCAAAGAGAATGAAGTGTGAGGCCTGGAGCAGAGACAATCTTTGGGTAGTGAGGGGGAACTGGGAGAAGAGAGGAACGCTGGATCAACACACAGATGATGGAATCCTGGCAAGACAGCTGTGTCAAGCATCCAGCTCCAGGAAATCTGACCTTGCTTATAGCTCAGCAAATTTAAAATCGCCTTTGCTTTGCTTTATTTCTTACTAGTTATAAATTAATCTATTTAGTGAGGGCCCCTAGTCTCTCCCCTTTTGTGGCCTCTTCACTGCATTCCAGAAGCATGTAAGGGCCATAAAGGAAGGAGAATGGCCCCCTGGGAATAAATCCTGGGAGCGTGAGGCTACATCTTGCATCATGTCCCTTTGCAGTCCTCAGTTCAGGGGCAAGTAAGGGCTGGCTTAGGAGTGTGTGTGAAGGGGCTGACTCAGCACTAGCACTTCCTTGTGGCCAGGCATGGCATAGCAGCTCTCTCCTTGTCAGGTATCTCTAGCCAATAATTGCTCCAGGCCTGCAGTTGTCTGCCTCTTCCTTTGACTTAGCTCTCCAACCAGATCACTTTAAAGTCTCTCCCCTCCCGCGGTAGCCAACCAACAAAAAACAAGAGGAATGAATGGACATGAATTGAGTTTACAGGTAATAGTGGGGAATGGGTCTCTCGCAAGGTGCATGAGCATCCGGCCATCCCTTTCTTCAGGGAGGGGCCATCAGTCAACTGGGAAGGGAACGCCTTCAGTGAGTCTTCTCTTCAGGAGCTGAAGGTTAAAGATCTGCTCCCCTCCCTGGTCTACCACCCACTGAGCGGAGGGGAGGGGGGTCTCCCTCTTAAGCTCCTCTCTCTAAGCCTGACGCTGCTCACAGCTGCAAGGATGCACAGCCATCTGAGCCTACATTAGCTCATTAACCCCATATTGTCCAGTCTGGAGTTTCTATACCCCATCACAGAGTGGGAGAGGGCATGGTGCATTCCGGCTGTCCTAGGCTAGTGAAGTAACCCAGAGGTGAATGTCGGAAGCTGGTGTAACTTAGAGCTGTCCCTGGGGTGGCTTTAAGTTGTGCCAAGGGCAAGATAGGTCTCCAGCAGGACCCGGCAGATGCAAAGGTGGCTTAAAGGTACCTCACACTGCCTGAGTTGAGCCCCCTGAGAGAGAAAACTCAGAATTGGGGTGGAGGCCTGAACTGAATATTCAGTGGGATTTTTCCCCCCACTTAAAAAAAAACAATTGATGAAAAAATGCTTTCTGTGATTGCCAAATAAATATTTCCTGAATCTTGGTGAAAAGCTCTCTGGGGTTTTCAAGTTCCATAGGACTACACTCTAGTGTAGGGCGGGGCTGGCGGAGAGGAGTGAGCACCTGCAGGTAAGTGGGCACGAGCAGAACACCACAGCAATATACTGTTCCTTGACTCCACTGTTGCCCCCATGTGTTCACTGCAGCCTAACATAAGTGAAAGCAGCCATCCTGGCACAGTACAGAGGGAGTAGCCATACGGCCACAGGAGCAGGGAAATACCCAAGTGAGCTTTAAACCCCTCCCCTGAAGGGGACTCTGTGCAGTATGGCAGCAATGAAGGAGCTGGCCCCTCAGTGGGAAGGTTTTCCTCTGCAAAAACCTTGGCACTTTCCTAAGAAAGCTGCATCGCAGTATCAAGGACAGAGCAAGTGTTTCATATGCATATTATTAACTTCAGGAGCCCAACCCATCTTTTGATAGAGAGACATCCATGCTACTGTAAAATATATTGTTTTATTCATACGTCCAGCCCATTTAACAGTGGATAAACTGACAAGAGAAATTCACAGATAGCCCGCAACTGGGTTAATCGGCCCCTAGCTTGCGTGAGGTTGCATTTTGATGAGGCACATCATTCAGAACATATAGGAGGATATATCGAGTGCGATTGTACAGAGCCTGGGCAAATTCCCACACCCTCACTGGAGCCCTCCCCTCCAATATCCTGCTCCCCCAACACACGTGGAACTCCCTGCTGCGAGAGCTGGATTTCAGAGCCGAGATCTGAGAGCAGGACTTTGCCCCTCATTTTAAATATCTCCAGTGTACCATTAGCCTAAATTCCTGCACTTTAAAGAAATATGCAATTAAAACATCTAGACACTTGTGAACTATACTGGGCTGGATCCTTAGCTGGTATAAGTCAGTGGAGTTCCGATGACCGCAGGGAGCTATACTTATTTGTACCAACAAAGGATCTGGCCCACCACATTTCTCTAAAATCCTAACTTATAAGGCTCCCTTGTAATAACATCTAGGAACAAGAGATCTGTTCTATCGGTATAAGCCAGGGAGACTCCGAGGGCCTTTTTGACTCCACTGCCCCAAATCTCTCTAGACCACATCCCTGGAGATGCTGCGCACCAGATGCTCCCACTGAAGTCGGAGGGAGCTGAGGGTCCTCAGCCAGCAACCACTGGAGAAAGCTACAGGCGGGGAGTTATGCCTTAAAGTGGGCCTTTCCTCCACCCCTGTTCCCAAGCTTCTGGATTGCCAGTCCATTTAAATGTCCATCACATAAAGCTGTGGGGTGGGATTTATCAAGGGAAGCTATGGTAGTTAGGTGCCCAGCTCCTAGTGAGGTTCAATGGGAGTTTGAGACCTAATTCCCTTAAGTTCTTTTGAAAATCCTAGCCATAATTATCTAATCATTTTTTTAAAGCATAAAAGGCGCTGAAGAGTGCAAAGCCCTGCGTTGGCAAAAGGAACTGCCTTCCCCACTTGCCCCCTCGCTCAACTTCCCCATATAAATCCATATACCCTCTTACCCACTTCTCACACCCACCTCTACTCACACAGGACATTCATACCAGGCTTGGCCACAAACCTTTAGCTGTGTGGCTACATAGAGGAGTTTGCAATTGCCAAAGAACAGTGCACTATGGACCAGAGATTCGCTTTCCTCCCTAGTCCCTTTAGTTCTATTTGGATTTTCTGAGTAGGCCCAGCCTGCGGTATAATCACAATCATGACCCTTTGTGACTCCTGGGGTTTGAAAAGCCACAACGGCTTCCATCTCATCTGAACAATGAAAGGGGATTCCCAGTAGTTCCCAGATGAACTGCAGGTAAATTAAATTACTTTTGTGAAGTATTTGAATGGTGTGCTTTCAAGGTGTGCAATACATGGTGTTATATCAGTGGAACTCTCCAAATTCACTGAGGCCCACTATAACCCAGCTCCTTTGAAACAGGCACTAGACTCCACATATATAACGGGCGTGGAATACACAGAGTAATGTCACACAACTTGCAGAAGGGATGTGAAGTGCCTGTACATTGTACACATTCCCTAGATATCACAGCTATTCATCACAGTTTTAAAACAATTTGTAGAATGGTTTTTGTTACCATTTAACTGAGTTATGAAAACATAGTTTGTAAATGCACAGTGATCCGAGAGAGAAAGAGTTAGGCTGATTGGCCAGTTTTCTAGAGAACAGCTGTACTATTGTTCTTCTTATGGCTGACCTTAAGCATTTGCTGCCTTCAAGGTATGCTAGATGCCACCAGTCGAGCTGCTGACTGGATGGGGCTATGCTTCAATGCAAAGAAGTGCGCAACTCTCCACATCGATGGCAGCAAAAGGGACCCGGTGCAGGCGACAGGGTTCCAGATCCAGGGTGAGCCTGTCATCCCCCTGGCAGAGGGGCAGGCATACCAGCACCTCGGCACGCCGACGGGTTTCCGTGTCCAGCAGACACCCGAGGACACCATCCAGGAGATCCTGCAGGATGCCGCCGAGATCGACACCTCCCTGCTGGCACCGTGGCAGAAGATAAATGCCCTGAACACCTGCCTGATCCCCCGCATCTCATTTGTCCTAAGGGGATCTGCCGTGGCGAAGGTACCCCTCAACAAGGCGGACAAGATCATCCAGCAACTGGTGAAGAAGTGGCTGTTCCTTCCCCAGAGAGCCAGCAACAAGCTGGTCTACATCACCCACAGGCAGGGCGGCACCAACGTCCCCCGCATGGGTGACCTGTGCGACGCCACGGTGATCACCCATGCTTTCCGCCTGCTGACATGTTCCAACGCCACGGTAAGGAACATCGCAGCGAACGCCCTCTAGGACGCGACAAAGAAGCGGATCGGCAGAGCCCCCTCCAACCAAGACATCGCCACCTTCCTGAGCAGCTCCCTGGATGGCAAATTCAGACGGGATGGGCGCGCAACATCGCTTCGCTGTGGTCCCGCGCTCGCAACGCCACGCGTCGCCTGGGGAAGCGCATCGGCTGCTGCTGGGAGTGGTGCGAGGAGCGCCAGGAGTTGGGAGTCCTGGTGCCACAGATCAGGTCCCACGACAACACCATCGTCACCCCGAGCGCCAGGTGCATGCTGGAGAGGACCCTGAAGGCAGCCGTCCACTCGCTGTACGTTGAAACCCTGAAGCGTAAACCGGACCAGGGTAAAGTCTTCGAGCTGACCAGCAAGTGGGACGCCAGCAACCACTTGCTCACCGGGGGCGGCTTCACCCATTTCGCCGACTGGCGGTTCATCCACCGTGCCTGGCTCAACTGCGTCCCGCTCAACGGAGCTGGCTGCCATGGGAACCGGGACAAGCGCTGCAGGAAGTGCGGCTACTGCAACGAGACCCTGCCCCACGTCCTGTGCAGCTGCAAGCCCCACTCCAGAGCCTGGCAACTGCGCCACAACGCCATCCAGAACCGCCTGGTGAAAGCCATCGCACCGCGCCTGGGGCAGGTCGTCGTTAACTGCTCCATCCCCGGTACCGACAGCCAGCTGTGACCTGACGTGGTCGTCACCGACGAGGCCCAGAAAAAGATCATCCTCATCGACGTCACGGTCTCCTTTGAGAACCTTTCACGTAGCCTTTCACCGGCCTTTCACGTAGCCCGAGCTCGTAAGCTGGAAAAGTACATCCCCCTGGCCGACACCCTGAGAGCGAAGGGCTACGAGGTGCAGATGGACGCCCTGATTGTCGGAGCCCTGGGCACCTGGGACCCCTGCAACGAGAGTGTGCTGCGGACCTGTGGGATCGGTCGACACTACACACGGCTCATGCGGCGCCTCATGGTCTCGGACACCATCTGATGGTCCAGGGACATCTACATCGAACACATCACCGGCCACCGACAGTACCAGGAGGCGTGAGCCGCAACGACATCGTACAGCATCTATGAGAAAGGGACTGAGAGACTTTTTCCCACTGGACCATATGAACTAGAACAATAAACTCACTGAACATTAAATCTCACCAAATGAGGTAAATCCATCCTCATCATCGTACCTACTCATTCTACTCCACACCTGAAGATAGCCATTAGATATGAACAACTTACCCTCATATCTCAATCTCTGTACTTTGACCCGTTAAGCCTTTACCCCCAATTGGGGATGCTGCAGATTATGTATTCCTTACATCATCCAATCCTAAAACCGAACTTCGCTCTCCTTGATAATCTGTACCTTATCCCCTGATAACCAGAAACTTCTATGCTTAAACTCTGTACCGTTATTTTTATTTTTAACATTATCTTAATAAAATTTTGAATTCTGAGTCATTTGGCCGTGAAGGGGTGTCTGTTCAATGGGCCGGGTGGATTTCAGGCCCCAGTCATGACTCTTCAATGAACAGCTGACAAGTTGCCACTGTTCTCAGATTTAATTACTAGAATTTGAGTGTTGTTCTGGTTGGTTTTCTTGTGCATCACATGGAATTTGTACTTAAATCTTGCTGATTTCTAAAGGATTTTTTCGCACATCATTTTCTCCTGTTACCTGGAATTCAAGAAAAAGAAATGTGCTAGAGCAACCCTTTAAAAAAAACCCCAAAAAACCCAAACACCATCAAAGTTAAAGCTTGTTCCCATCATTAAGTGCTGCATTCATGCTGCGTACAGTAAAACCACACCCACTATTTACTGAGAGGCTGCAACAAAACCCACTGCAGGATAAGGATTCTGACACAGCAGCCTTGCAGTGGCTAAGAACCAGCATCCAGCACTCCTTCTAGCGAGAAAAATGTGGTAAGTGTTGAAAAAAAACAAACAAATAAAATGTTTTATTTTTATGAATCAACTGCACAGCTGTGATGTGTTGACTTACAGGCTTCTTATAAAAATGTTTGCATAGTGTGGAATCATGAATGCTTAGCCAATGTAACTGCAACTGGATCTATCAGATTTGTACTCAGATTAACTGGAAAGCGCTACTTACTCTTCCTTACCTGAACACCTACTGGCATTTCTTTGTCAACATTTGGGGGCAAGCGGCACCTTTCCTTACATCTGCTGATACTTACCACAGATCACGTGTGAAAGGTGAATTCTGCATGTTTTAGTGATGCCTATTTTGGCAGGGTACTTTCCAGCATTGTGTTGCTGTAGAGCAGGGGTCGGCAACCTTTCAGAAGTGGTGTGCCGAGACTTCATTTATTCACTCGAATTTAAGGTTTCACATGCCAGTAATACATTGTAATGTTTTAGAAGGTCTCTTTCTATAAGTCTATAATATAGAACTAAACTATTGTTGTATGTAAAATAAATAAGGTTTTTAAAAGGTTTAAAAAGCTTCATTTAACATTATATTAAAATGCAGCGCCCCCCGACCGGTGGCCAGGACCTGGGCAGCGTGAGTGCCACTGACAATCAGCTCACGTGCCGCGTGCCATAGGTTGCCTACCCCTGCTGTAGAGGATTCGGATTCTCCAAAGCTCACAGTGACCAAGGGCACTGACAGACAGAGTAAATATAATCAGGTCCAGGGCTTTTTAGTCACTTACTTTTCATCTATTTTCTATCCCTTCTAAATTAAGTTCTGTTTTTGACAACAGACATTCTCCTTTGAGCAGGAATATCTGCCAGAGAGAGAGCTGGTGATACTTTTGATCAGAACTGAAAACATGTTTAGGAGAATAAACATGAAGAACGGACAAGTAAATATATTTGGTCCCAGTACAGCTGAAGAGACTCTCAAGTGCTCTTCTTCACCCACGGACATCTACATTTTTGCATGCTGGTGCAGTCACCTCTAACTGCACAGGTTACGGAGCAGGTCATGTGCCTCAGTGCCACAGACAAATTTTAAAAGAACCATTTCCATGATTTCAAATATATTTCCAGTGACTAGTTACAAATGAAAGAAAGGAACAGCACAAAGTGAATAGAATGAAAGCAGCATTCCTGACACTTTGTGACCTCTTGATTGAATCAGAGATTTCAATCTGAAGAGCCTCAAAAAAGTCATGTATAAAGCAAAAAGCAAATGGTGCTGTTGTTGCATACGGCAAGTACATGGTATGTACCTTGATTTCTACTAGTCTAGCGTGCAATAGCATGCATCTTACTGAACTATCCCTTGCATTGGAGGGGGTTTGTATTATGTATGGTCCATGACTGCTCAACTGTGATATTAAATTAATAGATTTGGGGCTCAATCCTGCAAGATTATGAACACCCCAACCCTGATCCAGCAAACCTCTTAGGCCTATACTTAACTTTAAAACACATCAGTAGTCCTATTAAGCCAATGGGACTGCTCACATGCTTGAAGTAAAGCACATGCTTAAGAGCTTTGCTGGATTGGAGATTCAGTTTGTACATAATTTGCATGTTTTTTATTTTTACATATTTTTCCAATCAGATTGTCCTATTTCCATATTGTTCACCAATTATAAGCAGTTTGGAGTAGCCTACACCACTGTGCAAAATACCCTGTTCCAGACCCTGAAACTCCTTTGACCAGTATTGCTCAAGGCGATCCATCTGGCCAGTTAAGGAACAGCAACAGTGAGCTATGGAGAGTGTAATGGTGAATCCTCCTTGCCCAGGAAGATGGTTCCAACATTGACATAATCAACAATGGAGAAGGTCGTGCAGGAGAACTCAGAGGTGAGAGAAAACCGGCTTCCAAACCCATGCTGGGAGAAATGGAGGGGATGGAAATTAGAGGCTACATTTTAAAAATTATTGTTGTAACAATTTTAAAATGTATTTACACCTCAAAAAACTCTAGAAAAAGGTCATTGCCCAATCAAATATAGTTGCATGTGCAACACATTGAGCCAGATCCTCAGCTACTGAAAAACAATGTAATGACGCAATGTGACACCGCCCCCTCCACCCCCCGAAGATCTAACCCACTCTCTTCTCTGGCTTTCGACTGGCATGGATCTCTGATCTTGTGGGCTGAACTTCTGCTGACCCCCAGGAAACAATATGGGACAATTTCCATAGGGTTCCCCTCACTCAGTTTTCCTTCCCATAGGTCCCTTCCTGCAGCTTTTTCAGTGGGAACGGGAAATCTGGCCCAGTAATCTCAGAGAGTAAACTGAGACTAGAGATAACAACATTGACTTTTTTATGTTCCTACAATTAAGGAGATAATCATGGGTAGGGTGACCAGATGGCCCGATTTTATAGGGACAGTCCTAATTTTGGGGTCTTTTTTCTTATATAGGCTCCTACCCGTCCCGAATTTTTCACACTTGCTGTCTGGTCACCCTAATCACAGGATACAAGTGATTTCCCCGAGTTTGGCAAATCAAAGAACCCATATCAAGCATTTCACAGCATTCAGTTTATTTTGGGGAGGAGAAGACAAAACCCCCAGAAGACCCACAGTAAGTGGACTGAGTGATTGGGGACTGCATTTCACTATTCATAAGAAGTAGGAGGTTATAGTTTGATCATGAGCCTGATGCTGCTCTCACTTTTAAAATGGTGTAAATCAGGAATACCTCCACTGAAATCAATAGAGTTCCACCAGTGTAAAAGTAATGTAAGCTAGAGGAGGATCAGATCCTACATATTTGCTACCTGGCATCTCCTTTTCAATACTATAGATTAATAACCCCCCAAATATTTTTCAAATAGTAAAATATACTAAACAATTATGGGCCTCCGCCTGCAATCTGATCTATGAGGGTGACCCCCATGCACCTATATGGAGCCCCACTTACTTCAATAAGATTCCACAACAGCATAAAGGTTCACTTGCACGGAGCACATTGCAGGAGTGTTTTTTATCTGTAGGGCCAAAATTCAGATGTGCAAATATTAATAGGAATGTTTGCATTAATTATACATAAAAATTCAATGAAAACAGGTTTTGTCTGGTTGAGTTTTTGGTTTAGTCTTGTGAAGATTTCATTTAACTGTTTTCAAACCAAAGAGCCCAAAGGAGTCACTTCTTGACTTTGATCAGAGTTTTGCATACAGCATGATTGCAGGACTAATCTCAGACCTTGCAGAAAGTTAAACAGCCCACTCTACCATCATCCAAACTGAACACCACCCCCAAAGTGCATAAACATAGAGGATTTTTTTTTTCTAATTCCTTCATATTTAATAATCCTGGGCCCCATTTGGTATGGTACTTAAGTACATGCCCAACTTTAAGTAGCCCTTTAAGTTAGACATATTTATAGATTCAGAGGCTAAAGGAACCACTGTGATCATCTAGTCTGCATAACACAGGCCACAGAATTTCCCTGAATTGATTCCTGTTTGGACTACAGAACATCTTTCAGAAAAAAAATCCAATCTTGATTTAAAAATTGCACTTTCCCTGACCAGCCCACATTGATGTCAGTGAAGCATCTCCAGTGATCCACTGACACTTATATAACCATATAAAAGTAGCCAGTCTATTGATTTACTCTGTGGCAAGATAGGCTGGTGCCACAATAGGGATGTGTATCTATTGCCCCACCTCAGTTCAGGAACCCCACGGCAGCAAATCCATCCACTATGTCCTACACATTACCAAGAGTCACAGTGCTGCATCGCAGGAGATGATTAATGGCCCTACACACTTGCCTGGCAACATGCCCCGCTGTGGATTTTCCAGCTCCAAAATGATTTCCCACTGACCGGTGCAGTCCAGCATTGCAAACTTCCATAGTGCGATTGCCACTCACTTCTCTACTGTCAGTACAGCTCTCTTTCTGGTGTCCCTGCACTGGAGAACTGGGGTGAGCTCGGCACGCAGATCCAGAAACCTGGCTTTTCTCGCAGCTGCTATTCGTCATCCCAAACCTGTAATACGACACAATCTCACCAGTCAGGGACTGTTTTTCAGGCCCAGAAGTGGCACTCAATGGTCTTCAGCCATCCTTTGAATGCCACCAACAACCTTGAATTGTTTTTTGCTATGTACGTCAGCAATCTGTCCTCAAAGAAGCTGTCATGTCCCCTGTTGTTGCAGTTTTTCAAATACCAGAGGATTGTGCATCTGGTATTTGCAATATTCATGACAATAGTGCTGATCTCTGTGGGCACCACATTTCTGTCAGAGATGGTGGACAGAGAAAAGTGCCATGTGAGTTTTTGGGATTTAGAAAAAGGCACAAAAATTATGGGATATGGATGGCATCGTGGGGTGGAGAGAGTTGCATGATGGGAACTTGACCTCTTGCTCCCCGTCATCCCTGAGCAACTCATTTCTACCCCACAATGCATTGTGAAAGTTTCCCAAAAGCCACTGCACCAGATGGTGGTGCATGGCACACTGGAAAACCTACCCATGGCGTACTGCACTTTGCATTGACACAAGCACCGCTGGTGAGTACATGCAGTGCAAACACAAGCAGCCAAGTATGCCAATGCTCAGCTGATAAACTAAGTGCGGCTGTCATAAATGAAGACGTCTCACTGAAGTCACAGGGGCTCTAAATGGAGGAAAGTACTGTTCCATATGAGGTACTGTTCCATATGAGCAAGGGCCCCTCAATCTGGCCTTTAGTCTGCAGTGTTGATTGGAATAACACTAAAAAAATCAAGCACATTCTATGTTTATGAAGAGCAATCTTAAAAATGTAAAATGGTCTTATCACTTAAAGGAGCTACTTCTTCCTGACCACATGAAGAGCCATGAGTCACTCAGAAAGATGTTATCTTCAGTCACTTTCAAATAGTTCAGCTAAGTGGTAAGTCTACAGATATGAAGTCAGTTGGGAGTGAGGAAATTTAAGGCACTGAGGCCTGGATACACAAAGGGATTTACGTTGCAACATTCAGCATCACAGCACCTGACTTTTAGGCACCTAGAAAATCACAGGAACAAAACTGTGATCCACAAAGCCTGAGTGAGACACCTAGGCTCCCTATACAATCAATGCGGGAAAACAGGCACCTTAGAATGAGACCCACAAAAGCCTGCATGCTTGGCAAGGAGCCAGCTACCTAGCTAGGGGAGATGCTGATGAGAGTGAGGTGTCCGAAGCCCCACCCCCTCACAGAGATAGGCATTAAGTCTGGGCTGCAGGGAGGAGCCTATTTCTGCTTAGTTAGCCGGGAAGGAGAATCCCTTTCTTGGAATAAGGTGGCTCCAGCACCTAAGGTGTTTCTTGCGGGAATGAGTTAGGCGCCTGCCTCGTTCCACCCAAAAATGGCCAGAGGTGTAGGTGGTACTGCACATCTTATAATTTGTAGCCCAGTGGTTAAAGCACTTGCCTAGGATGTGGGAGGCCCAGTTACAATTCCCCCTTACCTACCAGAGGGGGAGAAGGGATTTGAACAGGGTTCTACCACCTCTCAGGAGAATGCTCTTATTACTGGGATAAAAGTTATAAGGTGGGCACCACCACTGCCTCCTCCACCTCTGGCCAGATGGATTCTGAATGGAACCTGATGCAGTAGGCAATCCCTGACCATGCCTACCAGATCAGGCCCCACACATGACTTAGGTGGATGAATGCCATCTTCCCCCAGTTCATGCATCATTCCGGGACTTAGGCAGGAGACAGGTGTTTGGATGCCTACAATGAGGCAGCTGTTTGTGTTTCTGCATCTGGTTGTGCAGACACATACAGGGTCCAGCGGGAGTTCTGTAGATAACAGTGGAGACTAAAACTGGGACATAAGTGCATAACTCAAGACTTGGGCACTTGAGTACCTTTGTGGATCAGGGCCTGAATACATAGTCATAGCTGAAGAGTACTGGAAAGATTGAAGGGAAGTTACATGAACTGTGCTGAAAACAAAAGTCTTCATGGTAAACTTTAATTCTTCCATATAACATAAAAAGGTGAAAATGTGACAGCTAGTCTGCTATGGTGTGAGAAAATAAAAGAGAAGTGATCAGATAGAGGGATCAGATCTAGCTTTCTGATCAGATCTAATACATCAGATAGCTAGAAAGATATCAATCCAAGAATGGTTCCTGTAATCTTCAGATTAAAAAGAGTGATGCAACCTTTAATGAGATGCAATTTTTGGATGATTAACTCTGTCTCAAATGAGTTTATGAAGCTGTAAATCCCTCTACCGCTTTTCCATTGGTGGCTGACATAGGCAGAGTGAAACTAATTGGAATGGGGAATCTGTGGACATGACATTACAGCACAAATGTCCAGCTGCAGTCATGTCCAGAGAAGGGACGGTAGGTTGTGTCAGATTGGGTGAATAACAATCTGTGGGGAAGACCTTACTATGCCATGTTCCTTCCTGAATTTAACGTCCCTAGGTGGCCACATTCTGTCCTCAGCTGTGCTTGTGTGGCTCCCTCTGACCTTCATGGGAGCCCTGGGTAGTACTCTTGAGGAAGCAAGGAATCTTTGGTTTCAGTAAGAGATTTTATTTAATTGTTACCATCAGCAATTAAATGGATGTGACTGGATGCAACGTCTTATTCAGAGAGGGCTTACACTGTCCCTTTCTCCCGCTCTCACACTCACTAGATAGCTACATGGTCCCCAAGATGGCATTATGCCACACCCAACAAAGTCATCTCCAGCCTTTGGCGGTGTCTTCTGCCCATACTGGGATGAGATGCATTCTGTCAGCATCAGAGAAATTCCTAAGTAGGTTAGTTGAGTCACATTTTCTCCTTTGTTTAAATTACCATTCACCTGAATTCTGCATGTTCTCCCTGTTCCCTTTTACATAAGTGCTGATTCTGCTGGCTGCATTCCTGGGAAAAAAACTAATTTCAAAGAGCATTTTGCTTGAATAAGCATGGCAGGATGTGGACATGTCTAGCTAAAAAGGGTTAAGATGGTACTTACCCTGGAGTGTATGGAGTGACTGTGTCTTCGTATTGCTAAGAAATTGCAGCTGGTAGGTCTCAAACTAATTAATAATACTTATCATTTATAAAGGGCTTTTTATATTCTAAATGTTGTATAAATAATAATTAATCTAATTAATGATCTTACTAATTAGCTAATCACCATATCACTTGCATTCTATTTTAGAAGATTAAAATTATTCATTTAACTACAACTCAATGGTACAGATGTACCCAAGCCTTAAAATTCAGATCTGGTTTGTGCTGCAGATTTTGTAGCCCTCCCATCAGAGTTTGAGGTTGCTTGGCTGCAGGGTTCAGGTCCACCCCTGGTATGACATAATCCCCTGTCTTTGCCTAATATGGAACTCCTTCAAGACAAGATTCACGAGGTACTGCATAGATGATTAAATGTAAACTACAACAATACAGAAACATCAAAGATGTAACAAAATATTAGTCATACCGGAGGGCTGGTATAAACTTCACAAGAAAACCCCTTTGAAAGTGGAACATTTTCCCCAAAGTGGGGAGAGGTCGATGGA
Organism: Chelydra serpentina; assembly: GCA_037349315.1. NCBI lineage: Eukaryota > Metazoa > Chordata > Testudines > Chelydridae > Chelydra > Chelydra serpentina. The sequence continues at coordinate 127,822,750 of JBAIAC010000008.1, forward strand.
AGAAGGACACTATAGGATGGTGAAGTTCCACACACCAAGAGGCACCAGCGTAACTGTGTTCTGCAGAATGGCAGTGTAGGGGGTCTTGGCCCTCTGCGGGGTGGTGGGGCACCACCCCGCCTCGCTATGCACGCTTGGCTGGATTGGGGAATCCTCAGTTTGTGGCCCTAACTTCAGGTAGGGCCCTGCAAGCGGTACAACACGTGCCCAGGCCCTGGGTCAGGGTGGGGCAGTCAGCAAACAGTCAGGGGCTCAGGCCGTCAGGCAGGGGCTGAGCACTGAGCAATAGGAAACACCTGGCTCTGAGCGATCAGGAAGAGGGGGAGACTGCCACCCGCACGTTGGGCGGCAGGGGGGACGCAGGCCCACCCACTCCACTGCGTCCCAGCCCGGGGCCCTAGCAGTGGCAGAAGACCCACTGCTGAGTCAGTGGGGATCCTGGCCGCAACACACTGACCTTGTCTCTGGCAATGCTGCAGCCAGACTAGGGTCGGCTGCCCCCGGGCTACTTCCAGACTCCCCCTCTCTGGGCACCTGGATCAGGGTGGTGTCTTCAGCGGGTCCCAGCACCATGGGTTCCTCCTCTGGGTAACGGGCGAGGGGCAGGCTCGGCAGCTCCTCTGGGTCGCGGGTGCAGGACAGGCCCGGCCAGTCTTGGTGTGTACCCGGGACCGCAGAGTTTTCCCAGTCGTGGGCTAGGCTGGCGGCAACTGGCCTCCCCGGCGGCTGGTCTCCAAGTGAGTGCTGAGGGCCCGCCTTTATACTTCTGGGTCGCGGCAGGTCTCTGAGGGGCGGGATCCGAGCTTCCTGGCTCCACCCACTCTGGTGTCTGAGGAGGTTCTTCCCTCTGCGGGGTGGTGGGGCACCACCCCGCCTTGCTACAGGGGGCCTAATTCAAAGCCCACTGAAGTTAATGAAAAAACACCCATGGACTTCAGTAAGTGCTGGATCAGGCCCCAACTATCAGCTGATGGGGATGAGGGCCGTCTAGCCCAGTGGCTGGAACAGCCATTAGGACTAGTGGCTGGAGCAGGCATCAGGAACCAAAGACTAGGGTCTGAGCTGGATTCAGTAGTCTGAAGCTGGAGCCCAAGGTCAAGCCAAAGGTCAGGAGCTAGATACCAGAGCTGAGCGTCAAGCTGCTGGAGCCAGCAGTCAGAAGCCAAAGCCTCAGGTCAAGTTGAAGGTCAGGAGCCGGAGTGAGCAGGGTAGCAAGTCAAGGAGGGGTTCAAGGTACAGGAATGACAGAAGCAAGACAGGAGCAAGAGGAACAATGAAATTCAGGTTGGCATGAGAACAGAGCAGCCAATCAGGTGGCATGGCCAATCAGACAGCTTGCTGCAGGCCAGCTATCGAAATAAGTCTGCCTGGAGATTACTTGCTGCAGGCCCTGATTCCTGACAGTACTCCCCTCCTCGAGGGCTCTGTCTTGGGGCCTCAGGGGCAGATTTCTCAGGGTAAGTGTGGTGAAAGGCACACAGATGATCTGGTACATGGACGTGGTCTGCAGGTAGCTTTGAACATTACCCATCCCAGTCAATTAGATATTGTAGTTTTCCTCAGACCCAACAAGAATCTAGAATCTGCTGAACCACATATTCTTCTTGGCCCCAAACAATGATAGACAGACAGAGGAGGGGGAGTAATATGGAGTGGGAAGGGATTCTTGACTGATGGTTCCGGAAGAGACACATGGAAGACCGGGTGAATCTTGAGGGAATCTGGTAGCTGTAACTTGAATGTGAATAGGTTACTCTGTTTCATGATCTGGAAAGGTCCCAGGTACTCATGGTTCATCTTCACAGAAGGCCAAGTAGATTGCAGACTCTGGGAGTACAACCACACCTTATCCCCTCCCCCGAAGCCAGGTGTTGGCTGGCAGGACTGGACAGTGGACCATTTGTAGGTTGCTTTGGCAACTTCTAACTGCCTCTGGAGTTCTTGGTGTACCTGCTGGAGGTAGGCTGGGAGTTCAGTAACAGCAAACATGAATGATTCAGAGAGGATCTCTGGATGAGCACAAAGATAGAAGCCATAGTTAGCAAAGAAAGGAGTCTGCTTGGCAGAGGCATGTGGCACTCTTGTAAGCAAACTCAGAATGAAGGATCAAGGACAGCCAATCATCTTGTGGACAGTTTAGAAAGCAATGTAGGTACTGTTCAAGAACCTAACTGTCCCATTCCGCCTGCCCATTGGTGCTTGGGTGATAGGCTGTTGAGGTTAGGACATCAATACTCAGATGGCACAGAAATTCTCACCAGAAGTAGAAAATAAACTCAGATCTTTGGTCAGATACCACACCTGAAGGCAAGCTGTGGAGACAAAAGCTGTTGCTCACAAACAAGCCAACTCCTGAGCAGAGGAAAGTGTCTGGCATGGAACAAAATGTGCCATCTTGGTTAAGTGGTCAACCACCACTAGACACTGTGGCCTTGGAGGTTGGTAATTCATAAGAAAATAAGAAGGGCCATACTGGGTCAGATCCATCTACCCCAGTATCCTGTCTTCTGATAGTGACCAATGCCAAATGCTTCAAAGGGAATGAATAGAACAGGTAATCATCAAGTGATCCATCCCGTCACCCATTCCTAGCTTCTGGCAAACATAGGCTAGAGATACGTATTTCTACAATAAAGTCCATGGCAATGATGGTCTAAGTCCGAGGTTGAGTGGGTAAGGGCTAGAGGAGACCCAGCAGTCTTGAACGGGGCATAATGGCCTGTGCGCAAATATCACAGGAATCTATGTAGGATGCAACAGAGGTGTGTATGGCAGGTCACCAAAAGTTCCTGGAAACTATGTCTTGGAATGACTGAAGTGGCCTGTTAGGGCAGCATTAGGCAGAATTGTAGGACTCAAATCCATGTGGCCCCTTCGGGCACATAGATGTGTCCCTTGTGGTATAGGATCCCATCCTGGAATGAGAAGACTGTGGAGCTCTGGTCCTGATTGAGGTCTAAGGCTTGATAGGTTTGGATCGCTAGGTAACTGAAAACAGATGGAGGATAACAAGTCGGAAGCTATAGTGCCAGAAATGAAGTTTGAGGGCTTAAGAATCATGGACAGGTTTGTAGTACTCATCCTACACAGCAATGCATCCACTTTCCTGTTCCTGGTATCCAGCCAATAGGTAACCACAAACTTGAATCTCATGAAGAAGAGGGACTTGCATGTCTGCCACTGGTTCAGGTGTCTGGTCATTTTTATTGTCAGAACTTGGGAACTGGGAACCTACCACCCTCCATAAGATGGTACCATTCTTCAAAGGGTGCTTTGATGGTCACAGTTCCTTATCCTATAATTAATCTCAGCAAGAGTGATCTTTTTGCAAATAAAAAGCATTCCGATGAAGGTTATCATCGGGAACAGTGGGTTGGGACAAAATTTGAAGTCTCTGCCTCTACCGTAAACAGTCTTGTGGGGTCTGGGTGGATCAAGGTGGGAGTAGTGATGAATTTCTGTTTCAAATTATCAAAGGCAGCCTGTGCTTCTGGGAACCATGAAAAACAGGACTCCTTTTCACAGCAAATCTGGCTGAGAGGACTGGACAAAACAGAGAATCCTGGAGTAAATACGCTATAAAAAACAGCAAAGTCAAGAAGCATTGGATTCCAGAGACATCTTTTGGTGCCACCCAATCCATGATGGTCACTTTGTGGGGATCCATTGCCAGTCCCTTGGGTGAGATGACATATCCAAGAAATTCAAGAGTGTCCTGGAAAAACTTGCATTTCTCTGGCTTGACATATAGATGATTCTGGCATAGTCTTTCAAGAATGCTACACACATGCTAGTCGTGAAGAGCTGAGTCTTCAGAAAAAATCAGAATGTCATTAAGGTAAATAATGACCATGTGGTCCAGCATATCACTGAATATACCATTCATAACCTGTTGAAAGGTTGCTGGAGCATTACATAGACTGAATGGCATAACTAGATGGCCATATCAAGTATGAAAGGTAAGTCTTCTACTTGTCTCCCTCATGCAGGCAGACTAGCTTATAGGCTATGCACAGATCTAACTTTGTGAAAATACAGGGTGTAGGTAGGCAGTTTTGAAGAGTTCACTGATCAAGGGAACCGGGGAGCAGCTTTGTACAGTCATCTTGTTCAGGGCTTAATAGTCAATATATGGCCACAAAGAGCTGTCGTCTTTCTTGACAAAAAGATGAGAGGGCCTGCTGGGGACGTGCATGAAACCCTTCTGAAGGTTCCCTTGCAAGTACAGGTGTAGAGCCTGAAGTTCAGGTTCAGAGAGGGTGTATATTTGATGGAATGGGATCTCGGTTTCAATCTGGAGATCAAAAGGGCAATCGTAAGTCCGATACTGGGGCAGGATGTCCGGCTTCACTTTGTCAAATATATCAGTGAAGACACGGTATTTGTGGTGGGTCTTGGACAAAGCACACAGAGCTGCGGAGAATACTGAGGGTCCTGGTCTTCCAGTGGGTGGCGTGAACCTCAGAGTGAACCAGATCCTGGGAGGCAGGATAGCTGGCAATACCAGGAGTTAAAGTGTAGGGTCCCCTTCTGCCACAATATAAGCATAAGCCTAACTCCCGGCATCAGTATTTCTCTGAGTCAGAGAGGTGCTGGTAAACCTGGTTGGCTTGCAAGAGCTCTGATGCCAGGGAAGACCTGCGCGTTTGGGGTGTCATGAGCAGGGTAAATGACCTCCGGAAAAATCAAGGTACACTCATGATGACAATCCATGAGGCGATCATCAATTCTGACACACAAGTCAATCAGATTGTTCAAAATGGACAGAGGCTCCATGCACGCACGCTCATCCTTTATACCCTCCTTCAACCCCCAGCTGAAATGCTGCTGTGCAGCCTCATGCCACCTGCTGTTAGAAGCCAAACCAATGAGATTCAGCAGTGTATTTGGCAATGGGCCGGCATCCCTGCAGCAAGTCCTGAAGGGTTCTCTCAGTGTTCCACACACGGCTGGGGTCATCAACGGTGATGGACATAGTTTGAATGAATTCCTCTAATTGTTGCAAGAGGAGACTGGATTATTCCAGGAGGGGGGAAGCCCAGGCCAAGGCCAAGGCCTCCCCAGGCAACAAACAAGCTAAGCACCAGACAGGCCTGGTCCATAGGGAATGATTGAGGGCGTAGGAGGAACAGGAGCTGAGATGGGTTCAGGAACCCCCCAAAACTTGCCCCCATCTCTGTCAAATTTGTCAGGCAGAAGAATCTTTGCCTCTGGGGAAGGCAGAGCAGGATGATCCAGCAGAGCAACCTGCATCTGCAAGGCTGCATTTTGCGATTGCAGGGCAGTTACTTGCACCTGCAGGTTCTGGATGTCATCCATTACTTCAACTGGGGCCTTAGTAGGGTCCATGCTAGCGCTGAGGACCCCGGGCCCTAATTTTAAGGGCTGCTCCATCTCTCAGCTGACTGGGAGGAAGGTGGTCTAGTCTGTTGGTTGGAGCAGGCATCAGGCCTAGTGGCCAGAGCTGGCATCAGGAACCAGGGACGGAGCCAGAGTCAGGAGTCGGAATCTGATGCCAAGGATCAAGGTTGAGGAGCTAGATACAAGAGCTGAGGGTCAAGCTGGAGTCAGTAGTTAAGAGGGAGGGCAGGAACTGGAGCGAGCAGGGGAGCAGTCGCAGGCAAAGCTGGGTGCAAGGCAGGAGCAGCAGGAACCAGGTCATGCAGGAGCAGACACTGTGGTGGGCATGAGCACTGAGCAGCCAGCGAGCTGCTGCTGCCTCTGGCTTAAGAGCCGGCCTGCTGGCCCCTGGAGGCAATCAGATGACATGGCTAATCAGCCAGTCTGCTGCAGGCCAGCTTTAGTGATGAGCTGCCTGGATATTGGCTCTGCTGTGGGCCCTGATTCCTAACACCAACTACGACTCATAGGCTGGTGGGGCCACTAAGAGGTGGATGGTGTTGAAGCACAGAGGCCTTCTTTCCTTCTTGCTGTTTGTTTTGTGTAAATTGCTAAGAAAACTTAGCATGTAAGGCGGGATTTTCAGAAGTGCTCAGAGTTAACCCAATTCTGCTTGCACTGTAGTCAACAGGAGTTTTACCACTGACTTCAAAAGGATCAGGGTTGGGCCAACATTGAGTGCTTCTGAAAACCTCACTCTACATTTCCAATGCACTTTACAAAGATCAACAAACTAATCTATAAACAGTGCCTGAGAGTCAGGTATAGGCTGTATTGTTGGGCTAAATGTAGCCCTTACCTTCTTTACCATAAACACATTGCAATGGGTATACAAACAAAAACAACAAACAAAAATCCACTCACAACCAAAGCAAAACACTCCACTCCATACGCTTCTCCTTCTGCAGAGACGTGAGAGAACAAACAACACATGACGGATGTCAGCCATGCTACGTGACACACTTGAACCTGGGTGTCCAATGTCTGAGGCAAAGTGAGGCCTAACAACTGGGCTATAGAATCAGTCTCACCTATAAGAACTTTTCCACTTTGTATAACTAACTAAATTTTGTTTTGGGCCAGAAAGAGTGCCCTAACCACTGGGGTATTGACTATTCTGGGGTGGGTCTCTCTCTTGTTGACCAGACATTCCATCTTGGACCTGAGAAAATTTCTTGATGAAAATTTCATTGAACCCGTATATTACTGAAACCAAAAAAGTTTTGCAACAAATCAGTATTTTCCAATGAAAAAACAATTTAATCAAAACATTTCTGACTAGCACTACGAATGGGAACTTCAGTGGGCAAATGGCCATTGGCCAGAGTACATCAGCATAATTCCTCTGGTGTCAGTGGAGCTATGCTGATGTGCACCAGATGAGGATCTGGCCCACATACCTAAAACCAGACAACTGTGTGCATAAGACTTTTTGAACTTATGCTTAACACATCAGGTCTGGCACAAAACTCTGTAATATCCACACACACACACACACACACACACACTCTTAGCTGAGTCAGGCCCATAGATCTTGGTATTTTATCATAGCAAAGAATCTGTCATCTATTGCAACTTATCCCTTTCATGTACATTTGTTGCTGAATCACTAATATGTGGCTAAATATAAAGTACAAGGAGCCATAATTGTTTGTACTGTAGCTTGTACTCCTGAAAAGAGTGTAAAGGCATGAACACCAGCAGAACATTACGGAGGATCAGACGGTAGGTTTTTTAATGATGCCATTAAAAATACATGAAAAAACAATCCTGCCAGATCTGAAGTGCTCGGTACTGGTGTGATGCAGGCATCTGAGTCACATTAGTGTTTGAACAGATAATACAAATCTGTGACAGAAATAACTGGTGAGCTATGCTCCTGTCTTGTATGGTTGTATTCCTTCTCACTTTTAAGTCTTTATTCCAGAGTGAAAAACCCTTCATGGATTTTGATTTACTTCTTCCAGACAAGCTGTGAAAAAAAATCAACAATCTTTTGCTTACCTTCATTGTATGTCCTGCCAGCTTTCAATTTACCCCAGCAATAAGTCAGCTCTGGGCTTTGTCCACTAGCCCTTAATCACAGGAGAGTTTGCACAAGGAACGGGAGGTCACAAGAGCGTAGGCTGCAGCCTACATCCCTTGGGGCTGATCCTGTGTGACAGACTCCCATTGACTTTAGCACATCTAAGGAACAGGCCCCGAGCCGACACAAAGCCAGCAGTTACCAGAACTTGGGCTGGACATTTAGTTACACAACAGTTCTGATCCTCACAGCCAAAATGCCCCTCTCCACTCTATTTTCAACCTCGCTCCTTTGTAGCAGAGTAGTACCTAAAAGCTCCAACCATTTGTGCTTGGGATTGTTCAGATATTAGTAAGGGACAGTCCCTGACCCAAGGAACTTATCGCTTAAATAGAAAAAAAAAAAAAAAAAGACAACAGATGAGAGAAAGGAAGAATTATTACCCCCATTTTACAGATGGAGAACTGAGGCACAGAGATTCAGGAACTTTCCCAAGCTAGAGTCAGAAACTGAAGCCAGAACTCCTAGTCCAATATCTTAACTACAAGACCATCCTTCTTATTAGTCACCTATAGTCTCTTCGGATACTGATATATTTTCCTGATGGTCAGCACCAACTCAGACATTTTTTAACTGCAACCCTCAAACATGGTCAATATGCAGGGAAGAATTACTACTTGTCTGCTACAATAGCCCAGGTAGGTGGGTACCTTTGGGATGTTTTTGAACCTCCTGCTCTGAACCAGGCATAAGGACAAATCTATCTAAGAAACTCATTTGGACCCCCTTACTATAGCATCTGAGTGTTTCACAATCATTATTGTATTTACCCTCAGAACACTCTGCTGAGGTAGGGCAGTGCTGTTATCCCCACTGCACAGATGGGGAACTGAGGCACAGAATCACTTAGAATTGAATGTTCAAAAGGGGTTAGGCTCTTGACTTACACTGACACTTCCACTGATTTCAACGGAAGTTAGGTTCCTAACTCCTTCTGAGCAATCAGCCCTAAGTGACTTACTCAAGGTCACACACTGTGTTTGTGGCGGACCAGAAATCAAACGTGGGTATCCTACGGCCCAGTCTAGCACTCTAACCACTGGACCATCCTTCTTACAGGAGATAAACAGTAGTGGGAGACTGAATAGCACTACAAATGCCACCTTTACTACTAGACGCACGATCCTTTCCCCTGTACCAACCAGGAAATCACTGGAGCTGTATTTTTCTTTAAAAAAACCTTCTTGTTAACACACATTACTAGCAAAATGCTGAAAGATCACCTGCTGAGTGAAGACAGGAAGCCTACAAAATTCATGGGCATTATATATTCCATCAAGGCACACTGCACTGCAAAGCAGTCTGGATTAATTAACCAGCCTTCTTACTCAGTATGGATTTTACAGGGGCTGTGGCCAAGAATGAGACGGCATCAGAATGTACAAATTCTCTACAGTCACACTCAGAGTGTGTCCTTCACCACCCGCATCCAGCCACCTCCCCTACCACTTCATCCATCTCAGACCATTAGAATGCCATGGTGATATGTGAGGAAGGCGGAGACATCCAGGGGCTACTCTGGTTGTTGGCATGGAAAATCAACAGTTATACCTAGAGCTGGTTGAAAAATGGATTTTCCAGCCTGTAAAACATTTCAAGATTGGGGAGGGTGGGGGTGGGAGGTGGCGAATGGTCCCAAACTGGGATGCAAAAACCAAACTTTTTTACGAAGATGAAACTTTAAAAAAAATTGTTTCAGGTCAATTGAAATGTTTTGTTTCAATAAATGCAAACCATCTTTTTGTTCCATGTTTGGAGAGTGCCTAGCATAATGGGATTTTTGTCCATGTGTGGAGCTCCTATGTGCTACTGCGATACAAATAAAAATTAAGAATTACACCCACATTTGCTCCTGCTTCCACTGATGTCAACGGGAGCAAGAACAGGCCCAGAAATAAATTCAATACCATTTTCCTAGTATATGTTTGGAAGAACCATACTCCTCGGCTGTCTAAACACTTGTTATAGCAGAACTATCCTATAAGTGCTGCTTATGGCCCCCCTTCAGGACCACTCTTAAGCACCTGCTCAACTTTAAGCACGTGCTTCAGTCCCATCGAACTCAATTAGATATATATGCTTAAATCCTGTTCATTCCAATGGAACTTAAGCATGTGCTTAAACTTCAGCATATGCTTAAGTGCTTCCCTGAACTGGGATGTATATTGATGTGCCTGAAAAGGATTTGTTTAAGTTTCACAAAAAGTTTTCGCCAAGCCACTCCGGACCCAAACACAAGGCGATGGCTTCACCGCAGGATCAAACAGGGAGTAGAAATGAGCTGCAAGGAGCATATTCTTTTACAGACAAAGGACTAAATTCCTCCTAGCTCTTACATGAGTACATAGAGCTGGGGTAAGGTCAGGAGAAAGGAGCCTCCTGCAGTTCACCTAGCCTACGTTAGTGGTGGGAAGAAGGGCACTCTCTGAGCTTAGGGATTGCTTTGTTACCCGCCCACAGGATCACATTGTCCCTAAGGAGGTGGGGAGGGCAGAGAGCAGGAGGAGTCATGGCTGCATCCGCTCTGTGCCACAGAAGGGTGTTTGGGAGAGAATATAGATTCACAGATTTTAAGCCCAGAGGGAACCATTATGATCATCTAGTCGGAGCTCTTGCTTAACACATAGAAGCCATAGAATTTCACCTATCACCATTAATTTCTGCATCAAGCCCATATATATCTGGCTGAGCTGGAACATCTCTTTTAGAAAGACATACAAAACGTGGTGCCCCTTAAATCCAATGGGATTGCTCACATTAGTAGGAACTACACCTGGTAGTAAGAGCTTGCAAGACTGGACAATACATTAAGATAAGAACAAACCAGAGGAAACAACAACAACCCTGAGGTAAGGTAAGAGAAGGAAAGAGCAATGGAAAGGATAACTAGTAAGGCTGCGAGTCTGTCAGAGAGGTCACAGAAGTCCAGGACCTCCATGGACTTCTGCAGCAGCTGCCGTGACTGACTCCTGGGCCAGTCGCACTGGCCACTGCTGGGGCAGTCTAGGGCCACCCTGTGTCCCTCCCCCCCCCCCCCCCAGCAGCAGCAACAGTCTTGAACAGCCCTCCCACCCCCTTCCCCAAGCACCAGCGGCGGTCTCAGGCTGCATGCCACACCCCCACCCCCGAGCACCAGCAGCGGTCTCAGGCCATGTGCCTCCCCTCCCACACCGAACACCAGTGGCTGTCTCAGGCTGTCCCCTCCCATCCCCGAGCACCAGCGGCGGTCCCCAGCCGCACACTGCTCTCCCCCACCCCCCCTCAAACAACAGTGGCGGCCCCAGGCCACGCTCTGCCTCAGAGCATCAGCGGCACCCCAGGGTTGCCCGCAGCCTCAGAGGTGCCCCAAAGTCCCCCCTCCAGGGCACCCAAGATTTAGTCCAGGGTATATCGTACAAGTCATGGACAGGTAAAGGGCCATGAATTTTTGTTTATTGCCCGTAACCTGACCATGACTTTTACTAAAAATACCCATAACTAAATCTTAGCCTTAACAATAAGATTATGCAGTCACTTGACACAAGATTCATGAACACTCACCGGGTCTAATCCTGCATGAATGAAGTCAGTGGGAGCAGGAATGTGCCCTTAGAGAGTAACAAAGGGTTCTGTGTTTGCTTGGTTACATGTAGGGAACAGTCCTGCATTGGCTCCTTCAGAGTGATGGACCAGGTGGAAATTAATAGGCCTTTTCCCACATCTAATTTCTATGGCATGTATGTATGTCCCTCAAAGGATCAAACACCAAACACTCATCAGAGCCGCTTCTTACTGTGACTCGAACTAAAGCAGATATGCAACACACTGAGCAAGGCTTCAATACTCCAGATTCTTGCTGAAGTCAGGGGAGTTACACCAGGAATTAATTTGACACAATATAGTTATAATTATTCGCCACTGTAGCCAGTCGGGCCTTGGGCAGTCATGCCTAGAGGGGGAAACAAGAGTTTGCCCTACTGGTTAGAGTTGGATCCAAGGTGGGCAGAGTCCAGGAAATGAGCTGAGGGTCAGTGCCAGAGGGACAGAAGCCAAATGCCAGAACTGGAGAGTCAACCAGAATCGTAAAGCAGAGGCAGAGCCTGGTTGCCTAGTAGCGAAGTTAGTCAGGGAGCAGGCCAGCAGCTGGTCTTAGCCAGTCTGGTCCCTGACATCCAATGTTGGGGCATCAGATCAGTGACGCACTTTCCCTGCTACCCAACCAATTGTGCCAAGCCTGGCGTGATATTCCCTTTGCTCCAGATCCTGACATCATTTCTGCCCACAAAACACCCGCTGACGTCCATAGGAGTTTTGCCCAAAATTGATGGCATGATCAGACATTTTGTACAGAAAGTCTCCATGTTGGGTTGTGTTCTCCATAATAAATTTGAGAATATGGGCAATGTGATGCCTCAGAGGGGTACTGCTGTCTCAGGAAATGCAAACTGAGCAGAGCAGGAGAGATCGAAGCTAGTGAAAATGGCAATGGCAAAGATGTTAAGGCAATCTGGAGTATCAGGACTGGCCATTATTATTCCATCCTGAAAAAAAATAAGACCAGGGCATCTGATAACACTGCATTGCCCACAACAGACCAAATTCTGCCCTCAGTTAAACCATGAGCTGTGATTTCAATGGAAGAGGTCAGGGTGTAGCTGAGTTCAAAGTACAGCGTGACCCTAAGTTTGACTGGTGTGAGGCCGCAGGTGACGTGTTGGAAAGCTGCTCCGTACAAAAAGCACAGCAGCATTTGTTCAGAGGGAAAGATCCTGGGTCAGATTCTGCTTTCAGTTACACTGGTGTAAATCTGGAGTAATTTCACTAACATTCCGAGGAATTATTCCAAAACCGTATCAGTGTAAAGAGAGTGCAGCATCTGGCCCTGTCTGTTTCCTGAAAATGGATGCCATCATGCTAATTGAAAACCACAGACACCTTGAAAAGCAGCCAGAGGAGACACTGATGTAGCGATTTTCTTGTAAAAATCCCATTTCGTTTCTCTCCTGAGAGTGTAAGAGAATTAGCCAAGCTGTACTCTAAGGACCAGATCCTCAGCTGGTGAAAATCAGCATAGCTGCGGTGCTGATTTTATCCCAGCTGAGGAGCCGTATTCTAAATACTTGTGTTTAGAACTCGGCATAATTGTATGCACAGGAAATAACAGCTAAGTTTAAAGAGATTTGGGGCCGGATTCTCCTCTCACACCCAGTTAAATCAGGAGTAATTTCATTTAAATCAGTGGAATTACACCTGTACAAAATTGGGGTGAGAGCAGACTCTTGAAATGCATGTGGGCCTTAATAATAAAGTGTTTTGTGCATCTCCAGTACTTTTTAGCTGACTGTCTTCACGTGGGATTTTATGCCCATTGAACAGATGAGGAAACCGGAGAAAATTGGTGAAGTGACTTGCTCAAGGCCATGCTACATTTCAGTGGCAGCTGGGGCAAGAACAGAGATCTCCTCTCGCCCTCAGTCCTGTTTTCTAACCACTAGACACTCATGGAAATGTGTGTGCCCAAATCTCGCCTCAAAAATCACTCCCAAAAAAGGCACATTTAGCAAAGCTAAATCTAGTTCTTCCCCTTCTCTGACTCAGACTAGAGAAGATGCGGACATCTCCTCTAACCTGCAGGAAGCAGCAAAATGCTTGTGTCGTAGCAATTCTAAACCCGCATTTAACATAATGGTTATTTGTTAAAAAAAGAGACTGACCTAAAACATCCAGGCCCTTCTGCCCACCTAAGAAACCCCAGTGTGGCCTCTGAAACAAACAAGCAAAATTCAAAGTACAGCCAAGCCTTACAGAACTGTCAAGATGTGTGCCTGGATCACAAAAGCAAGGGCAGGACCTTACTGCAGGAGCCATTGTATACCTTCCCCACGACCTCTCCCATGTTTGTTACCTTCCTTAGTTGTGTCAATTTAATTTAGTGCCTAATCCTTCACAGGGCTGAGCTCCTCCTGGAAATGGCTTCATTTCCCATTAACTTTGGTGGTAGATGAGGGTACTCAGCACCCTCTGGGAGGTGCTCATTATGTCACAGGATCAGGACTTTAAGGGCTAGTCTACACTACCCGCCTGATTCGGCGGGTAGTGATCGATGTTCTGGGATTGATTTATCGCGTCTTGTCTAGACACGATAAATCGATCCCAGAAGCACTCCCCATCGACACCGGAACTCCAGCTTGGCGAGCGGAGGAAGCGCTGTCGACGGGGGAGCCTGCCTGCTGCCGTGTGGACCGGGGGTAAGTAATTTAAAAATCGATCTAAGATATTCGACTTCAGCTACGTTATTCACGTAGCTGAAGTTGCGTATCTTAGATCGACACCTCCCCCCCCCCCCAGTGTGGACCAGCCCTAAGCCAGGTTCGTGCAAATACCTGCTTCCATGCTTAACTTTGATTTCCAGGGGATTTCTCACATGTGTAAAGTCAAACACATACATAACGGTTTTCTAGATACAGACCTTAGACTGTAAACTCTTAGGAGAAAGGACACGGAGATCAGAATCTGATCGCAATTACAGCAGTGTAAACACTTTTTCCACCGCTTGCATCCGACGAAGTGGGTATTCACCCACGAAAGCTTATGCTCCAATACCTCTGTTAGTCTATACGGTGCCACAGGACCCTTTGTCGCTTCTACTGATGTAACTGAGATCAGAAGCTGTTCCACTGTCTTTAACTTGGCTATAAACTGTCAGCCACATTTCTGGCATTGTATAAATAATTCTGTTCTTATTCATGCCAGTTTAAATCTGGGGAGATTCCACTGAATGCAATGGAATTGCTTCAGATTTACATAAGTGTAACTGAGAAGAGGGCCTGTGGGAAACCTGGGGCTGACACCTGTTGCGAACCACAGATTATTTCCCTGATGTAAACAGAGCATTTATATTATAGATTTGGGGTAGGGGGAACCTTACATTTTAATACAGAATATTTTTTTCCTTGATTAAAAAGATAGGGACAGATTTGGGTGCAAATCAGTGTAGCTGCACTGAAGTTAATGGAGTTATGACAATTTACACCAGCTGAGGATCTGTCCCATAGTTTATTTTTGTAATCTATAAACTTTCTCTCTCTCTTCACCTAGGATAAGACTCTCCCAGCAGGCTTCAAATCTTAACTGGAAAATCCTTCTCTTTAACTGCAAATAAATCAGAGGTTAATTTCATAGATGGAAAGGAAAAAACCTTACCTACTTCTTCTGCAACAGCAGGTGAGGTAGCAGTCTGCACCTTTCCTTTTGGGGGGGGGACTCTGTGTTCTCTCCAGCACACCGGAGAGACACTTTTCCCCCTGTCCTGCTTCTTGCTGCACTGAATTTCCTTTGACTCACTCTTCTTTGTTGCCACAGGAATCTTTCTACATTAAACTGATGGGCCTGGCAGAAGCTTCCAGTCAATTCACTTTCACCACCACAGCAGCAGCGAGTCTTCTCTCCAGCTGTAGACATGAACATAAAGAGCGGGGCACAGGGGAAAATGCTTGAAAAGCCTGAGTTGCAACACTTTCAATAGGAAAGAAATAAAATTTTCATCTCAGGAGGGTGTCGGTGCATTAGTTCCCAAGAGTGCAATGCCTTTGGAACATTACAAAACAATTCTTTGTGCATTTCCAAACTGCTGCAGGGCAAAAGGAGGCCAAAAAAAAAATTGTCATTAGAATTCTTCCACCCTTCCTCCAACAACAAAAAGGGCTCTGCCCTGGCTTGATTGTGTACAAAATATCCCTTGGGGAAATAGCCAGGACTACAGTATTCTCTTCGGCAAAAGGGCTTGGAAAGAATCAATAGTCTCTTCAACAGCAAGAATCTTTTTCTGCTGAGATAATTGAAAGATGTGTTACTCTTATTTAATTCATGGCTTTAGATTTCAGGGTTCCTGTCATGGGGCATCCAGTTGATTTCAAATTCACAGGCCTTTTGTCCCTCCAGCCATTTGACTGACAGCCTCGGGGTGCCCTTCCCATGGCTACTGACCTCTCTGTTTGCAAAGATATACAGATTGAGTGTCTTCCAATTTCCTGTATTGTGTGCTTTCAAATATTTGTAACACGCATCAGTCATGAGCTTGATGTGTTTGGGTGGGGAGCAGACTTCTTTGGCAAGCACAGGGAACCCCACCATCCCCCCATCCCCCACACTATAGCCTTTTCCAAACAGCTGTAATAATGGGATGTTTGTGTCTGGGAACTTGGAATATTTAGCCAGTATTTTTGCTTGTAGACAAAGTCACAAGGTACAGAGAAACAGTCTGTGAGGTTGTTATGGAAACAAGTCCCTGGAGATTCCTAGTTTCCACAAATGCTTCACAAAGATGTGCTCTGACTTAAGAAGGAAAATACTAGCTAGATAGAAAAACAGCCTCTTATATCCCAAATGAATGCCTAAAGTCAGGAATGTAGGTGTTTTCAAAAATCCCACTCTAAGTGAGGTGAGAGCACAAGTCCTATTGAAAGGCAATGGGATGTGTACACCTAAATCACTCGGGCATTTTCTTAACTCCCACCCATAATTCCTAAATATAAGTGGCCCTCTGCTGAGAAGTGCTAAGCACCCACAATAATTGCAAATGCTCAACAACCCTGAAAAATCAGCCTATGTTCATTAAGGTGCTTAAAATACTGATTTTGGATGCCTAACTTGAGGCACCCAAATTTGCATATTTGGACCTTTGTTTCCTTTTTGCCTCTCAGTTATGGCAAAGGAAACCATAAAGTCAGTTTCACTCTTTTTTCATAGACAGTTTCATCAGCAGGTTCTTCTCAGTGTTGAAAACGTTGGGTGCCAAACACTGCAAGGAGTTGTTTGTTTGCAGCAGACTGCTTTCACTAGCATGTTTCTTTGTTTTGTAGAGGTATTTCTATTGATCATAAAACCTACACACACCACAAAAGCCCCACATTGAGAGCGTCCCTTAAACAAACACAATTCCAGGACATCTGGACAACACCTTCATGCTGGAGTTTGGTCACTGAGATTGTCCTGCCAGCAATTTGGTCTGAATCTACATGTCTTAGAAGACAAGGGTTTCTGCCAATCAATGATGCCGGTGTCAGGACCCAGGGAAGAAATGGGCTAAGAAATGTAAGCTTCTGACACAGATAACAGTATGTCTTGTCTCGCCTTCTGAACTTTTGTTTAATCTGAGTTTTTTATATCTCAGTTTAGGGAAACTTTTAGCAGCTAGTATACACATACATGAAAACAACCCCAAACATAATAGGCATTGTGCTGAGAGACAGCACTGCCCTGGATACCTCGAGCAGCGTCTCTCAAAAAGAAGAAGCGACAAAGAGTTCTGTGGCACCTTATAGACTAATAGACGTATTGGAGCATAAGCTTTTGTGGGTGAATACCCACTTCTTCAGATGCATGCAGCTGAAGAAGTGGGTATTCACCCACAAAAGTTTATGCTCCAGTACGTCTGTTAGTCTATAAGGTGCCACAGGACTCTTTGTCGCTTCTACAGATCCAGACTAACACGGCTACCCCTCTGATACTTCTCAAAAAGAAGGCCATTCAGCAGACCTACTGCACACCTGCTGGTACCACAAAGAGTCTGAGCACAAACAGTCTCTGCCATAGAAAAAAAATCATAATGATAATTCCTTATGTAAAACAGTTTTCCTGAAATACAGCCACACAAAATTGCTTTGTGCTGAACTATCAGCTACCATCAGTTTCAATAGGAGTTGATAGTACTCATCGCATCTCACAATCAGCCCTAAGGACTTGATCGTGCACCATGGAAATCCATGGTAGTTTTGCTACTGACTTCACTAGGAGAAGGGTCGAGGTCTAATACTTTGATCCTCCACTAGGAACTGTGCAGAGAGATCACTGCACCCAATACAGAGCCCCCTTGAAATCAGTGGGACTCAGGGAGAGCACAAGTGTTGAGGTTTGCCCACGCAGTTCTCAGTGCAGGATCAAGGCCTAAATGAGGAAAGACCATGATAAAGTCAGTCGAGGCTTAGAACCAAATCTCAGAACAGGAGGGAATTAGTAGGGTCACAAAGGCGCAAATCTGTGCTAATTGCTCCTGTCTCACAATCCTGCTGGTTCTCTTAAAACCTGATGGAGGAGCAACACATTTAAATAAAGGACGCTCCTTTATTTTATCTTTTTTTCTTATTCCTTAGGACCCTGCTTTATGGCTGCAGCACATAATACGCATAATATGCAGGAAATGTATATACATTATGTACACTGTTCTATGTATTACACATGTTATATGCAATATGTAAAACAGGTAATACATATATAAAAAAGCACGATGCATTAATGGCTGTCTCTCTCTCACTCTCTAATGCACACACCAGCATGCAAAATATACATTTAATTTTAAAAGACGTTTCCTTATCTGTGGATTCTGTAAGCATCAATTTCCCCTTCCTCCCCACTTGCTCTCCAACAAGGAATGGTGTTGAGCAATTTTTTTAAAATAAAAAAAAAGGCAGAGTTATTTTAAATAGTGAGATGATCTGGGACACAGTAGATGCACCTTGAGATGTAAAATGTGCTCACTGATAAGCACGATGCTTCAGAACAGTGTGCCTTTTGCACTGCTGACAAATGTTGCTCTCATAAGAACCTGGAGTATGTGAATGATCTTGGTGCATCTTCCATCTAAACTTACATTTTGGGTATTTCTTGTTAAGACGGCAGCGTCTTTCCAAGATTAGGCCTTTAGGTCTTTTTCCTCATTCAAAAGATCCCAGTTATGCCTTTAGGGTTTATCTAGATAGATTAGGGAAATTTGCACTGTGGCAATGCATACCCCTAATGACACAACTATACTGGTGTGATTGACCCCGGTGGGTTGGCCATACCAAATGTAAGCCCCATTTCGCACTGATGCAGTGTGTCTATAGCAGGAGTCTGCAGCAGTGTAACGACACCATTGCAAATGTCCCTAATCTATACAAGCCCTTAAATTCAGAACTGCACACCCCAATGAAGTCAACTGCTCCCATGGTTCTAAGTACAGAACTGGATACTTGTAGCATAAAGTACATTTCATTAAAACACTTATGTGGTACATGTTGGAAGACAAAGGAATTAGCCCAAACGTGCCTTGCATGGGAAGACACAGTCACAAAGATGGTGTTGCAATGATAAATGCTAATTAACACTAGGGCACTGATGGAAACAAAAGGTGAAATGTGTTCAAACACAAAGAAGAAGAAAATAATTACTATAAATTTAAAAAACAACATCTGTTTCTGCCATGCCACAGATGGCAAATATTGGTCACAACTTCTATTATCGCAACTAGTTAAAAATTAAAGTGCTTTTAGATCTGAAAAGCTAACAACAAACAGGCCCTTACATGTGCACTGCAGTGCAAACCCAGGGGAAAGTGTCAGTGGAAGGACATTTATTGCCTTTCCCTACATCTGCAGAACACAATGCAACGCTGGATCCAACGTTTCCATTCTCCCAAGGCAACCGCACGGCAGGCATGACTGATCCCACAACCAAGGTCACTGCACCAGCACAGGAATTCACCGGCACAGCTTGAGACCGATGTTAGCAGCCCATTTCACCTCTTCCCTGCCTGATCTTTTAGCAACAAACATGGCCCGGGCTTTTCTTTTGTCGATGTAGTAGAAAAATTAGTCTTCAGAATTACAGCTGGAATAAAGCTCTGTCCCACGCCAAAAATAAAATGGAATGGGAAGGGGACAACAGGTGTGCCCCCTTGATCTATAGAGTAAAGCAAAAGAAAGTCCAATTGCACAAGCTAATGAGACATAGCAACCAAGGACAGGAGTGTCCAAACCACCAGCAATTTGTTTTCGGCATCACAATTCTCAGTCTGGTGTTTTGTCTTGAACATCTGCAGCTGCTACTGGGAGAGAGAATGTTCAGCAGCTTGTAGCTATGCGTCTGGGATCCGGGAGAATGGGGCGAGGGTAGCAGAACTGTGAACGTCCAGTCTTATTACACCCCCTGTTAGAGAAGCTGATCACACTTCTGTCAGCATTTTCTTCCCTCTGTAGCCCTGGTTGCTGGTTGGAATGAAGTTGGGATATTTCATAGATTCTAAATCTTCTGCCTCCAGAAACTCTGATTTACTGAGGGACTGATTACTGTCCCTCTTTTTAGGCTCAGAGAAAGGAGATTGCTGCTGGCCACAAGTGACATGGGTGTACTGGCACTGCTCCTCCTGCTCAGTTTCTCGGTGGTAGAAGTAGTTGAAGTTGGACACGATGACAGGGACAGGCAGGGCTATGGTCAGCACGCCAGCGATGGCACACAAGGAGCCCACGATCTTGCCCCCAATTGTCATAGGGTACATGTCCCCATAGCCCACAGTGGTCATGGTCACTACTGCCCACCAGAAAGCATCTGGGATACTGGTGAACAAAGATTCTGGGTCATCAGTCTCAGCAAAATACACGGCGCTAGAGAAGAGGATCACACCGATGAAAAGAAAAAAGATGAGGAGACCGAGCTCCCTCATGCTGGCCTGGAGGGTTTTCCCCAGGATCTGCAGCCCCTTGGAGTGTCTGGAGAGCTTGAAGATCCTGAAGACCCTGACCAGGCGGATGACCCTGAGGATGGCCAGGGACATGGCTTGCTGCTGGCCCCCGTTGTTGTTAATGTTGTTCCTAGGCTGCTGTTTTTGCTGCTCTTCCTGAGCCAGCTCGGTGCCCAGGGTGATGAAGTAGGGGATGATGGCCACGATGTCGATAATGTTCATGATGTTCCTGGAGAACTCGGGCTTGCTGGGGCAGGCGAAGAAGCGCACCAGCAGCTCGAAGGAGAACCAGATGATGCACAGGGTCTCGATGAGGAAGAAGGGGTCTGTGAAGAAGGGGTTTGCCCTGGGTGAGGGGTGCAACGGGGACGGGGTGCCATTTGGCTGCTCAGGACGCGAGAACTGCCCGTCCTCCCGGTGCGCGCCCTCCGCTGCGCCCTTGCTCTCCTGCCGGAACTCGGGCAGGGTCTCCAGGCAGAAGATGACTATGGAGATGAGGATCACCAGCACCGAGACGATGGCGATGCCCCGGGCCGGCCCAGAGCTCTCCGGGTACTCGAAAAGGAGCCACACCTGGCGCTGGAAGTGCTGCTGAGGCAGGGGCTTCTCCTCCTCCTGGATGAAGCCCTCGTCCTCCCGGAAGGTCTCGATGGCCTCCTCCCCCAGCTGGTAGAAGCGGATCTCCTCCATGAAGATGTCCAGGGGCACATGGACCGGCCTGCGGAGCCGGCCCCCGGACTGGTAGTAATAGAGGATGGCGTCGAAGCTGGGCCGGTTCCGATCGAAGAAGTACTCGTTGCGCAGCGGGTCGAAGAAGCGCACCCGGCGGCTCGGGTCCCCCAGCAGCGTGTCCGGGAAGAGCGACAGGGTCCGCAGCTGGGTCTCGAAGCGCAGCCCGGAGATGTTGATCACCAGGCGCTCGCTGCTGCAGCAGCTGCCGATCCCGCTCCGCTCCTCCCCGGCCGCCTCCGCCTCTCCGCAGCCGCCCCCGGCCCCCGCGAGGGACAGGGGCTCCTCCGCCCTCATGCCAGCTGCGCTGCCCGGCCAGGGGAGCCAAGCCCGGCGGAGAGG
Source organism: Chelydra serpentina (assembly GCA_037349315.1). NCBI lineage: Eukaryota > Metazoa > Chordata > Testudines > Chelydridae > Chelydra > Chelydra serpentina. The sequence goes on from JBAIAC010000008.1 coordinate 127,843,782, forward strand.
TGGCGGGGCCGCCCAGGGGGTGCTGCTCTGCCCAGCGCACAGTGCGCGCTCCCTCCACCCGCTGCTGCCGGGGTCTGGGTCCGTCGGTCCCTCCCCGCGCTGGGGTCTGAGTCTGTCTGCCCCTCCCCAGCTGGGGGCTGCCTGGAGCTAGCGGTCCGCCCGGCTGTCCCTGTTTCACCTCCCGGAGGCTGGCCCGCCGGCTGTCCTTCCCTCTCCTTCAGGAGCTGGGGTGTGCCTGTCGCTCCCGCTTGCCAGCTTCTCTCTTCCCCGGGGGGAGATCTAGGTCTGTCTGTCTGTCCCTCGCGCCTCTCCGGGGCCGCTCAGTCTGTCCTTCCTGCCGAGGTCCGGCTCCCCTCTGCCCTCTGCCCGGCGCCCCGCCTGTTGCTCCCTTCTGCGCACCGGCTCAGCCTCTGCCGGTGCCTGGCTCTCGCTCTCCAGCTTCTCCTCTCCGGGCACCGGCTGGGCGCCTGCCCCCCGCCCTGGCTTCTCGCTGCTGCCGCAGCTCCTCGAGCTCCGTCCTCTCTCCTCCCTACACACACAGCTAGACGTGGAGCGGAGACGGCTGCCTGCCTCCGCCTCACTCCCCATACCCCCTCCCACGCAGCCGGAGGACGCAGCAACAATAAGCTCGGGGGAGGGGAGGGATCGGTGCCCGTCCTGCCGTCCCCATCAGCGGCCCTACAAACTCCCCGCGGGAAGGTGTAGTTCTCCGCCCTTCACGCCCAACGGATGGATGCACGACCTTCCCCCGCGCCAAGTGCTTTGAAGCCAGATGCTCCCCAACTCAGGGCTTGCTGTGGAGGTAGCAGCGCCCCCTACTCGGAATGAAACAGTTGTGTTAACCTAAGCCCTGGCGAATGACAGAAAACGAGGCGGCATGCTCCAGTGTTCAGAGCAGGGGACGCGGCTCCAGGAGACATGGAGAGTGCTCCCTTCTTTGCCCATGACTATCTGACCTTGAGCACATCACAGGCTGCTTCTAAACAGCCTCCAGAGCCTCCCTTTATATGTATTGTCTGATCACATTCACACATATTAAAAGAACAAAATGTGTTACCCTTTAGGAAACCGGTTTTGTGAATGGAAATTACCTGGGTAATCTATGAGGAGTCAGGAGACTTAGGCTCAGTAGGGGTAACCGAGTGAAATGTTGTGTCCTGCAGGAGATCACACTAGGTGATCTAACACTAACAGTCCCTTTCTGATCTTAACGTCTATTACCAGCTCCTGCTATCACTTAACCTCATTGTTGCTCAGTTTCTCCATCTGTAGAAGGGGGCTAATGCTCCTTCTCCTCCTTGCAAAGAACCATTAGGTCATTTGATGAAGAGTGATTTACCAGTGCTAAGTATTATCATCTAGGCTTTTATCATTGTAGCATCTGATGTCTTTGTTGGCTTCCAGCCATGTCCTCAGCCCACACGATCCCTAAACAGCATACAGTGTAGAAGCAAAGCATTCCCTGAACTCTCTCTTTTTCCCGTCTAGTTACCTGGCAAAATTCTTGGTTGTTGACGCCTGGAACATTTTTGACCAGTTTGCTGCTCTTCTTGGTTCTGTCTTCAGAAGGGAGGTGAGAATCAGCTATTAAACTATTTTAACTTTGCATACTTCTCCCCCCCCCCCCCTCTTGTTTTCTGTGCACGGAGGGGATGTGATTCCTGTTTACAGCATGCATAATTAGACAATTTATGCATCACATGACAGAATTTGCCAAAGAATAGATCCTTTTAAAAAAATCAACATTTATCTTGTGATAGTAAATTGCTTTTTACCATGATTCATTTTTCAAATCTTATGATGAATTATTCATCCATATGGTTACTTGAATCATCATTATTATGATTTATTCATTCATGTCATTACCCATTCAGGATTTTAAAAAAAATTCTTTTGGGCAGAATAGGCAGGCTTCTGCAGTTTGTAACTGGATACACTGCCTTTCACCTCTAAAGCTAGTGGGTTGACTCAGACCCAGGCGAGCAGGGATCAAAAGTCACTAGTACAGGACAGGGGTTCAACAGTCTGTGTGGAATGAGCTAATGTAGCTCAGTACAGTTCTAGAGGACCGGTATCTCACTAACCCTTGAGACAACGTGGTAGTCTCAACAGAGGCCCTGATTCTTAATCAGTCTGTTCTTATGCTTAACACAAGAATGGTTGGGGAGAGGGAGCAAAACTGGCTTTGATCACCCCATATTTTGAGGCAACTTGGCCCCGGCCTCAATTAGTGCAGCATTCAGGTTACTCTAACTTAAGCTCTTCCTTATGGCTTCCATGAGGAGAGATTAATAAGACTGGGACTTTTCAGCTTGGAAAATAGGCGACTAAGGGGAGATATGATAGAGGTCTATAAAATCATGAGTGGTATAGAGAAAGTAAATAAGAAGTGTTATTTACTCTAATACAAGAACAAGTGGCCACCAAATGAAATTAATAGGTACCAGGTTTAAAACAAGTATTTTTTCACACAACACACTGTCAACCTCTGGAACTCCTTGCCAAGGGTGTTGTGAAGGCCAATACTATAAGGGGATTCAAAATGGAGCTAAATAGATTAATGGAAGATAGCCAGGATGGGCAGGAACGGTGTCCCTAGCTTCTGTTTTCCAGAAGCTGGGATTGGATGACAGGACATGAATCACTTGATGATAACCTGTCTGTTCATTCCCTTTGGGGCACCTGCCATTGTCCACTGTCAGAGGAGAGGATACTGGGCTCTATGGACCTTTGGTCTGACCCAGTATGGCTGTTCTTATGTTCCCTGGCCCTCTGTGGTCTTGGGCAAAGGGAGAATAGCCAGCATACTGATCTAGCAATTCTTCCTCCCTCCTAGTTCCAAGCCCCAGCTCACACCTGACTGCTCCCCTTCTCTGGAGGCTGGAAGTGGAACTCTGTGCCATTGAGGAAGCACTCTTCCATGGAAGTATTTTGAGGCGGCTTCTTCACTATGAGAGTGGCATAAAGGGACATTAAGTAAAGGGAGAACTGTCCCTAGACAGCCTAAATAATGAAGATGGAGTTGTGAAACTATATTTCAGTCTCTAATTGCTCTAGATCAGGGACATACTGAAGGGAGAAGCATGAAGAAGTTTGAAATGGCATTGCCCTTGCTTCCAGTGGATAAAAAGAGGAGACCAGCCTCCAGGGTCGTGAATGTGGTAGCTTTTGCCAGCACCAAACTCACTTTTAATACTGTTGTTAAAAAGGGGAATAATTAGCTTATACATAATGCAGAGATGAACAACAGCTAGCTGTTGCAAGAGTTTAGCTTAGAGAATTGTTAAAAGACTAAGAATTCACACAACTTTTGTTCATAAACATATTCTAGGCTGCCAGTTAATTGAAGGGAAAGCTTGGAGGAAAATAAGAGCCTCAAAAGCAATTTGCTTTATATGTCAACATACTCATGTACCAAAACTTCTAATGTGCACAAACTAAATTGGAAAATTAGGGGCCTGCCACACAGGTAGATGTATACTTCTGGTGAATTTGGGGTGATTTCCCCCCCCCCCCAATCTGTCTCAGATACTTACATGGCCCACATTAATGTGGTATCTGAGCAACTCACAAACTTTAATGTATTTATCTGCACAACTCCCCAGTGAAGCAGGACGATGCTATTATTCCTATTTCACAGATGGGCAACTGAGGCAGAGAGACTAACGGAGTTGCTCAAGATCACACAGGAAGTCTGTAGTGGAGGAGGGGCTTGAAGCTGGGTCTCAAGCTATGAGAGAACAAATAACTAGTTTTTTTCCAGAATGTGCATTAAGATTGAAATTTTCGCAGTATGAATGGATTTAGAGACCTGATTCCCATGAATTGTCACAGGAAGTGGACATCCAGATCTCTTAGGCAGCTTCCAGAATCTCAGTCTAAAACCTTTACATTGCTTATTTAGACCAAACTTCACCAAAGTGGCCTCTGATTCTGGGTGCCTGTTTCTCGTTGCTCAGGTTGACACCTCAGACTTGATTATCAGAGGCACTGAGCACCACGGCTCCTATCGATGGCAGCCGGAGTTATGGGTGCTCAGCACATTCTGAAAAATCAGACCCGTGGTGTCGCAACCTGAGCACCCAAGAACTGGGATTCACAAAATCCGAGGCTACTTTGGAAAATTGTGCCCTGAATAAGTTGTCCTTTGAAAACCTATTGCTCCTTTATGGGTTCCTCTTTTCATTCTTTGTTGTCCTGCTTCCCTGTTTTCCCCCCTCTGTAACTTTCCTCTTCTCATCCTTCCTGGGTTGTTTTCTTCCCACCTGCCTTCCCTTTCTGTCCTAGGATTGGCCTCTGTGCCCATATTAAGGTACCTCTTCCAGCAGCTGAGCGGCCCTCTCCTCTGGCCCCTATTGGCTTCCTTTCTAAATTGCAGATAGCTGTCTCCCAATATAGCAACCCCCCCCCCCCCCCAACTGCTTCTGGAGCTGGGCTCATCTTAGCAAGGGCTGGACGGCACAGCTGGCTGCCTAAAGCTGAGAGAAGAAGTTGGCAGGGGACCGAAGACGGAGGTACTGAGCAGCCAGGAAAACAGCTGGTTACGTTTTTTAAAGGCTACACAGAGACCCCTAGGCAGGACAACAAGTTCTCAGAAGTGCCCCCGCCAAACCAGGGTTGCTGGCAACTATGCATGCACACATGGGGTGAATTTCACCCCAAAGCAAAGCACCCACAACTAACAGTAGTCACTGGAGTCAGTGGATACAGCTCCTTGCCATATGATCCTTTGTAATCCTGCTCTGCATCAGGTGACTGGACCCAGGTAATGAAAAGAAGAATCTTACCAGCACTCATGTCTGCCATACCTTTAATATACTGAGCCCGAACTATAAACCCTGCTTCACGTCTTAATGCAGGGCTTAAGTGCATATAGGCTTTAGCTTTTATTCTGCACCAAGGTGAAATTCACCCACAAGGAGCCAAAATATGTCACATGTTAAATGAATCCAGATGGCCTAAAAGCAGTAATAGCCACTGAAAAGTTTGCTAGCTGGGAAAACGGCCAGGTTAGAAAAGGGTCAGTCACTTCAATTTATACACAGAACTCAGTTACAGCCAACTTGACCCCTCCCCACTTCCTAACAGTCATAAATCCACAGATGGGAGTGCTACTCTGAGATGGGAAGCAAAATTTAGCTCATGCTTTCAGCTGTAACACCACCTCCAAACACCAGTTCTCGTCCCCGCCCCTCCCCCCCAAAACAAAAACAGCTACAGGATCCAGCCTGGCCCACTAGTAAACAGCCTCCCGTCACAGAGCACCAGCCTGACGTGGCACTAACAACTAGTTGCCAGCAGGGCCGGTGCAAGGACATTTTGCTCCCTAGGCTCAGCCCCCTGCCCGTGGCAGCTAGCTCCCCACCCCCGCTGCTGTGGCTAACCCCCCCCCCCCCCCCCACACACACACACACACACCTACTTGCGGCAGCTCAGCCCCCTGCCTGCGGGCCGCGGCAGCTGCCCCCTGCCTTCCAGCTCCATGCTCAGCCGAACGTGGAGCCGGGAGGCAGGAGGCAGCCGCGGCGAGCTGCCCGCGAAACCCTGCTGAGCCCCAGCAGCACAACAACAGCCCTTGCCACAGCAGGGCTTCGCGAGGAAGTGGGCAGCTGCCTCCTGCCTCATGGCTCGAGTGTGGAACCGGGAGGCGGGAGGCAGGAGGCAGCTGCCTGCCGCCGAGGGTGGAGAAATGCCACCACCCCCCCAAATCCTGGCACCCTAGGTGACCGCCTAGGGTCGCCTAGTGAAAGAGCTGGCCCTGGTTGCCAGATCTACCATTTTATTTTTACTCCGGGGCAAAGTGGGTGTAATACACAACCATTCTGACCTGCCTTTTCCACGCACCTAAATAACCATACACAATGCAGACAGTGAAGAATTAGCCCTTTGTTCCAGTTCTGGTTCTGTCTGGAGCTCTCTCTACACTGATGTCTGTGTGTGTGTGTGAAAATCATATATAAAATCCTCAGTCAGGCAGCTCCACCAGTGCTAGAAACAGTGGATGGTGTAAGGTAAAAATAAGCCACAGGTATTTGATGACCCCCTAAAAAGATACTTGCACCTTGTCCACATTACAGCTTCCACCATTGCTACCACTGACGGAGCTGCGTCAGCGAAGAATTACAGGTCCAAATTTTCCTAATACAGAAATGCCCCAGTGGGCACGAAACTGAAAATCTCTGTCTCTATCTAATTCAAGTTGTCCTCAGAAAAAATTGTGCAGCTTTCATGTACTAGAGTTTCAACGTTGTGACTGTGAACCAAACGCTATGGCTCCAGCCCAGTCCCCTACAATTACCCCCATATACTAACGCCAAAAGTTTCAAATATGTAGGCTGACCATATTTCCTTGAGACAAAAACGGGACATTGGGATGGCAAAAACGGGACGGGGAGACGAGGGGCAGCCGCGGCAAGCCGCCGCCCCTTGTCTCCCCGCTCAGCAGCTCGGCGGGGAGATGAGGGGCAGCCGCAACAAGCCAGCGTTCAGTTTTTTAACCAAAAAATAAAAACTATATATAGTTTATTAAAAACGGGACAAAATTGACATTTATATTAAAACGACGGGACGGTCGGGAAATATGAAAAAACGGTACTGTCCCGTTTAAAACGGTACATATGGTCAGCCTACAAATATGACTAGTGACTTTGGGTGCCCAACTTAAAACCTCTGGTCCAACCCACATAGATAGTCATACCCTGAACCTTATCTTCTGCCTTTTATCAAGATAGAGGAATTACAACCGGCCACTGTCTTGGACAGACTATTACCTCATTAAAGCAGTGTAAGACAGCAGGCAACAAAATCAATCATCAGGATTTGACCATGAAGGCTCATGGACATTAATAAACTCCAAAGCCTGCTAAAGGACAACAGCACCCCACTCACAGGATAAGGAGTTGAGGCCCTACAGTGGCCTGGGCCATTGATATGCTGGCCCTCCAAACATGCAATAGTCTGACCTACATTGAAGAAACCCACCCTAGATAATTCAGGCCTAGCCAATTATTGCCCAGTGTCAAACCTGTCATTCCTGAGCAGGCTCAGAGAAAGGTGGACTACAAGCCAAAGGCTCATCTAACTGAAGCAACTGTCCTAGACTCCGAACAATCTGGATTTAGGTTAGGACATGGAATGGTGGCACTATAGTGGAACTAATGGATGACCATCTCCTGTCAATGGATAGAGGGCAGACATCCATCATCAGCCTGCAGTATTTTATACTGTTGACCATTAGGTTTTGCGGTCTCATTGGAGAGAGGTGGCAGGAGTACAGGCTAATGTGCTAAAACTATCATATTGACTGGGTAGTACATGTCACCTCAGGACGGGATGCAGAGATAAAATTTCTAGACACCATTAATGACTGTTTTTTGTACCAACTACTCCTGTAACTCACAAGGGGAGAGGCAATCCTTGACTTAATCCTAAATTGCGCACAGGCTCTGGTCCAAGAGGTGAATATAGCTGAACCACTTGGTAATAACCTTCATGCAATTAAATTTAACATTCTTCGAGGGGGTGGGGGGGAAATATACCAAAGATGCCCTCAACAGTAACATTTAACTTCAAAAATGAAAACTACACAAAAATGAGGAAGCTAGTTAAATGGAAATTAAAGGAACAGTCTCAAGAATTAAATGCCTGCAAGCTTCATGAAAAGTTTTTTTTAAAACCACCGCCACAGAGACTCAAATTAAATGTATATCCCAAATTTTTTTAAAATAGTAAGAGGACCAAAACAATGCCACCATGGATAAATAGAATAAAAGAGGCAGTTAGAGGTAAACAGGCATCCTTTAAAAAATGGAAATCAAATCCTACTGAGGAAGATAGAAAGAACTATAAACCCTGGAAAGTCAAGTAGAAAAGTAAAGTTAGGCAGGCCAAAAAAGAATTTGTAGAGCAACTGAAAAAACCCACAAAACCTAACAGCAAACAAGCTTTTGAAGTACATCAGAAGCAAGCACAAAATCAGCAGGGCCACTGGACAATTGAGGTGTTAAAAGAGCACTCAAGGAAGACAAGGCCATTGCAGAGAAGCTAAATGAATTCTTTTCATGAGTCTTCACTGCAGAGGATGAGAGGGAGATTTCCACACCTGAGTCATTCTTTTAGGTAACAAATCTGAGGAACTGTCCCAAATTGAGGTGTCAGTAGAGGAGCTTTTGGGACAAATTAATAAATTTAATAGTAATAAATCACCAGGACCAGATGGCAGTCACGCAAGAGTTCTGAAGGAATTCATGTGAAATTGCAAAACTACTAATTGTGGTATCAAATATCAGAGGGGTAGCCATGTTAGTCTGGATCTGTAGAAGCTACAAAGAGTCCTGTGGCACCTCATAGACTAACAGATGTTTTGGAGCATAAGCTTTCGTGGGTGCATCCGACGAAGTGGGTATTCACCCACGAAAGCTTATGCTCCAAAACGTCTGTTAGTCTATAAGGTGCCACAGGACTCTGTAATTGTGGTATGTAACCTATCACTTAATAAGCTTCTGTACACCTGATGACTGGAGGATAGCTAATGTGACACCAATTTTTAAAAAAAGGTTCCAGAGGCGATCCTGGCAATTGCAGGTCAGTTAGCCTAACCTCAGTACCAGTCAAATTGGTTGAAACTATAGAAAAGAACAGAATCAGACACAGATGAACATGATTTGTTGGGGAAGAGTCAACATGGCTTTTGTAAAGGGAAATCATGCCTCTCCAATCTATTAGAATTCTCTGAGGTGGTCAACAAACATGTGGACAAGGGTGATCCAGTGGATGTAATGTACTCAGACTTTCAGAAAGCCTTTGACAAGGTCCCTTACCAAAGGCTCTTCATCAAGCCGTCATGGGATAAGAGGGAAGGTCCTCTCATGGATCAATACCTAGTTAAAAGACAGGAAACAAAGGATAGGAATAAATGGTCAGTTTTCACAGTGAAGAGCGGTAAATAGCGGTGTCCCCCAAAGATCTGTAGTGGGACCAGTGCTGTTCAACCTATTCATAAGTGATGTGGAAAAAGGTTGTAAACAGTGTGGTGGCAAAATTTGCAGATGATACTAAATTATTCAGGATAGTTAAGTCCAAAGCTAACTGCAAAGAGTTACAAAGGGATCTCACAAAACTGGGTGACTGGACAAGAAAATGACAGATGAAATTCAATGTTGATAAATGCAAAGTAATGCACTTTGGAAAACAGAATCCCAATTATACATATAAAATGATGGGGTCTAAATTAGCTGTTACCACTCAAGAAAGATCTTTGAGTCATTGTAGATAGTTCTCTGAAAACATCCACTCAGTCCAAAAATCTAGCAGAATGTTAGGAATCAATAGAAAAGGGACAGAAAAAAAAAACCATACTGCCATTCTATAAATCCATGGTATACCCACACCATGAAATATTAGAATTGAAAAATGTACAAAGAAGGGCAACACTAATGACTACGAGTACGGAACAGCTTCCATATGAGGAGAAATTGAGAAGACTGGGACTGTTCAGCTTAGAAAAGAGATAAGGGGTGGAGGGTATGATAGAGGTCTATAAAGTCATGAATGGTGTGGAGAAATTCAATAGGGAAGTGTTACTTACTCCTTCACATAACACAAGAACCAGTGGTCACTCAATGAAATTAATAGGCAACAGGTTTAAAATAAACAAAAAGGAAATATTTCTTCACACAAGGTATAGTCAACCTCTGGAACTCATTGCTAGGGGATGTTGTGAAATCCAAAACTAATACGGGGTTCAAAAAAGCATTATATAAGTTCACGGAGGATAGGTCCACCAATGGCTATTAGCCAAGCTGATCAGGGATGCAACCCCATGCTCTGGGTGTCCCTAGGCCTCTGACTGCCAGAAGCTAGAACTGGATGACAAGGGATGGATCACTTGATAATTGCCTTGTTCTGTTCATTCCCTCTGAAGCACTGGCCACTGTCAGAAGACAGGATACTGGGCTAGATGGACCTTTGGTCTGACCCAGTATGGCCATTCTTATGTTTAATGGTTTGAGTCCTTCCTGGACAGATGCACACAAATAGTAGCAATTGGAAACTGCACCTCCACTGCTTGACTCCTCATTTGTGGATTCCCATAAGGCTCAATCCTGCCTCTGATCTTTTTCAATATCTACATCCAATTACTAGGTGAACTGGCCAGAAGACATGAACTGAAGTGCCAGCAGTACGCAGGTGATACACAGCTCTACCTATCCATCGCCATATATGACCATGCCACTACCATCAAGATGGCCCAGCGCTGTGATAGTAGGAGTACGCTTTGATTATTCCTCACTGATGCTGAGCCAGTTCACCTAGCAGCAGCCATGAATAATACTTTCTACCATCTCCAGTTGGTGAGGAAACTCCATCCAATTCTGGCAAACAAAGACTTGGCCTCAGTTATTCATGGCTTCATCACCTCTCGGCTGGACTGCAGCAGTGCCATACATCGGGGCATGAAGCCTTCAGCACTTGAGGAAATGTGTTTCAATGTTTTGTACGGGTTGGTATTTCCTCAACAGCACAGGCTACCATGAACACAGCACACCTGTCCTCTGGCTTCCCATGGAATTTTGAATCTAGTTCAAGGTGTAGGTCCTTATCTTCAAAGCGCTCCATGACCTGGGTTCAAGATATCTGAAAAATTGCTTAAAGCTCTGGGATAAAGCCCACGGTTGACAGGTGCGCTCCTCTGGCACAGTGGAACTCTCAACAATAAGAGCAAAGATGATCTGCGTGGGAGACGGTGGTCTCAGACTGTGGAATGACCTCCCCCTGGAACTATGGATCATTATAAATCTCACCACTTTCTGATACAAGTGCAAGGTGCATTTCTTTGATCTTGCCTTCTCTAGCATAAAAACCTAGCAACAGGTCTATTTAACAAAAATGCTACCAAGACAAGACACTCTGCATGCTTCTTCCTCAGGGGTGGGAGGTAGCAGGGAAGGAAGAGAGAACAAACGTGACAGATGGGAAGTCATGCTTAATGCACTAGTGGAAGGTGCTCAGATACTATGAGGAGGAGCATGGTATGAGAACCTATATAGAACAGAAACACCTTAAAGGGTCCTGATTTTCAGGAATCGCTGCACCGCCACCCTCAGAAAATTAGGCCTCTCAATCGTCTGACCATCCCCCAAACATCAGGGTTCAAGCACAGCTATGAGCCCCACAGAGCAATGAATGCTCATAACACTTAGTCTTATTTCAAGAGATTGAAATATTGGTTTCTTTCAAGATGTGAATTTGAATGAATCTATATTGTGAGTAATGGAAGGGAATCATATTGTTCCCTCCATTTGATGAGATATAGCAGTTACTACACAGATATTTTAAGTCCTACAGCCTTAAGTTAACAGATCAAAAAGCAGTATGGTTTACTAGCAGTAGGATATTTCTTTCTTCCCCCCTGAAGTGTTGTTACACATTTGTAGAAATAATGGAAGTCTGGTCTACCTTGCAAGTTCACTGGAAATGTTAATTGCTATGCCACAGCTATAGCCTTCTGTTCTCTGGTCTGTTGATATATAACACGATTATTAAAACAATGAAAAGTTGTTTTTTTGGTTTTTTTTTTTAAGCAAAGATGCTTATATGCAAAAACTATATGTCACTGCAACATTAAGGCTCAGATTTTCATTTCAAAATAGAACACGCAGTGAATAGTTTCTCCACAACAGCATGCTTTACAATGCAGTCTGTCATCACATAACACTTTAAACAGAAACTCAGCTGCAATGTTTACTATGGAGGGTCTAGTAGCTGCTCCATCATACGTGGCAGACAACAGCCTTCTTCATCCCTGATTCATTCCCAGAGCATCATCCATCCTGTGCACTGAATGAGGCAGGGGTCTTATAGAAAAATAGCATGTGATCTTGTACTTAAAGACTGAATCAGAATGTATACAAACAAGAGGCTGGGGGAGAGGATGGGAATGAAAGTTTGCAAAGACAACCTTAATTCTGACATTTCCCAACTTCTGTGCCCTTGACTTTGGAACCTTAGTGTAGTTTCTTTGTATGTAATTGTCTACATTTTTATAAAAAAACTGATGAAAAATGAAAATTTCATCCTGTGGAACCATATCAGCATCACATGGGTAAGCCCCTTCATTTTCAGTTTAAACTGATTTTTACTGAAAAATTTCTGGGTTTTACAAAAAGCATTATTCCGTTTTTTTCTGATTTTCATCCTACTTTTGTATCATTCAAATATATAAAAAAATAACTTGTTTTATTAGGAAAATACAATACATTGCATGGGATTCTGATACTACATTAGTCTGTGTGTCTATGCAAAGCTGTTTGTTGAAATAAGGCTGTGTATTAGTCTAGAAGATGTACACAATAAACAGGCACGCACACAAGCTTTATAGTGCTTGCGTATCTGAACGTACATATTTCAAGCTGTTAGCAGATAACAGTTTAAAGTTTGACACTAAAATGGGAAGAAAACGAAAATCTGTATCAGAATACATTTCAGAACACAAGGAAATATTCAAAAGTTTTATAAAAATAGGAGAAAAGGATGAAGTTAAGTGTATGCGCTACAAATGGTATGGCCCAATTATTAAATGTAAATATAGGCTAATTGTTCTAAATCTACAACAGTAAACTGTTTATTCTTAGAATTTAAAACACAGTGCCACTTCTGAGTTTGTTTTAGTTCTGCAGCAAACCACACTGATGAATGGAATTCAAAGCATTAAATCTACGGAATACTTTCCCCCCTCCCCCGTCTTTCTGTCTACCAAAACAAACCTTGTTATTAAACGGGAAAAATTATTAATAGTTTTTGCACTGATTTTCACCTGTTTTTATTGTTGAGGTAATAAACACGAAATTGCCAGGAAAAATAAAATAAAATAAAAATGGAAAACAAAGGACTACTCATGGGTCAAACAAACAAACAAACAAACAAACAAACAAACAAACAAACAAACAAACAAACAAACAAACAAACAAACAAACAAACAAACAAACAAACAAACAAACAAACAAACAAACAAACAAACAAACAAACAAACAAACAAACAAACAAACAAACAAACAAACAAACAAACAAACAAACAAACAAACAAACAAACAAAGTCACTGGTAGCAATAGAAGGGAGTTGTCTTTTACGTGCACCTGCCACTAGAGGAGGCTAGAGAGACATCCTTTGCCGGTAGGTTTCACAGGTATTTGTTAGACAGCAAAGGAATGTTGAGACTCAGGAATAATAGGCTAAATTCCAGGACCTGTAAAGGAGTGTACTGAGTGGCTGGACCTTCTTCCCTGCCCACCACCCTCTCCCTGTCCACTTCTGCTCCTATACCCCCTTTCCCAGCTCCTACCTCTAACCCCTCAACCCAACTGCTGCCCCTGTCACCCCCACTTATATCCTCCCCAACTGCTACCAACTCCCAAATGCCTACCCTATTCCTCAGTTTCTGCCCATCTTCTAACCCTCAACCACAGGATCCTACTTTTCCCCCCATACCACTCTTCATCTTCCCTCATCCCCAGCTCCTAATTGCCCTCCCCCAATCCTGCCAACCCCAAAGGTTCAAAAAGGCCCCCAAATCATGAGGGCTTTTATAAAAAGATTCTCTTATGTGTTTTGATCTGTATTCTCCCCCTGCAATGCATGTGACACAGTTACAGTGCTGTCAGCTCTCAGACCTATAGTGAGGAATGCAATGTCAGGCCTCACTACAGGTGATTTTGCTAGAATTGCCAGCTAAAATCAGATTGCACAAGTTTTTATCATGTAGTGCCTGGTGCTGCAGAGAGCTTGCAGCTTCTCCCCAGACACTAAAATTTCAATTAAAGTTGATGGGCCCCCAGCTCATCGATTCATTTTGCACCCCACATCAAGTCTGCCTCCCGCCTCCCACATCTGCCTGTTAAATGAAAGTGTTTCATGCTGTGTTTATATAATATAAAGAAACCATCTAGGGCACTGCTTCAGCAGGTCCCCTGTAAGGGAACAGTAGCATTACAGAGTAGGGATTCCTCATGCAGACAGTAATACATTGGTACATCCCTCCTGACATGGCTACCCTATAAAGACTTGCAACGTGGGAATCTCTTCTGTCTCCATCAAATTCTTTGACTCACTCTGCTCATCTTTGGAACACTAAGACAGCTTTTGAATGTGAAGTCATCTGAACCAAATTAAAGTACCGAACCTGCAAAATGGCCTGTGTGGGCGGGTCCTTTTTTCAGATGGAACCTGACCCAAATGATTGGGACTCTGCATGGGTGTAAGGGTTAAACCTGTAAGGATCCTTTTGCAGGACCAGGGTGGACCATCTGCCAGGAACAGGCACCCAAAAGAAACACCTTCATCTACAGCTGTTATGATTTTTCATACCCTAAAACCAATCATATGCTTTCAGTCTAGTTTAGATTAAAGGGGGAGGAGGGAAAGCAAGAAAAAACAAAATCAAAGTCTTCATGGAGGGAGACCAGCGTATTTATCTCCACAATAATATGTTACAGCCACCCTGACAGCTAACATGTCTGCCTGACACTGCTCACATTTAAAGGGGCAGCACATAGACAACAAGGGCATCACAGTTTCGTTGCCACATACTCCACAACTGTCCTCCAGATTCAGAATGCTGAAAGAATAAAATTAAGCAGAGAGATTAATACAGGGCTGAGTGCTATATCTATCCTGTGTCTACATTGCAATCCTATTGTTTTTCTCTGAAAGGTTTCTGCGGGGAGAGAGGAGATCAGAGTTTTAAGGCATGGCCCCAAAGGCTGTGTATCCATGTTAGCTTAAAGTGGGACTATTGCCAGCTTAATTTGAAAGAGTGGATCAGGTATAGTCTTTTGATAAAGTGTCCCAAGATCAGAGGATACTTTACTAGCCAAAGCCGCTCTTAGAGAGAGTGTGCTGCCAACACAGGTGTACAAATACCCACCCACCTGAGACACAAGCCACCTGACGCAATGAACAAAACTCACTACTTGTTGCTGGGAGAGGGGGTTTCAATAGTGGCAAAAGCAAGAAAAGCTCACTCTCTTCTCATTCTCCTGCAAGCATCAAACCACAGAGATCTGGTTTGGCACCTAATGCTGGATGAAACCAAGAGCTGAGCTCTTTGTACAACTCTCGGTAATAACTTCCACTCCATCCAGGACATACCTCCTATTGGAGATGTCTACTCCATTTACATCCAATGATCTCTTACTGGATGCCAAACAAAGCATTCGTTGCACAGATGGGTGCTTAAGTAAAGAGGAACAAAGCAAAAAAGGGCATAAGCCCAAATTAAAAAAAAACTCCTTAAAAGACCCTTAAAGAAACCAGAGATAGCCCAGCTGTAACCTTCCTTAAAAGGAGTACAATAAGTCAGTCAATTCAAAGGAGATCTAACTTCCTCCCTTATAGTGGTTTGCAAGAATCATGTGATTTGTGTTTTCATTGTAAAATAAGTGTTTCCCTGCCTTTTTTCCCCCCTGTAAAAAGACTGAAAAAACAAACAATGGAAAATATAAATTCCAATAGATGACAAACAAGGGCCTGATCACATGTATGGTTGCAGGATCAGTGCTCAATGACCCAATCCTCTGCAAAGACTTACATGCACTTAACTCTAGGGACAGGAGTTGCCCCACTGAGGACAAGGGGAATACACATTGTGACATTGCACTCCACAAGCTTTATGAAAATATGCTTATGAATGTGAATATGATGCAACTGGAATGTGCTTTATGCAAAAGGTCTCTTGTAAGGTATCATTACAAAACTTATAATCTATTGAGTATGTTCATCCTATATGTTTGCATGTATTATTTCTATGTCTGGAATTAGGAGAATAAGACAAATTTGTATTACTGATGTAAACATATTAAGTGGAAGCCATGAAGGGTGCTTCAGAATCAATTAACTGTAAATGGCTCTGTTTACTTGCAAACCTTCCTGTGTACATATCAGCCAGCCCAGGAAGAAAGGAGGCTGGGGTCTCACAGGACATGTGATCATGTCACCGGATACTGGAATCCATCTTAAATCTGGTACTTTTCCATTTAGAAGGAGGGGTGAGGACCCAGAGCGACAAAAGATTCCCACCTTGTGCCAAACCTATAAAAGGGGGTGAAGCAGGACAAAGGAGGCCAGTCATGAGAAAGCCCGTGCTTACCACCTAAGATGTCTGCCGGAACTAACAAGGACTGTACCAGGGGAAAGGATTTGTCCCAGATTAGGAAGGAGTCTAGTCTGTGAAAGAAGCTTATTGAAACATCTCTAAGGGTGAGATACTACCTGTCATCAGTTTCTTAATGTATTAAGCTTAGACTTGCGTGTTTTGTTTTATTTTGCTTGGTGATTTACTTTGTTCTGTCTATTACTTAAAACCTCTTAAATCCTACTTTTTATACTTAATAAAATCATTTTTGTTCATTTATAAGCCCAGAGTAAGTGATTAATACCCAGGGGAGCAAACAGCTGTGCATATCTCTATCAGTGTTATAGAGGGCGGACAATTTATGAATTTTCCCCGTATAAGCTTTATACCGAGTAACACGGATTTATTTGTTGTTTGGATCCCATTGGGAGCTGGAGATAGGTAACCTGCTCAGCAGTTTTCACTTAAAGCCTGCAGCTTTGGGGGCGTGGTCCAGACCCTGGGTCTGTGTTGCAGCAGATTAGTGTGTCTGGCTCAACAAGGCAGGATTCTGGGAGTCTAAAGCTGGCAGGGAAAACGGGCTCAGAGGTAATTTCAGCAGGTTCGGTGACAGTCTCGAGGGGATCTCTGTGACCGAACCCATCACACACGTGTGCAAAATAATGTAGGCATATGTGTTAGTCTTTGCAGGACTGGGGCCTTAGGGCTAAAGCCTCAAACCTGCAATCACACACGATTAACTTCACTACTGAGCCTAGTGAGTCATGTATAAAGTTAAGCTCTCGTGTAAGCATTTTTCAGGATTAGGACCTTGGGGTGCAGAGCTCAGCATCCTTGAACATCCCTACAAACAAGTGTACACAATCCTACATTCGTGAAAAACCTTATTGTAAGAACGAAGATCCTGCAAACAGATATAGGGTGACTTTACTCATTTTGAATAGTCCCATTGAAGTCTATGCAACTACACAAGAGAAGTAAAGTTATTCATATGCATACATGTTTGCAGAATTGGCCTGGATTTGTGGAGCCATTGAGCAACCCTGCAAACTCCTGTTTCATACAACAGAGGTTTCATAAAAGGTTTTGACAGAGAACCTGAGTTAACATGATTATTTTTAATGTCCATTTAATTAAAATGGTGGATTGTATTTTTTTATTTGCTTTCTCAGGGCAGATTTTTTGCAGTGAAGTAACACTGCAATAAACGTTAACATTAAAAAAAAGAACCTGTCCTCTGGGGAAAAAAATCAAAAAGTCAGATTTTCATATTTTTAACATGTAATAAAATGGCGGTGTGGCTCTGCTGCCCGTTTTGATGAACTTTTTTTTTTTTACAGTACTCTAAGGCACTAAAAGGAATACATATTTTATTGCTTTTATGAAAAATGCATCTCGCCTCTCCCATAGCAAAGCTCTTTAGCAATACTTGAAACTGCTGCTCCAAAGCAAATGAAGCTTTGCCATGGACTTCAATGGGAGCAGGATTAGGCGTTAGATTATTTTTGCAAAATGTAAGAGGGGCTTTTAATGGAAACTATATTTCAGGCCTAAATATGGGTCCACTATCTTGTCTTCATAATAAATAACTGGAAGACGGAAATTCCAGATTTTGTTTGTAGAATACAGTGTATATAAACCTTTAGTAAAACCATGAATTAAACCATCCCAGATTTTGGGAATGCTCTGAACCTTAAAAAGTAAAAAAAAAAAAAACCCACCCTCAAAGCTCCACCCGCCAATATGTGCGCACAAGGGCTCATGTAGGCGTATGCTACTCATACGTTACGGCAGCATAGGCTGTGGTATAGACATTGCCATAGTCTGAGTAGCAAATCTGTGTAATCAAAACCACCGAGGGCAATTTTATGTGACCTGAAAAATAGCAAGACCACCTGACTATAACAATATTCAGGCATCTCTAAAGATGCTACAAAAACTTTCCAAGCTTTTAAAAGGAAACAAACTAAAAAAAAATGTTTTAGCAGTTTCACAGGATCAGGACTTTTCCCAGGGAAAATTATTACACTCAATTACAAGTGGGCCCAATTGTCCAAATTTTACTCATTTGAGTAGGCCCATTGAAATCATATAAGCATAAATTACACTTAATGGGGATGCACTAAGCCTGTAGTAACGGGGTGAAGGATTCCTTAACCAGGTGACTGATCGATGTGAAATTCTGATCAGTCTTTTAGTACAGAAGCTGCTATATAAATATTTAAAGAAGATCCCATAAAGATGAAATGCAGTGAATATCACTTTAAATTCAGTAATGCATTATATTCCATCTTAAGAGCCAAATACTGAAACGGGCCGCAAACAGGCCTCCTTTTTGCAGGCACAAATTAGCAGATACAATTTTATGGGCAAAAAGTAAGCCATGTGGACATCTAGGATGGGATGCAGTGAAAAGTACAACACGATCCAATGTGTAGAACTTGAAGTTAGACAATTCAGACTGGAAATAAGGTGTAGATTTTTAACAGCGAGAATGATTAACCATAGCAACAGTTTGCCAAGGGTCGTGGTGGAGTCTCCATCACTGACCATTTTTAAATCAAGACTGGATGTTTTTCTAAAAGATATATGTTCTAGGAATTATTGTGGGGAAGTTCTATGGCCTGTGCTACACAGTAGATCTGATTAGATGAGCACAATAGTTCCTTTTGGGCTTAGAATCTATTAAACACTGCCATTGTGGATCAAAGTGTTGTTCCTGTGATTCTTCTGGAGCTTACAAGTTAGGCACCATGAAGCTCAGATTAAGTCCCTTTGTGGATCCCACCCCTGGCTACCTGATCTGTCAGTACAATCAGGTAATTAGATACCTAAGGTGGTACCTGCAGAAGCATTCAGTGTTGGTCTAGCTGCTCCCAACGAAGACTTCTCCCACTGGTTCCAATGGGATCAGAGCTAACCAGTGTTGGGTGTTTTTGAAAAATCTCACCCCTAGATGTCATCATTTTTGCTCAAGGTTATTTGAAGACAGTATTGTGGGCATTTTGCAAAAACTGTCCCTAAATCTTTTTTTTAAAATGGCGTCTTCTCTGAGTTGAGACTATATAGGCATTCAATAGGGTTATACCAAATAGAGAGACAGCAGAATCTTTGCTTTATCCACAAATTTAAACCGCTAACATGAACTAACAAAGACTGACATTCATTTATCATCTTTCTAGAAACTTTTAAAGATATGAAACTTTGCTATTAACAACTCTGACATTCTATATCATCCACAGTACATGCTTAATTGTCCATCAGTGACAGAGAATGGAAGCCAGCCTTCTTCCAGAAAAGCAATCACTTCTTAGAGCCCTTTTGATATGTGCTTCTGGCAGGTTTCCATCTTCTGAAACCGGACTGTTCTCTTTCTAATCTTCATCACATGCTCCTATGACAAATCATTCATTTACCTTCTGAGGGACTCATTGGTTTCCCTGATTTATTAAAAGAACATCATTACCACTCAAATTGCATTAAGTTGTTTTGCTACTGATGTTTCTCCAATGTTATCTGTAAGTCTATCCCGCACTTACTGATTGCTTTAGCGATAGCAGCCGCCATTCCATTTACTTGTGTAAGGGAAGAAGGCCCATCTGCAGTTTATTCCTAAATTATACAGAAGATCCTGGGTGGAGCCAGTTGACAGACACCAGCCTTATTGGTGAGGCTTTGCTGTATCACCCTACATGAACTGCTCCCTGATGGTGAAATCATCTGGCCTTATAGACCTGACTAAATCATATCCCTGAGAAACACCAGTCCCAGATTCATCACCTTAGGGTTTTCTGTGTGCTCTGCTTCATAATGGTACTAAGGTAGTTACTTTGGGGTACCTATCTGTGTAACTAGTCTGTGGTGTTCTCTGGAGTCCTCCATGTCCCTGCCAAAATCATATCTTGTAAGCTTAACACAAGAGCAGCCTGGAAAATGGAAATCCCTCTCCACAAACAATTTCAAACTTTTAAAACATTTTCCATCCTGAGCACAGTAAGGGATTTCCAGCAAAATTCAATTTTGGGATAACTGAAATGGAGTTTTTTGGCTTGCCAGATACTCACCGGAAAACTCTTGTTAGTTTCACTTCCTGCCTGAAGGGAGAAAGGGAAATTGATAAAAGCCTTCCAGGCAGGCTGCCAGAGGCTGAGCTCTTCTCAGCATTTCTGCCTCCCTGCCCATGTGGGCAACCTGCCTGTCGGGCCCTTGTCAATTTCACCTTCTCCAGGCAGGCGCAAAGTGAAGTAGGCCTTTTTCATAGGAAAATTTCAATTTTACCAAAAACATTCACTTTTCTTATCGGGAAACTTGACATGACTTCTGCCTGCCTGGAAGTCTTTTGTTAATTTTATGAAAAGACCTTTTTCCAATCAGAAAATGATTCCAGTGCAAAATTCCTGACCAGCTCTAGTTAAAATCATATCGGACCCAAATCCGTCATAGAGATGACTCTTTTCTTGGTTTATACCATTTTTTAAAAGATCTGCGGCAGCTCTGGTCCCCAGCTTCTTACATACAGGAATGTAAAGGAATCAAAGCCTCCAGAAAAAAAATATTGGCTTGGTTTTCTTCTAAGATGGTTTTCTGTCGAACTCAGCATCTAGACACTGTCGATGGGTGCATTCAAAATATGTAGGGCCTGACTATGCTCTGTTACACCACTGTAAAGCTGGGAAAACTCCACAGAAGCCAATGGAATTACTCTGGATCACCATTAGGATAACAAACAAAAATCTGCTTCAGCAAACTCTTGTGACATCAATGGGGTTGGGTGGGTGTAACTGTGTGCGGAATTTGATCCCTGGGTTAGATTAGAAGTGAGCTGAGATGGGCTAGGCCGTTCTGGTAGACAAACTTGGGCAAGCAGAACAGTTTAGATTTACATTCATTTAAAGTCCTCAGTTGATTGGACCCTGGCCCTCTCACTCCAATGCTCCCCATCAGCTATGTTTGACAGGGACACTGTAGCTAGCAGTACCCAGAGTGAAATTCTTGAAGTCAATGGGAGTGAGGCAATTAATCTTCTTAGGTGCTTTTGAAAATTCATCTAGGTGCCTAAATACCTTTGTAAATTTGGCACTTGATGCCTAAATACCACAGTGATGGGCACAATATAAACGAGATTAAACAGACTAATCTAGAAAATCAGACACAGGGATGGGGAGGAGCAAGCAAGAATCATTATGAAGGGCTTTCTCCACAGGCCCCAACTGATTGTCATTAACTGAAAAAGCAGAACTGCACCAGGGACTTAATTAAGGGTTTACAAGTAGTAAGGATTACCCACATGTCTCATTGGTTTCTTGGGAAGTGTTTTAGTGTCTATTGAACAAAATCAAAAGTGTTGAATTTCTTTTCCTTCAGAATTTCCATCTGAGGCACTATGGTCATAATCTTACACACATGAATCCCAGAAAGTTTATTTCCATGGAATTTGGGGTGGGGTGGGAGTAGGTTGGGAAAGCCTCTTGTATTAAGGCCTAATGGGACATTTTTGAAAGTGATTTTGGTCACTCACTTTTTGTCTCACAATTAGAGGCCTGATTTTTAGAGGGTGAGTCCTTACCACTTCTAAAGATCAGGCTCCTTCAAGTTGTCTTTCTTTGGGGACTCAAAAGTTAAGGCACTCAGAATCACTAGTTACTTTTCTAAATTTAAGCCCAAGAGCCTGATCCAAAGCCAGAAGTTAATAAGTGTTGTTCCATTGACTTCAATGAACTTGTGATCCCACCCTAAGAATTTGAAAATGTGTATATTATTGGCAAAGTGACTTGGGGATGAATCTCTCAAACTCTGTGTGAAATAAGATGTGCAGTGAGTTTCACAAATAAGGGCTCATTTCCCAACACTGTTCAGGAGGGTGGATTCAGCATTGCAAGTTTGCTGGGACAGTCTGCAAACATTTTCTGGAAAATGTTCCAGAAATAATACACTACTACTACTCTGCATTTGAATAGCATCTTCTCTCTAAGACTCTGAAAGCACTTTGGAAACACTGATGGATTAATCTTCCAACCATCCCAAAGAATCAGAGCTGCTCAAGTCATGCAAAAAGCAATTTGTGAATATCCATCTGTGTATGTTTGTGTGGCCTTCTTCACACAGTAATTAATATTACAGTAACTGTTATTCTTGGTCATATTAATTCGTTGTTCATAATAATTTGAACTCTGCCTGTTTATTTATCCAAAAATTCATACCAGACAGTGTGTTATTCACTATTCCTCAGTCATTATTACCCTGTTTAAAAAGTTTCAGACATGCAGTCTGTGAGCAGAAACAGCGCCATGCGACTTAGGTGACCAGTCATAAAGCATAAATGCTGAATAATGGAAGACAGAGTGAATAGTTCATGAACATTCGATGGGACGACACTAGTTCACAAATAATTCAGTAAATAGTTACAAATAATGAATTCATTCAAAGAAGTCAGGATCGGTTTGCAAGTGATTCCCAAAACAAAAGGAGCTAAATTCATTAGATAGTTTATCTACAATGAATAATCCAATCAGATGTAGACCAAGGCTTTGAAAGATGGCCAGTGATCTTGAGGGGGTAAATGCTCAGCAGTTTCTGAAAATCAGGGCCCTTTATATTATCTCAGGCTGAGCATTCAAGATCTGAGGTTCCCAAAATCATTAGTAACTTTTGAAAATCTTGCCCTTAGTAAATATCATCATCCCCGTTTTATCTATTGGGGGGGGAGGAGGGGGAGGGAAGGCAGAGTTTAGGTAACATGCCTAAGAACACACAGCAAATCAGTGTCAGAGCTAAAATAGCAGTCTGGTCTCCTTCATCCCAGTCCTGTGCTTTAATTTATGGACTGTACTCAGGCTCCCTTCACATGCGACAGCCACCATCTTGGCCGACACACTAAGGATTGAACCAGAGACCTCCAGAGCTAAAAGCATAAGCAGATACTGCCCTACCTACCTACAGAGCCTTGACTCTTCAGTTCAAGCCATCAGAGACTTATATCCTCTGTGACACACACACACACACCCCCCCCACACACACACACCCCCCCCCACACACACACACCCTGGAGTTTAATTGTACTCGACAATCCTATATATGAATTACAATGCTCTTTGCATCCATTACTAATGGCATGGGGAACTATAAATAGACAGTGTGGAAGAGAGGTATGCTGCTTTCAGAGAAAGAAAAGATCTGAAATGTGTTACATCACAGCAATGGACAAACTGGGCCTGACTCCTGCTCTCACTTACACCTGTGTCAATCAGGAACAGCTCCATTGACTTCAGGGGAGTTACAGCAGCATAGAACCGCAGTGAGAGCAGAATCAGACCCACTGCAAAGGACAAGTATTCTTGCTGCTGTGGGACTCCACTCCCATTCCATAACTCACAGCAACAGGATAGAAACACAGGGAAGCTACTGAGTCGGCTACGCTGTTCAGAGCTTCAGAGACACGCAAGAGCGTGCGCCAAGTATAGGTTTGTCATTTAATGTATGTTTATTTTGGTCCAAGGTTGAGGTCAATGAACAATGAGGAGGTTATCAGATGACTCATATTAGCCTGAGCTCTGTGCTGTGATAAAGTTAGCACTGTGCCTAGTGGGAAGATGAGGAGCTTGTCAGATGGCCAGGACATATCTTTACATAATTCATTTCTTTTCTGATGTAATTTTCTTAGTCAAGTTTGAGCAGGGAGGAAATATTGTTTCACAGTAGAAAAAATCTGAGCCTGATGCATAAGATGCACATCTGAAGTGACAGAGCTGACCATCTAATTGCATTATTGTCATCTTTTTTCACTGTATAACACATTGTCTGAAATAGAGTTATTTTCAGTCAGTGTAGTGCAGCCTGGGAACCCCAATTATTGGTGAGAATGGCAAAAGATCCATCATTTGCATCAAGGAAAGACAAGCCCTAGAGTGTATGCTGTACCCTGGCTCTGAGGATGGACTTGATGGGACCTAATAGGAATTTTCCATCTACAATTTATATATGAATTAAAGTCCTTGAATGCTAGCCCATTTCTGGATAATGATGAATGGGCCTTCTGTGAGCAGAAACTAGCATGGACAAACAGAAAAGGGGGAAGCAGTGGTTTCTCCTCATCCTGCAGAAGCTCTTCCACAGAAAAACTTTGGGCCTGGAGTCTTCACATGCATTGGCCTGGGGCAGGAAGAAGCAGAGCCCAGCAACTATCTAGCCCAGGGGTCGGCAACCTTTCAGAAGTGGTGTGCCGAGTCATCATTTATTCACTCGAATTTAAGGTTTCACGTGCCAGTAATACATTTTAACGTTTTTAGAAATTCTTTAAGTCTATAATATATAATTAAACTAATGTTGTATGTAATTTACTAATAAGTAAATTACATATTTACTAATAAGGTTTTTAAAATGTTTAAGAAGCTTCATTTAAAATTAAATTAAAATGGAAAGCCCCCCAGACTAGTGGCCAGGACCAGGGCAGTGTGAGTGTCACCAAAAATCAGCTTATGTGCCGCCTTTGGCACCCGTGCATAGGTTGCCTACCTCTGATCTAGGTCATGGTCCCCTCCATAACTGCTACCATACAGCCACTGTGGGATGCAGATCGTGAGGCTGCACTGGCATAGGGGACAGGTGGCACTGCAAGCTGGCAAAGAGCCTGGGTTGGTCCTTATTTTGGATAGTATTTTTTCATGTAAACTATGCACTAACTGGTCTCATATTTTGCAGTACGAGACTCCCCTTGCCATCAAAGAAAGCCTATGTAATTTGTGGGTGGAGAATCTACAGAATGAAATGGTGAAACATTTTGATGCTTATATGATAGAATGTAGCTACTGCCTCATTTAAAAAAAAAAAAATCACTAAAGTGATCCACCCACGATAGAAGCAGTGTGTGTAATTTTATTAAAAACTAAGGTACTTGTCTCTTGAGTTATACAAACAAGGATTTAACACACACTGGCTTTTTACTGTTTCTTGGCCCATCTATAAATCAAAAACATCAGAACTAATTTAAGTACAGTGTTGCCAAGGGTCTGTACATGCCAAGCTCCAGCTCAGTTCAGTTTGAAATGGACAAATTACAAAGCCCAGAAAACAACTTGCAATGGGAATGAGACAAAACTCAAGAAGACTCTAATCCAATCTCCCTTGAAGTCAATGGCAACATGTCCATTGGCTTCTGTGGGAAAAGAATAAGGCCTTTGGGTATCACAAAAATAAAAAGGAGACTCAGATAGGAGGCCAGGGAGGCTTGAAGCAGATGTTGAAGTCATATTTGTACATGTGCCAATAGGGAATGCAGCCTAAATATTTTAATGAAAAACAGTTGCTCTTCTTGAGAAAACAGAATCAGAGTATCAGGGTTGGAAGGGACCTTAGGAGGTCATCTAATCCAACCCCCTGCTCAAAGCAGGACCAATCCCCAATTTTTGCCCAAGATCCCCAAATGGCCCCCTCAAGGATTGAACTCACAACCCTGGGTTTAGCAGGCCAATGCTCAAACCACTGAGCTATCCCTCCCCCCGCAGCAAATGGCAAGAAAAGCTATTTAAATGACCTGCAAAAAGACACTAAATTATTGTGCAATAGAGCAAGATGTTGTGACCTTTATAGCTGACACAATAGTTCATTATTGCAGAGCAGGTTTTCATTAGCAGGTGACAGTATTACACAGAACACATTTCAGTGAAAGTGCAGTAGGAGAGAACAATGCACGTTATCACCAAAGCAATGTGTTTAGTTGTCCCATTGCACAGGTATTTTTCTTGTAAAAACTCCAATTGGACTTTTGGTCCTTTAGGTTTCTGCCCCATCAAAATGTTGGGAATGATCATCTCAGTGAAACATGTGGAGGGGAGGGAGGGGTTGAACCAGATGGATCCTCAGTACTCTGGCTCCCATGGCATCTTAGTAATGCTGCAGGGATAGTTTTACTATTGCTTCCTTGCTGATTGGGTTTTAAATTCCCATCAAGTGAAGCTTCAGTGAATTTTGGGGTAACTGTAGGCTGGTAGGCTGTTCCATACCCAAGTCCCTTTCCTCCACCAGCCAGAAGAAAAAAAGAGGGCATGCCCTTCCCCTCTTTCCCCCGGACCCAACTTCCTCTCCTGTATATATTTCATACAGTCATTTGATAGGCAGGACTCCCTTTAACCCTGCTGCTTTAACTTCTCACAGGAATTTATGCTAGAAGTCTGAGGAACTGTCCCAGATAGAGGTGTCAATAGTGGTGGTTTTGGAACAAATTGATAAATTTAACAGTAATAGGTCACCAGGAGCAGATGGTATTCACCTAAGATGTCTCAAAGAACTCAAATGTGAAATTGTAGAACTACTAAATGTGGTATATAACCTACCACTTAAATACCTGATGACTGGAGGACAGCTAATGTGATGCTATTTTTTTTTTTTAAGGCTCCAGAAGTGATCCTGGCAATTACAGGCCAGTAAGCATAACTTCAGTACCCGGCAAATTGGCTGAAACTATAGTAAAGAACAGAATTTTCAGACACATAGATGAACACCATTTGTTGGAGAGGCGTCAGCAATACTTTTGTAAAGGGAAATCATGCCTCATCAATCTCTTAGAATTCTTTGAGGAGGCCAACAAATATGTGGACAAGGTTGATTCAGTGGATATAGCATACCTCGACTTTCAGAAAGCCTTTCACAGGGTCCCTCATCAAAGGCTCTCAAGCAAAGACCTCTCATAGATCAGTAACTGGTTAAAGGACAGGAAACAAAGGGTAGGAATAAGTGATCAATTTCAACATGGAGAGAGGCAAACAGTGGGGGCTCCCAGGGATCTGAAGTGGGACAAGTGGTGTTCAGCATATTCACAAATGATCTGGACAAAGGGGTAGACGGTGAGGTGGCAAAATTTGCAGACGATACAAAATTAATCAAAATAGTTAAGTCCAAAGCAGATTATGAAGAGTTACAAAAGGATCTCACAAAACTGGGTGACTGGGCAAGAAAGTGACAGATGAAATTCAAGATTGATAAGTGCAAATAATGCACATTGAAAAACAATCCCAGTTATACATACAAAAGGATGGGATCTAAATTAGCTTTATCACTCGAGAGAGATCTTGAAGTCATTGTGGATAGTTATCTGAAAACATCCACTCAATGTGCAGCAGCTGTCAAAAAAGCTAACAGAATGTTAGGAACCATTAGGAAGGGGACAGCTAGTAAGACAGTAAATATCATAATGCCACTATATAAATCTATGGTAAGCCCATACCTTGTATACGGCCAGTATTTCTGGTCACTCCATCCCAAAAAGAGGTATATTAGAACTGGAAAAGGTACAGAGAAGGTGTCAAACATAAAGGGAAGGGTTGAGAAGCTCCGATGCAGTACTATAAAATCCTCTTACCGGTAAAGAGTTAAAAAACACAGGTAGCCAGGCTAACACCTGACCATCAGAACCAATGAGAAGACAAGATACTTTCAGATCTGAGGGGGGAGAAAGGTTTTTTGTCTGTCTGTGTGAGCTCTCCGTAGGAGACAGATCAAGCCAGCACCCATCCATCTTCTATGGAGTTTGTAAGTGATTGTAGGTAATTATGCATTTAGATTTTTCTGTTTTCGCTCGGGAAATTCACTGTGCTGGAGGGAATGTGTATTACTGGTTTTGTCGCATTTTTCTGTAACTTGAAGGTTTTGCCCTGGGTGGATCCCTCTGAGTTAGGAAATTGAGTACCCTGTAAAAGATATACCATCCTGATTTTACAGAGATGATTTTTACCTTTCTTGTTTTAATAAAATCCTTTTTAAGAAGCTGACTGTTTTCCATTGTTCTAAGACTCCCGGGGGTGGGTTTTGGATCACTGTGTAACCAATTGGTTAGGAGATTATTCTCAAGCTCCCCAGGAAAGGGGGTATATGGGTTTGAGGGGAAATCAAAGGGGGTTGGGACAGGGGAACTCCAAGTGGTCCCTTTCCCTGGTTCCTGTTTCAAGCACTTGGTGGTGGCAGTGTACCTAATCCCATGTGCAAGAAAACATTTGTACATTGGGGAGTTTTTAACCTAAGGTGGTAACCTAAGGTGGTAACCTAAGGTGGTTTTCATGCAGGTCCCCACATCTCTAGCCTAGAGTTCAGAGTGGGGAGAGAACCTTGACAGAAGGGTATGGAACTGCTTCCATATGAGAAGAGATTAAAAAGACTGGAACTGTTCTGCTTGGAAAAAAAGAGGACTAAGGGTGGGATATGATGAAGGTCTATAAAATCATGAATGGTGTGGAAAAAGTAAGTCTTATTTATCCTTTCACATAAAACCACAACCATTAGGGGTCACCCACTTACATTAGTAGGCAGCATGTTTAAAAAACAGACAAAAAGTACTTCTTCACACAATGCACAGTCAACCTGCAGAACTCATTCCCAGGGGATGTCATGAAAGTCAAAATTATAGCTAGTGTGACAAAGTTCCAAGCCTGTGTGGGTGGGTCCTGTGCTTCTGGGTGGATTAAGTGGCCTCAGAAACTCAATAGGGCCCCAATGTGACCTCTTTTTCACAATATAGTGGCAAGAGTCACAACCTATTGAGTTACTTTCATCACTGGCCAGTATGGGAGATGAGAAGGGGGAATACCCCACAGTCTCTGTTGCTCCATAGAGCTCAGTTAGTGCAGTTCAGTCTCCTGACTGAAGCGAGTCCTGCTTCCCCTCTCAAGGGGATCTCTGTAGAGTGTGTGGGGGGAAACCCAGGCCCACCCTCTACTCCGAGTTCCAGCCCAGGGACCCTAAGGGTAGCAGCTGTTGGCGGCTTTCCCTTCACCGCTGATGCTGCTTTGCTTCCCTGGGCCACTTCCCCGTGGTTACCTTTTTCTAGCTTCACCTTTACCTCAGGATACCGCAATGCTTCCTCTCCTCCAGCTGCTTTCACCTAGGCTCTCTTGAGGGAACTGGAAAGGAGAGCTTTTAAGCAGTATGAGTGAGACCGTGATTGGTTCCAGCTGTCTCCATTAGCCTAATGGCCTTAACTGACCCTTTGCCAGTTAATTGGGGTCAGGTGCTGGCATTAGCCTAACAACCTTAACTGGTTAATTGGCATCAGGTGTCTTGATTGGCCTGGAGTAGCCTTTGTTTGGCTATCCAGGGAACAGGGACCTGCTCATCCTGAGGCTGATATACCTGCCTTCCACCACTCTCTTATATCCGTCTGGTCTGACTCTGTCACACTGGGTTCAAAAAAGAATGAGATCAGTTCATGGAGGATAGGTCCATCAATGGCTATTAGCTAAGATGCTCAGGGATGCAACCCTCTGCTCTCAGTGTCTCTTGCCTCTGTTTGCTAGAAGCTGGTACTGGATGACAGGGAATGGATCACGCAGTAATTGTCCTGTTCTGTTCATTCCTTGTGAAGCACCTGGCACTGGCCATTATCAGAAGACAAGATACTGGGCTATATGGACCATTATTCTGATGCAGTACGGCCAATATGTTAATCCTTGCAGGAGGAAGACAATGCTGGGAACAGTAGCTGGCTTCTGTAAAGTTGGTGAGCATGCCCTGGAGCTGGAACTTCCTACTTCAACCTCATACGGAAATCTGCTAGCTTGAATTTCTTATTTGTACTTGCATGTGATTTTCTTTCATAAATCATATGGATGAAGATGTGACTTCTAAAAATCAGTGACTGAATATTACCCATTACGAATATTTCTTTGTATTACAGACCTCAGCATCCCATTGTGCTAAGCAGCATACAACACACATAAGACACTCTTTGCAATAAAGAGCTTACAAACTAAATAGACAAGAGACAAAGCAGTGGCCACAGTTGCCATGATGCAAAGGGGGCAGTTGCTCCACCCTATCTTGGTTTGAGCCCTCCCCCACAAACTTTTCATAGGGCTACATGCGCCGTTAGGTCTTCCACTTTTTGCCCCTCTCCACCGCAGACTTAGCAGGCTAATATAATCTAATTTCCCAAGCTATATAATCAATTGTAAAGTTTTCTTCAAACATATAAAAGTAGTTTCGCAAACATCCTTCTTGAATGATCTAACCCTACAGAATGCAGCCAGTTGCAATGGGATATAATCACACATACTCTTCTCCCTTTGTGCCACCCATGGGCAGCCATTCATCTATTCCCCCTCCCCCTCCCCCCCGCCGCCATCCTCAAATTTTCCCGAAATGGTGCCCCTGAGAAAGAGGGGCAGGGAAAAGGAATTACTAATATCTGCATGTTCCATCTGGGGAACTGGATCACAGAGAGATTATGGGACTCGCCCAAAGCCACACAGAGTGTTTGTGACCAAGCCAGGAATGAACCACCCATATCTCCTGTGTCTTAACCCACAGCCTAAAATACTAAACCAGCCTTCCTATTAACTCAGGGTTGTCTGTATTTTAGGTCTTTTCTAAACTAGATTTTCTCTCTTAAAATTCACCACTTTTGCTTCCACCATTGGTAGTAACACTCAGGGATGATCCGGGCCTGAGGATAGTGGTGTGGGCAGAGTGAGGGCAGCCAGTTTCAGCAATGTTACTGAGCATGCTCAGTCCATGTAAGCATGCTCAGTACAAGACAAGCAGCAAATGGTGGGGGGAGGGTGACCCTGCACACCCTCCGCCCCCACATGTCACCTCTAGTAACACTGGAATCACTAGTGGAGACTGGCCTCTGGTATTATGAGTTGGCGGCGTGACTAATCTATTCTAAGGGCACGTCTACACTTCTAGCTCTGGGTACGAATCCCAGTTCAAGGAGACATACCTGCACTAGTTGCGAGTGAGCTTGAACACTAAAAATAGAAAATAGCCATGGTGCTGCAAGTGCCTAGATGTCCCGCTGATTGTGCAGCTGTAACTACGCTCTATTTTCAGTGTGCTAGCTCAGAGCTTGTGTGGGAATGTCTTCGTGAGCAGGGAGTCACACCCTCAGCATGAAGTGCAGCAGGCATTCACCAGGTAGAGTTAAACTGCTGACATTGTACCACATCACCGATCTACACTCTCACTCCCACCATTGATACTGGCAACAAAAATGATTAGGGGGCTGGAGCACATGACTTATGAGGAGAGGCTGAGGGAACTGGGATTGTTTAGCCTGCAGAAGAGAAGTATGAGGGGGGGATTTGATAGCTGCTTTCAACTACCTGAAAGGGGGTTCCAAAGAGGATGGATCTAGACTGTTCTCAGTGGTAGAAGATGACAGAACAAGGAGTAATGGTCTCAAGTTGCAGAGGGGGAGGTTTAGGTTGGATATTAGGAAAAACTTTTTCACTAGTAGGGTGGTGAAGCACTGGAATGGGTTACCTAGGGAGGTGGTGGAATCTCCTTCCTTAGAGGTTTTGAAGGTCAGGCTTGACAAAGCCCTGGCTGGGATGATTTAGTTGGGTTGGTCCTGCTTTGAGCAGGGGGTTGGACTAGATGACCTCCTGAGGTCCCTTCCAACCCTGAGATTCTATGATTCTATGAATAGTGGGAAACCTTTTTTTTTAAAAAAAAAAGAGTCTAAGGATATGTCTACGCTGCAGCTGTGCTGCTGTAGCACCATAATGTAGACACTTCCTACATCGACGGAAGGGGTTTTTCCATTGATGTAGGTAAGCCACCTCTCAGAGAGGTAGTAGCTAGGTAGATGGGGAAAAAATCCTTCTGTTGTCCTCCTCCCTGCATCTACGGTAGGGATTAGGTCAATCTAACTATGGCACTCAAGGTGGGAAGATTTTCACAGCCCTGAGGTATTTAGCGAGGTCACCTTAAATGTTAGGTGTAGACGACGCCTGAGGTATGTGTTATGTATATCATGGTAGAGCCTGGAGTCCCCATCCAAGGTCAGTCTCCATTATACTAGGCATGAAAGTAAACACAGTCTTAGTATTTGTGTTGTTTAGGAGTAGATGTCAGCAGCTTTAACTCCAGGTTAACATTTTTCCTTGATAAAATGTTGGTGTGTTTGGCCCTTTATTGAAGTGTGTTGCTACCCACTCCACCTCTACTGCCACAAAACTAAAGCCGCTGATTTCATTTACCAAACAATAGTTATCCTCCATGTCTCGTGCAATGTTATGGGGCTTTATGTCCTCTGCCAAAATCTGAAGAGTAGTGAAGAGCAGTTAATAGGTACCTGCTGCCGAAGCCTTTTTACATGTTAAAGCTCATAACAGCAAAGGGAAACCTCATCTGTATATATCATTATGGATGGCCCCTGTCCTTAATTAAAATTCTTGCAGTACATGTTGGTTAATATGGTGATATTGCTGCAGCTGATTACACTTGATACATTTGAACCAAGAAACTCTTTATTATGCAGACCCGAAGCCCCAGGTTACTCCTAGTGCTGGGGAATGGGCTCACACATTTGTTTTTTGTAGATATTCACAGCTCTGTAGTGGCTTCGAATCTCATAGCCTGCACTCGTAAGGTGTGGAGACACTTTAATAAAGTCGCAAGTTGTTGAGGCATTGTGCCGGCCTTAGAGTCTGCCCAAAGCCCTTTGAAACCAATGGCTCAGGGTCATAGGGCAGAATGCCTCTACCTGTGCAGAGGTAGAGCATGCCAGAATGGCCAGTGCTACATCTTTTTGCTGGGTGCAACATGTCTTCTTCTCAGATACCTCACAGTGGTCTTGGTCTGACAGCTGGCACAGCAGGGGAATGGACCCAAAGACCCTTTTGGGAAGTGTGGTGCTACCAGCAGTGCTGTGATATCTACTCTCTCTCTCCAACAATACAGGTGGCTAGGGATTGAGGCTACCTCTCCACCCTCTTTACTCCTGTCACCCCCATGTAGTTCCAGCCACATTTTAGCCCTTAAACTCGCAAAAAAAAACAAACGATGAAACCACATTTGTGGAATCAGTATTTCTATGGGGGGAAATCAAGGGTGAAAAAAAATAATCTTCAACCCCTAGAATTGTTCTTGTAAGTGAAATTGTACCATTTGTAGGTGTACAATTGTTTGCTAGCCATTTCAACTTTGTTGATCTCACAAAGGGACTGACCAGAAGACAACCCTTAAAAATATATCCCACCACATTCCTCTTTGTTTTTATTGCTCTTTTCTTAGCTTCCTCCAATTCATCAGTTTATTGGCTAGCCACCTGTCTATCAAGAAGAGTTTAGAGATGATAAAGACCAATCCTACCATGATGTTGAGAGAGAGAGAGAGAGAGAGAAAATATCCTAGTAAGCATTCTCATCCAACACAAACGAATCTATGAATTACAGTGGGGTTAACTTAAACCCAAGACCCTGATCCTGCCAGCACAGAGCCTCTTGTGGTACCCAAGCGGGTCAGCTCAGATTGCCTTAGCTCAGCGGGTCTGCTCAGATTGCTCTTAGCTGTCACTCCTTCACTCTACCATCCCACATTTACAATTGTTTGGGAAGGAGGAAAAGTAAAGAGACTTACCAGGAATGCATGGCGAACATTGAAACTTCCTTCCTGCTGAGAAATTCCTTGGACAATTTTCTTGACATTCTTCAGATACTGAATATACTTTGCAAGTTTTGTGGTGGAATGCGTCACAGACCAGGCATAAAAAAACCCCACAGAGATGCTGACTCAACCGTCCTTTTCAATAATTGCAAATAATTCTGTACTGGGACTGCACTGAGTAGGTTAATTACTTTGACACACAGACTTTCCAAGCCCTTCACATCCTGAGTTCATCTCTGCTGCCAGACTGAGTTGTCATTTTTGCTTTGCATCAATTTTTAACTTGATTCCTAACAAAAAAAATTAATTAGGAGACATTGAATATTCTTGAGTGTGTTTTTCATTGAGTAAAAGAGCAATTGCACAGCAGAAGGGAGAGTGCTGTCTCATTACGAGACACTTGGAGGAATTTTGACAAATGAGTACGTTGCTCCTGAGTGGAAGGGTGTGTGGAGGGAGGAGGCTCATTGTTACGGAGGAATTTAAAGAAAGATTTTCAGACTGAAAATACTTTGGAAAAAGTACTGCAGATTAGTGCATGTAGAAATAAATCTGGACTCCTATCAGGCAGGAGACAATCTCAGCTTGGAATCGACAAAGGGTCCTAACTTCTGTTAGTCTATAAGGTGCCACAGGACTTTTTGTCGCTTCTACAGATCCAGACTAACACGGCTACCCCTCCTCAACTTGGAATAGTTCCTGAGAGGACCAGCATCAGGGAGGTAGGCATGGGTTTTCAGAGACACTCAGTAGAAACACCAAAAATGACTGTGTCAGAGCTAGACCTGGTTGGAAAGTGGGGGGATTACACAGTGGAAAAATTGAATTTTTGAGAGAAAAATCAAATATTGAAGTATTTCAGAAAAGAAAGTTGCCACGCTACCTCATGGGAGTTTTAATTCAGCTGCCCCATATCACCATTCTACTCTGTGACCAGACTACATCTCCCATGATGCACCAAAACGTCCCTTTTGGAGAGGAGAGGCAGTGCGTGGTTGGAGGCTCTGGCCACAGTGCATTGTGGGAGCTATAGTCTGGCCTGTAGAAAAGAACAGGAACCTGAAGCAGTTAAACTACAATTTACATGAGGCATTGTGGCAACATATCCAAATCAGAATATTTATAGTTTTGGCCAAAATCTTTAGGTTTTGAAATGTTTGTTTTTTCAGAAAAAAAAAATAGTTCAGTGGAAACTGTTTTTCTGAACTGCCTTACTCCTTCAATTTGTTTTGTTGGGGTGTGCTGGCTTCAGTTGGAGATCTGGTACCCCAAGGAACCAGTACATTAGATCCTTTCATCTGTTCCAAAACGTAACTGCCCACTGAAGCCAAATGACATTTTCCAGTGAAGTAGACACTCAGAGGAGGTCACCACATGACACGTTTGCATGCATTTCGTGGCTCTGAGCTGGAATTCATAGGTGCTGGAACTTGGGGTGCTGCGGGATTTGTGGCAACTTTAGGAGTTGTGTAGCAATGTTAAACTCATTATAAATTCATCTGCTAAATCGATGTTACTGAGATCATTCTAACACACCTCAAAAGGGAAGAGGGATATCTATCTTTGAAAGTGGAATAAGTTACTTGTGTGAAAGTCATAATCAGTCAGCAACCATGGTAATCAGAGACCACTAGGTGGAAGTAGACACCTCGCCTACGCAAGACCTTGCATTTTTACAGTTGTCCTTCGCCTACACAAGAATAGTGTCTTCCAGCTGAGATAGTTATTTCTATACCAGTTTTTACTGACCAGATAGCAGACATTCGAGGTCTAGCATGCACCAATCAAATGTTAACACACCAGGGCTTTGTCTAAGTGTGTATAAAAGACCTGTAATTTCTATGTTAATTGAAGTCCTGTCACTTGGTACAGACTTCCCTTATTTTGCAGAATAAAGTATTTCTCTTTCCTTATCCCTGTCTGGCTGTTATTGGCTCTCAGCTAGGCGGACCCGATATTTCGGTAACAGTTTTTGGCGACCACGAAGGGACCTCCTAGCTCGGACATTGGACTCCGGATGGCTGCGGCGAACTAGGAACGGCGCCAACGGGGTGCTTAGCCCCTCTTTCTGACTTCACCGCAGCCCCTGGGGTTCGTGCTCCGATAAGGTGAGTCCTAATAGGATAAGGAAACACTATCTGTTCTGGTTCTGGTTCTGGTTAACTGGTTAATATTTTCTGTCTCATTCATTTGGGTGTTGGGTGTGTGGGCGGGACTGAGCCTCTCGTTCATAATTCCTCAGAGTGGAAGCCATAGCGTGCGATGAAGCGCTGAGGTTGAATTGAGATCCTTCTGTCCCGTCCCCTGTAGCAGTCAGTGTGAGTAGGGAAAATCTGTACTAGTTCTGGTTTTTTTGGGTTAGATCATAATTCCCTCTGTTTTTCTGTTTAATTCTCTGTTTGAGTGTCAGGAGAAAGATGGGTGGATCTCAGAGTAAACCCTCTCTGTTTTTTGGTTAGATCATAATTCCCTCTGTTTTCTGTTTAATTCTCTGTTTGAGTGTCAGGAGAAAGATGGGTGGATCTCAGAGTAAACCCTCTAAGGATAGTCCTTTGAATTATATGTTAAGTAAATGGCCATTGCCAGGTGTTCAAAGAGGGATATCAAGGAAACGCTTTTTACAACTTTGCACTCAGGGTTGGCCAGCCCTGGGAACTGATTGGCCGAGTACGGCTCCTTTGACATTCCAACTTACTAAACTCCATTGCGCCTGGTATATTAAATAATAAGACTAAAGTATTATATAATGCTGTAATGTATATGTGTTTATTATTATTTTTTTGGACAAAGGTATGAGTGGAGAGTGGAGATTTCCTTTCTAGGTTAAAAGAAGCCGAGAAGGAAAAAAAAGAACAGAACGAGTTAATTGTAACTAGGAAGCTCAGTCCAAAAAAAAAAAAAAAGGAAGAAAAAGATAAGACACTGCTCCGCAGCTAAGACCTGGCTGGCGGCCAAGAAGAAGGGGGGCTTAAGTGCCCAAGAAGCTGTAAAATCTACAAATCACTGCGAGGCATTAATGAGACGTGCCTTTATAACTCTCGTCAATCCGACCCAATGGAATCCGAACAATCCAACCAACATGAGGGAGCTAAAAAAAAATTTTTTTTTACTATATTCTAACAGGTATAAAACAAGGAAGGGAACAAACTCTAGACTGGTCAAAGGTCCATAATACTGTGCACGGGAAAGAAGAGCACCCTTCCGACTTTTATGAGAGACTTTGTAAAGCATTTTGTATTTATACTAACATAGACCCCAAGGCCGCGGACACACAGTCCACGGTCTGGCTTATTTTTATTTCTCAGTCAGCTCCGGACATCAAGAAGCGATTGCAGCGTCTCGAGGGATCAGAAGGAAAGTCCCTGGAAGAGCTGGTATAACAATGGCTGTAAGCTGGTAAGCGTGGCTACCTGTGTATATCACACAAGGCAAAATATCCAAGAGACCAAGCAGGTGAGAATGCTGGCAGCCCTTGTAAATGCTGGAAATAGAAATGAGAAACAAGGAGGGTGGAGGGGACCCCCCAAGTGGCAACCTAAAATGGAAAAGGGGGGGCCCTGAGTCGTGCCAATGATATGTGTAACTATTGTAAGCAGCTTGGTCACTGGAAGAGGGAGTGTCCAAACCGACGTACCGGGAGACAGCCCCGCCGGCCAGACTGACCGCAGCAACAAATGGCTGTGGAAAGAACAGAAGCCGTTGATAGTGAGGAATGATTTTGGATTCTGGAGCTGCACTTTCTACTGTTACTACCAAGCCAAAGAAGTGAAGCCTCACGAATGAAAACATTCCGGTAATGAGTATAGGCGGAAAGCCATTTGACTGTTCTGTATTACAGGAGGCTACTGTAGAAATTTCTGATATCTCTGTCTCCCATGCATTTT
The DNA here is from genome assembly GCA_037349315.1 of Chelydra serpentina. Classification (NCBI taxonomy): domain Eukaryota; kingdom Metazoa; phylum Chordata; order Testudines; family Chelydridae; genus Chelydra; species Chelydra serpentina. The sequence goes on from JBAIAC010000008.1 coordinate 127,881,169, forward strand.
TGCTAGCACCAGACTCTCCGGTTAATCTTTTGGGCAGAGATCTCTTGTGTAAACTACGTGCTCAGATTTTTTTTTTCAGATGATAAAATTATTGTCTGGTTACCTCAACGCCAACTTCCCCAACTATGTGCTGCGTTGACCCAGGCTTCAGAGGACCAGATCCTGCCTATGGGCCCGATGAACATACCCGAGCGACTCAGACAGGAGGTGAAAGCCTCCCTATGGGGCACTTCAAAAGCAGATTTGGGAATTCTACAGACAGATCCAGTAAAAATAACCCTGAGAGCAGGCATTGAAATTCCTCGGATTCGTCAGTATCCCATCTCCCGAGAAGCTTTGTTTGGCCTTCAAGAACTTATCAGTACATTCCTATGGTTGGGAGCCTTAGTTCACACCAAATCTCCTTTCAATACTCCCATCCTGCCAGTAAGAAAACCTGACATGGATCCAGATGGGAAACCGGTATACCGATTTGTCCAAGATTTACGTGCAGTAAATAAGGTTGTACAAGCAAAACACAATGTGGTACCTAATCCTTATACGATCCTGACTGCCATCCCAGCAGGTACTGTATGCTATTCTGTGATAGATTTGTGTAATGCCTTTTTCAGTATTCCTCTAGATCAAGACAGCTGGGATATTTTTGCATTTACATGGACGGATCCAGAGACTGGGAGATCAGAACAGCTGACCTGAACTCGTCTTCAAGTAGTGCAACATCAAGAAAAACCCCGACCAGATCTTTCAGATGTGCCCATTCCAAATGCTGAGCTGGAACTGTACACAGATGGCTCTGCGAGGGTTGTGGAGGGCCAATGGATATCTGGATTTGCAGTAATTACTCAGTTTGAGGTATTAGAGTCTGCGCCTCTGGGACCCTCCACCTCAGCCCAGGCGGCAGAATTGATAGCCCTCACCCGAGCATGTGAGTTGGCAGCAGGTCAGTCTGTAAACATTTATACTGACTCGAAATATGCCTTTGGCGTTTGCCATGCCACAGGCTAACTTTGGGCAGAGCCTGATGGGAGAAGAGCCTTGCCCAGAGCTGCTTTGAGGCCTGCCCTACTTAAATTACACCAAGAAACACATGGTGGAGTAGAGGCCATGGCTGCTATTATAAATAGACTTTGGTATGCCCCTGGGGTATTCCAGGAAGCTAAACGAGTTCTTGCTACCTGTGACATTTGTGCAAAATTCAATCCAAGGGGGGAACCAAAAGGCCCCCCCGGTGCAAGGTTATGGGCATACACACCCTTTGAATGGCTCCAAATTGACTACTCAGAAATGCCTAAGTGCCAAGGCTACCAGTATCTTCTTGTGATTGTGTGCCAACTGACTGGCTGGACTGAAGCATTTCCAACTGCCTTGGAAGTAGGAAAGACCTTACTAAACCACGTCATTCCTAGGTTTGGGCCTCCTAGGTCTATTGACTCTGATCAAGGAACACACTTTACTGCCCAAGTTATTCAATACATTGCTAAGGCCCTAGGTATTTCCTGGCTTCTACACACCCCTTGGAGACCACCATCATCTGGACAAGTGGAAAGAATGAACCAAACCTTAAAACTAAAACTCTCCAAACTGTGTGCACAGACTGGGTTGAAGTGGCTTCAGGCCCTGCCTCTGGCCCTCTTGGCAGTCCGCACTGCCCCTAGGGGCAAACTCTGTCTTTCACCTTTTGAACTTTTATTTGGCAGGCCATACACTGGATTTGCAGACCCAAGACCTGTGACTGATTTGGCTACTTGGGGTGAAGAGGAGCTGACCAGATATGTTATTTCCCTCCAAACCACTCTCATGTCTCTCCACAGGTATGCAGCTCAATTTCAGTCCCTACCTGCTGATGTGCCTGCTCACCGGATCAAGCCAGGGGATTGGGTCTATGTAAAAGAGTGGAAACACGAACCTCTCCAACCCCGGTGGGCGGGCCCTTTCCAAGTCCTTCTTACTTCCCATACTGCCATTCGAGTGAGGGAACGAGACACTTGGATTCACCACACCCGAGTCAAGCGAGCCCCTAGGCCGGGGCCAGAAGCAGACGACTCCGGACTTCGAGGGAGCCCCGCCAGCTCTTCCCACCGCGACCCGGAAGAGCCAGAAGCAGACAATACTTGGAAAGCTGAACCTCTGGAAGGACTGAAACTCTTGTTCAGACGGACTAAATCCTGAGACTGTATAATTATGAATTCGCAGCCAGTGATACAGTGGCTACTTTTTTTTGATTTTTCCCTTTCTACATGCCAACCCCCACCCGGCAGCCAGGTCCCTGCAACGACTGGCCACATTGGGACACTTATCTGATTGCTGGCTGTGTCACCATACCCGTTCTGAGGAAGGAATAGGGCTATGGGGTATACCTGCAAACCTCTCTGAAGTACTCTCCATACAGGTAGTACGGAAAACTGAATGGGTGTGGGTTGGGAAACACCATTATAATAACTATGGGAAAACATCTGAGATTTGGCATTATTCCTGGGCGGCAAGGGGGGTCCCTCTCTTTGATATTCTTGGGATTGGATTTACATTGCCCCTTTGTTTTGAGAATGATCAAGGAACTGGGAGGGAAATGGGTCATCTCCCCCCTGAGGCCTGTAACCAAACCCTTCAGTTTGATATTAGAAATGGGACCCTTTACCCCTTAAAATTTCAAAAAAGCCCAGAATTCACCTTGCCTTCAGCAAAGGGCTTTAATTGTAAAATCAACAGGCATGCATTATCAGGGGCAGTGGCTTCCGTCATTCCGCCCATTAGGCCCCATAAATGAAACACATACATACTATCTGGATGTTCACTCTGGCATTCTGTTGCCTCACTCATCTCTCGAAAGGATTTCTGGTTGCCCAAAACACCTGGGAACACTTACAGGTTTCATATCTACCTTATTTGCTGTTACCTACTGTGGGGGCATCCTGAATAATACCCATGCCAAAGGCCACTTAAATGTGTCCCATTGGAGGTGTCAAGACCGAATACTGGGTAACTCTAAGCACCGGGATGTTAGGGTGGACTGGCGCCATCGAATTGCAGGAAGTACCCTTACCCTTTACTTAGAGACCCCCGGCTTGTATTTCATCTGTGGCCACAGTGCCTACAAAGCCCTTCCCCCAGGTTGGCGGGGTCGATGTGGTGTGGCCCGAGTAATACCAGATGTCCAAATAAATAAAACATTAAACTCAAGTCAGATCCTTAACCTGGGAAGCTATTCTCATAGGCTCTTCAACCCCCCCATAAGGACTCGAACAAAGCGTGCCGAGAATCCCCTCGTGGTCAGGCAAACGGAGTTTCATTCCTTTGTTCGAGAGCTCATTCCTGGGTTGGGAGTAGCAGAGCTAGAAAAGGCTGTTGTAAATATTTCTGCTGAATTAGAAAAAATAGCTAATGTCTCCATAGATGTTTTTCAAAAGTTACAAGGAGAAGTTGATAAAATAGCAGAAGTTATATTGCAAAATGGACGTGTGTTAGATGCTATGAATGCTGAATTGGGGGGTGCTTGTGCTCGCATTGGGGAAAAATGCTGTTTTTATGTTAATCACTCTGGCTTAATTGAGAAGGATTTATGAGCTATTAAGAATGCTGCTGTTGTTTTTCATGCTATATCCCTCGATCATACCTTTAGTTTTGAGGATCTGCTCCCAGACCTTGGGTCATGGTTTACAGGGCTTTTCCGAACAATTGTTAAGTGGATATTTTTTTTTTCTTTCTATGTGTTATTTGGGTAATGTTACAATGTGTAAAATGTCTGTGTACCGCTGTTACCAAAAGCTCTGTTACCCGAGGGAAAACCCAGTATCTGTCCCTTCAACTTGATCGTAAATTGCGGAACGGGCCTGACAATTTGGGTTTTTTGTCAGGCCCGAGGGGGGACTGTGAAAGTCATAATCAGTCAGCAACCATGGTAATCAGAGACCACTAGGTGGAAGTAGACACCTCGCCTACGCAAGACCTTGCATTTTTACAGTTGTCCTTCGCCTACACAAGAATAGTGTCTTCCAGCTGAGATAGTTATTTCTATACCAGTTTTTACTGACCAGATAGCAGACATTCGAGGTCTAGCATGCACCAATCAAATGTTAACACACCAGGGCTTTGTCTAAGTGTGTATAAAAGACCTGTAATTTCTATGTTAATTGAAGTCCTGTCACTTGGTACAGACTTCCCTTATTTTGCAGAATAAAGTATTTCTCTTTCCTTATCCCTGTCTGGCTGTTATTGGCTCTCAGCTAGGCAGACCCGATATTTCGGTAACACTTGTTTAACATCTTTACACCAATGCAGCATGTGTAAACTGAAGTTTAGCATTATATTACAGTAATGCCTAGGAACCCTTGGGAGAGGGGTGTGGTTTACAATGGGTAGAGAGAGGATGAACCAAATGGGTTTAGTCACTCTGAAAGGCAGTGGGGTGCAGTGGATAGCATTGGGTTTGTCCTTTTAGAAACCCCGGTTTTGTGCCTGTAGCGATGTCATGAAAGGTCTTCCATTTTCTGTTCATGTATTTTTAAAATTTGAGCGGGGGAGGCGATGAGGGGAGGGTTCAACAGCTCTTCTCCGCCTGCCTTCTAGATTGGGATTGATTATCTTAGTCAGTTGCATGGGAATCTAAACATCTATCAAGAGGTGAGATTTGAACCAATCATCTCTTTCACAGCTTCAGGAACTTTCCCCTAAGCGTCCAGGGTATTTTACCAAGTGTTTGCTATAGGAATGAATGTGAGCGACAGCATTTGCACCACAGCACATTTCTGAGCAACTTCAGATTGACACCCACATTTTCTATTTGGACTAAGAATTGATAAAATACGGTAAATAAAAACAGAATGTATAACCGATATTCTAGGAATCAGGCCATAAGTAGCAACAATGAGGCCAGAGGACAGGTCCTGGGGGAGTCTGTAGGCTGCTTGCATAAGGAAAAGAGACAATCCAGTGTGAAGAGTCACCAAAAAGGAGTGACCTAGTTCTACCTGCAGACCTGAGTCCGAAGGTCTGTGTAGTGCAGTGTGGATGAGTTAGCACAGCTGGGAGATCTGGGTCCAACAATTATAAACCCAAGTTTGCAGTGGAGCATGGATGCTCAAGTGCAGGCTTGGAATCGCTGAGTCCACAAGCCTGGGTCCCACAGATCTGGATTTATAATCCAGTGTAGACAGACCCAGAAGTGCTGCAGGGAACATAGGGATAGTGCAGTATTCTTTCAAGGCAAAGGGTGGCTGAATACATAGGATAGTCAGATGTCCCAAAATAAAATCCCTGTTTCAATATGACTAGCTAATGCTCTATGACTTCTGCATACCCCAGATTTATAGATTTGACAAGATGCACCAGAAAAGCTTCACTTTTGGGCCATATCCTGTCTAGGGTGACCAGACAGCACATGTGAAAAATCGGGACAGGGGGTAGGGGGTAATAGGAGCCTATATAAGAAAAAGACCCAAAAATCATGACTGTTCCTATAAAATCGGGACATCTGGTCACCCTAATTCTGTCTGACCTGGTTGAAACTAGCACAAACCAGGCTGTTGCAATGCTGGTTGCCTGGTAGTGAGGAAGTATGTAACGGGGAAAAGGAAGTGCCCAGCCCTGCAGCCCACCCCCTCAAATCCAGGTGTCGGGTGGGCAGGCTCATCTTGGCAGAATCCAGGTGTGGAGGGGCTTAGTGTGGGGGAATCCAGGTGTGGGTGAGAATTCAATCTTGGTGTGCACGGCTCCAAAAGAAAAAAAGAAAAAGTTTTGCTGATTGTGTTTTTGTCTTTAAAAGTGAAGAGCTCTGCCTTTCTGGAAGCGGAGTCCACGAATGTGGAATAATATTTACAGAGGCTCAAGGTGGAGTGTAGTTTCTTATTGTCACGAGAATTAGGTGTTTCCTCACTGGTTTTTAGTAAAGTCACATTTGAGGTTCATTGCCCCATGTGTGATAACGTGGACTCCATTAATGCTAGCAAGCATGCACTAAACTGGCATTTTCAGCATGTTGCCAGCTCATGATTTTTATTGCAAGTCACACTATTTCATGTTTTTTTCTTAAGGTGCCAGTTTCTGGAGTCATGTTATTTCAGGAGACTCCCAGCTTTTGTTTTATAGAAAGAGAGTAAGTTCCTAGCCCTCATCATTGTAGAGAAAAGCTTGAACATATACGTCAAGTGAACCTCAGAGGACCATAAACCAAGAGACAAATGAAAACCTCATGATTATTAAGCTACTCGTGATTTTTCTGCCTGACTGGTTTTTGCACATTTAGTATCGGCAGTACTGTGTTCATGTTTCACAGTAAGGCTGGGATACTTCAGAAGAAGGTTAAAGGGCATACGTATGCTGAAATTGATCCATACAAAATCATGTTGTCCTTCAAACAATAGATCGCTGGCATCCCCTTGAAAATTGCAGGCATGGTTTCTTGACACACACAAGCTTCTGAAGCAAGTCCCATGGGGCACATGTGTACATCTTCAGGGGTTATAAATGCTAATACTTTAGGCACTGTGATGATAGAAAGAGATCCTAAGAATGTCAAAGAGCCCTGGTCATAGGCCAGTACTCCATTGTGCAAGGCACTGTAGAAACAGAGAACAAAAAGATGGTCCCTGACCCACAGACCTTACAATTTAAGTAAAAGACATGGGGGGTATAGACGGGGGAGGGAGGGGGGAAGAGTACCAGAAAACAATAAGACAATATTGGTTGGTATGACAGGCAGTGATCTTAGCCAACCAGTAGCCTAACCATTGTCAAGTTTTTTGTAGGCATCCCAGCAAAGGAGAGGTTTAAGGAAGGATTTGAAGGTGAATAACGAGGTAGCTTTGGGGATGTTTAAAGGGAGTGCCTTCCATGTGTAAGGGGCAACATGAAGGAGCTTGTTAGAAAGTTTAATAGGTGGGTGATGGAGGCTGATCTCATGGCCTGATTGGAGGTAAACACTGACAGCTCAGTAGTAAAAGGGAGGTAAGTAAATTGGGGATAGACTGTGAAGGGCCTTGAAAGTGAAGACTAAGTAGCTGATGTTTGGTGTGCTAGAGAAGAGGGAGCAGGTGGAAGAATGCAAAGAGAGGGGTGACATGGGCAAAGTGATCTTTGCAGCAGCATTTTGAATGGATATGAAGACCAAGATTGTATTTGTGAAGGCCAGCAAGGAGATGAGAGCCTGGAAGAGAGTCTTAGCTGTGTGGATAAACTAAGGCCATTACCATTATGCAGAGAGAATCAGCAAGACATAGCCTGGTTGCAAGGACTTAGAGAGAGATCCGAGTCAGAAATGACAACCAGGTTTCAGGTCTGAGTGACAGTGATGTTTTTATCCACAGTGAAGAAGAAAGGGAAAATTCAAAAGTATCCAGTGAAATGCAGATAAATCCAAGATTGTGCTCACTGGCACATTCGGGCTGGTGAGCATTTCATTTATTTTTGATAAAGAATAGCAGTCCACTGGCCTGCTAGGCCATGAGTCTTCAGACTCTATACATCCATAATCTTGTTCTAGTGCTGTTAATGATGCCACTTCCAATAGCTCTCATTGGGTTCGGTTATTTTAGCATCACCATTTCCGTATCACCAGATGCCAAGGGCATTCTTAATCTTACTGGACTATGTCTTACTTTGTACTGGGTAAGGGTTGCATTGCCGTTTAATATGAGTACTTTCGTTTCCCAGCAAACCCCAGAAGATTAGCAAACATTTCTGGAATATCATCCATAGTAAAGTCTGAAATCCTGAACTCTGATATCCAAAAACTGGTTCATTTGGATTAAGATGAAGTTTTATCCAGGAAAGGTCCCAATCCCACATAGTGCTGAACACTCCCAGCTCTCACAGAAGTCAGTGAATGGTCATGATATGCAGCACCTTACAAGGCTTAGGCAGAGAGCTTTTCACCCCAAAATAGGAATGTCTCCAGAGGAAATCAGAGTGGTAGCCGTGTTAGTCTGTATCAGCAAAAACAACGAGGAGTCCTTGTGGCACCTTAGAGACTAACAAATAACGTTGTGAGCCTTGATCTACACTGGGTGGGGGAACTATCTAAGTTAGGCAACTTCAGTTACGAGAATAATGTAGCTGAAGTCGATGTACTTAGATCTACGCACTGCGGCACCTTCACTGCAGTGAGTCGATGGCTGACACTCCCCTGTCGACTCCACCTGTGCCTCTCGCGGTGGTGGAGTACAGGAGTCGATGGGAGAGCGCTCGGGGGTCGATTTATCGCATCTAGACTAGATGCGATAAATCGACCCCCGCTGGATCGATCACTACCCACCGATCTGGCGGGTAGTGTAGACATATCCTGAGTCTCCAAGGAGTCCTTGTGGCACCTTATTGTTTTTCCAGAGGAAGTTTACATCAGCTTTTTAAGGCTCATTTCACAAATGGAAAAAATGTATTTTTTTCTTGGTATGTTTAATAGCCATGACCCGCTAACCTCATGGGATTCCATTGTATGACTGTAATACTGACACTGGATATGTATCTGAAAATAAAACTGAATGCAGAAAGTAAGGAATGAAAGTATGTGAAAGGAAAAATAATGCTAGATTGGTGACTTCGATGCCACTTTCACCTAAGTCACTTTTAGGGCATTGATCAGTGCACAATCTACATTTAGTTTGTGCAAGTACTTTAGCAAAATGTGGGTTTTTTTAATTGATTGTTTGAAACATTCATTTTTAAAAATATTTTTCCAGGGCTCTTTGGAAAAATCAGCCAGAAGACAAACACGACTTTCAAAGCAAGAAGGTTATTTTGTGAAAAAGTCTAGGGTTGGCCCTGGTGTTCTTCCTCTATTTTTGATGTGCAGACTCAAGTAGGGTGACCAGACAGCAAGTGTGAAAAATCAGGACAGGGGGTGGGGGGTAATAGGAGCCTATATAAGAAAAATACTCAAAAATCTGGACTGTCCCTATAAAATCGGGACATCTGGTCACCCTAGACACAAGACATATTGTGAAACCAAGTCAATCACTGAGAAAATTTGCACATGTTCTGGGAGATAGTTAGGGTAGAAGTAAGGGGAGAGGGGAAGGTATAAACCAACCCATAACAGAACGTCCTGCACCTCAACTACAAATCAGATAAGAAAATTTTCTTGCACATAGTAAGAGAAGAATGAAAATAATCACATAATAGAATCTGAAGCTAAGCTCCAGTTTGACAAATTCCAGCTTAAAAAATCTAACATTCTTTTGTAACCAAGTCTGTTGATAAGATATTGTATGCTTCCCATTTTTACCACGTTCTGATTTTATTTAAGTTTTGGGTGTCCACGGTCTCCTAAGACTTCTGTAAAATGAATGTTCACTTATATATTCTCTATTTTACCTTATTTAGCACCCAGAGCATGCTTGGGTACTAAATGCCTATTGGTAGATGAGAACATGGTCCCTCCCAGAATGGTATTGACAGAACAGTTCAAGACACAGGCCAAAGTTTTCACACATGGGTGCTTAAAGTTCAGTACTTAAGTCTCTGGCTAAGCACTCCAATAAAAGTGGCCCGGTTTTTAGAGGTGCTGGGCAACCACCATTACTACTGATTTCAATGTGTGCTGCAGGTGCACAACAGCCCAGAAAAATCAGACCACTTGTTTAAGTACCTAATTTTAGATCCCCAGATTTGCAAATGTGGGCCGTAGTGTACAGGCTGAGGAGGTGGAGGTGCACTGTCAGAGCAGCACATATTTAATGCATGCTTTTAAAATGACTGCTGTTATGGCAGGAATCACCAGATGGTGCTGTTACCCATCATTTTACAAGTTCTTTTTCCGAGCCTGTGAGCAGTATACTGTCCTTGAAGAAATGCTGTACTGTTGTTCAGTTTTGATGATTTAGTTTCTGAAAGAGGGAACAGTTGTATACAGCAGAAGAGTTTGCCCCCAAAATTGAGTCTAGTTAGAGAGATTGAGGCAGAGGGCAAAGTTCTTGTGCTTTGAAATGAGGGTGCTTCAGGCAGGGGAATACATCAAGAACGGGATGCTGCTGGCATTGGAACACCACACTGCATGACTCTAAATTCTTATCTTTTGAAGTAGGGAGTTTGGCTACTGGGTTAAATGGACCAATGGTCTGATGAGACATGGCAACTCCTATGCGCCTCTGATATTGTCACCATAGAATAATAATAATGAACAGTTTAACAAATCTGCAGCCACTTACGGTTTTACAATTGCTAGTCTGCTGCACAACATGGCTACTTGGAATATTACAATGTCAGCAGAGAGAGAAATGGGGGTAATAACGCTTGTCCTGGAGTTCTATGAAGATGAATTTGCTACAGTTTTTGAGGCACTTGGATACTCTGGTGATGAGGGTTATAGAAAAGACTATAAGGAAAGTAATACTTCCATGCTCAGTGCATCATTTATGTGGCGGGCAGGAAATATAAGAGATAAAGCCACATGATGAATGATGAGAATAAAAAGAAATATTGAATAGCTACCCATTCAGAGAGCACCATCCATCCTGTGCACTCAATGAGGCAGGGGTCTGGTACAAAAACTAGTATGTGATAAAGATTATATCTTAGTGCATGTTCAATTGGAGGGAATTAAGGGTGTGCAGGCAACCTTAGGCTTGGTCTACACTACAAAATTTTACCCTTAAAACTTGCCACGTCTTCGCATTTATTCAGACTCAATTTTGAGTCTGGTTGGTTAAAAACCTGACTCTCTGTCGGTGGCTGAAAACCACTTCTCTGCATGACATCAGTTCTCCGTCATCTGCACTCCCACACATGTAAACACGGCCACACCTCCAGACTTGTATTAAGTGCTTCTTCATCACACTGAAGAATCAGGGCCAGAGTTCTCACAGAGTGAAAGAAGCCATGGGGAGTACTGGTTTGGTGCGTGGACATAATATACCTGGACTTCAGCCAGGCTTTTGACACAGTCCCACATGGCATTCTGATAAGTAAGCTGGAGAAACATGGGCTTTGTGGAACTACCATTAAGTGGATTCATAAGGGTTAGAAAACCACAAACAAAGAGTAACTATTAATGGAATGATGTCAGAATGGAGGGAGGTTTCAAGTGGGTTTCCACAGGGATCTGTTCTGGGTCCTGTGTTGTTTAACATCTTTATTAATGAGCTGGATGTAGGTATAGAAAGCATACTGATCAATTTTGCAGATGACACAAAGCTAGGGGGGAGTTGCCAGTACTTTGGAGGATAGAGCTAAGAGTCAGAGGAATGTTGATAAATTGGAGAACTGGGCTACAGACAACAAAATGAAATTCAACAAAGACAAATGTAACGTGCGATACTTACGGGAAGAAGAACCAAAGGCACAAATACAGAATGGGGGAATAACTGCTTCAGCAGCAGCACTGCTGAGAAGAATCTGGGAGTTGTGGTGGACCATAACCTCAACATGAGCAGGCAATGTGATGCTGTTGCAAAAAAAGCAAATGCAATTTTAGGTTGCATTAACAGAGGCACAGCTTGCAAGTCATGGGAGGAGATAGTACCACTCTCCTTGGTGCTGGTTAGGCCTCAGCTGGAGTACAGTGTTCAATTTCAGTCACCAATGTATAGAAAGGATGTGGAGAAACTGGAAAGGATCCAGAGCCAAGCAACAAAGATGATCCAAGGGATGGAATGCAAGCCTGTCATAAATATAAAGGGAAGGGTAACAATCCTTATGTACACAGTAATATAAAATCCCTCCTGGCCAGAGGTACAGAATCACTTATCTGTAAGGGGTTAATCAGTTCAATTAACCTAGTTGGCACCTGACCAGAAGGACCAATGGGAAAAGAAGATACTTTCAAATCTGGGGTGGGGAAGGTTTTTGTTTTGTGCTCTTTGTTTGTGTTATCTCGGAGCCAGAGAGGGGCGAGGGCAGGAAAATCCTTCTTCTACAGACAATCCTGAAATGAGTCTCTAAGATTAGAAAGTGTAAGTAAGCAAGGCAAGGCATTAGATTATCTTTTGTTTTAGCTTGTGAATTTCCCCTATTCCAAGAGGGAGTTTTATTCCTGTTTTCTGTAACTTTGAAGTTCAGCCTAGAGGGGAATCCTCTGTATTTTAAATCTTATTACCCTGTAAATTTACCTTCCATCCTGATTTTACAGAGGTGATTCTATTACTTTTGTTTTAAATAATTTTTTTTCTTTTAAGAACCTGATTGATATTCTGTGTCCTAAAAACCCAGGGATTTGGGCTGTGCTCACCTGTACAAATTGGTAAGGATATATTCTCAAGCCTCCCCAGGAAAGGTGGTGAAGGGGCTTGGGGGAAATTTTGGGGGAGATAGGGCTCCAAGTGGCCCCTCCCTGAATGTTTGTTTAAATTACTTGGTAGTGGCAGCAATACATCCAAGGACAAGGAAAGGAATTTGTGCCTTGGGGAAGTTTTTAACCTAAGCTGGTAGAAATAAGATTAGGGGGGTCTTTAATATGGGTCCCCACATCTGTGCCCCAGAGTTCAGAGTGGGGAGAGAACCCTAAAAAAGCCATAAGAGCAAAGGCTGAAGGAACTGGGTATGCTTAGTTTGGGAAAGAGGAGATTAAGGGAGGGACATGATAGCAATCTTCAAATATTTGAAAGGCTGCCACAAAAAGAGAGAGAGAAAAATTGTTCTCTTGTCACAGAGCGCAGGACAAGAGGCAATGGGTTCAAACTAAAGCACAGCAGATTTAGATTAAATCTCAGGAAGAACTTCTTAACTGTAAGAACAGTAGGACAATGGAACAGACTGCCTAGGGCAAGGGTGGCCAACCTGAGCCGGAGAAGGAGCCAGAATTTACTAATGTACATTGCCAAAGAGCCACAGTCCAGTAATGCATTAGCAGCCCCCATCAGCTCCTGCCCACCAGCAGCCCTGCCAGTCAGCGCCTCGGGCCGCAATCAACTGTTTCATATGTGCAGGAGGCTCTGTGGGGGAAGAGCAAGGGCATGGCAGGCTCGGGGGAAGGGGTGGAATGAGGGCAGGGCCTGGGGCAGAGCCAGTAGTTGAGCAGTGAGCACATTGGAAAGTGAACATCTGTAGCTCCAGCCCCGGAGTCAGCGCCTATGCAAGGAGCCGCATATTAACCTCTGAAAAGCCGCATGCGGCTCCAGAGCCACAGGTTGGCCACCCCTGGCCTAGGGAGTTTGTGGAAGCGCCTTCACTGGAGCTTTTCAAAAGGAGGCTGGATAGCCATCAGTCTTGCATGGTTTAGACACAACAAATCCTGCATCTTGGCAGGGACGTTAGCTTAGATGGCCCTTGTGGTCCTGTCTAACTCCATGTTCTAGGGTGGGGGGTGGGGGAAGATGACCTTCAGGCAGAACTGAAGGCGATTAAGGGAACTGGAAGAATCCCTTTCTAAAGAAAGAGGAATCACTCAAGGGGAGGGGGGGCAGAAGGGTGTCATGGTCAGTGCTCAGAGGGTTAAAATAAGAAGCGGTTTTGAGCCTTTTGCTGCTTGTGGCACATAGTTGCTGTGGCATTAGTACCACACTTTATTCTTCTTTACCAAGCCATGCTGTGTCCCCTCAAGATTTTCTCCCCACTGCCATAGATGCACAGTACATGACTGAGTGCAAGAGCTGGCACTGTGTTTTCTAACTTCCCCCATACACTGTGTCCCAGCAAACTAGAAATACTTGTTTTCCTGGCAGGAGGATTCTGAGCTGTTCCCCCCTGGTGTGCGTGCGTGCACGCACACACGTGCACACACACACACACACACCCAAAGGCAACAATGAAGGGAATTGTTACCTGTCTAGAGAAGGAAGTAGAAGGGAGCAGGAAAGGGTCATGCATAAAATATATAAAACAGCAGCACAGAGAGCGGTAATGAACAGATCCTCCTGCGCTTCTTCTACAAACCAGGTAAGTACAAACTTCTTTCCGCACTAAAATGTATGGAGGGAAGAGACTAGAGAATAAGGGTACATCTACACAGGGATAAAAAAGATCTGCAGCTGGCCCAAGTCAGCTTACTTGGGCTCATGGGGCATGGGCTGTGGGGCTAAAAAGTGCTGTGTAGACATTTGGGCTTGGGCTGGAGCCCAAGATCTGGGACCCTGCAAAGGCAGAAGGTCCCTAGAGCTAGGGTTCCAGCCCAAACCCAAACATCTACACAAACAATGTTTAGCCCTGTAAGCCTGAGTCAGCTGATGTGGGCCAGACAGCCATACCACAGGCAGTCTATCCAGGGCCGGCTCCAGGCACCAGCTTGCCAAGCTGGTGCTTGGGGCGGCAGGTGAGAAGGGGGCGGCAGGCCGAGTCCCGCAGCGGCAATTCGGCGGCAGGTCCGCTCTTCCCGCCGCCGAATTGCCGCCACGGGACTCGGACTGCCACCCCAGTCTCGCCTGCCGTGGCAGCAAAGGGGCGGCAGGTCCGCTGCTGTCCCCTTGCCGCTCCGGAATGGGACTGCCTGCGTCGGGGGCAGGGCCCCGCCCCCGACGCAGGCAGACATGGCGGGGCCCCGCCCCCAACGCAGGCAGATGTGGTGGGGCCCCGCCCCCAACGCAGGCGTCAGGGGCGGGGCCCCGCTACGTCTGCCTGCGTCGGGGGCGGGGCACTGCCACCCCTGCTTGGGGCGGCAGAATTGTAAGAGCCGCCCCTGAGTCTATCCCTGTGTAAACATAGAGACTCCAAAGCTAAACCTGGTGTACAAATTCCACATTCATAAAAACCCTTTAATTTAAATGGTGTTTGTGACCCCAGCCTGACAGTTGATTATTGTGTGTTCCCTGATTTTACTGGTATTCTTGTGTTTCCCCTAAAAGGGACTTAGGAGCCTAAGGGTTGGATCCACCAAAGGGCTTAGGTGCCTAAGTCTAACATTTAGGTGCTACTGAGATCTTCAAAATCCCTGCTCAGGTGATCTAGTGGCACCTACGTATCAGTTGTTAAAGTCCCCTGCCTATCTTGCTTGTGGGGCCTGCTCTGGCAGGTGGGCTCATAGTGCATCAGACTGCATTTACCAAAACATTAGGGTGGGGATTTCAAATGTGCAAAAGGTCAGACATTCCAAAGGTAAGGATCCCACTATGGCGTTAACTTGGCACACTGTGTATATATATTATGCAGATGTATGTTTAACTGCATAATACAAACATTCTCCATGGAAAGGGACTGAGTTAACACTGCATGGAGAGCCTCACCTTTAGACTGTTCAGACTTTTGGCATTTCAAATACTCAGCTTTAACAATGAGATTCATTTTCTTGTTTGTTTTTAACACATACATTTAATTCCTTGGGCATTGCCATAAATGCTCCTGCGACTGCTCCAGTGTATGAAGCACCTATATAATGAGCGGTTTACGTCTAATTGCTGCACCTGCCTTTATTTCAAGAGGGAGGATTCCCCATTATAGAGATCTGATCACTAGGAAACAGGATAACAAATAAATAATATCAATACAAATGCTAAACATTTACACAGAACTTTGTCTTTTAAGCGCAGTACAAATATTAACTAATGAACGTTATATCCAGCAGAACTCTTCCTTTTCCTCAACTTTATTCCACAGTAATCCCCTAAACAATCCCTTTAGGCCTACACCATCCAATTTTTTAAAGACTGGAACCATGTTTCCTTCCCACCTTTAGTTTATTTACTCAAGCTACTGAGCATTTACCTCTTAATCTTTCCTCAAACATCAGCCCCTCCAGCCCCTGATTGTTTTGCTGCTGTTCTTTGCATTTCAGCTGCTTTCTCCGAGATCTTTCTCATCTCAGATATTCCATTGTCATAATACCAAAGCCATCTAGTTAGGGGCTCTCCCCTCCCTGCGCCATATAAAACATCTGCCTTCCTCTGCATAAGTAGTTCCAGAATTGCATTGTGGTGTATTTTTACTGTAGTGTCCTACTGCAGACTCCCCTAACTGACTGCTTGCTCTCATCCCCTGTGGTTTTTGAGTGTTTCTGGACAAAATGAGGAACCTCTTAGTGTGTGTTCTCACCCTAGCACTGATGGCACAAGGTGAGTCCTGATGCATGTAAAGCGTCTCTATCTAGGATTCATGCCCCCCTTACTGTGATATCTGAGTGCCTCACAATCTTTCATGTATTTATCCTCACAACTCTGATGTCAGCATGTGATGGGGTGTCTACCCCCCAGAGGACTGGAAGTAGGGTTGCCAACTTTCTAATAGCAGAAAACCAAACACCTTGCTCCGCCCCCTGTCCTGAGGCCCCATCCTGCCCCTTCCCCGAGGCCCTATCCCTCTCTCTCCCCCAACCTCGCTCACTAGATCATTTTCACTGGGCTCGGGCATGGGCTTTGGAGTGCAGGAGGGGGCTCTGGGCTGGGGAGGTTCAGAGTGCGGGGGGTGAGGGCTCTGACCAGGCATGTGAGCTCTGGAGTGGGGCTGGGGATGAGGAGTTTGGAATTCAGAAGAGGGTGAGGGGTCCAGCTGGGGGTGCAGGCTCTGTGGTGGGGGCAGGGATGAGTGGCTTGGGTGCAGGACAGTGCTCTGGGATGGAGCAGAGGGGTTCAGAGTGAGGGAGGGGGTTCCGGGCCAGGGTGCAGGCTCCGGGAGGGAGTCTGGGTGCAGGAGGGGACTCAGGGCTGGGGCAGGGGGTTGGGGTGCAAGCTGCAGAAGTGGGTTTGGAAGGGGGTTGGGACATGGGCTTCGGGCAACGCTTATCTCAGGCAGCTCCTGGGAAGCCTCAGCATGTCTGGCTCCTAGGCAGAGGGACCAGGGGGGCTCTGCACACTGCTCCCATCTGGAGGCACCACTCCCACAGCTTCCATTGGCTGTGGTTCCCGGCCAATGAGAGCTGCAGAGCTAGCGCTTGGGGCAGGGGTAGTGTGTGGAGCCCCCATGGCTGCCCCTACGCCAAGGAGCCAGATATGCCATCAGCTTCCTGGGAGCCATGCGGAACTGGGTAGGAAGCCTGCCTGTGCCACCAAACAGTCTTTTAATGGCCTGGTCAGCGGTGCTGACCAGAGCTGCCAGGGTCCCTTTTCAACTGGGTGTTCTGGTCAAAAACCAGACACCTGGCAACCCTAATAGGAAGGGGTGAAGGTGGCTAGGTAGGCCTATTAACTCCAAAGGCTGCACCTGGAGGAAGAGCCAGGGGATAGGATTGCCAACAATCCCTCATTACAAGGGCTGTCCCTTATTTCTTCATCTCTGTACAAGATTGAGAGTTGCAGAGTGTTGCAAAAAGCAGCAAGAAATAGCCCTAGTGAATGTAGGTGAGTGCTGCTTACTATTATTATTAATGATAATATTGGGAGGAGAGGTGCGGCAGGGATGCTAGGGTGGCAGCTGCTGGGAAAGGGGAATCACTCCCTGGGAAGGGGGAGGAGTGTTTGGAGGCTGCAGGGACACGTAGGCAGCAGTGAGGGAAGAGGGTTTGGAGCTGGTACACTCAGAGAAAGGAGGGCAACCAGGAGAGGTAGGAAGCAGTTCAGGAAGGAGCAGTGAGGGCTGGAAGAAGAACGCCCAGAACATCCCAGGGAATGACTTCCCTTTCCTAGCAAGAAGCCCCTGGCTGTTGCCAACTTCCTGGCTTTATAGGCCCGCCTGTTCCTTCCCAGCTGAGCCTGCTTGCAATCAATCCCTGCTCCCTGGCTCTCCCTCCAGGCACAGCCTGTGGAGTTAATAGGCCTCCCTGGCCACCTTCATCCCTTCCAGTCCTGTCTGTGGGATGGACACCCCAGCACACAGCACTATCACCTCCACTTTACAAATGGGGAACAGAAGCACATAGAAGATAAATTACTTGCCCAAGATCACCCAGGAAGCCTGTGGCTCTCAAATCCCAGGCTAGTGCCTTAAATACTAGGTACTCCTTCATCCTTCACCTTCTCACGCTCCTTCATGTTTCTCTGCCTGGCCTATGGTTTAATATGATACTGAGAAACAGAGACGTGAGACTAATCCAGCCTCCCCCACATAACTGCTGTGACCAAATAGCCATAATTCTGTTTGTCCTCCCCCCTCCACATCTATCAGAGGGTTTGGAGGGTCCTGACTGGAAATAAGACCCTTTTTGCTTTTGATGTGACTCCCCTGGCTCTATTGAAACTTGACCCTCTCTCCTTTTTGTCACCCTTCTCCTCTATCTGTGGGGGCGCTGAAGTGTTATCATTGCCCTACCAGAAGAAGATGCTTCAGCACCCAGACCTGCAGAAAAGACCTGGATCAATGTGTTACCATGTTTTATCCTACCCTTGGTAAGCAGTGGGGGATTGAAGGAACAAGCTGGGTTCAAAGACATCCCTAAAGAGTATGGATTGCAACTATGGTGGTGTCAGTAGGGCCTAAGCTTCTTCCCCAACTCTACAACCGCAGACTGGGGGGAGAGAGGGCTTAACAGGAGTGCCCCCACCTCCTACCTGAAGGAAGATCCATGTGATAGTGGCAAATAATGTCCAATAGTGAAAAATGCAAAGCAGTGCACATTGGAGGGGAACATTTGAATTGACTGTTGCAACTTACAAGGTTCTACATTGATTGTATCAGCTCCAGAAATGGACCAGGGTATGATTATAGACAGCTCCTTGAAGACCTCTGCAGTAAAAAATAGCTAGCAGGATGTTTGCAGCCATAAGGAATGAGGTGGAGAAAAATACCATAATGCCTTTATATAAATCAATGGTGCAGCCTCGGCAGAGAAGGGGCAGAAAATATGAAGGAGGGTCTAGAAAAAACTCCCATATGAAGAGAGACTGAAAAGATGGGGATTGTTACACCTTTGGACGGAGACAAGTAAGAGGGGACGTGGTAAAAGTCGATACCATAATGAATGGTCTAGAAAAGGTATAGTGGGAGCTTCTGTTCACCGTGTCTCATCACACACGAGCAAGGGGACATTTGATGAAATTAGCAGTTTGCATATTCAAAAACTGGTAAATGGAAGTACTTTTTCAAACAACGTGTAATTGCATTGTGGAACTCATTGCCACAACAAGACATTCAGGCCAAGAACTAACAGCATTCAAAACAGGACTGGACATGTATATGAATATCCACAGTGTGACGGTGCACTCCATATGATGTTATGAAAATATGCTAATGAGTGTGACTATAATATGCTTTATGCAAAAGGTCTCTTGTAGGGTATCATTACAAAGCTTATAATCTACTGAGTGTGTTCATCCTATTTGTATGAATGTATCATTCTTGTATCTGAAACTAGAAATATGAAATATAACTCTGAAGTCCTATTGTAATTATGCAAAGTGTGGGCCATTAATGGTGGTTTGGAATCTTGATGGCTCCCATCAACCAGGACAATTGGTTGTAAATGGCTCTGTTTACTTGCAAGTCTTCCTGTATACCTGTGTGCTGGCAAGTGGGTATTGAAGTCTTACAGTGATATGTGATCATGTCATCTGAACTGGAATCCATCTTTAACCTGGTGCTTTTCCATTTAGAAGGAGGGGTGGGATCCCAGACAGGGACAAAGGATTCCCACCTTGTGCAAAAGCTATATAAGGGGGTGGAACAGAACAAAGGGGGCTGCAGTCATGAGAAATCTCCTACCTACCACCTGAGCTGGAACAAGGACTGTATCGGGAAAGGATTAGGCCCAGACTAGGAAGGCGTCCAGTCTGTGAAAGAATCTTATTAAAACATCTCTGAGGGTGAGATTTTATCTGTATTCAGGTTTGTTACTGTATTAGGCCTAGACTTGCATGTTGTATTTTATTTTCCTTGGTAATTCACTTTGTTCTGTCTGTTATTACTTGGAACCACTTAAATCTTATTTTGTATTTAATAAAATCACTTTACTTATTAATTAACCCAGAATACGTATTAATACCTCGGGGGGGGGGGGGGAGGGGGCAAACAGCTGTGCATATCTCTCTATCAGTGTTACAGAGGGCAAACAGTTTATACAGGGTAAACTCATAAGCTTTATACAGAGTAAAACAAAGTTATTTGGAGCTTGGACCTCATTGGGAATTGGGTATCTGAGTGCTGGAGACAGGGGCACTTCTTAAGCTGTTTTTCAGTTAAGCCTGCAACTTGTGGGGGACTTGGTTCAGACTTGGATCTGTGTTTGCAGCAGGCAAGCATGTCTGGCTCTAACCAGGCAAAGGACTGATGCCCCAAGCTGGCAGGGAAAACAGGCTCAGAGGTCCTCTAGGCACATCTGGTGGCAGTCCCAAAGGGGTTTCTGTGATGTAACCCGTCACACAGAGTTTCATAATTTATGATAAATCTTTTGTGGAAGTTAAATCAGTCTCTAACTACGAGAGAGGAGGGTGAGACCCAGTGTAAAGGCAGATCATCCCCCATATGCATATTTCCAAGGCTACTTGCAACTTCCTCTAAATCCCCTCATGCTGGTCACTGTCAGAGAGAGGTTACTGGACTAGGTGGACCACAGGTCTGATCCAGTATGGCCATTCCAATTACCCTATCTGCAGTGGGGACCACAGAAGGCAATGTGGTGTGCAGATATGAAATAGAGAGAAGGCAAAAAAAGAAGAGGGGAGAATAGGGGGAAAAAGTGGCAGGAGCATAAATGCAAGTCTAGAGAATGGGGAAGAACTAGGAAAGAGAAAGAGAGGGGAGGAACAGAGAATTAGGGGAAAGGGAAGAAGATCAGGGAAGAATGAAAAGGGAGCAGAGAATTGGGTGCAGGGAGAACAGAGGAAGGAAACAAAGAAGGGGAAAGTAGTATGGAGATGCCCCAGTTCATGTTCAAGTTTCCTTTCCCTTCCACCCTACTAAACCAATGGCACCCATGCCTCACCATTTCCAAACCGTGGCACCTGCCTCTCTCTCTCTTTTATGTTCTGCTGTATTAGGTGGTAAGCCAGGGGAGTCATCTCCAAGAAACTGGTGACCCTCACCCACATAGGTCCTAGAACGTCTCCCCCCAATCCATTCTCTCCTCTCTCTCGCAGCTAAATACACCAAGCAATGTGCCTTTCAGTACCAGTGCAATGTCATGAAGGTTACGGGCGGATCAGTACTGAAGGCTGTTTGCTGCTGCACTAATTTGTGCAACAGATAGACAGGAGTTCTTCCACATGCAAGACTAGCAAGTTATCTCCCTTCACCTCACACGGCAACTGGACCCCTCATTAAGGATACTTTGCTGCTCTCTCTTTCCCCCCCCCCCTCTTCCTGGAATCAGAACAAAACTTAGAAGCAGATGTTTCCAACATCTCTATTAGTAACTCCCCGGAGAGACCCACATGCCAGGATAGTGATGATCCAAAATATTAAAATGCAAAAAAAGCAGAAATGGTTGTTTATAACTGTTCAAGCTTAAATGATGCACAGAAAGGTGAGGGGCTGACAGGTGTAGTGCAGCACCCTGTTATGTCAGTCCTGGATCCTAAAACAGTACTGCCAATGCACTTCAGTCATTTAACACAGCAACCCCTGCCCCTTGGTTCTGAGTGTGTTGCACACACACACCTCCATACAGAGAGCTGCTTATTCCCTTCAGCCCCTCTGCTATTCCAGTCCTGGGCTCCCCACACAACACTGCCAATGCATGTGAAAAGATTCCATAGAATCCAATGAGATGAAATTTCTGAATGGAGAAAACCACACACAATGGTCTGAATGAGTAAAAGTCTGAAGTGGTCTGAATACAAACATGTTAGTTTGGGTTATTACCGGTCTCCAGATTAAATATAGGATATTAAGGAAGAACAAAATTGCAAACAAGTCTAATTAAACAATAATAATGGGTTATTTAAACTACCCACATATAAATGTCACCTCAGGGCATAACATAAAGACGCAATTTCTGCACATCCTAAACTATTGCTTCTTGATTAGCTGCGACCCACAAGAAGAGGAGCTGTTGTTGCCTTAGTCCTAAATTACACCCAGGACTCAGTGTAGTAGCCATGTTGGTCTGTGTCAGCAAAAAGAAAATAAGAAAGGAATACTTGTGGCACCTTAGAGTTCAGGCAGCATGACGAATCTACTAAGCATGAAACTTACCATTCCCATCAACCCACTCCCCACAGTTCATGCTTCCCTCCCCTGACCAGTTGGGGAAAAGGGTAGAAACTCCCTGAAAGACCCTCACCCAGGAAGTAACACTCTAGGGGAAGCTGTGGCCACATGGCAACCCATGAATGGAGCAGGGACGCTCCTCCAGGTGGGAGGAGACTCAGTTGATAGATTTGGCTGGCCAGGGGAGCTCGCTGAATAACCACATAACAAGCAGAGGAGCAGGCTGCAACAGGACCCACAGATCTGCATACAGAGCACTCGGTGACCAGCAGCTGCTACAGCTGGATTGAGGTCCATGCAGATCCTGTGGGAAGCAGCAGGCACCCTGCAGTCAGATGCTGAGCAGAGAGAGATCTGAAAGAACAGTCAGAGACCATGGCTAGCTCAAGCTCTTAAAGGGACAGTAGCCTGAAGGCGGCTATTGAACCAAAGCACCAGACACACACTGAATCTGATAAGTGGTTGGTGTGCCCCGAATGGTTGTGGGATCCATGAGAAGAAGCTTTCAGCCTTGCTAAGGACAATTATCTACAGCCAGAGATCGTGGGGGCTGTGTAGCCTAGCTGCCACCACACTTGCCGCAGCCTGCTATCACAGAAGCCAGTGGCCCCCCAAATGAGATACACCAGAGACCAATTCTGACCAGAAAACCTGAAAGTTCCTACATGCCTTAATGGAGCATGGGGCTGGAGAGAGCTCCGGAGGCACAAGGCCTGAGGAGCTCTCTCCCTCCATTGAGCTGCTCCCACGGGCCAAGCTAGAGAAATGGTCTGAAGTAAATAGGATGAAATTCAGCAAGGACAAATGCAAAAGTACTCCAGTTAGGAAGGAACTCTGTTACACACATACAAAATGGGAAATGACTGCCTAGGAAGGAGAGCTGTAGAAAGGAATTTGGGGGTCATAGTGGCTCACAAGCTAAATATCAACAGTGTAATACTGTTGCAAAAAAAGCAAACATCATTCTGGGATGTATTAGCAGGAGCACGATAAAAGACTCAAAAAGTAATTATTCCACTCTACTCCGCACTGATTAGGCCTCACCTGGAATACTGTGTCCAGTTCTGGATGCCACGTTTCAGAAAAGATGTGGACAAATTGGCGAAAGTCCAGAGAAGAGCAACAAAATGATAAAAGGTCTAGAAAACATGACCTATGAGGGAAGATTTTAAAAATTAGCTTTGTTTAGTCTGGAGAAGAGAAGACTGAGAGGGGACATGATCACAGTTTTCAAATACATAAAAGATTGTAACAAGGAAGAGGGAGAAAAATTGTTCTCTTTAACATCTGAGGACAGGACAAGAAGCAATGGGCTTAAATTGCAGTAAGGGCGGTTTAGGTTAGACATTAGGAAAAAATTCATGATTGTCAGGGTAGTAAAGCATTGAACCAAATTGCATAGGGAGGTTGCAGAATCTCTGTCATTGGAGATTTTTAAGAGCGGGTTAGATAATCATTTGTCAGGAATGTTCTAGATAATACTTAGACCTGCCTTGAGTGCCCAGGACTAGACTAGAAGACCTCTCAAGGTCCCTTCCAGTCCTATGATTCTATGGTTTTATGGCTAACCAGGGGGGATCTTCCTGACATTTGCTTGTCTCTGCAGTGACAGAAAGCAGAAGCCTGCTGGAATTCCTTTCGTTGGCTTGAATATTTGATATAATTAAACAAATAGATCTATACTTCTTAGGGACTTTTCAAGAAACACCATATGTATGTAAATAATGATAAATATATCATCAACTTTAGCAGAGGCACAGGCAAGTTTAATGACCCATTAATAAAATTTATCATCATTTTTGTATTAATACTGTATTGAGGTATCTCCCTACACCTGGCCACCAGAGCCTTTCCAGACTATGAAGACCAATTGCAGGATAATCTGGCTTCAGGGGCATACAGCTGTGCTGTCAGCCTGGAAGGTCATCAGGCAGGGGGTTGATGAAAATGATAGTTGCCTGCTTGGTAGATTCATCATAGCAGCGACAAGAGTTGAGTTGCTGGAAATCTTTGAAAAAACAAATTTTTAAACGTTTGTCTTTATGAAAATGTGACCAGTTCTAACTGCTAATGAATACATTCTAGGATTCACAAAGGCACAAGATGTTAACTTCTTCCTTCAGTTACACTAGGGCAATTCCCTTTGATATAAGTGGGAATAGTTCGCCTGACTTGATGGCAGGAATGAGCCCTTTTCCTTTGTGTCAAGGAGTGAAAAATGTCAGTCTTCTCTTTGATTTAACTTGTAAAGCTGGAAATATATTTCAGTTTCCAATCAGCTGTGGCCATTCTGGACATGACAAGGTCTTCTGTGAAACTAGGGAAACAGTTTTACAATATTTTAAAGAAAAATCATCCAGTCTGCAGTAAAAGCATTCTTTGATCTTTATGAAGAGTTTGAGGACAGATCCCATGAGAAAAATATAATGCGTAAACATCTACATAAAGAGATAGCAAAGTAATCAATATTAGACCATTCACATTTGTTAAGGAAGCTTAATGTTTTCTGGGAAATGTTTACAAAATCCTATTACAAACAACACTGACATTTTTAAGTATGTGGCATGTGAATATGGGTTGCAAAATCTGGTCAATAAGTAAATGACTGTTTAGAAATGCGTATGTGTCTAAATCTGGATTGTTTATTGAAGCATAGATGCATAAGATGAGCAGTTACACAATCACTGAAATACAAACTTTATTGAAAACAGAACCTATACAAAAAGGTTGGTCACTACAATATAGTGGAGCATTCCAATAATGAATTTAAGGTAGGCATATTTAGTGCATAATTTGTAATGAAAGAGGTGCCAGGGCTCAAGGAATTAGGTGCTGGGGCTCAAGCAATTTTTGTACATTCATCACTGATGCAGCAAGCCCAGAGGTGCAGAGGCTATGAACTGCCAAGCTGAGAGGCACAGGAGTTCAGCCCTGGCAAGCCCTGGCACAAGTTTAGCACTGGGCATATTAAAATGCAGAGATATACTACAAAATGCTACGTTTGTATCTATGGTTGTAAATCAAATGGTAAGATATTGTATTATTTAAGCAATAGCAAGCGATCAAGTAATGAGTAGACACAAGGGGACAGAATTGAGATTCAGCTGAGTTCAGGAGGATGCAGCTGCAGTAACAAAAATAAAATTTAAAAAAATCACTTTTTGGTTTTCCTCAAGGGAGCAAGGGGGAGTCGGGAAAAGACTTCAGTTTTTTATCTGAATAAGGAAATTGTAAGCAACCTAAACATTTTTGTGGAAGTAATATTTTAATGAAAATGAATTCAGATCAGTTTAGGTTGGGGTTCCCAGCCACAAAGAAGAAAGTTTTTGAAGTTCCACTGCACTGACTGTCTCTGTTTAACTTTTATACCTTTTAGGGCACAGGCTGTCACCACACTCTGTTCTCTATAGTTTTTATACCATGGTCATCACTGTAGCATCTGAGCTACTTCGAGTAGTGTATTGAGTACTTACTGACACCACTTCTGTTTGTCTCATGGTTCTTCTTCAGGAAGACTTTGGTCTTCCCCCTACTGAATGTGAATGAATCTCGTTTACCTCCCTTATGCAAGCTGGCCACCACCATTCTCACTCATGCTGACTTTCGAGTGTGAGTTACATGAACTGGCAACAGCTATTCTGCTCTCCATTGGCATTCTCAGTTCTTATAACCCCTAGTTAATGCAGTGAATGTGCTGTTCAGACTATGTTGCAAGCCCCAACGTCCCAGGAAATAGGATAGGCTAGGACAAGCCCCACAGCACAGATCAGACATGTTAGGGAGGTATTGCTAGCAGCTATGGGGCTGGCCTACACATAATTTAAGCACTGATTAACTAAACTGTGGAGGAGTGGCCCTTCTGGTTGATAACCTCAAGACTTGGTGTGAGGAGAGGAAATGGATGTTAGGGTCCCATCAACAGCCCCAGCACAGCTGGGGAACACTAACTGTTCAAACCCTTTAGTGACCTGCTGTACATTGCCCCTCTGTCACACGATTTAGCAGTGTTTGCACACCTCCATCACAACACTCCACACTGCGGTTCTCCCAACACCAAGCTGGTTCCACACTGACCAGTAGCAGTCTAGGCTGGCAAGCTTCCAAATGGTGATTGCCACGCTGAGGGGCCCCCTGAGCTCCCTGCCCTGGTATACAGTAGTGTTATGGTCAGCTTAGCACACAGACTCAGCAAAGTGCCCTTCAGCATCCTGAAGTCTCTGCTGGTCACCACAGGCCTGAATAACTGCCTGGTCCCACCATTTTGTGCTCATGGGCCAGGCCCCAAAGCCATGCTCTGTCAAGTGGAGTTCACCAAATGCACAGACTATATAGATGTGTGCACTGAATCCATCACCTGGTCCTCCATCATTCCAGCTCCTGTAACAATCCTGCTGGGTCTAGTGGGTTGCTGAGGATGCCTCATTGAGGCCTCTCCAGTATGACAGGATCTGCTTTTCACAGTTAGTAAGGGACTGAAGCCCACTGTTCATGTGTGCCACTTCCATGCTGAAAGTGTTCAAAATGGCACCAGGGCACAAGTGGGATTAAGCAAGTTTGACCCCTGTTCCCACTACTCTCTTGGCCTCTGAGAAGTATCTCAATATCTGCTATGGAAATTACCCAGAATACAGCAAGCCTAGAACCAGTGCAAGGCACCCTGGGAGATCTACCTAGACTGCACACTGCTGTGTGAACACATGGTTTCTAATGTGACAGTGGCTACACCAATGAAAGCACTACAGTGTGAACATACACAAACAGTGTATCTAAACAGGTGTAATTAGACTGATTTAAGATACAACTGTGCAAATTTTAAGTATAGACATGACACTAGTCAGTGATCTAAGGACTAAAAAAAGAAAATGCCGTTTTTGAGCCTTAAGCCTTTGCCACAGATTTGCTGTGGTAGATAGCACCCCTCTTTAGTTTTGTTTACTCCAGCCATGCCAGGTTCCCTTAATATTTCATCATGTCTTTGGAAGATACACTGTATAATTTATACCTTGTGCAAGAACTGGCACCACTTCTCCCAACTTTTTCCAAAAGGAAGTGTTTCAACATTAGCTTACTCCAGGGTGCTATTCCCTATGCAAAGAGATCGTAAAACCAAGTCAACAAATGCAGGACGTTCCATGTCTACTGGGTGGGAGTAGAGCGGTAGGAACAGGGATGCAGAGAAGTATATAAACCAGTAGCGCTACACAGCAGTAATGAAACAGATCGCCCTGTGCTTCAACTGTAAACCAGGTATGTGAGATTTTTCCCCCCTTGCTTAAACTAACAACTTGAATAGAATGACAAGAGTCTAATGCTCAATGTCACCAATTCCATGAAACTCATTTTAATCTAAACTATGTTTATGACCCCAGCCTGACACTCGATTGAATGTTCCCTGGTTTTACTGAAGTTAGAGTTATTTTCTAACAGTTCTGTAGAGCACGAATTCAAAAGTATGTTATTTAGCATCCACAGCATGCTTGGTGCTGTACAGTGTGTATTAGTAGATGAAGACTAATGCCAGGTTTTTAAAAAGATATTAACCACCTAAATATGCAGATAGACACCTAGTGTGATACCTGTTCTTTAGGAACCTAAATCCCTTTAAGAAATCTAGTCCATAGTCCCTGTTCCAAGGAGTTTTATGGACAAAACAGTTCAGGACACATAGGCTAAGTATGTGGCCCTAAAGTTAGGTAACTAACTAAACGTGGCAGATTTGCAGAGATGTTGAGCCACTCCAACTAATGGGGAATTCAGTGAGTGTTGTGTTCTGGATGCTCAGCACCTCAGTAACTCAACCCACATGTATAAAAGTGCATTAATATGGACTTGGCAATCTAAAATTAGGTCTCTGTGTTTTAAAATATAGGCCCTTATGCACAGGCTGAGGAAATGAAGATGCACTGTGAGACCCATTCATCTTGTATGTAAGGGCTTGTCTTCACTATCGGGGTAAGTCAACCTAAGTTGTGCTGCTCCAGCTATGTGACTAATGAACTGGAGTCAACATAGCTTAGGTCAACTTACTGTGGTGTCTTCACTGTGCCGCGTCGACAGAAGATGCTCTCCGGTCAACTTCCCTTACTCTTTTTGGAGAGATGCAGTGCCGGGGTCGACTGGAGACCACGCTGCTGTCAATTTAACAGGTCCTCATTAGACCAGCTAAATCAATGCCTGCTGCATTGATTGCAGAAGCATCGATCTCCCCGGTAGTGAAGACCAGTCCTTGTAAATGTTCTAATTGCTTTGGTGGATTTCCATTAACGACTGAGTGGGAGGAATGAGTTTTTAGGAGGGATCTGAATGACAAGACAGTGATTTTCTAGTACTTGATAAGCAGGGGTGTCAGACTCACCCTCATGGAACACCTCGTCATTGCAAGACCCGGCTTTGCAGCCCTCTACCTCACCCTCCTCCATTGGACTTGGGTAGGCAGGTAACACTCACTCCTTCCAGGGTAACGCTGTCCAAATTCAAAACTCTTCCACCCTTCCCAGGCTCCTGCAAAATAGTCCTGCACAACCTCTTTGCCCCTTTCCCAGGTTCTGCAAAATTCTTCCTCACTTTGTTACAAACTGCTGCCTTCCGGGACTTTTTCCATAGAAGCCCAGCTCCTATCAAGCCACTGACCCTCACGGCTTCTTCTCTGGAGTTCTTCTTTTCCCAGGACTGTTTCAGGAGTCTCCTTCCCCCAGCTGCCCTCCCCGTTCAGGGATAGTTCCAGGATACCAGCTCCTTTCCAGGCAACTCCTACCTACCTGTTTCCTACAGTACTTCCTTTATAGGAACCATCCACTCTGGTTCTACACAGCAGGATCCACCCCAGACTTGCCTGTATCCCCTCCATAGGGTTGTCTCCTGGAATTAAGATTAATTTAATTAAAGATTATGCTATGTGATGAAATCTCCAGGAATACATCCAACCAAAACTGGCAACTCTACCCCTCCAGGTGGTACAGAATGGGCTAATTGGGCTCCTCGGCTCCCCTTAAACCATCACTTGTAATGCGGAGTTTATAAATCCCAACACAGTTGTCATGCTGTCTGGAGTGGCTTACCACTGTGAGTGAGTATCTCAGGGCAGACTGTCAGAAAGCAAGGGCAGACACCCCAAACTGGTCATATGTTCTATAATTAGTTTTCACCAAGCCAGTGACAAATGTGAACTCCTGGATCGCTATACCAGTCTTACCATGGGGTCGTAGACCGTCCTCTCAGACTCTCCGGCCTATCTTGCCACCCAGACAAACTGAACTTTGTGATAAAAGGTCACTCAAGCCAAAAATCATATCACGTTTAGGTTGCTCCCAGTCGCAAGAGACCAGTCACTTACCCTGGATCAGTTGGTCCCCTAGATCTTACAGCAAAGACAATGCTGGCAGCCAATTCTATAGTAAAATAACTATAGGTTTATTTGCTAAAAAAAAAAAAAAGAGTTATTGAGAGATTAAAGGAGGTAAACTATAACAATAGGTGAGTTAAAGTTTGTAAGTCCAAAATGGTAGCAGAGATGTAGTAATCTGCCAATTTCCCAAAAGTCTTTTCAGGGATGCCTAGAATAACTCCGGGGATCTCCATCTTCTTGTTCAGTTATTCTACCCTGTTAGAATCCAAACAGTCCAGAGATGATGGACTTCTTCTTAAATCCATATTTATAGCTTTTCCACACAGAAAGCAAGTGGTTAGTGTCTTTACCCACATGGTTTTTTTCTTTGATGACTGATAGTGAGGAATGCACTTAGAGTCCTTGACCTCGATCATCACACACAATGACCACTTACTTTGAAATAAGCATTTTCTGTTAAAGTTCTTAAGACCTTCATTAGAATTTCACAAGATTTCTTAGATGGGTAATTTAGTTACAGGGATATACATAATGTACATGCCTGCCATTACATTATAATAGGAATAGATAAGTGAAAACAATACAGTTAATATCTCGTTTGATCTCTATTAACACACAAGTGAATTAGCCTGAATGGATGCTAATACATTTAACTCCTTTGATATTCACACAGAAGTGAATTGGCCTATGGCTCTGGCCGTAGCTGGTGTGTCAGCATCAGACCCCCAACGGAAACCTGGTGTAGGAAAGGTTGTCACTGACGCACCCGAATAGACCTTAGGTTTCCCCCATTTTTGATAAGGCATCATCAGCCATTACATTCTCCTTTCCTTTTATGTGCAGCCAGGTCAAAGGGGCATGATCGCTTAAAGCAGTAAATTTTTTGTTACACGGATAAGATTTAAGTTGCTTAACAGCCTAGACAATGGCATAGCACTCTTTCTCAGTGACCACATAATTTTGTTCAGGGCGGGGTTAGTTTTTTTGCTTAAGTAGGCAATGCAGTGCCTCTTACCCCCCCGAGTCCATCTTGCATCAGTACTGTGCCCAACCCAATGTTAGAAGCATCAGTGCACCGCACAAATGGTTTGCTTGAATCAGGGCTGACCAAAACAGGCTCCTTAGACAAAGCTTTTTTATGTGCTGCAAGCCTTTCTGACAGACCTCTGTCCATACCACCCAGTCTGCCTTTCTTTTTTCTGTAAGGTCTGATATGGGGACCACAATGTAACTAAACCCCTTTACAAACCTACGGTAATAGTTGGTCAGACCAATAAAGGATCGGACCTGCTTCTTTGTTCTAGAGGCAGGACAGCTCCTAATGGCCTTTACCTTTAAAGGGTCAGGGTGAATCAACCCACTGTCCATCTTGTGTCCTATGTAGGATACCTCTGCAGCTCCCATCTTGCATTTGGAGACCTTGACAGTAAGGCTGGCGTCTCTTAGCCTTTGTAACACAATTCCCTCATTATTTAAGTGGTCTTGCCAAGAGCTACAAAAAATAGCCAAGTCATCTATAAAGACTCTGGCAAATGTTTGTAACCCCCACAGCACCTCATTAACAAGCCTCATAGAGGTTGCCCCAAAATTTATCAATCTAAAAGCCATAACTTTAAACTCATAGTCCATATTCCACTATAAAAGAAAACAACAGAACGCCACTAGCCGTCACCTTCAGCCCCCAACTAAAACCTCTCCAGCACATCATCAAAGATCTACAACCTATCCTGAAAGATGATCCCTCACTCTCACGGATCTTGGGAGACAGATCAGTCCTTGCTTACAGACAGCCCCCCAACCTGAAGCAAATACTCACCAGCAACCACACACCATACAACAAAAACACTAACCCAGGAACCTATCCTTGCAACAAAGCCCGATGCCAACTCTGTCCACATATCTATTCCAGTGACACCATCATAGGACCTAATCACATCAGCCACACCATCAGGGGATCGTTCACCTGCACATCTGCCAATGTGATATATGCCATCATGTGCCAGCAATGCCCCTCTGCCATGTACATTGGCCAAACTGGACAGTCTCTACGCAAAAGAATAAACGGACACAAATCTGACATCAGGAATCATCAAATTCAAAAGCCAGTAGGTGAACACTTCAACCTCCCTAATCACTCAATGACAGATATAAAAGTAGCAATTTTGCAACAGAATAACTTCAAAAACAGGCTCCAATGAGAAACTGCGGAATTGGAATTAATATGCAAACTAGATACCATTACCTAGGGCTTGAATATTGATCGTGGATGGCTCGGTCATTAAGTTAATTGAATTTATTCCCCCCCCCCCCCGCGCTTAACACCTTTGTGTCAACTGTCTGTAATGGGCCATGTTGATTATCACTTCAAAAGTTTCTACTGATAACAGTTCCTTTCAATTAATTAGCCTCTTAACGTTGGTATAGGCCTTCTCATGTTTCTTTGAATGTATAAATATCTGTTCACTGTATGTTCCATTCCATGCATCCGATGAAGTGAGTTCTTAACCCACGAAAGCTTATGCTGAAATAAATTTGTTAGTCTCTAAGGTGCCACAGGTATTTTTCTTGTTTTCTTTATAAAAGTAGATTGTTCTTTGGGCATTAGCATCTAAGGGAATTTGCCAGTACCCACAAATTAAATCCGGTATGTTTATGAATTTGGTATCCCCCAATAGGTCCAGTAAGCCCTCTATTTGGGGTGTAGGGTAAGGATTAGGTAGGGTGATACCATTTAGTTTCCTATAAAAAAAAATCTCATGTGATTTTGTCCTTTTTAGGTACCATTACAATAGGAGATGCCCAGGGGCTTTTTGACTTAGTGATTACATCCATTTCAGGCATGCTTTCCACCTCCTCCTGAATTTGCTTCCGCATTTCCCTGTTAGACTGGTATGCTCTGCTTGGAACTGGGTGAGGCCCCGAGTTTTGAATGGAGTCCACAATCTTCTCAGTTAGACCTGGTTGGTTGGAAAATACCTGTTTGTGATGCTTTAAAAAGGCCAACATTTCCTGCTTTTGGATTGGATTTAAACCCTCCCCAAACTCAATGCTTTCTAGAGGAGTTTCTTCCCTGCTTTCTTTAACTAAATCAATTAAAGTGGCAGCAAGCGTTTCCACATCAGCACAATAGATCATTTTTACTGCTGTCTCCCTTTCATGGTAAGCTTTAAATCTATTGATATGCACTGTTTGCATGCTCCTTTGCCATTGGGCTTCCTTACATCATACGTGACTTTATTTACTCTTTCAATCACCTCAAAAGCTCCTTCCCAATAATCCTGAATTTTCTTTTTCCTCATGGGAATTAATATTAACACCAAATCACCAATATCAAATTACCTTTCTTCACTACGCCGATCATACTGAACTTTAAGTTTCCTGAATTTTTTTAAGGTTCTGTTGCACTAAATTCATCATAACCTGCAAATTCTCCTTAAAATGAGTGACATACTCCCGTACTGGCTGTCCTGTTTCCTCAATACTGCCTTCCCAAGAGCCTCAAATCAGATATAAGGGTCCCCTCACCCGCCTCCCACACAGGAGATCAAAGCGGGAAAAGCCAGTAGAGGACAGACCTGATGTACTGGGATTTTACGGAGACTTTCCTGCTCCACCAGCCTGGGTTCCCTCTCCCTGCTTTGCTGAATTAGGCTCTCTGGGAAGGTGGGATGCACCCATCACCCTGGGGATGAGAGGTTTGGGGTGCAGGAGGGAGTGCTGAGCTGGGGACAAGGGATTCACAGTGCAGGAGGAGGTTCCAGGCTGGGACAGGGGGTTGGGGTGTGGGAGGGGGTATGGGCTCTGGGCTGGGGGTGCAGGCTCTGGGGTGGGACCAGAAATGAGGGGTTCAGGGTGTGGGAGGGGGCTTCAGGCTGGGGCAGAGGGTTGGTATGTGGGAGGGGGTGAGGGCTCTGGGGTGAGGCCAGGGATGAGGGATTTGGGGTTCAGGAGGGGGCTCCGTATTGGGGCTGAGGGGTTCAGAGTGTGGGAGGGGGCTCAGGGCTGGGGCAGAGAGTTGAGGTGCGGGAGGTGGTTTGGTGTGCGGGCTCCGGGTTGCACTTACCTCAGGTAGCTCCCGGGAAGCGGTGACATGTCCCTCTGGTGGACTAAATCAATAGTACCCTGTGCACTGCAAAAATGGCATCTAGTCACATACTGAACTTCCAATATCCTGGAAGCCCTTATAACACACGTAATATTCTTAAAATACAAGACAAATATTAACTAAAGCATAGGATGTTCAGCAGAACTTTCCCCCATCACTCCTCGTTATGTCCCTTTACAATCCCTAAAAGATTCGCTCTACCTCCATGGAGTTTAGACCTTGAGTTGTCTAAAGATTGTTACCATGTTCCCCACCCAGGCCTTTGTCATCACTAACCCCAGCTCTGTGTACTTAGCTCCTTTGAGTTTTCCTCAGTGGTCAGTCCCTCAGCCCCTGGTGGGGTTTGTGGCTCTTCTCTGAATAGCTGCTCGGATATCTTTCTGGATCTGAGGTGAGCATAAGGTTCCAGAATGGCAGGCCAGAGCTGTCTAGTAAGGGAGCCCCACCTCCCTGCTCTGAGATGTGCTTGTGACGGTGTACCCCATAAAACTTTATGGGGAGATGCTTATAAATGTATACATGATGTAACTGGACTATGTTTTATGCTACATGTGCCATGTAACATATCTCTGTGAAAGTTATGACCTACTGAATTTATTCCTCCCGTTTATATACATGTATCATTGTTGTAGTTGAAGTTATGAATATTGGTTGTATTTCTTGAGAAAGGAATGTGCAGGTTAAGTGCCCAATCAAGAAGCACTTAACAGACAATAGAACTTGCAGACACCAATCCACATCTGAGCTTTGCCAGGAATGTGGCTGGTCTGAGAAGGAACTGAGTTGTGCATGGACAGGTGACTTGTCCATGTGACCCCAACTCCATTTGGTAACTGGATGCTACACAGAGAGAGGGAGGGGTGTCCACCCAGAGGAGAAAATCTATTTAAACCCCTAGGAAACCCCTCCATTTTGTCTTCAGCTGGCTAAAGAAAGAAGCTCTCCACCCTCCAAGGACATACCTGAGAGAGACTGAACAAAGGACAGAGACAACAGGGGGTGTGAGCGACTGCTGGACCCAGGCTAGAAGCTTTACAGCCTGTGAAAGAAGGAAAGCTGGAGCCGGTGAGGTTTTGATATCTGTGTGAAGTTTGATTAGACATAGACCTGCATGGTTTATTATATTTTACTTAGTAATTCAATTTGTTCTGTCTGTCACCACTTGGAATCACCTAAATCCTACTTTCTGTACTTATTAAAATCACCTTTTACTCATTAAGTTTCCTGGTGTACGAGTTGGTACCCGGGGGGTGGGGGCAAACAGCTGTGCATATCTTTCTATCTTTGAAATAGAAGGCGAACTATTTATGAGTTTGCCCTGTATAAGCTTTATACAGGGTAAAACGGCTTTATTAAGGGTTTGAACCTCCTTGGGAGTTGGACACCGGGGTGTCAAAGGCAAGAGCATTTCCAGGAGCCTTACAGTTGTGAGTGGACTTGATTCGGACCTGGGTCTGTGTTTGCAGCAGATCAGTGGAATCTGGCTCAAAACAGACAGGATTCGGGAGTCCCAAGCTGGAAAAGGCCGGGAAGCAGGGGCAGAAGTAGCCTTGGCACACCAGGTGGCAGCACCAAGCAGGTCTCTGTGACCCCAACCCGTCACAGTGCTGATTCTCCGCATGCAGCCCACTAATTACACTGCCTTTTAAAAAAAAGAAAATTGCTCATTCTCATCTCCAGGTGTCTGTTTAAAGCCTTTCTACACAAAATGAGGAGCCTGGTTGTGTGTGTGCTCGCCGTAGCGCTGACGGCACAAGGTGAGTCCCCCGCTTGTAAAGCCTCAGTTACTTCTCACCATGTATCCTTCATGTTTTCCTAACTGACCCTTTTGTTCAATAAGAAACCTTAGAAAGGAAAAGTGAGATAAAGGGTAGTTCTAGATTTACGGCAGAGTGTAGGGTACAGACACTCTACGCCCAGCTAACATGGCTATAAACAGCAGTGCAGGTAGTGAGACACTGCTTAGGTGAGCAGAGTGTTCTACACACCTAACCCTAGGGTGTATACACTGCACAGCTCTCTACTCGCCCAAGCCATGGCTTCCTCATCTACACTGATATTTTTAGACATTATTGTCCCACTGCCTCCTGGCTTTGGAGCCAGAGCCAGCTCCAGGCACCAGACGACAAAGCACGTGCCTGGGGCGGCGCCTTGTAAGGGGCGGCAGTCCGGGGATTCTTGGGGCGTCGTTTTTTGTTTTTTGGGGGGTTTTTTTGCTTTGGTAGTTCGGTGGCGGCCATATTTTTTTTTTGCTTGGGGCGGCCAAAAAGCTGGAGCCGGCCCTGTTTGGAGCTTTTATCTGCTGCATGGAAAGACTCTGCTGTTGGGAAAAGGCTCTGATGGGAGCCTTTCCCCACTGCCTCCTCCTGCCAGAGCTTTCCCTGCTGCGTGTAACTACACACACCAGTGTGGATGCACCTTGCCTTATGCACCTTGTTACTGTGCTATGTATACCCCACGTTACCACAAGTTCAGACAAGCATAGACAAGATCAGAGACAGATCCACCCTCTTCTTGCCACCAAACCTGCATGTTTCCATAGCTAGATATCTATCTATGCTACTTATAATCACCCCATTACCATAGTATCCACTCACCTCACAATCCTTGATGTTTTTGCCTTCACAACACC
The DNA here is from genome assembly GCA_037349315.1 of Chelydra serpentina. Lineage (NCBI taxonomy): Eukaryota > Metazoa > Chordata > Testudines > Chelydridae > Chelydra > Chelydra serpentina. The sequence goes on from JBAIAC010000008.1 coordinate 127,917,118, forward strand.
CCTAGGAGGCAGGGCAGTGCTATTATCCCCATTGTACAGATGGGGAACTGAGGCACAGAGTCGCTAAGGGACTTGCCTAAAATCACACAAGAAGTCTGTGGCAGGCCAGAGAAATGAACCCAAGTCTCACAAGTTCCAAGCTAGTACCCTACTTGCAGGGCCACCCTTCTGTTCTATCTACTCTGCCCCCACAAAGAAAAATTGGTGGGAAGACATTGCATTTCAATTCACTAGAGTGGAAGAAAGGACCTTGGACTTTATCCTGTTGACCCTCCTTGTTTTGTCTCCTGCCTCCTTTAGCCGTTGTGTCTCTGGAGTGTTATCACTGCCCTAATGGAGGAAGATGCTACACTACTCAGAAATGCAGGGTGAACCAGGATCAATGTATTACCATGATCTTCCCTCTCACTGGTAAGTAGGATGGAGTCAGAGGAACAGGTTGGGGTCACAGGTGTCTCAGATTATAGGCTCATAGACTTTAAGGTCAGAAGGGACCCTATTGATCATATAGTCTGACCTCCTGCACAGTGTAGGCCACAGAACCTCACTCATCCACTCCTGAAATAGACCCATAACCTATGGCTGAGTTACTGAATTTCTCAAATCATGGTTTAAAGACTTTAATTTACAGAGAATTTACCATTTTAAACTAGTTTAAACCTGCAAGTGACTCATGCCACATGCTGCAGAGGAAGGGAAAAAAAACAAGCTTTCTGCCAATCTGACCCGGGTGAGAATCCTTCCTGACCCTAATTATGGAAAGCGGTTAGACCCTGAGGATGTGGGCAAAACCCACCAGCCAGACACCTGGGAAAGAATTCTCTAAAGTAACTCAGAGTCCTCCCCATCTATGTCCCATCACCAACCATTGGAGATATTTGCTGCTAGCCGTCACAGATCAGCTACATGCCATTGTTGGCTGTCCAGTCATGACATCCCTTCCATAAACTTATCAAGCTCAGTCTTGAAGCCAGTTAGCTTTATTGTGCTCACTGCTCCCCTTAGAAGGCTGTTCCAGAACTTCACTCCTCTGATGGCTAGAATCCTTCATCTAATTTCAAGCCTAAACTTGTTGGCCAGTTTACATCCATTTGTTCTTGTGTCTACATTGCTGCTTAACTTAAATAACTCCTCTCACTCATTGGTATTTATTCTTCTGATGTATTTATAAAGAACAATCATATCTCCCCTCAGCCGTCTTTTGGTTAGCCTAAACAAGCCAAGCTCTGTGTCTCCTCCCAAAAGATAGGTTTTCCATTCCTCAGATCATCGTAGTAGCCCCTCTCTGCAGCTGTTCCAGTTTAAATTAATCTTTCTTAAACATGGGAGACCAGAACTGCACACATTATTCCAGATGAGGTCTCACCAGTGCCTTGTATAATGGTACTAATATTTCCCTGTCTTTATTGGAAATACCTCGCCTGATGAATCCTAGGACTACACGAGCTTTTTTCACAGCCGCATCACATTGGCGACTCATAGTCATCCTGTGATCAACCAATATACCCAGATCTTTCTCCTCCTCTGTCATTTCCAACTGATAGTTCCCAGCTTATAGCAACAATTCTTGTTGTTAGTCGCTAAATGCATGACCTTGCACTTTGCATTATTAAATTTCATCCCATTTCTATTAATCAGGTTTTCAAGGTCATCTGGACCTTCTTGTATGATATTCCGGTCCTCCTCCTTATTGGCAATACCTCCCAACTTTGTGTCATCCACAAATTTTATTAGCGCATTCCCACTTTTTGTGCCAAGGTAATTAATAAAAATGTTAAATAAGATTGGTCCCAAGACCGATTCATGAGGAACTCCACTAATAATCTCTCTCCAGCCTGACAGTTCACCTTTCAGTGTCATCCATTGTAGTCTCCCCTTTAACCAGTTCCTTATCCACCTTTCAGTTCTCATATTAATCTCCATCTTCTCCAATTTCATTAATAATTTCCCATGTGGAACTGTATCAAATGCCTTACTGAACTCCAGGTAGATTAGATCTACTGCATTTCCTTTGTCTAAAAAGTCAGTTATCTTCTCAAAGAAGGAGATCGGGTTGGTCTGGCATGACCTACGTTTTGTAAAACCATGTTGTATTTTATCCCAATTACGGTTCACCTCTATTTCTTTAACTACTTCTCCTTCAAAATTTGTTCCAAGACCTTGAATACAATTGAGGTCAAACTAACAGTCCTGTAGTTTCCTGGATCACTTTTTTCCCTTTCTTAAAAATAGGAACTATATTAGCAATTCTCTGGTTATAGGGTTCAACCCCCGAGTTAATGGATTCATTAAAATTCCTTACTATTGGGCTTGCCAGTTTCTTTAATATTCTTGGATGGAGATTTTCCGGGCCTGCCGATTTAGTCCCATCAATCTATTGAGTTGGACTTCCACCTCGGATATGGTCATTTCTGCCTCCATATCCTCGTTCTCATTAGCCACACTGCCACTGCACCTAAGCTCTTCATTAGTCTCATTAAAAACTGAGGTAAAGTATTTGTTTAGGTGTTGGGCCATGCCTAGATCTTCACTCCATCCTCAGTGTTTAGCAATCCCACTTCTTCTTTCCTTGTTTTCTTACTAATATGGCTACTGAACCTTTTACTATTTGTTTTAATCCCCTTTGCAAGGTCCAACTCTGCTTGGCTTTTGGCAGGTCTCACTTTATCCCTGCACTTTCTGCCCTCCGAGAGGGAACGTTCCTTGCTGATCCCTCCCATTTTCCATGCTTTGTAAACTTTCTGCTTTCTCTTAATCACCTGTCTGAGATCCTTGCTCATCCAGCTTACTCTGCAACCCTTCCCTACAAATTTGTTACCCTTGCTTTGGATGCAGGCTTCAGATAGTTTCTGCAACTTTGACTTACAGTAATTCCAAGCCTCCACGTCATTCAGATCCTTGAGTTCTTCAGTTCAGTCCACTTCCCTAACTAATTCCCTTCATTTTTTGAAGTTTTCCCTTTTGAAATCAAGGAGCCTGGTGCAGATCTATTTTTGTTTATCCTTCCACTTAGTTTAAACCGAATTAGCTCATAATCACTTGAACCAAGATTGTCCTCTACAACCAGTTCTTCTATGAAGTCCTCACTACTAAAAAGGCATCACCTCTTGTTGGTTCAGTGATTATTTGGTAAAGAAATCTGTCAGCTATCACATCCAGGAAAATCTGGGCTCTACTATTATTGGTAGCACTTGTTCCCCATATATATCTGGGAAGTTAGTCTTCCATAATCACACAATTCCCAGTAGTATTTTTTTCATTAATTACATTAAAGAGTTCTCTATCCATATCCAAATCAGATCGTGGTGGTCTGTAGCATACCCCAAGCACTATCCCAGGGGAACCTCTACTAGCTTTCTTCCCCAAAGTGATTTTGGCCAAAACAGACTTTGTCTTATCCATTCTATCACTCCTAATTTATTTACAGTCTACCTCATTGTTAACATACAATGCTAGTACACCACATTTGCCTTTATTTCTGTATTTCCTGAACAGCATATACCCTTCAATACCTGTAACTCCAGTCATGACTACTATTCCACCATGTTTCTGTTATCCCTCTAATATCTGGTTTCACTTCCTGCACCAATAGTTCTAGTTCCTCCATTTTGTTACCCAGGCACCTTCCATTGGTGAACAAACATCTTAATTGTTACTGTTGGCTTTGCCCACAGTCCTCGCCCAATGGGGTACAGTCATTCTACTGCCAATATCACCTACCTGATTGTTAGTGTTGATTCCAATGAAGCTATCTTTCCTCTTAATGTCCATTCACCTATTCACTGCTGTTCCTTTCTCCATTGCTGTATCCTTTCTTACTTGATTTTCCTCCTGCTCCATGTTAGAGTCGGGTGTGGAGATTACATGAGCATCTCTCAACCATCTCCCCCGAGTTCCTAGTTTAAAGCTCTTTTAATTAGTTGTGCCAACCTCCGTCCCAGATGTCTGTTTCCCTCCCTGTTCAAGTGGAGTCCATCCCATGAGAACAGGTCTCTGTCCAGGAATGTCTCCCCGTGGTGAAACATCCCAAAGCCCTCCTTATAGTACCACTGCCTAGCCATCTATTGATGATTATAATCTTGTCTCACTTTCGTCATCCTTCTCTAGCGAGGGAAAGAGTCCCACTTGAGCATCCATTTCCTTAGGCATCTTCCCCAGCATGCCACAGTCTCCCTTGCTACATTCCAGTGAGAATCTAGCTATATCATCTGTTCCTACATGAGGGGGAATCAGTGGAGTCTTTCCTGCTCCCGTTAGGATCCTCTTCAACCTCTGGTCCACATCCTGTGTCTTAGCTCCCGGCAGACAGCACACCCTTCTGTTCTCTGGATCAGCTCTGGTTACAGGCCTGTCTATTCTTCTCAGTAAGGAGTCCCCAATCACATAGACCTGTCTCTTCCTGGTGATGGTGTGATTCTCCGGTCTATTCCCTATTCCCTCTGGTTGCAAGTCCTCTTGTCTTTTGTTCTCCCTTGCACTCTTCTGTGAGTCAACCTGTATCCTCCTGAGGCTCTGAACTCTAGGTATCTCCATTGGCTCTTCCTAGGGTGACCAGATATCCTGCTTTTATAGGGACAGTCCCAATTTTTGGGTCTTTTTCTTATATAGGCTCCTATAACCCTCCACCCCCTGTCCCAGTTTTTCACATTTGCTGTCTGGTCACCCTAGCTCTTCCCCTCTTCTTATAGGGCTAGCCACTCTTCTCTTCTTCCTTGCCCTCCCTCCTTCAGTTACAGCCTGATGTGCCCCATCATTGTCCAACTCAACAAACCTCTTCCTGCGCTCTACTTCTCCTTCACTAGGCAGTCTTTTCCTCAGCCTGGTTCTCATAATCACATGTTTCCACTGGCCACGTTCCTCACCCAGCAATCTCCCCTCTGAGTTCTTCAGTCCAGCTTGCATCTGCACATTTTGATTTTTCCCTTCAGCCTCCTCTCTCCTTTCCTCCATCACCTGCTTGAATGCCCTTTGAAACTCAACCATAGTTTCTACCTGCATCTCAAAACATCAGATCTTCTCTTCCATCAGCTCTATCAGGCAGCACTTCATACAAATGAAGCCTTTTTTCAGGTACCCTCTCCAGGATCATGTATATCCCAGAACTTCCATATCCAGTCATTTTCATTGTCTCTTCTATTGCTTGGGTCGCTACCACTGCTACTTCTGTATCCATCATAGTCTTCCCACCTAAACTCCTGTCAAGGAAAAATAAAAACAAAAACAAAAAAACAACACCAAACACCCAAATGTGAAAACAAAACCAGAACACCACACACTCCCTTCCTCAAAGTCCCACTCAAACTCCCCTGTTTACAGCTCTATTTTCTGGCTCCTGTGATATGAAGCTAAGTGTACAGCAGCCACGGTGGGTCAGGCCTAAGTGAGTGTGGGAAGTGTGGGTGAGTGTGGGAAGGGCCTGAAGAGAATTAACATTGAGAGTCCAGCCCAACCCTGCCCACTGTACCCAGAAGGAGAGCTGCTGGATAACTGCTATGGTACCACAAGAAGCAATTAGGTGTGAAGATGGGAAACCGAGAGACAAAGCAACAAGGGAAGAGGGTAGATAAACAGGGAAAAGTAGCAAGGAAATGGATAAGGAGGAAGGGAAGAAAATAGGAGCAGTGGAAGGGGTGAGAAGAAAGAAGAAATGTGGAGAAGCAGAAGGTGAAGAGGGAATAAGTGGTGATCTCACCCAAGTATGCCCAGTCACAAAATCCCTGGAGTTATTCCATCTCCCTCCCTCTCTCTCTTCCTGTCTCTCAGGTAAATTCTCTAAGCGATGTTCCTCGACGTATGAGTGTCAAATCTTGAAAGCAATAGAGAGGCCGGCAGTAAAGGTCATTTGCTGTGGCACTAACCTTTGCAACTGGTAGACAGGAGTGCCTCCGCACTCAAGACCAACACCAGCAGGGTGTCCCCATCTCCCTGCAGTGTGACTGGAAATCCTCACTGAGGGGCCTTGTTGCCATCTCCCTCTCCCACTTTATTCTTATTTTGGAGAAGAACACGCATGAGCTGTGAATGTTTTCAGCAACTGTACTAGTGACTCCATGGACAGCACTAATAATAAAGGATATCACAGCCTCAAATCAGCTGCAGTGACTTTGGCTTTATGTCCGTTTACTAATATTTTTTAAATGTGACACCCTTTCCTGTTTAACTGGTGCACATGAAGGTGGAGGCTAATAATGCTGGTGACAGACGGGTGGTGCAACCTTTCCCCATACACAGCGCTGTCAGTTCTGATCTGTAGCACACCTGTCAGTCCACTCCTGGATTCGCTTGTATTTCTGCCAGCCCGTATCAGTCCTGTGCCATGGTATCTCCTGTTATTCACTCCTCGGTAACTTACATACACCCACACAGAGTACTGCTTATTCCTTTTATTCCTGCACTGGGGAAGTACCTGCTATTCCAGCCCTGGACTCCTCACACAGCTTTGCCAATTGCCTTCCAATTTGCCTTGGAATAGCCCCTGTTATTCCAGTTCTGGCCTCCCCTCACAGCTCTGCCAATGCATGGGGAAGGATTCCATGAAACCTACTGAGAGAAAATTTCTGAATGAAGAGGACCATGCAGCAAAATACACTGTCTGCCCTTAAGAATGGTAGGACCTGGTGATTAGCCCACCCCATCACATGCATGGCTTTTTGAGGGTTTGAAAGGCCCAAAAGATATACATATAAGGACCTAATCAGGATATGGATAGGGAAGAAGTCTCAGGAATGAATGCTGCTTGGAAGGTGTCATTGTATCTTGAAGGGCCTAGGACTAGGAGCCTTGCAGAGAGGGTTACTCTTGGGGGAATTCTGCGCCAAAAAAAAAAAATTATGCGGACAATATTTTAAAATTCTGCAAATTTTATTTATCAAAGTAACACTATATAATCATTCCAGTTTCAATTATTTCGGTAATTTATTTCAAAATACCTGTCAGCAAGTATGTCTGCAACAATACAGACATACAAAATTTTCCCCCCAGGAGTAGAGAGTTAAAGAAACCCCAATGACAACCCAGTTCCTGTTTCTTGGCCCTCTCCCCCACAGAGCCCAGCTGTGGGGCCCTCCTCAGCCTAGACATGACCCCTCAAAGCCCAGACACTCTCACCCTCTACCCCCAAGGAGCCATCTGCACCCACCCCCACCCAGACACTCACACCCCTTCCTGCCCAGAGCCCAGGGATCCAGCGGGGGAAACAGCCTGATGCTGGGTCCCGGGCTTGCGTGGAGTTTCCTGCACACCGCCTCCTTCCTTCAGGGCATGCTGGGAACTGCAGCTGCTGGGAACCCTCCAGTTCCCTTCCCGCCCCCCACCCCCCCATCGCCTTGTCTTCCATTTGTGAGCTGGGCTCTGACAGGTCCAGTAGGCTCTAGTAGCAGCCAATATATCTGCAGCCCATTTCTGGGGTGGGGGGAGGAAATTCTGTGTGCACAACATTAATTTCTGCCAAATTCTGCATTACACAGTGGCACAGAATTCCCCCGGGAGTAAGAGGGTGGAGCAAGGCACCCTTCTCCTATCCAATCTGGGAGAAAGGGACCAGCATAAATGCTTCTTTCTGGCTCACAGCAGGGTAGACACCATGAGATCTCATCAGGGAAAGGCTTGTCTGCTGAGCACCCTGAATGCTAATTAAGAAGAAGGGGCCAGCAGAGGGAGAAGCTAAGCAAGAGCCATGCAGCTGCCTAACCCAGAACTCAGCTCTGGCAAAGAGAGCTGAGGTCTCCTGCTTCAGAACGACCAGGTAATATGATTAAGAGCCCCCAGCTCCAGAGAGGAGAGCTGGATGGATTTCTGTCTAAGGAGAAAGCAAGGGATTAATAAATACAGCCCAGTTCCACGGAGGAGAGCTGGGGACTCCTGCTTCAGGAAGGACTGTAAAAGGAGTAACCCGGAGGAGGAACTGGGAAGGGTTCTGGGAACAGACTCTTTACAGGTGCAGGAAAAGATGAATCTCCTGGAAAAAGGAGCTAAAGATTGCTAATTGGATGGAGCCTGGGATAATGAATGGCCATAGGTGTTAAGGAGTAAGCTCCTACTTATATTCATGGCAGTCATTAATAAATTAGACCTGTGGAATGAGCGGAGTGCTCTTTGATAAAAAAGGCGTGTCTAGATTTATTTATAATCTGGGTGAAGGCAGTGATGCAGGGCTCAGTTGTGGTACCCCACCAGACTGAAAGGGAGTGTATTGGGTGACTCCATACCATCGTAAAGACAATAAACTACTCTACTGACACTACCAACCTACCCCTCAGGAAATGGACACTGAACATATGATGCTGAGGAAGACTAAAGTGGATGCACAATAGGTGTGTTTACCCCATGCATTATTTAAAAAAATAAAATAAAATAAAAACCCCAACTACAAAATGGGGACTAACGGGCTAAGTGATCATACTGCTGAAGAGGACCTGGGGGTTATGGTGTTTCACCAAGTGAATGAGTCAACAATGTGGCGTAGTTGAGCACACACACAAAAAAAGTAATATCATCGTGGGGTGTATTAACAGGAGTGTCATGTAAAACCCAGGATGTAATTGTCATGCTGTATTCACCACTGATGCACCCTGAGCTGGAGTGTCGTGTCCAATTCTAGGTGCCACACTAAAGAAAGATGCGGAGAAATTGGAGAGAGTCCAGAGGAAAGCAACAAAAATACTAAAAGGTTTAGAATAACCTCACCTATGAAGAAAGGTTAAAAAAATTGGGCATGTTTAGTCTTGAGAAAAGACAACTGAGGGGAAACCTGATAAGTCTTCAAATATGTTAAGGGCTGCTATCAAGAGGATGGTGATCAATTGTTCTTGTTCCACATTCAGTGGACATGGAGAAGTATTCGGCTCAAGGAAGATTTAGGTTAGATAGTAGAATTTTTTTCCTAACTATAAGGGTAATTAAGCTCTGGAATAGGTTTCCAAAGGAGATTGTGGAAGCCCTGTCACTGGAGGTTTTTAAAGAACAGGTTGGACAAACCCGTCAGGGTGGCCTAGGTTTACTTGGTCTCTCCACCATGCAAGGGGCTGTACTTGATGACTTTTCAAGGTACTTTCCAGTCCTACATTTCTGTGATGCCTTAAAATATTGTAAGAACATTTAATTTCTTGTGAAAGCGTAGTGTCTAGTATTTACACTTGTACAGTACTGATGACAGTTACACATCTCCAGCATCCTGAGGTAAAAGCTTTCACAGAGTGACAAAGTGTACAGGCTGAATCCTGCCACCAGTCACATGGGTGTGAATTAAGAACTCCAGTGTCTTACAATCACTCTACATTCACTGTGCACTGGTGTAAATGATTATAAAGGCACAGGGCAATGGAGAATATGGCCCATCATGGTGACTTCTACCCTCAGTTACACAGTATTGCCAAGCTCAAGTTTCAGAAATCATGAGTTAGACCCAACAAACCATGAGCTTGGCTTTAAAAAAAAAACTTTGAATATTCTGCATAGCAAGGAACCAGCTGGCTGCTTCCCTGAGTCAGTGTGTTAGTTATACGGCTAAAGAACAAGTAGGCCCTATCCACCATTCTGCCACGATCTGCTATATATTTCAAAGTAAAGTGTTAGGGCTGGTGGAAGACGAAGCCAAATATATAAATAAAAGTCCATGAAAAAAAAATAGATCTGCCTTTTTTCAGGGAGATCACCCTAGATTTCTACAGGAGACAGACCCACATGCTACTTGCTCACTTTCCTTAGACAGATCCTGAAGTTATTAGCTAAAAGGAGAAACTTCCCTCAATCAGCAAAAAGAAGGGAATACACATTGGTAAGTGGGACACTTCCTAATCAGTACATATACATGCAGACACAATACCAAATCCATAGAGCAGCCACATGCTGCGGCACTGTACTCATGCTCCTGTGTTTCAGTGCTGATGTTAAACTGTGCTCCCTTCTGGCTGTCTGGGCAGCCCAGCCAGAAGTTAGAGCTCTTGCCACTTGGTTTTCCACTTCTGCTTGGGAAAGTTTTCCCCCTCTGTAAAACAGGCCTGAACATCTAAGCTTGGGTGGGAGCTAGTGGGGAATGTGAAATGGCTGCCATGTTTATGTGTACAGACACTCAGCTAAGAAGTCACTCATTGCACAGTGCTACACTGATCCAGCCCCATCAGACATGGTCCTTCTCTCAGATTCAAACCTGGATCACTCTTCCCCACATCACTACCTTCAGATGGTGCCCCTCTGACACTTCGCTCAGAGGGATTTCTTTCTCTGTCTCGTGTTTTGTCTCCTTCCTTCACTAGCAGCACAAATGTTGAAATGTGGATGGCCCAGAGTAACTATATTGACAACCCCATCACCACAACAGCATGTTCTGGTAATCCAGGGACTGCAGCTGTTTTTACTTCTGCTATAAAGAACAGACAGAAAAACATTTCCAGCTGCTTCCTGGCTAACCAGCCATAAGCTGAGCTCTTCCACCTGGCCATCTCATCCGTGAAGCCCAAGGAGGGTGGGAGGAGTTGAGGGGACCAAGTGAGGAACCTTTAGCCAGGGAAATGGGTCCTGCAGGAAATTGTTTGAGATTAAGGTTTATTGGATTAAATGTCTTCCAGCACTGGGAGAAAGTGTCTGGGCTGCCCCTCCTGGAAGGGCTGATGTCATTTCCTTTCAGATGCTTAACCCAGTTGCCACTCAAGACTGTAAGACCAGAAAGAACCATCATGATTATCTAGCACATCACAGGTTATTGCACATCACCCACCTGCTTCTGTAATAGGCCCGTGACCTTTGTCTGAGTTACTGAAATCCCCAAATCTTGATTTTAAGAGACTTCAAGTTACAGAGAATCAATTTACTCTAGTTCAAACTAGCAAGTGGCCACACTGCAGAAAACATGAATAATCCTCAGAGTCGCTGTCAACCTGACCTGGAGGAAAACACCTTCCTGACCTCATATGGCAATAAGTTAGACCCTGAACATGTGGGCAAGACCCACCAGCCTGACACCTGGGGAAAAATTCTCTGTAGAAACTCTGAGTCTTCCCCATCTAGTGTCCCATCTCTGGCTGTTGGAGATATTTGCGAATAGCAGTCCCAGAAGGACCATGTTACTGAAATATCGGGTTCGCCTAGCTGAGAGCCAATAACAGCCAGACAGGGATAAGGAAAGTGCGTTACTTTATTCTGCAGAATAAGGAGAGACTGTACCTTAGTACAGGACTCTAATTAACACAGAAATTACAGGTTTTTTATACACATTTAGACAAAGCCCTGGTGTGTTAACATTTGATTGGTGCATGCTAGACCTCGGATGTCTGCTATCTGGTCAGTAAAAACTGGTTTAGGATAGTTGTCTCAGCTGAAAAACACTACTCTTGTGTAAGCGAAGGACAACTGTAAAAATGCAAGGTCTTGCGTAGGCGAGGCATCTACTTCCCCCTAGTGGCCTCTGGTTGCTATAGCTGCTGGCTGTTAAGAGGGTTCACCGTAGCTTATGACTTTCACAACCATATGTCATTGTAGGCAATCCCAAACCATCCCTTACAGAAACTTATCATGCTCAGTTTGAAATAAGTTGGGTTTTTTTGCCCCCACTTCTCCCCTAGGAAATATTGTCCCAGAATTTAAATATGATAGTGTAGTGGGGCAGTCACCCCGCTCCGGTTTAGAAGGGGTTAAAAGCCAGCCCTTGGAGAGGGCTGGGAGCCAATCAGAGAAGGCTGGGAGGCAGCCAATCAGGGCCAGTCTGGGTCCTATAAAAGGGCTGCAGGGCCAGAAGGCAATCAGTCTCTCTCCAACTTTAGAAACAGGGACCTGGCTGCCTGAAGGAGAAAAGGGTACTTTGGACCGTGCAGTGCTGGGGGGAGGGGCAGGAGCAGTGCTGCTGGGAATTTTCCTCAATCTAGAATTTAAAATGTCTACCAAATACTTAATGCAAAAACAAAAAATCACAATAACTAATAGTGAAACATCTCTTTCTAACATTCAATAAACTATCTGAATATTACCACAAAGCCGAAGATATATACTGCATTCCCGAATCTTAATTGGACCTGGGGGTGATAAGTACAGATTTATGGGCACGGAAGAGGCATTTTCCTTGAAGCGTCACATGCCTGTCAATTATTAAGAGAAAGCAGGAAGGGCTAGATCCACAAATGGACTGAGGTGTTGGAATGCGCAGGGTATGTCTACACTGCAATTAGACACACGCGGCTGGCCTGTGCCAGCTGACTTGGGCTCGCGGAGCTCAGGCTGCAAGGCTGTTGAATTGCAGTGTAGACTTCGGGCCTTGGGGTGGAGCCCAGGCTCTAGGACCCTGTGAGGTGGGAAGGTCCCAGAGCTCAGGCTGCAGCCCAAGCCTGGACATCTACATCACAATTAAACAGCCCCTTAGCCTGAGCCCCACAAGCCCCGAGTCAATTGGAATGGGCCAGCTGCAGGTTTTTAACTGCAGTGTAGACATATCCTCAGCATCCCAGCTGCCCAGGGGAAGTAAAGCAACAGTGAATCAGATTCAGGTGGTTATGATACACAACAGCTCCCTCCAGGGGCCTGAGAAAAGAAATTGCCTAAGCGCAGCTGAGATGTTCTGAAGTGGAAAAAGAGGGAGTTCCCCCTTCTATGACCATGTGGTGCTCCAGGGCTCATTCATCTTCTACCCAACCTGCTGAGGATGGATAGCAAAAGGGAACTGCAAAAGTGTCAACAACTGTTGGTTGTGAATGAACAAATATTGCCTTCTAAGAAGAGAAGAGACAACAAATCATTGGAAGAGGAAGTTTAGGAAGCTTAGTTTATGGGAAGATTGCCAATGAGTGCCCCACCCTCATCCCATCCTAAATGAAGGAAGAGTCATTTCATATTGGCCAGATAAATGGGCAGCACAGTGGCAAATAACGTTCAATACTGAGAAATGCCAAGCAATGCGTATTGAGGGGAACATTTTGTAGTAGGAAGAGAGCCTGAGACATAAGCCCTTGTATCAGAACCCTGGTATGAGGCCTGAACTAAAGTAGTGGTCAAAACTTTTCTGATATGAAGCAAAGTCAGGTTGTGAGCAAGAGGCAGGCCCTGCTCACAGAATTTGGCAAGCACGGGGATGATATTGCAAAAACACATATTCCTAAGAGGTGCTGGGCACAGAGCATTCACTCAAGCACATTCCAGAAGGGTGGTACCAGAACACCTCGATACCAGAACAATCCCAAAGATAACAGGAACACACTGACCCATCTGAAGGATACGGTCAGGATGACAGCATGATGAATAGAGATGTTTTGATCGAACCTACAGGTACAAGGCAATGAGTGGCACCCTGATACATCAGGAACAATACATAACGTGTTTGTATTGGTGTATAAAGATGTATTCAGAGGGAGTATCTTTGGCCAGCCGAGGCGGGGGGATGGAAAGTCCCGCCATTCATTGTCCTGGGCATACATGTCCTAGTACACATTGATCCGGGGAGCTAGAACTGTGCTTCATTGACAATAAACCTGGCTGGATGCCTAAGTACCTTAACGGATCTTGTGGTTATTGGGCAGTTTGCTTCAGGTCCGCTGTGCCAGCTATTTGCACAATGCTAGGACAGCACACAGGAAGAACACACACATGCAGCCAAACATCTGATGACACATTTTAAATGACTGTTACAATTAATTTAGAACCTTGTAAGGTGCATCAGCTTCAGAAAGGGACCAGGGCATGATTATAGACAGCTCATTGAAGACCCCTGCAGTCAAAAATAGCTAGCAAGATGTTTGCATGCATAAGGAATGAGCTGGAGAAAATTATCATAATGCCCTTATATATAAATCAATGGTGCAGCCTCAGCCACTGCATGCAGTACTGGTCACGCCGTCCCCCAAAAGGATATTGCAGAAATAGAGGGGTGGGAGGCATTCAGAGAAGGGACAGCAAAAATTAAGAAAGGCCTAGAAAAACTCTTATATGAAGAGAAACTGAAAAGGTTGGGATTGTTACCTTAGGAAGGAGACAAATAAGAAGGGACATGTTCTGCTTTACTGAGTTGTAACCCAGGGGAGACATCCCAAAGCCTTTTTCACAAACTGGTGGCCCTCTCCCACATATGCCCTGTCAGCCAGTCCTTGAAGCTCTCCCTCCTAATCAGTTCTCTCTTCTCTCTTGCAGCTAAACACACCAAGCGCTGCGCCTCTCAGTAGGAGTGCTGCGTTGTGATAAGGGTCACGGGCAGGTCAGTAGTGAAGGCTGTTTGCTAGGGCACTAATCTGTGCAACAGATAGACAGGAGCTCCTCCACCTGCAAGACTGGCAGGTTATCTCACTTCACCTCACACAGCGACTGGACCCCTCACTAAGGATACTTTGCTGCTCTCTCTCTTTCTCTCTCTCCTGGAATCTGAACAAACTTGGAAGCTGATGTTTCCAACATCTCTACTAGGAACTCCCTGGAGAGACCAACATGCCAGGACAGTGATGATCAAAACAATTTTTGAATGGAGAAAAGCACACACTATGGTCTGAATGAGTAAAAGTCTGAAGTGGTCTGAATACAAACCTACCGGTTTGGGTCACTGTCTGTCTCCAGATTAAATATATGATATTAGGGAAGAACAAAATGGCAAATAAGTCTAATTAAACAACAATAATGTGCTATTTAACCTACCCACATATAAATGTTATATCAAGGCATGACATAAAAAGCAATTTCTGCACATCATAAACTATTGCTTCTTGATTAGCTAGCTCTGTGGCCCACAAGAGGAGAAACTGTTGTTGCCTCAATCCTAAAGTATACCCAGGAGTTGGTTCAGGTAGCATGAAGAATCTACTAAGCAGGAAACGTACCATTCCCATCAACTCACTCTCCACAGCACGCCTGGGGCGGCAAGCGGCGGGGGGCGGCGCTCTTCCCCACCAGTGCCCGGCCGGGGAAAGCAGGGCTGTGGGCGGGCATGCCGCCGCCCTCCCCGCGGTGCTCCTCCGGCCGGGTGAGAGCGGGGCATGCCGCCGCCCTCCCCACGGTGCTCCTCCGGCCGGGGAAGAGCGGGGCATGCCGCCGCTCTCCCCGCCGGCACCCGAGCAGGGCCGCGGGCATGCCGCCCTCCCCACCGGCACCCTGGCCGGGGGAGAGGGACGGCCAGCGGCTTTTTTGCCTGGGGCGGCAAAAAAGCCAGAGCCGGCCCTGCATACCGCCCTCCACTGTCCCATCCACCAGTAGGGGAAAAGGGTAGAAACTCCCTGAAAGACCCTGGCCCAGGAAGTAACCACTCTAGGGGAAGCTGTGGCCGCATGGCGAGCCATGAGCGGAGCAGGGAAGCTGACTGCCGGGGAAACCACATAACAAGCACTAGTTGATGGCCCCTGCAGTGGTGTAAGAAGGCAGGCTATGCCCTTCAAGTGCATGCAGCTAACCGATTTTGTACTCAAATTCCCACACAGTGCTCGTCAGAAGCATGTGCAAGTTGCCTGGGAGAAAGAAAATATTAATGAAAAATGGACAGGTACAAGGTGGGCAAAGAAGATTGAAGCCAGAGAAAAGAAAGCCAAGATGACAGACTTTGATCGCTACAAGGTCATGAAGGCAAAGAAAATGAGGAACAGGATCATCAAGCATGAAGTAAAGAAGCTCCAGAAGCAATCTTCCAAAAAAGCATAAACTGTCAGTAATCAAATAAAGTTCCAGTTTAATATAAACAAAAAACAAAACAAAAAAACCACATAACAAGCAGAGGAGCAGGCTGCAGCAGAACCCAGAGATCTGCATGCTGAGCGGGCTGTGACCAGCAGCTGCTGCAGCTGCATTCAGGTCCATGCAGACCCTGTGGGAAGCAGCTCGGTTGACCAGATGTCCCGATTTTATAGGGACTGTCCCGATATTTGGGGCTTTTTTTTAATATGGGCTCCTATTAGCCCCCCACCCCCTGTCCCGATTTTTCACTTGCTATCTGGTCACCCTAGAAGCAGCAGGCACCCTGCAGTCAGATGAATGACCTGAAAGAACTGTGAGAGACTGTGGCTAGCTCAGGCTCTTAAAGGGACAGAAGCCTGAAGAAGGCTTATTGAACCAAAACACCCTACACATTGGGAATGAATCCGATAAGTGGTTGGTGTGCCCTGACCGGTTGTTCAATCCATGAGAAGAGGCTTTCAGCCTTGCTAAGGACAATTATCTACAGCCAGAGATCGTGGGGGCCTTTAGCTGAGCTGCAACCACACTTGGGGCAGCCGGCTATCAGGAGCTCTGCTGCAAGTGCCCCCCCCAAATGAGATACACCAAAGACCAATTCTGACCAGGAAACCTGCAAATTCCTACATGCCCTAATGGAGGACTGGGCTGGAGAGGGCTTCAGAGGCACAAGGCCTGGGGAGCTCTCTCCCTCCATTGAGCTGCTCCCAGGGGCCAAGCTAGAAACCAGTGTTACCTTGAAGTGTAACTGCTTATGCCACTCCCCTTTCATGCCAGTCTCAAAGTTATCCTTTCGCCTGAGCATTTATTGAGACCTACCAGGGCTAGCGCCACTATGGCCTAGCAGCTGAAGCAACTTCTTCCCTTTTCTCCAAGTCATGCTACACCTGGTACACTACTGAGCACTTTAATAGACTTGCTGTATCACAGTACTGAGCAGCTATGTTAAACTGGTGGTAGCCCTGGGATACCATTACATTCCAGGTGGGAGGAGACACAGTTAGATTTGGCTGGCAGAGCTAGGGTAGCTAGAGCCGTAGATACAAGATACCAGGAGCCTGCTTGGTGGGTGGAAATCAACAATCAAACAATTGACATGCCCCCAATTCCTGATGGGGGAAATAGACAGGGCACCACTAGCAGAGAAATATGGTGGCTCATCTTCATGCCCAAAGTGTGTAGTGGGGATTGGCTAAGGCTGGGCCAACCATTCTGAACTTGCTGCAATAATAAATGGCTAGAATGAGGCCATCAAGATGGATTTTCTTGGGCTGCTGCTCATAAGCAGAGCCCAGGAGGTATTTGAAGAACTGACACATGATAGCCCAGGGGAATATGCCTCTCTCTAGGATGCTGTAGTACAGTCTCTGCATCAAACCACAGACTCTGAGTAGAACCAAGCAGCCTTCAACAACCAGAGACCAACAAAAAGGAGAAGCTGCCTGCAATTTGGGGATATGCCCTCTGTGGGCTAGAAAGGGATAATTTAACATTTTGTTGGTAATTTAGGACTAAGGCAACAACAGCTTCTCCTCTTGTGAGCCACAGACCTGGCTAATCAAGAAGAAACAGTTTATGATGAGCAGAAATTGCCTTTTTTGTCTCTTGGTTTTCTAGAGAATCCAAGTACATGCAGCCTCCCAAGAAGGCGATACGTGTTCTAGAGGTGTTATAATACTGGTCTACAATTTTTGAGAAGTCGTCTGCTATTGAGAAGATAAACTGTGCTATTTAGTATGTATTTTGATGTGCTGAATTCAAATATGACAATTAAAACAACTGGTTGGCTACTGTTTCTAAGATATTTAAGTTTTTACATTTTATGTCTGTGTATATTGTGTAGATAGTAGAGTTTTAATCATAAATTGTAAACCTAGGTCTTTTCATGTGTTTATGGTTGCTTTACATGATACGATTTCACCTGTCCTGTTTATGTAACACTTTAAAAATCAGCAAAGGGGTTATATAAATAAAATGTATTATGAAACAAAAGGCAAAAAACTATTATGTACATAGTTTAGTCCTATTCAGTGTCTACTCGGCAAATCAATAGAGCAGCCACATGCTGCGGCACTGTACTCATGCTCCTGTGTTTCAGTGCTGATGTTAAACTGTGCTCCCTTCTGGCTGTCTGGGCAGCCCAGCCAGAAGTTAGATCTCTTGCCACTTGGTTTTCCACTTCCGCTTGGGAAAGTTTTCCCCCTCTGTAAAACAGGCCTGAACATCTAAGCTTGGGTGGGAGCTAGTGGGGAATGTGAAATGGCTGCCATGTTTATGTGTACAGACACTCAGCTAAGAAGTCACTCATTGCACAGTGCTACACTGACCCAGCCCCATCAGACATGGTCCTTCTCTCAGATTCAAACCTGGATCACTCTTCCCCACATCACTACAGGCGGCATCACATGCCTTCAGATGGTGCCCCTCTGACACTTCGCTCAGAGGGATTTCTTTCTCTGTCTCGTGTTTTGTCTCCTTCCTTCACTAGCAGCACAAATGTTGAAATGTGGATGGCCCAGAGTAACTATATTGACAACCCCATCACCACAACAGCATGTTCTGGTAATCCAGGGACTGCAGCTGTTTTTACTTCTGCTATAAAGAACAGACAGAAAAACATTTCCAGCTGCTTCCTGGCTAACCAGCCATAAGCTGAGCTCTTCCACATGGCCATCTCATCCGTGAAGCCCAAGGAGGGTGGGAGGAGTTGAGGGGACCAAGGAGGAACCTTTAGCCAGGGAAATGGGTCCTGCAGGAAATTGTTTGAGATTAAGGTTTATTGGATTAAATGTCTTCCAGCACTGGGAGAAAGTGTCTGGGCTGCCCCTCCTGGAAGGGCTGATGTCATTTCCTTTCAGATGCTTAACCCAGTTGCCACTCAAGACTGTAAGACCAGAAAGAACCATCATGATTATCTAGCACATCACAGGTTATTGCACATCACCCACCTGCTTCTGTAATAGGCCCGTGACCTTTGTCTGAGTTACTGAAATCCCCAAATCTTGATTTTAAGAGATTTCAAGTTACAGAGAATCAATTTACTCTAGTTCAAACTAGCAAGTGGCCACACTGCAGAAAACATGAATAATCCTCAGAGTCGCTGTCAACCTGACCTGGAGGAAAATACCTTCCTGACCTCATATGGCAATAAGTTAGACCCTGAACATGTGGGCAAGACCCACCAGCCTAACACCTGGGGAAAAATTCTCTGTAGAAACTCTGAGTCTTCCCCATCTAGTGTCCCATCTCTGGCTGTTGGAGATATTTGCTAATAGCAGTCCCAGAAGGACCATGTTACCGAAATATCGGGTTCGCCTAGCTGAGAGCCAATAACAGCCAGACAGGGATAAGGAAAGTGCGTTACTTTATTCTGCAGAATAAGGAGAGACTGTACCTTAGTACAGGACTCTAATTAACACAGAAATTACAGGTTTTTTATACACATTTAGACAAAGCCCTGGTGTGTTAACATTTGATTGGTGCATGCTAGACCTCGGATGTCTGCTATCTGGTCAGTAAAAACTGGTTTAGGATAGTTGTCTCAGCTGAAAAACACTACTCTTGTGTAAGTGAAGGACAACTGTAAAAATGCAAGGTCTTGCGTAGGCGAGGCATCTACTTCCCCCTAGTGGCCTCTGGTTGCTATAGCTGCTGGCTGTTAAGAGGGTTCACCGTAGCTTATGACTTTCACAACCATATGTCATTGTAGGCAATCCCAAACCATCCCTTACAGAAACTTATCATGCTCAGTTTGAAATAAGTTGGGTTTTTTTGCCCCCACTTCTCCCCTAGGAAATATTGTCCCAGAATTTAAATATGATAGTGTAGTGGGGCAGTCACCCCGCTCCGGTTTAGAAGGGGTTAAAAGCCAGCCCTTGGAGAGGGCTGGGAGCCAATCAGAGAAGGCTGGGAGGCAGCCAATCAGGGCCAGTCTGGGTCCTATAAAAGGGCTGCAGGGCCAGAAGGCAATCAGTCTCTCTCCAACTGTAGAAACAGGGACCTGGCTGCCTGAAGGAGAAAAGGGTACTTTGGACCGTGCAGTGCTGGGGGGAGGGGCAGGAGCAGTGCTGCTGGGAATTTTCCTCAATCTAGAATTTAAAATGTCTACCAAATACTTAATGCAAAAACAAAAAATCACAATAACTAATAGTGAAACATCTCTTTCTAACATTCAATAAACTATCTGAATATTACCACAAAGCCGAAGATATATACTGCATTCCCGAATCTTAATTGGACCTGGGGGTGATAAGTACAGATTTATGGGCACGGAAGAGGCATTTTCCTTGAAGCGTCACATGCCTGTCAATGATTAAGAGAAAGCAGGAAGGGCTAGATCCACAAATGGACTGAGGTGTTGGAATGCGCAGGGTATGTCTACACTGCAATTAGACACACGCGGCTGGCCTGTGCCAGCTGACTTGGGCTCGCGGAGCTCAGGCTGCAAGGCTGTTGAATTGCAGTGTAGACTTCGGGCCTTGGGGTGGAGCCCAGGCTCTAGGACCCTGTGAGGTGGGAAGGTCCCAGAGCTCAGGCTGCAGCCCAAGCCTGGACATCTACATCACAATTAAACAGCCCCTTAGCCTGAGCCCCACAAGCCCCGAGTCAATTGGAATGGGCCAGCTGCAGGTTTTTAACTGCAGTGTAGACATATCCTCAGCATCTCAGCTGCCCAGGGGAAGTAAAGCAACAGTGAATCAGATTCAGGTGGTTATGATACACAACAGCTCCCTCCAGGGGCCTGAGAAAAGAAATTGCCTAAGCGCAGCTGAGATGTTCTGAAGTGGAAAAAGAGGGAGTTCCCCCTTCTATGACCATGTGGTGCTCCAGGGCTCATTCATCTTCTACCCAACCTGCTGAGGATGGATAGCAAAAGGGAACTGCAAAAGTGTCAACAACTGTTGGTTGTGAATGAACAAATATTGCCTTCTAAGAAGAGAAGAGACAACAAATCATTGGAAGAGGAAGTTTAGGAAGCTTAGTTTATGGGAAGATTGCCAATGAGTGCCCCACCCTCATCCTATCCTAAATGAAGGAAGAGTCATTTCATATTGGCCAGATAAATGGGCAGCACAGTGGCAAATAACGTTCAATACTGAGAAATGCCAAACAATGCGTATTGAGGGGAACATTTTGTAGTAGGAAGAGAGCCTGAGACATAAGCCCTTGTATCAGAACCCTGGTATGAGGCCTGAACTAAAGTAGTGGTCAAAACTTTTCTGATATGAAGCAAAGTCAGGTTGTGAGCAGGAGGCAGGCCCTGCTCACAGAATTTGGCAAGCACAGGGATGATATTGCAAAAACACATATTCCTAAGAGGTGCTGGGCACAGAGCATTCACTCAAGCACATTCCAGAAGGGTGGTACCAGAACACCTCGATACCAGAACAATCCCAAAGATAACAGGAACACACTGACCCATCTGAAGGATACGGTCAGGATGACAGCATGATGAATAGAGATGTTTTGATCGAACCTACAGGTACAAGGCAATGAGTGGCACCCTGATACATCAGGAACAATACATAACGTGTTTGTATTGGTGTATAAAGATGTATTCAGAGGGAGTATCTTTGGCCAGCCGGGGCGGGGGGATGGAAAGTCCCGCCATTCATTGTCCTGGGCATACATGTCCTAGTACACATTGATCCGGGGAGCTAGAACTGTGCTTCATTGACAATAAACCTGGCTGGATGCCTAAGTACCTTAGCGGATCTTGTGGTTATTGGGCAGTTTGCTTCAGGTCCGCTGTGCCAGCTGTTTGCACAATGCTAGGACAGCACACAGGAAGAACACACACATGCAGCCAAACATCTGATGACACATTTTAAATGACTGTTACAATTAATTTAGAACCTTGTAAGGTGCATCAGCTTCAGAAAGGGACCAGGGCATGATTATAGACAGCTCATTGAAGACCCCTGCAGTCAAAAATAGCTAGCAAGATGTTTGCATGCATAAGGAATGAGCTGGAGAAAATTATCATAATGCCCTTATATATAAATCAATGGTGCAGCCTCAGCCACTGCATGCAGTACTGGTCACGCCGTCCCCAAAAAGGATATTGCAGAAATAGAGGGGTGGGAGGCATTCAGAGAAGGGACAGCAAAAATTAAGAAAGGCCTAGAAAAACTCTTATATGAAGAGAAACTGAAAAGGTTGGGATTGTTACCTTAGGAAGGAGACAAATAAGAAGGGACATGTTCTGCTTTACTGAGTTGTAACCCAGGAGAGACATCCCAAAGCCTTTTTCACAAACTGGTGGCCCTCTCCCACATATGCCCTGTCAGCCAGTCCTTGATGCTCTCCCTCCTAATCAGTTCTCTCTTCTCTCTTGCAGCTAAACACACCAAGCGATGCGCCTCTCAGTAGGAGTGCTGCGTTGTGATAAGGGTCACGGGCAGGTCAGTAGTGAAGGCTGTTTGCTAGGGCACTAATCTGTGCAACAGATAGACAGGAGCTCCTCCACCTGCAAGACTGGCAGGTTATCTCACTTCACCTCACACAGCGACTGGACCCCTCACTAAGGATACTTTGCTGCTCTCTCTCTTTCTCTCTCTCTCTCTCCTGGAATCTGAACAAACTTGGAAGCTGATGTTTCCAACATCTCTACTAGGAACTCCCTGGAGAGACCAACATGCCAGGACAGTGATGATCAAAACAATTTTTGAATGGAGAAAAGCACACACTATGGTCTGAATGAGTAAAAGTCTGAAGTGGTCTGAATACAAACCTACCGGTTTGGGTCACTGTCTGTCTCCAGATTAAATATATGATATTAAGGAAGAACAAAATGGCAAATAAGTCTAATTAAACAACAATAATGTGCTATTTAACCTACCCACATATAAATGTTATATCAAGGCATGACATAAAAAGCAATTTCTGCACATCATAAACTATTGCTTCTTGATTAGCTAGCTCTGTGGCCCACAAGAGGAGAAGCTGTTGTTGCCTCAATCCTAAAGTATACCGAGGAGTTGGTTCAGGTAGCATGAAGAATCTACTAAGCAGGAAACGTACCATTCCCATCAACTCACTCTCCACAGCACGCCTGGGGCGGCAAGCGGCGGGGGGCGGCGCTCTTCCCCACCAGTGCCCGGCCGGGGAAAGCAGGGCTGTGGGCGGGCATGCCGCCGCCCTCCCCGCGGTGCTCCTCCGGCCGGGTGAGAGCGGGGCATGCCGCCGCCCTCCCCACGGTGCTCCTCCGGCCGGGGAAGAGCGGGGCATGCCGCCGCTCTCCCCGCCGGCACCCGAGCAGGGCCGCGGGCATGCCGCCCTCCCCACCGGCACCCTGGCCGGGGGAGAGGGACGGCCAGCGGCTTTTTTGCCTGGGGCGGCAAAAAAGCCAGAGCCGGCCCTGCATACCGCCCTCCACTGTCCCATCCACCAGTAGGGGAAAAGGGTAGAAACTCCCTGAAAGACCCTGGCCCAGGAAGTAACCACTCTAGGGGAAGCTGTGGCCGCATGGCGAGCCATGAGCGGAGCAGGGAAGCTGACTGCCGGGGAAACCACATAACAAGCACTAGTTGATGGCCCCTGCAGTGGTGTAAGAAGGCAGGCTATGCCCTTCAAGTGCATGCAGCTAACCGATTTTGTACTCAAATTCCCACACAGTGCTCGTCAGAAGCATGTGCAAGTTGCCTGGGAGAAAGAAAATATTAATGAAAAATGGACAGGTACAAGGTGGGCAAAGAAGATTGAAGCCAGAGAAAAGAAAGCCAAGATGACAGACTTTGATCGCTACAAGGTCATGAAGGCAAAGAAAATGAGGAACAGGATCATCAAGCATGAAGTAAAGAAGCTCCAGAAGCAATCTTCCAAAAAAGCATAAACTGTCAGTAATCAAATAAAGTTCCAGTTTAATATAAACAAAAAACAAAACAAAAAAACCACATAACAAGCAGAGGAGCAGGCTGCAGCAGAACCCAGAGATCTGCATGCTGAGCGGGCTGTGACCAGCAGCTGCTGCAGCTGCATTCAGGTCCATGCAGACCCTGTGGGAAGCAGCTCGGTTGACCAGATGTCCCGATTTTATAGGGACTGTCCCGATATTTGGGGCTTTTTTTTAATATGGGCTCCTATTAGCCCCCCACCCCCTGTCCCGATTTTTCACTTGCTATCTGGTCACCCTAGAAGCAGCAGGCACCCTGCAGTCAGATGAATGACCTGAAAGAACTGTGAGAGACTGTGGCTAGCTCAGGCTCTTAAAGGGACAGAAGCCTGAAGAAGGCTTATTGAACCAAAACACCCTACACATTGGGAATGAATCCGATAAGTGGTTGGTGTGCCCTGACCGGTTGTTCAATCCATGAGAAGAGGCTTTCAGCCTTGCTAAGGACAATTATCTACAGCCAGAGATCGTGGGGGCCTTTAGCTGAGCTGCAACCACACTTGGGGCAGCCGGCTATCAGGAGCTCTGCTGCAAGTGCCCCCCCCAAATGAGATACACCAAAGACCAATTCTGACCAGGAAACCTGCAAATTCCTACATGCCCTAATGGAGGACTGGGCTGGAGAGGGCTTCAGAGGCACAAGGCCTGGGGAGCTCTCTCCCTCCATTGAGCTGCTCCCAGGGGCCAAGCTAGAAACCAGTGTTACCTTGAAGTGTAACTGCTTATGCCACTCCCCTTTCATGCCAGTCTCAAAGT
This sequence comes from Chelydra serpentina, assembly GCA_037349315.1. Taxonomy (NCBI): domain Eukaryota; kingdom Metazoa; phylum Chordata; order Testudines; family Chelydridae; genus Chelydra; species Chelydra serpentina. The sequence continues at coordinate 127,941,392 of JBAIAC010000008.1, forward strand.
TATCCTTTCGCCTGAGCATTTATTGAGACCTACCAGGGCTAGCGCCACTATGGCCTAGCAGCTGAAGCAACTTCTTCCCTTTTCTCCAAGTCATGCTACACCTGGTACACTACTGAGCACTTTAATAGACTTGCTGTATCACAGTACTGAGCAGCTATGTTAAACTGGTGGTAGCCCTGGGATACCATTACATTCCAGGTGGGAGGAGACACAGTTAGATTTGGCTGGCAGAGCTAGGGTAGCTAGAGCCGTAGATACAAGATACCAGGAGCCTGCTTGGTGGGTGGAAATCAACAATCAAACAATTGACATGCCCCCAATTCCTGATGGGGGAAATAGACAGGGCACCACTAGCAGAGAAATATGGTGGCTCATCTTCATGCCCAAAGTGTGTAGTGGGGATTGGCTAAGGCTGGGCCGACCATTCTGAACTTGCTGCAATAATAAATGGCTAGAATGAGGCCATCAAGATGGATTTTCTTGGGCTGCTGCTCATAAGCAGAGCCCAGGAGGCATTTGAAGAACTGACACATGATAGCCCAGGGGAATATGCCTCTCTCTAGGATGCTGTAGTACAGTCTCTGCATCAAACCACAGACTCTGAGTAGAACCAAGCAGCCTTCAACAACCAGAGACCAACAAAAAGGAGAAGCTGCCTGCAATTTGGGGATATGCCCTCTGTGGGCTAGAAAGGGATAATTTAACATTTTGTTGGTAATTTAGGACTAAGGCAACAACAGCTTCTCCTCTTGTGAGCCACAGACCTGGCTAATCAAGAAGAAACAGTTTATGATGAGCAGAAATTGCCTTTTTTGTCTCTTGGTTTTCTAGAGAATCCAAGTACATGCAGCCTCCCAAGAAGGCGATACGTGTTCTAGAGGTGTTATAATACTGGTCTACTATTTTTGAGAAGTCATCTGCTTCAGAGATAAACTGTGCTATTTAGTATGTATGTTGATGTGCTGAATTCAAATATGACAATTAAAACAACTGATTGGCTACTGTTTCTAAGATATTTAAGTTTTTACATTTTATGTCCGTGTATATTGTGTAGATAGTAGAGTTTTAATCATAAATTGTAAACCTAGGTCTTTTCATGTGTTTATGGTTGCTTTACATGATATGATTTCACCTGTCCTGTTTATGTAACACTTTAAAAATCAGCAAAGGGGTTATATAAATAAAATGTATTATGAAACAAAAGGCAAAAAACTATTATGTACATAGTTTAGTCCTATTCAGTGTCTACTCGGCGCTTCTTGGCTTGTCTCTTGTATTCATTAAATGGAGCATCTCTTGTCACTGTCCAGCAATAGTCTGCAAGCATTGATGGGCTCCATTTGCCCTGATAGCTTTTCTCCATTGTTGCAATGTCCTGGTGAAATCGCTCGCTGTGCTCGTCGAAAAAATCTAGATGAGAGTGCAAAAAATGTATCTTTAGTGACATGTTGCAACCAAGGCTTTTGTATGCCTTGAGGAGGTTTTCCACCAACAACCTGTAGTTGTCTGCCTTGTTGTTTCCAAGAAAATGTATTGCCACTAACTGGAAGGCTTTCCATGTCTTTTTTTCCTTGCCACGCAGTGCATGGTCAAATGCATCATCTCGAAGAAGTTCACGAATCTGAGGACCAACAAAGACACCTTACTTTATCTTAGCTTCACTTAACCTTGGAAATTTTCCATGGAGGTACTTGAAAGCTGCTTGTGTTTTGTCAATGGCCTTGACAAAGTTCTTCATCAGACCCAGCTTGATGTGTAAGGGTGGTAACAAAATCTTCCTTGATTCATCAAGTGGTGGATGCTGAACACTTTTCCTTCCAGGCTCCAATGACTGTCGGAGTGGCCAATCTTTCTTGATGTAGTGGGAATCTCTTGCACGACTATCCCATTCACAGAGAAAACAGCAGTACTTTGTGTATCCAGTCTGCAGACCAAGCAAGAGAGCAACAACCTTCAAATCGCCACAAAGCTGCCACTGATGTTGGTCATAGTTTATGCACCTCAAAAGTTGTTTCATGTTGTCATAGGTTTCCTTCATGTGGACTGCATGACCAACTGGAATTGATGGCAAAACATTGCCATTATGCAGTAAAACAGCTTTAAGACTCGTCTTCGATGAATCAATGAACAGTCTCCACTCATCTGGATCGTGAACGATGTTGAGGGCTGCCATCACACCATCGATGTTGTTGCAGGCTACAAGATCACCTTCCATGAAGAAGAATGGGACAAGATCCTTTTGACGGTCACGGAACATGGAAACCCTAACATCACCTGCCAGGAGATTCCACTGCTGTAGTCTGGAGCCCAAAAGCTGTGCCTTACTCTTGGGTAGTTCCAAATCCCTGACAAGGTCATTCAGTTCACCTTGTGTTATGAGGTGTGGTTCAGAGGAGGAGGATGGGAGAAAATGTGGGTCCTGTGACATTGATGGTTCAGGACCAGAAGTTTCATCCTCTTCCTCTTCCTCATCTGACTCAAGTGAGAATGATTCTGGTGCATCAGGAACCGGCAGTCCTTCTCCGTGGGGTACTGGGCGTATAGCTGATGGAATGTTTGGATAATGCACAGTCCACTTTTTCTTCTTTGACACACCTTTCCCAACTGGAGGCACCATGCAGAAGTAACAATTGCTGGTATGATCTGTTGACTTTCTCCAAATCATTGGCACTGCAAAAGGCATAGATTTCCTTTTCCTGTTCAACCACTGGCGAAGATTTGTTGCACAAGTGTTGCAGCATATGTGTGGGGCCCACCTCTTATCCTGATCTCCAGTTTTGCAGCCAAAAGAAAGGTGATAGGCTTTCTTAACCATAGTGGTTATACTGCGCTTTTGTGATGCAAAAGTCACTTCACCACAAACATGGCAGAAGTTATCTGCACTGTTCACACAAGTACGAGGCATCTCTGCTCACTTTGGCTAAACAGAAATGTGTCCCTTTGCAAAATCAAACACTGACAAATAAGAGAGCACGACACTGTAAGATTTCTAGAGCTGATATAGGGCAATTTGTTCAGCAGAGTGATGTAAGCTTCGTTATGATTGCATCATCCATGACTTCTAGGAATAACATGATGCAATTCATATCATGTATGATGCAATACCAGCTTCAGATTGCATCATTCATTATTTTGCCTAAAAAGCAAGTACTGTCCAAACCCAGTTATAGATTTATTCATAGATCCAGTCAAAGATGTATTTTAGTCATTTCTGGTTTAAACTGAGATCCGTTCCCTTTATAACTCACTTATCCTCCGCCAATCCCAAGTCAAGGGTCGTATATACTGACCCAATAGCATGTCTTGAAAACTAGAGCCAATCAACAATTTTAAGCATCATTTTCGTTCTCAGTGACCCAGAATGAGTAAAGTTTGACTATATTTATTTCAGAAGCATTTTGGCTGTAGAGCAATGTAACCTGAGTGAACTTGCCTAATCACCTCCCACTGTTCTTAGTTCCTGGAGGAGCTGTGGTTACTCTCCCCCTGCAATTACATACAATCCTTGATCCACCCATTCACAATCAATTGTCCTTGGTCAGCAAAGACCCAGAGTTCAGAGGTGTGTTCATGTGGGTTCACCTACCCCGTGGTGGGAGGGGGAGGAACATCAAGCAATGTCTCAGCTGCTGCCGACACCTCCACAACTGAGTCACCGTTGCCACCGTTCATTCTGCTATTGCTGCCCACTGCAGTCATCGCTCACTCTGCCACCTGCTACCATTGGTCACTCTGCCACCTCTAGCCATTGCTGCCACTGTTCATTCTGCCACCGTTGTTCATTCTGGCACTGTGGCTTCTCCGCTGCCACCCTCTGAGAGGCCACATTCTGAGGTTCTGCCACTTAACCCACCTATCAGTGATTTCAGTAGGTAGTGGGGAACCTCAACGCCAGCTGGGAGGTCCCTTTCATTGCAGCATTGTCCCACAGCAGGTCTAGGGCCTGGTCTACATTGCAGCATTAGGTGGATGTAAGGCAGCTTATGTCAACCAAACTCTGCAAGCATCTATACTACAGTGTAGCTCCCGCCAAGGTCAGTTGGCCACTACACCAACCTAATAACTACACCTCCACGAGAGATGTAACGCTTTGGTCGATGTAGTTAGGTCAATGCAATGTCCGCGTAGACACTGTGTTGCTTGCATTGCCTGTTGCTGCTTTTGACAACCCAAGCTGTCAGCCCTGTGCGGGGCTCACCATTGGAGCCCCGCCTCCCTGGGGATGACTGCCCCTCAATGCTGCAATTAAGTCAGTGCAAGCGCTCCTGGCGAGGATGTGCACCATTGGCAGAAGGAGAGTAGTGTGGACATGAACAACCAATTTAATTACTGCAGTGGCTGTAGGTCAAACTAAACTTAAGTCAACTTAATTTTGTAGTGTAGACATAAGGCTCAGCAACTACATCTGAGAATCAGTGATTTCAGCTCTGGTGATCACTTACCAAAACAAAGACGTTCAATTGAGCCTAATCAGTTCTGCCTAAAACAGTGGAGAAGAGGAGGGCCAAATGTTGTCTAGGACTCGAAGGCCAGGTCTGTACTATAAACTTACATCAGCATAACTATGTTGCTTAGTGAAGTAGTTATACCAGCCTACTGCCCAATGTAGATGGCACTACATCAATAGAAGGACTTCTCCCATCAATATAGCTACCACCTACCTCTCATGGAGATAGATTAACTATGTCAGCAGGAAAAGCCCTCCTGTCAGCATGGTAGTGTCTTCACTGAAATACTGCACTAGGGCAGCTGTACTGCTACAGCTTTTTAAGTGTAGACCGGCCCTTAGGCAGGGCCCACACCAAGCAGGAATATCTGTCCGCCCGCCCTCTTTCACTAAGCTTTGGCATCCCTAAGCCCTGGTTAAGGAGTTCAGTTCAGTTGAGGGTGACCCCCTCAATGAGGACAAGCTAAGCACAGTTCTGCTGCCCTTTACTCATACAATAAGGATAACAACATTTCATTACCCCTGTATTCATAATTCATAACCCAACACCAGACAAATTTGATCACTTTGGCAATGCTGCACTGTCTCCTGAATACCTAGGCAGAGTAGGTGTTTATGCAAATATGGTTTGGTCCTGACCAGCTCATTGCTAGAGGTCATCATCATCATCATCATGTTCCTATTATGCCTCTGGCATTTAGGGCAGAGACGAAGCTCCTCCACTCCTGTCTGTTTCTGGCAAGATCAGGGGAGAGCTTATTCTGACCCTGTTTATATTACTTTTTATATCTCATTACAATAATCTGAAACCCACTAGCTCTCCTTTGTCCTATGAGTGCAGGGGTGTTAATTGCCCACTTCATTCTGAATGGTTTCTTGCAACGTGTTAACTATTTATGTAGCATGCTGTTCCACCTTGTATTGAGCGGTGACATTCTGATTACCTTTCTCAGACATGAAGAAGAGCTCTGTGCAGGTCAAAAACTTGTCTCTTTCACCAACAGAAGTTGGTCCAATAAAACATATTAACTCACCCACCTTGTCTTTCACAATACAGTTTCCTAAATATATTGTGAGCCAAACTTACTATTTCTTAAGTACTTAAACTGCTTCTAATTGGGCAAAAGACTATAAGGCTGGCAGGTCCTGGCTGGTATATCATTGCTTAAGATGCGCAATAATAAACTGTTTAGGTTATTAGCCTAACTCACATCTATTTTTCAAAAACACAGTATATAAAATAAATTGATATAGAAAGTTAAAGAAAGAGGAAGTTTAACATGCAGCTTTTCTGATTTGGTATAGATGCTCAGAGGGACAACAAACATGATTTTATTGCTAACGAGGGGTGATCTTCCTGACATTTGCTTTTCTCTGCAGTAACAGAAAGTAGAAGCCTGCTGGAATTCTTTTGGATAGCTTGAATATTTAATATAATTTAACAAATAGATATATGCATGTTAGGTACTTTTCAAGAAACACCATATGTATGTAAGTAATGATAAATATATCCTAAACTTCAGTAGAGGCACAGGCCAGTTTAATGACCCATTAATAAAATGGATCATCATTTTTGTATTAATATTGATGTCTCTCCCTACATCTGGCCACCAGAGCCTTTCCAGACTATGAAGACCAATTGTAGGATATTCTGGCTTCAGGGAAACACAGCTGTGCTGCCGGCCTGGAAGGTTAGGTAAGGGGTTGATGGAAATGATAGATGCCCGCCTGGCAGATTCATCATAGCAGTGACTAGAGTTCAATTGCTGGAAAATCTTTGAAAAAACAATTAATTGGAGTTTTAATCACACTGTTAAACAATAATAGAATACCAATAGAAATTTATTATAAATATTTTGGATGTTTTTCTACATTTTCAAACATATTGATTTCAATTACAACACAGAATACAAAGTGTACAGTGCTCACTTTATACTATTTTTTATTACAAATATTTGCATTGTAAAAAAGATAAAAGAAATAGGATTTTTCAATTCACCTCATACAAGTACTGTAGTGCAATCTCTTTATTGTGAAAGTGCACCTTAAAGATTAAAAAAATCTACATTTGTATTAAGAAAGTTGGAGGACAGGTCCCATAAGAAAAATATCATGCGTAAATATCTACATAAAGAGATAGCAAAGTAATTAATATTAGAACATTCACAGTTGGTAAGGAAGATTCTGAGAAATGTTTACAAAATCCTATTACAAAAGTGTTCCATTTTTCAACCAATACCTCACATTCTATAGCACTAAATGGCATGTAAATATGGGTCGCAAAACTGCTCCATAAGTAAATGACTGTTTAGAAATGCATGTATGCCTAAATCAGGACTGTTTATTGAAGTTTAGATGCATAAGATAAGTACTTACACAATCACTGAAATACAAACTTTACTGAAAACAGAACTTATATAAAAAGGTCAGTCACTAATATATAGTGGAGCGTTCCAATAATGAATTTAGGATAGACATATTAGAAAGGCAGAGATATACTACAGAATGCTACATGTGTGTATCTATGGCCTGAATAACTGCCCGGTCCTACCATTTTGTGCTCATAGACCAGCCCCCAAAGCTGTGCTCTGTCGAATGGAGTTCACCAAATACACAGACTATACAGACGTGTTCATGGAATCCATCACCTGGTCCTTCATCATTCCAACACCTGCAACAATCCTGCTGGGTCTAGTGGGTTGCTGAGGATGCCTCACTGGGGCCTCTCCAGTACGACAGGATCTGCTTTTCACAGTTAGTAAAGGACTGAAGCCCAGTGTTCATGTGTGCCACCTCAATGCTGAAAGTATTTAAAATGGCACCAGGGCACAAGTGGGATTAAGCAAGTTTGACCCCTGTTCCCACTACTCTCTTGGCCTCTGAGAAGTATCCCAATATCTGCTATGAAAATTGCCCAGAATACAGCAAGCCTAGAAGCAGCACAAGGCACCCTGGGAGATCTACCTAGACTGCACACTGCTGTGTGAACACATGGTTTCTAATGTGACAGGGGCTACACCAATGCAAGCACTACAGTGTGAACATACACAAACAGTGTATCTAAACAGGTATAATTAGACTGATTTAAACTACAACTGTGCAACTTTTAAATATAGATATGATGCTAGTCAGTGATATAAAGACTAAAAAAATAAAGTGTAGTTTTGACCCATAAGCATATGCCATAGGTTTACCATGGTGGGAAGCACCTCTCCGAGAATTTTCTTTTGTTTACTCCAGCCATCCATGTTCCCTGAATATTTCCTTATCTCTTTGGAAGATACACTGTATACTTTCCACCTTGTATAAGAACTGCCAGTTTTCCTAAAAGCTGAGTCCCAGCCAAAAGGAAGTGTTTCAACACAAGTTACTCAAGGTTGCGATGGGCTGTTCTTTGCTCTGTTTTTCTTGTGCAAAGAGATTGTAAAACAAAGTCAACAAATGTGGGAAATTCCATGTCTACTGGGTGGGAGCAGAGTGGAGGGGAAAAGGCATGTGGGGAAGTATATAAACCAGCAGCGCCACACAGCAGCAATGAAACAGATCTTCCTCGCTCCTGCTGCAAACCAGGTATGTGAGATTTTTTTCCTTCCTTGAACTAGCAGCATGAATAGAAAATGTGAAATTGAGCATTAGACTCAGTCAGATACCAGTTTCATGTAATCTAATCTAATCTGTGTTTGTGACCCCTGCCTGTGTTCCCTGGTTTTACTGAAGTTTGAGTTTCCTCTAACTCTTCTCTAGAGCAGGAGTTCACAAGTATGTTATTTAGCATCCACAACATGCTTGGTGCTGTACAGTATATATTAGTAGATGAAGACTAAGGGGTTTTTTTAAGGTATTTAAGGACCTAAATATGCAAATAGGCACCTAGTGCGATATCTGATCTTTAGGCACCTAAATCCCATTAAGAAATCTGGTCCATAGTTCCTGTTCCAAGGAGTTTCACAGACAAAACAGTTCAGGCTAACATTTTAGTCGTGCGTGGCCCCAAAGCCAAGCAACTAACTAAATGTGGCAAATTTTCAGAGATTCTGAGCCATTCCAACTAATGCTCAATTCGGTAAGTGCTGTGCTCAGCACCTCAGAAACTCAGCCCACGTGTATCAAAGTGCATTAATATGGACTTGGAGATCAAAATGTTTAAACATGTCCTTATGCACTGGCTGAGAAAATTAAGATGCATTCTTAGAGCCATTCATTTTCTGTGTAAATGTTTTAGCTGCTTTGGTGGATTTCCATTGAAAAACTGAGGGGGAGGAGTAAGCGTTTTGGAGGGATCTGAATGAGAAGACAGTGACTTTCTAGTACTTTCAAGCTAACAGTGTCCTAATTTAAAACTCTTCCACCCTTCCCAAGCTCAGTCCTCCACAACCTCTTTGCCCCTTTCCTAAGATCTGCAAAGTTTTTCCTCACTTTATTCCAAATTGCTGCCTTCCAGAACTTTCTCCATAGACACCAAGATCCTTTCAAGGCACTGACCCTCACTGATTCTTCTCTGGCATTTTTCTTCTCTCAGGCTGCTTTCAAAAGTCTCCGCCCCACAGCTGCCCTGTCCCTTCAGCGATAGTCTCAGGATACTACTTCTTTCTTATGAGCACTTCTATGGTTTCTTTCCTCCAGAAACAAAACTCCCACCTACTTGTCTCCTGAGTCTCCTCTCCCTAGTACCCTACAGTCCTTTCTTTATAGGAAACACCCAGTTTGGTTCTACTCAGCAGGATCCACTCCAGAATTACCTGTCTCCCAGCACCACAATATTGGCTAGTCGGGCTCCTCAGCTTCCCTTAAACCATCACTTGTAATGTGGCGTTTATAAACCCCATCATAGGACAGTTAAAAAGAGGCTGAATAACTGCAGGGGCTGTCTAGAGAATATCTGTGATTTTATTAGGAGGGCCTGATCGTGCAAGCCATTACTCAGCTCAGCATCCCTAATTGACAGAAGCAGGTCCACCCATCTAGACCAGACCTTTTGATCGTTTCCAAAATGGAGCACTTCCTCTCATGTGACTTTAGCATGTCCCGTGTCCAAATACAAGAGTGCTTCATCATGGGTAGATTGTGGAACAATTCAGGCAATGTATCCTAGGGTCCCCCTAGGTTTAACCACCATCAAGACTGAATTGCATTGGCTCAGTCGTGTTATTCTGTGTGATAGCCTGAGGTGGACTAAACCAACAGTGCCTTGTGCTCTGCAAGAATAGTATCTAGTCAGGTACCAAACCTCCAATGCCCTGGAGATAAAGCCCTTATAACCATTAATTCCTTAAAACACAATACAAATATGAACTAAAACATAAGATGTTCAGCAGAACTTTCCCTCATCATGCCTCCTTATGTCCCTTTATGCTCCCTGCAAAGTTACCTCTTCCTCCATGGTGTTTCCACCTTAAGTTGTCTAAAGATTGCTACTATGTTCCCCACCCCGGCCTTTGTTATCACTAATCCCAGCTCTCTGTAATTAGCTCTTTTGAGCTTTCCTCAGTGGACAGGGCCTCAGCCCCTGGTGGTTTTTGTGGCTCTTCTCTGAATTGCTGCTACTGACTCAGATATCTGTCTGGATCTGAGGTGAACACAAGGTTCCAGAATGGCAGGCCAGAGCTGTCTAGTAAGAGAGTCCCACCTCCCTGCTCTGAGATGTGCTGACTCTCCGCATGCAGCCCACTAATTACACTGCCTTTTAAAAAAAAGAAAATTGCTCATTCTCATCTCCAGGTGTCTGTTTAAAGCCTTTCTACACTAAATGAGGAGCCTGATTGTGTGTGTGCTCGCCCTAGCGCTGACGGCACAAGGTGAGTCCCCCGCTGGTAAAGCCTCAGTTACTTCTCGCCATCCTTCATGTTTTCCTAACTGACGCTTTTGTTCAATAAGAAACCTTAGAAAGGAAAAGTGAGACAAAGGGTATTTCTACACGTACGGCAGAGTGTAGGGTACAGACACTGTACGCCCAGCTAACATGGCTATAAACAGCAGTGCAGGCAGTGAGACACTGCTTATGTGAGTAGAGTGGTCTACACACCTAACCCTAGGGTGTATACACTGCACAGCTCTCTACTCGCCCAAGCCATGACTCCCTCATCTACACTGATATTTTTAGATATTATTGTCCCACTGCCTCCCGGCTGTGGAGCTTTTCCCTACCGCAGGGAAAGACTCTGCTAGTGGGAAAAGGCTCTTGTGTGGAGGATGCAGTGGGGAAAGGCTCCAGCAGCAAGGAGGTGCCAGAGTGTTTCTCCACTGCCTCCCTCCTACCAGAGCCTTTCACTGCTGCCTGTACCTATGCATACCCCACATGCTACCGCAAGTACAGACAAGCATAGAGAAGGTCAGAGACTGATCCACCCTCCTCCTGCCCACCAAATCTGCATGTTTCCATAGCTAGATATCTATCTATGCTACTTATAATCACCCCATTACTATAGTATCTGATCACCTCACAATCCTTAATGACTTTACCTAAACAACACCACTAGAAGGCAGGGCAAAGCTATTATCCCCATTGTACAGATGGGGAACTGAGGCACAGTCGCTAAGGGACTTACCTAAGGTCACTACAGTCAGTGGCACACCAGCGAAATGAACCCACGTCTCAAGTTCCAAGCTCGCACCTTACTTGCTGGGCCATCCTTCTGTTCAATCTACCCTGCCCCCACAAATAAAAATTGGTGGGAAGGCCTTGCATTTCAATCACTCCTGGCTGAAAGAAGGCACCTTGGCCATTATCCTGTTGACCTTCCTTGTTTTGTCTCCTGTCTCCTTCAGCTGTTGTGTCTCTGGAGTGTTATCACTGCCCTAATGGTGGAAGATGCTCCACCACTCGGAAATGCAGGGATAACCAGGATCAATGTATTACCATGTTCTTCCCTCTCAATGGTAAGGAGGAATGGAGGATAGAGGCAGGGGAACAGGCTGGGGTCCCAGACACTTCAGATTAATGTGATATGGAGCTAAGTGTACAGCAGCCAGGGTGGGTCAGGCCTAAGTCTTTGACCAACCTCCCAGCCATGGGTGAGTGTGGGAAGGGCCTGAAGAGAATTAACATTGAGAGTCCAGCCCAACTCTGCCCATTGTACCCAGAAGGAGAGCTGCTGGATAACTGCTATGGTACCACAAGAGGCAATGAGGCATGAAGATGTGGAACAGAGACAAAACATAAAGGGAAGAGGGTAGATAAACAGGGAGTAGTAGCAAGGAAATGGATAAGGAGGAGGGGAAGAAAATAGAAGCAGAGGAAAGGGTGAGAAGAAAGAAGAAATGTGGAGAAGCAGAAGGTGAAAAGGGAATAAGTGGTGATCTCACCCAAGTATGCCCAGTCACAAAATTTCTGGAGTTATTCCATCTCCGCCTCTCTTTCTCTTCCTGTCTCCCAGCTAAATACGCTAAGCGATGCTCCTCGACGTATGAGTGTGAAGTCATGAAGACCATGGGGGGGTCTGCAGTGAAGGCCATTTGCTGCGGCTTAGACCGGTGCAACCGATAGACAGGAGCTTCTGCACTCTCAAGACCAACACCAGGAGGGTGTCCCTCTCCCGCTGCAGTGTGACTGGAAATCCTCACTGAGGGGCCTTGCTGCCATCTCTCTCTCTCTCTCACACACACACACCTTATTCCAGAGAAGAACACACGTTTGCCATGGATGTTTTCAGCAGCTGTACTAATGACTCCATGGAGAGCACTAGTAATAAAGGATATTATATCTCCCAATCAGCTGCAGTTGCTTTGGCTTTATGTCCGTTTACTAACAAACATAACAATCTTCCCTGTTCAATTAGAGCCCATAAAGATGAGGGCTGATAATGCAGGTATCAGACAGGTGGTGAAGCTTTCCCCATACACAGCGCTGTCAGTTCTGATCTGTAGCACACCTGTCAGTCCACTCCTGGATTCGCTTGTATTTCTGCCAGCTCATCTCAACCCTGCACCACAGCGTCTCCTGCTCCGCAGTCCTCAATAACTTGCATACTCCCACCCCCACAGAGAACTGCTCAGTCCTGCCCTGCTGTCCCCCGGCTAGTCCAGCCCTGGGCTCCCCACCCAGCTCTGTCAATGCCCCTCAGTCCTGCCCTGCTGTCCCCCGGCTAGTCCAGCCCTGGGCTCCCCACACAGCTCTGCCAATGCCCCTCAGTCCTGCCCTGTAACCCCCCTGCTATTCCAGTGCTGGGCTCTCCACACAGCTCTGCCAATGCCCCTCAGTCCTGCCCTGTAACCCCCCTGCTAGTCCAGCCCTGGGCTCCCCACACAGCTCTGCCAATGCCCCTCAGTCCTGCCCTGCTGTCCCACGGCTATTCCAGCCCTGGGCTCCCCACACAGCTCTGCCAATGCCCCTCAGTCCTGCCCTGCAGCCCCCCGGCTATTCCAGTGCTGGGCTCCCCACACAGCCCTGCCAATGCCCCTCAGTCCTGTCCTGCAGCCCCCCTGCTATTCCAGTGCTGGGCTCCCCACACAGCTCTGCCAATGCCCCTCAGTCCTGCCCTATAGTACCCTTTGCACATCACAGGCTACTGCACATCACCCACCCACTCCTGTAATAGGCCTGTGGCCTTTGGCTGAGGTACTGAAGTCCTCAAAACTTGATTTTAAAAAACTTCGAGTTACAGAGACTCCATTTACTCTAATTCAAACTAGCAAGTAACCCAAGCTCCACACTGCAGAGCAACGTGTAGAACCCTCGGAGTCTCCGCCAACCTGATTGGGGGGGGGGGGGGGGGAATTCCTTCCTGACCTCATATGGCAATAAGTTAGACCAGGAGCATGTGGATGAGACCAACCAAGCAGATACCTGGGGAAGAATTCTCTGTAGTAACTCAAAGCAGGGCTGTAACTGAGCATTTCAGCACCCGGGGCCATCAAGCATATTTACGCCCCTTAGAGGTGATGTGTTGAAGGAATGTGCCCCTCCAGATTTCTGCCTCCCATTTAACACAGAGGTTTTCAAACTGTGGCGTGTGCCTTTCTAGGGAGATGCACTGCACAGTTTGAAAACCATTGCCTCCTGCCAGGAGCCAGCAGATGGAAGCTGGTGGGAGCTGCCTGGCCCTCTTGGGACCCTGGCTCCCCATCCTGTGGGAGCTAAGGCCCTGGCTGGCTGCCCAGGAGCCCTCCCTGACCTGCTCCCTGAGCCAGCTGCCTCTGCATGCTCAGGTGCTCCCCTGGCAGGACGGGCAGCACAGCTCCGAGCTGCACCCCTGACACACTCTTGCTCTGCCCCAAAACGAGCCCAGCACCAACCAGCAACACCCCCTGGAGCCAGTCCCTGCCCATGGAGTCTGGCTGCCATGAGATGTTCCCCAAGGTGCTCCCTGCATTATTCACCCCCCTTGGTCACCTGTGTCTCAGCAGACTGGTCACACCCCATTCAGTGCTAGGGGACCTGCCACTGCATCTGGGTCACTCTCCCCACACTCCCTGCCTACAGAGCAGAACCCCTTGTTCCCCTAGGCTGCCCTGCCCCAGCCCCGTGGCTGCCGGGCTTGCAGTCACACAGCCGGAGCTCTGCTACCAGGGCGGACTCACTCCCGCCCGCTCCAGAAACCAAGGCTGTGAGAACGGAGCAACCCGAGGGTTACCATATTTCAAGTTCCCAAATAGAGGCCACTACTAGAGGGAAGGGGAGGAGGCATTGGAGGGGGCACTTTGGGGGTGTCTGTGTACTGGGAGGGATGTTTGGGAGGTGATAGAGGGGGTACCTGTGGTAGGGGTACCACTGGAGGTGGGCTGCCAGTGCTGTGAGAGGATGGGACAGCTTAATGGGGGAGCCGAGCCCCAGCTGCCGCTGCTGCCGCCATGCTGATCAAGCCCACACAGCCTCTGATCAGGTTCCCTGTAACTAACAAGGAATGGTCCTTACAGGATTTGTGGGGATATTTACTTTTTGGCTGAATCCACAATGATCTGAGACAGGCCTTAATTTAAAAAAAACCCTTCAAGTTAACTAACTTCAGCTAAATTCCTAGTGAAGGCTAGACAAGGCCGTCTGTAGTTTTCACATAAGTTAGCACAAAGAAACTAGAGCTGGACCAATTACCCACATACTAGGATTCGAATGCTCCCAGAGCTTCAGCGGCCTGGTATCCCCTCCCAACCTCTCAGTATGAGTGTGATGTCATGAAGGTCTTGGGCAGATCAGTACTGAAGGCTGTTTGCTGCGGCACTAATCTGTGCAACAGACAGGAGCTCCTCCACATGCATGACTGGCCGGTTATCTCCCTTCACCTTGCACAGCGACTGGACCTCTCACTAAGGACACTTTGCTGCTCTCTTTCTTTTCCCCCTCCTGGAATCAGAACAAAACTTGGAAGCGGATGTTTCCACTATCTCTACTAGCAACTCTCCAGAGAGACCCACATGCCAGGGTAGGGATGATCCAAAATATTAAAATGCAAAATCAGCTGAAATGGTTGTTTATTAGTAAGTGTTTATAAAACATCAGAGGGGTAGCCGTGTTAGTCTGGATCTGTAGAAGCGACAAAGGGTCCTGTGGCACCTTATAGACTAACAGAGGTATTGGAGCATAAGCTTTCGTGGGTGAATACGAAACTGCACCATCTACTCAGGACATTCCCTACACTAACACAGGAACAAATCAACATACCCTTAGAGCCCCGACTGGGGTTATTCTACCTACTACCCAAGATCCACAAACCTGGAAATCCCGGACGCCCCATCATCTCGGGCATTGGCACTCTCACTGAAGAGCTGTCTGGATATGTGGACTCTCTACTCAGACCCTATGCCACCAGCACTCCCAGCTATCTCCGTGACACCACTGATTTCCTGAGAAAACTACAATGCATTGGTAATCTTCCAGAACACACCATCCTAGCCACCATGGATGTAGAGGCTCTCTACACAAACATCCCACACACAGATGGAATTCAAGCTGTCAGGAACAGTATCCCTGATGATGCCACAGCACAACTGGTTGCTGAACTCTGTGATTTTATCCTCACGCACAATTATTTCAAATTTGGTGACAACATATACCTCCAGACCAGTGGCACCGCTATAGGCACCCGCATGGCCCCACAATATGCCAACATTTTTATGGCTGACCTGGAACAACGCTTCCTCAGTTCTCGTCCACTCACGCCCCTTCTCTATCTACGCTACATTGATGACATCTTCATCATCTGGACCCATTGGAAAGCAACTCTGGAAGAATTCCACCACGATTTCAACAACTTCCACCCCACCATCAACCTCAGCCTGGACCAGTCTACACGGGAAGTCCACTTCCTAGACACCACGGTGCAAATAAGTGATGGTCACATTAACACCACCCTATACCGAAAACCCACTGACCGCTATGACTACCTACATGCCTCCAGCTTCCATCCCGGACACACCACACGATCCATTGTCTACAGCCAAGCACTGAGGTACAAACGTATTTGCTCCAACCCCTCTGACAGAGACCAACACCTACAAGATCTTCACCAAGCATTCTCAAAACTACGATACCCACATGAGGAAATAAGAAAACAGATCAACAGGGCCAGACGTGTACCCAGAAGCCTCGTGCTGCAAGACAAACCGAAGAAAGAAACCAACAGAACCCCTCTGGCCATCACTTATAGTCCTCAGCTAAAACTTCCCCAACGGATCATCAGTGATCTACAACCCATCCTGAACAACGATCCCCCACTTTCACAGGCCTTGGGAGGCAGGCCAGTCCTCACCCACAGACAACCCGCCAACCTGAAGCATATTCTCACCAGCAACTACACAGCGCACCATAATAACTCTAACTCAGGAACCAATCCATGCAACAAACCTCGATGCCAACTTTGCCCACATATCTACACCAGGAACACCATCACAGGACCTAACTAGATCAGCCACACCATCACCGGTTCATTCACCTGCACATCCACCAATGTCATATATGTCATAATGTGCCAGCAATGCCCCTCTGCTATGTACATCGGTCAAACTGGACAGTCCTTACGCAAAAGGATAAATGGACACAAATCAGACATAAGGAATGGCAATATACAAAAGCCTGTAGGAGAACACTTCAACCTCCCTGGACACACAATTGCAGACTTAAAGGTAGCCATCCTGCAGCAAAAAAACTTCAGGACCAGACTCCAAAGAGAAACTGCAGAGCTTCAGTTCATTTGCAAATTTGACACCATCAGCTCAGGACTAAACAAAGACTATGAATGGCTAGCCAACTACAAAAGCAGTTTCTCCTCCCTTGGTGTTCAGACCTCAACTGCTAGAAGAGGGCCTCACCCTCCCTGATTAAGCTAACCTTGTTATCTCTAGCCTGAATCTTCCCTGCACATTTATATCTGCCCCTGGACATTTCCACTGCTTGCATCCGAAGAAGTGGGTATTCACCCACGGAAGCTTATGCTTCAATACCTCTGTTAGTCTATAAGGTGCCACAGGACCCTTTGTTGCTTCTGTTTATAAAACGTAACAACTGTTCAAGCTTAAGTGATGCACAGACAGGTGAGTGGCTGACAGGTATAGTGCAAGCCTCATTCAGTCAGACCTAACTTGCAACACCCCGATATGTCAGTCCTGGATCCCAACAAAGTCCTGCAAGTGCACTTCAGTCATAAAACACAGCAACCCCTGCAACTGAGTCCTGAGTTTCTTACACACACACACCCTTTCACATTAGCATTAGAATACTGCTAATTCTTTTCAATCTATCTCTGCTTGAATCTATCCCTCTGCTATTCCAGTCCTGCCCCCCCGCCCCCCAGCTCTGCTAATGCATGTGAAAAGATTCCATGGAATCTAATAAGATGAAATTTCTGAATGGAGAAAACCAAACACAATAGTCTGAATGAGGAAAAGTCTGAAGTGGTATCAGGGGTGTGCATGGAGGAGAGCAAGCAGAGACATGCCCCGCCCCCAATAATCGGCAGGGGCACAGAACTCCTCCAGCCCGTGAGCCAAGAGCTGATGGCTCGTCCAGGCCCTGGCAGGAAGAGCCGTCCCCGCAGGGCCCCAGGGGACTCTGAGGAGAGCTGACAGCTCCTCCGCCCCTTGGCCCCCAGCAGGGGCACAGAATGCACCCATCAA
Organism: Chelydra serpentina; assembly: GCA_037349315.1. Taxonomy (NCBI): domain Eukaryota; kingdom Metazoa; phylum Chordata; order Testudines; family Chelydridae; genus Chelydra; species Chelydra serpentina. The sequence continues at coordinate 127,958,883 of JBAIAC010000008.1, forward strand.
AAAGCAGTCAAAATTTGTATTCCTGTGCACACCCCTGAGTAGGGTGACCAGATAGCAAGTGTGAAAAATCGGGACAGGGGATGAGGGGTAATAGGAGCCTATGTAAGAAAAAGCCCCCAAAATCAGGACTGTCCCTATAAAATCGGGACATCTGGTCACCCTACCCCTGAGTGGTCTGAATACAAACATACTAATGTGGGTTACTACACTAAGGAAGAACAGAATGGCAAATAAGTCTAATTAAACAAAAATAATGTGTTATTTCAGTGGTTCCCAATGCGGTGCCCTTGGGCACCATGGCGCCCGCTGGGGCATTTATGGGCGCCCGCCCACCAAGTAGCGCCCAGTAGGGGAGAGAAGCCACGGCCCCGTGCCTGCCGGGGACAGAGAACTCCGGGGCTGCAGGCTGCGGGTGCCGGTGTTCTCTGTCCCTGGCAGGCGTGGGGCCGTGGCCTCTCTCCGTGCTACCCCACGCCTGCCAGGATAGAGAACTACGGGGCTGTAGGCGCCGGTGTTCTCTGTCCCTGGCAGGCGTGGGGCCGTGGCCTCTCTCCGCACTGCCCCGCGCCTGCCAGGATAGAGAACTCCGGGGCTGCGGGCGCTGGTGTTCTCTGTCCCTGGCAGGCGTGGGGCCGTGGCCTCTCTCCGTGCTACCCCACGCCTGCCAGGATAGAGAACTCCGGGGCTGTAGGCGCCGGTGTTCTCTGTCCCTGGCAGGCGTGGGGCCGTGGCCTCTCTCCGCACTGCCCCGCGCCTGCCAGGATAGAGAACTCCGGGGCTGCGGGCGCTGGTGTTCTCTGTTCCCGGCAGGCGTGGAACCGCGGCTTCCCTCCGCGCTGCCCCACGGCCCCGGATTCATATATTATGTAATATTAAATATGATGTTTTTCATATTATTTAATGTACAAATACAAAATAAGTCTTGAAAAATTGTTGGCGCCTGCCACACTCTTCTGAAAACATGAATGTGCTCTTGGCCACAAAAAGGTTGGGGACCACTATTATTTTAACTACCCACATATAAATGTCACATCAGGGCATGACATAAAGAAGCAATTGCTCCACATCCTAAACTATTGCTTCTTGATTAGCTGTGACCCACAAGAGGAGAAGCTGTTGTTGCCTTAGTCCTAAATTACACCCAGGTTTCAGTTCAGGTACCATGAAGAATCTACTAAGCTGGAAACGTACCATCCCATCAACCCACTCCCCACATCACATGCTTCCCTCCTTCCCCCCACCCCCGCCCCCCAGTAGGGGGAAAGGGTAGAAATTCCCTGAAAGACCCTGACCCAGGAAGTAACCACTCTCTAGGGGAAGCTGTGGTCGCATGGCGAGCCATGAGTAGAGCAGGGAAGCTGGCTGCCAGGGGATCTCGCTGAGTTACCACATGACAAGCAGAGGAGCAGGCTGCAGCAAGACCCAGGGATATGCTTACGGAGCAGGCTGTGACCAGCAGCTGCTGCTGCTGCAGCTGGGGTGAGGTCCATGCAAACCTCATGAGAAGCAGCAGGCACCCTGGTTGTGCAGAGAGACTTGAAAGAACTGTCAGAGACCACAGCTAGCTCAGACTCTTAAAGCGACAGGAGGAGCCTAAAGTAGAAGGCTATTGAATGCTTGTTCCCTGCACACTGGGAATGGATCTGATAAGTGGTTGCTGTGCTCAGGCTGATGCATGAGAAGAGGCTGCTGGCCTGGTTAAGGACAATTACCTACAGCCAGACATTGTGGGGGCCGTGTAGCTCAGCTACCGCCACGCATGGAGCAGCGTGCTATCAGGAGCTCTGCCGCAAGTGCTATCGCAGCAGCAAGGGAACACTGCAGAGGGCACCCCCCGTCCCTCAGTGAGATACACCAGGGACCGGTCCTGGCCAGGAATCCTGCAAGTTCATATGTGCCTTAAGTAGGGTTACCACCTGTGAAATGCAAAGAAAACGGCACCTGTTCCCCCCCCCTCCCCCACAAGGCAAGCCCACCACAATTTAGACCCACATAAAAAAAACCCTGGCATCTTAAATTTTTCTGGCAACTGGCAAATCCATAAAAAAAAACCCTGGTCAGGCCAGTCAAATACCAGCCATGTGGTAACCCTAGCCTTAATAGGGGGCTGGGATGGAGAGGGCTCCGGAGGCACAAGGCCTGAGGAGCTCTCTCCCTCTTTTGAGCTTCCCCCAGGGGCCAAGCTAGGAACCACCATTTTATCTAGAATTGAAACTGCTTATGCCACTCCCCTTCGCTGGAGCGAGCTGCCTGAGCATTTATTGAGACCCTCCAGGGCTAGTGTCTCTATTGCCTAGTAGCTGAAGCACCTTCTTCCCTTTCCTCCAAGTCATGCTACACCTGGTACACTACTGAGTACTGTAATAGACTTCCTGTATTACAGTACTGAGCAGCTATGTTAAACTGGTGGTAGCCCTGGGATACCATTACATTCCAGGTGGGAGGACACCCAGTTGTTAGATCTGGCTGGCAGAGCTAGGGTTGCTGGTGCCATAGGTACAAGGTGCCAAGAGGCTACTTGTTGGGTGGAAATCAACAATCAAACAATTGACATTCCCTCTGATCCCTTATGGGGGAAATAGATAGGGCACAACTGGCAGAGAAATATGGCAGCTCATCTTAATGCCCAAAGTGTGGACTGGGGATTGGGTAAGACTGGGCCAAATGGATCAACCATTCTGAACTAGCTGCAAGAATAAATGGCTAGAAGGAGACCATCAAGCTGAAATTTCCTGGCCTGCTGCTCAAAAGCAGAGCCCAGGAGGTGTTTGAAGAACTGACATATGATAGCTCAGGAAAATATGCCTCTGTTGAAGATGCCGTAGAACAGTCTCTGGACCAAACCATAGACTAGGAGTAGAACCAAGAGACAAGAAAAAAGGAGAATGTGTCAGTGATTTTTTTTTAATGCCTGGTGTGGGGTAGAAAGGAGTAATTTAAAATGTTGTGGGATGCCAAGAAAATTTTAGTTTAACAATTACTAAAAATACGTAGTCCAGAGAAACAAGAAATGGTAGGCCCGCTCCTATTACTTGTTTCTCTTACTGCTGAATCAGGGAAAACCAAAAATCAAAAGATGAAATTATTGATAAAGGCTATTCATGAGACTCTCAGGAGATACCACTCTCGCTATTTTAGTCACAGGGTTTTTTTACCTATCTTTGAGACACCATAATTAAAACCGAGAAAAATTATCACAGTTATTAACTATGGCTATTATTAAATAATAATAATCAAGTAAAAGAAAGAAAATATCCTTAAAGCTAGGGTGCTGGAATCTTTGCACCATGACAACTGGATTATCTGAGGACCTTCAACAATCAACGATGCACGTAAAACTGCTGTGATCAATGATGAGCTGAAATGATTCAATGTGGATATTGCATCCCTCCAAGAAACACGGCTAGCATCAAGTGGATCTTTCAAGGAAAAAGGCTACACATTTTTCTGTCAGGGGAAAAGAGCTGAAGAAACATGAGAGCACGAGAGCCGTCAAGAACTCACTTCTGGGGATGATTGAGCCACCTACAAATGGATCAGAGAGAATTTGATGTTCACATTTGATGGCCCAGACTACCTTGTGAGTGTGTATGCCTCAACACTCTCCTTGTCTTCTGATATGAAGGACCAGTTCTACGGCCAGTTGAATACTACTATCAGCAGGATTCTGAAACACAAATATGTTTTCCTGCTATGGGGACTTCAGTGCAAGGGTGGGAGCTGATCATGAAGCAGGGACCAACTTTCTTGGTCAACACAGGACTGGTAAGATGAATGGAAATGGTCAGAGACTGCTAGAATTTTGATCCTATTATGACCTCTGTGTAGCGAACTCATTCTTCCAGACAAAGCCACAACACAAAGGGTAGGTCTACACTTACCGGCTGGATCGGAGGCGTCGGATCGATGTTCTGGGTTCGATTTATCGTGTCTTGTCTAGACGCAATAAATCGAACCAGGAAGTGCTCCCCCGTCGACGCTGGTAATCCAGCTCGACGAACGGAGTAGGTGGAGTCGACGGGGGAGCCTGCGCGCCGCGTGTGGACCCCAGGTAAGTATGTTTTCATTCGAACTAAGATAGTTCGACTTCAGCTACGTTATTCACGTAGCTGAAGTTGCGTATCTTAGTTCGAATTGGGGGGTTAGTGTAGACCAGCCCAAAGTGTCTTGGAAATATCCCAGTACTGGCCACTCGCACCAACTGGATCTTATCATCACAAGGCGCACCAACCTTAACATCATCCTCATTACCCACAGTTATCAAAGTGCTGATTGCGACACAGACCCTTCTCTGGTATGTAGCAAGGTCAGACTTAAACCAAGGAAAATACACATATCTAAAGTAAAAGGATGTCCTCATATTAACACCAGTGCCATAGCAGATCAAGAAAAGTCACAGAAGTACAAGAACATACTACAACAAGCCCGTGACTCCAGTGATTGTGCCACAAGCACTCAGCTGAAGTGGGAGCAACTGAAGAACACAATCTAGGAAGCAGCTCTGTCAGTCTTTGGGAAGAAGGAAAATAAGATCAACAACTGGTTTGATCAACAACTGGTTTGGTGCCTATTCCAGTGTGTTGACACCAGTCATAGAGGCCAAATGCACAGCCCAAACTAACTACAAGAGAGACTCAAATGAAAAAAACCTTACAAGCATTGAGAGTGGCAAGAACCAAGGTGCAATACATAGCTCAACACTGCACCGATGACTATTGGCCGCACTTATGCAAAAACATCCAAGTAGCAGCTGATGCAACCGACATCAGAAACGTGTATGACAGGATCAAGAAAGCCTTGGGTCCAACTTCAAAGAAGACATCCCCATTGAAGTCAACAACAGGGGAAACAATCAATGACCTCACCAAGCAGATGGATCACTGGATAGAACACTACTCTGAGCTTTACTCTCATGAAAATATTGTTACAGACACAGCCATCAACATCATCGAAAGCCTGCCTGCTACAAACCAACTTGGTGATGAACCAACTGTCGAGGAGATTAGCCTTCCCATAGATGGTATCCCAATGGAAAGGCCCCCAGAAAAGACTGCATACCATCAGAAGTCATAAAATGCGGAAAACCTATTCTATGGCAACGTCTTCACTAGCTGCTCTGCCTGTGCAGGAAAGAAGGCGAAGTACCACAAGAAATGAGAGACGCCAACATCACTCTCTATAAAAACAATGGTGAGAGGAGCGACTGTAACAACCATTGTGGCATTTCCCTTCTTAGTATCATGGGAAAAGCCTTTGCCTGAGTTGTCCTGAAAAGACTTCAGACCTTTGCAGCCAGAATCTATTCTGAATCACAATGTGGCTTCAGAGCTGAAAGGTCTACTATTGACATGATCTTTTCGCTGAGACAACTCCAAGAGAAATGCAGAGAACAAAAAAAGCCCCTTTACAAAGCCTTCATCGATCCCACAAAGGCTTTTGACCTTGTCAGTAGACGTGGACTATTTGCACTTCTAGAAAAGATTGGATGTCTCCCCCAAGCTCTTAAGCAGGTTTTGATCCTTCCATGAAAACATGTATGGCACAGTTCAATACAACAGCTCAGTCTCTAAGGCTTTCCAGATTTGTAACAGAGTCAAGCAAGGCTGTGTACTTGTTGCCCAGCTGTTTGGGATCTTCTTCTCCTTGCTACTGAAACAAGATTTTGGTTCTTCAACTGTGGGAATCTACTGGCACACAAGATCTGATAGAAAGCCATTCAATCTTGCAAAGCTAAATCTAAAACCTGGACTCAGGAGGCCCTTATCCAACTACTCCTCTTTGCCGATGACACAGCAGTGACAACCCACACAGAAGCTCATCTTCAAAACCTTCTGAACAGTTTTTCCAACTCCTGCCAAGACTTCAAGCTTACCATAAGCCTAAAAAAGATGAACATAAGATGCCAAGGAGTTGAGGAAGGACCCTCCATCAAGATCAACAACTATGAACTTGAAGTGATGAACGGGTTCACATACCGGGGTCTACTGTAAAAGTCAATCTTTCACTTGAAAGGGAACTCAACATCCGCATTGGAAAAACCACTACAACAATGTCTAGACTGAACAAGAGGGTCTGGCAAAACGACAAACTGACAACACACAAAGAGCTGTGTGTATCCTGCATGTGTTATCAGCACACTTTTGTATGGGAGCAAGACATGGACCTTATACTCTCATCAGGAAGAGGCTCAACAGCTTTCATATGCATTGCCTTCGTTGAATCTTTGGAATCTCCTGGAGGGACAGAGTCACCAACACTGAGGTGCTCCAGCAGGCCAGCATACCCAGCACGCAAACCCTCCTCTAACAGAGACGCATCCGCTGGCTTGGGCATGAGTGCCAAATGAATGATTTGCACATCCCAAAGGATGTTCTCTATGGGTGAATTGGCATCTGGGAGAAGACCCAAAGGACGCCCAAAATTGCATTTCAAGGATGCGTGCAATTGAGACCTTAAAGAAATGGACATGGATGTGGACAAATAGGAAGATCACACTCAATACTGCAGCCTTTGGAAACAAGAGCTTAACAAAGGTCTTCAGAGTTACGAGAGGAAGCAGTCCAGCTTAGCAGAGGAGAAAAGAGCTCGCAAAAGGCAGAGCCCAAAGGGTCGAAACATCAGCTTTAAATGTGACAGATGTGGCAGAGATGGTCTCTCTTGAGTGAGTCTCTTCAGCCACGGCTGCGACTGCCATAAAACCAACTGAGTAAATTCTTTACCTCTCAGGGGCACCTACCCATGGTCTCTCAAGACTGAAGGATGCCTACTAGTATTAAATAAAGGGAAAGTAAATGTTAAACAAAACAAAAATGACAAAACAAGTGAGAAACTGGTTACTTCCATTACAAACTCTTCTGAATGTCTCTGTGGAGAGCTTTTAGCATAGATTACACTTTTGAGAGTGGACCTCCTCTGGGGATGTTCTTCATTCGGTATGGTAAGACCAAAGCATATTTGTCACAGTCCAGGGCAACCAGGGCCGGCTCCAGGCACCAGCAAAGGAAGCAGGTGCTTGGGGCGGCACATCTTGGATTGGAGTACTGTCATGGATGGATATAAACTGTTCAGGAAGGATAGGCAGGGCAGAAAAGGTGGGGGAGTTGCGTTGTATGTAAGAGAGCAGTATGACTGCTCAGAGCTCCAGTATGAAACTGCAGAAAAACCTGAGAGTCTCTGGATTAAATTGAGAAGTGTGAGCAACAAGGGTAATGTCGTGGTGGGAGTCTGCTACAGACCACCAGACCAGGGGGATGAGGTGGACGAGGCTTTCTTCCAGCAACTAACAGAAGTTACTAGATCACAGGCCCTGGTTCTCATGGGTGACTTTAATCACCCCGACATCTGCTGGGAGAGCAATACAGCGGTCCACAGACAATCCAGGAAGTTTTTGGAAAGTGTAGGGGACAATTTCCTGGTGCAAGTGCTGGAGGAACCAACTAGGGGAAAAGCTCTTCTTGACCTGCTGCTCACAAACAGGGAAGAAATAGTAGAGGAAGCAATAGTGGATGGGAACCTGGGAGGCAGTGACCATGAGATGGTCGAGTTCAGGATCCTGACGCAAGGAAGAAAGGAGAACAGTAGAATACAGAGCCTGGACTTCAGAAAAGCAGACTTTGACTCCCTCAGGGAACTGATGGGCAAGGTCCCCTGGGAGAATAACATGAGGGGGAAAGGAGTCGAGGAAAGCTGGCTGTATTTTAAAGAAACCTTATTGAGGTTGCAGGAACAAACCATCCCGATGTGTAGAAAGAAAAGTAAATATGGCAGGCGACCAGCTTGGCTTAACAGTGAAATCCTTGCTCGTCTTAAACACAAAAAAGCAGCTTACAAGAAGTGGAAGATTGGACAAATGACCAGGGAGGAGTATAAAAATATTGTTCAGGCATGCAGGAGTGAAATTAGGAAGGCCAAATCACACTTGGAGTTGCAGCTAGCTGGAGATGTTAGGAGTAACAAGAAGGGTTTCTTCAGGTATGTTAGCAACAAGAAGAAAGTCAAGGAACGTGTGGGCCCCTTGCTGAATGAGGGAGGGAACCTTGTGACAGAGGATGTGGAGAAAGCTAGTGTACTCAATGCTTTTTTTGCCTCTGTCTTCACAGACAAGGGCAGCTCCCAGATGGCTGCACTCCGCAGCACGGTATGGGGAGGAGGTGACCAGCCCTCTGTGGAGAAAGAAGTAGTTCGGGACTATTTAGAAAAGCTGGACGAACACAAGTCCATGGGGCCGGATGCACTGCATCCGAGGGTACTAAAGGAGTTGGCCGATGTGATTACAGAGCCATTGGCCATTATCTTTGACAAATCATGGCAATCGGGGGAGGTCCCGGGTGACTGGAAAAAAGCTAATGTAGTGCCCATCTTTAAAAAAGGGAAGAAGGAAGATCCGGGGAACTACAGGCCAGTCAGTCTCACCTCAATCCCTGGAAAAATCATGGAACAGGTCCTCAAGGAATCAATTTTGAACCACTTAAAGGAGGGGAAAGTGATCAGGAACAGTCAGCATGGATTCACCAAGGGCAAGTCATGCCTGACTAACCTAATTGCCTTCTATGATGAGATAACTGGCTCTGTGGATGAGGGGAAAGCAGTGGATGTGCTATTTCTTGACTTTAGCAAAGCTTTTGATACAGTCTCGCACAGCGTTCTTGCCAGCAAGTTAAAGAAGTATGGGCTGGATGAATGGACGGTAAGGTGGATAGAAAACTGGCTGGATGGTCGTGCTCAACGGGTAGTGATCAATGGCTCCATGTCTAGTTGGCAGCCGGTATCAAGTGGAGTGCCCCAAGGGTCGGTGCTGGGGCCGGTTTTGTTCAATATCTTCATCAACGACCTGGAGGATGGTGTGGACTGCACCCTTAGCAAGTTTGCAGATGACACTAAACTGGGAGGAGTGGTTGATACGCTGGAGGGTAGGGATAGGATACAGAGGGACCTAGACAAATTAGAGGATTGGGCCAAAAGAAATCTGATGAGGTTCAACAAGGACAAGTGCAGAGTCCTGCACTTAGGACGGAAGAATCCCATGCACTGCTACAGACTAGGGACCGAATGGCTGGGCAGCAGTTCTGCAGAAAAGGACCTAGGGGTTACAGTGGACGAAAAGCTGAATATGAGTCAACAGTGTGCCCTTGTTGCCAAGAAGGCTAATGGCATTTTGGGCTGTATAAGTAGGGGCATTTCCAGCAGATCGAGGGACGTGATTATTCCCCTCTATTCGGCACTGGTGAGGCCTCATTTGGAGTACTGTGTCCAGTTTTGGGCCCCACACTACAAGAAGGATGTGGATAAATTGGAAAGAGTCCAACGGAGGGCAACAAAAATGATTAGGGGGCTGGAGCACATGACTTATGAAGAGAGGCTGAGGGAACTGAGATTGTTTAGCCTGCAGAAGAGAAGAGTGAGGGGGGATTTGATAGCTGCTTTCAACTACCTAAAAGGGGGTTCCAAAGAGGATGGATCTAGACTGTTCTCAGTGGTAGAAGATGACAGAACAAGGAGTAATGGTCTCAAGTTGCAGAGGGGGAGGTTTAGGTTGGATATTAGGAAAAACTTTTTCACTAGTAGGGTGGTGAAGCACTGGAATGGGTTACCTAGGGAGGTGGTGGAATCTCCTTCCTTAGAGGTTTTTAAGGTCAGGCTTGACAAAGCCCTGGCTGGGATGATCTAGTTGGGGTTGGTCCTGCTTTGAGCAGGGGGTTGGACTAGATGACCTCCTGAGGTCCCTTCCAACCATGAGATTCTATGATTCTATGATTCTATGATCTGAAGGGGCGGCATTCCGGCCATTCCTGGGGCAGCCCATTTCAAGGACTTTTTCTTTTTTTTTTGCTGGTTGGGGTGGCAAAAAAGCTAGAGCCGGCCCTGAGGGCAACTGCACCTGTATTTCCCCATCATGGTCCAGCAAGAACACCCACTCTCAGACTTCCCATTCCCCAGCCATCACCTCTCTGGGCAGGGACACGTGACTCTCTCTCTCCTGATCAGAGTATTTCCAGGCTGTACAGCTGCATACACTGAATTTCCAAACAAAGTCATACTGCCTAAGCAGGCCTGTTCTCCTTCTCTCCTCAGAGGCTGTAAACAGTGTAATTGCTACAGTTATAAAGTTACAACACCACTCATTCCAAGCAAGCACATGTATTAAGATAAAAGCATTACAGGAAAAAAACAAAACAAATAAACAATAAAACGCTTACAAGAGATCACTCTTCTATATCCAACAAGGGCTCTGGCTGGTGTCACTCCTTCCAACCCTTCCCATAGGATAGGGGCCCTTCCCTTCGACAAAAGATTCTCTCTGTTTGCTGGATCATGGAAGGCCATGAGTCAGTTTAAACTCAGGCTATTATAGCTTTCCCAGGAGGTGATACATGATGTTACAACCTGAGTGAATTTGCCTCATCACCTCCCACTGTTCTTAGTTCCTCAAGGAGCTGTGGTTACCCTCTCCCATAGAATTACATGCAATCCCCGATCCATAATGATACATAAATTTAATACAGTTAGATTCAATGTATTGAATTAAGGTTTGTCCAGGATATTGTATGACATGGCTGTTATCTGTCACAATTATAGATTTCCTCCACAACTTCAACCACCACCACCCATCCATACAACTCTCTCTAGAACACTCGCACACCAGCATTAACTTCCTGGACACCACAATCAGCTTCATCAATGGTACCCTACCGACAGCTATATACAAGAAACCCATGGATTCCCACACTTCCCTCAACAGAGCTAGCAACCCAACCACACACCTCAAGAAATCGGTTATCTCCAGCCAGGAACTCAGATACCACAGAATATGATCTGAGGAAAGAGTCCAGGATACACACCTTAACATACTTAAAACTGCAGGGACACTCCAGAGAAGTAGACCACCTTATGGAATGGGTCACCCAAAGATTCCAAGAGAACCTGTGACAATACAGGAAAAAAAACACCCCAAAAAGCACTGACTGCACAGCTCTAGTTGTCACCCACCACCCCGCACTGCAGAGTATCTATGACATTTCAGGGTGCAATCCTGACCAATGAAGGGTTGTGTCACCCCTACCCTGCAAATTGGGATGCTTTACAATGCTATACTGCTGAAGCTGTTAACCTGTGCTTCTCACAAACGGCATGCAGGTCACACCCTGAGTGTCTGTGTATGGCCACGGTTTTGGTTCAGCACTTCTGATCCAAACACCCCGTCAGAAAATATCATTCACACTCTGGCACCCACCAGCCTTGGATATTACTTTCAGGGTGACCCCAACACATGCCTAGTCCAAAAATCCCCCCCCCCCCGAGAAAAAGGTGTTCTGTACTGTCCAAGAGAAGGCTGAACAGTACAGATGTTTTAGGAGCGTTGTCCCTGTCTATTGTTCCCTTACAACAACTTGCCACCTTAAATGGAGTTACCCACACAGTTCACAACACTGGATGGATTGTGATTAAAGAAGAAAAAGTTTAACTACAAAAAGATCAATTTTAAGTGAGTACAAGTAATGAGGCATTAGAATCAGAAATGGTCACAAGAAAAATAAAGGTAACACACTTTCTGATACTAAAACTTTATAGCCTAGGCTTGGTTCAAGGTAAAATTCTTATCACATGCTCCTAACAGCATTACTGACTAATCCTCAGGTCAGGATCCCACTCAAAGTCAAAGAGCTGCATTATTTTGTCCTCTTAGGTTCAAGAGAAAAAGGAGAGGGAGAGATAATTTGGGGTGGTTTTGCCCCTCACTTTTATAGTTCAGTCACGCTTTGAAAGGCATTTTCCTGAGAGTGACCCCTAGATAAAGTTCTTTCCAGCTGAGAGCAAGGAGACATGGAATCTGGTGGGAGGGTTGCGAACATGCAGATCTGTTTTGTTCCCGCTCACTTTCCTTGCCAAAGAATGGCCGCTTTAAAGGGGATGGCCCATCAGCTTTGATGGCACCTGTCTGGTGCATGAACTTGTCCTCTGTCTTGGAGAAACAGGTTTACCAACTTCCCAGACTTGATTTCAGCTTATATGTAAAGTTATTAACATACTGTTGCTACATACATTTTCACCATAGTATTATTGACCAGTGAGGTAGTTCTCACATGATATCTCACAAGGCATATTTTGTATAAAGATTACTACAATAGTGTGTTAAGCAGGGGTGAGATGTTTTACTCCAGCTCTTGAGCTCCCGCCGGGGAGTGGGGTCTGGGGCTTGCGCCACTCCAGCGCTCCAGCTGGGGAGTGAAGTCGGGGGCTTGCCCTGCTCCACGTGTGCCATGACTCTGCGCGGCTCTCAGAAGCAGCGCCATGTCCCCCCTCCGGCTCCTACGCATAGGGGTAGCCAAGGGGCTCTTCGCACTGCCCCCCACCCTCCTCAAGTACCACCCCCGCATCTCCCGTTGGCTGGGAACCATGGACAATGGGAGCTGCAGGGGCAGTGCCTATGGACGGGGCAGGGCGCAGAGCTGCTTGGCCGTACCTCCACATAAGAGCCAGAGGGGGGACATGCCTTTGCTTCCGGGAGCTGCTTGAGGTAAGCATCACCCAGAGTCTGCATCCCTGAGCCCTTTCCATGCTCCAACCCCCTGCCCCAGCCCTGATCCCCTCCTGCCCTCCAAAACCCTCGGTCCCAGCCTAGAGCCCTCTCTCGCACCCTGAACTCCTCATTTCTGGCCCCATCCCAGAGCCTGCACCCCATCCTGCACCCCAACCCTCAATTCCACGAGCACTCATGGGCTGCCATACAATTTCCATACCCAGATGTGGCCCTTGGCCCAAAAAGTTTGCTCACTCTGGTGTAAAGTGTGAATACAGGGGTGCATTCGATCACAGTATCAAAAAAACAATTACAACCCCTATTGGATGGGGACGACATCCTGAAAGGACTCTTTCCTAACCCCCTCATTTGACTTTCAAACAACCCTCAACCTTGCCAAGCTCATCATTAGAAGCAAGCTCCCCACAGACCAAGACACACCAACTCCAAGCAGTGCCTGACCCTGCCAGAACAGATGCAAAACCTGCCGATATATCTCCAAAGCTATCATGATCAACATGCCCCACAATACACCTTTCTAGATCCATGGGTACTACACACGCCTATCACAACATGTGGTGTACTTCATCCAGCGCATCAAATGCCTTAGAAACGACACGTAGGGGAGACATGGGGGCATCAAGTGAGCAGGGAGGGGGCTCTGTCCTGCTCTCCCTGAGCCTCTCCCTCGGCACGTTCAGCCTCTCTCCCTGGCAGCCGGGCAGAGAGCGGGACAGAGCCGCTTCTGCCTGAAAGAGCCTGGCTGGGAGGAAGATCTGGTTCTAAGCTGGGAGTCACTAGGGGATGCTGCAGGGAATTCTCCCTCTCTGCTTTTCAGGTGAGCGTTACTTACACGTAGGGTGACCAGACAGCAAATGTGAAAAATTGGGACAGGGGGTGGGAGGTAATAGGAGCCTATATAAGAAAAAGACCCAAAAATCGGGACTGTCCCTATAAAATCAGGACATCTGGTCACCCTACTTACGCGGGAGAGTGTCAGGCTCTCAGGCAGAAGCAGCTCCATCCCGCTCCCAACCCAGCTGCCAGGGAGAGCGTCCAAAGGTGCGGGGGGAGGGAGGGAGGGAGGCGTAGGTATAGAAGGACAGGGAGAAGGATGTCCCCCCATCTCCCTCCCACAGGTAACATGGGGTGGGGAGAGTGCTGTGGCGCTGGGCTGGGTGCAGATCGGGAGGGGTCACTGAGCAGGGGAGACACATGGGGCAGTCACATGTCCTCACCTTTAGTTTGTGCCCCCATAGTATGGGGAGGCACCAGTCGTCTTAAGCTACACTCTCAAATGAACTCGCACATAAAAGTGATAAAAGACAACAACAAAAACCCTATCACACGTGGGTGACACTTTTCACAAAACGATCACTTCATTCTTGGACCACTCAAACCTCATCTTCAAAGGAAATCTTCACACCACCTTCAATAGACCAGCCTGGGAGCTTAAAGTCAGAACTCCGCTACACACCAAATATCATGGAATCAATAGAGACATTGGTATTGTACGGGGAGATTTTGGAAAATCGGTAACGCGCCTGAAACCACTATTGCTTATTGCTAAAAGCAGCCAAGTCAGTAGGCTGCAAATTGGCCATGCAGAAGCCTCGGCTTGATCAAGGCAGGAGGGGAGGGGGTTTGGGGTGCCACAGAAAGGTGCAGCTTGACCCCAAGTCCTTCCTGATAAGAGTTGTGTTGAAATTGCTGATACATGCATTTTAGGAGCCTCGAGGCTGCAAACTCTGGAAAAAAAAACTACACCTGGTTAATCAATAATCAGAAGGAAACCTCTTCCTTGACCTTGAAACTACTTGCTTAACAAGGTTTCTTTAAGTGACATGTCATTGTATTACTAATGTATCAGTAAGGGGGGAAAGTTTGAGGACTGGTCTCTCTCTCCCTTTAGATGCATCTTGTGTTCCCCACCCGCAGCTTCAGTAATTATCGAGAGTTGGGGGTGTTTTACTAACCTGTTGCAGACATGTTAAGTGCTTGAGGCTAAGTAAAGTTTAGCTTTAAGTGAAAGCACTCTTGTGTTGTCCTGCTTGTGCCAGCCATCTATTGGTTGGACGGTCGTGTCTCCCCTGATTTATTTCCTGACACCACCTCGCACAGAGTAAAAGTTACCAAGAGCTTTGGGTTGGAAGAACCCTGTGTAACAGAATTTGGAGGCCCCAGCAAGGATTGGTAGAGAGGAAGGAGACAGATGGTACAAACAGTTTGTAGTTTGTCCATTACAATAGGAGTAAAAGATGGTAGGGTGGGGTCGCTCCCTACAAGTTCCCGTGTCGCAGTTCACGAGTTAATTTACAGATACATTCCATTACTGGGACTCAGAAGTCAGGCTGATTGCCTGCTCGAGTGGAGAAATTAAGTCCAAAGAAAGGGAACTAACTCCAGGACACAGCCCCGGAGATCAGAGCTGCCAGACCTTAACAGTCTGCCAATGACATCGTGCAGAAACTGGAATCCCCCAGATGGACCTGATTCTGACTGGCCATCAAGAAAACTTCATGTGTCTTATTGGGAGTGGTGAGCACTGTATGTGTAGCGTGTGCAGTCTGTTGGTGATTGTTAATAAATAGAGGTTACGTAGGATGTTACTGTGAAGGGCTCTTTCACTGGTACAAGACCCCATAAACCCACAAATGATTAAGCCACAGGGAAAGGGTATTTGCCCAGAGCCAACGGAGGAGTAAAGTTAGGTGCTTTTCGCCTTGAGCTCTAGGAATTGGGAAAGGGTGGGGGTGCCTAAATTAAAAGGGTTACTCCTAGAGCCCTAGGAACTTGGTAAAGGTGGGTGCCCTTGAATGTATGAGTAAGAGAATTTTGTGTGGGTAACAAATTTGGTGGAGAGGATGCAGGCAGCCTATTGTCTTTTGGACTGAACTGATAGACTCTAACACAGTAAACAATAGCAAAGTACCTGTGCCTTCTGTCACAAAGGGTCACTACCTATCCAGCAGAATGACCACCCCAGAGCAACAAGAGAGAAAGGGAACCAAAAAAAAAAGGGACCAGGAGGGGTGGGGGCTACTTGAGGAGCCCACCCGCCTTACTAAATGGTTAGTGGGACAAAGCCTGTGCCCATGGGAAGGGGCGGTTCAGCGAAGAAAGCAGGATCAGGCCCAGACAAGCAGGCAGGCAACTGATAGATTGGAAAATAGGTTGGGAGCCCTGAGGGGCATAGTGGCAGGAGTAAGGAAAGGAGTAAGTAAGTCCAGGCATGGGGAATTCAGATCCCTGGGACAATACTTGGAATGGTAACTTCTGAGTTGATGAAGGTGTCATTTTGGGAGATAAATCACTTGCTTAAGGAAAGAGAGTGAGAAGTTAACTCTGCAGAGGCTGGAGGCAATTAAGGCTATGGCTACACTTGCAGCTGTACAGCGCTGTGAGTTAAATCCGTCTTCGTACAGCTGAGTAGGGAAAGCGCTGCAGCCTGTCCCCACACTGGCAGCTACCAGCGCACTGTCGTGGCCACATTTGCGGCACTTGCAGCGGCATTGGGAGTGGTGCATTATGGGCAGGTATCCCACAGAACATCTCTTCCCATTCTGGCGCCGTGGGTTGTGGGAAGGGGGCATGGGGTGTGGTGCATTCTAGGTCCGATCCCAATGCCCCGTGATGCATCGCTTCGCATCCCAGCAATCCCTGTATTTCCGTCCACATTTGGCGCCATCTTTCAACAGTTTCTTTGCAGCGCGATCTGTTTTCCATTTTGGTCCGCTGGAAATGGACCCCGAACTGTTGAGGAAAATACTGACGAGTCTCACCAGCACGTCACGTTTGGCAGTCGAGCTCTTTCTTAAGATCCAAAGTGACAGCGAGGAGTCCGACGATGACATCGACTTGCGTAACGCGTATGACACGAACGTGCTTGTGGCATTCACGGACATGCTGTGCACCGTGGAATGCCACTTTGGGGCTCGGGAAACAAGCACTGAGTGGTGGGATCACATTGTCATGCAAGTCTGGGATGACGAGCAGTGGGTGCAGAACTTTCGAATGAGAAAAGCTACTTTCATGGGACTGTGTGAGGAGCTCGCCCCCGCCCTGCGGCGCAAGGACACGAGATTGAGAGCTGCCCTGATGGTGGAGAAGCGGGTGGCTATTGCAATCTGGAAGCTTGCAACTCTGGACTGCTATCGATCAGTAGCGAACCAGTTTGGAGTGGGAAAGTCGACCGTTGGGATCGTGCTGATGCAAATTTGCAAGGCCATTAATCGCATCCTGCTCAGAAGAACTGTGAGTCCGGGTAACGTGCAGGACATTGTGGCTGGCTTTGAACAAATGGGTTTCTCTAACTGCGAAGGGGCTATAGATGGGACGCATATTCCTATTCTGGCACCACCCCACCTAGCATCCGAGTACATTAATCGGAAGGGGTATTTCTCCATGGTTCTCCAGGCGCTTGTGGATCACCATGGGTGTTTCATTGACATTAACGCAGGCTGGCCCTGAAAGGTGCATGACGCACGCATCTTTTGGAACACTGCCCTGTTCCGGAAGATGCAGACTGGGACTTTTTTCCCAGACCAGAAGATCACGGTAGGGGAAATTGAAATGCCCACTGTGATCCTTGAAGACCCTGCTTACCCTTTAATGCCATGCCTCATGAAACCCTACACAGGGAGCCTTGACACCAGCAAGGAACGGTTCAACTACAGGCTGAGCTGGTGCCGAATGACTGTGGAGTGTGCTTTTGGCCGTTTGAAGGGCTGCTGACAATCTCTATAGGGGAAGCTGGACTTGGCTGAACACAGCATCCCCACGGTTATATCCGCGTGCTGTACCCTCCATAATATTTGTGAAAGAAAAAGACGGTTACTCACCGTAGTAACTGTTGTTCTTCGAGATGTGTTGCTCAGATCTATTCCAATTAGGTGTGCGCGCTGCGCGTGCACGATCGTCGGAAGATTTTTACCCTAGCAACACTCGGTGGGCCGGCTGGCGCCCCCTGGAGTGGTGCCGTTGCGGCACCTGATATCTACCTCAGCCGGCCCAGCACCCTCTCAGTTCCTTCTTGCTGGCTACTCCGACAGTGGGGAAGGAGGGTGGGTTTGGAATAGATATGAGCAACACATCTCGAAGAACAACAGTTACTACGGTGAGTAACCATCTTTTCTTCTTCGAGTGATTGCTCATATGTATTCCAATTAGGTGACTCCCAAGCCTTGCCTAGGTGGTGGGGTCGGAGTGAGATACTGCAGAATGCAGGACTGGTGAACCAAACGCAGCGTCCTCTCTGGGATGCTGGACTATGGCATAATGAATGGCAAAGGTGTACACCGATGACCAGGTTGTTGCCCTACATATCTCCTGTATAGGTACATGTGCCAGGAAGGCGGAGGACGAGGCTTGAGCTCGGGTGGAGTGGGCAGCACGGTGCGTGGTGGGAACACCAGCCAAGTCATAACACACCCGGACACACGACGTGATCCAGGACGAGATGCGTTGGGAGGAGACCGGGAGGCCCTTCATCCGGTCTGCGACAATAACGCACAGTTGAGTCGTTCTTCAAAAGGGGCTTTATCCGCTGGACGTAGAAGGCGAGGGCCCTATGGACGGCCAGGGAGCGAAGATGTTGGTCCCTTGAAGAAGCATGCGGCTTCGGGTAGAAGACCGGCAGAAAATGTCTTGGTTGACATGAAAGGCTGACCCCCTTCAGGGAGGGAGGCTAGGTGTGGTCGCAGCTGTACCTCATCCTTATGGAACACCATGTAAGGAGTCCCGAAGTGAGCGCTCTGAGCTCAGATACGTGCCTCGCCAAGGCTACAAGGAAGGCAGTCTTCCAGGAGAGGTACAGGATCGAGCAGGTGATCGTAGGCTCGAATGGGGCCCCCATGAGCCTGGTTATCACAACGTTGAGGTCCCATGCAGGGACCGGATGCTGCACTAGTGGGTACAGCTGCTCCAACCCATTGAGGAAGCTAGTGACCATGGGGTTGGAAAAGATAGAGTGCCCACTCTCGCCAGAGTGAAAAGGCCGAGATCGCCGCCAGCGAGGGGTGATACCCCAAGGGGCGCACCAGCAGGAAAAACGTTTCCCCTTTGGCCCAGTAGGTGGACCTGGTAGAGGGCTTCCCGCTACTCAAAAGAACCTGTTGAACTGGGTCGGAACAACATAACTCGGACTGGTTCAGCCATGCCGCAGCCACCCCGTGAGGTGGAGAGGTTGCAGGTCAGGGTGCCAAACCCTGCCGTGCTGCGGAGTAATCAGGTCCGGCCACAAAGGGAGATTGATCTGGGCGGTCATCGAGAGCTCTAGGAGAGCAGTGTACCAGTACTGCCTGGGCCACGCCGGGGCGATTAGGAGTAGGCGGGCCCTGTCCCTGCGCAGCTTGAGCGGGACCCTGTAGATCAGTGGAAATGGGGGAAAGGCATAGGACAGGTGATCCGTCCAAGGCCCGAGAAAGGCGTCCATCAGGGAGCCTGGGGAGCGTCCCCAGAGCGAGCAGAACACGTGGCACTTGCGATTCTCGTGAGTCGCGAACAGGTGTATGTGGGAAAATCCCAGCTCCAGAAGACAGAGTGAGTAACATCCGGGCAAATGGACCACTCTGGAACCTGGAAGGGTCTGCTGAGGCGGTCCGCCAAGGTGTTCTGAACCCTGAGGAGAAAGGAGGTTACCAGGTGGATGGAGTGGGCTATGCAGAACTCCCACGATCATATGACTTCTCGGCAGAGCAGGAACGAACGTGCCCCTGCTTGCCTATTGATATAAAAACATGGCCGTTGTGTAGCCTGTGAGGACTACAGCACAACGATCCTGAAGGTGTTTGGAGAAGGCTTGGCAGGCAAGGCGCACTGCCCGCAGCTCCCTTACGTTGATGTGGAGGGATAACTCTTGCGCTGGCTACAGGCCCTGCGTCTAAAGATCTTACAGATGGGTCCCCCAACCGAGGGATGACGCATCTGTGGTCAGGACCAGGGAGGGCTGTGGGGTATGGAATGGCACCCCTTACGGCACCTTCTTGGGGTCCAGCCACCAGTCTAGGGAGGCTAGGACCTGCGATGGTACCCTCAGTCCCACAACCATGTTGTCTCTGTGTGGGTGACACGCTGGCGAGAGCCAGGCCGGGAACGAACAGAGCCGTAGGTGGCGTGTCTGGTCACGAACGTGCAGGATGCCATGAGACCCAGTAGACCCAGGCAACTTCATGCTGGTAAGTTGGGAAGCTCTGCAGGCCGCGGATGATGGTCACTAGGGCCTGAAAGCGTGTCTCTGGCAGGAACGCTCGAGTGAGAGTCGAGCTTATAGAAATCTGAACCTGCGACTGGACCTGGCTGTTGGCGCTGCCGCAGATGAGCCAGTCGTCAAGACATGGGAATACTTGGATTCACCATCGACGAAGAGAAGCCGTTACGACGGCCATGTACTTCGTGAAAAACCCTCAGAGCCGTGGAGAGGCTGAAGGGAAAGACGGTGGATTGAAAGTGCCTTTGGTCGACTACAGAGCGAAGAAAACGTCTGTGTGTCGGTAAGTAGCTATGTGGAAGTACGCATCCTTCATGCCGAGGGCAGCGTACCAGCCTCCAGGATCCCATGAAGGTATAATAATACCCAGGGAAAAACATGTGGAACTTCAACTTGCCATGAATTAGTTGAGTTTGCGAAGGACCAGAATAGGACATAACCCCCGTTTTGATTTGGGGATTAGGAATAACGGGAGTAAACCTCCCACCCCCTCTCTATTGCCCCTATATTGAGGAGTGTTTGCGCTTCCTGAATTAGGAGTTGCTCATGAGAAGGGTCCCTGAAGAGGGACAGGGAGTGATGCTGCACCGTCGGGCGTAGCTTCAAGCGTTTTGTTCGGGCCCCGTCGATGGCTTGGGGGGTGGGGGGGCCTGGTTCTGGCCAGCCTGATGACAGGCTGCCTCCTCGTACCACCTGGCCTGGTCTTCTAGTGAAGTCCTGCCTAGGCCTGGGCGTAGGGTAGGGGCGATACTCGAGGGCCCGGAAGGGCCAGCGCTGCGAGGCAGGGGTATGCATCCCCAGCGACCGTATTATAGTGCGGTCGTCCTTCAGGGTGTGAAGTCTCGAGTCCGTTCTTCGGAGAAGACAAGGGCCTTGCCCATCGAAGGGCAAGACCTGAATCGTGAATTGTACCCCCGCCGGGAGGTTAGAGGACTGCAGCCACGAGATACGCCATATTGCAACACCCAATGCAGGTGTCCCAGCCGCCGAGTTGGCGACGTCCAAGGAGGCCTGCAAAGATGTTCTGGCCACCTTTTTTCCTTCCTCAATCAGGGTTGAGTACTTCTGCCTGGATTTCTGGGGGAAATTCCCTTAATTTTCACATTGGGTTCCAGGTGTTCCATTTATGAAGCCTCAAAAGGCCTGGTGGTTAGCTGCTCTGAGCTGCAGGCCCCCTCCAGAGCAGGCCTTTCTACCCAACAGGCCGAGGTGCCCAGCTTCCTTAGACTTAGGTGCAGGGGCTGCTGGCCGTGCCTCTCCTTCACAAATTGAACAACCAAGGAGCACGGTTGGGGGTGAGTGTATACATACTCACAGGACCTTGAGGACGCCATATATCTTTTCTCCACCCCCCCGGCAGTGGGGGGAATCGAGCTGGAGATTGTCAGATTGAAGTGGCGTTGGTCTGGAACGTATGTGCGAAAGGCAGGGCTACCCTGGCAAGGGTGTCAGCCAAGAGGATGACCACCACGGGACCCTGGAGCTCCACTATCTCCTGCACCTCCTCTGGGGAAGGGTGGGATACTGTGGCCCCTGTCACTCGGGGTCACCCAAAGATTCCAAGAGAACCTGTGACAATACAGGAATACAGGGGGGGGGGATCTAAATGCGGAGCGGGAGGTCCAGGGTGGAGCAGAATGCTCCTGCCGACTGGTACGCGGTGCCATTGACAAATGTCTCGGCGCCGAGAGCCCGACCTGGACCCTGAAGGGGGCCATCTCATCGATCAGCTGCGGGACCGGCTTCCCAGGGACCTGCGCTTCGACCGGCACCGGGATCGGGGGCGGTGCCGGGAGTCGTAATAGTGATGGCTGTATATAGAGGCCGATCTTGAATGGCACCGCGAGTGCGACCGGCGCCGAGATGGGGATCGGGGGCTGGGACTGCGAGCGGTGCCGAGACTGGGGGTCCGCCTGGAGCTGGATCGGTGTCGGCCGGCAGGAGCATTCTGCTCCACCCTGGACCTCCCGTTCCGCATTTAGATCCCCCCCCCCCCCCAGAAAGGGAGTGGTTACCATATGGACCAAATCCACGGGATGGATTGTCCTAGACGCTGGCCGCAGAACGCACAGAATTCTGCCCAGAGACCACATCAGTGGTATTTCTGGACACTGCGGTCTTATCACCAGGACCAAGGGGTTCCTTCCACAGTGTGCGGTAGCGGGCACAGCATGGCAGACGTACCTCGCGGCAGCATTAGCTCTACCTCGGTACGTACCGGGGAGCTCACGGCCCCCGAGCTCAATGGACCTTGCGGTTTCGGAGTCGTCGGTGCTGGGTCTGTTCGCCTGCGGTGAGAAACTCAACGGACCTTGCGGTACCGGAGTGGGTCGGTGCCGATGCAGGCAGTAGCATTAGCTCTGCCACCGAGCTCAACGGACCTCGCAGTGCCGGAGTCGCCGGTGCCGGATCTTCGTCCACGGCCACCGAGCTCGACGGCCCTCTTGCGGTGCCGGAGTCGCCGGTGCCGGTGCCTCAGTCGGGCACGGAACTCAATGGCCCTGGCGGTGCCGGAGTTGAGGCTGCCGGTGCCGATGCGGGCGCCAGCGTTGGCTCTACCTCGGTGTATACTGGGGAGCTGACGGCTACCGAGCTCAACGGCCCTCTTGCGGTGCCGGAGGTGACGGTGACGGTGCCTCAGTCGGGCACGGAACTCAACGGCCCTGGCGGTACCAGAGTTGGTGGCTGCTGGTGCCGATGCAGCCGGCCGCATTAGCTCTACCTCGGTGCATACCGGGGAGCGCACGGCCAACGAGGTCGACGGCCCTTAGGGTGCAGAAGTCGTCTGTGCCGGATCTTCACCTGGGGCGTAGAGCTCAACGGACTTTGCGGTACTGGAGTCGCTGGGGCCGGTGCCGGTCTGGACGGTAGTATTAGCTCTACCTCGGGTTGTACCGGGGAGCTCACGGCCACCAAGTTCAACGGACCTTGCGGTACCGGGAGCCAATGGTGCTGGCGCCGGGCCGAAAGTCTTGGCCGGGCGGGCTTGTACCGGTTGCAGCTGCAGCGGCGTCCGGCGGTGCCAGCCCCGGGGTCTGTTGCTGGGTCACAGCGGGGCCGGCATGGGACCAAGTGTCGGTTCTACTAGGTGCTGCTTTAAGCGAAAGCCCCGCTCCTTCTTGGCTCTAGGCTTAAAAGCCTCGGAGAACTGACACTTATCTGCGAGATGGGATCCCCCAGGCGCCTCAAATGGGAGTCGTGGGGGGGGTCCCCCGTAGGCATTGGCTTGTAGCCAGCCGACGGCTTGAATCCTGGTGAACCAGGCATGAGCCCGGTACCAGAGGGGAGAGAAGGGGAAAAGCCCCTTATCTCCCACTAGTATTTACACTAAACTTCTTAACAAGACTATCAAAACTATTAACAACTACTTAAAGTACTTAAAACCATTAACATGCTAAGCGAGTGCTAACTAAGCTAGGGAGGTGGAGATCAGCTACGCTGCTCCACAGATCCGACCGTCACGGGTGGTAAGAAGGAACTGAGAGGGCGCTGGGCCGGCTGAGGTAGATATCAGGTGCCGCAACGGCGCCACTCCAGGGGACGCCAGCCGGCCCACCGAGTGTTGCTAGGGTAAAAATCTTCCGACGATCGTGCACGCCGCGCGCGCACACCTAATTGGAATAGATATGAGCAATCACTCGAAGAAGAAGGGTGAAATGTTCACTCAGGCATGGACCTCCAAGGTTCAACACCTGGAGGCTGAATTTGCACAGCCAGAGAGCAGGGCTATTAGAGGGGGCCCAGCGTGGGGCTACAAGGATTAGGGATGCCTTGAGGGAGCGATTTCAGGCTGAAAACCACCAGTAATGTCTGCTGCCCTGCACGGCCCTGAAGTGAAGTGGTTCCAATGTTATCAGTTATCTGTCTTTGCAAAGCTGATTTGTGTTTGCTAAGCTGACTTGCGTTGCCTGTTTCTTTCCTGGGCTAAGGTATCTTTTACTTTATGCAATAATAAAGACTGTTTTCAAATCCAAAGAATCCATTTATTAAAGAGAAAATACATGTATTAAAAAGAAACACCACTGCTTGTTAGACAGAAAGGGCAAGGAGGTGATGGGTGGTGTGGGGAACGGTTCAATCACAGGTTATGGTATGTCCTGCTCTCAGACTTGGCCTTCCTGTCTGGGGTGCTGTGCAGTGAGTGCTGCACTTCAGGATGTCTATAATTCGGGATGGGGGTTGAGTGCAGTGGGTAAGGGTCATAGTTTCCAGTGCTGGGTGGTGAAGCTACAGGTGTTGGAGGTAGCTGGTGTGGGCGATAAGAACCTGGATGGGGTGGGAAGTGGGCAGGAGGTGACATGGAGGCACAAGGCAAAGAGTTTTGGGACAATGGCTGCAGGGGGGGGTGGGCGCGGTACTGCTCCTGCATGGTGATGAGCGCCTGGATAGCGTCCGCTTGGCGCGCCATGATGCTAATTAGTTCCTTCGTGCTTTCCCGCCGGTCCGCTGTGTTTTCCTGGCGGATCCTGCTTTCCGTCTCCCTCCAGTCCTGAGCTTTTTGATTCTCTTTAAGAGATTGGCTCATAACTTCCTGCAGCTTGTCTTCTTTCATTCTTCTGGGCCTCTTCCTGAGCCTTTGGAGTCTCTCATCTGGTGATAAGATGGACTGCTGAGATCTCAAGGTTGAATCTGTGAAGGCAAAATGCAACACTTAATAGAGCAAGCATTGTTTTATGCCAGACAGAGCAATGATTCCCCCACACTTAAGGAGGGCACATACAGTCTACACAACAGCACAATTTTCCCATCCCAAACAGAGCACACAGAACCCACGGGAGCCCCAAAATGGTGAGTAAGCACAGGGTCAAGAGTGACTGATTGTTTCACGGATGTACTGTCCAGCGGGTTTCTGTTCCTTGGGGAGAGCCAACAGCTGCAGGGGGAACCTACACTGAACACTATCCCCACATTTTCCACAGGAGTTCGTCCTGGAAGATATCTCGCTGCTGAGGGTGTCCGGGGAAGCAAGGGAGGGTCTTCTACTGCAATGCAGCTTCCGCCCTGGCCCATATGCAGCTTGCCTGTGTGCAGCAATGGTCCCCCCGCCCCTCGCGGCACAGTGGCATGGACAAGTCAGCCTGACTGGGACAAGGACCACTGTAGCTCTCCCAATAAACCTGCGCAAGCGCATTGACCATGCTCTGGATGAGACTTTTGAAGAGATTACATTGTCCAATTACTGCGATGTGATAGACCACATTAATGTGCTATTCTGCATCTAGACATGCATGCAGCCCAAACCCTCCTCGCCCAAAGAGGCCGCACCAAAAAAACTCCTTCCCCCCAAAAAAGCCACTTACCGTGAACCTGTGCTTTTCTTTCTCCTCCACCACGTACCGGCCACTGCGACTGGCTCCCTTCCTCCTGGCTTGAGAAAAGGTCCTGGCTGCATGCACCCAGGGAGTCAGGGGTGTCTCCCCTCGCCCCATCACCCTCAGTCCTGCTTTCTTCCACCCCCTCCTCCTCCTCTCCCTCTTCCTCCTCCCACTCTCCCGTGTCCATAGTGGTGCTCAGAATGGAGGTGGGGTCACCCCCAAGTATCGCGTCCAGCTCTTTGTAGAATCGGCAGGTTGTTGGGGGAGCACCCGAGCAGCTGTTTGCCTCGTGGGTTTTGCGGTACGCACGCCGCAGCT
Organism: Chelydra serpentina; assembly: GCA_037349315.1. Taxonomy (NCBI): domain Eukaryota; kingdom Metazoa; phylum Chordata; order Testudines; family Chelydridae; genus Chelydra; species Chelydra serpentina. The sequence goes on from JBAIAC010000008.1 coordinate 127,984,240, forward strand.
CCTTTACTTTTATCCTGCACTGCATTGCGTCCCGGTCATGGCCCCTTTCAATCATGGCCCTTGATATCTGCCCAAAAGTATCAAAATTCCTCCAGCTGGAGCGCAGCTGGGACTGGACAGCTTCCTCCCCCCAAACACTATTGAGGTCCAGCAACTCGGTATTGCTCCATACTGGGGCTTGCCTGGCACGTGGAGGCATGTTTACCTGGAAAGATGCGCTGAGAGCACTCCACGCCTGGCTGAGCAAACAGGAAGGGGATATTTAAAATTCCAAGGGAATTTAAAGGGTGGGACTGGCGGTTGGTCACCTGGGGCCAGGGCAGTAGAGTTCGAACTGATGACCAGAGTGGCTAGAACAAGCATTGTGGGATACTTCCAAATACTTCAGGAGGCCAATAAAAGTGCATTGGGTGGCCACACTGCACCCGCAGCGCACCAGCGGCAGTGCAACAAACGTTATTCCTCTCGGGGAGGTGGAGTACCAGCAGCGCTGTACCTGCGGAGACACAGCGCTGTACGTGCCTTGCAAGTGTAGACGGTCAGTGAGGTACAGCGCTGTGGGCGGTTTTATTGCGCTGTAACTCGTGAGTGTGGCCAAGGCCTAAGCAGTTGAACCTTGTAAAAATGTTAACAAAAAAAAGTGTTATAGAAAAAGAATTCTTGGTTTCTTTGCGGTCATTCTGAAGGAAAAATGGGCTCTTTTCCAAAGAAATATTTGTAAATAAGCCAGGCAAAAAGACAATCTGATTTAAATCATTTGACTCAACAAACTGACCCCAAATGTATACCAATGTAATGTATGTACAGCCGTGTAAATATTAAAGCAGAGTAAGATATATTAAGCAAAAGAGTATGTATGTGTATAAGTCTATTGTGTAAATATGTGGAGTATTTAGGACCTAAACCAACACTCCTGGCTTGTAAAACTCTGTTTTGTAGTGAGTACAGTTCAGATGAGGGTGACCCCTTCAATAAGGACAAGCTAAGCACAGTTCTGCTGCCCTTTACTCATACAATCATGATAACAACATATCATTACCCCTGCATTCAAAGTGATTTGTTGTAACCCAACAACAGCCAAAACTGATCACTTTGACAATGCAGTGCTGTTTGCTGAGTACCTAGGCAGAGTAATTGTTTATGCAAATACCCTCTGGTCCTGAAGTCTTTTTCCCCCAAGCTCATCAGGGGAGACTTCATTCAGACCCTGCTTACATCAGATTTACGTCTGATTACAATAATCTGTAACCCATTAACTCTCCTTTGTCCTATGTGTTAACTGCCCACTTCATCTTGAATGGTTTCTTGGAACATGTGTTAACTATGCTTAACATGCTGTTCCACCTTGTATTTAGCTGCGACACTCTGATTACTTTTCCCAGACCTGAAGAACAGCTCTGTGAAGCTCAAAAGCTTGTCTCGTTCACCAACAGAAGTTGGTTCAATAAAAGATATTACCTCACCCACCTTGTCTTTCACAATACTGTTTCCCACATATATTGGGAGCCCAGCTTACTATCTCAGATACTTAAACTGCTTCTAAGTGGGCAAAAGACTTTAGGGAAGGTGGGTCCTGTCTGGTATATCATTGTTTACTGTGCCCAATAATAAACTGTTTAGGTTATCAGCCTAACACATCTATTATTGAAAACACAGTATAAGTTAATTTTCTATGCCAATTTCTATTATTTTGATTACAAATATTTGCACTGTAAAAAACAAACAAAAAGTATTTTTCTCATACAGGTACTGTAGTGCAATCTCTTTATTGTGAAACTTACAAATGTAGAAATATTTTTACATAACTGCACTCAAAACAATCAAAATCTTTAGAGCCTACAAGTCCACTCAGGCCTACTTGTTCAGCCAATCGCTAAGACAGACAAGTTTGTTTACATTTATGAGAGCTCGCAGAATCATAGAAGATTAGGGTTGGAAGAGACCTCAGGAGGCCATCTAGTCCAACCCCTTGCTCAAAGCAGGACCAACCCCAACTAAATCATCCCAGCCAGGGCTTTGTCAAGCCTGACCTTAAAAACCTCTAAGGAAGGAGATTCCACCACCTCCCTAGGTAACCCATTCCTGTGCTTCAGCACCCTCCTACCGAAATAGTTTTTTTCTAATATCCAACCTAGATCTCACCCACTGCAACTTGAGACCATTGTTCCTTGTTCTGTCATCTGTCACCACTGATAACAGCCTAGCTCCATCCTCTTTGGAACTCCCTTTTATGTAGTTGAAGGCTGCTATCAAATCCCCCCTCGCTTTTCTCTTCTGCAGACTAAATAAGCCCAGTTCCCTCAGCCTCTCCTCATAAGTCATGTCCCCCAGCCCCCTAAATGTTTTTGTTGCCCTCCGCTGGACTCTCTCCAATTTGTTCACATCCTTTCTGTAGTGGGGGGCCCAAAATTGGGCACAATACTCCAGATGTAGCCTTGCCATTGCCGAATAGAGGGCACACTGTTGACTCATATCCTGCTTCTCATCCACTAATCCCCAGGTCCTTTTCTGCAGAACTGCCACTTGGCTTGTCAGTCCCCAGCATAGTCATCTGTCCAAGTATCCACTTCTTGTAAGCTTCCTTTTTGTGTTTTAGCTAACCAAAGATATCTCTGTTAAGCCAAGCTGGTCGCCTGCCATATTTGCTATTCTTTCTGCGCCCTGAATAAGGCTTCTTTAAAATACAGCCAGCTCTCCTGGATTCCTTTCCCTCTCATATTAGCCTACCGGGGGATCCTGCCCATCAGTTCCTTGAGGGAATCAAAGTCTGCTTTTCTGAAGTCCAGGGTCCGTATTCTGCTGCTCTGTCAGGATCCTGAACTCGACCATCTCATGGTCACTGCTGCCCAGTTTGCTACCCACTTCTACTTCCCCTGCCAATTCTTCCCTGTTTGTGAGCAGCAGGTCAAGAAGAGCATAGTCCCATGTTGGTTACTCCAGCACTTGAACCAGGAAGGTGTCCCCAACACTCTCCAAAAACTTCCTGGATTGTCTATTCACTGCTGTATTGCTCTCCCAGTAGATGTTAGGGTGATTGAACTACCCCATGAGAACCAGCGCTAGTGATCTGGAAACTTCTGTTAGTTATCCAAAAAAAGCCTCGTCTACCTCATCCTCCTGGTCTGGTGTTCTATAGCAGGTCTGTAGCATGACACATCCTTGTTGCTCTCGCCTCTAAACTTAACCCAAAGACTCAAACAGGCTTTTTTCCAGTTTCATACTGTAGCTCTAAGCAATAATACTGCTCTTACTTACAGTGCAACTCCTCCACCTTATCTCCCCCGACTGTCCTGCCTGAACAATTTATATCCATCCATGACAGTGCTACAGTCATATGAGTTACCCCACCAAGTCTCTGTTATTCCAAATCACATTATGGTTCCTTAACTATTCCAGGACTTCCAATTCTTCCTGCTTGTTTCCCAGGCTTCTTGCTTTCATGTACAGGCACCTAAAATAACTAGCCGATTGCCCCACTTTCTCAGTATGAATCAGGAGACCTCCCATGTTACATCCTCCTTGTGTTTCCTCCTGGTATCCCACTTCCCCACTTCCCTCAAGGCTTAGGTCTCCATGCCTTGGTGAACCTAGCTTAAAACCCTCCTCACTAGGCTAGCAACCCTGCCTGTGAAGATGCTCTTCCCTTTCTTCGTTAGGTGGATCCCATCTCTTCCTAGCAATCTTTCTTCCCATGGAACAACATCCCATGGTTGAAGAATCCAAAGCCCTGTCTGACACCACTGTGAAACGCATTTACTGCCACAATTCGATGGTCCCTACCTGGGCCTTTTCCTTCAACAGGGAGGATGGACGAGAACACGACTTGCACCTCAAACTCCTTTATCCTTCTTCCCAGAGCCACATAGTCTGCAGTGACTCACTCAAGGTCATTCTTGGCAGTATCTTTGGTGCCTGCCAAGAATGACCTTGAGCGAGTCACTGCAGATAATGCTGGCTACTTTTTATTTACGTCACCTGAAAGTGAGAACAAGCATTCGCATGGCACTGTTGTAGCTGGTGTTGCAAAATATTTACTTGCCAGATATACTAATCATTTGTATGCCCCTTCATACTTCGACTTGTAGATTGCAAGATTATTTATTGTTTCTACACAGCAAATATTTGTAATAAAAATAATACAAAGTGAGAACTGTACACTTATATTCTGCATTGTAATTGAAATCAATATATTTGAAAATGTAGAAAAACATCCAAATATATTTTTACTAAATTCCAATTGGTATTCTATTGTTTAACAGTGTGATTAAAACTGTGGTTAATCATGATTATTTTTTTTAAATAATTTGACAGCCCTAGTGCAAACCCCTCAGTGACATGCTGTACATTTCCCCTCTGTCACACGATTTAGCAGTGTTTGCACACCTCCATCACAACACTCCACACTGCGGCTCTCTCAACACCAAGCTGGTTCCACACTGACCAGTAGCAGTCTAGGCTGGCAAGCTTCCAAATGGTGATTGCCATGCTGAGGGGCCCCCTGAGCTCCCTGCCCTGGTATACAGTAGTGTTATGGTCAGCTTAGCACACAGACTCAGCAAAGTGCCCTTCAGCATCCTGAAGTCTCTGCTGGTCACCACAGGCCTGAATAACTGCCTGGTCCCACCATTTTGTGCTCATGGGCCAGGCCCCAAAGCCGTGCTCTGTCAAGTGGAGTTCACCAAATGCACAGACTATATAGATGTGTGCATTGAATCCATCACCTGGTCCTCCATCATTCCAGCTCCTGTAACAATCCTGCTGGGTCTAGTGGGCTGCTGAGGATGCCTCACTGGGGCCTCTCCAGTATGACAGGATCTGCTTTTCACAGTTAGTAAGGGACTGAAGCCCACTGTTCATGTGTGCCACCTCAATGCTGAAAGTATTTAAAATGGCACCAGGGCACAAGTGGGATTAAACAAGTTTTACCCCTGTTCCCACTACTCTCTTGGCCTCTGAGAAGTATCCCAATATCTGCTATGGAAATTACCCAGAATACAGCAAGCCTAGAACCAGTGCAAGGCACCGTGGGAGATCTACCTAGACTTCACACTGCTGTGTGAACACATGGTTTCTAATGTGACAGTGGCTACACCAATGCAAGCACTACAGTGTGAACATACACAAACAGTGTATCTAAACAGGTGTAATTAGACTGAATTACGATACAACTCTGCAAATTTTAAATATAGACATGACGCTAATCAGTGATCTAAGGACTACAAAATAAAGTAGTTTTGAGCCATAAGCATATGCCATAGATTTACTGTGGTGGGAAGCACCTCTTAGAGCAGGCCTGCACAACTCGTAAAGCGGCGAGGGGTATATTACTCCAAAGAAAACAGATGAGGGCCGAACGCCCCCGACCCCGTGGAAACACCACCCTCTAGCGCCGCCCACCCCGTGGAAACAACCCCTCCTTCCCCAGCGCTGGGGTGTGGAAGCCTGTAGAGGGGGAAAGAAACAGCGCGCATAGGGTGACCAGATCACAGCAGTAAAATAGGACCCACCCCCTCCTCGCTCGGCCCCACCATCACACCCCTCTTCACACCCCCAGGGGTCACTATATTACTGCACACAACAGTCAATCAATGCAGTTGTAGATACTGACGGCCTCGGGGGTTAGAAGCAAGCACCTTCCTTTAGGAACACCCTCTTTGCAGCATTGGGACAACCCCCAGCCCAGAGACAAGCAGCAAAAAGGACCAATGGACACAGTCCCAGATTTTGGGCCGCACAGTGAGCCCACCTACTCATCCCTCCATGGGCCGCACAGTGAGTCCACGCGGGCCGCATGTTGTGCAGGCCTGTCTTAGAGAGTTTTGTTTTGTTGACTCCAGTCATCCCAGGTTCCCTGAATATTTCCTCATCTCTTTGGAAGATACACAAGGTGCAAAATACACAGCGTAAGAGCTGCCACCACTTCTCCCAACTTTTCCCTAAAAGCTGAGTCCCAGCCAAAAGGAAGTGTTTGAACACAAGGTTACTCAAGGTTGTGATGGGCTGTTCTTTCCTCTGTTTTCCTTGTGCAAAAAGATTGTAAAAGAAAGTCAACAAATGTGAGAAATTCCATGTCTACTGGTTGGGAGCGGAATGGAAGTGAAAGGCTGGGGAGGGGAGGGGTATATAAACCAGCAGCTCTATACAGCAACTCTGAAACAGATCTCCCTCGCTTCAGCTGTAAACCAGGTATGCAAGCTCTTTTTTCCTTGCTTGATCTAGCAGCATGAATAGAATGTGAAATTGAGCATTAAATTAGGTGTTCTTGCAATACATTTTTGGTGGCCTCAGAGTGGTGGTCTCACTGGTGGCCGCACTGACACTTTTTCCTAAAATACTTACTAAATTTTAGGAAAAACAATTAAATATGCACCAATTCACATCAAAATCAGTGTAATGTATATTGGTAGGGTTTTTTGGCAGACTCTATAACAAAACGAATGCTGCTTACCCATCTCCACCCCCACCCCAATCCAAGGCTTAGTGGGTCCTGGGGCTTGCTGTGAATATTTGCATATTTGTTAATATCACAGCACACTTAGTAGCTACCTGGGAGGCTATGAAAAGTGATAAGTTATATTAACAAACATACAAGTATCACTTTTCACAGATAGTAAGTCTGCTCAGAAAAGTGATACTTGCATGTTTGTTAATATCACTTTTCTCAGCAAGCAGTAGGACCCATTAAGCCCTGGATGGGAGGGGTGGGGGGGCGTGAAGGGGGAGGCAGCAGGGGCCAGAGGTGACATTGGGATGGATGTGAGGCCGAGGGAGGCAGCGGGGTCCCGGGGGGAGGATGGATACAGAGCTGTGGGAGGTAGTAGGGGCCAGAGGCGATGTGGGTGGATGATGAGTCCCACTGTTGCATGGCCAGAGCCAGGCCCTGGTGTCTGCTACGATGCGGCCAGGGCCGGGCCTCAGTGCCCCTGGCCAGAACCCGGAGCTGGGGACAGGAACTGCGTGGCTGGAGCCAGGGATCGGAGCCCACTGCCATGCAGCCGGAGCTGTGGGTCAGCACCCAGGGCTAGTGCCTGCTGCTGCATGGCCAGAGCCCGGAGCTGGGTGCTGGAGCCCAGGAGTGTGTGGCTGGAGCCTGGAGCCAGCGCCTTCCACTGCATGCCTAGAACTGGGGACCACAGGCTAACTAAAGCTCTGCGGTCGGAGCCGGGGGTCAGCACCTGCTGCCTGTGGCCAGAGCCAGGGGTTGGCGCCCAAAGCCCCGTGCTTGGAGCCTGTGGCCGTGTGGATGTGGCTGGGAGTCAGCGCCTGTGGCCAGCGCCCGCCACTGTGTGGCCAGAGCTCCGGACTGGAGCAGGGGGCCAGTGCCTGTTGCCACACAGCTGCAACCAGGGGCCGGAGGCTGAAGTCCCGCAGCTGGAGGCCAGGGTCATGTGGCCAGAGCCGGTACCCACTGCCCCGCGGTCGGAGCCTGGGGCCGCACCGCCGGGCTCCTGAAGTCCTGCCGCTGGAGCCTGTTGCCCAACCGCCCACCCCAGGTCAAGAACTCACCTTGCTCCTGCAGCGTTGTGCCCCATCTGTCTCCAGAGGTGGAGCAGGGTGGCACATCCAGGAGCAACAAGGAGGGAGGGAGAGAGGAAAGGGAAAGGGGAGGAGCCTATGCTTTGCCCCCGCTCCCATCACCACCCAGGAGGCCGTATTTGAGAAACATTGGTAGACTCAGTCAGATTCCACTTTCATGAGACTCATTTTAATCTAAACTGCGTTTCTGACCCCAACCTGAGTCAGTTATGTGTTCCCTGGTTTTACTAAAGTTTGAGTTTCCTTTAACTCTTCTAGAGCACAAATTCAGAAGTATGTTATTTAGTGCCCACAGCATGCTTGGTGCTGTACAGTGTATATTAGTAGATGGAGACTAATGCCAGGTTTTTAAAAGGTATGTAAGCACCTAAATATGCAGATAGGCACCTAGCACAATACCTGCTCTTTAGGCACCTAAATCCATTAAAGAAATCTGGTCCACAGGCCCTGTTCCAAGGAATTTTACAGACAAAACAGTTCGGGACACAGACTAACATTTTAAGTGTATGGCCCCAAAGCTAAGCAACTAACTAAATGTGGCAGATTTTCAGAGATGTTGAGTCACTTGAACAAATCCTGAATTCAGTCAAGTGCTGTGCTCTGGGTGCTCAGCACCTCAGCCCACGTTTATCAAAATACATTATTATGGACTTGGAGACCTAAATTTAGATCTGTGTTTTAAAATATAGGCCCTTATGCAAAGGCTGAGGAAATGAAGATGCACTGTGAGAGCCATTCGTATTGTATGTAAATGTTTTAGCTGCTTTGGTGGATTTCCATTGAAAGACTGAGCAGGAGGAGCGACAAAGAGTTCCATAGCACCTTAGAGACCAGGGGTAGGCAACCTATGCCACGGGTGCCAAAGGCGGCACGCGAGCTGATTTTCAGTGGCACGCACACTGCCCGGGTCCTGGCCACCGGTCCAGGGGGCTCTGCATTTTAATTTAATGTTAAATGAAGCTTCTTGAACATTTTTAAAACCTTATTTACTTTACATACAAACAATAGTTTAGTTCTATATTATAGACTTATAGAAAGAGACCCTCTAAAAAACATTCAAATGCATTACCGGCATGCAAAACCTCAAATTAGAGTGAATAAATGAAGACTTGGCACACCACTTCTGAAAGGCTGCCAACCCCTGTTATAGATTAACAGATATATTGGAGCATAAGCTTTTGTGGGCGAAGACCCACTTTGTCAGACGTATGTGTGTCTCCGCCCACGAAAGCTTATGCTCCAATATAGCTTATGCTCTGTTAGTCTATAAGGTGCTACAGGACTCTTTGTCGTTCCTGCAGATCCAGACTGACACGGCTACCCGCCTGATACCTGAGCAGGAGGAGTGAATTTTTCGGAGGGCTCTAAATGACAAGAAAGTGATTTTCTAGTACTTGATAAGCAGGACTATCAGACTCACCCTCATGGAACACCAGTCATGGCAAGACTCAGCTTTGCAGCCCCTCTAGTTCACCCTCTTCCACTGGACTTGGTGAGCAGGTCACAGTCACTCCTTCCAGGGTAACAGTGTTCAAATTCAAAACTCTTCCACCCTTCCCAGGCTCACTCTTGCACAACTTCTTTGCCCCTTTCCCAGGCTCTGCCTTCCAGGATTTTCTCCATAGAGGCCCAGCTCCTATCAAGCCACTGACTCTCACAGCTTCTTCTCTGGAGTTTTTCCTTCTCCCAGGCCTGTTTCAGGAGTCTCCTTCCTCCAGCTGCCCTCTCCCTTCAGGGATAGTCTCAGGATTCCAGATCTTTCCTATAGGCACTTCCATGATTTCTTTACCGCAGAAAGAAAACTCCCACCTACCTGTCTCCTGAGTCTCCTCTCCCTAGTGCCCTACAGTCCTTTCTTTATAGGAACCACCCAGTTTGGTTCTACCCAGCAGGATCCACTCCAGAATTACCTGTCTCCCAGCTCCAGGTGCCACAATATCGGCTAGTTGGGCTCCTCAGCTCCCCTTAAACCATCACTTGTAATGTGGCGTTTATAAACCCCATCATAGGACAGTTAAAAAGAGGCTGAATAAGTGCAGGGGATGTTTAGAGAATACCTGAGATTTTATTAGGAGGGCCTGATCGTGCAAGCCATTACTCAGCTCAGCATCCCTAATTGACAGAAGCAGGTTCACCCGTCTAGACCAGACCTTTTGATCATTTCCAAAATGGAGCACTTCCTCTCGTGTGACTTTAGCATGTCCCTTGTCCAAATACAAGAGTGCTTCATCATGGGTAGATTGTGGAACAATTCAGGCAATGTATCCTAGGGTCCCCCTAGGTTTAACAACCACCAATACTGAAATGCATTGGTTCAGTTGTGTTATTCTGTGTGACAGTCTGATGTGGATAAAACCAACAGTGCCTTGTGCACTGCAAGAATAGCATCTAGTCAGGTACCGAACCTCCAATGTCCTGCGGACAAAGCCCTTATAACCATTATTTCCTTAAAACACAAGACAAATATGAACTACGATGTAAGATATTCAGCAGAACTTTCCCTCATCATGCCTCATTATGTCATAGAATCATAGAATCATAGAATCTCAGGGTTGGAAGGGACCTCAGGAGGTCATCTAGGCCAACCTCCTGCTCAAAGCAGGACCAACCCCAACTAGATCATCCCAGCCAGGGCTTTATCAAGCCTGACCTTAAAAACCTCTAAGGAAGGAGATTCCACCACCTCCCTAGGTAACCCATTCCAGTGCTTCACCACCCTACTAGCGAAAAAGTTTTTCCTAATATCCAACCTAAACCTCCCCCTCTGCAACTTGAGACCATTACTCCTTGTTCTGTCATCTTCTACCACTGAGAACAGTCTAGATCCATCCTCTTTGGAACCCCCTTTTAGGTAGTTGAAAGCAGCTATCAAATCCCCCCTCACTCTTCTCTTCTGCAGGCTAAACAATCCCAGTTCCCTCAGCCTCTCCTCATAAGTCATGTGCTCAGCCCCCTAATCATTTTTGTTGCCCTCCGTTGGACTCTTTCCAATTTATCCACATCCTTTTTGTAGTGTGGGGCCCAAAACTGGACACAGTACTCCAAATGAGGCCTCACCAGTGTCGAATAGAGGGGAATGATCACGTCCCTCGATCTGCTGGAAATGCCCCTACTTATACAGCCCAAAATGCCGTTAGCCTTCTTGGCAACAAGGGCACACTGTTGACTCATATTCAGCTTTTTGTCCACTGTAACCCCTAGGTCCTTTTCTGCAGAACTGCGGTCCAGCCATTCGGTCCCTAGTCTGTAGCAGTGCATGGGATTCTTCCGTCCTAAGTGCAGGACTCTGCACTTGTCCTTGTTGAACCTCATCAGATTTCTTTTGGCCCAATCCTCTAATTTGTCTACGTCCCTCTGTATCCTGTCCCTACCCTCCAGCATATCAACCACTCCTCCCAGTTTAGTGTCATCTGCAAACTTGCTAAGGGTGCAGTCCACACCATCCTCCAGGTCGTTGATGAAGATATTGAACAAAACCGGCCCCAGCACCGACCCTTGGGGCACTCCACTTGATACCGGCTGCCAACTAGACATGGAGCCATTGATCACTACCCGTTGAGCACGACCATCCAGTCAGTTTTCTATCTACCTTACCGTCCATTCATCCAGCCCATACTTCTTTAACTTGCTGGCAAGAACACTGTGCGAGACTGTATCAAAAGCTTTGCTAAAGTCAAGAAATAGCACATCCACTGCTTTCCCCTCATCTACAGAGCCAGTTATCTCATCATAGAAGGCAATTAGGTTAGTGAGGCATGACTTGCCCTTGGTGAATCCATGCTGACTGTTCCTGATCACTTTCCCCTCCTTTAAGTGGTTCAGAATTGATTCCTTGAGGACCTGTTCCATGATTTTTCCAGGGACTGAGGTGAGACTGACTGGCCTGTAGTTCCCCGGATCTTCCTTCTTCCCTTTTTTAAAGATGGGCACTACATTAGCTTTTTTCCAGTCATCCGGGACCTCCCCCGATTGCCATGATTTGTCAAAGATAATGGCCAATGGCTCTGCAATCACATCGGCCAACTCCTTTAGCACCCTCGGATGCAGTGCATCCGGCCCCATGGACTTGTGTTCATCCAGCTTTTCTAAATAGTCCCGAACTACTTCTTTCTCCACAGAGGGCTGGTCACCTCCTCCCCATACCGTGCTGCGGAGTGCAGCCGCCTGGGAGCTGACCTTGTCTGTGAAGACAGAGGCAAAAAAAGCACTGAGTACACTAGCTTTCTCCACATCCTCTGTCACTAGGTTCCCTCCCTCATTCAGTAAGGGGTCCACACTTTCCTTGACCTTCTTCTTGTTGCTCACATACCTGAAGAAACCCTTCTTGTTACTCCTAAAATCTCCGGCTAGCTGCAACTCCAAGTGTGATTTGGCCTTCCTAATTTCACTCCTGCATGCCTGAACAATATTTTTATACTCCTCCCTGGTCATTTGTCCAATCTTCCACTTCTTGTAAGCTGCTTTTTTGTGTTTAAGACGAGCAAGGATTTCACTGTTAAGCCAAGCTGGTCATCTGCCATATTTACTTTTCTTTCTACACATCGGGATGGTTTGTTCCTGCAACCTCAATAAGGTTTCTTTAAAATACAGCCAGCTTTCCTCGACTCCTTTCCCCCTCATGTTATTCTCCCAGGGGACCTTGCCCATCAGTTCCCTGAGGGAGTCAAAGTCTGCTTTTCTGAAGTCCAGGCTCTGTATTCTACTGCTCTCCTTTCTTCCTTGTGTCAGGATCCTGAACTCGACCATCTCATGGTCACTGCCTCCCAGGTTCCCATCCACTATTGCTTCCTCTACTATTTCTTCCCTGTTTGTGAGCAGCAGGTCAAGAAGAGCTTTTCCCCTAGTTGGTTCCTCCAGCACTTGCACCAGGAAATTGTCCCCTACACTTTCCAAAAACTTCCTGGATTGTCTGTGGACCGCTGTATTGCTCTCCCAGCAGATATCAGGGTGATTAAAGTCACCCATGAGAACCAGGGCCTGTGATCTAGTAACTTCTGTTAGTTGCTGGAAGAAAGCCTCGTCCACCTCATCTCCCTGGTCTGGTGGTCTGTAGCAGTCTCCCACCACGACATTACCCTTGTTGCTCACACTTCTCAATTTAATCCAGAGACTCTCAGGTTTTTCTGCAGTTTCATATTGGAGCTCTGAGCAGTCATACTGCTCTCTTACATACAACGCAACTCCCCCACCTTTTCTGCCCTGCCTATCCTTCCTGAACAGTTTATATCCATCCATGACAGTACTCCAATCGTGTGAGTTATCCCACCAAGTCTCTGTTATTCCAATTACGTCATAATTCCTTGACTGTGCCAGGACTTCCAGTTCTCCCTGCTTGTTCCCCAGGCTTCTTGCATTTGTGTATAGGCATTTAAGATAACTCACCGATTGTCCTGCTGTCCCAGTATGGGGCAGGAGCCCTCCCCTCTTGCACTCACCTACTTGAGCTTCCTCCCGGTATCCCATTTCCCCACTTACCTCGGGGCTTTGGTCTCCTTCCCCCGGTGAACCTAGTTTAAAGCCCTCCTCACTAGGTTAGCCAACCTGCTTCCAAAGATGCTCTTCCCTCTCTTCGTCAGGTGGAGCCCGTCTCTGCCTAGCACTCCTTCTTCTTGGAACACCATCCCATGGTCAAAGAATCCAAACCCTTCTCTCCGACACCATCTGCGTAGCCATTCGTTGACTTCCACGATTCGACGGTCTCTACCCCGGCCTTTTCCTGCCACAGGGAGAATGGACGAGAACACCACTTGTGCCTCAAACGCCTTTATCCTTCTTCCCAGAGCCACGTAGTCTGCAGTAATACGCTCAAGGTCATTCTTGGCAGTATCATTGGTGCCCACGTGGAGAAGCAGAAAGGGGTAGCGATCTGAGGGCTTGATGAGTCTCGGCAGTCTCTCCGTCACATCTCGAATCCTAGCCCCTGGCAAGCAGCACAACTCTCGGTTTTCCCGGTCAGGGCGGCAGATCGATGACTCAGTCCCCCTGAGGAGAGAGTCCCCGACCACCACCACCCTCCTCCTCCTCTTGGGAGTGGTGGTCGTGGAACCCCCATCCCTAGGACGGTGCATCTCATGCCTTCCAATCAGTGGAGTCTCCTTCTGCTCTGTTCCCTCAGATGCATCATTCATTCCACTCTCTGCACTAGTGCCTGTGGAGAGAACATGAAAACGGTTGTTCATCTGAATATGTGTTTCTTGTACATGGACTTGTCTCATACTCTTTCCTCTTCTGGAGGTCACATGTCGACAATTATCCTCGCTGGTCTTCTGTTCCCGCTGCGCAGCCTGCTCTGAATCCTCACAACACTGTGCCCGCTGAAGCCTATCCTGACGTCTATCCAGGAACTCCTCATTTTCTTTTATGGAACGCAGGGTTGATACTTGTTTCTCCAGACCTTGAATCTTCTCCTCCTATATGGAGATCAGCTTGCACTTTGTACAGACAAAGTCGCTTCTATCCTGTGGAAGAAAGACAAACATGGCACATCCTGTGCAGGTCACGACAGCGGATCGCTCAGCATCCATAGTTCCTTCCTTCGAAGAGTTTCCTCACTTGTGGCAGAAGCTACTCAGGGAAACCTGCAAGGGGGATGCCTCAGTAGGCTCTCTCCAGGCGAACTCCCAGGCTAACTCCACCTGTTTGCTTCTCTGCTATGCGCTGCTCCGCTGGTGCGCAGCTGACTGACTGTCTTTTTAGAAGAGCCTGCAATGAAGCACTCCCAAATCACACTATTCAAACAGGAAATCAAACACTCAAGCACACGGTCAAAGTGCCAAACTGTCCCCTCAACAGATACTCACTCCCCCGTCTGCAGCCACCTGGTTGCTCTGCCTCTCCCTTTAGTTTGGGTAAAAAGAATTAGGAATGGCAAGGATAGCTTGCCCCCTTCGCACTCCCCTTCCAAACTCCCTCTCAAACTCCCCTGTTCACAAAGCTCCCTGGTCGCTTGCTCACTGCTTTATAAAGCCCTGGCCTGCCTGATTGATTAGCCCCGCCCCCTGGTGTAGAAGCTCACAGCTTCCAACTGCCAGCCACAGCACACGGTCCTGCAAACAAACAAATGAATGAACACACAGACAGACACAAGTACCCCCAAACACACACTACAGACAGCCACTTACCCCAAGGGTCCTGTATTTGCTCCTGCTTTACCTGGAGCAATTCCTCTCAAACTCCCCTGTTTGCAGCCCCTGTTTGCAAAGCTGCAGCCCCTGTTCGCAAAGCAGGGGCTCCCTACAAAGTTACTTCTACCTCCATGGTGTTTACACCTTCAGTTGCCTAAAGATTGTTACTATGTTCCCCATCCAGCCCTTTGTCATCTCTAACTCCAGCTCTCTGTACGTACTGAGCTCTTTTGAGCTTTCCTCAGTGGACAGGCCCTCAGCCCGTGGTGGTTTTTGTCGCTTCTCTCTGAATTGCTGTTACTGACTTGGATATCTGTCTGGATCTGAGGTGAACACAAGGTTCCTGAATTGCAGGCCAGAGCTGTCTAGTAAGAGAGTCCCACCTCTCTGCTCTGAGATGTGCTGGCTGTGCACATGCAGCCCACTAATTACACTGCCTTTTAAAACAAATTGCTGCCATCTCCTAAAGCCAGCTCCCCAGACTGACTGCGCGCTCTCATCCCCAGGTACCTGTTTAAAGCTTTTCTACACAAAATGAGGAACCTGGTTGTGTGTGTGCTCGCCCTAGCGCTGATGGCACAAGGTGAGTCCAGCAGGGAGGTGCTGGAGACTTTCCCCATTGCCTCTCCCCTGCCACCGTCTTTCACTGCTCTGCGTAGCTATAAATACCCAACATGGAGGGATGGCACTAGTGCGGGGCTTTCTGTAGCTATCGCCACCCCAAAATCTGCCTTAGTCCCCCGTAGCAACCTCTCCCCGTTCAAAGGTCAAATGTTATGCAGAAGCAAGGGTGGCATGATATGATATTGCCACCCTTACTTCTGTGCTGCTGCTGGTGGCAGTGCTTCCTTCAAAGCTGGGTGGCTGGAGAGCAGCAGCTGCTCACCAGGTACCCAGCTCTGAAGACTGTTTAAAAAAATAAGTAGGTGTGCACACATGATGTATGGTGTAGGCCCCCCGATTGTCTGTCTAGCCCACCTCAGCCCCCACCCCACCTAGAATGAGACTGGTGCCACCCCTGCTAACACACTACCTCAAGTATAGAGAAGCTTAGACAAGGTCAGAGACTGATCCACTCTCCTCCTGCCACCAAGTCCACATGGTTCCATAGCTAGATATCTATCTATGCTACTCATAATCACTCCATTACCATAGTATCTAATCACTTCACAATTCTTAATGTTTTTACCTTCACAACATCCCTAGCACTGCCCTGCCTCCTATTATCCCCATTGTACAGATGGGGAACTTAGACACTGAGTCGCTAAATGACTTACTTGAAGTCACACAGGAAGTCTGTGGCACACCAGGAAAATGAACCCACGTCTCAAGCCCCAAGCTCGCACCCTACTTGCTGGGCCATCCTTCTGTTCTATCTACCCTACCCCCACAAAGAAAAATTGGTGGGAAGGCCTTGCATTTCAATCACTCCTGGGTGAAAGAAGGCACCTTGGCCGTTATCCTGTTGACCTTCCTTGTTTTGTCTCCTGTCTCCTTCAGCTGTTGTGCCTCTGGAGTGTTATTACTGCCTTAACGGAGGAAACTGCTTCACCACTCAGAAATGCATGGATGACCAGGATCAATGTATTACCATGGTCTTCCCTTTCCTAGGTAAGTTGGATAGAGTCAGGGGAAGAAGTTGGGGTCACAGACTGTGAGGGGTTCCCCCCCTGGGGTGCCACGTGGAACTGAGGTACCACTGAGCCCCTTGACACAACAGCCTGGGCTCCCTCTCACGTTGTACTGCTGTGTAGCAGATTGAGCATTCACTGCCACAGCGCCTCTTGCTGGTCATCTGGGAATTAGCTTTTTCCCAGCACTGAGAGCATCTCCTGTTGGCCAGTGTCTCTCCAGCCTCAGGCTCTGTGTCCCTCCCAGACCCTGGTGCCCCTTTCCTTGGGGTTCTGCCCACAGCAGTACCCCCACACTCTGGGTCCCCTCTTCCAGGGGAACCCCCTCCCCCTATGCCCACCTTGCCTCAATGACTACCGCCAGTCATCATCTAGCCCCCTTTCTCTGGGGCAGACTGCAGTCTGTAATGGCCACTCATCATTGGCAAGGGGGTTGGACCAGCTGCCTCTGCCTATCCCCAGGCTGCATCTCTGCAGCCCCAGTACCTCCTTAAGCCCTTACCAAGGCCTTAACCTGGGGAGTTGCCAGGCTGAAGCTCCTCAGCTCCTCTTGCCCTCCCCCAGCACTGTTCTACTTCAGGTACCCTGTGCTCCCAGCTGTAGTCACATGCAAACTCTCTAACCACCAGCTTCCCAGCCTGGGACCCCAGGGCAGTAGCGTCCTTCCCTGGTCAAATCTGACCAGTATATAGGTTTCATACCCAGACCACCTCTCCCTCAATGTAAAGAGAACAATCCACACTTGTGATAACCAAGCAGTGATTTCCTCCAAGCACTCCAGTCAAAGCTCACTGGTTTAGATTAAAACAAAATCAAGTTTATTAACTACAAAAGATAAATTAAGTAATTATAAGGGATAGCAAACAGATCAAAGCAGATTACCTAGCAAATAAACAAAAAATGCAAACTAAGCTTTATATACTAGATAGATTTGATATGAATTAGCAGATTCTCACCCTAAAAGATGATACAAACAGGCTGCAGATTCTTAAGGGGAAAGCTGCACTTGCTTTACATCTTGGAATCCCCAGGTGTTTCATTCAGAGGCTAGAAATTCCTTTAGCCTGGGTCCAGCACTTGCCCCAGTTCAGTCTTTTTTCCTCAGGTGTTTCCAGGAGTCTTCTTGTGTGGGGAGTGAGGAATCAGAGATGATGTCATTCCCTGCCTTATATAGCCTTTGGAAATGGCAGGAACCCTTTGTTTCGAAGCTTGGTTCCCAGTCCAGTCTGTGGAAAAATACTGATATTCCAAGATGGAGTCCAGTATCATGTGGACTGGTCACATGTCCTTGTAGAGTCATAGCAGCCATTACTTACAGACTGTTTGGACCGTTCTCAGGAAGGCTCACCAGGGGGAGATCAGCATCTCCTAAGGCCTATTGTTCTTTCTAATGGCTCATTGCCCTGAATAGGCCCTTCTCAATCAGCCTAGAGGTCTCTAGTGGGGATTACCCATTTGAAATACATTTGAAATACAGATACATAGGCAGTATTCATAACTTCAGATACAAAAATGATACATGCCTACAAAAGGATAATCATATTCAGCAAATAATCTTTTCAATGACATCTCACATGACCCGTCTTGCATAAAATGCATCATAATTATGCCATAATCATATCATATCATCACTGTGAAGAATATGGGGTGCAGTGTCACACAGACATCTCAGATTAGTGTGATACGTTACTTAGTGCATATCAGGCATGGTGAGCAGGAGAAACCTATCAATCAGGCCTAAGTCTTTGACCAAGCTCCCCAGCAATGGGTGAGTGTGGGAGGGGCCTGAAGAGAATTAACATTGAGTGTCCAGCCCAACCCTGCCCATTGTACCCAGAAGGATTGCTGCTGGATAACCACTATGGTACCGCAAGAGGCAATGAGTTGTGAAGATGGGAAACTGAGAGACAAAGTGTGATAAATGAAGGTGGGGGGGAGCTCCCTTTTATGGACACCCAGCCAGCCAGTTAGTTATAAGTCCCTCTTTGTGGCTGTTCTCTACTTGCTTTACCTGTAAAGGATTAACAAAGTCCCTCAGGTAAAGGAAAGGGAGTGGGCACCTGACCAAAAGAGCCAATGGGGAGGCTAGAACTTTTTAAAATGGGAAAAAACTTCCCCTTCATATCTCTGTTGTTCTTCAGGAAAGAGGGGAACAGGGAGTAGTTATGCTATGAGAAGCTTTAAGCCAGGTATGATCATAAATCATCATATCATACCTAGAACTACTTATGTGAAATTCCCAAATGTGTAAGTAGATCAGGAATGTTTAGAAAGATGCTATTAGGTTTATTTCTGTTTATTTTTTTGGCTTGTGGACTCCTGTGTTAACCCCAAATGCTTTTTGTTTTGCTTGTAATCTTTAAGAAAGCTATCCCCAAGAAAGCTATTTTGGGTGCTTAATTTTTGGATTTGCTCTTTCAAAATCTAGCAAAAGCCTAAGATCCAGATCTATTTTCTTTCTTTTTTGTTTTTAATAACATTTACCTTTTTTAAAGAACAGGATTGGATTTTTGGTGTCCTAAGAGGTTTGTACATGTTGTTTAATTAGCTGGTGGCAACGGCTAATTTCCTTTGTTTTCTTTCTCAGCTCCTCGCTGGAGGGGAGGGGGTGAAAGGGCTTGAGAGTACCCCACAGGAAGGATTCCCAAGTGCGTCTTCCAGGGTTCCAAAAGGGGTTTTGCATTTGGGTGGCGGCAGCGTTTACCAAGCCAAGGTCAGAGAAAAGCTGTAACCTTGGGAGTTTAATACAAGCCTGGAGTGGCCAGTATTAATTTTTAGAATCCTTGTGGGCCCCCACCTTCTGCACTCAAAGTGCCAGAGTGGGGACTCAGCCTTGACACAAAGCAACAAGGGAAGAGGGTGGATAAACAAGGAGAAGTAGGAAGGAAATGGATAAGGAGGAAGGGAACAAAATAGGAGCAGAGGAAAGGGTGAGAAGAAAGAAGAAAGTTGGAGAAACAGAAGGTGAAGAGAGAATAAGTGGTGATCTCACCCAAGTATGCCCAGTCACAAAATTCCTGGAGTTATTCCATCTCCCCCTGTCTCTCTCTTCCTGTCTCCCAGGTACATTCACTCAGCGATGCTCCTCGACGTATGAGTGTGAAGTCATAAACGCCTTCGGGGGGTCTGCAGTGCAGGCCATTTGCTGTGGCACTGATCTGTGTAACCAATAGGCAGGAGCTCCTGCACTCTCAAGACCAACACCAGCAGGGTGTCCCTCTCCCGCTGCAGTGTGACTGGAAATCCTCACTGAGGGGCCTTGCTGCCATCTCCCTCTCTCACACACACACACCTTATTCCAGAGAAGAACACACGTTTGCCATGGATGTTTTCAGCAGCTGTACTAATGACTCCATGGAGAGCACTAGTAATAAAGGATATTATATCTCCCAATCAGCTGCAGTTGCTTTGGCTTTATGTCCGTCTACTAACAAACATAACAATCTTCCCTAACAATCTAGAGCCCATAAAGATGAGGGCTGATAATGCAGGTATCAGACAGGTGGTGAAGCTTTCCCCATACACAGCGCTGTCAGTTCTGATCTGTAGCACACCTGTCAGTCCACTCCTGGATTCGCTTGTATTTCTGCCAGCTCATCTCAACCCTGCACCACAGCGTCTCCTGCTCCGCAGTCCTCAATAACTTGCATACTCCCACCCCCACAGAGAACTGCTCAGTCCTGCCCTGCTGTCCCACGGCTATTCCAGCCCTGGGCTCCCCACACAGCTCTGCCAATGCCCCTCAGTCCTGCCCTACAGTACCCTTTGCACATCACAGGCTACTGCACATCACCCACCCACTCCTGTAATAGGCCCATGACCTTTGGCTGAGGTACTGAAGTCCTCAATTTTTTATTTTAAAATACTTCAAGTTACAGAGAATGCATTTACTCTAGTTCAAACGAGCAAGTGACCCGCACCCAACACTACAGAGCAACATGAATAACCCTCAGAGCCTCTGACAACCTGACCTGAGCGGAAATTCCTTCCTGACCTCATATGGCAATAAGTTAGATCAGGAACCCTGAGCATGTGGATGAGACCAACTCTCCAGACACCTAGGAAAGAATTCTCTGTAGTAACTCATAGCTCTCCCCATCTAGTATCCCATCTCTGGCTGTTGCAGATATTTGCTAATAGCAGCCTCAGATGGACCATACGTCACTGTAGACAATCTCAAACCATCCCCTACAGAAACTTATGTTCAGGCTGAAACAAGTTAGGATTTTTGCTCCCACTTCTCCTCTTGGGAAGATTGTCCCAGAATTTCAATCTGGTGGTTAGAAACCTTCATCTGAACCCTTCATCAAAATCAGGTCACCTTCTGAAGGAACATTAAGACCTTGGGGCCTCATCTGGATGTCAGAGGTTTTGGGACCTTAAAGACACTGTCTTTGTGTATTTGGTTGTCGTGGTAATAGCACCTTGTTGTTGCTATGGTAACTGAGTTAGATTATTAGGGGATAGCCCAGCCAGTTTTGGCTGGTTTGGTCAGTTCAGTGTGTGGAAAATAAAGCAAGGCTTCCATGGCTCTCAGCTCTCTGTCTTAAATGATTTCTTCCTAAACCTGCTGCCCCTAGGATACAACAAAGTGGCGATGAGGATGGGATCCCTGTGCTGCCCCAGCAACAGAAGGAAGAAGTAGTCAAGGTAAAAAGAAAAAAAAAAAACCCACCAAAATCTTTTAGCTGTTGGAAGGGGGTGAGAACTGGCTTGTTTGCACTGACTGTGAAACCTGAAACTAAAACCATGGCTACACTTACAGGGCCACTGGAACCCTTTGAGGAGAACATAGTGCAATGGCATGTGTATACTGAGCGTTTTGAGCTTTTTGTGATTGCAAATGTCATTACAGAAGAGAAGAAGGTGCCAATATTCTTAAGTGTTGTGGGGGGCTAAGACCTACTCCCTGCTACGCAGCTTACTACACCCTGTTAAGCCTGAGACCAAATCTTACAGTGACATTGTGGAAATCCTGAGATCCCATTTTCCCCCCTAACCACTGGTAATTGCTGAAAGATATAGATTCCACAAAAGAGACCAAAAAGAAGATGAAACAGGTGTACAATTTGTACCAACTTTAAAAAGGCTAGCAGAACACTGTGAATTTAAGGAGATGTTAAATGATGCCCTGTGTGACAGGTTAGTGTGTGGCCTATACAGTGAAGCTATATGGAAGCGCCTATTAACAGAGGCTCAGCTTACCTTACAGAAGGCGGTTGATATTACAGTCTCCATGGAACTGGCTACAAAGGAGGCGCAATACATCAGTGCATCCCCTAGGGTGCATAAGGTGTCGCAAGAACCAACTCTCAAAACTCTGCAGAGTCAGGAATGTTACCGCTGTGGTAAGCCGGGTCACTGGGCATCAGAATGCTGGTGTAAGGACCTGGTGTGTCCACACTGTGACAAAAAGGAACACATTAAGTGTGCCTGTAAACAAAAGAAAGAGGCCTGTGGTCTGGCCAACCAAAAAGGGAAACCTGCATACCCTAGAGCAGACCCAGGATGACCAAGGTGACACCTCATTACAAGAAGAAGTGCCACTGCACGTTTTGTCTTTGGCAGTGGGCTCACATGGATACTGGGTAACCCCGTTGTTGGATGGCAAACCTATACGCATGGAACTGGACACCGGTGCAGCCATCTCGCTGGTCTCTGAGACTGTGTATAATGAAAAGCTACAGCATCTTCCGCTTAAGGCAACAAAAACTGTTCTGAAGACATATACGGGAGAAGCTGTGCCCATGTTGGGCACTATTGATGTTAAGGTAGAGCTCAATGGACACGCTGCTAAATTGCCACTGTTTGTGGTGAGAGGTAATTACCCAGCTTTAATGGGTTGGTCTTGGCTTGGGAAGATTCAGCTGAACTGGGCAGAAGTGCACCGAATGACTAAAGGAGAAACTGGTCTGGCCACTATACTAAGGAAACATGCTGCTGTTTTTGGAGAGGATCTGGGAAGTATGAAGGGAATCACTGTGACATTGAACATTAAACCTGACAGTCAACCAAAATGTCTGAAAGCCCGAACTGTGCCATATGCCATCAGGCCGAAAGTTGAAGCAGACCTGGAGCACCTGGTCACCAATGGAGTCCTAATACCAGTTACCTATAGCCCATGGGCCACTCCTATTGTGCCAATAGTGAAGAAAGATGGCTCCCTCCGGTTTGGTGGTGCTTTTAAAGTCACTATCAACCCGGTGTTGTGTGCAGAGCAATACCCGCTTCCCTGCATCGATGACCTCTTCGCGGGCCTGGCTGGGGGACAGAAGTTCAGTAAGATTGATCTGCGTCAAGCATATTTACAGATGCACATTGATGAAAAGTCCCAAGAGCTGTTGACTATTGTGACTCATAATAGGGGGGAAAAAATTCTGTACTTGATCCTGCTAGTGAAGGCAGGGGACTGGACTCGAAGACCTTGAAAGGTCCTTCCAGTTCTAGGAGATTGGCATATCTCCATTTTAGGGGGAAGGGATAGCTCAGTGGTTTGAGCATTGGCCTGCTAAATCCAGGGTTGTGAGTTCAATCCTTGAGGGGGCCATTTGGGGATATGGGGCAAAAATTGGGGATTGGTCCTGCTTTGAGCAGGGGGTTGGACTAGATGACCTACTAAGGTCCCTTCCAACCCTGATATTCTATGATTCTATGATAAGGGGCTTTATCAATACTGTTGCCTACCCTTCGGAATAATATCTGCTCCCGCCCTGTTCCAGAGGGCTATGGACCAGATCTTGTGTGGCTTGCCAGGAGTTCAGTGCTATCTGGACGACATCCTGGTCACTGGAAGGAATGAAGAGGATCATCTAAAGAATTTAGAGGCTACTCTACAAAGACTGGAAGAGTATGGCCTACGAGTCCGCAAAGACAAATGTGAATTCTTCCAGACCTCTGTTGAATATTTGGGATACATCATTGATGCTGCGGGTCTTCATCAGGCCCCTGCAAAAGTTAAGGCTATTGTGGACGCTCCCCCACCTCGAAATGTTAGCCAGCTGTGCTCATTTCTAGGACTATTGAACTATTATAGAAAGTTCATCTCACAGTTAGCCACACTGCTAAAACCACTTCACGAACTCCTTGGGCAGAACAAGACCTGGAAGTGGACTGAAGCCTGTAATGTTGCATTTAACAAGGCTAAGGATGCACTGCTAAATTCTGAAGTTATAATGCAATTTGATCCATCCTTACCCCTACAATTGGCCTGCGATGCCTCCCCTTATGGAGTGGGAGCAGTCGTGTCACACATTATGCTTTCGGGAGAAGAGAGACCTATTGCTTTTGCTTCACGCACTCTAAGCAAAACAGAAATAAACTATGCCCAAATCGAACGTGTGGCATTGGGGATCATTTTTGGAATTCAGAAGTTTCATCAGTACCTGTTTGGGCGGAAGTTTACTCTTCTTACAGACCATCGACCTCTGACGTCAATTTTTGGAACCTACACAGGCATTCCTCTTTTAGGGCATTGTTACTTTCAGCACACACATATGAAATCAAATATCGGAAATCCACTCTGCACGGCAATGCAGATGGTCTCTCAAGGTTGCCTTTGCCAGTCAAACATCAAGATACTGCCCAAAGGGAAATCTTCTACTTTGAACATGTAGAGAATACACCCATCACTGCTACGCAGATAAAGAAGGCAACTCATGTTGACCCAGTATTGTCCCAAGTTATGGACCTAGTGATGCATGGAAAATATCGACGAACCTCTCCGGTCTCACCCGACTTTGTTACCTATACGATAATTCCGTCCAGGAGGATGGAATTATCGATCCAATCTGGTTGTTTGTTGTGGGGGAGATGTTTATCCCACATTATCCCACCTCCACTGAGATCACAGATGTTAGAACCGCTACATTCCGGTCACTGTGGAATAGTGCGCATGAAGGAAATTGTACAAAGCAATTTTTGGTGGCCTGGATTGGACAGTGCTATTGAAGAGAAGGCAAGAGCTTGTATGTCATGTCAGGGTGTCAGGAATGCATCCCAGTGGGCACCCCTACATCCATGGGACTGGCCTGAAAACCCGTGGCAACGTATTCATGTTGACTTCGCGGGCCCCCTTGAAGGAAGCATGTTCTTGGTGGTGGTAGATGCCCATTCTAAATGGCCAGAAGTCTCTATAATGCAGTCCACTACTGCAGAGAGTACTATCCAAAAACTACAGGGACTCTTTAGTCGCTTCGGTCTGCCAGAACAACTTGTGAGTGACAATGGACCGCAGTTCGTCTCTCAGGAGTTTCAAAATTTTATGAAGGCAAATGGGATACGCCACATCACTTCAGCACCATATCATCCATCCACCAACGGATTAGCTGAAAGATTTGTGCAGACAATGAAACAAGCTTTGAAATCAGCAAGGGGACAACACTCCATTCAAAAGCATCTGGACACCTTCTTACTGTCCTACAGAAACACACCTCATGCTACTACCAAGACATCCCTGGCCTTTCTAATGATGGGATGACGGCTGCGCACTTGCTTTGATCTGCTGAAACCTTCTGAACCCAGACAAATTGTGCAACGTCAGCAGCAATATCAAGTCATCAGACATGCACCAAGAGCAAAAGACAGAATCTTTAGCTCGGGACAGCCAGTTTTGGCTTGGAATTATACTTCTGGAGCTAAATGGGTCCCTGCCATGATCATCACTCAAACAGGACCTGTTTCCTACACAGTCTGGACTGCAGAGAATCTCACCTGGTGGCGTCATGTAGATCAGCTGTTGCCAGGTCATGCCAGTCCTCAGGACACCTCTTCAGTTGAGTTGTCTGACTTCACCTCTTCTGGCGAGACACCGAATCAAGAATCACCTGTTCCTGACTGTTCTCCTCCATTACTACCAGCAGCTGAGATACCCCCTTACCCCGAACAAGCTGATACCACCTCCTCACCAGTTTGCGCTACGACCCCTGAGCCCATTGTCAGGGCTGCGCCCACGGTACTTTCAGGTGCAACAACACCAGGAGTTCGCTGCAATCCACCTCGAGACAGAAGACCTCCTCAATGGCTTGATCTTTAGCTAGGGTGAACCCACGGTTATGGGGCACAATAATCCCCGGGGTTTAGCCGGGAATGCAGGCAGTCTCCCCTCCTTCTCTAATTTAGTTTGTTTTATTTAGGGAATGTTCTTATTAAGGGGGGAGGAATATGTTGTATATTTGGTTGTCGTGGTAATAGCACCTTGTTGTTGCTATGGCAACTGAGTTAGATTATTAGGGGATAGCCCAGCCAGTTTTGGCTGGTGTGGTCAGTTCAGTGTGTGGAAAATAAAGCACTGCTTCCATGGCTCTCAGCTCTCTGTCTCAAATGATTTCTTCCTAAACCTGCTGCCCCTAGGATACAACACTGTCTGCTCATGAAACTGCTCATTCTATAGCAGGGGTCGGCAACCTTTCAGAAGTGGTGTGCCAAGTCTTCATTTATTCACTGTAATTTAATGTTTTGTGTGCCAGTAATACCTTTTAATGTTTGAGAAGGTCTCTCTCTATGTCTATATTATATAACTAAACTATTGTTGTATGTAAAGTAAATAAGGTTTTTAAAATGTTTAAGAAGCTTCTTTTAAAATTAAATTAAAATGCAGATCTTATCAGTTTAGTGTGATCCTTGCCCTTGCTTTTCCTTACTGAGTTTTCCAGTGTCCCCAGGCTGGCAGTGGGCTGAACGGGGCCAGTGGCTGGGACCCCGTCTGGAAAGGGGCCGGTGGCTGGAACCCCAGACTGGCAGGGAGCTGAGCAGGGCCAGCGGCCAGAACCTCAGACTGGCAGCGGGCTGAGTGGCTCAACCCACTGCCGGTCTGGGGTTCTGTCCACCGGCTCCTGCCAGCCGGGGTCCCGGCCGTCAGCCCCGCTCAGCCCGCTGCCGGCCTGGGGTTCCATCCATCCAGGCCGGCAGCAGGCTGAGCAGGGCCGACAGCCAGGACCCCGGCTGGCAGGGGGCTGGTAGACGGAACCCCAGGCTGGCAGCAGAGTGCCACTGAAAATCGGCTCGCGTGCTGCCTTTGGCACACATGCCATCGGTTGCCTACCCCTTGTCTATAGGGTCTGAGTTGGTTCATTTGGTGTCTGCCCACCAGGGCTGACAGGTGATTGTGAAAGAGCTTAGTCCTGGGCATTGCCCAGCTCCTCCCAAATGTCATGTTCAGTGAGAAGATCAGAGTTCATAATCTTAGCTGGATCTACATTTCACTCAGATTGAAGTGGGATCCCATTGGGACAGGAAGCTTTGGTCAGCTATGGGAAAGGGGGACACTTTGGGGGTCTGTCCTCCTGTTACGTGTCTCATCCCTTTGTTTGTGTCCCAGTGAGAAAAACTCTGGTATCAAATCAGAGGAAAGAGAAGAACCAGGTCATTGCTCATTTTAGAGGCCGCTACATCTAAGGTAGTTGCAACTTCTGACTTTACCTTTTTATTGTGTTGAAGGAGCTGAACATCCCAGTGGGCACACAGCAGGCTGGGTGGGTGTGTTGCAGGAGGAGATGTGGGCAGTATCTGTATAGGGATTAGAGAGAGCAGGTAGGGAACATTCAAGAGCAGTAAACCCAGGGTTACAGTGGCAATGTGTCTGGTACATTTCATTCCACAACTGAGCTCCGAGGCTTTTGCCTAGAGCCCTGTACACACATGTACACCCATATGGACATAATACAGGACTCACTCCTTAACCAGCAGTATTTAGTGGGGTAATAGACAATCCTCCCGGAATCAGGCCTTTCCTATGAGGATCAGATCATTTGCCCACCCAGCTGAACCGGGGCCTCCTCCAGTCACATGCTGCTCAAGCCCCCACAGCCTCTCACCAGGTTTCCTGCAACTAATGAGGAATGGTCCTTATAGGAGTTGTGGGGTCACATTTTGACAGAATCCACAATGATCTGAAACCCCAGAGCTAATAGGCCTTAACTAAAAACAAAACAAAAAAAACCTCAAGCTAACTAACTTGAGTTAAATCCTCTGGTAAAGCCTCATGGAGGAAGCACTTGTAATAATGATTCACAAGGACCTTACCCTCAGGTCTCCATTCAGTATTCCTCAACTCAAACTTCTCAAAACAAAGCATCTGGGCCTGGTCAGCATAGTCTTGGGAAACCGGAGATGTGGACGGATAACCACCATCCACTAAAACCTCAATAGCTTCTAATCCCCTCTCCGCTGCTTAGCTCCCTGTTCCTGTTTAAATAAGTCAGTCCTGGAGTGGAGCAGGGAGCCCTCCTGATTATAGCAGGGCTGTCCTGGGTGTGAGCGCCTGGCTGACCCTTGAAGGAATAGGCACTCCTTCACAATCCTCAATCTACAATGCCAATCACGTTATGCAAAATCACAATAACTAATAGTGAAACATCTCTTTCTAACATTCAATAAATTATCTGACTATTACCACAAAACCGAAGCTGTATACTGCATTCCTGAATCTGTAATTGGACTTGGAGGTGATAAGTACAGCTTTACGGGCAAGGAAGGTATGTTCCTTGAAGTTGCGCGTGCCATCTGAGGCAGGCTCACGGGGCTCAGGCTGCAGGGCTGTTGAATTGCAGTGTAGACTTCCGGGTTCAGGCCGGAGCCCAGGCTCTATGACCCTGTGAAGTGGGAGGGTCCCAAAGCTCGGGCTGTGGCCAGAGCCTGAATGTCTATACCACAATTAAACAGCCTCTTAGCTTGAGCTCCACAAGCCTGAGTCAGCTGGAATGGGCCAGCGGGCGTGGGTTTTTAACTGCAGTGTAGACATACCCTCAGCATCCTAGGTAGTTATTTGATACACAACAGCTCCCTCCAGGGGCTAGAGAGAAGAAATGGCCTTAGCACAGGTGAGATTTTCTGAAGGAGCTGCTTGTTGGGTTTTCACTGGAACAGCTGGGCACAGGGTGACCACTTATGTGAGTTCGCCTGATGTGAAAAAGGTCCTCCCGATCCCAATGGACCAAGCCCCCAGATCCAGGTCAATATACAAATCAGATCTTACCCACAAATCACGCTGTTGCCAGTCCTTTAGAATCTAAAATCTAAAGGTTTATTCATAAAAGGAAAAAGGTATAGGTGAGAGCTAGAATTGGTTAAAAGGAATCAAATACATACAGTAATGGCAAAGTTCATGGTTCAGGCTTGCAGAGATGGAATAAGCTGCAGGTTCAAATCAAGTCTCTGGAGTACATCCACAGCTGGGATGGGTCCTTCAGTCCTTTGTTCAAAGCTTCCATTTGTAGAAAGGTTCCTTCAGAGGTAAGAAGCAGGAATGAAGACAAAATGGAGATGAGGCAGCTGCCTTTTATAGTTTCTTCCAGGTGTAAAGACACCTCTTTGTCCTTACTATGGAAAATCACAGCAAAATGGAGTCTGGAGTCACATGTCCAAAGTCCCTGCATATCTTGTTAAGTCACAGGCGTGTCTGCCATCTCTCAATGGGTCCATTGTATCG
Source organism: Chelydra serpentina (assembly GCA_037349315.1). NCBI lineage: Eukaryota > Metazoa > Chordata > Testudines > Chelydridae > Chelydra > Chelydra serpentina. Next base: position 128,012,955 of record JBAIAC010000008.1, read on the forward strand.
CTAATGGCCCTTAATGGGCCAGCCAGTAGGCCTGGTAGAGCTGATAGATTGTCCTGGGTCCCAGAAGCCCAGCCCCAGTTTGAAATACAGACAGTATAAAGCCAATATTCATAACTTCAACTACAAAACTGATACATACATATAAATTACATAATCATAACCAGCCAAGCATAACCTGGTCTTAGACACCTCATTTGACCCCCTTTATATAAGATTTGGTGCCACTACAGGACCTTGGTTTCAACCATGATCTATATGGTCCCAGTTATTGTCAATAACGTCACAGTAGCGCAAACAAGTGATGGGTTTGATGCAAAAAACTATTGGGTGAAATTCTACAGCCTGTGCTTTGAAGGTGATCAGACTTGATCATAAGGGCCCCTTCTGGCTTTAGACTCTATGAAGGCTAGAAACAACTGTTATGCCTATGGAGATTTGAGATTCCCTGCTTCCTGCTCTCATATAAGCAATAGTTTTATATCCACTGGCGATTCATAGTATGTCACACCTTCAACTAGTCGTTAGCTCTACAGACAATGCAAAAATACAGACAATCACAGGCCACATCTGGACAGGAGCACAGTTTGATTCTCTTGATTCCCACAATTGTGCATGCAGTGAAAGGGAGGCAGCTAACTGTGCCCAAAGTCAGGAAATTCACAGTTCAGTTTTCTCACACGATACTTGTGCTAGTGCCTGTAATGTCAGTCTCCATCCTAATTGAAAGCACAAGTCCTTAGTGACCCCTTTGAAACCTCTCATGTGGTATGTTCTCTCTCTGAATTATCTGGCAGGTGGAGGGAATCTTGTAGATGTTGATTTAGAATCTGCCCTGGCTGAAAATCAGAATCCTCCTGTTTTGGGATTAGTTTTAACTTGTCATTTTCCATCTGTCTACATGATGTCTCCTGTTCTCCATGGCTGATGTTTTCTACTTCCCATTAACCTCTGACTTGTATTTTGTATGATATGCCAACATTAATTAAAAGAACCACTAGCTTTTACAAAATTTTAAGAGGGAAATTTGCAATTTAGTCTACTTGTATCTCAGAATACCTTGTCAAGGTTTTGTGACTCCACAACCTTCTTTTCCTACTTTCTTTAAAACAAAATTATCTTCCTGCTTGTATGAAAGACCCACACAAACATGGGAAACAGACTAATGAAAGAAACTGTACATTAATACACAAAGCAAGCTGGAAAAATAGGTAGAAATGTGTTTTTCTGCAATCTCTTCTACCTATATTCATTTTGAGACTTATTTGTAACCTGGTCCATAACTGAGCCTCATAGATACTAACAAAATATAAATAGGTGGTTACAAAAATTCGTAAGTATGACTTTTAGAATGATGGAGTTTCCCCCCCCCCTCTTTTTTTAAGGATGGGAATTTAACATGGTCTTGACAGTTCTAGGGAATTTTATCCGCAGAGCAGTTGCATCATGGGAAGTGACCATGCAGACTTTCTCAGTCAATGTGCATCAGTCTTCTTGACCTGGAATGCCAACTTTAGGTGGAGGGTCTCGCTAGCAGTCTAGTTGGGCAGGCTGTCCTTAGGCATATGCAGGGCATATGCTTAGGGCACCTGAAAATTTAGGACACCATGGAGTCTTAATGTCCACCCCCCGCCCTCCCCCGCCTCTTCCTATCCCTGTTCTGACCCTTCCTGCAGGCTCCCACAGCTGGCTGCTGCAGCCTGGTGACTCCTACTCCAGGGGGAGATCTAGTAACTTAAAAGTGAAAAAGCCTTCCAGCCTGCCAGACCTATTAGCACAACATTGAAACTGTTAAAGAGCCATTCAAGGGGTTGTTGTTGTTGGTGGTGTCCATTAGTCTCGAGAGACGACGGATATGCGCCCATGGGGAATGTTTAGTTGATGGTTGTGCAGCGTCTGTTGTGGCTATAGAGCCCCACACGAGAGTGGGAGTCTCGATTGCATTTGCTGCATTTGAAGGCGGTGTCAGCTGTGAGTTGGAGCAGCTGCTTCCTTTTCCTTTGAACCTGCTTTTCCTCGGCAAGCTGCCGCAGCTTGTCTTCACCAGTTTTCAATCCAGTGGTCAGAGCGTGTCTCCATCCGCATCTGTCCTGGGCGAGCTCTTCCCAGCTGTTGATGTCCATTTGAACAGTCAAGGGGTAATGAAGCCATTTAACAGGCATTTGTCAACCCCTAGGTATATACTGTCAGTTTGTGAATTTACTGACAAAAACAGTTGTGCATTACTGTAGTGCTTGGATCTTCAGACATATAGTTTTCTAAATGAATCCTTCAAAAGACCACTCATCTAAAATACACATTTTAATTTTAATTACTATAGTGCAAAAAACTTGCTTCCAAAGTCTTCCTGTCCTTTCTGTCCATCCCTTTCTCCCTTCACCCCGCCCCCTTGAAGAAAGGCTAGCCCTTAAAGGGACAACACCCCTTTCCTTCCAGATAGCTGGACAAACAAGTTTCCCTTTCTTTACTTATTTGATGAACTAGTTTTAAGAGAACCCTCCAGCAAAATCAGTACCTTAGTAAGATATAAAATCCTTTGTTATGCCTAAAATCTTTGGAAACATTTTTTAAAGTTTGGTGAAATTTCATAAACATGTCTGTTATGGAGATCACAAAAAGTAAATTAGTGTTCCCTTTTTCTAAAAGCAATGAAAATTGTTATGAACATACTAAACCTCTGTGACTGATTAATTTAAAATGTCTGTTTCGGTGAGTTAAATATGTAGCGATCTGTAATGGTTACTTTATGAAGGCTTAAGAGTACATTTAAAATATAAAATCAGCTTAGAAATACTAATTAAGAAAATGTAAAACAGAGAAGAACTGCATCATGCATTCCATAATATTTAATGTTGTATTCAGCAGGACAGCTGAATTGTCCTTATTACAAAGTTTTTTCAAATAAATCTCTGACAAACTTCAGGGTATATCAAAATACCTGTGACTGACATTTTTTATTCCTAAATTTTTTGCTTTTAATTAGGAACGTTCTGCATGTCCAGTGTTCACCTTCTGGCATGCAGTGGAAAACATGCTCCATTTTCTTTTGAAAAAAACACTCTTCTGCAATTTCTTTCTAATGTCATTTGCTTGATTTGGGTTCAGGGATTTGACTGGAAGGGGGTGAGCAGGGAGAGGGAGGGAAGAGAGGAGGGCGACAGTGGAGAGAGGGCGGGGCCTGGGGCAGAGCAGGGGTGGCATATGGGCAAGGCCACAGACAGAAGAGGTGGGCTGGGGGGCTAGCCTCCCCAGGCAGCAGCTTCATCCACCATCCATGACAGCAGGTAAGAGCGGGTTGGCCCCTGCACACTCAGCGCATGATGCAGTCTCCTTAGACAAGGGCCATATTCACAGAGCCGAATGAGCTGGCACCGCACATTCTGCGTGAGGGAGAGGGTTTGGGGCTCTCTGCAGGGAACTGTGACTCTCCGTCACCGTGAGGCCGGGGGGCTCGGTATCCTTTGCTGCCTCATCCCTCCCCCCTGCCACTGGGCTGTGAGCCCAGGCTGCCATTGGGCAAAGGGGCACCAGTTTAATAATACTGCGTAGGGCTCCATAAATCCTAAGGACAGCTCTGTAGATGGGACTGCAACATTGGGGCCAGCTTGTGCCAGTCATAAAACTGTGGGGCTGGAAAGGAATTTCAGAGATCATCTTGTCTATCCGACCATGCTGAGGCAGGATTAGAACATCCCTGATCAATGTTTGTCTAGCCTATTCATAAACTTCAATAACAGGAATTCCACAGCTTCCCTAGGTGACCTGCTCCAGTTGGTTTCCTCATTCCAGACATTCTGGTCACATTTCCCATTCCACTCACAGACTTTATGTAGCTTCTAACGAGCAGCAGTAACCACATGTGGATGGATTTTTTTCCTTCCTCTTGATGCTGTGTTGTGGCTTTGGTCTTCTTAGCTGTCACATTGTTGCTGGCTCACCTGTAGAAATGTTGGCTTAAAGGTGTGATGAGAAGAACAGGCAGAACCAAGAGTATATAAGAAAATATAAGGGTAAGAGAATAAGGCAAGTCTAAACTAAAACCTTTTGCTGGTATAGTAATGTTGGTTAATGGTGCAATTCATTTACAACAACATGTCTATACCAACAAAAGTCCTAGTGTAAATGCAGATTTACCAGCAAAAAAATCTTTGATGTAGCTTATTAAGTATGTCCACAGCAGCGGGGTTTGTATTATAGCTATACCATCAAGCCTTTACTAATGTAGATGTGACAGGTTTGGTCACAGAAACTCCCTCAAGACTGTCACTAGATGTGCTAGGATACCACTGAGAAAAAAAAACCCTGCCTGGGAAGGCTTCCCTCCACTCCCGTCTTACTGAGCTAGACACACTGGTCAGTTACAGCAGAGACCAAGAGGTTGGGCCACACACCCCTGCAGTTCACAGAAACTAAGATTCACTTAACCCAGAGGCTTCTCAGTTTCTTTCTAAGCAACCAGCATTTAGTCTTTCTGGGAGCCTAAACCACAAATTAATCCGTCTTACTCTATATAAAGCTTATACAGGGTAAACTCATAAATTGTCCACCCTGTATAACACTGATAGAGAGATATGCACAGCTGTTTGCTCTGGGTTAATTAATAAGCAAAAGTAATTTTATTAAGAATAAAAAGTAGGATTTAAGTGGTTCCAAGTAATAACAGACAGAACAAAGTAAATTACCAAGCAAAATAAAACAAAACACGCAAGTCTAACCCTAATACAGTAAGAAACTGAATACAGGTAAATCTCACCTTCAGAGATGTTCCAATAAGCTTCTTTCACAGACTAGACTCCTTCCTAGTCTGGGCCCAATCCTTTTCATACCAACGTTGTGGTTTATGGCCTGGACCCAGGCAGACATTACTCACACCCCCGTAGGTACAGTCCTTTGTTCCAGCTTCTTTGAGGCATCTCTTTGGGGTGGAGAGGCCATCTCTTGAGCTAGCTGAAGACCAAATGGAGAGCCTTCAAGGGCCTTTTATATTCTCTCTCTTGTGGGCAGAAAACCCTTTGTTCTTCTGTGCAAAATCATAGCACCAAGATGGAGTTTGTAGCCACCCGGGCAAGTCACATGTCCATGAATGAGTCGGCTTTTTGCAGGCTGATGCCATTGTTTACATGTTAGTTTGAACGTTCCCAGGAAAGCTCAGATGTGGATTGGCATCTCCCAAAGTCCATTGTCAAGTAAGTGTTTCTTGATTGGGCACTTACTCAGAATAGTCCTTTTTCAAGAAGCTGACCAAATGCTTCACTGATGCTACTTAGACTCAAACACATTGAGATACAAGTACATAGCCAATATTCATAACTTCAAAAAAAAAAGATACACACATACAGACAGCATAATCATAACTAGCAAATTACAACCTTTCCATAGACACCGTACTTGACCTCCTTTGTACAAGATTTGGTGCAACTATAGGATCTTGGTTGAAACAATGATCTATACGGTCACAGTTCATGTCAATAACGTCACAGTAGATTAGGCCTAAAAGTGAATGGCTCAATTCAGAGGCATTTGTACTCTTTCTACAGTCTCACTGAAAGTAGAAGATACATCTCTTTCATGGGCTTTGCCGGATTAAAATATCAGCCACTGTCACCTCTCACTGGCTCAACACCTTCATCATAAATCGATCTTGCTAGCATCTTCAGCTTATGGAAATGCTATTTGCTATGTAGCAGGTTTGTAATTTGCACATGTAGCAGGGGTGTAATTTATGGTTATATTGCTTTTGTCTTTGTAGTGGGAAATTCACACGTCTTTAACTTTAGATTTTTAACTTTATTTTATTCAGTTCATTTTCTGAGTTCCATCAAGGTTTAATATTGAAGTCCTGTTTCAAATGAGTCCAAACACTCCTATTTCCTATACAAAAGTCTTTCATCCCTTAAACTAGCCTTTTGCAATTTAAGTGATTTAGTCTTTAAACTTAAATGGTCATCAAATACAGTAGTGCATTTTCTTCTTAGCAATTCTTGGAGAGGCTCATCTTGTCTTTCTGAGTTTGGCAAGGGCTTCGTTAAGCACTGCCAGATATTTACTTAATTCCCTAATTAATATCAATATTTTTATATTCAAACGGCTTCTTATATTGTAACCGGTCATAGAATCAAATGACCTTGCTGAAATTGTATATTAAGCATCTTACTATTCATGGATGCTTGCATTTAGATACAAAACATTTACAAATAAATATCGCATAGGAAACTTATGCTATTATAAGCACTTGACAGACAACAAAGGTTTTCACATTTAAGAGAAAACGTGAGTTAGAAGTACCCAATATCTCCTGTAAAACGTTTCCCACCTATAAATGAAGATTTTGGAGTGCTTATAAAAGATCAGTTTCAATAGGGCTATATCCAAAATTCTTTGTGCATTTAAATGAGAGACTTTTTTTCTTGCAAAGAGATGGCATAAAGAGGCCCATTTTTATGACCGGATTTTTAGCTCTTATAACACACCATAAAGATCACTCGTCTTTGGAATATCGCAAATAAAGAATATCCTTCAATTATTTTACAGTCTTTCTAAACTATAACTATCTTACAGAGTTTGTCCTCTTGAGATAAAGATCACACCTGTACCAGGATGGTGTCTTGTACAAGGAGGATGTATCCTGTACTTTGATAAGGTGCTCTTATTGGTTGGTTTCCTTTTGATTGCATAGTTCCTAGATTTACAGCCTACCATGTCTCATACTTTTACAACTTGCAGCTAAAGATTTCTATCAAATACTCTATACAAAAGTATGAATAATAACAACTAACATTCATTTACATCTTTTAAAATTAGTAAAGAAGAACATTAAAGAAAAATGGAAGTTGTAAAGCTATATTCCAGAGTCAGTGAACACACTTAGAGGTAATAAATATGGCTTTATGTTTATTCTGACATATTTGGTGCACGTCACTGGTTGACACAAAGCAAAGGTTTCGTGAACATTTTGTTTAATTGAATAAGCACCAAAGTCATAAGCACGTGAACTATCATGTTGTTCGAGCATTATGTATATCAGGCCTGCACAAAATGCGGCCCGGGGGGGTGAGTAGGTGGGCTCACTGTGCAGCCCAAAATCTGGGACTGTGTCCATTGGTCCTTTTTGCTGCTTGTCTCTGGGATGGGGGTTGTCCCAATGCTGCAAAGAGGGTGTTCCAAAAGGAAGGTGCTTGCTTCTAACCCTTGAGGCCATCGGTATGTCTGCTCTTCTGTAGTCAGCCCACTTGACAAGTTTGATTGTCCTTGGTCTGGTTCCCATCCCTCTCCAAGGGTTGCAGCTGTCTGGAGGTGCCTGCCTTCCACGCCTTCCTCATTCACACCTCATTCATTCAACAGGGCAATTGAATACAAAGTGTGTGTGTGGGGGGGGAGATCTTATTCTACTTCTAGCAAAAAGACATTTTTCTTTTACCTTAATTATACTACCTTAGGGGCCCGTTAGAACATATTACCAAGGTTCAATACAAAGTCATATAAAAGTTATACAAAAATGCATAATGCAGAGATTTATCTACAACTGCATTGACTGACTGCTGTGTGTAGTAATATAGTGACCCCTGGGGGTGTGTGAAGAGGGGTGTGATGGTGGGGCCGAGCGGGGAGGGGGCGGGTCCTATTTTACTGCTGTGATCTGGTCATCCTATGCACGCTGTTTCTTTTCCCCACTACAGGCTTCCACACCCCAGCGCTGGGGAAGGAGGAGTTGTTCCGCGAGGTGGGCGGCGCTGGGGGGATGGTGTTCCCGCGGGGCCAGGGGGTTTCGGCCCTCAGCTGTTTTCTTTGGAGTAATATGGCCCTTGCCGCTTTACGAGTTGTGCAGGCCTGATGTATATTAAAGGTTTCAGAGTAGTAGCCGTACTAGTCTGTGTCAGGAAAAGAAAAGGAATACTTGTGGCACCTTAGAGACTAACAGGTTTGAACAGAGACTGGGAGTGGCTTGGTCATTACGTTAATTGAATCTATTTCCCCTAATTTAGTATGCTAGTTAAGTACCCTTACACCTTTGTGTCAACTGTCTGTAATGGGCCATCTTGATTATCACTTCAAAAGTTTCTTTCCCCTGCTGATAATAGTTCCTTTCAATTAATTAGCCTTTTACAGTTGGTATGGTTACTTCCACCTTTTCATGTTTCTCTGAATGTATAAATATCCTCCTACTGTATGTTCCATTCTATGCATCCTACGAAGTGGATTGTAGTCCACGAAAGCTTATGCTGAAATAAATTTGTTAGTCTCTAAGGTGCCACAAGTACTCCTTTTCTTTTTTATGTATATGAAAGTAACTGGTAAGTATCTGTTAAAACTCAGTAAAGGCAATCTAATAGTAACAAAACATTATTTTTGCATCAATACTGAGATGTACCCCCTGCAACATGGAAATGTAAATCTAGTCACTGCTGCAGTATGGATGTGCTGAAATCTAATTTGTTGTACTGGGGCGATGGCATGGAGGCAATTCACCACTGATGCACCCCCTTGAACCAGGACATGACATTGCAACAATTCTTTGACTCTAGCGCCCCCTTTTGACTGCCATTCTTGGCTACCTTACTATCCTTTTCTGCTTAGTCCTAGAATCCTGACTCCAGGCTGCTCCCCTGGAGCCCCTCTCACAGTCTACTTTTCACTTGCTGAAGTTCCCTGTCCTTTGCGACTACTCCCAGGCTCAGCAAGTTGCTCTTTGCTCCTTCTAAATGAGCACTACCTCCCAGGGGTTTCTCCCTGGAGGCCCTCTTCCCTAGCAGGTTCCACTGCCTCCCCTCCCAGGAACTTCCCTGCTTCCTACTTAAGGTGACCAGATGTCCCGATTTTATACCTTTCTCATTTAAATACACTAACAACAGCAGGGCAAGCATGCTAAGGAGGCAAATGCAGTACAAACTCAAACTTGGCATGAACTAGAGTGCCTGGCATTAAATGAAGATATTGATATAATAGTCATTAGGCATCACAGAAATTTGGTGGAATGGGGTGTGACAAAGCTTTGCCCTTGTCTCCGTGGATCCTGCGTTTCCTGGCGGATTTGTGCTAGCCTCAGAGGCTCACTGTGACCCTCCTTGTAGCCCTTCTCTCTCTAGAGGCAAGGGTCACAGCCTACTGAGTCATTTTCATCATAAGCCAGCAAGGGAGGTGAGGAGAAGCTACCCTCCCTTGCACAGTCTCTGTAGTCTCCCAGTCTTGGTGATTAATTGGGGGGAGCCCGGGCCCACCCTGTACTCCGGGCTCCAGCCCAGGGACCCTAATAGTATCAGCTATGGTAGCTGACCTTTTAGAAATAAGATACGTACAATTCCCTGGGCTAATTCCCCCACAGCAGCCCCCACTTCCTCCAACTCCACTTCACCCTTACCTCAGGGCCTCCTTCCTTGTGCCTGGTGTCTCTCCAATAGCACAACCTCCTTCCACAGCTCCTGACATCCACACCTCACTGACTAACTGGGAGGCTTTTAACTAGTTCCAGCCAGCCCTTGATTGGCTTCAGATGTCCCAAACAATGTAGCCATCTCCACTGCTTTTTATAGAAGGATCTTAATTGGCCCCAGGTGTCTTGATTAACCTGGAGCAACTGCCATTTGGTTACCAAGGTATCAGGGATTTGTTTAGCCTGGGGCTAACATACTGGTTCCTCACCACTTTCCTATAACCATCTGGCCTTGCCCCATCACAGAGGATAATCTATGGAATGTGGTAATACCAGGGTACAAAACATATAGGCATGACAGACTAGGTCATGCTGGTGAGGGAGTGGCACTGTATGTGAAAGACAGCACAGAGTCAAATAAAGTAAAAATCTTAAATGACTCAAATTGTACCAGAGAATCTCTACGGATAGAATGTCCATGCTTGAACAATAAGAGTATAGCATTAGGCATATATTACTGATCACCTCACCAGGATGGTGACAGTGACTGTGAAATGCTCAGAGAAATTAGAGAGGTTACAAAAGCAGAAAACACAATAATAATGGGGGAATTCAACTATCCTCATATTGACTGGGTACGTGTCACCTCAGGATGGGATGCAGAGATAAAATTTCTAGACACATTAAATGACTGCTTCTTGGAGCAGCTAGTCCTGGAACCCACAAGGACAGAGGCAAATCTTGATTTAGTCCTAAGTGGAGCACAGAATCTGGTCCAAGAGATGAATATAACTGAACTGCTTGGTAATAACGACCATAATGTAATTAAATTTAACAACCGGGGGAGGGGGGGCAGGAAATGCCAAAAGAAACTCACATTTAACTTCTGTTGAAATTTAATTTTTACAGGTGTGCACAGTGAGAAACATTTTCACAAGGCAAACAAATACAGGCAATAAAGTGATTATTACAAGAGCAATTACAGCTGATCCTATCAAAAAACAAACCTAAAGTAGAAAATGAAGCAGTGTTGAGCTGTCCATCTGACTCTCACCAACAAGTCCAATTAGCCTGAAATCAACCCTGTGTATCAGGGGTGAGGGAACATGGAATCAGCTTATTTAAACCCAGACATTTACCCATCATCATAACCAAAGAGAGAGAGAGGAAGGCAACTAAACTGTCTTTTACTGGAAATGCTTACTCTGTATTCCTGAAAAATTTACTGATGGGGCAGTGTAGTGTTCAGCTTGTAAAACTGAAGGGAAAATGGGTATGAAGACCATGTAAGAAAATCCTGCTCCAAGAAATGTTTGGAAAATACCTACAATCTGGAGCAATTCATTAGTCAATTCCAAAGGCTAACAACATTTTCTGCTTCCGTTCTCAGAAGTATTTTTATGAGCCCCAAGGATAAGTTTTTTCTGGCAGGGATTGTTTGGCAGTATCCACAGAATGGGGGTAACTCCTCTGGAGGCAGTCTAATCACTTCAATTTGGCAACCGGCTTTTGACAAGGAGCTCCCAGAAGCCACCAAGTCACCGCTCCATTGCATCACTGGTTAACAGATTAGATGAGTGTATAAAGGTCAAGCTGAAATCAGGGTGATTTCCCATCCACGGAAGGCCCCCTGAATATAAAAGGCAGGGTACAGATATCATGTATAGGTCTCAACCAAGATCTTCAAAAATAAGAGGCCAGTGCAAGTAGTTTATTGATTTCAATAGGACCTCAACTCTTTTGAAAATCAGGCCACTTATTTAGAAGGCTCACATTGTAAAAAAAAAAACAAAAAAAAAACTTCTATTCTGATTTTGAGAGGTACTGAACACCCGGCTTTCCAAGTGAAGTCAATGGGAGTTGTAGGTCCTGGCCACCTCTGAATAACACTTCCTTAAACAGTGGTTCTCAAACTTCTGTACTGGTGACCCCTTTCACATAGCAAGTCTCTGAGTGCGACCTCCATTATAAATTAAAAAACATTTTTTTAAATATATTTAACAACATTATAAATGTTGAATGCAAAGTGGGGTTTGGGGCGGAGGCTGACAGCTCACGACCCCCCATATAATAACCTTGCGACCCCCGGAGGTGTCCCGACCCCCAGTTTCAGAATCCCTGCTTTATAACATCTAAGTTTGCATTTTCTTAGTTTCCCCTCTACCACAGAATCTTCAAGCTCCCGCCCGAGTGGTCTATACAAGATCAATTTTCTCTCATCCAGTCTTCGGTTCCAGTTTGTCCTCACTATCTGCCAACTTAAATACACACAACGATAACTATCTATGGTACATGTGTTCATCACCCTCCTGTTTATGTGCCCATATCCTCCCAAAATTCAAAGCATACATTCCTCCATACCAATAATGTGCTCCCCAAAATGTTATAGAGGCTACCTGAGATAATCTTCATCGTGTAATGTCCTAGCAACATAGAAAAAATGCTGCAGCATTTTGTCTCAACAGAAGTCTTGCTCTTCTTTGGAAACCTCTGAAGAATATGTTTTCCTGGTGATCCCAATTTCATCGCTTCCTAGAGTCAATGCCAAGTCATCTGTTGGTTGAGATAAATAAGCTATCTCAGAGCACTTCTCTTGCCCCAATCCTTAACTGTGTGTTGAACATTCCATTTTTGTCCAGTGCAGTTTTGCATTACAAGTCTGTAAGGTGAAGACGAATTGTCCCTTACAATTTCAAGGCATCTCTTAGTTTTCTTGTTCATCACGGATGATCCCTGCAAAACAAAAGAAGCATGAGACAAGCTACAGTCTGCATTTCAGAACTGAGTGCCCAGGCAGTAAACAATTCTCTTGATTTCTGTAATATGTCAGGGTCAGTAAAAATGTTCTCTGCACACAGAGAGAATACATTTTTGTCACTGCATCTAGCTTGACTGTGGTCATAGGTAGGAAAGAAAGTTTCTTGGTTTGACTGAGTGAACCAAACTGTGCAGCTTCAGAAGGTGGAAAGTTATTACTCTGGAGTGAAGGTAGCATCAGGCTACCAGCTAGTAATAAATTAGTAACAGAAAGAATACTTTGGTTCTCATTTCAGTTGTTGGATTAGTGTGCAGGTGCTGGGTGGGGTCCGTGGCCTGTGCTAGACAGGAGGTTAAATTAGATGATCCAGGCACCCTTCTGGGTCTTAAAATCTATGACTCTGTAAGTCAGCAAAGAAGAAGACAAACCAGTGAGACCAAGCAGAATGATAAAGTTATTCAAGTATTCAAAGACTAGGCAATATTTACAGATGTGATCCCTGTAAATTAATCAGAGATACAAAAACAACAAGTCTTTTCTGGTAAACAGAAGCGTCTTCGTATGTACTGACAAAGAGAGATCAGTAAGTTACAGGGAAATCTGTAAAGCCTATTCAAACACAGTTACCTTCTTTAGAGTTCAAATAAATCACTGGATAGGTCTTTAGGCTGGCACTAATGCGCATGTTGCACAAGGACAACCCTAACATCAAAGGGAACTCACTCAAGGCAGCTGGCTTTTCCCAAGTCAATACTAGAATGTGAAATGTTTTGTGTAGGGTGGGGTAATTTAAAGAGGTGAAATCATAGTGATATCAATACGCAGCCAAAGCTTTACACTTTCCTATAGTTTTCCTTTTAAATAGGGTTGGTCCATCCAGCTTCAATGGGCCCCACTACAAAACTCCGTTTTTTGTGTGTCATAGCATAGCCTTGTATATGATTTATATGAATTATAGGTTTGCTTTTAAGATGAATTGGCAGCCTTTCAAAGGTATCTGTTCTCTACTTTAAATTATCTCCAGACATGTGGTCACAAGCCACATGCCAGAGTAAGGACAAAAAAAGAAAATCTGTCGGAACCCCACCCTTCATGCCAGATCAGTAACATTTCTGAGGTCGGTGATTCACAATGTTTCAAAACATTTTGCCCTGGGGGCAGGTTAACTTGGGGGTGGGATGGGGGAGGAAGAGGATGGCAACTAGGGGATATTTGGTTGAGAACTCTGGGGAGCAGAGCCAGGCTGGCCTGAGTTCTGACTGGCCTTGTCATAAATATAAAGGGAAGGGTAACAACCTTCATGTATGCAGTAACATAAAATCCCTCCTGGCCAGAGGTACAGAATCCCTTTACCTGTAAGGGGTTAAGAAGCTCAAATAACCTAATTGGCACCTGACCAAAAGGACCAATAAGGAAAGATGATACTTTAAAATCTGGCGGGGGGGGGGGGGAGGTTTTGTTTGTTCCCTCTCTGGACAGAGAGAGACCAAGCAGGTAAACCATCTCCTGAAAAGATACCTGAAATGATACATCTAAAATTACAGAAATTGTAAGCAAAGGCAAGGAAATGCGTTAGATTATCTTTTGGTTTTGCTTGTGAATTTTCCCTATGTTAAGAGGGAGTTTTATTCCTGTTTTTGCAACTTTGAAGCTGAGCCTAGAAGGGAATCCTCTGTGTTTTAAATCTTTTTATTTACCCTGTAAAGTTACCTTCCATCCTGATTTTGCAGGTGTTATTCTCTTACTTTTTCTTCTTTTAAGAACTTGATTGATTTTCAATGTCCTAAAAACCCAGGAGTTTGGTCTGTGTTCACTTAGTAACCAATTGGTTAGTATACTATTCTCAAGCCTACTCAGGAAAGGGGGTGAAGGGGCTTGGGAGAATATTTTGGGGAAATAGGGACTCCAAATGGCCCTTTTCCTGAATTATGGTCTAAATCACTTGGTGGTGGCAGCAATACCATCCAAGGACAAGGATTTGTGCCTTGGGGAAATTTTAACCTAAGCTGGTAGAAATAAGCTAAGGGGGTCTTTCATGTGGGTCCCCACATCTGTCATCTGTACCCCAGAATTCAGAGTGGAGAGGGAACCCTGACAGGCCTCAATTCTCTCTGCCAAGAACCTGTCAAACTCTCCACCATGCTCTTCTCTCCCCCCCCGTCTACATTTTTATACCACCTCATCACAGTAGTATCTAAGTATCTTAGACCAGATCCAAAAGAAGCAGAGGGAGGCCCTGGGCCCAGACTTCGAGTCAGTCTATTTAATGATGTGATGTTAGCTATCGCTGCGGTGTTTACGTACTGCACAAAATTAAGGAACTCAAATTCCAAATCAAAAGGTATTTTTCTGGGGCAGAGGAGTATGGCTTTGTTTGGGTTGGGCTGTTTTGCCTTTGTAAAGATTGCCTGTCCTGAGTGAAGGCTTTATCAGATCACTTTGTACTGAACAGATGCCAGCCCACTCTGATCTCTTCTGACAAGGAGTTCCACAGCCAAGCTCCTGCTGCCGAGAACGACCTGATCCCAGCGAGTGATGGTCAGAATCCGTGTTGTTGCTAAGTAGGTTGGGTGTCTTGTTGGAAGGGTGGAGGATAAAACGGAGTTTGAGGTATCCAGGTCCTGATCCATTAGGTGTGGAGCACCTGCTGTTCCCAATGACAACAGCTTGGCTCCCTGAATTGCATGTGCAAATCCTACAGCTCGGGCTTCCCCATATGAAAATTTGTCCTCTTGTGTGGACATTTTAGACTCCTTCGGGATGAAAGATGCCATTGAAATGTAGGGACATAGAAATTCACCTACCTGCTTAAAATCCCAATGCATGTCCAGTCCCTTTTTCACAGCTTCATTACATTGCTCTATAAATGGCAGGTCTCCTGTGCCAGGGTCAGTTAGGCACCGATCTACTGCATTCTGTCGAGACCGTAGGCCTCCTATATACATTTCTCCAGTGCTGAGATAAAACAGAAACTGAAAGGAAATGTTACATTGGAGTAGGTGAGCTAGGACACTGACGGAATCCCAAAGGAGGATACCAAACGTTTGTGAAACTGACTAACATTAGATACATGGGGCCAAATTCATTGATATCACTGAAGTTAAACCAGGATGAATTTGAGCTATGACATCACTCTTGTTCTCCTCTGTTCATAGAAAATAGGTAGATTTTTACGGTGGAACTGTAATCACTAGTGTCCCTTCTAGTGACAGAACAAGAAGTGAAGAGTGAGAAGTTCAGTCTGCATCCCATTCAATCCTTCACCTCTCTGCTGGAACCACCATCGGCAAGAACAATGATCGTCAATATGTGTGTGGGAAAGGGAGGTGGTGAGGTCACCTCCCCATACAAATGGAACCAACTTAATGTACTTAGACCATGATGGAATCTGCCCTGGTCTGCAATGAGCAGAAGGTCAGACTAGATGATCATGATGGTCCCTTCTGACCTTAAAGCAGGGGTGGGCAAACTACGGCCCGGGGGCCACATCCAGCCCTTCAGACATTTTAATCCACCCCTCGAGCTCCTGCTGGGGAGTGGGGTCCATGGCTTGCACCGCTCCAGCCAGGGAGTGGGGTAGGGGGTTGGGTCCGCTCTGCATGTGCCATTGCTCTGCATGGCTCCAGGAAGCAGCGGTATGTCCCCTCTCTGGCTCCTACATGTAGGGGCAGCCAAGGTGCTCTGCACGCTACCCCCTCCCCAAGTGCCGCCCCTGTACCTCCCATTGGTCGGGAACCATAGCCAATAGGAGCTGCAGGGGCAGCACCTGTGGACAGGGCAGGGCACAGAGCTGCCTGGTCACACCTCTGCATAGGAGCCGGAAAGGGGACATGCCTCTGATTCCGGGAGCTGCTTGAGGTAAGCGCCACCTGGAGCCTGCACCCCGACCCTCTTCAACCTCCCAAACCCTTACCCCAGCCCTGATCCCCTTCCCGCCCTCTGAACCCCTCAGTCCCAGACTGGAGCACCCTCCTGCACCTCCAACCCCTCATCGCCAACCCCACCCCAGAACCTGCACCCCCCACCGCACCCCATCCTCCTGCCCCAGCCCAGATCCCCTCCCGTGCTCTGAACTCCTAATTTCTGTCCCCATTCCAGAGCCTGCACCCCCAGCCAGAGCCCTCACCCCCTCCCACACGCCAACCCCCAATTTCATGAGCATTCATGGCCCGCCACACAATTTCCATACCCAGATGTGGCCCTTGGGCCAAAAAGTTTGTCCACCCCTAACAAAGTCTATGAGACTACTGCCATTCATTTTTGATTGGGGATTTTATTTGTTTACTTACAAAATAAAATGTAGTCTTCCCTGCATGACAGCACATGAAGAACAATTTTCAGGAGTCTATTTAATTGTCTAGCAAAGAACCCAAAGCACACGCTAATAAAAGATTTCTGACTGCAGTTAAATAGCTTGTTTGTAATACCTGCGGTGAGTAAGCATGACAGCCATACATTATTGGAGTGTTTCCAGGGACAGGGCCTTGATCTATGCAGATGTTCTCATTCAGAGTGTTTTTCATCTACCGAGATAAAACAGGCATATTAATGCATGGAATAACTACCACATCTTCTTGTTCCCACCACTGTTTTTGTAAGCTCTGCTGAGAGCTATGCTGGTTTGCAGTTTTGCTTCAGAGCTCTGAATTAACAGGAGAATACAGGATGGATTTAGAAGAAGAAACTGCAAAACAGCTTTTCAGAGTTGACTTCATCCCAGAAAACACGAGAAAATAATAATAATAATAATAAGCAAATCTAACGGCTTTTCTAGTATCTATACATCAGAGAAACAATGGAGCTTGGTCTACACTACAAAGTTTTGCTGGCCTAGCTATGTTAGCTATAAGTATGAAAAAATTCACATCCACTGGCCAACTTAACTATGCCAGCAAACCTCCCCCTCCTTCCCCCCCCGTGTAGATACAGCTATCCTGACCGAAGAGTGCTTCGCTTAGCTAATGTCATTGAGGGAAGTGTTTCACGTACACTGACAGAAGAACTCAGGGTAGGTCTATACTTACGCGTCCCGTCGGAGGCGCGCGATCGATGTTCTGGGTTCGATTTATCGCGTCTTGTCAAGACGCGATAAATCGAACCAGGAAGTGCTCCGTCGTCGACGCTGGTAATCCAGCTCGACGAACGGAGTAGGCGGAGTCGACGGGGGAGCCTGCGCGCCGCGTGTGGATCCCGGGTAAGTGCTTTTTCATTCGAACTAAGGTACTTCGACTTCAGCTACGTTATTCACGTAGCTGAAGTTGCGTACCTTAGTTCGACAGGGGGGGGTAGTGTAGACCTAGCCATTCTATTAACATATGGTGCATCTCCACTAGGGGTTCTGGCAAAGGCTCTATAGTGTGGACAACTCCTCAGATTGGGGAACCCTGCTATAACACAATTGTTCACTGACACAGTATAATCATAGAGCAGTCTCATATAAACCACATCGCTACATGCATCAGCAATAGAAAAGGCTGAATTTTTTCCATTGAAGCTTTTTGGAAATGTCTTTTTGACCAAAACAATTTTTTTTCATTTGATTGAATTTTTAAAAACAATTGTGTTCTGTTTCATTGTGCGCAAAACAAAGGTTTGCATGCATTTGAGTTTACACTTGGCACAACCTGCACATTTGAGTTTGCACATGGCACAATCTGAATGTGCCCAGTTCAGCCAGAGGAGGTCTGGAAATGTGGTCCATTGTTTTTAAATTGACAATTGTTTCTTTCACATTCTGTATATTTTACTCTTCTTTAGCTATAGTTTTCTCCACTATCATGACATTTATGATTATTGTTCCAGTCCAAATTTAAAAAGCAACTTAACTCTGAAATGAGTGACTAGAAGATACTGTCCTCCCTTGATTTATAGCTGTACAGCAGGCAATGATTACTTTGTTGAACTTTTAATTTCTGTCATGCGTCTGCATAGTATTCTATTGAACAGTGCAGACAATTATAGGGAGAGATTTCATCCATTGTTGTTCCCTGCTCTATGAGCCTTGTTACGTTGCACAAAAATGTGTCCTTCTAAATACCTTCCTATGCTATTTTATGCTTATGCCTGTAGACATGCAATGAGCACAGTTTAGATATGCAATAGGTACAGAAAGTTTTACAGAAAAACGACACTCACTTTAAATGTCTCTAAAGCCTATAGTAAAACATACCTGAATATGACCAATTTACAAGAGCAACCCAGGTTAGACTGATCAGGAACACAGAAGAAATTGCCTTCAACAACCTCCATAATATTGGAGAGATCTAACTGTTGCATTTATTCAGTAGACATGCACAGTACTTACTGTTCCGTAGCCAACAACGGTAGTCAAAGGTATTAAATTCGGATAAATGTTCTTTATGTACCAGTCAAAGCTTTTACAGTTCAATTTCTTTCTTAGCTCCTTTCTGGAAGAAACATCTCCATAGTCGATTCCAGGATTCTGAAAAAACATCACATTTTTTCAGACATTATTTTTTAAAAGTGACCTGCAAGAGGGAGGGGTGGGGGGGGAGGGGAAAATGCCCCCTTTTTGTTGCTTCTTCATAATATATAAATAATATCTAAAATTTGCTTTTAAAAAATCCCCGATTACTTTTACATTAGAAATTCACATTGTGTTTTGCCTGGAAGACTATGGATGATTGGAGAATGAAATCACAGATCCAATGGACATAAAAACTAATTAATTGAGAGAATAAGTGTGTTTTTATTCAAGCTATCTTGTTTTCATTAACATCTAGTTAACTAAGCCACTGGCAAAAAAAACAACTCCTTTTCTTAAAGACTCAAAACACCACTCCAGGTAAGGGCAATACACCTTTGATCTATAAATTCTTCCATTAAAAAAATGACTTAACATTCCTGATGTCTTTAAATGGGAGGAAATAAACATTAAAAACATTATGCAGAGTGTCTTACATCAAGAAAGAAAGAAAATAAGGTCACAAAACCTCTCCCCACCACCACCTTTGCCAGGTCACCTTTAAAGGAAAATGGCAGTGTACAAAAATGTGATCTGTTACTAGTTATGAAGAACAATAAATCACTACACATTTTAAATGTGTGAACAGAACCAAATATATCTCAAAGTATCAAAGAGGAAGCTGCCATTTTGCCACGCTCATGAGCTGTGTCTTGTCAATCTCTATGAGATTTACAAATCCAGCCAAGCTTGAAGAATGTATGCACTGCACTGGGATTTACTGTAAGAAACGATGTATAAGAAATTCCAGTTTGCATTATATATGGTATTAATTGGCATAACTTACAATGATATGTAGAGAGAGTAGTTGAAAGCATGAGCACACCAATGGAGGAAAGTTAAGATTGAGCTTTCAACCATCTCTCTGAATTTCCTTAATTCTGAGTGTGAGATTTCCCAACACAAATGTTTCTCAGCCTGCAGAGCATGCTGTAAGGCCCACTCTTTCTTTATCCCTTGCCTGTGAGAAATGGGTGTCAGATACTGGGGATGTGGGACTCTACCGCATTTGGGGCATGGAGGTCAATTAGTGCAGGGTGTTGCTGGGTCGTTTGATGAAAAGTAACTGACTTGTCTATTCTTTATTAGTGCATTTTTAAAAGATATTCAAGGATGCCCAGTTCATTTGCTCTATTATCATAACTTGCAAAAATCCAAACAACATACTTTTTATTTTAAAAAAGATAGAAATTATAACATTGTTTGGGGGCAGAAACTCTCTTTTTGTTCTATGTACAGTGCCTAGCACAATTGGGTCCTGGTCCATGACTCAGGCTCCTAGGCACTATAATAATAATAATAATAATAATTAATAATGTTTTTAAAGGGACAAATCTCACAAACCCCTCTGTTTGCTACGTCTGATCTCATTGTGATTTCTTGACCTGCTTAGACAACTATTAGTCATTTTCTCCCATATGAATGGCCATCTCAATTTAAATAAACCAATTCTAAATAACCAAGCAAGCATATAAACCTCAATAGGAAGATTCCATGCAAAATAAACCATGTATTTATATTCGTCCATCCACACTTCGGCCACTCTCAGGGCGTTGCGTCTCACAGCAATGCTCAAGTCGAGTACGTAGGGTTTGTGCGCTCTTTCCAGGTGAGCAACTCTTGCACAGGGCAAGACTTCTATCTGACCCCCACACTGCCAAACCTGTATGGATGAAGCAGGAGTTCCAGTAATTGTGCATTTGGAGTTGGCTCTTTTCACCGGTGGTTAACATGATTTTGTTCTACATATGTGACTCAAAATTGCACCTCTTTACTCAAAAGATCTGCTCACTGTCAGTATCCAGAGTAAGTTCTCCCTACTTTAGTGATTAAGGGAAGTTTTCAGTACTTTTCTTTTAGGCCCCGCAGAGCCAACACCGGTACAGGAGAGTGAGGTGGAGACTATTTAGTCTTTTGCATCATTATTAATTTCCAGTTACAAGACCAAGCAGTTACTCCCATGTAAATCCTTTGCATGAGGTTACACAGGTGTCACAAAGAGCAGAATCTTAATTATGATTAAGGTTGCAGGAGAAGGAAAGAGACCAGTCTGACTCTCATATCTCAGGCTGTTTACAGGGCTGGCACCTATAAACCCCCCTCTCCCCCATCAATCTGCTTACAAACTGAGCCCATTTGATAAAAGAAATCATTGAGGGACAGTGCAAAAGGAGCCCTACAATGCTATTTTTGAAGTCACTTTTCTGAGCAGAAATGTATTTAATGGGCCTGGTTCTCCATTCCCCTGCATTTTGTGCAGTCAGATATACCAGCACAGAGAAGAGGTATAACGGTACCATTCTGATATGGTGATGCTTACACCCACCTTGCACTGGTGTAAATGAATATACATGCATCAGGGCAATGAAGAATGAGGCCTCCGTGTATTTTAATGTATTAAAAGTGGAAAGGAGTTCATCCCCTGTCAAGCCCACCTTTTCCCTAGGTGAAGCCTGAGTCCTCTGAATCTACCATATTTATTCCTCCCACACTTCACACTTGAGTCCTTGAGATGCAGTCATCACCCTTCTAGCCACAGACAACTACCTGGGATTCTCTTCACAGGATATCAATGCTGTCACTTCAGTCACTGCAGTAGTTGCTGTTGAATAAGACAAAATACATTCTGCCTATAAATTAGATACCGAATGGCCCCTGTTGCCATAGTAACGGTGAGCACCTCACAATCTCCAGTGTGTATATCCTCACCAGGCCCGCCGACAGCAATTCCGAGCCCCAGGGCTGAACAGTAAATGGGCCCTCACACACGCACAAGTCGCACCCACGTGGATGCGGTCCGCATGACATTTGGGCAGTGCTGCACCTGCGCTGGCTGGTGCCCAGTGAGCTGCTGGCCGTGCTGCTGCTCTTTCGGCACTGCCAGGGCTTCCACATGCCCACCCAGTAGGGTTGCCAGCAAGATCCTTGCCCTGCCCCCATCCCACTCCTTCCCAGAAACCACACCCCTGCCCTGCCTCTTCTCCGAGGCCCCGCCCCCTGCTCATTCCATTCCCCCTCCCTCTGTCACTCACTCTCCCCCACCCTCACTCACTTTCACCAAGCTGGGGCAGGGGGGTTCGAGTGCAGGCTCTGGGAGGGAGTTTGGGTGCAGGAGGAGGTGAGAGGTGCAGACTTCTTTTGGGCCAAAAGAAATCTGATGAGGTTCAACAAGGACAAGTGCAGAGTCCTGCACTTAGGACGGAAGAATCCCATGCACTGCTATAGACTAGGGACCGAATGGCTGGGCAGCAGTTCTGCAGAAAAGGACCTAGGGGTTACAGTGGACGAAAAGCTGAATATGAGTCAACAGTGTGCCCTTGTTGCCAAGAAGGCTAACGGCATTTTGGGCTGTATAAGTAGGGGCATTTCCAGCAGATCGAGGGACGTGATCATTCCCCTCTATTCGGCACTGGTGAGGCCTCATTTGGAGTACTGTGTCCAGTTTTGGGCCCCACACTACAAAAAGGATGTGGATAAATTGGAAAGAGTCCAGCGGAGGGCAACAAAAATGATTAGGGGGCTGGAGCACATGACTTATGAGGAGAGGCTGAGGGAACTGGGATTGTTTAGCCTGCAGAAGAGAAGAGTGAGGGGGGATTTGATAGCTGCTTTCAACTACATGAAAGGGGTTTCCAAAGAGGATGGATCTAGACTGTTCTCAGTGGTAGAAGATGACAGAACAAGGAGTAATGGTCTCAAGTTGCAGAGGGGGAGGTTTAGCTTGGATATTAGGAAAAACTTTTTCACTAGTAGGGTGGTGAAGCACTGGAATGGGTTACCTAGGGAGGTGGTGGAATCTCCTTCCTTAGAGGTTTTTAAGGTCAGGCTTGACAAAGCCCTGGCTGGGATGATTTAGTTGGGGTTGGTCCTGCTTTGAGCAGGGGGTTGGACTAGATGATCTCCTGAGGTCCCTTCCAACCCTGAGATTCTATGATTCTATGACTCTGGATGGGAGTTTGGGAGTGGGAGGGGGTGCAGGCTCTAGGCTGAGGCTGGGGTTGGGGTGGAGGAGGGGTGAGGGTGCAGGCTCTGGGAGAAAGTTTGGGCATGGGAGAGACGTGTGGGAGGGCGTGCGGGGTGCAGGCTCTGGGAGGGAGTTTGGGCGCGGGAAGGAGGTGTGGGAGGGGGTGTGGGGTCCGGCTCTGGGAGGGAGTTTGGGTGTGGGCTGTAGGCTGGGGATTGGGGTGCAGGAGTGGGTCATGGGGTTGGTGCTTACCTTGGGCAGCTACCGAAAGCAACTGGCACACACCCCTCTGGCAGTGGCTCCTAGGCGGGGGGCTCAGGGGGTCTCCACAAGCCGCTGCCTGCAGGCACTGCCCCCGCAGCTCCTATTGGCTGCAGTTCTCAGCCAATGGGAGCTGCAAAGTCAGAGCTCAGGGCAGGATTGGCGTGCAGAGACCCCCTCCCCAGGGGCCACTAGAATGTGCCTGCCGCTTTTGGGAGTGGTGCAGAGCGAGGGCGGGCAGGAAGCCTGCCTTAGCCCCACTGTGCTGCTGGCGGCGGCGGCAGCCAGGGGCCCCGAGCCCTTTTAAATCACCTGGGCCCCTGGGCAATTGCCACCTTTGCCCCCCCTGTCGGCAGGCCTGATCCTCACAAAACCTCTGAAATGCAGGGCATTGCTGGTATCCCTAGTTTACAGATGGGGAACTGAGGCAAAGAGAGACTAAGGGACTTGCCCAAGGTCACATAGGAAGTCTGCGGCAGAGCAGGGAATTAACCTGAGATCTCCCAGATCCCAGGCTAGCAAGCTAATGACTGGACCACCCTTCTTCTAGTTTAATCACTATATGCAACATGTTCCCACTGCTGCTGCTAAACCTTAATTAGCCATCATCAAATGGTTTACAAATCCATCATCAGTATTTATCTGAGAAGAGGGGACACCAAATATGAGAAAAGGGACAGTTTTCTTTGGAGGCTCACAGCTTAAAAGGAAATAAATGTGTCTGAAATTCTATATGCTGCAGCAAGTAGCTGGTGATTCAAGACTCAACAGTCTTCCTTTTAAATCAGTACTGAGGCAACATGGCTGTAGCAAGGCATTAGGGAGCACTGTGCAGCTGTAAGTGCTGAATTTTGAATGAAAGGTAAAACCACAGGCCTCTGTGTCTTCAAAGATCCCCCTGGCACTTTGGGCTGAGGTGGTAGCCCTGGGGTCCTGGCTAAATTCCTATCTGAGTAATTACTTTCTGCCTTTCTAAACTCCCTCTCCCACCCGTCAGCAAAGTTTACATGGGATTCCAGCTGCTGTCTCATTTCCTCCTTTGGTTTCATCATCATGTACTACATGATGTTACCTGAGGAGAGGCTTCTGAGGTTTACTGATGAACATGAGGGGGTTCCTTCTGGGGTGTTGCCTTCCTAATGCCTTGGCCCCTTCTTACAGCACTTCCTATGTTGAATCAGACTGGTGTCCTGCTGGGTCAATAGATAATGCTCCTGAGGAATACACTGCATGACCTTGTACCCCATAGTGTCACTCTCCGGTTGGGTAATATTTCACATGAGATGGATTTCCCTCCTGCCTCCAGCTTAGAAACTCATGAAGTTTATACTTGTTATCTTAGCTTGTATATTTACCTATGTTATCAATGGACATAAAACTATACAATCTTAGCAATGTTCTTTATGATTTACTGTGGCAGTGAAGACAACAGGCTGAGTACACTTTGTGTGAAATTCTTTCCCTGCCTAGTTTTCTATCTTACCATCTTTCTTTCTCTACATTTACCTGTCATCATTAATTTTTTCTAGTGATCCCCCTGATGTACACAGTCCTCTCCTTCAAACTCCTTCCCACACTCAGCCAGCACCTGTCCTCCACATTTCTTTCTGAATGTGTATTTGCTGTCTCCTCTATCACGGAATTAAAACCTAAAATAATATTTTTCAGCCTGGCCACTAAAGCCACATTTGATGAATCAGGAAAGCTGTGTGACAATGCATAAACCAGTGCAAACTCAAACCTTGCCTGTGGATTCTGAATATAGGAAAGGTGGACTTGTTTGAACCTTTATGAACTTCATCGCCATTGAATTTATGCTTACCACTTTCGAGACTAAAATGTGTAAGATTAATCCAGTTCTACTGTTAGGATAGCAAGCATCCCTCACAGTAACTTTGTGCAGAGAGCTGTACATTACACACTCGGCAGTTCTATATTTGCTCACTGGGCCAGATTTGCAAGAGAGCTTATCCCTTTTTAGGCAGCAAAATAAATTCATATTGCATGTTTCCAAAGAGCTCATGGCTTGTCTTCGTGGTGAGTTACTGTGCAATAAACCAGGGTGTGACTCTACTGTGCACCAGCTTGCCATGCCGCAACGCCCCATGTGGACACCGCCATAGTGCAATGAAAGTCCCAGAGCGTGGCTTGACTACTTGAAAGTATAATATGCCAAGCTGCACTCCGGGAGTTCTGCCATGCTGTAGCAGTGTCCACGTGGGATGGTACATCACACCAAGTTACTGCACTGTAGATTTACACACTGCCTTGCTACACAGTAACTCGCCATGTAGACAAGGCCTCAGCATGTCAGGTGCTGAACTCTTTAGAATGTCCGGCCATAAGTGTCACAATGATAGCTGTAGTAGGAAGACAGCCTGAGACATAAGCCCTTGTGTCAGAGGCCTGGTATGAAGCAGAACCTGCTTACAGAATCTGGCAAGAACAGGGCTGATATTGCAGAAATACACATTCCTAAGAAGTGCTAGGCACAGAGTGCTCACACAAACACATCCCAATATCAAGTGGTACCAGAACACCCCGATATCAAGGATGGTACAAAAACATTCCCCACGGCTAACAGGAACATACTGACCCCTCCCAAAAGATAAGGTCAGGATGACAGAACGTAACAGATGTTTTGATCAAATCAACATGTACAAGGTGATGGGTGATAACTAGCCACATCTGGGGGCAGTAACTATGTCAGAGGGGCAGTACGTAACTTGTTTGTATCAGGGTATAAAGAGGTATCTCAGAGGGAGTATCTTTGTCCAGCCAAGGGGGGAATGGAAAGTTCCACCATTCACTGAGCTGTACCCATTGTCATGGGCATACATGTCTTAGCACCTGGCAAACTCTACGAGGATACTATTACCGACAATAAACCTGGCCTGGTGCCTTCATACCTTAACAGATCTTGAGGCCATTGGGCAGTGGACTCAAGGTCCGCTGTGCCAGCTGTCTGCGCAGAGCTGGGACAGCACACAGGGAAAACACATACACAGCCAGACATCTAACCACAATAGCTGCTAAGTGCTCAGCACTTTTGAAAATCTGCCCATTTCATTTCAGTACCAAAATGGGAGCTGAGCTCTTTTGAAAAACTGAGCCCAATTGTCTGTGTTGAACACTTAGAAATCTGGCCCTGAGTTCTTTTGAAAATCAGGTCCCTACACTTACATTATTTATTTTATAAGAGAAGCAGAATTAAACGTACCCGCAGGCCAAGTTCCACATTTTCCCCTCCGTATATATGCATTCCGCCATCCAGTACCCCAATCTCACCCAGAAAGACTCTATGTGCAGCAAGTATCCCCATAATAGAAGGACTCCTGGGAAAGGGAATAGATACAGTTGGAGAGAAGAAATAACTATGAAATAAGCAGGAGGAGGACATTTGAGAATTAATTGTGCTCTTTTGAATTTCCTGTTCAGTGTGAGACTGAGTATTGGGCTCATTGGGACAATTATTTTGTTTGTGCTAGTTTGTGGGTCCCTAATAAATTGCTCTTTAGCTAGATTTGGATCTTCCCATCTCATTTCTACCACAACCCTGTATGTACAGTGGACATTTCCATAATGCATTTAGTGCCAAACTCTGCCCATCCTTATCTATCTAGGTATTTACCCATTGCCAGTGTCTGAGTGTGTAATGAATTTATTCAGTGTGGAGTTATGTTAGCAGCATGCAAATATAGGATGTAGTAATCCTTTGCTGAATATGAACGGTAAATACCTCAGAATAGTTTATTTATTTTGCATACCTTGTACATAATGACTTTCATCTCCAAACTGCACTACTTTAACAAGGGAATGTTCACATCACCACATGTGAGATAGGTAGGGTTGCCAGGTGTCCTGTTTTCGACTGGAATGCCCGGTCGAAAAGGGATCCTGGTGGCTCGGGTCAGCACTGCCAATCGAGCCATTAAAAGTCTGGTCGGTGGTGCTGAGAGGCTAAGGCAGGTTAGTCCCTACCTGTCCTGTCCTCCTAGGCTGGGGGGCCATGGGGCTCTGTGCACTGTCCCTGCCCTGAGCACTGGCTCCGCACTCTCAGTGGCCAGGAACTATGGCCAATGGGAGCTGGGGGAGGTGGTGCCTGCGGGCAAGAGCAGTGCGCTCAGACTCCTTCCCCTCCCCCACCCACTTAGGAGCCGGACCCGCTGGCCACTTCCGGGTTCAGCGTGGTACCAGGACAGGTAGGGAGCCTGCCTTAGACCCGCAGCACCACTGACTGGGAGCTCCCTGAGTTAAGCTTGCACCCCAACCCCAAGCCCCAGCCCGGAGCCCCCTCCTGCACCCCAAACCCCTCATCCCCAGGCCCACCCCAGAGCCCGCACTCCCAGATGGAGCCCTCACCCCCTCCCACACCCCAACTCCCCACCCAGAGCCCCCTCCCACACCCAGAACCCCTCATTTCTGGCCCCACCCCAGCGCCCACACCCCCAGTTGGAGCCCTCACCCCCTCCTGCACCCCAACCCCCCGTCCCAGCTCAGTGAAAGTGAGTGAGGTTGGGGGAGAGGAGTCACTGAGGGAGGGGGAATGTAGTGAGTGGGGGCAGGGCCTCAGGGAAGGGAAGGGGCTAGGGTGTTCGGTTTTGTGTGGTTAGAAAGTTGGCAACCTCAGAGGTAGGTGTGAAGGACTTGGAAGATGCCTGTCTTATCTGGACCTTTCCTGGGATCTAGCCCCTTATAACCACGTAGCAAACAATATAATAACAAAGATATAGAACATTCATCAGATATAAGTTCCTCAGCAAACACCAAGAGCTATAAACTGTGCCGTTACCTCAGAGCAACCCAGTAAGATATATAAACTGTTCTGACCAAATTTAAGAGAGACACAGGGACTGTGGAGAAGCAGACTGAACCCCAGCCCCAGAAGTGGGGGGGGTTGGGTAACCTAAGCCTACGTTGTAGGTAAGACAGTTGTGCATGTAGACTGTTGTGCCCTTTTCTTGTTATGCTGTGTTACTGCTGTTATGATTGAACAATTTTTTGTGTTGAAAAGACTGTTTCACATCACTCTAGTCATATACGGGTCACAGCTTCCCAAGGGAAGAAATGCAGGGCTTGAACCCAGTCGGGCCTGCTGAGGAGTCAGTTGGTCTGCAGAGGCCTGTAATCTGGTACTCCTGTCAGAGTGGGAGAATTGTGAGATTCCACCACAAGTTGGTAAAGAAAAGGCACAGGGCCTATCACTCGGAGAGGTTGCACTCAGGCAGACATAGGGTATGTCTACACTGCAATTAAAAACCCATGGCTGGCCTGTGCTGGCTGGCCCATGCCAGCTGATCTAGACTAAGGGGCTTGGGCTAAGGGGCTGTTTAATTGTGGTGCAAATGTTCAGGCTCGGGCTGGACCGTGGGCTCTAGGACCTGGTCAGATGAGAGGGTGCCAGAACTCAGGCTGCCGCCCAAGCTGTAATGTCTACACCACAACTAAACAGCTCCTTAGCCCAAGCCCCATAATCCCACGTCAGATGGAATGGATCAGTCATGGGTGTCTGACTGCAGTGCAGACATACCCCTAGAGAAGGGTCAGAGGTACAGCTAACTCTCAACTGTGACAATAGGTAAATATTATTATCCATTTATAGATGGGGAAACTTGGACAGACAGATTAAATGATTTGCCCAAGATTGCAGAGGGAGAAATGTTTAGGACCAGACTTAGAATGCAGGAGAGCCTGGATCCCAGTCTTTTATACAGACCACATGAGACAACACGAGATCTCTAATTATTACGCCACTCTCAGATCCAAACTGAAAGTTTCAACTCACCTGCATTTTGCAGATATCTTACCCACCATGTGAGAAACCCCTATCCTTGCTAGTTTTAAAGGTGAGTCTGAAAACATCTCAGATGTCTGGGGTCTTTGTTCCCTCAAGAATACTATTCAGACTTACCGGACTGGCGCCGTTTCATCTTTGAGCGCATACCATTCTCTTGGTAATGGTTCATAGAGACACCATAGTGCCCAGTCAAATCCATCTGCAGCCACAACATACTGAAGAAGTTCAAAGTCATCAAAGCGAACATTGTCAAATACCGGTGATATAATAACAGTGCGATCTTCCTTGATTCGAGACAGAATAGGTTCAGCCCTAAGATAATGAACAAATACATTATTTTCACCTTGCAGCAAGTATGGACCTGATGAACCAAAGTGCATGGCACCATAATGCCCATTCTTAGAATTGGGACCAAAGAGATGACTGAGCCCTTGGCTCCTGTCTCAGCTCTACCAAGCAATGACAGGTTGTGACGCATGGCCAGAAAGGGTTAGGCATCCTACAAATTAAACAACCCTTAAAAACATGTGGGGAGATAAAATTTGTGTTTTTGTGTATTTACATATATATATTAGTAGGGTCAACAATGTAATCAACAGTCCCTGTCTAAGTTGTATTCTGTTAATTCAGAAGATCAAAAGAACATCCTGACATTTAAATGAATTGTAAACACCAGATATCTCTGTATTCATCTCTCTTTTAAATGTACCGTGAATGGTGGAGGAACAAGTAAATTGCCTTATGTTAATTCGTATAGCAAAGTACTGGTGAGGGACCTCCTTCAAAGTCATCCTAATTACTTTTTATTCCCAGAGGAACTCCAGCTTCTCAAAAAGGACATGAAATTGTATAAAAGATCCTTGGATCCTGATCCTGTTCCTCTCAGATCTGCTTAAGGCTTCATATAGGGGAAACTTAGGCCATAAAGACTGAGATCCCAGTTCTAACTGGATCACTCTGAAATATAAATATTAGACTATAACCTATGGACTATTTCTGAAAGAACTCTTTGCAACTACAAAGCTCACTATCTCTGCTATGAATCTGAATCTTAAGAACTGAACTCATGTCTGTATATATATATATTGATCTCTTAACCATATTCTCTCTCTTTTGTTTTTTAATACATTTTAGTTTAGTTATATAGAATTGGCTGCATGCATGTATTTGGGTAAGATCTGAAACATTCATTAACCTGGGAGGTAATGTGTCCGATCCTTTAGGATTGGTAGAACCTTTTCTTTTATATGATGAAATAAGATTTTCAGAAATCTTCATCATATTTGAGATGGGTGGAGGCCTGAGGCTGGATCGCTTTAAGGAAACTGTGTTATTTGAACTTCTGAGTAACCAGTAAGGTATAAAAGAAGCTGTTTTATGGTGGCTTGGTAAATCTAAGTATTGGAATATCCACCAGCTTTTGGGGGATTGTCTGTCTCATTCTGCGCTGGTGAGTATCTGAGTGTCTGTTGAGGGGACAGTTTGGCAGTTTGACCGTGTGCTTGATTGTTTGATTGCCTGTTTGAACAGTGTGAATTGGGAGTGCTTTGTTCCAGCTGGGCCTGACTCTTATAAAAAGACAGTCAGCTGCCAACCAACTGAGCAGCGAACAGCAGAGAAGCAAACAGGAGGAGTTTGCTTGGGGTTTCGCCTGGAGTGAGCCTACCGCGGCATCCCTCTTGCAGGTTTCCCTGAGTAGCTTCTGCCACAAGTGGGGAAACTCTTAGAAGGAGGTGACTATGGATGCTGAGTGATCCGCTGTCGTGACCTGCACAGGATGTGCCATGTTTGTCTTTCTTCCACAGGATAGAAGCGACTTTGTTTGTACAAAGTGCAAGCTGATCTCCATATTGGAGGAGAAGATTCAAGGTCTGGAGAAACAAGTATCAACCCTGCGTTCCATAAGAGAAAATGAGGATTTCCTGGATAGACGTCAGGATAGGCTTCAGCAGGCACAGTGTTCTGAAGATTCAGAGCAGGCTACGCAGTGGGGACAGAAGGCCAGTGAGGATAATTGGCAGCATGTGACCTCCAGAAGAGGAAAGAGTACGAGACAAGGCCATGTACCAGAAATGCCGATTCAGATGAGCAACCGTTTTCATGTTCTCTCCACAGGTACTAATGCAGAGAGTGGAGTGAATGATACATCTGAGGGAACAGAGCAGAAGGAGGCTCCACTGATTGGAAGGCATGAGATGCACCATCCTAGGGATGGGGGTTCCATGATCACCACTCCCAAGAGGAGGAGGAGGGTGGTGGTGGTCGGGGACTCTCTCCTCAGGGGGACTGAGTCATCTATCTGCCGCCCTGACTGGGAAAACCAAGAGGTGTGCTGCTTGCCAGGGGCTAGGATTTGTGATGTGACGGAGAGACTGCCGAGACTCATCAAGCCCTCAGATCGCTACCCCTTTCTGCTTCTCCACGTGGGCACCAATGATACTGCCAAGAATGACCTTGAGCATATCACTGCAGACTACGTGGCTCTGGGAAGAAGGATAAAGAAGTTTGAGGCGCAAGTGGTGTTCTCGTCTATCCTCCCTGTGGCAGGAAAAGGCAGGGGTAGAGACTGTCGAATCGTGGAAGTCAACGAATGGCTACGCAGATGGTGTCGGAGAGAAGGGTTTGGATTCTTTGACCATGGGATGGTGTTCCAAGAAGAAGGAGTGCTAGGCAGAGACGGGCTCCACCTGACGAAGAGAGGGAAGAGCATCTTTGGAAGCAGGCTGGCTAACCTAGTGAGGAGGGCTTTAAACTAGGTTAACCGGGGGAAGGAGACCAAAGCCCCGAGGTAAGTGGGGAAGTGGGAGGAAGCACAAGTAGGTGAGTGCAAGAGGGGAGGGCTCCTGCCCCATACTGGGACATCAGGACGATCGGTGAGTTATCTTAAATGCCTATACACAAATGCAAGAAGCCTGGGGAACAAGCAGGGAGAACTGGAAGTCCTGGCACAGTCAAGGAATTATGATGTAATTGGAATAACAGAGACTTGGTGGGATAACTCACATGATTGGAGTACTGTCATGGATGGATATAAACTGTTCAGGAAGGATAGGCAGGGCAGAAAAGGTGGGGGAGTTGCATTGTATGTAAGAGAGCAGTATGACTGCTCAGAGCTCCAGTATGAAACTGCAGAAAAACCTGAGAGTCTCTGGATTAAATTGAGAAGTGTGAGCAACAAGGGTAATGTCGTGGTGGGAGTCTGCTACAGACCACCAGACCAGGGGGATGAGGTGGACGAGGCTTTCTTCCAGCAACTAACAGAAGTTACTAGATCACAGGCCCTGGTTCTCATGGGTGACTTTAATCACCCCGATATCTGCTGGGAGAGCAATACAGCGGTCCACAGACAATCCAGGAAGTTTTTGGAAAGTGTAGGGGACAATTTCCTGGTGCAAGTGCTGGAGGAACCAACTAGGGGAAAAGCTCTTCTTGACCTGCAGCTCACAAACAGGGAAGAAATAGTAGAGGAAGCAATAGTGGATGGGAACCTGGGAGGCAGTGACCATGAGATGGTAGAGTTCAGAATCCTGACACAAGGAAGAAAGGAGAGCAGTAGAACAGAGACCCTGGACTTCAGAAAAGCAGACTTTGACTACCTCAGGGAACTGATGGGCAAGGTCCCCTGGGAGAATAACATGAGGGGGAAAGGAGTCGAGGAAAGCTGGCTGTATTTTAAAGAATCCTGATTGAGGTTGCAGGAACAAACCATCCCGATGTGTAGAAAGAAAAGTAAATATGGCAGGCGACCAGCTTGGCTTAACAGTGAAATCCTTGCTCGTCTTAAACACAAAAAAGCAGCTTACAAGAAGTGGAAGATTGGACAAATGACTAGGGAGGAGTATAAAAATATTGTTCAGGCATGCAGGAGTGAAATTAGGAAGGCCAGATCATACTTGGAGTTGCAGCTAGCCGGAGGTGTTAGGAGTAACAAGAAGGGTTTCTTCAGGTATGTGAGCAACAAGAAGAAAGTCAAAGAAATTGTGGGCCCCTTGCTGAATGAGGGAGGGAACCTAGTGACAGAGGATGTGGAGAAAGCTAGTGTACTTAATGCTTTTTTTGCCTCTGTTTTCACAGACAAGGTCAGCTCCCAGGCAGCTGCGCTCCCAGGCGGCTGCACTCCGCAGCACGGTATGGAGAGGAGGTGACCAGCCTTCTGTGGAGAAAGAAGTAGTTCGGGACTATTTAGAAAAGCTGGACGAGCACAAGTCCATGGGGCCAGATGCACTGCATCCGAGGGTGCTAAAGGAGTTGGCCGATGTGATTGCAGAGCCATTGGCCATTATCTTTGACAAATCATGAGAATCGGTGGAGATCCAGGAGGACTGGAAAAAAGCTAATGTAGTGCCAATCTTTAAAAAAGGGAAGAAGGAAGATCCGGGGAACTACAGGCCAGTCAGTCTCACCTCAGTCCCTGGAAAAATCATGGAACAGGTCCTCGAGGAATCAATTCTGAACCACTTAAAGGAGGGGAAAGTGATCAGGAACAGTCACCATGGATTCACCAAGGGCAAGTCATGCCTGACTAACCTAATTGCCTTCTATGATGAGATAACTGGCTCTGTGGATGAGGGGAAAGCAGTGGAGGTGCTTTAGCTTTGACTTTAGCAAAGCTTTTGATACAGTCTCCCACAGTGTTCTTGCCAGCAAGTTAAAGAAGTATGGGCTGGATGAATGGACGGTAAGGTGGATAGAAACTGGCTGGCTGGTCGCGCTCAACAGGTAGTGATCAATGGCTCCATGTCTAGTTGGCAGCCGGTATCAAGTGGAGTGCCCCAAGGGTCGGTGCTGGGGCCGGTTTTGTTCAATATCTTCATCAACGATCTGGAGGATGGTGTGGACTGCACCCTTAGCAAGTTTGCAGATGACACTAAACTGGGAGGAGTGGTTGATACGCTGGAGGTAGGGATAGGATACAGAGGGACCTAGACAAATTAGAGGATTGGGCCAAAAGAAATATGATGAGGTTCAACAAGGACAAGTGCAGAGTCCTGCACTTAGGACGGAAGAATCCCATGCACTGCTATAGACTAGGGACCGAATGGCTGGGCAGCGGTTCTGCAGAAAAGGACCTAGGGGTTACAGTGGACGAAAAGCCGAATATGAGTCAAGAGTGTGCCCTTGTTGTCAAGAAGCCTAACGGCATTTTGGGCTGTATAAGTAGAGGCCTTTCCAGAAGATCGAGGGACGTGATTATTCCCCTCTATTCGGCACTGGTGAGGCCTCATTTGGAGTACTGTGTCCAGTTTTGGGCCCCACACTACAAGAAGGATGTGGATAAATTGGAAAGAGTCCAGCGGAGGGCAACAAAAATGATTAGGGGACTGGAGCACATGACTTATGAGGAGAGGCTGAGGGAACTGGGATTGTTTAGCCTGCAGAAGAGAAGAATGAGGGGGGATTTGATAGCTGCTTTCAACTACCTGAAAGGGGGTTCCAAAGAGGATGGATCTAGACTGTTCTCAGTGGTAGAAGATGACAGAACAAGGAGTAATGGTCTCAAGTTGCAGAGGGGGAGGTTTAGGTTGGATATTAGGAAAAACTTTTTCACTAGTAGGGTGGTGAAGCACTGGAATGGGTTACCTAGGGAGGTGGTGGAATCTCCTTCCTTAGAGGTTCTTACGGTCAGGCTTGACAAAGCCCTGGCTGGGATGATTTAGTTGGGGTTGGTCCTGCTTTGAGCAGGGGGTTGGACTAGATGACCTCCTGAGGTCCCTTCCAACCCTGAGATTCTATGATTCTATGATTCTTTGCAGTTCACCCTAAATGAGTGACCACAGATGGCCACACTGGGACCGCAGTCATACAGGTTTTATGTACTACTGTCATTAATATAAAGGGAAGAGTAGCAACTGCCTTACCTGTAAGGAGTTAAGTAGTTCAAATAACCTAGTTGGCACCTGACCAGAAGGACCAATGAGGAAAGAAGATACTTTCAAATCTGGGGGGTGTGGGGAGGATTTGTTTGTTGTTCTCTTTTGTTGTTCCCTCTCCAGACAGAGGGAGCAGCAAGCAGGTACAACATCTCCTGAATATATACCTGGAATAATCCATCTAAAACCATAGAAATTGTATGTAGGGCAAGAAAATGCATTAGGTTATTTTTTGTTTTGGCTTGTGAATTTTTCTATGTTACAGAGGTAGTTTTATTCCTCTTTTTCTAACTGTAAAGCTGAGCCCAGAGGGGAATCCCCTGTGTTTTAAATCTTTTTATTATCCTGTAAAGTTACCTTCCATCCTGATTTTTCAGGTGTGATTCCTTTCTTTTTTTCTTTGTAAATAAAGTTCTTCTTTTAAGAACCCGATTGATTTCAGTGTCCTGAAGACAAAGGGTCTGGTCTGTTCTCACATTGCTAAGGCAATTGGTTGGTATATTATTCTCAAGCCTCCCCATGAAAGGGGGTCAAGGGACTTGGGGGGATATTTTGGGGGACTAGAGATTCCAAGTGACCCTTCCCTGAATTTTTGTGTAAATCACTTGGTGGTGGCAGAAATGCTGTCCAAGGAGAAGGAAAGGAATTTGTGCCTTGGGGAAGTTTTAACCTAAACTTGTAGAATATAATCTTAGGGGGTCTTTCATGTGGGTCCCCACATCTGTACCCAAGAGTTCAGAGTGGGGGGGGGCCTGACAACTACGAATCCATCTTTCTCTCTAGTAGCCTTACGCTTTCTCCCAGGCCATCCTAGCAGTTCATGCACTATAATCATTGCTAATTACACTAGCTGTTACCTTTTCTGTTACCTTGCCTGTCTGTTATACCCCCATGTTGCCTCTCACCATAGATTTATATTGTAAACTGTTGGGAGCAGGGGCCTTCTTGTCATTGTGCATGCACAGCACCTAGCAAAATGGGGCTCTGATCCCTGACTGGGGCCTCTAGGTGCTATTGCAATAAAAATAACAACAACAAATAGGAGGAGTCCCTGGTTGTGCTATCTGTGATGAATAAAGCCATCATAGCCCGGGGTAGGGTGAGATTAGAAATGCAACACAGTCTCAGAGATGAAACGCTGTCTGCTAGGGAAGTGAAACAATGCGAGGAGTGGTCAAGCACTGAACCCAACCAACCAAGATAGGCGTATGTTAGAGAGATATGGAACAGAAAGGGAGGGTAAATATAATATAGTTTAGATCAGTGTGCGTACCTGTTAACAGGGACCTTGTCTTGGTTCCCTTTGTAATGAGCCGTGCACATCTATGTATGCAATCATTAATTGGTAATAATAATTAACAATGTTAAATAGACAACAGGTATCCTTTTGTATGTGTATGCACAAGGGAGAAAATCCCCTGCCTACAAATACAGATACAAAGAAGCTGGGTGCTGCTTGCCTGCACTTCCCTAAACAGCCTATTCGGTTATTTGACTGCTTCCCTAATTTGAATGTGCCAGTTCTTTTTCAAACCAGTGCATCCCTTCGCCAATCAAAAGTAAACATCCAGCTGGTGGCCTCTACTTGCCATACACCGTCAGGGCTGACCTTCGGGGTGAGTGATGTGGGTGACCACCCAGGGCACAAAGGGCAGGGGGGCGCTGTGGCCCAGCTTGATGAAGGGGGTGGGCAGGTCAAACCGGCTCCCAGCCGGGGAAGGAACTGAAGTTGCAGGGGGTTCGCCCAGGGCACCATTTTCCCTAAGGCCAGCCCTGTAAACAATGGCATTGTTTGGTGAGGCAGAAGCAAAGCCATGCACCTCAGCTCCACAGTTAGACTCCTTCCTCCCAGAAAATAATTCCCTCATGATCTTACCATCCGACATTCACTTCAATATGGGCATCCAAGATTGCGACAACATCAGCAGTAGATGCTTCCCAGCCGGAAATCCGAGCTTGTGTTAGACCTTCTCTCTTCTGATGTCTCACAATTTTTAGCAAGCCAGGATGCTTTGCATTGTAATTTTTTATCTGTTCATCCAAATGTCCTTTTAGATCCTCTAAAAATAGTATTGCACATTTTAGCATGTTTTTTTTCCAATTAATGGTAATTGTTGAGATTGTTGGGGGGCCCTGTGCCAGGGCACCCTGCTGTGTTCACTGGTAAATCCGCCCCTGAGTCACACTGCTACGCTGCCCAGAGCACTGGTGGCATGGGGAACTGAGGCTGCAGGGGTGGGGGGGACTGCAGGGGAGGGGCTGGGGGCTAGCCTCCCCAGCTGGGAGCTCAAGGGCTGGGCAGGACGGTCCCGCAGGCCGGATGTGGCCCGTGGGCTGTATTTTGCCTACCTCTGACCTAGGGTAACAGCTCATCCAGGACTTAATAGACCTGATTTTTAAACCCAGCTTCTATTTTGGGGAACACAATTTTGTGCTCAAACTTAATTGCACCCACAATAACTATGGGCACATATACCAGACATTAGACCTCTAAATACCTGATTGTGCCCGAAGAGCAGGCAATTACATGTTTAACTGCTAGCATTTATGTCTACAGTTAACTGCACCTGAAAAAGAATATACCAACATGAAAATGCTAAACACGGGTCTATGTAATATGAGTAGGGATGTGCTCTCCTGGCACATGGGGCCACCATTTCCTTCTCCACAGGCAGAAACAAGAAGGATCTACCTAGAGAATTATAGAAATTCAAAATGGAAAAGATCTATGAATGAACCAGTCCATCTCCCTGTGGACCAGTGCAGGATTGTTCCCTACAGTATCAGAGGGGTAGCCGTGTTAGTCTGGATCTGCAGAAGCGACAAAGGGTCCTGTGGCACCTTATAGACTAACAAAGGTATTGAAGCATAAGCTTTCGTGGGTCAATACCCACTTCTTCGGATGCAAGCAGTGGAAATGTCACTTGCATCCGAAGAAGCGGGTATTGACCCACGAAAGCTTATGCTTCAATACCTCTGTTAGTCTATAAGGTGCCACAGGACTCTTTGTCGCTTCCCTACAGTAGATTTCCTAATGCTTTGTCCAGTCAAATTTTAAGAGCAATGAGGCTTCCATTACTTCTCTAGGGAGCCTATTCCTCAGCTTAAAATATCACTGTCAGGAAGTTTATCCTGATAATCAGCTTAAATGTTCACTTTGTTGCTTTCATCTCATAGCTATATCCCAGTACACCATGTGGTATTGGGAACTGTACCGTTAAGTGGCTTCGCTTCAACGACGGGACGCTTACAGGGAGCAGGGTGCCGCAGAACCCATGTTCTGTTATGCAGAGGCAATTGGGAACTCTGTCACTGACAGCAGTATGGTCAAAATTAGAGAGCAGTGGTTTATGTGTCATGAGCACTTACAAAAACTGAGTATCAGGACACCCAAATAGAGAAAGAGGCTTTGACCTTAATCCACGAGTGTGAAATGTTTCATGTCTTTATTTATGGGACACGGGTGTTAGCTGAAACTGACCATATACCACTTATTGCCATTACCAAAAGGGGCCTGGCAAACAACTCCTGGAGAATACAAAGAGTGCTTTTTTCAGCTACAAATGTCTGATTTGTAAATTCAGTACAAAACTGAGAGAGATTTGGTCTCTGCAGACACACACACTCTAAAGCATTTGACAAAAAATGCAGTAGAGCAAGTCCAGAGCTAGACATTGTATAGGTCAATCTGATCGGGAAAAAAACCAACCCTGTCCAATCTCACATGAAATGTGGATTGTGATTGCCAGAGCTACTGCTCAGGATGAGATCCTACAGAAAATAATTAAGGCTATGGGAACAGAGCGGCTGGGACAGCATGTTCCCAGCCCCTTTCACCGATTCAGTTTTCAGTCCTAGATGGGATTACTAAACTGTTACAGAAAAATAAGTTTTAAAGGATACATGATGGTCTCTTACTGACTGAAAAAATCTAAGAGAAAGATGAGAGACAATGTATACTGGCCTCAAATGAACAGCAATACTGAGGAATCTGTCAAGGCTTGTTGCATATGCCAAAAATACAGGCCAAGTCAAACAAAAGTGCCATGTTGGTAGCACAGGAAAAACTAGCCCCCTGGAGCACAGTAAGCATAGATTTGTTTATGTTGGCTGGAAAAAACTATGTATTTCCCCTAGATTATTTCTCTCACTTCCCAGAGGCAGCCTTACTGTAAGATACTACAGCTAAACAGGTGATTGTCAAATCTATTTTTGCTAGACTATATATCTAATATAGTAATGCCTGGCAATGGGCTGCAGTTCAATGAGCATGAGTTTAAGTAATTTCCTGTGCAGTTTGGGTTTAGACATGTAACAACAAGTCCTCATTATCCTCAATCCAGTGGGTTGGTGGAAAATGATGTTAAAATAATAAAATAGCTACTGAAAAAGACTGGAGAGTCAGACTCCGTACTTTGCACTGTTAAAACATGGTTTGTCACCTGCAAGGGGCACCCAAAAGCAAATGAAGATGTCTCTGCCTTAACTAGTGACAGGTTTCAGAGTAGCAGCCGTGTTAGTCTGTATCCGTAAAAAGAACAGGAGTACTTGTGGCACCTTAGAGACTAACAAATTTATTTTAGCATAAGGTGCCACAAGTACTCCTGTTCTTTCTGCCTTAACTGTGTCACTTACCATTTGAGCTGTAATCATCTACCAGGACAATTTCTTTCAGCAAATGAGAAGGCGTTCGGTTAATTATGCTGGTAATTGCACGTAAGATGATCGACGTTGCCTCATTCATGAATATGAGAACGACACTAAGTGTCGGGAGGTCGTGGGGATATTTTTTCTCTTTGCAGCTGTAAGAGTGAGATGAGTATTAGCAGGATTCCTGAAAAGACCCAACAGAGAAGCAGCCAAGTGAAGGGAGCATCTTCATATTCAGGGTTAAGCACCACTGGCACAAAGCGGGAAATCATTTGTTCTGAACACTGGCTACCCATGAAAAAGAGCCTTGAGGGCCTGATTCTGTGTAAAGGGGCTTTCACATAACTGAGAACCAGGCCCTTGTCTTTGCAAAGATCTTGCCCCTCCACAGAAAGGCAAGTATTCTTTGCCAGAGGAAAATGTATGTCTAAACACAGACACGTGAATTTCAGTGAAATCTAAAGGGCTGATCTTATCTCTGTTGGAGTCGATTCCGAGTAATTCCATTTTACTTTAATTCTACATTTCTTCTTAAGTGATTGCACAAATCCCACTTAGGTATGCATGTGTTGGGTGGACTTGAGCAACAAGTTGGGATGGAGCCCAACAAAGGGCGGAGTCACTTTGATCCTCCCACATTGCCTTCTCACCTCTATTTTTCAGCTTTAAGGTTTCCTTAATATTAGATTTTAGCATGGAAGTTTAGGTAGCTCCATCACTCCATCACCTCTTCTTAGGGTACGTCTATACTACCCGCCTGATTCAGCAGGTAGCAATCGATCTTCTGGGATCGATTTATCGCGTCTCGTCTAGACGCGATAAATTGATCCCGGAAGTGCTCGCCGTCGACACCGGTACTCCTGCTCCGCGTGAGGAGCAAGCGGAGTCGACAGGAGAGCCTGCCTGCTGCGTCTGGACCCGCGGTAAGTGCTTTTTAGTTCGAACTAAGATACTTCGACTTCAGCTATGTTATTCACGTAGCTGAAGTTGCGTATCTTAGTTCGAACCCCCCACCCCACCCCTAGTGTGGACCAGCCCTTATTTGTCTCCTTTCCACCAACAATTATCTTAGGCAAAACATTTTTGAAGCTAGGCCCCTACAATTAGGCACCTACATCCATATTTAACCACGTAGATAAAAGAGGTCTGATTTAATCAGAGGTGCCAAGCCAGCAGGGCCTGCGGATGCTCAGCCCTGATTAAATCGTGCCACTCACTGCCTACCTATGCATTTAGGCCACCAAGCTAGAAAATGTTAACCTTAGGCTTGGGTTTTTCAAAGGAGCCTAAAGAAATCAGGCACATAAATCCCATTGACAAGTGAACAGAATGCTGTTAGCCAGGATGGACAGGAATGGTGTCCCTAACCTCTGTTTGACAGAAACAGGGAATGAGTGACTTGATGATTCCCTGTTCTGTTCATTCCCTCTGGGACACCTGGCACTGGCCATTGTCAGAAAACAGGATACTGGGCTAGGTGGACCTTTGGTCTGACCCAGTATGGTCTTATGTTCTTATTCTCTGGGATTTGGGCACCTAACTCCCATAGATATCTTTGAAAATCCCAGTCCTAGTTTTTCCTCTCTGTATATGGAAAATTGCAAATGCAGGATACCTCTTTAGCCCTTTGGCCATTTTTGTTGCCTTTTTCTGGTGCTTTCTGTGTTTGCTGAATTTTTTAAACCTTGATACAGTATTTAAAGTGAGGACTGACCCATGGTTTATATAATGACATGAAAATACGTAACTCATTATTCCCTGGCCCCTCCTTAGAAAGCTGGTGGCTTATATATTTTTGTCAGTTGTTGCTGCACATTAAAAGGTAAGTCTGTGCTGCATGCTTCTTTCGGCAGCATGTAGTGTACATATGCATACAGCTCCCCCAGCACAGGTATAAAAGAGACACAGCTTACGCAAGTAGAGTAGACACACACCTGAAGGGTATGGGTATGTACCCGAGTACACGGCTCTCTTCTCACCCAAGTAGTGCCTCCCCATACACTGCTATTCATAGCCGTGCAGTGTCCTGCTGCCTCCCTGCTGCTGCAGCTCTTCCCCTCTGCAGGGAAAGGCTCCAGCAGCAGGGACAGGCTTTGGTTGTGGGGGAGGGGGCAGTGAGGAAGGAAGGGCTGGTAGTTCCCTGCTGCTGGAGCCCTTCCTCCCACAATGAAAGACTCTCGGGAGGCAGCAGTTAAGGGCTATGGGGAAGGCTCTCTGCAGTGGGGAAAGGCTCCAGGATCAGAGAGCTGCGAGAGCCTTTCCCCACTGCTGCATTTATTCCCAGGGAACACTGTGGCAATGGAGAGGCAGTGGGAAAAGGTCCCACCACCTTCTGCCTGCCAGAGCTTTTCCCCACCTCATGGAAAGATTCCAGCAGCAGGGAAAGGCTCTGACAGGCTCCGTCTTTCCCCACTGCCTCCCCTGCCTTTCACCGAGACATGTAGCTATGCACCGCAGCAGGGCCGTAACAAGGGCGAGGCGAGTGAGGCACGCGCCTCGGGGCGCACTGCTGGCAGGGGAATAAAAGCCTGCTGCCAGGGGCTCCCTGTCCTCCCCCGCCGCCGAAGCCGCCCCAGCTTACCTGCGGGAGGTCCGCCGGTGTGCGTGCAGGAGGCCGCCCTCCGCCGAATTGCCGCCGAAGCACGGCACCGGCGCAGCTCCCACAGGTAAGCGGAAGCGGCTTCGTCGGCAGGTAACAGCACTTCTGCCCTGCCGCCGAAGCTGCTTCTGCTTACCTGCGGGAGCTCTGCCGGTGCCGCGGCTTCAGTGGCAATTCGGCGGAGGGTAAGAGCCCCTAGGAATTTCTGCGCCCCTGCCCTGGGTGCAGAAATTCCTAGTTACGGCTCTGCACCGCAGCCTGGACACAGCCTGCTTTTCACTGCAGTGTGTAGCTTAGAGTTGCCAAGTGTCTGATTTTCAAGCAGAATGTCTGGTTGAAAAGGGACCCTGGCAGCTCGGGTCAGCACTCCCGACCGGGCCATTAAAAATCCATTTGGCGGAACTGTCAGGCTCCCTACATGGCTCCGTGCAGCTCCCTGGAAGCGGCAACATGTCCCTCGGCTTCTAGGCGGAGGGACGGTCGGGAGGGTTCTGCACGCCAACCCCACCCTGAGCACCGGCTCCGCGGCTCCCATTGGCCGGGAACCACAACCAATGGGAGCTGCGGGGGCAGCACCTGCGGGCAGAGGCAGTGAGCACACAGAGCCATCTGGCCACGTCTCCTCCTGGGATCCGGAGGAACATGTCGCCACTTCCGGGGAGTCCCCCGAGGTAAGCGCTGCCCGGAGTCCATATCCCACATCCCTTCCTGTGCCCCAACCCCCTGCCCCAGGCCTGAGCCCCCTCCTGCACCCCAAACTCCTCATCCCTGGTCCCACTCCAGAACCCGCATCCCCAGCCGGAGTCCTCACCCCCTCCAACACCCCAGCCTCCTGCCCCAGACCAGAGCCCCCTCCTTCACCCCAAACCCTTCATCCCCAGTCCCACTCTAGAGTCCACACCCCCGGCTGAGCCTGCAACCCCCCCTGCACCCCAACCCCCAGCCCTGAGCTCCCTCCTGCACCCTAACTCCCTGACAGACTCTGCATGCCCTGCACCTCAACCCACAACTTCAGCCCAGAGCCCCCTCCCACACTCTGAACCCCTCGGCAGCATCCCCCCCACCTGAAGCCTCGTCCTGCACCCCAAACCCCTCATCCCCAGCCCCACCCCAACCCTTTTCACCCCAACCCTCTGCCCCAGCCTGGAGCCCCCTCCCACACCCTGAACCCCTCATTTCTGGCCCCACCCTGGAGCCCACATCCCCAGCCAGAGCTCTCACCCCCTCCCGCACCCCAACCCCCTGCCCCAGCCTGCTGAAAATGAGCGCGTGAGTGAGGGTGGGGGAGAGCCAGAGACAGAGGGACGGGGATAGAGGTGCGGGGTCTCAGAGAAGGGACGGGGTAGGGCCTCAGGGAAGGGGCGGGGCAAGGGTGTTAGGTTTTGTGCAATTAGAAAGTTGGCAATCCTAGTGTAGCTGCACATACCCTACATGCTGCTGCCAGCAGTGTGTAGTATATACATAGCCTAAGATGCGCCCATTGACACCTAGATCTTTTGCCTAATAAGTTGTAACCAGAGGCGCTGTAGTCTGTGGTGTCTAGATTTGAGCATCTTTGAGGATGCCATAACATCGTTCTGCTCCTACTGATTTGGAGGAAGATTTTCAAGGGCCCCAGTGGGCAGTCATGCAACTGACTCATATTTGTGTCCACGAAAATCTCCCCTTTATACTTTGTGTAATTTCATCATGTTGATTACATTTCTTAGTTCTGCCTCCAACTTCCTTTCTTGAAGTCTAATACCCTTGTCGCATCTTAAATTATCCTGCATCTACTATATCTGGCCCATAGTCTGTTCTCAGATATGCCAGTGTAAATTCAGATCAACTCTACTGGGCTCAGAATAGTTACTCCAGTTTTGCACTGGTGTAACTGAAA
Organism: Chelydra serpentina; assembly: GCA_037349315.1. Classification (NCBI taxonomy): domain Eukaryota; kingdom Metazoa; phylum Chordata; order Testudines; family Chelydridae; genus Chelydra; species Chelydra serpentina. Next base: position 128,056,581 of record JBAIAC010000008.1, read on the forward strand.
CAAGAATCTGGCCCTATCAATTTTTACCCTGCTCCTCAGGGACGGGGATTTCCACTGTAGGTGTTAGGCGTACATACTGTGACTTTAAGAGCAGAGCACATGTTGCAGTGGTTCTCAAACTTTTGCACTGGTGACTCCTTTCACATAGCAAGCCTCTGAGTGCGCCCCCCCCCAATAAATTAAAAAACACTTCTTAATATATTTAGCACCATTATAAATGCTGGAGGCAAAGCGGTGTATAGGGTGGAGGCTGACAGCTCGTGACCCCCCATGTAATAATCTCCTGACCCCCTGGGGGGTCCTGACCCCCAGTTTGAGAACTCCTGTGTTAGAGAGAGGTGGATTGGGCTAGGAAGACCAGTTGGAAACAGTCCAGAGTCAGCTTCACTAGCTACACAGATAGGAGCACAGTGCTCTCCTTTGGCTTATATAATCCTGTTTTAGTTCTACTAAAGCCTTACTTCTGACCAGGCTGTGCCTCCTTCTTCTAAATACACAAGACAACACAGTAGGTTCACTTTGTAAGCAAGCCCTGGCAACTGACAATCTTCTCCCTCATAAAACAGAGCATTATCTGATTCCTCTGTATCCTTGAAGCTGGCACCATGTAAGATGCTCACCTACTGTGCAACAGAACGCCTCGTTCCTTATACTGTTTCTACATTCTTTGTTCCATTACTTTTTTGGAGAAATATTTCTGTTGCCTGCTGTGCCCACTACAGCGGGCTCAATCTACTTCTCAGGATACAAATCTTTCCCAGCTGGCCAAAGCGGTGAAGTAATAGAGTTATAATGAATGAGAAGGGTTGGGTGGGTAGCTGGAGGATTTCCTAACCAGATAAGAATGAATTTATCTTTTTTCCTCAGGTCCTCATGACCAGTTTTCAGAGAGATTAATAGTTTCTTTTCTTTTTGCTGCTGTTCAGTATTGTTTTGTTTTGGCCCATTATTGAGGTAGGAACTAGGTGTCAACATTTTCATTCAGCTCTAAATCTGAACTCTCCCAAAGTTCAAGAGGGTTGGTTCTGAATCATCTTTAAAACAGCCCTTTTGCAGCTTCAGGGACCTCTGGGGAGAAAATCAGAGGAGAGTTAGAAGTGCTCAGATATTATGGTGAGGGGGAACACCTCCATAGATTGATAGACCTTATTCTGTGTAAATCAGGAGTAACACTGCTGAAGTCAATGTACTTACACTTAGAGCTGATCAAAAAATGGGAACATTTTTCACACAGCAGTTTGCAAATAATGTGTCCCTGGTTTTCATTTAAACCACATGATCAGTCTCTCCGTCTTCATAAATCTCAGCTCCCAGTTCAACCTGACATTTATCATGATGCTTCCATAGGATACTGGGCTTACTGTCCTCTACCATTAATAATATGTAGGTAATTACATAGATCTTTTTATCCAAGCACATTATAAAGATATGTATGTACAGTATCAATATTCCTTTTTTTTTACAGGTGGAAAAAGTGAAGAACAGAACGGTTGAATGACTTGCACAATGTCCCACAGTGAATCACTGGCATGGAATTCACATCTAACAGCCCCTCAGTGCCCTCTCCTTTTGACTACATGGTCGACTTTTGCATAAACACAATACAGCTTCCTTGTCCTTTCTAGTTTTCTTCTTCCTTGAGCAGCCCTTGTGAACAGGGGCAATTTCACTCTTGGAGCTCAAGTGGAGCTTAAACATAGCATAGAGTAGAAGACCTTTTGAATGTTGCTTTTATTTTCCCCCTGTGCTAGCATGCATCATTGTTAACAAGATCCTATTTTATTTAAAACGTCCCTATTATATCTTTTGCATACGTCTCCTATAAGCTCTGACCTCCTGACTTGCGTTGTGTATGCAGAGAATTACCCACTGCTCTTTGTAAAATACAGAAGGAAGTGAATGGAAAGAAACACCACATCAAACTAAATGCAGCACAAATCCAGATCTGCTCATGGATCCCTTATAACCTTCCATTCCAAATCAGCTTGGGGCCCTGGATAGCACCTCTTTACATTCATTCATCTGCCAATGAACGTATACAGGGTTCATACTGCACCTGGGATATCTGGTATCTGGAATAGGCCGATCCAGGGGCAGACGGTCACTGAGATAAACATTATACCCATATTTAGTGAATAGATCCTGGGCTATGGTTTGTTGCTCTTCTGTTAAATCTGCACCCCAGCGCTTGAACAGCCTTGAATCTGGAAACAGCTTTCTGTGCACAACCTTCTTTTCCTTTTCCATCTTGTCTTCCTCCTTTGCTTTCTCAGCCTGGTGCATTTCACCCTTTGACTCCTCTGGCAGCTTTATGTCATCTTCCTTCTGCTTCATTCTTTCATTATGAGAGGGCTTTTTCATGGAATTTGCTGCTTAAAAATAAAGTGTGTTTAGGGTCTAATGACAAAGAGAGAATAATGTGTAATAAAGATAATGGGCCAGATTCTCCTCACACTGGTTTAAATCAGGAATAAATCAATGCAGTTACAATTACCATGAAACTGGCACGAGAGGAGAATCAGTTTCTAGCTTCTTTATAAAAAAAGAATCTGTAAAGGCAGGATTTCAAGAGTTAGTTCTAACAATGTCAATATTATTGGTCACATTCTGCTCTCAGTTTCCCTGGTGTAAATAAAGAGAAACTCCACTGAAATCAATGGAGAGATGCAGAAAGAAAACTAGTGTACAAGTGATATGAGAAACAGGACTCAAGGGGTTCAGTAGAGTTTGTTCTGATACACTGAAGTAGCTAAGATCAGCATCTGGCCTTATCTGAACCATGTTGCTTATGCAATATGGGCTCTGAGAGTAGTTCTAAGCATAAAGCATAAACGACCTCTCCACCCTATCCCCATTACATGGCTGCTTAATAATATCTCCCTTGCCTAGATAAACTTCTGGGGGAACTGGCAATTTAGACTATATCAAAAAGGCAGGGGAATCACAGGAAGTATCTATACGTATATATCTCAGGTATTTATATTTATTTTTGGACTTCACTAAACAGGGGTGTCATCAGTATGTGCAGGGTTGTTGTTACATATTCACTTTTTAATATTGATATTTTAATTTTATTTATCCTGTTGGTTACTTTATTGGATTGTAAATGCCTGTATTTATTTCAAAAGGAAAATGTCCCTTAAAGACCTGTATGCCTCGGAGCCCTTGTAAGAGAGATTTTGCCTTTTGATTTAGAACAACAAAAGCAGGCTCTTTTTCAAATAGTGAACCGAACGCACCTGTTTGCTTTTCATAGCTATGAAAAGTAATTGGCATAGATATGCAAAGCAGCAGGTGCCCAGGTGAATTGGGGTCATACTCTGTTACTAAGGGCGGGGTGGTCATTGGGCTGGGGTACTTATTACTAGAGCTGGAGAAGTGAACCCACACATTCCTAGCCACTTCTGGGGCTTCCTAAGAGACATTTGAAAGGGCTTCTTTCATCTCTGGCTGATCACTCCTGTATATCCCTGCTCTATATCCCCTTCCCCTGGTGCTCACAAGCCTATCTAATGGCAGAGTAAGTCTAGACCACTCACAACAAATTTTTTGGTGGTCTCAGAGTACAGCTACCAACTCTTGCTAGTGTCCACTCTGACCATTTTTCCCAAAATACGTATTAACTTTAGGGAAAAGCAGATAAATTACAACGATTTGGACAATATGTATGTATATAGTAGGAAGGCGGTAGGAAGTAGAGCTCCCCATTCAGCACACATGGACTTTACTCCTATTCTTGTGCTCAGAGCATGTCACAGAGCGAGAGCCCCTCACCCTGCTGGGGAGCTGCCAAGCCCTGCAACAGCCCAGAGCCATCGAGCTGTTGTAAAGTGTGAGTGTGGCCCCAGGTGGGGGAAACGCCAACCCATCTCTCTGTCCCTGCCGCCCATGGACCTTGAGTGAAACCCACCCCGGGGAAGGTGGCCGCCTGCAGAGTCCCAGACTCCCCATGCCATGGCCGGGGAGGAGTGGGGGAGCTGCTCAGGGGAACACCCCAGGGACCAAATGCCACAGCCACTAACAAGAGTCACCTCCGGCACTGCGCACACTGGTCCCAAGTGACTCCAGAGCCCCCGAGGAGGCTGCACATTCCACAGGGCACCGATCCCTGCTGGCCACATTTGAGAAACGCTGCTCTAGACAACATGTTCATAGAATCATAGAATATCAGGGTTGGAAGGGACCTTAGGAGGTCATCTAGTCCAACCCCCTGCTCAAAGCAGGACCAATCCCCAATTTTTGCCCCAGATCCCTAAATGGCCCCCTCAAGGATTGAACTCACAACCCTGGGTTTAGCAGGCCAATGCTCAAACCACTGAGCTATCCCTCCCCCATGGCAGCTGGCAGTGCCTTGGCTGCACTATCCCTCCCACCATTGCTACCAGTCTGGTGGGACAGAAAAGGCCTAGCGATGATGGGGAAAAAAATCCTAATGACAGCATGGCCTGAAGGCCTGATACTGCAGCACTTATTTGGGAGATTTCAGTGGGACAACTCACTTGAGTAAGGCTGCAGGACTGTACCCATTTGTCATCAAGCCGGGTTTCTCCCCAGCTCCAAAGCCTGCGCTGCCACACCCAATCTTTCTCAAGGAGGTTTATTTCCTTAACGGAGGTTAGCAAACAAACAGTCTTCGCTCATTTCTTAGCCTCTAGCCTCAGTTCCAGCGGTCTCGGGCACGCCTGCTCCTTGGCAGCTTCCAAGTTTCAGTCAGCTCTGCTCCCTTCTTGGAGCAACACAGTCCCAGGGCTGCTTCCCTGAGCCTCCGGCCCCTTGCAAGGACCCACCACAAAAGCTAGCTCCACTCCAGAGTGGGTTTCTTTGCCCAGGGCACAGCCTGTTTTCGTCCCTCTCCCAACAGCCCTTTATAGCAGCCCAGACCTCTTTAATTGGCTGGATTCACCGGCTCTGGTTCAGGAGCGCTGGGTTTAGTCTATCCCCAGGGACCAGCTACCCTATGACATACCCTCACCCCCAATTTTCCAAGAATAAAAAATGCATATATTTTCCTTCTTGCAAGGTGGCCTCCCGGGGCTACTCTCACCCCTCTCAGTGCAAAAACACTGTTCTGCCCCAACATTCTGCAACATCATTCATTTTACAACATTTCAGGGCCTTAAAGTTTTTCTTAATCCAACCCAAATATTCCCCTCAGGTGGTTTAACATAATACCAACATTTCAACTATTGTTTCCCACAAGTCCCATCCAGTCACAGAGTGTTCTCTGAGTCCTAGAGGTCCTGCCCCCAAGCACAGATGCTCATTCCCAGTCATCCTGAATATTATGCAGTGGGGCCAGGGTCATATACAGGCTCACTGGGCATGATCCCTACATAGTCTTATCTCCGTCGCCTGGACTTTGGAGTCGCTGCATGACTAAGCTTTTCCGTCTCTGCACCCAGAGTCTCTATTTCAATCTCAAGTTCGTGAACCACCAGGAGTAAACATTCTCTGTTCTCCTCAGTGACCTGGAGATCTCTGGCTAGTTTTTCTTTCATGAACTTGAGGTTCCATAATTTGCTTTCCACTGACTCCAGTTGTTCTATAAACTTACCAGGCCTTCACAGGGGAGCTATAAAACAGGGGAGCTGTGCTCTCTCTTTCCCTGCACTGGAGCCAAGCATTGCTGCTGCTTCTTCTTAACCTCCACCTGAACCCGGGCCAGCACTTGTTCTAACCTGGCCAGGTGGCTGATGATTTTCCCCCCATGAGGTGCTTACATTGTCCAACTCTTGTTGGTACTTTCTAAGCTGATCCCTCAGTCGTTAGGAAAGGTTGTGACCTCCACCTCGGTCTCTCTTTGCCATCTTTGCTTCAGCCTCTAGCCCTCTTATTTCTTTTCCTAGTCGATTTCGAACCCTCCTGGTCCTGGGCTCTTGTTCTAGCCCCTGTTGTACGAGAGCTGGGATATCCGCCCGGTCTCACCACAGAACCGTGGACCAAGGCAGACCCTTGACCACCGCAGTATGCAGTCAAGCTCTTCGATCCTGAACCTCCAGCTCAACCTCTGCGGTGGGATAGATGCGAGTCTTACCATGGGTATAGGAGATGTGTACTTGTCCAGGCTACTTACCCCACCTGATCTTCCTGAACCAGCGTGCACCCACAACCTGAGTCGACAAGTCCCTCGACTACTGTTCCCCCACCCTAACTTCTACTACCTGCAATGGGGCTCCTATAGGCCCCTAAATGATTAAGCCTTGTCCAACTCTAAGAGAGTTTTGGAGTGGTCTCCCACTGCATGGTCCCATCCTACTAACAGTTATACTATGCCCAGACTGGTCACATCTGAAGCAAACCATAGAGCCCCTCTGGTTCCCTCTCACCAGTATTTGCAATAAATGGTGGGGCTACCTGGGTCCCTTGTAGGTCCTGCATGTCCCTGAGCTGGACCTACAAGATCCAGAGGGATCTGGACTTATTCTATTCACAGGGGCCAGCTACCCTGCGACACCATTCCAAACAAAATCCCACTCAGAATGAATTCCTGACACAGGGATTTCCTACATCTTCTGTCATAAAGCCCTGATCTCTTCTTACCTAAATAGTCCATCCCATTCAAGGCATGTCTGCACTGCAGCTAGGAGGTGTAATTCCCAGCTCAGGCAAACATGCTCATGCTAAAACAGATTGAGCACTAAAAACAGGTGTAGCGGCCTGAGCAGCAGGAGGGGTTAGCCGCCCAAGTACATGTCTAGGGTTTCAGATGGGATCATACTCAGGGTGGCTAGCCCCTCCATTGCTTTGTTTAGCGTGCTAGGTTAATCAGAGTTAGTGCAGGTATGTCTACCTGAGCTGGAAATTACACCTCCAGCTCTAGTGTAGATAAACCCTTAGAAGTTTCTTGCCTCATTCTGTATTCTGAGGTGCAGCGCAGTGAGACACACCGGCGCAGGCACCTCCTGCTGGTCGTCTTGGGAATTAGCTCTTCACCAGCTTCGGAGCGTCCTCTGCTGGCCGGTGTCTTGCCTGCTGCTGGCACCCGTGTCTCTCCCAGACCCCGGTGCCTCTTTCCTCAGGGTTCTGCCCCAGCAGTACCCCCACACTCTGGGTCACCCCTCCCAGGGGAACCCCCAAGCCTCTATCCCCACCTTGCCTCAGTGGCTACTGCCAGTCAGCATCTAGCCCCCGCTCCCTGGGGCGGGCTGCAGTCTGTAATGGCCACTCATCACTGGCAAGGGGGTTGGGACCTGCTGCTTCTGCCTAGCCCCGGGCTGCATCTTTGCAACCCCAGTACCTGTCTTAGGCCTTGCTCAAAGCCTGCAGCCTGGGGAGTTGCCAGGCTGGAGGTCCCCAGCTCCTTTTGCCTTTCCCCAGCACTGCTCTACCTCAGGTACCCTGTCTCTCAAGCAGCCAGGTCCTTCTCCCTCCAGACTGGGGGGAAGAGAGAGAGTTTTCCTCAGCTCCTGACTCTCAGCCCTTTTATCAAGCCTGCTGTGGCCGGATTGGGGCATGGCCCCAGCTGTAGCTGCTTCCCCCTCAGCCTACGTTTGCTGCATAGGGCGCGGAGCAACTGCCTCGCTACATAAGGGTTGAACAACCTTCCCTTCAGCTCTCAGTGCTGCTTTTCAACACAGGTCAGTCAGCAGCTATCACCAATCTCAGCAACCCCCTTTCCCAATAGCACTTCTGCCAGTGCCTTCTAGCTCAGGGAATGAGAAGAACAAGAGGGCCTGGTCATGGCTTCACGTGTTCAAATCCTTTTCTTTCCATGACAGCAGAGGCCAGGTGAAATGAGCAAGGGGATTCCCAAGGCCTCTCTTCCGTTCAAAACAGATACATTTCTCACAATAGATTTCTTACAGCAACAACAAAATCTAAAACATTATTTTCCCTTGTGATTAATCTGCTGGTGTGATCAGCTCTGCCAAGTATTTCACATTTGAACGTAATCTCTTCCATCTAACGCCGCAAATCTTGCTGTTTGCAACATCTACAGCTACGGGGCCCTAAATGATTAAAATCTGTCCAACTCCATGAGAGTTTAGGGTGATCCCAGCCTAGAAAGCAAAGCAGGTAAGGGCAAGTGGCATTTCCTTGCAGGCATGACAGAGAAATCCTCAAATCTTTCTAAATCAGAATATTGCAGAGAAAATGTGTTCAGACAAATCCCAAGAAACACGTACAAACATAAATTACTTCTAATATGCTACAAAAGTACCCACCGGGCAAAAGAATTGAGAGACCCAATTCTAGTGAAGTTAGATGTTCTAAATATGCTGTTGAAGAGCAATGTGTTTTACTTACAGATGTTGTGAATATACATCTCCAAATGGTCCAGCCGCTCAATGACTGCATTATCTTGGCTGAAAGATCGGGGGTGAACCTCTAAGTATCCGTGGCTTTCCTTTTTCAGTTCTTGTATTACATTCTTCACATAAAACACAAGGAAGATATTCGCAGTGGATACAAGAAACAGCATGGCTGGAAAGAGACCCGGTAACCTTCTCCATGACACCATTCTCTCTCTCTAAATATATATCTGTCCTGGTAGTGATTCTTATTCAGCTGCAGATCAGTGTAAGTCGTTGCTGCCCCAAATTCGTTCCAAATAGACCTCTTTGGAGCAGACATCAAGACTGCTCAGGTGGAGTGATCTCTTTGAACTTGAATGTGTCAGAGAGCAGGCAGCAATTATTTACAGTACCTGGAAGGGATGGGCGTTTTCAGCCTTTTACCTACACTATGTGCTATACAGGTTACCCTTTAATAGGAAGGTACGCAGCTGTAACAGACCTGCCTAGTGAGTTAAAGGATTTGATTGTTCTCATGTAGCATATGTTACCAGAGGTCTAATATTGCTGGATGGTTGTCTGAAAAAATACACACACAATAAATCTGAAAGTGATTCCTTTGCCACTGATCAGGGTTGTCTGATGAGATTTTTATATGTCCGCAAACAAAACAGAACAGGTGAAGATAGTATCCTGTAGAGTGAGTATCCCCTGAGAATTGATGGCTCAAAAGAACTGCAGAAGAGCCAATAGCTTAAGGATCTAAGGAGTTTAACAAAAGGGAGTGCATGTCTCAAGACAACCAGGAATGGGGCTGTGCCAGTGAGTTTGTCCTGGTTCACTCCACTCTCTGTACAGTGGGATATCCCCAGACATTGTAAGTAGCTGCATTTGCAGCCACTTACATTCAGCCAAGAGTTGTGGGTGGTTTCCTCCCTGACTGGAGAACTGGCAAGGATTATAGCGCTGTCCTTGATTGCTATTTGAGAGACGGGTTCATAATTTAATGGTCTTGTTAGACCTGAGGCTGAAACTGGCTACTCAGGTAGCTGCCAAATGAAGAGATTTTTTTCCATTTGTACTCAGAAAGGGAAATTTAACTAGAGCTAGGAGATAAACTGGTTTCCCATCCTGAGAACATTTTAAAGATTCACTAGAACTTTAAACGTCACTAGAATTAGGTCTCTCAATTCTTCTGGAGAAGCTTGTTTGAATCACAGCCCAACCCCAAGAAGGAGGGCTGCCAGCCCCCAGAACAAGGGGACCAAGTGGGAGAGTCCAAGGACTGGGGGGCCAGAAGGGGGCTCCAGAGAGTGGGGCAAGAACATGGATACTGGTGGTTTGGGGAAGCCTGCTTGCCCTATGGTGGGGGGTTGTGGAATCCCTTAACCAAGAGGAGGATTTAGAAGTTTGGGGCCAGAAAGATCTGATCTATGGAGAAGACTCTCTAGAGCAGGGGTTCTCAAACTAGGGGTCGGTACCCCTCAGGAAGTCATGAGGTTATTACGGGGGTGGGGGTGGGAGCGCGAGCTGTCAGCCTCCATCCCAAACCCTGCTTTGCCTCCAGCATTTATAATGGTGTTAAATATATTTAAAAGTGTTTTTAATTATAAGGAGGGATCGCACTCAGAGGCTTGCTGTGTGAAAGGGGTCACCAGTACAAAAGTTTGAGAACTACTGCTCTAGAAAAGTCAGGGAAGCCAGTGGTAGTGACAGAGCTGCCGGTCTGAAAGGGAACTGGCAAGCTGAAGTTTTGGAACAGGGATGAATTGGAAGCTGCCTGATGCCTGGGTAAAGCTCCTCACTCCTGCCAAGACTCCTCAACCTTTCTACCCATCCCATGCCCTTTTCTTTACACACACACACACACACACACACACGAGCCACCTGCACTTGGGATTGCCAACAGTCCCATATTACAAGGGACGTCCCTTATTTAAAATAGAAAATTGCCTGTCACATACTAAATCAGTATGGGATGCCTGTTATCCCGTATTTCAGCATACCAAAAATCATTATGCAAAGCCAGTTTTATTATTATACCTTACTGTCATTGTGTATACACACCCAGTCCCCCTTTGGGGTGGATCGTGGATGTGCTGGCACTGCGGTTGCAGTCTACCAGACTGTCCTTGGACTCAAGATAGTGCGGCTCAAAGTCCAGAGTCAATATGGCTGCCTTTGGGTTCAGAGCTGTGAATCCTACTGGCCAGAGTCAGGGACCGCCACCCAAAGGGGGAGGGTGGTTGTGATGGCTGGGGTGGGGGGATCCTTACCAGGTCGATGTAACATGCAGAAATCGTACGGTTGGATGGAGAGATACCAACACATGATCTGGGGTTGGAATCCTTCATGCTTTGAAGTACTGTGTCCAGTTTTGGGCCCCACACTACAAGAAGGATGTGGATAAATTGGAAAGAGTCCAACAGAGGGCAACAAAAATGATTAGGGGGCTGGAGCACATGACTTATGAGGAGAGGCTGAGGGAACTGGGATTGTTTAGCCTGCAGAAGAGAAGAGTGAGGGGGGATTTGATAGCTGCTTTCAACTACCTAAAAGGGGGTTCCAAAGAGGATGGATCTAGACTGTTCTCAGTGGTGGCAGATGACAGAACAAGGAGTAATGGTCTCAAGTTGCAGAGGGGGAGGTTTAGGTTGGATATTAGGAAAAACTTTTTCACTAGTAGAGTGGTGAAGCACTGGAATGGGTTACCTAGGGAGGTGGTGGAATCTCCTTCCTTAGAGGTTTTTAAGGTCAGGCTTGACAAAGCCCTGGCTGGGATGATCTAGTTGGGGTTGGTCCTGCTTTGAGCAGGGGGTTGGACTAGATGACCTACTAAGGTCCCTTCCAACCCTGATATTCTATGATTCTATGATTTGTAACCATCTGAGCTAGTCTGCTTCCTTTTATACTGGAACAGCTGCTGGAGCATGCCCAATACAGTGTGGGGGCAGGAGTTCCTCCCCCCATAGTGTGGGCTTAACCCTTGCTTGTCTAGTGTGGTGTATGCACTCCCTGTTACACTTACCTTCCAACGTTACAAAGTTTGTAAAATTAGACAATGTAGTAATGCAGAATGGGTCCCATGATTTACTGAATCAATGTACCTATAGCACAGAGGTTCCCAAACTATGGGATGTGGCGCAATAAGGTTATCGGGGGGCACAAAGACCTGATGGGGCCACACTGAAAGGCTGGAGTCAGGAGGGGGCTCTGTCCGGCAGGAGAAGCGGACAGGACTCTGTGCAGATGGTATCCACTGCTAGGACCAGGCTTCTTGACCACCTTGCCCCTCCTCCGCCCTGCCTCCCGCCCCCACTGCTGCAGCTGCAGCAGCCACAAGCCAGCAATTAAGCTCCTCTGGGGACGTTGGCAGAGACTCTGCAAGTGGGGAGGCTACACCCTGGGAGTACTGACCCCCCTGCCAGACAGAGCCCCTTCCTGACCCTGGCCCTTCAGCGCAGCTCCAGGGCACACAGCCCTGGCCTCGCACCCTGCCAGACAAAGCCTGCACAGGGAAAGCAGACAGGGCTGCTGTCAAGGGCTGGAGTCAGCAGGGGGCTCTGTCCAGCAGAGGGCCAGTACTCAAGGGTGCATCTTCCCACTCCACTCCCAAGCCTCACCCTTCAGTGCTGCCCTGTTCACTTCTGGAGCTGGGTCCTGGCAGCCGAGACTTCCTGACTGCTGCAGGCGGAGCCAAAGGTTTCCTCAACTGCCACATGGTTAGTACTCCCCACTCTCTGGTACTGGGCACCCCACCCCTGGCCCCCATGGATACAGGATACTCCTCCCCCATAGGGGTGCTAAGAAAACAGTCCCATATTTTTTAAATGGGATGTTAGAAACCCTACTGAACTCCATCCAGAACCACTACTCTCATGTCCTCTAACCCTCCCACCCAGACTCCCCCAGCCAAACTCCCTTTTTTCTAATTTGCCTGAGGCAGACCTCAACCGACCAGGCCATCTTTAATCATCCTGCACAGATACATTCTAGGGACACAGCTCATGCCTTGGTTCAACAAAAAGAGTTTGTGTGTATTCAGAAATCCTCATCCACCTTGTCCCTGCTTCTGAGAGTGCTTTGTCATTACTAATTCCAGTTTGCACATGACTGTGAAAGTTGTTTTGCTGAAACAAAGGCCTGTTGATGAAACAGGCAGTAGTATGAATCAAGACCTGAGTGAAAGAACTGAAGAGATTGCTGATAGGGCTGCCTGCTACAAGAAATAAACAGTGCAAGGTTATTAGAAGGTATGATCCCAAATAGCTACTATTTGGATTTACTTTGAATGGTGAAGAAAGTGAACCAGTGCATCATTTGCTATGTATTGGCATCCATTCATTCTTCTCTACTTCAGCATCATCTCAATACACAGCACAACTCTTTCAAAAACAAACCTGCTGTAAGGTTTGAATTAGAATGACAAGCAAAGAAGAGTTCTTGTACTGTGAAGCTTTATCAAGACATACAATTGCAGAAGAATTTTTTTTTAAAGTGAACGCGTTTTGCAGCAAATGGTGTGGAGTGACAAAACTGGATTGGGGTGTACTCTGACAGACATTTGGAAATGTAGAGGTGTTCTGGGGAAAACTAAAGAAGTGGCACATAATGCTAAATTCGTTCATTGCAGCATTCATCATGAGGCATTAGTTCTGCACTGACACGGGAAGTGATCAACAAAAGCTTCTTCTTCTACATACAGAAATAAGATGGCTATCATGTGTTGACTCATCTCCTTGAACTTTGTTCTGATGTACAAGTTTTTGTTGGTGACTTTAATTTTGAACGTGCTGATTGCTTTGTGGATGAGTTATGGCTGTCATGACTAGCCTGTTTAGCTGACTTGCTCATGTTTCATTGAACTGAACGGTAATTTACAACTGAAAACTATGCTTTTTACTGTACATGCCAAAGCAAGGCAAGGATAAATAAACTGCAGTTTATAGCATGAGGAGGAGAAAAGGGAAATTGCTAATTGTTCCCAACCTTGGCAACCATTTTTTCTATCTGATCAATATTAAAAACAAGGACACTTGGACACCATGAGCAGCTTCAACAATGGAACCCTACAGACAATTATATACAAGAAACCCACGGATCACCACGCTTACCTTCACAGAACCAACAAACAACCCAAATACACCAAGAAATCTGTTATGTTCAGCCAGACACTCTGATACTACAGAATATGCTCCAAGGAGAATGTCCAGGATACACCTTAACACAAATAAAACCACTTCACCAGATAAGGACACTCAAGAGAAGTAGAACACCTCATGGAACAGGCCACTGAAATACCCAGAGAGAACATGCTTCAATAAGGGGGGGGGGGGGACATGACTTCACATACCTAGTTGTCACATACAGCCCCCTACATTGAACCTCATATGGGATCTCATCAAACAATTACAAACTTGATAGGGCCCACATTCTGAAAGAAATATTTCCCAAACCCTCTCTTCTGGCCTTCAAACAACCCCTCAACCTCACCAAGTTCATCATGAGGAACAAGCTCCCCACAACCAGAAAACACCAATTCAAAGAGGCAGCAGACTCTGCCAGAGCAACAGATGCAAAACCTGCAAAAACATCTCCACTTCTAGGATGATCGATACCCAGAGACCCTCGGGGTACAACCTGGACCTGTGGGACCGCTGTGCCCTCTTAACTTTCCAGTCTGGGATGTCTCTCACAATGCTTTGCCAGTGACAAGCAACAAACCCATCCAGGCACTGTTATCACTCAGCCGCCCGCTGCAGAGGCACGCCCAGCTAAATTACATGAATGCTCTCCAAACCATTCATGAGCTATACACAGGAAAATACCAGCAAATCTCCCAACCCCTTCCCCAGCCTTGCACCCTAGAAATATACTGTCTTGCACTGCTCAACATCTTCTCTTGAACAGTGCAAGCTCATTAATTAGGTCACCACTTTGTCAAAGGAAGGTGGACAAGCACCAGCCTTTGTAACCTGAGCAGATTTCCGAAGCATTTTAGACAAACTCACTGGTAAGGATAAAACATTTAAATAAGATTATTAACTCCAGAAAGAGAGATTTTAAGTGATTATAAGTGGTAGGCATAAAGGTCAGAGATAGTTACCAAAGACAATAAAGAAGAAGCACGCAATCTAAATCCTAAACTTTATTAGACTAAGCAGTATTTGGATCAAGCTGTTTTTCTCACCCCACTGGATGTTGCAGGTAGGTTACGGTCATTGATACACAGGCTTTCCTTTTCAGTCTCCTCAGTTCAAGTCTTTTTCTTCCCAGAGTTCTTGTTGCCTTCAGCATAGGTAGGAGAGGAGAAAGGTCATCAGATGATGCCATTGTCCCTTATTTTATACCCTCAGTCCATGTGCCTGGAAAATACTAGCCCAGCCAAGTTATGGTGGGCCTTGCTGAGTCACAGAACAGACCAATGCACATTGTGTGATGCTTGTGCAGCTTTCTTACAGAATTGTAAATCCTTGTTTACAAATCCCTTGCTGATTCATGGTCATTTAATGCCCACCTGGGTGTGGATCACCTCCGTTGTCGTTACTGGAGAACTAGCAGTGGGCGACTAACAAGCTCACAATATATTTCAATATTAACCATATAACAGAATCTCATAACTTCCTACACACTAACAATATGCATTCATATTGAACAGAACAATGGGTTTCATCAGATCATGCCCTTTCATATGATATCTTACCTGGCATGCTTTGAATGAAATATCACAGCCATATATGAATGAAGAATATTGGAGCTACAGGGTGCTACTCTAGAGTACAGTGTGTCACCCCTCCCCCCTTAGTTTACTGCAAAAAGTTTAGTCACTGACTAACTTGAAGACAGTGTGTGTTAGGGTCCTTTTGAGTTTTAACAACATAATTCCTAAGTGTTGCTAAACCTTGTAGTGTTACCCACATATGTTCCTGCAAAGTTTTGTGCATCTTTTAACTCTCTGTGGACTAGTCTAAATTCTCATAAGTTACCAAGTGTGTTTTTCTCTGTGTTGATAGAAAACATGTCCTTGTACCTTTGCATTACTGTTAACACTTCTGCTTTCCCAGGTGGTGGTAACTCAATGCAGATATTAATGTTTTCCAGTATGTAGGTATCTTGGCATCCAGCCATCAAAGCCTTATGGTTTCTCTATTGTGACAAGCTTTAAGTCTGTTTACAGGTAATATCTGGGAAGCAGCATTACCGTAAGGTTTCTTACCACTACAGGTGTTCCCAATTACCATTCCTAGCATGTCCAAAGGCTTGCCCCCAAAATTGTGCATACTGTCTCTTATCACAAGGTTTAACATTAGTATCAAAATCCTTATCACAAGGTTGAGCCTTAGTACCAAAGTTTTTATCACAGATGAGTGTTTAAAAATATCTTTATCGTGTCACTCCTTCTGTTCATACAGTCTGGTTTTGAGATTGGTTTGTCCATGACCCATTGTGTCATTTAACTCCCTCCAGAACTTTTGCATGTAATCAGTCACTCTCTTTTCTTTCCCTCCAGTGTTCTTTTCTGCCTGGGTTTTTAATCTAATCATATTTCTGGGATTTTTGTACCTCAGGGTCCAGTGAGGTAAGGGTTCATGGGGATCCTGCATATTAGCTGGCTCTTTGTGGGGCTGTCTCCCAACCCCAGGACTGTACATGTATCCACTCCGGAGATCCAACACAGAGAACCACTGGCTTCCCAGCAAGCAGTCTAAGGCATCTTGGACTCGAGGTATAGTGTACTGGTCAACCACAGAACGGTTGTTTAGGGTGCGGTAGTCAATACACATCCGGATTTTCCCATTCTTTTTACAGACCACCACAATGGGTGAGGCATATGGGCTGCGGGACTCTGTAATGATGCCATTTGCAGCCAGCTCTTGTAGATGACGTCGCACATCTTCCATCTCAGAGAGGGCAATCCTCCTAGATCTCTCCCTAAAAGGTCGAGAGTCATGTAGTCTGATGTTGTGCTCCACTCCTTTTGCACATCCCACATCCCACTCATGCAATGAGAACACTTTGGATCTTTCACAAAGTTTTTTCCTCAGGCGATCTTTCCACTCCTCGGACAATGGTGAGTCTCCAAAGTCAAACTTTGCTGGGTCTATAGCCGGAACTTGAGTTTCACCCCGGGGTTTTACAATTGACTCAGGCTCAAAGAGGTCTGCTATCTTCTGTCCTTGCTTCACAACAACATCACGACTTGTTTCATTAGCAATCAGTATAGTCACCTTTTCCTGAGCTTTAGCAGGTAAGGTTATGATTCCACTGGGGACCAGCACTCCTTCAGGGAGCTCTCCTTTCACCGACTGCTCTACCATCGCTAAGGCCCCATTACTGCCTTTCAGCCAGGTGCTCATGACAAGCACTTCTTGCTCTGTCCTGGCAGGCACTACTAAGGGGGTTGTGCCCGCGTACTTCAGTGCTCCAATCGGTAGCTCAGATGTCTCTTTAGCGCTCTCAATTTTCCTATAGGCTTCAGCACAAAGCGTATGGATCATCAGGGTGTTCAGGTATTGGTCCCCAGCCCGTCGTCTGCAGTAATCCGCGAGTACCTTGAAGAGGCTGGAGTTGGTCCCTATCAGTGCAGACACATCAGAGGTCCCTTTAGGGTCAGGGCATATTAATGCAGCTGTGTCTATCGCTTCTCTTACCCCCGCAACCTCCTCTGGGAATTCCAGGTGCACTATGACATATCCTTGGTAGGGGTATTCATCCATGCTGAGGCCACATAGGCCAAGGCCAGTCAGTGGCTGTATAGGAAGGTGCCTAAGCATGTGTTGGTAGAATGACTGAAATATAATAGTCACTTGAGATCCAGTGTCAAGCACTGCTTTACACTCCGCCCCTTCAATCCTCACCATGACCTCTGCTCGAGGCCCTATGAGTCCTGTGGGGATCCCAGATGGACAGTCTTTTCTGTGGGAATCTTCAAATCCTGCAGGCCTGGGTGGTCCACGTCCCTGGACCCTCTGGCAGCTACTGGATCTCTCCCAACTGATCCTCAGCTTTCCATACACTAAGGAGAGATTTTCTTCATTATGGCACCTAGCAGCACTGTGCCCCTCCTGACCGCATCGGTAGCAGAAAATTTGCCCTTTCCCCCTTCGCCTGGATGGGATGGGGGCTTTAAATGCTGACCTCTCTATTGCCCCAGTGTGAGGCTCCTTACCCCTGGAAGCCTTAGCTCGGGCAATGGTGCTTTGCAGCTCAGCTATCCGTTCCATCAGGACCTGCATTTGTTGAGCAAGTTCTTCTCTGGTGCTCACCATCAATACACTGGCAGTTTGCAGTGGAGTTGTGCTGGCCGGCTCCAATGTTTGGGCTTCCCAAAGCTCACTGGCAGCCTGCCTTTCTTCCTCCTCTCTGACCTCTTTTATCAGCTGGGAGTAACTTGGGGGATGTTCCCGTCGTTCTCTTAGCCGCAGATGAAGTAGAATCGGGTTCAGATACTGAGTTCCTCTTACAATTTGAGCCAGTCTGGTCTGATCCATCTGCTCAGCAGTCACTGCTCCCCTCATGACAGCTTTCTGAAGCAGTCTCTCCAGCCTCTGTATATAGGCTGAAGCCTTCTCGCCCTTTTGCTGTCGGGAATTAAGGAACTTGCAGTAGCTATCTTCAGGGCCCTCTACGCTCCCAAATGTGTGATCAAGAGCCTCTAGGCAGTCCCACCAACTCCCCCACAGGGAGCAAGAGATTTCTGTGCACCGTCTTTATTTGCCCTGGACCCTCTTCAGGTTTGATCTTGTAGACCGGCAGGTCTCCCAGCTTCTCCATCACCAGGTAAGGTATTGCTTTCCATCTGTCAGCTATCTTGTGTTTGCCAGCAATACCCAAATTTCGCAGCAGGACTCTGTCCCCTGGCTGGAGCTCCTGCAAACGTACCCTAGCATCATATCGATGTTTGTTGTGATCTGCGTTCTTCCGAGCCGCAGATGTAGCCAAGTGATAAGCATCCCGCAGCTTTTCTCGTAGTCGGGCTACATATTGCTGATGAGTTTCGTAGCTATCTCCATCCTCTGATACACCAAAGCACAAGTCTATGGGTAATCTTGGTTCTCGCCCAAACATCAAGAGATATGGGGTGACTCCCGTAGCATCGTTCTTTGTGGCGTTGTAGGCATGCACCAGAAATGCAACATGCTGGCTCCAGGTTGCCTTCTGCTCTGGTCGCAAAGTCCCCAACATATCTAATAGTGTTCGGTTGAACCTCTCTGGCTGAGGATCACCTTGTGGGTGATAAGGCGTTGTCCTAGACTTTTTAATTCCCTCTATCCTCAGCACCTCCTTCAGAAGGTGACTCTCAAAGTCCTGCCCCTGATCCGAGTGTATCCAGGCTGGGAATCCATAAACTGAGAAATATTTCTCCCACAGTACTCGAGCGACAGTGATAGCCCTCTGATCACGTGTGGGATATGCCTGCGCATACCACGTAAAATGGTCAGTCACTACTAGAATGTTTCCGACATTCCTCTTGTCTACTTCTAGAGACAAGAAATCAATGCATACTAGCTCCAAAGGTTTGGTGCTGGTGATATTCTTGAGATATGCAGCCCTTGTGGGCAGAGTTTTCCTTTGGACACATCGAGCACATGTCTCACATTTCCTGCGATCATCTTCAGCCATCCGGGGCCAATAGAACCTACTACGAATAAGTTCCAGGGTTCTCTCCATCCCTAGATGTCCGAAATCATCATGCAGGGCCCTCATGGCCAGGGCTCTGTACTCTTTTGGCAGCACTAGCTGTGTTCGCTGCTTTTGTAAAGGGTCCATGGTCACTCGGTGTAGAACTCCCTGAATCAGTTTTAGTTTGGTTTGTTTACTATTATACTAATAATAGTTTACTATTATTCTCTCAATAGTAGTTTACCCTCTGGGCTAGGTGGAACAACCACAGCTGGGCCTCGCCCCTCCCTTTTGGCAAGTAGTGTATCACGAATGTCAACATCTTGCAGCTGGGCTTCTTGCCAGTCAGCCACACTGAGCATGGGCAATGGAGATTGGTCCAATGCTATGTAGTTCACCGAAGCAGAAGGCACGCTTTCAGGGGGCAGGCCCAGAGCTTCTGCAACACATCCCGGACAAGCCCCCAAAAATGTAACCCTTCTGCCAGTCAGAGTCGGCAGCAACAAGGGCCGGGTTCCGTATCTAGGGGTTCCATTCCAATAACACAATGCAAAACCGGCTCGAGCCCCCACCCAGTGACCTGGGACAAATATATATCACCCCCCCTGGGCGCTTCTAAGAGGCAGTACTTCCCCTCTCGCAAGCACAGAGTCTGAGTGTAGAAAAACCTTTTAATGACCGAGAGAAACAATGCGGCCTTTTGCTGGGGAAACACCACATCTAGGATTTGTAAACCAAACTGTGAGCAACGACCCACCCCAGCAAATTGGCCATGTCCTTTCCCTTTGGTTCTTGAGTCCATCAACCCCAAAAATCACCCAAAGTCCCAAAAGTCCAACAACCCAAAAGTCCAGACCCAGAGTTCAACAGTTCATCTGCAGAGTGTTACACCCCCCAGTCTGGGTAGAAATGGGGAGGGGAGAGGTAAGGGGCACTTTACGTGGCTCGAAGCTGACTGCCCCGTCCCTTCGTGGGGCTTCGCTCGGCTCTGCTCTGCTCCGCCAGCCATCCCACGAGTCACTCCGCTCAGCCGTCCCGCAAGCCGCTCCGGCTGTCCCGCCAACTGTCCCGCTCCGCCAGCAGCTCCGCTCTGTCAGCCAGCCTGCAAGCCACTCCGGCTGTCCCGCCAACTGTCCCGCTCCGCCAGCGGCTCCGTTCCGTCAGCCGGCCTGCAAGCCGCTCCGGCTGTCCCGCCAACTGTCCCGCTCCGCCAGCAGCTCCGTTCCGTCAGCCGGCCTGCAAGCCGCTCCGGCTGTCCCGCCAACTGCTCCGCTACGCCAGCAGCTCCGCTCCGTCAGCCGGCCTGCAAGCCGCTCCGGCTGTCCCGCCAACTGTCCCGCTCCGCCAGCAGCTCCGCTCCGTCAGCCGGCCTGCAAGCCGCTCCGGCTGTCCCGCCAACTGCTCCGCTCCGCCAGCAGCTCCGCTCCGTCAGCCGGCCTGCAAGCCGCTCCGGCTGTCCCGCCAACTGTCCCGCTCCGCCAGCAGCTCCGTTCCGTCAGCCGGCCTGCAAGCCGCTCCGGCTGTCCCGCCAACTGCTCTGCTCCGCCAGCAGCTCCGCTCCGTCAGCCGGCCTGCAAGCCGCTCCGGCTGTCCCGCCAACTGTCCCGCTCCGCCAGCAGCTCCGTTCCGTCAGCCGGCCTGCAAGCCGCTCCGGCTGTCCCGCCAACTGCTCCGCTCCGCCAGCAGCTCCGCTCCGTCAGCCGGCCTGCAAGCCGCTCCGGCTGTCCCGCCAACTGTCCCGCTCCGCCAGCAGCTCCGCTCCGTCAGCCGGCCTGCAAGCCGCTCCGGCTGTCCTGCCAACTGTCCCGCTCCGCCAGCAGCTCTGCTCCGTCAGCCGGCCTGCAAGCCGCTCCGGCTGTCCCGCCAACTGCTCCGCTCCGCCAGCAGCTCCGCTCCACCAGCCGCTCAGCAATATATCTTCTGGCTCCCCCACTACTTAACACAGTGCTCAGTGATTTCAGCTCATAACAATTTCAGCTTTTTCGTGATTTCAGCTTGTAGTTAGGGGAGCCTTCGTGCTCATTTGCACACTTAGTCCAGAGTAATTCCAACTCAGCAGCCTGTGATTAGACTCCTAAGGAACTCAAAATTAGCTCTGATATTCCACAGTGGAGAGAGAGAAGGAGGTGTAATTGACATTTAGGACCCTCAAAAGAGGCCCATGCCACCAGATACAAATACCTGTCCCCAGCCTCTCTCAATTCACTGGGTTTTGGAATCCATGTCCCTCGCCTAGCAAGTGCTGCTTAGCTAAGGGTGAGTCCCTTCATCATAACAAAAGCCCACTGTCCTTGATTCACATAATCAGGGTAACAACACTTTATTCTTCCTGCCCCAATAACAGAGAAACTGGGGCTCCCACAGCAGTCAAGGTGACCATTTGGGCAAGCGGTCCATCATGCTTTGCAGGGTGGGTGTGTCCATGCAAACAAGATTAGCCCCTGACATCCCTTTCCACAACTCACCACCAGATGTCAGGGTAGAACTCATCCTGACTCTGCTTACATACATATGCAAAAAATCCATCTTCCCTCTTGGGGCTACCCTATGCTCCCCACTCCCAGCACTGGGACATTCCCCGCCCCCTTTTCCTAGCGGGTTATGAGTTGTTTTCTCTGGGTTAGGAGTGTCTATTCTTCAATAAGATGTTCCTGTTTCCATCAACATTTCTTCAGTTGCTCTCTGTCTCTTACCAGCCCAGGAGAAGCCTCCGTCCCCTCTGCCAGCAAGGTCAATTGCATGATCACAAACACCTTCTTCCTCAGTAGAATCTGCTTCCTGTCTTAAAGAGAGACAGTCAGTTTCCACAAGTATTTCAAGACTGGTGCCCTGGATAACTGGGGCTTGGATTGGGATACCACCAATCATCCCCTTTTCTGTCCCCGAGACATCAGCAGTGTGACTACTGTCCTCAGGAAAGTCAGTTTTTACAGTCCCCTCTCTGAACCTGAGTTACAGGTTGCTTCTCTGGGTGGACAGACACTGAGCCAGCCCCTCTGTCATGGGCATTGTCTCCCAAGTGTATCTCAGTGTGGAGACAAGCATATGCCTCCACTATTCCTTCCCCATGATGCTGGTGAGGGAAAGCCAATCACTTATAGGGTTGCTTATCTCCTACAGAAATCCTTTCCCCGTTTTCTCTTTCTGGGATCCCCTCTAGGACACATCTTTCTATGTTCAATAGAGAGGAATCTATCCCTTATTCCGCTGCAAAACTCTGCCAGCTAACAACTGGGAAAGTTTTCTCAGTTAATGACAACATTTCTCCTGCCCCTGATCCTGAGGACGTGTTGCCTTCTGTTGGAAAGGAGCTAGTCTCAGTCCCTCCCAGGCTTGGGAGCAGGCTGCTTCCTTGTGATGCAGAGTTAGAGGAATATTTACCCACATACTCAGTGGTTTCTAAGATTCCATCACACTTCTCTGGGCTCCCCTCTAGGACACATCTCTCTATGCTCCCTAGTTCTGCCCCTTGTTCAACTGCAAAGGGCTTGCCACTAACAGCTGGAACAGTTTCCTCAGTGACAGGCACTCCACCTCCCTCCCTTACTGAGGAGGCATTGCCTTTAGCTGTGGTGCAGAGTTGCTCTCAACACCCCTCACACCTGGAAGCATGCTGCTTCCCATTGCTGCAGAGGAATCAAAGAGACTTGCTCCATTTCCCTTAACAGTTTCTGGGGCGTTGCCTCTTACCTCTAGGGTCCCAGCATAATACTCTTTCTTGTTGCTGATAAACACCTTCAACAGCCTGAGCTACATGTAAAAAATCATTTCCTATAAACATGTCAGTGAGGAGACCTTCCATCAACCCCACAGTCAAAACACTTTCCAAATCTTCCCACACCACATGAATTCTAAGTAGTGGCACAAGGAAGCTGGTTCTGCCCACATCTACAATCTCTGCCATTTGACCACGTAAGATGCTGGCACCTGGGGCCACAATCTGCTTAACCAGAGAAATGTGCGCCCCTGTATCCTTCCATCCTAAGAATTTCCTGCCATTAATCCTGACAAACTTACTGTGCTCCAGGTCTGGTTCTGCAGAGGCTAATTTCACAAAACCAATATGCTAAGCGGCAGGTGCCAGAGAGGTTTCTGTGCTGAGGACAGCAGCATTCACGTGAACTACTTGTGGCTGACTTGCTTTCAGTTCTGGGCAACGCTTTCTTAGATGTTCAGTAGAATTACACTGATAACACCTTTGGGGCTATTCTGTTTTTACAGCGGGTGTGGGGTGGGTATTACGAGTAGAGAAATGTTTTGGGGAAAGAGAATGTTTAGGCTCCCAACCCACTTCTTTCTTCCCAGGGGCAAAATGGGATCTTCTCTTCCCACCTGGTTTAGCCCCTTCTTTCTGTGGATTACTCTCAATAAATGTCTGGGTCTGTTCAAAGGCATCAGCCAGAGAAGCCATCTCCTCCACTGTCTTCACATTTTTATCCCACAAACATTGGTTTACGTCATCTTTACCTATATTTATTAACTGTTCCTGAACAACAAGATCAAATATTTGTTCAAAACTTCAACACCTTTTCCCCTCACCCATTTTTCTCATTAGATTTTTCACCCTGTATACATATTCACTATTCCTCATACCAGCGCCCCTCTTTAGATTTCTAAAATTCACCCTATATGTATCAGAAGTCATTAAAAACCTTTGAAAAAGAGTATTTTTAAATTCACAGTAGTCTAAAACATCCTCAATTAGCATTTCATTGAATATGTTTAGAACTTTACCAGTCAACTTTGCAATCAGGGTTAGGACTTTCTTGTCATCTGGAATTTCATGAACTGCACATGGTCTCTCAAAAGTTGTAAGGTATTGTCGGTCTCCTTGTATGCAGGACATAACTGGCCCCAATTGTGGATTCTTGCAGTGATAGGACTCGTTGGGGTCGGTGGTTTCTGGGTCTGGTTATCTGCCAGATCAAAGTGGTGGTTTTTTTCTCTCTCTCCACAGTTTCTTGTTGATTCAGTTCCATAGCCCGCTGGTGTGCTTCCTCTTTCTCTTTCCTTTCCAATTGCTTTAGCTCCAAGATTCACTGGTACTCTTTCTTTTTCTGCTACCTGTAATTTGTACAGCTCTAACTTTGCAACTGCTTTCATTCATCTTTATGCTTTTTTGCTCCTATTTCCCTTGCCTGAAATAAGCAAACAGAAAATAACAAACTTGTAACCTTCTCTTTGACTGTTTTCAGCCAACACACTTAAAACCTCTACACAGGTGTATGAAGTGCATATCTTCTCACTCAGAACAGCAAGCTGTGCATTTCACCTGCTCGCTATGTCACTGTGATGGAACTCCTGGGGTACAGCCTGGAACTGCGGGACCACTATGTCCCCTTAACTTCCCAGCCTGGGCTATCTCTAATAAGCAGCAAACCCCTCCAGGTGCTGTTATCACTCAGCCACCAGCAAGCAGTGACACATGCATCTAAGTAGCATGAATACTTTCCAAGCCACTCATGAACTATACACAGGGAAACACCAGCAAATCTCCCAACTCCCCAGCCTTGCACCCTGGGTGCCTGGGACAGCCCTCACCGAAAATGCAAAGGTCATGGCACACTGCAAAAGAGAGCAGACACTCCCAAAATTGGTAGTTAACACCGAAGTTAAACTCACCAACCAGTCACAAACTGTGCTTCTGCTCCCCTACACTGGTTATCAACAAGCTAAAAAAGGAAATCACACAGTCCCCTTTATTGCATTCCAGTTCTCTGGCTCCCAGTCAGCACCTAGGTCCAGAACAGTGAGAAGTATTTAAAAACTCTGCTCACTGTACAAAATGTTCTTCTGACCCCAAAGGGCCAGCCACATTACCACGTCAAATTAGTTTGGATCTTACCCAGAATACCACACTGCTGGCCAATCCTTTAGTGTCTAAAACTAAAGGTTTATTATAAGGAAAAAAGAAAGAACAAGGAGAAGTTGTTAAATGATAAAGCACTCAGATACATACAGAGACTTCAAAGTCCATATATCCGGTTCTCAGCAGTACTGGTGAGTTTGCTGGCTTGAAAGTCCCTCTGGAAAACATCCACAGCTTGGATGCGTCATTCAGTCCTTTGTTCAGAGCCGCAGTTTGTAGAAAAGTTACTCCAGATGTCTGAAGTGGGAATGGAGACAAAATGGAGAAGGTGCAACTGCCTTTTATATTCTTTTTGCCATGTGGCCTGTACTCCCTTTGTCCCAAACACAAGCTGCACAGTACACGGCATGGAAAAGGCTTAAAGTTCTGTCCATAGACATGCCCCTACATGTCTTGCTGATTCATAAGGTATAGCCCCTGGCCCTTTCAATGAGTTTATTGTACAGCTGATGACCCTTGATGGGCCAGCAAACAGGCCAAGCAGTGCTGATGCCAATCTGTCAGAGGGTGTCACCCAGAAACACAGCACAAGTTTGGAAATACAGCTATATCCTACATATCTATAACACAATACAAATGTGATTACAAACATATACACAAGATTATCATACTTGGCAAATCATAACATTTTCACAGATCGTTTATACAGCATATCTGGTCAGATTCCTTGCAATTTTATAATATTGGGGTTAGCAAAATCACGAAGTGCCTCCTATATTTCATACAGAGTCACAGCCCTGACCAACGAAAGTTTTGCCAACAAAAGTGCTAATGTAGATACCGCCTAAGCAGCATTTGGATCAAGAAGTTTGTCTCACTCCAATGGATGTAGCCGGTAGGTTGCAGTCCTTAATACACGAGCTTTCCTTTTCAGACTGGGACTAGTCTCCTCTGTTCAAGTTTTCTTCTTCCCAGAGTTCTTGTTGCCTTCAGAGTAGGTGGGGGAGGAGAAAGGGATGATGCCACTGTCTCTTAGGTCTTGTCTACACTACACAGTTTGTCAGCAAAAGGTGGCTTTTTTGACAAAACAATGGAGGTGTTCACACTGCAATGCAACTTTTGGCGACAAAAAAAAAATAAAACCACTTCTACTAAAGACAGAGATTTTTCCGGTAAAGTTTTGGTGACAAAGTGCAAGTGTAGACACCACACTTGGTTTTGTCGCTGTAAATGGCCTCCAGGAGGTATCCCACAATGTCCATCCTGACCACTCTGGTCAGCAGTTCGAACCCCGCTGCCCTGCAGCCAGGTAAACAACCATCTGCCCCTCCCCTTTTAAATCCCTGGTAATTTTTAAAATTCTACTTCTGGTTTGCTTGGTGTGGAGAGCTCACATCACATCTTCCCAGCAGACCACGGCAGTTCCACACGCACGGCAAATGCTCTCCCGCTTGGACCAATGCAGAGCTGTTGGATCTGCTCAGTATATGAAAAGAGGAGGCTGTCCAGTCCCAGCTGCGCTTTACAAGCCTATTTCTTGTGTGAAAAGGGCTATGATCGGGACACAGTGCAGTGCAGAGCAAAGATAAAGAAGCTGAGGCAGGTGTACCAGAAGGCGGGGGAGGCAAACCGTTGATCCAGTGCTGCACCAAAGACCTGCCAGTTCTATAAGAATCTGGATGCTATCCTTGGCAGCAACCCCACCTCCACTGCCAAGAGCCCCGTGGATACTTTGGCGGGACTGGAGATGGCAGAAAGTGAACCTAACCCAGAGGACAAGGTCATGGATGAGGAGTTGGATGATGATATGGAGCCCATGGCAGGGTCACCAGGTAGGGTGGCCAGTCAGGAACTCTTCTCCACTCCAGAGGCGTCTAGCTAGTCCCAGCCGTCCCACTCCTGCATGTAAGACACAGGAGAGGAGACCCCTGGCTAGTGAAGGGATAGAAATGTACAAGACTAGCTGTGCTGCACATTCCCCTGGGCAGTGAGGAGGAACAGTTTGCTAATGCACACGGAGATTTCATGGGACTCCTCCAGGGAGATCTCTAGGAAAGTTTCCTGGAGGTACTCGTCAATCCTCTGCCGAATGTTCCGTGGCAGAGCTGCTTTGTTCCGTCCCCCATTGTAGGAAACTTTCCCACGCCACTCTGCAATCACTTGGGCAGGACCAAATCGGTACACAGATGAGCAGCATAAGGACTGGGTCTGAAGCTGCACATGTGCAGTAGATGTACCCTTGCTTACCCTCAGGAGTGAGATATCTGTTTCAATGACCCCCACCTGTGGAGAATGGTGGGAGAATTTCTAATATTGTCCCTAGTCACCTGCACCATGACCCTTGAATCACCACCATTGCTCTTTACCCCAAGTAGAACGTCTCCACTTCACCCGCCACCCCAGCCTCAACTCACCATGCTTAGGGTGTTCACCAAGATGTGTGGTTCCCAAGGATCAGTGAGAAAGCGCTCGGTATGTTACAAGAGGCTTATTTAACTGTAATGATTCAATGCTGTGTGTGAACTAACAATCATGCTTCTGTGTACGGTTTCTTATGCTTCTGCAGATGTGGCCTTCGGTGGAACCCCCTACACACTGGCGTAGCGCCTCATCCAGATAAGAACGTGACTAAGACAGAGCAAGGAGGACATGCTCCGGAAGGTGCTGCAATTCTCGGATGCATAAAAAAGGGAACACAGGGAGTGGCAAGAAATTGAAAGGCAGGACAGAAAAGAAAATCCTGAAATAATTCAAAAGCCCACTGAGCAGATGATAAAAATAAAGGAGGAGCAAACAGAAAGGCTGACGTACCTAGTCATGCCATAGTCAGAACAGATGCATGCTTATCCTTCCCTGCATCCTATCCAATACTGTTTTCCATACCCTCCACAAACTTCTCCCATACATTCCTTTCAACTTTCTGGAATGTCTCACTTTCCTTCAGGCAGCTTTCAAAATGACAGCTGGACCTATGCACAGCTATGTCAGTCTGCACTGCCCTAGTACCGCCTTTCCTACCAAGCCTTTGTGTGTGTGTGTGTTAATTGGTGTTTAATAAAAAAAAGTAACTGAAAGATAAATATTTATTTGCATCCTACAAATTGTGATAGCATCTGGCAGCAAAACATATACAGGCAGTTTAATCAATTGCTTACTGAAAATGTAGCCCACAACTCAGCACAAGTGCTTTCTAAAAAAAACTTGTTTTAATGAGACATGACAGATTGCTGCTTAGAAATATACATCACTGGTTCTCGTTCTCAAAATGTTGCCTCAAAGTCTCCATGATTCAAATTGCTCCCCGTTGTGCCCCTTTAATAACCCTAGTATCAGGCTACTCAAAATCAGCAGCCTGGTGATCTGCCTCAGCACTCCACCGCTGAGCAAACCTTTCACCCTTACCTTCACAAATATTATGTAACGTACAACAGGCAGCTATGACCATGGGAATATTTTCCTCATTGAGGTCTAACAGGCCATAAAGGCATCGCCCGTGTGGCTTTAATCTGCCAAACACACCTTACATGGTCATCCTGCACCTACTCAGCCTATTGTTGAAGTGCTCCTTGCTGTTGTCCAGGCTTCTTGAGCCAGGGGAGTAAGGGGTGTGGCCGGGTCTCCCAGGATCACTATGAGCATTTCAACATCCCCCACTGGAATCTTCTGTTCTGGAAAGACCCTGATTGCAGCTTTCTGTATAGGCAAGTTTTCCTGAAGATGCATGTGTTATGCACCTTCCCATACCACCCCACGTCATTGTTAGTGAAACACCCATGGTGATCCACAAATGCCTGCAACATCATGGAGAAAAGTACACCTTTCTATTGATATACTGCATCACAAGGTGGTCCAGTGCCAAAATCGGGATATGTGTCCCATCTATCACCCTTCTGGCAGTTAGGGAAACCCATTTCTGCAGAGCCATCCACTATTTCATGCACATTGCCAAGAGTCACTGTCCTTCGCAGCAGGATGCGATTAATGGCCCTGCACACTTGCGTTAACGCAGCCCCAACAGTCAACTTCCAAATTCCAAACTGACTCTTTACTGACCAGTAGCAGTTGGGAGTAGCCAGCTTCCACACTGCGATCGCCATGTGCTTCTCCACCAAGAGGGCAGCTCTCATTTTGGTGTCCCTGAGCCGCAGAGCTGGGGCAAGCTCAGCGTACAGTTCCAGGAAGTTGGCTTTTCGCACCTGAAAGTTCTGTAGCCACCGCTCATCATCCCAGACCTGCATAACGATGTGATCCCACCACTCAGTGCTTGTTTCCCGAGCCCAAAAGCAGCGGTCCACCATGTGCAGGTGCTCCGTGAATGCTTAAAGTAATCTGGTGCTGCTTTTATCCATGGCAGACAGCAGGTCAAGCAACTCAGGTTCCTGTTCAGATAGAAACATAATGATTAAATGCACTGCCATCTGCGATCTGTTAACTGTCGTTAACATATCGAGTAGAGACCAGTGCGGGATCCATCCTTTCCCACAGACATGGTGGGCACACAGTAAACAGGGGCTGTTCAAAAAAGGCTGCAAACCACAGTTGGGCAGACCATAGAATGATGGGACAGAAAACAATGGGATGTTCGGCTTGCACCCATGATGCACTGCGATCCACTCCAGAAACCCACAAGTCCTAGCGGCAAAAGGTGACGAGTAGCACTGTGGGATAGCTACCCACAGTGCACTACTCTTACTGTCGATCCTAGAGCACCAAGTATAGATGTGCTCTGCCGACAGAGGGAGTGTAGAGTGAACATGCAATAGCAATGTTATTGTAATACTGCTTTTTGGTCGTCAACATATCTTTTGTCCTCAAAACTCTGTAGTGTAGACAAGGTCTTAGAGACACTGGTTTTATGCTTCATTACAACAGTCTGTAACCCACTAACTGTTTTTTGTCCTATGACAGCAGAGGTGTTAATTGCCCACTTCATCTTGAATGGTCTCTTGCTATGTGTTAACTCCTTATACCAGGGGTGGCCAACCTGAGCCTGAGAAGGAGCCAGAATTTACCAATGTACTTTGCCAAAGAGCCACAGTAATACGTCAGCAGCCCCCCATCAGCTCCCCCTCCCCCAGCACCTCCCACGCACTGGCAGCCCCACCGATCAGCGCCTCCCCCTCCCTCCCCACACCTCCCAAGCACCTGTTTCGTGGTGTGAAGGAGGCTTGGGGAGGAGCAAGGGCATGGCAGGCTCAGGGGAGGGGGTGGGAAGGGGTGGAGTGGGGGCAGGGCCTGTGGCAGAGCCAGGGGTTGAACAGTGAGCATCCCTCAGCACATTGGAAAGTTGGCGCCTATAGCTCCAGCCCCGGAGTCGGTGCCTATACAAGGAGCTGCATATTAACTTCTAAAGAGCCACATGTGGCTCTGGAGCCACAGGTTAGTCACCCCTGCCTCATACTTAACAATCTGTTCCCCCTTGTATTTAGCAGTTACACTCGGATTGCATTTCCCAGACCTGAAGAAGAACTCTGTGTAGCTTGACAGGTTTTCTTTCACCTACAGAAGTTGATCCAGTAAGAGATATTACCTCACCCACCTTGTCTCTCTCATTAAAAACAAGAACACGATGAACCTCTGTTATGCTCATACAAAGCATGCGGGATCTTTTTCGGGGAAAAAGGCAACATGCCGCATTTATTGAGAATGCAGCAGTTAGCATATGCTTTTCAGTCACACACACACACACACATACACATCATGCACACAGTCCTGCCAGTCAGTGTTTATAGTTACCAGTCCAAAGTCTGGATCAATCTAGTGGCCAGCCAGATTGGTCACAGAATGGAGCCGGGCTCTGTCGGTCGCAATCTGATGCTCCTCGTGTTGTGGCAAGACGAACCTAAAGTCCCATGGCAAAGCACCCTGTTCTTAGAGTCTTTTTTCTCCATTGAAGTCTATGGATTTTGCTGTGTCAGTTTATGACTGGTTACTCCTTAATTGGTGTTATCTTTTGATGTTAACATTCCAAAACACCTCCGAGAGGGTCATCCTGTCCTGGATTGATTTAAAGATTGTCTTTAGGGGTGCCAGCCTCCACCTCAGGGTCGTCAATCTGCCCTTCCTCAATCATGGATGGGCATTGATGATTCTCTGGTGTCTAAGTCTCCTTAAGCGTCTTCACTCCTCCTTTCTTGACCCCTCCCCCTGGGAGGCTACGAGCAGGTTTCAGGGAGTCTGCCAATCAGTGCCGGCATTAGACTTGCTGGGACCCAGGGCAGAAAGCCAAAGACTCACCACATGGGGCTGAAACCCGGGGCCCCAAGTCCCACCACCTAGGGCTGAAACCAAAACCTGAGCAACTAAGGGCCGGCCCACACTAGCCCCCAAGTTCGAACTAAGATACGCGACTTCAGCTACGTGAATAACGTAACTGAAGTCGACGTATCTTATTTTGAACTTCAAAGTACTCACCGCTGGTCCACACGGCGGCGGGCAGGCTCCCCCATCGACTCCGCCTGCTCCGTTCGTGGAGCAGGATTACCAGCGTCGACGGGGAGCACTTCCTGGTTCAATTTATCGCGTCTAGACAAGACGTGATAAATCGAACCCAGAAGATCGATTGGACTCCTCCGACGCGGCGGGTAAGTATAGACGTATCCTTAGTTTCACAGGGCCCCTTGTGGAATGGGGTCCTGGGCAATTGTCCTGCTTGCTACCCCCTAACACTGGCCCTGGCTTTTATATGCAGAAAAACAGTTGTTGTGGCACAGGTGGGCCATGGAGGGTTTTTTTTTAGCATGCTGGGCAGCCTCAGAAAGAAAAACGTTCAGAACACCTACTCTCTAGGGCACCCGTCCCAAGGACTGGAATATGCTGTCCAGCTGCCTGGTCCCTGGACACAGTGTTGACCCTTCAGACTTCCCTGCACTTGAACGCACCCACTCGCAGAACTCCATCCCAAGATGTAATCCCTTCTGGGTTACAGTTTAAGGACGTGGTCCTTGTGAAGCATAACACAGCGACATTTTGCATGGGATTCTAGCACCACTGCTCTTTTACTTAGATAAAGCACAAAAGAGTACCGCCCCGTTAGAAAACAACCAAGGTCCTAACTGCAATGCCCCTCACTGGCTCACCCTTCCCTTGGGGATTCTTGGGGGGGACTACCTGTGTTCAGGAAGGTAGCCAGCATACTCTGCCTCATCTGGTTTCTATCTGCTGGGTTGCTTCTCCCTCCGCTTGAGCTGGGGGGGGGGGGGGAAATCATCCCTGAATAGATCATCTCTTGTCTTTTTATAACCTTCCAGGTTCCTCTGTCAAGTCAGTGATTCCCCTCTCAGCTTCAACAAGTGACCACATGACTTTATTGCCAGGTGACCTCTCACCAGTTCTCCTCCTTGGGAATCAGTCTGTTTTGAGAGTGATTACATTTCAGTGATCGAGCACTTATGTTAAATGACTCTCTATTGTTAGGCCTTTTCCTCTCCCTTTGTTGGAATTTTATTCCAACATGGAGTTGAAAGGACATCAGAGATGACAAAAGGCTGCAAGTTCAAAATGGAATTTGCAACTGGATACAGATACATACAGAGAATTCGTAATCTCGCATGGAACCCATAAATTGTACAGAGAGATTCCCCAAATCATCATAACTATTGTATTGTTTATTTGACCTTGACACAAAAGTGCAGGACTGACCCTCATCTCAATTATCAGAACCCTCCCTGTTCCCCACGTTGACAGCCAAAGTATGGCCCATGTTTTTACAGAGCTGTCATCTTTACCAGACACCTTCCTATGTGATAGCCATCTCATTTCTGTATGTAGAAGCTTTTGATGATCATGTCCCATGAAGACACAATCTCTTACCCCAAAACACTAGTATTCAGATTTATATGCTCTTGCATGATTTGCAGCCTCTTGACGATGTTTTATTTTTGTTACATGTTTGTTTTTTTTCAGATTGGTGATGTTCTGTTAGAAACAACCCTAAACCAACAAGATTATTTGTTTTGTTTTTCTGAATCGCAATTGTTTCTTAATTAAGTATGAAAAAATAAAAAGGATAACTAAGTATTTTTCGATGTAAAAGTAGTGAGGGCAGCAGCAGCAACCTGTTTGTGGATAGTCATAAAGCCATCTGTCAAGGGAAAGGCAATAGTTATTGCAAAACTTTAATCTACATAGCACTACTTCGCGAATGATAAATATTTGTCTTTGAGAATGATTCCAATATGGCAGGGTTCACAAGGACGAGATGCATAAAACAATTATCCAGTAACGTTTGTGTTTTATGCACTACTTAAAAACACAAAATCAATCTACCCACTCACTTTAAGTCTCTAAGAGGCCTGATTCTACTCTCATTTACACAGGTGTAACTCAGGAGTAACTCCACCAAAGGCAATACTGTAGAGTTGAAACTAGCATGAAATCAGCATCAGACCCATTGATCACACAAATAGACTTGATTCATCACTACATTACTCCAGCTTTATGCCAGCGCACAATTGGGAGTAATGCGGTTGTGATTCAGGTTCCCAACCTGCAGTGGCTGTACAAACCCAGAAGTTAGCTATCCCCAGAGCTGCATGCAAAGAGTCACCAAGAGTAGATCTGGCTTTACCATGAGGAATGTGCTATGGCTATAGTAAGTGTTACTCTACATTTTGGAGCTGTATGGCGCTTAGTTATAGAGGGCTTCAGGGGTGGGTAAGGGGTGTCAAGGAAGGCTACCTTAACTGGACATTACCTTACTTTTAAAAGTGTGCATAGGTGGTGGTTTCCCTTACTAGCTCTTAACTGTTTAATGTTTTTTCTTTGAAGGAATTAGGAAATGAAGTTGAAAATCGTATAATAAAAATATATAAAACGTGCACCCTTTAAACTGAACTATGGCACAAAATAAGGCTACCCATAATCACCAGAGCTATTCACACTAGCATGAAAGCCTCTGGGCCAAATTCTGCTCTCAGTTACACCAGCACAACTCTATCATATTCACCAGTCAACTAGGACAGACTGCTGCTAACGGGGGCCAATTTCTGGTAGAGTCCACTCATTGATCTCAGTAATACAATAAAAAAGCTGCCCAGGGATTTATGTCCTAGCATCACAGAGACTTCATATTATTCCAATAAGGATTGTATTTCTTTAGTGTCCTAGGGATATATTGCTTTTAATGAAGAAGCACATGAAGACAAGGTCCCTGACCTGAAGAACTTAGAGCCAAAGAAGCAGAAAGGAACTTGGAAGCAGAATCCTGGAAATGCGGGGAGGGTGTTTTGCAAATGGTAGATGTCTAGGAGGGCAGAAGAGCTGAATACAATGTTCTTCAAAAGTGGAGAGTAGAAAGAGCGTATTAGCTAGCATAATGCCAAATCCTCAAAAGTCAGACAAGCAATGAGTCAACTAAAACA
Organism: Chelydra serpentina; assembly: GCA_037349315.1. Classification (NCBI taxonomy): domain Eukaryota; kingdom Metazoa; phylum Chordata; order Testudines; family Chelydridae; genus Chelydra; species Chelydra serpentina. The sequence continues at coordinate 128,090,609 of JBAIAC010000008.1, forward strand.
GATAGGAATTCGATTAAAGAATTTACAGTAACAGATTGTACATACTTAACTACAGTAACATCCTGCATGCAGATATCATAAATTAACAGATGGTAGAGGCCTGTTTTTAGTTGACTGAACTACATGGCCATACTTCTGAAATGTAATAACCTTTCCAAAGCCTCCCCTTTCACAAAGGAAAAAAATATTTTAAGTAATTCCATTTCTCAGTGCTCTTAACCACAGAACTAAACCACAAACACTGAAAGCTCCCAGTAGATAGTGGTAAGATGGAAGGATGGCATCGCCAATTTTTATCAATCTGTAATGTTGCATTTCCTAGTTCCATAGTGAAAGCAGAGCAATTACATGTAGGGCAGACAATTTGCTAATGGGGCTAGATTCTTTTCTCATTTACAGTTCTGTAAATCAGGAGTCATTTCACCAAAGTCCATGGAGTTACACAAGTGGAAAACTACTATAAGAAGAAAACTACTTGTAAGAACAACGGAATAGCCTTCCTCAGGAGGTTGTGGAAGCTTTTTCCCCAGAGGTTTTCAAAAGGAGGCTGAATAGCCAACTGTCTTGGATGGTTTAGACACACCAAATCCTGCATCTTGGTAGGAGGTTAGACTAGGTGACTCCTGTGGTCCCTTTTAACCCTATGATTCTATGGATCCGAATCAGTGCCTGGAACATAGTCATATTAAAAAATCTTGCTAAGTAGTAATAAGATAAGTGAATGAAACCGAGTTGTCCCACTGATGTCAATGATGCTATTCAAGTAAGACAGACAAGCAAGATTTGGCTCATATTTCATTTGATTTGCAGATCTGAGAATACTTCAATAAAGTGGTCCCCAACTAACTTGATTCTTCAAAAAAAAAAAAAAAACAAAAAAAAAAAAAAACCACTTTTAGCCAAATTCTCCAATTCTAGAATAATTTAAGAACATACCATCCCACAATTCCAGCTGGGCTGTCCTTTACTATCAAACTCCTCCTTTCTCTTGCAGTCATTTTAACCCCATGTTTGCCTTCTCCATTTCTGCTGCCCTTCCACAGCATTTGAACAGAAATGCCATGCAAGAAAGCCTTCTCCTGTGCTGCCAAGTTGGCCAGAGGCTGACACCAGCTGTCTGGCAAAGCTGTAGTGTGATGTCAGTAAGACCCATAATTTGGAGAAATGTCCCCACAATGATTTTTTAATGTTTAGTGGACAGGAAAGAAATGCAGAGGCAGAGAATTCAGTCCGATGTGCTGCCTACCAATCACTGTGTGGTTTGCAGACTGAATTCCTTACTGATAAAAGTTCTTGGTTCCAAATGCTATTTGCTTTCACCTTCAGAACAGTCTGCATTAACAGTGAGTAATCCTAGCTGGCACTTTTTTAAATGCAGTATTGTCCCCTGCAGCTCTGTGCTAGAGAAGAGAGAGCAAGATCACGCTGTGAATGAATTCACAGAGCAGCCCAGTTTAATGCCCTGCTAAGAATCAAGGGATATCCCAGTACATGGGCTAGTACAGCACCACTGTGGATGCAGCCATATGTAGGGATGCCACTAGTCCAGTTTAATTCCAGACAGTCCTCCTTTTGGCTGGCTTGTCTTCCCTCCCCCTTCTACAGTACTGGGACAAAAGCGGTTGTGTTTTTGTCCACTATTGGACAGGGGACACCATTTTGAACAGCACACCACTCCACTTCTGCTGTCGTCATCTTCACGCACATTGCGTGCAAGGTCAGGCTGGCAGGGCAGCGCACTCTTGAAAATGGTGCCCCCCATACGGCATGACTTCGCACGCACCGTGTAAATGAGGTCACCCCAGCAGCGGCATCACAGCACAGAGGCATCCCCCCTGTGGCATGACCTTACACACAGCATGTACAGGGGCACGCTGATGGGAGCGGGCCATGCAGGCGGGGGCAGGGCCATGCAGGCAAGGGTGGGCCCGCGCCTTCCCTGGAAGTGCCGGAATCTCTGGTATTCCAGGAACATGTGAGTGGCCACCCTAGCCACAGGGGTGTAACAGGGGGGTAGTGTTTTGCAGTGGCTACTTTCCACCCATGGTAAACTAGCCCAGGCTAACTCTGCAGTGAAAACATAACCTCTGATTTACACCACTTGTCTCCCAACTGCTATTTACCCTTCCAGGTGAGGCACCATTAGAAAAAGCAAAAGAATAAATAGAGCCTGTGTCAACTTCCTTATTTGTTCTGTCATTATACTATAGACCAGCCAACACTGTTTCAGCAACAGATGGTTCCTGGGGGCTAACCAACCTCGAATTATGCCAGGCTGTACGAAACAGACAAAAATCTGCTAGGCAAGAGGACACTATTCTGAGATAGGTGCAACACTGGGACTGTGAATAGAAGGGTTATTTTTCAGTCAGAGGTATCACAAGTCTTAGCACCTCTATGCAACTTCTGCTCTTCCACTGAAACATTTTACTGCCACCCACAATTTATTTAGCCTGCTACGTCATCACAGCTTCAAAACAATGTAACATATTAAAGGCCACATTGTTCCTCATTTGATTACAGGGGACTGAAAAAATGATGCAGGTGGATTCTTGGAGTGTCTGCTTGATTATCCCCTCTGGGGCCCGTATCAAGATGGTTTGGGGTTAAGAGCTGAGACTCAGGAAATCTGGGTTCAGTGGCCTGCTCTGCAACAGACTTCCTGTGTGATCTTGGGCGTGCCACTTAGCCTCTCTGTGCCACAGCGCCCCATCTGTAAAATGAGGGTAATAACTTTCCCTTTCTCCCACCATTTGTCTGTTTTTATATTGATTTTAAGTTCATTGGGGCTATATGTTTGTACAGTGCCTAGCACCATGGGACCGCAATCTTGGTTGGGGGATCTAAGCACTACTGGCAAACAAACAATAAATAAGTAAAATAACTAGCTGAGTAAAATGGAGGGGGCCCCCTCGTAGAAATGGCTCTAGCACTCAGTAAATCTTCTGAGATCTGTGGCTTTTGGAGACTGAACTCCATTCTAGATTTGGGGGAGGAAGGGACTGGAAAGGATTGTACCGGAGCAGCAGTGTCAAAGAAGTAATGATTATCCTAGCTGACATCATATCCCCAAATCCCTCACGTTGGAGTTCGCATTGCAGGCATGCTGGAGCCTGGCACAGATTAATGCTTATGTGGCCAGCATTCAAAACATACTGGGAATGCCCACAAAGCAGAATGGAGACAATGCCATGCCATCTCGAGGAGGTAGAGATGGATGTGTAAAGTAGAGAGGTGAAATGACTTGCTCAGGTCACATGGTGAGTCAGGGGCAGAGTTTTTAGCTTGCAAACCTAATCCCAGGACAGAATTCCACACTGCCTCCCTCTTGGATAGATCCCTCTTCTTGGATCTGATCTTCTCCCCAAAACACTCTTCCCTACCTCACACCTAGCTAGCACATACCTATATATTAGGGTGAAAACAGTTACCAAAGTACTCAGGCCAAGGTCCACAAAAGAACTTGGGTGCTCACCTCCCAGTTCAGGCACCTAAATCCAAAATGTAGGCACCGTGGAGATCCTCAAAACCCCTGCTCAGCTCAAGCCCAACCTTGTGTAGATAGATGCCTAAACTCCCCATAGGCACCTACATTTTTGCTGTAAAAAAACCCCAAGCTTCCACCTGTGGGCATCAGCACCGCTGCCTCAGGTAGGTGACCAGATGCTTATCCCACATCTATGCCCCAGTTCAATACGCAGCTCCGGTGAATATAGGCGGCCCCCCACCTATCTCACCTTTAGAGCTTAGTGTGGTAAGTGTGCTCTGAGAATGCCTAACTCCGCACAATATGTCTGGGATAAGGACGACAAGGCAGGCTCCCTTATAACCTAAAGCCCAGTGCTCAGGACACTCACCTGGGATGTGTGAGATCACCACTTCCATTGCCCCATCTGCCTGATGAGAAGGGATTTGAACAGGGATCTGCCACCTCCAGGGGTGAAAGTAAGATAAATGACTTACCAGTACGGGGGCCTGGCTCTGGGCCCCTGGAAGGGGCGGAGCTGGGGGCCAGCCTCCCCCAGCCAGCCCTTCCATGCTGCCCGGCCCGCTCCGCCAAGGGCTCCGATGGTGATTTAAAGGGCCCGAGGCTCCGGCTGCTGCTGCGGTAGCGGCGGCAGCAGCCGGGAGCCCCAGGCCCTTTTAAATCACCGGGCCCTGAGGCAACTGTCCCTTTTGCCCCCTGTTGGCGGCCCTGCCGGTAGGGTGCCTACCCATCAGCGGCCCTGGTGTGGGGGGGAAAGAGGCAGCAGCGTAAAAGCACTGCCGCGGCAGCTCTTTTAACATCGACTGTGTACGGGCCGGTACCGGCGGCCACTTCTTAGCGATACACCGTACTGGCCTGTACCGGCCCACTTTCACCTCTGGCCACCTCCCAGCTGACTGCACTAATCTCTGGACTATGGCATATTATGATGTAGCGCTCTCAATCTCCCCTGTTGAAGCCATTCCACTTTGCATACATAATTAAACATGCGGTGAGCATGTGAGAATGACTCTACGGGAGCCACCTGAAGGGTAGGGTGTGACTCGGGCAAGGGCGCCATTTAGGGAGGGCGGGGGGGGGGGGACTGCAGCCCCTCCCTCGCAACTGGGAGCAATGCCTCCTGTCCCCTCCCCAGCCAGGAGTGAGAGCCATGCAAGCTGCTTGTGTCTCTTAATCCTCTCCCCGCTTCCCCTCACCAACAAGGAGCAACATCGCTTGCTCCTCTCCCTCCTCCCCACCCTGGGCTGGCTATTTTTGTTCAGGAATACAGGGGTGTACCTGGCAGAGCCAATAGCAGGGCTGGCAGCTTCATTCTTGAAACAAAACTCTCAGGGAGTTGGAGGGGGGCGAGGGGAGGAAACTCTGTGTTTAGGTCAGAAAATGCTTGCTGCAGATTTTATCATGATCTGCCGTTCACCTTCACATGCTGACATGTTACAAAGGCAGGAGCAAGCCCCTTGTGACACCAGTAGACACAGGGCTACTCAGGCAGGGGAGGAGGGTGTTGTCCCAGGCAAATTCAGGGGATAATTATCCCCACAGCCAGCCCCACTTTGGAAATTTCAGGCTGCAAGATCCATGCTGAAGAATGACGACTGGGGATCTTTCCCTGCTGTGAAGAAACCAACATGTGCTGTCACACCACAAATATTGTTTAAATCACACTTAAAACTTTCCCATTTTCCCCCCAACTCTCTAAATTTGTAGCGAATGGCAGTACCCCAGTGTGGCCATTTATTCTGCAATTTAGTCTCACCTGTCTGTGGGAGTCTTTCCTTTGCCAACACTGGGCTTTGGGTCAGGTCCATAGGTTGTGACACAGAAACAGATTCCTCTGTGAATGCCTGGATTTTACCAAACCTCCCTATAGTGGGGTTGCACTTTTCTAGGACCTTTTTCCCAGATACCTTTTGAGAAGCTGCTGCCCCTCAACTGCTACCCGCAAGCAGCCATTTTTAGCTTTCTTCTGTATCTCCTTCTCCTTCAGCTGATAAATACTCTTATCTCCTGTTGTAATTGCTGTTTAACATTTCTGAGGGTGGCAGAGTCTCATAAACTTCAGTACCACCAGTGAATTTCATAGAGGTGATGTTTACTCTCTCAAATCCTTACAGCAACACACTAGAAACCTCCTTCCAACTTAATCCTTTCTATTTATCATAACTATTTGTATAAACCCTTCAGTGAACACAATCCCAAGCCAATCTGAATAATTTGTAAGATTTGGCTGCCAAAATGTGTTTGTTATACATTACCCACATTACCACCACCCCCACTGCTCCTGACTCCGCCTACCACTCCACCCCGCCCCTGCCCGCAGGGTGCATCAGGGGGCTCAGAGCAGGGGGTTGGGGTGCAGGAGGGAGTGCAAGGTGCAGCAGGGGGCTCAGGGCAGGGAGCTGGGGTGCAGGAGGGTGTGTGGGGTGTGGCAGGGGGTTGGGGTGCAGGCAGGGGGCTCAGGGCAGGGAGTTGGGGTGCAGGGTGTGACAGGGGGTTTGGGTGCAGGCAGGGGGCTCAGGGCAAGGAGCTGGGGTGTGGGGTGCAGGAGGGGTTCGGGTTCTGGCCTGGCACCGCTTACCTCCGGGGTGGCAGGGGCACGCACAGAGCCAGGGTAGGCTCCCTGCCTGCCCTGGCCCCATGCTGCTCCTCTCCGAGAAGCAGCCAGTACCACGTCCCAGGGGGAGGGGGAGCAGAGAGCTCCATGTGCTGCTCTTGCCTGTGGGTACCTCCTCCGAAGCTACCATTGGCCGTGGTTCCCCGTTCCCGGCCAATGGGAGCTTTAGAGGAGGTACCCACAGACAGGAGCAGCACGTGGAGCTCTTTGCCTCCCCTCTCCCAGGGGCAGCAGGGATGTGGTGCCGGCTGCTTCCCGGAGCGGCCAGGGCCCACAGCGCCATGGGGTTGGCAAATCCGCGGGCCGGATCCAAAGCCCTGAGGGGCCGGACCCAGCCCACAGGCCGTAGTTTGCCCACCTCTGACCTGGAGGTAGGATGGGGATGCGGCGTGCTGGGGAGGGAACAGGGCGGGGGCGGGGAGCTTGGCGCGCTGCAGGAAATAGCCCCGCGGGCCACATGCAGCCTACGAGCTGTGTGTTTGAGACCCCTGTTATAGATCTATGCTGCTAACATCCATCATTTAATTATACTCTAAACTAAATAGTGATTCTTTTTAAAGGTATAGACTGTAATGTTAATAAATAAATTGTTTAAATAAATAGATTAGGCTAGTTTTTAAGTGACTATGGAGTATGGATGCAGTAGAAAATAGCCCCCTCCATCAAAATCTGAAATGGCGCCTCTCCTGTGATGCTTAGGTCAGGCCTCACTGAAAATGCCAAGGTCAGGCAAGCTGAAAAGAGGGGTGCAGATTCTCCCCAAAACTGGGGGTTAATTCCGAAGTTAGACTCACCAACCGTGCTCCTGATCCTCGAAACTGGTTATCAAGAAGCTGAAAAAATAAATCACACAGCCCCCTTTATTGCATTCCAGTTCTTTGACTCCCAATCAGCAAGTCGGTCCAGTATAGTGAGAAGTTATTTAAAAACTCTGCTCACTATACAAAATGTTTTTCTGACCCCAAAGGCCAGCCACAATACCAGATCAGTATTAGCTTGGATCGTACCCAAAACACCATCCCACCGGCCAATCCTTTAGTGTCTAAAACTAAAGATTTATTATAAGGAAAAAAGAAAGAACAAAGGAGAGAGTTGTTAAATGATAAAGCAGCCCGATACATACAGAGACTTCAAAGTCCATATGTCAGGTTCTTAGCAGTATTGATGAGGTTGCTGGCTTGAAAGTCCCTCTGGAACACAGCCACAGCTTGGATAGGTCATTCAGTCCTTTGTTCAGAACTTCACTTTGTAGAGAAGTTGCTCCAGAGGTAAGAAGCAGAATTGAAGACAAAATGGAGAAGATGCAGCTTCCTTTTTATATCCTTTGCCATGTGGCCTGTACTTCCTTTGTCTGAAACACAAGCTTCACAGCACATGGTATGGAAAAGCCTTAGGCTATGTCTACACTGGCAGAGATTTTTTGCCGAGAGCTTGGTCAATGATCAAAAAGCATTCAAAGAAAATCATTGTTGTGTGTTCACATTGCCTTCCACTGGCGGTATAACAAATTTTCACTGTTTATGCGACTGTTCCAAGTGTGAGCAGAGCACTGTTGGTAGCTATCCTACAGTTCAGCTCTCTCCCTTCTGCCACTAGGTCTTGTGGGAAGGCAGAGGGGATCACAATGCATCAGGGGTCCAGGCTCAATGCCCCGTGATACATTGTTTTCCATCCCAGCATTGCATGTGCTTCCATCTTCAGTTCGCAGCATTTTTCAACATCCCTTGTTTTCATCCCACCACACCACATCTATCTTCAGGAATGAATGTCATGCTAATCTCCACTGCTCTGTAGCGGTCACTAGCACATCGCGAATGGAAGTGGAGTTATTCTTGAAGTCACAGAGGCAACAGCAGTCACATTTGCCTGACTTGGTGTCCGACATGGATAGCAGCAACATTAGATTGCTTGTGGCATGCACAGAATAGCTGAACACAGTGGAATGTAAGTTTTGGGCTCAGAAAACTAGCACTGAGTGGTGGGAGCACATTGTTATGCAGATCTGGGATGAGGAGCAGAGGGAGAGGCTGCAGAACTTTCAGATGCTGAAAGGCACCTTCCTGGAACTGTGTTCTGAGCTCGCCCCAGCCCTGCGGCGCAAGGACACCAAAATGAGAGCTACCCTCTCGGAGGAGAAGCATGTAGTGATCACAGTGTGGAAGCTGGAGACTCCAGACTGCTTGAATCAGTTCTGGAGTGGGAAATTCAACCATTGGGGCTGCGTTAATGCAAGTGTGAAGCAGTAGTGTAGCCGGGGGGGAGCAGGGGGAGCGGCCGCTCCCCCACTGAGCAGAAGCGGTGCCTTTTTTGTGCTCCGATGCCTTTTGCTCCTGCACTGCAGCCAGAGCGGAGCATTTTTTTTTGCTCCCGGCGCCTTTTTTTAAAGCTCCGCTCCCCCTGTGCTCTAAACCTGGCTACGCCACTGGTGTGAAGGGCCATTAATTGCATCCTATTGTGAAAGAACCATGACTCTTGGCAATGTGCGTGAAATTGTGGATGGCGTTGCAGAAATGGGTTTCCCTAATTGTGGAGGGGTGATAGATGAAACACGTATTCCAATTCTGGCACCGGACCACCTTGCGATGGAGTACATCAATCAGAAGGGATACGTCTCCATGATGTTGAAGGCGCTTGCAGATCACCCCAGGCGTTTCACTGACATCAACGCGGGGTGATCTGGAAAGGTGCATGATGTACATATCTTTAGGAACACCATTGTACAGAAAGCTACAAGCAGGGACTTTCTTTCCAGACCAGAAGATCACCGTAAGGGATGTCAAAATGCCCATAGCGATCCCAGGAGACCCAGCGTACCCCTTAATGCCATGGCTTATGAAGCAGTATATGGGAAACCTGGATAGCAGTTAGGAGTGGTTCAACAATAGACTGAGTAGGTGCAGAATGACCATGGAATGTGCATTTGGCAGATTAAAGGTGAACTGGTGATGCCTTTATGACAGGTTAGACAAGGGATCTCAAACTCAAATGACCACGAGGGCCACATGAGGACTAGTGCATTGGCCCGAGGGCTGCATCACTGACACCCCCCCTCGCTGCCCTTGACCCTGCCCCAACGCCACCCCTTCCATGAGGCCCCGCCTCTTCTCAACACTTCCCTGAGCGTGCAGATCCCTGCGCCTCCCCTCTCACTCCTGGAAAGCACTAAGCGCCTGGAGTTAGGCAGAGGAGGGGGTACGTGGTGCACTGGGGGGGGGGCGGTGAGGGAAGGGAACTTGGCTGCTGCTGGAAATAACGCAGGATGGGGGCGCGGGGAGCTTGGCGGGCCGCAGGAAATAACCCATGGTCATAGCCGCATGTTGCACGCTGCATAATATTTGTGAAGGTTAGAGTGAAAGATTTGCTCAGGGGTGGACTGCTGAGACAGAATGCCTGGGTGCCGATTTTGAGCAGACAGATACCAGGGCTATTAGAAGGGCGCAATAAGAATCAGGGAGGCCTTGAGGCAACACTTTGAAGATGAAAACCAGTAATGTTTATTGCTATGCTAGGGACTGCAATAGTTAATGAATTTTGGTAGGCTAGGAAGCAGTTGTGATTGTTCAGGCCTAGGATTCAATGAAAGCAACTGATAAAACTGCCTGTTTATTTGCAGGTGTCATCTGCTACCATAGCTTTCATGGAAACAAAACAAATACAAAGTGCTTATCCTTCAAACAACTTTGTTTTTATTGCTAATAAAAAACACAACAGCCTTCCCCCCGCGCATGCACACACACAGTCTCTCTCTCTCTCTCTCTCTGGGGAAGAGGAGGTAGCAGGGGAGGGCTGACTCTCAGAGCTGAGTGGAAGTCCAGCTTTCATTTGAAAAGGTGGAGCATGGGGGAAAGTGCCCAGACATTGGAAAGGAATGTGCGGGTGGAGTTTGGAGAGAGAGTATGGGAAAGAGTTCTGAATGTGCTGAAGGGGAGGACGGGCACACATCTGCTCAGTCCGGAGTGTAAGGAGGGACTGCAGCATGTAGGTTTGCTGCCCCAAAACTTTTATCAGCCTCTCTATGGCGTCACTAGTGTATGCCTCTTTTTTTTCCCTGCATCTGAGTGCTGCAGCCCTTTCCAGAACATATCTTCCTTGCTCCGGCTTGGGCACTCTCTTATCTGGCGCAGACGCTCTGCTGGTGTGTGTGCGCGTGTGCGGAGGGCTGGCTCCAGGCACCAGCTTCCCAAGCTGGTGCTTGGGGCGGCATCAAGAATGGGGCAGCAGTTCGAGTCCCCCGGCGGCAATTCGGCGGCAGGTCCGCTCTTCCCGCCGCCAAATTGCCGCCGCGGGACTCGGACTGCCACCCCATTCTCACCCGCCGCGGCGGCAGTGGGGCGGCAGGTCCGCTGCTCTTCTCTTGCCGCCGCAGGGCCCCCTCAAGCTGCCCTCCCCCGGCCGCATGCCGCCCTCCCCCCGGCCGGGGCGCTCTGGCCAGGAGGAGAGCAGGGCCGTGCTCAAGCTGCCCTCCCCCCAGCCGGAGTGCTGGGGGTAGAGTGGGGCCGCTGGCATGCCGTGCTCCCCGCCAGCGAAGTGGGGTGGCGGGCGGCTTTTTTGCCTGGGGTGGCAAAAAAGCCAGAGCCAGCTGTGAGTGTGAGTGTGAGCTTTCAAGGATATATCTCCAGAAGCACAAGTAATAGATGGAAGCACTATTGTTAACTACGCACAAAGCATTGAAACACTACATTAAAACAACAAAGTAGCATACCTATCACTTTCTTGGTGACCCTAGGCAAGCACACATGTCAGCAAACAGCCCAAGCATGATGAGTGCACCCAGGGGCAGGGACATTGTTCAGTGCAGAAAAGCAATGTGAAAGGGTCGTGGGGCACTTATGCGGTGGGCAACACTCTAAACATTCCAACCATTTTCCACAGGTGAAGGTCATTATGGATGATATCTCGCTCCTGAGGGTAAGCAAGGAAGCCAAGGGTGCATCTACTGCACACTTGTGACTTCCGCCCCGGTCCCTATGCTACTCGCCTGTGTACCGCTTTGGTCCCTGCACAAGTGATTGCAGAGTGGTGCGGGAAAGTGTCCCTCTATGGGAGAAGGAACAAAGCAGCTCTGCCAAGGAACCTCCAGGAAAGTTTCCTAGAGATCTCTCTGGAGGGTTCCCATGAAATCTGAGAGTGCATCAACACCCTGTTCCACCGTACTGACTGGACGCAGTACCGGGTAACTCCAGCACAGGCTCCACATCTTCTTCTGCCTTCACCTCTTCATCGATGACTTCCTCCCCTGGTTCGGGTCCACTTTCCACTGGCTCCAGACCCGCGAAAGTATCCACAGTGGTCTTGGCGGTGGAGGTGGGATCGCCACTTAGGGTAGCATCCAACTCCTTCTAAAAATGGCAGGTCTGGGGCGCAGCACCGGAGGGACAGTTTGCCTCCGTCGCCTTCTGGTATGTGTGCCTTTTCTGCTTCAGCTCTGCACTGCAGCGTGTCCCGATCATAGCCCTTTTTGTGCAAGCTGCATGTAGTCTGGCCGTAGGTATCGAAATTCCTATGACTGGAGTGCAGCTGGGACTGGACAGTCTCCTCTCCCCAAATACTGATCAGATCCAGTAACTCCACAGTGCTCCAAGCGGGAGAGCATTTGCTGCATGGAGCCACCATGGTCACTTGGGAAGACATGATGTAAGCTCTCCACGCCGAACAAACAGGAAGGGGAATTTCAAAATTCCCAGGGCTTTAAAGGGGGAGGGGCGGAAGGTTGTTTACCTAGCAGCAGGGTAGTGGAGTTGAAACTGCTGACCACAGTGGTCAGGATGGGCATTGTGGGACACCTTCCAGAGGCCAATTACAGCAATAAAAACAATAAAACACCTTTGTGATAAAACTTTTGTGTAAAAAGCCTCATGTGACTCCCGTCAAAGTGCTTTTATTACATCACTGAAACGGAGGAGTTTCATCACCAAAAGTGCCTTTGCAGTGTGTACGCCTCCACTGTTTTGTCACCAAAAACTGCCTGTAGAGTTGTGTCCATAGGCATGCCCCTATGTGTATTGCTGACTCATAAGGTGTAGCCTTCTCTCAATGGGTTCATTGTATAGCTGATGTCCCTTGAATGAGCCATCAAGCAGGCTTAGGGCTGATGCTAATCTGTTTGGGGGTGTTACCCAGAAACACAGCACAGATATACCTTACATATCTATAACTCACAAAATGTGATACAAACATATAAACAAGATTATCATATTTGGCAATAGGGTGACCAGACAGCAAGTGTGAAAAATCAGGGTGGGGTGGGGGGTAATAGGAGCCTATATAAGAAAAAGACCCAAAAATCGGGACTGTCCCTATAAAATCGGGACATCTGGTCACCCTACTTGGCAAATCGTAACATTTTCACTGACACCTTACACGGCATATGTGTCATGATTCATTGCAATTTTATAATATAATATAAAAAGTGTCTCCCAATTCCATACAGCATCACATGGGGGACCCCTGTTCAAACCCCTTCTCATCAGGAAAAGCGGGGGGAATTGAACTGTGGTCTTCTATATCCCAACTGAGTGCCCTAATGACTGGGCTAAAGGTTATAAGGGAGGTCACCTCCTCCTGCCCCCAGCCATTTTGTGTGGCATGAGGCGTACACTGGTGATGTTCTTGCATGAAATAGGTTGGTTGCCTGACTCCAGAAGCGGGTTCCCAGCTGTGGATCCCAAGCAGACATAAACACCTAACTCCCTGAAAGGGGGAGGGCTTAGGATGCACCCCTCCCTTTGGTGTCTGCAGTTGGCTAGCTTACGCAGCTCCCCACCTAGGTACTCCTTTTTGTGGCTCCCATTATGAGGCACTTATCTCTCCCCATGCATTGTATCAGGAGTCTAGGTGCCTAGCCCAGCATTTATGGATTCCATTGGGTGGCTGGGCACCTAAAAGCTAGACACACCCATTCTGATCATTGCAACACCTAAGTCCGGACCTCAGTTCCCTTTTTGCACTAAAGAAAGGCGAGGCATCCTTTGCTCCCCTCAGCCCCTGGCTGTTTCTGTGTCTGCATGAGGAAGGACACTCTGCACTTTTTCTTAGTCTGCCAAATATAATTACATTACATGTTATTTAATGTCAATCGATGGCATAAATCCAATGTTTGATGTGCTAGAGCTGCAACCTATCACGCCAAGCCCATTTCCAGAGTTAAGTACAAGATTAGAAGGCAAGCACAAGCGGATTCTTTTCCCATATCTACTGCAAACTACATTGTAGTCATGAATTAGTCACTTAGGCCTTGGCTACACTCACGAGTTACAGCGCAATAAAACTGCCTGCAGCGCTGTACCTCACTAACTGGCTACACTTGCAAGGCACGTGCAGCGCTGCATCTCCTCAGGTACAGCGCTGCATGTACTCCACCTCCCCGAGAGGAATAACGTTTGTTGCGCTGCTGCTGGTGTGCTGCGGCTACAGTGTGGCCACCCAATGCGCTGTTATTGGCCTCCAGAAGTATTCAGAAGTATCCCACAATGCCTGTTCTAGCCACTCTGGTCATCAATTAGAACTCTACTGCCCTGGCCTCAGGTGACCAAGCGCCAGTCCGACCCTTTAAATTCCCTTGGAATTTTAAATATCCCCTTCCTGTTCCACACAATTCTGTTTCTTCAGCTACAAAATAATGATACCGCCAGCTCCATCAACACAGGCTATATTCCTGAATGCTTTCACAGCACTTTGAAATTCTTGGGTGGAGGGCACAGCAGTTGTTCCCTACCCTGACTTCTGGAGTGGACAGAGTTGGCATTGGGCTTTGTTGCAAGGATAGGTTCCTGGGATAGTGTTTTTGATGTATGGTGTGTGGTTGCTGGTGAGTATTTGCTTCAGGCCACTAGCCGTCACCTTCAGCCCCCAACTAAAACCTCTCCAGCGCATCATCAAAGATCTACAACCTATCCTGAAAGATGATCCCTCACTCTCACAGATCTTGGGAGACAGACCAGCCCTCGCTTACAGACAGCCCCCCAACCTGAAGCAAATACTCACCAGCAACCACACACCATACAACAAAAACACTATCCTAGGAACCTATCCTTGCAACAAAGCCCGATGCCAACTCTGTCCACATATCTATTCCAGTGACACCATCATAGGACCTAATCACATCAGCCACACCATCAGGGGCTCATTCACCTGCACATCTACCAATATGATATATGCCATCATGTGCCAGCAATGCCCCTCTGCCATGTACATTGGCCAAACTGGACAGTCTCTACGCAAAAGAATAAATGGACACAAATCTGACATCAGGAAACATCACATTCAAAAGCCAGTAGGAGAACACTTCAACCTCTCTAATCACTCAGTGACAGACTTAAAGGTGGCAATTTTGCAACAGAAAAACTTCAAAAAAGAGACTCCAACGAGAAGCTTCCGAACTTGAATTAATATGCAAACTAGATACCATTACCTTAGGTTTGAATATAGACGGGGAATGGCTCGGTCATTACGTTAATTGAATCTACTTCCCCCAGTTTAATATCCTAGTTAAATACCCTTAACACCTTTCTGTCAGCTGTCCGTAATAGGCCATGTTGATTATCACTTCAAAAGTTTCTTTCCCCTACTGATAACAGTTCCTTTCAATTAATTAGCCTTTTACAGTTGATATGGTTACTGCCACCTTTCATGTTTCTCTGAATGTATAAATATCATCTCACTGTATGTTCCATTCTATGCATCCGATGAAGCGGACTGTAGTCCACGAAAGCTTATGCTGAAATAAATTTGTTAGTCTCTAAGGTGCCACAGTATTCCTTTCTTATTTTCTTTTTACTAAAGTGCTGGTGATCTAGAGAGTCACACACTTTGTTGCTTTTGTAGGCCAGCTGTATACCCAGCCAGGCCCCTTCGCTCCTCTCCCATGCTGGTCAGAAACCTATTGATTATGATGAAAATCAGAAAGCAGGAAAAGCCTGATTTCCACTAAAATAAGGCTATTCCAGTTTTCTGACTTTCACCAAAAATCAATATGAGACTCCCATTGATGCCTAGAATATTCTCTTAAAATTTTGGAATTGATTGGTTGCAATTTTCAAGTTAGTGCACTACTGACAGAGAAATACCGCATAAAAATAAATAGCCTTTCCTCCTATCCATAGCTTTAAGAAAGGGGGCTTTGAAGAATATTTAATAATTAAATATTTAATATTATTCCAACCTCTGCTATCATCTCACAGGATATGGGACAAAAGTGAGTTGCAACAGAAGTGTCAATGTATATGGAAAATGCAGATGTGAATTTGTAACAGCTATCAGTAACTGAAGAGTAAACAAAAATCTTACCAAGAGTTGAGCGTAGGGCTTCGAGTCATTCAGCCAAACAAGTGTAAAAATAAAGGATAGAATCATGGAAGGGTTGAGAGATCTAGTGCTTTTAGTTTTTAAAACAGGCTTCATGCAGAATTTAGTCCACCTGAAGGGGGCACGTGCCTCATTTACTCAGGCAAGAAGAGATGGTCTTATGGCTTAAATATGAGCTTAGACGGCAGGAGACTGTGACTCTAGTCAAAGCTCTATCACAAAATTCCTTTGTAGTCATAAATGAATCATTGAGCAGAAGATAGAAGAAGATCAAACGTTAGAGAAAGCAAGGCAGAAACTGGAAGAAAAAGCAAAGCTGTATGAGAAGATGACAAAAGGAGACTTTCCAGATGAAGAAACTGAGGATTTGTACCTTGTGGATTTCACTCAGAAGATCATAGACAAACGGAGAGAAATACAAGATCTGTGCGAGAGTGAAGCTGCTAGAAAGGCATCAGAACAGGAAGAAGATGAAGAGAAGACACTACCTGAAATAGAAATACCACCCCCACAGGACCCCAGTGAAGAATGGGTTGATTATGTGGATTCCTTGGGCCGATCTAGACGCTGTATGAAGAAGGATTTGCCAAATCTGCTTGAAATGGATAAAGAACTTCAGGGGAAAAGACAAGGCATTGAGGAGAAGACTCTATTGTCTGAAGATATGAGACGAGAACTTCAGCGGCAGCAATGGGAAAGAGAGGAAGAAGAGGCCCTAAAGAAACCTGTGGGACCCATACATTATGAGGACATTAGAGAAAATGAGGCCAGACAACTTGGTGTGGCTACTTTGCCTTTGCTCGTGATAGAGCACAGAGAAATAAGCAAATGGAGACTTTGGAAATGCTGAGAGAGCAGACCACAGACCAATGGACTAAGCGTGAACGTTTAAAGGAAAAACGAAAGGCAGTTCTGAAAACAAGGCTTTCTAAACTTAAAGCAAGAAAGATAAAGAGACTAAGAGAAGATTGACTAGAGGAAGAAGCAAACAAACTGGAAAATGAAGAGGAAGACGTTATTGGACCACTACCAGCTGAACCAGAAGCCTCTGTGGCTCCAAGAGTTGCAGAAAGTAGAAAAGTGGAGGTCATCATTCAGGAGGGAAAAGATACAAAGGCTGGTGTGCCCTATGTTCGAGAGTGGGATAAAGGCAGAGTTTACTTTTGGACAATGGCCAAAGAAATGTGCAGATGAACGAGATCCGGAATTTGCACCACCTTCCAATTACTTTGTTTGTCAAAAGAAAGCCAATAACTACCAAAGCCAGAGTTGGAACAAGCTTGGATCCTCTCATGAGAAAGTGGGACAGGAGTCAACACAGAACAAGCAGTTTCCGTCAATGCAGAATTACCGCAGCAGCTCAAAGGATCAGCAACCAGTTTACCAAAGTCTAGATGACATGTTGTCTTACTACAAACAAATGACTTGAGCTTATCAAAAGCATAAGCAAGAACCTTAACTCATGTAACCATTGATAACTACTCTTTTAAGTACAGATTTTCAACCAGTTGTGCACCCACCTTATAGTAATTTCATCTAGACTGCATTTCCCTGCTTAATGAGACTGTCATGTGGGACTGTCTCATTAATCATGCCTTTAAAAACAAGACATATCAAGCCTTCTTTCCCCCTCCCTCCACCCCCGACCCCCATCCACAAGCTCAGTAACCGTGTCAAAGAAGGAAAATAGGTTAGTTTTGCATGATTTATTTTTGACAAATCCATGATGGCCATTCTTTAGAACTCTAGGTGCTTACAATTAAATGATCTAGGTGATTGTTAAATAATTTGTTCCAGTATCTTTCCAGGTATTGAAGTTAGACCAATTGGTCTATAATTCCCCAGGTCCTCTGTTTGTCCTTCTCCAGTTGGTCTGGGATCTCACCCATCCTCCATAAGTTCTTGAAGATCGTTGCTCACAGTTCCAAGAGTGTTTCTGCTAATCCCTTAAGTAGCCAAGGATGAATTTCATCAGGCCCTGCTAACTTGAATACATCTAACTTATCTAAGTATTCTTTAACCTCTTCTTCCCTGTTTTGGCTTTCATTTCTTCCCTCTTGTTAATAGTGCATTGAATATCTGGTCACCATTAACCTTTTCAGTGAAGACTGAAGCAAATAGGCAAACACCTCAGTCTTTTTGATGTCATGAGTTGTTAGCTCTCCTTCCTCACTAAGTAGAGGACCTACAGTTTCCTTCATCTTTCCTTCTCCTCATGTATTTAAAGAACCACTTCTCATTGCCTTTTATGTCCCCTGCTTGGTGTTTCTGATTTTCTCCCTACATACTTGTGCTATTCTTTTGTACTCCAACTTAGCAATTTGTCCATGTTTCCAATTTTTGTAGGATTCCTTTTTGATTTTCAGAGCGTTGATGAGCTCCTGATGGAGCCATATTGGCTTCTTACTATTCTTCCTAACTTTTCTTCACACAGGGATAGTTGAGAAACTGCCAGCTCTCCTAAACTCCTTTCTTTCTTTCTTAGATTTTCTTCCCACGGTACCTTTCCTACCAGTTCTCCAAGTTTGTTAAAATCTGCCTTTTTGAAATCCATTGCCCTTGTTCTGCTGCTCTCACTCCTTCCTTTCCTTGGAATCATTAAATCTAACATTTCATGATCACTTTCGCCCAGGTTGCCAATTCCTCCCTGTTAGTCTGCATCAAGTATAAAATGGCTGTCTCCCTAGTTACTTTTTCCATCTTCTGAAACAAAAAGCTGCCCCAATACATTCCAAGAACTTATTGGAAATTTTGTGTTTTGCTGTATTACTTTTCCAACAGATGTCTGGGTTGTTAAAGTCTCCTGTCACTACCAGGTCTTGTGTTCTGGATATTTCACAGTTTGGGCCCATCCCTTACATACAGGCATCTCCAGAAGCGTTCCATAGGATTTACATATGGGGACCTCAGCAAGCATACAATGTCTCTTTAAAATAATTTGCAGCCCCTAAACAAATACTTCTCCCCACCTCCTATTTATTACACTAGCAACTAGCTATGTCAGCACAAGACAAGGGCTGCCAGCATCTCCAATGCAAGCCAAAATCCGCAACAATGCCCTTCTAATTTACTTTTTGCATGAGTAAGACCATTAGTTGTGAGCACACACTCAGAAAATACCTGTGGGGAAAATACCATATTGCTTTGATCCATACACATGCAACCCCCATCCAGATCAGTGAGCGCGCTGCTGGTGCCTGAAGGCGGTATATGACACTGAGAAGTTTAACATGCCTTCCAAATATCACTGTCCCCTGCTGAATATTACTCAGGTGTTTGTGGTGGTTGCCCGGTGGTAAAGTTTTCTCTCTTCCTTTTTAATCCTCTCAACCTCAGCAGCACTGTAACCTCAAGAAGCCTGTGTTCCTCGTTGTTTCTGGCCCCCACATAGCTGAGTCTGTTCACACTTCCAGCCCAGTGATTGAGCTGGGAGAGTACTTTGATGAACTCTAGCTGACTGCAGGCAGAGCACAGAGATCATGGATGGCAAAAATCAGTGGGCAAAGCATGCAGAGGGGAGGGGATCACTATCAGAGGGTTTAGATGAGCCCAGCCTTACAAAAAGGCCATTGCTCTCTGCTCTAGTAGTGCCCTCCCGTGGTCAGTGTGGCAAAAAACCCTTGTGTTTTATATGAAACCTTAGTTTTACCTTTAAATTGCTTTGAGCAATTTCCTGTTAAGAGGAAACAGGATTGTCTACATTTTCAAGTGCCCGCACTTGAAGAGCCTTCTGCAGCAAAGTGTATAGCTTTGATGTACAAATCCATTGTGGGCTGAGAGTTAGTATCCAAGGTCTTCACTATTGGAATAATACTTTTTCCACTACAAAATCATGAAAAGTCAATTGTGTGTTTTCTTGTAACAATTAAATTAAAAACAAATAGAGAAGCCAGGTCCTTTCTTCTTCCCCTTTCCTGACTTCGTAAACATCAAGATGTCTCCCTCCCTCCAAGCCCCCCCGAATTTAAACCCCGAGTGTAGGAAATTTTTACACGAGCCAACACCACTCTCCTGACCAAAAACGATACCCTTCTCCAGTGACAGAGAAACGAAACCAGAATCAGCACCACACACTCCATATTCTGTGCAGTCATTTTACCAAACAGCACCTCTGTTGGAATAATTTCAAATATTATTAATAATTAATATGGGAACCCAAATATTTAACTATAAATTCCTTTATTAAATCCAAAGGCCAAATGGTACGTATATAATTGCTCTAAACATGCCTAGAAAGCCTAAATGATAAGCAATTTACTATATCCAAACAGTAACAAAACATTTTAAAGCATTTAATCAAGATACTTACAAACAGGCTAAACCAAAGGGTGCTTATTCCAGTGTGCTTATTCCAGGGGTCAGTTCCAGTGTGGTCAGGCAGGTATTATCAACAAACTCTTTAAGAGTCTACTTTTTATCCCCTTTAACCAACAAGTGATCATTGGCAATTACTGATGTCAAGTAAAAACCAATTTGAGACAGGTCACCCTTATTTCCAGTCCTACTCAGGAGATTTACAACTTCTTTTCTTCCCAAGGCCTTTCCTCCACTCCTTCTTTCTGTCCAACAGTTTTCTCATTGCACCTGGGTTCACACAAGCTTTAACACTGGTGTGTGAGTAGGGAAGGGCAGTGTTGGCTCATTTTAAAACAGTCTTTGTTTGATTTAAAACCATTTGCAGCCAGTCATCCCTATCGGTCAGAGACTCTCTTTTTAGAAACTTCTTCTTATCTCATTAGTTATTCTCTGAACCAGACATCCTCCCTACTTCATTCCTTCTGGCCTTATAACTTACTACTTTCAAGGCCTTCCTTCTACTTGGTACTCAGGACCTTTCTTTACAACACACACATTTCCTTAACCAAACTTAAGCTAACTTTAATTTTTTAATTTTATACCTATCCTACAACCCCTCCTAGACAAGAAATGCTTTAGTCTAACCCAGGTTATTTGGCTCAGTACAGGAGTAATTGGTGGGGGTGTTGTGCAGGTCACACTAGGTCCTTTCTGGACTTAAATTCTATGAATCTAGAATCCTCTCTTAGGCCAGGTCTACACTAGGACTTTATGTCGAATTTATCAGCGTTAACTCGATTTAATCCCTCACCCGTCCACATTAGGAAGCAGTTTATTTCAACATTAAGGGCTCCTTGAATCGATTTCGGTACTCCACCCTGACGAGGGGAGTAGCGGCAAATTCGAAATGGGCATGTCGAATGCGAGGTATTGTGGACGGAATTCGACGCTAATAGCTCCGGGAGATATCCCACAGTGCACCACTCGGTGGACGCTCAGGGCAGTATTGTGTACTCGGAT
The DNA here is from genome assembly GCA_037349315.1 of Chelydra serpentina. Taxonomy (NCBI): domain Eukaryota; kingdom Metazoa; phylum Chordata; order Testudines; family Chelydridae; genus Chelydra; species Chelydra serpentina. Next base: position 128,111,329 of record JBAIAC010000008.1, read on the forward strand.
GCTCTGACCTGCCACTCAGAGAAATCCCCGCGAAAATTTGAATGCTTTTTCCTCTGTGGCCATTTTGAATCCCATTTCCTCTTTGGACATCGTGGCGAGCTCAGCAGCACTGGCAATGATGCAGAGCTCTACAGCGGTGGTTTCGATGCCATCACTGAATAGAAAGAGAGCTCCAACATGGAGTGATCGTGAGGTTTTGGATCTCATCGCTGTGTGGGGCGATGAATCAATCCTAGCCGAGCTCCGTTCAAAAAGACGGAATGCCAAAATTTACGAAAAGATTTCCCAGGCTATGACGGAGAGAGGGTACAGCCGGGATGCTACGCAGTGCCGCGTCAAAATCAAGGAGCTACGTCAGGCGTACCAAAAGACCAAAGAGTCCAACGGACGCTCCGGCTCAGCGCCTCAGACTTGCCGATTTTACGAGGCACTGCACGCCATGCTCGGTGGTGCGGCAACAACTACCCCGCCAGTATCCGCGGACACCGATGACGGGGTCCATTCTACGGACACATCGGAGGAGGTTTTCGCTGACGGCGAAGAAGAGGATGGAGGGCAGGGGGACGAAGCGATCGAAAGTGGTCACCCTGGAGATTTCCCCGACAGCCAGGAACTATTCCTCACCCTGACTGCGCTGCCCTTCGAACACTCCCAAGCCAGCATTCCTGACCAGGAATCAGGAGAGGGATCATCAGGTCAGTGTGTTAGACATTTATTTTCAATACAATAGTTATGGTGTGATAGCGCTCTGTAACTGTGGCTTCATTGGCCTTATGCGCTTCAGCTTTGAGTCGCTTTCCCGTGCAACTATTCGAAAAGTCTGTCAATATGTATGGGGATAGAGGTGTAATCACCAGCAGAGATCTCAGAGAAGCTGTCTTGCAGGTACAGCGATAGTTTGTTTAGCACGTTCACTGGGAGAGCTGCCTTATTGTCTCCTCCATGGTAGGATACTTTCCCACGCCATGCAAGCAGCAGGTACTCTGGTATCATTGCCTTGCATAGCATGGCAGCATACAGCCCCGGGGTTTGCTTGCATTGACGCAGCATGCAGATTTTCTCTGTCTCCGTAATCCTCATCAGAGTGATATCAGTCATGGGGTCCTGGTTCGAATGAGTGGTATAATTAGTATACTGCATGCTTCCTTTTCCCCTTACAGACAGACACCCGGCTGTTTACGTTAACGCGTGGTGGTAGTGTGTCGGTAGCAAAACCAGTACCACATATCGGTGCGCGGGTAGGGACAGTCCCAGGGAGCGGCAACGCTAAACCGGGGATAGGATAGGCGAGCCGTTCATGCTGAGCGGTTCGCGGGCATTTTAGATTCCCTGGAGCAGCCACGCAGAGGGGGGGGAAGGGTAGGCGAGCCGTTCACGCTGAGCGGTTCGCGGGCATTTTTGGTTCCCTGGAGCAGCCACGCGGAGGGGGGGGGAAGGGTGGCCGAGCAGTTCATGCTGGGCGGTTCGCGGGCATTTTTGGTTCCCTGGAGCAGCCACGCGGAGGGGGGGGAAGGGTAGGCGAGCCGTTCACGCTGAGCGGTTCGCGGGCATTTTTGGTTCCCTGGAGCAGCCACGCGGAGGGGGGGAAGGGTGGCCGAGCAGTTCATGCTGGGCGGTTCGCGGGCATTTTTGGTTCCCTGGAACAGCCACGCGGAGGGGGGGGAAGGGTAGGCGAGCCGTTCATGCTGAGCGGTTCGCGGGCATTTTTGGTTCCCTGGAGCAGCCACGCGGAGGGGGGGGAAGGGTAGGCGAGCCGTTCACGCTGAGCGGTTCGCGGGCATTTTTGGTTCCCTGGAGCAGCCACGCGGAGGGGGGGAAGGGTGGCCGAGCAGTTCATGCTGGGCGGTTCGCGGGCATTTTTGGTTCCCTGGAGCAGCCACGCGGAGGGGGGGGAAGGGTAGGCGAGCCGTTCACGCTGAGCGGTTCGCGGGCATTTTTGGTTCCCTGGAGCAGCCACGCGGAGGGGGGGGTGGTTTAGGACAGCCGCCGTAGATTATCGGTTTGGCCAGCAGCATTTCCTGCCCGCCGCCAGGAACACTGAGGGAGACATGGGAGTAGAGCACTGCTGTGAAGCAATCTCGCAGCAGTCCTAAGTCAGCACCTTACCATGGTTTTCAGAGAGGTGATTTTCTGTGTACGGCAAGGCTTCTGGGATCCGTATACCGGGACCCCAGACACTCACTCAGCCTTAAGGCATAGTATTTGACCTTGTAGTACGTGTACATGTGATAGGCACCGTGTTTGGTCCTATTCACGGTGAAAGAGTATGGTCATTGTTCTTGAAAAAGTATCATTCTGAGGAATTCACTCCCTTTCATTTATCCCACAGCTGTGAGTGTCTCCCGCCCAACCCGTGCTTCTCCCACCCACGGCCTAGTCCAGATAAGGCGGCGCAAAAAGAGAACCAGGGACGACATGTTCTCAGAATTAATGATGCTGTCACAGAGGGAGGCGGCACACCGCAGAGAGGACTTTGCACGGTACGAGCGAGCAGCCAGGGAACGGGAGCAGAGGGCTGAAGCGCGCGAGGACAGGTGGCGGCAGGAGGATCAGCAGGCGACCCAAACAATGCTGGGAATCATGAGGGAGCAAACAGACACGCTCCGGCGCCTAGTGGATGTTCTCCAGGACAGGAGACATGAGGAAAGAGCACCTCTGTATGTTCTTTCAAGCCGCCCTCCCCCGCCACCAAGTCCAGTGGCTTCCTCCCCAAAAGTCACTTGGACAAGGGGAGCCAGGGTGCGTGGAAATACTCAATCCACCCCTGCAGACCGCTGCAGTAGTAGAAGGCTGTCATTCCCAAAACCTTAGACTTTTCCCTCCTCTCCATCCAGCAGCACCCCTGAGCACCTCCCTTCCCAGGTCCCATGTTAAGTTACTGTTCTGTTGAATAAATCTGGTTTTTTGGTTCACCAATGTTTCCCTGAGTGTTTTAAATGGGACCGTTTGTATGTCTGGGTAGTGGTTAACATGTTTTGTAAGTGCAGATAATGGGAGCAGAAACGAGGGTGCACACAGGGTAACTGCTGAAGTGACAAGCACAGTACACATTGCATGCATTAAGCACACCTGTCCTTCGTTGTGCAGGTTTATACGTTGTAAACGTGGGGTTGGGGGTTGGGTGGTGCACTGTATGTTTGGGGAGGGTGGTCGCTGATCTTTTGCGGCTGACAGTAGCCTGCTGGATAGATCAATGCACCGTGGGATCCGTAGGCGATAGTCACAACGTAAAAGGCACATAGACACCACCACACACACATGGGATTAGGAGAGGTTGATGGTCCCTTTAAGCAAGCGGAACACCTCTTGGCACTGCGCTTTGGGCTGGATCAAGAGCTTCCCCTTTGAAGGGAAGTGTCCCCCAACCAAACCGCCCCCCAACCGCCGTATGCCTCCACGGTGATAATCATTACCCAATAAGAAGTACAGGAAAAGGTTCAAACAAAAAAATCTTTCCTTTACTGTGACTTTACAGCGTTGATCCAAGGAGGGGGAAGGGGGTTGGTAATGGGAGGATGGGCAACGGGACATGTGTAAAGGGACAGGGGAAGGTCCAGTATCTGTTTACGGAAGTATAGCAGTCACTGGTTAACCCTCTCTGTCTGGAAGCGAGCTTTCAAAGCTTCCCGGATGCGCACCGCCTCCCGCTGTGATCTTCGAATGGCTCTGGTGTCTGGCTGAGCGTAATCTGCTGCTAGTCGATTTGCCTCAACCTCCCAGCCCTGCATAAATGTCTCCCCCTTGATCTCACAGAGATTGTGGAGCACACAGCACGCTGCAATCACAATGGGGATATTTTTAGGGCTGAGGTCGCAGCGAGTAAGTAAGCTTCGCCATCTTGCTTTCAGACGGCCAAAGGCACACTCCACCACCATTCTGCACTTGCTCAGGCAGTAATTAAAGAGCTCCTTTTCAGTGTCCAGGGCTCCCGTGTATGGCTTCATGAGCCATGGCATTAGCGGGTAGGCAGGGTCCCCCAGGATCACTGTTGGCATCTCCACATCCCCAACAGTGATTTTGTGGTCGGGGAAATAAACCCCCTGTTGCAGGCGTCTAAACAGACCAGAGTTTTTGAAAACACGAGCATCATGAACCTTGCCTGGCCACCCAACATTGATGTTCGTAAAACGTCCTTTGTGGTCCACTAGTGCTTGCAGAACCATAGAAAAATAGCCCTTTCGGTTAATATACTGGCCGCCCTGGTGCTCCGGTCCCAGGATAGGGATGTGAGTCCCATCTATGGCCCCACCGCAGTTTGGGAATCCCATTGCAGCGAAGCCATCTATGATCGCCTGCACGTCTCCCAGGGTCACTACTTTGTGGAACAGCAGGTCAACGATTGCACGGGCTACCTGCATCACAGCAACCCCCACGGTAGACTTGCCCACTCCAAATTGGTTCGCTACTGACCGGTAGCTGTCACGGGTTGCAAGCTTCCACAGGGCTATGGCCACTCGCTTCTGGACACTGAGGGCAGCTCGCATCCGGGTGTCCTGGCGCTTCAGGGCAGGGGACAGCAACTCACAAAGTTCCATAAAAGTGCACTTACGCATCCGAAAGTTTCGCAGCCACTGGGACTCATCCCATACCTGCAGCACTATGCGGTCCCACCAGTCAGTGCTTGTTTCCCTTGCCCAGCATCGCCGTTCCACGGGATCAACATGACCCATTGCCACCATGATGTCTAGGGGCCGGGGTCCAGCGCTTTGCAAGAGATCAATGCCCCTTTCAGAGTTTAAGTACTCCCGGAGCTTACGTTGTCTCCTCTCCCGATTTCTCTGCATCAGAGTCTGGAAAAGGTGCGCTATAAGGCGCGAGTTGTTGGCTACGGACAGGACAGCTGCGATAATCGTGGAGGGCTCCATGCTCACTGTCCAGTGGTGTCCGAGCTATCAGCCACAGGAAAAGGGCGCGAATTCATTCCCCGCCGGCGCTTTCACGTTGGGAAGGCGGAAGTGTGGGTCGAGTGACGAAATTTACGTATACCGACCCTTGACACAATTTCGTTCCCACAAGGCACTGGGGGCTACACCCAGAATTCCAGTGGGCAGGCGGGACTGCGGGAACTGTGGGATAGCTACCCACAATGCACCGCTTGCAATTTCGACGCTTGCCCCCCTACTGTGGACTCGGACATTCGAAAAAAGATCCCTGGTGTGGATTCGAACAATCGACCTGGAAATATCGGGTTCACAAGTTCGGTTTCACAGAAATCGAACTAGTACCGTAGTGTAGACATACCCTTAGAGGAACAAATCCTGAAAGGAGCAGAACATGTGCAAATTCCACAAAAGTCAGTGGAAATTGCAGACGCTCAGCATCTGGCCCTAATTGTATTTTGCACCACATATTTCTACAGTAAAATTCTTTGACATTTCCAGATTCTGGAAACCTTCTTGAATGTTTCACTTTCCAGGTTTATATTTATTCCCCCCAAATAATCATTCCTAGCACTTACATAGACCTCTTCATTCCAAGATCTCAGACATTACAGAGGAGAGCAAGTATCATTATCCTCATTTTACAGATGGGGATATGGAGGCACAAGAGAAGTTAATTGACCTGCCCATGGTCACATAGCGAACAGAGGGTAGAGTTATGAACAGAACACCTCTCTCCACATGTCCAGTCTTGTACACTAGCCACTGGACCACACGGTCTCTTGAATAACCCAACATTCTACCACGAATGAGTTGGGAAGGCATGATGAACTATATGCCATCCCTCCCTCATCTTAGCAGATGCTTCAGTGGTTCTGTACTGTATTTACCGTAGAAATGTTATACCAAATCCGACAGATGGAGGCAACCAGAAAACTCTAAGCTAGTTGGAGTACAAGTGGTGAATGAGACAGTAATGAAGGGATTGAAACTATGGAATAGGGCATATTGCAAGGAAACAATGAAAAAGAATAATGTTAAGGTGGGACTTGATCACAGTCTACCTACCTACATAGAGAACAGAATTTGATAATAGAGGGCTCTTCAGTGTAGCAAACAAAGGCACAAGATGCAAGAGCAGAAAACTGAAGCTAGACAGACTGAGGCTAGAAATAAGGCACATCTTTTGGACAGTAAAGGTAATTGCACTGGAACAACTTATCAAGGCTTTTGGTGGATTCTCCATCACAAATTTTCATATTGAGATTGGATGATTCTCTGAAAGATATGCTGAAGTTCAGTGGTTCCAAAATGTTATTGGTTCACATACAATATTTGTAAAAGAGGTACATGAAGTACTACATGCAAATTTGAAGTGCTACATACAAAATGTCTCCATCTTGTGCATTTATTTTAGGCCTTAGTAGGCTTAGCTTAAGTATTTATGAATTTGTCATAAAAAAATTTGAATTTGGTTGGTGATCAGTCTGGAGGAAATCACAAGTGAAGAGAGTTTGGTTGGGGGAGACTGGGTGGGAGGGTTGGAGGACATGAGGTTTAGCGATGGCTGGAAAATGCCTATTTGTAAACACTGAAATTTTACAGGAACCTAGCTGTTTTGATGAAAATGTCATCACAAAAGATTTCTCAGGTCTAGGATGGAATTTATGATCAAGACCAGAGAGAGAAAGAAACCCACCTCAGAGCAGCCTGGTAGTCCAAGCACACACCTGTAGTGGGGGAGACCATTCGCTCTGCTCTGCCTGATTCAGATGATGCCCTGGCCACCAGGCTATTGGCTACTCTGGGTTGGATGGGTCTCTCTCTCTCTTGTGTGCACTCGCTGATTTTTCATGAACAGCTCTGAAAGTTCTTGGTTTCATCCGGATGCAGAATTAATTTTTTTTTGACATCACAAAAAGTTTCATGAAATGGGAGAACAATGTTTTGCCCAGCTCTAATGAGGTTAGATTGAGAGACAGGATTCTGGATGGAGAGCAAGGGGGCTTTTTTGGGGTGGGGTCTAGAGGGAAAAAAAGGGGCAGGGAAGACTGGTGGTTGGTGTGTGTGACTCAGGGAGGAGGGGCATAGAGGCGTGGGAAGTCTTGGCCGGAAATGAGGGGCATTACCTGGGCATTGGCCCACTTCAGCTCCAATGCATCCTCTTTCCAAGGCTTCAGGTTCCCAGTTTCCCTCAAGCTCCTTCTGCGCGATGGAGCTTGGCCAGTCCCAGTGTAGCTCTTGGCTTCTTTGGAGCCTTTCCCCCAGGTCTCCTCTTGCCTTGCTCTCACAACTCCTGCGCTTTGGGTAAGGGATTCCACAGCCCTCCTCCATGGGGGTATGCTGTGATTCAAGCAGGCTTCCCCAGCCCACCAGTATCCAAATACCGGCCCCACTTCACAGAACTTGCCTTGGTCCTTGGACTCAGACTCTTCATCCCCTTGTTTCAAGGCTCCTACCAGCCTCCTTCTTGCGGCCGTGGTTTGATGGAGGCAGGCTTCCCCAGCCCACCAGTCTTCCTGCTGCTTTTGATTCCCTCACCAGGGAGTTTTACTCCAGACTTGATGCTCCCTTGCAGTTCTCCTCCCCAGGCTGTCTGCCCTCTTCCTTTTAATCTTCCTAGAAGTCACCTATCAGCTGGGTTTTATTGTGTTAAGGAGATAGCTACCATTCTCCACTAGTCTGCTGCTCCCTTGAATACCTGGTTCCTTAAAGAGGCCGTGAAATATAACAGGGACGGGCTGGCCCCAAGCCCCTCTGCCCCTTCAAGGGAACAGACCACTCTTACAGCACAGAATCCTAGAAATGTAGGGCTGGAAGGGACCTTGAAAAGTCATCTAGTCCAGCTCTCTGAGCTGAGGCACAACCAAGTAAACCTAGACCTTCCCTGGCAGCCATTTGTCCAACCTGTTCTTAAAAATCTCCAGTGATGGTGATTCCATAACCTCCCATGGAAGTCTAGCCTAGAGTAGCATGCCTCTTCCAACAAGCTTGTGTACCACTAGTATACACATGCCACAGTTCGGGAACATCTGCTGTAGTTCAAACAGGTATTAATGCAAGGGAGTCCTGTGTTATACAGGAGATCAGACTAGATGATCACCATGGTCCATTCTAGCTTTATGACATATGACAAATGCTTAATCTAGAGGTAAAATTCGCACCTAAAGCCTTTCCTAGAACTATCAAAGTACTTCAGAGAAACTGAACCACTGTATTCAAAGTGACATGGATGCCAACTATAGGATTAGAGTCACCGTGGATTTTGTTGCATTCTAGTTGCAAAAAGCCTGCACCGTTTATTGGATATGCAGCTATCTGCAGTCAAAAAGACAAGTAAGAGCCAGCAACTTACTACCCTATATTCCAATTACACTAACAAAAACTATGTTAAAAAACTCCCATTATTATGGTAGCTAAATCAAGCACTCAAAAAAACAGGAAATGCCAGAATTAAGATTGCCCATGAAAACTTAATGCAGCCCCCTTGTGCATATGCATTATGATAGTATGTGATCATGTCATTAAAAACTCTGTTTTCCACAGGCATGCTTCATCCAGTGCTTAGGATAGATGATGGCCACTGAGCTGCTGTTCAGTATTTGTTTATCCTCATTGCTCAACATGTAGGTCAGGCCTTATGCACTGAACACTAGTCAAATCCTGCCCTGAAGACAGAATTACTAATTTCCTCACGGGTTTTATTATGGTACTCAAGAGTACAACATCTGAGCACTTAATAACCTTTATGTTAATAATACTCCTCTGAGGAGAGGGGTTATCACTATTGTGTATCTGGGAAACTTAGGCACAGAGATTTCAGGCCCAATGTACCCACTACTGGGGTGCGCAATTTGAGATGCCCTGTGTCACGGAGTGTGGGGGAGTCCAGCCCTGCACCCCTCTTCCCCGGATTCACTGGGAGTCTCAGCCAGCCAGTAGAACAGAAGGTTTATTAGAGATGCCAGGAACACGGTCCAAACAGAGCTTGTCAGTACATCCAGGACCCCTCAGTCGGGCCCTTCCGGGGGACAGGGAGCTTAGACCCCAGCTCGGGGCTCCCTGCATTTCACCCCACAGCTCCAAACGGGGGCAGGGAGGCCAGACCCTGTCTGCCCCTCTCCCCTCCTCTTCCCAAGCCAGCTCCAAACTGAAACTGTCCAGCCCCGCCTCTCTCCTTTGTCTCCTTCCCGGGCCAGGAGGTCACCTGATCCCTTTGTTCCAACACCTTCAGCTCTCACCTTTGCAGGGGAGGGGCCAGGGCCATCAGTTGCTAGGAGACCGAGTGTCGGCCCTTCTCTGTGTCCAGGCCCCTCTGTAACAATCATGCACCCTTGTCCCACCACCTAGATACTCAAGCACTGCATCGGGAAACCGAGGCACCCACACAGTACTCAGGGAAAACATTACCAACAGTCCTAGTTCGTCACACCCTGTATCTGATTTTTCCAAAGGTCTCTCATTATGTACCACGTCATATGCTCAAAGCACAGCTTCCACTGACTTCATTTGCAGTGAGAGTGCTCAGCGCTTCTGCAAGTCAGACCCAGGATCTCAAGTCAGGCACCAGGAAATGAGGAACACAAAGTGACCATGTGTGAAAAGCTTGGTTTAAGGGACTTGTCCAGCATCACACAGGAGCTCTAACAGAGGCAGGGATAAAATGCAATTCTCATGGGCCGCATTCAACTGCCTTTATTATGAGCCCTTACTTTCTCTTCCTGAAATCCTCAGCCTCATTCATTGCACACCTTCAAAAAATGAAACGGGTCCTACAGAAACAGCCTCTTTCACTACATACTGCTAATTCAACCCCAAAGCAGGTCCCTCCTGGGCATTGAATAAGGCAGGGGGGCCTCTGAAAAAAACCAGTATTGATCATGTAATTAAAACCTGCATCATAATAGTTGTGCAATCTTAATTCAATCACAAGGAGAGATTAAGATTGCACAGGCAACCTTCATTTTGGCATTTCCTAACTTCTGACTGCTTGACTTTGCAACCTTACTATTCTTTTAACTCTTACGTGTGTGTGTAATTTCCTAGTTTCGAAAAAAGAATCACAAATTCCATCATCGGGCATCATATTAACATCCACTTGGTTCATCAGCAGGGTTGGAACCATTAGATCCACGACAGACTTCTGCCAAGTCACCTAATGGGGTAAAAGATAGCAGTACTAGGTTGTGATCCTATAGGTAGATCAGCACTAGACAAGGATGGGGCACTGTCAGCAAATATGTGCAAAACACATGGGCAGCAGAGGAATAGTGAGACTCAGAAATTTTGGGTTCCATTGCAGGCTCTGGAAGGGTGTGTTTTCTGGTGGACAGACTCTTTTGCCCATTCCTCCGCATGTGACATATCCTATCTTGTCCCCTCCCACATGTCCTTATCTAAGTTATTGCTCAGGCTCCTCCCTGGTTCTTTTGTTACAGTTCTCCTCACCTAGCCAATCTGTCTTCACTCCTCCGACCTCTCATCCCACTGCCAGCTTCCCCTGTCCAGCCAGTACTAATCTCCCCCTCTGGACGTCTCATACCAGTTATCAACCCTTTCTCCTCACACTCAACCCCAGTACTGATCTTCTTGCTCAGCCAGTCACAATTCCTCCCTTCCTCATTTGATCTCTCCCATCTCAGCTTCCAGTCACGTCCAGACACACATTCCCTATCCCCAGTGTCCCAGTCCTGTCTCACCCCCCTTTCCCTTGTCTGATCTCACTCTTCCCACCCCTGCCTTCCAGTCCCCTTGCCCAACCCAGTCCCAGTCTGCCACCCAACTCCCAATGCCAGTGTCCTCTCACCCTCATCAACCTCCCATCCCAGTCTTCCCCCACCTAGTTCTTTATCACAATCTACACCCACAACCTCTTGTCCCCTCTGCATTTGATTCAGGCAGCTTCCTTCTTCATGCTGCCGGGGTCCAGCAGGGTGGGGCATTGAGAGCACAGGACAGGCAGGCCCCCTACTCTCAGTTCTGGTGCTCGAACTCAGCTGGGAACTGTGATTGCAGGGAAAGTCCTGCTTACTCCTAGGCTGCAGCATTCAGATAGAATTTTGGGGGAAATCAAACTGCAAAGCTCTAGCAGGTCTCCACTGAGCATGTGTGAACTATAGGTTTTCAAAGCCTTATAACTTGGCCAAACTCTGGCAGAATTTCATAGGAAGAGCAAAAGGCACACCCTGACACAAAATCTGACCCTCCCGGCCAAATTTCAAGTCCCTTCACCAAAGCATGGTGGCACTTGAGCTTCTCAAAGAAAAAAACACTGGAATTATTTTGAACACCACAATTTTTCCCCCTAGCCTTGTTCTCAAAAACAGCTGAACTGCTTTGGCTGAAATCACCCTCGCTCCAAAATAAAATCAGCTTGAGGCAGACACCCAGCATGGAAAATTTCATCCCAAATGATTAAACTCTGGCAACTGTGGCAGAGCTCCGACCCTGTCCTGGTGGGTCCCATGCTTCTAGGCGGTTTATACTAGCCTCAGAGGCTCACTGCGACCCTCCACGTAGCCCTTCTCTCTCTAGGACTAGGGTTACAGTCTACTGAGCCCTTTTCATCATAAGCCAGCACAAGGTTGGTGAGAGAACTCCCACAGTCTCTGTTGTCCCTATGAGCTTATCTCAGAACAGATTAGCTTCCTGTCCTGATAGGGGCCTGTCTTCCCCTCCCAGGAGGTGTTTCTGTAGTGACAGGTTGGGGGGAACCCGGGCCCACCCGCCTTCTACTCCGGATTCTGGCCCAGAGACCCTAGTGGTAGCAGCTGTTGGCAGCTAACCTTTTACTGCCAGAGTTGCTATGTTTCCCTGGGCCACTTCCCCACAGCTCTCCCGCTTCTCACTTCTTCACCCTTACCCTAGGGCTCCCTTACTGATGGCACGAGCGTGTCCTCATTTACTCAGTCCTTCAGTAACAACAACTCTTCCCTGGCTCTCCACAGCCTGACTGGAGTGAGCCCTTTTATATGCTCAGAAGAGCCTTAATTAGAGTCAGATGTTCACATCACCTTAATGGCCTCACCTGACTCTTTACAGGTTAATTAGAGTCGGGTGTCCTCATTAGCCTGGAGCAGCCCCTGCTCTGGTCACTCAGGGAACAGAAACCTGCTTCTCGAGCTGCCAGTCTTCTACCAGGACCTCCTCCGTGCCTGGAAGCTGGTTTCACCAACCAGGTCCTTTGTGGCCACTGAGGGGGTAGATCTCCTCGCGGAGCCCCTGCTACACAATCCCCATCTTCGTGTGCAGGTGGCGGAGTCCCCCTTGGTGTGCCGGAGGTTGGTCCTGGCGGGAGTCACTAAGATCGGAGACCTCCTGGACTACGACCTGGGGGGTTGGGTGGACCCCCGGGCGCTTGGTCGGCGCATGGACGGATGGATGGAATCCATTTTTCTCTTCATCATCTTTCGCAGGCCCACTCCTCCAGTGTTCGACCGGCCCCGTTCTCAGACCACCATTTGGTGGCCGTGATGGCCTCTCTTTCTTCGGAGAGGCCGGGGCCGGCCTACTGGTACTTCAATAACAGCCTGCTGGAGGATGTGGGGATTGTTGCATCCTTCCGGGAGTTTTGGCTGGCCTGGCGGGAACAGGCGTGCCTTTCCCTCAGCGCGGCGGTGGTGGGATGTTGGGAAGGGGCGTGCCCGGCTCTTCTGCCGTAGCCACACCCGGGGCGCCAGCCGGCGGAGAGATGTGGTGATAGAGCAGCTGGAGCGGGAGGTGTTGGAGCTGGAGAGGCGTCTGGCCCCGAGCCCCGGAGATCCACCCCTCTGTGGAGCGCACCGGGAGAAACGGGAGGAGCTCCGGGCCCTCGACGATCTTTGGGCCCGGGGTGCTTTCGTACGATCCCGCATCCATCTCCTGCGGGAGATGGATCGTGGCTCCCGCTTCTTCTACGCCCTGGAGAAGAAGAGGGGGGCAAAAAAGCACATCCTCTGCCTTCTGGCGGAGGACGGCGCCCCCCTCATAGATCCGGTGGAGATGCACGAGAGGGCCCGGGCCTTCTACGCTGGCCTTCGACGACGTGCTCCTCGTGGTCCAGGACCCGGATGATCTGGTGCAGGTGGAGGCCTGTCAAGCTGTGTACTCGGCAGCCTGCTCCGTCCGGATCAACTGGGTCAAGAGCTCTGGCCTGGTGGTTGGGGCTGGTGGCAGGCGAGCTCCCTCCCACCCACGCTTCAGGCCATTCGGTGGAGTGCGGGTCCGCTGCTCTATCTTGGCGTTTATGGTCCTGGCGGGAGTCACCACGATTGGAGACCTCCTGGTCTATGACCTGGGGGGTTGGGTGGATCCCCGGGCGCTCGGTCGGCGCATGGGGCTCTCCACTCTTACAACCCCCAGGCGCGTACTCCAGGAGGTGGAGGTAGCCCTGTCCCCCGCGGCTCGGTTTTTCCTCGAACGGGTCCTGCGAGAGGGTGCGCCCTGCCCGCCCCTCACTCCAGGCCCTCCGGATCTCTCCATCGGCCCCCTGCCCCGTGAGCCTTCCCGGCCTCCCTGTCCTCACACCTCGAGCCGGCTGTGTACAATGCAGCCGGTTTGTTTCCAAACCGCGCCAAGGGACCATCTATACGCGCTCGTGCTGCACACGCTCCATTACCCCACCGTCGTGTCCCACCCAGACACCAAGTGCCGGGACCTTTTGCCAACAGTGGAGGGTGGGGAACCCCAGTGGGCCAGTTTGTATTCTACCTTAGTCCCGCGGCCCGCCGGGGATATCAGCTGGCGGCTCCTGCATGGAGCAGTGAGCACGGGTGTGTACTTGGCGCGGTTTACTTCGGTCCCCGAAGCCTGTCCCTTCTGTGGCGAGAGGGAGACCCTGGCGCACGCATATCTTCAGTGCGCCAGGCTGCAGCCCCTCTTTCGGCTCCTCCAGAACCTCTTATTGAGGTTCTGGCTGCACTTTTCCCCACCCTTATTTATTCACGCACACCCAATTCGAGGCCCCACAAAGTCGCGGGACCACCTCGTCAACCTCCTCCTAGCCACGGCCAAGGTGGCCATTCGGAACACCAGGGAGGAGAGGTTGGCAGGGGGAGGGGCCTGCGACTGTGGGGCTGTTTTTCATTGTTTCGTCAGCTCACGCATCCGGGCAGCGTCCGCTGGCGCTCTCGATGCTTTTGAGGCGCAGTGGGCGCTGTCCGGGGTTCTCTGCTCGGTGTCCCCTTCCGGTTCCTTAGTCTTAGTCCTTTGACCCTCATGCCCGTTCCTGTTCTCTTATTTGTTGTCCCCCGGAATTACTTGGAATCCAGGTGTTGTGGATCCCTCCCCTTAGGCTGGGGGGTGGGATCCTTTAGCAGTGGGTGGGCTCTGCCCGCCCACTTCCCGGATCCCAATAGGACTACTTTGTTGTACCCAACTGGCCTGGATCTGTCACACAACGTATAAACAACTAAAACCAGGGTCTTATGGTGAGAACTATTGGGCAACCTTAACAGGTGGCACTACCAGCTCCACCTATAACAACAGATGGCTTCAAACGTCTGACGGAGGAGCACCGAAGATCAGGACAAGGGCTCTGAATTTGTTGAGCTAAGGTAGGAAGCCCGCTGTACAGTGGTTTTGAGATAGGAAGAAGGAACTGACTGTATTGTTAAGGCTCCCATGAACTAAAACATTTAATGATCACAAACTGAGCAACATCATGCAGTATGGATTAGATGCGCTTTAAAAAAAGGAGAATTACAGACAACGGAGACTTTTTCCCCCCATGATTAAAAACTTGAATGAAAATAATGACGCGGCTGAAATAACGCTTACATGATCAACATAGGGATTTTACTCAGTATGTACAGAATTCTCCAAACAAACTAGGTCAGCACAAAGGCAGTCTGAGAAGCACTGGAAGCCACCTTGGCCACTGCTAGGTGGGAATAGTCTTTGATGGCTTTGTGTCATCCAGGTCAGCGTCCAGCCAGCGATATTTGCGGTGACGGCGCAGAACTTCAATTGCTTTTAGTTCTACAGGAGTTGGTTCAATGCCCAGGTCCTCCAAGCCAGGAAGATCAGGGAACTTCATGTCTGTTGTATGAAACTTTAAAAAAAAAAAAAAAAGGTGATATGAATGAGCATAGCAGAGAGAACAGCTATACATGTACAGTTACTTAGCTATTACAGTAAATCTAATCCTTAATGTACTAAATACTATGTACTTATAACTGAGCTCGCCTTTTGTTCTCCGGAAAAACTGGTATAGAATACTAGGACTAGAAACAAATTTAAATACATCTAAATGCAATGCCATAGCATCACTGAAGATTCTACTTCAACTATTTGCAAAATTCCCTTTATATTAGTGCAGGCTGCTGGCATAAGATCTTTCCCAGGAGAAATAATGCTGCAATACAAGGCACTGCTGGATCTTACAATGGATTACAGAGGATTGTGCAGCTTCTGCTGAGGGATTAGGTAACCACATACCACCTCCAGATCTCTGATCACAATTTGCAAGCATAGGTGTGTGTGTTTGGAGGAGGAGGGGCAGGAAGGCCTGATTCAAAGAAGCCATGTACATTTGTGTCCTGAATTAGTTTCAATAGGAGTTGCAGATTTATATTAGGGTACAGGGGAGACAAGCAAATGCATTGCATTTCTTTACTCCCGCCCTTCTCTTTCATATATTAATGGGAAGTTTACTATGCACCACCTGCAAATAATTAATTAATGCTGACCTTGCATTCACAAGCACATAGCTGGACTGAAATTACTTCTCTGGCACTTTGTCAGAAAACTCACACTGAATTAACAATTGTGATGGGCTGCTTTATTCAGTTTACAGTCCTGTACAGATTTGGTCATATAAAGATATATTCCCTCATCGAGTCCTGACTCCGGTAGATGGTGAAGGATCGTTCCTTACTGTATATTCCCCAATGTTTTGGTTCAAGTCCAATTTTAAAATAGCTCAAGTCATGGGACCTTGGGAGCATATTCCATAACCTCTTCCATTTCACACATCACAACTGAGTCTGAACTTTAAAGCCACATACAGATGGCTAAAATTGTAATTTTAAAAGAATTGTTATAACTTTAGATAATTTTCAGTTTTTAATGAAGAAAATTAGCTACCTTTGGTATGACAGCTCTTTAAAACGAGGTAATTAAAATTGATTCTGGATTCCTGAGATCAGCATTTGCACCATGTCCTTGCACCAACAAAACCTCAATACATATCTTTGTTTATGCTATTTATGTTCACCCTATTTAGCTGCACACCGGCAGCATTTTATCCTCATCTCTGCTACACCACAGCTTTGAACCCTCCATTAAAAACACTTCCCCTGCTTCTCTGCTGTGTGCTCCAGCAACTGCATTATCAAACTCTATTTAATCTTGACTACTGCAGCTGCTCACCTTAGAGCAGGAAGACAGCTGCATTTTGCTAGTTTTGGTTTAGAACATTGCAACCCCTGAGAACCTTAGTGCTGTGGGTATTCCACTATGATCCAACAACAAAGACTTGCAAGCAGTTTATCCAGCTGAGTCCACTGAAGGTGGTGTGTCTCTGAGCTGCATTGTTATGATCACAACAGACCAATTGAGGGCAACGTTCTCTAGGGTGGCAGAGGAAGAAAAGAGGATCCAGTATTTGCAATATGCCCTGGACTAGCTCATGAATAAATAATAAGCTCTTACATAGCACTTTTCGCAAGGGAATCTCAAAGTGCTTTACCAAGGGGGTGAGATGTTTCTATTTCACAGAAGTGGAAACTGAAGCGTAAGTGACTTGCCCAAGGTCACACAGTGAGGGGATCTGGGAACAGAACCTTGGTCTCCTGACTCAGTCCAGTGCCATGGCCAACAGACCATGCTGCGTCCAATTAAAAGTGATGCATGTGTTATGTTCAGACAAACTATTGCTGCCCTACCTTAGTGAAAGATTATCTAAATAACTCCATTTGTGCAATGATTTGTGGAATATCGTCATCAACCTTTGGAAAAGATTACATCAGGTATGGACATCAGGGGTATGATGACTGCATTTTTGCTAACCTTACCCATGGAATAAGAGGGCTTTGATACCCACATTTTCATAGTTGAAACAAGGTTTGGCAAGAGCCACATGGCTAAAACCACATTAAAAGCAACTATGAAAAGTTATGGATAAATATCAAGAGGCAACACTTTAGCTTATCAGTCAGAAGATCATGCATTCCAGTGCTAAATTAGGACTTCGGTCATACCCAATGCCAAGATTTCACCTTCGTTTGTTAAAGGTATCATCATCTAGATGGGATATTAAACCAAATTCTCTTCTGCCCACCCTAGTAAAACAAAAATCCTGCAGAAAATAGCTATGTAGGCTTATTAAATGCACATAAAACTAGGGAAAAAATCTTCACTCACTGCACAAGAACAGGTAAACTTTCCAACAGAAAACAGTCAGCTGCATTCCAGATATCTACTTACAATAGTTCTCTCTTCCCAGCCACCCCTTCCTCTGATACTTAAGAGAAAACGTTTCTTTCCAGGTTAGTGTCAACAATTCTGTTGTTGTCCTTCCTTACGTTTAAGAGAAATGTGCCAAATCCAGCTGGCCCTCATTTCTCATTAAGTAGCTGCCAGACCAAACCAGGGGAACTTCCAGGCTGCTTCAGGTATGCATCCCTTTACAGTCAACCCCGGCATCATCAACAGGCCCGAACAGGTAAAGTAACTGCAGCAACTATGCTATGTATCTCATGAGGATTTCTGAAGACAGTAAAGGAGAACTGTGAAATCTTAACATCTCTCTAAAGAGATTTTGTCTCCAAGAACAGTCTGAAAATGTTTGCAGGGTTTATACATTCTGTTAATGGCACTCTATACCACCAAATTCTATTTGTGGAACAGATTGAAACACTGCAATATACAATCTGGAGGGACATCATGTTTCATTACTCCTTGGATTGCTAAGAAACACTCATAACACTTCCCCAATGAAAAGATTAACTAGTGCTGCCCCAGACCTACCCGATCCACTTTGTCTCTCGTTGTCCAGGGTTCAAATGGACTAATCTCAAATAATCTTGCAAATAAACTGTAATGATGAAAAATGGAGCAAACGTGAGTATTGTCATAATACAGATACACAGAAGGCAATTCAGACAGGCATCAATATTCAGACTACCCAAGGAATTAGCATTTTCTGTTCCATATTTCATTTTCCTAGCTGGAAAAGACATTAGTGCACAGTTAAGACTGTTAAGGTTTCAGCAAATTCTCAGTTACGGTTCTGATTACTATAAATGATCGCTACCACATTCTTCCATCTCCCACCCGCAGAGGAATGATGTGTGTGTGTGCGGAATAGGGGGAGGGAGATAAAAATCCACATTAATAAATGCTCACATTTACCCCCACTTTTGAAACTGGAGGGACCAGTATGCCTCTTTTTCAAACTCTGCTCCTTGGCAGGCATAGGCAATAATCTCACCACTCATAGGCGCTACAATTCAAAGCCTCTAAGGCTAAAACACGCTTGCTGACAGCAACAATTTAATGGATGTGCAAGCTAGGGGATGTAGTTTGGAGTAATCTGCATATATAATTTCCATATGATAAAAAGGGTAGTTTTAGTCTTTAAAAAATGATTGAAAATGGCAGTAGGGTGATGAAGCTCAATGTTTATTTTTACTCAATGCCTCAACATCAGATTTGCTCAGTTTAAATGAACACGTGGGTTTTCTAACTGCTAGCCCTGCAAATGAAGCCTGGAATCTAAGAGCCAAGATGGTTTTTTTTCTGGTTCATGCATTATCATCCAATAATCATGATTCTGTAGGCCAATTTCTGCCTTTGGTTACCCTTATACAATCCCATGGTCTCCAGACCTAAAAGGGCAAATTTGTCGTTGCAGATTTACTTAACAGTTCTGTCAACGATGAGTACTCAAGCCCAGAAAAGAATCGAGTTCACTCCCCCATAGCTATGCTATCTCTGCAGTGCTAATATAAGTGAATTCATTTTGCCACTGAATGACTGAACACACAGCAGATCTGGATACCTTTGGTTAGTTTTTATTTAGCAAAAATGAGACCATTTAATAATTGCATAGTGAGCATGCACAGTGAAGAGTTACCTTAAGACTACTACAACTACACACTTAATTGCAGTACATCCTAATTGGTGGATTTTTGGCTGAGCATGAGAGCTAAAATAACTGATGCATATTTTGGGAAATTCAGTCTACATCGACCTCTTAATACATCCCTTGCAGTTATCTTGTAGTAAAGTTTAAAGACCAATGTAAATACTCAGTTACTTTAAATTCTTCATGCTTCTACCCACTTGAAGGGCAGCAATTTCTAAGCCAAGAAAGAATTCTACTTACTGGTAGAGAGGACGTGGGAGTGGGTATGGGAGATAGAATCTATGGGCAGTTGCATACACATAGTCTATCAAGTCATAAAGAAGGTATCGATGAGGTCTGCAAAAAAAGAGTATCAGGTAAATTATGCGGTTTCACGCCTCATTTTGCAAATATTCAGGTAAACGTGGCAACCTCCAGTTTTCTTCAATCTAAATGATTTTTCACTCTTGTTGCCAGAGGGCAGC
The DNA here is from genome assembly GCA_037349315.1 of Chelydra serpentina. Lineage (NCBI taxonomy): Eukaryota > Metazoa > Chordata > Testudines > Chelydridae > Chelydra > Chelydra serpentina. The sequence goes on from JBAIAC010000008.1 coordinate 128,130,741, forward strand.
ATTAAGGGAAATTTAATGGCTCAAGAGAAAACTGTGTTGTTTGAAACAGTAAGCAATGAAGTCAGGAAAACGTGCAAGCATCATATACAGAGCACGAGGATACAATAGGTTTTATGAGCTTAGTGATACCAACCAGATTCATCCCCAAGGTGTAAGTCTATTGACTTCAATGAGTTTACCACAGGTAAATACGGTCTTATTAAACCTGGATACAACATTTTCAATGTTGGGACTGAACTGGACTTGCAGTGTCCTAACACTTCTATCCACCTTGCCCTGGAAGGAGGCCAGGAAGCAGTGGATCTTGTTTAGATTCACCAACATCTTGTTTTGAACTAGGACCCCGAATAGAAGACTTTGCCAAGAAAAAGGGTGATACCCAGCTCTAACAGGGGAGAGATCAGGGGCTACCAGAACACCTCTGGACCAAGAGTTTACCTATGATCTGGAGGACTCTATGAGAAGGCAGAGTGGTAGAAATAAATAAGAAAACCTCCCAGAAAAAAAAAATGCATCCACATCAGGGCTAATACCTTTAGCAATGGAGTGTCACTTTCCTGCTTATCAGTTTGGGCACTAGTTCCACACACAATTGGGCAGATTAAGAAGAAAACAGATTATTAGAGTTCCCACTCCCCTGCCTGGCAGTGGCGTAGCCAGGTTTAGAGCACAGGGGGAGCGGCGGCGCTATAAAAAGGCGCCTCCCCGCTCCCCCTATACTCACCCGGCACTTTAAAGGGCCCGGGGCTCCAGCCGCTGTGGAGCTCCCGGGCCTTTTAAATCCCCACCCGAGCCCGGCTCCGGCAGTGGGGCTGGGGGGGCGCTTTAAAGGGCCAGAGGCTCCCTGCAGCGGCAGGAGGGAGCTAGGCTGGGGGGGGGGGGGGGGGGTGGCGCGCTTTAAAAGGCCGGCGACTCCTGCCGCTGCGGGGAGCTGCTGGCCCTTTAAAGTGCCCCCCCGAGCCTGGCTCCCGCAGCGAGGCTCGGGCGGCGCCTTAGCACCGCTTTTCCTCACAGGGGGAGCGGCCGCTCCCCCTACTCCACTACTGCTGCCTGGTTCTTGATCAGGTTTTGCCATTTTGTCCTGGCAGTTTAGTACTCCTGTTAAGTAAAAGGCTGAGCCTAATAGAGAATTTCACTTGGCCCATATAAGGATGTGTCAGAACTCTGTTGCCAAATCTTCACGACTACTCATGGAAGCCCTTTATTACTGAGCTATGTGATATGTCACACAGTCTGCTTGAATCCTCATGTCCTCTTGTCTCTAATTAGTTAAAAACTAACAAGTCAACTTCTATATTGGCTAAAAATCTACTGGTATAATACTGTATATAGTAAGGGATGTTAAAGTATATTCACACTTCAGCACTCATTTTTCTTTAGTGTTCTCTGCTTTCCCACTAGCAGTTCCTTGGTGATAACCGGGGCCTTATTGTGCTAGGCACAGTATAATCATATAGTAAATGAAGAGCTTACTGTCTAAAGGACAAGATCTAACAAGTGGAAGTGACAAACAGAGCCAAGGAGGGGAAAAGGAGGAAACAAGATGACAATAAAATGTACTAAGTATCAGAGGGGTAGCCGTGTTAATCTGTATCCACAAAAACAATGAGGAGTCCGGTGGCACCTTAAAGAAGGTGTTACCGGACTCCTCGTTGTTTTAATAAAATGTACAAAATTCTTAGGCATTCGGGAGCAGCAATGACAACAGCACCTGCCCTGTCACAATTTAACACACAACTCAAAGAAATTTAACAGAATATTAGAAAACAATGTTTTGTTTTACAAGATGAGCGATTTTATTTTGCAACATTTTAATAGCTTGAGTTGCTAACACCTCAGTGTGCAGCTTTAGTCAAAGATTACTAGGCAGCCTTTCCTTGATTTCCCAACATTGATTTGAACCTTAGCTTAGAAAATTACTTATTCAAAGTCTTTTTAGTCATTGCTAGGTGCTTGAATCTCCAAATTCCTTGGGGTGAAAGGATGGTATCCCTTGCTTAAATTCCTGCCTCTGAAACATGGGTGCTTAACTCTTGGCCTTCAATGGACTTCCAAAAAAATTAGACTTTCAAAGAATGAGTATGTTCAGAATTTAGCCGATTCCTCTTTAGATTTGGCTGGAGAGCTGGTCTGCTATTTAATATGCAATCCTCACTTCTTTCTGAAGTTGGAGCACTTGTTTCAACCAGGCCAAAAAACTGCAGCTGAATGCATTTTTTCTGTTCTAGTAGGAATCGTCTGCTATCAATGCTTTGCATGCATAAAGACCTATCTTCTCGATTGGCCCCTACATGTAAAGTACGACAATTCAGAGGTTTAACTCCACTCTGATCTTGTTATCTAGACTCTCTTCTAAATTTGCTGGATCCTTCCATATTCTACCCACATGACATACTCTCTCATTCGTTCAAAGAATTTCTATCTTTCATCTGCTGTGCATCATTTGTCTCTACTTGTCATTTAAGAGGACACTTCATATCATCCAGAGACTTGTAAGACTTTTCCAGGTTCCTTTAAACCCCCATTATCATTATTTGCTCCTTTAATCAGTTACTTGCTTCTTCCTATTGCTTTGCCATTTTTTGAGAAAGATTTTATAGTGTACTTTTCGGGAAGAGTGAGTGGACACACCTGCCACAACAGCTAGGACACTGCCCCTTCAAGGCGCCCTGTGTTTGAGAGCTTAGTTACAGCGCGAGGACAATGACATCACAAGAGGGAAAGACTGATCACCAATGTTCACTGCATATGAAACTGGAGGGCTACCACAGTGACAATATCATAAACTAATGAATACAGAAAAGTTATTAAGTCACAGATAGGGTTGTTACAACCCAAGTTCCAGGCCACTAAACATATTGTATATAATTGTGTGGAGGATTTTTTAGAAGCACTTTGTAACTTGACTACTTAGCTACCATTCCTCTCCATGATGTAGTCAAATGCTTCTCTCGCCTCATATATGAACTAAATCTAATTTTGCTTTGACCCCACATTACATCACTGAAATGTGGAAGTCAGAGCAAAATTTGGCTCTGGGAGTATGCGGATATCCGATTTTACCCTGGAATTTTTGTGCTTAGACCACCGAGTTGCTACCCAGTTTGGTTCTGAGTGCCCCTACAAAGCTGTTCCAGAATTCTATCCAAATCTAAGGGTCTGCATCAGCGGCTTTCACCAAAGTCAGTGGGATTTCTCCTTTAGTTTTTGCCTCTACCTTGTATTACTACTTTATCTTAAATACCAGGTATTGTAAATCAGAATTACCCAAAAATAAAGATTATAAGTGAGCTGCTTCTATTTCATGAAAACATCTAAATGGGGCTCTTAACTAACAGAAATACACTTGTTAATGTGGAATAAGGGAGGTGTAACTGACAAACAGATTTCTAAATTTACAGTAAGATGTTCTTCAGGGAACTGGCTGATAGTTCTCTCCACGCTACTGAAATAAGGCATACAAATTTCTCTTTAAGCTTACTCCTCTCTCACTTCCTTTATAGAATATCATGGCAGCACATATGCTACTCACTCCTATATAATAAAAATCAGTATTTATAAGAACTGTTCCCTGTGTTGATGTTTACAATATTAGACAAAAAAGAAAACCCAGAACATAGTGTCTTGTGTTAAACATTAACCGTCTGCCTATATGTTGTATCCCTTTCCTACATGCTTTATCTATCTTGTCTAGTTAGATTGTGAGCTCTACAAGCAGGACATCCTATTTCTCTGGATATGTACACAACAATAAATACAATGGAGCCCTAATTGGGATTACCAGAATATTAACAATAATGGCTCAAGTCTGTGTTTTCGTTGAGTTTTTTATTATTTTTTGTTCCAACAAAGGAGATGGAATGTATTCCAGCTAAAACAGCATGCATAACACAACAGGGAAACAGAATTTACTGCATAATATGTAGGGCCCTTCGTTTTCAGTTTTTAATTTAATTTTTCCTGGGAATTTATCAGTGTTTATTACCACAACAAAAACAAGTGAAAATCAGTGCAAAACACTATCAATAGTTTTTCTGGGTAAATATCGGGGTTTATTTTGGTGGACGGAAAGACGGGGGGGAAATATTCAGTAGATTTATGCTCTGAATTCCATTCATCAATGTGGTTTGCTGCAGAACTAAAACAGAACTCCAAACACAATGCCACCTCTGAGATTAAGAAAATATCTCTCTAATCCCCAATATATCTCTAATCCCCAATAAAACTTTTCATTTGAATAAACAGTTTACTGTTGTAGACTTAGAACTATTAACCTATACATATTTACATTTAATAATTGGGATACACCATTTGCAGTGCATAAACTCAACTTCATCCCTTTCTCCTGTTTTTGTTTTTTTTAAACTTTCGAATACTTCCTTGCGTTCTGAAACGTATTCTGATACAGATTTTCGTTTTCTTCCCATTTTAGTGTGTCAAATCTTTAAATCGTTATTTGCTAACGGCTTGAAATGTGTACGTGGTGGGCGTGAGATTTATCAGTATGTTCAGATGCGCACGCACTTCAGTGCGTGCAGACCTGTTTGTTTATTGTGTGTATCGTCTAGACTAGTACATAGCCTTACTTCACCAGGTAGCTTTGCATATACACACAGATTACCGTAATACATCCATCTCATGCAATGTATTGTATTTTCCTAAGAAAACAAGTTATTTTTTATATATTTGAATTCTAGAAAAGTAGGGTGAAAATCCAAAAAAAGTGAATAATACTTTTTGTAAAATCTGGGAATTTTTCAGTAAAAATCGGTTTAAACTGAAAACGAAGGGGCTTAATAACTGAAAAAAGGCACCACATAGAAGCACTACAGTTAATTAGAATCAGATGAGTAACCTACCCAGTCAAGGCATATGTTTTTCCGTTAGCATCAGGATCCTTAATTGCACTAATAATTGCCTTGGCTACATCAACAACCTAAGAGAAATATTTATATTAGTTTTAAAATATTTTTAAAATAACTTTAGAAAAGCAATTATACTTTTTCTACAAGTGGTTTGAAAACAAGTTTTTGTCGTCCCTCCCCCTCCGCCCTTTTTTTAAAAAAATACCTACATATACAGGTTGCTTCTCTGTTTTCTTGCCCAGAGCAATAAGCGGCACACCGCCAAAGGAACGCATTTCTGGTAAAGGAGACACACGAGTAACTTAAGAATGTAATCAGTGAATCAGAGCATTGGGCAATAAGCAACACATGATATTTCAGAGCAAGGCAGAAGAGCCACTACACAGTGTTGAGCTACTATGGAAAGGGACTATGTTTAAAAAGTGCATAAACAGTCTTATTCGACAACAGTCCAAAACGTTTATTAGCTTTTTATTGCAATTAGCAGTTCAGAACCCATATAGCCTTGGGAGAGGGACCTGGATTCTATGCTGGCTCATGTATCCGCATCAGAATTGCTAAATAAATTGCAGTTGCAGAATCTTTATTCTTGATGGTGCATGAGCCAGAAAGAGAACCCAGCTCAACTGTTGCACTCCAGCACAGGCAAGTAGATCAAATAAGCAGACAGTGTCTCAAATACTCCAGATAAAAACATGAAGCCCAACACTATAAATCACTTTTCAGAGTAGACACTGAATATTCTTTCCTAATCCCCACAGATAATGATCTTAAACATGAGGTTCAGTTTTATTTACATTATACAGATGATGACTTAAAGTACAGGAGATTTTTAAAACAAGTGTGCTTGTCTCCTTGAGAAGGGAAATTATTTATTCCCTACTCCCTACAGCTTCTGGGGTTAGTTATACAGATTGCATATTGTTTTACTGTAATACATACTTGCATAATAATTGAAAAATCGGTCCTCTCTTCCAAATATGTCAGCGGGCTTCATAATGATAGCGTCTGGAAATTCCTCCCTCACTACCCTCTCTCCAACAGCCTGCATTAAATCAATATGAACAAATCAAACAATGTCTCATTAATGTGATCCACTCTAAACAGGCTGGGTGTTTCTCGACCTTTTTGATACCAGGGACCAATTTGCTGCCTTCCTAAACTGTATTCTTCAGGACCAGCACCGGTCCACAGATCGGTTGTTGAGAAACACTTATATATAAAGTACTATTATATCATACTATTGTAGCAATACCTGAATAAAATATTCCATGAACTAACTCTGGCAATAACATCTCAACATTATTTCCATCCAGGCCATTTGGTCTTTGATACGCACAGAGTTATAGCGACGTGAAGTTCTCAGGGCAACCCACAAAAGCACCATCAACATTTCTTTAATGGTACTCAGCTGTACATAACTCCCTCCTCAGTGACAAGATAAATATGTAAAGCAAAGGAGTTTAAGAAATAGCTTGGCCTCAGCACATTTCTCTGATACATGCAGGGTTCAGAATAAGTCAGGTGAGTCACAGGCCCCCACTTTGCCATCAAAACAAATGAGCTGAAAAACTCTGCTTAACTACAATTTAAACTTGGTTGCAACTGAAATGTTCTCTAACATTTGGCTGGCCTATGTTGACAAGGCCAAACTATTTTCTAGCCTAGTTAGAAACCAGGGCTATAACTCATTGATTTGGCCCCTGTTTTTAAATTTTGTTTTGATACCGTGAAAGTTTGGTGAGTTCACTGAGAGGCCTACATACCCAAAAATGAGTAAGAAGCCATCTGAAAAAAGCAAGGGAACAGAAAAAAATGGTACCTCCCATTAAGAAAAAGAGATTAAACACTAGTATGGATAATTGTGGTGCAAGAGCGCCTATGCGCTGTAATCCCAATACAAAGATAGTACTTTTGAAGCCTTTCTATACTCTCGTCCCCCATTTCTTCATTTCTACTACCCACTTACCCCACTCATATGCCACACCACCACCGGTTGTTAGGTCTGTTCCCAAATATCAACTCATTTTTGCTGACCAAGACAGTTTCCTTCCCTTAATGAGAGTGGTACTAGATCCAGGGGATGCTTGAGGATATAGGGGTAAACCAGATTAGATCCAAGATTACTTTTTTTCGCCTAGAAATGTGCACGGAGAGCTGGGTGGGTCTATATACACACTGAAGGGCACACTGCACTGGGCCCAGGCCCAGGCACTCTGCGTCTACTGGTGTAAGGAGACCATATTTTAGGAATTGCTCCCAACCAGGGAAAATATAACTAAGTGGACATAGTTCCTAAAGTAATATCTTGAAATAGATCTGGCAAAACTTTTCGGTCTTCTGAATAAAATACAGACTGAACTCAGACTCACTTTACTCCTAAGGTATTTCGAAGGACTTTTAATGTCAGCATTCAGGTGAGAGATGTGAATGAGCTTTTCTACTCCAGCTTCCCTGGTTACCTGGGCAATATCTCTAGGAATATTTACAAATTCATCTTCAAAACTGAAGTTTCTAAAATAAGAAAATAAATGTTACTTTAAGAATCTTAAGAACAACCGAGCCTGTAATCTGGTTCACTGTCACATGTTTCCTGAACAGATTTCAGAAGCGCATTATGATGCTATTGTTAGAAAAAATGTCCTTAAATTAAGGGACTCTGCATATTCAAGACACAGGCAATTCAAACATGACAGAATACTGTGCCAAAGAAACTCTACTTTGTGGTTCTCTCTCTAGTTAGACTAAAGCACAGCTTGAAAAAATTCACTTATCTGCTTGCCTATGGCAAGCAGGAATTTTTTTCAGGCAAGTGCTATCAATTTCAGCAGAAGCAAAACTTTTCAAAATTAAAAAATATGCTTATAGCCCTTTTTTCAGGTTACCTTTAAGCCACATGTTAAGACTGTAAACCAATGTGATGTGTAATCTTCCTGAAAACTATCAGTTTCAGTGCTTCTGTTGTTCAGTTTTTCCAAATTTCAGCCTTGTGAAATCTGACCAGTCTTGTCAGTTTTCACCATATCTATTCAAAATGTGAGCAGACATAAAACTGACAAGAATCAAGTCAATTTCATAGTGTTGCTGCTTGGAAAAACTCCAAACAGCTTCAGAAGCAGGAATTGGAGCTATTCAATGGGAAGCAGAACCTAAGAACTGAGGCTCGGAAATGGATCTGTTCTCGTGGAAGCCAGAAAACTGAAAGGGGCAGAGCAGCAGTGATCACCTCACAGAAGTGAAGAGGCACTTGAATAGGGGTGGATGGAAGACAATGTTCCTTCTCACATTCAGCATCCAGAAGGGCTTGGGGGAGGAGTTTCAAATGTATCAGATACCTCCTAGACTGAGCCTTATACAAAAAACAGGTCCCCACAGCACAATAGATACAATAACCTGCAGAAACCCCAACTTACTAGCACTCGCTAGAAACTGAAAAGAAAGGGAGTTGACTTCTCTTGCCTACACGCTATCCCTGGAAGGACCCCCAGCTTCCATCATCTACATCTCTCTTTGGATAGTAGGAGTTTTAGTCCAATGCCACTATTATAATCTGCCACTCCAACTCCACAGATCTCACTTATGTCTTTATTTTTGAACATCCCAGAGTTATTCTGATCCTGGGCAGTTCTTGGAAATGTTACTCTTGCTCTGCTTGCAAAAATGCTTATACTAGAAACACACAACAAGAATGAACAGCATCTTCTAGAACTATGCAGTGTCTAAACAACATGAGATACCAGAGGAGATCGGATACTAATAGTACGCAGAAAGGCAAGAATTTAATGAAAGGCTCAGTAACGGAGGTTAGCCATAAAAGGAATCTCACTGTTTTTCTACCTGCTTATTAGGGCCAGAAGGGATCATTATGATCGTGTAGTCTGACCTCTTGCATAACACAGTCCATAGAATATCATCAAGTGGGTTCCTGCATCAAGCCCTATCTTCTGGTTCAGCTACAGCGTAGTAGTTGAATTTTTGTTAATGTTTAGTCCTGTAAAAGGTGTTACTTCAATAATCAGACAATCTTCCCCCTAGATAAATCAAGGTTTCTATATGGGGCAGACAAATGTGTTTTAAATGAGCACAAGAAGAATATAATGTGATGGATATATGTAATCCCAGTGGCAAGTCTACAGACACTACCCCCTCCTTCCTCCCATGCACACAGACAGGCACTGCATTTAAATTTTTTGTCTCCCAAATTAGCAATAAAGAGTTCAAAGCTACTGTATTCCAGCTTTAGAGATAGCGAACACAAATCTGATGTTTTAGATATAACTAGTAATATATAAACCAAGGTCTAAGGAATGGATATCAAATAATATGGACCTTGTTAGATACACAGAGCAAGTCATTTTTTAAAGTAAGTGAGCATTCAGTAGATTCAAACGATGTATTAGGCTAAAAAAGCATCTACTAGAGTAGAAGTAACTAAAACGGCATCTACCAGACAGAAAAGAAAAAAAGCAGGGCCTCTATAAACTAACTGTGATTATCAAATGAGTCTATCAAGCAGGTTCCCTCCTGAAAGTTGTGTGATCTGTTTGAATAGTCAGGTGTAAGCTGAAGCACATGCTTGCTTATAAATGCATAATGCTTTAGCCTCTAATTCACAAATATTTTTTCTAATGACACCAACTGATCGTTTAGAGAGAAAAGAGAACCATATCACTACAAGGTTTTTTTGGCCATAATTAGGGATGTCCATGTTGTAACATTTGCTTCTTTGCAGTGTGGACACAAATGTGTTATATCACATTAGGGAACCATGTTGTAACTTAAATTAAAACTTATGCTACCACTTTTTTTTGTCCTTGCTGACAAGAAAAAAAAGTTTTAAATGTGGATGCAAGTCACAACTAATCTTGGTAAAGAACTGAACTCTAGTTTGGGTTATGTGTGTAAACAGGGCCTACACAAACTTGAAGTAGTCACAATTACAAGTAAAAAAATGTGGAGACTATCACAGGTATTTCTTTCAATCGAAAACAAGCTTTAGTTTTTTATGAGTTTCACAATTTATTCAAAATTCCACGTATGTTAATAAATTAGCAATATAAAAAGGAGCATACTCCTTCTGAAGCTAATAAGGTGTCCATGACAAAATCCCAAGATGTCCATGACAAAATCCCATAGAATTGACGAGTTAATTCATAGATTTAGGAACTCTCCACTAGCTATTCTCATTTATTAAGGTCTACACATGAATAGGAAATGCTTGGCCAGAATTTATATTAGGCCAGAATTCAATCCTGCATCAAAGTGGCTGTGTTTAGTCCAAATACTAGGGTCTTCATTTGCTACAAGTTCCATGAATATTTTTACACTACAAATGTAAATCCACAAAAATTGGTACACATTAATGGCATAATATTATTTCAGCAAACCAAAATACATTATGATTGAAAAAGCAGTAAATTCAACTCTTTGTAATGGAGCAAAACTCATGCAAATGAGCACAAAACTCTGTAACTATGGAAAGAAGGTAAAGCTTAGCTCCAGCTCAGATTCAAGACCCCAGTTAACCCTTCGGTCACACAGAAGAACTGTGACACACAAGATTTCAATCTTGTCTTTTTATAGATAGGGAGGATAATCCCAAAGTGATCATGTACCGTACATGCAGTGCTAATTATGTTGCTAAAATACCCAATACCTGTTATGAATCTATCCATACAGAGAGACAAACAAGAAAATTACTTTGTTTCCCATTCTTGTCCAACAAGATTAATGACCACATTGCTGTGTTCCACGGCTCTTCGGGTAGAGTCTTTGTCTCTAGAGTCCCATTCCTGTAAGCATAACACCAAATCGGAAGGATATGAGATAATGTGCAAACAGGTGTAATCAAAGGAAGTTCTTTCACATAACTTCCATATACAATTTAAACAGATAGAACTCTGTGGCTTACTTCACAAATGATAACCACTGGCTTCCTAGCATAAATCAAACGCAATACTGTTGCTAAAGTCAAAGCCAAAAGACTCACCAAGAACAGAATTTGTCCCAGGTCACCCATGGGTCGAAGATACATAAGTTCATACTGATCGCAGCGATGGGGTATGATTATCTGGGAGCCAATACGCCCTAAAATTGTTCAAAACAGTATTTCTTGATTTAAATCAAACTAACTATTATATAAATATTAAAGGAAATACTGCTTTTAAAGTACAATATTTTCTTTAACAGCATAAAATAAAAACTCAATAGATGAGCTCAAATAACTGGATTCTAGAGATTACCAGTCTTGATCACAAAAGTTATGACTTTCGTGCATCTGAGGATCTAAAGGTACTGTACAAATAAGTTAAGTTTCTCAATAGCCTATTTTAAGAATTCTTATACCAGTTATAGATGCCTCATGGATCAAACCCTGTAACTTTATTATAAATTTACAGAAGTCAACTGCCTGCAAAAGAAAAATTCTGTGTAATAATATGCCACATACATGTGTGTGTATTACAATGATAGGACTAGCTAACACAAAAAAGTACATTACATCTAAGGAGATTTATGATTTGCATTGTGATTCATATAATTTTTTTAAAGTTGGGGGGAAATTGCAAATATTATTTGACTTTTCAAATTATAAAGGACAACTTTAAAGGCTCAGATCAAAATTCTAAATAAAAAATACTGCGTCAAAAATGATTTTATTATACAACTAAACACAAGGTCTCATCACTATTTACTTAAGAGAATGTATTTTTAAGAAACATTCTTCATGTTGAAAACATAAGAACTGACCAGAAGCTTCACCTAAACCTAGAGCTGGATTTTATGAGTTCAAACAAAAGGTAATTCCCCTTCAACCACCATCCCCATTACTTTAAAACATGTTCAGATTCTTCTGCACTCCCTGGATCAAAACCAGAAATCTTGTGAAAATAAGCCAGTTTTCATTTTTTGGGACTACAACACTAGACAAACATTAGGAATGTACCATTGAGAACAATCCTACACTGGGTCAATTTCTAACCCCCAGTACTCAGGAGATTTCCAGCCCAACTTTGTAGACTGAAAACATGTGAATAGTTTAGACAAACATCTGAACTGCTGAATGTTATTCTCAGGAAACATTACCCAGACGGCCAACAACATATCGTCCCAGAAATCCTGTGGCCCCAAAGACAGTTGCCACAATGCCGCTAACGGAGGAACGCCCGCTTTTTCCATGGGGGATCACAGTATAATGTACATGACGATGCTGCTGCAGTACAGGAGAGACTGATGCAGGAATGCCAGAGCCTGAAATACACAATCAAAGGGGGAGAGCATGTGAAGTCACTGCAAGAGTTATTATTTTCACTCCACAGATAAAGCTGAAGTTAGCTTTCCATTAAAACCCGGATTTTAAAACCACCTCCTTTTATTTCCCTCCAAAGAAACCACTCCCCCCTGAAATTTCCCATACAACATCTCAAGCTAGGGTAGGATATTTCAGGGAAGTTTGGAAAAGTCAAAAAAGGAGTGGGTTTGGGTACAGGATCAGAGTGAGAGAGAGTTGTGGGGGAATTACAAAGGCATAATATAAACACCATAGTAACATAGACAGGGAAAGGGGTTAACTAAAAGATCATTAAGGCACTGATACAGACAAATCCAAGGCAGGGACCTTGAGGAGAGGAAATGTTCTTCTTCCCCAATCCAGGCAACAAGGGTAAACTGATCGCTTTGCAATACTGATTATAAGACACTTTCATATTAAGGTCTTTTTGCTGCCGTCTATACAATGGACCAGAATGAAGAAATGCTCTGTTCAGCTGTATGTGCTATAAGGTGACAAGATGCAGTATTTTCTTTCCTCCCTCTTTTTTCTTTATCTGTAGCTAAAGCCTGTTATTTCTTATTAGTATTACCATAGCACCTAGGAGACCTAATCAAGGTCCAGAACTCAATTGTGTTAGGTGCCATACAAACATAAAAAGATGGCCCCTGAATCTAAGAGATTACAATCTATGTATAAGACGTGAGACAATAGATGGATACAGGCAGATAGACAAGGAAGTGCAAGGGAACGATGAGATATCATTGCCTACCATGATGACCAATGTTATCAGTACACCAGCAACCTAACAGTTGTCAAGCTTTTTGTAGGCTTCATGGCAAAGGAGGGTTTTAAGAAGGGATTTGGCGGACAACCATGAGGTTGCTTTGCAGATGTTTATGGAAAGTTCCACCCAAGCATGAGGGGCAGCATGGGAGAAAGCACAGAGCTGTTTTCACATGTATAAGCAGCAAAATTAATAAATATACACTGATTTGCCACTGGACACAGGGATACATGGTAGGAAATGAGGGGTAGGAGTAGATGTGATGACGCAGGCATCCGAGAAGGGACATGAGGGGTAATGGACTAGGTGGTAATGAACTGTGTTACCTGCTCCTGGAATAGCTGGGAGATGGGTGAGTAAGACAGGGGTAGGAGACCAACAGGGCAGAGGGGGCTGAAGGGGTGGTGGTGTAGACCATGGGCAGGCATGGATGGGGACAGGGGAAAGTAGAAACTTTAAACATTAAACTTCAAATGCTTATTTTCTAGATATAAAAACCTCTTCCCTTCCACTGTACTGAAGTAACGATTGTACACCTATAAGTGTGTAAGTGTGTGTGTGTGCCAAATCCTGATAGGAAATCATTCTCCTTCTTTCCCTTGTCTCATGCAAGTATAACTCCCACACACTTCCTATGGAGTTGCTAAAGACTGCAGCACCTAAAGGCCTAACAGTGCAGGACTACCCTCTTGTGGACCTTACATGCCAATGCAAGTTAAACTATTAGGGCTTGTTTAAAAAATATGGGAAATTCACAAACAAAAGATGTGTTAAAGAGTTCAGTTGCAAAGAGTCCAGTTAACGCCATCATCAATTATACTTTAACACAAGCATTTAACATCTTTTAAAAAACCTAAACATTCGAGTCCCTCAAAATCAACATTTGAGGAATCTGCCAGTTCATCACGACCATCCTTCACCACTCACTATCACCCCACCTGATTTACATCCATGAGTCTACTTTAAAGTTGCCCCCTAAAAACTACGAAGATATACACAAAGGTTAAAAAAAATTACTAGATTATAGAATCTCATTTCCTACTCAAGGGATTCATTTCAATATAGTGTATTAATAATATACCCTAGGTTATTACTCACTACAGAAAACATTAACTGTTAGACAATTTTGCAAAGTCTACACACACACACACACACACACTCAACTCCTTATAAATAATATACTTTGTAACACTAAACATTTATTCATAAAAAATATTATTCTACTAAACCAATCCATTTCTTCTATGAGAATGTATAGAACTCACATAAATGTGAAGTAGGTGAATAGTGTAGGGAACTGGATGGATCGTTTAACTTCATTTTAAAGTATTCTAACATTTGGGGTGTTTTGAAGAGGTAAATAATTTTTGTAATGAAAGTAATTGCTTTTTGAGTAGTTAGCTGGACTCCTTTAAACATTTAAGGTTTAACGTGTATTTTCAAAGTTTTTTTATGAAAACAGTATATACAATATACACATACAGAATCAGTGCTGCTAGTTGTATTACTAACAGCAGGAGAGTTTCAGTCACAACACATCCTCCCAAAAGCAACATTACCTTACACAGGTATGAACAGAATTTGAAAAATGTGCATTACTAGACAGATGATTAAATCTAGTGGCCAGAGACTAATGTGAAAGATGGGGCAAAAGGTTCACCAACAAGATTCCAGTAAACATCCGCAAAGCTACCTCATTATCTTCCTTCAAATCTCTCCACAAAACTCTCATTTTCCGTGATACCTACAAAAAAATCTGACACCGGTTAGGCTGATGTTGCACTGATACCACTGCCTATCAGGCTGACCAATATTGTCTCGTTGTTTTCTTGTAATCCCTCATCTATGTCTGTATCCATCTCTTCTCTTGACTTATTCTCAGATTGTGAAGTCTATGGAGTAGGGAGCATCTTTTTGTTCTGTTTTTGTACTGTCTAGCACAATGGGATCCTGGTCCATGACTAGGGTTCCTAAGTGCTAATACAAATAAATGATGAGAAAAGATCCAGAGGCAATACTCTGGTAAGAGTCTCGGTCTCTTGGTTGCTAGGAAGGGGGAGGATACTGATATTTTCCCCAGAACTATGATCCTGGACCCTGCTCAGGGATTCCATCTTCCCTATAAAGCTTGCTGCTTGACTGAAATATACCGCGTGGTCTGTTTGCTTCGGGGACCGTGTGTGTGCTGAGCCTAGCGGCCTGCTAGGTGAGGCTGAGAGCTAGGAGCTTCTTAACGAGGCATCCAATTAACCCTTAACCAGGGCAGGGCTACTCAGGCAGAGCAGGGCTTTAAAAAGCCCACTCCTAAGCAACCAGAGGAGCTAGCGAACAGGCGCAGCTAACAGAGGAGTTTGGTGAAGGACTTTTACAGGGGGAGTGTGAGCAGGAGCTAGATACACCTAACATTCTTTGCACTTAAAGGTCAAAACACCACTTGATAAAAACAAAGCACCAACAAGGGAACAAGCTTTGGGAGTAAGAAGAGAATGCAGGCAGAAGTCCAGCAACGGAGTGGGAGCTACCCAGTTTATTGCACCCAATGCGGCATGTATGACTACCTGCCCTATGGGCTGGTGGCGAATGTATGCATTCGGTGCAGGAAGCTCCTGGCCCTCAGAGACCGTGTACAGACTTTGGAGACCAGGGTGGCTGAACTGGAAGAGCTGAGGGAGACAGAGAGGTACATAGATGAGACTTTCCGGGACACAGAAGAACGGTCCCACCCCTGGTCTGACAGCCTCTGTGCTGTTGAGGAGGATGAAAGCCTCAGGGAAGGAGAGCATCTAACTGGAGCAAAGGGAAACGATCCCATAGTTGGGACCCTCCTGCCAGATGATGTTGTGGTATCCTCTCGCACTGAGGACACCTCTCCGGGGGAGGGAACTCCAGTTATTAGGAAGAGACAGGTATTAGTAATGGGCGATTTGATCATTAGAAACATAGATGGCTGGGTTTGCGATGATTGGGAGAACCGCATGGTGACTTGCCTGCCTGGTACGTAGGTTGCGGATCTCTCGAGACATCTAGATGGGCTTATGTGTAGTGCTGGGGAGGAGCCGGTGGTCATGGTACATGTAGGTACCAACGACACAGGGAAGGACAGGAGAGGGGTCCTGGAGGCCAAATTTAGGCTGCTTGGTAAGAGATTGAAGTCCAGGACCTCCATGGTAGCATTCTCTGAAATGTTTCCAGTTCCATGCACAGGGCCAGTTAGACAGGCAGAACTGCAGGGTCTCTATGCGTGGATGAGACGATGGTGTAGGAAGAAGGGGTTTAGATTTATTAGGAACTGGGGAAGCTTTTGGGAGGGGGGAGCCTATACAGGAAGGTTGAACTCCACCTAAACCAAAATGGAACCAGATTGCTGGCGCTTAAAATTGAAAAGGTCGTAGAACAGTTTTTAAACTAAGGGCTGGGGGAAAGACGACAGGTGCGGAGGAGCACATGGTTTGGACATTCCTTAGGGGACAATCTATAAATGGAGATTCCCTATGTCCTAATAAGGAGAAGAGGATGGAAAATGATAAAATACAGGGAGGATCTGATGAGAAACAATCAAATGAAAAAAAGTCCCATTCAATTATGTCATGCAATAGGGGACAGCCAAAAAATGACAAGTTCTTAAAATGCTTCTATACCTATGCTAGAAGTCTAAATAATAAGATGGGTGAACTAGAGTGCATAGTATTAAATGAGGATATTGATATAATAGGCATCACACAAACCTGGTGGAATGAGGATAATCAATGGGACACAGTAATACCAGGGTACAAAATATATCGGAAGGACAAAACAGGTTGTGCTGGTGGGGGAGTGGCACTATATGTGAAAGAAAGCGTAGAATCAAATGAAGTAAAAAACTTAAATGAACTAAATTGTACTATAGAATCTCTATGGATAGTAATTCCATGCTTGAAAAATAAGAATATAGCAGAAGAACTATATTACAGACCACCTAACCAGGATGGTGTTCGTGACTCTGAAATGCTCAGGGAGATTAGAGAGGCTATTAAAATAAAAAACTCAATAATAATAATGCGGGATTTCAACTATCCCCATATTGACTGGGTACATATCACCTCAGGAAGGGATGCTGTGATAAAGTTTCTTGACACCTTAAATGACTGCTTCTTGGAGCAGCTGGTCCTGGAACCCACAAGAGGCTAGGCAATTCTTGATTTAGTCCTAAGTGGCGCACAGGATCAGGTCCAAGAGGTGAATACAGCTGGACCGCTTGGTAATAGTGACCATAATATAATTAAATTTAACATCCCTGTGGCGGGGAAAACTCCACAGCAGCCCAACACTGTAGCATTTAATTTCAGAAAGGGGAACTACACAAAAATGAGGAAGTTAGTTAAACAGAAATTAAAAGGTACAGTACTAAAAGTAAAATCCCTGCAAGGTGCGTGGAAACTTTTTAAAGACACCATAATAGAGATTCAACGAAAATGTATACCCTAATTTAAAAAACATAGTAAGAGAACAAAAAAAGAGCCAAAGTGGTTAAACAACAAAGTAAAAGAAGCAGTGAGAGGCAAAAAGGCATCCTTTAAAAAGTGGAAGATAAATCCTAATGAGGAAAATAGAAAAGAGCATAAATTCTAGCAAATGAAGTGTAAAAAAATAATTAGAAAGACCAAAAAAGAATTTGAAGAACAGCTAGCCAAAGACTCCAAAAGTAATAGCAAAAAAAAAATTGAAATACATCAGAAGCAGAAAGCCTGCTAAACAATCAGTGGGGCCACTGGACGATCAAGATGATAAAGGAGCACTCAAAGATAAAGGCCATGGCGGAGAAACTAAATGAATTTTTGCATCTGTCTTTAGGACGTGAGGGAGATTCCCAAACCTGAGCCATTCTTTTTCGGTGACAGATCTGAGGAACTGTCCCAAATTGAGGTGTCATTAGAGGAGGTTTTGGAACAAATTGATAAACTAAACAGCAATAAGTCTCCAGGACCTGACGGTATTCACCCAAGAGTTCTGAAGGAACTCAAATGTGAAATTGTAGGACTACTGTCATCTGTAACCTATCATTTAAATCAGCCTCTGTACCAAATGACTGGAGGATAGCTAATGTGACGCCAATTTTTAAAAAGGGCTCCAGAGGTGACCCTGGCAACTACAGGCCAGTAAGCCTCACTTCAGTAGCGGGCAAAATGGTTGAAACTATCATAAAGAACAAAATTGTCAGACACATAGATGAACATAATTTGTATAGTTTTTGTAAAGGGAAATCATGCTTCACCAACCTACTAGAATTCTTTGAGGGGGTCAACAAACATGCGGACAAAGGAGATCCAGTGGCTATAGTGTATTTAG
The DNA here is from genome assembly GCA_037349315.1 of Chelydra serpentina. Taxonomy (NCBI): domain Eukaryota; kingdom Metazoa; phylum Chordata; order Testudines; family Chelydridae; genus Chelydra; species Chelydra serpentina. The sequence goes on from JBAIAC010000008.1 coordinate 128,148,985, forward strand.
ATTTTCAGAAAGCCTTTGACAAGGTCCCTCACCAAAGGCTCTTAAGCAAAATAAGCAGTCATGGGATAATAGGGAAGGTTCTCTCATGGATTGGTAACTGGTTAAAAGATAGGAAACAAAGGGTAGGAATAAATGGTCAGTTTTCAGAACGGAGAGAGGTAAATAGTGGTATCCTCCAGGGATCTATACTGGGCACAGTCCTATTTAACATATTCATAAATGATCTGGAAAAAGGGATAAACAGTGACGTGGCAAAATGTGCAGATGATACAAAACTACTCAAGATAGTTAAGTCCCAGGCAGACTATGAAGAGCTACAAAAGGATCTCACAAAACTGGGTGACTGGGCAACAAAATGGAAGATGAAATTTAATGTTGATAAATGCAAAGTAATGCACATTGGAAAACATAATCCTAACTATACATATACAATGATGGGGTCTAAATTAGCTGTTACCACTCAAGAAAGAGATCTTGAAGTCATTCATAGTACTCTGAAATCATCCAGTCAATGTGCAGCGGCAGTCAAAAAAGCAAACAGAACGTTGGGAATCATCAAGAAAGGGATAGGTAAGACAGAAAATATCATATTGCCTTTATTTAAATCCATGTTACGCCCACACCTTGAATACTGTGTGCAGATGTGGTTGCCCCCATCTGAAAAAAGATGTATTGGAATTGGGAAAGGTTCAGAAAAGGGCAACAAAAATTATTAGGGGTATAGAACGGCTTCCATATGAGGAGAGATTAATAAGACTCAGACTTTTCAGCTTGGAAGAGGCGACTAAGGGGGGATATGATAGAGGTCTATAAAATCATGAGTGGTATAGAGAAAGTTAATAAGGAAGTGTTATTTACTCCTTCTCATAATACAAGAACAAGGGGGCACCAAATGAAATTAATAGGTAGCAGATTTAAAACAAACACAAGAAAGTATTTTTTCACGCAACGCACTATCAACCTCTGGAACTCCTTGCCAGAGGGTGTTGTGAAGGCCAAGACTATAACGGGGTTCAAAAGGGAGCTAGATAGATTCATGGAAGATAGACCTATCAATGGCTATTAGCCACAATGGACAAGAATGGCATCCCTAGCCTCTTTTTGCCAGAAGCTGGGAATGGGTGACAGGACATGGATCACTTGATGATAACCTGTCTGTTCATTCCCTTTGGGGCACCTGCCATTGGCCACTGTCAGAGAACAGGATACTGGGCTTGATGGACCTTTGGTCTGACCCAGTATGGCCATTCTTATGTTCTTATATTTCATCAATTTGAAACTTTGATTTTTTTGGTTTATGGAAAGAAGCATGTCTCTCTCCATCCTTACTCCCTTCTATTACACCTCTAGAAACCTTATGATGTTTTTGGGAGGAGTTGTTCTGTTACTCTGCCCTTCCCCAGCCTCCTTTTAAGTCTTCCTTCTCTCTCAAAATAGCTTCATTGCCTGTTCTTGCTGCTACCTGTAATTTTCTGAGGCAGCAGAAGATCGACATAGATTTTGACGATGTTACTGCTGCCCAATGTGTTACGAATTACAACAGTGAAACCGGGTTTATTAATTTCACTCTGCTGCCTACCAGAATTATTGTAACTGTCTGCAAAGTCAGGAAGATGGTTCTATATTGGGTCACATTCAGAGAGCTATGTTTGCAACGTTCAGAGTTAGTAACATGGCCTAAAAGTGTTGCTGCTCCAATTGAAGTCACTAGTAGAATTAGTTCCTTTGGGGACTGAGACTTTTAAGAAAGTTTATACGCTGTAGAACTTGACGGCGTAGGTCTTTTAACTGACCAGGGAGTCACTAATTCAATTTTAAAAGCCCCGTTTGACTAAATTTTACAACACCCGAAGAGGCAAGGAAGTATCATCTGTTTCCAGAAAAGGCATATTTTTTAAAATGTAAAGCGTTAAATGCACAAAAGAGCTGCCCAAGAGAGGTTTCAATTGCCAATCCTGAGACACACAGGGCCAGATTATCTGAGGTGCTGAGCATTTTCAGGTCCCTTTAAAATAAACCTAATCTCCTTGGGCCAAGGTCACACAGAAAATCTGTGGCAGAGCCAGGAATAGAACTAGAACCCTAATTCCCAAGCCTATGCTCTGACCACCCATGCTGCACCTCATCAAAACGGCATGTATGCTACATTTAATTAAATGACATGGTTGCATTCTCTACATACCAGACTACCTCCGGAACAATGCTTATGGTGATGGAATTACATTTTAATCATTAATTTCTCATGCCATTTATCATTTTATATGTTCCACGTGACTTTAGCATATGACGACCACACAAATATTTAAAAATAAGAGGGAAAAGCTATTCCCAACTGTGGAATAACCAACTTGACTGCTGCATGTAGAACTTATTGAAAGAAAGCTATATCAAAGAGATGAGTACTGAACACAGTAAAATCTGTGGATATTTTTAATCTCTTACAGGAATAAATCCAATAGTTTAATCCAGTGCCTGTGTAAATTCAGTCCTGCAATCATGCCCCTATTCTCCCCATTTCCTACCCCAATGGTTAACAGTTTTATAGGCCAGGTCTACACTGCAAACTCTATGTCAGTTTAGGAATGTGAAAAAAATCCATCCCTAATTGACATATGTTACAGAAACAAGGTGGGAAAGGTAATATCTTTTATTAGACCAACTTCTGTTGGTGAAAGAGACAAGCATGAAAAAAATCACCCATGTAGACAGAGTTCATACCAGCAACTTTTACCAGTATATAGTATGTTGTTCAGGGAGATGAATGGGCAGCGGATACTGTAGGCGGGGTAGGCTGTGCCTCCCCAAACTGCCTAGCGTGGCCCCACTCACACTCCACCCTCCTGCGGTTCCCAGCACTCTAGCCTGGCTAGCCCAGGCTGGCTGACCTGCCTCCCGCATGGACTCAGGGCAGCTGGTGCTGGGGCTATGCCACCCAGCGAAGCAGAGCTGGCGATGCCAACGCCCAGTGCACTGGGGCTGGAGCCTCGCCACCCAATGCTGGGGCCCGCAGTGGGGGTGCTCTGGGCTCCTGTGGGAGAGAGGGGGGCAGAAGAGGAAGGGCAGGGCCTTGGGAACAAGGGGAGGGGCCGGAAGCTAGCCTCCCCCAATGGCCAGGTCACTGGCCGCCCATGGGGAGATGAATTAACTATAGACTTGTCTACATGGACAGCACTGTAGTGGCACCACTGTAGCGCTTTAGCGAAGACTCTACCACACCGCTTCTCTCGTCTATGTAGTTAATCCACCTCCGCAAGGGGTGGTATCTATGTTGACGGGACATAGCACTACATATACTATAGGGGTTAGGGTTTGGCAACACTTGCGAGTTAGAGCGCATTAAAGCAGCCCCAGGCACCCTAACTCCCGACCCGTCCACACTGGCAAGGCACTTAGACCGCCTGGACTCTGCAGCTGGAGCGCTCCTGGTAATCCACAAGAAGCATAAAGCTTTCTGCGCCTCGACTGAAACACCTGGGCGTCACTGTGAGCGAGGTGTTGCATTACTGCGCTCTGACTGACCTCTGGAAACGTCCCATAATCCCCTTAAGTCAAGTGGCCACTCTTGTCATGCTGTAGGAATGCAAATATGCCCTTTCAAAGCTCCATTTCTGACAGCCAGCATACTTATCTGCTCTGGGACAAAGCAACCATTACAGAGGAATGCTGCTTGCTTTGAGTGAGAGAGAGGCAGTGGGGAGGGGGGTCTGCTGCTGTCTGAACTTACAAGACAGCATGCTGATACACTCTCAGCACCCCAAAAACCCACTCTCTCTCCCCCACATACACACAACACACTCCGTCACACTCCTGCATTTGAAAAGCACGTTGCAGCCTCTTGCATGCTGGGATAGCTACCACAATGAACTGCTCTTTGTGGCATTGCAAGAGCTGCAAATGTGGCCACGCCAGTGAGAGTGTAAACACACAGCAGCAGTTTCTCTGCTGCGGTCTCCGAAGGCTGGTTTAACTCCCAGTGCTCTACAACTGCAAGTGTAGCCATGCCCTTAGGTTCACACCCCTGAGCAACATAGTTATACCAATGTAAGTTTGCAGTGTAGACCTGGCCTATATTGGTAAAAGTATTCCTTTTGTCAGCATGAGTTCTCTCTCTACTAGAGAGCTTTGCCACTATAGCTACTGCAGCATAGACTTTGCAACACAACTTCTGTGTAGGTTAAGGTTAAGGAGAAGCACCGTCTCATAGTTGCTCTATAGCTAAAATTTAGGTCTACCTGGCTACATTGCCCTGGAAAACATCATGCCCTGTGTGATGTAGTTAGGTTGACCTAATCCCCACTGTAGATGCAGCTAGACTGATAGAAGAATTCTTCCACTGACATAGCTACCACCTCTTGGAGAGGTAGATTCACTATAGCAACAAAAGAAACCCTTCTGTAGTAAGTGTCTATCTACACTGTTGACGCTGTACTTCTGTAGCAATCGTGGCACTAGACATACCCTGAAGTAGCTAGGGCCAATCCAATACTTTTAATATCAAGACAGATCTTACATTGAACTCTATTAACCAGGAAGCTGGAGCAAAACACTGAAATCATGATAATCACTATAACGATTTGTTAATTTAAAGAGTTCTGAAAGCTGTAATCCTATGAGCTTTTCCTAGCACTCTGCAGAATTATTTTGAGGACCAAATGCAGGGAGGCGAGATAGACCCATGGACAGATCACGCTCTTATGAAGTGGGATGCAGAAGAGAGATGTCGGGGATGCTTAGCTTGGTGGAGTAGAGAGAGTGCAGTGGTGGTGCTAGGCATAAGCAGGCTATGTAACAGCTTGGGGCTCCAAGAAACTTTTTAGTATTATCGCCAATACATCATTCATCTTATTTAATGTGGACTTTTCAAGAAGTGTATTAGTATGGGCAAGCACTACCTCTGTGTATGTATCACCGGGTATGCAGTGTAGTTAGTTATAGGCTTGTCGGTCCCAGGATATTGGAGACAAGGTGAGTGAGGTGACAGCTTTTATTGGACCAACTTCTGCCGGCGAGAAGCTTTCAAGCCATATGGACTGAACAGATGCACTGGATTTATGGCTTATTACAACAGTCTGCAGCCCCCTAACCCTTTTTGTCCTATGACTGCGGGGGGAGAGGGGGTGTCCAGCGGGCCACGCTACCTTGACAGGTTCCTTACACTCTGTGCTAACTACTTATGCCACCCAATCTGCCCCCGCGTGCGCTTTGCCGGGAGCTCCTTTTCCAGACACGACGACGGGCTCTGCCGGGCTCGAAAGCTTCTCTCTCGCCAACAGAGGCTGTGACCTCGCCCGCCTTGCGTCGCGGTATCACCCGCGGTCACCTCTCTCTCTCACACAGACACACACACACGGTTTCCCGCCGGGCGGGTTTCTGCGGCCAGGGATCAGCAGCAGCAGCCGCGGCCTCTCCGGGAGCTGCCCCCAGCCGCGGTCCCGGGGCACGAAGCGCCCCACGCCCGAGGTCGCGCGGTCACTCAGCGGCAGCCCGGGAAGCTTCGTCCCCCTCGCTCGTGTCCGGGCAGGGTCCCCGCAGCGCGAGCCCACGGGCGAACCCAACGGGCAGCCCGCGCCGGGGGAGGGGGTCGAGCGAGGCCGGGCTGCCTCCCGGGGAGGCGGCGACACTCACCTGCCCTTGGCAGCAGCAGGAGACTGCGGGCAGCCCGAAAGCAGCCAGCCGCCGCCATCTTCCCTCTCCCACAATCCCCCTCGGCTAACGGGTCCTGCGCGGGGCCAAGCTTCCCTCCTCCGCCGGCCGGCCGGGGAAGGGCTCTCCGCGTTCCCTCCGAGCTGCGCATGCGCCGCTGGGCGGGGCAACGGCAACGGCTCCGGCCCGTCCCCCCCCCCGCCGGGAGCCGGAGCGTGGAGCCGGGGGCGGGGTAAGAGGGGGGAGGGGAGAAGTAGCAGGGTCAAGGCGGGGTTTTCGCAGGGATCAACCCGGGGAGCGGTCTGCGCCTGCGCCTCCCGTGGCAGCCTCGCCCAGTGTGCCCATCACCATAGCGTCGCGGCGGCGCTCAGCCCAGCACCAGGCAGGCACCAAAGATTCGTCCTCCGCCTAGTTTCAGGCAGTGCCACGTGCTCTGTGTCGTCATCCCTCACCCCTCCTCACTCCTGGCCAGGGTGCCCCACAGCGGTGTGCTCTGCCCCGCCCCGTATTTGGGTCCAGCCTTCTGCTCATCAGGCAGCTCCGTGCAGCTCGGGTGCTCCCACTGCGGGGACCGTCTCACGCAGACCTGTCTCCAGGACTTGGGGCAAATTCCAGCCCCTCCCCTGGCAGGGTCCCCGCTGATGGTTGGGTCCTCTGATGGTGTCACTAGAGGACCCAACCACATGAGCCACACCATCAGGGGCTCATTCACCTGCACGTCTACTAATGTGAAATATGCCATCATGTGCCAGCAATGCCCCTCTGCCGTGTAGATTGGCCAAACCAGACAGTCTCTACGCAAAAGAATAAATGGACACGAATCAGACATCAGGAATGGTAACATACAAAAGCCAGTAGGAGAACACTTCAATCTCCCTGGACATTCAATAACAGATTTAAAAGTAGCCGTCCTCAACAAAAAAACTTCAAAAACAGACTTCAAAGAGAAACTGCAGAGCTACAATTTATTTGCAAATTTAAAACCGTGAATTTGGGCTTGAATAGGGCCTGGGAGTGGCTGACTCACTACAAAAGCAATTTTCCCTCTCTGGATATTGACACCTCCTCATCAATTATTGGGAGTGGACCACATCCACCCTGACTGAATTGGCCTTATTCACACTGGTTCTCCACTTGTAAGGTAACTCCCTTCTCTTCATGTGTCGGTATATTTATGCCTGCATCTGTAATTTTCACTCCATGCATGTGAAGAAGTGGGGTTTTTTTACCCACGAAAGCTTATGCCTAAATAAATCTGTAACTCTCTTAGGTACATTTGAAAATCCTAGCCTCACTCATTAGTTTTTCTGGAGGGATTGCCTTTGTCAGGTACTTATGCCTACTTCTGAATGCCTGTCCCGCTAAGAAACAAATGTGAGACCAAGAGTTCAGCTACAACAACTTTTGGTCACTACCGTGCTGCACTGATTTAAATCATATTTAGTAACTCATTACTTATCCCTTGAATCACCTGGTCCCACTAACTTGATCTTGAATGGACATTAAGCTATGAATTATATTAATTCTGCATATTATCTGTCTATTAAGGACATCCAGCAGTTCTATGATTCCTAACTCATTCCTCTTCCAGCTCTTCAACTTCTTTTTCATCCTTAAAGAGTACTGCTGTAAATGTTGCGTCATAGCCAAACACAGTGTTCTCTAAATCTGCTACAGGCCCTTGTATAGCCTGGATTTTCCTACAGATTCCCTGTTTTCTAGTCTGAATACAAATCACCAGTCTTTTGAAATCTTGCTTACCTCATTGTAATGAGCACTCACATTCACTCAAAGCCTTTTAAAAACATGAACTCAGCCAGTGAGGTGGGGAAGACAAAGATCTGTTCCAGTAATTGTGGAAGTGCAAGAAACATCATGTACACAGGGGTGGCACCAGCATTTTTTCTGCCCTAGGCGGCAGCGGCGGGAGAGGCTGCCGCCGAAATGCCGCCGAGATCCCCGGCGGCCGAAGAAGCTGCGGCCGAAGTGCCGGCACTTCGGCGGCAGCTTCTTCAGCCGCCGGGGATCTCGGCGGCAGCCTCTCCTGCCGGTGGCCACCGAGGGACCTGAAACGCCATCCCCCAAACCCTGGCGCCCTAGGCGACCGCCTAGGGTCGCCTAATGGTAGCGCTAGCCCTGCATATACATGGAAAGAAGTAGGATAATAAATGGGCTAGAATATGATCTCACTTATGCTGGCATAATTTCAAAGTAACCCTCGATGCTTTTCATATACACTGGTGTAAGAGAGTAGACATCGCATGGTGTTTATATTGACTTACAGTAGACTTAATCCTAATACACATGCCAGTGTAAGTGACAGCTAATCAGGCAACACTAGAATCCAATGTAAAGAACCTCATAAAAAAATTATCCAGTTTTGTCCTAATTAAGGGCCCAGTACTGTACTCGGGGATGGGCAGCTGTTGCATATCACCCCTTCTTTTTCCCATGCACCAGCCTTCTCTTTGATGTATATTTATTCTGAGAGTAGGCTGCAGTGCTGGCACTTATTTGCTAGGACAGAGGCTAATTGCAAATGTGTTGTTATAGAATGGGCCAAATTCTGTGTTGGTGTAGCCATTTGTCATGCTGCCAGTGAAGTTATGCTAGCTGAAAATATGGGATAGTATCAATTGCTTAATGGGCAAGCAGATGTGTTGAGGCAGCATTTTAGTACTAAAGGCAATACGTTCTAGATTCTGAACGCCTTACTCAATTTTCTCAGCAGTCACTCAGATACAAATTCCCTTCAAATCAATAGAAATTTGCCTTAAGAAAGGTCTAAGTCTAACTTCAGATTTCAGCACTATATCAATAAATATATTGTACTGTGTGCTCAGGTGGAAACCATGGAGACTTGCAAAGCGAAACTGGAAACCAGTCTCATTTTAACCTCAGAACTGTAACTTGTGAATGTGTACTTTAGGCATCTAAATAAAAGAGAATTTCAGGGGTGCACCTACAGCTCACATTCACTTAAGTCTATAAAACCATTCTGTTCCCAAGCAGCTGCATGGATTTTCTAATCTTTGCCTTCCTCCTCCCAAGCTCCTAACCCTCATGTTGCCCTATTCTTGCCTTAACCTAGACTGGAAGCTTTGTACTGCAAGGACTCCATCTTTCTTTGTGTTGTACAATTCCATGCACATGTGTGGTGGTATATAGAAAGTAATAATGTTTTTATCTTAATGAGCAAGGATGGATTGTGACTGAGACAATAGATTGAAAGTCATCCAATGTGGGTTCTATTTCTGGCTTTGTCACAGACTTCCTCTTGTGACTGTGCAACTCACTTCCCATCTCTGCGCCATATACTCTCCTTATATAAAATAATGCTTTCCAGTCTCACAGTGGTGTGAAGATAGATGTATTAGTTTGCCAGAGATACTCACTTATTACAGTGATATTTGTTATTAAAAAGCCTGTAAAATAATAAATAAGCCCTTCTTGCCTTGATCATGCAATGAATCCCATTAAAATCAAAGGGATCAGTTGTGTGACTCAAGGTGAACAGGATTTGGCCCTTTATAGTTTAAACGATTTTGAGAAGGCAACGCTGATTGGGAAAGAACTTGTATTTGAAATACAGGAAAATAAAAACCAAACATCAAAAAGAAGTCTAACTGTTATTGATCACCTGAAGATCTGGTAAAAAATCACATCAGCAGTCATGTATTTCTGCCTCGTCCCCTACTGTACCCCAGGGAGGAGGAGAAAGTATAGCTGCAAACTCTATATTACTTAATTTGCTAGAAGAATGGGGATCAGATATAAATGATATGTCTCGTTTTCCATTTGCCCACCTAGTCTAGATCTCCTCCTTGTGGTGTTACCGTTGCTATAGAAACACTGATGTCTCCAGAAAGCCTTGTGATGTCACTCTACATTCTGACAGGAGGAGGTTAAGTGGGTGACCACAGCTACTGTCTTGCAAGAACATCCTAGCAGCTTAGTTGATAAAAGTGTCCTTTGAAATCCTTTTGGGCCTTTCACTTTGATGGCGCAGAGGTAGGAAAGTCCAACTGGTTTTTTATTCCACAAGTTATTAAATGTGAGGATTAAACAGTAACCTAGAGAGAGCTTTCTTATGGGCCTACTCAGAGTGGAGTAAAGTACAGTTTACTCAGTCTGAGTAAGAGGGAAAGAATTAGGCCATGAGTTACTCCCTGCAGGTTCCTTCTTTTTTTTGTATCATCACTCTGTGAATTGATCCAAATGGCTCAATGTTTAAAAAACAATAAAATGTTCTAAAGCTATTTGCTGAGTCCTCCCATCCCCATCTTCCCAAGGCTCTCCTTGTCCCCAGTTTGACATCTGTGAGTGTGTGGCAGGGTGGGGAGCAGGTAATCTCTACCTTCAGGAATGCTAATTTCTCTGTTAATGAGCTCAGAGAAGTTTGGCTGATGGCTAAGAGAATAGAGCAGTGGTCCTTAAACTGTGGGGTGCACCCATCGGGGGGAGTGTGGCGGGGCACAGGCCAACCCAGCCCCTCCCCACCCCCAGCTTTGCACCGGTCCAGCCATATGTCTGGCTCCTGGTCCCGCACCTGGCCCTGGCCCTGTGCCTGGCCTCAGCCCAAGCCTCACCGCAGATCTGCTCCCATCCCCATCCCCAGCCTCAGCCGCTGGCTGCAGGGGGGCGAGCCCAGGGCCCAGCTGCCAGGCCCCACCGCAGCCCACGTGCGGCTCCGCTCCCACCCTTGGTCCCTGGCATGGTCCCAGACCCATCCCCAGCTGTGGCCCCCGTCCACGTCCCTCCCCCACATCCCACCCCAAGCCACAGCCTTGTTCCAGGGGGCAGGTATGTGAGATCCTCAAAAGTTTGGGGAATGCTGGGATAGAGTATAGTGTACCAGAGATAGGATACACCTTTGTAACACACACATGCAACCAGAAGAAAGTGATTGGAATGCTGTCCATTAACCTCTCTAACATGAGAGGTTAAATTATTTCCCTGAATCAAAAACTTCTCGTGTCAAATTAAAAACTCCAAGGGCACTAGATTGGAGAGTGCAAGGGGACAATCTTCAGCGGTTGAGACCACTGCATAGGGATGGCATTTAATGTCTCTCTTCTGTTGTTACTTGTCAGTCTATTTTGCCTGAAGTTTGATTGATTACTCTTGGTGACAGATAGTAACAATTAGTTAAAGGTATTGCTGGGGAAGCAGTGTTGCCTACTGGCTAGAGTGCTGGATTAGCACTCAGGAGACTTGTATTCTTGTGCCCACTCTGCTAGTAGCCTGTTAGGTAATCTTGAGCAATTCACTTCACCTCTCTGCGTCTGTTTCCCCATCTATTTAATGAGATAAGGAAACCTCTTTTATAATGCTCTTTGAGAATTAATGATGGAAAGTGCGATAGAAGAGCAAGGTATTATTTATTAATAGTCACTTACTATTTTTTCCGCAAGTATCATATTTTGTGGACTGAAATCCCAACTCTACAATCTCCCGTTATTTATATCTGTTGATCATTATTTACCTTGATATAATTTTTTTAATGTCTTTTCCCTAATTGTCCCTTTAATAGCAGACATCTCTTCCTGCTTCATTTTTCTCTTGACACAGCAGTAACGTAAATTGTCCCTTGATTCTGCCGCAGCTTTCCCCGCAAAATTCCCTTTCCCATAATATAGTTTAAGAAAAAATCTTTGAGAAGAGCAGATGTGTCCAGCTCACAGTCAGACCCATTCAACCAAATTACTTTAGCACCAATGTAAAGACGTGCTTTTAGCTGGGCAAAAACTAAACTGAGAACTGTTTTCAAGATAAATTCAGTCTAGAATCTATTGTAATGAAACCTGGTGTTACACCAAGATACAGGGAGCCTGAGGCAGAAAGTCCAACAGGCGGAGGTTGGGTGAAGGCACAGATCAGCCCAGACTCCTTTCCATTGGGGTGGAGGGAAGCTAGTTGGAGCCCCACACAAAGCATGAACCAGCACGTCCTCTGCTTCAGGAAGTGACTAGTTTTTAAAGCTGCCTCCCTTAAGTGGAAACCTCAAGGAAAGCAGGGGACAGTAATACTCCCTGCCCTTCCTGAGGTGAGAGGATCTAGGCTGGTAGAAGGTGGAGGTATAACTTACACTTTTCAGCACCATGCTCAGGAAATCTCTCCCAGCACCTAATTAAGACATTGCTGTAAATAATTAGCAAAACTCATCTCTTCCTGTCATCCATACTATGTGAATCTTAATACAAGCAGATTGTCTCTTACAGGCATGAAGGGGTGTAATTTGCTGCAACTGATGTGGAATTCATTTTTTGGATAGGCCAGGCAATAGTATTTAAGGGTTATGCCAGGGCCAAATTTCTAATTTATAGTCAGAGCCCATAGAATTGCTGCATCTCTTGGGTACCCTGTTCCCACTTTGTAGCTGGACCAACCCACTTGCACCCACTGGCCCCAGGATTTCCAGCAGAATGGGGGTTGCAGGCAGCTTGCATTACTGTTTGCCTGTTTCCTTTTCCCTCAGCCACAGCAGCCTTTCTTTCCATGGCCTAGATTTCTCCAGTACAACTTAATGAATCAAGCCCATTCTTTTCTACATTACAGGCACATAGTCATTTTGAAATTTAGTCATTTAAAAAAATTAGATGAGTTGTTTCAGCTGCTACACCTATCTGTGAGTCTCCCTGATAATTTTTGTGGTTTTGTAATCATATTTTCCTAAAATTATAAATGTTTTCTCCCACCTGTTGCCACATGAATAATCCAAACAAATTGACTATAAAGGGGAAATAGTGAAACAGATGATAAACAAAGTGCATCAAATGCACAAAGTAAATAAATGGAAATAATCAAGCTTGTTCTTTCTCTAATCTTTCAGCTATGTTAATCTCAAGTGGTACTTGTAGTAGTAGACACAACATATTCAGAGAGCAGTATAATTGTTAAGTTGACGAGTCATCATTCCTATAACCACATCTCTATGTACTCTGTGTCAAGCTTGACCTAAATTCTTTAGCACTCTAGTGCAGCAGACTGGAAATTCTGTGGCATCTTCAGATTCCTTGAATGTATTTGGTTTATTGAATGAAATACGATAGAATGGGATGTTCCAAGGGGATTTACACACATGCTTAACTTTACACACTGTGAATACACCCATTGAAGTCAGCCGGACTACTCCCAGCATGTAAAGTTAAGCACGTGCTTAAGTCCTTGCAAGACAAGGGCCTAAGGGAGTTATAAGCCTAAATCCTTCCAAGCCATAATGAATAATACCAACCATACACTGTCTTTGTGTTAATTGGGTATTTAATTTATTTTATTTCCTCATAATTTTTATTGTGATGCAGAATTTTGTATTGAAAATGGAAACCACTAGAGGGCTTGTCTAAACCAATAGTGCATGGCAAGCTGAAGTGTAAATCTACAGTGCACTAGCCTACCGCACACTAACTGTCCGTGTGGACCCTGCTACCACGTACTAAAAGTTTCCTCGTGCACATTGATCTCCCTCTGTTTCAAAGCAGAGTAGATCCTAGCACATTTTTAGTGCGCAGCAGCGGGGTCCACACAGACAGTGAGTGCACAGCATCCTAGGGCACTGTAGATTTGCTGCATGCTAACTGTTCATCAGGACAAGCCCTTAAAAGAGTTCAGGGGTAAGCGGGAAGTTTTGAAAATTGGGTAGGGAGCAGTTGAGGCTTTTGGCAGCTGACAAGGTGCTGGAGGCAGTTAACTTTTGAACTAAGCACATTAGTTGGATGTGAAAATGATCAGCAATGTAATAGTGAACAATGCTGCTACTGAACTTTGCATAATTCGATTTCCAAATGAACACCTCTCTCAGAGCTGTGGTTTCAGGATGTGTGGAGGCTCACACTGTAGAAGGACATGGCTGTGCCACTGCACACGCTGTTCAAATCGGAAAGCTGTCTTCACAAGCATAAGGGCTAGTGCTCTGGAGCATAATGCTGCAGCAAGCCCACAGCTACAGAGTACATGGAACCTTGACCATACCCAATACATTATTATTTACATCTGAACCATTGCTGTATTATTCTGCAGTTTTTCCAGCCTTGCTACTTGTTGCTCCTTTATTATTTTTTTGACTGAAGCATAAACAGTATTAAAGGTGAGAGAGCTTAGTCCTGAAATGTTTAATTTTCTTTCTCTCCCCCCAATTCCTCAGATTTTATTTCTGGCATCCAGTGGGGCTTTAAATAGCTGACACTGCTGCAGTATAATGTTTTTAATGTTCTCAAGTCTATGGTGATATTTCTAGTCACAAAGAGTTTTGCAGGCTGGAAGGAAAACAGGAAGTTGATGCTGCCACTTTATAAAGATGTTTTAAAAACAGAAATTTTTCTTCTCCCTTTATAGGTTCTGATTTTATATGGCTGCCTATGGGAGCAATTCTCAGAAATTGTGAGGACAAATCACAATTTTTCAGAGACTTTCCTTGGGTCTCAGAACGTGTCCTAGAAAACGGTGAGTTCATTCATTCTGTTTGAACCTTATTTTCATTAAAACTCAGCTCTGAAAATGTTCGGAGAAGTGTCTTGAAGACAAGGATTAGATTAGGACTTTCTACTCTTTGTGAGCATTTGTGTAATATATTCAGTTGTCTGGATTTTCAAAATTTGTAGTCTTCCCTTACACAATCATGGTTCTGTTTTCAGGCAATTGTATCCTTTGTCAGGCTGGGGATTTTAAAAGAACCTAAGGGAGTTAGGTGCCCAACTCTCATTGAATTGCCCTTGAAAAATCCCAGTTACAGTATACAACTCTCAATGTCTGTCAAAATCCATTGTGCCATACCCACATTCCCCTCTGTAAAATTGTGCTTAAAGGGACATTGCTATCTTGACATTTTGATTTCTATCTGAAAATGTATCTTCTGAAATATCAAGTAACACCTAAAGTTTCTGTAGCTAAAATAATTTAGTGTGGGCAAAGAATTGTCTTTGTTTTTTCTTCAGTTTATTGCTAACATTATCTTCTACTGCATGGTAGGGCATAGGTGCTGGGACTAACTTGAAGTGGTTTCCATTATATACAGGGTTTACAGTTTAGTTCAATTACTCTCAGTACCCTCACTGTACAAATTATTCTAGCACCTCTATAGCAGGGTACTGCTCTGAGATTATCTCTGGAGTGGTGAAGGGTCATGTGGTGTCAAGAGACCCCATTTTGGATATCTCTACTGTAGATCATCACTGATTGTCCCCAGCATTGTACACATTCCTTCCCCTTTCATATCTGTGCCTCTGATTTTGGTTTTCTTTCTGCTTCATCACAGATGACTGACAACATTGACTGGTTACAGAGTCAAAGTGGACTCTGTAAAGTGGATCGCTATACTCCAGGAGGCGAAGAAGAACAGAACTGGACAGTAAGAAATGTGTTGGTTTTTTAAAATTATTTTATAAATCTATTTCCATAAAAAGAACAGTCTGGAAAGATAACCAACAAAAATACCATACAGAGCATGAAAAGTGATTTGTCTGTGTGGATATATTAAAGAAAGGTAAATGTTTTTCCCAGTGAATTTGTTAGTAAACAGGGCTCTCTACATTGCAAATAGATTTTCAGTCATGTAATCAAAAATGCCAGATGCTTGTACTGCTATATTACATGTTTGGATTCATTTGAATGGTTATATGCTATATGTTTCATACCTTGGAAGTAGCAAGGTCTTTGTCTCTCACATATGGTAGTTCCTGGTCCCTTACAGTAAGGGATTTACTCTCCAAATGAGAGGAATCAGTATTCAGCTCCATATATTGTAAATAATGTAAGGTTACCATTTGGGAAAATGGGATCTAGAATTTTTTCATTTGGTATAGACATTACCTTGTCTTCCAAAGTAAAATATTGCATATTTTTTCTTAGGCCAATTAAGGTTTCACTAATAGAGTGGGTTGGGGTGGTGGGGATGGTTTTCTTGTCCTATGAAAAAATTTGAGACTTTGAAAATGTTCCTGTTCCACATTGGGACAAAACCTGAGACTTTTTGAAGTTTTTCATGAAAAATCAGACCACAAGAGTGCGACCCCCAGAGTAGTCTAGTTGTCAAGGCATGCATCTGGGATGTAGGGAGAGCCAGGCAAAAATCCCTCCTCTGTCATGTTTCTGTATCTTTATATCTTACTGTGGTTTCAACCAGAAACTCCACCCTGGACCTGCAAAACATTTCCCCAGGCAAGTTTTGTCAAAACCAGTACATTCCTATGAAAAGTTTAAGTTTTGACAAATCTGCATTTTCCAGTGAAAACCAAATTATCTAAAAATTCACAACCAATTCCACTTAGCAATATTGCATAATGTAGTCTTTAGCACAAGCCAGGAATACCTAGGTTGATGATAGGGGCCAAATTCAGAGAGCTGTTATGCATCTCTCAATACTGTGCCTTAAGTGTTGGCTTTACGGCTGATGTTGATTTAATCTCAATGAAAAGTCGGTTGCTGAATGTTCATAATTAATCATCTTGCTGATAAATTTGGTTATAGATCATGTACTAGAAGAAAACATAGGGTACGATGGCACTCTCTCACTCTGGGTGAATAGTGAGAAAATTTATTCACAAATGTTGTCCTGAGATCAAACGAGAATTTACTTTTAACTTTGTTCACCTCTCTTCTTATTAGCTCTTTGCAAGCATTCATGCAAGCAAAGTTTGTTCAAACCAAAGTTCCCCAAAAGCAGTATTTCTGACCAAAACCATAGATTTGTTTAATACATTTGTCAAATAAGTTATCAGTTGTGATTTGTTTATCCAGCTCTTGTACCCAGAATGTCGTGACATCACCAGCAGCTGTTATTAGAAATATCAACAATGTGTTTTAGCTTGCTAATGTATGGTAAAGATTATGGATAAGATAAGAGGTATGTACTGTGATGTTCCCCTGGTGTTATCTGGACTGGTGATCTGCTAGGTCATTCCAGTCCTCGACTCTGGGAGCCAGCCTTACCCTGCTCTGCTATGAGAACCCCCACTCCCGGGCTGTTCACACACAGCCTCTAGCACGTAAGCTGCTCCCAGCTACGTGAGTGAGCACTTTTGCCCAGCCTCTGCTTGGATTGTGCAACCTATTGACACTAGCCAATATCTCCGGTCCCAGACACAACCCAAGGAACCTCCGTCTTGCAGTGTCCAGTTGTGCCTGCTGAACACTGCAAGCTTATATGAGTTCATCAGTTTAACAAAGAAATTGCTATGTACCAGGCTTCTTATCCCAAGGGGAGTCTCTGACACGCTTTGAACCAAACACACTGCTTCAAGTAGAATCAACAAACACATTTATTAACTACAAAGATAGATTTTAAGTGATAAGTCAAAGCAAAACAAGTCAGATTTGGTCAAATGAAATAAAAGCAAAACATATTCTAAACTGATCTTAACACTTTCAGTGCCCTTGCAAACTTAGATACGTCTCACCACAGGCTGGCTGGTTGCCCTTCAGCCAGGCTCTCCCCTTTGATCGGTGCTTCAGTCGCTTGGTGGTGATGTCTGTTGATGGAGGTGGAAGAGAAAGAGTGTGGCAAATGTCTCTCCCTTTTATCATGTTCTTTCTTACCTCCTGGCTTTCCCACACAACCACCCTGCCTTCAGTCAGGTGAGCATTACCTCATTATAGTCCCAAACTGACCAAGGGAAGGTGGGTGACTCACTCGAGAGTCCAGCAGATCCTTTGTTGTTGCCTAGGCCAGTGTCCTTTGTTCCTGTGAGGCTAGGCTGGGTTTGTCCCATACCTGCCCTGATGAGATGTAAACTGCCCCTCTGCTCCTGGAGAGTTTTGCCTGGGCTTCTTTTAAGCCATAAGGACACATTTTCATCCTCATAACTATATACATGAAATTACAACCTATAACATTACTATAACAACAAAGCTCAGTACATCATGGTGCTTCCGAAGACACCCGAAATGACAAATTTTGTATTGGATACCACACAATCACATTATAAAGATGAACATGGGCGTGCAGGGTGTTCCCCCGAGGTACAGATCATCACATGTAACATTTTCAAATTATGTGAAATTCATTATGGTAGTTGTTCTTAAAGTAAAGGTACTGAGAGAGTTGTTGATAGTGCAGTGTATAAAGTGAAAGAATACATATAAATATTATTTAGGGCTAAATTGTGCTCTTTTACACTGGAATACATCCAAAGTAACTCCACCAGAGTCAATGAGCCAGATTCTGCTTTCAGCTAGATCTGTGTGAGTCCAGACTAAATCCACTGAATTTATCAGTTACTCTGGATTTACACCAGTATGACTTAGGAGCTGCATTTCCCAGGTGTGGAATTTCTTACAAAATAAAATATACATCAGTTTGGGTAAGGTTGGCAGAATTGGGCCCACACAGAGCCTGTGGCAACATTCAGAAACAGAACTCAAGAATGCTGACTGAAGCTGTGAGATTTGTGTTAGTTTTAGTTTGCCTGGTTCATACCAATTATCTGTGGATTCAGATTAATGTAGTTGTGCACACTGAGTTTTGATGAAAATTTTGGGCTTATTTGACAGATAATGATGGCCATCAAGAGCAGTGTGAATCTGGCAAGAGTTTGTAAAGTTCTCTATAATGCCAATAGGTTTAGTAGGTTTCAGTTTGTGATATTGCTATCTGTTCACCACTCTGTGTCTCTCTCTAGTAGTGTAGGCCTGTTGGTCCTGGTGTAGCTGAGGTTGTATCCTAGACTAACACTCTGGAGTTCTTTTGTGGAGGCAATATTGTGGGGCTGAAGTCTGCTGTAGTCCAGGCTTGAGGTGTTTATTGTATCTAAGCATTACATCCCTTCTCCCAGGTCCCACCCAATCATGCAGTCAGATAAAATACATTATGCATCCCAAAGAGATGTCCTTTTGCTATAATCCAAGGATGAGATGAGAGTTATATATCTTCTGGCATCTGTACACTACACATAGACATAGTGAGTCACATCTGTGATGACAAAAATGTAGAATGCACGCCCAATGGAACAGCTGCAGCATTGAGACAGATACATTAATTAAACCATAATTTTCCCCATCAAGTTTTCATAAATACTAGAGAGTTAAGCATGTTAAAATTATTCTACACAATTATTAATTATTAATTACTAATGTGTTTATTTATTACTAATTATTATTATTATTTTAAAGTGAACAGCAACAAAAGTACAGCTGCTATATATTTATTTCATTCTCGATGCGGGGGAAGCCATTAGATCCACATCAAGCTCCCCCCTTTGAAGCTGAGGGGATATCCAGATGGTTTAATGGGATAGTTACCTGGCTATTCATTATGGCTGTGATTGTTCTATTCCTCTCCATCGAAGTGCGTTAAGAGGGAAAAAGTAGTTAAACAATCCCTGTGCTGCAGACAGCTACCAGATAAATGACAGCAACGCTGGTGGAGTTGTGATGAGAACACTAGCCCTTCAGCTTCACAAATACAGGCCTCTAACTGGCAATAGTAGTAAGAACCTTTTCATGAGAGGGAGCTAGCTAAGAGAAGATGACATCAGATCGGCACACAAAGAAAGTACATTTCAGAGGGACAGAGGAAATAAGATTAAATTTACCAAACGTCATTCCTTTGTTGCTGTTCTCAAACAACAAGTAAACTCATCCTCAGTGCTGGAAGGGTAAAGCAAAGAGCAGTCTCTGATCTTTAAAAGACAATGTATTTCTTGGAGAATCAAGTGAATGATATATGACATTTGGATCCTTGGTTTGTTCGTTCCTGAGAGATTAAACTCAGATGTATCTATATCTTTTTGCTTCTCTCTCCACAGTTGTTAAAACATCCAGTTTTTACATCCATTCATTAGTCCTTGTTATTTACATTTTTCTTGCCTATGTAACCCATAAGGAAGAAAGAGGCCAGACTACATACTAGTGTAGGACCTGATCCAACTTCTACTCAAGTCAGTGAGAGTCTTACTATTCACATCAATGAGTGCATCTACACAAAAAGAGTTAGTGTCCATATTGCAGCTGCACTAGTGCTTAGCTACCAGTATAGAACAGGGATTCATGCCATGATAGTAAAAATGTCATCATGTCTGCACTAGCACTTATGTTGGTTCTACCATGGGTTGAGCTGCAACACTGCTGGCAGTTGCTATAATATAGGTATTGATTTTTCTGGCATAGGGAAGGCTGATGAGAGTTGCATTAGGTTTTTATAGAATGCCTTGGACTGAGCAAGGTCTTTGTACCAAGGGAATATGAATATTGGGGAAATAAACCATTGTAAATTTGTGATTTGTTTCAATCCTTAGACCGATTCAGCAAAATTTTTCAAACAAGCTGCATCCGATCCACTCAAAGTCTTGAGCTGGCTCCGAAAAGATCTCGAAAGATGTGCACTTGGAATCCAGGATGTGCTAAAGTCTACCGGTAAACAAAAGGCTTGTGACAACTCAAGGGAACCATCAATAGGTGGGCAGAGTATCCAAATGCGCAATGCACCCTCACCAGGTGGCTTCAGTGTCTATGATGAGCAGTTTAGCATGGACGTTAGATCCAACTGTGGGTCACCCGATTTTCATATGGAGATGAAAGCAACCTCAAGTCAAAAGGAACCAAAGGACATAGAAAGTCAGCTAACTTCTGCAGATACCAAGCAAGGTGTGGATGAAGTCTCTTTTTATGTTAACAGACTTTCTAACCTTGTCATTGCAATGGCACGTAAAGAGATTAATGACAAGACAGATGGTACTGATAAGTGTATACACAAGTCACTTTTTGCCTCTCTTGGGGAACCAGGTCACAAGTCTGTTGGAGTAGGCACAAATGAAGGCAAAAATAATCCATCAGAGAATACAACTCATATTAATATGAAGGAAACCAAATATGAAGAGAATCCATCTTCCAAGAAGAAAACATTTTTTTACAAAGAAGTAGAAGAACAATCTTCAGCTAGAAATGAACAGAGTCATGAAAGAAGGTCAGCACACAGTGAGCACAGATCATGTCATCATAAAAAACGCTTTGGCCCAGATGAATTTACAAATACGTTAAGCAAAGGGATTCTGGTTTATGCCAATAACGTGGTTTCAGATATGATGGTCTCAGTTATGAAGACCATGAAAGTTGAAGTGAATGACTCAAGCATAGCTTGTGTGGTGCTAAAAAAGGTGATACTAAAGCACTCCAAGGAGGTAGTTTCAGACTTAATAGATTCCTGTATGAAAAATTTACACAATGTTACAGGGACACTCATGACTGACTCAGATTTTGTTTCTGCAGTTAAGCGGAGCCTATTCAGTCAAGGAAGTCATAAGGCTGCAGAAATAGTACAAGCAATGCTAAATCGCTTACATACTACCTTAATAGTGCAAAAACCAGCGGGAGATAAGTCCCAGTCTCAAAGCCTTGCATATGCATCTGTAAAGACGGGTTCACGAGCAGCAGATGCAAAGGCTCAGAACTTGAGGTTTTCAGCAACAAAAACTGAAACAGTTACCAAAGAGAAAGAAAAAGAAATGACCTGTGCAGAAACAGTAGGTAACCACATAATTAAGCATGGGCTTACTCTATGGCATCAAAACCAACAAAAATGCAACAGATGCTCGAAGTCTCAGCCTTCAGCAAGGGAAGCTGAACCTAAACCTCCAGAAAATCCACACTTGAGTTCAGACATTCAGAACATGACCAAAATCTCCGGAGATGCATGGGCAAAAGATCTGATTGTGACTGCACTATTGTTGATTCAATATCATCTAATCCAACAGGAGAACTCAGGTAAGGGCACAGCTGAAGGGGGCAAAACTAACAAAGCAGGTACCACCTCATTTGGATTCCTCTCACATGAATCCCATGAAAAAGGTGGTTGCAGTAGTTTCAGGCCATCTTCAGCAAAAGATCAGGATCCATCAAAGCAAAGTGATGAATCAGGTTCCCAGAAGTCAGAACTTCAAAAGCGGAACCCTGAAAATGACATGTCCAGTGTCATATTAATGCTCATCCGAAAATTAATAAATGAGACCGGTTGCAAAATAGAAGGCCAGCAAGGAAATACCATGATGGATGAAACAAACAGGAATCTTGGCAAAACCTCTGAGGGACATGCCCTTTCAGAAGTTGAACAGTCCTGTGAAGAGGCTATATCTGGACTGACAAAAATGATTACTGATCAGTTTGACATAAGTGGAAAAGAGGAGGGCAGTGGGCAATTTATTGACAGTTTGGTGGATACAGTGACAAAGTTGTGTCTTATGATAGCCAAATACAGCAACCCAGAGTCTGCTCTAGCAGAGATAGGGGACAGGGAAGACGGCACAGGATCTATGGATTCCAAGGGCACAGGAACTGCTGAGGCTGGGCTTGGATCAGGTGAAGACAGTGCATCCGGTCGCAAAGTGGTAGTGATGAATCAGAATCCTTCCGAGAGCTTACATAACAAACAGCTCCAAGCACTCCTCCAGTGGGTAGCAGCCTCTCAAACAAATGTGCCTGTATTGTATTTCTTGGATGAGGATGATGAGTTTCTGAACAAGGTAAGCAATGAAGTAATTGGGTAATGAGCAGGGACTTTAGGCCATGGTGGGATTTAGGTTCTTTCTTCAGTTTTTTACTATCTTGTGGTATAAAGCTTTTGTTCTAAGGAGAACTGAATTTCTGGCCTTTTCTCTTACTAAAATAATACTCAACATGTTAATGATGGTGCTATTGCCTTTATAAAATAACAACATCATAAACATTAGAGGTGGAAAAAGCTATTATGCCATCTACTCCATCCCCCTGCCAGTGAAGAATTGTTCTGTATGGTGCACTCTCCACTACTTTGAGTCTAGTTTTACATGACCCAAGTGATTTTACTTCCACCCTTTCCCTTAGTTCCACAGATCAATAATATTAAGGACTTGTTCATGATATTCCATTGTATGATACATTTTATGAAACTGACCTCCTCTGCAAAGCACTTTGAGATCCATTGATGAAAAGCGCTATATAAGAGTAGATCATTATCATTATCATCATCATTACTATTATTTATTATATAGGGACACTTGTCAATTTCAAAGTTACATATTGTGGACAATCAAATT
This sequence comes from Chelydra serpentina, assembly GCA_037349315.1. Taxonomy (NCBI): domain Eukaryota; kingdom Metazoa; phylum Chordata; order Testudines; family Chelydridae; genus Chelydra; species Chelydra serpentina. The sequence goes on from JBAIAC010000008.1 coordinate 128,171,628, forward strand.
TCTTTCCCTAAATTACTAACCTTAGATTATTAATAGTGAAAAAGTTTAAAATCCAAATTACTTTTCACTACATGTGATTTGTTTACCTTTTATATTTCTTTCACTTAGAAAGGCCATTTGTCTGGTTTTCAGCTGGACAGTCCTGTTTTTCTAAAGTAGTGTCCCCTGTCTGATAGTGATTTAGACCTGGACTGGTTTTGTCTGGTATTTTATGTGAAGTCAGTGGATACACAGAGGTTGCCAATTTTCAGAGCACGTCGTCCCGCCCCCACTGACATGACCTCGCACATACCATGCATGCAAGGTCATGCCGGCAGGGACGGGATGATGAGCTTTGAAAAATGGCATCCTTTGTGCAGCGTGACCTTGTGCACGCTATGCAAGGTCACGCTGGCGGTGGCAGGTCCACTCTGTTCCCAGAAGTACTGGAATGTCCGATATTCTGGGGATGCGGCAGTGGCCACCCTACACTCATCTTGGACAATGAAAATCAGTTTTAGTGTTACTTAGAGTAGATTTCACTTTCAGGTTGCTGCAATTTGCTCTATATACATAGGAAGTTTAAGAACAAAGAAATGGAAACATTCATATTGGTCTTAGGTTTTATAGGCCTGTCTTTCCAAAATCTAAATGATGGGTCAATTTTGAGTTGACAGTGACACTTTAATGTCATAGCTCTACTAAGTTTTACCCCTTTGTATTATCCTAAATAATTCTTCTCTCCCCTTCAAATATTTGAGGACTTTAATCAAGTCCTCTCAGAACTGTTACTTAGCCAGGGTATAAGTAAATAGATTTTTTTCAGTCTGTCCACATAAATCAATCTCTCCATTCCCCTAGTCATTTGTTATTCCCCTCTATATTTCCTCCAATTTCTTAGTATTACAGAGGCTTTGGTAGCTAGTTAAAGCTTTATTTTGATTTATATATTTTAATTTAAAGCAAGAAAAAATATCCTCCATTTCACACTTTAATAATTGAATTTAGTTTCCAGATTTTACACATCAATTCTTACTAGGCTAATTTAATTTTCTATATACTTTAATAAATGTTCTGGCTTTCTCAGAAGAAGCATTTCTTTTAGTTTTGCCCTGACAGTCTCACCCTTTTTGTGTCCCTCTAGCTAAAAACACACAGTCCCCCAAAACACAAGACTTCAAACACATCCAATAGTATCTCTGACGTACCACTGTTCAGATTTTAAATTACAATTTTAAAATTATTCCTCTTATTTGGCTTAATCAATTTGATCTACTCCAAGAAAAGTTGCTGGAAATGTCAATTTCTGCCAGCTGCTTAAGTTCTTCAGTGCTGGCAGCCTGCCACCCTGACTCAGTCGCTGTATTGAGGCCAAAAAGCACTCTAGCCCTGCTGGGGAAAGTGGCAGGCCAAATTAACAAAAAGGTCACATCTCCAGAGTTCCTTTTATAATAAACCAACTTTCTCCCTCCTAGGGCTTTTTTCCCCCCCAGTCTTTCTTCCGGTAGCAAAGACTTCTCCACCGATAATCTTGTGGCAAAGTTCAGAATAAACTAACTTTTCCTCCCTGTGGTTATATTTCCAAAATAAAATCCAAACAGACATTTCTTCCCTCTGCCGGGGAGAGATTCTCAGCCCTTCTTGCTCCCTTCAGGTCTTGGGGCAAGGCTGGGTTTATGTCGTATCAAGTATCTTGATCTGAGAGTAAACAAAGAAAAATCTGCACTGGTCTCAGTTTAAATTCTAGCCTTCAGAGAGGCTACCCTAGATTCTACCAAGGCTCTAGCTTGCCTATCCCCAGGACAGTTCATAGAGCTCATCCAGGCAGTCAGTCTAACCAAATGTAGATTAGAAGATTTAGTGTTAAACCTGATAGAATCCAGCACCTTAGTCACCTCCTATGCAGGGTTGAACAAACCAAGCATTTACAAATTGAACATGATGTTTCCCCACTCAGCAGGTCAAAGACATTCTACTTTAGTGGATACTGCCAGAGAATATTTGAGGAGCAGACTGACAGAAGACAATGATAGGCACAGATGCTTCAAACCTGGTTTGGGAGCACATTCAAAATGTTTGTTCATAGCCTTGAAGAGCTTGGGAGGCAAAACTCCCCATAAACTTGCTAGAGTTCAGAGCCATCAGGACAGCTCTCAAATCCTGTCTCCTACAGATCAAAGGTCTGCCAGTGCAGATTCTCTCATACATTCTGTTTATGATGTAGTACCTGGACAAATAAAGGGGAGATTTGTTCTCTTTGTTGAGACGGGGGCAATCCTTGGGAATAGTTAATCCAGAATGAAATGTCTTCATCTGCTCTGCAACTGGCAAATATAAGAACCCCCCACAATAGCCAAACATGTTGATCATCACAAGTGATCACATAAACCATCAGTTGCTTGTCTGATATTTGCTAGGTGATGTCATCTGGACATGATCAGGCCTAAGTTATTTAGAATGTTGAACATATATTTAGCCTTTGAAGAAAATTCTACAGATCAAGCTATCTTGACCGAAAAGTTGGCTAAATTGATAAGACATCATGCCACCAGATGAATCTAGTCATGCTATAGACTACCTAATATCTCTGTGCTGGAACATCTCAGAGCTTTAGCAGATAGGGGATAGCGGCTTCAATAGCATGTATTGCAATATGCCCATGTCTGAAATTAATAGGACTGCTACATGGAGTTTGATTCACACCATTGTGAATCACTATTCTCTCAACACCACATCAAGAGCAGATGCTGGTTTTTGAAGATTGGTGCTTCATTTAATGTTCAGCTAATAGTTTTCCACAGTCCACCTCCTCAGAGAGGTCACTGCCTCCTAACTTCTTACAATGGGGCTTTGTGGAAGCAGTGTCATGAAGGAGAAAAGTCAGTTATTTACCAATAGTAACTTTTGTTCTCTGAATGTATTGGCTCCATATAGCCACACTGTCCCCCCTTCTCCACTCTTAATATGTGTTGTTGCAGAACCCACCTACAAATAGGGCTTCTGGATGTAGACAAGAACTGAAGGATGGTTAGAAAGGATGGGATATGTATGATCTTGTTCTGTGGACTGTTGGAAGTGGGGGAATTGTGCATCCTCCCTAACTGCCAGCTACTGCTCAAATATAGTTCCACTGTCGCATGTCTAGGCATTTGACTCCTGCATTGTGGCTCTGTGGAAGCCATACGGTCAGAGAAGAGGAGTTATTGTGGATAAGTGACCCCTTTTTTCAAGGAGTGTAAATACACGTAAATAGATGAAAAAGAAAAAGAAAATACAGCATGTGCTGACAGACAAATCTAATTTAACCTGTGAAATAGTCTCCTAACGGAAGTGTTAGAAGCCTATGGCTAGGGACATTTAAAACTAGACTGAAGAAAGTCTGGATAATTGATTACTGGGAGCACGCTGGCACTGAGGAATGGATTCTCTGAGGTCAACAGTACTAAGTCTTTCAGGTTGCATTTCTATAATCTGAGTAAAAAACCTAGGATTGGAATCAAGTATCAGCGGGTAGCCGTGTTAGTCAGTATCCACAAAAACAAGGAGGAGTCCGGTGGCACCTTAAAGACTATCAGCTTTATTTGGGCATAAGCTTTCATGGGTAAAAAACCCACTTCTTAAATCTGTTAGTCTTTAAGGTGCCACCGGACTCCTTGTTGTTTTTTTAGGATTGGAATGTTTTTGCATTTTTTTATTTTGTAGAAGAGAGAGTTCATAGCCACAAAGCTCAGACGCAGATCTAAATCTTTCTAAGTCTTGAAAACTTAGAGCCTGATCCAAAAACAATTGAGATCAATAAGAGGATTTCCATGAACATCAGTGGACACTAAATAATGCCAATACTCACTATGAACTGGCTAAAGATATAGAAGGCAAGAAATTCTGAGTGAATTCATATGAACATCCTAACATTTACTTCCCAAATTCTGCTCCATTCTGCCTCGTGCTCTTCTAACAGTGGGTGTTCTTAAATACCATATATGCTCTGATACCTCAGCATGGTGGAATAATAGCCTTCCACTTTGACTATGATTTTCCAATCATGTTTCATTTTAGTAAGAAACCCTCTATGTATCAACCTTGCTTTCTGGCATTAGATTTTCTCCCCACTCCCTTCAATGTTTTAATTCAAAAAATGATTAAAAGGAAACATTTTTCTCTAAAAGTGCCTACAGTTTTTTTTTGTAGTCTGCTGTATAATTACACATTTGTAAATTCTAAAAAATTGCTTCCATGCCAGATGGTAATGGCTCAGGAATCACGATATGTTGTTTAGCATCAATACTATCCTAACTGGTATGGAAGAAAAGCCCTAAGTGTCTGAAAAGAAGACACTTTTCAAAGTGAAATATATGGCACATTTTCAATTGCCTTTGTTTTTCTGCATACTAAAATCAATCAGACCCTGTGTGACTTAAATGCAGCCAGTACTCAGAACCCGTTGCCAGATGTCTTTTCATTTTCTTCTTCTGTGGCCCAACAATGCCTGTTCTCCTTGGCTCCCAGTACACAACTTGATTTTCTTTTTAATAAATAACAGACACAAAAAGTGGTGCCAAATTGTTTTCCTACAGAGACAGAAGCCAAGAATGCCTTTCTTGAACCATAATGCTGTTAAGTTATCACTTGGCGCTACAGCCATACATTTGTATTTTGGGCCAAACCTTGCTCACCTTATGCACCTTGTCTCATTCAAGACAATGGGACTACTTAAATGAGTTAAGAAGTAGGGAGTTTTGCAACAAAGTAGCCACTGATGAAGATTTTTCTGATATTCAGCCTAAATTTTCCCTTTGTAAGCCTTCACCCATTTCTTCTAGTTATTATACCTTTGTATTTAACACTAAGTAAGTCTTACCCTTTTGGATTTTGTAGAGGATGTTCTTGTCCCTATTTACAAATGACCTAGCCAGACTAGCTATTTGGCTCTTTTAATCATTCCTCATAGGTCAGCCTCCCGCAGCACCTGGGCATTACTGGGCTTGTACACCTAAGAGAGTAGAATGGAAGTCAGTGAATGAGAAGTTCTCCAACACCCTCGCCCCTCATTTCTCCCTTTTAAAATATCTTATTACTGGTGTATCATACTTGTGTTTTGCTTCTGTTTATTTCCCAGCTTCAACAACTGTCATCAATAGCAGTGGAGAAGGGGTACAGCGTGGGGGAAGTCATACAGGCAGTGCTGAAGTATGAGAAAGAAAAACAACTGGGCGAGGCCCTGGGAAATTTTGTTCGGTTGCCAGTGCTGGACTGGCTGCTTAATAACCTGTGAGCAGAGGCATCTCCTCTCTCTTCCTCACCAGCAGTGCTTCGATTCCAGCCAAGCACCTATTACAACTCCAACGTATCAGACTCAACTACCCACCACTGATTTGTAGGATACAATATTATCCGTTATACTGACTCCTGCTGGACAAGCATATAAATAAAACAAAACAAAATAGCTAATGAAGTCTGGTTGAAAAAGTTAATTATGATATGTCCCTTTTAGTTGTCTCTGTCAATTGAATTTTACACCTTGTGGCCTTCGATGGCTGCTGAAATTCTCTCTCTTCCCATGCATCTTTTTCAAGCACAGTCTGGTTTAGGGGAGGAGGATTTAAGCTCTTTAACAAGACTTTTCATTGTATTTGGGCCCAAGTTTGAACAGTGCTGAATAGTTCATAGGCTTGATTCGCCCATGCCAGCCAGATTACAGTTTGCATCCTTCTGTGTCCATAGGGACAACTGATCTTCAGTGGGGCTGATTCATCAGGGAAGATCAGCTTTAAATTCTTTGATCATCCTTCTCTCTGCCCAGAAATTGCAATGAATAAATGTCTCTCTCATGCACCTTGGCCACTTCTAGTCCCCCAGCCAGTGCTGCACATTTTTGGGGTTATGGATGTCAGTTCAGGGTCCCTCAATAAAGTAGGGGTTTGAAGGTGTAAAATATGCATCTTCGGGTGTATAATAGTTATCTTAGGCATGAGAGGTATATACAAACTTACTATACCACTGACAATTACATTTGAAAAATTGGGGAGAGCTGGGGGAAAACGTAGTGGGATATCACAGGGACTGGACGTTAGGTCTCGTCTTATGTAACATCTTCACTAGTGATCTGGAAGGACAAATTCACAGATGATGATGATAATAGGAAAGAGTCAAAATACCATTGAGGGCAGAGAATGGGACCTAAAGTGATTAGGAATATGGGGGGAAACTAGAATATGAAATGGAATTTATAAAAATGCAAGACAGCAGCAAGAAAATAATCTGAAATACAACTATTCAATGGGAAATAGAATCCAGGAAATCAATGCTGAAAGAGACCTAGGGATGATAATGAAGAGCAAACTAGATGAGAATTTACAATACAGTAAAGCGGCAGTAGGGTTTGTGATGGGTTGGTATCACAGAAACCCCCTTGGAGCTGCCACCTGGTGTGCCAAGACTACTTCTGCCCCTGCTTTCCTGCCTTTTCCAGCTTGGGACTCCAGAATCCTGTCTGTTTTGAGCCAGGCCCGCTAGCCTGCTGCAAACACAGACCCAGATCTGAACCACGTCCCCTAACAGCTGAAGGCTTGCCTGGAAGCAGCTTAGAAAGTGCTCTTGCCTTTGACACCCAGGTGCCCAACTCCCAATGGGGTCCAAACCCTGAATAAATCTGTTTTACCCTGTATAAAGCTTATACAGGGTAAACTCATAAATAGTTCACCCTCTATTTCATAGATAGAGAGGTATGCACAGCTGTTTGCCCCCCTTCAGGTACTAACACATACTCCAGGTAACTTAATAAGTAAAAAGATATTTTAATAAGTACAGAAAGTAGGTTCCAAGTAGTAACAGACAGAACAAAGTGAATTACTAAGTAAAATAAAATAAAACACGCACGTCTATGTCTAATCACACTAAATACAGATAAAAACCTCACCAGTTCCAGCAAACTTCCTTTTACAGGCTATGGTCCTCCTAGCCTGGGTCCAGCAATCGCTCACACCCCCTATTGTCCTTGTCTTTGTTCCAGTCTCTTTCAGGTGTGTCGTTGGGGGGTGGAGAGGCTCTCTCTTTAGCCAGCTGAAGACAAGATGGAGGGGTTTCCCAGGGGTTTAAATAGACTTTCTCCCCTGGGTGTATACCCCTCCCACTCCCTGTGTAGCATCCAGTTACAAAATGGAGTTTTGGGGTCACATGGGCAAGTCACATGTCCATGCACAACTCAGCACAACCAGCCCAGTGACATTCCTGGCCAAGCTCAGCTGTGGATTGGTGTCTGCAACTTCTTTTTGTCTGTTAAGTGCTTCTTGATTGGGCACTTTACCTGCACATTCCTTTCTCAGGAAATACAACCAATATTCATAACTTCAATTACAAAAAAGATACATGCATACAAACAGGAGGAATAGATTCAGTAGATTATAACTTTTACAGAGATATGTTACATGGCACATGTAGCATAAAACATATTCCAGTTATATATACATTTATAAGCATCTCCCCATAAAGTCTTATGGGGGACACCTTCACAGGGTTAATAATGTGTTGTGGTATATATGTAGAGGCATCATGTCAGGGTGTAGGGACACAGTATTCCTTGATTGTACAGCTCCACAACAACCGCACCTAGAACAGTGCATTCAGGTCTAGGCACCTGTCTACCCAGAAAGGCACTGATAAATTAGAGGACATTTAGGGAGTTTTTGGGGGGAATTGGTTTATGAGAAAAGACAAAAATAGTTACATATATTACTTCTGCTGGAATCTGCACCCACTGCATAATACAGAATTTGCGCAGAATTATTGTTCCCCAAAGAATTTTATTTTTTCATGCAGAATTTGTGATTTCCACCAAAAAGCTTCCTTTTTCCAGCTGGGGCTCAGATTATCAGCTGTGTGTGGCTGGGGTTCCTGCCGCAGAGATGACAGCAGGAGCTCCAGTCACGTGGGGCTGACAGTGGGAGCCCCAGCAGTGTATGATTATATTGTGTTATTTTGACAAATACATTATGCAGAATTTTAAAATACTTTGTGCAAATTTAACTTTTTTGGTGCAGAATTCCCCCAATAATATATTTAGTCTCATTAAGAAATGACAAAGGGGGGTCTGATAACAGTCTACGTATATATGACAATTGGATGAAATTAAGTATTTATAAGGGGTCTGTAACATCCCCCAGGGCACAATCTAGACTGTTGGATCATTGTGCCCCCTTAACACTCCAGTCTGGTGTGCATTATGCCCTGCTTTGCTGTGTGAGCGGACACTCTGCCTACTCAAGCCAGCCTCTAGCATGCAAGTCACTCCCAAACAAATACCAGCATGCTATTCAGCGGGACACCTGCGTATCCCTAGTCCCACCATTGCACACCAGAAATGTGTGTTTTACACTGCAGAAGACCACCTTGATAGAGTAAGCTCATTAATTAGTTTGTCCATCAAAGAGTACGAATATGTACCAGCCTTTGTAACATGAGTAGATTCCCCAAACTTCAATCAAAAACACACTGGCTTAGCTAAAACATTAACATAAGTTTATTAACTGCAGAAAGACAGATTTTAAGAGATTATAAGTGATATAGGCATAGAAGATCATAACTGGTTACAAAAAAAAAAAGATAAAAACTGCAAGCTGTTTCTTAAACTTTATCAGGTTAACTCAAATTTCAAGCAGTAAGGTTTATCTTACCCAAACGCCTGTAGCAATCTGTGCTAACTGGAAATGTTTCCAGTTGGGACAACTCCCCCCAGTTCAATAATGTTTTTGTCTTTCAAACAATGTTGTGCCTTCAGCATAGGTGGGGGAGGAGAGGTGGTTTGATGAAGTCACTGTCCCTTATTTTATGTTCTCCTCCAGGTGCTGGAAAAATCCTTACTGTGTCATGGGGTTAGGCAAACCCATTGCCTACATGCTCTGCATTCAGTCCTTCATATGAATTGCAAATTCTTGATTACACCCTTTGTGTATGTGAGGCTTGACATGTAAGGCTTGTGTTCACAGTTCCTAACAAATAGGGGACCGCAAACAGGGGAGTTTGAGAGGGAGTTTGTGGGAGGGAGACATAATATAATTGCTATAGTTAGGAAGGGGGCCGCAATGCCAGTGTCAATGCTGTTCCTGTCTCCTCCACCTGTATCTGTATCCAGACAACCTAACCATGGATGCCTCTACCCAGATCCTGGGGTGGACTTGAAGAGACTGTGGCCTGCATTTCCCACTCACAGAAAGCCAGGCTGGGGGGACCATCCAATGTGAAAGGTGCCTGCTGGTGGAATCTCTCAGGAAGCAGGTCGGAGAACTACAGGAGGAGGTGGCTAGGCTGAGCATCCATGAGAGTATTCATATGGAGACATCCAAGGCTGAGGACGCTATCCAGCTACAGAGGACTGCCGTCACACCACCAGGGGAGGAGGATATGGCTCAACCACAGGGAAGACACTGGCTGCTAGTTACTTCTGGCAACCCACCCACCATGGTGATGGAAAACCATTATGCAGCCCTGACAATGAGTGACGAGGAATCATCCCCCAAAGGTGGAGGAGGAGAAGCCATGGCTGGGAGGATCACAGCCACCACTCCATAGGGTAGTGGTGGTTGGTGACTCTTGTCTGAGGGGGACAGAGGCACCCATCTGAAGCCCTGACATGGCATCCCGGGAGGTATGCTGCCTGCCAGGGGCCCACATCCGAGATGTTACGGAGGGATTGTCAAAGATCATCCAGCCCTCTGACTACTACCCCATGCTACTCATCCATGTGGGCATTAATGATACTGCAAGGTCTGACTCTCAGCAGATCAGAAGTGGCTACAGGGCCCTGGGAGTAAGAGTGAAGGAGTTGGGAATGCAGGTGGTGTTCTCTTTGATCCTTCCAGCCAAGGGTAGGGGCCCAGGCAGAGATAGATGCATCCTGGAGGTGAATGCCTGGCTTCAAGGATGATGTCACCAGGAGGGCTTTGGCTTCCTTAATCATGGGATGCTGTTCCAGGAAGAAGGACTGCTAAGCAGAGATGGGGTCCACCTGTCGAGGAAGAAGAAGAGCATATTTGGATACAGACTGGCTAACCTAGTGAGGAGGGCTTTAAACTATGTTTGAAGGGGGAAGGAGACCAAAGCCCACAGGTAAGTCAAAAACATGGAGACCGGGGAGAAGGGTTGGAATTTGCCAGGAGCATGAGCATTTATAGCAGGGATAAGGGAGAGACAAGACAGAACTGAGGTGAGGGGATCAAATCAGTATCTTAGATGTCTATATATTAATGCCAGAAGTATGGGGAATAAGCAGGAAGAATTCAAAATGCGAGTAAATAAACACAACTATGACATAGTTGGCACCACAGAGACTTGGTGGGATAATATGCATGACTGGAATATTGGTATAGATGGTACAGCTTGCTCAGGAAGGACAGGCAGGGAAAAAAGGGAAAAGGTGTTTTCTTATATACAGTATCTCCTCACTTAAAGTCGCCCCAGTTAACATTGTTTTGTTGTTAAGTTGCTGATCAATTAGGGAACATACTCATTTAAAGTTGTGAAATGCTCCCTTCTAACATCGTTTGCAGGCTATCAATGGCAGTTCAGATGTCCCTTACCCCACTGTGATGTGCTGCTCCCCGAGACTCCTGCCTGCTTGCTGTGTGGGGGGGAGAGAAAGAAGAGGGGAGCTAATGTCAAGGTGCCTGCTTGCTGTGTGGGGGGGAGGGGAAGAAGAGGGAGGCTAATGTCCCCCTGCTCCTGCATCTCGCTTACCCCATCTTCCATAGAGCAGGGGGGACACATGAGGGAGGGAGCTGCTGCATTAGGCAGAAGCTGCAGCTGCCGGGCTTGTTGATCTAATTAACAAGGCAGTGTACTTCTGACCCCACTCTTGATACTTAAAGGAGAAATGAGCATCTCTATCTCTGAAACACATCTGCCCTCCCTCCTTTAATGCTGGCTTGTAGAGTGTGAGAGTTAACCCTTGAGGGCTCAGCCAACTGCTTAGTTCATTTAGCAGTAAGGCATTCCCTGGGAAATATCCCACCCTCTGACTCCTCCACCTCAACCAAGCTTCACTATCATCATCACTGTGTACCAGTATTCAATTGTTTGTTTAAAACTTATTGTGTGTGTGTGTAATATAGTCTTTTGACTGGTGAAAAAAAATTCCCTGGAACCTAACCCCCTCATTTACATTAATTCTTATGGGCAAATTAGATTTGTTTAACATCATTTCGCTTAAAGTCGCATTTTTCAGGAACATAACTACAATGTTAAGTGAGGAGTTACTGTATTAAAAATGTATACACTTGGACTGAGGTTGAATGGAAATAGGAGACAAACTTGTGGAAAGTCTCTGGGTAAGGATAAAAGGGGTAAAAAACAAAGGTGATGTCATGGTAGGGGTCTACTACAGACCACCTAACCAGGAAAAAGAGGTGGATGAGGCTTTTTTTTGAACAACTAATCAAATCATCCAAAGCACAGGACTTGGTGGTGATGGAGGATTTCAACTACTCAGATATCTGTTGGGAAAATAACACAGCAGGACACAGATTATCCAACACATTCTTGGAATGCATTGGAGACAATTTTTTATTTCAGAAAGCTACTAAGGGAGAGACTGTTCTAGATTTGATTTTGACAAATAGGGAGGAACTGGTTGAGAATTTGAAAGTTGAACGCAGTTGGGTGAAAGTAATTGTGAAATGGAAGAGTTCATGATTTTAAGGAATGGTAGGAGGGAGAACAGCAAAATAAAGACAATGGATTTCAAGAAGGCAGACTTCAGCAAACTCAGGGAGTTGGTAGGTAAGATCCCATGGGAAGAAAGTCTAAGGTGAAAAACAACTGAAGACAGTTGGCAGTTTTTCAGAGACATTTTTAAGGGCACAAGGGCAAACTATCCCACTGCATAGGAAAGAGGAAATATGGTGAGAGACCACCCTGGCTTAACCAGGAGATCTTCAATGATCTAAAAATCAAAAAAGAATCCTACAGAAAGTGGAAACTAGGTCAAATTACAAAGGATGAATATAAACAAACAACACAAGTATGTAGGGACAAAATTTGAAAGGTCAAGGCACAAAACGAAATGAAACTAGCTAGAAACATAAAGGGTAACAAGAAAATATTCTACAAATACATTAGAAGCAAGAAAAAGACCAATGACAGTGTGACGGGGCAGAGCAGCCCCGCACTGGTACTGCAGGGGTTAACCCTTCCTTCCTGGCAGAGGAAGCCCTGCCCCGGAAGCCCTGCTGGGCATGCTCCAACTGGAGCCTAGGTATAAAAGCCTGCAGAGCGGCTCAGTCTGGGCTGACCACCAGGGGAGAAGGAAGCACACCGCAAGCTCCCGAGGCGGGACAGCCAACACCCCAGGATCCGGGGGCCAACCAAGCCGGGACGCCCTTTGCACCCCAGACGGAGGCTGCGACAGGAGGGGATGGACCGGAGAACCAGGCGTTGAGGGTAGGAAGTGACCCAGGGGAACTGTAGAAGCCGGCAGCGTTAAAGCGGCACTGATGCTCGGCGTGTTGCGGGTGGATCCCCACCGAGCTAAGCACAAGGGGGAACCCCGCTAACAGGAGAGCCCTGGGTCGGGACCCGGTGGAGAGGGTGGGCTCGGGTCCCCCTAATACTCTGGCCGCTAGGCCACACTGCCCTGATCTGCGGGGCGAGTTGTATGGACTCTGGCCACTGGGCCACACTGCCCTGAACCTCGGGGCGAGGTATATGGACTCTGGCCGCTAGGCCACACTGCCCTGAACCGCAGGGCGAGGTATATGGACTCTGGCCGCTGGGCCACACTGCCCTGAACCTCAGGGCGAGGTATGTGGACTCTGGCCGCTAGGCTACACTGCCTTGATACACGGGGCAAGTCGCATGGACTTTGGCCATTAGGCCACAACCGGATGCCCTTAAAGGGACGGGCGCAGGGACTTAAGAGTGGCGAGGCCCCGACACCTCAGCCCCCCTGCCACAAAGGGGCGCTGCGGTGCCGGACCCGTCACAGACAGGGTAAGCCCATTACTCAGTGGGGCGGGGGGAAGGACAATAACAGAAAATGTGGAAATGGCAGAGGTGCTTAATGACTTCTTTGTTTCAGTTTTCATCAAGAAGGTTGGTACTGACTGGACATCTAACATAGTGAATGTCAGTGAAAATGGGGTAAGATCAGAGGCTAAAATAGGGAAAGAACAAGTTAAAAATTATTTAGACAAATTAGATGTCTTCAAGTCATGAGGGCCTGATGAAATGCATCCTAGAATATTCAAGGAGGTGACTGAAGAGATATCTGAGCCATTAGCAATTATCTTTGAAAAGTCATGGAAAATGGAAGAGATTTCAAAAGACTGGAAAAGGGCAAATATAGTGCTCATCTATAAAAAGGGAATAAGCACAACCTGGGGAATTACAGACCAGTCATCTTAACTTCTGTACCCAGAAAGATAATGGAGCAAATAATTAAGCAATCAATTTGTAAACATCTAGAAGACAATAAGGTGATAAGTAACAGTCAGCATGAATTTGTCAAGAACAAATCATGTCAAACTAACCTGATAGCTTTCTTTGACAGGGTAACAAGCATTGTGGATGGGGGAAGTGGTAGACATTGTATATCTTGACTTTAGTAAAGCTTTTGATACTGTCTTGCATTATCGTCTCATAAACAAACTAGGGAAATGCAACCTAGATGGAGCAACTATATGGTGGGTGCATAACTGGTTCGAAAACTGTTCTAAGAGAGTAGTTATCAGTGGTTCACAGTCATGCTGGAAGGGCATAATGAGTGGGATCCTGCAGGGATCAGTTCTGGGTTCAGTTCTGTTCAATATCTTCATTGATGATTTAGATAATGGCATAGAGAGTACACTTATAAAGTTTGCGGACAATACCAAGGGTTGCAAGTGCTTTGGAGGATAGAATTATAATTCAAAATGATCTGGATTAATTGGAGAAGTGGTCTGAAATAAATAGGATGAAATTCAATAAGGACATGTGCAAAGTACTAAGGAACAATCAGTTGCACACATACAAAATGGGAAATGACTGCCTAGGAAGGAGTACTACGGAAAGGGATCTGGGGCTCATAGTGGACCACAAGCTAAATATGAGTCGACAGGGTAATACTGTTGCAAAAAAAGTGAACATAATTCTGGGATGTATTAGCAAGAGTGTTGTAAGCAAGACACGAGAAGTAATTCTTCCACCCTACTCTGCACTCATTAGGCCTCAACTGGAGTATTGTGTCCAGTTCTGGGCGCCACATTTCAGGAAGAATGTGGACAAATTGGAGAGTCTCCTGAGAAGAGCAACAAAAATGATTAAAGGTCTAGAAAACATGACCTATGAAAGAAGATTGAAAAAATTGGGTTTGTTTAGTCTGGAAAAGAGAAGACTGAGAGGGGACATGATAACAGTTTTCAAGTACATAAAAGGTTGTTACAAGGAGGAGGGAGAAAAATTGTTCTTCTTAACCTCTGAGGATAAGACAAGAAGCAATGGGCTTAAATTGCAGGGAGGAGGTTTAGGTTGGACATTAAAGAAAAACTTCCTGTCAGGGTGGTTAAGCACTGGAATAAATTGCCTAGGGAGGTTCTGGAATCTCCATTACCTGGATCACCTGGATCGATCGGACTTCAGCTGTCGTTAAGACTGCGCCGATCACAACACGTCTGCCATTCTTCTCACACTCTTGCCTTTCTTCTCCACGTTCGTCCGAAACGTTTAACGAGGTCATCTTCACATCTTCTTGGAGGCCGACTGGGGGGTCTTTTCTGTTGTCGCGGGTACCACTCAGCAATGATTGCGGTCCACCTGTTATCCGTGAGCCGTGCTGTGTGGCCCGCCCATCGCATCTTGTTATGTCTGCTTTCCATGACAATATCTTTCACACCGCTGCGTTCTCTGATGATTTCATTTGGTATACGATCCAGAAGGGAGATTCCCAACATAGCTCGTTCCATTGCCCTTTCAGCTACCAACAGCCGTTGCTCTTCTCTCTTCGTCAGTGCCCACGTTTCACTGCCATACGGCATGGCTGGCAGCACTGCTGAACTGAAAATATTTTTACGTGTGGTCTTGTCAGTTTTTCCTTTGAGGACATCCTTGATGGAATTAAACGCACACCATCCTGCCCGAATCCTTCGCGAGAGTTCTCTGTTCAGGTCTTGGTGCATATTAACTTCTTGGCCCAAATATATGTACTGTTCCACTTCTTCGATGTCTTCTCCTGTTACCGTTATTCGGGCTTTTCGTAAGACGTCTGATCGCATATATTTCGTTTTGCAGCGGTTCATTTTAAGGCCGACCTGACTACTTTTCTTGTTGAGTCTTCGTAGCATGCTCTGCAGTTGGTTGGTGCTTTCGGCAGTTAGTACAATGTCGTCTGCAAATCTGAGATGAGATAATCTCTCTCCGTTTATGTTGACACCACTCCTCCAACTGATCTTGTTCATAACCATTTCGAGGCAGGCGGTGAATAGTTTCGGTGAAATTGTATCTCCTTGCTTTACGCCTTTCTCGATTGGGATGTGGAGGGGAGTTTCAAGGAGAGTAATGTCTGTTGTACATCCAGTATTCGCTTCCTTCAACAAACTAATGTACTGCGTGTTAATGCCCTGCTCTGCGAGCGCCTTTAATATTGCGTTAAACTCAACGCTATCGAAGGCGCTATCGCAGGAATCTCCATCATTGGAGATTTTTAAGAGCAGGTTAGACAAACACCTGTCAAGGATGGTCTAGATAATACTTAGTCTTGCCATGAGTGCAGGGGACTGGACTAGATGACCTATTGAGGTTCCTTCCAGTCCTATAATTCTATGATTCCTACGTTATTTCTAAGGAGCTGGTCTGTGGGCATTTCTCAGACTCACAACGTGTTTCAGTAATATATAGCAAAATCTCATAACTGTATATATAATGATGATGCATACATTTCAACAGGACAGTAATGTTAAACAGATTATGACTTTTCCAATGATACCTCACACGGCATACAAAATATATCATAACCATATAGAAGTAGTGAATATGGGGGTACAGGGTGTCACAGGATCATTGGCTTTCTTCAGGATTTACACCTGTGCAGTTGATAGAAGTTAGCCATCTGTTTCCCATGGTTTAAGCTCATTTAAATATTCAATATATATTAATTGGTTTTTGTAGTAGGAAAAGGCCAGAGATTTGGAACTTACTTAAACTTCCCACTGTTTTTGTAGCCTGACAAAAATTGAATGAATGCGTTTAGTGACATGCATTCTGGTCCAAAGTTTGTTCTCAGTTACACTGATGTAAATCTAGAATAACTCAATTGAAGTCAGTAAGCCAAAATTCATCCTCTGCACTCTGTGGGGTACCCACAGTGGAGTTAGGATTGTCATAGGAGAAGGAAGCTTTAAAATCTGGGAGTCAGCACATACATTGAGTGGCTTGGCCTCTATCCTCTTAACTGGCCCTGCCCTCCTTTTGGGCAGTGTTGGCCAGCAGGAGGCTTGTGTGGCTGTGCTGTCACTGATGACATGCTGGAGGCCCATAGACTGGGATCTGCCAGCAGAACACAATGGATGATTCTGGTCCTAACCAATGGAGCTGTCCCAGATTCACATTGGTGTAACTAAGAGCAGATTAGTTTCCTGCATTCATATCATTGATATGATACTGCAATAGAGAAAGAGAAAGAGGAAGATTTCCCTTGTATTGAGCATGGAAATGTCATGGGGGAAAGAATTCTGTGCATCTGGAGAACCACATAGATCTGCCTCATCTGCCGGAGTACAACTGGTGATTTCATTTCAATGCATGATGTAGTTAAAATCTGTGAGGTCCACTTAAGCATACCTTGGATGGGGAATTAGTATCAACAGCAGGAGGAGGAAGAAGGATTGGTTTACTCTGTGACAGTCATCTCAATGGAGTTGCAACACAGGTTCTTTTCAGCAACAATAGCTTCAGATTTCCTATGCAAATGAATAACTAGGCTCTGTCAAGAAAAATAACCCATAGTATTCAAAAAAAAGGGAGAGAAAAATTGCAAAGCCAGTGCTGGAGGCACTTGCAGCAGAGAACATCAAGCTGGTCTTCTTGTTTATAACCGGACATCTTGTTCCTGTATGGAACTTCTGTACATATAGCGCAATCTCAAACAGTATCAGAATGGGAGTCCATAGATATCACGCAGAATACATAGACATTCTCATGGCTGCTGCCAGCTGACAAGTCATTTTATGAAGTGATATTGCATTTGGAAATCAGCTTCGGGAAGGAACTGGTGAGCGTGCTACTGACGGAATGGAAAACTCTGCTCAAGCAAATGACAAAAATAAAAAAAATCACTCCAGGATATAGAGGTGAAAAAATAAAATGTTCCTGAATTTGACATTTATATTCTTTCTACATTTAGACATGGAGGAATTAGCAGCAATGCATGGGACTGGGATATGGACTTCAAAATAGCCTTATTTTACACTAACAAATTCTGGATCTGCCAGTGCAAGCAAAGACAGCAGGTTGAAAAAGATTGTTCTGTCAGGTGAGGAAAGCATGCCACTGGGAATTACTTAAATTGGGAAAGAGAGAGTCTCAATGTGTGTAGTCACATTTTGAAAACAGCCCCCCAGCTCTTTCTGTGTTTTGTCCCAGTACTTGACTCCTTCCTCACCTAACTCCTCCTGATCAACAAAATACCCAGTTCTTCCATACCATTTGTAGCTAGCCAACTACAAAAGCAGTTTCTCCTCCCTTGGTGTTCACACCTCAACTGCTAGAAGAGGGCCTCACCCTCCCTGATTAAGCTTACCTCGTTATCTCTAGCCTGAATCTTCCCTGCACATTTATATCTGCCTCTGGACATTTCCACTGCTTGCATCCGAAGAAGTGGGTATTAACCCACGAAAGCTTATGCTTCAATACCTCTGTTAGTCTATAAGGTGCCACAGGACCCTTTGTCGCTTCTACAGATCCAGACTAACACGGCTACCCCTCTGATACTTCATACCATCATGTGAATTCTGAATCCCCCACCTTGGGCACAATCCAGCATCCATAGGAATCCATGGAAGGAACCTTACTGACTTCAATAGGTTTTCAGTCAGGCCCCTTGTTGCTCAGACTGCCCTGCCACACATTTATCAGTAGTAGTAGTGGAAAGGGAATCCAGGTGTAGACCCACTAAGGGTTTAGTGCAATTGTAGTGGCAGAGGGCCATCTCTAACAGCTCTTGTGCCAATAACTGATCTTTCAAGCAGTGTGCTGGGGTGTGATGGGTTATAGTTGTACAGTGAATTTAAGAGTCCATGACACAACATCCCAGAGTATCACTTAACATTAGAGGTTTCCAAATTTCTCATCAACAAATTAGGGACCGAGATTCATGGAGGGCTGATAAAGGGCAGGATGGCATCAGTGCACAGACTTGAAAAAGTGAAAATGCTTATATACTCCTAGGCCAGCACCATCTCCTCTGGTCCCTCTTGTCACCTCCTCCTCTGCTTTGCCATTCTTTAATATTTCGTGACAAGAGAAGTACAATGAAATGTACGAACATGAACAAATACATTCAAATGTACTAATATTAAAATTTTGTGCATCTTACTGCTTTTGATTTCCCTTTACCCATTTCTTTATTCGTATCACTCACTATAGCTCCCATATTGTCTTAGCTGCATACTGTGTTTCCCTTCCTGTTTATTTTTTCTTCCCTTGATTATTTTGTTCTCCCCATTCCTTTGAGTTTGAAAGAATAGAGACATTTACATCTCTTACCCCTCTCATCTTCACTTTCCTGAACCATCCCTCACCTTAACTATCCCATAATTATAAACTCATTTGAGTGGTGGACAGAGGGAGTAACAGAAAAAGAATCCCAAGGGACTTCCTCCTTTGTACAGAAAAGCATAAACTTAGAAACATTTGGACAGGCCAAATATTGACATTGTACAATTGTAGACGCTACTGTTACTTTCATAGTTTGAGATCCTAAAGCGCTATAGGTTTGTATTTTGATTGCATAAGCATTGGGAAAATTCATTAGCCTTTCAGATGGATATTCCATAGCAGTAAGCCTTTTAAATCACCCACAATATGTTTTAGTTCTCTAGGGCATTCTGCTTTGCTGGTATGTAGAGCTTTCAGGATGGTGGTGTTTCAGTGGATTGTTTGCCCTACAGTTATGGAGCACATGGATGATATAGAGAGACATTTAAGAATTCATAGTGCTTTCTTTTTGAAAGCATGTATCTTGTGTTTGACAGCTGCAGTGCTTTTAGGGACACAGACAAAAGACCAAGTTGTCCTCTACACCCACTAAGACAGAAAAACAGTGGAGAGTTTGTGCTTGTGGAGACTCCAGACTTAGGTGGTCAAAGAAACTTCATTTGAAATACCTTGTTGCAGGGTATGGATCAGAGGAGGTTAATGGAGAATTCTTACTCATGTGTATACTTTCTTCTCTGTGGAGCAAGTCCTTTTCCTGATTACAGATTCTCCTTGGGAGCAGAAGCGATGCAGTTGTGCTTTGCAATATGGTAGCGATACGTACTGCTGCAATATGCAGGGGGGAAGATGTGACCCGGGGAAGGAGAGGCTGGCGAGCGGGGATCTTCCATTACAGAGATCTTCCCATTCTTCCTTTTTTCCCCTTATTCAATTGCCTCAGTGAGCTGGGAATGCAAGTAAGGAACTGCAGAACCTGCTCCAGCTGACTTAGGCCTGGTCTACACTAGGAGTTTATGTCGAATTTAGCAGCGTTAACTCGAATTAACCCTGCACCCGTCCACACAACGAAGCTATTTATTTCAACATAATGGGCTCTTTAAATCGATTTCTGTACTCCTCCCCGATGAGGGGAGTAGCGCTAAATTCGACATGGCCATGTCGAATTAGGGTTAGTGTGGATGGAATTCAACGCTAATAGCTCCGGGAGCTATCCCACAGTGCACCACTCTGTGGACACTCTGGACAGCAGTCCGAGCTCGGATGCTCTGACCAGCCACACAGGAAAAGACCCGGGAAAATGTGAATTCCTTTTCCTGTCTGGCCAGTTTGAATATCACTTTCTGTTTGGACATCGTGGCAAGCTCAGCAGCACTGGCAACGATGCAGAGCTCTCCAGCAGAGGTGACCATGCAATCCCAGAATCGAAAGAGGGCTCCAGCATGGACTGATCGGGAAGTGTTGGATCTGATCGCTATATGGGGCGATGAGTCCGTGATTTCAGAGCTGCGATCAAAAAGACGGAATGCGAAGATCTACGAGAAGATCTCCAAGGCCATGAGGGAGAGAGGATACAGCCGGGATGCAACGCAGTGCTGCGTGAAAATCAAGGAGCTGAGACAAGCGTACCAGAAGACCAAGGAGTCCAACGGACGCTCCGGGTCTCAGCCCCAGACATGCCGTTTCTACGCGGCACTGCATGCTATCCTAGCTGGGGCCGCCACCACTACCCCCACCCCTGTCCGTGGACTCAGACGATGGGGTATTGTCAATGGCCGCTTCCTCGGAGGTTTTCGCAGATGGGGAAGATGATGATGGAGATGAGGAGGACGAGGCAGTCGACAGCGCTTTCAACGCTGATTTCCCTGACAGCCAGGATCTCTTCATCACCCTGACGGAGATCCCCTACCAACCTTCCCAAGATGGTAACCCGGACCGTGAATCAGGGGAAGGATCAGTGGGTGAGTGTCTTAAACATTTATTTTGAATAGAATAGACATGGTATTTTAGAAAAGGGTTTTTAATGATTAGTTTGCCCCAGGCGCTTTAGCTGCATTCATGGCCAGTGCAGCTACTGGAAAAGTCTGTTAACATGTCTGGGGATAGAGCAGAAATCCTCCTGGGACATCTCCATGAAGCTCTCCTGGAGGTACAGTGAAAGCCTTTGCATAAGGTTTCTGGGGAGAGCGACCTTATTGCGTCCTCCATGGTAGGAAATTTTTCCGCGCCAGGCCAGTAGCAGGTACTCCGGTATCATTGCCTGACAAAGCATGGTGGCATACGGCCCTGGTGTTTGCTGGCATTCACGCAGCATACAGTCTTTCTCTGTCTGCGTAATCCTCATCAGAGTGATATCAGTCATGGTGACCTGGTTTGAATTAGGTGAATTTTAGTGTGGGGACTGGTTGCCTGTTCCTTTTAAAGAAGTGTACTCGGCGGTTTCTAGCCATGCGGTGGGGGCGAGGAGGAGGAACGTGCCTGCTGGCCGGATCGCCAGCAGCATGCGGGAACCGTTCCCGGGGACAGCCACGAGGTGGGGGGGACAAGGGGAGAGTTTTTGCTGGCCGAATTGCCGGCAGCGTGCGGGAACCGTTCCCGGGGACAGCCACGAGGTGGGGGGGACAAGGGGAGAGTTTTTGCTGGCCGAATTGCCGGCAGCATGCGGGAGCCATTCCCGGGGACAGCCACGCGGTGCGGGGACAGGGGGGAGAGTTCTTGCTGGCCGGATCGCCGGCAGCATGCGGGAACCATTCCCGGGGACAGCCACGAGGTGGGGGGGACAAGGGGAGAGTTTTTGCTGGCCGAATTGCCGGCAGCATGCGGGAACCGTTACCGGGGACAGCCACGAGGTGTGGGGGACAGGGGGAGAGTTCTTGCTGGCCGGATCGCCGGCAGCATGCGGGAACCGTTACCGGGGACAGCCACGAGGTGTGGGGGACAGGGGGAAAGTTCTTGCTGGCCGGATCGCCGGCAGCATGCGGGAACCGTTCCCGGGGACAGCCACGCGGTGTAGGGGACAGGGGGAGAGTTCTTGCTGGCCAGATCGCCGGCAGCATGCGGGAACCATTCCCGGGGACAGCCACACGGTGGGGGGGACATGGGGAGAGTTCTTGCTGGCCGGATCGCCGGCAGCATGCGGGAACCATTCCCGGGGACAGCCACGCGGTGTGGGGGACAGGGGGAGAGTTCTTGCTGGCCAGATCGCCGGCAGCATGCGGGAACCATTCCCGGGGACAGCCACACGGTGGGGGGGACATGGGGAGAGTTCTTGCTGGCCGGATCGCCGGCAGCATGCGGGAACCATTCCCGGGGACAGCCACGCGGTGGGGGGGACACGGGGAGAGTTCTTGCTGGCCGGATCGCCGGCAGCATGCGGGAACCATTCCCGGGGACAGCCACGCGGTGTAGGGGACAGGGGGAGAGTTCTTGCTGGCCGGATCGCCGGCAGCATGCGGGAACCGTTCCCGGGGACAGCCACGCGGTGTAGGGGACAGGGGGAGAGTTCTTGCTGGCCGGATCGCCGGCAGCATGCGGGAACCGTTCCCGGGGACAGCCACACGGTGGGGGGGACATGGGGAGAGTTCTTGCTGGCCGGATCGCCGGCAGCATGCGGGAACCGTTCCCGGGGACAGCCACACGGTGGGGGGGGACAGGCGGAGAGTTCTTGCTGGCCGGATCGCCGGCAGCATGCGGGAACCATTCCCGGGGACAGCCACGCGGTGGGGGGGGACAGGCGGAGAGTTCTTGCTGGCCGGATCGCCGGCAGCATGCGGGAACCGTTCCCGGGGACAGCCACACGGTGGGGGGGACATGGGGAGAGTTCTTGCTGGCCGGATCGCCGGCAGCATGCGGGAACCATTCCCGGGGACAGCCACACGGTGGGGGGGGACAGGCGGAGAGTTCTTGCTGGCCGGATCGCCGGCAGCATGCGGGAACCATTCCCGGGGACAGCCACGCGGTGGGGGGGGACAGGCGGAGAGTTCTTGCTGGCCGGATCGCCGGCAGCATGCGGGAACCGTTCCCGGGGACAGCCACACGGTGGGGGGGGACAGGCGGAGAGTTCTTGCTGGCCGGATCGCCGGCAGCATGCGGGAACCATTCCCGGGGACAGCCACGCGGTGGGGGGGACACGGGGAGAGTTCTTGCTGGCCAGATCACCGGCAGCATGCAGGAACCGTTCCCGGGGACAGCCACGCGGTGCGGGGACAGGGGGAGAGTTCTTGCTGGCCGGATCGCCGGCAGCAGGAACTGGCCAACGCTAGGAGCTGTGCTTGGAACCTGAAAGGAGGGCGCTGCTGTAAATTAAGCTTTCATCAGCCAAAAGTCTACGGCTTACCATGGCCGGCTGCTAGCCGAATTCCGTTGTCCGGCCCCGCTTGTGTGATCTGTACACCGAGACCCCAGGCACTCAATATAAAGACAGAAAATTCGACCTTGTACTGAGTGCACATGTGATAGGTAATGTGCATGGTCTTGTTCAGAGGGAAAGACTATATTCATTGTTCGCGAAAATGTATCTTTGTGAGGAATTCACTCCCTTTTTTCCATCCCACAGCTGCGAGTGTCTCCCGGGATACCCCGGCATCTCCCTCCCAGAGGCTGGAGCTGATCAGGCAGTGGAAAAAAAGAACGCGGGACGAGATGTTCTCTGAATTTATGGTCTGTTCCCGAACTGAGGCGGCACAGCAGACCCAATGGAGAGAGGACATGTCTCAATACCGGCGAGCATCCAGCGAACAGGAGAAGAGGACGGAAGCTCGTGAGGACAGGTGGCGGCAGGAAGACCAGCAGGCGACTCAGACGCTGCTTGGGCTAATGCGGGCACAAACGGACATGCTCCGGCGCCTTGTAGATGTTTTGCAGGACCGGAGGCAGGAGGACAGAGCCCCGCTGCATCAGATCTCTAACCCCCTCCCCCGCCACAAAGTCCCATACCCCGCTCACCCAAAGTCCCAAGAAGGAGGGTCGGCAGGGGCCGTGGAAACAATCAGTCCACCCCTGTGGACTGCTCAAGTAGCAGAAGGCTCTCATTCCCCAAGATTTGATGCTTTCTTTACTTCCCTCCAACCGCACCCGACCCTAGCCCCCGTCCAAGTTTACTCCCATAACTGTTAAGTCCTTAATAAAAAATATGTTTCTGTTAATTACTGTTTCCTTCATTTTCTTTTAAAGGACGGTGTGTTTGAAGTGGGGGAAGGGGGTTGGTAACTGGAGAGGATAGGCACCTTTACCAGGGTACAGACACGGGGGCAGGTTCACCAGAAGGTTATACACACATTACAGTCAGTAGGTACCCTGGTCAGTCTGGGAGGTAGTTTTCATGTTCTGTGTGGGGGGGCTATGTGACCTTGTGGTGGGGGAGGGCAGTTACAGATCCCCTTCTGCAGGGCTCTGTCATCCTGCCTCCGGTCCAAATTAACATACCCTGAAATCCTTACTAAAACAGACGGTTTTCTTGAACAATGTTTCCTTTATTTTCTTTTTAAGGGTGTGTTTGGAGGGGGGTTGGGGGTTGGTAATTGGAGAGGATAGGCAATATTAACAGGGTAAAGAAACGGGGGCAGGTTCAGCTTCTGTTTAAACAAACGTAATAGTCACTGGTAAGCCTGGTCAGCCTGGAAGCTAGCTGTCAAAGCTTCCCGGATGCGCAGCACGTCCCGCTGTGCTCTTCTAATCGCCCGGGTGTCTCGCTGCGCGTAATCAGCAGCCAGGCGATTTGCCTCAACCTCCCACCCCGCCATAAATGTCTCCCCCTTGCTCTCACAGAGATTGTGGAGCTCACACCAAGCTGCAATAACAATGGGGATATTGGTTTCACTGAGATCAGAGCGAGTCAGTAAGCTTCTCCATCTCCCCTTCAGACGTCCAAAAGCACACTCCACCACCATTCTGCACTTGCTGAGACGGTAATTGAAGAGCTCCTTTTCACTGTCCAGGGTGCCTGTGTACGGCTTCATGAGCCAGGGCATTAGCAGGTAGGCTGGGTCCCCGAGGATCACTATAGGCATCTCCACATCCCCAACACTTTTATTTTCTGGTCCGGGAAGTAAATACCTTCCTGCAGCCGTCTAAACAGACCAGAGTTCCTGAAAACACGAGCATCATGAACCTTGCCCGGCCATCCGACGTTGATGTTGGTAAAACGTCCCTTATGATCCACCAGTGCTTGCAGCACCATTGAAAAGTAGCCCTTTCGGTTAACGTACTGGCTGCCCTGGTGGTCTGGTCCCAGGACAGGGATGTGCGTTCCGTCTATAGCCCCATTGCTGTTTGGGAATCCCATTGCAGCGAAGCCATCTATGATCACCTGCACGTTTCCCAGGGTCACTACCTTTGAGAGCAGCAGCTCAACGATTGCGTTGGCTACTTGCATCACAGCAACCCCCACGGTAGATTTGCCCACTCCAAATTGATTCACGACTGAACGGTAGCTGTCTGGCGTTGCAAGCTTCCAAAGGGCTATGGCCACTCGCTTCTGGACTGTCAGGGCTGCTCGCATCCTGGTGTCCTGGCGCTTCAGGGCAGGGGACAGCAAGTCACACAGTTCCAGGAATGTGCTCTTACGCATTCGAAAGTTTCACAGCCGCTGTGATTCATCCCAGACCTGCATCACTATGCGGTCCCACCAGTCAGTGCTTGTTTCCCGGGCCCAGAATTACCGTTCCACTGCATCAACATGACCCAGTGCCACCATGATGTCCAGGGTGCGGGGTCCCATGCTTTGTGAGAGGTCTGTGCCCCTCTCAGAGTCGATGTCCTCACCACGCTGCCATAGCCTCCTCGCCCGATTTCTCAGCATCTGCCGCTGAAAAAGGTGGACGATAAGGTGAGAGATGTTGTCAACGGCCATAACTGCAGTGATGATCGCAGCAGGCTCCATGCTCGCGGTGCTGTGGCGTCCCCGCTGTCAATCACTAGAAAAGGGCGCGAAATGATTGTCTGCCGCCACTTTCACGGAGGGAGGGCGGGAGGGAGGGTTGAATGACAACAGTTACCCAAAACCACCCGCGACACATTTTTTGCCCCAGCAGGCATTGGGGGCTCGACCCAGAATTGCAATGGGCAGTGGGGACTGCGGGAACTGTGGGATAGCTACCCACAGTGCACCACTTGGAATGTTGACGCTTGCCCCGTTACTGTGGACTCACAATGTTGACTTACTGTCCTTAGTTTGGATACACACGTTCGACTTTGTAATATCGGTTTCAGAAATTCGGTTTAAGTAAAATCGAACTACTCTTGTAGTATAAGCTTTCGTGGGTTAGAACCCACTTCATCGGATGCATGGAATGAAACATACAGTAGACAGATATTTATACAGTCAGAGAAACATGATAAGGTGGAAGTGCGTGAACCAACCTTAAGAGGCTAATTAATTGAGAGGAACCATAACAGCAAGGGAAGAAAAAACCTTTGAAGTGATAAACAAGATGGCCATAGTGGACAGTTGACACACAGGTGTGAATGAGGAATGGCTTGGCCATTACGTTAATTGAATCTATTTCCCTTAAGTTAACGATCCTCATTCACACCTGTGTGTCAACTGTCCACTATGGCCATCTTGTTTATCACTTGAAAGGTTTTTCTTCCCCTGCTGTTATGGTTCCTCTCAATGAATTAGCCTCTTAAGGTTGGTTCACGCACTTCCACCTTATCATGTTTCTCTGACTGTATAAATATCTGTCTACTGTATGTTCCATTCCATGCATCCGATGAAGTGGGTTCTAACCCACGAAAGCTTATGCTGAAATAAATTTGTTAGTCTCTAAGGTGCCACAAGTATTTCTTTCTTTCTTATTTTCTTTTTGCTGACACAGACTAACACGGCTACTACACTGTAACCTACTCTTGTAGTGTAGACATACCCTTAGAGTAGCCTCCATTGAGTGCTCCTGTAGCCTGACCAAGACAGTGCCTCCCCCTGCACTATCCACCATGCATCTGCCCCATATCCAGGGTATTTTCCCCTTTGAAAATGGTGAAACTCAGCAAGCCAAATCTTCACCTCATGTAAATCAGCACAGCTTCATAGAAGTCACTTAACGTCAATTTACTGAGGATCTGGCCCAGTTTGTACCATCATCCTTCTTAGTGCTTATCCATATTATGCAAAGAACAATGAAATCCTGCTATAGCTTTTTTTAAAAATACTGTAGTCATATACATTTAACAACTGAAATATTGAATAAGAACTAGCTGTAATGTTTTAGTCTCTGAGTTAAAACTCTGGAAGGCAGGAAGGGACAGAGGTACTATCAAACAGGCTCAATGACCCCCTTGCACAAATAAAGTATGTGCAAAGTGTGTCAGCATTTCAACTGGGGGCTGCTCCTGAAGGTCATTAATTGGTGCAGAATACAGACTTCAGTTCTCTTGCCAGTGTCGATGGAAATGATTCTGGCAGACAGCCCAGACTGAAGAATTTGTCACAGGTTAGAACAGTTCCAACTCTAAGACCAAGTATACAGCTTATGCAAATCGTTTTGCGAGCCATGGTTTCTGAGGGGTTTTTTTAAAGACATTTTTGACAAGTGGCAAGAACTCACTTGCCAGATCTTGTCTGAAATAGTAATTTCTTTCCTTCTGAAAAAGACTTTAGTCTAAAATGTGTAGCAACAGTGAGCTGGGATATAAAAATAAGGCAAATATTCATATGAAATAGATGGAAAAGGCCTATGACAGCATCTCACCTATGTGCCTTGGGCCATGAGACTTTACAGTACATTCCCCAGTGCTTTGTTCAGTCTAGGTTTATAAGTCCCAAGCGATATACCATGTGCTCTGGTTTTTGGGGGGACTGTGTGCTGACCGTGTGTGTGCTGAGCCTAGCGGTCTGGTAGGCAAGGCTGAGAGCTTCTTAAGGAGGCTGTGATCCCTAAGCCTTTTAGCACCCATCAACCCTTAACCAGGGGGCGGGCTACTCAGGGTGACCAGGGCTTTAAAAAGCCCGCTCCTAAGTGACCAGAGGAGCTAGCGAACAGGAGCGGCTAACGGGAGTTTTGCGAGGGAGTTCACCAGGTGGAGCAGTGATTGCGTGACCCTCGGGGTAAGTTTGTTGTCTGTAGTGTGTTTATCTGTGTTTGTGGCGTGCTTGCTGCTTGACTGAAATATACTGTGTGCTCTGTTTGTTTCGGTGACCGTGTGCTGACCGTGTGTGTGCTGAGCCTAATAGCCTGCTAAACAAGGCTAAGAGCTTCTTAAGGAGGCTAGGATCCCTAAGCCTTTTAGCACCCATGAACCCTTAACCAGGGGGCAGGGCTACTCAGGGGGACCAGGGCTTTAAAAAGGCCACTCCTAAACGACCAGAGGAGCTAGTAAACAGGGGAGTGTTACGAGGGAGTTTACAGGGGGAGTGTGAGCAGAGGCTAGAACTCAACATTCTTTAAAGTTAAAAGTCAAAAACACCCCCTTAGTATAACCAAAGCACCAACAAGGGAACCAGCTGCAGGAGTAAAAAGAGAATGCAGGCAGAAGTCCAGCAACAGAGTGGGGGCTACCCAGTTTATTGCACCCAATGCCGCATGTATGATTACCTGCCCTATGGGCAGGTGGAGTATGTGTGCATTAGGTGCAAAGAGATCCTGGCCCTCAGAGACTGTGTACGGGCTTTGGAGACCAGAGTGGCTGAACCGGAAGAGCTGAGGGAGACAGAGAGGTACATAGATGAGACATTCCGGAACAAAGTAGAATGGTCCCACTCCCGGTCTGACAGCCTCTGTGCTGCTGAGGAGATGAAAGTCCCAGGGAAGGAGAGCATCTAACTGGAGCAGAGGAAAACAATCTCATAGTTGGGACCCTCCTCCCAGATGATGTTGTGGTATCCTCTCGCACTGAGGATACCTCTCCGGGGGATGGAGCTTCAGCTATTAGAAAGAGACAGGTATTAGTAATGGGCGATTTGATCATTAGAAACATAGATAGCCTATAGAGGAAGGATGGGCTCCACCTAAACCAAAATGGAACCAGATTGCTGGAACTTAACATGGAAAAGGTCGTAGAGCAGTTTTTAAACTAAGGGCTGGGAGAAAGCCAACAGATGTGGAGGAGCACATGGTTCAGATGTCCCTTAAGGAAAGATCTATTAATAGAGAATCTCTATGTCCTAATAAGGAGGAGAGGATGGAAAATGATAAAATACAGGGAGGATCTGATGAGAAACAGTCAAATGAAAAAAAGTCCCATTCAATTATGTCATGCAGTAGGGGACAGCCAAAAAATGACAAGTTTTTAAAATGCTTGTATACCAATGCTAGAAGTCTAAATAATAAAATGGGTGAACTAGAGTGCCTCGTATTAAATGAGGATATTGATATAATAGGTATCACACAAACTTGGTGGAATGAGGATAATCAATGGGACACAGTAATACCAGGTTACAAAATATATCGGAAGGACAGAAGAGGTTGTGCTGGTGGGGGAGTTGCATTATATGTGAAAGAAAGCGTAGAATCAAATGAAGTATAAATCTTAAATGAACCAAACAGTACCATAGAATCTCTATGGATAGAAATTCCATGCTCTAATAAGAAGAATATAGGAGTAGGGCTATATTACCGACCACCTGACCAGGATGGTGATAGTGACTATGAAATGCACAGGGAGATTAGAGAGGCTATTAAAATAAAAAACTCAATAAAAATGGGGAATTTCAATTATCCCCATGTTGACTGGGTATATGTCAGGACAGGATGCAGAGATAAAGTTTCTTTACACCTTAAATGACTGCTTCTTGGAGCAACTGGTCCTGGACCCCACCAGAGGAGAGGCAATTCTTGATTTAGTCCTAAGTGGAGCACAGGATCTGGTCCAAGGGGTGACTATAGCTGGATCACTTAGTAATAGTGACCATATTATAATTAAATGTAATATCCCTGTGGCAGGAAAAACACCACAGTGGCCCAACACTGTAGCATTTAATTTCAGAAATGGGAACTACACAAAAATGAGGAGGTTAGTTAAACAGAAATTAAAGGGTACAGTGCCAAAAGTGAAATCTCTGCAAGCTGCGTGGAAACTTTTTAAAGACACCATAATAGAGGCTCAGCTTAAAGGTATACCCCAAATTAAAAAACATAGTAAGAGAAGCAAAAAAGAGCCTCTGGCTAAACAACAAAGTAAAAAGCAGTGAGAGGCAAAAAGGCATCCTTTAAAAAGTGGATGTTATATCCTAGTGAGGAAAATAGAAAGGAGCATAAACACTGGCAAATGAAGTGTAAAAATACAATTAGGAAGGCCAAAAAAGGATTTGAACAGTTAGCCAAAGACTCAAAAAGTAACAGCAATTTTTTTTTAAGTACATCAGAAGCAGGAAGCTTGCAAAACAACCAGTGGGGCCACTGGACGATTGAGGTGCTAAAGGAGCACTCAAGGACGATAAGGCCATTGCGGAGAAACTAAATGAATTCTTTGCATCGGTCTTCACGGCTGAGGATGTGAGGAAGATTCCCAAACTTGAGCCATTCTTTTTAGGTGACAGACCTCAGGAACTGTCCCAGATTGAGGTATCATTAGAGGAGGATTTGGAACAAATTGATAAATTAAACAGCAATAAGTCACCAGGACCAGGAACTCAAATGTGAAATTACAGAACTACTAACTGTAGTCTAACCTATCATTTAAATCATCTTCTGTACCAGATGACCGGAGGATAGCTAATGTGACGCCAATTTTTAAAAAGGGCTCCAGAGGTGATCCTGGCCTGTAAGTCTGACTTCAGAACCGGGCAAATTGGTTGAAACTATAATAAAGAACAAAACTGTCAGACATATAGATGAACATAATTTGTTGAGGAACAGTTAACATGGTTTTAGTAAAGGGAACTCATGCCTCACCAACCTACTAGAATTCTTTGAGGGGGTCAACAAGCATGTGGACCAAGGGAATCCAGTGGGTATAGTGTACTTAGATTTTCAGAAAGCCTTTGACAATGTCCCTCACCAAAGGCTCTTACGCAAAGTAAGCTGCCACGGGATAAGAGGGAAGGTCCTCTCATGGATTGGTAACTGATTAAAAGATAGGAAACAAAAGGGTAGGTATAAATGGTCAGTTTTCAGAATAGTGGTTTCCCCCAGGGGTCTGTTCTGGGACCAGTCCTATTCAACATATTCATAAATGATCTAGAAAAAGGGGTAAACAGTGAGGTGGCAAAATTTGCAGATGATAACTATCTTTAGTAATTTTGTAGACCACGAAGAGCTAAAAAAGGAGCTCTCAAAACTGGGTGACTGGGCAAAAAAATGGCAGATGAAATTTAATATTGATAAATGCAAAGTAATGCACATTGGAAAGCATAATCCCAATTTTACATATAAAATGATGGGGTCTAAATTAGCTGTTACCACTCAAGAAAGAGATCTTGAGGTCATTGTGGATAGTTCTCTGAAAACATCCACCCAACGTGCAGCGACAGTCAAAAAAGCGAACAGAATGCTGGGAATAATTAAGAAAGGGATAGATAATAGCACAGAAAATATCATGTTGCCTCTATATAAATCCATGGTATGCCCACATCTTGAATACTGTGTGTAGATGTGGTCGCCCCATCTCAAAAAAGATATATTGGAATTGGAAAGAGTTCAGAAAAGGGCAACAAAAATGATTAGGGATATGGAATGGCTTCCATATGAGGAGAGATTAATAAGATTGTAACTTTTCACCTTGGAAAAGAGACAGCTACGGGGAGATATGATTGAGGTCTATAAAGTCATGACTGGTGTAGAGAAAGTAAATAAGGAAGTGTTGTTTACTTCTCATAACACAAGAACTAGGGGTCACCAAATGAAATTAAGGGGCAGCAGGTTTAACACAAATAAAAGGAAGTATTTCTTCACACAACGCATAGTCAACCTGTGGAAGTCCTTGCCAGAGGATGTTGTGAAGGCCAAGACCATAATAGGGTTCAAAAAAGAACTAGATAAATTCATGGAGGATAGGTCCATCAATGGCTATTAGCCAGGATGGACAGGAATGGTGTCCCTAGCCTCTGTTTACCAGAAGCTGGGAATGAGTGATGGGGATGGATCATTTGATGATTACCTGTTCTGTTCATTCCCTCTGGGACACCTGGCACTGGCCACTGTCGGAAGACAGGATACTGGGCTAGATGGACCTTTGGTCTGACCCAGTAGGGCCATTCTAATGTTCTTATGATAGGGTTTTCAGCACTTTTTGGGAAATGATTCTACAAGTTAACCTGAGACTGGGATGTATTAATTTGTTATCCATCTGAGGCCACTACTATTGACTTCAGTGGGACTAGTCATAGTACGTAAAGTTAAGAATGTGCATGTATCTTTGCAGGATCAGGACCTATATTTCAAATTAACATGGCACAACACAACCATGTAGGGACAAAAATAGAAAGGCCAAAGCACAAAACTAGTTTTAAACTAGCTAGTGACAAAGGGTAACAAGAAAATATTTTACAGATACTTTAGAAGCAAGAGGAAGACCAAGGACAGGATACACCCATTACTCAATGAGGCAGGAAAGGCAACAGAAAACACAGCAATGGCTGAAGTTTTAAATGCCTTTTTTTGCTTCACTTTTCACCAAGAAGGTTAGCAGTGATCAGATGACTAGCATAGATAACATCAGTGCAAATGAGGATCTAAGGCTAAAATATATAAAGAACAAGTTTAGAATTATACTCCTGGGGGAATTCTGCACCACTGCGCAATGCAGAATTTTGCAGAAATTAATGTTATGCAAGCGGAATTTCCTTTCCCCCACAGTAATGGGCTGCAGTGCTGCTGGCCGCCCCTAGGAGCTACTGGACCTGGCAGAGCCCAGCTCTCACATAGAAGACGCTGCCAGGGAGAAGGGGAGGGAGCTAAAGGGTTCCTGGCAGCTGCAGTTCCTGACACGCCCTGAAGGAAGGTGGTGGGGGGTGGTGCATCTGGCTCTAAGGGGGTTGTGCAGGTAATCTGGGCTGGAGGGGCCCCGTGGCTGGGCTCTGGGAGGTAGGGGGTTTGGGTGTATTGGGTGGGGGCGGGGGCTCTGGCTGGGCTCTTGGGGAGAGGGGTTGTGGGTGTCTGGCCCGCTGCCTGGACTCTGGGTGGGGGGCGAGGGCAGAGAAACAGGAACTGAGTTGTCATAGGGGTTTCTTGATCTTTCTTCAGACACACAAAAATTCCCCCAGGAGTATTGTTACAGACATACTTGCTGACAGGTGTTTTGAAATAAATTACCAAAATAATAAACTGGCCTGATTATGTAGTGTTATTCTGACAAATAAAATTTGCAGAATTTTAAAATATTGTGCGCAGAATTTTAGGTATAGAATCCCCCCAGGGGTAGAATTACTTAGACAACTTAGATGTCTTCAAGTTGGAAGGGTCTGACAAAATACATCTTAGAATAGTTAAGGAACAGGCTGAAGAGAGCTAAGCCATTAGTGATTATCTTTGAGAACTTATGGAAGACAGGAGAGATCCCAGAGGACTGGAAAAGGGCAAATATAGTACCTAGCTATAAAAAGGGGAATAAGGACAACCCCGGGAATTATAGACCAGTCAGCTAAACTTTTGTACCCAGAAAGATAATGGAGCAAATATTCAGTTTATAAGCACACAGAAGATAAGAAACAGTCAATATGGATTTGTTAAGAACAAATAATCTTAAGCCAAATATCCTTCTTAGACAGGAAAACAAGATGTACAGATGCAAGGAAACTTTAGATGTGCTATATCTTGACATTAGTAAGGCTTTTGATACTGTCTCACATGACCTCATAAACTAGGGAAATATATAGCCTACAAATGGGTGCACAACTGATTGGAAAACCATACTCATAGTAGTTATCAATGGTTGACAGTCAAGCTGGATGGGTATATGGAGTGGGGTCCTGCAGGAATCTGCCCTGGGTCTGGTTCTGTTCAATATCTTCATCAATTTGGATAATGGCATGGAGAGGACACTTATAAAGTTTGCAGATGATATCAAGGTGGGAAGGATTGCAAGTGCTTTGGAGGACAGGATGAGAATTCCAAATTATTTTGAAAAACTGGAGAAATGGTCTGAAATAGTATTAAATTCAATAAGGACAAACATAAAATAGTACACTTAGGAAGGAATAACCAAATACAAAATGAGAAACGACTGCCTAGAAAGGATCTGGAGGTTATGGTGGATCACATACTGAGTCATATCAATAATACTGTTGAAAAAAAAGTGCAAACTTCATTCTGGATGTATTAGCAGGAGTGTTATAAGCAAGATGAGAAATAATTTTCACTCTACTCAGCACTGATAAGACCTCAACTGGAGTACTGTGTCCAGTTCTGGGCACCAGAGTTTGGAAAGATGTGGGCAAATTGGATAAAGTCCAGAGGACAGCAACAAAAATTATTTTAGATCTAGAGAACATGACCTATGAGGAAAGATTTAAAAGATTGGGTTTGTTTAGTCTGCAGAAGAGAAGACTGGGGAGGGGGGGGACACAAGTCTTCAAATACATAAAAGATTGTTATAAAGAGGAGGAGGAGGAGAAATTGTTCTCCTTATCCATTAAGAACTGGACAAGTAGTAGTGGGCTTAAATTGCAGCAAGGGAGAGTTAGGTTAGACATTAGGAAAAACTTTAATCATAAGGGTAGTTAAGCACTGAAACAAAATTACCTCGGGAGGCTGTGGAGTCTCAGTCATTGGAGGTTTTTAAGAACAGGGCAGACAAACACCTGTCAGAGATGGTCTAGATCAGAGGTTCTCAAACTGTGATCCACGAGCTCCATTCAGGTGGTCTGCGGATAGTTCCCTCTAAGGTGCGCGCCTGGGCGGCTGCACACAAAAGAATGAAGGGCCACTCACCTAATTAGTGAAGCCGCTCAGGCGTGGCTCCACTAATTAGGTGCCTGGACCCTGGAGAAGACGC
The DNA here is from genome assembly GCA_037349315.1 of Chelydra serpentina. Lineage (NCBI taxonomy): Eukaryota > Metazoa > Chordata > Testudines > Chelydridae > Chelydra > Chelydra serpentina. Next base: position 128,206,149 of record JBAIAC010000008.1, read on the forward strand.
ATGTGTAAGGTGAGGTGGTGGCCTTAGGAGGAATAGGGGTTAGGTGGGAGGGGTCAGTGGGGTGAGAAGAGGGGGTGGGGGGAAATTTGGGACATGCAGGGCTGCGGCGGCCAGAGAAAGAGGCGACTTTCCCCAGCTCCAGGGCTGCGGCTCCTGGGGAGAGACGGCCCTCCTTCCCAGCCTCAGCTCTGTGGCTGCTGTGGCCGGAGAGAGACCCCCCCACCTTTTTCCCAGCCCCAGCTCGGGGGCTGCCACGGTGGGGGAGAGAGGGCACATCCATCGCATTAGAAAGGTAAGACTGATATTAAAATATGAGTTGTGTGCTTTTATTTGTAGAACAAAAAATGTTGTTGTTTTTTTCTTTTATCCAAAGCACTTTACAATAGTTAGATAATGGGACAAACAACATTTGGAAAAATCATTAAGTGATGCGCCAAGACCCTGAACAATTTTCAAGTGGTCCGCAAAAAGAAAAGTTTGAGAACCTCTGGTCTAGATAATACTTAGTCCTGCCTCAGTGCACAGGACCGGACTAGATGACCTATTGAGGTCTCTTCCAGCCCTACATTTCTATGATTCTACATTGCCAAGTATTGTTAAGTCATTGGAACTTAGACACTGAAGTGATAGGAATTTTAAAGCACCATGTTTTATGGGGGTGGCAGTAAACCAGTGCACAATTTATTACTAATATTCAGCAATATTATATAAAGTATAGTTGTTTGGTTTAAAGATCAGGGAACCATTTGAATCTGGATCCCACTTAGGTTTCAGGTAAAGTTCAGTATCTGAGCCTAGAGTGAATAAAATTTCTCAGTTAATTGGTAATTTCTAAAAGTTGAAAAATAATGTTTTGGGTCAAATGAAACAATTCATCTTGACAAGACTGAAACATTTTGTTTTGATTTTGATAATTTAATGTTTGATTATTTTTTTTATTGATTAAAGGAAGTTTTGAAACAAGAAGTTGTTTCAAACAAAAAATTGAACCATTTTGTGAAAAAAAATAATCAAAAGAAGTTTCTTTCAGATTTCCTCTCCCACCATCCCTCAAAGTGATCAATTGAAATCAATGGGAGATAGGAACCTAAATACCTTTGAGGATCTGGGCCTATGTGTTTATGCAGTTCCTAGAACAATGGGGCCTTGTGATGGGTTGTTTTCCTTACCACTGCTGGATTGCACCACCTCCTGGCGGTTCTGAGGATTAGCTCGGTCAGGCTGACACCCCTTCCAGCAGTTCCACCCTGTCAGTTTCTCCTCTGCAGCCCCTCTCTCAGAAGCCACAGCGTCCTCTTCATGACTCAGCCCTCTGGCCTGGTCACTATTGTGGTTTCCCCTTCTGGGGGCACCTGTATCATGGCTCCTGCTCTCCAGCAGTCTTCGACTTCACTGCCTCACAGTGCCACTCCAGCAGTGGCTGGCAGGAGAAACCAGGCCCATCCTGTCCAGTGGTTCTCAACCAATGTTATGTGAAGCCCTGGGGGTTCGCAGAGGTCTTTCGGGGGTTACATGAACTCATCTAGCTATTTGCCTAGTTTTACAACACGCTACATAAAAAGCACTAGCAAATTCAATACAAACTAAAATTTCATACATACAATGACTTGTTTATACTGCTCTATGTACTCTGCACTGAAATAGAAGAGCAATGTTTATATTCCAATTGATTTATTGTATCATGTGGTAAAAATGAGACAGTAAGCGATTTTTCAGTAATAGGTTGCTGTGACATTTCTATGTTTGTTTTTGTAAGCAAGCAGTTTTTAAGTAAGGTGAAACCTGGAGTACACAAGACGAGTGTGAGAGTGGTACAGTAGTCTGGAAAGGTTGAGAGCCACTGCTCTAGTCAGCAGTCAAGGTCTCTTGCATCCTGTACCTTGCTGCATTTCCCAGAGCCCCTTCTAGCCTTCTGGCTGTCCCTTCCTTCTCTGGATCCGCCAGTTGCACTGCTTCCTCTTCCCAGGCCTACATGTCCCTGCAGTCACTCCCTGGAAGGAGTGGTGTGTGTTTGGGAGACTGTAGACCAGGGGTCGGCAACCTTTCAGAAGTGGTGTGCCGAGTCTTCATTTATTGACTCGAATTTAAGGTTTCACCTGCCAGTAATACATTGTAACATTTTTAGAAGGTCTCTTTCTATAAGTCTTTAATAGATAAGTAAACTATTGTTGTATGTAAAGTAAATAAGGTTTTTAAAATGTTTAAGAAGCTTCATTTAAAATTAAATTAAAATGCAGAGCCCCCCGGACCAGTGGCCAGGACCCGGGCAGCTAGTTAATGGCTATTAACCAGGATGGGTAAGGAATGGTGTCCTTAGCCTCTGTTTGTCAGAGGGTGGAGATGGATGGCAGGAGAGAGATCACTTGATCATTACCTGTTAAGTCCACTCACTCCAGGGCACCTGGCATTGGCCACTGTCGGTGGACAGGATACTGGGCTGGATGGACCTTTGGTCTGACCCAGTACGGCCTTTCTTATGTTCTTATGTAGTGCCACTGAAAATCAGCTCGCGTGCCACACATGCCATAGGTTGCCTACCCCTGCTGTAGACTGTCTCTATGGTCCCCTCTGCGTCCAATTTCCTGGCTTTTGTAGAAGCCCCGCCTGTCCCTCACAGGTGAGCTTCTCTCTAATTAGCTGCCTGCAGCCTAAAGCTCCCTCATTTGCAGCCTAATTAGCTGATTGGGCCCACCTGGCCTAATTCAGCTCTTGCACGGCCAGTCTGGGGAGCACACCTTATCCCAGTCCTAATATCATTTAAGTCCTCTAACAACACTAATTATTGCTGTTTGTGTTTAGTCTAAACACAAAGCTGTACAGAAAATTGTTCTAAACCCTTTGAACTTCTATTTTAATCTTACCCACTCCTTGAAAACAGTTTGCTTTTTTAAAATGTCAGGCATTTGTTAAGGAAATCTAAGTGGGTGCCTATAGTACTTCAGTACACAGTTTATTCATTTAAGCCTTGAATCAGCAAGGTACTTGACAAGTGTCTAAGCATTTGAGTAGTCCCACAGACGTCAGTGAGACTAGTCATATGCTTAAAATTAGACGCATGCTTAATTACTTTGTTGATTCTGGCCCTAGTTTATCTGACTCAGAGGCAAGTTGAATAATTCAATACAGAAATTAAAAGCCACTGGAAATTTTAGAAACAATTTCTTCAGCAAGAATGAGTGAAATGAAACTACCACATGAGGGCAGCACAGGGACAGGCATGAGAAAGGAGTAGGTATGCTGCATCTTGACCAACTGAGGTTTGGATGCATCTTTGAGGGTATCTACAGCCCAAGCCCAAATGTCTACACTGCAATTAAACAGCCCCTGAGCCCCACAAGCCCATGTTAGCTGGTGGGTGTCTAAATGCAGCTTAGATATACGCTTGAGGTATGTCACAGAGATAACAAACCCACAGCTGGCCCTGGTCAGCTGACTTGGGTTTGCAGGGCTTAGTCTCCAGGGCTGAAAAATTGCTTTGTAGACATTCAGCTTGGGCTGAAGCCTAAGCTCCGGGACCCTATGAGGCGGAGAGGGTTCCAGAACCCGAGTGGCTACATAACCATTTTTAGCCCCACGGTCAGCTAGATGTACCCTTAAAGACCAATAAGTGGACCTCATTTTGGAACCTACCAGGACACAAAAACATAGGGATTTGTTGAGGTCTGAGAATTCAAATATGAAACATACTGAGATATGTACAGTAGAACCCCATTTATCCAATCTAAGTGGGACTGGGGCCAGATCAGATAATCAAAAATTCAGATAATCAGGAGAATGGGCAAAAAGCTATCTATCCGTTATTTTAAAATGCAGAGTTGCTTTTAAACTAGCTGACCCTCCTGGAAAAGCATTAAAACATAGCCCCCTTCTTTGTTTACAGCGTACATGAACCATTACATCAAGTAAAGACTACCAGTTTATAAAAATGCATCATTTTAAGTTGCAACAACAGCAGTACTAATGGTAACAACTAACACGTAATATGCATAAAGGATCAAAGTAAGATACAGTCCTGTATACAGCACCGTGGTAGGTACAGCAGTACTAGTGTTTATAATGGCTGGAAAAAATCTGACCGTTTTCAATACTGTGCTTTTTCCAATGTTATAATCTTGAGCTATTTTTGCCAGTGACTCCTTTTTTATTTTATTAATAATCTCTATTTTAGCATCTACTGACAATACTACACTTTTTCACTTAATACTCATGGTCATTTTACAAGACTGAAAGACGCCACAGTTACAGTAGTGTTGCCATGGAGGTGATGCCAATTTCCCATATTCCTGTGTGTGCTCTGGTTGTTCGGTTAATACAGAGAGCTGGATAATGGAGGCTCAGATAAATGGGGTTCTGCTGTATAGGGGAAACTGTTTTATGTTACTCATTTGAGTTTCTCTGAATTTTTTCTTAGAGTCTCAAATGAGTAATATGAATCAGTTTCACATTCTATAGCAAGGCAAAGAATTGGCTACCTCAGTCAAACTAAGAGCATTTTGAATGTTTATCGAGCAAAGAGTGAAACCCTGGCCCCACTGATGTCAATGACAAAAACTCCCAGAAGGGTCAAGATTTCACTCAAAAGAGAAAAAAATGAAACAGAATTACAAGAAAGGCAGTAATATTTGAACCAGGAGAAAAGTTAGAAAAATATTTAGGCTTCCCAGTCTAACTCTTGTTTCGGCGTAAGAAAAGACAGGCATCCACGTATCTAGGTACTTGCATGTACTGATGGTTCAAAACAAAACAAAACAGACATTTCAGTAGCATTTGTTCATTTTTTAAGCAAAATCCACTTCAGTTTGTAACAATTTATTTTTCCTCCAAACATTTTTATTTGAGGCAAATAAGATTTTTGATGTTGAAAAAATTGTACCATGGTACTATGCCTACCAATCAAAATGGAGAATGCAATTTATATATATATAAAAAACAAACACTAAACCAAAAAGCCAACTGCAGTCTGCAGAGCACAATGCTCCCTGGCATTTTTCACCAACCATGATGGGTCTAGGTCTGAATTGCAGGTGATGGCTTGGATTCTTTCCTGCATTTCTTGTGTGTGTTGGTCCAGGAGTGTGCTCAGTTCAGCGAAGGGGGAAGGTGCATTTTCCTACCTGGCTTTGGAGTAGCCCTGCTGCTATGCAGAAAGGCTATCTTAGACACTGGCAGTCACCTCCTACAAACATACCACAAACACAGTGAGGTTTAAAAATGTCATAGCGGTTGTGACCAAACCTAATGTTGACCATGATTATCAGAAAGGTTTTTTTAAGCATGATTTCTCCTTGTCTCTACTAGAGAAGTCTTTTTTTAAAAGATATGTTAATGAATACAGGTTAGCTAACACAATTTTAAAAGCCACTCATTTTCCCAAGCCTGCAAAATCCCAAAGCAATTCATGGTCCAGAAGAGTTCTGCAGGGAGGGATTTAACTGCTGTAGTGATAGTGGGAGGAGAGAAAGATTTTTAGGTTCAGCCATAACAATGGCATAGGGCTTTTTAAAAATCCTATACATTATAAGGTGAGAGGGACTACCTAGTGCTGGATTTTGCCTCTGATCATTTTTTCATCAGCATTGCTAGTATTTAACTTCCTCCTGCTTGTATTTTCTTCCTTTCTGCTTCATCCAACGAATCAAAGAGCTAAGGCAAAATTCCCATTGACTTCAGTAGGGCCAGGATTTCACCCCAAGGCAGCTGAACATGCACTTAGCTTACTGCACCAAACCTTTTCAGCTGACTGAGGCTGCGAGCATTGTGGTGGAAGGAAACGTAGGCACCAACCGTTGCAAAGGACTTAAAAAGAGACATTGGTTGCTGCCTTTTACAAAGGAAATGAGCTGGTCAGAGTATCAGCTGAGTGCTCAGCATGGCAGGAACTCTGATGCTGATACGAAGCATTTCTAGGAATTACACGCATCTCATACCAACACTCTAACACATTTCTCTACTTTTCTTTCACAAGTCTTTAGCTTCAAAGTGTTACTAAGAAAAGTAACTGATGTACTATCATGTAAAATAGGGCCAGCCCTTTGCACAAACGCATATGGGAGGTGAAGGGCCAAAGAACTCTTCCTCTCTGTGCTGGAGCCCAGCACAAATGCAGTATCGTCCTTATTTGTATTCCAGCAGTGCGTTACAGGCCCCATTGTAGTTGGCATTGTTCAGGCACTAAGTGAGACAATGCCTGCTGTGCAGCATTTACAATCCCATTGGAGAAGACAGACAAGGAATGGAAGAAAGGAAATATTGTTATTCCCATTTTACAAACAGGGAACTGAGGCACAGAGAGATTAAGGGATTTGCCCGGGGGGCACAAAGAAAGTCTGTGGCAGAGCCAAGAACTGTTCCAACCTCTTTTGAGGCCCAGTCTAGTGCCTTAACCACAAGACCATACTTCTCAGAAAAGTGACTAGCACACTCCAGAGTGCAGGCACTCAGTTACTATGGTGATGTGCGCAGTATAAAAACCTATATAGAATAGGCACTGCTCCTGACTAGCACTTCCTGGGGCAATAGTGACTCTAAAATTAGCAGATATTTGATGCTGCAGAGGTGGCTCCAGGTGGTTAGGGGTGAGGGGTCTCTGGAGGGGGCAGTCAGGGGACAGGGAGCAGGGGAGCATAGATAGCAGTTGGGATCTTGGAGGGTGGTGGTTAGGGGCTGGGGGGTCTCTGAAGGGGGTAGTCGGGACAAGGAGCGGGGGGGTTGGATGGGTCAGGGATTCTTAGGGAGGCAGTCAGGGGCTGGGAAGGGGGCAGGGCCAGGCTATTTGTGGGGGCACAGCCTTCCCTACCTGGCCGTCCATACAATTTTGCAACCTCGATGTGGCCCTCGGGCCAAAAAGTTTGCCCACCCCTGCCATAAGGCCTCTCACTGGCTGCCACCAGATTTCCATCCCCCTCCACCCCAGTCTATGGATGGAGACAGAAGGACTGAGTAATGTTAGATGCTCCATGCAGCCTCTTGTGTGATGTCATGCCTCTGTTCCACCTGGAACTGCAGCAGTACCTACCCCCAGTTCTCTTGTGTGGTAAAGGCAGCCACTTCCTGCTCCTCCATTATGAGAGTTCCCTGAAACATCAGGAACTACAGCAGCTCCCACGATCTAATCCTCAGCCTGGCCTGAGTGAGCTGCTACTTCTAACCACTTCCCATCAGGCCATTAGACAGACTTCTCAGTGACCCCACCGTGAGCACTGCTTTCTCTGTGCCAGTGGGTAGCTCCATATCACTCAGCCCCAAGGGGAAATGCATTGGCCTTCCCACTCATCTTATTCACTTCCAAACCAGGACCCCTGTATTTGTCTCCTGACCTCTGTTCTTCACCATCTCCTGCTTCTCCACTTCCTCATATCTTCATCTTCCCTTCCCTCCTGTGCTCTCACAAGCTCTGCCACCTTCTCTCCTATCAGCCTAGCACCATTTCTTCCCGTCCCCCACCCCACTTCTCACTCTGCATCACCTTCTTGTCTCTCTTAATCCAGGTCAACCTGCCATATCCACTCTTTGCCCCTGCTCCTCATCATTTTGAATGGGCAGTCAAGCCTTTTTTCCCAGCTTCCTTGCCATACACACACACACACACACACACACACACACACACACACACACACACCTACCTTGCACTCTCCCTTCCATTCTCCTGCCACCACAGGAATTCCTGCTCTAACCCTCAAAAATTACCTGCCATCTCCTCTTGCTCACCAAAGCCTGGCCCGCTCTTTCTCACTCATCTGGGTTGCTGCCTTGTCCTTCTTGAAGGCTCTCATTCTGGAGGCCACTGAAGCATATGCTTAAATCTTATCCCAATTTAGGAATGCATTTAAGAACATACTTAAAGTTACACACATACTGTACCTCCCACTGACATCACTGGAACCTAGTTATGTGTCCAAGTGACTTCTAGGATCAGGGCCTAAATTCTCAACCCAAAGGGTTTCACCTCTTCTCTACTCCTTGTCACTTTCAGTCTTTCTCCTTCCCCTTATCCCTCCCCACTGTTTTGAATTCCTTAGAAGTTCATTCCAGCAGGCTCTTCTCACTCCCTCAGATTGACTATTATACACTATGCCCCTAGCTGCATGGCTTTCTTTGTCTCTAACTTTGATGCCCAGCTCTTTATTCCTTGATTGCCTGCCCTCATCCTGAATGACTTAGGTTTTCACATCAGTGATCTGTGTCATTCTATGCCTCTCACTTCCTGTCATTTTTCTTTCCAGTTTTGGACTTAGTCATTCACTGGATCTGTTTTACTAAGCAATGCTCCTTTACCAGTCTTTTTCTCCCCTGTCTTATCACTCCCTCCTTTCATGATCCACACTGTCAACTTGAGATCAATGTGGTTTGATTTACACTGATATAACTTAGGGAGGAATTTAGACCCTTGTCTATGTTTCCTTTACTGCTCTGTCTTCATCTGGCATCAGCCTTCTGTGTCCCTGTTTACAAGTTCATCACGACTAGTCTGAGAGCCTTCTCTGCAGCTCTGGGACAGCCTGCATCTCTCAACATGTATATTCTCCTTTGCCTCTTAATTTCACTTTTCTTTGCAATGCTCTGCACTTGTCTCTCCTGTATAGATATATTTACTCTATTTTATTATGTTACAATTGAATTCTTATTACATCTATATAAAGCCAAATATATTACTAGAACTGATCCAAATATGGGATGTAATTTTCATGAAAATTTTGTCTGTCAAAGTTTGAAATTATTCATCCCACTCTATACCTGGTTGAAAATATAGATGTCTTTATGAACATTTTAGACAAAATCTTTCACTTGATGTCTCATCAAAATTTTAAGTTTTAGGTTTTCTTAGAAGTCGTGAATTTCAAAATTTTTCAACTTGCTCTGTTTTATTGCTTTAGTTTGAGAAAGAATGTGATATGATGCTCATTAGCCAACAAATGGCTGCCTTGCACATCCAGTTAAGGTGCAGGTAGTCCTGAACCTTTAAAATGCCTCACTTCCTGCTGAGGGAATCCTGGGGAACACCACTAAGGTCCTAGAGGGGGAAAAAAAGAGATTCCTTTTTCAGCATGGCAGGAAGAATTTTAAAGGACCAGGACTGTAGCTTGTGACTGTAAATATCTTATGAAAAACAGAAGCGACAAAGGGTCCTGTGGCACCTTATAGACTAACAGAGGTATTGAAGCATAAGCTTTCGTGGGTCAATACCCACTTCTTCGGATGCAAGCAGTGGACCTCTGGACATTTCCACTGCTTGCATCCAAAGAAGTGGGTATTGACCCACGAAAGCTTATGCTTCAATACGTCTGTTAGTCTATAAGGTGCCACAGGACCCTTTGTCGCTTCTGCAGATCCAGACTAACATGGCTACCCCTCTGATACTTATGAAAAACAGAGGAAGGTTCTATGTCCTTCCTATGTGTAAGAAAAAATAATAATCAAAAACAAAAAGAAAGGATGAGGTATAACTGCTTCTTACTCCCAGGAAGCAGCAGCAAATGTGCCAACAAAGAGCATTTTTATATCTTCTCTGCTGCTTCCTGGAGAAGGCTTATTCCCCCTCACCACCTCCCAGTAATAATCTTGGATTTGGCCCCTCTAAGATGTAACATGTGGCTTCAGCAACACACCCACCCATGTATGGCATTTTACAATACGTTTAGGGGCAAGTTTGTTAAAGAGAAAGTGATGTTTTTCCCATCTCATGTCACACCTACAAGAGCACCATAGTATATTTAAACAGCCACGTGGTGCTGTATGCCTCTTTCCCAAGCAGCCATAGTAATGAGGGCCATAAATCAGACTATGACTGTTCAAGGTGCAATAGATCAAAGTAAGCAAGTTCTACTGTACAGTATGAAGTCGTGTGTGTACACACATGTATAAAGACCAAATCCAACTCTGGACTGCAATAGACACTGCTTGCAGGGGTGAGGCTAATGAGTCTTCCTAGCCCTTAAAATGTTGTATGAATTCAGGCCAAAATGTTGTATGAATTCACTAAAGCATACCTGCCCCCCCCCCCCCCCGCAAGAACTCCACCACCTCCTCCATTCCACACACCACCACCTCTGAGGTCCCCGCCGCTCGCCTTGTCTCTCCTCCTCAAGGACGGGGGAGTGAGGAGGGACACGGAGAGCCAGCAGTCGGAGGAGTGAGCAGGGCCAGCTCTGGCTTTTTTGCTGCCCCAGGCAAAAAAGCCACCTGCTTTTTTGAGCAGGGGCCGGGAAGAGTGGGGGGTTTTTTAATTAAAAAAAAAAAAGAACCTTGAATGCCACCCCACCCCCCCAGGTGCCGCCCCAAGCATGTGCTTGGTAGGCTGGTGCCTGGAGCCGGCCCTGGGTGTGAGGAGGCTCAGCTGGGTGCTGGGGCCAGCGGCTCAGCAGGGGAGGGATGAGGGGGGCCTTTAGGGCTGGTGGCTCGGGGGCCCGTCCCTGCGGCTGGAGCCAGCCTGGCACTCATAGATTCATAGACTTTAAGGTCATAAGGGACCATTATGATCATCTAGTCTGACCTCCTGCACAATGCAGGCCACAGAATCTCACCCACCCACTCCTGGAATAATCCTCTTACCTATGTCTGAGCTATTGAAGTCCTCAAATCATGGTTTAAAGACTTCAAGGTGCAGAGAATCCTCCAGCAAGTGACCCGTGCCCCATGCTGCAGAGGAAGGCAAAAAAAACCCAGGGCGTCTGCCAATCTGCCCTGGAGGAAAATTCCTTCCTGACCCCAAATATCACAATCAGCTGAACCCTGAGCATGTGGGCAAGACTCACCAGCCAGACACCCAGGAAAAAAGTATCTGTAGTAAATCAGATTTCACCTCATCTAACATCCCATCTCCGGCTTTTGGGCCTATTTACCACTGATAGTCAAAGGTCAAATTGCCAAGATCATGTTATCCCATCAAACCATCCCCTTCATAAACTTATCAAGCTTAATCTTGAAGCCAGATAGGTCTTTTGCCCCCACTGCTTCCCTTGGAAGGCTGTCCCAGAACTTCACTCCTCTAATGGTTAGAAACTTTTGTCTAATTTCAAGTCTAAACTTCCTGATGGCCAGTTTATATCCATTTGATCTTGTGTCCACATTTGTACTGAGCTTAAATAATTCCTCTCCCTACCTGGTATTTATCCCTCTGATATATTTAAAGAGAGCAATCATATCTCCCCTCAGCCTTCTTTTGGTTAAGGTAAACAAGACAAGCTCCTTAAGTCTCCTTTCATAAGACAGGCTTTCCATTCCTCGGATCATACTAGTGGCCCTTCTCTGTACCTGTTCAAGTTAGAATTCATCCTTCTTAAACATGGGAGACCAGAACTGCACACAGTATTCCAGATGAGGTCTCACCAATGCCTTGCATAATGGTACTAACACCTTCTTATCTTTACTGGAAATACCTCGCCTGATGCATCCCAAGACCCCATTAGCTTTTTTCACGGCCACATCACATTGGCGGCTCATAGTCGACAGCGAGCACTAGACAAGACGCGATAAATCGATCCCAGAAGATCGATTGCATGCCGCCAAACCAGCCGGTAAGTATGGACGTACCCTTTGTCTAAAAAATCTGCTACTTTCTCAAAGAAGGAGATCAGGTTGGTTTGGCACGATCTACCATGTTTTGTATAACATGTTGTAATTTGTCCCAATTGCCATTGACCTCAATGTCCTTAACTATTTTCTCCTTCAAATTTTTTTCCAAGACCTTGCATACTACAGATGTCAAACTAACAGGCCTGTAGTTACCCGGGGTCACTTTTTTTTCCCTTTCTTAAAAATAGGAACTATGTTAGCAATTCTCCAGTCAAATGGTACAACCCCTGTGCTTACAGATTCATTAAAAATTTTTGCTAATGGGCTTGCAATTTCATGTGCCAGTTCCTTTAATATTCTTGGATGAAGATTATCTGGGCCCCCCAATTTGCTCCCATTAAGCTGTTTGAGTTTGGCTTCTACCTCAGATAAGGTAATACTGTATCTATCTACATATCCTCATTTCCATGTGTCATCCTGCCATTATCCCTAAGCTCCTCATTTGCCTCATTAAAGACTGAGGCAAAGTATTTGTTTTATGAGGCAGGTCCTCACTACTCACCAAAACCAAATCTAAAATGGCATTCCCCCTTGTTGGTTCGGCAACTACTTGATGAAGGAATTCATCAGCTATCACATCTAGGAAAATCTGAGCCCTATTATTATTACTAGCACCTGTTCTCCAGTCTATATCTGGAAAGTTAAAGTCTCCCATGATCACGCAGTTTCCATTATTATTTACTTCATTAAAAACATTAAAGAGGTCTCTATCCATATGCAAATTAGATCCCAGTGGTCTATAGCACACTCCAAGCACTATCCCAGGGGAGGTTCTAGTAGTTTTCTTCCCCAATGTGGTTTTTGCCCAGACAGACTCTGTCCTATCCATTCCATCACTTCTTATTTCTTTACAGTCTACCTCATCATTGATATACAATGTTACTCCACCACCTTTACCTTTATTTCTGTCTTTCCTAAACAGCACATATACTTCAAGTCCAGTCGTGACTACTATTCCACCATGTTTCTGTTATTCCTATAATATCTGATTTCACTTCCTGCACCAGTAGCTCTAGTTCCTCCATTTTGTTACCTAGGCTCCTCGCATTGGTGTACAAACATCTTAATTTTTGCTGTTTGGCCTCGCTCACATTCTTTACCCAATTTGGCACGGACGTTGTACTGCCAGTATGACCTATTAGACTGGTATCCACACTGCCCTTCCTCCTTATGTCCATTCTCCTACCCACAGCTGTATCCTTTCTTACTTAATTTTCTTCCCTCTCAATGTTAAAATCCAGCATGGAGATTACCTGGATATCTCCCAACTGTCTCCCCCAAATTCCTAGTTTAAAGCTCTCTTAATCAGTTGTGCCAGCCTCCATCCTAGAATCTGCGGTTCAGCCCAGAGCTGGCAGCCAGCAGCTCATCTGGGGAAGGGCCTTCAGAGGTGGGAGGGGCTAGTGCTAGGGGGGTCGGCAGCTCAGCCTGGTGCTTGGGAGGGGTGCTGGTTCAGGGGGGCAGCGGCGGCTCTGCCTGATGTGGCTGGGGCGGGCAGGCCGGGGCTCCTCCGGTCACAGGGGCCCGTCAGGGCTTCTCCTTTTACAGGTGGGGTGGGTTTCAGGGCTCTGGGGGTGGATCTTTGGGCATAAGGAGCAGGGACAGCAGGCTAGCCTCCTCAAAATGCGGGTTCATCCACCACCCATGTTCAGCCTCTTATAAGGCCCAAGTGTTCATTAAAATATTACCTGAACCCTCTTAGTCCTGCCCCCTTCTGTCTAGTAAGCAACTAATTAACTACAGCACACGTGTAGAAGATGTGCCTAACTGGCTTTAACCCTGTCTAGCTTGTGATGGGTGTGACGTTGCACTCCATATGTTTATGGAAATATGCATGTAAGTGTGAATATGATGTAACTGGAATATACTTTATGCAAAAGGTCTCTTCTAAGGTATCATTACAAAGCTTATGCGCTACTGAATATTTTCATCATATTTGTTTGCATGTATTATTTCTATGTCTGAAGTTAGGAAAATAAGATATAAAATAAGACCCTGGTATTACTGATGTAAACATATTAAATGGAAGTCATTAAGGGTGCTTCAGAATCAATGAACTGTGAATGGGTTTGTTTACCTGCAAGCCTTCCTATGTAATGAAGAAGGAGGTCTTACAGTGACATGTGACCATGTCACCTAATACTGGAATCCATCTTAAACCTGGTGCTTTTCCATTTAGAAGGAGGGGTGGGGATCAAGAGACAAAGGATTCCCGCCTTGGGCCACATCTATAAAGGGGGCAGAACAGAATAAAGGGGCTGCTAGTCATGAGAAATCCCCTAGTTATCACCTGAGCTGGAACTAACAAGGATTGTACAAGGGGAAAGGACTGGGCCCAGACTAGGAAGAAGTTCCGTCTGTGAAAGAAGCTTATGGGAACATCTTTGCGGGTGAGATTTTATTTGTAATTCGTTTCCTAATGTATTAGGCGCAGACTTGTGTGTTTTGTTTTATTTTGCTTGATAACTTACTTAGTTATGTCTGTTATTACTTGGAACCACTTAAATCCTACTTATTATACTTAATAAAATTACTTTTGTTTATTAATTAACACAGAGTAAGTGATTAATACCTAAGCGAGCAAACAGCTGTGCATATCTCTCTATCAGTGTTATAGAGAGCAGACAATTTATGAGTTTACCCTGTATAAGCTTTATACAGAGTAAAACAGATTAATTTGGGGTTTGGATCCCATTGGGAGCTGGGTGTCTGGGTGCTGGAGACAGGAGTACTTGCTGAGCTGTTTTTAGTTAAGTCTGCAGCTTGGGGGGTGTGGTTCAGACCCTGGGTCTGTGTTGCAGCAGTATTGCATGGTCTGGCTCAACAAGGCGGGGTTCTGGAGTCCCAAGCTGGCAGGAGAAACGGGCTCAGAGGCAATCTCAGCACCTCAGGTGACAGTCCCCGGGGGGTCTCTGTGACCAAACCCGTCACAATGGGGTTTTCATCTCATCACATACATGCAATGCTTAATTTGTGCCAGGGCTTGCCAGGGCTGAGCCCCGGAGCCTCTAGGCTTGGCAGTTATAGCCCCAGCACCTCTGGGCTTGCTGCATCAGTTATGAATGTAAAAAAATTACTTAAGCCCCGGCACCTCTTTCATTACAAATCACTGCACACGTTTAACTTTAAACCCATGCTTAACTCCCATTGGCTTCAATGAGACTTTTTGCATGTGTTTGTGTGCTTTGCCGAATAGAGATGGATTTAATCGTGTGCTTAACACCAAGGCTATGTCTACACAGCTGTACTACTGCAGCTGCACTGCTGTAAGGTCTCTTATGTAGCTGCTCTACACCAGCAGGAGCATGTCTCTCATTGACACAGCACTGTCCACACCAGCATTTTTGTCAGTGAAACTTATGTCCGTCAGGAGGTATTTTTTCACACCCTTGACCAACACAATTTTTGCCAACAAAAGTGCTAGTGTAGACAAAGCCTCAGTCAGGCTCACAAAATGCAGACATTAACAGTGCTGGGGTTGGAGCTCTGGTAAAGTGTGAGGAGGTGCTTTCCACACAAAGTTCTGACAAGGCACCTCAAGCCCAGCCCACAATGCACCTGCTCTTCCCGCTCTGGATCCCTCACACAGCTTTGTGTTAACTATTTACCAAGGTAGGAATTATTATCCCTCTTTTATATCTAGAGAAACTGAAGAGCAATGAAGCTGTAAGTAACTTGCCAAAGGTCACACATGGACCATTAGTGATAAATCTGAGGAAAGAATCCAGATCTTCAGACTCCTAGTTCTGTGCCTTACCCACTGGGCTATACTTCCTCCCTCTAATAAGCGATGGAGGCCATCATCTTTACATTTAGGCCAGTTTGTATTTTCCTGAGTTAATTTTAAATACAAAAAATGTTTAAGGGGTGTATTATCCAAGTTCAGTATGCTGGCTAAAAGCCTGACTCTACTGAAGTCCTGGCAAAATTCCTACTGACTTCAAGGGGCCAGGATTTCACTCACTATGTGCATAGAAATTCTTGGGAGTGATCCTCAACTGGTATAAATCTGTGCAGCTCCATGGCAGTCAATGTAGATACCCCCAATTTACATCGGCTATGAATCTGGTCAGTAATGCTCGGACTTTGACACCATTAAGGCAAAAGCTAAATCATGTTCATAAGTTACTTTTTTGTTTTGGGGCAGAAACAATGGCAGTCCTTCTAGACTATTTCAGATCCATGTTCCTAAATAGGAGACTTTACTCATCTAAGACAGGTTATATGTTTGATCTTGACAATTTATTTTCAAATCCAGCACAATGTCATGATTAACTTTATTAGCTGCACTGTGTGGTCTTCCTTGCAACAGTTGGAGGAACGGATCTTTTCCTTTGTAACATCTGAGTGTCAGATTCAGGGAGTCTGTGGAGATTTAGTGGCTTTGCCTTCTCCTCTGACTCAGATTAACTACCATCTGGTAGTTATTCAAAGAAAAACTTTTCCCCATTGTCACTTCTTTGTCTGGTGGCCTGTAACATCTGACCTCTGCTTTGCAGGTCATAGCCTTCACCTCATTTCCTACCCACTAGGAATAATGACAGCAGGGTTAAGTTTATATGATACCTCTTGTAAGTGCTACTTGTGAGAGCTGGGCTTTACAATTGCTCTTCATGTCTTTGATGCTAAAATTTCTGTTTTGACCTGCTATCAGCATTAAATTGCTTTGCCCTCTCAGTCCAATCTGGCTCTCCTGGTTGCAAAAATTTGCACTTCTAGTTCTCTTTTCTGACTTATAGCCTATGAAAAGAAGTAGTTTCATTCAGGTGCTTGAACATAGCATGCTGTTTTTACACAATGAAAGCACTTTTTAAAATCAAAATCACATCACTAAATCCTGCCTTCAACTCCTGCATTCAATGCTATAAATCACAATATTTAGGTTGTATGTGATTATTGATATTATTGGTGCTCTAAAGATCCCATTCAATGACTCCCATTGTGGAGTCACTGTGCAAATATATAGTAGGAGACCGTCACCGCCCCAAAGTGTTTACAGTATAAATAGTCAAGTCAGATAAATGAAGTATTATTACCCCTATTTTATAGGGAACTCACATCCAAAGTTTAAGGGTAAAATCATGGACCCAAAACTCCCATTGACTTCAATGAGGACAGGATGTCATCCAAAGTGACTTGCCCACACTCACAGCTGGATGCTTTGCTAGAGCTAGAAATAGAGCCAAGCTCTCTTGAACCCCAGCCCAGTGCTGTCAACACAAGACCATCTTTCCTGACATAGGCTCTTATACTGCACCACTGAAATCAATGTGAGTTTCACTATTGGCTTCAGCTGGAGCAGGATCAAGCCCATCGTGCTTTTCTTTCTTCAATCTCCCAGCACTCTGCAAAGGTGCATGAGGCTGTGTAACTGTCTTCCTTCTCGGGTTTGGGGCTTCCCCCTTCCAGTGGGGTGAGTGGCCACAGGTCTGGGCTCTGGCCCCCTGGGTGTGGGCGCAGCAGAAAACAGTTTATGGCTTTCAGCCTCTTGGCTGGGGCAATCAACAGTCATTTGGGCTCTGGCCCCTGGATGGGGCAGAGCAGGGAAACAGTCTATAGCTTGCAGGGGCCTGGCTGGAGCAATCAGTAACCATTTGGGCTCTGGCCTTAGGGTGGGGCAGCGCAAGGAAAGAATCTCCCGGTCGCTGTTGTAGGTCTTCTGGCCTAGGGTGAATTGGCAGCCACACCAGGTCTGGGGTGGCCCAGCCCAGGGCCCTAACAATGGCAGGTGGCCCCCAGGGCCGGTTCTAGGATTTTTGCCACCCTAAGCAAAAACATTTTTGGCTGCCTCCCCCCCCCCCCCCCCCATTTTTTTCTTGTCCCCTCTACCCCCGGCCCCACCTCAACTCCACCCCTTCCCAACTCCTTCCCCAAATCACCAGCCCCGCCTCCTCCCCCACAGGTGCTGCATTTTCCCCACCCCATTGCTTCCTGTGGCCCCCCTCCGCAACCCCCCGCCCTAGCTCACCTCCGCTCCGCCTGCTCCCCTGAACATGCCACCGCTCCTCTTCTCCCCACTCCCTCGCCTGAGAGGAAGGGGGGAGAAGCGAAGCGGCAGCACCTTCAGGGGAGCAGGCAAAGCGGAAGTGAGCTAGGGTGAGGGGGGCGCAGGAAGTAACAGGGGGTAGAGGAACAGGAACCACTCCCCACCCCAGCTCACCTCCGCTCTGCCGCTGCTGCTGGGCTTCTCCCCCTCCCTCCCAGGCTTGAAAGGAAGTGTTAGGGGGAGGGAGAGAAGTCGGGGGGGGGGGGGTGGGGAGAAGCCAAGTGGTGGCGGCGCGTGAAACAGCTGTTTCACCAGCGGCAAGCCTGGGAGGGAGGGGGAGAAGCTGAGCAGCGGCGGCGCACAGCGGAGGTGAGCTGGGGCGGTGGGGGCACATTTCTAGGGGCAGCATAGCCGGTGCCAGAATACCACCCCTATAAATGTGCCGCCCCAAGCACCTGCTTGTTTTGCTGGTGCCTAGAGCCGGCCCTGGTAGCCCCACCACTGGGTCTGCAGGGAAACTGCTAGAGCACGCTGCCTCACTTTCTGGCAGCACAACTGGAACAAGATCTGGTTTCCCTAGGCTACTTCCTACAGCTCTTGGCGAGGGATGCTCCATCACTGTGGGTGTTGGCTCTTCAGTCCGGTGGCCAGGCATCACATCCTCTGGTTGCTCCCCAGACTCCTCCATCTCCAGCAGCCAAAGTGTGCCTTTGGTCCCAGCAGCCAGGCGTCCATTCTGCAGAGGGTTCAGAGAGCTGTCTGCCTCCTTCCCTGGTCCAGCCCCAACTGAGCTGCAGGGCCCTACTCTTATACTTCCAGCCACACCCCTGCACTTCCTGTAAGGGGGGCAAGGCAGGTTTGGCTGTGCCCACCAAGGGGAACTAACCCCTCCAGTACTGGAGGGAGGTCCTTTGGCCTTACTACAGGCTAAAAGAAGCTAAGTGAGAGAAGGACCTTTATACAGTAAATTTAGGGTCTGTGTGAGGTGCTGGCTTGACAGCCTTGGAGTCTAACACTTCCTATCAACTAAATAGATACAGACATGAGCAGTGGTAGCACAAATTCTGTGAGGGGCTAGACCTCCCAGTCCGGGATACCACCTGATGTGTTGGGGTCCCACTCAGCACTCCGGTCCTGCCCGCCTGAGTTTCCCTTGCACTAGGTTGCTGTGCCAGGCTCTCAAGCCTCTCTCCAGCATACACCCAGGTAAGACCACACCCAGCTGCAGACACAGACTGCAGTCAGATCTGTGTGAGAGGATTCACCCAGCACTCACATGCACACCCCCTGTGGAGAGGTAAACCCCAGATAATATTGTCTTGTGCCGTATAGAAAGATCTGCACAGCGCAAGCTCATAAAAATTCACCCTCTCTCTTTCAGTGTGCAGAGAGAGATGCACAATTTCTTACCCCGCCCCCCAGATACAAATTACACAATCTGGGTTATGTTATAAACAAGAAATATGTTTATTAACTATTTAGGCAGATTTTAAGTGATTATAAGGGATAGCAAACAGAACAAAGCAGATTACCAAGCAAATAAAACAAAATACGCATACTAAGTTTAAGATCTTAAAGAGACTGGTTTCAAGAAGTAATTTCTCACCCTAAATGTTGTTTCAGGCAAGTGCAGAGTTTCTGTAGCTTAGAGTTCTAGTTATTTCTCTTTACAGACTAGAACCCTGTCTTAGTCTGGACTCAACCCTTGCCTTTCCCTCAGCTCAGTTCCTTTGTCTCTTCGGGTACTTTCAGCAGCCTTTTTTCTTGGGCAGGAAGACAATGGAGAAGAGTCCTGTTTGCCTTACTCCCCAGCCTTAAATAAGATGTACATAATGCAAGAATCTTTTGTTTCCCAGTCTTGATCTCCCCATCCTTTTAGTGAAAAATTACTAGAAGTCCAAGTTAGTGTTTGGTACCAGGTGACAGGACCACCCGACCGAATAGTGTCACAGCTATGTCCCAGGATGCCTTTCGGGAAGGAGAGATATTAGTATATTCAAAGTCTTATTGTTTCTTCCTAATGGCCCATCAAAGCTGATGACCTGCTGTCTGGTGGGTGACTTCCAAATACACACACAGTTGTAATTGTTACATAGTCAAGATTCCTAACTTTAGATACAGAATGATACATGCATACAAATTGGCTAATCAGATTCAGTAAATTATAACCTTTCTGATGATACCTGGCCCGGTGTGGTGGCACATGCCTGTAATCCCAGCTGCTTGGAAGGCTGCGGTTGGCGGATTGCTATGGAGTTCTAGGCTGCTGTGCACTATGTCAATCGGGTGTCCGGTGCTACTGACAGCTTGGCCAGTGGGTAGTTGGAGGACTGGCTAGAGCAACACATCTGGCGTGTTGTGATCGGCGCTCTCTCTGTGAGGGCTGATAGACCGATCGCTGACAGTGACTGATGATACCTTACAAGACCCATCTGCATAAAATATACCTCAGTTGTGCCATATCCATAACATAAACACACCCCATATTCTTTATGGAAATATAACGTCACAAATTCTTCTTGTGTTGACCTCCCAATTGTGCCTTATTCCTGACCTTATGGGGAACCACTTCCTGTGACAAGAGAGGAGTTTACTTTCCCTACCCATTCAGACTGGGATTTTCAAAGAAACCTAAGGAAGTTAGGTACCGAACTACCACTGAAAGTCAATGGGGACGAGGCCCCTTTGAAAATTCAAACCTCAGTCCTTAGCATCTATGGGACTGCTCGAAAGGATACTAAATATAGTGGTGATTTGGTGACGTGGACATTTGTCCACTAGGAACCAGACTGAGCCTACACAATAGCAATCATTCCCCCTGCTATTGCAATTAATTGAATGAGGTTCAATCACACAGGTAATCATAGAGATTCATTTGAGGTAATTTCTGGTGATCAAGATTTCATGTTGATCCAGGGGTAGAATCAGCTATAGTTTGCTTTATAGTGTCGAAAAGAGGCATGGTGCAGCTAGTTGAGAGGCTGTCTGTATCTACGATACTTCTAAAACTGCTAGCACCATGACGTTCAAGAGCCATACAACAATGAAGCATTACACGCTGTAATTTCATTGTGTCTCACCCTTCCCCGGTGGACTTTTTGTATGCCTTCTACATGCCCCAGTGTGGGTTTGTCCTGAGGGTCATATTGCTCCTAGGAGAAGGCTTTGTGACAGAGGTGGATCTTGCATTTAGAGATGAACCATTCAGTATACTCTCCTCAGGTAGGTTATTCCATAGCTCTGGTCCTGCTCCTGAGAATGTTCTGCCTCTTGGACCTGAGGGTGATCCTGGACCAGTCAAGTGGTAGCATTCATGTCAAGGGTAGCTGTGGATAAGTAGTTTGTCTTCATGGTAGCCCAGCCCTAACTCCACCATGTCCTTACAAATTAGGAGAAGGACATGCATTTAATCTGCAAAGAGATGAGTAGCCAGTGGAATTTATGGAACGCTGTTGTGATTTGTGAGAGAAGAAACATGGAGAGTTTGTGCTGAATGGACTGGGACTGCAGGCTTGGAGAAGTGCTGTGATGGACTCAGGATACTTGCAAGCATCTGCCCCTGCAGCTGCTGCTGAAGGGGAGGAGCCTCACCCAGTGCTTCTGAGAACAGGGAAGAGCAGGTATCACCTCACTAAAGGTTTGGAAATTTAGTGCCTTATCCTGCCAATACTTACTCACATGACCAATACTTACTCCCAAAAATACTCCCATTGGCTTCCGTGGAACCATCCACGTGAGTAAGGATTTACAGGATTGGGCCCCTATTTTGATATAACATCCGTAGTTTTTGTGTGAGGACTGTGGGAATGGTGGCAATTGGTTTTGTATGTAAGATACTACAAACACTTGATAGAACTGAGCCACCAACTTCAGATCAAGATGAAGATTATGTGTGTTGAGGGGGAGGGAGGTTAGCTTTTGGTTGTGTTTTATGATAGTCTCCAATTTGTTACACGTATGTAGAGAACTTAGCACAGTGGGCCCTGATCCTTGACTGGGACCCACATGATTAGATTCTATCACAATACAAATAACCATTTTAATTATTATTACCTTTCAAAATTGCTGATAGCCAGATTTTCCAGGACTCTGCATCCCCTGTTGAGACCAGATTTTCAACAGAACTCTGCTCTTTATTACACACCTAAATGTGAGTCAGATTTTCAGAAGTGCTCACGCCATCCAACAGCTCCCATTGACACACTTATGAAATTTTCAAAAGAGCTGAATACCAGCGCTGGTTGAAATTTTTTCAGACTAAAAGTCTTCTGCTTGAAAAGTGGCCTTTTTAAAAACCGATTAAAAACAAACAAACCTGTCATCTTGGTCAAAATGATTCATCTTGTTGTTTTCTTTTGCCAAACAATTTCTGACTGTTTGGGATTATTATGATTATTATTTTAGATTTATTGAAAACACTATTGGAGTAATCATTGAAATTATTCATTTACCAAAAAACAGGTTTTTGGTAATACGTAAAATAGCCACCCTTTGCCGGAGCAACACTTTGGAGCATCCTGTGAAGAAAAACATAAAGTCCTCGACTTTTTGTACACTGCTTCCTGGCCAATGCATTTCAGATAAGTATAGATCTCAGTCCAGTGACTTATTATCTTATAACATGTCCATACCAAGAGAACAGAGTATAAGAATGAAAGACCAATGAATGGCACTACACAGCCGAAAATCACCAGGGCGCCATAAGCTTGGGTGGCACAACAAGATTGCCAGTGATGGACATACACTGAATATAAAATCAGACCACCTTCAGCACCTTGCCCAAGATCAGTGTGAATGGCACTCAGTTTGCAGTTTGCCATGATACCGACAGTCTGGTTTTTGATAAACCAGAATATTTATACCCATTTTAATGATGTTTTGATTAAAATTAAAATCCATGTAAAATTTTGAAAAAAGAGTCATTATTAAACACTTTGAACTGAAAACATCTTTGATGGTTTGAAATTTGACAAATAAGGATTTCATCTTTCAACCAGCTCACCCCATGAGTTGAAAACCCCTCTGGAAAAATTAGCCACTTAATCTGGTGGCTAAATGAGATCAGAGCTCTTTTAAAAATCTGACCACTGTTTGGAGTGCTCAGCTCTTTGGAAAATATAGCCCTACGTGTCCAGACAATACAAAATGTTAATCTAGGCAGTAATGGTGTGGAGCACCTGCAGAGGGCAAACTTGTTCCACAGTTGAGGATAAGTTATTGCTCCCTCTCTATGAAATACATTTGTTCCAGTTGAGGTGAGTATTAGGAGCCCAGCATTTTTGTAAAAGTCTCTATTCTTGTTTCCTAAAAAAGCCATTGTAGTTTTAAACCATTTTGAGTGAGTTTGACATCTTGATGACCACCAATCAGACATGGTAGGTTCTCATCATGTAAATTATATCAAGGAGGTGAGCAATTTAAACGATCAGTTTAACTTAATTCCTATCTTTGAGCTTGTACACTCATTTATGGGAGTCCTCTGAACCGAGGGAAAAGAATCAAGTTAGTCCTTAAATGAATTTCCTAATCAAGCCTCTTTAAGGTCAAGTCGGGCAACTAAAAACTGAGGTGCACAAAATCATTAGTCCCTTCTGAAAATCTTGGCCTGCATTGAAAAATAAGTAATAGTAATATTAATTAAAAATTGTAGGAACTTTTGTACAGGACTTTTGTGCTGTTTTGTACAGCACCTTGCACCTTGTGCCCTCTGCATGCTACTGGAATACAAATAATTACACAATAGAGAGAAAGAGATTAGATTAACCTTTGATTTAGAGGCATTTTTAAAGGGCCAGATTAATTTTTTTCTGTTTCCCCAAATATCTAACATTCCCTTCACATACATTTGTGTATTGTTTCCTTCATAGCTCTCACTTATGCTACACTATGAAGCTTTTAGCTAAAAGTGGGGTGACCAGATGTCCCGATAAAATTGAGACTGCCCCGATTTCGAGCCATTTGTCCCGACCAAAGTACTGTCGGGACGTCATTTGTCCCAATATTTTGTTCCCCCCCACTCCTTTTTTTCCTCACCCAGGACATCCCGGTCTTCGGCGGCACTTCAGCGGCGGGTACTTTGTTCTTCGGCGGCAAGACGTATTACCCACTGCCAACAACCGTCAGCAACTGAAGGACCTCCCACCAAAGTGCCGCCGAAGACCCCGGGATGTGCCAGGTGAGTGTCCCAATATTTTTTAGCTAGCATCTGGTCACCCTAGCTAAAAGGCACGCAGTGTAGCTGCTGTTTGTGGGCAGGAGAGAGTTCTCCTGCCAACAAAAAACTTCCACCCCACACACAAGCAGCAGTGGCTGACAAAGCGCTGTTCACACTGGCGCTTTTCATCGGTAAAACTTTTGGCATTCGTGTGTGTGTGTGTGTGTTTTTTAACACCCCTGAATGACAAAAGTTTTGCAACGAAGTGCCAGTGTAGAGAAAGCCTTACCTTCCAGGAGATTAGATAATAGGGCAGTTTCTCATTTACATTAAGGCCTCATTTCACCACTCTGGTTGCAGATTATAGTATATAAAATGGGTTTCATGTACTTAAAGGCTACTTTACACTATCAGAGCAATTTAAATTACCCGTAACTGAGAATCTGGCCTTATTCTCCTGATTATTTTAGCCTGATTCCTCAGAATAAAAATTTGGATGATACAGAGCTTCCCATAGTGGCAAAAGAGCAAGGATTGTACAAAAATCATACAAGGCCTGCAAAGGTCAGGTACTTATTCAAGGATCATGCCTAGTTAAGGAAACTTTTGTATATTCCATGCACGATCTTTGCAATTTTGCTGCTATGGGTAATGAGAGTTAATGGTGCACTAGCTGTAACCTGGAAGACTGGGAAAACATGTTTCAGGGCATATCCCATTGCATGCAGTGTTTATTTTAGGATTCTAAGGTTAGCCACACAGCTAATAAAAGAATGTGCAATAACTCATTTTTAATGATTGTTTCCTGGGTGTGGTAAGTGGTTTTGTCACTGTAAATTCTTAGGCAAATAAAATCCAGCTAATCTTCTTAAAGAGGTAGCTGTAGTTGTGTCAACCTATCCTGAGTTGGCAGGAAAGCTGCATAATGCTCGGAATTCTCTAAATTGTTCATGTCGGTGGGATATCAACAGTCAGCACAATAATGATAATAGGCATGTGTTTGCTTGCAAATTAATTATTACATAATTAAGGGCTTGATTTACATAGAGTTGTGCGTGCTCACTACTTCATAGGTTCTAACTTCTTTACTGTTGTCCGTCCTAAATATACTTGCTCCTGTGCAAACCACCCCCAAACACAACTCTATGTAAGTGCAATTGACATTTTTTATTTTAAGCACAGGAAAGTCAGGAAGTTCAGAGTTCAGGTTCCTACAACAACCTTAAAGACACAGTGCAGCAGCTTGTTTAAAATGAATGAAGTCTGCAGTAATGCACCGAGTGCTTTGATAGCAGCAGAGAAGAGGGGCATCTCTTTTTAACCTGTAATCTCTCCAAAATACTATGTCATTCCAATTCGTCTGGGGTGGTGCAGTTACATCTCTGTTACAATTCTAGTAGACCCTGCCCAAAGGGTCACAGGTAAATGGGGAATTTTTGTTTATTATAGGGTGTCAGTTCAGTGGCTTTTGGCTTTCTTTAAAGTCTCACTCTTTCCATTTTGAAATTGCTACTCTGCCTTCGTGTGGTAAAAAAAAAAAAAGATAATCAATGATAATCAGCCTTAACTCTTGTATTGCACTTATAATACTTTTCAGCCAAAGGGTAGGTAAGGATCCCTAGAAAATAATGTTGTTAAGTAATATAAATAAGCCTCTATTTTACTAATGTCTTGGGGACTGAATATAGGGTCTGATCCTGTTCCCTCTGAAGTTGATAGAAAACTCCCTTTATCTTCACTTGTGAGCAGGATCAACATTATAGAGCCACTGAAATACCTAAATACCTTTCAGGATCTGGGCCTTGTGTTCCTAAGCACCTCATTCAATGGGACGTAGGTTATTAAGTCATTTAGTTGCCTTTGAAAGTTCTACCCTGTATCCCGCATAAAGGATTTTAAAATCTGACTGAGGGTTAGCAGCTCCTGGGGACGGAAACATAATCTAGTGGGTAAAGCTCAGGAGATTTGAACTTTGATTCTTGGCCCATTCACTGACCAGCTGGTGACCTTGGGCGAGTCACTTAACCTCTTTGCTTCTGTTTAATCTCCTTTGTCTTGTCTCCTTAGATTGTAAATTCTTTGGTGCGTGGACTGTTTCTTAACTTGTATTCCTGCAGCACCTAGCATAATGGATCTCAGTAGTGCCGTTGTACAATGTCTAGCAAAATGGATCTCACTTATGGTCTCTTGGTGCTACTGGAATACAAATAATAAAACAAAATAATAATAATTAATAATAAGGAAAGTCAAAGGAGAACAAGTGCATTTGAGCACCTAAAATGCAAGAATTCTGCAACAGGCGTGACAGAACTCCTGACTACGTAAACCTTCGGAGTCAATTCATGGTCAGGATTTATTGGTGACTCATGAGGATAAATTTTAGACGGTAGCTTTCCCCTTTATATGCTTAAAAATCTTGTATGTTTTGAAGGCTATTTGTTTGAGGAATAATAATAATTAATTAATTAATAAACTTGTCTCAACTTTTGTTGTCGGACAGCTGATCATTGGAGATTAATCCTGAGTTTTGGAGGGATATGCACAAGCATCAGCCTATCTGAGCTTTTGCCCTGTTTGTTAAGTACATTTAGATAAATTAAGTAGCAGCAGCATGCAGTGTTTGGAAGAATTTGTCTTGCACATGAAGACTTTAAAGATGTCTTAACAATCTGAGCAACATATTTATTTTTAGAATGTTTATCCTGCCAGCCAAGGATAGGGTCAGGGTTGGGGTCAGGAGCAGGGTCAGAGAGAGCATCAGGGTTAAGGTTAGAGACTTCCACAGCTTTAGATCTTTAATAGCCTCATGACGTAGGGCAAAACTGAGTGAGTATAATTTTCCCCAGGTTCTCAGGGATATGTACCGGTAATCCTTAATATCCAAAGGAGACCAGATGGCCTGCACAAATAGAAATTTGATCATTCTATTAAAGTACCCCACAATTCTTCTATACCTTACAAATGGGACTCAGCTATATCAACAAGCAGGAAAATCATCATAACCCAATAATTAGTACAAAGGGGTTTTAGAAGGAAGTATTGTCTAGTTGATAGGGCACAAGATTTGGGAATAAAATGCCTGGGCTCTATTCCCATCTTGGCCCCTGACTTGCTGTGTGTGAACTTGGTCACATCCCTTCACCTATCTGTGCCTCAGTTTCCCCTCCCACCTTTTGTTTGTCTATTTAGATTGTAAGCTTATGATGTGCAGGGACTGTCTCTTAGTATGTGTTTGTACAGTGCCTCACATGGTAGGGCCTGATTTCAACTGAAGCTTCTGGGTACTACTATAATATGAATTACATACAAAAAGCTATGCAAAAAGAACATTATTTAGGTCACAGAGTCAAGCACTCACATGTAAGAAAATGCCAGATTTAACAATTGACCTGCAACCTGAGTGCTGCCCTCTTGTGCATCCAGCCTGTGCACTGAATGAGGTCAGGGTCCTGTGAAAAAAATAGCAGGTAATCATGTCATGAAAGACTGTATCATAATGCATTTGAACAAGAGGACAGAATTTAAATTGCTTGGTCAACCTAAATATGGCATTTCCTAGCTTTCAAATGCTTGACCATGCAAACTAAATAACATTATTTTAATGCAATTTTTGGTATGTAACTTCGTGGGTTTTATTTAAAAAGGAAAAAGATAAAAACAAAGGATGTTATGTGCACCTCTCCCCCATCATGCTTCACCAATGGGAGTTGAATGCTGAACCTTTAGTAGCGCAGCACAGACAGCTACTACTTGTTCTACAGGTGTAACTACACTAACTGGCAACAAAAGAAAGCTGTTTATTATCCCAATGGTGTGGGGTTCCTCTCCTGGAGCCATGTGCTGGGTCCAGCAGTGTGATTGTAAGGAGAGCACAGGCCAGCTCTCTCCACTTCTACCTCCCTGGCAGCTCCCAGGTGTTCCCAGTGTAGGGTTTACTGCTGCTGCTTTGGTCGTTGTATGCGCATGGCTCTTTACAATGTTCATGTTGTTCAGTTATTATTTTGGGAGATTGCCAAACATTTTCCTGAAGAATGCAAGTAAGAAAAGGAAAATGGACTTATACAACAATTTATAACTCAGCTAAACCTGAATGGGATTTTGTGAGACAAAGAAAAGTCACTTCTGAAGGCTTCCCCATGATGAATGGCAAAGGTCTGTTGTCAACAACAGAGATGTTAGAACTTCTTGGGGGGGTGGGGGGATCACAAGAGTCCTTTGTAATAGAAAATGTTAGGCAACATAAATAGAGGGAGGTCATTACCAGCTCCCACAATAATAATAATATGATATATTTTGGGAAGAGGTTAAACAGAGACAATGAACCTGATTCTGAACTCACATTGATGTAAGTTGGAAGTAACTCCATTGAAGCCCGTGAAAATACACCCATGTAAGTGAAAGGAAAATACACCCAATATTTTGTCCTCTGGATATGGTGCACCTCATAGGAAACTCTGCTTGATACTGTAACCTGGCTTTGTTTATTAGTTTCTAGTTGAGGCTGCAGCAATAACTAAATGAAATCTAACCCCCGACTCAAAAAAAAACCCCAAGGCAATGGAGGAAATTAGGACTCAAAGGCAGTAGTAATCAAAGCCAGGATCAAGTCTTCTACAGTTCAGTCCCAAAGGCAGTGCTGAGTAGTTAATTATCAGTTTAGGGTGTGGTAAGGTGTTTCTGAGGTAATAGCGTCTTAGAAAGAAATTAAAAAGGACCCACTTGACAAGGCTGAGTTTTACCAATCTTACCTCCAAGATTGTGCAGCTGCTTCTGTCTCTCATCATTGAGTATAGCATCAGGTGTTTCTTGAAGATCCTTGTAGCCTGGGTGTGGTATCTGAGACCTCTGTCTATATCCCTTTAGGGTAACTGTGTTTACTGGATAGAGCAACTTACGTTATATAAAGGGAAATGTGGATAAAAGCCCAGGAAACTTGATAATGGCATTTCTTACTTTTGTCCGGTCACTTTGATGTGGAATGATGACCTGCCACTCTAACCAACAGCTTCTAATGCCTTTTATAAACTTGCATTGCCCTGCTAATCATTTGCAATACAACACATTAGTACATGCCATGCTGATTTGTTTTTCGTGGTCTTATGTTCATTATCTCTTGATGTCACATGCACAGATAAATACCATTGAATGTGTGATGGGGGAGGAGAAGGCAGAGGGGATGGCATTAATGACGAAGGGTCAGGTTTGCAATAGCTAGTCTTTCTGGAACATTAAGACTGCATCTCAGCGGGATGAACTCTGACCATTATCCTTTGAGTTCCATACAAGTTACGGTAGGAAAACCAAGATCTTGCCAGAACATTCAAAATATCATGGGATTTTAAGGATTGCCTTGAAGAAGGTTACAATTTCCCTTTCTTCTTACTCAGCATGCTGACCTCTTGGCTGCCGCCATACCAGCCCAGAGGTGTATGAATTTTTGGGGTAGAGGGGAGGATTCTTGTACCATTATTATTATTTATGGAGTGTTGACAATGTACATAGCCCTGTACAGAACAAGGAAGACACTAGGATCCTGCCCTCAAAGAATGTACATTCTAAGGCAGAGGTGACCAACCTGGAGACACATGCGGCTCTTCAAAAGTTAATATGCGGCTCCTTGTATAGGCACTGACTCTGGGGCTGGAGCTACAGGTGCCAACTTTCCAATGTGCCGGGGAGTGCTCACTGCTCATCCCCTGCCTCTGCCACAGGCACATTGGGGTCGTGAACTTCATAAATGAACAAACCTGTCTGGTTTTCTTCTTACAGAACATCTCCACTCCTCCTAGAAAGTATCCACGTTTTGAATTGCAATGTCTGGCTGTATTCCAGATGCAGCATCCCTACAAGTGTCCAAATCCACCCCAGGTACAATGCCAATCATATTGACCCAGATCCTCAAAGGTATCAAGGTTCTTAACCAGAGCTGGATTTACACCTAGGGTGCCCCTCAGCACAGGGGCTCAGAGCCCCTTCCATTTCCCAGCAGCAGATGGGAGCTGCAGGGTCACCCCACTGCCCACAACGGCTTGGAGCTCCTAGCCGCCACAGGCAGCAGGGATACCCGCCACTTTAAACTTTTAGGCGCCCTTCTGCCCAGCTGCACAGACCTCCCCTCACTGCTCATCACCCCTCACAAACCCCCGACTGCCCAGTGCCCCCCCTCACTGCCCAGAGCACCCCCTACCCCCCGCACCAGGGACTCACTCTCCCAAGCCCTGCCCCCTGGCCACACTCACCAGCCCTGCTGAGAGGTGACTCTGTCCACCGGGCTAAGCGAGGAGCACTCCAGCAAAGCTGCATGGGGCCGTCTCCCACTCAGTTGGCCACAGCCCCTGCCGGGACCTGGGAGCAGCAAAATTTGAATTTTTAGGCGCCCCTAGAATGCCGGCGCCCCTAGGCACGTGCCTACTGTCCCTAGTGGGAAATCCGGCCCTGCTCTTAACTTCCATTTAACTTCCCTGGATTAGCGCTATTTGCATGCAGACAGAAAGGGTATTAGGCTTGAGCCTAGGGTGACCAGATGTCCCGATTTTATAGGGACAGTCCTGATTTTGAGGGCTTTTTCTTATATAGCCACCTATTACTCCCATAGGTGGCAACTTTTGTTGGCGCCGCTGGGTGCTCCCCCCCACTCCCCCCCAACCCCAACTCCACCCCCTGGCCCCGCCCCTTCCCCAAATCCCCGCACCCTCCCCCCGGGGAGGCATGGCCAGAGCTTTGTGGTGAGACAACGCCTCTTTCTCCACCAATCAGCCCACCAGCATGAGCCCATCCCATGCTCTGCTTGTGAATGGATGAGTTGAGGAAACAGAAGCAGCAGACACAGGCAAAATAATTAAGAAAAGCACCAATACCTAGAGGGTTGGCGGGAGACTTCTCAATGGGCCAGAGGTCATGCCCACGGGGAGTTAGAAAAAGGATGTGTGGGTACAGGGAAGCTAGAAGACTGGAGGGTATAGGACTTGGGTGGATGGACAGGAGGTTACAGGGACTTGGGAGGATATGGGATTTGGGGAAGACAGAGGTTTAAGGGTTTGGATTTCGAGGGATAATAGAGAGGGACCAGGGGATTGAAAGTGCCTGGAGATGATATAGGGGGATTGATGCAGGGTTGAGGTGATGGGAGATTGATGAGAGAAAGTGGATGGGGAACTGGGGACTGGTACGATGGGAGTCTAGGGAAGAGCACGGTGATGGGAGTTAGGAATTATATAGTGGATGACATGGAGTTGGGAGGGTTGGGGACAGCAATGATGGGAATGGGAGATAACATTGGTCTGCAGGTGATGGAGGGATTATGAAGGGGTATGACCAAGGATTATAGGGTGTTTGGGAGATAAGGGATGCAGGGGAGTTGGTGTGGGCTATGGGGAGTGACAAGGATTTGGAGGTGAAAAGGAATTGGGGAGAAGATGATGGGGGATTGGGGGACAGAGTAGGAGACACCCAGAAGGGATGATGGGGGATGGGGATATAGAATGATGGAGCATTACGAATGCTAAGGGGGTTGGAGATACCCAGGGGTTATGACTGGGTGTGAAAGAGGAGGAGGATGGAGGGATTAGAAGATGATGGGGCTGGGGATGCCCAGGGGGAGTGAGAGTGCCCAGGGTAACTGCATATGAGCAGGGAGCCTGGGGAAGGATGATGGGGAGCCTAGGAAGAGTCCCAGGGATGCCCTAGGGTTCAGCAGAAGGTTGGGGGGTCCTGGGAGTCCAGTAGGGAATGCTTGGGGGTGGCTGGGGGTCTGAGGATGCCAGGGGACAGATGAGAGATTGCGGTTCTGGGGGTCCAGTTGGGGATGTGCAGGAGTAACGTGGAAGGCTGGAGGTTGGCTGGGGGTCCTGGAGTGGAGATTTGAGGGTCTGGGGTGAAGCCCAGAGATCCAGAATGGAGGCTGGGTGGGACAGGGGGTCCCAAGCACCAGTTGTGGGTCTGGGAATCCCAGAGGAAGGCTGTGGGTTCCCAGGGCCCCAAGTCTGGGGGGTCCAGGGGACGTTGGGAGGCCCACAAGGAGGCTGGGGCAGGGGGCAGGGTCCCAAAGTTAGGGGGGCCTGGGGGAGGTTGGGGGACCTGGGGGAGGTTGGGGGGCTGGGAGAAGACTGGGGGGTGCCCGGGGAGGTTGGGGGGCCCAGGAGCAGGTTGGGGGTGCTCAGGATCCTGAACCTGGGGGGGCCCGAGTGGTGGTTGGAGGGCCTGGGAGAAGGCTGGGGGGGCTGGAAAGAAGTCTGTGGGGGGTTGGATGGTTGGGGGGTTTGGGGGGAGGTTGGGGGCCCCGGGAGAAGGCTGGGGGGGCCCAGGGGAGGTTGGGGGGCCTGGGAAGAAGGCTGTGGGGGGGTGGGAAGGTGAGGGAGTCCAGGGCCCCCCCCCCACTTACCGGAGGGGTTGAGGCGGCCGCCCAGGAACCAGCGGACGTGGTCCCGGCCCAGCTGGCTGCTGCAGGCCGTCCCGGGCCAGCGCCCCCCAGAAGGCTGCGGGCTCCCGGGCCGCCCGCTCCCGCAGCTCTGGGTAGCCCGCGGCCTGCAGGGCAGCGCCAGCCCAATCCCGGGGCCCGACGCCGGCCGGGCGCGCTGGGGGCTGCCTCAGGGGGGCGCCGCCTCGGCCCCAGGGGCTTCGCTGGCTGAGGGCGCGCAGCGCCCGGCCCCACGCTGCGGCCGCTGTCCCGTCGCTGCTAGGCCCGCTCCGGGGCAGGGAGCCTCGCCCGGCACCGCCCCCAGCGCCCGCCTGCCCTGCGCGGGGCCCAACGGCGCTGCCTGCTAGTAACGCGGGACCGGGTTGCTGCTAGCGCCGCCAGTGTTGGACCCCCGCCGCGCAGGGAACCCGGAAGGTAATCGGGCAGGCGAGCGTGCGCCGGGGGGTGGGGGAGGTGAGAAGCTGCTGGTGGGTGCTCAGCACCCACCAATTTTTCTCCGTGGGTGCTCCAGCCCTGGAGCACCCATGGAATCAGTGCCTATGATTACTCCCCCACCCCCAGTCCTGATTTTTTACACTTGCTATCTGGTCACCCTATTTGAGCCTGAGTTCAAACCCGGGGCTTACTTTGCAACGTAGACATGCCCATGCCTAAAAGGTCACTAGATTCTGCAGCACTCTGGTGCAACTGGCTATACATTCTGGGGCAGCTTCATGTAAATGGAAAATGGAATTAAGTATGAAACTGCATAGTACAAGCTGTACACTAGCCTCTGTGTTATTTATTTTGGTATTAAACTACATTCATTTTATTCTGTTTCTAAACAGATCTAGGACAGATCCTCATCTGATATAAATAAGCAGAGCTCCACTGCAGCAGGAAGCACAACACAAGGACTACTGCAAACACCAAAGGAATGTTATCTATTTTTGTAAAGCAAACTTGGCAAGTTTTAAAAGGGCACCCACTGTGGCAAATTCCAGACTTCAATACAACCTTCT
Source organism: Chelydra serpentina (assembly GCA_037349315.1). Taxonomy (NCBI): domain Eukaryota; kingdom Metazoa; phylum Chordata; order Testudines; family Chelydridae; genus Chelydra; species Chelydra serpentina. The sequence continues at coordinate 128,239,277 of JBAIAC010000008.1, forward strand.
GATATTGAAATTTTGAAATGTAAGGGATTGATAATGGAGGGCCAGATTCTGTATCCTGCTGTGGCCCCTTTAAAGAGTGGCAGAAAAGAGCCGCATAGCTAGCAGAACAAGCCTCCTGGCATAGGGGGCTTCCCAAGGTGGCACAGAACTGTGTACTGTCCCCCCTTCTTGCAGTTCCCACGGTAGAGGACATATCAGGCAAGGAAGGGAACATAGCCAGAGTGTACTGCAATCCTGCTATACATAGCTGGCATAACAGCTCCTAATGGGGCTGGGCAAACTGACTCAAATTAGAAAAGCCTTGAGGTTGCTCTAAATTGTACTAGGGACCATACTGCCTCCCCTGATGACCTCAGAATATGAGGCGGCAGAAAGTTGGCGTAAAGCCCAGTCCTCTCTCTTCTTGCAGCACATGGAGCTGGGGCAGCATGGAGAATAGGAGCCATAAACTGCTGTTTAAATGCTATAGTAAACTTTAGACTAGAGAGCAGAGTTCAGGGAAAGTCAGTCCCATTGTTAATTGTTTGGTTTTCTGTCTTGATGGGAAAGTTTGCAATTTGTTTCCTCCTCTGCTCACGAATGCCAGATGCAAATGAGCACAAGGCAGTTATTAAGAAATGGAAAATCAGGAAATATCTTCCTAACAATGAGGTCTGTGAGTGTGTGGAATAATCTCCCAAGGGACTTGGTGGATGCCCCATTCCTCGAGTCACTAGAAATTTCAGTGCATAAAGTTCTAGAGAATGCTCTGTGGCAAACCAGCCCCACATTGGCTTGAAGTGGACAGTGGCACTGGAACATTTTTAGTAGTGGGGGTACTGAAAGCCAGCCCCCTTACCCTGTCTGTCTCCCCAAACAGCACCCGCACTGAGATTGGGAGCAGGGCTGTGTCTCCAGGAAGGGGGGAACCCGACAGGAGTAAGTGGAGCCGAGGCCAGAGCTGGAGACGGGTGTGAGTGGGGCCAGGAGCAGAGCCCCAGCTGTGGGGCGATGGGAGTGGAGCCGTTGGAGAGGAGGCTGGGCGCAGGGCTGGGAGTGGGGAAGGCCCCAGGAGCGGAGGCCTGGAAGTCGGGAGTGGGGCCGGGTGCGGGGCCTCAGGCACAGGGTCAGCAGCCAGGGAGCAGGGCCGGCAGCTGGGACCCCTGCCCCAGGTGAGGTGAGAATTTGGGGAGCAGATTGCGGGCGGAGGGCCGGGACAGGGCATAGGTGCAGGAAGCCCCTCCCCCCCTCCCCCGGTTTTTGCTCAGAGTCAGCAGCTGGGGAGCGGGGCATGGGGCCAGCGGCCCCACCTAAAACCTGGGGGTGCTGCAGCACCCTCCCACACCCTTACTTCCCACGCCTATGGAGGTGGATGGATATAGACTATATGACCTAATAAGTCTTTCATCCCAAAGTGCAAAACTCATTCAGCTAGGGAGAGAAATGTTTCTCTCCATTCCCTCTTGAGTATATGCTGTTGCGTGTTCACTGTCTGCAGCCTGTTTGACATGGTCAGTGATAAAACATGCTCCTTTTGCATCCTCCGGTTAGTTTATCATCACATTTACCTAGTCACAGGTATTGCAGTGCTTCGGTGACTGCTTGTAAGAAACAGATCATCAGAGAGCACGCGGTAAGGCTAGAGCCAGATTGTGGTTTCATCTCTCTCTGTTTGAGGCAGAAAGCATTTGCAACTACTTTCCTGTCTTCACGGAGCTGCTGATGACTGCATCTTCTTGGAATTTGCCTGCTTTTGCTGGCACACAGCAGCATGCAGAACCACTGCACTCAACAGGGATTCATAGGCTGTGTCTCTTCTTCTGCGGCTAACCAGGGTCACTTTGGTTTCTATTTTCGGGGAAGGAGGGTTCAGTGATGTGTGTGATCTTGCTCCAGTTAAGCTTAAGCTGATAGTGAGGCGAGGGAGTAGGGGAGAGAGAAAGAGGCAGGGGAGAGCAGATTGATGCAGTATAAGGCACTAATTATACTGCAGCAATTGAGGGATGGCAAGGAGGGTGTGGAACATTTGGCCCTTGTTTTTTCATACCCAGGCGCTTGAGAAAGTAGCATCCCAAGAACAGAAGTGTGTGACTGCACAACCCCTTTGCTATGGAGACAGAGCACTTATAATACAAGGCCCAGTAAACTGGACAGAGTCTACTGAACACAGCTCAGGGAAGAATTCTGATTTTCAAACTTCCTATTGAGTTACTAATGTCTGCTTGATCTCTGCCTACTCAGGAGTTGGCTACAGACTTTGACGGAAGCAACGGCATACATAGGGTGTGTGGAAGTGCTGAGTGTTGCCTTAAAAACAGTGGGCTGAATTCTCAGCAGGGGTAAATCATTGGATCCGTAGGCAGTGGGAGTGGGACGATGCTGATTTATACCAGATGAGAATCTGGCCTAGTTACTGCAGTGGCTGTTCTATTCACAGTGTTTATGCAACTATAGGACAGAAGGTTCATGTGTAGCCGAAATCTTGCCAGAACAGTTGATCTTGTGAGATTTTCAAGATCTGAAGTTGCATAAGAATTGTTCACAAGATTTCAGTGCCATCAGTTGCAAACTGAAACCTGAACCCCAAACTTAAGCCTGTACCCAGTGTGAATCAAGATTCAGAAATGTCTTCCTTGCCTCTAGTATTGAGAGTATCATGGGATTTGCCATAGCAGTAGATTATAGTAGGGGTGTCCAGACTTTTTTTCCGAAGGCCCACCTGAGCTGCTGCAATAGGCACTGTGGTCCACTATTAACACTTCTTGAGGAAAATTATTCATTTTAATTATTACATGTATATAAACTATAACACTGTAAACAAACAATGTACATGTTTCCTTTTCCTTTTAATGTAAATAATTGTAATGGTAGAAATCCCTAGCAATATGCACTCAAAGAAATGCTTCAAGATCTTTGAAACCAAACAGTTTTAGTAAAACTACACTTTAAAAAAAATGTTGAGAGCAAAATGTGGTGTTCAAAAAGGGAAAACACAATGTATACATGTAAAATGCATAAAACTGAACCATAAGCAACACAACATTGTTAAAAAATTGTGTTATTATTTGTTGATTTTAAAACAAAATAGTTGTCCAACTTTGAATACTATATTGTGTTTTCAATTCTTTTTAGTGTAGTGTAGTCTGAATGTCTGTGCTGTGTGAGTAAAGACCCAACCCTACTCTTTACTTATTAGAAAAGAATCAAATATTGTAAATAAAAATATAAAATAACAGTTATATTATAACACACTGAGGCAATGGGTACGCATCTGATAGGACAAAGGAAAATCCGAATTTCAAGTATGTGTCATTATATTTTCTTACCCCTTTCTTTATTTTTTTGGCCAACTCATTTCATGTAGCTGTAGATGGTCCAGGACTTTCAATATCTTCTCCATCAATGCACCCTTCTCATTTTTGAAAAATAAATTGATTCATGTCAGATTGTAATATACTGCTTACCCTTTTTTACAGTTGTAAATGGGGGACTGTGTGTACGGTGCTAGGTTACCTTGCAGTGAAATGCACTATTGTACTTGCGAGAATTAAACTCAACATATTGCAGCTTGTTTTAAAAAAATATAAATACATACATAACATTTTTTCTATACTCCGTCCGACATATACAGCTCAAAACATTACATTTATATAGCTGTTACTTAGATTGCGCAAGGTCACGTGGAGTTAAAGATTTACTAAGAGTTTGACTGGAGACTGCAGTTGCGCCGGCGGACCACCTGAGACTGTAATGCGGCCCACCTTTGAGCAGCGGCCAACAGTTTCGGAACCCTTGGACACTAGGATCGTCCCTTTTAGGCTGTGATTTTACCAGAGCTCATAAATTAAGTAGGGATGGACATGGTCAGTTTTTGCATGGGATCTGTTGGTAAATGCTACAGACTGTGGGGTTGGCTCTTCTCTCTGTCTCATTATTGAATAAATGCCCTTGCATGCGGCCATCCTGCAGATAAACTATAAAAATCATGCCATTGAATTACACAGGCAATTGTGTTCACCTATGAAATTCAAACTATGCCTAGAACACCCACTTTTGACACCCACCATAGGGCAACAGCTGAGTATATTATTGCTGGCAAACAGAAATAGAGTCTACGTAAACATCTGTGAAGGAAACTTATGAGTAACCTATCTTCAAGATGATATAACAAGATAAATCATATTAAGAAGAGACGCACAAAATTCTGCTCTCAGCTCTGCATGGTGAATCTAGACTCCATTATTGTGCTCAAGTCTGATATGATCCAAATCGCGTTGAAGTCAAAGGCAAGACTTGCACTGGCTTTGGATCAGGGCCCTACTCCCTGCAATCATGGAACCCTCTTTTCTGTGCCTGTACAGAGACCAGACCACTGAAACTCAGATCTACCATATGGTGCTGGGAGCCCAGTTTTGCACCGGATGTTCTGCATGGCCATTGTGATTGCCTTTTGCAGCTCTTTCAGCTCACAATCTCTCTATAACAGATTGTCTTGCTATGTTGATTGTTCAGGCATGGTAAAATGACTAATGTGGCGTACAGTCTGTGACGCAATGATGGTTTCATAGAATCATAGAATCATAGAATCTCAGGGTTGGAAGGGACCTCAGGAGGTCATCTAGTCCAACCCCCTGCTCAAAGCAGGACCAACCCCAACTAGATCATCCCAGCCAGGGCTTTGTCAAGCCTGACCTTAAAAACCTCTAAGGAAGGAGATTCCACCACCTCCCTAGGTAACCCATTCCAGTGCTTCACCACCCTACTAGTGAAAAAGTTTTTCCTAATATCCAACCTAAACCTCCCCCTCTGCAACTTGAGACCATTAGTCCTTGTTCTGTCATCTTCTACCACTGAGAACAGTCTAGATCCATCCTCTTTGGAACCCCCTTTTAGGTAGTTGAAAGCAGCTATCAAATCCCCCCTCACTCTTCTCTTCTGCAGGCTAAACAATCCCAGTTCCCTCAGCCTCTCCTCATAAGTCATGTGCTCCAGCCCCCTAATCATTTTTGTTGCCCTCCGCTGGACTCTTTCCAATTTATCCACATCCTTCTTGTAGTGTGGGGCCCAAAACTGGACACAGTACTCCAAATGAGGCCTCACCAGTGCCGAATAGAGGGGAATAATCACGTCCCTCGATCTGCTGGAAATGCCCCTACTTATACAGCCCAAAATGCCGTTAGCCTTCTTGGCAACAAGGGCACACTGTTGACTCATATTCAGCTTTTCATCCACTGTAACCCCTAGGTCCTTTTCTGCAGAACTGCTGCCCAGCCATTCGGTCCCTAGTCTGTAGCAGTGCATGGGATTCTTCCGTCCTAAGTGCAGGACTCTGCACTTGTCCTTGTTGAACCTCATCAAATTTCTTTTGGCCCAATCCTCTAATTTGTCTAGGTCCCTCTGTATCCTGTCCCTACCCTCCAGCGTATCAACCACTCCTCCCAGTTTAGTGTCATCTGCAAACTTGCTAAGGGTGCAGTCCACACCATCCTCCATGTCGTTGATGAAGATATTGAATAAAACCGGCCCCAGCACCGACCCTTGGGGCACTCCACTTTATATCGGCTGCCAACTAGACATGGAGCCATTGATCACTACCCGTTGAGCACGACCATCCAGCCAGTTTTCTATCCACCTTACCGTCCATTCATCCAGCCCATACTTCTTTAACTTGCTGGCAAGAACACTGTGGGAGACTGTATCAAAAGCTTTGCTAAAGTCAAGAAATAGCACATCCACTGCTTTCCCCTCATCCACAGAGCCAGTTATCTCATCATAGAAGGCAATTAGGTTAGTCAGGCATGACTTGCCCTTGGTGAATCCATGCTGACTGTTCCTGATCACTTTCCCCTCCTTTAAGTGGTTCAAAATTGATTCCCTGAGGACCTGTTCCATGATTTTTCCAGGGACTGAGGTGAGACTGACTGGCCTGTAGTTCCCCAGATCTTCCTTCTTCCCTTTTTTAAAGATGGGCACTACATTAGCTTTTTTCCAGTCATCCGGGACCTCCCCCAATTGCCATGATTTGTCAAAGATAATGGCCAATGGCTCTGCAATCACATCGGCCAACTCCTTTAGCACCCTCGGATGCAGTGCATCCGGCCCCATGGACTTGTGTTCATCCAGCTTTTCTAAATAGTCCCGAACTACTTCTTTCTCCACAGAGGGCTGGTCACCTCCTCCCCATACCGTGCTGCGGAGTGCAGCCGCCTGGGAGCTGACCTTGTCTGTGAAGACAGAGGCAAAAAAAGCATTGAGTACACTAGCGTTCTCCACATCCTCTGTCACTAGGTTCCCTCCCTCATTCAGTAAGGAGCCCACACTTTCCTTGACCTTCTTCTTGTTGCTCACATACCTGAAGAAACCCTTCTTGTTACTCCTAACATCTCCGGCTAGCTGCAACTCCAAGTGTGATTTGGCCTTCCTAATTTCACTCCTGCATGCCTGAACAATATTTTTATACTCCTCCCTGGTCATTTGTCCAATCTTCCACTTCTTGTAAGCTGCTTTTTTGTGTTTAAGACGAGCAAGGATTTCACTGTTAAGCCAAGCTGGTCGCTTGCCATATTTACTTTTCTTTCTACACATCGGGATGGTTTGTTCCTGCAACCTCAATAAGGTTTCTTTAAAATACAGCCAGCTTTCCTCGACTCCTTTCCCCCTCATGTTATTCTCCCAGGGGACCTTGCCCATCAGTTCCCTGAGGGAGTCAAAGTCTGCTTTTCTGAAGTCCAGGATCTGTATTCTACTGCTCTCCTTTCTTCCTTGTGTCAGGATCCTGAACTCGACCATCTCATGGTCACTGCCTCCCAGGTTCCCATCCACTATTGCTTCCTCTACTATTTCTTCCCTGTTTGTGAGCAGCAGGTCAAGAAGAGCTTTTCCCCTAGTTGGTTCCTCCAGCACTTGCACCAGGAAATTGTCCCCTACACTTTCCAAAAACTTCCTGGATTGTCTGTGGACCGCTGTATTGCTCTCCCAGCAGATATCGGGGTGATTAAAGTCACCCATGAGACCCAGGGCCTGTGATCTAGTAACTTCTGTTAGTTGCTGGAAGAAAGCCTCGTCCACCTCATCCCCCTGGTCTGGTGGTCTGTAGCAGACTCCCACCACGACATTACCCTTGTTGCTCACACTTCTCTATTTAATCCAGAGACTCTCAGGTTTTTCTGCAGTTCCATACTGGAGCTCTGAGCAGTCATACTGCTCTCTTACATACAACGCAACTCCCCCACCTTTTCTGCCCTGCCTATCCTTCCTGAACAGTTTATATCCATCCATGACAGTACTCCAATCGTGTGAGTTATCCCACCAAGTCTCTGTTATTCCAATTACATCATAATTCCTTGACTGTGCCAGGACTTCCAGTTCTCCCTGCTTGTTCCCCAGGCTTCTTGCATTTGTGTATAGGCATTTAAGATAACTCACCATTTGTCCACCTTTGTGGTGGACAAATGGCTATTGATTGTTTCCTGAGCCTGCTCGGTCCTTAAAGTATTTTTAACTCATACCTTAAACTCTTCATACATAAGCATTGACATCAAGGTGGGTGTGACGGTGTCCACAATGAAACTTTATGGGGAGATGCTTATAAATGTATATATGATGTAACTGGAATATGTTTTATGCTACATGTGCCATGTAACATATCTCTGTAAAAGTTATGATCTACTGAATCTATTCCTCCTGTTTGTATGCATGTATCATTGTTGTAGTTGAAGTTATGAATATTGGTTTTATATTTGCTGGTTTTATACACTTTTATACACTTTGTAAGAGCCTGGGATCATGTCTTGAGAAAGGTATGTGCATGTAAAGAGACCAATCAAGAAACCCTTACACAGACAATAGGAGGTGCAGACCCCAATCCACATCTGAGCTTGGCCAAGAATGCAACTGGCTAGACTGGTTAGGGTGCATGGACATGTGACTTGCCCATGTGATCCCAAAACTCCAGGGTAACATGATGCTACACAGGGAGTGGGGAAAAGTCTATTTAAACCCTTGGAAGACCCCTCCATTTGGTCTTCAGCTGGCTAAAGAGAGAGGCTCTCCACCCCCCAAGGACATACCTGAAAGAGACTGAACAAATGACAAAGACAATAGGGGGTGTGAGCGATTGCTGAACCCAGGCTAGGAGTTCTACAGCCTGTAAAAGAAAGAGACTAGAACTGGTGAGGTTTTTATCTGTGTTGAGTTAGATTAGACATAGACGTGCATGTTTTATTTTATTTTACTTAGTAATTCACTTTGTTCTGTCTGTAACTACTTGGAATCACTTAAATCCTACTTTCTGTACTTATTAAAATCACTTCTTACTTATTAAGTTACCTGGAGTACGTATTAGTACCTGGGGGGTGGGGCAAACAGCTGTGCATATCTTTCTATCTTTGAAACAGAAGGCGAACTATTTATGAGTTTACCCTGTATAAAGCTTATACAGGGTAAAGCGGATTTATTCAGGGTTTGAACCCCATTGGGAGTTGGGCACCTGGGTGTCAAAGGCAAGAGCACCTCCTGAGCTGCTTCCAGGCAGGCCTACAGTGGTTAGGGGACGTGGTTCGGACCTGGGTCTGTGTTTGCAGCAGATCAGCGGATCTGGCTCAAAACAGACAGGATTCCGGAGTCCCAAGCTGGAAAAGGCAGGAAAGTAGGGGCAGAAGTAGCCTTGGCACACCAGGTGGAAGCTCCAAGGTGGTTTCTGTGATACCAACCCGTCACAGTGGGCTCTCGCCATCCATCCCTAATCTGTTAGTCATTCTAGCCTGAACAGAAGAAGATGTAAATAAAACCAGGGAACAGAGACATTTATGTTTCCATTTCTCTCACTTGCTACTCCACTCTCGTCTGAGTTAGTTAGTAGCCTGGTGAGGCAGAGCTTAGTTGCATAAATGCCTTTCCCACCTCCCTACTCTCCTTTTCCAAACTCCCATCTGTGTTCCTACTCATGCTCTGTATCTCATACCTATTCAGCCTCTCCGGACCTCCCTCGCCACCATCTGTTTGCTCTCTCTCTCTTTGGATCTCTCACATCCAACAATTCCCCAACTTTATCTTTAGACCTTATGCCCTCTGAGCTCCTCTTCAGACTCCTTCTACAGATCACTCCCCTCCCAGATCTGATCCTGCTCCATTTATGGATCTCATACTCTCTCCATTCTTCTTACACTCACTCTCCAAAACTCATGGTTCCCAAGCTGGGCTCCTGCCCACACTTCCAAGCCACCTGTTCAGTTCCTACTCCCCATTTCCTATCTGCCCAGAGAGCTCCATGGTTGGATTTTTTCTCTCCCATTCTACTTACTTTAGAAACAACATCAAGTTATGAGCACACACGCAAAATGTGGCAATTGTCCATCTTGTATCGAGAGGCTACTCCCTTCCTTTTCCTGTTAAGTGCTCTCTCACATAGTGGGGTGTAACAACTGCAGATAAATATAATTGAAAGTAGGTGTGGAAAGCTGATTGGGCCAAATTCTCTGAAGTTGTACATTGGTGGAGCACTAATGGAGCTCTAGCAATTGGTAGTAGGAGAGCATTTGGCCTGGTTGTATGGAAATAGAAGTCAGTGCGAGCAGTGAGGAAGGCCAGAAAATGAACCAGTAGAGTGAGCTTCAGGGAGAGATGGGATGTTGATTTGATCCAGTATGGCAATACCTGTGCTCCCATGTGTTCAAATAGTTATTGATGTACCTAGGAATATGATAAGCACCAAACAGATATTGAAATAATGTAGAAATAAATAGCTGATGGGCAGTTGTGTGCTGGCTTCCTCATTGTCCACAGTTTTAAAAAGTTACCTTTGGACATTCGAGGCCTGATCCAAAGCCCACTGAAATCAACTGAGAGAATGCCAGTTACTTCAGTGTGCCTTGGATTAGTCTACATACATTTGCCCCATGTGGGACAGAGATGCTAGGGGGAAAAATAATTCCCATTCTGCAAGAATTCTTCCAGGATTCCATGGGGGGTGTCTGGCATGCAGGAAGAGAATACACTCTTGGGATCTTATCCTTGACTGAATTCTTCCACTCAGGCTTGATGAACAAAGAAACCTCATTTGGTTTGAATGGTTCTATGGTGATAGCTTTGGTGCATTGCTTGAGTAATTCTGTTACAGGCGAATCTCATCTTACGCTGGGGTTACGTTCCGCAGTCAGCGCATAAAGCGAAAATCACGTATAGTCAAAATTACATTGAGTGTAATGGCGGGCGGAATCGCCCGCACTCCAGGTAAAGTATTTACATTGTTATTTTTCTCTTTTTTTGTTGTTTTTTTGTTTTGTTTTTGCCGACCGCGCAAAGCTGAATTCGCACATGTTACACGCGCGTACGATGAGACTCGCCTGGATATAAAAGTGTTACACTGTTTCCGCCCAAAGTGGTCTCAGCTTGTTGACTGTAAAACCGAGGCATCCATTAGGCTGAACCAAAGCGACTTCTAATGTTCTCCTCTAAAAGAATTCTCAGATCTTCGGAAATATAAAATCAAGAGCAGGGACCACTGTTGTAAATGCTCTTTTTACACCAGGCATCAGTTCATAATGGTGCAAATCTGTCTTCATATTGATTGCATATTGATGATCCAACTCTGGATCATCCTAGATGATGCTGAGTTTGGAAGCAACCAGTGCTTTGAAACCATCTGAGTTTTTTTGCTAGACTATAGCACTAGGAAATGAGCCAAATGGCTGATCTAAAGTCAGAGTAGGGAAGGAATAGAATGTATGATGTGTAACAAAAGTTCCCTTAGAGAACTGCTGAAAGACAGAAAAGTGCCTGTTATATCTAGGACTGTCACATCACAGAGGTGAACAGATAGTAAACGGGCATAGGTTGGGCGTCCATTATGAAGTCCATGGTGTCAGTTAGACAAGTGACTTGACACAGATGGCAAAGTCTGCTCCATGCAGAGAGCATCTGAATTGGAGAATGCACAACTGGCCCCTCCCTTTGGAGTGTTCTAGGCTGCTGACAGTAGGCCAGGGTCTGCTGCAGGCAGCCTACATCCAATCAGAGCAGCAGCAGCAAGGGGTGAGTAGCATTTTAGGGCTCCATGATGCTCTTTCTGGCTCCCCGTCAGTCCCAGCCTCAGCATAAGTTTCAGCATCCTGGGGGCTGTTCTAACTCGTGTTAGCTACAAGCCAGCCAGCCAGCCAGAGCAGAGTGCGCTGTGGCCACACCCACTACCTATCCACAATACACACACCCATGCTAGTTCTACTACATCCACTGGCTACTCCCCTACCAGAAGAATCTCTAAGTAGGAGATGAGGGCAGTTTCTGCTCCCTTTGCGCTGCCTGGTCAGCACAAAGGCAGGGAAGTGGGGCGGTGAATCTACCCGTCATTCATATAGACGTGAGAGACCTGAAAGTTGAAGCATTGACTGCAGGCACTGGAGCTTTGAAGATAAAAAAATTACCAGTATAGATAGCTGTATTAACCAGTAATCCCATGTCTACACTACAGCCACTACATAAGAACATTAGAACGGCCATATTGGGTCAGATCAATATGCCCAGAATCCTGTCTTCTGACAGTGGCTAATGCCAGGTGTTTCAGAGGAAATGTCACCCATCCCCAGCTTCTGGCAAACAGAGGCTAGGGACACCTTCCCTGCCCATCCTGGCTAATAGCCATTGATGGACCTATCCTCCATGAATGTATCTAGTTCTTTATTGAACCCTGTTATAGTCTTGGCCTTCACAACATCCTCTGGCAAAGAGTTCCACAGGTTGACTGTGTGTTGTGTAAAGAAATACTTCCTTTTGTTTGTTTTAAACCTGCTGCCTATTAATTTAATTTGGTGACCCCTAATTCTTGTGTTATGAGAAGGAGTAAATAACACTTCCTTATTCACTTTCTCCATGTCAGTCATGATTTTATAGACCTCAATCATATCTCTTAGCTGTCTCTTTTCCAAGCTGAAAAGTCCCAGTCTTTTTAATTTCTCCTCAGATGGAAGCTGTTCCATCCCCCTTATCATTTTTGTTGCCCGTCTCTGTACCTTTTCCAATTCCAAGATATCTTTTTTGAGATGGAGTGACCAGAACTGCCCGCAGTATTCAAGACGTGGGCACATCATGGATTTATATAGAGGCAATATGCTCCCGCACTGCAGCTCTGCCACTGTAGCACCACTGTGTAGATGCTTCCTACATTGACAGAAGGGGGTTTTCTATTAATATAGTTACTCCACCGCTCTGAGTGGTGGTAATGAGGTCAACCGAATAATTCTTCTGTTGACCTAGGTGTGTAAACACCAGGGGTTAGGTTGACCTAACTGTGGCACTCAGGGTGTGAAATTTTCCCCAGCCCTTAGTGGTTTGAGAATTGGCCTGCTAAACCCAGGGTTGTGAGTTCAATCCTTGAGGGGGCCATTTGGGGATCTGGGGTAAAAATTGGGGATTGGTCCTGCTTTGAGCAGGGGGTTAGACTAGATGACCTCCTAAGGTCCCTTCCAACCCTGAGATTCTATGATTCTATGATGTAGCTAGGTTGATCTAATTTTTACGTATAGACCAGGCCTGAGTTTCAGTGGTTGAGCTTGTGAGCCCCTACCCTCAACTTGTCTGTTTGAATGGAATGTGATAACATGTGAATGCTGCATCTGATCAATTCCAAACTTCCAGGGAATGTTCTAAGCATCAGTGAGCAAAACTCTATCATTCTGGCAAACTCAGAAAACCAGAAAGGGCAGGGGTGGGGGGAAGGGGGAAATAGGGGGATTTCCAGAGCTCCTGATATCTGGTTAGTAGACACATCAGCTTCAATCGGGTCTGAATTGTCCATAAGAGTCAGTTAATGACGGTCATTAATACCTTTCTGCAAAACAACAACCCCATCTCAGCACCCCTTTTGTTCCAATTGAGTTTAAAGCGTTGACACACTGAAGGTAATAAAGAAAAAGAAATAAGACTGTGGTGGGACAGGGGAGGCCCTGGAGGGGAAGGAGGGAAATGTGGGGGGAGGGGGGAACATACAGAACTCCTGTCATATGGCATGCGGGAAAATGGGGGACACAGAGAGCCCTCTGGCATGAGGGAGAGGATAGGGGGATCGAGGGAGTCCCTGAAATAGAGGGGGGTTGGGTGGGTGACAGAGATGGGGGAGGAAATGGAGAAACTCAGGGGGCCCCTGGTGTGTGCAATGAGCTCAGCCTATGGGAGCAACAAATTGTGCAACCCTCTAGTACTTTAAACCACAACTGCGTTATTATCCTGAAATCTACAGCTGAACTGTTGGGTTGTCAGCTCTATAAAAGAGACACATATTTTAGTAAGAGCCCATTCTGCATATACACTTCTTTTCACAGGTTCGAAACTGGGAGGTTAACCAATTTCTCACACATGCCATCAGAACTTGTTACCACAAAATTGGGCCAGCTAGTAAGCTTAGGGAGGATTAATGACCCACCAGAGTTTGGCAGAAAGCAGCACGTTTATTACACTGATATCTAAGCTCCAAAGAAGGCGAGGGCGGGGGGGGGACGGGGGGACACACTCACATACTCACGCTCCCAGGACAGGCACAGCACTGGAGATGTCAGGATACTTCAAGGTAAGTGTCCCACAGTGCAGCAATGGATGGTGTGATGAAGGTAAGTCTTCCCAAGGCCCGATGGAATGCAACACAGTGGACCACTGGCCAGGAGGTCCGGGCGAAGAGCCTTCATGGGAAGTACAAGCTTGAGAGTCCTGAGCACATGGCCCCTTCCCCTTTTAAGGACCAGCGCCTCATGGCCTGCGACTAGAGATGACTTGGCTGCATCTGGTTGGTCACACTCCACCTCAGGCAGTGTCCATGCAGTGTCTCTGCATTGGGCGTGTGATGGCTGCCTGATTAGAATCCCAGACACCCTGTTTACCTGGGAGCTCTTCTTATCTTCCAGCTGTTTAACAGCCCATTCATCCCACAAGCATTCCAGGAAGGAGGGGAGGGGGAAAGCCACTTCACAGGTATTCAAAAAGTGAGAGGTGACAAAGGCGGGGGAGTGGAGTGAACAGACCTTGGGAGTAACAAGTTATACATAGCGTACAGATCACTGCTGCTCCTACAACACTCCGCCCCTTGATCTATGATCATTACAGTAGTTATTGCCGTTGGAGGGCACATGTGATCTGTTGCAAACAAACCGAACAATCATAACCAGGTGAATATAACTAAAACCATTACAATTGACTACATACCAGATATAACATAAACACAAATGCAAACAATCATAATCATAATACAATGAAACCATCACCATTACAATAATTGGGTACATTGACAAACAAAATGAGGCCGGAGTTTGACGCTGCAATAGCCATCAAACTATAAAAGTCAACATTAACCTTTAAGTACACACAACAAATAAGATTTGTAAGAGTACCACAGTTGTCATGCAAGGTTAAACTGATTTGGAAGATACATAGGAACAGAGAACTTGATGAAATTGCTGATACTTAAACTAACATTTCGTTGTACAGGTTGTGGGGGCCCATGAACTACCCTTCAGGGTTTGGGGAAGTAGAACCAGCGTGCATAGAGGAAAGTGGAATTAACAATACAAGAAAATGTAACTAACAATACAAATGCATCAATATAAAAAATCAACAACAAAATGATTATTAGAGAACCTAACAAAAAATAAACCTGATGCATTGGGGACCAAAGTATTTTAGACAGAAGTGTATGTAATTGATGATTTGGTTGGAGATAGGGGAAGCAGAGAGAGAAAAAGGTATTTACGCTGTCTGGTGTAATATCCCCTCTCTCTCTGGATCCAATGCTAGCACAGTACACCCACCAGACAAACACAGAACATGCAACACAGAACATTGAACACAGACTTTGTTGCAACACTATAACCATGGTATTTTATAACTCTTCAGCTGGTGCCAGCTCTCCTGATGTCCCGGTTCAGAGGCTGAAAGATAGAAGCTTAGAAACAAATTAGCACAGTGCTCCCAGGTGGAACCGCCCCCGGCATCCAGGGGTCTGCCCCTTTCTTTTGGAGCCATTCTAAAGACACCCCGGGTGGTAGCGCTGCTCCCCAAGGGCGGGTGTCTTCTCACTCGAGCTGCTTCGCCTTTTTCTTTCCCTTGCCCCACAGTGGCATACTTAGCAGTGGCGTCCTTTTCTCCCTGCAGTGGGTTGCTAGCCTACCACCTTTTACACAGGCTAGAGCCGGACCTGCTCAAGAAGCTATTAGGGGGCACCAAGGGATTTACACCTAATTCTCTCCCTTGCCCTACAGCCGGCACTCAACAGTGGCATCCTTTTCTCCGGACCCACCCAAGAGACCACCGGGAAGGGGGCGGGCATCAGGGAATTACACCTAATTCTCTCCCTTGCCCTATACCGGCACTCAACAGCAGCGTTCCCCTTTCTCCGGACCCACTCAAGAGACCACAGGGGGAACGGGGACACCAGGGAATTCTACTCTTGGGTCAAATCCTCAACTAAGCTGCCCACATTCTCCAAAATTAATGTTACCCCAAAATTGGGCCAGCTAGCAAGCTTAGGGAGGATTAATGACCCACCAGAGTTTGGCAGAAAACAGCATGTTTATTACACTGATATCTAAGCTCCAAAGAAGGCGGGCGGGGGGGGCACACTCACACTCGCACACTCGCCACGCTCCCAGGACAGGCACAGCACTGGAAATGTCAGGATCCTTCAAGGTAAGTGTCTCACAGCGCAGCAATGGATGGTGTGATGAAGGTAAGTCTTCCCGAGGCCCGATGGAATGCAACACAGTGGACCACTGGCCAGGTGGTCTGGGCGAAGGGCCTTCATGGGAGGTACAAGCTTGTGAGCCCTGAGCACATGGCCCTTTCCCCTTTTAAGGACCAGCGCCTCATGGCCTGCGACTAGAGATGACTTGGCTGCATCTGGTTGGTCATACTCCACCTCAGGCAGTGTCCATGCAGTGTCCATGCATTGGGCGTGTGATGGCTGCTTGATTAGAGTCCCAGACACCCTGTTTACCTGGGAGCTCTTCTGATCTTCCAGCTGTTTAACAGCCCATTCATCCCACAAGCATTCCAGGAGGGAGGGAAGGGGGAAAGCCACTTCACAGGTATTCAAAGAGTGAGAGGTGACAAAAGGGGTGGGGTGGGGTGGAGTGAACAGACCTTGGGAGTAACAAGTTATACATAGCACACAGATCACTGCTGCTCCTATAACAAACTGACCTAGATTGAAAATATAGGCCTTTGCCTCCAGCAAATATTTTCACCTTTACATGGTTATTTATTTATATTAGACAATTTACAGCATATGTCTAGTGTGGAGAGAAAGACAGTAGGAGTCAGGACTCCTGGGTTCTCTTCCTGGCTCTGCCATTGATTCATTGTGTGACCTAGGACAAATCACTTTTAACTTTTCTGTGCCTTGGTTTACCCATCTATAAAATAAGTCTAATAATATGTCTAATGCTACTTCATTATTTCACGCAGTGATGTAAGACTTCATGAAGGCCCCGTCTACACTGGCAAGTTTCTGCACAGTAAAGCAGCTTTCTGTGTTGTAACTCCCGAGGTGTACACACTGCCAGCCACTTGGTGCGCAGAAACTGCTCAGATGCAGCACTCTAAAAAAATCACCGCGATGAGAGGCGAAGAGCTTTCTGTGCTGGGGATACAGCACCGCAGTGCCAGTGTAGACACCGTGGTCGATTACAGTGCTGTGATTGGCCTCCGGGAGGTGTCCCACAATGCCTGTTCTCACCTCTCTGGTCATCAGTTTGAACTCTACTGCCCTGCCCTCGGGTGACCAACCGTCATCCCTACCCTGTAAATTCCCTTGGAATTTTGAAAGTCCCCTTCCTGTTTGCTCAGTGATGTGTGCAGTGGTCTCAGCGCATCTTTCCAGGTGGCCATGCCTGCTCCATGCACCAGGTGATCCCCCACTTGGAGCAATGCCGAGCTGCTGGACCTCATCAGCATTTGGGGAGAGGAGGCTGTCCAGTCCCAGCTGCGCTCCAACCGTAGGGATTGTGATACCTACAAACAGATTTCATGATGCATGACAGAAAGGGGCCATGACCGGGACACACTGCAGTGCAGGGTCAAAGTGAAGGAGCAGCGGAACTCCTACCACAACACGCAGGAGGGAAACCGCCGCTCCGGTGCTGCGCCCATGAGCTGTCAGTTCTACAAAGAGCTGGATGCGATACTAGGTGGCTGGTGACCCCACCTCCACTGCCAAGGCCACTATGGATACTTCGGTGGCTTGCATGCCAGTCAAGAGTGGACTGAGACAAGAGGAGTAAATCTTGGACGAGGATGTGGAGGGGCACCCAGAGGCAGAGGATGACTTGAAGGTCAGAGATGCATGCAGCCAGGAGCTCTTTTCTACCCAGAAGGAGCCTAGCCAGTCACAGCTGTCGGATCTTGGTGAAGCGCAAACAGGAGAGGAAGCCCTTGGTAAGCAGATTTGATTTGGGGAATTGCTAAAGCGAGTTGTTGAGGGCAGGAGGGTTGTCTCCCACCTCATGCCTAGTCTGAGCAGTGGAACAGGCTGTTGACTGACTCCCTCACTTCATGGGAATCTCCCTCAGAGATCTCCAGGAAAGTCTCGTGGAGATACTGGGCAATCCACTGCCACAAGTTCCTGGAAGAGCTGCTTTGTTTCTTGCCCCATTAATGGTAACTTTCCCACACCACCTTGCTGTGATGGGTGGGGGGACCATTTCTGCACACAGGCTAGCCGCATAGGTGCCAGGGTGGAATCCACAGGCTTGGAGAAGACCCTCCCTTGATTCCCTGCTCACCATCAGCAGCGAGATATCTTCCATAATGATCACCTCCTGTGGAAAGTGTGGGGCAGGAATGATTATCAGGCCCACCCTACAGTTTTGGGGGTCTTGTGGCTCCATGTGTGCTTGCCTCGGGTCAGCCAATTAGTGACAGGTGTGTGAGTACTGGTTGTGTCTTAAAGCATTGAAACAGTGTTGTCTGTGTTGCAAACAATATTGATTCTGTAAAATGTTGCATTTAAACTTCACAGAGATGACCTTGGGAGCCCAGCCTCCCTCTTTGTTATCGGTGGCAGAACGATTTGCGAAGAATTAGGAAGCGTCCAAGAAGAACTAAGGAGGACTTTATGCATGAGCTTATGATGCACTCTGCCGCTGAGAAAAAAGAATTGAAGGAGTGGCAGGACAGCAAGAAGAGGGACTGAAAGGAGAACGCGGCGTGCCAGAAGTAAGCCACAGAGCGGCTCTTAACAGTTATGGAGTACCAAGCGGACATGCTCCAGGCAATACTAGCTCTTCAAACCGAGCAGCTCCGCATTCGCCCTCCCCTGCAGCCACTGTCGCTAAACTCTTTCCCATGCACCCCCACACACTCCACCAACATACTGTTATCAACCTTCTGGCTCTAGTCTCTACCTGCTACATTCCACTCCTCCCTCCTCACAGTCCAGCAGTGTGGACTCCCACTACCCACTGCACTCAACACCCATCCCTATGCAGTTTGGCCCTGTTGAAGTACAGCACCCGCTGCATCGTACTCCAAAGGAAACGGTTGGTTATGATCCCTGG
Source organism: Chelydra serpentina (assembly GCA_037349315.1). Classification (NCBI taxonomy): domain Eukaryota; kingdom Metazoa; phylum Chordata; order Testudines; family Chelydridae; genus Chelydra; species Chelydra serpentina. The sequence continues at coordinate 128,257,789 of JBAIAC010000008.1, forward strand.
ACATACACAAATCTGTAGCTGTCCCGGGACCACTATTCCTCTTGAGATCTTCCTTTCCTCCATCCCCCTCCCAGCTGATGTGAAAACAATTTTTATTCTATTAAGTGAATGCACTTTTCTATTAAGAGCACTGAAAAGAAACATACAATTATGTTAAGGTCCCTTCTTGCATTATGTGCACCAATCACCTCCTAGCATTACCAGCATTGGAATCCTGAGCATAGCAACAAAAAGTAGTGGCTTTCAGCTTCAAATGGCTGCCTTAAAGCATCCCTAATCCTTATGGCCCTGCACTGCGCCCTTCTAATAGCCCTGGTCTCTGGCTGTACAAACTCAGCCTCCTGGTACTGAGCCTCTGCGGTCCAGCCCTGAGTGAAGCTTTCACCTTTCCCTTCACAAATATTATGGAGCATACAGCACGTGGGTGACTATAAGCATAGGAATATTGTCATCGGCCATGTCCAGCTTCCCATAAAGGGATCGCCAGCGGGCTTTTAAATGGCCGAAAGCACACTCCACAGTCATTCTGCACTTGCTCAGCCTGTTGTTGAACTGCTCCTTGCTGCTGTCAAGTTTCCCCATGTATGGCTTCATGAGCCACAGCAGTAAGGGGTCTCCCATGATCACAATGGGCATTTTGACTTCCCATATGGTGATCTTCTGGTCAGGGAAGAAAGTCCCGGCTTGCAGCTTCTTGAACAGGGCAGTGTTCTGAAAGATGCGTGTGTCATGCACCTTTCTGGACCAGCCTGCGTTAATGTCTTTGAAATGCCCACAGTGATCCACCATCGCCTGGAGAACTGTTGAGAAATACCCCTTGCAATGAATGTACTCGGTGGCTAGGTGGTCTGGTGACAGAATTGGAATATGCATCCCATTGATCGCCCCTCTGCAGTTAGGGAAGCCCATTTGTGCAAAGCCATCCACAATGTCACACACGTTGCCCAGAGTCACAGTATTTTGAAGCAGCAATTAATGGCCCTGCACACTTGCATCAACATGTCCCTAACAGCTGACTTTCCCACTCTGAACTGGTTAGCGACTGATCAGTAGCAGTCTGGAGTAGCCAGCTTCCACAGTGCAATCGCCATGTGCTTCTTCAACAGCAGGGCAGCTCTCATTCTCGTGTCCTTGAGCCGCAGGGTTGGGGCGAGCTCATCAAACAGTCCCATGAATTCCTTGTCTGAAAGTTCTGCAGCCACTGCTGGTCATCCCAGACGTGCATCACAATGTGATCCCACCACTCAATGCTTGTTTCCCAAGCCCAAAAGCAGCGTTCCACTATGGTCAGCATCTCCATGAATGCCACAAGCAATCTCGTGTCATAGCTAGTATGCATGGTGAGATCAATGTCATATTCCTCTTGCCTTTGTAGTTTAAGGAATAATGCCCCTGCCACTCATGATGTGTTGGTCAGTGCGAGCAGCATACTGGTCAACAGCTCGGGATCCATTCCTACAGCCCGAAAGAGGCAGGGTAGGGCGCACAGTACACAAACCATTGAAAGATGGCGCCATATGTGGACAGAAGCACAGGGATTTCTGGGATGCGAAGCAATGCATCATGGGGCATTGGGACTGGCCCCAGGATGCCCCGTGACCCCCTCTGCCTCCTAGAACTCTTAGCTGCAAAAGAGAAAGAGATGCTCTGTGGGATAGCTGCCCAGAGTGCACTGCTCTGAATACCGCTGCAAGTGCCACAAGTGTGAACACACTATTGAGCAGGCAGCTGTCAGTGTGAACACACAACTGCAGTTTTCCTTCGGTGCTCTCTGAGCGGCGCTGTAACTGCCGGCGCTGTAACTTTGCAAGTGTAGACATGCTGGATCCTACAGTCATTAAAGTCAATGGCAAAGCTCCATTGACTCCAAGGCCTTAATGTTTCAAAATGACTTTGTGATCCCACAATGAAAGATGCTATACCTAAGTACCAATTATTACTTGTTAACTAACTCCTCCCCCCCTAATTTTAGAATATTTTTCTATTACCCTATTGATACTATATAGTTAATCATTATTATTTTATAGCACCCACAAGCAGGCCAGGCACATCCCAGAAAACATAGAAGCTCCAAGTAGCTTACAGTCTAAGTAATGGATTTGATAGACAAGCGAGGATATAACTGCCATCAGGAAAGAGGGACATAAGTTGATTATGTGGCATTCAGGCACTGATACAGTGTGTGGCTGAGAAGTGTTTTTTAAATATTAAAGTGTCTCATTGGGCCAAATTCTCCTTCGTCCTGCTCCCCGGGTATCCATTTACATGAGTGAGAAGTGAGTGTCACCACTTCCAGTGAATAGTTTTTTAAACCCTCAGAGTTGTCCACGGCAATAACACAGTGAGCGGGACCCCAGAGAATCTAGACCATATTACACAGGCAGTGTGGCAGGTCTGGCTTTCTAGGAGTGATTTTAACAAGGCAAAGCCGGAAGCTTCTTGAATAGTCAATCTTAAAGAAGTCAATCAAGCAATGGCTTTTTACCCACGAGAGCTTATGCCCAAATAAATCTGTTAGTCTTTAAGGTGCCACCAGACTCCTTAATGTTAAAGTCTGTTTCTAAACTAAAATGAATCACTAACAGACATGGACAAAATTCTGCTGGTGTTTGTGTGTGTGTGTGTGTGTGTAATGAGTTGTGTAGGCTACTTTCCTCTGTGTGTGAGAGAGAGAGAAAGACCCAGACTGCTTTGGATCTTCAGCACTTTGAATGACTTTCTTCTGCTCTTGCCAGCATGGGAAGGCAGCCTCCCACTGATCACCATGCTGCTCTCCCCCTCCCTTACTTACAGAGGGATGCTGCTGCTGTTTCGGCTGTGTCCATCTAACCAATGCGAATATTTAAAGCTGTTAAATTGATGGACTGAGTAAATAGGATTAGCTCTATGTGCCCGAGGGGGGAGCTCCACTGGTTACACAGATTGATAGGAAGACAACAGGGAAGGCTGACGAGGAGAAGATTGTTTTCAAGCCTACAAGAATACGCTATATGGGAGGTACACAGATAGCTTCCAATCTGCTGGTGATTGGATTAGACATGCTCTTAAATGTGAAGTGCCTATACAAGTCTGAGGTTTAGCTGGTGCCAGTCTGCTGAGAACCTGCCGAGGTGCTAGTGTAAGGATTCTTGCCACCCCAGCAGGCCTTGGAGACGTCTCGCTGTCACAGGACAGAAAGCCCCTGCTGCTGGGCCCTGTCTAGCCCCCCATTCCAGGCATCAGATCTTTAACCCATTCTCAGTGAAAGCTGAGATCCTTTGCTTCCATCTGTTCACATGACATGGCTTTACAATTGGCCATGTAACATCCCAAAGGGAAGCGTGACGCGATCTCTCACCGAGTGGTAGTAGGAAATCTCTCTCTCTTTTTTTTTTCCAGATGAAGAATTTGAACGTCTTTCATGGTCTGTTTGAAATATAAAGCAGGTTTTTGACACATTTTTTTTTCATCTATGCTTGTCAGGGCAGTGATTATTGTCACTAACAGAAATGTGAGCCAAACTCTTTTTCTTTTTTTTCCAGAGCTTGGAGATTTAGATTAATATCTCCATGAATTTTGGCTGCTAATTTTTTAGTTGATTTTAGAAGCAAAATAATAATTTTTAAATGCTGCTGCTTATGGCTTATCTATTCGGAGGAATGGTAGGGAGTGGCATTGGAAAAGATGATAGAGATCTTACACTGGTTTATATAAAAGATAACTACATATTTTAAGCAGAAAAAAAGTGAAACAAAAATAAATATTTTTACATTTGTGTATACGAAAAATTAAATTGTCCAGCTGTGAAACATGTCTATATACTATACAATTCTGATAGGTCTCCTTTATTACAGGAATATTATCTTCTAGTCGAAGAGAAAATTTGGAGTAGTGATGCAACTGTCTAATACTTATTTTGACAGTGATTAGGACAGTGGAATTTTGACTTTCAAGTGTTAGTACATAGCTTTTCCTCTCTTTTTAAAGCTGAATATTTGGTCCTACATTCCATAGTGGTATCAGTTATATTTATTTTGCAAAGCCTAGCCAGGTGAATAAATCTGGCCCATGAGGATTAAGCTGTGAAGATAGGGGATGAAGTCACAGAACTAATTGTGCAACATGGCATAATAATTATATTCTACTTTTTTCCTCTGTTGCTCTCAAATGACTTTAGGAAGGAGGGGAGTATTCTTCTTCTTCCCACTTTATACATAGGGACAGTGAGGCACAGAGCAAAGAAGTGACTTACCCCAGGGCACAGTGAGTCAGTTATGGGGCCAGAATAGAACGCAGATCTCCTGACTCCAAATCTACTGCTCTGGTCACTGCCCAACCTTAAATGCATACTGTATTTAACATGATTACAGGTGGTTCATAAGTATGTGTCTGTAAAGGTTTCAAAAATAGGTGGCCTAACCAAATCTGACTCCCATTATTTATCCCTGTGGAGAAGGGCTGGGGTTTCCTACCATCACTTAGAAATGGACTGGGCACTGTAACTAAACTTTCTGGGAGCAATGGACTTAAAAAAAAAAGAATTAAATTTCTTCAAGCATTTTAAAGCTGGCTAAATGACCAAGGCTGCTGTATCATTTACATCATACACTGCGTGGTGCTAAACCAGGTTCAATGCACGCCATTGGCCAGATTACAGTGGGCCCTACACAGGTGAGCTAGATGGAGAAGAGAGAGAGAACACACAGGGTGTACATGCCTTATCCCCAGTGTAGCCATGCAGCAGACAACCCTAATGTATCTGGCTGCATTCTGGCAGGGCCGGCTCTAGGATTTTTGCCACTCCAAGCAAAAACATTTTTGGCTGCCTCCCCCACTTTTTTCTTGCTCCCCCCACCCCCGGCCCCACCTCAACTCCGCCCCTTCCCAACCCTTTCTCCAACTCCCCAGCCCCGCCTCCTCCGCCGCACATGCTGCATTTTCCCCACCCCATTGCTTCCTGTGGTCCCCACTGCAACCCCCTTCCCTAGCTCACCTCCGCTCCACCTGCTCCCCTGAACATGCCACCGCTCCTCTTCTCCCCACTCCCTCGCCTGAGAGGTAGGGGGGAGAAGCGAAGCGGCGGCGCCTTCAGGGGAGCAGGCGGAGTGGAGGTGAGCTAGGGCGAGGGGGGCGCAGGAAGTAACAGGGGTAGAGGAACAGGAACCGTTCCCCACCCCAACTCACCTCCGCTCTGCCTCCGCCTGCTCCCCTGAGCAGGCTGCCACTGCTCGGCTTCTCCCCCTCCCTCCCTCCCTCCCAGGCTTGCCGCTCGCGAAAGAACTGTTGCGCGCGCGGCAAGCCTGGGAAGGAGCGGCGGCGGCCCACTCAGGGGAGCAGGCGGAGGCAGAACGGAGGTGAGCTGAGGCGGCGGGGGCACATTTCTAGGGGCAGCATGGCCGGCGCCAGAATGCCGCCCCTAGAAATGTGCTGCCCCAAGCACCTGCTTGTTTTTCTGGTGCCTAGAGCTGGCCCTGCATTCTGGAGTGGTTTGAAAGGTGGAAAAGCTGAACAATGCTACTAGCAGCAGTACAGGGCTCGGAGGGGCTATCCCTTGGTGAGTTGAGGATGGACCAGCGTTCATCCCTTCCATAACTTGCTGGGCTATACCAGGAAGGGAGCATTGCCGTGAGTGCAGGCTAGATCTTTTCAAAGACTCCCAAGACTTACAAAAACTAGTGGGGAAGGGTTCTCTTTTAGGCCACTGGAGTGAAAGGAAAGACTGGGAACTGTTCGATTGATTTCAATGGAGATTGGATCCATCTCTTAGTCCAGATAAATGCACAGATTGTCCCAAATCCTTGTGCTGGTGCATGAGGTTAGAGAAGATAGTAGTGTGTAGGGAGCAACAATGAATCAGGCCCTACAGATCTAATTCTGACCTTATTTAGACCAGCTTTATGCCAGCATAACCTCATGGATGTGAGTGGGGTTACTCTTGGGTTATAGTGGCATAAGTAAGAAAAGAATCTGACTCTTTATTGCTTAATTTCCCCCAAATTTTGCTTTCTCAAAATGTAATACTTCTGTTCTGCTGCTTTCTATAATCCCAATCCTTATGTTGGATTCAAGTAACTAATGGTCACTAATACCAAGCTTCCTTATTATTCACATATTCTCAGGAGGAACAGATTCAGAATGGTTTCTCCATTTGTTGGAATCACTACTTTCTAGATCGTGAAGTATACTTAGGAATACTTCCATACTTAGGAATTCATTAGATGACATGTTTGGTTGGGTTGGTTACCCCATAGATATGTGGGCATCTCAAGTGCCCCTAAGTGAATACCCTGTCATCTGAGAACCTTGAAACTTGATGCAGGTATTTATCATTCCCATTGTGTCAATTCCTGCTGTTCTGTATCAGATGCCCACTGCAGCTTCTTTATTGCTTTTCATTCCTTGTATTTGTACCCAAATAATTACCCCAGTACTCTCTCACTGTATTTTGCTGGCCTTGTACCTAACTTTGACATATGAAACCACCCCTCCAGTATGCTTTTCCTTTTCAATCACTCCTGTATAGATTGTGCCCATCTACATTGACATTCTAATTATGAGACCCAACCTACCAGGTTTCATTTACTGTCACATAAGTCATAATTTCCATCACTAAGGCCCACTACTTGCTTTTTCCCCATATAAAGACAACTTAATGCAACAATGTTCTTCTCATTCTTCTGTGGAGGAATAACTTCATTTTCTGTCTCATTTTGCACTCTCTAAACTAAACAAAAATCCCCCTCGCCTGCTTTCCACCTAGTTTAAGCTTCACTGATTGGCAATGTGTTGAACCCAAAAGACTGGTACTCTAGAGACCATCTAACCTGGAGACCATCTAGTCACTGCTCATCACCAACATTTTTTCAATGCTCCACTAATCTAAAATCAACCTTTTGACACCACCAGCCCATCGGTCTACTTGTCTCCGATATCAGTAATCTCTTTTCTTCACTTGCACGGGGCACCATAAGGACTTCTGAGATCACCTGAGCTCAGCTGACTTATGATCTATGACTCAATTTTTAATCCTTTTCTGACATATTGAAGTCATTCTTGATTTTATCAACGTTCCCTGTACTTGTGCAGTAGTATTTTAAATGCCTGATGTAAGTAGCCATCAGACAAAGTAGAAAGAAATTAGAGATGGAAAAAGCTTCTTAGGTCATTTATAGGAGCCCCATCCTTGGGGAGCAGAATGGAATATCACTTTTTTAAATGTGTTATCAAGTTTCATTTGAATGGGCCCAAAGGATGGTGTTTCTGGCTCTTCCTTCGGGTATCGACTCCAATCTAAAAGACCTCACTGTTAGGAAATTATATCCAACTTAACTTTTCCTTTGCTCAGTTTCATTGTATTATTCCTAGTTATACCCCTTAGTGTTGTTTACCCTTGTTAAATATGTGTACATAGCACCATCAACCTTCAGTCATTAGTCAGCCAAGCGTTACATAACTGGGGCCTGATCCAGAGCTCACTGAAGTCAATGAAAAACTCCCCTTGACAGCAGTGAGCTTTGGATCTGGCCCTTAGTTTGAATAGTCTTTCCTCACAAGTCAAAGGCTGTTACCACATTTCTCATGATGTAACTTTTGTTCCCAGGGGTACTTGTGCCAGCAAATGCCTGAGATTCTGGAGCCTGTCCCAGTAGGGGCAAGAGTCTGGTTCCTGAATCCACCTCAGTGCCTGGAGTTGTCCTCATTTTCCTGGGGCCCTCCATTTTATCATTGGCCAAGGAAAGGAGGTCCAGCTTCACAGTCTCCTTCTCCCTAAAGCTTTCAGCGATTCCTGACATGTACGAGTACTTAAAAGGCCCCACATACAACTGATCTAAATGCTACGTGCACAAAGGCATCTCAGACCTCTGGGAAACCACCTAGTTCAATTGCAAATGACGTTTCTGGAACTGAATGCACAAAAGGGTCAACAGAACTGTTACCTAACTCTCCCTGTGGATATGGCAGCCCATGGATCAGCCTGAACTAGCCCAGAATTCATGCACACAATCCGTGCCTAATCACATGGACTAGCAGAGTACTCAGTGTTCCCTCTAGCTTTTTTTCTCTGATCAGAGATCCGCCTTTTAGAGGCCATTGTTATGGGGCCTCCCTGATTTTTGAGACGGTATAAATGTTGAGACTAATTTAAAAAGAAACCCTGTAATTTTCCAGCTATTTCTGTTGCTGGGTTAGCCCTGGAAATGTAAACTGATCACTAGGGGCTGAAAACCCGTCATATTGACTCTTCCTGAAAACCCCTATTTACCATATGGCCAACCTGGGTGGCTTTTCTGGGGCTCCTGGAAAACCCATGTGTCCTTCTGTTATTGGGGAAATCCCACACCGGCTCACAGCTCCAGGTAGAGAGATTATAATAATAATTTGTATTACAACTGAGATCGGCAGCCTCATTGTGCTAGTCACCATTACACACATAACCCTGGTCTACACTACAAGGTTAGGTCGAATGTAGCCGTGCTAGGTCGAACTTATAAGCAATAAGCTGCACAACCAACCCCGTTCCATCGACCTGAAGGGCTCTTACAATCGACTGCTGTACTCCTTCCCAGCGAGGGGAGTAGCACTAAAATCGACCTTGCTGGGTCAAAATTGGGGTAGTGCAGATGCAATTTGACAGTATTGGCCTCCAGGAGCTATCCCAAAGCGCTCCGGACAGCACTTTCAACTCCGATGCACTAGCCAGGTACACAGGAAAAGCCTCGGGAAATTTTGAATTTCATTTCCTGTTTGGTCAGCGTGGCGAGCTCAGCAGCACAGGTGAGCACGCAGTCCCAGAATCGCAAACGAGCTCCAGCATGGACCGAACAGGAGACACTGGATCTGATTGCTGTATGGGGAGAAGAATCAGTGCAGGCCGAACTCCGATCAAAAAGAAATGCTAATATATATGCCAAAATCGCATATGGTGGAGAGAGGCTACAACTGGGACACATAACAGTGCCGCGTGAAAGTTAAGGAGCTCAGGCAAGCCTACCAAAAGACAAAGGAGGCAAATGGTCACTCCGGGTCAGAGACCCATACATGCTGCTTCTATGATCAGTTGCATGGCATTCTAGGTGGGGACCCTACCACTACCCCACCACTGTCCCTAGACACCTGCAAGGGGGGAGTCTCACGCAACAGGGAGGAGGATTTTGTGGATGATGAGGAAGAGGAGGAGAATGCGCAGCAGGCAAGTGGAGAGTCCGTTCTCCCCAGCAGCCAGGATCTTTTCATCGCCCTGAAGCCGATACCCTCCCAAGGCGGGTTCCTGGACCCTGAATCCGGAGAAGGCACCGCTGGCGAGTGCACATTTGTAACTACACTACAGGGTTTTAAAAGCAGTTGTGTTTAATGTTTGATTTGCCCTGAAGACTTGGGATGCATTTGCAGCCAGTACAGCTACTGGAAAAGTCTGTTAACGTGCCTGGGGATGGAGCGGGAATGCTCCAGGGACATCTCCATGAAGCTCTCCTGGAGGTACTCTGAAAGCCTTTGCAGAAGGTTTCTGGGGAGGGCTGCCTTATTTCGTCCTCCATGGTAGGACACTTTACCACACCAAGCCAGTAGCAAGTAGTCTGGAATCATTGCAGCACAAAGCATGGCAGCAAATGGACCTGAGTTTTGATCGCATTCAAGCAACATTTGGTCTTTATCTTTCTGTTTTAGCCTCAGGAGAGTGATATCATTCATGGTCACCTAGTTGAAATAGGGGAATTTTTGTAAGGGAACAGTCAAAGGACCCCGTTCATGCTGGGTTGTTTGCATTTGGCTAAAAGGGATCATCCCTGAGAATAGCCACGCGGTGGGGGGAGGGGAAGGGGTGTGCTGCACATCCACCCGAAAACCTCAGCCCCTCCTTTTAAATGGCCAATCCAGCCAGCGTTGCTTGCTATGGGAAAGGAGAACGCTGCAGTTTGAAACCATTCCCACATGTTATGAAGGCAGAAAAAGCCAACCCTGTGTACTCTTTGGCTTACCATGGATGCCTGGAAACCAAATTTTATCCCAAGCTAGGGATATGCGTTCCGTATATTGCCCCACCACAGTTAGGGAACCCCATTGCAGCAAAGCCATCCACTATGACCTGCACATTTCCCAGAGTCACTATCTTTGTTAGCAGAAGGTCAGTGATTGCATTGGCTACTTGGATCACAGCAACCCCCACGGTAGATTTGCCCACTCCAAATTGATTCCCAACTGACTGGTAGCTGTCAGGCGTTGCAAGCTTCCACAGGGCTATCGCCACTCGCTTCTGAACTGTCAGGGCAGCGCTCATCTTGGTATTCCTGCACTTCAGGGCAGAGGAAAGCAACTCAAAAAGTTCCAGGAAAGTGGACTTATGCATGCGAAAGTTTTGCAGCCACTGGGAGTCATCCGAGACCTGCAGCACTATGCGGTCCCTCCAGTCTGTGCTTGTTTGCCGGGCCCAGAATCGGCCTTCCGCTGTATCAACCTGCCTCACTGCCGCCATTATGTCCCGATTGCCACATTCTGTGCTTTCAGGAATGCCTGTGTCCATGTCCTCCTCACAATCGTCCTCGTGCTGACGTCTCTTAGCCAGGTTCTGCACATACTGCAGGATAATGCGCGAGGTGTTTACAATGCTCACAACAGCAGCAGTGAGCTGAGCGTGCTCCATGCTTGCCGTGCTATGGCGTCTTCACAGGTAACCCAGGAAAAAAGGCGTGAAACGATTGTCTGCCGTTGCTTTCATGGAGGGGAGGAGGGAGGGATGGAGGGGAGACTGACGATATGTACCCAGAACCACCCGCGACAATGTTTTTGCCCCATCAGGCATTGGGAGCTTAACCCAGAATTCCAATGGGCAGTAGAGGCTGCAGGGACTGTGGGATAGCTACCCACAGTGCACCACTCCGTGAGTCAATGCTAGCCATGGTATTGAGGACACACTCCGCCGACTTAATGCAGTTGGGGGGGCATACACAATCGACTGTATAAAATCGCTTTCTAACGATCGACTTCTATAAAATGGACCTAATTTCGTAGTGCAGACATACCCATAGAGACACTCCTTGCCCTGAGGAGCTTGTCTAAATCAGGGGTCTCCAAACTTTAGGAGACGAGGGCCACATTAGATTTTTGAAGGGGCTTCGCGGGAAGGCTTTAGGGAGTGCGGGGCCCGATTTCGACGGGGCCCTGCCATTGAAATACCGCCGAGGCGGCAGCAGCGTTTGAGCTGCCGCCGAAGTGCCGCCGAGGCAGCAGCAGCAATTGGTTGTGGGGGCTGGACAAATTGAAGCCGCGGGCCGGATCCGGCCCTCGGGCCGTAGTTTGGAGACCCCTGGTCTAAATGGACAAGGCAAGCAGAGGGTGGGAGGGGAAACAGAGGCACAAAAAGGTGAGGTGACTTGCCCAAGATCACGCAGCAAGTCACAGGCAGAGCCAAGTACAGAACCCCAGAGATGAAATCCTGTCCCCACTGAAGTCAAAGGCAAAACTCCCATTGACTTCAATGGGACCATGATTTCCCCCAGGCTGCCTCAGTCCATGCCCAATGCTCTCTCCATTGGCGGCTGCCACCAATGGCACTAAGGCCTCTTCAAATAGGGTGACCATACATCTTGTTTTGGCTGGAACAGTCCTTTTTTTAAGCCCTGTCCCAGCCGTCTTGACTTTTTTTTTCTCCAAAAGTGGGCATTTGTCCCGTTTGCTTTTGTCGACTTGAGCAGCTGGCAAGAGCAAACAGGACAAATGCCCATTTTTGTAAAAAAAAAAAGTCGGGTGCGGTACAGAGGGACGTGCAGGGGTGCGAGGGGAGATGCCAGCCCTGCACAGGGGGCGGGGGAAGAGCCAGGGCTGAGGGGGAGGCAGTGTTCCAGCATGTGGGGGGCTGGCAGGGGTCCAGCAACCAGGCAACAGCCTCGCGCAGTGGGGGCTCGGGCAAGCAGCTGTGGGTGTCCCGTTTTCCTTTGGGGAAATATAGTCACGCTATGTTCAACGCACCTCCAAGCTGCTAAAGGGCTACTTGCATTAAAATGAAAAGTTATGGAAAGACGGCTCCAATAGTTCAGAAATAGGAGCGAAAGGGGGAACAAGGAAATGGAAGAAGACAATAAGCAAGGGAGCACACAATTTCGATTGCAAGCTGTCTGGGGCAAGGATTGTCTTTGTTCTGTGTGTGTACAGCACCTAACACTTTGCGGTCCAGGTCCTTGATTTGAGCTCCTAGGCCCTATCGCAATAAAAATAATAACAACATTTTAGGTAAGTAATTTACTTTAAGCTTCCTTATTTTATTACAGTTCCCTAACAGATGACCAGTACTGCTACCTACTTAGGAAAGGGGTAGAATGGCTATTTTGTTCCCTGCGGTTATCCATTTTTCTTTATTAACTGGATAATCTGGATTCTATTGTTACATAATCAGAGAAAAGAGCTGAAATCTCTCCGGAATCTGCACAAGTCTCTCTGGCGGAGGGCAGCCCAGTGGCCCACAGAGCCACGGCTTGTTTGGAGAATTGTCCCTTTGAAAATCTCTTTTTGTCATGTTGGTGGTTGAGCTACCACATCATATTGCACAAAGGTTTTATGAATATTCACTACATATTTTTAATGAATTATTTTTGGCCTTAACTACTTCTGTTTGTTTGCTGTGAATGTTACAGAGTTCGAGTTTTACCTGCACAAATATTTGCAGAAAGCATATTTCTGTGGTCATGGAATTGCACATGCAATGCTAATTCATGCTGGGTCTGAGATTTTTCAAAGCACTTAGTATTTGCCTGACTCTGGTCCCATTGAAATCAAAGGGAGTTTTACCTTTGGTAACAATGGGAGCAGTGTAAGGCCAATGCTGAGCACTTGGAAATCCCACTCTACAAGTTTTCGAGCCCTCATCCATTCAGAGAACAGAAACGATGTCATGTGACTTGTCTGGCCAGTCACAGCTAACCAGTACAGCTTGAATAGCAAATAAGGTACTCCACAAAAAAATGTTCATGGTCAACCCAGAGACTTAAAACACTTTGCAAAAAATGTGCCAGTATTAAAATAACAAAATTAATTTATGGGAAACATGATCTGCTCATAGATATTTCAAAGTCAAGGAAAGGCTAAATACATTGAATAAATTACTCACAGCATATTATTAACTAAGCTGTAATTTGTCAGTTCCTTATATACACCAGCAAAGGCAATTGGGCTCCACCACTCCTGGGCCTGATTCAGCAAAGCACTTACACACATGCTTAACCTTAAGCACAGAAGTATTCCCATTAGGGTGACCAGATAGCAAGTGCAAAAAATCGGGACACTTTTTTTTTTCGGGGCAGGGGGTGGGGGAGGGGAATTTGCCTATATACGACAAAGCCTCTAATATTGGGACCTATAGCCCAGGGCTACCTAACCCAGCTCAGCTGACTCAAGTCCCACTAACCCTGAGCTTAAACTGCAGACTTACCCAAAGCGACCACTGACTCTCCCACCCGGCTTTATAACCACCCCCACCCCCACTGCGGGACTCGGGAGTTGGGGGGGCACATGGGAAACTGCTCCACATTGAAGCACCACCCGCCCCTGCTCTCTGCCACAGACCCCTCGGTACCCTCCCCGCCCCCAGCCGCTGCAGGCTGCAATCCCCGGCCAAACGCCCGCGTTGGGTCACGGCTGCTGGCGGGCAGCGACTCGGGTGGGGCGGCCCCGTGGGGGCGGGGTGGCGTGGGCAGGGGAGCTATTTACCCCGCTGGCACGCACGGCGCCCAACACTGAACAAACGGAGCCGTGAGTGGGAAGCAGAGCTATGCAGTCTGTGGGGCGGGGTGGGGCAATGCCGGGGCCCCCCTCCAGCCGCCCGGAGCCAGGCGGTGGCGGCTCCCCCAGTGGCGCTGCGCTGCCGCTTCGGGGTGGGCTTCTCCCTCAGCTCGCAGCCGCGCCGGCTCGCTGCGCTTCCCGAGATGGCGGGAGCCCGGGATGGTGCTCTCTGGTGCTCTGCGCCACACACGGGGCCCTGACTCTAAGAGCCAGATGGACCTGCCGGGGGGCGAGGTGGGGAGTCCCGGAGGTGCTTACCTGGGGCAGCTCCCGGGAAGCATCTGGCAGGTCCCTCTAGCTCCTAGGGTCGGGTCAGGTCAGGTCGGGTGGCGGGGGCAGAGAGCTCTCTGGCCGCTGCTGGCACCTGCAAGCCCCGTCCCCGCAGCTCTGATTGGGCAGGAGGGAGCCAGTGCAGCACGCAGAGACCCCGTCTGCCTCTGTGCCTAGGTCGGGACGCGGGACAAATGTATTAAAATCAGGACTGTCCCGATAAAATCGGGACATCTGGTCACCCTAATTCCCATTGACGTGAATAATAATTGTTACATTTTGTGTTTCTATGGCACCTTCCATTCAAAGAGCTCAAAGTGCTGCACCAGTATTATATCCAATAATTTTGCCGCACGTCACCCACATGAGGGGAATTATTATCACCATTGCACAGATGGGGAAACTGAAGCACATAAACGTTAACTCATAGACTCGTAGGACTGGAAGGAACGTCAAGAGGTCTCTAGTCCAGTCCCCTGCACTCAAGACAGGACTAAGTATTATCTAGACCATCCCTGACAGGTGTTTGTCTAACCTGCTCTTAGAAACCTCCAATGACGGAGGTTCCACAAGCATCACAGACCAGAGGTGAGTGACGACTGAAAACTCTAAGCAGCCACTCAATAAACACTGCATTCGGTCCCACAACCATTTTAACTCACTTTCCACAAACACTGGTGCATGTGAAATTTTATTCTCCAGACCATTCAAGTCTGTGTAAAGGGAAAGAAGCACAATGCTCACAAAGGGATTAGGGTTGCCAGGTGTCCGGTTTTCAACTGGAACACCTGGTTAAAAAGGAACCCTGGTGGCTTTGGTCAGCACTGTTAACTGGGCCATTAAAAGTCCGGTCAGCGGTGCAGCGGGGCTAAGGCAGGCTCCCTGCCTGCCATGGTTCTGCACAGCTCCCAGAAGCCGCGGCATGTCCCCGCTCTGGCTCCTACATGTAGGGGCAGCCAGGGGGCTCCACACGCTGCCCCAGCTGCAAGCACCAGCTCTGCAGCTCGCATTGGCCAGGAACTGTGGCCAATGGGAGTTGTGGGGGTGGCACCTGCAGACGGGGCAGCACGCAGAGCCACCTGGCTGCGCCTCTGCATAGGAGCTGGAGGGGGGACATGCCGCTGCTTCTGAGAGCTACTTGAGGTAAGCGCCTCCCGGAGCCAGCACACCTGATCCCCCTCCCGCCCTCCGAACCCCTCAATCCCAGCCCGGAGCACCCTCCTGCACCCCAAAACCCTCATCCCCAGCCCTACCCCAGAGTCTTCACCCTCAGCTAGAGTCCTCAGCCCCCCCAACTCCAACCCCCTGCCCTAGCCTGGAGACCCTCCTGCACGCCAAACCCCTCATCCCTGGCCCCATCTCAGAGACCGCACTCCCAGCTGGATCCCTCACCCACTCTTGCATCCTAACCCACTGCCTCAGCCTGGAGCCCCCTCCTGCATCCTGAATTCCTCATTTCTAGCCCCACCCCAGAGCCTGCACCCCCAGCTGGAGCCGTCACCCCCTCCTGCACCCCTGCCCCCTGAGCCAGCCCGGTGAAAATGAGTGACTGAGTGAGGGTGGGGACAGTGAGTGACAGAGGGAGGGGGGATGGAGTGAGCAGGGGTGGGGCCTCGGAGGAGGGGCGGGGCAGGGAGCGAGGCAGGGGTGTTTGGTTTTGTGCGAATAGAATGTTGACAGCCCTAAAAGAGATGCTTGTGAATGCTTGTACAAATGTGTGTTCACACAAGTCTATGCGCTGGAAGTGATCAGGCATCCATCTTGGGTTTCAGACAACCCGTGAGAAAGGAGACCCAATATCATGTGAGCTAAGGTGACCAATCACTCAAAGAGAATAGTAAAATAAGAAGAGGAAGTACCTGAAGCAATAGCTGTGGTAAATAGCTGAGATCCAGAGTCTGAAATTAGTTGGCTTAAACCAGCCTTCAAATCACTTCAAACAATGAACAAATGTATAAAAACTGAAATCTGTTCACAGACGCTTCCCCAAGGCCTTGTCAACATTAGAAAGTTGTACCACTTTAACCATATTGAAATACTCAATACCAGTTTGAAACTCCTTCATGTAAGGAGGGGAGAGACTAAAGGGGATGGGGTGGGGTCAAGGTTGCAGTGGGGGAAAAGGATGCAGAGTCCTGAATCACTGTGGGCCACACAAACTTTCCCACAGGCTACCTGAATCCCAAGGGCTGCCAGTTGGCTAGCAGCAGACTAAGGGCTTGACCCCCTGCCCTCCAACACTTAGGCAATCCAATTGCTTTGCAACTCATAAAATGAGCTGCGGCGTCTCACGTGCATTCACATACGGGAGGGGAGAACTGACCCTAAGTACTGCCTCAAGGAAATGGGCAGGCTGCTAATTTCAGAAGGCACCTTTAGTTTTGACCTTCCATTGTATAAAGGCCGGGATGTTGCAAAGCCCTGGTGTACTCTGTCTGTGCAACTGTCTATTCAGGAGTGGACACGTACCCACAAAACAACTCCCAGCACCACATTTTGGTTATTTACAGAATACAGGGGTCTCTTGCACTCTGTTTATTTGTAATGGCTTTCTCTTTGTACAAATTCCAAACAAAATACCATGCCATATATAATTCTAAACATGAAGGGAGCTTGAGCTTTTAAAGTACATTTACACAGTGTACACACAATTTTACTCCTGGTTAGTGGAGGAAGGGAATGCTGTAGATACAGGAGAGCTAGAGCTTTCTAAAGTATTAGATATAATTCCTCATTATTATTGATTTGTATTACTGTAGCACATGAACTCTTACTTGAAATCTTAATAATTCAATCGGGCTTGGTGGTTAGCACTGTCCTGTGCACTGAAAACTTGCTATGCAAAGGGTAATGGGTAAATTGCAAAGTCCTGAGTTGTGGACTGGTGTCTAATGGGAATAGCCTAGGGAATGATGTTAAAACTGGTTTTCTTTAACAACATTTTTAATGCAGAAGAGGGACTAAACAGCATATGAAGAGCCAGACTGTGATCTCCTTACCCATGTTAGAGAATGAAATAGTCACAGAGATAGTCTGATTGACTTCTTTGAAACTATCTTTGTGAGTAAGAAGATCAGAATTTGGCATACTACTAAAATTAGAGGTATTGTGAATAGCAGTATGGACAGAGAAATAGCACAAAGGGACCTAGAGAGACTGGAAATACAGTCAGGAAATAAGGTGCTAGCACATCTGGGAGAAAAGATTCAGAAACATAACTATTCAGCAGGAGGGAGAAATCTGGAAAGCAATCACGCTGAGAGAGACTTCAGCATGAGGAGGCAAATCAGATATGAGTTTGTAATGTGACACTGCAGAGGAAAAAACGTAATACAGTTTGGGGCTGTATACAAAGAGGCATTGAGTCATAAATAGAGCCCTGTAAACCCGCGGGTATCCGCTTTATATCTGTGGACCATTTCTGCGGATACCAGCGTGGATGCAGATACAAATTTTGTATCCACACAGGGCTCTGACGGTAAGAACGGGCAGGCAGCTGTGAGGAACCACAGCGCGGATACTCCACCTCCCCTGGGCGGAGGGTCTGGGGGGTAGGGACAGGGGCCTGGTGCTCGGGCCCCAGAGCCGGGTCAGGGAGAGCTGCCTTGGCAGCTGTTGGGTGCCTAGGTCCCTCCACGTGCCCTGGGCGGAGGGGCTGGGACACTGGATCGGGAGCTGTTGGTCCCGCCCCCCCAGGGCAGGTGGAGGATCCGCCACGGCTCCCCACAGCTGCCAGCACATCTCTCCCGCACTGGGCTCCAGGGGGGGTGGGGAGGGTGGGTGCCTCGGAGCCTCAGTCCAGCCCCCGATGTAGAGCCCTGCAAATCCACGGATAATTTTTGCGGATCGCGGATCGAATGTGGATACACATTTGTGTATCCGTGCAGGCGCTAGTCATCAACTCAAGCTGCTCTAGGTTGCACAACAAGTTTGTGGCAGAGCCAGGGACAGAAACAAATGTACTGCAATGGGACTTAAGCCTCTGCTTAAAATTCCGCATGTCCTTAAGAGCTTTGCTGAATAGGAGGGACTTAAGCAAGTGCTTAAAATTAAGCATAGGCTTAAATGCTTTGCTGAATCAGGCTCACGTCTTCTAGCTGATGTTTGGGTGGATTTTAGCATGAAGCATTTTATCTGCCTCATCTAGAACAGCAGCTCCCAGGAGATGAGCCTGGTATTTGGCATTGGTCTCCTTTGGCCTGGATACCTGCTTAAAGTATGTGATGAACCACTTCACAATGCTATCAACAGATACATTGTATAGTCAGCCCTCCTGTAACCTTCTTGCATCCCTGACAGTCATCCACCTGGATTGTTTATGTGCCCCCACCCACCTCTGGCCAGGCATTGCTGTCTCCTACATTTGAACTTTCACATTCCAAATTGTTTGCAGGCATCTGAATAATGCATGGCATTTCTCTGGTTATTTCTCACCAGTCACACTTGCTAGAGTCTGGTTGGTGCTGAATGGCCTTCGCTGTTGGAAGAAATCCTTCTGTCTCCTAATGGCACATCTCTCCCGAGGCTTCCTTGCTGTTGAGAAGAAACATTATGTAAAGGTTAAAACACAGGCCAGGGGGGAGGAGGGGCGCGTTTAAAGGTGATTTGGTTTCTATTCCTGGCTCTGCCCCAGACTTGTGAAGCCTAAAGCGGGTCATTTACCCTTTCTGTGCTTTCGTTTCCCCATCCGTGAAGGGGGATCATAATACCCAGGTAACTCACAAGGGTGTCGGGGGTTACGCGATTTAGTGCTGGTGCAAGTCTTTGAGCTCTTCGAACGGAAGGTGCCACAGGAACACAAAATGCCTTCCAAGTAGCCGGGCCATATCCTCCTGACAGCTACATCAGTGTAAACCCAAAGTAACTCAGTTGACCTCAGTGGACTAATTTTAGATTTTCACCTGTGTAACTAAGAGCAGAATTTGGCCTGATATATCCAGCGCATTTTCTCTCCTTTTCCTGTTATGCTGATAAGCAGTTGCACCTAAGACAGTCTTGGCGATCACAAAGGGGCTCTGTGTCGCTTTGTGGCTGAGAGCATACAGAACTCTATGGTCAATGTGGGGGATAGATCTCCTGATCTTTGCCTCCAGAAACAGAGGCCTGTATCCAGCAAGCTGCAAAGCCAGCGGTAGTAGCATGGTGTCTTTTTCCGACCAACCACTAGAGGGTGAGACTCTCACAAACTGCAACATTTGAGCAGGTCTGATTGTATCCAGTAGAGGGCAGTGGTGCCAATGCAAACAAAGCAGCAAGATGCAGGCTCGCTCGCTCATCATTTAACACAACACACAGTACTGCCAATAGACTAGCAACCAACTTGAAAGGGATATTTGGCAGTCCCCTGTGAAATAGCCATAAAACTGAGCTTTTGCCCCAAATTGTTAACCCTCATTTCACACAAGGCAGACTTCATCAGTGTAGATCCAACATGACTCGTGACCCCACATTGGGGCAAGTATATTCTGTGGATGAGGGAATAGCTCTTCCAGTGGTATTTCCAACAGGGCCAAATAAGGGAATCACAAGGCATTTTTGCAAGCGAGCCTGTTCTCATGAGACTTCCAGCCCTGAGGGGTTCAGATAAGTTCTGATATGCTCTTCCAAACCTCTGAACTTTTTGATGTTTGCCCATCACTCACTGAGATCCAGACATTTCAATCTGCTGGTCACATGTGCAGCAGTGCATGTGGAAGCTCTGGAATGAAGCAACGAGAAGGGGTATCTGTAATTGCTAGTCCTCTGTGAAATTTGGCTGCTTCCGTGAAAAAAAACATGCTCTAGTGGTTAGATTCCGTGAAAAGGGAGTCAGGAGTTGATTTTCATTTGATTCAAACTGATTCACACATTCTTAATTAAAACAAAAGAGGGGAACACATTTTATGCTCAGTGAATCATGAGACTTAAGTGGCTAACTCTTATCCTCTGTGATGGCAAAATTCCTGCTGACGTCAAGGAGGCAGGAACTGGTTCTTAGACAAAAAATGGATTGGTCACTATAAGACAGGTTCAAATGTACCATGAGATAAGACGTAATTGGGGCCGATCCTCAGCTGGTGTGAGTCAGCTTAGGTCTACTGAAGTCAATGGAGATCCACTGATTTGCAGAACCTGAGAATTTGGTTCTCCGGGCATGATTAATTGTTAATAATTCATAATGGTTATTAATAAATATATATGATAATTAATCATTTGTGACTTAGCAGCATTGTCTTTGCAAATTCACTGTAGATGGCATCACTTTGTTACAGGTGATTTTGGAGGCGTGGCTGTAGAGAGGAATCCCCCACATTCAAACACCCCTGAAATCTGAGAGGCTCTGATCACTAATCTGGATTTGAATTCTGTGATTAGGGCCTAGCTCTGTAATGGGCTGCAGCAGAAATCTTAATCCAAACAACCCTGGCTTTTGAGATTGTTTGGAATCTAGTCACAGATCTGAATCTCAAGCCCATCTTTACTTGATTCCAATATAGATAACAATGTGAGAGTCATACTCCTGGTTTTGTACAATAGAATACACTTACACTACCTTAAGGCTCAAATCAGAGCCGTAACTAGATATTCTTGCGCCCGAGGCAAGAAGGACCCCTCGCCGCCGAAATGCCGCCAAAGACGGCGGCAGCGTTTGATCTGCCGCCGAAATGCCACCGGCTTGGGGAGTTTTCTGCGCCCCTGAGCTTGCGCGCCCGAGGCAAGTGCCTCACTCGCCTCACCCTTGTTACGGCACTGGCTCAAATCCTTCCATCCAGAATCCAGCCTGAATGCCAGGTATAGTCCACAGGAAAGAGTTGGTGGGAAGGAATCATCCCACACAGACTGCAGAGCAGCTCATGAGTATCTCTGTGGTCACTGCTGCCCCTCTGCAGCTGCAGTAGCTCTAAGATACTCCCTCTGGGAGGTGGCGGGGTCAGAAGAGAAGATGCACACAGCAGCAAATCCTAATGACACTTTCACGGGAACCACAATAAAATACTTTGCACATAAAGAACCCAGTTCTTCAAAGCACTGAAGCACGCAAATAGTCCCACTGAAGTCAATGGGACTGCTCGCATGCTTCAAATTAAGCACATAAGTAAATCCTTGGCTGGATCAGAGCCATATAGCATTTTGTAATTAAGCATCTCAAAATGTTTTACAAACATTAGTGAATTAATCATCATGACAGCCCCGTAAGGTGGCAAGCATTATTATCCCCATGCTGCAGATGGGGACGTTAAGGCACAGAAAAGCTAAGAACCAAATCCTGAGAGTTTGAGTACCCCCAGTTCCTATTGAAGTCAATGAGAATCTATAGTGTTCAGCACCTTGTGTGGTTAAGCCTAAAGCAACTCATCTGAGGTGTTAGAAGTGTTCTATAAAGAAGTACAAGACCATTCTTCTTAAGAGAATAACAATGGTGTCCTGGCCAAGTTCCATCTTGACTGATTGCATTCTGCCAATATACATTCACCGTGCAGTATTCTTCTTCCCTTCCAATCCTAAAATGTTGTGTAAGACTACAGGTTATTGTCAAACTCCTACTGCCTGCATGTAGGTCAGTGGGTGAAATGACCTCTAGAGCTATGGTTTGGGGGCAGATCCTCAGCGTAGATCCACTGACGTTGATAGAGCTATGCCAATTTACACCAGCTGAGGGTCTGACCTATAGTTAATACAGCTGTTCAAGTTTGTAAAGTGCTTTTGGATCCCTTGGATTTAAAATAGAAAGATAATCGGAAAAACATGTGGGTTCTTATCAGAAAGATATCAAGGCAAGTCATCTAGTGAAGTTAATTTCATATCTTGTTTCAATAATGTTCAATGGATGATACTAAAATTATAAGTGGTGAAAAGCAACAAACTCTTTGAAGGGAAAAATTAAGAGCAAAAATATTTAATTGCAAGTAAACCCTGATTTTTACTTATTTTATTTGTGCTTGTTTCTTTAAATAGGGGTGGTGACTAAAGCTAGTCAAAAATGTTTTTTTCTCCCATGGAAAATTTCAATTTTTTGGTGGAAATTCAAAACCTCAACATATTTCAGCTGAGAACCAAAATATTTCAATTTGGGAATGCCACCATGTTGCCACATGGGAGTCGACATTTGGGTGCCTCATGTTCCCATTCTCCTCTATAGGCTGGGTTCCCTGGTCAGACTCCATCTCCCATGATGCACCACGGTCAGCCCGCTTGGAGGGGTGAGGCATTGCATCATGAGAATCGCAGGCAACCAAGGCAAATGAACTACAACACTCCCATGAGGCACCATGACAGCAGCTCCAAATTGAAATATTTCTGTGTTTGACCAGAATATTTCTGTTTTCAGACATTCCATTGTTTGAGTAAAACATCAACATTTCCCACAGAAAATGGACACCTTTTGGTGAAAAATTACAATGATCTAAAACCCATTTTTCTGTCGAAAAACATGTTCGGCAGAAAATTTTGGACCAGTCCTAATGGCAAACACTTTTCAAATTAAAGAGAAAACACGTTTTGGGGGATGGGGGGAAGGGGCAGGCATTTTAAGACAGGCTGAATGTAGTGTAGTTGATTCGTTGGTTTTCTACAGAAAGGCTGCTGGGACAACATTGTAGAATAAATTCGGCTGATGTGTTTGAATTTGAATGGGGACAGAGTGCTCCCTGTTTGCTTGGTGTTTTCCTTTCTTTGCTTGTTTAACACTAGATATTTGCCTGGAAACAGGATCTTACAGGAACCACTGCCATACTGGATCCATCTAGGATCCATCCTAAAGGGGCCAGTATCAGATGCCACAAAGGCAGGTGTAAAATCCCCATCGCTGACAATTATGACATTCCTGCTGTAGAAATTACTTCCTAATCCCAAATAGTTAGTAGGTCCTGAAGCATGAGAGTTTATATCCCTTGTAAATGTGCACCCTATCTAATGTAACAGGAGATATTCTTATTCAGATAAATGCCAACGCCAAAATTTTCAAACATGGTTACCTAAAATTAGGCAGGTTTTATCCCACTCTCTAAGAACACTTTCTATTTTGTTTCCACAAAGACTAAAGAGGCCACGATTTTCAAAATGAATGCCTAAGTTTAGGCTCCTAAATCCTTATTTTGCACCTAAATTGTAGGCCTGCTTTTCAAAGGGCTGTTGCCAGATCTCATGATTTTATAGCAAGTTATGTGATATTTGGTGTTTTTCTTAGGGTATCTCTACACTGCAGTTAAATACCCATGGCTGGCCTGTGCCCGCTGATTCGGGCTTGCAGTACTCGGGCTGTGGACCTGTTTAGTTGGGGGGTAAATGTTTGGGCTCTGGGACCCTCCCACCTCGCAGGGTCCTAGAGCCCAGGCTTCAGTCTGATCCCAAACATCTGTACCACAATGAAACACCCACAGCCTGAGCCCTGCAAGCCCGAGTCAGCTGGCACGGGCCAGCCACAGGGGTGTAATTGCCATGTAAACATACCCTTGAAGCTCCAGCTACTGGAAGAAATTTATTACCTGACAATCTCTGCTTTTTTATAGATATACACAAGCTAAGTGTCTAGCCCTCATGGGTGTGGAGAAAAGCTTGAATTTGTGACCCCTAAAGGCACATAAAATGAACCCCCAAACATAGGAGCTGACTTCCGTCGGCTCTGCTGGGTGCATCGGGGGCGGGGCCCCGCAATGTCGGGCGGGGCCCCACAATGTCACCCGGCGTCTGGGGCGAAGGTAAGTGCTCCAGTAACGGGCGTGGGGCTGGCAGGGAGCTGCTGGCGGGTGCTGAGCACCCACCAATTTTTCCCCGTGGGTGCTCCAGCCCCGGATCACCCACGGAGTCAGTGCCTATGCCCTCAAATGCTTAGATTGTGAACTCTTTGGGGGCGGGGACAGCCTTTTTGTTCTGTGTTTGTCCAGCGCCTCACACGATGGGGTTCTGGTCCATGGCTGGGACTTCTAGGTGCTATGGTAATACAAGTTAATAATATTTTGAAATCTCTTGATTTGGGGGAGCTCGACATGACTTTTGAACAACTGGGATTGGCAAGACTGCAATTCCCACTGACATCACTGGGAGCTGCTGGTTGCTCAGCATTTTTTTGAAGTTCAAGCCACTTGAAATCAGTGGAAGTAAGGACCCTGAATCTGAGGATTGAGAATCTGGTCCAAGGACCCTACCTAGTCACCTGCTTTTGAAAGTCTTGGCCAAAGTTCATGAATCAAATGTGATTGTAAAGCACATAAGCCACTGCACCAGGATTCTGATACAGTTTCCCTGTGAACACAAAACATGAAGAAGTCTCACAGTTGCTGTTTCTGCCCTTCAGCAACTTTTAATTTGTAATGATTGACACCACACCTACGCACTGCATCATCACCATCCTCACAAGAAGCATCAGATCTGTTTTAGGATAGCAAATTGTTAGGTATTATCAGTAACTGACAGTGGCCTCCAGGAGCTGCTTCTTTAGTTGTTTGTTTTTCCCAAGCCCCTATAAATTGCTGCTAGCATGGACGAAACAAAGCCAGTGCCGAGCAGTGCATCTGTTTGAAGAACGGCACACAGAGCCTCATCCTCCACCTTATTCAGCGATGATAATTGAGGAGAGTGAGTGCAAAGTAGGTATAAAACACAGCCGTTCCAATGTGGTAGCATTTTATACCAGCTTCGCACAAGAGTAAATGCTGGCACAAGGCCGTGGAAAATCAGGCCCATCCTATTTATATAGCGGCGTCCATTCAAGAGGCTCTCCAAATACTTCCTGAACTTTTACATATTGAGGGCTCATGTCTGCAAGGTACTTAGAATCTCCTGTGAGGCCAGTGGGACTTCCTTCCAGGCACTTCATTGTAAGCTGAGGGTGAAAAGTACTTTGCAGGATCAAGCCCTGAATTACTGCCTTGAGTTACTTGCTCTGGGATAAATTCTCAGCTCTCATGGCAGATCATAAATTTGGTGTTCTTCTTTCCTGTGCGGAAATCTGATAAACATCAGTGGGAGTTTTGAGTATGTAAGGACTGAACTCCCAGAATACCACGCAAGACCTACTGTGTATGCATGAAAAGAGAATTTTGCCCTGCATATATGAAACACTTCACTCACCTCCAGGGTGAAACAGCTCCTGCTTAATAATGTGTAGCAACATCACAGGACAGGAAGTGAAGAATACAGTATTGGATGATTTAGTTGGGGATTGGTCCTGCTTTGACCAGGGGGTTGGACTAAATGACCTCCTGAGGTCCCTTCCAACCCTGAGATTCAATGATTGAAATAACGGGGAAATGTGGGTAAGTAGAACATGTTATCCAAACTGGAGTTTGACCAGGAAACTTGAGTTAATACCCCTCTTATTGGGAAAAGGATATGGGTTCTTTAATGACCACAAGTAGTTAGGGCCTTGGTTTTACATCTCATCTGAAATTCAGCATCTCCAGCACACAGTGCCCCCAAACACCATACTTTGGCACTGGTTCCACAGTGATTCAAAGGGAAGAATGCCACCTATTGAATCACCACGTTCCACAGCACATGGGTTTTCTCTACTGGTTTGCCATCCAAGTACTGAGCAAGCCCAGACATGCTTAGCTTACAAGAGCTAACAAGATCACAGCCCAAGGTGGGACAGTGGTATAAAATGCACGTATCATGAACTTCAGTGTGGCAAGGCAAACCCAAATGAGAGTAGCTATTCTGAGGTTGATTGCTTGATTTCTGAGATAATAAATGCCATTTCCATCTCAGGGAAACATTGGGTATTCTAGATGACCATCTCCTCCCTTCAAAATCTCCTTAGGAATAGCCTGAATGAAGGCTGAATTGAATGAATCATCTGTTCTAGGTCCATATTTGCAAAGGGGGAGAGAGAGATGGATTCAGTTGTGCAAGGTATTGTTATGCTGGGCAATTACACCACTTTATAGAAGCTGTTGGGCATGATAGGAGCCTTCCATTCAGGCTAAGCAAGGGAACAATAAAATGCCTCTGTGTTCAGTAATAGCTGAAACAATGGGAAACCACCACCCAAGGACTACACTGCACACAGATGTGAGCAGTGGCTGGGCCATACAGTCCAAAGGTTTTCCCAGGGGTCTGATAAACGCAGGGGCTGGGGATTGATATGATTTCACATCTGTGACTGTGGTGGGGGCTGGAGGGAAGAGAAGCAGCAGAAACACCACAAAAGAAGAGGGTGAAGGCATCAAGGAAGCCAAGATACAGCCAGAGATGCATTGGTAATGTGACCCCGAGGAAAGCAAAGAGAGAGAGATTTTGAGTAAAGCGCTGGTTGGAGAAAGGTTTGGGAGCAAATAAATTGTCTTAGCGGCTTGATTATTACTGCCCTCAGTGAAACATGACTTTCTGTATATTCTTTCTAAAGAAACAGGAGTGCATCAAAGACATACCTGACTCTACCATCAGTTTCTCCTCCTAATGAAAACAACCTGCAAGACCTCAAATATTGACTAACCACTTGGGTCAAAAGGGACAACAATGGCAGTATATGTTCCATACTCATCTCCTGGAAATATTTGAGCCTCTCAGTAACTATGAGAGAGGGCTTGGATCCCAGGACATCGTTGATCTGCACCCTGTTTAGCCTTAATCTTTTCTTGGACATGATATTGAATCTATCTGGGAAGGCACAGCGAGAGGCTGAGGTAAAAATAGAAGATATTTAACATTTGGCTCTAATCCCCAGAGAGAACCTGTGATCCCTAAAAGTTGGGCAGTTTACCTTGGATGCCTGTCCCAAGGTTTATCAGATATCCCTTGTCTGCAGCATCCCAAAGAAGGAACCATTTAGGTGTGGAATATTTATTCTCCATGTCCTTAGTTACAAGCACAACAGACTGCACCCAGATACATACTTTGACTGAAAAAAATCTAAATCATAAAAGTCATGAACATTGAAGTAATTTGTAGTCTAAAAGCCATCACCTCTCACTTGCTGGAGGATACGTGTTCCATAACTCATGGCACACGTATCATGTGCTGCACAATGCACATTACAGCTATGTGAGTTCTTCATTAGGAAACCCAAACCCACATAAAAGAATCATCTGGATTTTGCTTTTCTTTGTGAACCTGAAGCTCACTCTGGGTGTCCCAATTGCGGGGTTTGTACAGCTGCAAATGCACCCTTGTTTTTATTCTTACCCATAGGCTATTCTTCCAACAGGCCGCCAGGGTCCACTTTGTCTCTAAAGTTTTCTGGGAGGGGGAAAAATGGTCCAGGTAGCATTCAATAGTCCTACCTGCCTGTGTCCCCCACACACATACATCTTTCCATGTCTTCAAGTAGAAGACAGCTGGCTCCCTCCCAGCCATCTTCAAAGGGTGCTGGATAGCTGTTCATCCCACCTTTCTTCTTCAGGTTGGTAACTTGGTCTGACTCCACTACCCAATCCAAGCCACATAAAGGTCGTCTTGGGTGTTAAAGGCTGCCCAGTCTTATCCAGTGCGTGGTTGCTTCTACTGCTGCCTCTTGCTAACTGAGCATCTCAGAAACTCATAAGCATTTTCTAGGTAAATGTCTTGAAGATCCCAAGAGATGGGGATGTTCCCTTCCTGAAGATGGTCTGTGGGGTGCAGGGATGAGAGGTTTGTTGTTGAGTGAGAATGCGGAGTAGAAGGCATCTCAGTGATGTAAGGGGAAGCATGGTTTAACAGACTCAGTGAAAGAGACTCCTGTGTTATTGTTATAGAAATGTAGGGCTGGAATGGAACTCAAGAGGTCATCTTGTCCATCCCCTTATCCTGAGGCAGGAATAAGTCCATCCCTGACTGGTGTTTGTCAAATTTGTTCTTAAAAACCTCCAATGATGTGGCTTCCACAACCTCCCAAGGTAACCTGTTCCAGTGCTTAATTAGCCTTATAGTTTTCTAACAGCATCTCTAATAATGACTCTCTCTGTGACCATGATCAAGTCACTTAATCTTTCCACCTTAGTTACCCCATCTGTAAAATGGGGATAATTATATTTATTTCTTTTCTCCATGTGGCCATGTGCTTATCAATAGCTAATGTTTGTACAGCACCGTAGAGGTAAATATTATTCAAAGCGAGAGATGGGGAGGACTGCAGAGAGAAAACAATATATGGGTAAGAGTAAGGGGAAGAGAAAAATGAAAGCACAGGGATTAAAGGTGCCAGAAAAAAATAGAATATAGAGCAAATGAGGAGAGATTAAGGGACTTGACAACAAAGGACGGGGTGAATATGAAATGAAAGAAAAGAGGAGAGGAGAGAAAATACCAGAAATGTGAACAAAGAGAAAATGTTATGAAGAATGGGTAGAAAGAGTTGGAAAGAAAGAAAGAAAGAGTTACCTCTATCTATGATACTTTTATAAAGCCTGTTACTATTGTATTGAAGTACCAGTTGAATGGGTCAGATAGGAGAAGAAAAGGGGACAGAAAAATAGAAGAAGGAAATAAGCAAGAAAAGGTGCGGGTAACTTTTAAGTAGAGCTGTTAAAAATATTTTAACTATTTTCTTTTTCAAAAAATTTGCTTTTGTCAAAAAAGAAAATTCTTCATAAATTTTTTTTGTTTGCAACAAAAGTATTCGGGTTTTTGTTTTTAAAAAAATGTGAAACCACAGCAAAAAATGGTTTTCGTTTTCAGCAAAGTTAAATTTTCAGTTTTTGGTGAGAAGCTGACATTCTTTGTGGGGAAAATAATTATTTCCCAGTCACCTCTATTTTTAGGTTAGTGAACTTATACTCTACTTTTACAATACCTATACATTACACTAAGGCTTCTTCACAGTACTGTGGCAATAGGACAAAACAAAGCGCTGTAAAGGGCCTTACTGTAAATAAGAAACCCAATGTATTTAGGCCCCTTTATTTTACTGGTCATCGTCCTTTATCTATTTATGTTGGGGTGAAAGGCATGGGATGGCTCCTTTGAGCACTACATTATGGCAAATCTGTTAGCAAGAGTTCTTGCTTATTATAAAATTGTTAGAGAGATTCACGTTCCCCTTCCTGACAAAATGCAAGGGCCATGCATAGAATGTGCAGGAGTGACTTTAACTAGGTGTGATGCCTGCACTATACCTTGATCCTTGGATCATCCACGTGCTTTTGCTGGTATGTAAGTCTGAAATGTTGGTTACGCTAACGGTGCACCAAGACAGATAAATAATGACTGATTGTCAGAACAGTCAATTATAATGGTTAATGCAAATGAGGCATCTTAGTGTGTGTGTTTCCTAAAGCTCATGGAAATTTGTATTAGTGGCACTCATCCCATTTATAAGCTTTGTGCTTGAGGGAATGAGGAAAACTACACAGATGATCATGGGAAAGTTTACTCAGAGAGAAAGGTTCAGCCAGCATATCATTTGTTTTAATATGCTGCAAGCATGATAATTGTCACTCTTTGATTTCCTCTCAAGGCGTTTAACATCGGGCACAATCAGCTCGTTATGGACTCTTATGGTGCCCTCAATGGAACAGGGAGGAACTGGGGACATGGATCTGTTCCCTACCCATCTACCACATGATGGCTTCTGGAGCTTGCCAGCCACACATGGGGTAGTACTCTGCACCCCTGGGAGGATGCAGTACCAGGCAGACCACTCTTGCATGCCCAAGAGCCCTAGAATGCATTCTCGCATGGGGAATGATTCTGATTTCCTTACTCACCGTGTGACCTTACTGCACAAGTAGTCCTACTGAAACCAAGTGGGAAAGTCATGGGGTAGGGAGCCATCCAACATAAGCAAAGGGGTTGGAATCTGGCACTTTGGCAGAATGCCTCCCGGACTCATGCACATGCACAGCCTGCCTTCCCATTGCTGCACTAAGGTGATACTCTGTGAGCAAAGGGGCCATAATCTGGCCCTAAATGATGCAGGATTCCTTCCTGTGCTTCCTTGGCTGGAGAACCACTGCACCCCTTACTATGGGCAGAGCCTGCAAGGCATGGCTGAGCTCTCTGTTTATCAGTCTAGTCACTGTGGCGCTACAGGTAGGTATTAATCTCACCCTGGTGACATTAATATGGCAGATTAGGGTGTAGCCCAGCAAGAGAGATTGTTTTATTGACATGATTTGTTTTGATGGCCCCTCCAACACAGCGGCTCATTCACTGTAGCATTTGTTCAAGTGCTTTTGTGGGAAATTTCACCAAGTCAGAGCTCTCTTGCATTTAGTAATAATATTTAGCATTTATATGCGGCTTTATACATTCATAGCGCTGTATAAACATTGACTAATTCATCTTATCTGTTTATTTAATGGCAGTTGCCTGCAGCTCTGAGGTAGCTGAAGTTGGTTTGATCCAGTCAGACATCTTTCAGCATCAGGGCTGTTATCTGAATAATTTCCCGTCTTAGTCACCGTTAATGATTTGTGGTTGGATTCTGCTCTCAGTTACATCAGTCTTAATCCATAGTGATTCCACTGACTTCAGTGGAAAGACTTTGGGTTTACACCAGGGGAAATAACAGCAAAATGTGGCTGCTCGGGTTAGGGAAGGAAAAAATTGCAAAGATATTTGTAATTGGATTTTGTCTTTTACAGTTCAACTATGCTCACTAAGGGCCAAACTCTGCTCTCAGAAACATATCTGCCACTGCTGTTGACTTGATAGGAATTGCAAGCATGCATATCAGGATAGAATTTGTCCACAGGTAATAAGGCTGGGTGGATGGGTGAATCCAGAGTTCATAGACTCAAGTGGAATAGTACTTTGGAAAGAGCTAACTTTTCCAGGTACACCCATCACACATTAAAGGGAATTTATTTTGATTTTGTTACCTTAATTCGGTGAATTATTATCCCTGATACTACCACGGCTAACCTGGTAGCCGAACTTTGTGATTTTGTCCTCACCCACAACTATTTCACATTTGGGGACAATATTTACCTTCAAGTCAGTGGCACTGCTATGGGTACCCGTATGGCCCCACAGTATGCCAACATTTTTATGGCTGACTTAGAACAACGCTTCCTCAGCTCTCGTCACCTAACACCCCTACTCTACTTGCGCTACATTGATGATATCTTCATCATTTGGACCCATGGAAAAGAAGCCCTTGAGGAATTCCACCATGATTTCAACAATTTCCATCCCACCATCAACCTCAGCCTAGACCAGTCCACACAAGCGGTCCATTTCCTAGACACCACTGTGCTAATAAGTGATGGTCACATTAACACCACCCTATACCGGAAACCTACTGACCGCTATACTTACCTACATGCTTCCAGCTTCCATCCTGGACACACCACACGATCCATTGTTTACAGCCAAGCTCTAAGATACAACCGCATTTGCTCCAATCCCTCAGACAGAGACAAACACCTACAAGATCTCTATCAAGCATTCTTACAACTACAATACCCACCTGCTGAAGTGAAAAAACAGATCGACAGGGCCAAAAGAGTACCCAGGAGTCACCTACTACAAGACAGGCCCAAAAAAGAAAATAACAGAACACCACTAGCCGTCACCTTTAGCCCCCAACTAAAACCTCTCCAGCGCATCATCAAAGATCTACAACCTATCCTAAAAGATGATCCCTCACTCTCACAGATCTTGGGCGACAGACCAATCCTTGCTTACAGACAGCCCCCCAACCTGAAGCAATTACTCACCAGCAACCACACACCATACAACAAAAACACCAACCCAGGAACCTATCCTTGCAACAAAGCCCGATGCCAACTCTGTCAACATATCGATTCAAGTGATACCATCACAGGGCCTAATCACATCCGCCACACCATCAGGGGCTCATTCACCTGCACATCTACCAATGTGATATATGCCATCATGTGCCAGCAATGCCCCTCTGCCATGTACATTGGCCAAACCGGACGGTCTCTACGCAAAAGAATAAATGGACATAAATCTGACATCAGGAATCATAACATTCAAAAACCAGTAGGAGAACACTTCAATCTCCCTGATCACTCAATGACAGATTTGAGGATAGCAGTGTTGCGACAGATTAACTCCAAAAGCAGACTTCAAAGAGAAACTATTGAACTCGAATTGATATGCAAACTAGATTGCGTTGCCTCCGGATTAAATCGAGATTTGGAATGGCTCGGCCATTATGTTAATTGAATCTATTTCCCTTAAGTTAACGATCCTCATTCACACCTGTGTGACCATCTTGTTTATCACTTCAAAAGCTTTTTCTTCCCCTGCTGTCATGTTTCCTCTCAAATAATTAGCCTCTTAAGATTGGTCTATACACCTGGACCATCATGTTTCTCTGACTGTATAAATATCTGTCTGAAATATAATTTCATTCCATGCGTCTGATGAAGTGGGTACTAACCCACGAAAGCTTATGCTGAAATAAATTTGTTAGTCTCTAAGGTGCTACAAGTTTTTCTTTCTTATTTTCATTTTGCTGACACAGACTAACACGGCTACTACACTGAAACCCATCCTTACTCTAGTACCTTATCCACACATAGTCCCTTTGATTTCAATTCAACTACCTGCAAAGTAAGATTACTGCTCAGTGTGAGTCACAATCTAACCCACCCAGTCTCTAAGCACTCTAGTTGGTACACAGAACATGTGGCATCAGGGCTGGCAGGGACAGAGAAATATATCTGATTTAAGAAGGAGCCCACAGTATGAAAACAGCTGAGAACCTCTGGCATATTCTATTACATGTCCCAAAAAGTACAGGGAATGAACCTCCCTCCTCCCCCACAAAGGGACATCTGTGATTTTATAGGGTTAACTATGTTGTCTTCATTTTACTTCCTTTTTCTCCACTATAATCTTAAATATAGACAGCCCAGTTCTTTCTTTACCCTACTAGGGTTATTGCAGATAAGGCCTGATTTTGCTCCCAATAAACTCAGTGGCAATGCTGATAGTTAAGACACAGCATGCTGCAATCAGTGCCTTCGCTATGCCAGGAAATGCATCTCACTTAGACATAGGAAAGGGGGTACCCAGTGCCACTGAAACTGCTAGCCTACCTCCTCAGCAAATGCCTCACCCCTTCCCTGTAAGCGTCACCCTGTGCTGGAACTAGATAGAACTCAGTGAGTTTCCCCTCCAAACGTAAACAAGGTGTATTAATAAGAAGTGTTTCTGCTAATAGCAGCTAAAATGTGCCAGGTGGCCAGCAAACACAGAATACAACAGGGCCTGTCCCAAAATGCTTACAATCTCAGGGCCAGAGTGTGAACTCCTGACTCCCATTGGCGAGTAGTTACTCACATGATCTGTCCCCATTGATGCCAGTGGGACTATTCTTGCGGGAACTGCTTACCAATGTGAGTGGAGCTCCTTGACATTTTTCTGTCAAAAACATTTTTTTGATTGAAAATAACCGTTTTCCCATCAACAAGCACTGTCATGAGAAATTTTCATTTCATTTGAAATTTTTCAGTTTTCAGGGCTTTTTCCTCTTCTTCTCTCCCTTGTTTCCTTCCCTCCTTCCCTTTTTTCCTTTATCCCTTTTTCCATTTTGCCACTAGAAAAAGGAGGAAAAAATAAAAATAATAATAATAATAATAATTATAGGTTTTTGTCATAAACCTGGAAAAAATCATAAACTATTGGGGAAAAATTTCTTCTGGAAAATAATTGACATTTTCCAAACAGCTCTAAATGTGAGTCAGTGGTTCACAATTTAGCCCTAAAAGGATAATATATAGACAAAGGAATGGGGGAAGGTAGCAGGATTGGACGAAAGAAGGAAGTTCCAGACAATAACATGTAAGGATGGGACGAGAGAAAAGACAGACCCAGTTATGAGGTTCTTTGTGTGTTATGCGATTTAGTGTGTTAGCTCCTTAATCTTTATGTTTTTATTTTAAAAATAAAGTTTTTAAATTGTTTATAAGAAATTAGAAAACTGTTGTTTTGAGGGATTGTAGGACAAGGTATTTTTGAGGAGGGATTTGAAGTGGGGGGGGCGATTGCATGGCATATTTCACTATCAATATTCCTACCAGTAGCAATATAAAATATCAATAACTCCAGATTGTATTGTAAAGAAATCCTCGTTGCATTGTCAGCCCCTTTATCTCCAGTGCACAGGCTGCTGTCACGTGAGATGACTAAGGCCTAAATTTTCAAAAGTGACTAGGGATGTTGGGTGCCCCCAGTTTTGGGGTATCCAGTTTCACACCTGCTTTTCAGAGAATGCTGAGCACCTGCTCTCTGAAAATCAGTCCCCTGTAAAGTGTCTGAGGTCAGGCTTCAAAAAATGGCGGTGCAAATATAGAGAAACCGGTTTCCAGTGACTGCTCAAGGGACTGACAGAAGTTAGTTGTGTGACATCCATGATCCTCAAATGAAAGTGGAGCAGCAATTCGTGCAATGTGTTTGGGAATAGTTTTGCCTGGTCTCTTAGGACAGAGAGTTGCTAAAGTCCGAGACTCCCAACCACTCACTCCACATGTCTGTTTTGCTATAATTTCAATAATACTAAAGCTTCCAATATACAGTCAATTTTCTAAATCTTCCCTGCTACACTTATATACATCTGCTACTCCAAGGCTCTGGACGGATGACTCAAAGTTGTGACTGCAGCACAGAAACCTCATTCCCCAGAATTTTAAATTTCACATGAATTGTACTTAAAGCACATTAAACGTTATCCAGATGTTATCACAAAATATCTGTGCTTTCAGGGGGCATGTGACCTATATTCCTCAATGCGATGCAACATCTGATGCTAAATTCAGGAATGAAGACAATATCTCACCTGCCTTGGATGGTAATGCGTCATCACAGAGTCTTTTTGAGAGACTAACTTGGCATGTTATCTCCAGGTTTGACTGAGTTTTGATGACCCTAAATAAATCTATTTGCTATTCTACTCAGGTTCTTACAATGTGCTCATTACGCTGACCTCTTGATACCTTCCTGTACTGCATTAGTGACATGACCAGCATCTCTCACACAATTGCTTCCTCCTTCCAGGGGAAAACTTGCTTCCTGGGAGATGTAGTCCAACCAGGGAGCCTTACCTCTAGAGGAGAGTGGGATCATGCAACTACAAACTGTAACTCCAATAAGGCTCGGTGGCAGCATTTCCAAATAGAAACACCTTTTGGTTTTCAGCCAAAATCTTTTGGTTTTCAAATTTTCACCAAAATATTTTTAAAAAATGAAAAATTCCATGGAAAATGTAAACAAAATTACTTCCCCCATTTGCATCAACATTTTCCACAGACTAAACCCCCCAGTTTCCTACCAGCTCTTTGTAGTTCCCTGGGAGTTTATTCCACTGCATTGGCCATGCATAAAACACTAGGGCAAAGCCAAGTTTTCAGTTTGCATGTTCACCATGCTCTGTAGTCTATACGATCCCCATTTAATATAAGTTCATTTTCTTTCCCTTACTATGGACATTCTGATAGATGAGGAGTGATCTTACGGCTCTGGACTCTGGAGCCAGTCCTCACTGGCCAAACCATTTTCATCTTTATTGCCCAATGCTTCACTATTGTTTGAAGGGTTCATTTCTATCTTCTTCCTGCTATGTTTGATGGTTGTTTTGGGTAAGACACAGCATGCCAAGAATATCTAGCCAACTTGCATACAACATTATGGAAAAACACTTTGCGAGATATCTGAAATGTATTTATAAGAGGCCAACAGTCCTTGAAATGACCAATCCAGTAAACCTTTCAAATGATTTCCCCTCGAGGAAAAAGTTCCACTGTAATTTTTCATTTAGACCCTGATTAAAGCAAAGCACTTAAGTGCGAGTTTAATTTTAAGTACGTGAGTAAGCTCACTAAAATCAATGAAACTATTTATGGACTTAAAAGTAAAGGTTGTGCTTAAGTGATTTGCTGAATTTGGGCCTTAATACATTACTGGAAGGTGCTCAGATACCATGGTGATAGGCTTGGGATACGACTCTAACAGCCATCTTGACAAGAGGGTACTCACTGTCACTTCAAAACTGAATGTGATGGCATTAGATTTCCCATGCCTCTGTACTTCCAGGGCCAAACACACCTAGAAGCAAAAGTTGTGAAATATACAAGAAAAGCTGTTCCCACAGTACTTTGTTTCCAGCCTGACTGGAAGCAGAATTTGTGGGAAGCTCATGTCCTTGCAAAATTTCAGTTTCAGTTTTGCAGCTCCGAGGGGTCTGGGCCAGTTGAGCTTTAACTAGAGTGCTGTAATGCAATCCTGATCAGGGACGTTTGACCACAATTACGCCAGAAGCCTCACTGGCTGATTGATTTCTTGAAAAGTTCACCCACTCTAGGAGGCGGTGCCCCTTTCCGACCTTACCACAGCCTTCATGCTTTCACACGAAGGTGTGTTTGACAATCGTGATGTTAGGTGCCATCTGCTGGAACTCACCTTTAGCTGCCCATTGTGTTTTGTTGCCCATTGGGACGTGTAAGTGCTGTTTTTGCACAGGGCGGAACTGTTTGACAATCTAGCCCACTGTGTCCTTGTTGCTCCATATAGAGCTGCTATTGCTGTCCCAAGCTTTGATAAGGCTAGTGGTTGAGATAGCTACTGTACTTTCAAGTCTGCCTCCAAATAAGCGGCTCCCTTTCATCTGTGTTTTATTGCCAAGGACAGAGACAGACAGGCTAGCTAATAAGTAATAGGGAACCTTGCTGAGTCTCAGAGTCCTCATGATCAGGTGATCTTTGTTTTATATGTTTATAATTCCTATTGTGTGAGGAGCAGGTGAGGTCCAGCATGTGGGGTGTATACGCACTGGGGAAAACACATGCCTGTGAAAGGAAATCAGCCATAAGGCAAGTTAATGGACATAACTGTTTCAGTCCTTTGCTCTTTTCAAAGCACAAAGGTGTTCAAAATATGAATGGGTATTAGTCTCTAGCCACAGCACGTCATGGAGCTAGAGCAAAGTTTGTAAAGAAAGATCAGTTGAGTCAGATAAAATCTTGTACTGTATCAAATTAAAGAAACGCAAAGTTAAGGATACATTTAAAAAAAAACCAAGCATTTGAAAATCTGAAAATTCAGCAGTAAGGTTCCTCAAAGAACTTTAACTCTGTCTCTGATGCTACCATGCTGCCTTGCCCATATGACACAGCCAGCTCTATGGTAACTATCACCGTTAATCTTAGACACTTCCTCTTTACCTTCTACAGGCCAAAGGTAAGATCTTAACCTGTCTGGTTGTAGAATGAGGTGTTTTGTAGAATACAGCCAATATAAGACCATAAGAACGGCCATACTGGGTCAGATCAACGGTCCATCTAGCCCAGAATCCTGTCTTCTGACAGTGGCCAATGCCAAGTGCTTGAGAAGGAATGAACAGACCAGGGCTATTATCGGGTGATTGGAAGCAATTGGGAGTAGCCCAGACTTTCCAATTTGGCTTAATAGTCTTTTCATCTGAAGTAGTGCATCTGTCATTACAACCAAAGCTCTCTCTGAATGATGGCTTTTGTCTGGCAGTTTCCTTAAAGTGGGGTTTCTTTCTTCCCCCCAGACACCCCAAAAAACCTTTTAAATAACTTTCTTGTATGAAAAAAATGACACTGGTGGAGTAGCTACAATATGAAGCAAAGACAGAGGCAAGGACCAGGATTCCTGCCGATCTCAGAAGCTCCTCTTGACTTATAAATCCCTGCTATTTGTTTTCTATAGCATATGTAACATAAACATCTCTGCATTGTACCTGGATGTGCCTAGCTGCACTGCATCCCCCACAGGAGTCCCTCAATAGTTATATCCCACTCCAGCGTCCTTTTGATAGTTCTTAGAGCTGCTTGAAGCTTCCAGATGTAGACGTATTCAACCCTGTATGTTGGACCTACTCCAATTTAGAAGCGAATTTTTATTTCTCTAGCCTAAAAGAAAATTAGGGTAACTTTTCAAAAAATGGTTTTTATTTTTCAAACTTTTCAGCAATGCTTGATTCCACCTGATCCCAGGAAGTGCCAGAGTGGCATGTCAAAGGGTATTCTGCCCATATTTCCAACTAACCCTGAAGGAGGAATTGCTGGAAAGCTCCCAGTAGGTTCTCTTATGAGACTTCCAGACCAATTTTGCAGACCAAAGGAGTCTGGACAGCATGTCTAAGCATCAGCTATGAAACTGAAGCCAGATTCTATTCTCATTTACACTGGTGTAAATCAGGAGTAACTCAGCTGAACTGAATAGAATGGCACCAGTGTAAAATCAGTATGAGAAAGAGGAGACACAGACCTCTATATATTCATTATTGATTTATTTGTTTTTGTGTTTCATTAGCACCCACTATGTGCTAGGTACTATTCAAATATCCTGGAAGGAATAATGCTTGCTTTAAAGAACTCATCAGCTAAAAGGACCAAAAAATAATAAATAAATAAATATATAAATAAATAAAGGGAGGGGAAGGGATTAGGATGCAAGTAAATTGTTCAAGGTGATGATTGGCTTTAGGGTGACCAGACGGCCTGATAAAATCGGGACCGTCCCGATTTTTCATCGTTTGTCCCGCGTCCCGACCAATGCTTGGTTGGGACGCCTTTTGTCCCAATTTCCGGTCTTCTTCCGTTTTTCTTTTGTTTTTGTTTTTTGCACAACAGCTTCGGTCGGGAGAGGGTCTTCCGTTTTTTTTGTTTGTTTGTTTGTTTTTTTCCTCAACAACTTCGGGCGGGAAGTCCCGATTTTCGGGTCTTCTCATTTGTTCACCCTAATTGGCTTTGTCTCGATAATACTGTAGTTTTGAATTGATCTACGTTGAGAGTGGAAGGGTTGGTTTCTGAAGTAGGTGTAATTATATATTTATATAATATATACATACTTGCCACCTCCAACTCGTCATGCACTCTACCTTTGAACTGTGCCATTATTAGTCAGCTGATTTCTTGTAAGTGTCTTTTGGGTGCTTATCCTAACTGCGATGAATCACCACACCCTTTGAGGTCCACCCACCAGTAGTTTTCAATAACATTTGTTAGTCGACAGAATGATTCTCAGTTTTTTGTTTTGTTTGATACTAACATAAGTGAAGGGATTTTATGGCTGGTGGCTTCCTACGAATCAAAGTGTCAACAGCAAGATCATGGTTATTATGAATGTGTTGATTTATATGGTGTTAGTGTTCAAAATGTACTAGGCACTGTATGAACACAAAGGAAAAGACATCCCCAGACCTGAAGAGCTGCCAGTCTAACCAGACTGTTGAAGGGTGGGGGGGAAAGGATAAATCATACATGCAAAGCAATGAGGATGATGTCACCACACCCCATATTCATAATAGATTTTTGGGCCAGATTTACAAAGGTATTTAGGCACCTCAAGATGCAAATAGCTGCCCAATAGGAGTCCCAGAAGCACCTAAGCAGGTTAAGTACCTAACTCCCATTGACTGTCAGTGGGAATAAGGCACCTAATTCACTTAGATACTATTTGGAAATCCCAGTAGGCACCTATCTGCATTTTAGGCACTGAAATGTCTTTGTAAATCCTCTATCCCAGATCCTCAAAGATATTTAGGAACTGACTCCTAAAGAAGGCATTTTGAGGCTCAGGATCTAGGTACCTCTCTGCATCCTTAAGCACCCAAATGCCTTTGTAAATCTGGCCTTTTGTTATTTGGTAACGTTCTGATTAGACACTCGCTTTATTTATACTGGAAAACATTAATTGTGAGGGGCACACCCTGGGGTTGAAGTGAAGAGAGGAATGATGGGAAAAGACTGAGGTTATAAGCGTGAGTAAAGGAGAAGGAAACTCTGAGGAGGGAGGTTGAAGGAGTAAAGGAGAGAGGAGGAGGTTGCAAAGCAGAATGGGCAGGAAGAGCCAGGTTGGGCAGCTAGATGGTTCCAGTGGTAGGGAGAGAGATGGGATGAAGGGTAATACAACAAATGAGAAGAGAAATACCCAGGGTCCAAAGGCCAGATCCTCAGGCATGATAGCAATGCTCACTGCAGCACCTAGGGGGCCTAGGCGGCTTTCAGCCATTCCTCCTCATTCCTGAACAGTGGGGGCTGATTTAACCACAGGTCTGCTTTGACTTGCAGCAGAGAGAAGGTGCCAGAATGTAGTATGCCCTAGCCATGTTACCCCCAGGACACCCTGTACACTAGGTGATGGGGGAAGGAGGAACTGGGGACAGAGACAGCTAGGTAGGCTCTATGCCATCCAGGGATTCCCCTTAACTCCACTCCTTGGTGTGGGCTCCAGGGGATGCTCCAGGTTTCAGAGATGGGATGTCAGGAGTTTGCTCCATGCTGTTGTTCCCCATGTAAAGGAGAGGCCACTGGGCAATTGCTTGGGACACAGTGGCACATACCTTTGATTCATAAACTAGCTCCTGACAGGCTTGCTCTGCAAAAAATAAAGGGCAGGCAATCAGTGCTTGAGCTGGAACAATAACAAAGCAAATCTATCGGGGTGTGTAATTGAGATAAAAGCACTTTCTTGTACCCTGCTGCTCCGGTTCTATCTACTGTGGCCCTTTCACTCTTTCTCAGAGGATTATAATATTTCACTGTGTGGCAGCCTGTGTCCAGCCTGTCTGATATGGATTTTTATCTGCTGTATAAATATTAATGGGTAGGTCATTTATAGGGATTGAACTTGGGAAT
The DNA here is from genome assembly GCA_037349315.1 of Chelydra serpentina. Lineage (NCBI taxonomy): Eukaryota > Metazoa > Chordata > Testudines > Chelydridae > Chelydra > Chelydra serpentina. The sequence goes on from JBAIAC010000008.1 coordinate 128,298,282, forward strand.
CAAAGAGTCTCATGCTTTTAGTGTCAGAGATCCCAAGTCCATTCCCCACAGGTGGCCTGCCCACGAGTCTCATTACCGGGAGGATTTCAATCATTTGTTTTCTTAATAGAAATGTCACTAGTGCTATTGATTTTACGTGGAAGGCACTCAGATAGCATGGTGATGGGTGGCAGTATAACAGGGCACACGTTTCATACATCCTCCCTCTTCCACAAACATTAGACCACTCTGAGACCTTCTTACTTGAGAACAACAGCAGGTACTTTATTTACAGTGTCTCAATCCCTCCACCAACACACATCAGTGCATCCACACCTTCGCCCTGTTCTCCACCTTTCTGGCCCCTTCTCTTGGAAGGGTGGAGTAGGAGTTGCCATATCTTGAGCTCCCCTTGTCAAGGTCTTCTCACCTTGTCTCTCTCACCCCACTTCCTGCTCGAGCACTTTCATTATGTACTCTTTTTAAACCACTTGCCTGCTAATCAGCAAATTTGCTTATTACCTTCCTAACCCCAATCTGGCCTGGTAACCAGGCACACCCTGAACAATTAGGCTTTCACCAGAGTGCTAACTTAAGATGCATCTCTGGGCACTCTGTCACATCATACAGTGGCTCCAGGGGTGAAAGTAATTTTCAGGACTTACCGGTACACCGGAGTCCTGGGTGGGGGTGTGGCCTCGACCGGAAGAGGAGATTTAAAGGCCCCGGGTCTCTCGCTGGGAACCCCGGGGCCTTTAAATCACCCCAGAGCTACCAGCTGCAGAGGTGGCTGTAAGCCCCGGGGCGAATTAAAGGGCCCGGGGCTTCGGCCTCCACAGAGCTCCGGGCATTTTAAATCCCCGTCAGAGCCTTTTGTTATTTGGTAAAGTTCTGATTAGACACTTGTCAAACTTTCCAGACTCCTGTACCTCTTTCAGGAGTCGGATTTGTCTTGTGTACCCCAAGTGTCACCTCACTTAAAAACTACTTGCTTACAAAAATCGGACATAAAAATACAAGTGTCACAGCACACTGTTACTGAAACATTGCTTCCGTTCTCATTTTTACCATATAATTATAAAATAAATCAATTGGAATATAAATATTGTACTTACATTTCAGTGTACAGTATATAAAGAAGTATAAACAAGTCATTATCTGTATGAAATTTTAGTTTGTACTGACTTGGCTAGTGCTTTTCTGTTGTAAAATTAGGCAAATATCTAGATGAGTTAATGTATCCCCTGGAAGACCTCTGTGTACCCCCAGGGGTATGCAAATCCCTGGTTGAGAACCACTGACGTAGTATAAAACCCCAATATAGATACATAGACTGTATGCTAAAATATCGTAAGTAAAGATGTCTAAAAGGCCTGCTTACAGAAATAAAGTTGACTTCAAACGGCACCTTTAGTACTTTAGCTCTACAACTGAGTAGCTAATGGGCATATGGTATATACAAGATATTTTGGTTGGGAGAAGATGGAAGAGAATTATTACTTTCAGGTGGTAGACATTTGAATAGATTCTAATATCCATGCAGTTGTGTAACAGGAAGATATCTCCTTTAATACAAGTTCGTATCAGAAACAGTGTGTCTTTTGTCTCATGGTTAATGAAAGGAAGGAAGCAACTGGCTTGTGGCTATCCAGACATCCTCACTGGAAAAGCAGAGGGGATGACACAGAGAGACACTCTCTGTCAAATCATGCTCTCAGAAGTACCTCATGCTGCTTTTTCCTCTAAAAGGCATCAGAAAATGTATACCATGCTGCAAATCCAGGTCATTTAGCACTATTGTGTAACTTTCACTACCTGTTCATGCTTACCGATAATGTCTCGTCGTTTCCTTGGACTCCACCATGAGTCTGTAATGATCTGTTGTCTCTTGTACTTAGATAGTGAGCCCTTTGGGGCAGGAACTATCTTTTTGTTCTGTCTTTGTACAGCACCTAGCACAGCAGGCTCCTAGGTGCTATGCTCATCACCATTTCAGTTTAGGGCCTCACTAGCAATGCTTTCCATAGCACTCACCCAAGTGTTCACATTGAACCAACTTTTGTTTTATTGTTTCTTTCTATTTCTATAAAATTGTCTTTCTTGCTTTGCTTAAACCAGACAGAACTGGGTATCTGGCTATTCTATGGGGGACCTGTTGGTTGGCACATATGGAGAAAATAAAGCTCTGATCTTGGGAAAGGCAGAGGAAGGAGAAGGAAACTTTACCTGCGAACCAGGTCATAGCTATGAAGGGAGCCATTAGTCTTCTCCAAAGCAGGGCCACAGAATGGATGGGAAGGACCACAATGGAAATGAGAAAGGATGAATAAGCTAAGAGGCAAGAGCTACAATAAATAGGTTCAGTGGAGATTCCAGAATAAATCTCTCCTCAGTACACACTTACAGGCGAGTATTGGTGATGCTTAGAAACCACCACCTCCCCCTGCTCTTTGCTTAGCTCTCTGAACAGACCTTTGAAAGACAAATGCCTGCAGAGCCTGTCTCCTCTTCTCCCTTTCTCTGGACTGCAGAGGTCACCCTACAGCTTTGAAACTGTAAGTGGTTCTGGAGGTGTTTACAATCAGTGAGGGGAGGACAGGCAGAGAGAAGTCAGGTGTATATCGAAAATGAGATTTTTATTTAAAAACAAAAACAAAAAGTAAATATTTTATTTAGAAAAGTTCTGATAACAAAATTCTGACTATATGTACACAGATAGTCACCTCCTCCAAAATCCCAGCTTTACAGTACTGGTGCAGTCCTGCCTGCAACCTGTCCTGAGTAATGGTCTGACCTCCGCTTCTAGGCCCTGAAGACCTCTCATCTTAGCCAGTCAGCCCCCTTCACGTTTCTATACTGTCTCTTTCCCCATAGCTCACCTCTCACCTCCTTTGCAAAGTAATTTTGTGCATGTGTTAGCTATTAAAGAGCAGTTTGCCTGGCAAGGAGGCTGTAAGGGGCTACCAATCCCATGAAATCACAAAAAATGACAAAACAAAAACCTATAAGCCAGTCTTGGACGATGACAGGTTTCAGAGTAGCAGCCGTGTTAGTCTGTGTCAGCAAAAAGAAGAGGATTATTTGTGGCACCTTAGAGACGAACACATTTATTTCAGCATAAGCTTTCGTGGGTTAGAACCCACTTCATCAGATGCATGGAGTGGAACATACAGTAAGCAGATATTTATACATTTAGAGAAACATGAAAAGGTGGAAGTGCCTATACCAACTTTAAGAGGCTAATTAATTGAGAGGAACTCTCAATCAGCAGCTGAAAAAAAACTTTTGAAGTGATAAGATGGCCCATTGCGGACAGTTGATATAAAGGTGTGAGCGAGGAAAGTTAACTTAAGGGAAACAGATTCAATTAATGTAATGGCCAAGCCATTCCCAGTCTCTGTTCAACCCTGAGTTGATGGTATCTAGTTTGCATATTAATTCAAGTTCAACAGCTTCTCGTTGAAGTCTGTTTTTGAAGTTTTTCTGTTGCAAAATTGCCACCTTTAAGTCTGTCACTGAGTGATTAGAGAGGTTGAAATGTTCTCCTACTGGTTTTTGAATGTTATGATTCCTGATGTCAGATTTGTGTCCGTTTATTCTTTTGCGTAGAGACTGTCTGGAGAAACTACACCATCTGCTCCAGAAACACCCTGAAAAAGCACAGGAACAGATCTGTACAGACACATGCCTAGAACCCCGACCACGGGTATTCTATTTGCTACCCAAGATCCATAAACCTGGAAATCCTGGACCCTCCATCATCTCAGGCATTGGCACCCTAACAGCAGGATTGTCTGGCTATGTGGACTCTCTCCTCAGGCCCTACTCTACCAGCACTCCCAGCTATCTTCGAGACACCACTGACTTCCTGAGGAAACTGCAATCCATCGGTGATATTCCAGAAAACACCATCCTGGCCACTATGGATGTAGAAGCCCTCTACACCAACGTTCCACACAAAGATGGACTACAAGCTGTCAGGAACAGTATCCCCGATAATGCCACGGCTAACCTGGTGGCTGAACTTTGTGATTTTGTCTTCACCGATAACTATTTCACATTTGGGGACAATATATACCTTCAAGTCAGTGGAACTGCTATGGGTACCCGCATGGCCCCACAGTATGCCAACATTTTTATGGCTGACTTAGAACAACGCTTCCTTAGCTCCCTTAGTCCTCTAACGCCCCTACTCTACTTGTGCTACATTGATGACATCTTCATCATCTGGACCCATGGAAAAGAAGCCCTTGAGGAATTCCACCATGATTTCAACAATTTCCATCCCACCATCAACCTCAGCCTAGACCAGTCCACACAAGCGGTCCATTTCCTAGACACTACTGTGCTAATAAGCGATGGTCACATAAACACCACCCTATACCGGAAACCTACTGACTGCTATACTTACCTACATGCCTCCAGCTTCCATCCAGGACACACCACACGATCCATTGTTTACAGCCAAGCTCTAAGATACAACCGCATTTGCTCCAATCCCTCAGACAGAGACAAACACCTACAAGATCTCTATCAAGCATTCTTAAAACTACAATACACACCTGCTGAAGTGAAAAAACAGATTGACAGAGCCAAAAGAGTACCCAGGCGTCACCTACTACAGGACAGGCCCAACAAAGAAAATAACAGAACGCCACTAGCCGTCACCTTTAGCCCCCAACTAAAACCTCTCCAGTGCATCATCAAAGATCTACAACCTATTCTGAAAGATGATCCCTCACTCTCACAGATCTTGGAAGACAGACCAGTCCTCGCTTACAGACAGCCCCGCAACCTGAAGCAAATACTCACCAGCAACCACACACCACACAACAAAAACACTATCCCAGGAACCTATCCTTGCAACAAAGTCCAGTGCCAACTCTGTCCACATATCTATTCAAGAGACACCATCATAGGCCCTAATCACATCAGCCATGCCATCAGGGGCTCATTCACCTGCACATCTACCAATGTGATATATGCCATCATGTGCCAGCAATGCCCCTCTGCCATGTACATTGGCCAAACCGGACAGTCTCTATGCAAAAGAATAAACGGACACAAATCTGACATCAGGAATCATAACATTCAAAAACCAGTAGGAGAACATTTCAACCTCTCTAATTACTCAGTGACAGACTTAAAGGTGGCAATTTTGCAACAGAAAAACTTCAAAAACAGACTCCAACGAGAAGCTGTTGAACTTGAATTAATATGCAAACTAGATACCATCAACTCAGGGTTGAACAGAGACTGGGAATGGCTTGGCCATTATGTTAATTGAATCTGTTTCCCTTAAGTTAACTATCCTCGCTCACACCTTTATATCAACTGTCCGCAATGGGCCATCTTGATTATCACTTCAAAAGTTTTTTTTCCGCTGCTGATATAGTTCCTCTTAATTAATTAGCCTCTTAAAGTTGGTATAGGCACTTCCACTTTTTCATGTTTCTCTAAATGTATAAATAGCTGCTTACTGTATGTTCCATTCCATGCATCTGATGAAGTGGGTTCTAACCCACGAAAGCTTATGCTGAAATAAATTTGTTAGTCTCTAAAGTGCCACAAGTAATCCTGTTCTTTTTGCAGTCTTGGACAGTGCCTCATTCATTTCAATGGGTAGATGTAATGCTGCATTCCTAGCACCAGGTGGTGCTACTTGAAACTATAAATAGCAGCACTCTCCCTCACATGACCCCAAATGGTGCCTACCAACAAGCACACCGTTGTCTTATCCTGGATTCATGGGAAAGCCAGGCTGGTGGGAAAAGAGTGCCATGTCTCTTTATGGTATGAAGGCAAAAGGAAAGAGGGAATCAGCTCTGCAGTGTGCACCTGCCATTGGTTTCTCCTTCTCTCTCTCTCTCCCCACACCCCTTGGGGCTTCATACCTGGGTTCAGTGAAGATCATTCTCTCCCATGGGCTCTCACCCTCAGAGGTCAGTGGTTCCATCATAGTAGAAAATTATTTAAAAATCAAGACGAAAAGGTGATGGGAGGTTTTCCCAAGGATATTGCTTAGTGAGGGGAGCTCATGGAATCATAGAGATGTAGGGCTTGAGGGACCTCTAGAGGTCATCAGGTACAGCCCCCTGTACTGAGGCAGGACCAATTAAACCTAGACCATCCCTGACAGGTGTTTGCCCAACCTGGTCTTACAAACCTCCAATGACAGAGGTTCCACAACCTCCCTTGGTAACCTGTTCCAGTGCATAACTATCCTTAGAGTTAGAAAGTTTTTCCTAATATCTAACCTAAATCTCCCTTGCTGCAGATTAAGCCCATTACTACTTGTCCTACCTTCAGTGGACATGGAGAACAATTGATCTGCATCCTCTTTATAACAGCCCTTAACATATTTGAAGGCTATCAGGTCCGCCTTCAGTCTTCTTTTCTCAAAACTACGCATGCCTGTGGGTATTTTTTTTTTAACCTTTCCTCATTTACTCTCCTATTCAATCACGTGAGCCTACAGAGTTGCCGACAAAAGCAGGACATTTGGCTTTCCACAGCAGTTTGGCCTTTGCCCTGGACAAATCAGCCTGCCTTGGGATCAGCACCTATAGCCTTTCCCCAGCTTGTGCAGCATGGAGGGAAGGGGTCTGGCTCAGACCCTATGTGTTCAGCTCACCAAAGTGACCTTTTACTGCAGTGTCAAAGAGCCAGACTCCAGTAAGCAAGCAGCTGTGTCAGCAAGCCAAGTGCAAGCCAGCAGATGGGGGCAAAGTACATCATCTCCTGCGTTAATATAAAAGACGATCCTGGAGACCTGAATAGAGCACAGGGAATACAATTTGTCAATGTTTCTTAATGTTTTAAAGCATTAAAGGTGACATGCTAAGGGGAAAGAATTGGACTTGTCCCCTTTTTTAAACAAAGAGTTCTTTATGTTGTAATAAGACCTGAAAAGTGGTTTGTTTGGTGGTTTATTGTTTTGCGTATTTTTTAATTGAGGTCTTGTCTGCCCTGGAAGACTCCATTGTGACTAGGGACGGAAACTTATGCTTTGATGTAAAAACTGTTTTTCCAGTACTCATAGTTGTGAGGATAATTTTGAAAACATGAACCAAGCATAACCGATCGAGTATTGTCTGCTTGAGTCTGCTGTCAGCCTGAAACAACAGGTCTGAGATTTGCACCATTCATCTCTATTGGGCTATTAACACTGAAATCTAAAAACAACAGCGTAAGTGTGATTATAATTAGCCATTTGGTGCTGGTGCTTTTGGCAGAAACATCCATCTAATGTTCTTATCCCATGATCCCAAACTGCCTTCTCAAGGGCTGCACCGGAGTGCTACAGAATCCAGGAATATTAACACAGAATTTAGATCTAGTTTGACACCAATTACACATAGCCTTCCTTATAGCGGAGTTTAAACACAAAAATGGGGCAGATTTGATTTGAAGTGGCATTGTCAAGTGGCTTACAATCAAAATTTCAGTTTTGTTTTACAATGAGAGGGAAATAAAAAGGGAAAATGAGGGAAAGCTTACCAATTAATATGATGGAACCCTGAAATGTTGGAAATTCCAAAACAAGAATCTTTCATTAGCAACATGAGAGCCAGAAAATGAAACTCACTAAGAACAAAAAGTGAAATTGGCTATAAATTGAAAGTGAAAGTGATTAGTCCACTTTCATTGAGTAAAGTGCAGAAAGTAAACAAACAATATAAAGGGGGGGGGAAGCAAATTCCATTTTTAAAATGCTTTTTGTTTTCAGAAAGTTGTTAACAGAACATTGGTTAGGAGTTTTAACAGTATGTGTCTGTGTGAGTTATGTTCATTCATATTTGGGAAGGCTTTAAAACTGCTCTCCAAAAACATAGCTGCTTTTGTGTCATAACCTACGCAAGAACTCCCTTATGCAGCTTACATCTGATACTTCCTCATAACTGATGCTCTTTTCTTTCTAATAAGCCTATACATCTAGAAATGGATATGTTTTCTCAAAAAGTACTAAAAGAAAATTAAACCACGCTGAAACTGTATGGTAAGGATGAGTGAATAGGTCTCCCTAATTGTTGATTTGTGATACACGAGAAAATGCCAGCAGAGGAAACATTCACCTTAAATGGGTGTGTGGCTTACTCCAATGTTGCTAAACTAAAACCCAGTGCTGAAAGCTTTAATGATCAGATGATCTTTAAGTCGCAGATGCAACTTTTTGTTATATATTTTACCTGCTTAAACAAACAGCAAGTGCTGTTTGCTGTATTCCTGGGGCAGAACAGGAAATTTCTCCTGACATGCAGTGACAGCTCAAAACATTCAATTGCTTTGGAGGTTAGCAACATGAGTAAAGAGAGGAGCAGATTGGCTAGGTCATAGGTAAGAGACCCATTCTCTTCCAATGAGAGTTCACTTTTTAGGTTGGGTCTCTGGAATTCTAACACTGCTGTTAGGCCAAGAGCAGAGATCCTCATGCCTGTGGTATTTGCTCAGAGGGCATGACCACTTCGGGCAAGTCTTTCATGTGAGTCAGCTTTAGCTGATCCATGGGAAAATTCCTTTGTGTTGTCAGGCAGGGTTTGTTCACAGTTTCAAAGGATAATCCGACTGAAAGGAAAATACATCTAAATTTTAGCATATTTGGGTCAACTGTTCAATTAAATCCAGTACAATGCAAAGGATGTTCATTTTTCTTTGAGCGTCAACTTTAATAAAGAGAATCATCAATCAGAAATCTGTGGTCTTTAAAAGAGCCCCTTTTAATATTAGATTCCACATGCGCTTAGCCCAACTGGCCGATCCCTGTGTGGAACTGCAGTTAAATTGATTATATAAAATTAATGAACGCTGCAACTTTTCTATGCCGGAGAAGACAAATTAAGGGGCTGCCCCTGGAACCACTTACTCAGGTGAATAGACCCTACTCACACACGTGGTTTCAGCGGGACACAGCTCACGACCCTGTGCTCACTGAAGTCAATGGCAGTTTTTTTTTATTGATTTCAGTGGGTGCAGGATCAGATGCACAGGTACTCAATTTGGAGGATCAACTCATTAATCATACATAATCAAACAATCAAAGCAACTCCTTTTCCCCCTCCTGTCTACATGTGGCTTGCTCAAGGCAAAAGAGATACAAGAGAGAGAGAAACTCTATGGGCCTTGCACACTGAAATGTGTGGGAGTCACCCATGAGCTTCTGAAGACAGAAGTGCCCTAAGTGTCCTAGCTTTACTCTAAAGCTATTTGTAGTCTTTGCTAAATTAATGTAGCACCAGACCCTGTGCCCCTCATTCCCGTTCAGCAGAACCTCACTCGAGACCAGACAGTTACCGTGCAGTTTACCCTGAGTACAGAGCAGGACAGAGCAGCATAGCCCCAGGAGCAAATCCGGAAACGAGTTGTGTTATAACTCTTCCCCTGCTCCCCGCTTTGCTCTGGGAGAGGAATACAGTACTGCACCCCTCTCATGGAGCAGCAAAATCCCCACTGTGCAGTGCGCCCATCCAGGTACCTGAGCCAGTGAGAAGGGTGAAGGTAGAACTCTCTCCGCTCACTGCCCACTTGATCACAGTGGGGAGTATCAAGCAAGCAAGCAGCCCCTGCCCCCCACTGCTGCAGAATAGCAATCTGTACAGAGCGTAAGGGAGTCCTTACTCCATCTCACTGCCCTAGGTGGCCAAGGAAGGGCTGTGACAGCCTAGCTCTGCACGAAGAGTCCTGTTGAAAACAGTGGGACTACTCATGAAGTCAGGTATTACGCAGCATGAGGAAGAGAGGCAGAATTAGACCTTAGTCCTTTTGTTCTGTGTTCGTACTGTGAGTAGCACAATGCGGGCCTGGTCCAGGACTGTGGCTCTTAGTTGCTACTGCAGTACAAATTATTAGTAGTAGTAGAAGTAATAATAAATGTCCCTACATGACTTTAAGCCTGCTTTTGGAGCTACGATAATAATAAATGTTCACATGGAAGGTCTACATGCACACGCCGAAAATAATATGAGGATTTATGCTTTTCGTATTCTGTTGTAACATTCTGTATTTGTTCCATTGGATATGGGGCCTTAGACCCCCCCAGTATCCCAATACACTAGCTCTTCCCTGAAAGTACAAGCCTAATGCCGAGAGGTGAGTGTGGATGTACACTGAGGAAGGAGCAGGTACCTATCTGTGCATCAAAGCAATTCTGTAGAAAGTTTGTACGTTCTGAAATCATATTTTGCATTCATAGATTCGAAGGCCAGACGTCTAGTCTGGCCTGTATAACGGAGGCTATAGAACTTCCCCAAAATAATTCCTAGAGTATATCTTTTAGAGAAACATCCAATCTTGATTTTAAAATGGTCAGTGTGAAGGGGAATCCACCCCAACCCTTGGTAAATTGTTCCGATGGTTAATTACACTCACCATTAAAAATGTAGGCCTTATTTCCAGTGTAAATTTGTCTACCTTCAACTTCTAGCCATTGGATCATGTTATACTTACCTCTGCTAGATTGAAGAGCCCATTAATAAATATTTGTTCCCCATGTAGGTACTGCTAAACTGTAATCAAGTCACCTTGTAACCCTCTCTTCATTAAACTAAATAGATTGAGCTCCTTGAGTCTCTCTCTATAAGGCATATTTTCTAATCCTTTAATCATTGTTATGACTCTCCTCTGAACCCTCTCCAATTTATAAACATCTTTCTTGAATTGGGGGCACCAGAACTGGATGCAATATTCTCTCCACTCCTACTCAGGATTCCCCTGTTTATGCATCCCAAGATTGCATTAGGTCTTTTGGCCACAGCATTGCACTGGGAGCTCATGTTCAGCTGATTATTTACCACAACCCCCAAATCTTCTTCAGAGTCACTGTTTTCCAGGATACAGTCCGCCATCCTGTAAGTATAGTCTATATTCTTTGGTCCTGGAAGTAAATATTTAGCTATATTAAAAATACATATTGTTTGCTTGCATTACATGAAGACCTTTCATCAGAGCACTTGATGCACTTATTTAAGCCTCATTGCACCTGTTTGAGATCAGTATTGTTCCCATTTTACAGACAGGAAAACTGAGGCACAGAGTGAGTAAGTGAGTTGCACTGGTGGAAGGCTAGGAAGATACTTCTCTGATAGCTAGATTATTGCATATTTCTCCACAATGGGGTTTCTTTCACTTTCCCTTGAAGCATTCACCAGAGATGGGATCCTAGACTATATGGACCACTTCTCTGATCCAGTATAGAAATTCCAATGTTCCAAAAGGAAGAAGAGGAGGGGAAGTTGCACGGGAATTCAGTGAATGAAGAACATATAAACTGGAATTGTGATACAAAGGTTTAGCACCAGTTCCTTGCTGGTATAACTTGTCAGACCTCCATTGACTTCAGCTTACACCAGTTGAGGATCTGGTTGTTGGAGTGTATCACAATGGCTCAGTGATCAGAGATGTCAAGGAATAAATTTCTAATCACACAGTTTCCAGCCCTTTTCCTTGTGAAGATAACCTTGAAAACCCACTGCGGTTCAAAGTCTGTCAAGGTGATTTTTTTCTATAAATACTGTATTATTTACAGTTCACACACACACACACACAAACATCCCTCCAGCAGACACTTGGGGCTGGCTCTGGATTGGAACCTGTGAAGGTCAAAGCTGAAGAGCCAATGATTTTTGGAGAGGTGATGCCCCAAAGAATCAAAAGAGGGAGGTTTGTTTGGTGTACTAGTCTGAGACTCAGGAAATCCCACATTAGGATCCCTGCTCTGCTATAGACTTCCTGTGTGTCCTTGGGCAAGTCACATAAACCAGATTTATAAAGGTATTTAGAGGCCAAAAGATGCAGGTACCTTTAAAAATCTGGTCTTTAGTCTATCTTTGCCTCAGTATCCCACCTGTAAAATAGGGATAATAACACTTCCCTACCTCATGTGCTTCTGCCACATTTACTTATCATGAGAATCCCTTATTCTTCAATTTGTCCTGTTGAAATCACTAGTGCTGCCAGTGGAGTAAGGGTAGCAGAGTCTGGTCCTAAAAAAAAAAAGGTACTATAATTACAATTTGAACTATTCATTGCACATCCCTTCAGCCTAAGCTCACTGAATATTTTTTTCTGTATGCAAATTATCTGCGAAGACTTCATTGTTTGACATTTTGTTCATTATTTGAGATTACGTGACAAAAGTTTGATGCAAACGATGGACTGTTCTTGAACTATTTTCTATGGCTGTTGTTTAGCATATTTGCTGTTCTCACACATGTTTTTAAAATACTTTTATGTCGTATTCACCAATCTCTAGCTATAATATTAAGAATGATAAACCAAACTTGACGGGAAAACTGGGGTATGACCTTGCAAGCACAAATCACTGAAACTTTCTTTTTTGGGGAGGTTGATGAAGCAAGCATACAAATCCTTCTAGCATGACATACAAAAAGTCATTTTAAAGGAACCCTGTGTAGGCAGAAATTTGTAGGAAAAGGGAAAAGCCTTGTTCTCATTTTCAAATTGAAGAAACATAGTACACAGTAAATCAAGAGCCCGATTTTGAAATCCTAGCTGCTGTTTTATCTCTCACATTTTGCAGATACAAACTTTCATCTTTAAGTCTTAGTGCATGAAATTTAACACCCAGATACTGCACTGAGTTGTGTGTGGCGAGATCCCTGAGTCCTATATAGGCATACCATTCTGCCTATACGGAGGCAACACTGAAGTAATGGGGCTATGCATTGGTTCAAGGATCTACTCACACACAGTTCAATGCAGTACTGTGCCATATGTCACTTAGATATTGTCATACCTGGTATGTCCACATAATAATCAGATGCACAGACATCTACAGTTCCAGTTCTGACTCCCTCTGAAATCAATGTCAAAACTACAATTGATTTCAGTGGTGTAGAAGAACTGGGGCTAAGTGAACAAAATATTGGTACAGCAAATTATAGGTACAAAATACCAGGCCTAATTAAGGCTGTGATGAAAATTTGGCCCTACATCTGATTCTCATGCATATAGCTTTTGCTGTGAACTATGGAACATGTTCATGTGCAAATCATGCTCAATTTTGTATACATGTAGGTGTTATTCATAATAATTTTCCGTTATATGGACTAGGAGGGCCCTCCAGTGGCTAAAATAATACCTATAAAGTCCCAGTTCTTTCTATCTAAAATTTGTATGGCTTAGTGGTTTAACCATATGGTTTAAATAGCAAAGGTGTTAAGTTCAAATCCTCCAGGAGTTTTTCTAAACTTACTACATATTTTTCATGTCCACTCAATGAGGCAGGGATCCTCTGAAAAAAATAGTATGTGATCATGTAAGTAAAGACTGTCTCATAATGCATATGTTCAAGGGGGGGCAAATCAGGGTTGCACAAGCAACTTTCATTTTGACATTTTCAACTTCAGAGCACTTGACTTTGCAGCATTAAAGTTCTTTTAACAAAGTTTTGTACGTGTGTGATTGTTATTTACATTGGTAACTCCTCATTGGAAAGGGCCCTATCTATCCCATTTGATGCTCCATAAGTAATAATAATGCCAAATAGTGTCTATGCAGAACTGATTTTTGTGATAGATTTGTGGTTCACTTCCAGTTCTTAACCTGTGGACCACCACACAAGTTTTCAGCACCTAAGGCCTTGAGCCTGCAAATACTTCTGCAGCCAGTAGTACTACTGCTATGCTTAAAGTCACCCCACTGAATAAGTGCTCACAGGAAAGGGGACTGGGTTTGGATTAGAACTAACAACCCATGGGTGAAAGGCTCCCAAATCCCATTAACAGTGTTGTGAGATATCAACTCCCTATTCATTGGGTTAGCTTGTAACTGTGCTTCAAGTTCTAAGTAAGGGGTGGGGCTGCACTTCCCCAGGAGCACACCAGGAATTCTAGCCCTGTATGTGGTGCGCATTATCCGTTCCCCATTAGCTCAGCTGTGCTGGCTGATGCATTGCAGGCAGGGAGATCAGAGTCAGGGCTCCACCTATTCCTCACCCCAACCTGTTATGTTCACAGCGTACAAACAGAGAGGCTAGATAAAAACACAAAATACTCTTGCTAAATGCTTGCAACATAACACTGCATTTATTCTTATGACCCCGGAGGATTATGCACAGTAACCAAAAACAGAGAGAGAGAGAGAGAGAGAATGGAAAAGCCTGCTGCCATATCCCTGGGTGGGATTGTGATCATTGCCATACAATAGCGGCCAGATGTCCCAGTCAAGATCAGAGCCTTGTTGTGGGGAGCACTGTACAAACTTAAGGGAAATATGGCCCCAAACAGCTTACCTTCGAAACAGACAAGGCACACAGAGGTGAAGTGACTTGCCTAAGGTCATAGAGCAAGTCAATGGCAACACTGAGACTACAATCTGTAATGTTGCCTTAGGCCAGGGCGCAATCCACTGGACAACACTGCCGCTCAGCGAGGAAGCTTTGCCGCCCACTGCATGAAATGATATGGCTACAGACCTGCGCCCTTCAGGTGCCATGCCATGTGCCCTCAAGGGAATATGGAGGGAGCAGGTCTGATAAAATAAGAACCAGCGTCAAAGATAAATATTTCATTAAAGAGCTGTTGGCCAAGCCCTCAGGCCCCTACTCAGTTTTTACAGAGTCTTCTCTCCCTCAGAGCTCTCCTTGGCTTCGCCGGAAGGTGCAGGGCTCTGTGGCTTTGAAGATAAGGCCGTTTCTATTTAGGTGCTTCCCTATAGACTTTAGTTCCTCATGTTAGGCACCCACGTTTGAAAAATGTATCCTAAATAACTGGGAATAGTGGTTGTGCTGTGAAACAGAGCAATTCATCAGTAGAAAGCTACAGGACAGAACCTACCTGAACTATTCCCCCATGAATTTTTTGGAGGTCTGGGCAGCTGTTCTTTCCCATTGTTTTTTCATTTCAACCACAGCCTCTGTCTTTCTAGCAAAGGCTAGAAGCCAAATTCCCAAACAGTGCTAGAAAAGCAGTTCTCACAGTATTTATGGCCCAAACGGAAGCCAGAAGTACCAGGAATCTTGTGAGGAAGTTTATCCTCATGAGAGTTCTAGGCCGGTTTTTCAGACTGAATGGGTTAGAATCGTTTTTACAGGGCCCCCGTGTGCTATGCGGTGTGCAGAGGCGGCCCTCCCAGACAGGGGTGCTGTTTGAAATAGAAGCATTTTAATCAATGGTTTGCCAGAAGCCAACAAACGAACAGCTTGCAAAAGCCCCCCTGGTTTGAGCATCTGCCAGGAGCACCACACTCTGCTGCGACCACACCCAGCTCACCAGAGCAGTGTTCTGCTCATTCTTTCAGCAGCGCTCTAAACCGTAAAGAGGAAGGGTGCAGGAAAACACAGCCACGGCATTCATCATGGTTGCCCCACCCCCCCCCCAGTAGAATACATTTGCACACATGCGATCACTTTCGAGTGCTATGTCACCACACAGTACAAGCTAAAACCTGCCCCAAGGCGCTTGCAATCAGAATAGGCAAGAACTGAAGGGGGCACAGCGCTGACGTGACTTGTCCGAAGTTACATAGGAGGTCAGTGGAAGAGCTGGCAATAGAGCATATGCCCGCTAAGGGTATATCTATACTGCAGCCACAGGGTGTGATTGCGGCGCGCGTCGATGCACCTGCGCTAGCTTTCATCTAGTGAAGCCATGGCACCTCAAGCTTCAGCACAGGCTAGCCCCACAAGTAATTAGCCAGGGGGCCGGGTGGGCTAGGACAGGCTCTTCCGACGTGTGCGCGGCCACAGTTTGTCTCACCGTTCCAGTACCCAAGCTTGTTAGGTTAAAGCTAGCTCAGGTGTGGCTACTCCAGCTGCTGTCTAGGGTGCCCACCCGTCCCTAAGTGGGTGGGACAGTCCCCAAACATTTCCCAGTCCCAGTACATTTCAAGTTCTGGGCTTGGGAAAGACTGAATGACTCTGGGGCAGCCCTGGAATCCCAGATCCTCCACCTGCCCTGGAGGGTGGGGACACAGGCTGGGGGCTGCTTTTGGGCATCCCAACCTCCCGCCCAGGGCAGGGGGAGGGTGCAGGGCTATCCACAGTGACCCAGGCTCCCTGGGCAGCTCTTACCATGGCCTGGCCAGGGGGTGGGGCATTAGGGGAAAGAGAAGGAGCCAGGGGGTAGGGCCACAGAGGGGGTGGGGCTCCTGCATGTGTCCCGTTTTGGTATTTTGAAAAGGCGGTCACCCCACTGCCATCACACCCCACGATTGCAGTGTAGATAGACCCATAGTCCTGGTGCAATGTGCTTTTTACTGAACCACGTTGCCCCTGTTTGTTCAACCCTGGCTTGGGAAATCATCTGAACCGACTCCGTGGGTGCTCCGGGGCTGAAGCACTCACGGAAGGAAATAAAAGTGGGTACTTAGCACCAATCAGCTGTTCGGTGGCGGGCAGGAGGCACTGTGGGGGGTGGGGGCGAATTGAGGGTGTGAAGAGGTGGAGCGAGGGTGGGGCCTTAGGGAAGGGGTGGAGTGAGGGCACGGCTGTGGGGGAAGGGGCTTGGGTGGGGTGGGGTGGGGTGGGGGTGGAGCACCCACCCGGAAAAGAGAGAAGTTGGTACCTGTGATCTGAACTTTTGGATTCTTCCCTGAACTAAACTTGCAAGTGTGCGGTATGCATATCGCTACTGAAAACTGATCTGAAAGGAAGACAATGACCTACATTTCTAGCTTTGTTTCCCAGGGATGACGCCTGTTCCCTTTCATTCCATTTTACTGGATTTGGAGCAATAAGGTGCTGCAATTTGTTTCCAATTTAATTTCACATAAGGTAAATTATTGCTGATAAACTCCTAAACTAAAACACCTCATTCTTTGATCTGGAAAAATCAACGGGAGTTAATGACAGCTTTTGGAGCTATGCATACATTTGTTTGGTGCCTCGTTAATGTTTAAAAAATTTGACAGACTTACCTTCAGTATAAAAACTCATAATGATTTGAAATGATAATTTCTCAGATAAAAAGGCATAATATGGGGAGGGAAGACATGCTAGGACCTTTATGGGCCTTATCCATCGCCCCCGAATCAGTGGAAGGCTTCCAGTGATTTTAGTGGGCTTTGGAGCGGTCCCTTTATTTGTATTTGATAAGGGAGTATTTTCATCTTCCCCACCATATTAAAGGACCCAATTCTGTGCCTATTGAAGTCAATGACAAAACTCTCATTCTTTTTAAACCAGGGCAGTGTTGGGTCTCTCTTTATTTATATGCCAATTAAAAAGTCTCAGCTTTCCAGCTGGGAAAATGCTATCTGACCACACTTGTTATGTACTGTACATTTTATTTTTGGATCAGAGTGCTAACAGTAAACGGAGAGAGGATTTTTCCCAGCAGAGAAGATGTAGTGAATGTTTGCAGACATTCCTGGAATTAGACCAAGTTCTGAATTGGAGGCCACGTACAATGGTTCACTTCTTGAAAGACAAAAAAATGGTGTCACATTAGGCACTATGGTAATAATAATAAATAATAATAATTAGTATAATATTGACTCAGCCAGATCCTAGCATTAATCGAGCTACACTGATTTATACCAACTTAGGATATGGATTTAGGCTATTAAGCTTGAATATTGCAAAAAGGCTTTAGTTAACTTTCATTCACATTTTTAAGCAAATCCATTCTAAACCTGCACATCTTTTTGTACTTGGTCTACCTAAATGTCCTAGCAAAGAAATTTTCTGGAAGAAATGTTCAGCAAAACAGCAAATGCTGCACAACTGCATAAAATGTATTTGGGATGTACATTTTCTGTTTTCACTGGAACCTGAATGTAAGAACTATGCTCATCCATTCAAGGAACAGAAATATACCCTCATGTCCTCATGTTTCCAGTGAACTAGCTTGAAGTTCAAATATCTAAAGCAAAACGCTTATGCTCATGCTGAGTTATGGTCCAAAAATTAGTCACAGAAATTATTCAGAAACTTGCAATTGGATAATTTGTAGAGCTCGTCAGAAATGAGCATTTCTGTTCTGCAGGAAATTCTGACATTTCAAAACCTGTTTTTGTTCCAAATTGGAACAAAAAGACAAAATTTCAAAATGTCCCATAGAATGTTTTTTAAAAAATTGATTTGAACCATCAAAATGTTTCAATAATGTCAAATTGTTTTGTTTAAATAAAGTCAAGACAATGTCATATAAATATGAAATATAACAATATGTAATATAATAAGATTAACAAATTAATGTAATATGAAAGTCTACTTGAACTCAGTTGAAGCGATAAAGTCAAAATGAATCATTTTGACACTATCAAAACTAAGCGTTGCCCAACTAGGAGTAGGGTGACCAGATGAGAAGACCCGAAAATCGGGACTTCCCACCAAAAAAAAAAAAACGGAAGGGGCTCAAAGTTGTTGAGCAAAAAAAAAAAGGATCTGCCTCCAGAATCCCGAGTGCTTCTCTCTGGGGCTTCTCTCCGGGGCCGTTTCTCTCCGGGGCTGCCGGAAACGGAAGAGCCTCCACCAGAAGCTGTGGAGCAACAAAAAAAAACCCATGAAAATCGGGACAAAAGGCGTCCCGACCGACCATCGGTTGGGACGCATGCTCAAAAATCGGGACGGTCCCGATTTTATCGGGGCGTCTGGTCACCCTAACTAGGAGACACTCAGAAACTTGCAGGATCAGGCCATTTGTTTCATAAGGATCGTCCTAAGCATTAGATCCTAAGCATTGAATGTTAGTGTAAAAAGCACTTCCAACTTTCCTCTTGAAAATTTTGTTGAAATTGACAAGTTCGCACAAAATGTGTTGATTGTAACAAAATTGCAGTTTTTGATGGAAAGCTGTTCCATCACAAACATTTTGAACAACTCTAACCATTTGTGATCCAAAAAAGGCAAATTTCATTGACTACATAACATAATTTCTACTGATTACCTAGATTTGATTCACATCCACTGTAACTTTTCTGTAAAGGCTTCTTTCACACTGAAATTGATTTCCGCTTGCAAGAGGCCAGACATAAAACATTTTTGTAAAAAAAAATTGAGATTGATTGGCTAAGGCATTTTTGAGATATTTCACTTTGAACAAAACCCCTGTTCAGTTCATGGAACGCTTTCTAACTTTTTCTGTAGTAACATTTCTCAAAGGCATGTTGGTCTGAAAACTCCACATGTGCTTTGTACATTCACATTCAACAAAATCCAATGCATAGAGGTATCCTTATGAAATATAAAGGTCTTGATCCTGAAAGATTGAGTGTCTCCTTTGAAACTAGTTGGAAAATGGGGGTTCCTGCTGAAAGTTTGATGAAAATGAAAAAATTTTCTCTGTAACACTGATGTTGTGAAGGCCAAGACTATAACAGGGTTCAAAAAAGTACTAGATAAGGTCATGGAGGATAGGTCCATCAATGGCTATTAGCCAGGATGGGCACAGATGGTGTCCCTAACCTCTGTTTGCCAGAAGCTGGGAATGGGCGACAGGGGATGGATCACTTGATGATTATCTGTTATGTTCATTCCCTCTGGGGCACCTGGCTGCCATCAGAAGACAGGACACTGGGCTAGAAGGACCATTGGTCTGACCCAGTATGACCATTCTTATGATCTTAACATTTCAACTTTTCATGGAAAAAAATGAAAATTGATTAATACTAAAAGAAATTGGCCAAAAATTACTAAAAATAGAATAATTTTAATCCGAAACCTCCCCAAATTTGAAATTTTTCTGTTTTCAGGTTTTTGGTTTTCTGGACAAAAAAATAATTAAAACAAATATTTTCCTCAATTTTTTTGTTTAATCTAAAACCTAATTATCCATTTAAAAATGAAAGTTAAAACAGAATTTTTTTGGCCAGCCTGGTCTCTTCAACTTCCATTAATTTCACATTTAATCTGCACATGTACATTACATTTCTGCTTAATATTCCAATTTAAATGCAACGGTCCTGATTCTGCTCTTATTTACACTAGCATAAATGTGGATTAACTCCATTGAAGCCATTGTCATGGCTTCATATTTACAGTGATTTGAGAACAGAATTAGGTCTAATAGATTTTGTTCTTTTGCACATCCTTAGTTGTGTATAACACTGTTACTCTACAGTCATAATTTTTGCATCTAAGCAAAAATGAACTACTCACACAAGGAATTTCTAATATGTCAAATTTAACATTTTAAAGGTTCGTTGTTTTTTATTTATTCCAAGCTAAAAAAAATTACATTTCTTTATCAGTACAGTACATTTTTTGTCACTGTTCTATATCTGGAAAAGAACCTTTTTTTTGTTCAAACTTTCCAAATAAAGTCACCTTTAGCCAGAAATTCAGGATGGAAAATGTCAGCCCAAAGGGTGAACATTTTGGAAAATTACCACCATCTGAAAAAAGTGGGTTCTAATGGACTGTCCTGCAACCTTAATTGTAATGGACACAACAAATGCCTGCTACAGTATTGTGGAAAATTGCACTTCAGTACAATATACCCAGATCCACAAACCTTGCCAAATGCCACTGGGCTGCTTCCTTTGACAACCTCCGTGAGGCCTCAGAACATTAATATTCTGGCCTTTATTAGCATTTTCCAAAATCTTAATTCCCCTTTGTGGAAAATGTGATCTGGTGGTTTGTACAGAAGAAACAGGAACAGGACTTTTGGATTCACTTCCTCTCTGAAGTTCTCAGTTTTTGATGTTTAGTTTTTTCAGTATCATAGAATTATATTGAGAATTATATTGGTTTACTGGCTTTAATAAAGTAGTACAGTGGGCCAAATTGTGTGTCCATAACCAATCAAAATGTCCCTTGCCCAGGATCACTGATGGTGGTACCAAGTCTCGGGGGATTTGCTCCATTAGGTTTTGTAAAACTTTTATTTTCTGAAACCTAATTTTTGTCTCATATGAACTCAACATTCTCCCTTTATAATAAAGCAGAGAAGAATATCATACTGTTTATTGCCCATGGTCTGATGTTTTACAAACACTTCTTTAAAGGAAGTAGTAGAAAAGTTGCTTAAATATGTTAATGTGTTTATCCTGCATCTAGTTCCAATCTCTCTGTACCGCCTGTTCAGTTAGGAGTCAGAGTATATTTTCTTTCAACCTACCAGACAGAAACACACCTTTATGTGTAGGAAATGCCACACAAAGGAGGGAAATACAGATAAGTCTTCTGCTAAGACTGTGCTCACTAACATGGCTGGAACTGTAGACAAAATTCACAAGATTTGAAGGAAGGTGAGTGTAGTGTATCTCTCTACATAGGGAGATACATCAAACAAAATGTTGCTGATGAGGGATTCCGGGTTAACACCCAGGGAGACCAGAATCCTCTGTTTAGTTAAAGAGTCACAGAATTAGTAACAGGAATGGCAATACAAGTTCCCCCCATGCTGCCTCAACTCTAACCTGGAGAGAAGTATGCCCACTATTCCAGTCCTTAGCCTCTCTGCTGAGGCAACCAATAAGATTGCTGGCTGATGTGATGTGAATACAAGTCTGATAAGTAGACTGAGAAAAATAGAATTGTCTTCTCATACCAACTTTATAGTGGCATAAATCCATTGACTTTAGTGACTGCCTTCTGATTTGCAGTGGTCAGAGAAGAATCAGGTCCATGTAACCTAAGGATGGGAAAGACTTCTTAGTTTGTCTTATCTGTTCCTTCAGCCAACAAAGAACTGTTCCTTATAGTATATTCTCCAGAGGCCTGTTCTGTTTGGCTTGCAGTGTCTCAGACAATGGGCTTTTCATCATTTCCTTAGGAAGACCATTACACTATCTAAAAAGAATTCAGCATGAGGAAATAGTAAAAATGTACAAAAATACCTTCTAGAGAAATAATCAAAGGTCTCCTCCCAGTTACATCACATACAGTATCCAAAAACTAGAGCCTGTTTCATAACACAAGTAATTCCATCACAGCATAGTCCAATCAATAACATTTTCATTACATGGCTACAAGATATAACTTTAGGTTCAAGTCCTAAAATAAGATTTAAGCTTCATCCCAGTGAGGCTGGTAGCAGCAATGGGAGATGCTATCCCAACCCTGTTCCTGGAGGATATTATGGATTTCAAAGAACATCAGCTAGAGTAGTCCACACCATTTAAGCTGCAGCTCTTGAGTAGCCAGACATGGATGAAGTTGTGAGTTAGACAACACAAAGGTGGTGTAGAGCACTGGATACCCCATGGAGGGATCAAGGCTCCTTGTGTCAGTCACTGTACAAACACACCACAAAAGAGACAGCGCTTAGTATATGGCAACAAACAAATGGCTGCGGGGACATAGATGACAGAGCAAGGTTACTGTGAAATGATTGTTCATTAGAGCTCATCAAAAACAAAGACAACATTTTTCAAAAACAAATTGTTGAAATTTTCAGCCTGTTTTTGGTTGAAATTCAAAATCATAATGAAAATGTTGTCCAAAATGGCAGTTGTTGAAACTTTTCAACCTGTTCTATTTAGTATGATAAGAAACAGTGAAGACACCAACTGCTTAACCAATGGGAAAAATTTCAAAGATTCCCAAGAACTTAGGAAGCATTTAGGGGACTGACCTTTGTAAATCTGGTCCTTAGGAGACTAGTTAGGCACCTAAAAATGCAGACAGGTGCCTAATGTCATTTTCAAAAGTGTCTGACTCCCGTTGAAGTCAATGGGAGTTAGGCACCTAACCTGCTTAAGACATTTTTGAAAATCACACTAGGCACCTATCTGCATCTCCAGGCATCTAAATACCTTTAAAAATCTGGCCCTAAGTGTCAAAGTCAGTTTTGAGAAAAGACACTAAGGCTCCTAATCCACTTAGGCACGTTTTTGAACTTTTATCCATTGCGACAGAGAGGAGTTTTAAGATGGGATCTGAAGGAGGATAATCTAATCACCTTACCGACTTTTAGGGGGAGCTCCTCCCCTCCAGGTGGGCACCTCAATCGTTTTGCTGTGGTTTGCCCCAGGTTAAAAAAAAAATAATGAAAAATGAAGGCCTGTTTGGCTCCACTGTTTCACTGACAGCCAGGCTGGTAAGCTTGGCACTCTTCTTGCCTCCTTCCCTTTCTTCTGCTTTTAAAAAAAAATCGTAAAATTATTATTTGTTCCATTTTCTCAACATATTTTTAAAAACACTGTTATTAAAGGCAGAAAAGGAAAAAAGCACAGAAAATGTATTTAAAGGCAACAGGATGCTCGAGCAAGTCAGAAAGCCCCATGTTTGCATCCTACTGGCGGAGGTGTTTCTTTAAGGCTGGTTGTGTGTGTGCATGTAACAGGGCAAGTGCATACGTGAAACTTGCTCCGGCATAAGCCTAACATCTGCAGGGGAATTTTCTAATGATCGTTTTTAGCTAATAGGCACAAGTTGTTAGCTTGAGCTGGGAAAGCCTTTTTTTGTGTGTGCCAATTCCACCCCCTCTTTTCTTGTCATAGATTTAGTTCCCACAGCTAATTCACCTAATAATGAGACTGGGCAAGCAAAATGCCGGAGTAATGATATGGAGCTTGTTTGGCCCAGACAAAGAACACAGAGAGTGGCTGGATGGTCTAAACAACAGGCCAAGGGCTCTATTCATCCCAAATGATCCCTTGCCTTCTGTGCCACCTAATCCTGCAGAAGCTGCATAGCTGGGCGGTGCATCCGGATGGCCTGGGTGTCTGTCAGGAACTCAGTTGTGCCCTGAAAGACATTGTTGAGAGATTTGGGGTTCTTTTAACCATGGTCAAAACATAAAGAAACAATCAAGGGTTAAACCCCGATCAAATATTTTAATCAGAGTATCATAATAAACATACACATACCACTAAGACAAAGAGGAGAAAAGCAACTAAAATGTACACAACATTAATTCCATGGTGCTTAATCACCCCCAAACACCTATTAGCTTTGGTTGCAAGTGTGCTTATTCTCTGTCTGACCGGTGTCTCCTTCTCAGTGGTTCTCTCTCTCCTTTTACACTAATTTTTTCCTGCTTCTGTTGATAAACATCCACAGCAGTTGCAGCATACAAACAGTTCCCACTGAAGCCACTGGGAGCTGCTCCTACAATAATTGTATTTTGTACTTACACAGCATTTTTCACCCAAGCATCTCAGAATGCTTTACAAAAAAAGTGTATTATCCCCATTTTACAGATTGGGTAACTGAGGCACAGGGGTGCTGTCTTTGCCTAAGATCACCCAGTGAGTCATTAATGCAATTGGGATCAGAACCTATGTCTTGATTCCCAACATCCTCCTATTTAAATCCCTTGGTCCTGATCCTGCATGCTTATCACACCCCAACTCCCTCTGAATTCAGTTGGAGTTTTGAGTATGCAAGAAGTGCAGGTTCAGGCTTGCTGTGAGAATCTGTACTCAGAACTCTCACTTACAGCTGGTGAATAGAGCTCAAATTTTTTCCACTGAAATATTTACTGAATGGAAAATGGGGAGGGAGGGGATTGGTTAAAAAACGGAATTTGTGTGTGTGGGGGGGGGGAATCTTTCCTGTCCAAAATTTGTGTGTGGGGGGGAGGGGGGTTGGTCAGGTTATAAACTGAAAAAAATGGGTCTTTGGATGCTGAAAACAATAACAAAAATTGGTTTCAGGGTTCTCAGTTTTTACAAAAATCTGACAAAAAAATAATTTTTTGTTTTCATCAAAATTCTTCACAGGAAAAAAATCCATTTCCCAACCCGCTCTACTGATGAATAAATCATGACAAATCATTTAACCAGTGAATTTTTCTTCCTTTACTGCTTATGGAATATCCATCAGGAGATTGGCATTTCCTCCATTTTATTGAAAAGTATTCAGTGTTGGAGGGTTTCTATTCAAATTCTATTGCTTAATCTCAAAAAACTATATGAGTATTCACTAGTAAAGCCATGTTGCTCT
This sequence comes from Chelydra serpentina, assembly GCA_037349315.1. Lineage (NCBI taxonomy): Eukaryota > Metazoa > Chordata > Testudines > Chelydridae > Chelydra > Chelydra serpentina. The sequence continues at coordinate 128,323,054 of JBAIAC010000008.1, forward strand.
CTTGTGATTGGTTAGATAAGTCACATGCTGTTTTTTCTGTTTCCTAACTGGATGAGTGTGCAAGCACTTTTGGCGCAAACACTTATATCTGCAAACACTCGCACATGCAATGTTGAAATCTGCTTTGCATGACTGTTCATGACCGTTCAGCTCAATGGTAAAAATGTTTGTAGAGAGAAAACATGAAAGGGACACAAGCAAGGCTGAAGCAAATTCTTGTATAGATTCTTGTGAATGTGCATGGAGAAATGTTTGCAGAATTTTCCCAGTTTGGTTCTCAGTGTCTGGTGAAATATATGTATTTTCGTACCCTTAGTGGCTTTTCATTTAGAGCTTGTGCTCTGCAAAATCCTATGGTGCGATGCATACCTCTTTCCTATTGATTTATGCACCAATTATAATATTCCCACTAGGCACATGGTAAATTACATTACATATAAATTCAAGGCAGGCTGCAGGGAGGGAGAACATTAACTTAATTTACACATTACCTGTGGTTTGGGGAGACAGGTAGATAATATATGAGCCTGAAGAGCCTGTTTAGATGCTGTATGTCCAAGAAAGAAGCACTCATTCTGTCCCATTGTTGGTATTTGAGATGTAGAATGTATATAGAGAACATTTTTTTTTAATCCACGCTTTTTTAGTGTATTCTATAAAAAGCCCCATTAGCATTTTCTTTTCAGTGGCTCCTCTGTATCACAGCTGCTATGACTCTGCAGTCAGGAAAGCAGAGTTGGTGCGACTGCAATTCAGAAAACCAGTTGAAAAGAGAGGGTAAAAAAAAAAGTAAAGCTTTTTATGAGAGCTAGAAGAAAGCACGCCAATTAAATTTTTTAAAAGAGACAGAAGGAGAAAAGAAAAAAAAAACAAAGTAAAAAGCTGGAGGAACCTGCAGGAAATGGGGGGGAAGGGGAAGCTGGACAAGAGAACTACAGAAACGAAAAAGAGGGTAGAAAGGACAGAAGTGAAGACAATAACACACAGTGTAGTAATATCTTGTACACTGATTTTTGAAAATTCGAGAAGAGGAAGAGAAATGGGGCCTTAAAGGACATTATTGACAAATCAAGGCAAGAAAAAAGAGACATACAAAGAAGTAAAGAAAGGGATCCACAAAGAAATGAGACAGACAGGGAAGAGGAGGGAGACTTTCCAAGAAGAGAAGTAGGGGAAAAAAAGGACTAAGTCTTGGGGAGATTAACAGGGGAGATTAACAGAGAAATCATGTTATACCCATTAATAATTAAATAGAGCACAACTAGGGGACCTATCACTACCACTCCAGGCTTAGGTGACCCAGGATGCTTTAGGATGCATCACATGGACATACTATCAAGGCCTCTGGGAGAACAGTCTCTTACGGTTCTTTCAGTATTGATGTTGCTGAAATGAACCCTAAAAGAATCATCCGTCATTACAAAATGTTATTACCATAAATTCTGAGTATACCACTATTAAAGCGATTACAATAATTATCAAGAGTGCTCCAATATTAATGTTATTACATGAGTACTTTACCACAACCTGTTAGATTACTTCAGTTTGGGAATTTGGTTGAACTTCTACAAAACTTAATACAAATGAGGCTCCCATCCAACACAGTGCTTAAGCACGTGCTTAACTTTAAGCACATGAGTTGTCTCACTGAAGTCAATGAGATTTCTCACATGCTTAACATTCAGCATGTATATTATTGCTTTGCTGGATCAGGGTCTAGAATTGCTATAACCAATTCTAAGTGAATTCTATATTTCTTGTGTTACAGTCTCAGGGTAAAGGATTGTCTCCCAGACATTACATTGTCAATCTTGTACTTATTTAAATGGATGAATTTGCTATAAGAAATTCTCAAGGGTTAGAGCTGATCAAAATAGGATGGGAAGCTCACCAACTTTGGCGGTTGTCATGATGGCTTCCAAAGATAAATGGTGATTTATGGACAACAAAAATCATAGAATATCAGGGTTGGAAGGGACCTTAAGAGGTCATTCTAGTCCAACCTCCTGCTCAAAGCAGGACTAATCCCCAATTTTTGCCCCAGATCCCTAAATGGCCCCCTCAAGGATTGAACTCATAACCCTGGGTTTAGCAGGCCAATGCTCAAACCACTGAGCTATCCCTCCCCCAGATGGACAACAGAATAAATGTATGGGAGAGAAGTTCTTGGGTTCTTTTTTAAAAATACCCAAGTGGTTTAGGAGCCCAAGTCCCATTTTCAAAAGGGACTTGGATACACAGTGGAGTATTGCACCACACAGTGGTATGATTTCTGAAGCACACTAACGTCTTGTGTAATAATTGCTCCACATAGACCTTATGTTAAAACACTCTAGGGAACCTTTAGTGAGCACCAAGACAGTCTACATGGACCAATTAATCTGCAGCACATTAGTACGCTTTAGAAATCACACCCATGTAGAGCGCATTGCTGCTCCATGTAGGCAAGCCCTAAAGTTCATTGAAAGTTAATGGGACTTAGACACCCAGGGGACAGATTTGTAAAGGTACTTAGGCATCTAAAGATGCAAATAGGCACCTCGTAGAATTTATAAAAGCACCTAAACAGATTAGGCACCTAACTTCTAACCAATGGGAGTTAGACACCTAACCTGCCCAGGTTTTACTTTTGAAAATTCCAGTAGGTGACTATGTGCATATTTAGATTCCTAAATACCCTTGAAATCTGGCTTTAAGGCACAGATACTGATTTCAGTGGGAGTTAGGTACCTAAATTCCTTTGATCTTTGGGCCCAAGTATCTAAATCACCTTAAAAATTGGACTTGGGACCATTTGAAAATTGTATCAGCTCTCTCTAAGCAGGTCCATAGGCAGCCAAGCAAAGGTGTAAGTGTCTGTGTACATCCAGGTGTGCGTGTGTGTGCACATGCATGCACGCACAGTGTCTGGAGATGGTCCATCCCTAGAGCTCCCCACACCTTCACACCCATAAATGCTGTCATTTAGACTTCAGCAAGAGGAAGGATTTGTACTGAAGCAAAAATAACCGATACAAATTGAGAGTCAGTGGGTTCCTTCCCCTGGTAAATATTGAAATACCTGATGCAACTTCCTGTGCTTTTGAGGATTTTAAGGTAGTTCAAGGGAACTCTTATATGTGGCAAATAAGTTATCTAGTTAAAGATTCATAGACTTTAAGGCCAGAAGGGACCATTAGATAATCTAGTCTGACCTCCTGCGTAACACAAGCCATGGAATTTCATCCATCATTTAACTGTAATTTGCCTGGGGCAAGTGATGTTTATAAAGGTATCAATGCACCTGCACCCAAACCCACCAACACTAGATGTGGCCCACCTAATAATAATAATACCTCTTATATAGCACTTTTCATCCATAGATCGCAAAAGATTTTGCATAGGAGGTAAGTGTCATCCCCATTTTACAGATGGAGAAACTGAGGCATAGAGAGGATGGATCAGACACCACCAGAGTAGAGGAATCTTCAGATAGTGCAGGGCTGGCCTAGTTGATTTATGTTACATCTCCATTATAGTCCCCAGTGTAGGAGGTATGTCATGGCATAGCCAGGGGAAGGGGGCACAGCTGGAGTGATCCCCCAGTTCCAGTGATCCCCAACTCATGCAGTGCCCTAAGGAATATTTATCAGCCAGCCCAATTTAGGTTATGTTTGCACGGCTGCTAGAAAGTGTGATTCCCAGCATGAATAGACATGCACATGCTAGCTCTGCTTGTGTTAGCATGCTCAAAACAACAGTGTGGCCATGGTGGCACAATCTAGGGCCTGCATAAAATCCCACCCAGTACTCTGAGTGGTTAGCCTGAGCAGCTTACTTTCAACATTGCTATGTTTAGCTCACTAGCTCAAGCATAACTAGTGTGTGTATGTCTACCTGAACTGGGAATCACACTGTAGTGGAATGCAAAACTGTATTAATTGTTCATCCACCAGATTACTTTATTTAAACTAACCTCAGCCATACCTGGCAGTGCCTAAAAGATTTTACAGTGAACACATCTGGTGTGTATCTCTCTGGGAAGGCAGCTCTCTAGCCAGTCTATATCTGGCACAGAAGCCTGACCTAATAATAGCAGCCCTGCAATATACCATGTGCAAGAAATACATGACATGGTGTCAGAGGTAAACTTGTTCCGTAAGAGAACAGAAACAGAAGGAAAATAGCAACAAAGGTTGCAGGCAGCAAAAGAAAGCAACAAACTTTGCAGGATCTCATCAACAAGCCACTCGCTCATGCCCCATAGAACTTCATCTTTGACAACCGTTCATAATGGACAGATTGGAAGCAGTATGTTGCAAGATTTCGAATTGCTACAAAACTCCACACAGAAACTGAAGATCTACACCTATGCTTTTTAATTTATGCTATAGGGAAGCAGGCAGAGCATATCTTTAAATCCTTTGACTTTACTGAAGACAGTTGCAAATATGACTAAGGGTATGTCTATACTTACCCGTCGCGTCGGAGGCGCGGGATCGATGTTCTGGGTTCGATTTATCGCGTCTTGTCAAGACGCGATAAATCGAACCAGGAAGTGCTCCCTCGTCGACGCTGGTAATCCAGCTCGACGAGTGGAGTAGGCGGAGTCGACGGGGGAGCCTGCGCGCCGCGTCTGGACCACAGGTAAGTTCGAACTAAGGTACTTCGACTTCAGCTACGTTATTAACGTAGCTGAAGTTGCGTATCTTAGTTCGACGGGGGGGTTAGTGTAGACCTGGGCTAAGAAAGGATTCTGACAACATTTGATGCATACTTTGTACTTCAGAAAAATGTGGTTTATGAAAGAGCATGTTTTCACCAGAGAATTCAAGGGCAAGGAGAAAATGTTCAATGTTTTATAAGACCTTTCCCTGCATTGGCTGAAAACTGACACTGGAACTGCAAAACATGAAAATATCAGAGACAGGCTGGGTTTTGGATTAACAGATAAAAATAATTCACAGCAGCTATGATTAAAAATAGACTTAACCCTACATACAGCTATTGAAATAACAAAGCAGCCTCGGCTGGTGAGATAGCAAAACCAAGAGCAACTTGCCAAATAAGAAACTACCTTAGAAGCTGTTAATAGATTCAGCATGAATGTTACAATTAATTATCATAAAATACCTGAGGCAAGGAGAGAGAATTCCCAGGCTAAGAAGGATAAATTCCAGACAAACAGCAAAACCCTTCAGCCTAAATTCACAAGATGTGGAAAAATTCATAGTCCAACAGATGTATGTTTTGCCAAATGTGCAAGGTGTAATAAAGGCATAAAATATGGACATTTTGCAGCTGTTTGCAACACCAAAGCAGTCAGGGAATTTATTAATATTACAGACAATCAACAGCCATTGTTTCTGGGATATATCACATGTGATGACACAGAGCCTGCACGGAGAGTGAAACTGATTATTCATGGCAAGAGTACTGACTTTAAAATTGACTCATAAGCAGATATCACAGTCATTTCAGAAGGGACTTACAATTACCTTCAACCCCTCCCAGAGCTGAAGTTACCTGACACAGCCCTGACTAGCCCTAGAGGTGCTCTGAACTGTATTGGACAGTTCACCACAGAAACAACTTACAAAGACATAAACTTTGCATTCAGAATGTATGGTATCAAAGAATCACAGATCAACAGTCTTCTCAGACACAATATGTCAGACATGGTGGGCCTAGTGAGAAAGGTGGAAGAACTCGATAGAATATTTGGTGATATTCGACTTTTGAAAGAAAATCCAGTACAAATAACCTTAAGAGACAATGCTGAACCATACAGAGTACATATACCTTGCAGGATTCCTATCCTGCTGTTTCATAAAGTAGAAACTGAGTTAAAGACAATGGAGTGGATTGGCATAATCGAGAAAATCTCCGCACTAACAGCATGGTTTGTCCCCAGGGGTACAAGTTACAAAGAAAAATGGAAAAAATTGAATCTGTGGATTTCAAAAGACTTAATGAAGCAGTTGTGAGAGAAAAATGTATCCTCCCAACACTGGATAACTTCCTCTCCAAAGTGAAAGGAGTGACAGTATTCAGGGCCGGCGCAAGGAAGTTTCGCACCCCAGGCAAAACTTCCTTGCACCAGCCCTGCGCCGCCCTCCCCTGCCCATGGGAGCTCAGGCCCCCCCCCCCAGGCCGCAGGAGCTGAGCGGGGAGCTGGGGGGGGGGGGCAGCCAGCTGCCCCCAGCTCGCCGCTCAGGCGCTGAGGGGGGGCAGCGAGGCAGCTCCCCACTCAGGCGCTATGGGGGGCGCAGCAAGGTGGGGGGCTTGCCGCGGCTGCCCCGGGGCAGCGGGGCGGCTCCCCGTGGCTGCCCCTGGCTCCCCGCTCAGGCACTGAGTGGGGAGACAAGAGGAAGCCGTGGCGAGCCACCCCTTGTCTCTCCGCTCAGCAGCTGAGTGGGGAGACAAGGGGAAGCCATGGCAAGCCGCCCCTTGTCTCTCCGCTCAGCAGCTCAGTGGGGAGACAAAGGGAAGCCACAGCAAGCTGCCCCTTGTCCCTCCGCTCAGCAGCTCAGCGGGAAGACAAGAAGCAGCTGCGGCAAAACTGCCCCTTGTCTCCCCGCTCAGCAGCTCAGCAGGGAGACAAGGGGAAGCCGCAGCAAGCCGCTCCTTGTCTCCCCGATCAGAGCTCAGCGGGGACACAAGGGGAAGCCGCGACAAGCCGCCCCTTGTCTCCCCGCTCAGCGGGGAGGCAGCAGGCAGCCGTGGCGAGCCACCCCTTGTCTCTCCACTCAGCAGCTCAGCGGGGAGACAAACATCATTACTGTTTATAAGTACATACAAATAATGTAATTGGAAGACATAAGATGTCATAATGTTATCAAGAAACTGAAGTGCATTTTTGCTCATTTCAGTATCCCAGAAAATCTAGTGATGAACATTGGACCACAATTCACTGCAGCAGAATATAAGTCAGTGGTTCTCAACCTATTTATCATTGTGGGTTCCATATGCGGCCCACAAAGTGTTAGCTGAGCCGCAGGTGGAGAACCACAGTGCCCCCCATCTAAACCCAGTTAGCACCTAAACCCAATTAGCACACAGCTGAGCTGGGCCATAGCTGTGTGCTAATTGGGCCACATGCGGCCCACGGGCTGTGGGTTGGGAACCACTGGTTTTAGTCATTCCACACAAAATATGAGTTTGATCATATTACTAGCAGCCCACAAGTCAATGCAGAGGCTGAGAGAGCTGTACAGACATCCAAGAAAATCCTACAGCAGGAATCTCCATTCTTTGTTCTTCTGAGCTACAGATAACACCAGAGTTTCCATGTACACATGGTGGATGCAGAACAAGAAGAAGACTCAAGGATTCCAAATCAACTACAGCCAGTCATTGCAACTAATGGAAAGCCAGATGAGCAAGTTGTTATGCATTCAGGTCATTTAGTTAGAAAACAAGTACGATCCAGAGACACTAAACAGGCTGATACACACTGAACTTCAAGACAGTATGATCGTATAAATGTTCTAAATAGTAGGAATGTACAACTTAAAGGGGGAGATGTAATGGAATGCACAATTCTATTAACTGTTCAGCCACTAAGGGGTGATTGTGTAACATACCTTTATAACCTAACCTCAGCCACACCTGGCAGAGCCTTAAAGGATCTTATAATGAACACATCTGGAATGTCTCTCTGTCTGGGAAGGAAGCTCAGTAGCCAGTCCATATCTGATACAGACACGTGACCTGTTATAGCAGCCCAGCAACCTACCATGTATAAGGTGTACATGACACACACCGCCCAGCTGTTCTGCAGGCATACCTTTAGAGCAATCCTAAAGTGCTGGGTACCAAGCCAGTCTCTGGATTAGAGTGGTGTAAATCGACCTCTTATATCCCCCCGTGTCTATCCCCAATCATAGCTCAGCCAAACTCAAGGATCACGGTGATAATCTCAAGGAGCAGCCAGGTGCACTAGCCAATAGTGGCACAGATCTATGTTCACCCCTGCATGTCTTTAACGGCCCCGGAGTCAGGGCAGCTCAGCAGCACCCCAATGCAGGCCTATGCCTACATAACACACTCTCACCTTTTGCTAGGGGAAAAAGTCACAGGGACAGATCTACAAAGGTCTGTAGGTGCCTAAAGATGCAGATAGGCATCCACTGACGTCAGTGGAATGTAGGCTCCTAAACTGCTTAGGAACTTCTGATGATCCCACTAGGTGCCTATCTGCATCTTCAGGTGCCTGAATACCTTTTTGAATCTGCCCTTTATCCCCTTTTCTTTGTGAAGTGTTTCTCATGGACGAGAAGACTGGTGATTTGTTTAAGCAGTAGGTGCTCCCTTTTAAATCCAGCCCCGATAGCTAGCGTAGATAAAATAGCACAAGGACAATGGTTTTAGATATGTTTTGCAAAAGCAACTACTGCTGCTAATAATATTCTTTTTGCAGCTTCTTGCCTACATTAATGTCCAGCAGAGAAAAGTTTAGATCCTATTAGAGAAAGGTTTTAAATATGGCACCTATTGTGCCACAGATTTGTTTGCCAAAATGAAGATATTAATGGCAGAATTAAAGGGTATGACAAAATGGGATTTCCTGGGAACCTATTGAGTCACAGAATTTAGTAAGGGGAAAATGATTTGACATTTGGGAGTAATAATAAGTATATCTGAAGTTACACTGGATAATAAATGGATGAGAGAATAACAATCCTCATGCTTCAAGATACAGGCCAACCAACTCAGGTTAGGAAGAGACTTCTCTCATGAGCATATTACTGCACCATTGTCCATTAAGAGGGTTTTACTTCTTACTCTGATGCATCTGTTACTGATCACTTTCAACAGCAGGGTACTTCAGAAGGTATTTGGGGGGAGGTAAGTGCCTTTTAAGTAAAAAGTTGCTGACATGAATGTATTACAACACAGCAGGTTATACTAAGTAAGTATTTTCTGTCACAAGTATAGACAGAAATGAAAAAAATGCATTTTGTTCAAAATTGTTCATGGGATTTTTTTTTCTTAAAATGAAAAATGTATTGTTTTCCTTTTATGTTTTTGCCCCCTTTCTCTCCCTTCTCTCCCTTTTGAAAAGGAGAGAACACAAAATAAAACAAGCTGGACATTTTTGGTTTGAAATTGAATCAAAATGACATTTTTCATTTTGAATCACATCAAAATGATTAATTTAAAAAAAAACAAATGGGAAAGATCTGAATGATACCAAAATTTCCATGGAAGGTGTTCAGGTCATTCAAAAAAAAAATCACCAAAAATTATTTTCAGCGAGAAAACGTCAACCAGCTCTAAATGGAGCTTCTGTCTGTGTGGTATGGACATAGTCACCTGTAAAGCTGTAAATGAGACAAGGGCAAGCTATGGTCCAGGCCCTGCTGCAAGGCAAGCCAAGGTCCAGGCCCAATTAAAAAAAATATTCAGGTGCCTAATTCCCATTTAAATCAGTGGTGGCCTTTAGTGTTTATGTGATGATCTGCTAGCTCTGGCATAAAATGGACTCTGTTCTGAAATGCAACTTGATGGGGTTTATTAGCCTAATGGAGTGGGTTTTGGGTGCCATGTTCTCTTGTATGTATGGCTTTTGTTTTCTCTCTATATAGATGGTACGTGCGTCCTCCTTCGAGTAGTGTATGGGTATGTCTATACTACCCACCAGATCAGCGGGCAGCGATCGATCCAGCGGGGGGGTCAATTTATCACGTCTACTCTAGACGTGATAAATCAACCCCCGAGTGCTCTCCCGTTGACTCCTGTACTCCACCGCCATGAGAGGTGCAGGAGGAGTCAACGGGGGAGCGGCAGCAGTCGACTCACCGCAGAGAAGCCTGCTAAGCAACCAATGGGGCCACTGGACAATCAAGATGCTAAAGGACCACTCAAGGAAGATAAGGCCATTGCAGAGAAACTAAATGAATTCTTTGCATCAGTCTTCACCGCCGAGGATGTGAGGGAGATTCCCAAACCTGAGCCTTTCTTTTTAGGTGACAAATCTGAGGAACTGGCCCAGATTGAGGTGTCATTAGAGGAGGTTTTGGAACAAATTGATAAACTAAACAGTAATAAGTCACCAGGACCAGATGGTATTCACCCAAGAGTTCTGAAGGAACTCAAATGTGGAATTGCAGAACTACTAACTGTGGCTTGTAAGCTATCATTTAAATCAGCTGCTGTACCAGATGACTGGAGGATAGCTAATGTGACGCCAATTTTTTAAAACGGCTCCAGACGTGATCCCGGCAATTACAGGCCGGTAAGCCCAGACTTCAGTACCGGCCAAACTGGTTGAAACTATAATAAAGAACAGGATTGTCAGACACATAGATTAACATAATTTGTTGGGGAAGAGTCAACATGGTTTTAGTAAAGGGAAATCATGCCTCACCAATCTACTAGAATTCTTTGATGGGGTCAAGGATCCAGTGGATATAGTGTACTTAGATTTTCAGAAAGCCTTTGACAAGGCCCCTCACCAAAGGCTCTTAAGCAAAGTAAGATGTCATGGGATAAGAGGGAAGGTCCTCTCATGGATCAGTAACTGGTGAAAAGATAGGAAACAAAGGGTAGGAATAAATGGTCAGTTTTCATAATGGAGAGAGGTAAATAGTGGTGTCCCCCAGCGATCTGTGCTGGGATCAGTCCTATTCAACATATTCATAAATGATCTGGAAAAAGAGTAAACAGCGAGGTGGCAAAATTTACAGATGATACAAAACTACTCAAGATAGTTACGTCCAAAGCAGACTGTGAAGAGCTACAAAAGAATCTCACAAAACTGGGTGACTGGGCAACAAAATGGCAGATGAAATTCAATGTTGATAAATGTAAAGTAATGCACATTGCAAAACATAATACCAACTATACATATAAAATTATGAGGTCTAAATTAGCTGTTACCACTCAAGAAAGAGATCTTGGAGTCATCGTGGATAGTTCTCTGAAAACATCCACTCAATGTGCAGCGGCAGTCAAAAAAGCAAACAGAATGTTTGGAATCACAAAGAGATAGCTAATAAGACAGAAAATATCATATTGCCTCTATGTAAATCCATGGTACACCCACACCTTGAATACTGCATGCAGATGTGGTCGCCCCATCTCAAAAAATATATTTTGGAATTGGAAAAGGTTCAGAAAAGGGCAACAAAAATGATTAGGGGTATGAAACGACATTCGTATGAGGAGAGATTAATAAGACTGGGACTTTCCAGCTTGAAAAAGAGATGACTAAAGGGGGATATGATTGAGGTCTATAAAATCATGACTGGTGTGGAGAAAGTAAATAAGGAAGTGTTATTTACTCCTTCTCATAACACAAGAACTAGGGGTCACCAAATGAAATTAATAGGCAGCAGGTTTAAAACAAAAAGGAAGTGTTTTTTCACACAATGCACAGTCAGTCTGTGGATCTCTTTGCCAGAGGATGTTGTGAAGGCCAAGACTATAACAGGGTTAAAAAAAGAACTAGATAAGTTCATGGAGGATAGGTCCATCAATGGCTATTAGCCAGGATGGTCAGGGATGGTGTCCCTAGCCTCCGTTTGCCAGAAGCTAGGAATGGGCGACAGGGGATGGATCACTTGATGATTACCTGTTCTATTCATTCCCTCTGGGGCACCTGGCATTGGCCACTGTTGGAAGACAGGATACTGGGCTAGATGGACCTTTGGTCTGACCCAGCATGGCTGCTCTTATGGGTTTGTGATGACCAAGAGCATAGACACCAACTCCATGGGTGCTCTGGAACACCCATGGGGAAAAATTGGTGGGTGCTCAGCACCCACCAGCAGCTCCCCGCCAGCCCCGCACCTGTTACCAGAGCACTTACCTTTGCTCCGGACGCCGCGGGGCCCCGCCCCCGACGCCGGGCGACGTTGCGGGGCCCCACCCCCGACACTGGCTGATGTTGTGGGGCCCTGCCTCCGGCGCACCAAGCGGAGCCGACGAAAGTCGGCTCCTATGACCAAGAGAACCACATGGTTAATTGGCTGCTTGATGCAAAGGTTGTGGACCTCTTGATACATCTAAAGAGACTTATGTGCAGTAGCTGGGAAGGAGCAAGTGGTGATGGTACACATAGGAAAAGTAAGACAGAGGTCCTGGAGGCCAAATTTAGGCTGTTAGGGAAGAGATTAAAGTCTAGGACCTACATGGTGACATTTTCTGAAATGCTTCCAGTTCCATGTGGAAGACCAGTTAGACAGGCAGAACTGCAGGGCCTCAATGCATGGAAGAGACTATGGTATTGAGAATAAAAATTAACTATATCAGGAACTGGGAAACCTTTTGGAAAAGGACAAGCCTATACAGTAAAGGATGGGCTCCACCTAAACCAAAATGAAACCAGATTGCTGGCATGTAGGGTGACCAGACAGCAAGTATGAAACATTGGGACAGGGCTGGGGGGTAATAGAAGTCTATATAAGAAAAAGACCCAAAAATCGGGACTGTCCCTATAAAATCAGGACATCTGGTCACCCTACTGGCATATAAAATTTAAAAGGTGGTAGAGGAGTTTTTAAACTAAGGGCTGGGGGATAGCTGACAGGCGTGGAGTAGCATATGGTTCGGACAGAGACATCCCTTATGGGGGGATTCATTAAAGGGTATTCTCTATGTCCTAGTAGAGAGAAGAGGATAGAACTTGATAAAGTATAGGTAAAGAAAAGAAATAGTCAAACGAAAAAGATTCTCATTCAATTACATCACATGAAGGCAGACAACTAAATATTGAGAAATTTTATAAGTGCTTGCATACAAATGCTAGAAGTCTAAATACTAAAATGGATGAACCTGATTGCCTTGCATTAAATGAGGAAACCGATATAATATGCATCACAGAAACTTGGTAGAATGATGATAATCCATGGGACACAGTAATCTGAAGGTACAAAATATATAGGAATGACAGAGTAGGTCATGCTGGTTGGGGAGTGGTACTATCTGTGAAAGAAAGCATAGAGTCAAATATAGTAAAAAATCTTAAATGAATCAAACTGTACCATAGAATCTCTATGAATAGTAATTCCATGCTTGAGTAATAAGAGTATAGCTGTAAGAATATACTACCAACCACCTGACCAGGATGGTGACAATGACTGTGAAATGCTGAGAGTGATTAGAGAGGCTCCAAAACAGAGAACCCAATAATAATGGGGTGTTTCAACTATCCCTATATTGACTGGGTACATGTTACCTCAGGATGGGATGTAGAGATAAAATTTCTAGACACCACTAATGACTGCGTCTTGGAGCAGTTAGTCCTGGAAACCACAAGGGGAGAAGCAATTCTTGATTTACTCCTCAGTGGAGCACAGGATCTGGTCCAAGAGGTGAACATAACTGAACCACTCAGTAATAGTGACCATAATGTAATTAATAAAGAAACCCATCACAGTAGCATTTATCTTCCTCTAACAGGGTACTGACCAGGAGATCCTGAGCCAGGCCCCTGTTAGCCCAGCTCCAATTAAGAAGTATTAATTGGGGCTGGCTGAGTATGCCACGCCTAATTGCTAGAAGAGAAGCACCTGTGGGCCTTTTTAGCCAGGGGCTATATAAAGCTGGTAGGAAGGACATGGGCAGGGGAAGGAAAGGGAGAAGTTAAAGGCAGTGTATCCCTGCTGGCTGGAGAAACTAGCTGTCCCCCTAGGTTGCTGGCTTGGAGCAGACTGTACATAGAAGGTGGTGGGAACTGACACTGAAAATAAAAAGCACTGGTGATTGCACTCAGAAGGGGGTCTCCGGCTGATTTGGTGCAAGGGCAAGCAAATGTCTCATTACATTTCCAAAGGGGCAATTACTCAAAAATGAGGAAGCTAGTTAAATGGCAATGAAAAGGAATAGTCACAAAAGTGCAAACTATTTTAAAGCACCATAATAGAGGCTCAAATTAAATGTATACCCAAATTTTTTTTTAAAAAGTAAGAGAAACAAAAAAATACCACCAGGGCTAAACAACAGAAAAAAGAGGTGGTCAGAGGCAAAAAGGCATCCTTTAAAAATTGAAAGTTAAATCCTACTAAGGAAAATAAAAAGGAGCATAAACTCTGGCAACTCAAGTGTAAAAGCATAATTAGATCAAAAAGAATTTGAGGAGCAACTAGCAAAAGAAACAAAAACTCATAGCATTTTTTTTTAAAGTACATCAGAAGCAAGAAGACTGCCAAACAATCAGTGGGGCCCTAGATGATCAAGATTACAAAATAGGAGTCAGGGAAGACAAGGCCATTGTGGAGAAGCTAAATGAATTATTTGCATTGGTCTTCACTGCAGATTATGTGAGGGAGAGTCTCACACCTGAGCCATTCTTTTTATCTGACAAATCTGAGGAACTGTCCCAGACTGAGTGTTAATAGAAGACGTTTTGGAACAAATTGATAAATTAAACACTAAGTCATCAGGACCAGATGGTATTCACCCAAGAGTTGTGAAGGAACTAAAATGTGAAATTGCAGAATTACTAACTGGTGTGTAACCCCTCACTTAGATAAGACTATGTGCTGGATAATTGGAGGATAGCTAATGTAATGCCAATTACAGGCAAATCGGTTGAAACTATAGCAAAGAACAGAATTGTCAGGTGCATAGATGAACACATGGCTTTTGTAAAGGGAAATTCTGCCTAACCAATCTATTAGAATTATCTGAGGGGGTAACAAGCCTGTGGACAAGGGTGATCAAGTGGCTAATGTGTATTTGGACTTTCAGAAAGCCTTTGACAAGGTCCCTCACTAAAGACTCTCAAGCAAAGTAAGCTGTAATGTGATAACAGGGAAGGTCCTCTCATGGATCAATAACTGGTTAAAAGATAGGAAACAAAGGGTAGGAACAAATGGTCAGTTTTCACAATGGAGAAAGGTAAATAGTGGTGTCCCCCAAGGATCTGTACTGTTCAACATATTCAGATCCAGAAAAGGGGATAAACCACGAGGTGACAAAGTTTGCAGGCAATACTAAATTACTCAAGATAGTTAAGGTGAAAGCTGACTGCAAAGAGTTACAAAGGGATCTCACAAAACTGGGTGACTGAGCAGCAAAATGGCAGATGAAATTCAATGCTGATAAATGCCAAGTAATGCACATTGGAAACCATATTGCCAACTATACCTACAAACTATGGGGTGCAAATTAGTTGTTACTACTCAAGAAAGAGATCTTGGAGTCTTCATGGCTAGTTCTCTGAAAACATCTACTCAATGCACAGCAGCAGTCAAAAAGCTAACAATGTTAGGAATCATTAGGAAAGGGATAAATAATAAGACAGAAAATATTATGATGCCATTAGATAAATCCATAGTAGACCCACACCTTGAATATTGCATGCAGTTCTGGTCACCCGATCTTAGAACTGGAAAAAGTACAGAGAAGGGAAACAAAAATCATTAGGGGGCATGGATCAGCTTCTATATGAAGAGAGACTAAAAAGACTGGGACTTTTCAACTTGGGAAAATGACTGAGGGGAGATATGATAGGGGTGTATAAAATCATGAATGGTGTGGAGAAAGTGAGTAAAGAAGTAGTATGTATCCCCTCACATAACACAAGAACCAGGGGTCATGCAATGAAACTAATAGGTTTAAAAAAAATAAGGAAGTACTTCTTCACACTACGCAGTCAACAAGTGGAACTCACTGCCTGGGGATATTGTGAAGTACAATCGGATTAAGAAAAGAATGAGATACGTTCATGGAGGGTAGGTCCATCAATGGTTATTAGTCAAGATGGTCAGGGATGCAACCCACACTCTGGGTGTCCCTAAACTTCTGACTGCCAGAAGCTGGGACTGGATGACAGTGGATGGATCATTTTATAATTGCCCTGTTCTGTTCATTTCTTCTGAAACATCTGGCACTTGCCATTGTCAGAAGACAGGATACTGAGCTAGATGGAGCATTGGTGTGACCCAGTATGGCCATTTCTTATGTTCTTACATATTTGGGTTTTAGTAAAACATATCTTTCTATGTTTTTCATTGAAAAAAATCTTCAAGTTAGGTGGAATACAAGCACTATTACATGGATGAAAACTAGATAACAAACATTGGACCATATCCTCAGCTGCTCTATATCAACATGGGTTACTGAAAGCAATGAGCCTATCCTGATTTACATCAGATGAGGATCTGACCCTGTAAATATAAAGGGTAGAGATAAATGGGAAAGTATTGAATTGACGGAGGTGTCTAACAGGAGTTATGTTGAGATAGGTCTTATTTATGTTTTCATGAATGACCTGGAAGAGGGAGTAAAAAGCACTTTAGTATCGTTAGTGAGTTTCATTATATTAGTGAGTGAACACTAATGAGGACAGAGAAGTAATGCAAAGGGAGATTGTGTATTTTAAAAAAGGGAGAGGAAATAAAATTATTCGATTTTGGAAAAATGAAAACTAATATTCTTTGGGTAATGTTGGATAATGTCTTTCTTTTAATGTATTGTTTTGGTTAATTATGTTTACTTGGGGGAAAATAATCTGGAACACTCAATAAAGGGAAGAAAATGTGAGAAATGGGCATACAAAAGGAGACTTTGGGGGTGGTAGTGGAGTGCAAATCAGACATGACGTCCTAGTTCAGGAAAGGGCTTAAGCGTGTGCTTAAGTCCATCCCTATTTAGAAAAAGCATTTAAGAACATGCTTAACTGATGTCAATGGGATTTATGCATATGTCTTTCCCGAATTGTGTGTAATACGGCTGTTAAAAAAGATCAGCATGCTTTTGGTCTGCATTCACAAAGGTATCACAACTTTTGAGCCTCTTGTCTTATCAAAAATTTCTAGGGATGAGTATTAAAGGTTAGTAAAGGACTCTTTTGGCTTAATTAAAATACAGGAAGCAATCAATAGCAAACAACCTGAAAAGGCCCATGGCAATGGCTGAGATATGGGACAATTAATCTGATAATCTAGATAAATCTAATATCTTTTTCCACAGAATTCAGATGATCCTCTGGTGCTTTTAAAATATGATATAGCGCAAACCGAAGTTATAGTCTTGTTGCAGAAATTATTGGGTGAGGTTCTTGGGCCTGTGTTATACAGGAGGTCAAAATACATTTAGATTCGGCTCTAGTTCCTTTTTCTCAACTCATCGCCTTAATATACAGCACCATAGAGTGATTTGATTAGAAACAAAGAATGTATGGCACACTTACACAATTGGGGCAGTATCTTGCAATGCTGTGACTCTGAAGAGAACTTAGGGGTTATGGTGGACAACCAACTGAACATGAGCTCCCAATGTGATGCTGTGGCTAACAGGTCTCAAGTGATCCTTGGATGCATAAACAATATATGGTATCAGGTAGTAGGGAGGCAGAATTACCTCCGTCTATGGCGTTGGAGAGATCATAACTGGAATACAGTGCCCAGTTCTAATATACACACCCTAAAAAGGATGTTGAAAACTTGCAAAGTGTTAAAAAAAGAGCCACAAGAATAATTACAGGTCTAGAAAAGCTTCCTCACTATGTAAGACATAAAAAAATCTTCAGTCTATTTAGCTTATCAAAAAGAAGGGTAAGAGGTGACTTGCTCACGCTTTGTAAGTACAGTAACTCCCCACTTGACTTAGTCATCCTGGTTAATGTTGTTTCGTTGTTACGTTGCTGATCAATTAGGGAACATGCTCATTTAAAGTTGTGCAATGCTCCGGTATAAAGTTGTTTGGCAGCCGCCTGCTTTGTCCACTGCTTGCAGGAAGAGCAGCCTGTTGCAGCTAGCTGGTGGGGGTTTGGAACCAGGGTGGACCGGCAGCCCCCCCATCAGCTCCCCACATCAGCTCCCCGCTTCCCTAAGCTCCCTGTGCAGCAGCCACCCAGCAGGCTACCAATTCCCGGCAGTTCAGCTGTCCCTCCCCCCACTGCGATGTGCTGCTCCTGCCCTCTGTCTTGGAGCTGCTCCCGGGAGCCTCCTGCTTGCTGTGCAGGGGAGGGGAGAAGAGGGGCACTAATGTCA
Organism: Chelydra serpentina; assembly: GCA_037349315.1. NCBI lineage: Eukaryota > Metazoa > Chordata > Testudines > Chelydridae > Chelydra > Chelydra serpentina. The sequence continues at coordinate 128,340,978 of JBAIAC010000008.1, forward strand.
GGGTGTTCCCTTCCCCCTACTCCTGCCCCCCACTTACCTCTTCTCCATATAGAGCAGGGGGGAGACAGAACAGGGCTAAGGATGGAAAGAGCTGGTCACAGCTGCTGATTCAACGTCCTGATCTTTTTAAAGGCAATGTACTTCGAGTGTGGTGTCAGCGTACTTAAAGGGACAATGCACATATCTCTCTCTCTCTCCCACACACACAGGGTGTGTGTCTCTGTCTCTGTCTGCCATGCTGTCTCCCCTCCCTCCATTCAGGCTGCCTTGTAGAGTGTGCGGCTACATTAACAACAATGTGTTAACCTTTGAGGGCTCAGCCGAATGCTAGTTCATCATTTAGCAGTAAGGCATTCCCTGGGAAATATCCCACCCTCTTCCACCCTCTAACTTCACCACCTCAACCAAGCTTCACAATCATCATTGCTGTGTACCATATTAAATTGTTTGTTTAAAACTTATACTGTGTGTGTGTGGTGTGTATATCCTGGAACCTAACCCCCGCTCCCCATTTACATTAATTCTTATGGGGAAATTGGATTCGCTTACCATTGTTTCACTTAAAGTAGCATTTTTCAGGAACATAACTACAATGTTAAGTGAGGAATTACTGTACCTACATCAGAATTTTTTTTTACAGAAGATGGCTCTTTAATGTAGCAACAAAGACACAACAAGTGACAATGGCTGGAAGTGGAAGCTAGACAAATTCAGGCTAGAAATATAAGAAACACATATTTAAGAGTGACTGTAATTAATCACTGGTACAACTTACTAAGGTAAGTGGTGGTAAAACACTAGAAGTCTTTAAGTCAAGACTGGATGCCTTCTAAAAGATTTGCCCTCGTTTAACCACAAGTAGGCTTGATATGGGAATTACTGGGTGAAATTCTGTGGTCTCTGTTACACAGGAGGTCAAACTTGGTGATCATAATGGACCCTTCTGGCCTTAAAAACTATTAATCTATTATTTTTAGCCCCTTTCTTATAAGTCATTGTATACCTGCTCAGGTATGCCCCTGGTTTCCATCAAATGTACTCCACAGAAATATATTTACCCAAATCCTGAAGCCCTTATTCAAGCTGTTCAAAATGCCCTTTGAAGTCACTGGATGGACCTCTCGGAGGTTTTCTAGAACTGTCATCTGAGAAGGAACCGGGCATACTCTAGGTCAAATAGGAAGCTATTGGTGGGAGTGGACTCTTCATCAATAGTGCAGAGGAAGCCTGCAAGGCTGGGTAATAGGGTGAGAAACATAAAGTGAGATAGCTGGAAAAGACACAGAAAGATGGGACTCCTACATACGTCAGTCAAGCAGATGGTCCTCCAAAGTATTTAGCAAATTTTTATGAATCATAATAAATATATTGGCAGAAGTCAGGATGAGTTTGTGGACAAAACTCACAAAGAAAAGGACTAAAATCCTGCCCCTACTGAAGTTGGTGCCACAACTCCCGTTGACTTCAATGGGGCCAGAATTCCACCCTTTGAATATCCTCAGTGGATAATTTGACAAGCTGAATTTTCTTCCTTTATATTTGCATGGCTCCAGAAAAGATCAGTCCCCTAAATTTCCACATCTGTGGGTCTGATTGTCTTCTTATAGTGGGTGTAATTTACGAATAACTCCATAGGACTAACACCAGTGAAATGGTGAGAGGAGAGTCAGGCCTGTACATTAAATCTCTTTTGCTTCATCCTTGGAAAATATTGTCATGGTGGCATATGCTCAGAATCCAGTCATAAAGCTATGGCATATACAGTGATGGATCTAAGCCACAAAGGCTGGATCCAGACTCACATCTCAATTTAGAACACCCCCAAATTGAAGATTGTTTGGCTCTAGTAATTTGGTTCAGTCTCTAATAAAGAAAAACTGTGAAATTTGTTTGCAAATTTGGATTTCTAAATCCTCCAAAGTTTGGGGATGTTCATTCATCCAGAATTTTGGCATGGGCCCATTCTCTAGTTGTACAGCATTGTATAACAGCAGTATTTCGAGGTACCCTTCTTATCTCTTCTCCCTCCCAAGCTTATATACGCATTTTAGTTTTGTTTTCATTTTAAGGATAATCTTTTTTTCACTATGAAAGTCTGCCTCTGGAAGCATTTCTCTTTTTTGAAGTACAAGAATTCTCTGCTTCCTCATCCCCCATCAAAACAACCCAGTTCAAGTATTGTGTTCCCACACTAGCAGCTATATCATTTGTCCTTTTCTTGTGACAGTCTTAGTATCTATTTAGCACAAAGTGTGACAATCAGGTGGCCACAGAGACTTTAGAGTAAGCATTTGTACCACACCCTCTGGTCACGTGAACTTCATGGTTGTCAGCAGGAGCAGAACTCAGGGCTCCAAAAACACAATTCCCTATGACTAGAGCTAAGGGATAATCTTCTTTAAGGAATAATAGCGGTAGGGCCCATATCCTCAGCAGGTCTTTGTGCAACATCTGTACACTCACATATCAGTATATTACATAAGATCTTCCTTCAATGTAGCCGTCAGGGTTCTAAACAGAAATAATATGGAGGCAGTTCGGTCCTTTATTGAGGATTGTTCACATGTTGATGAAAACCTGGGTGTCAGTTCTAGTACTGATAGAAGTTAGATGGGGGACACACAGCTTGCTAAGTTTATAGATAGATTCATAGACTCATAGACTTTAAGGTCAGAAGGAACCGTTATGATCATCTAGTCTGACCTCCTGCACAATGCAGGCCACAGAATCTCACCCACCCACTCCTGCAATGATCCTCTCACCTCTGTCTCAGCTATTGAAGTCCTCAAATCATGATTTAAAGACTTCAAGATGCAGAGAATCCTCCAGTAAGTGACCCGTGCCCCATGCTGCAGAGGAAGGCGAAAAACCTCCAGGGCCTCTGCCGATTTACCCTGGAGGAAAATTCCTTCACGACCCCAAATATGGCGATCAGCTGAACCCCGAGCATGTGGGAAAGACTCACCAGCCAGACACCCAGGAAAAAGTTCTCTGTAGTAACTACTAACATCCCATCATTGACGATTGGTCTTATTTACCACTGATGGCAATTAATTGACCTTTGACTAAGATCATGTTATCCCATCAAACCATCCCCTCCATAAACTTATCTAGCTTAATCTTGAAGCCAGATAGGTCTTTTGCCCCCACTGCTTCCCTTGGAAGGCTGTTCCAGAACTTGACTCCTCTGATGGTTAGAAAACTTCGTCTAATTTCAAGTCTAAACTTCCTGATGGCCAGTTTATATCCATTTGTTCTTCTGTCCACATTGGTACTGAGCTTAAATAATTCCTCTCCCTCTCTGGTGTTTATCCCTCTGATATATTTAAAGAGAGCAATCATATCTCCCCTCAGCCTTCTTTTGGTTAAGGTAAACAAACCAAGCTCCTTGAGTCTCCTTTCATACGACAGGTTTTCCATTCCTCGGATCATCCTAGTGGCCCTTCTTTGTACCTGTTCCAGTCTGAATTCATCCTTCTTAAACATGGGAGACCAGAACTGCACACAGTATTCCAAATGAGGTCTCACCCAATGCCTTGTATAACGGTACTAACACCTCCTTATCTCTACTAGAAATACCTTGCCTAATGCATCCCAAGACCGCATTAGCTTTTTTCACGGCCACATCACATTGGCGACTCATAGTCATTCTGTGATCAACCAGGACTCCGAGGTCCTTCTCCTCTTCCGTTACTTCCAACTGATGTGTCCCCAGCTTATAACTAAAATTCTTGTTATTAATCCCTAAATGCATAACCTTACACTTCTCACTATTAAATTTCATCCTATTACTATTACTCCAGTTTACAAGGTCATCCAGATCTTCCTGTAGAATATCCCGATCCTTTTCTGAATTGGCAATACCTCCCAACTTTGTGTCATCCGCAAACTTCATTAGCACACTCCCACTTTTGGTTCCGAGGTCAGTAATAAAAAGATTAAATAAAATTGGTCCCAAAACTGAACCTTGAGGAACTCCACTAGTAACCTCCCTCCAACCTGACAGTTCACCTTTCAGTATGACCCGCTGTAGTCTCCCCTTTAACCAGTTCCTTATCCACCTCTCAATTTTTATATTGATCCCCATCTTTTCCAATTTAACCAATAATTCCTCATGTGGTACTGTATCAAATGCCTTACTGAAATCGAGGTAGATTAGATCCACTGCATTTCCTTTATCTAAAAAATCTGTTACTTTCTCAAAGAAGGAGATCAAGTTGGTTTGGCAAGATTAGTAGATTTTAAGGACAAAAGGTAGCATTATGGTAATCTCAGGCCATAGAATTTCACCCAGTAATTCCTACATCAAGGGGGGAGGGATAGCTCAGTGGCCTGCTAAACCCAGGATTGTGAGTTCAATCCTTGAGGGGGCCATTTAGGGATCGGGGGCAAAAATCTGTCAGAGGACAGTACTTTGTCCTGCTAGTGAAGGCAGAGGACTGGACTCGATGACCTTTCAAGGTCCTTCCAGTTCTATGAGATAGGCATATCTCCATATATTAAGCCCATAACTTCCAGTTGAACTAGAGCTTATGTTTTAGAAAGACATCTTTAATTTAAAAACTGCAGGTGCTGGGGTTGTTCCAGGGGTTTAAAATGTGCAGCTTATTTCCACTTTGAATTTGTGTAGCTCCAAACTCCAGCCACTGGATTTTGGTATGCTTCTGTCTGCTAGATTAAAGAGCTATCTAGGATCCCTATGTAGGTATGTATAAACCATAATCAAATCACCTCTTAACCTCACATGAATGTCTTGTGTATTCATAACCCCAAAATGCATGGTACATGGAAGAGTAAATTTCACACTCAAAGCATTTCATTATTGGGCTTTCCCCTATTTGCCAATGCTTTTGCTCTTCTGTAGCAGAGAGAGAACAGTGCCACTCTAAGTCACTGCAATATCTTAAGAGGGAAAACGTGTGTGTGTGTCCCTGGGATCTGCCTGTGAAATGTTTTCTTTTCCCAGGGGGATATATTTGACATCAAGATAAAGGGGCAGAGTGGAAAACAAACTTACTTTTTTTTTTTTTTTTGGTGTTCTGCAACAAGCTTCAGTCATTGGGATTCTTTTTGAAAGGTCTTAGTTATCTTAGCAGCTGTTGTATGACCTGCCTTTTCATTGCAGTATCTCAGGGCTGCAGTTCCCTTCTAAGCAGAGGGGAGAGATGGGAATAACACAAATTACAATATTCACGGGGAACAACATGTTTTGTAATATGCACAGACTTTTTTAAAGCTGGGGAAGATATTGAAAAACGTTTTGTTCTCTGCTCTGCACACCACATAGGCTACGTATGTTCCATAGCCTATGTATGTGCAAACCATAAGAAAATCTGCCTTCTTATACCCCGTTCCTGGTACCTCCCTCGTCTTCTGTTTCTGTCACTAGGAGCTGCAGTGAAAAGGAAAATGGGTGAGGGCTATGAAGTGTTTGGTTGAAGGTCATAGTGAGAGAGGTTTTGCATGTCTTGACGTTAATGCTGTTTCAGGTACCTCCTACATTCCATGGGAGCCACTCCATGCCTGCCAGATCCAAAGGAAACATTCCTGTTACTTTGACACCCTGCTTGCATGTATCATTCTTGTGGGAACTCACCAAGTATTAGATGGTCACGGGACTTTAAGTTACATCAGCATCAATATCTGCTGTGGTTTCCATAGTGACTTTTGTCCCATCCTTCCACCCCTACTCTGTTGTCCCTGACCTTTGAAGAGAGAGGATTCTGGTGATTTCAATCAACCACTGGGCAGGAAGCACTTCCATCTACATGTCCCTCATGCCCAGGATCCTCTTCTGTAAGTGTCAGGGTTCTTAAGAGTTAGTACGTTTCAACCTGTTACCCAGTGACCTGCTAACAGTTGCTAGGATAGAAGCTGAATCCTGACTGGCAGAATGCTGGGGGTTCTGACTGCTTCACAGCTTCTATATAAACCCAGCACAGAACAGGAAATTGTCTGTGCAACTGGGATCCACCTTGCCCTGGACAGTGTATCTTGTGTTTTCTGCACCTGCTCCCACTCCCCTGGCTTCACTTCCTGGTATCCAAACTGGCCTGACTCTAGTTACCAGTTCAGGTTCTGCTCTCAAGTTTGTCTCCTGCTTCTGATTCCCTGGTAACCTGACCCTGTCTGCCTCCTTACACTCGACTCTTGGTTTTTCCTCTGGCCTGTCTCAGATTTTTACCTCCTGGTATCTGACTTGGCCTGACTCCTGCTCCAACCACTAGGTCAGACCGCCCATGTCCTGGTCACGACAGCTTGAATGGATCACGTAGGCCACAGAAATGGGCTCAGTGACAGCACAATGGATGTGGCTAATGCTTTGGGTGCACCAGATACACATGAGTGGGTCACCCGCCTTAAGGCGGACAATCAAGCCCTGCATGCCCGGGTCATCCAGCTAGCCTCAGAGCACAAGCTATTGCAGGAGCAAGTCATACAGTTGCATGCTGAAAACTCCACACTCCAAGCACGGCTTGCTCAGCCCTGTTCCCTGATACAGCTGCTGGAACAGTTTGATGGCAATTACCAGCAATTCCAGGGTTTTATAAACCAGTGCCTACTCCTGGTCATGATGCATCTCAGTCCCATGCCACTGATCATGCAAAAGTGTGTCTGGTCATCAGCCTGCTGCCCAGGGAAGCACTAGACTCAGCGTTTCCCTTCCTGGAGTAAGGTAGCCTGGTGCTTTCGAACTGGGAGGTCTTCCTCCAAGCCATGTCAGTACTATTCAATGACCCACACTGAATTTGGATGGTGGAGGCTGCCCTAAGGAACTCTACAGGGGCAGAGCACCATAGTCTCCTATGCCGCACCATTCTGCAGCCTCATGGTTGATACAAACTTGAACAAGGTGGCACAGATGTACCAATTCAGTGGGGCTTGCAAGAAGAGGTGAAAGATGACTTAGCCTGTGTAGAGATGCCTGCAAGTGTGGAGGCCCTTGTGGATCTTGCCATCCGTACAGACAATCAGTTACGGGAACAAAGGGAGGAAAAAAGAGGGGACTTGCAACACTCTAATTCAGGTACTGTGACATTTTCTCCACTGATTCCCACTGAGCAAATGCAGGTAGATGAGGGCCATTGACAACTCACCCCCATAGAAAAGGAGCAATGATGACAGTACTGCTTCTACTGCTGTGAGTCAGGTCACTCCATCTCGGCCTGTCCTGTACAAATTCCAAGGAATCAGGGAAGAGAGCTCCCCCATGCTTCAAACCTAACTGGAACACATGTGGAGCCCCACCCGAGGGTTCCCTACTTGCAAGTGCCAGTCCAATGGCACATACCTGGGCACCCTTGCAAGATCCTATTCTACCAGCTCTCACTGACTCAGGTGCAGTTGATGTCTTCAAAGATGCATTGGCAGCTCAGATCCTGCAGATTCCCCTGCAATGCCAGGCCACTCCTGACCTTATAGAGACTATTAATGGCTCCCCTTTATCTCCTGGTCCAGTAACAGAGAAAAAAACTCCTTGGGAGGCTGTGATTCAGGAACACCAAGAAATGTTACAATCTGGTGTGATCCATTCCCCACACTTGTTCTCCCCACTCCCCGATCCTCAGTATCTTCTGTCTGTCCCTCCACACCCAGCTTATGTGTATCAAGCACAGAAAATCTGTTTTCCATCTGTTTTGTTGGCAACACTATTGATATCAATAAATCCTGTCTTGGCATCCAAACCTCCAGAGATCTATGTGGAGGTGACTATCCAGGCAGAATCTTCCATTTAAGCTATATCTGGGCTTCCTTCAAAATACCAAGATTATGCCACTGCTTTTTTAAAGAATGCGGAAAGCCTGCTTCCTCGCTAGGACTATGACTGTCCAGTAGAGTGGCATCTAGGAGCTAAAATACCATTTGGACGAATTTATACCATGTCACAATCCCAGCTGACAGCACTCCAAGTGCCTCCAGGAGAATCTAGCCTGAGGGTTTATCTGTAAGTCGACCTTGCTGGCTGGCACACCAGTCCTGTTTGTCAGGGGGGGGAAAGGCTTTAGTCTCCGACTGTGCATTGACCACTGCTTATTGAATCCGATATCTATCGGGAATTGTTACTTGCTACCTCTGATTCCTGAGCTGCTGGATCATGCCTGCATCTTCACCAAGTTGGACCTATCAGGGTTGTACAATCAGGGAAGGGTACAAGTGGAAGACTGCCTTCAGGAACCAGTATGGCCACTATGACTACCTTGTAATGAGTTTTGGGTTGACCAATGCCCCAGCCACCTTCCAACATTTATAACTGATGTGTTCTGAGACAAACTGGACCAGTACATAGTAGTCTACCTAGATGAGATATTGATTTTCCATGACTACCCTGAATGGCATACCTCTCACATCCAAACCGCCCTGGAACATTTGTGGTAGCATGGCCTTTCCACCAAGTTCAAGAAGCTTGCCTTCTATCCGGCCTCCGGGGAGTTCTTGGGCTTCATCTTATCCCCAGAAGGACTCCAGATGAACCCGCTTAAGGGCCAACCCATCCAAGCTTGGCTGACTCCCCACATGGTACGGGACGTGAAACGCTTCCTGGGGTTTGCCAATTTCTATCAATGATTTATCTGGAATTTTTCAAAATAAATCAAGCCTCTCTCCCCTGTCCTCTGGAAAAATGCTCAATTCCATTGGTCCCTGAGGCCCAGCATGCATTTGATCAGCTGAAATTTGCCTGTACTATCGCAGCCATATTGGCTCACCCCAATGTCACACAAGCCTTTATCATAAAAGCTGATGCCTCCAACACAGTAATTGGGGCAGACCTTGCTCAGCAACTTGATCCCAAACAAGTGTTATACACACATGCACTTATTACTCAAAGAAGCTCACCACTGTTGAGGTAAACTACAAAATACTTGACAAGGAACTCCTAGTGATAAAAGCCAGTTTTGCAGAACGGCAGCACTGTCTGGAAGGAGCTTGTCACCCAGTCCAGTTGTTCACTGACCATATTCTTATTCTTCTCACAATTCCACTTCATTATCACTTACCACCCCTGGATCTAAAATGGTAAGGTGTCCCAAGATTCGGTACCAATCCACAAGGTTCCAGCCAGGAACCAACCCTCATTCTCAAATGCTGTAACTTTCTCATTTCAGCTCATCACTAGAATATACTCAGATTGATACCCTCTGCCTCTGCCTCAGAAATTCTGCCTGATGAACAAGCTATTATCAACAAGTAGCCACATGACTCCCAGGAAGGGATCACATACATAAGGGACCATGTCTATGTTCCCCCAGGACCCGTAAGGGTCACAGTCCTGCAATTATGCTACAATTTTCCCCCAGCAGGACACTTAGGTTACTTCAAGACCCAACGACTAACATCCTGCTTCTTTTGGTGGCCCCAAATGCATCCAACTATACAGTCATTCATAGCTTCCTGTGATGTTTGTGCCCATGCCAAGACCACAAGCCCTGTGGTCTCCTCCAGTCCTTGGACACCCAACCTCGACCCTGGGCAGCCATTGTTGTAGATTTTGTTGTAGTTACCAGAGTTCAACAAATTTATGACCATTTTGATGGAGTGGACCACTTTACCAAAATGACCCACTTCATCCCTTGCACAGGCCTCCCTTCCACTGAAGAGACAGCCCATCTTTGGATTAGCTACATAGTCCGTCTCCATGACCTTTGGAACGCATCACCTCCAATCGGGGTTCTCAGTTTACAACCCGGTTCTGGTGCGAGGCCCTGTGCCTCCTGCAAGTCCACACATATCTTTCCTCTGCTTACCATCCCCATGCAATGGCCAGATGGAAAGAGCCGACCAGATTTCATTACCAGGACAATTGTTCCTCACTTCTCCCTTATGTGGAGTTTGCTAACAACAATTCAGACCATGCATCTACGAGTCGAAGCCCTGTTTTTACCAATTAGGGGTACCACACACCATTACCTTGCACCTTCGCCCAACCCAGCCACCTCAGATTTGGTGCAGCAGATTTGCCAGGCCCAGGAAGACATGAAGAAGCACCTGGAAAAGGCAAAAGCAGACTATAAGCAACATGCAGACCAGCATTGACCTCAAGGCCAACCTGTGCAGTGGTACCAAAGGTATGGCTCTCCACAGAGCATCTCCACACAGACATGCCTGCTCACAAACTGGAACTTTGGTTCCTTGGCCATTTTAAGATCCTGTGACAAGTTAATCCAGTCACTTTTAAACTACAACAACCCCACTTTCTGAAGATTCACCTGGTGTTTCACATGTCACTTTTGAAACCCTACACAGAAAACTCTTTCCCTTACAGAAGCCAGCCACCCTCTCCACCTGAACAGGTACAGGGCCATGAGGAATACGCGGGTCAGGAGATCCTTGACTCTAAACATACATGGGGTAGGCTCTGGTATCTTATTGACTGGGTGGGGGATGGTCCTGAGGAATGTATCTGCGAGCCTGCAGAATACGTATACACTCTTTCACTTGTACAGATGTTCTGTAGGAATCACCTCGAAAAGCCTTGGTCTCATGTCACCCAGAAGGTGCCCTTGGGGAGGGGATGATGTCAGGGACTGTGGGTCATGAGCACTGGTCTACAGGGCTCATAGGCGCTAGTAGACCAACCTGTCACCCAGGGACCTGCTAACAGTTGCTAGGATAGAAGCTGAATCCTGACCAAGGATTCCAGTCCAGGAATCTGACTGGCAGAATGCTGGGGGTCCGGACGGCTTCACAGCTTCTATGTAAACCCAGCAGAGGAACAGGAAGCTGTCCATACAGCTGTGATCCACCTTGCCCTGGATGGTGTGCCTCCTGCTCCTGCTCCTCTGGCTTGACTTCCTCGTATCCCTACCAGGCCTGACTGGTTACCGATCTGTGGTTCTGCTCTCAGGTTTGTCTCCTTCTTCTGATTCTCTGGTAACCTGACTTTACCTGCCTCCTGACACTCTACCCTTGGTTTGCCCTCTGGCCTGTCTCCAACTCTGACCTCCTGGTATCTGACCCAACCCAGCTCCTGCTCTGACCACCAGGTCAGACTGTCCACATCCCAGTCATGACAATTAGCCTTGAAGCAATTTGCAGAAGAGAGACAAGTGGAGGTGCTTGACTGGAAGAGGGCTTTGGCTCCCCCTTCTGCAACTTGCATGAACTGCAAGCAGCTGCTGAAAATTTCTCAGGCAGTTCCCCAATTGTCTTGGGCCCTCTGCCAACCCTAGGAAAGAGGTCCCAGCAGTCTCACTATACAGTAACCCTATCCCGAGCTCATACCTGAGGCATATTAATAGGAGGGAGTGTGTCATGGAAACCTGCACAAATGCTTCCCTGTGCTGTACTTGTTCTGTGGGTGAATAGAGGACTTCAGTCTTCCAGTCTGATATATGTTATACCATGCGTATCCACAAGGGATCTTATGGCATTTAAATCTTTCGCCAGCACTCGCTTAACAAAAATGTATTAAACAAAGCTTACAACCATTGGTTCATACTTCTCTTTCAATTTGCATTTTCACCTCTCTTGGATTTTTTCAGTCTTGACATCCTGAAGATGCTGTCAGAATAGCTAAAGGAGATCAAAGGGCTGGAGACCACCCCTTTATACACAAATATTCATCAGCCCCTCTACTAAAAGCCCCTTTTATATCCTTTCCAACTTCATGGCCTCTAGCCTTCTTCTAAGCCATCCCCTATCATGTAAACTTTCTCCCTTTTCTTGAGCACTGACCTACCACTGTGTCTTCTTTCAAATCCCTTCCAAAAAAGCAAAGCAAAATATGGCTAACATTTTCAAAAGTATCGAAGTGCCTCAGGAGCCTAAATCACATAGTCATTTAGCTGCTTCTGAAATTTTTGCCCTAAGTCTCACTTTCAACAGTGATTTAGGCACTCAAGATCTAAGTCTAATTGGGAATGGGATTTAGATGCCTAAGTCACTTAGGTTCTGTTGAAATTGTTACACTGTCTCTTCCATATATTTGAAGGTTAATTGACAGTGTTAGGTCACATTACTTTCAAAAGGGAGGGAAAAAATCTATTCTATTCAGGTTCTTATAGTGTGGTATCTGATCACCTTCCAGGAATGCATTAAGCAAATCACTTCCAGAGGCAACCAGTGTATTATATACACTGAACTTGTGTGGTTTTAGTTTAAATAGCCAGCTTCTCAGGTCAGGAACAAACTCTTCCTTATTTATAATTATTATTTATCATGCTTATTACAGCTGTGCCCAGGGGCCAGCTGAGACTGGGACCCCGTTGTGCTAGGCACCGCACAAACATAGAGTAAGAGGCAATCCCTGCCCTGAAGAGCTTACAATGTGAATAGAAAATACAGACACAGGGCAGAGGATAGGGTTATAGCACAAAAGCGGAGTGAATGATGTGACACCAGCAAACGTCATGTTAGTTATACTTTAGGGGGAGGAGGGCTTGCCATTTAAAACCTTTCTGTGGAACTATTAGCTAGATGGAAAAACAAAGAAAGGGAGGGGGGAGAAGTGTTTGGAGAGAAAGAGGGAGAGTGCTCAGAGAAAAGGGCAGAAAGCAGCCGGATGACAACATCAGTGTCCCTGTCTCTGCTTGAACTGCTTTCTGCAGGTGCGGTGCTAGCTTCAGTCTCTGGCTGGCTTCTCCCTGCCATTTCATTCCCAAAAGCCACATGGCTGGGCTGGGGAAGGATGGTGCATGGGTCCTTCCTTTAAATGTTTTATATTCTGAAGGTGTTTAATAAACAGCAACTAATCATAATTAGAGCCCTTGTTTTGTCAAATTCAGGGGGTGATCATGGTGGAAGAAGCAAAACTCACGAATGAAGAGTGAATAAGCATTGCCATATTGCTTTGCACAGCAAGTACATGTCATAGGCCAGATCCACAGCTAGTGTAAATCAGAGTGGAGCCACACTGGTTTACATCAGCAGAGGATCTGGCTCTATTTTAGGGCAAATATCTGGGGAGTCTATTTCTGATCTTTATTATACCAGTATCAATCAGGAGTAACTCTCATTAAGTCAATGGAGAATGGCATGGTATATCGTGTAACAGTAAGAAGAGAACTGCAACTGAGTCCAATAACTCTGTTGTACTGTGATAATGGGAGACACATGAACAAAGTAATTTCCATACTAGAACCACTATTTGTAAACCCAGACTGTAGTGAGATCCCTGAGTTCCTGTCCCCTATTACCTTCACATGCAGCGCTCAAGGTATTCAGTGAAAGTGTTTTAACTGTCAGACCCTCCCAACCACATGGAAAAAACTAAAACCATCAAAAGTCACCGATAACTAAGTACACAAAAACTCACAAAAGTCATGACGCCTTTGACAGCCACGACAAAAATACAGACATTGAGAATAGTCCTGTAAATAGTGCACTGGTGTAGGAGGTAGAATATTCTGGTTTCTGTTGCTTTCTCTGCTCCCGCTCATTGTGTGACCTTGGGCAAGTCTTTTAAAAAAAGACTTTAGTCAGCTAAAGACTTAGCTGACTTTGAGAAGCCCTTTGAGATTTATGGATGGAAATCATTGTATATGTGATGATGAAACTGCTCAGAATTTTTCAACTGCAAATTTGTTTTCTTCAACAACCTGGTTTCACTGAAATGGATATTTTTCACCAGGGAATATTAATTTTGATTAATACTTTTCCTATTGGGAGAATCAAAATAAAACCTTTTCCTTGTAATCAACATTTTGCAACATTTTTTGTTTCAAAACATCAGTTCAAAATGACAGATTCATTCAACATGTCAACTCATTTTGTTTCAGTCAAAAACGTTGACTTTTTCCACTTCAAATTTACTAATTAGAAACTTTGTAGGGTTTTGTTTTGGTTTATGAAAATATCCAATATTTTGATTTTTTCATTCTGACTTGAAGCAGAAAGCTAAATTTCCCAGGAAAGGAAAAATCCATTTTTGAACAGCTATTAATTTATGAATTATTATTATTATTATTATTTTGTTATTTATTTTTATGTGAATCACTTCCGTTAAAACTTTTCCCAACCCTGTTTGTACTCTTGCACATCCATCAGCCAAAGCTCTTTTGATGTTTAGGAAAGTTTGATGAAGGACCATCTCACTTAACCCCATCTCCCTCTGGAGGGGAATGGAGAAAGCCTTCACATACCCCATCCCCTCCCACCATCATTCCACAGAACTGTAAAATCACCCCCATTCCTGTGAGAGCTTTGCCTTTCTTACTCTTCGCCCCCCTCCCTGACTTCTGAAATGAAACCAGCTCTCCTCCACAGGTACTTACAGTACAGGCTGAGTGACAGAGCCGTGCACTCTCTTGGTACAAACACGCAGTATCACAACTTTCAAACACTAACTTATACACACACCATAAATCAGTGGGGATGGGTTTGAATCCTAGGGGCAAAATTCATCCAGCCGTGGTGCACTGATTTCCAAAAGTTGCAGTTGGCGAAAACAAACAAACAGAAAATCTGGCAACGATCATCAGAAAATCTGCCCCATTTGTTTATTTAGAACGTTTCCTTCAACGAGGGAAACTCTTCTGAAGCAACACAGTTGTGTCCTCCCCTGTTTTTCTGGACTCCTGCTCAATATCTCCCTTCGCACTCCCAGTATTGTATTCCACTTCTCCTTGTCACGCTCCATATAATGTTGTTTCTGTGCTATGAAGGATGTCTGACTCTCCCCTTGACTAATCATTGGGTACTGGAGGGCCCTCTATCCTGAGCTTGAGAACTTGACCTCTGATGACACCCATTTGACAGGGATATAGACACATATGGCTCCCCTCACTCATCTTCGCTCACACCGGGAGTTCTCCTCTGATGCCCTGTCAGCGCAGGCTTTCAGACGAAAGATACTAGTGAAATCAACAACAGCTAAAGGAATGTGGCCTTCTGGCCTAACAGCCTTTGATTGATATTCTTTATTTCAGCACAACCTTCAACTTGGTTAAAAATGTCGCATCCAACCTGTTTTGGCACTTCCAGGCAAAACGTATCTGCAAAACTAACAGGGTCACTGAGGCAACAGGCTTCAAAACAAATAGTGGGCTTGCTTTCAAAATCACAGAATCATTTTATCTGCACATATTTCTTTGGTAAACTGTGGCTGCTCAAGACAATCTACCTCCCGAGGCACAACTTCAGTGTGCTGCCTCCTTATTACACCCTTAGAAGTTCACAGGAGACCCCCCCAGCACCTTCCCCGCTGCTGCCACCCCCACCACTGAACCTTGTGCAGCCGGATTGGAGGTTTATGGGGCAGAACCTGGCCTGGGGCTGCAGACGCCGCTGGGCCTGGGTGACAAACTGCTCACCTCCGTCCCTCCTATTCTCTGCCTGTGGCATGTAATAGTCTAGTCTTCTGGAGGCTGTGGTGCTTTGGTCCCGTTTCGGTTGTGTGGGGTTAGTTGCTGGGTGCTGTGGGTGGCCTGTGCTATAGATGAGGTCAGACTTGATGGTCCCATCTGGCCTTAAATTCTATGACTCTATGACAAATGCTGTGGGATGGGAACAGTCCGACACCCATGCGGGCTGAGCCGAGCCAGGCCAGGAAGAAAGTCCATCCCCAATCTCTGAAGTAGGCCCTGCAAGCAGCTGAGACTGCTTCCTGGGTGGCAAAACCCCAGTCAGGACCCCTTCCTAGTGGCCCTTTCCCGGCAGGTAGGCACCTGCCGCCCGAGGCTTGAGAAAGGAGCGAGCCTCACCTCAGCACCCATAGATAGCAGTGGATCCTTCTCATGGAGCCACTCAGCTCAACCACAACAAGATCCAGGCACTGGCAGGGGCAGCTCCCAGCCCAATGGGCCCCCATTAATGGGCAGCATGGACCCCTCACCCCACACGAAACCACATTCATTGTGGAAGCTGATCCCCATTGCACAGGGGATAGCAGGCTCCTTCCCACTGGACAGAATGGGGGTCTCAACACCTTAGTCCCTGCATCCCACACCCAGCCATTCTGTATCCATAGGCTGTCCCAGCCTGCGTCCCCAGCCCGCACCCCCAGGCCTGCCCCCAGCATCCCCTGCACTCCTCAGTCTTCCCCCAACCCTTTCCAGAAGAGCTCCCCGCAGATGCAGTGGAATGGAAGTGGCAGTCTCAATGTGAATCCAGAATGGTAGTGGAGGCCAGGGCAGAAGGCTGGCTAGCTGGGCATCAGGGTCCCCGGGGGCCGGGCATAGAGCAGCAGGTGGGGGATGGGTGCCAACATGGAGCCGGGTGAGCCACTTCACTTGTGGCTGAAGCCCCAGCAGCACTCACGGTGCCACCAGGAGCAGCCTTGAGTCACGGCCAAGGCTGTGATCTTACCTGTGCTGGGGGTGGGAAAGGCTGGGGAGGGGTCTGGAGCGCTGCCGCTTCCCCAGCAACCTGGCTCATGGCTGCTTCCTGCTCCTTGGAGCCCCGGCTGGTGGCCACCTCCTTCCCCCAGGCCACCCCACCAGCCTCATCTGCTGTCACCACCACCCATGGAGGAAACCTGGGCTAGTGTATAGAAATCTGCCATCTTAGGCAGCTGCCTAGTCTGCCTATAGCTAGAGCAGGCTCTGATTGTAAAGTTACTGCTTTTAAAATAGCAAGCAGCTTATTATTATTTACTGTTTGTATAGTAGTACCGCCTGGAGGTCCCAACTGAGATTGGGGCTTCATTCTGCTGGTCACTATACATTCACATGACAAGAGTCAGCCCCTCTCCTGAGGAGCTTTCAGTCAAAAGACACAAGGGAGTCAAAGAATGTTATTGTCCCCAATTCACAGATGGGAAACTGAAGCATGGAGAGAGCAAGACTATGTTCCTTAAACAAGGTCATATAGGAAGTCAGTGGCACAGCCAGTAATTGAACCCACATGTTCTCAGTGCTACTCTAGTGGCTTAACCACAAGACCGTTCTACCTCTCTTTGTCTACTGGTCCAATAACCCTGTGATCTGTGACTCATTAGTGGTCTTCCTGGAAGAGAGCAGGCTGGTCACACAGTGGTCATTCTCTTCCTTATTTCCAGCGACAATATCACAACAAAAGACAGCTAAAATAGAATCATAGGACTGGAAGGGACCTCGAGAGGTCATCTAGTCCAGTCCCCTGCACTTATGGCAGGACTAAGTATTAAAATACATTAAATACTTTTCTAAAACCACTTTTCTGTGGAAGCAATTGTGGTAGGTACCCCAGGGATGTTGTCCAGTTGCAAATGGAAGGGGAGTTTGCCTGTGCAATTGTAATGGGAGAGGAGGTGGCTTTACAATTAATCCTTTCATGTATGTTACATCATTATGTAGGGATATTAAAGAAGGTACTGAAAGTGATTCCACAAGTGAAAGTAACTCCCCATAATTTGTCCCCCACAATTTAAACCTCGTAGCATTACCAAGTAAAAGATCTCTTGGATCCCTTGTTAAACTTACAAGCTACTGTCTGTGTAAACCATTGATTGTATCTGTTCTCAGAAAGATACTATGTGAAACTTGCAAGCTGTTGATTGTGTTAGTACATCCTAAGACAAAGAGCCTGTTCTCAAAGCAATACTTTAACAGTTGTGATAAAGAATGTATGTTGATGCACAGGCGCCGACTTCCTGTGGCGCCGGTGGGAGCTCACGCCCAGCGTCAGGGGCGGGGCCCCGACGCCGGGCCCCACCCCCGACGCCGGGTGACATTGCGGGGCCCCGCCCCCGATGCTGGGCCCCGCCCCCGACGCCGGGTGACGTTGCGGGGCCCCGCCCCCGATGCCGACGCAATGTCGCCCAGTGTCAGGGGCGGGCCCCCGCAACGTCTCCCGGTGCTACGGTAAGATGGCGGCGGACCCTGGGGTTGGCGGGGAGCTGGCCACGGGTCCCGGGGCGGGCGGGGAGCTGCCGGTGGGTGTGGAGCACCCACCAATTTTTCCCCGTGGGTGCTCCAGCCCCGGAGCACCCACGAAGTCGGCGCCTATGTGTTGATGAATGCATGATATACATGAATGGCTAGGGAGGTGCCAGCCTAGAAAGAGAGTATCCATCGGCCAAAGAAAGGTTTCAAGTGGCTTACAACCGATACAACCCCCGGAGGGTAAAACTGGGATCCACCCCACCAGTGGGAAGGATGAGAAAAATAAACTTTGGACAGTGTGGCGCCACCAGGAATGCCACCAGGAATGTGCCATCTGCTGATTGATTCAGCATGATGAAGCAATTCCCATAGACTGACATAGGAATAAATCCCTATAAGAATGGCCTCTAAAAACTGAGGACTTTGAGTCTCTGGTTCTGCTGCCAACCTCCAGGAGCATCAGATGAATCTGACGAGGACTCGGCTCCACCCTCATGCCCAGGTTACCTGGCCAGTAACTTGGCATGAGCAACTTCTAGGCTGGTAACTATGACATCTATGCAGAACGTGTGTGTGTGTGTGTGTGTGTGTGGTGTGTGTGTGTGAATGAATGTGAAACTGAATGAAGTGTTATAGCTATAACTGACTGCTTACTATGATTCTTTTTGTATTCACAATAAATGTGACATTCTGTCTTACCCCCTTTAAAAAGATCCTGCTGGTTTTTATTTTATTGGTATAACAAGTACATCTTCCCCCAGAGAGGCCCCTCTTCTGTTTGCTTCTGTTTAGTGCCCTGTGCCTCTATGCTTGCGCGTATGAACTTCCCTTGTGAAATAGCCACCCACCAAGGATATTCACTAAACCCCATCATGCAGGTATCCCCATAGGAGACAAGCAACACTTCTATGCACACTCCTCCGAGAAACCCCCCTCCCCCGATAACTGCTCCCACCTCTGTGAGACATCGGACTGCTTGGTGTGTTCTTCCAACCCTCCACAAGGAGACAATTGGATCTCTCAGTCAAATCTGGGAGTATTTAAAAGCTCTGAAGGAGCCCCCAATGAATTCCACAGCTGGAATCCACCCCAAGCAGGTTTTGACCCCAGAAAAAAATGCCAGGGTGTCAGCACTATTAATTTTACATGGAACATGCTCATATATTACAATGAGCTATGGCAGTATAAAACCCTGAGAAAGTGTGTCCAGGAGAGCCGTATTTAATTTTCAGTCCTACAGTAATATTGTACTGAAATGCTAACTGTAATACTGAGGCACTTTACACCTCCACCCTTTGGAAATGCTTTTCTTTTAGAAGAGCAACCACGCTCACTCCTCTCATTTTCTAATGGTCAACCAGCCCCTCCTTAAAAAATATTCTTGAAAATACTTTTATTTCCTATCACATCCTCTTTAGATTCCCTGGATGTCAGTACTCTTCGGCTGTCTTGTAGCTGCACTGAGTAACATCAGGAGGATGAGTTGCTGCTGCTCCTAATTTGATGTGGTTCATTGCCCTTTGCAAAGCCTACCAAGTGCTCACTCACAAGTAGTTTCAGACAAGCTAAGCTTTAAGCAAAACAACTACACAACCATCTGCTGGGCTCTAGTTCTAGTTACAAGTGAAGCAGAGTCCAGCTATCCCAGGACTTGGATGAGAAGCGACCCAAGAAAATGCAGAATAGTGCAGGGATCTGCACTGGTGACTCAGGATGTTTGAGAAGGTTATGCCCTTCTCTGAGACTCATACTGAACCCATTCTCAAGCATGGAAGAACTGTGTTGTGAGAGGTCTTTTTATGACATATGGATTGCTAATGACCACATGTGGTCAAGATTTTGGTTTTGTATCTATGCAAATAATGACACCGTCAGCAATACAACTCCAACTGTTACTGTGTTGGGGCGTTGGTTCAGCATTGACAGTGCAGTTTGCAGAGTGTACAGCATAAAAAGTGAAGCATAGCGAGATGAATGGGCTATATCCATGGAAGACAGTGCTGTAAAAATGAGAGAAAAGAGAGTTAACTAAGTAACTAAGAGTATTAACTTTGGAGACTGGGCACGCTTGAAAAATTCTATGGAAATAATCAAGAATTTGTAGCCATGGGGTTTGTGCATGTGACTATGAGATAAACCTCTGGAAAAGATCCAGAAATGAAGATCTAGTATGAAACTTGGCACCAAGTAGGATGGTACGAAAAGGACAGCAACAGTTTATTTAACTTTATTATATTTAATTTTCATACATACTACATATACAGAACCTGTCTGGATGTTTTCAGGTCAAATATAAACAATGGTCAGATAGTTAAGTGACGAGTCTGGTATAGATTCATAGATCTTAGGGTCAGAAGGTACTCCTATGATAATCTAGTCTGACATCCTGTAAAACACAGCCCAAAGAACCTCCCCCAGTAATTTCTGCATCAAGTTCATAACTTCTGTTTGACCAACAACATATCTTTAGAAAGACATCCAGCCTTGATTTAAAGACTATAAGTAACAAAGAATCCACCACATCCAGAGGTAAATTGTTCCAGTGGTTAATTACCCTCCCTGTTAAAAAAAAATTGTGCCTTATGTCTAGTCTGAATTTGTCTAGCTTCAGCTGCCAGACATTGGATCTCATTGTGCTTTTTCTGATAGATTAAAGAGCCATCTGCTGTTAGCAATCTCTTTCCCATATAGGTACTTGAAGATCATGATCAAGCCACCTCTTCAATAAACTAAACTGACTGAGCTTCTTAAGTATAAAGGCTTAGATGAATGCAATGCCTTGCGATACCAATTAACAAACTCATTGATTAATTCACCCCTACTTTCAGTAATGGTCCAGCAACATACCATAAACAGGAATCCAGGTGACAACTATTCTGTTAGCTGTTGAGATACAATTACATCTTGAAACAGACCAAATAAAAGAAATATACTATATGAGTAAAAATGAAGGTATAGTCTGGGCACAGAAAGGGTCCTCTACAGGAGACCCCATGAGCCAATGTATTCAACCAACCCAAGCCCTCTGGTTCCTCATGGCATGCCACTCATAAAATATTTAACCCCTCATGGGTTGCAATCACACTACCATTTTACAGGAATACCTTCCTTTATTTTTTTAAAGCTGTATTCTATAATCCTCATCAGTCACCCAAAACTCTGCAATATTAGTGTTGTTCTGGACCATGACTGTAGAGTACTGCAGTCCTTTTAATATAAGAGTTATGTACACATTCAGTATAAGATAGCAACAAAACCATCAAAATTTCCTCTCTGAAGAGGCATAAATATGGATAGTATATTATGCTTGTATTCTAATAGTGAATTGTGTTCAAAGCAATAAACAGGTAATATCTCTTTGAAAGATCTACTTAGTTGTCTGGGTTACATATGACCTTACACCATTTTCCCTCCACAACAAAGCAGAAGAGAAATAGCATTTCTTTTGTTTGGCAGACTTCCATCAGAGTCCTTTCCCTGATCAGATGGCGTTTCACAGGCTGCCTCTCTGTCCGATTTCCTGGCCTGCATGCGTAAATGTCATTGCTTCCTCGGGGCTGTAGAAGACGTAGGATTGTCCACTCCATTCGACTGAGAGTCTTCTGGATACAAAACAGCTGCATGAAGCACCAGCAGTTTTACGGAGATAGATGGTCAGAAGCTGCTACAGGCTGAAGTCCAGAACCACTTTGTTACTTGTGATTTATGTGACACCCTTAATTTCTAAAAGCCAGCTGCTTCCAAAAACAGCTAGAAACAATGAGGCCAGAGTCTAATCTCAGTTATGTCCGTGTAAATCTGGAGCACATCCATTGATTTCTGCAGAGTTACCCTAGATATACACTGAGGTAGTGGAGATCAGGATGTAGCTCAAGCTAGTTTTATCTTTGGGGTAAATCATCCAATAAGAATTTGTCCTGATAGTGTAATGCTTGTAATTTGATATTCCACTGCCATTTGTGGCAGTGGAGTTTCCATGGGCCCAGATGGAGCTGGAATTAGTTTCTTCCTGTTTATTCCTGCAGTGTGAATTAAGGTCAATTAGTTTTAGGCTATGCCTACCCTTGGAGCTGGTGTGTGTGATTCCCAGCTCACACAGACATTAGTGCTCCTTGAGCTAGTGTGCCCAAAATAGTAGTGTAGCCATGGTACTATGGGCAGTGGGGAGCAGCAGAGTGGACTGGCAGTGATAAATATGTACTCACGGGGTTCAGGCAGGTCTGTGCTCTGCATAGCTAACCTGTGCTGTCGCTCACCACTGCCCATCCTACCATGGCTACACTAGTATTTTTAGTGTGCTAACTTGATGAAAGCTAGCATGAGTACATGAGCTGGGAATCACACCCCGAGCTCCCAGTGTAGACATAGCCTTAGTATATGCTCTGAATTTTTCTAAGTCTCATACAGACATTTGAGTAGGTATTACTCCAAACAGACACATGCAAATGGCAGCGACACATTTCTGGAAACTCTCAGCTAGAAGTAGCATAGGCAGAAATCATGGCCTTCAGTAGTAACAGCTTTTAAACTAGACACACCTCAGGATTGCATGGTAGGGAGTGTTTCTCTTCCTCTGAAGCAACAGGTACACCGCTGGAGGCATGATACTGGACGACATGGGCCAGTGGTTTGATCTGCTCTGACAAATCCTATGTTCTTATGCAACATCCCGGGGCCCCATTCTCCTCCCCTCGGGTTATGAGTAATTCCTACTGGCTCCAATGAGGATGATTTGCATCCTATGGCAGGAGACTATTGCCCTTGGAATTTAGCCACTTTATAATTACTTCTCAGTTTGGCTCATGACCTTTTATATAACAACACAGAGTTTTCCACAGGTAAATAGTGCAGAAGACATAGAAGGGAGATAAATCCTCGGGCTTGAGGGCATACGCCAGCCTCTAACTGATGTGAATTAGAAGGAAGGTTCCCCTAGGAACAGTTTAGTCTGTAATTACCTACTTTACAGGGGTTTTGCACCTTCTTCTGAAGCAGCTGTTACCGCCAGGCTAATGAACATCAAGGTGGCTGCTGACCATTTTGTACATCACTGTAGGGTGAGACCCTATGTGTCTGTTGCCCTAATACAGGGGGTCTCAAACTCGCGGCCCGCGGAGCTCTTCCGTGCGGCCCGCCAAGCTGCCCACGCACCCCCAGTGCCCTGCGCAGCTGCGTGCTACTCCAGCCCCTGCTCCGTCCCAGCCCCACCTCTTCCCACTCCCCCCCAGCCCCGCCCCCACTCCCCTGAAGACCTGCAGCCAGGCTCAACCTACTCACCGCAAGGTAAGTGGAGCGACCTGGCCCCAGCCTGCTCCGCTGGCTCCCAGCCGCGCAACGCCAGCGAGTGCTGGGGGACGGTTCCTCCCTCCCCTCCAGCCTGGGAGCGGACCAGGCTGGGGCCCCAGGCCTTCGCGGGATGGGGGGGAGCTGGCCCCAGGCCTTCAGGGGGGACGGGGGCTGGCCACTTCCTGCAGGGAGGGGGGAACCGTCTCCCAGCACTTGCCGGCAGCGCGGCTGGGAACCAGGGGAATGGAGCAGGCTGGGACGGGCCCCCGCCCCCGGAGGCCTGAAGCCAGCTCCCCCCATCCTGCTCCCCCCCGCGGAGGCCTAGGGCCCCCCTGCTCCCCCCCCGTGGAGGCCTGGGGCCAGCTACCCTCCCCCCGCTCCCCCTGTGGAGGCCGGGAGGGCTGTGTAGGGCACCAAAATAGCTAGGGATGGCTCTGCCCACACCCCTCCTGCACCCCAATTCCTTGCCCTGAGCCCCCTACCACACCCTGCACCCCTCACCCCTCCTGCACCCCACACTCCAATTCCCTGCCCTGAGCCACCTGCACTCCTCCTGCATTCCCTGCCCTGAGCCCCCTGCCACACCCTGCACCCCAACCCCCTGCCACACTCCTCACCCCAATTCCCTACCCCAAGCGCCCTGCACATCTCCTGCACTCCCTGCCCCGAGCCCCCTGCCACACCTCGCACCCTGACCCCCTGCCACACCTCGCACCCCTGGGGGCAAGGAGGTGGCAGAGTTGGGGTGAGGACTTTGGGGAAGGGGTGGGAATGGGGGGAGGGGGGGAGGGGTGGGACCTCATGGAAGGGGTGGAGTGGGGGCAGGGAAAGGGGTGGGTGTTTGTGATGTGGCCCTCGTGGGCATTTGAGTTTGAGACCCCTGCCCTAATATATACAGAAAATTGCCTTCTGATAGCAGCTAGTTGTGATGTCCCATGTCTTGGGCCCAGGTCTGGGAGTCCCCAGACTGCATCCTGGCCTCTACCCAATGTCTGCTGAATCCTGGTGGGCTGAGAAGCTAGTAGGACTATAACCTGAGTCATGGCACTCATTGTAGGATCACCCAGCTCCACTGATTGGTCCGACCATGCTATTTAAGTCAGAAGGAGGCACAGGAAGTTTGTCTGAGAAAAAGGGTGATTTCCTGTTATGGCTGATTGGACCCGGTTTGTGCCTGCCTCCTGTACCCAACCCTGTTCCTGCTCTACTCTTGCCTTTGCTCCTGTTCCCACTGTGCTATTGCTCTGTGCTTGATCCTTGCCTCTCCTCTCCTCCAGTTCCTGTCTTTACGCCTTGCCTCCAATTCTCAGTTATCAGTCCTGGCTCTGACCCTGGCCCCCAATTGGTGAGCTTGCCTGTGGCTTGACCCTTGGCTCCAGCATTTGGTATCTGATCTTGTTTCTGACCCTCAGCTTCAATTCCTGGTTCTGATTCTGGCTTGACCCCTGGCTCTAATAATTGGTCATTGATTCTGGTGCTGATACTTGGCTTCATTCCCCAAACTGGATGCCTGTTCTGCCCACTAAACCTCCTGTTCTGACTACTAGGCTAGACTGCCTAGATTCTAGTCCATAACAATAGGCAACACAAAGAAATTCTGTTCTAGTTAAGGCCTCTAACTGTTACATAATCTAAATGTTAAATAATAATTCATACAGTAATGAGGAGGGCCCTCTATGTACCTAAATGAATTGTAAATCAGGCCACAGTAGAAGAATCTGGGGTCTCAATACTTTGAGGTGCTCTTGTGAGACATCAAACACCTTTATAACAGAGTGGCTTGTCTCATAGAATATCAGGGTTGGCTGGGACTTCAGGAGGTCATCTAGTCCAACCCCCTGCTCAAAACAGGACCTAATCCCCAACTAAATCATCCCAGCCAGGGCTTTGTCAAGCCTGACCTTAAAAACCTCTAAGGAAGGAGATTCCACCACCTCCCTAGGTAACCCATTCCTGTGCTTCACCACCTTCCTACTGAAAAAGTTTTTCCAAATATCCAACCTAAACCTCCCCCTCTGCAACTTGAGACCATTGCTCCTTGTTCTGTCATCTGCCACCACTGAGAACAGTCTAGATCCATCCTCTTTGGAACCCCCTTTCAGGTAGTTGAAAGCAGCTATCAAATCCCCCCTCACTCTTCTCTTCTGCAGATTAAACAATCCCAGTTCCCTCAGCCTCTTCTCATAAATCATGTGCTCCAGCCCCCTAATCATTTTTGTTGCCCTCCGCTGGGCTCTTTCCAGTTTTTCCCACATCCTTCTTGCAGTGTGGGGCCCAAAACTGGACACAGTACTCTAGATGAGGCCTCACCAATGCCAAATAGAGGGGAATGATCACGTCCCTCGATCTGCTGGCAATGCTCCTACTTGTACAGCCCAAAATGCCATTAGTCTTCTTGGCAACAAGGGCACACTGTTGACTCATGGGTTGGCGAGCCTGGGGGCAAAGCCATCCTGATTGCAGAATGAGCCTCACGTGAGGGGAATCAGGCAATTCTCCATAAAGAGCCAGGCTTAGGGGCTAATGAAGCTCATGTAGAGAAAGAGCTGAAGCGAGAACCAGGCAAGAAATTCAGAGAGTAAGGAAGGCTGTCTAGGCAAGGAGACCTAAGAGTGACCCTGATTAAGCTGGGAAGACAGAAACACAGAGAGGAGCTTAAGAGGCAGGGTAGGAAGTGGCACAGGGAAAACTGAGAGGGTGGAAAGACTTGTTTCTGTTAGACATTTTTGTATGAAGTGTTGTAGCCAGGTTGGTGCCAGGATATTAGAGAGACAAAAGGTGCATGAGGTAATATCTTTTATTGGACCAACTTCTGTTGGTGAAAGACAAGCTTTTAAGCTTACCCCAAGCTCTTCTTGAGTTTTGGGAAACATACTTAGTGTCACGCTACATACAAGGTGGAACAGATTGTTTAGCACAGAGGTTCTCAAACTGGGGTGTGTGCTGAATGTATTCTGGGGTGGGGAGAGGGGCAGGAGAAGGCAGAGTGGAGAGCAGGAGCTGCTGGCCAGGTGCCCAGCTCTGAAGAGAGCGCCGCTACTAGCAGCAATTCAGAAGTAAGGGTGGCATGGTATGGCATTGCTACCCTTACTTCTTTACTGCTGCTGGCAGTGGCACTGCCTTCAGAGCTGTGTGGCTGGAGAGCTACATACTAGATACTTAAATGGTTCTGTTTGATTCAATGCCTTACTGTTTTTAATACTTAGTGAGAGTTGCATTTTCCCCCCTCAGTATATGTGGTTATGTGATGGGGTGGGGGTGTAAAGTACTCCAGACACAAAGAAAGGGGGTGCGAGCAAATACGTTTGAGAACTACTGGTTAGCCATTTATGCTAAACACATTTCAAGGGACCATTCACGGTGAAGTGGCCTGCTAACACCCCTCCAGTCATAGGGGGAGAAAGAAGGAGGGGGGAGGCAGCTTGATGTGGGTGGTTAGTGGGGTTATAGATGGATGTAATAATCCCAAAATCCAATGTTTCTATTCAGTCTATGATTTTTAGTGTCTAGCATCGTTTTGAATTTGAGCTCCCAGGCTTGCCTTTTAAAGGTGTTGTGCAGATTTCCTTTGAGAATGAGGACTGAGAGGTTCGATATAGTGATTGTTTTGTGAAAAGCGTTCACCCACAGGTGATGTGGTATTTTTGTCTTTTAGCACTTTCCTTTGTGAGCTCATTCGAGAGTGTTGTGTGGTTTCACCCACATAGCTGTTGTTGGGGCATTTAATGCACTGGATGAAGTATCCATATGTTATAATAGGACCATGGATCTCAAAAGGTGTGTATGTCTGAAGGTTTAGCATCTGTTGTTATGGCAAAGTCAGGTGCTGCTTTGAGTTGGTGTGTCCTGGTCTGTGGGGAGCTTGCTTTTGATGAGCTTGTAGAGGCTTGGGAGTTGTTTGAAGGCTTGAAGAGAGGGTTCAGGAAAGATTTCTTTCCAGATGTGGTCCCTGTCAAGTATGGGTTGTAATTGTTTACTGATACCTCATATGGATTCTAGTGTGGGATGGTAGGTTACAGCTAGGGTGTGTGATCAGAGGGGTGTTTATTTCTGTATTGAAGCAGGTTCTCGCTGGGTATTAGTGTGGCCAATTCCACGATGCAATCTACTTCTCTGGTGGAGTGTCCTTGTTTAGCGAAGGTGGTTTTAAGTGTATATCCCAGACCGTCCTCCTTGGAGCTATGGTATCTGAGTGCTTGGCTGTAAATAAGATTTCTCGGTGTGGTGACTGGATCTTTAAAGTAAGTGTGGTGATTTGTGGGTTTCTTGTATATAGTTATCTGTAGGGTTACATTGATAACGCTTGTTGTGGTGTCCTGGAAATCTGATGCTGGTGTGGGAGTGTTCTAGAGACAGGGCCGTCCGTACCCATACACAAAGTACACAGCTGAGTAGGGCACCAGGAAATTTCCTGGTGCCCTTTGCAGCTGTGTGCCACTCCAGCCCCTGCCCCACCTCTTCCCCATGGCCCCCTCCCCTGCTCCACCCCAGCCCCGCCCCCACTCCCCTGAGGACTGCAGCAGGACTGGGCCTGCACTCACCGGCGGTGGGAAGTTCAGAGACCCGACCCCAGCCGTGCTGCTGGTGAGTGCTGGGGGACAGCTCTCCCCCGCAGAGGTCTGGGGCCAGCCTCCACCCCCCCAAGGGGGGGCTGCATAGGGTCTCAGAATAGCTAGGGACGGCCCTGTCTATAGAGTTTAATAGATGGGTGGTGGTGGAAACCTATGCGGGAGTTTAGGTCATCCGCCCAGAAGACGAAAAGATCATCAATGTATACCATCGGTTTTGTATTTCATTATTCCTCAAGGTGAGCCATGAAGAGGTTGGCATACTGGGAAGACATCCTAGTACTCATGAGTATTCCTATGGTTTTGACAAAGTGATTGTTGTTGATTGTAAAATTGTTATGGGCAAGGTTGAAATGGATGAGTTTAACAATGTGTTTGGGGTGGATATCTGAGTGTTGTCCACTGTCTTGTAAATATTTGTGACAGGCAGCAATGCCATCATTGTGAGGGATGTTGGTCTGCGGGGAGGTGACACCCATGGTGGCAAGGATGGTGTTCTGAGGTAGGTTATTGTTGTGGAGTTTCTGGAGGAAGCAGGTTGTGTTCTGGAGGAAGGTGGCCCTTTGTGTGTGGTGAGTGCTTTGAGGATGGTTTCTATGAGTCTCGATATTCTTTCAGTAAGAGTGCCATAGCCAGATATAATGGGTCTGCCTGAGTTCCCTTGTTTGAATGTCTTGGGGAGCATATAGAAGATCCCTGATGTGGATTTGTGGGGGATGAGGTTGTAGAGTTTCTCTTGGAGTTGTTTGGGGAAGGATTTGGTGATATCCTTAACTTCCTGGGTAAACCATGGTATGGCGTCTTCTTTGAGTTCTTTATATTAGGTAGTGTCAGAAAGTTAAGTTGGCCTTGTTAATGTAACCATCACGGTTCGGGACTATGATGGTGCCCCTCTTGTCTGCTCGTTCGATCCCTATCTGGTGGTTGGATTTCAGGGACTGTATAGTTGTCTTCTCAGTGGTGGAGAGATTATGGAGAATGTGATGTTTAAGGATTTCACAGTCAATTTCTTTTTCCTGAACCAATCAGTGTCATGATCAACTGTGTGGTTTCATTCACTGTGGAGTGTCCAGTCAGATGATTCTTTTTTCTTATGACTGTCAGTGGGGACCCTATTGTGGATGGTGCTGTCACTGTTGTGAAAAGTTCTTTAAGGCAAAGTCAATGGAAGAATTCTTCTAGTTCTCCACATTTTACTATGGTATCAGCTTTTGTGGTGGAGCAGAAGTTCAGCCCCTTGGAGAGTACAGATAATCCATCTCTGATTAGGGGTAGTCTTGATAAATTGATGGTGATGAAGTGTAGTGTCCATGTGGTGGGTCCTGGTGCCATGGTTTCTCCCAGGAGATGGTGTTCTGTGGATTGTGGAGTTATGTTCGGTTCCACTTTGTTTTTTTGCTGGATGGCTATCATCAGGTTTTTTGATAGTTGTTTTGTATCTTCACTCTCCAAGGGACAGAACTTCTGCCCTGGTTCCTGGAGCCTCATGTCACAAGAGAATCTATAGTTTCACTTAAACAAGTTTCTAGACCTTATGACTGCAGAGAAAACTCTTAAAATGAGAATCAAGTGAGCCCTAAAGGCTCAACATCCAGAAAGCAAAGAAAAAACTCAAAGAAAAAGCTTTTTTGGTTTTGGGAGTGGGGGGGTTGGTTTTTTTCCCAGAAATCTCACTGGCTTAAAAGTAATCTACTGATTTTTGTCGGCTTGATTCATAAATTGTGAACACTTTGGGTTGGCAGTTCTGTAACATAATACATCCATTTGCCCGTATTTCAAGGAGAAAGTGGAAAGATTGTATGGTTGCAATCTACCTCAAAAGCAGTGGCACACTTGTATGTGCTGGACATTTGCTCACGCAGTAGCCATTTCACATAGGCATGGGAGGCTAGAGAGCTTTGCTATTGTAACCGACTCCCGGGAGTGGCTGTGAGTGCTGTGGCACAGCAGTCCCTAGGTGTCTTCTGGTAGCATGCTGGGTGTACCATGACCTCTGAGATGAGTGCTCTCGGTGCTCCATGCCCTAGGCTCTACCGGCTCTAGCCCTTGGTGGGGTGTCATAAACACTCTCGGGTTCCAACGAATTAACAAAGGTCATGGTACTAGAGATGCCTAAAATAAATGGTGCAAATACCCCTGGCACAACTTCTTTAACGGTTATAGAGAATAAATAAAACATCAACTCCTAACTCCGCCTCTAAGGGCAGGTCAATATAACTGTAATAAGACAGGAGTCGTGTTCAGACCCTTCCACGCCAGCTTCTCATCTGCTGGCCACAGTGCTATGTCCTCCTGCAGAGGCTACCTCTGCCAGCAATGGGGCGAGTCTCGGTCCAGCTTTCAGGCCCACTTCCCCCCCTCCAGCCTCCCTCCCATAGCCAGTTTTCAGGCTGCTGTCTCCAGCCTGCTGCTCCTGCTCTAACACCGCGCCCTCCTGAGCGAGGTTGGATTTCCTGTGATGACGGAATTAGGGAACCCTCTACTGTCGGCATACGGAACTGTGCACCGTAAAGAGCCAGCAGGTTCATTACACTATGGCCCTGTCTACACTTGCACTTACGTCGGCAAAACGTTGGTCGCTCCAGTGCTGGTGTGCACAGCGCGATGTCGGTGGGAGACACTCTCCCACCAACGTGGCTACTGCCACTCGTTGAGCTGGTTTTATTATGTCGACGGGCGAGCTCTCTCCCATTGGCATAACACAGCTACACAAGCGCTCTTACAGCGGCACAGCTGTGTCGGTACAGCCGTGCCGCTGTAAGCTTGTAAGCCAGACATGGCCTCGGTGTAAACTCTGTAGCAGTGAGAAATAATCTCTCTTCTAAAAAGACTCAAAATGTCAAGTAATTATGGACTGTACACAAAGGCAGAGGAAATAATGAAGTACTGCCATGTGTTTAGAAAAATGCAGGGGGCGTGTGTGTGTATATGTATACGCACACACCCCTATATGGCTTTGCTCTCATGAGAGAGGTAAAAGTACACTATTAAGCAGTGATTCATTGTTTAACTTCACCACTGATGCTAGATATTACCATAGTACCTATGCTCCCCCTTGCACTAGGTGCTGTACAAACATAGACAAAGGGCTTACACGATAGGAAGTTCATGCTTTCTACTGCCTAGAGATAGACACTGTCACTCAAGAACTGCCCCGCGGAGGAGATGATGTGGACTGAACCACCTCAGGGAAGGACTGTGCTTAATTTGTACCAGGGCTGAGCCCTGGCACTGCTAGTCTTGGCAGCCTATAGCCCCAGCACCTGTGGACTTGCTGCATCAGTTGTGACTGTAAAAATAGTGCTTGAGCCCCAGCACCTCTTTCATTACAAATTAAGCACTGAGGAAGGACTGTCCCTCAGGCAGCCACAAAGCCTCCCCAAGGTCCCTGCTGCCTAAGGATAGTGGTATTAGGCTGCTTGTCACCCCATTCCATTAGCCAATGCAGGGGAGGATCATGTACCTACCTCCTTTGAGACAATGGAGGGGGGGAGGGATAGCTCAGTGTTGAGCATTGGCCTGCTAAACCCAGGGTTGTGAGTTCAATCCTTGAGGGGGCCATTTGGGGATATGGGGTAAAAATTGGGGCTTGGTCCTGCTTTGAGCAGGGGGTTGGACTAGATGACCTCCTAAGGTCCCTTCCAACCCTGATATTCTATGAATGTGTAGCTCCTGAACTGCATGGAGGGGCAGCACCACACACAGGGACTGTGATACTCTCTTGATATTGTATGGGTGCTCAAGAAGGAGTAAAGGCCTTTTGTGTCCTGGCCCTCTCCTCTGGACCCTTTTGTGGGTGCACAGGGAAGTCTGGCCCTTAGTGTTCAATAAAAAATATTTTTTCCAGTCTTTCAATTATATGTGCTTGTTGATAGTCCCGCATCTGTATTTCTCTCCAGGGCCCAGCCCCTGAATGACTGTCTTGCCTTATGAATGAATAATACCAGCCCTAGGTTCATTCCTTCACAGGGAGTCTGTTGAAGCTGATGTCATTCTTCAAATGTGAGCATCCATTTAAAAAAAAACAACCACCCAGTACTTCCTTGTCATCTCCCAGTAATTAGAGCTGACCTTCATGTGAACATCAGCTGGTTTTGAATGCTAATCTAGATGGAATGTTAGGGATGTGACATATTTAGCTAGTCAAACACTTGGGTGAAACTCATGACTATTTCCAAGGGCCTATAATGTAATTTAGAATTTAACATTCTTTGAGATCTTAAGACTGCATCAGGATGAATGCTAATGTTAGCTGTAATCCTTATTTGACTTCAGTAGGATTCCATATGGGTACAAGGATTGAACCTCACAGATCCCATTGCAAAATAGAGACCTTAAATGGCCTCTTGTCCCAATATTTCTGCTAAGAGCAGGGACTTTAGGTGGGGAATGGTTTCGTGGTGATGGTTGTTGTTTTAAGGGCACTGACATATCAAAATTGAAATCAATGTCTTAGGGCCACGTGCTAACATTCAATAGCATCTTACTCCACAAGCAACCCTATTGACTTCTATGGGACTGCTTGTAGAGAAAGGTGCCATTCACTGTGAGTCTAGGGAGCAGAATCTGACCCTTTATGTGGCATTGGAAATCTGAATGCTAAAAGACTTTAATGAAATGTCATATCGGGCTTTACAGAAGCTTATACCACAGAACTCGGTGCAGTTTTCTTTTCATTTTCATTATTTTAAAATTCAGTTTCAGATTTTCATTTATTTGAATGTATAAAATAGAGAGAAGCTCCCATTGCAAGCTCTAGGCAGCTCTTTAAAAAACTTAAAATTGACAAGAAGTCCTATTAAATTACGTATAAAGGGTATGTTGTAATTAAATTCTAACACAAAACTTAATCATGCTCTCCCTACAAATAATCCTGTCTGACCCCATGCTAGTCCCTGCCTAAGGAAAGATTCCCATTGACTTGAGTGGAATCAGGCCACAAATACCCAAGAGAAAGATGACTCAGCAAACCAAAAAAATTGTATACAAGATCCTAACTGATTCTCTAAGTAATCTAGATATAATTTCAATCTAAGTATTAAAAAGTGTTTATGATCAGATCTTCCCTTTACTTTGTTAATTTCATCTGATCTAATCAAATGTAATTGATTAACAATATGAATATTTGCTGCTTAATATAATTTAAAAAGGGTTCCTTTGCATTCTATAAACTATTTGTAACTTTATAGGTAAGGCCCTACTTAATTTGCAATATTGTCAAAATTGTGGATCCCATAATACTAGGGTTCAACCGCAATTTTGTCAGCTGCCCAAGTGGCTGATGGCCAGGGGCCCCAAGCAGCTGATGCCCCTGTGCATGCCGGGACCCCCGCTGTCAGTCCCCGGGCATTATTGACAGTAACATAGTTGCAGCAAAATGTCTGGTTATAAAAAAAAATTAGCAGGCATAACCTGATACTTGAGTGTTTATATTGTTCCAGTAATTTTTTCTTAAACGAATAGGTCTTCTCTGGTTTTTCCAAATTACTGCAATTAATACAGCACTTATTATTTTTCTGCAATTTTCCATGTCCTGACTGCAACTCAGATGCAATTATTTGACAATCATCCTGCGATTCAAGTAGGACCTTACTTATATATCATTTTTTCATGTATCCACATCAGTTAGTACAATAATCAGCTCATCTAGTAGGGATTTGTAATCTTTCCAATTCCTCTGGTAGGTAAAGAGTATGATGAAACCAAATGATATAGTATAACAATAGATAGTTGCAAAGCGAAACATAATTCAGGTCTCAGACAGTTATGCTCTGTCTTGGATGCTGCAATGACTACAGGTAAGAGATAATGTGGAGTGGCTGAGATATGTAAGTAGGATGGAAGTTTACTATAGCATGTGTATGCACTGTAGCAAAGCCCCAGCTGATAGCCAGAGAACTATCAGACTCAGAATTCATAGATACAGAGAATTGCATTAGTCAAGCATGCAATGTTTCATATAAGTGTAATGCCCATGCATGACTAATGCAATTTTCTGTATCTATGAATGAAGTCCCAGGCCCCTAGAAAGTTCCAGCTGGGTTAGAACATAAGCTGCCTACTTGTTCTGCAACACACTGTCCTCTCCAGTGGGTCCCCGTTGAGCACAGAATCTAGTACGGGGTTTTCAAAGCCTTGCATGGAATTGGTCCTCAACAACCTGAGAGGCTGTCTCTGTTCAAGGCCAGGATCTCCCTGAACAGCTAGATTCTGTTGGAATAATGAAACTGACGTGCAATATCCAGTGAATTAGACCCCTTTCTTTTGGTTTCTGAATCATTTGCAAATCAATCCTGATTTCTGCAAATTTGTTATTCTTAAATAGTGCTGAATAATTTGGATGCACAATTTTCAGCGTATGGGTTCTTCACAAATTCTTCACTTCTGCCATCTACAATTCATTATTCACAATGAGTGGTTGGTCACTTATGGCAATGGTATTGTTTCTGTTCCTTGATTAAATGACTAGAACTTATTACACTGGAAAATAACAAATGACAAATAGCAAACCACAGGTAAAGGCTAATTAACTAACTGTCTTTGAATGGGAAGTCCATATCTAAGATGTCTGATGCAGCTCTGTGGTGCCTTTCACGTGCAGCCTGGAGACAATTCTAGTGATCCCGCTCAAACCTGTTACATGCTGATCTTGTCTGAGACCACCAGTGAGTTCTGTTTTGTGCCATTTGCTCGAGTTCTTTGGGACTGATGCAAGCCCGCTGGAGACTGCTCTTCAAGTTATCTTTGGAGCGCTTATATGGACCACGCTTCTTTCTTTTGCCCTGCCACAGCTCCCCATACAAGATCTGTTTTGGGAGACTGTGATCTTCCATTCTGCTGACATATCTTGTTTATCTCTCCATAGCATTTCCTCAATGCTGGTTGTGTTTGCTCTCTCAAGGACCTTAATATAGGTCACTCTGTCCTGCCAGCGAATGCCCATTGAGTGGAGGGAGAACATGTGAAATTGCTCACACTGTTTAATGTGTCATCTCTAAGAAGCCCATGTTTCAGAACCATACAAGAGAGATGTTAGAACCACTGCATGGTAGATCTTCAATTTGGCGTAGAGGCAAATGTGTTGGTTAAGGACTTTTGTTCAGAGCCGAAAGCCTGTCTGACTTTACTGATTCTGGAGGCTGATTTCCTTACCAAGGGAACTGTTGCTAGAGATGTTGCTGCCCAAATACTTGAACTGATCCACGTTTTTCAGCTGTGTGCCTTGGATGAAGATGGCTGGGGCATTGGAATGAAGTGCTGGTTGGAACAAGACCTCTGTCTTACTGAGACTGAGGGTGATGCCAAAGAGCTGAGATGCTTCAGAAAACCTATCAACAATGACCTGAAGGCCGTCATGTCTATGGGCCATCAAGGCACAGTCATCTGAAAAAGTGCCTTGATGAGACGTCTCTCCAGCATCTCGATCTTAGCATTGAGTCTTTGAAGATCAAAGAGGGAACTGTCGAGTTGGTAGTGGATGTATATCCCCTGATCCAAGTCCCTTGTGGCATGGCTGAGGACACAGGCAAAGAACAAATCAAACAGCATTGGAGCAAGTACGCAGCCTTGCTTCACTCCATTCAAGATTTCAAAGGTGTCAGAAGAGTTACCATTGGAGAGCATTTCATCTGTTCCATGACCACATGACAGTGTAATGATTTGTATGAACCTTCTTGTGCAGTTTATGTAGAATAGCCCATAGACCCTCTCTGTTGACCATATCAAAAGCTTTGGTCAAGTCAATGAAGACTGCATACAGGTCCATGTTCTGCTCTAGACATTTTTCCCTCGGTCTGCCTTACAACAAAAATCATGTCCATGGTACTATGATCTGGTCTGGAACTACACTGTGCTTCTGGCAGATTCTCCTCAGATATGTTTGCAATGAGTCTGTTCAGTAGAATGCGAGCTAGTATTTTCCCTGCTGTACAGAGGAGAGAAATGGCTCTGTAGATTCCGCAGTCAGGTTTGCGGTTTAAGATAAGCACCTAAAAGTTTGAATGCTTATCTGAATACTTACTGTTTCCATTATTAATAATCTATTCCTCAATGAGAGCTCATCTTAATCAGGGCCGGCTTTAGCGGGTGCGGGGGCCCACGTGAATAATGACGGCAATCAGCTGAGCGAAAAAAGAAGCCAGCCAATTCCAGGGAATCGGCAGAATCGGCTTAATGCCGGTCCTGATCTTAATTACCTCAATTCAGGAAAGAATTTAAGCCAAAGTTTTAATTTCATCTCTATTCAAAACAGCACCTTAGCCCAGGCTGAAGTCCTGTTCTGAGTACAGAACTTTTCCGGAATCAGGACCAATTTTAGTTTTGCATCCTACAGAAAGGAATCCATTCTTCCCCATTGTCGGCAAATCTAGTAAAACAGTAGCAGTATTTAATGTGGCAAGTAATATGGTATAGAATTAAAGTAGTGAACTCTGATTATTGGGACTCCTGAGTTCTTTTCTTGGCTCTGGCTTTGATTCAGTGTGTAATTTTGCACAAGTCACTTATCTTTATGCTTCCATGCAGCTCTGTATAATGGGAATAATAATTTACTTCTCGCATGTTCATGGGAAAGATCAACTAAAGTTTGTAAAATGCTCTGAGACTTTGGTATGAAAGGTTATTTAAGTGTGAGATTTTCTTTTAGTCATTCACAACTCATTATTCATTATTTAATATGATAGTGGTAATTACGGTTCAGATCCCCAAAGGGATTTAGGCACCACAGCAATCCAGAAAAACCTCTGCTCAGTGTGCCACAGGTATTTTTCTTGTTTTCTTTTTGCTGACACAGACTAACACGGCTACTACACTGAAACCTAACACTGTAGGCACCTAAACACACTCAGCACCCACATTTTTGCTGTAAAAGTTCCCTAGGCACCTACATTTCTGCCTCTGGGCATGTTCAGTGCTGCCTCCTCACTCTAGGTGTTCCGTTCCCAGGTTCAGTTCCCTCCTCTTTGCCAGAGGGGGAGAAAAGATTTGAACAGGGTTTTCCCACCTCTCAGGAGAGTGTCCTGACCACATCTAAGTCCCACTGTGGATCCAGACCTACCTGCCTAACTTCCTAAGGCTTTGTGTGATTGGGTGTCCACTCCACACAAGACAGAGCAGGTTAAATTGGCTAATCAACCTGATAGGCTGCACCTGGGAGAGAACCAGGGCTTGGAAGTCTGATTCATGATGAAGTCCAGCTGAGAAGGAACAGGCAGGGCTGGTACAAAGTCAGGAATTTGGCCACAGCAAGGGGCTGCAGGGGAAGTGGTCTGCAGTCACCCCCTGGAAGTAGGGAGCTGTGTTTGGGGCTGTTATACCCTGCGAGGTGGGAATTTTGACTGGTAAACCCAGAAAGGGGGAGTGCGAAGATGTAGAAAGGAGTCCAGGAAAGAGCAGAGGGTCTGGGAGAAAGCAGAGCACATTTGCTAGACACAGGGTCCCTGGACTGGAACCTGGAGTAAGAGGATGGGTCTTGGTTTCCTTACTAGCCATGGGGGAAGTGGCACAGACTGGGCAGTGGAGCAGAAGACTGCCTGGGACAGTTGTCCAGTATGACTTTAGAAGCGACAAAGGGTCCTGTGGCACCTTATAGACTAACAGAGGTATTGGAGCATAAGCTTTCGTGGGTGAATATCCACTTCATCGGATGCCAGTATGACTTTGATTCCCTTGGGAGGGGAAGACTATGGCGTCCTGGCCAGAAGGCCATGCCATGAAGAGAGAGCACCCCAAGTCACAGAGAGAGATGGCAGGGCACGTGACTGAGCAACAGAAGGGGGTGTCAGACCTGTGGAAGAAGCTAATCCCCAGAGCAGCCAGGAGGAGGTGCCCTAGTGGTGAGTGGATCCTGCGATACTCTGTTATGGCTAAAGGAAGCAGAGCTGTGCTGGGGGTGGGGGGAGCCTGCAGCAATGACTCTGAGACAGCTGGGAGGGGATTCTGACGATGCAGTGCAAAAGCGGGCATAAAGGGGGATATTTTCAAAGGCACAAAGAGCAATTAGGCTTCCAGCTCCCGCTGAAATCCCATGGGCACCTGCCTCTCTTCGGTGCCTTTGAAAAATCCCAGCCCAAGACTCCAGAGGTGCTGAAGGGGGTGTGTTTACCTGCATCTGTTACTACACCTATATAGCTGTAATTTACACTCCTCCTGGCACTAGCTAATGCACAATGGAGGGGGCCCATTCCTCACCCCATCAGACATACCGCCTTTGTGGGGTGAGGTCAGCGCTGTACAACCTCTTTGAGTGGAAACTTCTGTGGGTGCACTGCGGTGGGTGCGTCGCTTCTATGTGGATGCACTGCTAGGAGGAGAAGGATTCGACCACCTCCTTCCCCAATTTTAAGCATCTGTGCAATGCAGCCATAATTGTGCTGGGAAATCAAATAGTCTAGATCCGCGTTCTCAACCTTTTTCTTTCTGAGCTTCCCCCGACCCCCTCAACATGCTATAAAAACTCCTCCACCCAGCTGTGCCACAACAACTGTTTTTCTCAATACAAAAGCCAGGGCTAGGGTTATAGGGCAATTGCCCAGGGCCCCCCACCACAGCCCTCCCCCCACCTCCCCCCATGAAGCGAAGTTGCTCAGGCTTCAGCCCCAGGTGGCAGGACTTGGGGCCCTGGGCTGCAGTCCTGCACAGTGGGGCTTTGCTTTCTGCCCTGGGCCCTAGCGAGTCTAAGGCCGTCAAGCTTGGCGGACCCCCCTGAAACCTGCTTACGGCCCCCCAGGGGGTCCCGGACCCCTGGTTGAGAACCACTGTTCTAGATGTCTAGGAAAGACAGGGGAGAGGAGACTAGGAAAGCAAATTAAAAGACTTGTAGGTGGCAAACATGTACATTAAAAATGATAGGCCAAATCCTAGTTCCACTTATTCTGATGTCACTTATGCTGGTGTAAACCGAGTTAAAGATGGAGTAGTCGTGTCTTGGAAATTTGACTATTGACTTAAATGAGATCAGAATTTAGCCCTAGAGTTTTGTCATTAGTGGGATCTTGGAAAAATATTGGTAGGGTGCCTCCAAAGAATTGAAAGCTGTATCCTGGAAGAACATTTGGATCCACTTCAGGATATTTGGGAAACGGAATCCACATTAGTCTGTAATGTTTAACTATGACAGAATTTTAATTGTATTCAACATATTTCACAAAGTTAAACTATGTAAATGTATGGATTTTTTTTTTCAAGCTGGCCTCCGATCATACATGGTGCAGTCTGCAAAGTGTAAAGAATTTCTGGTTGCATTTTTCTCATATATGATCCTGTCACCTTTCTCTTTCATATTATAAACATATTATTACAAATACTTGGTGAATGGACTTTTTTTTGCATTACTTTAAAAAATGAATTGTTATCAGACTTAATGATATGATAAGCTTTAAAGTTCCCCTGGGAAGCTACCAGAGCCATGCTGATTTGCATACACATTTTCCTACACATAATACAGCATGCAGGCTCTCTGATCTCATTATTCATTAGAAAATTAATGATATCTCTGAAACGTGAAAGCAGACTGGTTCTGCAAAGAGTGCTGGAAACTGCCTAGTTCTCGACGCGGTGGTCACTTTCAATTTACTGGCTTGAAAAAAAGATGCTTTTAAGCAAATGAAAGGGTGCTGACATCAAACAGATACTTGTCTTGCTGCCAGGGAACGAGCTGCCTTTTAAGGCAGGAAGGTGGGACTTGAGTGATGTGAATAGGAAGAAAAGAAAACAAGCCAGTCAGAGTTAAGCAGCTCTGCCCCATTCATGAAAAATGTCTAGGCTCGTTTCCTCATTGCCAGAGGTCTTTTTTTTTTTGCTTAAATTCTAAAGCCTGTGCTCTGTTCCTGCCAAATAATAAATAGCAGCCGGTTGTTTTCTTTTTTTCAAAAAAGTGCAAGCTATCTTTTAAAGTGCTTTTGCCCCTGCTACACAACTTGTAGTGTCCTGCAGATCAAGAGACTACGTTGATAAAACCCCTGAAACTTTACTGATAACTGTATCCCTAAATTGAGACTTTCTGAGTTTGTCACAGAATTAACAATGGCATTTTCACTCACGGAGCGTGAATGCCCGTAATCAAGGACAGCATGAATTGCCATATGACTAGCCAGATTAGGATCTGATTTTTATCCTGGCTCTATTTAAATTACAGGACCAGTAATTAGCAAAGGCTAAACCCGTTATGTGAGTCTGTTGCTTATAGATATTGCTAACAAACATGACAAGTATTTCTGTAACTGGAGTAACATAAGTGCAGTTTTTGCTGCGTTGTGTCTCAAGGCTTTCCCCCCCCTCCACCAGAATAAAAGCAATGAAACCTCCACATGCCGTATGCTGAAATAGATGTGATCTTTTGCAATGCTGTTTGATTGCCACTCTTTAATGCAATTTATGGCTCAGATAGCAACAGACATTTCTGGGGTGTGGTAGAAAAGGGATATTAGGCATGCACTGCAACATCCTGTTTTGGAACTTATTTAATACAAGGCTCACAGACTCAGCATTACAAAATTCTGCACTCAAGCTGTCACTAGCCAAGTTTTTTGCACATTAGTTTCATTTTTTTTCTTCCTGTGATCGGTAGCGACATAAAGGAAACATCTGGTTCCAATGTGTCTGAATTAGGGGATACTATAGGAAAACTTGTCAGAGCAACTCCAGACTTGAAATAACCAACCAGTCAGAATTTTTGCAATGTAGTGATCCCTCCCTTAGTGCATTCCAGTATAATGGCACTTTCCGCTAGGGAAGTGATCGTTCCACCCTTGGAGTGATAATTCCACCAGGGGTTCTGCCTGTGCAACAATAATTCCAGGGCACTGACAATTCGGCCAGCTATTCCACCAACATACTGTTCTCTAGGTTAATGAGAGGTGAGTGAAAAACACCCCTTTGCAGAAGTGCCTCTCAAGGCCTAGACACAACTTAAATCCCAATTAAGTCCTGTTTTGAGGATGTAAGTAGCGTATAGGTCTTGTGCTGCATCAGGATATATTTCACCCTCATGGATGTAGTAATTCAATAAGATGCCAGATAATATTGATTTTTGGCTGTATATAGGCAGTTTGACCATTGTGACAAAGCATTTAAGTAACAGTAGGAACTATAAGGCCAAAATAGCAAGATCAGTTATGAGAAAGAGACATCCGCTTCTGGCAAAATTTAAAATCCAGCTCACTCAGTCCGGGATCAACCAGTTGCAAGATCATTAAGTAGAGTCTCTCACATCTGCACCATAAATTACTGTACATGAAATGAAAAACTCTTGGCTACAGGATAAATCTGTGCAGCCTCAGATTTTCAGATGAGGAGAACGTGTCAAACTCACAATTACAAAATGGGGCTGGTTGGGGCTGAAAAGGAGGGGTGGGGCGATATAGTGGATCACAAACTGAATGAGTCAACAACGTGATGCAGTTGTGAAAAAGACTAATATCATTCTAGGGTGTATTAACAGGCGTGTTGTAGGTAAGACACAGGAGAAAATTGTCCTGCTCTACTCGGGACTGGTGGAGTGCTGTGTCCAGCTAGAGTGCTGTGTCCAGTTCTGGGTGCCGCACTCTAGGAAAGTTGTGGACAAAGTGGAGAGTCCAGAGGAGACCAACAGAAAACATAAAAGGTTTAGAAAACCTGACCTATGAGGAAAGGTTAAAAAGAAATGGGCATGTTTAGTCTTGAGAAAAGACTGAGTGGAGGATCTCA
The DNA here is from genome assembly GCA_037349315.1 of Chelydra serpentina. Lineage (NCBI taxonomy): Eukaryota > Metazoa > Chordata > Testudines > Chelydridae > Chelydra > Chelydra serpentina. The sequence continues at coordinate 128,382,253 of JBAIAC010000008.1, forward strand.
TAAGTCTTCAAATGTGTTAAGAGCGGTAATAAAAAGGACTGTAATCAATTGTTCTTCATGTCCACTGAAGGTAGGACAAGAAGTAATGAGCTTAATCTGCTGCAAGGGAGACTTAGATAGTTTTCCCCTAATATCTAACCTAACGATAAGGGTAGTTGTGCTATGGAATAGGCTTCCAAGGAAAATTGTAGAATTCCCATCATTGGAGGTTTTTAAAAACAGGTTGGACAAACACCTGTCAAGGATGTTCTAGATTTACTTGGTACAGCCTTAGTGCAGGGGACTTGACTTAATGACTTTTTGAGGTCCTTTCTAGCTCTAAATTTCTAGGATTCTATGTACAAACATCTGGAAAGGCCTGTGGACTGGAAATAAAGTATTCCACTCAAAGTAGCAGCTGGGTCAAAGACCTTTACTGACCTATCTGAAATCTTGGTTCCCAGAATAAAACACTTTTCGATACTCTCCAAATGAGATTTGGGCCCTATGCTAGACAGTCCCTGCCTTGAAGAGATTAGAGTCAAAGGGCAGGAGAGTCGCAGACAGATTAAATGACTTGCCTAAAGCTCACATGTCATATCAGAGAACTAGGAATAGAACTCAGCTCTTCTGACTCAGGCCAGTGCACTGTCCACTTGTCGATACTACCTCTCATGATGATGGTGAATATGTCTGTTTAGGGCCCCTCTCACAGACCAGGGGCCCATTGCTAGGAGTGGTACAGAGAACAAAATGACAGTTAGGGTGATCAGGTGTCCAGTTTCTGACCAGAAAACCTGGTCGAAAAGGGACCCTCGGGGCTCTGGTCAGCACCGCCGATGGGCCATTAAAAGTCCGGTCAGCAGTGCTGCGGAGCTAAGGCAGGCTAGTCCCTACCTGTCCTGGCTCTGTGCTGTGCCCCGGACGTGGCCAGCAGGTCCGGCTCCTAGGCGGGGAAGCCATGGGGCTCCACACACTGCCCCCGCCCTGAGCACCAGCTCCGCACTCCCATTGGGCGGGAGCCATGACCAATGGGAGCTGCGGGGGCAGTGCTTGTGGGTGAAAGCAGCACACAGAGCTGCCTGCCATGCCTCCGCCTAGAAGTCGGACCTGCTGGCTGCTTTCGGGGCGCACCACAGTCTGTGGTGCCAGGACAGGCAGGAAGCCTGCCTTAGTCCTGCCGCTGACTGGGAGCTGCAGGAGATAAGCCCATGCTCCAGCCCCGAGCCCCAACCTCCAGCCCTAAGCCTTCCCCCAAACCTGGAGCCCCCTCATGCACCCCAAACCCCTCATCCCTGGCCCCACCCCAGAACCTGCACCCCCAGATGGAGCCCTCACCCTGCCCCAGGCCAGAGCCCCCTCCCACACCCTGAACCCCTCTGCCCCACCCCATAGCCTGGAGCCCCCTCCTGCACCCTGAACCCCTCATCCGCACCCCCAGCCAGAGCCCTCACCCCCTCCCACACACCAACCCCCTGCCCCAGCCCAGTGAAAGTGAGTGAGGGTGGGAGAGAGCGAGCCACCAAAGGAGGGGAGATGTAGTGAGGGGGGGCATGGCCTCAGGGACGGGGCAGGGCTAGGGTGTCTGGTTTTGTGGGATTAGAAAGTTGGCAGCCCTAATAACAGTCCTTATCCTAAAGTTGTTACTATCTAAAACACAAGACAAGAGATGTCAGGTGGATACAGACAGGGGAGAACAAGGAAACTATAATCATTCCCTAAGGTGGCCATTACTTCAAAAGTGGAGCTGATTGAAAGGGAGGATGTCTCATTTTTTCTTTGAAAGAAATGTCAAATTTTCGCAAACTCTTGACCAGCTGTATGCAAAAGTAATCACAGCCTAAGCCTTCAGGATATTTCTTCCCTCTGAACTTCTTACTTCTAGCAAAGTAAACTTAGTCATCAACAGTTGCTTGCTTGCTTTGGGTTATCGATCAAATAAATGGAGTAAATGGGAACTGTTTTTAAAGTAGCACAAAGCGTTTTGGGCTCAATGTTTGTATAAAACAAAGAAATTCTCTTCCAATTTCCACATGGCCAGCTCTATGCCAAACCTGACATCTTAATCCAGGATCATGCATTCATGACTGTGCTCTATTTTACCTTGCTTTGGGAGTTACATATACAAACGTTTTCATGGATGCCAGAATTGCTACCAGTACTAGCGAAGCAAAGGCCCACCTGTGGTGATCTCAATAAATGTGTCTGTGGACTGTGGGCTCCAGAAAGACCCCCTGGCTTAACTTGTGATGGGCACACATGCTTAGAGACTTGGTTTATAAGTTTGAATCCTGGGCTTTTTCTAGGCATCACATCAAGGAGACTGATGCTTTCCATATGCATTGTCTCTAAAAGACCTTTGACGTTATGTGACATGACTGTTTCCTATGTTAAAGATCTTGATCAGTTGAAGCTGCTGAATGCTCCTGATATTCTTCAGGAAGTTCAGCTACATGGGGTGGACCACATTGAATGCTCCCAGATGTCTCCCAAGATCGCCTTCTGCAGCCCATCCAGACCATATTTTTGAACATGGTGCTTAAATGGTGCTAAAAAGGTGCTTAAATGTCTAAAAAAGACTCAGATGCTTATGTTTAGGCATCCAAGTCTGAAAATGTGCAACAGATACCTGGGAAATCCAAGTAGCTGATCAAACTGAGTAGAGAACCATAGCTGTAAAGTGACTGGCCACATTCAAGGAGACCATCCTACAGAAAACCTCATATTGAAATCTTCTTGTCTTGACAAGACAATAGCCCAGTCTCTTTTTCGGTGACCACCGTAGCACTTTAGTTTCCTAGATAGTGAGGGGGTGATGAGGATGATAATTCCATCAGGTATTCTAGACTCAGATATAGCCCTAAAACATAACACTTGAGTATGTTTTGTTTCACATTTCTATAAGCCTCAATATGTATTTCAGAGAGATGTTCTCTAATTTGTAATATGTTATGAGACAACTTGTGCATTCAGGAAGCTATTAACCACAGACCTCTGATTCCGGGGGAAGAGAAGGGAGGGCAAAATTACTGGAAATTGAGATTTAGAAAAAATAATTCATGTATTGGTCTGAGTGAGAAGAGAGCGCAGCCATGTTGATCCAACTGAAATGCAGGGAGAAAATCATTTCACCGTAGCCGTTTTCCTAATGCTTTCTCACTAAAATACTTTTCCTCTTGAGGGGGTGGCACCCTGTCTATTCCTGCAGTGTATGAGTGCCACCAAATCAGTACTCATGTCGATAGCAGGAGCTGAATCATAATCAAAGCACACGCAGCCAAGTAAAAGTTACGTTGGTTTTGATTTTATTTGTATATATTCCGTTCACATTGAGAATTCATTCCTGGTGTCATCTGATTTGGTTCCATTTTAAGAAGGGGTTGTTCCTGCTATCTCAATCACTCAGTAATAGTCTGTGCTCAGAGCATTCTGGGGCACTGTATAGTTTATTTGTATTACTGTAGCACTTAAGAATCCTAGTCATGGACCAGAACCCCACTGTGCTTGGTGCTGTACAGAGGACAAAACGATGGTCCCTGCCCCAAGAAGCTTACGATCTAAGTATAAGACAAGAGACAGATACAGACAGACAGGGGAGTGCAAGGAAACAGGACATGAGTTATGGTCTCATTATCAGCTGCAAACTGTACAGGCTTCTGTATAAGGAAATTCATTTTTTTCCATGGCATATTGCGGCTCCAATGGAGTCATGTTGCCTAGAACCTAAAAAACTCCACAGAGACCAGGAGCTTCTGATATGATGGTCCTGGCCTGCTGCAGATCCTGGGGAGCTGTAGGGTTTGAACTGGACGTGTGGCTCATTCTGTGGGGCAACACCCTCTTCCCCACCAGATCTATGCAAGAGGAGCTCTGGAAGGGGAACTTCATGGGTCTGGTTTTCTTTCCCCTCTTACTCTCTTCTCATGGGTCTCCCTACAGGACAGAGTGATCTGGACCCGATTGTTTTCCTGGAATAGTCTACTGTTGTACTGGAATATTGTGGTGTTCAACCTTCTCACAAGCAACTAGGATTAAAGGGGTTGTAACCTGCTCACCGTACTCAGGCATTGACGACAGTGGCACCCAATAGCAACACGAGCTTTTCAGAAGGGACTTTCATTAAATCTTGATGTCCTACAGCTGGTGGCAAGTTCCAAATGGCATTGATGCTGCCTTGTGTCTACCTATAAGGTTTTTATAAGGGTCACTCATCACTGCTATGGAGTCTGGGCTGCTATAATGAGACAGAGGACTGGAAAATAAATTGCTGGTGCACTATGGTCTAGATGGGATTTTTGAGCAGCATTTCTGAGATATGTGATGAGGGGGGATGAGATTATGCTGATAAGCGCTGTTGTTGGATATCCCAGTAGAGGAAAAAGGGGTAGTGAATTCAGTGATCAAGTACAGTAAGGTATTGGTGCCCAGAAAAGAATGAAAGGTTTAGAAATGGAATGTGGGTAAAGCCAATTCTACCTGGTGCTTTAGTTCAGGGTATTCTTGGCCTGGCTCTCCTCTCCCTCACAGCAGTGCATATCAGGAGCAATGCAATTGAAGCCAGCAGAGTTATGCTGATGTAAAACCAGTGTGAGTGAGATCCATGAGATCACAGTCAGCTGAGCCCTCCTTGGCACAACTGTAGAAGGGAAATGAGGCAATTAACCCCCTTTCTACACCCTGCACACAGAATCTAGGGACAACCGAGAGCTAGTTCAGACCCTGGCACAAGTCAGGGCAGCCACAGGACTTCTCTAGCTTATGCCAACAAGAACAATTCCCTACTGGCTGTTCTACGAATCAAGGATTGGTAGAGCATAGTGTTGTCTGGCCATGCCCCCTCCTGCCCATAAGAGGGGAAAACACAGCTGGTATAGAGCCATGTACATCAACTTTATGCCACTGCTGGATTCCCCTAGGACACACAATCCCCTGCCACCCATTAAAAGTAGCTTTAAATCCCCTTTGCACCTGCAGAGTGGTGATAGCTACTTTAGAATGACCTTAAATCTAAAAAGGTTGATCTGGCATTACTACAGAAGACTCTTCTGTTGAGCTCAACTCAAGTTTCACCCAGTACCCCTGCATTAAGTGTTTTGCAGGACTGGACTTTAGTATCCAGCTTCAGCAGAGTGAGGCTGGATTAGAGATGACCTTTTGAGGTCCCTTCCAGACCTACATTTCTATTATTCTATTATTCAAGCGACAGAATCGGGTATTAAAGGGCAATGCCGTAATATTGAGTAGTATTGGAATAGCCCCTGAGGCGCCCAATCATGGACCAGGACTCTATTGTGCTTGGTGCTGTGCAAACACAGAACATTTTTTTACTTCAGTGGAGGAAACAAAGGAATTGCAAAGTCCCTTTGAAACTGTCTGGTGTGGCAGCAATATGCTGAGGAGGAGCTGACTGTTGTTTATTATTTGTTGTTGTTATAATTGTGATGCTTTTTTAAAACTTTGGATCTTGTTGCTCACTTTAAACGGATACAATTCTAGCGAGTATCCGTTTTGTCCAATGTCTGTGATTAGCCAATGAACTGTGTATTCTGCATTACTTTAAATGTCTGTATATTTTAGTTAACAGTGATTTCACTATATTTTTGAATGTATTTTAACTATGTAATGTTGGGCAATAAAATGTTGTTTTCAGTGTTAACTTTGGCATTTCCTGATGTTCACGTGCTTAAGGTTTCATTTGTAACCTTAACCACGACGCCGTGTGTTCATATGTTACATTACTACCTTTAAGTAGATGATAGTTTCTTATGGTAATGCTAATAGGCCTCAATTGAGATCAGGGTTCCACTATGCTAGGTATATCAAGATGGTCTTTGCTGTCATACCTTATAGTCTTAATAGACAAGACAGACAAAGGTGGGAGAAGGAAAGCATTACTATTGCCATTTTACATATGGGCAACTGAGGCACACAGAGATTAAGTAATTTGCCCAGATGCAGGACATCTGTATCAATGCCAGGGATTGAAGCCAGATTTTCTGAATGGATGTGGCCAAAAGTTTTACCAATGGAACGTTTTCAACTGGAAACTGTAACTTCATCAGAATCGAAACTTTCTGTGCGAATGTGTTGATTTTGATTAAATTTCATTGTGGGAGGGAGGAAATCGGGGGGAAGCATTTCCACGAGGTCAACATGATCCATTTCAGAATGAAATGTTCCATACTGACCTTATCAGAATGAGATTTTTTGATTTTGAAAGAACTTTCTGAATTGTTTTTAAAGTTAAAATCAGAACAAAACATTCAAAGTCATCCAAAATGAAATGGTTTAACCGTTGCATTTTTCCAGGAAATTTCAATTTTTTAAAACAAAAACAAATTCTGAAAGACTGGAATTTCCCAAGGAACGGAAATTCTGAGTTTTGACCAGCCCTACTTCTGAGTCCAAGTTCAGTGCCATCCTCCATGTCTAATAACAATAACTGGTTCTCAAAATGCATAGCAAGAGAGACTTCTAGTCTACCAGAGGAGTGTTGGGAGAGGGTTTTGGGAGGCTAGTCAGCTAGGGGACTCATTAAAATCCAAATTCAATGCAAACCTGTGTGAACCTTGTGCACAAAGACTTCAGTGGTCCCAGGCTCCCACTCATTCATATGGAAACATTTAGCTACCACGGGTGAAATTCACCTCTGTGCAGATGGTCCACACAAGGGCTATGCAACACTTAAGTCCCTCTTAACCCAGGCCTTGCCTGAGCCCTTTGCACAGGGATGAGTTTCTAAGGAAACACAGTTTCAATTTTACTGAGTCTATTCACCACCTTCTCCCCCGTACTTCTGCAGCCAGCCAGGAGTCTCCAAAGCTGCAGACCTTCTACAAAGCACAGGAAGGGGACCTTCACTGGACAGGCACCTTCTTCTGCAAGTATCCCTATCCGTGCAGCTGTTTGTGGACCCCTCCATGCCTTCCTTTGCACACCTACCCTTTCTCTCTAAGCTCCAGCTAGCCACAGCTCCCCACCTCTGGTGGAAAGAGAGAGCAGAGTGGCTAATGTACATTGTACCATAGGAATTGTATAGGTGGTCAGCGCCTATATATTGTGATTCGGGCAAAGGCTCGGGGTGCACAGGGACTGAGCGAAGCACCATGTACATCTTACCAAATGAGCTGTGACAGTCTTTGCCTCTGTCCCTGCACAGCCACAGCACATGTTCTTCATTCGACAGCTAAGTTACCCCCATACAAACATGCACAACATGACATTCCCATTGTGTACATGGGATTTCATTGGTGCTGCCGCCCAGGGCTGGCCCTTTTCACAAGGGTGAATTTCACCCATAAGGAGCCTAGTAATAAAAACTGCAAAATGCAGTGTGCAGGGGCAGAATGTGGTTTTCAGAGTATCATCTAAGTGGAAAAAAGAACATCACCCTGGGGTTAAAGCCAAGCCTTGAACATTTCAGCCAAAATGGTGGGCAAATGAAAGCAGGAAATTAGAATGGAAACCGTTATGCAACCTTAACCATAGTAGCTATCACGCCCAGGAACCACTAATAAATATAGCGTTACTCATATTACTGAACCTGAAATATCAGTCTGAGCTTTCTCAACTGCCTCTAAATGGTTTTCTTTCATCTTCTGTTTTGACTACAGCCATTAACTATGCCCTTTTCAGGAAAGATATTACCATCAGCAGCAAACATAACATACACAATGTAACGTGTGCGGGACGCTTGCAAGTCTATTTTTAGTGTTCCAGTTAGTAGAGATGAGTTTATTGCTATGTGCTAGAGCAGCAGTAAAGAAAGGCTAGCTGCTTCTCACTAATACCTAGTTACACTCCATTAGGGGCTGTCACATGTATCATAGACTGGGTTCTCAATGTACCTTTGGGTCAAATTCAACGTCAAGTCATTAAATTCAGTAGTGAGTTACAGCCGGGTTGAATTTGGCCCTTCATATGCTATCAAATTATCTAGTATACTAGAAAGCAAAGAATAATTAGTACAGACCCAGGCCTGCTCACTTTTACTTATGTGACTTGTCCCATTGAAGCCGATGGGAATATCACAAGAGTCGGGGAACTGCACAATCAGACTCTGTGATTTAAATAAGACTGAAGTAAAAATGAGTTATGAAAGGGAGCATCAATTATTCGAAACAATCTGCTTCTCTGGTGTACGCTATGTCTCTGGAGTATATTTCTATAAAATTTCACATCTCAGCAGTTTCATATAAAGCAATTTTTCAGTCATTGCTTTTGAACAAATATTAACAGGAAAGTGACATTAAAGCAGTCAATCCGTTTGTAGTAAAATATCAAAGAATAACCATCTAGAAATGTAGCTGATCGCTCGATTCCAAAATGTGCATACTTAGATAATGAGAATATAGATCATGAGAGCATTTGCTTCCACTGCCATTTAATCAGGGTGCACTGCGGCTTGAGTTGCTACTATTTTGTGGGTCACTACCTCCTCCAGTATTCTGTGTGCCCTCGCTTGTTTTCTTTTCATTTGATATGCAGGCTCTCAGCCCTTCCTGCTAGGTTTCACTTGGGAGGCCCAGGACCCCCTATTTTGCAAATCCTAACAGGACCTTGATGGATGCTGATGTCTCTGCCTTTCATATCATTTTACCAGTGGAACCTTTGATCTGTCAGCAGTCTTTATATCAAGTTAGTTGTCCCATAAAATGGAGAATATGACAAAAATATCTGTTGTGCTCATGTAAAGTACTCCCACAATAAAAATGCAGCATTAAGGGGTTCGCTTTAGCCATATGTGCTGTAATAGTAGAACTGGGAAGGAAGAATTTTTTTTATAAGACTCTGGTAAAGGAACTTCTAAAGCAACAAGTACTGTACATTATGATTCAGAACAGCAAGGGACAGCTGGAAAGAGCTGATTGGCTACAGCCCAATGAAACAGAGGCTTCCTGTGACCAGCTGCTGTGTTGCAGCATGAATGACAAGGGTAATAATTGATTACTAACTGGCAGCTCAAAAGGAAGAAAGAATTAACAAGAATGATGAGGTGCTTTACAGCTTGGTAACTGTAAAACCAGTAGAACAATTAGGGGGGGAAAAGGGCTTCCACTTGTTACCTTAGAGTTACAAGGACAGTGCTAGTTATTGTAAATTGCATGACAAGGAAGCCAAAGGGGCAGGTCAGTAATTATTATGGGTTTTTTCAAATGCATAGGTCGTGCAGAATTGTTTATTAGATTGACCAGAGAACAACTACGGCTAAATCAAAGACAACCAGCAATGCCATTTACATGTGTGGTAAAGGCAAGGGCTCTAAGCCGTCAGCCAGAATATCACAGAGGATCTGAAATCAACAGTGAAATGTGCATTGTGACAAACTGATTCTTTGCTTTCCCATGGCCACTTCACAAAAAATACACTGGTTCTGCCCTGAGAATGAACTCACATCCTTTCTTCGTGTTGTAAGTGCCCTTCATGTTGATTAGCAAATACATTGGCTATGTTGTGAATGTTTCTTTATTGATTATGTTTTATAGCACCAACCTCATACTCCTGGTTATTTGCAACATTTAATATGATCATAGTCAGTACAAAAGTTCTGACCACTATGAGCCAGGTTCTTCCACCCTGAGTCATGCTGAGTAGTACCTTACCCTGGGCCAGACCATGGCCTGTCCTATACTCCATGCACTAGAGTAGGAGGGTAGGAGGCTCTGCTGAGTTGCTATGTCCCCTCCTTAGCACAGGTAGGCAGGTATGGGTGGGAGGGTATGAAGAACAGGTGGAGCCTTAATTGCAGAAAGCATATGCTGTGCCAGGTATAGACCAGCCACAGTTTACTCCTCCTCTTTTCTTGGGGCCAGATCATAATGTCATGATCTACCAATGGGATTAGTCGTGGAGCACGGTACTATTCAGCGTGAGCAAAGTTGGCAGAGTCTTCCCAAACATATGAAAAATGCTCAATAAAGCACACCGCTCCCCAGTACTGGCCTCTTCAGTCCAGCTCTTCAGCCCACTCAAACCCTTCTTTACAGGCCAGATTCTTCCACTCTTATGTTTGCTCAGTAGTCCCTTATTAAAGAGAAGATTCTGATCCCCTTAAACACGTTGTGGAGCACCTTAGTCTGCACGTAGCCCCATTGAAATCACTGAACTCAATGGGGTTACTCAAGGAATAAGGTACTACTCAATGTGAATAAGGATATCAGAGACTGGCCCCTATATGGCTAGTTGCATTGCTTTAAGCAGGGCTATTTGCACAGTAAAGGTGTTACTCAGAGCAAGTAAGGGTGGCAGGATCACGTCGCCAATGCTGAACGGCAGCAAGAAGGCAACTTTTTGACATGGCAGCAGCAAAGCAATTACGCCTGAAGGGCCAAATTGCACTGCTCATCCTGGGCAGTCCGTTATTCCATGCGTAAATCAACGGGACTATTTCAGGAGTAAGGGCTAGATTCACAAATGAACGTAGGCACCTAGCCGCATCTTTAGGTGCTTCACCCCAATCTATTGGCATCACTGACAGTCTCAAAACCGCTACTCAGCTGCCACGTTACCCGCGAGGCACCTACGCTTCTGACAGGAGCACGAGCAAAGCCGCCTAAGTCCTGATGACACCCCACAGATCATGAGCTGCTTAGAGCCTTCGCTCCTGCCTAAGCCCTGACAGGATTCTTGAACCAGGTGTTCCCCCAGTGTCTCACCTCGGGGCCTGATCCATCAGGCGTGCTCAGCACCGACCCCTGCCCCCCACCCAAAGGACCTCTGGGGGTGAGCACCCAATGGGATATGAGAGCGCCACATTTGTAAATCCACTCTGCCTAAGTTGGAGCATAGCGTGGGAGTGAGGGCACTCACTGGGGAGGTGGGAGACCTACATTCAAGTCCTTGCTCCAGAGCAGAGATTTGAAAACAGATTTCCCCCCATCCCACGTGAGTAGCCTATCCATTGGGCTACTGGCTATATTTGTGGGTGGGTCTCTTTCTTTCTGGCTATATTTGTGGGTGAGGGTTTCTCTCAAACACACACACCTGTCATGAGAAAGGATTGACCAGGCTTAGATGCTTAACTCCAGGGAAGGGTACACAGCAGCGAATCCCAAGCAGAGATATGTTGCTCCCTCCGAACTGTCAGCCAGGCACCTAAGTCCTTTTAGGGCTCAGAGTTCTAAACCCTGCCCCTTTCCTCTGCATTTCACTCTTGGTGAGCTTAGGCAGTTCTCAGCTTGCTGACTTCTGAGAATCCCTTTGCCAGATGCCTAACTCTCCCCATGCATTGTATAAGGATCCTGGGCTCCTGCCTCAGGACTGCAAGGTAGCAGGGCATCTCGGAGTTAGGCATTACAGTGCCGAGCATTGCAATGCTTATATCCCCTTTGTGAATCTAGCCCTAAGGGCCAGTCTTTTAAGGTGCTTAGGTGCCTAAACAGAGAGATAGATACCTAGTGAGATTTACAAAAGCACCTAGGCACCTAACTCCCACATGCCTGTCTGCATCTTTAGGCACCTAAACACTTTAAAAATCTGGCCTTAAGTTACTACTCAGCATAAAGGTTCTAATTAGCCCAAAATATACAAGTGAAAACAGTACAAGGAGAAGCATCTTCACTGATCCACATTTTAGGTTCCCTAAGGACTGTAGTGGGATTTTCACTATAAAATCTACCAAAAATTATAGAGTTGAGCTGGATTGGCAGGTTTTCGATTATTTTGGTTCAATATACATAGCACAAAAATGTCCTTGACTAATATAAACCTTGTGCTGCCTTCTTATACTGCTATAGCTGAGGGTGAGAGGGGGGGTGGGGAACAACACATCACCCAATATGGAAATAGTATTTTTTTCATGTTTGACATTTTTACATTTTTACTGACAGGGCAAAGCCTATGATTTAATCATTCTCCGTTTCCCATAACTGTCAAGAAGGGACTGGCCCCTCCTCCACATTTCTCGAAGGTCAGATGATTAGAAGGCTAGGCAAAAGTTGATAGAGTTAGCGTGGTCTCTTTTGTAGCATGGTAGAATTATTTTAACCACAGTTGTCCCGAACGCACTGTCTGTGCAATGAGTCGTAATTGGGAGGAGCTCATCGCCTCTGCAGCTAGAGCAATGTTTCTCAAACGCGGCCACCATGGCCGCATGCGGCCACCAGGGGCTTTTCATGCGGCCACAACAACCGCCTGGGCGGTGATTGGGGGGGGGGGGGCAAAGCATAGGCCCCTCCCCCTCCCTTCTTCTTGCTCCTGGATGCGCCACCCCCTGGAGACAGATGGGGCACAACGCTGCAGGAGCAAGGGGAGTTCTTGACCCACGTTGGGGGGAGGAGCGTTGGGCAACAGGCTCCAGCGGCAGGACTTCAGGAGCCCGGCGGTGCGGCCCCAGGCTCTGACCGCGGGGCAGTGGGTACCAGCTCTGGCCACATGACCCTGGCCTCCAGCTGCCGGACTTCAGCCTCCGGCCCCTGGTTGCAGCTGTGTGGCAACAGGCGCTGGCCCCCTGCTCCAGTCCGGAGCTCTGGCCACGCAGTGGCGGGCGCTGGCCACAGGCGCCAATCCCCAGCCCCAGCCACACGGCCGCAGGCTCCAAGCACGGGGCTTTGGGCACCAACCCCTGGCTCTGGCCACAGGGCAGCAGGTCCTGACCCCCGGCTCCGGCCATGGAGCTTCAGTTGGCCTGTGGTCCCCAATTCTGGCCATGCAGTGGCAGGCGCTGGCTCTAGGCTCCAGCCACGCTGCCCTAGCCCCTGGTACTGACTCCTGCCCCAGCTGCACGGCAGCAGGTGCCGATCCACAGCTCTGTTCCTGGGCTCCTGACACATGGAGCGGCAGCTGGCCCTGGGTGCCAATCCCTTGCCCTGGTAGTGCAGCAGGGAGCCCTGGCTCCAGCCATGCAGCGGCAGGCGCTGACTCCTGGCTCCAGCCACACACTCCTGGGCTCCAGCACCCAGCTCCGGGCTCTGGCCATGCAGCAGCAGGCACTAGCCCTGGGTGCTGACCCACAGCTCCGGCTGCATGGCAGTGGGCTCCGATCCCTGGCTCCAGCCACGCAGTTCCTGTCCCCAGCTCCGGGTTCTGGCCAGGGGCACTGAGGCCCGGCCCTGGCCACATCGTAGCAGACACCAGGCCCTGGCTCTGGCCATGCAACAGTGGGAATCATCATCCACCCCCATCGCCTCTGGCCCCCACTACCTCCCACAGCTCTGTATCCATCCTTCCCCTGGGACCCCGCTGCCTCCCTCGGCCTCACATCCATCCCAATGTCACCTCTGGCCCCTGCTGCCTCCCCCTTCGGAACTAGGGTGACCAGACAGCAAGTGTGAAAAATAGGGATGGGGGTAATAGGAGCCTATGTAAGAAAAAGACCCAAAAATCGGGACTGTCCCTATAAAATTGGGACATCTGGTCACCCTATTCGGAACTCCCCATCCAGGACTTAATGGGTCCTGGTGCTTGCTGAGAAAAGTGATATTAACAAACATGCAAGTATCACTTTTCACAGCAGACTTACTAGCTATCTGTGAAAAGTGATACTTGTATGTTTGTTAATATCACGTATCACTTTTCATAGCCTCCCAGGTAGCTACTATTAACAAATATGCAAATATTTGCAATATTATGCAAATTAACAAATATGCAAATATCCACAGCAAGCCCCCACTAAGCCTTGGATTGGGTGGGCGGAGGGAGAGGAGGAGAAGCAGCATTATTTTTGTTATTGAGTCTGCCGAAAAACCCTACCAATATACATTACACTGATTTGGATGTGAATCGGTGCATATTTAATTGTTTTTCCTAAAGTTAATTAAGTATTTTAGGAAAAAGTGTCAGTGTGGCCACCAGTGAGAAATGGTGGCCACACTCTGAGGCCACCAGAAAATTTGTTGCAAGAACCCCTGGCCTAGAGAGTCCTTTGGGAACAGGAAACCACTTCAGCAACTTGTTTGAGGAAACAAAAAGCTACGTCCCACTTTTCCTTTATTGAAACATTTCCCTCCGCACCCACGTCCAAGGTTTTCAGTTCCATCAAGAAAAAGTAAAGCATGCAACTCTCCCAGCAGCTACTCCCTCCTCATTCCATATTCTTGCAAATACACACGGGTAGCTTCTGTTCATTTCAGCCTGGCTTCCTCTTTCTCTGCTGAGGTCACAGAGGAGTTTGTCAAGGGTTGGTGGCTCATTTTAGCAGCAAGAGGACAGGCCATTAGGAAGGGAAAAGGAGAAAGAGATAGAGGACCTGATCCAGCTCTTGTTGAAGTCTACAGGAACTTTTCCATTGACTGGAGCTGGCTCAGTGTGTTAAATGGCTTTGCTTGCAATGCTTAGCATGTGGAGAGACAAGGGAAGTACAAGCATCCTGATCCAGGAAAGGACAAATGGCAACTGTTTCCTCCAGAAAAGGTGTAAAGAAGCAGCTGCGGAACAATCAGGTAGTGGGAGACAGAATAGGAACCTGGAAGTTGAGTGTAAGAAGAAATAAACAAACACCAGATTGCAGGGAATAAGAACCAGCCCCAACTGGGAAGCAAACCTCTTTCACCCTTACTGAAGGACGCAAGAGTGAGGTTAACTTCGAGCTCCAATTCCCACCACACACACCGGGACAGTTCTTATAGGTAGAACATAGGGGCTAGAACCGTACCGCAGGGAACCAAAGGAGAATTGCATAGAGCTGCTGTAAGCCTCAACACAGTGGGCATGCCAAGGGAGGGATGGGGGATGTCAAGATGAGAGGAAGTGGGGCAATAGCACATGCCACTTCAGGGGATTCTAGGCTACTCTAAACAGCAGAGCAGTCCATAGGCAGGCCTCAGCAGGCTTCCATAAACTAGGGCCATGTGAGCCCCCATATAGTCCAAAATCCTGAAGGTACAAAGATGGCATAAAGCCACCTTTTTCCTCAAAGCCATCTTCAAATTCCATTGAGAGCTTAAAAGCATGTAAAGAGTTGAAGTTCTAGGTCTCGCTGCACCCAAAAGTTGCAGTGGCATTTCCATGTCACCTCCATGTTGTCAAACAACAAAGTACTCACCTCTCTAACAATCGCATGGGGTTCCCTATATTCCTGGCTTCTGCCTGCACCATAACATGACGCAGTGTTGGAAATAAATGGTGCCTTCCAGTAGGGCCGATCAACACTTCTCTTTCACAAATAAACAGCTGGAGTTTGATTAATTGAAAATGTTGGGGGAAACTGTCTGCTTTCCTCGAAAATGTTAATCTTTTGATTGGAAAGCTGAAAACTTGACAAATAAAAATGACTGGCCAATTTTTTTCAATTTGGTGCTTTTTGACAAAAAGTCAAAATTTTCCATGAGGCAACAAAATTTCAGCCAGCTTTACTTACAGCACATATTGCACCTTCTGGTGTCGGCAAGGAAAGGCAAAGGAAAGGGCTGCTCGTGTGGTATTTCCAACCTGGCCAAAACAAGACTATCTGGAGAAAGTCCACTGCTATAAGATTTTTAGCCTCACTTCTAGATAAAAGTGGGTCAGAGGGTCATGACATTTGGCTATTCGTCCAAATATTTTTTTAAAAAATTTAATGAATTTATTATTGCCAAAATATTGGTGGGTTGATTGCCCATAAGCTGCTGATTCTCCACTGAACAATTACTATAGGTGGGACTGGTAGCTCTGCCTATTATTTAGGTTGCCTGACACTTCCCATCATAAGATCCTGTTTTCAGTTGCTCGTAACTTTGCCAGACTTTAACTATTTGGGCTGAAGTTTTCCATGCTGGGTGTCTACCTCTGGCTGAACTTTTTGGAAAATAGCGGGAGCGGGGGAATAGGGGGATGTTGTTTGTTGTTGTTTTGGTTTTCCATGTTAAAAAAATTCAGAACTTTTCTTTGGAATGTCCTAGCACCCCTGTGCTTTGGAGCAAGGACTTGAAGTTTGCAGGAGGGGGTGGGGTCTCTTTCTCAGGGATGTGCCTTTTGCCTTCCCCATGAAAATCTGCCCAAATTTGGCCAAGTTATAAACCTCTGAAAAACAGCAGCTTGCACATGCTCAGGAGAGACTTTAGATTTTAGTAATTAAAATTGACAAAGATTTTATCCTCACTGAGCATGCTCCATCCCTTCACAGCAAGTCCTGTCTCAGCAAATGGGTCCCTTCCAGACCTATATTTCAATGATTCTATGATTAACTACAAGACAATCCTTTTTCTCAGAACTGCCTTCCTCAGTCTTAAAATGTTTACTTCAGCTTTTTGGTGTAACGTTAGAACCAAAAGGGAGAGAGAAGAACCCTGAATGTATGTAGGTGGAGTACAGAAATGAGAATGTATATAGCCCAAGGGCCACAAAGGATTCATTTTAACTGTTTACTTTCAGTTTTGCTTCGTAATATAGACTTTGCATGACATACACTCATTGCATTTTACTTTCAGTTTGAATTGCAAATAATTTTAGTCAGAGTCCCCTGTAACCATTTGTTCTCAGACATTTGCCAAATCTATTGCCACAGCCTCATGGACAACAATTTCTTAATTTGAATGATGTTCCCTTATTCTCCTCCTTTTTACACAGATGCAACAATTAAGATAATGCCACAAGACATGTATTAGTAATGATTTAATTGTTGAATTCCTAGAAGACAGGAAGTCACAAAATGGTCTTGGAACTGCTGTGGTAAACAGCGCATCGCATATATATTGCACATGATAATGCAAATCAGAGAAAACTATAGAGAGGAGGAGGGAACGCATACATTCTGTGATGCTGGGACGTTATTGAACTTTTAGTGCCCCCTGACAGTCTAGAGGGGGAAATCACATTGCCTTCCCTAGTGGAAAGTTCAGTTTAAAATTGTTATCTGATTCCAGCTGGCAACTAAATTCTGAAAGATTACAGTTAGTACAAACTGACAATGACCAATAGAAACTAGGGTGTCCAGGTGTCCAGTTTTCAACTGGAAAGTCCGGTCAAAAAGGGGACCTGATCAGTCGCAAAGTCATCACCCATGCCAGCCCCTACTCAGCCAGGACTGCCTCCTACCTGCATAGGGCAACTGTAGCTCCCAGCCCTGGCTCTGCAGGCAAGTCCCCTCTGACCCACACAAGGAGGGGGGCAAAGGACTTACCTGGGTACTGTTTCTAACTTTGCCACTGACAGACTGTGTAACCTTGGATAAGTCCCTTAACCACTTTGTGCTTCAGTTTCCTCATCTGTAAAATGGGGATAATGATACTTATCCTCCTTTGTAAATCACATTGAGACTCGTAGGTGAAAAGGACTCTATCGGTGCAAGATATTCATTATTACTATTAGAGCTGATGAAATATTTAGAAGGAAATTTTTTTTGTTAAAAATGCAATTTTGTCAAAACCAAAATGTTTCATGAAAACAGTTTTATTTCAACCTTTTTTTAAATCTTTGGAAGAAAAAATATTCAGAATTAAATTAAACATAATGTTTTCTTTGAGTTCTGCAGATGAAAAGTGCCATATAAGAGCTAGGTATTATTTCAGCTTTACCCCGAAGCACCCTGTTATGCCTGGGTCTGTATTAGGGGCAGCAGAGGAGTTGGAGCCAGCAAACAGAGCTGTAAACAGGGGAGTTTGAGTGGGAGTTTGCAAGGGGAGTTTGGGGGGAAGACTAGGAGAACCAGGCAGAGGAACAGACAGGCTAGTGAAGGGAGTGTGTGGTGTTTTGGCAGTGATGTGGTGCTCGTTGGGGGGCGTTGTTTTGCTGTGGGTGCTGGTGTTTTGGTTTGATTTGTGTTTCCTGGACTAACAGGACTTAGGTGGGAACGCTATGACAGATACAGAGGCAGCAGTGGTAGTGACCCAAGCAGTGGAAGACACATTGAAGATGACTGATGTGGAAGCTGCGGTATGTACATGATCCTGGAGGGGGTACCTGAAAAGAGTTTCGTCTGCATGAAGTGCTGCCTGATAGAACTGATGGAAGAAAAGATCCGAGGATTGGAGATGCAGGTGGAAACTCTGCTCCATCATCTGCTCGAACCCCCTTCTAAACTCAACCAAAGACATGAGGAGGCCGAAGGGAAAAGCTCAGACTTGCAGATGGAAGTAGGACCAAAGAACTCTGAGGGGAGACTGCTGGGTGACGAAAATGGACAGTGGAAGCATGTGACTAAGGCTACATCCACACTACCCGCCCGATTCGGCGGGTAGCGATCGATGTTCTGGGATCGATTTATTGCGTCTCGTCTAGACGCGATAAATTGATCCCAGAAGCGCTCCCCATCGACACCGGAACTCCAGCTCCGCACGAGGAGTAAGCGGAGTCGACGTGGGAGCCTGCCTGCTGCCGTTTGACCATGGTAAGTACTTTTAAAAATCGAACTAAGATATTCGACTTCAGCTACTTTATTCACGTAGCTGAAGTTGCGTATCTTAGATCGACACCCCCCCTAGTGTGGACCAGGCCTAAGAGAACCAGGCAGAGGAAAAGACAGGTTAGTGAAGGAGAAATAGAGCTCAGGAACAGCTTTGCGGAGTTGGAAAATGAAGAAGGGGTACAGCAGGTGGTCACTGAAGGTGGGAGGGCAAGGAAAAAGAGAAGAGCAGCTAGTCCTATAGGAAAAGGGGACGAGTCAATGGAGATAGCACCAAATATGAGCCCCAGGAGGATACAGAATAGGAATAGAGAGGACTTGCAGCCAGAGGGAACAGGGGATAGACTGGAGAATTGCACCATCACCAGGAAAAGGCAGGTCTACGTGATTGGGGACCCCTTACTGAGAAGAATAGACAGGCATGTAACCAGAGCTGATCCAGAGAACAGAAGGGTGTGCTGTCTACCGGGTGCTAAGATACGGGATGTGGACCTGAGGTTGAAGAGGATCCTAAGGGGAGCGGGAAAGAATCCATTGATCATCCTTCACGTAGGAACAAATGACATGGCTAGATTCTCACTGGAATGAATTAAGGGGGACTATGCCAGGCTGGGGAAGACGCTTAAGGAAATCGAGGCTCAGGTGATCTTCAGTGGGATTCTGCCTGTTCCTAGAGAAGGGCAACAGGATTATGATGATCAATAGATGGCTCAGGCAGTGGTGCTATAAGGAGGGCTTTAGGATGTATGGCCACTGGGAGGCATTCATGGACAGAGGACTGTTCTCTTGGAATGGACTTCATCTGAGTAGGGAGGGAAATAGACTTCTAGGATGGAGGCTGGCAGAACTGATTAAGAGAGCTTTAAACTAGGAATTTGGGGGAGATGGTTGGGAGATGTCCAGGTAATCTCTGTGCCGGATTTTAACACTGAGAGGGAAGAAAATGAAGTAAGAAAGGATACAGCCATGGGTAAGAGAATGGACATAAGGAGGAAGGATAGTGTAGATACCAGTCTAATAGGTGATACTGTCAGTGGAATGTTCATGCCTAATTGGGTAAAGAATGTGAGTGAGGCCAAACAGCAAAAATTAAGATGTTTGTCCGCCAATGCGAGGAGCCTAGGTAACAAAATGGAGGAACTAGAGCTACTGGTGCAGGAAGTGAAACCAGATATTATAGGGATAACAGAAACATGGTGGAATAGTAGTCATGACTGGAATACAGGTATTGAAGGGTATGTGCTGTTTAGGAAAGACAGAAATAAAGGTAAAGGTAGTGGAGTAGCATTGTATATCAATGATGAGGTAGACTGTAAAGAAGAAGTGATGGAATGGATAAGACCAGGGCCGGCTCCAGGCACCAGCTTGCCAAGCTGGTGTTTGGGGCGGCAGGTGAGAAGGGGGCGGCAGTCCGAGTCCCGCGGCGGCAATTCGGTGGCAGGTCCGCTCTTCCCGCTGCCGAATTGCCACCGCGGGACTCGGACTGCCGCCCCAGTCTCGCCTGCCGCGGCGGTAAAGAGGCGGCAGGTCTGCCGCTGTTCCCTTGCCGCTCCGGAATGGGACTGCCTGCGTCGGGGGCGGGGCCCCACCCCCGACGCAGGCAGACGTGGCGGGGCCCCGCCCCCGATGCAGGCAGACGTGGTGGGGCCCTGCCCCCGATGCAGGCATTGGGGGCGGGGCCTGCTACGTCTGACTGTGTCGGGGGCGGGGCGCCGCCACCCCTGCTTGGGGTGGCAGAATTGTAAGAGCCGCCCCTGGATAAGACAGAGTTTGTCTGGGCAAAAATCACATTGGGGAAGAAAGCTACTAGAGCCTACCCTGGGATAGTGCTTGGGGTGTGCTATAGACCACCGGGATCTGATTTGGATATGGATAGAGACCTCTTTAATGTTTTTAAGGAAGTAAATACTAATGGGAATTGTGTGATCATGGGAAACTTTAACTTCCCAAATATAGACTGGAGGATAAGTGCTAGTAATAATAATAGGGCTCAGATTTTCCTAGAGGCGATAGCTGATGGATTCCTTCACCAAGTAGTTGCTGAACCAACAAGAGGGGTTGCCATTTTAGATTTGGTTTTGGTGAGTAGTGAGGACCTCATAGAAGAATGGTTGTAGGGGACAACCTTGTTTCGAGCGATCATGAGCTAATTCAGTTCAAACTGAATGGAAGGATAAACAAAAATAAATCTGAGACTAGGGTTTTTGATTTCAAAAGGGCTAATTTTAAAAAATTAATAAAATTAGGGAAGTGGATTGGACTGAATAACTTGTGAATCTAAAGGCGGAGGAGGCCTGTAATTACTTCAAGTCAAAGTTGCAGAAACTATCAGAAGCCTGCATCCCAAGAAAGGGGAAAAAAATCATAGGCAGGAGTTGTAGACCAAGTTGGATGAGCAAGCATCTCAGAGAGGTGATTAAGAAAAAGAAGAAAGCCTACAAGGAGTGGAAGATGGGAGGGATCAGCAAGGAAAGGTACAAAGCTACCTGACTGAGGTCAGAACATATAGGAATAAAGTGAGAAAGGCTAAAAGCCATGTATAGTTGGACCTTGCAAAAGGAATTAAAACCAATAGTAAAAGATTCTATAGCCATATAAATAAGAAGAAAACAAAAAAAGAAGAAGTGGGACCGCTAAACACTGAGGATGGAGTGGAGGTTAAGGATAATCTAGGCATGGCCCAATATCTAAACAAATACTTTGCATCAGTCTTTAATTAGGCTAATTAGGAGCTTAGGGATAATGGCAGGATGTCAAATGGGAATGAGGATATGGAGGTAGATATTACCACATCCAAGGTAGAAGCCAAACTTGAACAGCTTAATGGGACTAAATTGAGGGGCCCAGATAATCTTCATCCAAGAATATTAAAGGAATTGGCACATGAAATTGAAAGCCCATTAGCAAGAATTTTTAATGAATCTAAACTCAGGCGTTGTACCGTATGACTGGAGAATTGCTAACATAGTTCCTATTTTTAAGAAAGGGAAAAAAAGTGTTCCGGGTAACTACAGGCCTCTTCGTTTGACATCTGTAGTATGCAAGGTCTTGGAAAAAATCTTGAAGGAGAAAGTAATTAAGGACATTGAGGTCAATGGTAATTGGGACAAAATACAACATAGCTTTAGAAAAGATAGATCGTGCCAAACCAACCTGATCTCCTTCTTTGAGAAAGTAACAGACTTTTTAGACAAAGGAAACACAGTGGATCTAATTTACCTCGATTTCAGTAAGGCATTTGATATGGTTCCACATGAGGAATTATTAGTTAAATTGGAAAAGATGGGGATCAATATGAAAATTGAAAGGTGGATAAGGAACTGGTTAAAGGGGAGACTACAACGGGTCATACTGAAAGGTGAACTGTCAGGCTGGAGGGAGACTACTAGTGGAGTTCCTCAGGGATTGGTTTTGGGACCAATATTATTTAATCTTTTTATTACTGACCTCTGCACAAAAAGTGGGAGTGTGCTAATAAAGTTTGCGGATGACACAAAGCTGGGAGGTATTGCCAATACAGAGAAGGACCGGGATATCATACAGGAAGATCTGGACGACCTTGTAAACTGGAGTAATAGTAATAGAATGAAACTGAATAGTGAAAAGTGCAAGGTCATGCATTTAGGGATTAATAACAAGAATTTTTGTTATAAATTGGGGACGCATCAGTTGGAAGTAACAGAGGAGAAGAAGGACCTCAGAGTATTGGTTGATCACAGGATTACTATGAGCCACCAATGTGATATGGCCGTGAAAAAAGCTAATGGGGGTCTTGGGATGTATCAGGTGAGGTATTTTCAGTAGAGATAAGGAGGTGTTAGTACCATTATACAAGGCACTGGTGAGACCCCGACGCCGGAGCCCTGCAACATCGCCCGGTGCTGCGGTAAGCTAGGCGCAGGCCCCGGGAATGGCGGGGAGCTGCCGGTGGGTGCGGAGCCTATGGGTGAGACCTCATCTGGAATACTGTGTGCAGTTCTGGTCTCCCATGTTTAAGAAGGATGAATTCAAACTGGAACAGGTACAGAGAAGGGCCACTAGGATGATCCGAGGAATGAAAAACCTGTTTTATGAAAGGAGACTCAAAGAGCTTGGCTTATTTAATCTAACCAAAAGAAGGCTGAGGGGAGATATGATTGCTCTCTATAAATATATCAGAGGGATAAATACCAGGGAGGGAGAGGAATTATTTAAGCTCAGTACCAATGTGGACACAAGAACAAATGGATATAAACTGGCCATCCGGAAGATTAGACTTGAAGTTAGACGAAAGTTTCTAACCATCAGAGGAGTGAAGTTCTGGAACAGCCTTCCAAGGGAAGCAGTGGGGGCAAAAGGTATATCTGGCTTCAAGATTAAGCTTGATAAGTTTATGGAGGGTATGGTATGATGGGATAGCCTAAGTTTGGCAATTAATTGATCTTTGACTATTAGCGATAAATATGTCCAATGGCCAGTGATGGGATGTTAGATGAGGTGGGATCTGAGTTACTACAGAGACTTCTTTCCTGGGGGTCTGGCTGGTGAGTCTTGCCCACATGCTCATGGTTTAGCTGATCACCATATTCGGGGTCGGGAAGGAATTTTCCTCCAGGGTAGATTGGCAGAGGCCTTGGGGGGTTTTCGCCTTCCTCTGCAGCATGGGGCACAGTTCACTGGCTGGAGGATTCTCTGCACCTTGAAGTCTTTAAACCATGATTTGAGGACTTCAATAGCTCAGACATAATTTAGGGGTTTATTACAGGAGTGGGTGGGTGAGATTCTGTGGCCTGCGTTGTGCAGGAGGTCTGCATGAACTAGACGATCATAATGGTCCCTTCTGACCATAAAGTCTATGAGTCTATTTCCCTGCTGAGTCCCTGTCCCTTTACACTGTAGGAGCAGCATAAAGGAGACAGAACACACTCTAGAATTGGGGTCTTAGATTATAAGATCATAGCAACAGGGATGTTGTCTAGTTATATGTTTGTAAAACATCTTGCACCATTTGGGGGCACTGAGTAAATAGGGAATAATAAATAATCATATTAAAATAGCAGGTTTCTCACCTGGCTTAAAAAGAGAGGCACACATGGGAAAGCACAGAGAATGGAAAATGTCTTTCTGATATCACTATTCTGAATGCTGATAGGCTAATATGGGCACAAGGAGATTACCCCAATGATGGGAAAACCACAGAGTAACCTCAAAACAATAGAGCCCGTGAGAACTAAGTTCTGGCTTCCACCACCACCTCCACAAGGCTTAAATTTCTCAGAAGAAAATCTTGTGTCATCCAGAGTCTGCAACTTTGTGCAGTCACAATCAACTGATGGGTGATGAAAGTGAGCTGCTTCAAATAGACACTGGCTTCTTATTAATGTACGGATGAAATACTGTTTTCTGCTGCCTGGCACCAGCTTTGTGTTCCCTATCATGCCTGGAGTCCCTGGCACCTTTCTCCATCAGTGTTGAAAATGGACACAGTAATACTTGCCTACCTCCAGATGCTTTAACACTGAAGCAAAGTGTCTAAAGCCCTTTCAGAATATTGGACAGAAGGTGATATCTAGGTATAAACCTAGAGGGGGCGGGATAGCTCAGTGGTTTGAGCATTGGCCTACTAAACCCAGGGTTGGGAGTTCAATCCTTGAGGGGGCCATTTAGGGATCTGGGGCAAAAAATTGGGGATTGGTCCTGCTTTGAGCAGGGGGTTGGACTAGATGACCTCCTAAGGTCCCTTCCCATTCTATGATTCTATGAAACTTATTCTGTAACATTTCCCTCTCCAAAAGAAAAGTGAGATGGATATAAGGTGGTGGAGCAGTATACCAGCTGCAGAGTGTTGCATCAAGAAACCTCAGGTTGCTGTGGGTCAGGACAAAACACGTCTGGAAGTAAGCCCAGCAGGAGGGATATTCTATTGTAGGATAAGCTTGCAATATTACTTTATTTTTTTAAAGGCTTAATCAGATTAAATTTGGGTGTCACTATGAGATTAGGAGCCTGATTCTGATCTTGCTGGCTATGGAGTAACTCAGAAGTAACACCACTGAATCCCGGTGAGTGACACTGATGCAAAAATCTATGTAAGTGAGCACAAAGCAACATTCTTTCAGCTAATTAAAATGTGAAACTCAGGACTTTGGAACCTACCCTTATGGAAAAACCCTGTTGAATTTAATGGGAAAAAATAACTTTTCTATAGTTGTTTTCAGGGCCGGCTCTACCTTTTTTGCCACCCCAAGCAGTGAAGCAAAAAAAAAGCAGCCGCCAAAGAAGAAAAAATTAAAAAGCTGCTGCCGAAGTGCCACCGAAAAAGGAAAAATGAAAAAGCTGCCGCCGAAGTGCCGCCAAGGAAGGAAAAAAACCAAGAAAAAAAAACCCAGAGTGCCGTCCCAAGAACGGCCGAAGTGCTGCTCCTTCCTTAGCTGGTGCCTAGAGCCGGCCCTGGTTGTTTTTAATCATCTTATAGAATTTGGTAGAGAAATAAATGCCTGCTATAAAATTGTATAGAATGTTAAGAATACCTGTTAGAAGGATTTCATTCTCAATTACGGTTTTTGTTTTATTTAATTTATTTATTTATTTATTTATTTTTGCCACGCTCTCTATAGAATCCTGTTGTATTTCTCTAGACCCCTCTTGGTTTCATACCTGTTACATCCCATTGGACTTTTCCATGTGGACATGCAAATTGAAACCGCAGAAAATATTTTCATGTACTCCCCACCCTACAAAGCAAACCCACCAAGTTTCACCTAACTCTAGCCAGCTGTGACATGGCAGCATAGTGCAGATACCATCTGGCCACAGGCTAGCGGGGAGAGATGTAGCAGAACCCGAACAGGAAGAAAATAAAGTCAGCTTTTAGGTAGGAATAATACGTTAAGTGCTTTTCTTGGCCTAACTGCTGGGAAGTCAGTGCATATCACTTGGATTTGATACTTTATCTTTGCAGGTCACCAATAATAGATTCCAATTATTGATCTAGTGTTAATATACAACATTTGGTAACTCTGCTCATCTTAAATGAGTAGGGCCCAACAAATTCAGCTATGGTGAAAATGAAGGTGACTTCTATTGAGTTCAATGTGAGTTGTACCCACTTATGCTAAGGTCGAATTTGGCCCTGTTCCCGTCTTTTCGATGGGGTCTTGCAAGGACTTTTTTGCTGTCCTTTTTTTAAAAAAAAAAAAAAACGTTGGGAAAATGTGCATCCTATCAAGTGTTGTGAAACTGTGTGGGTTGGAGAAGGCTCAGTTTTTAATAAAGGAAACATTCACTCCATCCCATTTCAAGGACTTCTGCAAGATAGAAACTAGGAGGCAAGCAGGAAACTGTGGCCTTTCTCTTGCTTGTTCTCCCGTTGCTCTCAGACAGTAACATTTCTGTATGCAAAAAATAAACTGGAGAGCGCTGGTTTTTTTCTCCTCTATTTGGCCACGTACATGTATCTGTGGGACACTTCCTTACTTCCGCTTGGGTGGGAACATGGCATTGTGTGCTACAAAAGGGTGCAAGACAGCCATCGGATTCTTCAAGGGTTCCTGGTAACTTCTCACAAAAACAAGTGACGGGCTACTCTTTTTCAGCTTCTCGGAGAACACCCGTTGGAAAGGCCGTATAGAACTTAGACAAAGAATGGGAAACCTTCTGTAAACCAACTTGTAGAATTAGAATAATCTTGTAGAGCAATGTCTGTCGAAGCCTATTGGCTTCAATCCTATTAAATTCTATAGGATTTTTCCATACAGCAATATAAGCATCCACAACTTCAGGCTCAACTCATTCCTCTCCCCCTCCCACATCCCCGCCCCCCAAACACACACACACACACACACACACACACACTCTCTCTCTGTTTCCTCCTTATTGTTTTCATCTGCCAGTACATCTCTGCCTGATTTGTCATAATTTCATGTTGACATACTGTAGTAAGACAATTGCAGCTGCTCTCTATGAAGAATGCAAACAGGGATCTGTCATCTCTCTCTTCCTTTCCCTCCTCCTCCTCCCCCTTCCTCTGGAGATGGATTTCATTTGGAATGAACGGCCCATCACCCTGAGAATTCTCTGCAGCTTGCCTGCTTGGAGGGCTGGCAGATGATTCCTTGTCAGTCAGCTCATTGTTTGGAAATTGCAGTTTATGCTCAGGCTAAATGCTCTCCCTTGCAATGTGTATATATTTATGTAGTCTACTGCCTGATGCAAACGGAGTTCCTCTCATCACACAGAAAGAGGATATGAGCTCATTCCAAAGGAATCCGAGCTCTGGGGTGCCCTGCTAACTTAATCCGAGCATCCCCTGCATGCCCCTTCTTCAGAGAGGGTGGAAGAAAAGAAAAGCTCAGTGCTATTGGCCTTTAATAAGCGGGATAATATATTTCAGAGAGGAACTCAGACAGGAGAGGAAATGAACTTGGCTAGACAGTCACTTACAATAAAAAGTGGGGGGGGGGGTGAAGGGGAGGGGAGTTTGCAAAACTCCTTCCATTATTTAATGTTAATATACTTGGCTGGATAAAGACAGGCTGATATAATCATAAGAAGTGGAGTGAGACTAAAGGCCATCGCTTCCCTTTAGACACATTTAGCAACGTAGTGGCATTCACTAGTCTGCCTGATAAAGGAGGAACTGAATTATTGGCTAAGTGACTCCTGATTGTCAAAACAAGTGAACATTTAAATGCAACACTAAGGTCCTGATCCTGCAACATCCCATTTACCTCAGTGGGGATCCAGCTGTATCGATTCAGTTCTATCAGGTACACTGCAGGACTGGGGTCCAAAACTATGAGAAATATATTGAACGATTGACTGGCTTATATTGTATATGTGTACATAGTGTGACGGGGCAAGGCCAGATGGCTATAGGAAAGTAGTGGGAGATAGATATATTAGCCCCAGGTGAAACAAATCTATGGTACCAGACACAGGCGCCAACTTCCGGTGGCACCGGTGGGGGCTGACGCTGGGCCCCGCCCCCGACGCTGGGTGACGTTGCGGGGCCCCGCCCCCAACGCTGACGCAACGTCGCCCAGCATCGGGGGCGAGGCCCCGCAATGTCTCCCGGTGCTGAGGTGAGCTTGCCGCGGGTCCCGGGACTGGCGGGGAGCTGGGCGCGGGCCCAGGGGTTGGCGGGGAGCTGCCGGTGGGTGCTGAGCACCCACGGAGTCGGCGCCTATGGTACCAGAATAAGTAAATGGAAGCTGCTCCAGGTCAATTAAGACACCTGGGGCCAATTAAGAACATTCCAGAAGGCAGGGAGGTTGATTGAGACACCTGCAGCCAATCAGGGGCTGGCTGAAACTAGTCAAAAGCCTCCCAGTGAGTCAGTGAGGTGCACATGTCAGGAGCTGTGAGAGGAAAGTTGTGTTGTTGGAGAGATTGAGCTGCACACACCATATTAGGCACAAGGAAGGAGGCCCAAGAAGTGGAGTTGGAGGAAGTGGGGCTGCTGTGGGGAAGTAGCCCAGGGAATTGTACGTGTACTGTTTTTAAAAGGGTCAGCTACCATAGCTGATACTATTAGGGTCCCTGGGCTGGAGTCTGGAGTAGAGGGTGGGCCCGGGCTCCCCCCTTTTGCCTCCCCACCAATTAATCACCAATACTGGGAGACTACAGAAACTGTGCAAGGGAGGGTAGTTTCTCCTCACCTCCCTTGCTGGCTTATGATGAAAATGGCTCAGTAGGCTGGGACCCTGGCCTCTAGAGAGAGAAGGGCTACAAGGAGGATCACAGTGAGCCTCTGAGGCTAGCACAAATCCACCAGGAAACACAGAATCCACGGAGACAAGGACAAAGTTTTGTCACAATAGATATTAATGAAATACATTATGTGTGGTGTGTAGTAAAGCTTTTATCATCATGTGCTTAGTTGGCTGCATTACTCATGAGCAGATCAATGATTTCCCGAATCCCTGTCCAGCATCTAAAACACAAAACTATTCTACTGCTTTGGAGAGCTTGTAAAATCCTACCTATAGTGTGTAACCCTGCTCCAACTGAGGCTAATGGGGAGTTTGTATTTAATGTTAGTGTGAGCAGGATCGGGCCTGTAATATATATGAATTAATATGTGATAGACATATCAGTTCTTTGCAGCGTAAGCAGTGTTGCAAACTTCTACAGTTTTATCACAAGCCAGGTGATATTTGGTATTCGTTTTAAAGCCCCAGTTCCTGGAGTCATGTGATTATGTGAGCATCTCAACTTTCCTTTAAAAAAATTCTAGCCCTCATGGTTGAGAAGAAAACTGGAAAATGTGAACAGAAGACAAAAAAAAGAAGCCAAACTATTTTTTTTTAAATCTCATGATTTTCAAGCCAATCATGAGTGTTTTCATCCTGATTCATAACTTTTTATACTCTTGGTGTTGGCAATACTATGTATGTTACCTTTTTGGTCATAATTTCTTTTTGTGAAAGATTATTGCTTTTCAAAATTTATGTGATTTTTTTCACAATACTTTAACACTTTTTGTTAAAGACCATATGGAAATTTGTCAATTCTTATTTTAAAAATAAGACTTTCACAAATGATTTTTAATATATTGAAATATTTTTTTAAATGTGATGTGACTAAGCTGACTAAAAATTTAACTAAAACATTTTTGAAAACAAAAAATTATATATAATAAATGATAGACAAAACATTTTTATTTAAAAACTTGAGGGGAAAATCACGGGGTTTTTTCAGTTCAAAAAATGAAGTGAAGATTATTTCAAAATTAGGAATATATACTTTTTTCCAACCAGCTTAGCTAGTAATTTTGGATGCTTCTGTTTTTGAGTCCTCAGCTTGAATTACCATGAAGAAGCCTGGTTTTCAGAAAGGGTTCAGTGGTAGCTGTGAGAACTCATCATTTTCCAAAAAACCTGGTACCACTTCAGTGTTTCAAGTTGGGCACCCATAACTCAGGCATCCAAAATCACGAGTCACTCTTGAAAATCTTGGCCACAATTAACTGTGTCCTTCAAAGGGGAAAAATAAGTTTGTTCTATATTTTGCTTTGTTTTATGCCACATGAAGGCCTAAAAACTTGTTTGTTTTTTGTTTATTTGTTTTAAAGCTGGTTTTTTCTGTCTTTTTACCCTAGAAACATCAAGAATATCAATCCCGGGCTTCTTTTCAGAGTGTGTATTGTGAGCCTCTCATAGCTCAACTGAAAGGGAGGGAGAATTGATTCTTTAGAAAAAATTCCCTGTCTCCGAAGAGTTTACTGGGTATTAGAGTTAAATGAATGCTTTTTTTAAAAGGAGAGCTTCAAATGGTCTGACTAAAGATCTTTGTTTTCTCAAATGCTCATATTTCTGTCTCTTCTCACTTGATAATTTCACTGCTTCTCTAGTCAGCCACAGAGTTCCAGGGTAGAAACACTTGTATTTGAAAAACAAGCAGAAAGTAAACACTTTGGAGTGGAGGAGACAGGAGGAGGCCAAAAACATTCAGGCTTTTATAAATCATAAAGAAGCAAAATGGCCACATGCCTTTTTCAAGTCACCTTTACAGTACAAGCCCAAAGTACCCTGTCCTTCGATTTTCCATAAGGTTAATAACTACTTCATAATAGAGTGAACTCAGAGGCATTAACTGAGCAGAACTATATCAGCCACAACTTTCTACAAAAGTTCTTCAGCAGCCCCCATCTCACTAACAGGTTTTAACTAATCAAGCTGTCAAAGACTAAATGCCAGAGAGACGAACACTTTTAAGTTCAGCATTAGCTTGTTTCTAAAACAAGCATTGTTTTCTGCATGGATGTGATAAATTTGTGGCTTAGAGTACAAGAGAAATAGAGGGAATTAGCAGATAAATTGTTTCCCAATAACATACGATGCCTTGTGTTTATCCTCCTCATAAGGGGCATTTTTCATTTCTTTATACTATCAATAACT
Organism: Chelydra serpentina; assembly: GCA_037349315.1. Classification (NCBI taxonomy): domain Eukaryota; kingdom Metazoa; phylum Chordata; order Testudines; family Chelydridae; genus Chelydra; species Chelydra serpentina. Next base: position 128,412,367 of record JBAIAC010000008.1, read on the forward strand.
AAAGTCCAGCTACAAATGAACAAAAATGGGTTGGGAACCTTCTGACCACTTTCAAGTCCCTCCTCCAGTCTCACTTCTCTGCGATACCTACAGAAAGCTGCCAACTGATCAGAGCTAGGCAGGTGGACATCAAAGATTACTGATAGGACAGGGACTGTCATTTTTGTTCTATGTTTTTATAGTACCTAGCACCAACGGGGTCCTGGTCCATGACTGGGGCTTCTAACCACTATGATAATACAAATAATAAGTAATAATACTAATAGCATTCATATTTATTGTGTATTTTTTTTTTAATTGCAAGTCCTGTGAACACTTTGTGATCCTATTGCTTTTACCTAGGGCTCCTTCCTCAGTCTTCTGCCTTCTCTCCACATGCAAAAGATTGAGGGTCAGATCCTCAGCTGGTGTAAATTGTCCTAGTTCCATTGAAATCATTGGAGTCCCTTCGCCCCTTTGTTTTTAAATTATACTTTTGCACTTTTCTTCCTTTTACCTGGTATAGAAGGAGGGTCTCTGCAGTTCTCTACAAAGAAGGTATTTTGTTGTTGTTGTTTTTGCTTGTTTTTTACCTTAAAAATATCAAGAATGCCAATTCTGGCTTTCCCAGCTTTTGTTGGCCTTCTCTGCTTTTGTAGGACAAGCCCAGGGGCATTAGCTGTGAACTCTAGCATTTTAATTGAAGGAGTGAAGTTATTGAATGTTTAACAAAGACTTCCTTGCTCAAAGATGTTTATTAGATTTAACTCTTAGTTCTTGTGATGTCACCATTTCATTAGTTCTCCAGTGCAAGGATCTTCCAGCCCAAATAGGACCTGAATTAATAAAGTCCAAAACAAGAAAAAAAGGGGGGAGGGAAACAGGTCTTCTGTACACATCATAAAGAAGGAAATACTGGCACAAATCTATTTTTCCCTTTGCAAGTCATTTAACATAGATTATAAACTCTTCAGATCAGAGACTATCTCTGCCTATGTACATCAGCCAGCAAAATGGGGCCCTGATCCTGACTGGCGTTACCATAATACAAATAATAATAATAGTTACATTAAAAAAAACCTCAAAACAACAACAAAAAAAATATGTTAAATGAATGTTAAGGCTGCAAAGTCAAATACTAAAATGTCCAAACGTTAGGAAATGTCAGAGTTAAGGCTGCCTGTGCAACCTTAATTTGGCCCCCTTATGTATATGCATTATGATATTGTCTTTAATTACATGATCACATACTATTTTTTCACAGCACCCCTGCCTCATTGAATGCATAAGATGGACATGATCTAGGGATGAATAGGGGTTGTGTAGTGAAAGAGAGTCGTTTGTAGGGCCCCTGCCTGATTTGTTGCAGAAGCTGGAAGGTGTATCTGACTGCAGAAAGAGAAAAGATGGTGTCGTGGTTAAAGGCAGTTCAATGCTACCCTGGAGAACTGAATTCTATCCCTGCTTCTGCCTCAAAGTTCCTATGTGATTCCAGTCAAGTCACTTAAATCAAACATTTCACAGATAGTCACTAACTGTCTGTAGAACTGGGCTCTGAGACTCGCTGATGTGAGTTTTAAAATGCAGTTCACATATTCCCTTAGGCACCTTTGAAAATTTTATCCTTAGTCATTTACTACAGAAAACATTTTTTTGAAAAATTTCTAGTAAATTTCTCAGCTAGTTTGAGTTATAAGCCGTTTAAATGAGGACCACTTGAATTTTATTGTTTTGCTTTTTGGTTAATCTAACTGTTTTGGAACTCTAGCCTAAACAAGTTCCTGAAGTTTGAGTGCTGAAATTGCCTCACTTGAAGATCATTCCCAAATCTTAATACATTGGCTATTGTAAATATTTATTAATGTGTAAATTTCTGACTTATAAACACAGTAAGTCAGGACAGTTTCTATGTAGGCTGCAATGTTTGTTGTACTTTATTGTCAATTAATCCTAAAATGCATTTTACATTGAATATTGTGGTGTATAATTGATGTTGTGTCAGTTATATTGGACAGAGAATGAGGAAGATGTGAGAGCAAACTTCTTCATTGAAAGGACTCTTCTTTGTCAAAAAAAAACCCCCAAAACCAACTGTCGTACAGTCCAGCCACTTACACAATTCAATACTTCATTGGCTGATCTACAAGAAAGAACCTGCCGCTACAGCCTCCTGAACTATGAAAAGGCTTCTGAAGGGAAGTTGCTCTCCTATGGACTTTTCGCGTCTGCAGGAAAAGACTTTTCCACCATGTGTGCAGGAAGAGTACTCTTCTCTGCTGTCTCTCCCGCACACTTTGGAAAGACCCCTAACTTTTGATCCCCCCGACCAACCCCTGTCTTACTCCAATTCCTTCCCATATTGCTGCACCCCTTCCACTGCCATGTCCAATTTTCCACATGTAAATTATAACCACATAGGACTAGATTCTGACATGTCTGCTCCCATTAAGTAACTCCTTACTCCATGAAGACTCCCATTGATTTCAATGGAACTATTGGCGCAATAACATACCATTCTGCATAAGGATATCAGAATCTGGCTCTAAGGATCTCTTAAATCTGAAAATTCCTTCTAAAAAATAATAAAATTATGAACAGCTGCAAACGTGTTTGCAAGTGTGCAGGGTAACACATGTCTATCAGGCTTTTAGTTATGCAGCTATGACACTGTAGAGATTTTCAAGCTTTCTCCTCCTGGCACTCAGAACTTTCCAGCTTGTTTGACTCCATAGTGCCACATTGCGGAATTTTGTATTGCCACAGCTAGCTTGTTCCTGGGGCTACAGAGTGCGAGGGATGGAGCTGCAACAGAACACAAGTAGATAACTGGCAGTCGGGTTTTTCTGTGTCCGAGAAATGGGCTGTGGTTTTGAGTAATGCAAAACACAAATGCACAAGTCAGTGGTATCACACCTATTATCTAGCAGTACTTCATTGAATACAGAGGAGAGTCCAGTTCTCCATCATACTATGCAAAACTGTCCTCCATCCATCATTGTCAGCCAGTGGAGGGTGATGATCTGGTAGAACAGAGTCTGTGTAACAGTTCCTCCTCCCCTCCTAGCAGCTGGTGTTGGGGAGTGGCAGGAGAAAAATATGAACAGATCTTCCATACACACCAGTGATCCTCACCTGTCGGATTTGCTCCTTGGTGCCAGTGGCAGCCAATGTAATTTAGAGCAATCTTCAGGGGGACTGAACGGGTGCACAGCTGATCCTAGAATACAAGCCTTCAAACCAGCTTAAAGCCACCTTTGTGCCCCTCTACTGAGTTGCACTGTGCATTTCTCAACCCCTGGTGAGGACTGGGCCCTCATTATCTTAAAAAACAAATCAAGTAAATTGTATAAACCTGGGGTTTTGCATGAAGATTGGAACTCTTTGCTTTCAATGTGCAACAGCTTTGCCACTGTACTGAGGTTTCTCTAATTTAGGTTATAATAAGATCACATGCCCCAGTCTCAGCCAATGGTGGAAAAAACTTATGGCCATCTAGCAAGGCAATAATGGAAAAACTGTTTCAGACAGTTCACACAATCTTGTTCCACAGCTATATACTACATATGTGGCAGTGACATACAGGACAACACTGTAGAAGCTTGTGACAAATTTCATTTATTATGTGCCTTTATCTACTGTGTCTGCCCTCTGCCCTCTAATCTACCCTCACCAAGACTACTTTTAAACATTCCAAACCTCTGTGTAGCATCATGCATTTTAAAAACAAAACCTGCCAGGGAAATATTTTTTCTCTCCCCTCAACATATGGGATACTCACACTATCTCAAAATTATATTAGCCAAAAGCCAATATTCAGTCCTGGACTAGTGACTGATTTAAGGCCTGTTGTCTCATGGCCTGTGATGGCTAGAAATTGGAGCTTTCTACCACTGCAAAAAGGAGATTTCCAGCTTCCCAATGGGGAACACAGCATTTGCTTCTGCACCTTGAACTTCTTGTAACACCAAACTTTTAAACATCATATTATTCTGAATACAAAATCTATCTGAGGAGTAATTTTCTTTACAGTTTTCTAAAATGTGTTGGTTATAATGCTCTCTCGCTGTAGCCTGTAGTGTTGGATTCATGATAACTAAGGGAATCTGACTTTCCAGGCAGAGGGGTCAGCAGTGCAGTAAAAATAGACCATTTAAAAACTCTATAGCCTGTCTAAAATGGTTTTTCTGTGAAATATATGGTATAAACAGGATCCATGAGAGTGTCATATAAAGGTTTTATCAGCATTTGGTCAGCACAGCCTGCATAACTCACACATGGCTTCACCATTGATGAATAATGAGACCACCCAAACTCATGCTGGTAAGATGTTGGTCCCACATCACACGGTCATATATTTTCTCTCTCTTTCTCTCTCATGTGTGTGTGTGTAAAATTTCCAATAACATATATGGTATGTTTGTACACTTGCATATGCGCATGAGAGAGAGGCTGAAGTAATCTTACTATCACACAAAATAGTGTAGAAGCAGCATAACATAAAAGGGACTTTCGTCCTTTTCTAAATTATGAATGGTGAACATTACAATCATGCTCAGCACAGAGGTAGATCTGTAACTTGACAGGTTGTTTGTACAATTTACTGCCTTGGTAGTAAAAGAGTTTTTATTGAAATAATTCACTGAATGTCTACCAACATTTCATACATTCATGATATTGTGGGGACTTGCTTTATGGTGCCATCATTTAAACGTTTCCCTTTTAAATCTAGCCAGTGTGGGTGAGATTCCAGTCCGAAAATAAGATATAGTTATCTATCATGGCAAGTCATTTCAGACTCCAGGTTGTTTATAAGAGCCTCACCTTAGTATGCACTTGGCTTCCTTAAATAGCTCTTGCTTCTCATTTTGGAAAGCGGCATCTTCTTTATTGTATAAGCATAAAACGTTAACTAAACCATAAGTAACGTCCATTTATCACCAGGAAAATTCCTATAACACATGAGGTCATGCTACTTTCTGGATTTTACATTAACGGTATTTAAAATGGCTATTTAAACTAGAATGACATATTCAGGCTAATGGATTGCAACTTATTCTATTGATACAATTCTTGTTTTCCATGGATGTCCCTAATACATAGTTTCTAGCTTCTGTACTGTATGTAAAAGAGAAGCACTTCTACAGAAAAAAAGTAGTAATTTATTTGTCACCATACATTAAAGGTAAATTTGCACAGACAAAATATAAGATGATTCTAATCACAAATTACAGTTGATAGTCCAGAATGATGTTTACATTTTTGAAATGACAACAGTTCATAACATAAGCTTTTAATTTAAAATAAGTACCGGTAATATAAATATTTATCAAAACTGGTGTTTTAAGGCCTAAATTACTAAACTATTTCTGTATTACATTGGGAGCGACAGCTATAGTTAAGATTGAAATGCTTTGTGTGTTATAAACCCTCCTTTTCAGTTGTTCATAACTTTCATCAACACATTCTCCATGCTTAGTCTCTGCCCATTTTTGCGTGGAAAGTTTCAGTAAAATCCATTTAGCCCGTTTTGGGTTTTGTGTGTGTACATACAATAAACTAGGCTCAAGTTCTGATCAGAAACTTTGCTTGGGTATAATTCATCAGTGGAATGGATCTTGTTCTAACTTGGCTTTGTTGCGCTTCTGATGGAGATTTAGTGGACAAGCTATGTTTGAAGGAAATTAGTGCAATAGTTTTGATGTGATGCACATTGAATGTTCTTTGCAGGCCTTTACAGGAGGGATTTCTGCTGAGATTCTTTGGTTAATCTAAATCTTAGAACTTTGGGGGCACACAGTAGCTATTGACTTGACCAATGATTTAGTATCAGTATTACTTGGGCAGAAAAACCAAACAGCGAAGTCTACTGAACATGTGCATTCCCAATACTTTGATCGGTAAAGCAAGAAGAGAAATACAAAACTGTTATGCAAGAAAAGATCTTTCATTGCTCCTAACTTCAAGACTAATGAACCAATGTCTTTCAAGTTTAGCTTATTCCTTAGCTCTCAATAAGTATCTATAAAATCAGCCCAATATGAACAAAATCCTCTTGCCGTTGGTGAAGTATATGTTCAAAATTTCAGATCAGAACCTATAGGACCAATGTACTTTTAAACAGAGACAGAACTTCAAACTTTGACTGAATTTTGGTGAAACTTTCTGTAATGGGGACTGGCCCTTTCATGGAAGTCAGGCACCAGCCTGACTGTGACAAGCTCCACCAAGGAGAATTAGCCAACCCAGATCCACCTGTGAGTAGTTAATTACATAGACCGCCGAGCAACATTTAATTTGCTTAATGAACACCTGGACCTTATAGGCGGGCTGAGAGAAATCAGTCTGGTAGTTTGAAGCACAGGGAGCAGGCAGGTTCCATTATATGGCACTGAGCCAGGATCTGCAGGAGAAAGGGTACTTCAGGAGAAACAGCTTGGGGTCAGTGCTCTAGCCCAAAACAGAAAGAGTCTCAAAAGTGTAGCCCAGAAAGGGGCTGGGAATAGGGCCCAGAGTGGGGCTGAAGGTAAGGCTCAAAGGGCAGAAGACCCATTTTTGTTTGTTGGGACATTTTAGTTTGGGCTTCTTGTTTTCTGACTTGGCCAGGGGTCTCCAGAAGTGTGCAGAGAGTCAAGAAGACCCACATTGGGGGAAGGAAACGGACTACCTCCATGAAGAGATTGTGGCTGGGGCTCACCTGCAGCACCACACCTGGGTGACCTCCATGCCTTTATAACGCGGTACCAGAAGCGGGATGCTAGGCCACCTGCCATGAAGGAGGCATATCTGAGCAGTGACACACAAACACCTTATCCAGGGGTGAGACATTTATCCTCCTACATCTGTGAATGGAGGACCAGCAACAGCTGCAGAAAGGCCAGCTTTCCCAGCAACAGGAATGAGACAGTTGCCACAGACGTTGAAAAGGAAGAAGTTGTGGGGCTCATCCAATTGTGTACATTGACTACAGGTAAGCAGGGCATCTAAAATGGGTCCTTCCCTATAGGATCAATGACTGTGAGGCCTATCTGGTTGCCCAGAACACTGAGAAACTGGGGAGGTTCTGACTATTAGCGATGACGTGCCCCAAAACAGTGGGACACAGACTACTACACAGTCTAAACAAAGACCTGTGGAGGACACAGCTTGGAGCAGGAAAGTGAGAGGGCCCAGGGGGCATTGGTTTTGCTTGTAGGAACATGGGACACATAGAAGGATCTTTCCCTGCTAAGACTTGGAACTCTGGGCAGATGGACTGTAGCTAAGGGGAGGCTAGAGCCTACTAGAATATGTGCATATCAGGGAGTCAAGGAAACAGATCAGGGGTGTAAATTTAAATGGGGAATGCTGGTGTGAGGGTTCAAACTCTCCATTGCTTATGGGGGCTATATTGACTTCATTCTCTGCCCCAGTGGCTAAGAACTTTGGGGACTTTGACAACTTTGTTACAAGAACCAGGTCAGACCCAGGTATTTGAATGGGAGTCATGCAGGAGGGATCTGGCCAACTTTTCCAAAGGACAGCAGGGTTACGTGGCTGAGGGCACCCCAATGGTAATTGACTTCAGGGTTCCAGAGGGCCAGGGAATTGCTGGCAACAAGATTGGTGTTGTCAAACAATTTCATAAACAGCAGGCCCAGATAAAGGATTTTTACCTGGAAGGAATTGGATAGTTCAATAAAGATGTAGGAAACCCAAATCCAAAACTTAAAGGAGGAAAAACTCCTGAGCACCACCAGAGAAGCTGACTGCACAGCATGAACAAACAAAGCAAGTTGAAGCAGATCTGGAAAGAGCAAGGCAGGCATGAGACAGTGACTTTTTTTGTACTGGCCAATGAAGTTAAGATGCTCCTACATGGAAAAGGAAACCTCTTTGTTTGTTGGGACCCTTTAGTTTGAACCTCTTATTCTGTGACTTGGCAAGAAGGTTAAGACATGTCTAGAACTGACCAGTGTATGGAGAGCTGAGGAGACCCACTTCAGGGAAGGAAACTGAGGCAGGGGTTCATCTGCAGCACTGCACCTGACCACATGGCCAGGGTGACCTCCATGTCATTATGCTTTCCAATAACAATTCACCTGTGGCCAAAGAAGAAGCATGGCAGATTTCATCCAAAGGGGAATTTGCTTGGTATGGTTGTGGGGAAAGGTACTGAGTGGTCTCCTAAATTGATGTAAGCAAGCGCTTTCCTCCAAATTGTTTATTCTGAGCACTTAGCTCCTTCCTTTCTGGTTTTCAGTACCAATCTCTCTTTTAGAGCTTGACCCTGCAAGGTACTGAGAACTCCAGCCCCCATTCTGCAAAGCACATAAGCATGTGCTAAACTGCAAGCAGGTGAGTATCCCATTGACTTCAGTGCAACCACGCGTGTTTAAAGATAAGCATGCGCTTAAGTGCTTTGCAGAATGAGAGCCAGAATGCTCAGAACCTTGCAGGATGGAGCCCTTACTCCTCAATCACCCATCCAGATCCTCTCCTCCCCCACTCAGAGATCCTCAAATGATTATTCCTCACTCCCCACCCTCAGAAATATGCCACTTCACCTTCTCACTCTGTCACCAGCACGCTACAATCCCAAACATGAGGTACTTTTAATGCATAGGCCAAATTTGTTGGCAGCAGTTACCATTGCAACACACATGACATAACTGGCACAAATCTATCAAAGCAAGGAAACAAAACTTCAAGCCATCAACCAGTCATACCCTCTACTCCTCCACCCACCACAGCTATTGTACCCCACACTGCATCCTTAATTCTGTCCCCATACTGCACACCGTTCAGACTATTTCTTTCCCCCCAGCACTAATAGTCTGTGGTTGTTTGGTGTAGCAGTTACTTTGGTAAAGGGCATTCTTAGAGCAGATGTGGGCAAACTACGGCCCACGGGACCATCCAGCCCGGCCCCTGAGCTGGCTGGGGAGGCTACCCCCTCCCCCACTGTCCTCCCTCCCCCACAGCCTCCGCTCGCCCTGCCACCAGCACTCTGGGAAGTGCGGCAGCATGGCTGGCTGCGGCCGGGCGGCGCGGCTGCCAGTCCTGGTCCTCTGAGCGGCATGGTAAAGATGCGGGGAGCAGGGGGTTGGATAAGGGGCAAGGACTCCCAGGGGGCAGTCAGGGGACAGGGAGCAGGGAGGGTTGGATAGGGGGTTGGGTTCCAGGGGGTGGTTAGGGGCGAGGAGTCCCGGGAGGGGGCAGTCAGGGGATGGGGAACAGGCAGGGTTGGATAGGCATGGGAGTCCCGGGGGGCCTGTCAGGAGGCGGGGGTGTGGATAGGGGTCGGGGCAATCAGGGGACAGGGAGCGGGGAGGGGTTGGATAGGGGGTGGGGTCCTAGGGGGGTGGTTAGGAATGGGAAGTGGGAGGGGGTGGAGGCCAGGCTGTTTGGGGAGGCACAGCCTTCCCTACCCAGCCCTCCATACAGTTTCGCAACCCCGATATGGCCCTCAGGCCAAAAAGTTTGCCCACCCCTGCCTTAGAGGCAAAGTTAAGGAAGCAGTGTATGGTCTGATGTACAGTAGTTGTAGTAATGGTAAAGTGTGTGCCTGTGGGTGGAAGAGTTTTGGATATGTACTGTTAAGTAGCTTAACTTTTCACTTTCTTGCTTTTGTAGATGTTCATTTAGGACTGGGGTGTGTGTGTGTGTGTGAGCTTTTTTTGTATATTAATTTCCTAATTGTTTTTTAATGGTTAACCAGGGGTAGGATGGAGGTAGAAGTGCAGCTGCTACAGAGAAGACTTAATCCATGAACAGCTGTGCATGAACCCTTGTGTGTCAGCAGCTGCACATGAACTCTTCTCTGTTCTAGGATAAAAACTAACAAAAAAGTGTCATTCTTGACAGAGAAGGTTTAATCTTATGGGAAAGATCTTAGGTACTCCCAGTCACATCAGGCAGATCTGTGTGCACTCAGCTCCATCGATAGGGTGACCAGATGTCCCGATTTTATAGGGACAGTCCCGATTTTTGGGTCTTTTTCTTATATAGGCTCCTATTCCCCCCCACCCTCTGTCCCGATTTTTCACATTTGCTCTCTGGTCACCCTATCCATCGATCACATTTAGTGCACTTTCAGTTATAAGACAAATAATAGCTAAAAATGACACCACATCTAATTTTATTTTTTAAGTTGCTTGTTGTCCCAGATCTACCCAGGATCAACCTCCGTGGTATAGATATCGATACCCAAAATTGCTAATGTTTTTTAAGATCAGTCAATAATGAATTATACGTAAGGCTAAGATTTTGTCAAGCATATTTTTAGTAAAAGTCACGCACAGGTCATGGGCATCAGTGAATTTTTCTTTATTGCCCATGACCTATCTGTGACTTTTACTAAAAATATGCATGACAAAATGGGGAGCTATGGGGTCCCCACACCACTCTTGGGGGGGCCTCCGGCTCGGAGCTACAGGGTACTCCCGCCCCCTGCAGCGGCTGGGAACTACGGGGCACCTCTGTTGCCTACGGCGGCTGGGAGCTTGGGACCCCCGCAGTTCCCTGGCACCACGGGTGGCGGAGGGACCATGCAGCTCTCAGACACTGGCAGCTCAAGCCATGGAGATCTCTGGAAGTCATGGATTCCCTGACTTCCGTGACCTCCATACCAAAATGCTAGCCCTAATTATAGGGACACCAAGGACAAATGTCACCCAAAGTCCAATTTCAAAGGTTTCCTGTTAAAAAATTATAAGGAGGAACCAAACTATAAAAAAAATTCAAAGGACATTAAAACTAACCTTGTGTGAAATCTCTTACCAGTTAGCCACCTACTTTTAAAGGAAAAACAGGAATTTCTACCCTGTTTTAAGATTACTTTGAAATTAGACTTGGCAGATTTTTATTTTTTTTTAATTTGAGAGTTTGATCGGTTTAAGCATTTTTTTATCAATTTAAATTATCACAGTTGGGGGAAATTAGGGGAGATCAGACAATAATTTAATGACAGAGGTTGAGATTCAAAAGTTAAAACTTTGTAACTGTTAAAACACAAATTGTCAACATCACATGTCAAAATACACAAAGTAAATATCCTTAAATCAAACTCTCTAAGTTCTCAAGCTGCAGTTCTCTTATTTTGTTACTCTGTAAACTTTTATTAAGTATGGAAATATTTTTGTTGGTTTGTGTGTACAGTGAAGTCAATGTTTACTGACATTTACCAATACAAATTTAATGTGTCCAAGCCTGTTTATAAAGTAACCAACTCTGAGGTCCTTACAAGAACCTCCATAATCTTTATGCCTGGGGCGAAGCAGCACATAGCATTGTAGGACTCAAAGGGCCCTCGAGAGGTCATCTAGTCCAGTCCCTGCACTCATGGCAGGACTAAGTATTATCTAGACCATCCCGGACAGGTGTTTGTCTAACCTGCTCTTAAAAATCTCCAATGACAGAGATTCCACAACCTCCCTAGGCAATTTATTCCAATGCTTAACTACTCTGTCAGTTAGGAAGTGTTCCCCCAGTGTTCAACCTAAGCCACCCTTGCTGCAATTTAAGCCCATTGCTTCTTGTCCTATCCTCAGAAGTTAGAGACAACAATTTACCTCCCTCCTCCTTGTAATAAATTTTTATGTACTTGAAAACTGTTATGTCCCCTCTCAGTCTTCTCTTCTCCAGCCTGAACAAACCCATTTTTTTCAATCTTCCCTCAGAGGTCATATTTTCTAGACCTTTAATCATTTTTGTTGCTCTTCTCTGGACTTTCTCCGATTTTTCCATATCTGATGTTACTTCTGGAGGGAAATCTGCACCTAAAAATTCTGTGCCAAAAAATTTAAAAATTCTGTGCACAATATTTTAAAATTCTGCATATTTTATTTGTCAGAATAACACTATATAATCACACCAGTTTCAATTATTTTGGTAATTTATTTCAAAATACCTGTCAGCAACTATGTCAACAGTAACTCTCTACTCAGGGGGGGAAATTTTGTGTTTGTAAAGAAACCCCTGTTTCTCTACCCCCTTCCCCTCAGAACCCAACTGAGGGGCCAGACACCTGCACCTCCTACCCCTTTTTGGTGAGAACTGAAACAAAAGTCATTTAGCACTTCTGCCATTTCTATATTTTCTGTCTTTGTTTTATCCCCCCTCATTGAGTAATGGGCCTCTCCTGTCTTTGGTCTTCCTCTTGCTTCTAATGTATTTGTAAAGACATGCCCAAAGAAAGAAACACTTCTGATTACCATCCCCTGTGGCATCTCTGTAGTGTAAATTATCTGGTATCTAAAGATTTTCCAACATTCATTACATTTTAGGGCTGTCATGTGATTAAAAAAATTAATTGCGTGATTAATCGTGCAGTTAAACAATAATAGAATACCATTTAGATATTTTGCATGTTTTCTACATTTTCAAATATTGATTTCAATTACAACACAGAATACAAAGTGTACAGTGCTCAGTTTATATTTATTTTGTATTACAAATATTTGCACTGTAAAAAACAAAAAATAGTATTTTTCATTCCCCCCATTGCAAGTACCGTAGTGCAATCTTTTTATCACGAAAGTTGAATTTACAAATGTAGAATTATGTAAAAACACCTGCATTCAAAAATAAAACAATGTAAAACTTTAGAGCCTACAAGTCCACTCAGTCCTTCTTCTGGTTCAGCCAATCGCTCAGACAAACAAGTTTGTTTACATTTGCAGGCGATAATGCTGCCCGCTATTTGTTTACAATCTCACCTGAAAGTGAGAACAGGCGCTTGCATGGCACTGTTGTAGCCGGCGTTGCAAGATTTTTATGTGCCAGGTGCACTAAAGATTCATAGAATATCAGGGTTGGAAGAGACCTTAAGAGGTCATCTAGTCCAACCCCCTGCTCAAAGCAGGACCAATCCCCAATTTTTGCCCCAGATCCCTAAATGGCCCCCTCAAGGATTGAACTCACAACCCTGGGTTTAGCAGGCCAATGCTCAAACCACTGAGCTATCTCTCCCCCCTTCATGCTTCAACCACCCTTCCAGAGGACATGCATCCATGCTGATGATGGGTTCTGCTTGATAACGATTCAAAACAGTGCAGACCAAAGCATGTTCATTTTCATCATCTGAGTCAGATGCCACCAGCAGAACACTGATTTTCTTTTTGGTGGTTCAGGTTCTGTAGTTTCCACATCGGACTGTTGCTCTTTTAAGACTTCTGAAACATGATCCACACCTATTCCCTCTCAGATTTTGGAAGGCACTTAAGATTCTTAAACCTTGGATCAAGTGCTGTAGCTATCTTTAGAAATCTCACATTGGTACCTTCTTTGAGTCAAATCTGCAGTGAAACTGTTCTTAAAAGAAACAACATGTGCTGGGTCATCATCCGTGCCTACTATAACATGAAATATATGGCAGAATGCGGGTAAAACAGAGCAGTGGATTTTGCCTTTATCTCACCCCAAAGGGTTTCTCCTCAGCTTTTCTGACCTGCATTGACTCTCAGACTTTTCTCCTGTCATCTGAACTAATCCCATGCAGTTCCGCTTTCTCAAGCGCTTCCTTTTGGGGACAGTCTTAACGTTCATTCATGGTCCTATGATCTGCTGGAATAAAATTAGACTTGCCCAGACATGATTCATCCTCTAAACTTTGGAGAAGGGAACTCTTGGAAAGGGAAAGTGCTGCAAAGGGTTTATCATTAAGAAGAAATCAAACTATTGATAAGATTGAAAATCAGGAGGTGAATTCCCCAAAACTCCTTTCCCAGAGGAGAGTGGAGAAAACCAAGGGCCTAGAGCAAATTCTATTCAAGTCAATGAGATTCTTCCCCCAAGGAAGTTTGACCTCCTTTTGATGGCATGTGGCTGAGTCTTGGGAGATCTGGGTTCAAATCCTAGACTTTGGGTTCAAGGATCCCTGGGTTCAAATCAAATGATGCTGAGCAAGTCACTTAATCTCTAAGCTTCATTTTCCCCATCTATAAAATAAGGATGATGCCACTTTCCCCCCATTAATTTTCTGTTTAAATTGTAAACTTCTAAGGGCAGCACCTGTCTGTTACTATTTGTTTGTTCGATGTCCAGCAGATTTTGGTTGGGGCTAGAGCTAATTGTGAAGTGTTTGGGTGGGTTTGTTTTTCACAGGAACAAATAACAAAAATAAAATGAAAAACTTTTGTTTTCATTGATAAGTCCTATTTTTCTTCAGAAGTTCTTGGGGTTTTTAGTCCAAAACCAAATATTTCAGAGTTTGGCTAAAATTTTTCAGTTGCTAAAAACTGATAAACTTAGTGACAGGTTTCAGAGTAGCAGCCGTGTTAGTCTGTATCTGTAAAAAGAACAGGAGTACTTGTGGCACTTAGAGACTAGCAAATTTATTTCAGCATAAGCTTAGTTTCTAAGGTGCCACAAGTACTCCTGTTTTTGATAAATTGAGGTGATTTTTGGATTTTCAGTGAAAACCTGAAAAATTGTCAAAAAAACAGACATTTTCCCCTGGGAATGTTCATTTTGACAAAAACTACATTTTCATTGAAAAATATTGACCAGCTTTGGTTGGGACCTTTAAACAACTACTACAATATACTGTAACAGTAATCCTGTCAGTGAGCGAGTCCCACCTGAATGCTCATGAGAGAGGATGGATGAAAGGAGGAACTTCTGCCTGAAGGGAGCCTGGAACAGTGGAATGCCATGAGAAGCATTTCACCTGTAAGGCAACAGCCAGTTACAACAATGAACTTGAGGAGAATGAGACAGAAGAAACTGAGGCCAGATCCTCAAGGTGATTTAGGTGCCTAACTCCTATTGAAATCAGTGGACGTTTGGGTCTAAATTCAGGACCTGATAACACAGAACAGTTTGTGGAAATTCCACCCATCTTCTTACTTCATATATTTTTGTTGCAATGTTGAAATAACTTATTCCTCACCTGTGTTGGCTCCTTTTGGAATCTCTCTAGCCTCAAAGTACTGGAGATCTGGGAATATAAGACTTGATACCACATCTGGTTTAGGACCTAGAAGTCTTCTTCATAGGATATAAAACAAGTAATATCATAACTGGTTACATAGTCATCAAATATTTGGCTAAAAGTGTGTTGTTTGATTTTTTTTAAAAAAAACCTCCTGCTGTCCTTGGTGGCAGAGGACATGTAATTGGAACAGATGGAAGGGAGAGCCCTTGGGAAAATAAACTTTGTCTGGTGGAAGTGCTTTACTCCCTTAGAAAGTTGAGAGTGTTCCCCAAGATGAGGCGCATGTCGGGAGAGGGAAATAGTATTTATGACTCAGGCACAGCTGAAGTATTAATCCACCTGCCCATTTATAAACCTGCACAGACTGGACTCCACCCTGAATATGGAAGCAGTCCCAGGGGACAACGTAGAGTACAAGGTTCCTATATGTTCTTATGAGTGATTTCCAGCATTCTCTCCCCTTTCCCGCTCCCCACCACCACTCCTAGCTCACTGAAATCCCTGGAGGTTAGGAGCAAGGATCTGGTTTGCTGTCGTGGCCTCAGCACAGAGGACTGAAATTACATTGCAAAGCGTTGCCACAAGTACCATGTCAAGACACACTCATTTAAGACGCCAAGGTGGTATAAGGGCTGTTCGTCATGAAATCATAGGCCCTGGGATGATCTCTGAGCTAAAGCGAAGCTGGACACATCAGGGATATCAAGTTAAATGAGTGGAAATGAAGCATTACCCAGTAAGGTCAGATGATCATAAATCTTCTTCTCAACATCCCTGTAGAGCTCCCGCTGCCTTTTCTTCAGATTGGCCGTGGTTGGATTGTACTCATGAGCTGTATGTATGTCTCTCCAGATTTTGGGTGAGGGTATATGTGCCAGAGTGGGCACCAATTAATCAAGTGTTGATTTTAATTTTCCATTTATTATTCTCAGTGCCACATTAAGCTGCACTCCAGTGATTTGGTACATGAGCGGCGCACCCAGACTGGTGCGCAATATTCAGGAATCATGTATACCAGTGCTACAATCCCTGTTCAAAGTGGTTGTTCTTCGGCATCCCATGTTGTGCCTGTGAGTTTTCAAACAAAGCTAATCCTTGCTTTTACCTTTTTCAGATATATTTTCCAGATGGACTTTAAAAGTCAAGCTTCTGTCTAAGGTTACACTCAAGTACTTTGGTTAGGGCTCATTTTGGACCTGTTAACTGCAAGAAGTGACTTTCAGTGATTCCTTGGCTGCTTTGTTGTTTAGGTGAAAAGTTATTACCAAAGTTTGGGAGGCACTGGGATGGAACTCCCAGTACTGAAAGTATTCCGCCATTATCTTGAGGTCAGTGGAGAGGGTGTCGCTGATGGCGATGAGGTCTTTGCCTCATACCACAAGAGTGATGTTGTTAGCA
Source organism: Chelydra serpentina (assembly GCA_037349315.1). NCBI lineage: Eukaryota > Metazoa > Chordata > Testudines > Chelydridae > Chelydra > Chelydra serpentina. Next base: position 128,428,658 of record JBAIAC010000008.1, read on the forward strand.
TGAATTCATGTATCTGAAATTGTGCCAAGTAAGTCACTCATGTAGATGGTGAACAGCAAAGGACCCAGTATGGATCCTTGAGGTAGACCATCATTGATGGTGAGTCCTTTGCTGATTTACCCATTCAAAAGGATGTGGTATCTTCAGTTGCTCAACAATGTGACTTGGAGTCACATAGTGCTATGGCTTTGATGGCCCTTGATGCCTTGAACAATAGCCTCTATCTCCATACACTATCATGGGCGTTGGATAAATCTATCAGGGCTGTTCCAGTTTTTAGACACCATCCTCAATGAGACTAGTAATACTGAGAACCTGGTCGCAGCAACTTCATCCCAATCTGAAACTGGCCTGTTTAGGGCCGGTGCAAGGAAGTTTCGCGCCCTAGGAGAAACTTCCACCTTGCGCCACCCTCCCACCCAGCTAACCTCGCCAGAGGAGCCCCCACCCCTGCGGCAGCTAACCCCGCCCGGGTAGCGCCCCCTCCAAGGCAGCTAATCCCACCCGCCGCTGCCCCCCCCCACCACCTGGGGACCCCCCCCCCTCCATGGTAGCTAACCCCCCCACTGCCCAGGGAGCCCCTCCGCCTCTGTGGCAGCTAACCCCGCCCGGGGAACCCGCCCCAGCTCATCTCCGCTCTGCCTCCTCCACTGAGCACGCCAGCGCCACTCTAATTCTCCTCCCCTCCCAGGCTTGCGGCGCCGATTGGAGGAGAATTAGAGTAGGGGCTGCGTGCTCAGCGGAGGAGGTGGAGTGGAGGTGAGCTGGGGTGGGGAGCGGTTCCCCTGCACGCCCCTCCCTGCGCCCTACTGCCCCAGCTCACCTCCACTCCACCTCCTCGCCTGAGCAGGCCTTTAGGCTCCCTCAACCACTAGGTGCCCTAGGCAGCCGCCTAGTTCGCCTTGTGGTTGCACCGGCCCTGGGCCTGTTCCTTGGGCAGGATGGTCTCAAAGAGAGGGGTGAGATGGGCCAGTAAAACCCTCTTTATTAACTTGTGAATTGTGGAGAGGAGTGATATTGGGCAATAGCTGGCTACATCTTTTAGTGGTTTCCCATGTTTGAGGAGGGCAACGACTATTGCCCCATGCCAGCTTTTCAGGATCTTCCCCATTGAATGTACAGCAGTGTGACAGAGCTCCGTTGGGCCGCTGAGCCGCTGAGGGGCGGTTGGGTGCTACTGCCTCACTGACAGGCCTTGGTCACACCCTTCTGTTACTAGGGAATTAGCGTAGGGAGGGGTGCCGGCCAGAGTCCGTGGCATGCCCCTCAGGCAGGGGAGCGCCGGCAACGGTCTGTGGCATTATCGGGGCTTGCCTACCCAAGGCGGGTTGGCCGGGGTAGGGGAACGGAGGCCCACCCACCTCCTCTGCGTTCCAGCCCAGGGCCCTGTCAGTGGTGGGGGAGAGGGTCCCACCACTGGGTCACTGGGGATCTGTCCGCAGCATGCTGACCAAACAGACTCACCGCACTCCAGTTCCATTCCTGGGCTACTTCCTACCTGGTCTCTTGAGTGGGTCCCTTGGGTCCCTCCAGCTCATCGGGGTATTCAGCTGCCGGCAGCTGCAGCTCACCTTCTGCGTCAGGCTCCCTCTGGCTCAGGTTGCTGCCTGGCTCCTCCAGTTCCTCGGGGTACTCAGCAGCTGGCAGTCCTGGTAGCCCAAGTCCTTCCTGCAGGTCTAGTTTCTCCTAGTCCAGGGCTTCCCCTGGCTCAGCAGCAGGGTCTGAAGGGAGCAGCCAGCGGTCTGTGTCTGCCTCCCTCCCTGGTGCTGCCCTGACTGGGCTAAGCCTCGCCCTTTATACTTCCTGTCCCACCCCTCCCCTTCCGGGGAGTGGAGCAGGCATGATCTGGCCCCGCACACTCCAGCTGAGAGAGTGGCTCTTTACCCTCTGGTTCGGAGGGAAGCCACCCTGGCTCCCTACAAGCAGTAAATAGGTCCTGCCAACCATGCTTGTCCCGTTGACCCAAACTTCTTAGGGAACTCAGGATAAATGTCATCCTTGACAGCAGCTTTTCCACTTTTAGTGGGCAAAGGTGCCTTCTTTATTTCTTCTATAGTATACGAGGAAAACAGCGGTTAAGTGGAGGGGCTTTGTTGGATGTTCACAAAGCTCTTTCTGAACCTTCTGTCTTCTCAGCTTGTCAGTTGTGGTCTTCGAGTTATGGAGAAGGTGTGAGGTGACCGCACTGGACATCACTTTTCAGTTTTAGTGGGTCAGCGACTCCAAGCTTACAGATGAGTGTTCAGACTTTGTGATTGGAATGAGTGAATATATTTCACAGTAGCATTGACAATAAGGTGAACTAAGTGGTCACAAATTTCTGGGATCACTCTGATATGGTGTATCCCATCTTCAACTTCTTCAATCCAGTTCACTTTCTGGAAATTCTAGCACCGTTTCAGTGTCAACTCAAGCTGTGGAACTTCAAAGCCAATGTGCAAAATAGTGGAGTGGTGTTGGCTGCAAGGAAAGTTTCCAAGAGCTATTTATGAAGCTTGCAGAGGAGCACCGCTTTTGTGTTCTATCAGGAAGCAGAGGTCTGTGTTCAGTGTTCCATCTGGCTGAATGAAAAGTCCCTGGTTGTTTGGGGTTGAAAAGAAGGTGGACTGAGAATGAAGCCCAATCTGTGAGTTGCTCACCAGCTGCATCATTTCTATTATAGTTTCACATCACTCACAGTGACAATAAGTTCATAGCCATGAATTTTGTGTCTTGCAACTTGCTCATAGTCTGCAGCAGAGTTTCTTGTAGAGCAACAATATCAATTGTTATTCTCCTTGAGAACTCTTGAAAGAAAGACATACTTAGTATGTGACAGACCTTCCACCTTAAGATGGCACACATGCAGAGCTGGTTGTATGGTTCTTTGGTGCTCTCCCAGACAAGAACTCTTAACAAATTTCACATTGCCAATCATACCAGGAGATTGACAAATCGATGTCTGGTAGCCGTCTCACAGTATTTGTTGTGTTAGTCAATAACATGTAACAGGAGCACCACCTGAAGGTTGTTGGCTTTCCCCCATTTAGAGCACGAGGGCTTTGGATCCAATATTCTGGTTTAGACCTATACCTACTTACAATATTGTCTTTCGCGGTGATGTTGATGAAGTAAGTATATTAGTAAGTGACTCTCTTATGATTCAAAATTGTTAGAGTTGCATACTAAATGGTGGGAAAAGGCAAAGGCCACATGAAAAATAAATAAATAAAAATGTTCTGTGTCGGTCCAGTGCTGTGAAGCATGTTCAACTCACTGCACATCTACTATATTCCACTAAAATCAGGGGGGATTAAAGGCAGTCTGCCTTTTGCAGTATCAAACTCTCAGGGAAGCAAACCACATGACTTTATTACCCTGTGAGATTTTACCTTTAAAACTGTGTATCACCCCAAGTTCCAGTATTGCTACACTTTCTTTAAATTCACTTTCTGGATAATTATGCTATCATAACTAAAAATGTCTACTATTATTGTCTTTTAGAAATTAACATCTGGATACTTATGTGGCCTTCATCACTATAGTATCTCAGAGCCTCACAATCATTAAGGAATTTTATCCTCCCAACACTCCATGATCCCCATTTTATATATGGGAAACTAAGGCAGAGCATAGATTAAGTAACTTGCCCAGTGTCATGCAAGAAGTGTGTGGCTGAGCCAAGAATTGAATGGCCTTCTTCTGAATGCCAGTTTAGTGCCGTATCCACTAGTCCACCCTTCCAGCCATCATTAGGGATGATTAGCATGACTGGCATAGAAAGATACCAATCTGAAATGCAACTTGTTCCATAGGGTAGGTAAACATTACAGTTACATATGGGAGTCAGTTTTGTACAATTCTGTGACCACTGTGCCAGTGGAATTCTGGGAAATGTGCTAGAAGACAACTTTTCTTTTTACTCAGATATAGCTAGTGCCTTTAAAATATTCAACATCTGCCACCAAGGTTCCTGTAGTCGCTGCATTATCTCCCTGTACCTAGAACTGGAGCTTGAATAGCACTGCAATCATGCAGAGTGGCAAATGTTGAGGTTTTTAATGATACCTACTGCATGTAAAGAGCCATGGAAATTCACTGATTATCCACCTTGAAAACTGTGAAGCCCTTTACTGAGACAGTTAGTGTATATTTGGCAAATATAGTGGTCACATTCATCCTTTCAGCTTCAGTGGAGTTACATTACAGTTGAACCTGGCTCAATGAGTATTTTCCTGGGTGTAAAATAACAGACAAGTTTAAAAAGTCCTAGTACTGTAGCATTTTGCTGTCTTCCACAGATCAGAATGCGATGGAAAATTAAATTCATGTTCTAGGCATTTAAAGAAAAATGGAGATCACATATATAAAAATAAATACAGACTAGACAATTGGGTGCCTGTCTTGTCCTTTCTCCGTTTTAGGTTTTTAATTACGTGCACTAACCCAAATATTTTCAGATACCCTGAGATATAGAAATGGCCATTTTCCTTTCATATAGTTTCAGCTAAAAACTCAGAGCAAACAGTAATCAGCCAAAACATTTCAGGATTTTCTACAGATGAAGGGGTTGTTTTACTCATGCCAATAAATTATGTACTGTCGTTGTGCTCAAACTAAGTTAGAAGCCGTAGAGAAAGCTCTTGCAAGTATGCAGCCTGGCAAAGGCCCAGATGGAGAGCATTCTGAGTTCTGCAAGAAGTCCTCTACAATGCCGTCTCCCCTACTGCCTGAATTGTTTAACTATTTTCAATCCACAACCGCCTGCTAGCTGCATGAAGGGGGGCTTTGTCAACTTCATTCCCAAGGATGAGCTGAACTGTGGGTCCTACCACCCCATTTCCCTCACGAATGCGGATGCCAATATATGTTTTTTTCCAAAAGTGGTACAGGAAAGATTGGAGCCATTATATGTAATCTGGTTCACCCAGACCAGACTGGGGTTATTAAAGGCTGTAATTTCATGGCCAACATACAGAGGCTTTTTTAAAAATCCTACATTACTCCACCTCAGGAAACCTGGCAGAGTCCTCTCACCTCAACTGCAGAGAAAGCCTTTGACCACATAAGAGCAGAGTCCTTTGGCACACAAGTTCTAAGAAGATCTTTAGATCTGGGGGTCTTTTTTATGCTTTTGTCCAGGGCTGTGTACATCCACTGGTACAGTGCTGTTGTTATTCTTTGTATTATAGTAGTGCCTAGAGACCCCAACCACGATCAAAGCCCCTTTGTGCTAGGCATTGCACATACACAAAGTAAGAGACAATCCATGGCCCAAAGAGCTTACAATCCAAGTAGACAAAGTACACAAAGGTTAGGAGTGAGGAACGATGAATATTCCCATTTTACAGATGGGAACGGAGTTACAGAGGGTCTGATTCTCATTTGTGCTAAGGCCCCTTTCCAGCACTCTGTTTTCAAAGCGAGTGTCAACAGGCTGTGTGTTCACTGTGAGGTCCCTTCACATTGCTACAGTAGAGAAAAATGGCCTTAGTGCAAATGAGAATCAGGCCCTGAGAGATTAAGGGACTTGCTGAAAGTCACAAAGGTAGTTGGCGGTAGAGCCAGAGAACTGAACTCAGACTGTGGAGCAATATTTTGTCAGGAACAATTGCATCATGCAAGAGGATATAACAGAACTAACTTGTCTTTCCTTTTATTATTATTAATTATTATTATTTACATTACAGTAGCACCTAGAAGCCCCAGCTAAAATCAGGGCCCTACTTTGCTAGGCACTATATAAACACATAATAAGAGATTTCATTCTCTCCTTTAGAGAATCCTTAGTGTACAAGATGAAATGGTTTCTCCATGCAGCTGGAATGTCACAGAATCTCTCTCTCAGTTCATTATATTAAAAAAAGGACAAGCAGGTATATTAGACATGTGAAACAGAATTTATTAACACAACTGGCTAAATTCCCCATTTAGTTACATTGTTGTAAAGCAAGAATATCTTCACTGATACAGGTAGTTTCTCTGGATTTACCCCAGTGTAACTGAGCTCAGAATCTGACCCCAGTTCCTATATGTGCATGATGAGTCAAATTTTGCCCTGACTTTTATCTCATTTAACCATATCAGGCTACAACCTGATCTCAATTACACTGTGTGAATTTGGAATAACCCCACTTACTTGAGTAGAGTCAGCACCTTGGAAGACTGGGCCCTTAGTTACATATGTTTAGTATCCTGCAGAACTGTGTGCGCTTCTCTGTGTATACTAAGACAAACAGTGTCTCTTGCTTCTATTTAAGTCAATGAGAGTTTTCCCATTGATTTTAATGGAACAGGATCTAGCCAATCATTTACATGAAAAGCAAACAGTAAAATGTACTTAATATACTGCAGATGACGTATATAAAAATGGTGAGAAGCACTGTGAGTTGGTTTAAAGGGTTTTAAATTCAACAGTAGAATGAACTCTTTTGATAACTTCATCATTACCAGCTGTACTTCATTAATGTACCTTATTGGTGACAGAAAGGGAGATGAAACTTGCTTGTTGCATCCCTGCCGGGGACTCCCACATCGTGAAAGGGTTTCTGAGTGGTCACAGAGCAAACACCGCCATCTTCTGTGCTACTTACCTCCCCGGAGCCATGGAGTAGGTAGCAAAGGGCAGGAAGGGGGCGTGACAGGACAGCCATACACCAGCTATCCACCTGGCTGCTCTAAACTCTGCTGGGCCCAACGTAAAGCCAGCTCTTTTATGCCTGCCAGTCATAGCAGAGCATCTGGGCTGTTATTACTATTTAATATAATTAAATTCTTTGTTCCTGGAAACACCCTTATGTTTTTGTCATTTTGTGGAAAAGTCTGTTTTCACTTTAGTGTTATTGTGAAGATAGAAATACAATTGTCTTTTTCAAATCACTTGTGTCTGAGCATAAATTCTGAGTGCAGCAAATTAAAGAAACAGTTATAGTATATTGTAAAGAAAGCATATGCAGAACTCTATGAAAGCAATATTTGAAATGTATTAAGGCAGTTGGTCTTAGGTTGTTTGAGAAATGCAAATGAGATTCATTAGTTCTGCATCCAATCTGAGCCTACAGATTAGATATCTCCCTTAAAAAAGACAGCAAATATATAAAGTATATTTAGAATAAACTATATCGGTATTTTTCTGAGAAAGTTTGTGAACTCCCACAGTAATAAATTACTTTTGTATATATCCAAAAAGAGAAGGGAATTATGTTTCTCCATATAGGACTAGTGTGGGGACAAAAAACCCACAATATTTTTAGATAGAAATGATCATATAAAAAGAATTTTACTAATGATATATTGGCCCATAATTATAGTGAAATTAATGAAACTATGCAAGAAAGGCCAACCCAGGTTACAAGGTATGTATCTGAGGCTGCACAACAAACTGTATGATATCTACTGTATTATTTGATAACAAGTATGTGAAGAAACAATTAAAACACAGTGAGGATGATCCTCCAGTATAGCTCCATTGATTTCCATGGTTCTGTGTCAATTTACATCAGTTGAAGATCTGGCACAGTATTATAACATATACACTTAAGAAGCAGAATTAAACCTGTGTGTTCAACCTTAACGGTTGTTTCCCAACTTCCAACTGCTTAACTGTGTAACCCTAATGATGTATTAACATAGGGACGAGTTCAGCCAATGGGAGCTTTTCAGGAGAAAGACCTGGGTAAAAACTAAGTCAGGACTTCAGGATTTAGCTCATAGTTTTATTTTTTAAGGTAAGGAAACAAAATACTTCCCCTAAACATTATGTGGAAGTAGGTAAAGGGAATTTGGATGGAGGCCTCTATATGAGCAAGAGTCAGGCTAAGTATGCCCATGCCCCAATCCCCTGCTCCAGCCCTGAGAGCCCCCCAAACCAGAAGCCCCTTCCTGCACCCCAAACCGCTCATCCCTGGCCCCACCCCAGAGCCTGCACCCTCAGCCCAGAGCCCTGAACCCTTCCCACACCCCAAACTCCTGCCCCAGCCACAGTTCCCTCACATACCCTGAACCCCTCATTCCTGGCCTCACCTCAGAGCCCTCACCCCAACACCCCAACCCTCTGCCCCATCCCTGAGCCCCTCCCACACCCAAACCCCTCATCCCCAGCTCCGTTGGGTTAGGGGCATCATTTTCTTCAACTGGGTCTCCAGAAAAAAAGTTTGAAAACCACTGGTCTAGAGCACCAATGTCAATGGAGAGGATTCGCACAATTTAAAATGCCAAATGTAAACTGATCTTGTTTTCTCTTTCATTCTTATCGTATCTATCCTGTGATGTGTGAGGCATCCAAAATCACTAGTCAGTTTTGAAAATCTTGGCCGTAAAGCCCACTTACAATTGTTCATATTTGTTAAAGTTCAATCTTTCTTTCCATAGAATCTCGCCTTTTCCTCACTATTTGTGTAGTTGTACATTTCGCAATTTCAAAGGGTTCTTTTGATCCAAATGTGTTACTATATTTGGTACTGATTCAAAAGAACTTCTTCCCTCTCTTTCCACTGGCTGTTATCTTAAGACTCCCCTTTTAGAGGAAGGTTCATTAGTATCTTGATAGAATTCTCTCCAAAATATCATCTTGTATTCCTGGTTGAAGTATCAGTTTTTCAGTAAATTGTTTTAGACATAAAAAATTAAATGATCAACAATTAATCTATCCAAACCAAAAATTTGGGTCAAATGGTGACTGTGGGGGCTAAAATTTTCAAAAGTGACCACTGATTTTAGGCACCGCAATTTTTGGCTGCCCAGCTTGAGACACCTTAGAGGGGCCTGATTTTTAGAAAGTGACCTTGGATATCAAGGCTCTTTAAGGTGTCTCAAGTTGGGCACCCAAAAATTGAGGAACTTCAAATTACTAGTCACTTGGCTATAGATCATTTCATCTGGCGTGGTGTCACAGGGTGACTGGCACCTTGAAGGGGAAAAAAAGCCAGCCATACTTGGACCTTAATTAGCTGCTTCCCAGTCTGAGAGAATGGGGCTAAGGAGGGTCATGTGATGGATTAAAGGACACCTGGGCCTTAGTAAAAGTGAGATCAGTCTGGAGCTGGAGCCACAGTCAGTGGGAAGACACCTGTGGAATGACTCCAGGGGAACCAGCCTTTGGATCTAGGGCTCTGTACCAGAGCAGGTAAGGACACATGGGACAGAGGCCACTGGGGGCTGAGAACAGTACTCCAGGGTAGTGAGCCTGGAGACCAAGTACGGGGGAAAACTCTTAAAGGTAGCCCAGAAAGGGGCTGGTAACAAGGCTCAAAGGGTGAGCTGAAGAGAAGCCCAGATGCGGAGAAGAATCTTTTGGCTGTTAGGACTTTTTAGTTTGGCCATTTGCTACCCCAGAAGGGGTTAAGTTTGTTTATCACTTGGTGGAAGGGCTAAGCTGCATCTCCAGCACAGACCAGTGTGTGGAGAGCTGAGGAGACCCAGCTCAAGGAGGGAAACTGAGGCAGGGAGTGCTGGCAGTGCCACAATTGACCAGCAGGTGGTGCTACTGGGCAGCTGTACCCTACTACACATAGGTGTCCAATAATAGGTCCTTCCAGACAGCATTCTGTTTCCAAAGGAGTTACGCCCCGAGGCAGTGAAGAGTGACTCTAATGGCTATCATCCTGCAAGTCTAACATCTATCTTAAGTAAAATAAGGGAACAAATGTTACAAGGAAAAAAACCAAACTATCATTCAACATCCCTAGGGTAACAGAATTATGAGCAATAGGCAGCAAGGGGTTTAAAAGAATATTTTTGCCAGAGAAACTTGATTGCTTTTTGGACAGAATTACAAAAGTAGTGGGTGAAGGGAACATAGTAGATATTTCACTAAAATCCAAACACATTGTATTTGACACTGTGTCCCATGAAATTGTAAGAGGGAAACTTAATCCAAATTGGCTTGAAACTGAAGACCGGAAACAAAGGGTAATGATAAATGGCAATGCATCAAGTTGGGAGAAGGTGTCTGCTGTGGTACTAAAATAATCTGTATTAAGACCAGTTATGTGTTATTAAACAAATTTATTAATGATCTGGAAGAGTCTGGGAAAAGGATCTGCGCATTCATGAAATTCACAGATGATGATAAATTGGGAGAATGGGTGCAAAAAGTAGCAAGGAATTTTTAATAAAGTACTCAGTGTTAGGAGTTTGTGCTAGAGTCAGCTGTGACGGGTTTGATCACAGAAACCCCCATGTGGCTGCCAGCTGATGTGCCAAGACTACTTCTGCCCCTGCTTTCCTGCCCTGGCAGCTTGGGACTTCAGTGTCCTACCTGGTTTGAGCCAGACCTGCTAGCCTTCTGCAAACCCAGACCCAGGTCTGAACACGTCCCCTAACAGCTGTAGGCTTAATTGAAAGCAGCTTAAGAAGTGTTCCTGTCTTTAACACTCAGATGCCTAACTCCCAATGGAGTCCAAACCCCAAATAAATCCATTTTACCCTGTATAAAGCTTATACAGGGTAAACACATAAATTGTTCGCCCTCTATAACACTAATAGAGAGATATGCACAGCTGTCCCGTCCCTCCCCACCCCACCCCACCCCCCCGGTATTAATACATACTCTGGGTTAATTAATAAGTAAAAAGGGATTTTATTAAATACATAAAGTAGTATTTAAGTGATTCCAAGTAATAGCAGACAGAACAAAGTGAATTACCAAGCAAAAACAAAACACGCAAGTCTATGCCTAATACAGTAAGAAAACTGAATACAGATAAAATCTCACCTTCAGAGGCATTCTAGTAAGCTTCCTTTTACAGACTAGTCTCCTTCTAGTGTGGGCCCAGCAATCACTCACACCCCCTGTAGTTACTGTCCTTTGTTCCAGTTTCTTTCAGGTATCCTTGGGGGTAGAGAGGCTATCACTTGAGCCAGCTGAAGACAAAATGGGCAGGTCTCCCAGGGGTTTAAATAGACTTTCTCTTGTGGGTGGAGACCCCCTCCTCTCTCCTATGCAAAGTTCAGCTCCAAGATAGAGTTTTGGAGTCACCTGGGCAAGTCACATGTCCATGCATGACTCAGTTTTTACAGGTAGCAGCCATTGCCCACATGCTATCTTGACTGTCTCCAGGAAGACTTCTTATGTGGATTGGAGCCTTCCAAGATCCATTCTTCGTTAAGTGTTTCTTGATTGGGCACTTAACTTGCACATTCCTTTCTCAGAAAGCTGACCAAATGCTTTACTAAGGCTACTTAGAAATCAAGCAAGTACACAGCCAATATTCATAACTTTGAACACAAAAACGATACATTCATACAAATAGGAGGAATAGATTCAGTAGATCATAACCTTTAGAAAGATATGTTACATGGCATATGTAGCATAAAATATATTCTAGTTATGTCATATATACATTTATAAGCATATTTCCAAAAAGCCTTATGGGGTGCAATGTCACACCAGCATCATGGAAACAGAGGGAGTGGGGGCAAGGAGAATCAGGTGGGAATCTGGACCATAGCACTGGTGGTGTGGAGGGAAAAATCTGGAATTAAGAGGTTAAATACTTAACCTTATTCATGGGTCAATCTTGGAGAGTGGTGAGAACTTGGGCTCCAATCCAGCAAAGTTGTTAAGCATGTGCTTAACTATAAACAGGTGAGTAGTCCTACTGAAGTCAGTGAGAATGGAGTTAAGCCTGTTGCATAAGTGCTTTGCTGGATCAGAGCCAGAGCACTCAGCACCCTGCTGGATCAAGTCCTCCTTAATGTACTTGTTATTTCTTCCTAATTTGCATCCTTCACCTGCTTGTTGTCTGTTTAGATTAGAATTAGAGGCTCCTTGGGGCAAGTCCTTTGTCCTCAGAAAGAGTTGGCCAGAGGACAACAATTCCATTTCAATATGGATTTTTAAATTGGGCTTCACTTCAAATCAGAACAAAGACTAAAACTTTTGAAATTCTCCAAAGGAATATTTCAAGGAAATTCCAAAAAAAATTCAGTTTGGATCAATCAAAATGTTTCATTTTAATCTGGACTCAGTTTATTTTATCATACAAAATCATTAAACAGCCAAAATGAAAAGTCATTTCAAAACAAAAAATCAAAGCTTTTAATTTGAAAAATGTCAAAATGGGATGTTTCAACATTAGAACACTTTTTCCCCTGTTTTTGTCCCCCACACCCCAACTAAATTTTGGCTGAATCAACACCATTTTGCAAAATATTTTGATTTTGATGAAACTGCATTTTCAAATGGAAAACGGTTCTGTCTACGTTTACAAACAAGTGTAAAGACAGAGTTGGTTGAAAAAGGTGCCTAGCATCTTTTTGATGCTACAATCCATCATTCTTATAATAAATAGTAAAATGACTTTATTGATAGTTTGCCACGGCTGGGCCTGCAATAACCTTGGGCAAGAAGCCCTTCTGATTCTCATCACTAGTCCACCTGAAGCAGGGTGTAAGTTGTTCCTATTATTTGTCAGCCCATCAGAGCTGGCAAATGGTAATCCTGCGGTTGCTTCACTACCCTCTTTCCTCCTCATTAGAATCTCCAACGCTGCCTGCCACTAAAAACTACTATGCTGGGGCATTCTGTTCAAAAATACTCTTGCTGGAATAACTTTTCTAATAGCCAATGTAGAATAAATGGCACAAATCCTCCCTCGCTATCCTAACATCTATAGCAGGGTTGCTCAACCTGTGGCTCCGGAGCCACATGCGGCTCTTCAGAAGTTAATATGCGGCTCCTTGTATAGGCACCGACTCCGGGGCTGGAGCTACAGGTGCCAACTTTCCAATGTGCTGAGGGATGCTCACTGCTCATCCCCTGGCTCTGCCACTGGCCCTGCCCCCACTCCACCCCTTCCCACCCCCTCCCCTGAGCCTGCCATGCCCTCGCTCCTGCCCCTCCCCCCACAGAGCCTCCTGCATGCCACGAAACAGGTGCTCGGGAGGTGTGGGGAGGGAGCGGGAGGCGCTGATCGGCAGGGCTGCCGGTGGGCAGGCGGCGCTGGGAGCTGGGGGTGGGGAACTAATGAGGGGCTGCTGACATATTACTGTGGCTCTTTGGCAATGTACATTGGTAAATTCTGGCTCCTTCTCAGGCTCAGGTTGGCCACCCCCGATCTATAGGATTGCCAGCTCATGCAATTTTTATTTTGAGAGTCGTGCGATATTTGCTGGGTTTTTTCTTAAAACTTCAGCTCCTCAAGTCATGTGATTATGTGAGACTCTCGCTCTTTGTTTTTTTTTTAAAAAGAGTAAGTTTCTAGCCGTCATGGTTTCAGAGAAGCTTGAAAACATGAGCCCTAAAGGTTCAAAAAAATCGAAAAGGCAGATGAAAAGACCCCAACATTTGGCTTTAAAATCACGAGATTTAAAAATAATTTCATTACATGGAGGGCTTGACTCATTAATTTTGAAGGTGTTGGGGTGGCAATACCATATCTACCATGTCAAGATCCAGTCTAGCAACCTTCCTGAAATGATTTGATCTAACATTATTTCCTAAGCACATCTGTATACAATGTTAGTCAGCTACCACATCTCTCCTTCAAAATGTAGGAGGTCTAGGGAAATGTTCTCTCCACACCTCCTGTCTGAATCAATCCTCATCATTTTGGGTTTTATGGAATTTAGGCATGGGATATTTGAAGACCACAAGTGGTTAGGACATTGGCTTTATGTCTCATCTGAAAGACAGTCCCTTCAGCAGCACACAGTCTGCTTACACCCCGAAGGCGCACTTTCTTAGTAATGGCTAGAGGGGAAAGTGCTATCTTCTGACTCACCAACCCCACTTCCTCAACCATCTTGAGTTTTTCTCGAATGTCTCGCACCCAAATAGCAACCAGGACCAGCACTAGATGAAGTCACAGTCTAAAGCCATACACATGCAGGTCATGCAAAGCTAATTCTAGTTTTTAAAATGTGCTTAACTGAAATTTTCAGTTGAGATTTTCAGGCCAGAAAGGATTAAACATCCTGCAAAATAAATAACCCTTAAAAGACATGTGGGGAGATAATGTTTGTGTTTTTGTGTATTTACACATGCATGAGTAGGGTCGACAGTGTAATCAACAGTCCCTGTCTATGCTGTATTCTGATAGTTCAGAGATCAAAAGAACATCCTAGCATTTAAATGAATTATAAACATGGGATATCTCAGTATTCATCTCTCTTTGAAATGTACTGTGAATGGTAGAGGAACAACCGAATGGCCTGATGTTAATTCGTATAGCAAAGTACTGGTGAGGGACCTCCTTCAAAGTCATCCTAATTACCTTTTGTTCCCTGAGGAACTCCAACTTGTCAAAAGACATGAAATTGTATAAAAGATCCTTGGGTCCTGATCCTGTCAACTCAGATCTGCTTAGGCTTCATCAGGCGACATTTGAGTCACAAGACTGAGGTCCCAGTTAGGCTGGTATACCCTGAATATATTTGAACATTGGACTATAATCTATAAACTATTTCTGAAAGAGCTCTTTGCAACTACAAAGCTCACCATCTTGGCTATGAATCTGAACCTCAATGAATCAAACTCATGTCTATATGTATATTGATCTTTTAACCATACTCTTTCTTTTGTTTTTTAATAAAGTTTAGTTTAGTTAATAAGAATTGGCTGTAGTGTGTATTTGGGTGAGATCTGGAATATTCAACAAGCTGGGAGGTACTGTTTCCAATCCTTTGGGATTGGTAGAACCTTTTCTTTTATATGATGAAATAAGATTTACAGACATTTTCATCATATTTGACGTGGGAACCTGGATGGAGGTCTGAGGCTGGATCACTGTAAGGGAACTAAAAACAGCGAGGTGTCCTTGTGGCACCTTAGAGACTAACACATTTATTTGGGCCTAAGCTTTTGTGGGCTATAACCCACTTCATCAGATGCATGGAGTGAAAAATACAGTAGGCAGGTATAAATATACAGCATATGAAAAGATGGGAGTTGCCTTATCAAGTGGAGGGTCAGTGCTAATGAGGCTAATTCAATCAGGGTGGATGTGGCCCATTTCCAACAGTTGATAAGAAGGGGTGAATATCAACAGAGGGAAAATTACTTTTTGTAGTGACCCAGACACTCCCAGTCTTTATTCAGGCCTAATTTGATGGTGTCAAGTTTGCAAATTAATTCCAGTTCTGCTGTTTCTCGTTGAAGTCTGTTTTTTGAAGTTTTTTTGTTGAAGAATGGCCACATTTAAGTCTGTTATTGAGTGTCTAGGGAGATTGAAGTGCTCCCCTACTGGTTTTTGAATGTTACAATTCTTGATGTCTGATCTGTGTCCATTTATTCTTTTGTACACGAGTTTTTTCATGAAAAGTAACCAGTAAGGTAATAAAGAAGCTGCTTTATGCTGGCTTGGTAAATCTAAGTATTGGAATAGCTATGAGCTTTATGGGGATTGTCTGCCCCATTCTTTGCAGTTCACCCTAATTGAGTGACCACAGCTGGCTCTCCACTAGGACCACAGTCACAGTGGCGTAGTCGGCAGGATACACATTACCACAGGTTAATTGGATTTTGAATCAGAACCACATGCTTGTCAAAAATTAATTTTGATATTGGAGAGTTTAAGGGTTAAAAATCAGTTACAGTGTGTGACTTGTGATCCAGATCCTGACAGAAAAAGCCTGGAAGAATTGTGCTCACAGAGGGAGTTGTCTTTTAAGAAAAGGGCTCCAGAGCAGGAACTGAAAAATCTGTTAATTGCCAGTGATAAGGGAGCAGACCCAACGAAAATGCTTGCTGTGAGAAACCAGCAGCTAGAACTTCAACAAAAGCAAAAATAGCTGATATGGAAGGAGAAGCTTCTGAAAGAGAACGCCTGTGTTTTGAACATGAACCAAGAATGGCATATATTTGATTGCAGGAATTAGAAACTAAGGCAAAAGTGGAGCAGACAGAAAGTGCTTCTCAGTTTATGCTAGTTGAAAATGTATCAGTTGTCCCAGAGTTTAACTAAAGCCCAGGAAGGGAATGTTCCTAAGTTTAGGTCTGTTAGGGAGTGTGACATTGTGACTACCTTGCATCCAGTTGGTGTCATAACTAGACCCCAGAGACCAGACGATTCTGGTGCTTTTATTTTGCCTGTTGCTAGTGTGTTGCTGGGTAAAGATATGACAACCTTGTCTGATCAGGGTGATATCATAGCCAGGGCATAAGGAAAGCATGAAGGTGATTTGACTATGTTACCCACTGACAGTGTGGAAACTTGTGACAAGGAAGAGAATGTTTCTACTCTTCTGACTCGAAGTCTAGCAGTTTACCTGAAAGGAGGTTGTGTGAAAATCCTCCTAATGGGCAAGAGGTGATTCTGGATGTACGTGAAACTCAGAAGGAGTTTGGTGATTTGTCTGTTGTGCCAAAGCTGGTTCTGGACATAAATAAAGCTCAGAAAGAATCTCTTGCAGTGCATGATATTGCAAAAGAAAAGGAATTTCTTGGTGAAGTCTTTGAAGTCTGTGAAAATAAATTGTTTCCATTGACTCTTAACGGGTCATTGTTGATAGTAAACAGTCTCTCTTCTGAGGAAAGTGTGTTGGTGCCTAATGGGCAAAGTCTTTCAAATGTGTATGAATCCGCTGGCCTTGCTTTAGAAAGGCCAAG
The DNA here is from genome assembly GCA_037349315.1 of Chelydra serpentina. Lineage (NCBI taxonomy): Eukaryota > Metazoa > Chordata > Testudines > Chelydridae > Chelydra > Chelydra serpentina. The sequence continues at coordinate 128,445,186 of JBAIAC010000008.1, forward strand.
TGTGGATAGCTTTGAAAAGATTTCAGATGAAATAAAAATTGTTAGGGAGTTTAAACAGCCCTATAAGCTTAACCAGCTTGTTGGAGAGACAATGTTGTTGGAACATGATGTCTCCATGTTGATTCTTTAAGTAAGCAGTCTGTGACTCAGGTACTGAGGAAAGATCGGGTTACTGGTTTTTCAGAGCAGAAAAGCCTTATAACCGAACTCACAAGGATGCAGGGGAGAGCAGGCAAACTCTCATATGTAGATATTTTGGATATGACTTGTTGTCTCTTAGTGGACTTGACATTTGATTCCATGTGGAAGCAGAGGTTGGTAAGGGAAGGACAAAAGAACCTTGAGTTTAACATGCTAGTGAAATTGGATGGTATCTCTTTAAGACAGAGTCCAGCCATGGAATTGGTAAAGCTTGAGGATCTGAAAACTAGTAAACAGGCTAGTGTCTGTGTTGATGCAAATTACCTGACTGACTGGGGAGAGAAAGACTTGCCAATAGCCATTAGCAAAGAGGATGCACCCAGCCAGCCAATGGACTCTGTTACACAAAAGAGTTCAGATTTTGACTCTACTGGACAGGGAGGAAGGGAAGGATTAAACCTCACAAGTAAAAGCCTCGGGTTAACCCTAAAATGCCAAACCCCCAATGGTATTGAGTGAAAGGCATGGCACAGCAAAAATGATTGTGACTGTACACTTGTAATAAATTTGATGTTAATGTTAATGCTAATGTTAACTTCTGTGACTGTGGTGCTGATACCAAGAACTGTAAAAATGCACAATGTGCAGGGTTTTTTGGAAAAACCCTTGAATATGTTGGGAGTGACACATAACAACTCATTATGTTGTGAAAGCCTTTATGGTTACACTATTTCATTACATGACAACACACTTTATGTTAAAAGGCCTGGTGATACTGATATTTCACAGTTAGTGCCTGTATCTACTCTTGAAACTGTACACAGCAGAAAAAAACATTACAAGCTTGAACTGCTGTGCAAAAGGGGAAACTGAGGTACAACTTCTCACAGCCTTCATGGCCAAATGCCAGAATAAGTGCTCTCTGAAGAACATTAATGGCTATGTTAAATCAACACATAGACCAAACCCTGGAATCACTAAAGTGTTTTACAGAGTATGGACTAAGTTTCTGGTTGGGGCCAAAGCGTGCATCAATAATTTGGCCTTACAAAGAATTCAATATAAACACAGCTCATATCAATACTGGAAGGTCATGAAGGTGTATCTATAGAAGCAACAAAGAGTCCTGTGGCACCTTATAGACTAACAGACGAATTGGAGCATAAGCTTTCGTGGGTGAATACCCACTTCTTCAGATGGTATTCACCCACGAAAGCTTATGCTCCAATACGTCTGTTAGTCTATAAGGTGCCACAGGACTCTTTGTCGCGTCTACAGATCCAGACTAACACGGCTACCCCTCTGATATAAGGTGTATCTAGGAGCCCTAATTTCGCCCTTCCATACCAGTCTCACATTGGGGGTGTGACACATGGCCAGAAAGGGTTAAACATCCTGCAATATAAATAACCCTTAAAAGACATGTGGGGAGATAATGTTTGTGTTTTTGTGTATTTACATATGTATGAGTGGGGTCAACAATGTAATCAACAGTCCCTGTCTATGCTGTAATCTGATAGTTCAGAGATCAAAAGAACATCCTAGGATTTAAATGAATTGTAAACACGGGATATCTCTCTTTGAATTGTACTGTTAATGGTGGAGGAACAAGCAAATGGCCTTATGTTAATTCATATAGCTAAGTACCAGTGATGGACCTTTTAAATCGCTGGCCCCGGAGCAGCTGCCCTTTTGCCCGCGCCTCCCTCTCCCCACCCCCCCTTCAGCTGCCCGGGGCGGTGGGGGAAAAGGGGCAACAATGTTAAGGTACTGCAGCAGCGCTTTAACATGGGCTACATACGGGCTAGTACTGGCTTCTTACCAGTATGCCGTACCGGCCCGTACTAGCTCACTTTCACCCCTGGTCACAGGGCTTACGTAGGCAAGCAGGAAAAAAAATACAGGTGCTGTCTTTCCATTAGGTAATCTACCCATCAAGACTATCAATAGCCAGCTGAATTATTAATACCCATCCTCTACACCTATATCTCCTTCATGCATGTACCTCTCCTCAAAAACGTAGGATTCCAGATGGGTCTTACAGCATGTCCTGCAAGTCAAGAGATTCAGGGTACCTCTACATTGCATTATAAGTCCAGTCTGTGGGACCTGGGCTTGTGGACCTGGTGTTTCCAGTCCCATGCTTAAGAACATAAGAACGGCCATACTGGGTCAGACCAAAGGTCCAACAAGCGCAGTATCCTGTCCTCTGACAATGGCAGGTGCCCCAAAGGGAATGAACAGACCGGTAACCATCAAGTGATCCATGCCCTGTCACCCAATCCCAGCTTCTGGCAAACAGAGGCTAGGGACACCTTGAATGTCCACTCTGCACTGTAAACCTGGGTTGCTGGACTCAGGTCCCACAGCTATGCTAATGCATCCATACTGTACTATGCCGGCCTTCTGACTCTTGACTGCGGCTTGAGCTGTATTCACACCAGAAAATGACAAGGTGTGGACACGCGTCACATCAGGACTTGGGCTCCGACCCCACTCCCAGCAGCATTAGGACCTGGGTCCTGAGTGCTTGCTGACCTGAGTCAGACTGACTTGTGTATGTACAGAAGGGGGGTTTGGGCTCAAACCTGAGTCAGAGACCAGGCTGAGTGTGCTGTGTAAGACACACCTCAGACTTCATGGGAAGAGAGAAGGAAGTAAACTACGTTGGTCTATGCCAGGGGCATGAAACATACACTGGGCTGGATCTGGCTCTTCTGATGGGACTATCCACTTCAAAGTGACCCCTCAATGTCAAGAAGAATGTAATCACTGATGACTTTAGTAGATGGAATGGAAGTAAAGTTTAGCACACTGCCTTGGGGACTGGGAGTTGCTACTGAGAAGGAAATGCAGAGAAAAGAACAGAGGGATTCACAAAGACAGTGAAAGCAGAGAGAAAGAGAAGGAAAAAAAGGCAGGAACAATGGTGGCCTAAAGGGGAGCAGATTATCCCAATGACTGATGAATGCAGCAATAAAGCACTGAACAAATAATAGTAAATATGTAGTTACTATATAAAGGCTGTATTCTTCCCTTGGTCTTTGTGCAACCACTCTACTGACATCAGGGGCCATTCCACTGTGCCCTGTCAAAAATATATAATCCTGAATTTATACTCTGGCCCACAGAGTACAAGCTTGAAATTCATCCTTCTCCACTCATAGCTTCATAAACTTTAAGGCCAGAAGGGACCATTGTGATAATCTAGTCTGACCTCCTGCACATTGCAGGCCACAGAACCTCCCCCCGACTTCTGTAATAGACCCCTAACCTCTGGCTGAGTTACTGAAGGCTTCAAATCATGGTGTAAAGACTTCAAGTTATGGAGAATACACCCTTTCTTCTACTTTAAACCTGCAAGTGACCCGTGCCCATGCTGCTCTGACTGAGTTTGATATCCTGGACTATGCTGTGTCAACTTCAAAAAAGGAGGCGAGGTCAGCCAGAACAATGGCAGATAAAAGCGTACAAGTGGGCACATAACACAAGGATCTGAGTACAGGTCGAACATTAATTATGTTTGCCAGAACATGGATGTGGAACCCATGCTCACAGCCAGATTCATCCATTAGTGCGGATACTGAGTAAGGTGTGCTGCCTTTGGAGTACCTAGGGATACACCCCCACTTTGGAGGTGCTCAATCTATTAAAAAAGTCAGACTGGAGCACTGTGCGTGCCAGAATTGTTCAGATCTCCTCTGTTGGCCTCTCACCCATCACCACCTACAAGGAAACACTCTCATACGGTTTAAACCCAGGCTATATGCAAGATCCTTCCCTTAGGTATCAGTCCCCTGTCACTGCCTGCCATGCAGCTGTGCTGCCAGAGCATAGTGGGGAGATCATGCTTTTTGCAGTTGCAGCTCCCAGCCGTGTCACCCTCTCACCCTGCACATCCACGTTCAGGCTTTTGAAAGAATTGGCAGGTACTGGTTTTTCAGGTGGCTTTAATCACGGTTGCCTCTTGTACAGAAAACCTTCCCCACCACCCCCTTTTTAGCCACCTGATTTAGATCTGTATCTGCTTTTCTATTGTTGATTATGGTTTTTGAAATTGTATTGTACTGGCGAGTGCTCAGCATATCACAGGAGGTGTGTAGTAACCCACAGGATTGCTCAGAGCCCATTAGAATACCTTTCATTCTCCACTTCCTTGCACTAGTCAATGTTAAATTGCATCTGCCACTCGGGTGCCCGTCCATTCATTTTTATTTTATTGTAACTCAGTAGGGCAGCACCCTCTCGTTCTGCATATTTGCAGAGCGTTGTGTCTCCTAATAAAGTTTGATAAATCATAATTACTCTAACCAAGCTAATTGATCTCTGATTACTCTCCCAACCCCTCAATGCATTTCTTTTTGTTTCAGCCTTACCCAAAGAACATTTTAATGACTATCAGTTCCCTTTGACTCAATGTTCCTTTGCCGCAGATCTTTGTCTGGCAAAAATTCCTGCCAGAATTCTTAACTCCTCATCATGTCAACTGACATGATACAATATCGCTGGGCAAGTACCATGCTGCAGCCTGTCAAAATATGATGGAAGATGGCCCTGAAGCCCTCCTCGACTTAAACTGCAGCTGTCACATTCTCTCAGCGCCCATTGTTGTGGATTAGCTCCTGTTGGCAGGTCACCCTGCGCAGAGCCTAAACTGCACTTTTTTCTGCATGCCTCCACTTTTCAAAGAGTTGGCCAAATATATTTTCTTCCTAAGACCCTCAACCCATTTGAAATACTCGTGTTTGTCCAGCTTTACTTCTCTGATTCTCCTTCTGTCTTTAACTAAGCTCACTCCCCACTCTTTGGTTGTGTTGATGTGTGAATTCTTGCTTGCTTTTGCCACATTATTCCCCTGTGTTAAGCCAGACCCACATAGCACATGTCACAGTACAAAAGAATTTAGGACCACTCCAGCCTTCTCATATACGTTCATCAATATGATTATTATTTGTACTGCAGCAGGGCCTAGAGACCAGGGCAAACATGTAACAAAGACGGGGCCTGCCCCAATGATTTTACAATCTAATCATAAAATTAGACAACAGGTGGATATAGACAGACTGGGGAACAAGGGGGAAAGGAAACAACGAGCTTATACCAGTCAGCAAGATAGACAGAGGTCCACACACAGCACACCAGATGCCTAATCATGGTCAAGGTTTTTTTGATATGCATCATGGCAAACAAGAATTTTCGGGAGGGATCTGAAGGACAATGTATGTACATTTTTACCAAGAGCTCATCTCATGTGGCCTGGGAGAAAGCATAAAGGCGCTTGTTGGAAAACTTAACAGTTGGACAATCAAGACTGGTTTTGCACCAATGCTATCTATTATCTCTTCTGGTTAACTACATGAGGTCAAATCCTGCCTTTATTTCCAGTGATGTAAATCTGGAATGACTCCATCAACGTCTGTGATTGTCTGGATTTATGAACACGTATATGAAAGTTAATTTAGCCTCTATGGAGAAGCACCTGTTCAGTCCACTGCAAGATAAATGTCTCTCAAGCCTGATTCTTCCTTACAAATATATACTGTATATAAACAGAGAAATGCACCTTATCAGTGTGATACGTGACAAAGGTTGGATTCAATGTTTTAGTCTATTAAAACCATATTAAATATATACTTAACTCTTCTATCTATATGGCCACCTTTAGTTATTTTTTATTTAAATGCCACACAGTCTTTAATGTATTTATCCCCACAATGCTTTATGAGGTAGGGAAGTGCTATTATTGGGGTCAAACATATGGTAAACTGAGGCAGGGAAGTTAAGCAACTTGCCCAAGGTCATACAAGGCATCTATGGCAGAGCAAGGATTTGAACTCAGGCTACCAAACCAGTGACCTAGCCACTAGACCATCCTTCCTTTCTATACTGTCTGTTGTATGTTGATCCCAACACACTCTGCAAACTTTAATTAAACCTCACAGCATCCCTGAGCGGTAGATAAATATGATCATATCCATTTTGCAGGTGGATAAACTGAGGCACAGGGAGGCTAAGTGATTTGCACAAGGCCAAATGACAGGGCAGTGTCAGAGCTAGGAACAGAACCCAGGAGTCCTAGCTCTCTCACATATACTCTACCCATTCAAAATCACTGACTCCTGTTATCAATAGTGACAGAAAGAAAAGCAAGCAACAAGCTATCAGGTAATATTCCTCTTGCAGATACATGAAAGAATGTCCCCTGCCAAGCCTATACAGAGAAACTTGGAGGCTCACAGATAAAATACATTGAGTTATGAAGTTTCTTTGCTTTGAAAGAGTAAAAGTACAAGGATTTTTATTGTCTGCAATGTTGGTAACATTGCTTCATCCAAAAGACCTTGTTCATTTATCAGCATTTCTTAAAAATCTTTTGTTCACAAACTTGTGTGTGAGCAAAGAAAAAAATTCAGCTCTATCTAATATCAGCTTGCAGCTGTTCAGTGACAGAAGGACTCAAAAGCTATGGATATGAACATGGGAAAATCCACCCAAAGCAGAATGAAGACACAGCACGCAACAGCTGCATGACAAGAATATGCTGTTTCTGGAGTGTGAGAAAAAAATAGCTACAGTTACAATAAGCGTCAGAAAGTTGTCAGTAAACATTATAACCGTGGTTAAACTTGGAAAAGAAGCCGCATTTCTCCAGGTATCTCATGCTTTTCAGGGCAGATGCCATAATCCCCAGCAGGGGCAGAAAAGTATGAGCCAGGTGCAAAGTTCTTTGCACTAACTTCCAAAGGCCAGAGTCAGCAAATCTCAATCTGTCTCTGACTCCCATGGAAAATGGAAAGGGGGTGGAGACCTGTTGAGCCCCAGCTATCGTATGGATCCTCGATGACTACATGATTTTACTCTTCACATCCCACTGTTAATGGAATGATGGTCTTGTTGATATGGCCTTATAGCAAGACTCAGGAAATCAGGGTTTGATTCTAAGGTCTATTTTGGTGTTCCTATGTGACATTAAATACTTTATTTCATATCTCAGTCCCTCCGTTTCCTACCTGTAAAATGCAGATAATGCTTCTCCAGCTTCCAAAGTGTTGTGAGTCTAAACTTGCTAAAGCTTGTGAGGTATGCAGATACTGCAGTGAGTGCTATCAAAAAGTCTATGAATAAAAAGGAAAACCTGAGAAGGAATTCTTTCATATAGTATTTTTTCTACTGCTTTCCCCAGTCCACTTTTAAATTATTCAGATGTATGGCTTCCATCACCTCCTCTGAGATGCAGAAGTCAGATGGATTTCCCCCCACCTTTGAATCTCAGTGTTGAATTATTAGTAGTGTTATGAAAGGACCCACAGACTCCAGTTGGGATCAGGACTCCATTGTGCTAGGCACTGTACAAACACATAGAAAGACATAGCCTCTAGCCTGAAGAGCCTACAGTCTAAAAAGCCTTAGTGAAGGGAGTTGCAATAGTCAAGGCAAGAGGAGATGAAGGCCTGCATGAGGGTTCAGCAGAGGTAGAGACAAGACAAGGTAAATAACACAGATAATCTTATGCCAGTGATGACAGGAAGATTAGCAGACACAGGAGAGTGGGAGAAGGACAATTCAGTGTCAAGGAAGAAACCAAGGTTGAAACCAAGTGGAGATAAATGGGAGGTTTGATTAAAGAGGAGAGGAGACTGGTTCAGTGTTAATTGTGGTGTTAGTAAAAATGGCAATTCTACTTAGTTCCATTCACTAATAAGACCCAATCCTACAGATCTTCTGTTGCATGTTTTGAGGTGTTCATTTGTAAAATGCAAGAGCAATACTGTTCTTATGGGAAGATTGCTTTTCAAACTAGTTGAACATTTAGCATTCCGAAGAATGATTCGAATATTTGCAGATGAACAGAGACAGAGCCAACTGGGAGGCATGGGTCATTCTTGGAAAATCATGGCCTTGTATGCTGACGGCAGAATGGAGAGAACTGTACTGAAAGGAAAGGTTTACAAGCCAAGAAGAAAAATCCTGGCTCCTCTAAATGAAGTGGTAGAGCTGCTGGGAGGAGGTAGAGAGGAAAGGTGAGGTCTCTCTTCTAGGGAATGTGCAGTGTGCCAATCACCATATTACATAGGTGCTGTTCATATGAATGACTCCCATGCACCACAGCTCCCTATACTAGGCTGGGACCAGTACTTTCCCATATCACATTGTCTCCCAGCAGGCTACAATCATGCAGCCCATGTGAGTTTCTCCAGCCCATTCCAAAAAGGCCCTGGTAGGGAAAAGACCATCTCCTCCACTTATCTAGGAACAATGGAGCAATAAGTAGGAACTCTTGATCTCCAATTGGGGCTGTTCTTGGTTGGAAGCTTCCTCATAAGGACAAACAGGTAGGTGCTCCCAACAGAATTCAGATAGGGGATCTTCTTCCTTCTGACTACTACAGGACCACCAGTTTTTTTCTAGGCCAATGGAGACAGAACTTTCATATTCACATCGCCCTTACCAAATGTCATCTCTAACAGATGGGCATTCAGTCAATCAGGACAGAACCACTCTTCCAAATAGGGCCACCAGATTCGGTGGGTCTTTACCACAGCCTCTGGGAAAAGGGAATCTTAGAGAAACCCAATACACAAAAATCATTGTTACCTCTGTCATTGCTGAGGAGATCTTTCCCTTTTGGACAATGGAGCAGTCTATGTAACTCCCAAGAGGCCTGCAGCAGTGGGTTTGGCGCTAATGAATCCTGTGGGGGATCTATTCTCACCTCAGCATAAGGGCTGTTATGGGCCTTAATTTCCTGCACACTGGGAAAAATCTTAGTCTTTACTCAATCCTTATTCAAGCAAAATTCCTACTGCTGTCAATGGGAGTAGAAAGGTATTTGGGATTTGGCCCACCACCCAGGAGAGAAAGCTATCTCTCTAAACACACATACGGTGCCACTCTTATTATCCTAAAAATACCTGCACCCAAATGTTTTTTTCTAAACCCTAAGGATCAGAATCTAAAACCAGTGGGGGTTGCCTGGATGTAACAGAAGGCAGAGTTTAGAACTAAGGGAGGAATTCACTGCATTGCTCAGAGGCTAAACACCGGGCCAAACACAGGTCTTTACTCAGGGTTTACTCAGGCAAACTTCCACCAAAATCAGTGAGGAAGCAGAGACATCAGAATTGTGCCCTAATAGCTTACAGAGTGCATAGGATCTCGTGAATGGGGTGGATTTCACCTTACATACATAGATTGATTACTTAGTCTATAAATTGCACACCGAAATGCCCAATGGGGCCAACTGCCAGCTAACTGAGATATCTGGCTGTAAACATCACCATCAAGAGTCACAGCATTTTAAAATGCTTTTATTTCATAATTAACTTAAAAATTATAATCGTATTCTTACTTTGTATTATAGTAATGCGTAGAAGCCACAAGAATAAAACATGACATTACACACGAAAAATGAGTGAAGCAAACAACATTGCATTAAATGTGATATTATTATTACATGCAACATTATTCGTTTACTTTACCCAACATTTTTGAAATTGGTTCATTTCCCAACAGCAAAGTATTTCAAATATTTAACTCTAATAAGAGCTGCTAATTCTGCAAACAGCAATGGATGGTTTAATTGTTCACATTGACACAGGTTATTTGTTTTTTAAATGTTTTATGTCCCTTGGTTATTTTTCATTTTTTGGTTAGACAATTAAACTTTGTTCATTCCATTTGATGTTTTATTGAGTGAATGAGATAAGACCTACATTAAAAGAATCAGGGAGGATTCCATGGTTCCAGGAATGCAAGGAGGAGTTGTATAGTATTGTCCCAATGGTCAAGCACACCAGAATATTTTATAAAACTAATATTTTCCAACAGATGGGTTTTTATCAAGTTTGCAACAGAAATAATCCAAATGCCAGTGGAAAAAACAAACAAAAAGCCCTCTCCCCTTCAGAAAATCCACTCGTTTTCATGCTTCATTTGCATGCTGTATATTCTTCTGTACAAAATTAAAAATGGGGGGAAATCCAATTTGTCCCCAATATGTACTACCATAGTATCCTTAGAACACAATGATTCACGTGGCAGCACCAAAATACCTTGCATTTTTGTAGCACCTTTGAGCCTGGAGGATCTCAACACTCTTTATAAGATATCCTGCAACTTGTCTTTATGCGAGATGCCTCTTTCATTTCAGTAGCGAATTCCACGCAGGGCTCAGTGGCAGGATAACGGTGCAGAATAGTAGAATCACTCTACTTGCCTTTAAAATATAGTTGCTTCTAGGGATAAACATGACAACTGCTTAATAGCTCACAGCAATACTACATAACTATGTAGGGTAGTAAGAGAAAGCGAGTAACAGATCCAATTGAAATCCCAGAGAGAATTAGGGAGGCAGAATGTAATTATACCAACTGCGATTTGGCTGGGACACTACAACTAACATTGCCATATTTGTGAACAGTTCCACTGAATGGTTTAATGGTAAGCAATATGGTCTATTGGGTGAGGCACAGAGTTGGGAATCTGGAACCCTTGAGTTTCAATTTAGGTCACTTAATATATCTGGGCCAAATTCAGCTTGGATGTAAATAGGTACAACTCACACTGTTAGGAGTCACACCTTCTTATGCCAGTGATGACTTTGGTCCTCTGTATACAGCTTTCTCTTTTTGTAAAATAGGAATATTACTTGTGGATGGAATTTTTTAAAAGCACTCGGTATCGATCCAGTTTTGCTCCCATTGAAATAAAAAAGAATCTTTTTTTATTTTAATGAGAGCAGAGGTAGGTCAACACTGAGCACCTGGAAAAATCTCACGCAACTTCTCTACTTCCAAGTGGTGTTGTGGCGATTAAATAGTTAATATTTATAAAGCAGTAAATATTGTTAGAGTCTGGATTATCGCAGATTATCTGATTAGATAGTTGGGCCTTTTGTGATGATATCACGGTTATTTACCAACCAACTTCCAACTGTGCATTTCTAGGATCTCATAACAGAAAGGAAAAGAAAAATCCACCCACCCATCATTTTGAATGTACACAAAAAATAAAACTGGGGAAAAGGATCTTTATAGTCTTCCAGCCACTCTTTCCTTCCCATTTAACAGACTAGATTTAGTGGGAGTGATTCCCTTTTAAAATGCTTTCTGTAACATTCTTTCCCAGCCCACTACTTGAAGAATTTGTGTTCTTTGAACTTTGATTTATTTTATAGCTTTACATTCAATCTTTCTTTCAATTTACATTTATAAAAATAAATGCTAATTTGATGTTGGCTTGAATAGAACCTCATGCATTGGATATTGGATGATACGCTATAAGAAAGAGACAAGCCACCCCAATTGGAGGGATATATGCAGCAAGGAGCTGCAAAGATTGATGATCACCCATGGGTTTGGTTTTTTGGGGGTGTGTGTTTTATTTCCCCCCCCTTTTTAATGATCTGGGAAACGGAAAAAAACCTACTTTGTTTTGTTTTTTGCAGAAGTCTCAAAAGTGAGAGATGTTGCACATGCCGGAGAGGGCAGAGTAATCACACAACAGGACTTTGAGAGGTTAATAATAACCAAATAAGTTTCAACCTGAAAAATGCAAGCTAATTTGTCAGGACAGCAATTAATGGAAGCTCAATCAGAGTGTGATCTAGTGAAACTGTCATTGCTTATTATTTGTTAAACACAAACGATATCTGGGTGCTGTACAAGGCATGTAAATACTACAGACATTTCCTGCCCTGAAGAGCTTACAATCATAGAATCATAGAATCATAGAATCTCAGGGTTGGAAGGGACCTCAGGAGGTCATCTAGTCCAACCCCCTGCTCAAAGCAGGACCAACCCCAACTAGATCATCCCAGCCAGGGCTTTGTCAAGCCTGACCTTAAAAACCTCTAAGGAAGGAGATTCCACCACCTCCCTAGGTAACCCATTCCAGTGCTTCACCACCCTACTAGTGAAAAAGTTTTTCCTAATATCCAACCTAAACCTCCCCCTCTGCAACTTGAGACCATTACTCCTTGTTCTGTCATCTGCCACCACTGAGAACAGTCTAGATCCATCCTCTTTGGAACCCCCTTTTAGGTAGTTGAAAGCAGCTATCAAATCCCCCCTCACTCTTCTCTTCTGCAGGCTAAACAATCCCAGTTCCCTCAGCCTCTCCTCATAAGTCATGTGCTCCAGCGCCCTAATCATTTTTGTTGCCCTCCGTTGGACTCTTTCCAATTTATCCACATCCTTCTTGTAGTGTGGGGCCCAAAACTGGACACAGTACTCCAAATGAGGCCTCACCAGTGCCGAATAGAGGGGAATAATCACGTCCCTCGATCTGCTGGAAATGCCCCTATTTATACAGCCCAAAATGCCGTTAGCCTTCTTGGCAACAAGGGCACACTGTTGACTCATATTCAGCTTTTCGTCCACTGTAACCCCTAGGTCCTTTTCTGCAGAACTGCTGCCCAGCCATTCGGTCCCTAGTCTGTAGCAGTGCATGGGATTCTTCCGTCCTAAGTGCAGGACTCTGCACTTGTCCTTGTTGAACCTCATCAGATTTCTTTTGGCCCAATCCTCTAATTTGTCTAGGTCCCTCTGTATCCTATCCCTACCCTCCAGCGTATCAACCACTCCTCCCAGTTTAGTGTCATCTGCAAACTTGCTAAGGGTGCAGTCCACACCATCCTCCAAGTCGTTGATGAAGATATTGAACAAAACCGGCCCCAGCACCGACCCTTGGGGCACTCCACTTGATACCGGCTGCCAACTAGACATGGAGCCATTGATCACTACCCATTGAGCACGACCATCCAGCCAGTTTTCTATCCACCTTACCGTCCATTCATCCAGCCCATACTTCTTTAACTTGCTGGCAAGAACACTGCGAGACTGTATCAAAAGCTTTGCTAAAGTCAAGAAATAGCACATCCACTGCTTTCCCCTCATCCACAGAGCCAGTTATCTCATCATAGAAGGCAATTAGGTTAGTCAGGCATGACTTGCCCTTGGTGAATCCATGCTGACTGTTCCTGATCACTTTCCCCTCCTTTAAGTGGTTCAGAATTGATTCCTTGAGGACCTGTTCCATGATTTTTCCAGGGATTGAGGTGAGACTGACTGGCCTGTAGTTCCCCGGATCTTCCTTCTTCCCTTTTTTAAAGATGGGCACTACATTAGCTTTTTTCCAGTCATCCGGGACCTCCCCCGATTGCCATGATTTGTCAAAGATAATGGCCAATGGCTCTGCAATCACATCGGCCAACTCCTTTAGCACCCTCGGATGCAGTGCATTCGGCCCCATGGACTTGTGTTCGTCCAGCTTTTCTAAATAGTCCCGAACTACTTCTTTCTCCACAGAGGGCTGGTCACCTCCTCCCCATACCGTGCTGCGGAGTGCAGCCGTCTGGGAGCTGCCCTTGTCTGTGAAGACAGAGGCAAAAAAAGCATTGAGTACACTAGCTTTCTCCACATCCTCTGTCACAAGGTTCCCTCCCTCATTCAGCAAGGGGCCCACACTTTCCTTGACTTTCTTCTTGTTGCTAACATACCTGAAGAAACCCTTCTTGTTACTCCTAACATCTCCAGCTAGCTGCAACTCCAAGTGTGATTTGGCCTTCCTAATTTCACTCCTGCATGCCTGAGCAATATTTTTATACTCCTCCCTGGTCATTTGTCCAATCTTCCACTTCTTGTAAGCTGCTTTTTTGTGTTTAAGACGAGCAAGGATTTCACTGTTAAGCCAAGCTGGTCGCCTGCCATATTTACTTTTCTTTCTACACATCGGGATGGTTTGTTCCTGCAACCTCAATAAGGTTTCTTTAAAATACAGCCAGCTTTCCTCGACTCCTTTCCCCCTCATGTTATTCTCCCAGGGGACCTTGCCCATCAGTTCCCTGAGGGAGTCAAAGTCTGCTTTTCTGAAGTCCAGGCTCTGTATTCTACTGCTCTCCTTTCTTCCTTGTGTCAGGATCCTGAACTCGACCATCTCATGGTCACTGCCTCCCAGGTTCCCATCCACTATTGCTTCCTCGACTATTTCTTCCCTGTTTGTGAGCAGCAGGTCAAGAAGAGCTTTTCCCCTAGTTGGTTCCTCCAGCACTTGCACCAGGAAATTGTCCCCTACACTTTCCAAAAACTTCCTGGATTGTCTGTGGACCGCTGTATTGCTCTCCCAGCAGATGTCGGGGTGATTAAAGTCACCCATGAGAACCAGGGCCTGTGATCTAGTAACTTCTGTTAGTTGCTGGAAGAAAGCCTCGTCCACCTCATCCCCCTGGTCTGGTGGTCTGTAGCAGACTCCCACCACGACATTACCCTTGTTGCTCACACTTCTCAATTTAATCCAGAGACTCTCAGGTTTTTCTGCAGTTTCATACTGGAGCTCTGAGCAGTCATACTGCTCTCTTACATACAACGCAACTCCCCCACCTTTTCTGCCCTGCCTATCCTTCCTGAACAGTTTATATCCATCCATGACAGTACTCCAATCGTGTGAGTTATCCCACCAAGTCTCTGTTATTCCAATTACGTCATAATTCCTTGACTGTGCCAGGACTTCCAGTTCTCCCTGCTTGTTCCCCAGGCTTCTTGCATTTGTGTATAGGCATTTAAGATAACTCACCGATCGTCCTGCTGTCCCAGTATGGGGCAGGAGCCCTCCCCTCTTGCACTCACTTACTTGTGTTTCCTCCCGGTATCCCACTTCCCCACTTACCTCGGGGCTTTGGTCTCCTTCCCCCGGTGAACCTAGTTTAAAGCCCTCCTCACTAGGTTGGCCAGCCTGCTTCCAAAGATGCTCTTCCCTCTCTTCGTCAGGTGGAGCCCGTCTCTGCCTAGCACTCCTTCTTCTTGGAACACCATCCCATGGTCAAAGAATCCAAACCCTTCTCTCCGACACCATCTGCGTAGCCATTCGTTGACTTCCACGATTCGACGGTCTCTACCCCGGCCTTTTCCTGCCACAGGGAGAATGGACGAGAACACCACTTGCGCCTCAAACGCCTTTATCCTTCTTCCCAGAGCCACGTAGTCTGCAGTAATACACTCAAGGTCATTCTTGGCAGTATCATTGGTGCCCACGTGGAGAAGCAGGAAGGGGTAGCGATCTGAGGGCTTGATGAGTCTCGGCAGTCTCTCCATCACATCACGAATCCTAGCCCCTGGCAAGCAGCACACCTCTCGGTTTTCCCGGTCAGGGTGGCAGATAGATGACTCAGTCCCCCTGAGGAGAGAGTCTCCGACCACCACCACCCTCCTCCTCCTCTTGGGAGTGGTGGTCGTGGAACCCCCATCCCTAGGACTGTGCATCTCATGCCTTCCAATCAGTGGAGTCTCCTTCTGCTCTGTTCCCTCAGATGCATCATTCACTCCACTCTCTGCACTAGTGCCTGTGGAGAGAACATGAAAACGGTTGCTCATTTGAATATGCGTTTCTTGTACATGGACTTGTCTCATACTCTTTCCTCTTCTGGAGGTCACATGCTGCCAATTATCCTCGCTGGTCTTCTGTCCCCGCTGCGCAGCCTGCTCTGAATCCTCACAACACTGCGCCCGCTGAAGCCTATCCTGACGTCTATCCAGGAACTCCTCATTGTACTCAATCAGTACAAGATTCTAAAGGCAAGGAGGGGGGATGGGTGTTTGTGTTTGTTTGGTGCTTAGAATACTGGGGCCCAGACCTCACCTGGGATTTTTAGGCAGCAAATAATAAGAGTGAAGTCAGTGAAACTTCACTGCTGTAAAATTGATGAAAGAGAAGAAACAAGACTTTAGATTTTGATGACGCTAAACTTCTTTAGACTCACAAACTCTCTGCACCCAAGAATGTGAAAATAAAGGACACTTTAGGGCTGGTGTGGATTTAACTAAAATCTCCCATCTACCAAAATTCAGAAAATTGACTAAAAATAGTCAGACTTATTCTCTCTTGTCATAGTTTCACTGCTCTTCATCATGCTGCTCTTTAGCAACTGCCACTAAAACATAATAGATAGGGACAAGCAAACCCTTATAGAAAAGTCATTTGGAATGTAATAGAAAGTAATGACTATTCTATAGATCATAGAATCATAGAATCATAGAATCTCAGGGTTGGAAGGGACCTCAGGAGGTCATCTAGTCCAACCCCCTGCTCAAAGCAGAACCAACCCCAACTAGATCATCCCAGCCAGGGCTTTGTCAAGCCTGACCTTAAAAACCTCTAAGGAAGGAGATTCCACCACCTCCCTAGGTAACCCATTCCAGTGCTTCACCACCCTACTAGTGAAAAAGTTTTTCCTAATATCCAACCTAAACCTCCCCCTCTGCAACTTGAGACCATTACTCCTTGTTCTGTCATCTTCTACCACTGAGAACAGTCTAGATCCATCCTCTTTGGAACCCCCTTTTAGGTAGTTGAAAGCAGCTATCAAATCCCCCCTCACTCTTCTCTTCTGCAGGCTAAACAATCCCAATTCCCTCAGCCTCTCCTCATAAGTCATGTGCTCCAGCCCCCTAATCATTTTTGTTGCCCTCTGTTGGACTCTTTCCAATTTATCCACATCCTTCTTGTAGTGTGGGGCCCAAAACTGGACACAGTACTCCAAATGAGGCCTCACCAGTGCCGAATAGAGGGGAATAATCATGTCCCTCGATCTGCTGGAAATGCCCCTACTTATACAGCCCAAAATGCCGTTAGCCTTCTTGGCAACAAGGGCACACTGTTGACTCATATTCAGCTTTTCGTCCACTGTAACCCCTAGGTCCTTTTCTGCAGAACTGCTGCCCAGCAGTCTGTAGCAGTGCATGGGATTCTTCCGTCCTAAGTGCAGGACTCTGCACTTGTCCTTGTTGAACCTCATCAGATTTCTTTTGGCCCAATCCTCTAATTTGTCTAGGTCCCTCTGTATCCTATCCCTACCCTCCAGCGTATCAACCACTCCTCCCAGTTTAGTGTCATCTGCAAACTTGCTAAGGGTGCAGTCCACACCATCCTCCAAGTCGTTGATGAAGATATTGAACAAAACCGGCCCCAGCACCGACCCTTGGGGCACTCCACTTGATACCGGCTGCCAACTAGACATGGAGCCATTGATCACTACCCGTTGAGCACGACCATCCAGCCAGTTTTCTATCCACCTTACCGTCCATTCATCCAGCCCATACTTCTTTAACTTGCTGGCAAGAACACTGTGCGAGACTGTATCAAAAGCTTTGCTAAAGTCAAGAAATAGATGTGTGAACTCACCTACAGAATTTAAAAGAAAATGGTCTCTCTGCCAGTTTGGAAGGGAGATAAACCACCATGCTCCGGGCGTAAACCACCCTCCAAATGATGGAAGATAGGAAGGAATTTTGTCTATAGGGAGGTTATTCAATAATTGTCTATGACAGGGTTTATTGCACTTTACCCTGAAGCAGCTGCTATTGGTCTCTGTTAGATACAGAATAATGAACTAAATGGACCACTGGTCTGATCCAGTATAGCAATTTCTATGTAATAGAATTATTTTAAAAAATCAATATAATAAATCTCACTCTATTAAACTCTGTGGGGGAAGATCTTCATAGTTCCACTGAAGTCAATGGAGTTCTGACAATTTATAACAGCAGAAGATCTGCCCCTGTGGATGAAATCCTCACCCTGCTGAAGTCATTAGCAAAATTCCCATTGACTTCAATATAGTACATTTGTGGAGGAGCAAAGCTGAACCTGGGTGCAGGCTAGTGTGCTAACCATTGGACCTTCCTTCTTCTGTGATCACTAATATAAAATCAATAATCAGTAAAAATAAAGCACCAAAGCTTTATGCTACATGTAGTAGGCACCAAAGTATGTCAGTAAATTATTATTTATTAATTAATAATAATGACAAATATGATCAGTGACCCTCCATAATCACCCTTCACACGTGTACCTGCTCTGCTTTCAACTCTCTGCTGCAAAAATGAACTTGTCCACACACACACAGAAAGAAGAATGGAATTGTTCCCACAAGTTTCCACACACCAACGGTCCAAAATCTGTAAGGTGTTGAGCACTCTCAGTTTCTCCTAGGCTGACCAGACAGCAAGTGTGAAAAATCGGGACAGGGGGTGGGGGTAATAGAAGCCTATATAAGAAAAAGCCCCAAATATCGGGACTGTCCCTAAAAAATCGGGACATCTGGTCACCTTAGTTTCTGCTGATTTGACTGGGAGTTCAGGAGACCTAGTGCTTGATCCTGCCCCCTGGTGTTAACGGGACCTTTTCCACTGACTTCAGTGGGTGAAAGATCAAGTCACTAATGCCTTGCAGTACACACATAACCCATTACGGGATCAAGCCGTAAAACTGGTGAACTTAAGTAGAAACCAATACAATCAAAGATTTCATAGGTATCATATAGTGATGGCAATCAACATGCAGTTCTTTAGCCCTCCTTCAGCAAAATGCTCATTGCCTTCAATGGGGTTTTTCATTAGTAAGGATTGAGCCCTACCTCGTCATCTACCTATGTTACTGACAATTATAGATTCATAGATATGTTTATTTTTAAGGCCAGAAGGGGCCATTAGGATGATCTAGTTTGACCTCTTGCATAACACAATGCATAGATCTTCACTCAGTAATTTCTGTATCTAGCCCATAACTTTTGTTTGAGCTATATCCTATTCTTTAGAACAGGGGTTCTCAAACTGGGGGTTGGGACCCCTCAGGGGGTCACAAGGCTATTACATGGAAGGTTGCAAGTTGTCAGCCTCCACCCCAAACTTTGCTTTGCCTCCAGCATTTATAAGGGTGTTAAATATATAAAAACATGTTTTTAATTTATAAAGGGGGTCACACTCAGAGGCTTGCTATGTGAAACAGGTCACCAATAAAAAAGTTTGAGAACCACTGCTGTAGAACGCTATCCAGTCTTGATTTAAAGACTTCAATTAGTGGGGAATCTATCAAGTCCCTAGGTGAGGTATTCCAATGGTTAGTTATTCTCAGTGTAAAAAACGTGCACCTTATTTTTAATTTGAATTGGTCTAGCTTCGCTTTCCAACCACTGAATCTCCTAATGCCTCTTCTGCTAGATTGTAGAGCCATCTAGATGAATCTCTTACCCATATAGATATGATACCATGATGATTAAGTGACCGCTTAAGCTTTTCTTGGATAAACTAAAAATAACGAGTTTCTTAAGTCGCCCACTATAAGGCATGTTTTCCAGGTCTAGAAACAGTCTGGTAGCTCTTTAGTGAACCCCTTTCCAAACTAACGTTATCATTATGATAAGGATTATGGCCCCAACATGCTGGGCATTGCACAAGAAAAATCCCTGAGAAAGAAAGTCCCTGCCCTGAAGAACTTCCACTAATTAAAGAGAAGACATTAACAGGTGAATTTTGCATAAAATGGAAAGGAAGAATTCATTTAAAAATTCATTACAACACTCACCTTGGAATCAGGGATTTCCCTACACCCCCCCTGAATTTCCCCAACACCGGCCTCCCCAGTTTTGTAAACTAGTTACATGCAGTGTTGCCAATTTAGTGATTGTTTGGAAATTTGAATTGAAATTGAAACATTAATACACACTTTAAAAGCATATAAAGTGTATAATAAAATACATGTATCTGAAAAAGTATAATAGATTTGAAAAGTATGAACAAAGACTAGCTTCCTTATACAGCTGTTGTTTTTTACGACAATGTTGGTGCATTCATTTCGGTGCCATTGGCCAACCTAATAAGTTCAAATTATGATTTGTAAGTAAAGTCTAAATGAGCTCTCCCTGGCAGCTAGTGATGAGCTAGGGGCTGGGGGGAAAGGTTTTAGGACCAGATTGTATTTACATTCACAGCTAATCTACCTAGGTATTCAGCAAACAGAGCTGTATTGCCCAAGTGATAGATTTTGGCTGGGGTTGGGTTACAAATCACTTGAATGCGGGGGGGAGGGGGGGTGTAATGAAATGTTGTTATTCTTATTGTATGAGTAAAGGACAGTAGAACTTTACTTAGCCTGTGCTGATTGAGGCCATCAAGTGAGAGGGTGGGGACAGGTGTTTTGCTTGATGGTCTGCCTGAGTCACAAGTACTATTTGACCCGCCCCTCTCCACTGTTTAAAGACAGAGCTGATTAGGCTCCATAGATAGTCTTTTGTTTTGTTAAGTGACCACTACAGCTGAAATCACTGATAATCAGGTCTAAGTGCTTAAACCTGCTGTGGGACAGTGTTTCTGTGGAAGAGACGGCCCAGTCTGCACTAGCAGCGAGGTTCCCCCACTGAGAGCTCAGCTGAAATCACTGAAAGCTGTGTGGAACCTCAAGAGACCAACTCGCAGAGGTCACAGTGGAAGGTGGCAAGAGAAGGTTGACAGCACAGGGCCATTGGCAACAGAGCGATGAAGTGAATGATAGCACAATGAACAACAGTGGACAGAGCGAACAGTGAGCAGCTGGAGGAATGAGCCAGGTGCCTTCTTGCCCCCCACCTGGGTGGTGAACTCATGTGAAAGCACCTCTGAACTCTGAGTCTCCACTCACCAAGGACAATGCCAGTGAGTGTTAATGAGGCTGTTAAGAATGCTGGAGACACAACACAGTTCATGTGAACAAACATGGCTGTGGCATCATACTTTCTATTTAAGAAGAGATACCACACACTAGAAACTGGAGGCCAATGTTAAGTGCATTGTCACTTGTTCATCCTGAAGTTAAACACTGATTCTAAACAAGACCGGCAAATGCTCACTATCTTTCTGCAAGAAACTCGACTGACTGGTTAGAAGCATGTGGTGCAAGAGTGAAAGACTCAACAGTTGAAAAAGTGAAGAACTCTCTCACCACATTCAAAAAATTTGCATACAAGGCTGATGAATGCACCGATGCAAATGGACATCAAGTATTAAGTTAGTGTGTACATTACCTTGATGTCAGTGGTAGGCCAGTAGATGCATTCCTAGATATTCAAGTTACAGAAGACACATCGGCTGCATCTGTGACAACCCACATCTTAGAATAGTTAAATGCTTGTGAATTGGACCCCAAACACATGCTTGTGCATTTGGTGGACCTGCAAACTTCTCTGGAAGACATGGCGGAGTACAAGAATTGCTCAGAGAAAAGTGCAACCCTAATCTCTCCTATACACACTGCAGAGGCCATCTACTCCAACTAGCGCTAGTACGAGCTGCAGGCTCTTCAACAGACATTTAAAAAGCTATAAATGTAATGTCTTCATTATATTCTTTTTTCAGCAAGAGTCCAAAAAGACTGAATATCTTGGAAAATATAGAAGATACACTGGGACTGAAGTTCAAATTAGTCCAACCGGGGAAAACCCTCTGGATTTCTCATGAGTGATCCTTGGCTGTTGTCTTAAAATTACTCCAGCCGTTATTACTGGCTGTGGAAAGTATCTACCAAGATGGGATGGATCTAAGTAGTGAGGCTGGTGGATTACTTTTGCTAATACGTTCAGAGAAGACTATTGCCATTCTGTCTCTTGTAAGTCTACTGTTGAAACCACTTGGGTCATTAAACAATGCCATCCAGGCATCTGCTACAGCAGTTGTAGATCTTTGTCCAGCATTAGTAGCTACATTTGGATCAATCAGAGAGATATCCATTGAAAAAGTACTGGAAGAAGCAAAGACTTCAGTCCAGAAGTTGACTAATGAAGGCATTTATATTGAATCCTTAAGTGAAGAGGACAAGAAGTGTTTGTTAAGACAACTGAAAAAGTACACAGGCTTGATTCTTAAAAACCTACAACAGCGACTTCCAGATTCTACTCAACCTCTACGTAGCTTTACAGATGCCTGTCCTATGAAACACTGACAGTTGGGTGGAGTGAGGCACTACCAGCTATGGGGCTGACATGTGCTCTGGACAGAATAGAGAATTTGAACACAGAGTGGAATATCATACAACGAATGAATGAAGATTTGACTTCATCTTCTTTTTTATCATCACTAGTGGCTCGACCCGATCTCTATGCTATGTTTCCTGGGACAAAAGAAGTAGGAATTTATCTCTTGCTACTCCCAGTCACAACAGCTACAGTTGAGCGTTCTTTTTCTTCATTGAATAGAATTTTGTGTTCTGAAAGAAGTCGCTTTCTGCTTGATCATGTGAATGAACTAATGAACATATCAGTTGAAGGAATGGAAGTACCGGACACACGAGAAGCCACCAAAGATGAACGCATTGCATTCAAAAAGTTCATTAACAAAGTTGTGCAAAATAATAACAAGAAACCAAGAAGCATGTAGATATTGTGCTTCATAGAAGGCTTGAGTAGCCAACTTTAATTTGTGTGATGATTTTAAAACATGAGTTAAATCTAATAAAATGGTCATGAAACATTTTTCAGTTTTTACTATGGTGCCATAGAGCCCACCTTCACCCTCCCGGTCTCACCCCTCGTCGGCCCTGACCCCCTGCCCTGTACATTCGAACACCCCCTCTAATTTCAATTCTTGAGGAAAACACTGCTTGGAATGTATCTGTTTATCACTCTAACTGCTCTGCCAGTATGAAAGCACCATCCAGGTACAGACACTATTTTATTGGAGCTCAAATGTTGCTTGCTGCATGTGTAATTTTATGTAAATATAATATCTCAAATGATGTAGCCTCTTGCCCAAAGAATTGAGAGTCTAAAATTAGCAATACAATTATAACTTTTTTGTAGCTGTATGGGTGGGGTGCACACAGTTCCTAAGATTTCTAAATCCTAATTTTCACACACATAACCAAGAACGGGAGAGGGTGGAAAGGTAAATGTTTACTAGGCTGCCTACTTTGAACTGGACTGTGGACACACAGCACAACTTTGAAAAGTTAAAAATCACATTAACAAAAGGTGATCTCATAAATAACACTTGAGATGATTGAAACGGAAATATTTTTAAATCTATTTTACATGTTATGATTCATACTGTTTGTTTACTTTCTGCATTTCTCTCAACTCCCACAATGAAAAAACCCCCCCACAGCTGGTAGAAGTTATTTTAGGTGGCGGTGGGGTGGGGGAGAAGGATGGATTGCTTTCAGTCAGTTTCACTTTCAGATGCTAATGCCCCAACCACGCTCCAGTGTTCATGTTACAAACACTGCGCGGGAATATTTATTTAATTAATTAATTAACTTAAATAACCCTCTCTCCACTGGGGTTTTTTTTTTAAAAATTGTGCGCACATTTCTGTTAATCTGGTTTGGAGACTCAGTTTGATCTGACAGTGTGCCTGGAAATATCTTCAGGCTGCTTAGTTCCCTTATTTTTCCCCCCAAAGGAGAAGCTGGAAAAAAAAAAAAATTAAATTACTCCTGGGTAAACTCCGGGCTGTGCAAGATACAATATGAAGACTCTCCCTGTCACCTAGAGCTTTCATATTAAAAAGAAGAAAGTGTCGTTCATTATTACTATTGTATTATCATTATTGATATAAAGAAATACAGTAAACAGAAAAAAGTTCCTAAAACGAATGACACTAACTTTAGATCGGATTACTGCCCTTTACACCATTGCAATCGGGCTAACAGCAGCAAAGCACCCCCTCTAGTGCAGAGCACAGCGCTCCCAAACGAGCATGACACAGAGCAGCGGCAGCAGAGGCGCCCGGGAAAAATGATTCCAACGTGTGTTGGCAGGATGACGTTACATTTCCGCGAAAATCCAGCATGCACGTGCGGGCTGCGGCTGCACTTGGGGGCATCGCTGCAGGGCGCGATGTCCACATGAAGCTGCACACACAGCCTTGCCAGAAACGGGGGTCATTTTTGCAAGGTGTTGGCATAAACATAATGCGTGTCTGTTTAAAAAAAAAAAACACTAACAGTGTTTGGTTTAATCATTGATGCTCTTTAACTGCCAAAACAGCTCATCAGAAGAAGAGAGCGCGTATGTGAAAAGTTTTTTGGGAAGGGGGTGGTATTCAACATATGGCACTCGATTAATCTCTACATTGAGACTGTTAAAACATCTGCTGTCTCCAAATGTTAAGCAGTATTTTTTTTTAATAGCCTTATTAGGGAAGCGCCCCTGGGCATAAGGACAACATTAAGCGACAACTTGTTTTTGCTGCTTTATTCTGAAACTGACCGATAACTCACAAAGCAGTCGGGAAATGACGGGATTTTTCACGCAGCACATAACTGCATCTACAGCCCTCATCGCCAAATACAGTCAAAGCAAAAGCCTCTTCTATACCCTAATAGAGGAAAATGAGAACCTCGCATGCTTTTTAACGTTAGCGTTTCAAAGAATAGAAGTCGGGAGTTGCAAACGGTTACTTAAAATAATAATGCTTTTAAAGCGATTGTACTGGAATGAATGTATATAACTCTTTTTGCACAACGCCTCAGTAGCCAAAAGCCACATTTCTGATGCACAATTTGCATGGTTTTTATTTTTAAAAAATAAACAAAATGTTCACACAATTTTGAAATGCTCCATCATCACGTATTACTTACAAATAAAAGTTGAATTAACATATGTGGACTCTAAGCTGTGAGAGATGTATATACGATCGGGGAAATGATCCCTTAGTTTATTCCCCTTGATGATTGGGGTTGTTGTAAGTGAAGGTTCCTGCATATTTCTCTCTCTGTTACAAGAATCCTGCTTTCTGACAACATAGTATTCATTTATCTCCAATCCAACTAGAAATCTATCAACTTTTCAAACGTAGACACTTTTGTCAATTATCTTGTGCCAATAAGATATTATATCACTCTCCCTTTTCCTTGAAAATACAAATAAATAATCACAATTACTGGCTTTTGGGGCTACAAAGCCAGATAATAGAACTTATGAATTCACTAAGATTTGGGGTGGTGGGGTTTTTTTTGGGGGGGGGGGGTGAGTTCATTGGCACAACGCACTCCCTGTTTATATGAGCAGCCAGGCAATAGGAAGGGGGAAATGAATGGGGGAAGTCTTGGAAAGATAAAGTCTGAGCCTTTCATTGAGTAGCATAGACCTTAATGTATATGCCTGAGTGAGGGATTCCCTTCCTTTCTCCAAATGCCGTGATAAAATACAACATTTGCAAAGTAGATATGTTTTTAGTGCTTTCTATTGCGGACTTTTACTGATAAGCTCCCAGACAATGACGTGATAAGAAGCTAACAATGATTTAAACCATAGTTTGTATGGCGCATGGATTTGAAATCACGTGTGGTGCTTTGCTTTTTGGGAGGGAGGCGGTAGATGACTTTTGATGAAAGATAATATGACTAGTGTACACCTCATTATGATGGCTCTACTCATTAGCAAGTATCAAAGGTGCTGTAGAAAAGGTTCAGATTGTCTTTTGGTGGTTAAACGAACATTTTACGTCACTGACTAAAATATCTACTCAGTTTGGGAAAATCCCTCTCACTTTTGTTTTTTGTCTTTAAATGTAACTTTATTCCTCATGCAGCTAAACCAAGGCAGTTTCATCCTCAGTACATACTGTTTCGCTTTGAACTGCAATTTGAGGGTTGTGGGTGGGTGGGTTTTTTTGTTTGTTTTGTTTTTGGTTTTGGGGGTAATTGCTCATTTCCAATCAGCAATTTTGATCTTTGATCTTTTATTATTTTTTTTACAGTAGACCGGATACTGATTTCCCCCAGTTGATAAGGTCAGAAGGTTGTGTGTGTGTGTGTGTGTGTGTCTTTGCCCCCTCCCCCTTTCCCCCTCCTTGGTTTCTTTTGATGTAGTGAGGAATGCTTCTTCCTTAAAATATAATCTGCCCAGTAACAATCAGCGCGCAGCAGCAAAAGCCCCAGAGCTATTGGCTATGCAAATAGAGGGAGGGGAAGCAGCTCCCCAAACTCTTAACTCACAATTTTAAAGTGATATTTTCTTTCCCTCCACTCACCTTCATTTTACTGGGGGGACGGAAGGGGGTGATTAGGAGGCGTGCTAGCCACATACACCTCTTTATTTTCTGCCTGGCCACCTTACTTTTCACGCAAACCCATCTTTAGGAGCATACAGTTCTTCTTCTCTGGTTCCAGCAAGGCTGCAACAGAGACTTAACAAACTTGACACACTTCACAAAATGCTGCCTTGCATAGGCTGGGAGGCACAGAGGAGTGACAATGAACTGAGGTGTGCTGTAAAAGGTTAAAAAGCACCCAGAATAAAAGTTAAACTCCGTGGTTAAAATAAGAGATGCAAAAAAAAAAAAAAGCAAGGGCATGGGTGATCCTCATAGCAAATCAAGCATGATGGAAATCACATTTATTGCCAAGTGCAATTTTTTTTAAAAAAAAGCAATATAAAGGACAGCATTAAGAATAACTGAAGCAGGAAAAAATGCAATGCTGAAGGGTGAAAGTCACAGAGCAAGTGCGGGACAAATCCGCCCCTCTGCTCCCCCACCCCCATTATATTTCCTAGAAAGCTATATCAGTGTGACCATGCAGTGCTAACACCGTTCTGGCTGTTAGTCAGAAATACATAGACATATTCGAGGAAGTTGCTTTGTGGCCACTGCTAGATCTCCCCAAACACCAGCGTGAAAATACTGCAAAATATACAAGCATCAGCAAGCACACAGCCTTGGAGTCTTCTTTTGTACGGTCTCTGTTTTGCCTTTAGTCTTTCGTTGGCAAGCAAAGTTTTCCTCCTGGTTGCAGGTCAGGAGGCTTGGGGGCGGGGCGGGGGGGAGAGAATGGGTGGGTGGGGAAAGTGGTATCTGAAACCTTCTGTTTAATCTGGAAGAAGCAGGAGGATCTCCACGAGCAAGGAAATGTCATGGTTAACACACACAAAACGAGGCTGATATTTAGTGAGCCACTCGGTTCTGTTCTTGCAATAAGTAATTAAAAAAGAAAAGAAAAAAAACCGTATATGGCTCCAGATTGCCCGGTGCTGCAGAAAGTCTGGAGCGATTTTGTTTGGTCGCTGTAACCAAGAAAAAGAGAAGCTGTCATTTTGTGTGTGTGCCCTATACAAGGGCCTCCTGGTTCCTTGTTAGCTTATAGAGGGGGGGGGAAACGCGTTTGATGTTACATCTGACCAGCTGCTGTTCTCTATAATAACAAGAGAGAGAACTGCCTGCCCTAGTGAGTTGCGTCACTTTTGCTTCAACTTTAGGCTAGAAATCAAGAGAGCGAGAGAGAGGAGAGAGAACTTTCAAGGAAGCAGGAGGGAGCTGGAAAGCCCTGCAGTCTGCCTCCCACCCACTTACCCCTCCTCCTTTGCCTCCTCCTTCCCCCAAAAAACTTTTCCATCAGAGAAAGAGGGAGATCTCTTTGGAAACATGGAGCTGCTGTGCTGCGAGGTGGATCCCACGCGGAGAGCTCTGCCCGACCCGAACTTGCTCTATGATGATCGCGTTTTGCACAATTTGTTAACCATAGAAGAGAGGTATCTGCCCCAATGTTCCTATTTCAAATGCGTCCAGAAGGACATCCAGCCCTTTATGAGGAGGATGGTGGCGACCTGGATGTTGGAGGTTTGTATTAAATTGAGAGGCAGAGCTCCCCCCCATCGGTCTGTCTCCCCTCTTTGCCCCCGGTCCGGGATTTTAGGGGGCTCCTTTGCACAGGGGTGGTGGCTGCGGAGCTCACCCTTTTGCAAGCTCCTGAGTGTGTTTTGTCCCTTCTTTTCTTGCAGTGTTTCCCCCCAGATCATGGTTTTTGCTAATTCATTCGGTGCTTTTCTTGTCGGGGGGTGGTGGTAGTGGGGGAGGGAGGCAGAAGGGGGATGTGAAATGATTGTGTCTCGGTCGTTTGACTGTAAACCTGTGAAGAAAACTGCCCTTCCGGGGCTGCTGCTTTGCAAAGAGGGGTGCAAAATGGGGGAGAAAGAAAGTTGCAAAAGTCATTTGCAAAACAAGGAAAAGAAAACCCTCCTCTTCCCCCAGGCTACTGGATCTGCTCGAGTGAGGCATTTATGGCGAGGGCAGCTGCCCCAGATGCCGTGCAAAAAACAAGGGGTGACCGATCCCCCCCTGATTTTTGCCCAACAAGTATTTCTGTGCCCACGTATGCAGTGCTCAGGACGTGCCATTTTTTCGCCATGTTGCTTTGCATGCAACTCTGCTCAGAAGCGCCGAGCCACCCCCCAAAAAAGAAGGGGTCTGAAATACACCCCCTTTTCAGCACCGCTGGCCCCCAGCTTGATGGGAGGTTGCTGGGGAGCCCGGTCGGCCGGGGAATCCCTCCCTCTCCCCGATACTTACCCTGCAAAGGCGGCTGTGGGCCCAGAGCCCTCCAGATTCTGCAGCCTTGCGCTGGCCCCCATCATTTTCCCTTAAGATCTCGCTTTGGGGGGACCCCTCCCCGCCGATCCCCCCCAGGCTGGGAAGCCCAGACCCTCTTCTTGGTTTTCATGTGAAATTTTCCCCTTTCCCACCTGGGTTGGATTTTTTATCATTTTTTGAAACCATTTTCTCCTGCTGAGGATCCAGGCTCTCCCCACCCCGCCTCCCCCCCTTGCCGAATCGTGGGCCCGGGGCTGGGGGAACACCCCCCCGGGGAATTTTTACAATTGTCGGGAATGATAGGGGGGCGCCCGGGGATGCCATCGCTCCAAAAACAGGGGCCCCCGGGGCGGTGTAGATATTTTTATTTATTTTTTGAAAATATGACGAAATCCAAAAAGGGCAACAACAACAACAAAAAACCCCAAGAAAAAATTGGGTCGCAAAGTCTGAGGCGGCGGCTCGAGATGGGCTTTCGGCTCCCACACTGTGACTTAATTCATTTCTTACTGAATGAACCAAAGGAATGTGAAAGCCGATTGACAGCCTTCCCAGCCTCTCCAGAGATCGCCCCCTCCCCCCAAACTAGTTCCCCGCAAAAAAAAAAAAAATGTAGAAGCATTGGTACATTTCATGTGATCACTCATGTTCTTCTCTCTCTCTCTCGCTTTCCTCCCCACCCCCACTCCTTGATCGCAGGTCTGTGAAGAGCAGAAGTGTGAAGAAGAGGTTTTCCCCCTAGCCATGAATTACTTGGACAGATTTTTAGCGGTGGTGCCCACCAGAAAGTGTCATCTGCAGCTGCTGGGGGCAGTTTGCATGTTCTTGGCCTCCAAGCTGAAAGAGACAATCCCCCTCACTGCAGAGAAACTTTGCATATATACGGACAATTCCATCAAACCCCAAGAGCTGCTGGTAAGCAGCCCCACTGTGCCTCCAGGGTGCCCCTCTCCCCCTCCACCATCAGCTCTTGTGCTGACAACCTCCCCCCTCCTTCCAGAGCCCAGCTCGGCCCCTTTATAATTTTTTAAACCATATTTGAAAAGTTGAAGGTGTTAAAGATTTTCATGCACTGTTAGAAAGTGATCAAGATAAGTTTCCTGTATGAAAATAGCATGATTGTTTGAGGGGGAGATCTCCCCATTCATTTTGAATGTACTGTATACAATTGCCTAATATTGAATATTCTTGTCCTTTTCCTGTTTATTTATTTATTTAACACAATGGTTAGCAAATGCCCTCAGAGAGAATCTGAAGGCTTTGGTTACTGTTTGTGTTTTTTAAGAGATTTATACATAGTTAGCAGAAGATCTCTTTTTGATAGCATGCATATACATATATGTACATGTGTTTAAATGGGCAAGAAACTTTCTGAGCAGGGTTCTTTGTAAAGGTGCTTTCTTTCTGGTGCTCTGGTGCTGCACTGCCATCCAGTGTCAGACATGCACAACTGGAAATGACCTCATCTTTGAACCATTGCCAGAATCTCTTCTGTTTGTAGTTTCTTTTCTGCTTTCAGTTTTAAAGGAGCTGTCTGCAATATGAGGGACTTTTTAAAAACCCATGTTATGTCACTTGGTTTTATTCAGGTTACATACCAAAAAAAAAAAAAAAAAATGCACGCAAGATTTTTATCACCCTTTGGAAAATTTGCTTTCAAACTTTTTTCACTGTTGATACAGTAAGCCTTGTTTCTAAATTTCTTTCATTTATGGTTGAATCCTGCTCCTGTTGAAGTCAACGGGAGTATTGCCATTGATTCTAGTGAGAGTAGGACGGAGTGCTTCATACTGTGGAATTAACAAATTGCCTGTACAAGTGACAAATTTATAACTTAGAAAATCCTGGGTAGCATTTGTGCCTTTTTTGTACATGTACAAAAAAGTGTTAACTCAATAATGGTGAAATTTATCGAAATTCAGCTCTGTTAAGCGTAATTGTAAATAAGGACCTCCTCAGTGAGGAGCTCAGGATCAGAGCTTAAGGTGAGAGAGCTGAATAAAGTTACTTTTATTTAAATGATTTCTGATGAAATAATATTTGCAAAGATATAAAGTACTATGTAAGTGCTAAGTATTATGAGTTTATAAGAGTGCATATTTCAATCAAATAGTTCTATTCTCACAGATCCTAATTTGTAGGATCTGGCCCTGAATTCATACAAGTACTTCTTACGTGAAACACCCATTGAAGCCAGTGGAGTTCCACCTGTGGAAAGGTTGCAAAATCAATCTAGAAGGAAGGGCCTTGCCCCAAAAATGCTGCTGTGCTTAATACACTGTTAGTAGTTCCACGAGTGGTACTACCTATGGCAGTAAACACTGTGGCCTCAGTTCAGGAAAGCGCTTAAGCACATGCTTAACTTTTTTGATTTCAGTGGGAGTTAAGCATCTGCTTAAAGTTAAATACATGCTTAAGTGCTTTGCTGAATAAAGATGCTCTCCTGACTTGGGGCTTGTGTCTGATAGTAAGTGTTAGAAAGATCAGTCCTTCATGAATTGAATTGTCATTTTATTCAAATACTTCATGATTTTTCTTGAAAAATTATGGTAGGACTGGTTTCAGCTCACCCTTATGGAAACATTTTAGTAGAAGATTTCCATGTTTTGAAAGGTTCTATATTATCCGAATAGCAATGTGTCTAGTGCAGCTGTTCTCTATTAAAGTAGGGTTCTACTCTGAAAAGTGACTGTAAAAATGCCATTGTGGGGTTCCATGTTTATTGTCTCTCACAGATGCCAGTTCAGATGTACTAAGCTCACAAGTAAAAAAGATGTTTTTTCCAATCGCCAGCCCTACAAACTCAACCTGGGCTCTGAGAGTGCTGCTGGCTTTCTGCAGGCTCATGCATCCTGGAGATTAAAGAGTCTATAAATGGAATGTAGTTAATAATTCTGATGATGCATGAAGTGGAGTGGAATCCAGCTCCCTCTCTCTCATCTGTGATGGCTCTGTAGGACTAATAGCAGTAAAATGTATGAAAAACTTATTTTAGAGACTAAAGAATGGAAACATGGCTCTGAAGGCACCCAAAGAGCAGATCTGTTGGGTGAGAAGGTGCCATTTTTATATATGTACTATGTAAGTTGCATATATTGCATATATCGCAGGCTAATTGCAGTTCTCTGAGTATTTTCATATTTTATTATAGACACTTCATTCTTTAGTATTATAAGAAAAAAGATGAGTTGGGGAGAGCATTTTTTGTTTTAAATTGACAAATATCTATGTTACAATGACATTGCCAAGATAAAATATTATATGTAAACGTGTGTCTTTGAAGTATAACCACACTTTAAGGGCCTGAACCATCATTCCTTGTGCACCTAAAAACTTGGGTCCTATGTGGTACATTGTCAGATGTCTTATAGTCTTCTTGGATGTGTCATCTGCATTTCCCTTCGGCAAAACTTTCTGTGGCATAGGAGAAATACAGTTTGAAGCAAAGGACATCTGTCTCTAAAACAATTGTAGAGGAAATGTTGTGGTGTTGACTTTCCCTGTGGAAAAAGAAAATGTATGTCTTTCTTATTGGTGTGCATCGGTATCCACTGGGCTTTAAGTGGCCATAAATTAAGCACTATAGCCATTTAAAATAAGTTACTAGGGAAGGACCACAGTGACCTTGGCAATATCTAATTGCAGGCTAAACTTTCTGGGTGGGCATTCAAAACTGGATACAAAAAAAGTAAAATCTTGGCAGGAGCTGCCAGGCCTCATTATTTTCAGTGTAGCTTGACATTTCCAGTGTTTAAAAAAAAATGAAGGAAAAGCAAAGTCAACAACTTCAAAGCTTCAGAGGCATATTGAAAAAATGGTTTAAGCAAAACCAATTTAGCAGTGATATAATGACAATCAGTAAAATGAGTAAGTTTTTGGTTCTTTTTCGTCAGGCTTGCCTATGGTTTTTCTTTTGTTTTCTTCCTTCAGGAGTGGGAGCTGGTGGTGCTGGGAAAGTTGAAGTGGAATCTTGCAGCAGTGACTCCACACGATTTCATTGAACACATTCTAAGAAAACTGCCTCTACCTAAAGACAAGTTGCTTTTGATCCGGAAGCATGCACAAACATTTATTGCCCTTTGTGCCACAGGTAAGACAAGGTGTTTTGGGTCACTGCTTCCTGCTTTTAGTAGTCTTATAAAGATAGATTACAGCCTATGGTGATAAAAAAGCCCTGTCCTACATCCCTAGCTCACGTGGGAAGGCCCATTGAAGCCGATGACAGTATTCACATAAGGGCTGCAGGATCAGGCCTTGAGATCATATGTTTGCTAATGCAGAATTCTTGCACTGGAGAACAGCAATAATGAGTTAAATCATTGTGGCCTGATTGTAGCCAGCTCTCATTGAAGTCAATGGAAATTTTGCCATTGACTTCAGTAGATGCTGGACCAGAACCTTTGATTTTTTTTGCTTTATCTGTTCATTTTTTAATGGGTCATAGGTGGTTTCTGAGGAGAGATATGGTACATCCAAAAATATCAGAAGCTGTGATGTAATGTTAACAGGTTCTTTATGAAGACTCGTGTTCTCTGAATGTTTTCATATATTATTAGAGACATTTCATTCTTTAGTATTATAAGAAAAAAGATGAGTTGGGGAGAGCATTTTTTGTTTTAAATTGCCAAATATCTATGTTACAGTGACATTGCCAAGATAAAATATTATATGTAAACATATGTCTTATTTGTGATAACACTAGATTATGGAAGGAGAAGGAATGGAAACAACATCAAATTTGCTTTGTGTCTGGGACACTTTTTAAAAAAAACCCCACTTTTTTTTACTTCACTCCAAAGTTAACCAAGAAACTAGGCAGTCATTTTCACTTTGTGTTTATGGACAGTCATATTTTCTGCTTCTCCTGTGTTTGGGTTTAACATACACCATGGAAATGTTTAATTAAATTTAATTTAATCTTTACATTTATTTATTTAAATCTTCAACGTATTTTTAATAATTTTAATTTATGTACAAATCCTTCTTTAAAAAATAAAACCTAGACATTGAGCCTTAAACTACTTAACAGCATCCCTATAAAATTCTGCATCATGCTGTTGTTGATTCAGATCCAGTTGCTTACAGCAGGTCCAACCATTAGTCCTCTGAGGAGGAGGCAGAATTACAGTTCACTGACAATCAGTCGTGTTACAGGCAGA
Organism: Chelydra serpentina; assembly: GCA_037349315.1. Classification (NCBI taxonomy): domain Eukaryota; kingdom Metazoa; phylum Chordata; order Testudines; family Chelydridae; genus Chelydra; species Chelydra serpentina. The sequence continues at coordinate 128,478,595 of JBAIAC010000008.1, forward strand.
AATGTATGGTGCTTTTTGGAACAGGGACTATTTCTACCTATGAACTTGTGCAGCATGTAGCAGAGTAGAGTCTAGCTAGGGTAGTTGAGGTGCTACCATAATATAAATACAGTAACTCCTCGCTTAACGTTGTAGTTATGTTCCTGAAAAATGCGACTTTAAGCGAAGCGATGTTAAGCGAATCCAATTTCCCCATAAGAATTAATGTAAATAGGGGGGTTAGGTTCCAGGGACATTTTTTTTCACCAGACAAAAGGCTTTATATATATATAAACACACAATATAAGTTTTGAACAAACAATTTAATACTGGTACACAGTGATGATGATTGTGAAGCTTGGTTGAGGTGGTGAAGTCAGACGGTGGGATATTTCCCAGGGAATGCCTTACTGCTAAATGATGAACTAGCACTTGGCTGAGCCCTCAAGGGTTAACTCATTGTTGTTAATGTAGCCTCACACTCTACAAGGCAGCACGAATGGAGGGAGGGGAGACAGCGTGGCAGACAGACACACACACCCTGTGTGTGAGAGAGAGATGTGCATTGCTCCTTTAAGTAGGCTGACCCTACTCTGAGTACACTGCCTTTTTAAGTTGATCAGCAAGCTGAGATGGCAGCTGCTGCCAGGAAGCTCCCTCTGTCCTGAGCCCTGTCATTTGTCCCCCCTGCTCTATGGAAGATGGGGTAAGCGGAGTGCAGGAGCAGGGGGGAGGGGAACACCCTGACATTAGCCCCTCTCTCCTCCCCCCTCCCTGCACAGCAAACAGGAGGCTCCCGGGAGCAGCTCCAAGGCAGAGGGCAGAAGCAGCACATGGCAGTGGGGGGAGGGACAGCTGAACTGCCAGCCGTTGGTAGCCTGCTGGGTGGCTGCCACACAGGGAACTTAGGGGAGCGGGGAGCTGATGGGGGGAGCTGATAGGGGGTCTGCTGGTCCACCCTGGTTCCAAGCCCCCACCAGCTAGCTGCAACAGGCTGCTCTTCCTGCAAGCAGTGGACAAAGCAGGCAGCTGCCAAACGACATTATAAGGGAGCATTGCACAGCTTTAAATGAGCATGTTCCCTAATTGATCAGCAACATAACAGCGAAACAACGTTAACCAGGATGACTTTAAGTGAGGAGTTACTGTAATTACTATTATTTAATGGCATTTGAGAGTTGATAACTGTATTTTGCACAGTAGGCTAGTTTTGCTACTTGTACAGATTTTAATCTTTAAATACTAATTTTATGGACTATATACATGTATATGCTTTAAATTTGATAAACTTTTTAACCATTGAGATTAACACACACACACGTCTAACACACACACGCACGCGTGCACTCACACACACACACACACGTCTATCCATATGTGACAGACCCGGGGCTGATATTGTCAAATCTAGACTTCAACTTTCCTTATGCTGTGTCTACATTGTGGAGGCTATTGCAGCCTTGCTATATAGCAGTTATGCCGGTATAACCTGTTAGTGTGGATGCAGCCTACCCTGGCAGAAGGGTTTCCCCATTGCTGTTGGAATGCCACCTCCCCAAGTGACAGTAGCTGGGTTGATGGAAGCATTCTTCCATCGATATAGGTGCATCTAAACCGGGGGTCCGATTGGCATTTTTCACACCTCTGAGCACTGTAGCTATGTCAGCTTCAGTTTTAAGTGTTCACGAGACCGTAGTCTCAACTCACCACTACTCATCCTTTAAAAAAAAAACACACCTTTCTTACCTTCTTCTACTGCCATCAGACCCTTTATTCGGGCAAGACTCCACTGAATTCAATGGGAGTATTGCTTAAGGACTGCAGGATCACTCTTGGTAATTTATCAGCCAGTTTGGGTCTAATGAACCCTTTCCTTCAGGATTTATCAGTTGTTATGTACTGTGACGGGGCAAGGCCAGATGGCTATAGGAAAGTGGTAAGGAACCAGTATGTTAGCCCCAGGCTAAACAAATCCCCGATACCTTATGGCAGTTGCTCCAGGTTAATCAAGACACCTGGGGCCAATTAAGAACTTTCCAGAAGGCAGGGAGATTGATTGAGACACCTGCAGCCAATCAGGGGCTGGCTGAAACTAGTCAAAAGCCTCCCAGTGAGTCAGTGAGGGGCGCATGTCAGGAGCTGTGGAAGGAGGTTGCGTGTGAGGAGCTGGGAGCAAGAGGCACTAGGAGCTGAGAGTAAGAGGGCGTACTGCTGGAAGATCCTGTGGTGAGGATAAAGAAGGTGTTGGGAGGAGTCCATGGGGAAGTAGCCCAGGGAGTTGTAGCTGTCGTGCAGTTGTTCCAGGAGGCACTCTAAACAGCTGCAGTCCACAGGGCCCTGGGCTGGAACCCGGAGTAGAGGGCGGGCCCGGGTCCCCCCCAAAACTCCCAACTCCGGATCAGACACAGGAGGAGTTAACCTGGACTGTGGATTCTACTAGAGGGGAAGATCTCTGAGGCAAGCAAAATCCGCCAATAGGCGCAGGACCCACCGAGGTAGAGGAGGAACTTTGTCACAGTATATACTGGCTTCACCTCTTCTAGTGTCAGCATTAGGGGGTTAATCGTAACATCCCTGACTTCTTTTCTCTCCTGGAAGCTCTTGGTGTTTCACAGGCTCTCCTACCCACTCATCCAGTAGTTACAACACTCTCGCTCTAGCTTTGGTCCTGCCATCAGTGATCAATCCTTCGGCACTTTGGATTTTGTTCTTCTTCAAACCAGCCTGTTCCTGCCTTTGTTTTGGTGTGCTCATCCACTAAAGCAGTGGTTCTCCAGCTTTTTCATTCATCGGGGCACTATGTGACAGAGAGATGTCCCACCTCCCCTTCCCTACTTCTCAAAATTATTCATACTGCAGATCTTTGGAGGGCCATCAACTGTAGTTTGTGAACCAGTGTCCTAAAGCCTGGGTACCTCTCCATTCTCTCTCAATGATTTCTCTGTGTGTTGACTCCATTTCCCCTCAAGCAACTATCTATATCTATAACTCTATCCTTTACTCATCCAATGACCAGTTTGCACCTTCCTCCATCTTGTATCTCCTCCTACACTACCTGTGCTCTTTTGTACATGGATCCTGTTCATGAATTCAATTCCCTTGGCTTGAGCCTGAAGAGACAGCAGATCAGAGCTCCTTGTCCATCAGGAGATATGGAAAGCCCAGTATACTGTATATAATCTCCTGAGAGTCCGTGGATTATCACTGTGCACACCGATAGGGCTGGCTGTGGACAATGGAATACCTTCTTTTCCTCCCATCCCGTTCGCCACAATTTGTTGTGAGGAAATGATTACATTTGCTTTTCAGGAATCAAAAAGGTGGGCCTCATTCCCCCTTGATTTACTAACAATCTGGTATCTGCCCTTTCTGAGCACAGTGGCCTCCTCCAACCTACGACCATCTCTCCCAGTACAACTTCCCTACCCACTTTTTGCCTGGCTTTTGACCTTTTCCCACTACCAAGATTGACCCTCTGTGGGTGGTTAATGACCTTACCATTGACTGTGGATCATAGATCCCTCTCCTTTCACTTCCTGTTTGACCCCAGTGCAGCTTTCTTTACTATCAATTACTTTCTCCTCTTGAGTGTCTCATGTAAGAAACTGGTGTCTCCTGCACTGTCTTCCTCTAATTTGAATCCTAGCTCTCTAACTACTCCTTTTTTATTTCTGGTGGAACCTTTATATCAGAGGTTTCCAAGTTTTCTCCACCTGGGACCACCAAACCAACTGTGATTGCGTGTCCTGTTCGCAGTCCCATAACCCTTTGTGTCAAAGGGATCGGAGTCACAGCAAGCAGCCATTGCTAGTTTTGGATGGGAGTGCTGGGTGGACACCCGTGGAGTGTTGGATTGTGATGGGTGATTAGGGTTGCCTTCATAGGAGAATCACTCAGACATGATAGTCAGTGATGAAACCCCATGCTCATTAGGTGTCCCTAAGCTTCTGACTGCCAGATGCTGGGGTTGGATGACAGGGGATAGATCACTTGATAATTGCCCTGTTTTGTGCATTCTCCTAAAAGCATCCGGTATTGGCCACTGTCAGAAGACAGGATACTGGGCCAGATGGACAGTTGATCTGACCCAGTATGGCCATTCTTATGGAGCGGAACTCTGTCCTCTTTGCTATCTAGTGTTTCCCTCCTAGGGTTGGATAGTAACCTTAGATGACATATTATAGATGACATCCATTTCTATATTTCCCCTTAAGTCAATCCTTCATCTCCTTGTCTCACATCTATTTTTCTGTCTTGACTCTGGGGCTAGTTTCTGAAACCAGTTGCATGGACGTAAATCCAGAGTGTCTTCATGAAGTCTGTGGCGTTATTCCCGATTTACATGAGTGCAACAGACATAAGAACACTGTTTGCTCTCTGTTTGCTGCTGGCTGTCCCGTAACATCCTACTACCGAATGATTTGAAAAACCAGAGCTCATCTTGAGCATAAAAAGCTCTCTTTGTTCCTCCTCTCTGACTCAGGTCACACCCTCTGTAACCTAGACCTTAGCCTGAAAATTGAGGTCAGAAATCTCAGGGTCATCCTTAACCCCAAACTTTCATTTCCCTTCCAAGGCTTTCTTGTCTTTAAATCTGCCTATCACCACCTCCTGAACACAGAGTTCATCCTTATCCTGACACTCTGCCTCTGCTTAAATCCTTTTCCATCCCTTAATCGCTTCCTGTTGTGTCTATACTTCCTTTCTTCAGTGATCCTTTACATTTTTATAGGTGCCTGATTGCTGTGTCCAGACGCTCCCTCCACAGAGTGGAACCAGATCATTGCTTATCCTTTCACCTTTGCAGGCTCCCTAGTTCAGTTTGGAGTTGTTCTTTTACTTGCGTTGCCCTGTCTGCTTGGAGCTACCACACGCCAAGCCATGGAATGGCTCCTTGAGGAGTCAGAAGATGCATTAGTTTTAGAGCTGTGTGCTGGACATCCCAAACTGCGGCTGGAAAGAGGAACAGTCAGCATTTCGTTGACTTGAAATCTCCATTTGTTCCCCCCTCTCACAGGTCTGTCAGAGTCCAGATTGCTGGCTCCCACCTTACGTTATGTTCGCCTATCAGAGGCAGGAAATGCCAGTATTTTAAGACAGTGCAACCCCATTTACTCCAAGACCTCCAGGTAAACAGATATTTGGGTGAACGTGGAGACAGCAGATCAGGCTTTGGACATGCTGAGCTCCGAGTCATGCATCCCAGATCACAGTGAAGAGAACTTGGCTTGGTTGTTCTATTGTGAGAGAGTAGTTGAAAGCCCTGAAGGCCACATCTGTGCCTTGGGACATGCCCTGGGCACCGCTGCTATGTTCAGTCTTCACCCATCCTTCCCTCTTTCTGCTTTTTTTTAGGGCCATTGTGCTCAACTCTGTAAAGTGCTGTCCCTCCAAAAGAGAATACATGGTGCTATGCAGTAACTTTCAACAGCAGCCTAGATTTTCTAAAATCAGTGGGGAAAAACAATGATACAATAAACGCTTTGCTGCAGGTATTAATCTTTTGAAAAAAGCATACAGGGTGAAGTGGCCATGGTTACATGATTATTTCTGGTATAATGGAGCCTGAAAGAGGCATAGCCATACAGCGCTGTTGGGACACAAAGAAGGGTTTTTGATCATTCAGGCAAAGGTGGCAGATAGCAATATATCAGGCTTCACAACAAAACAAAAAAAGGCTCAATCCTGCTGCTGTTAATGTTTTGCCATTGCTTTATTGGGGCACAGGATCAGGCTCCAAATATGGTATAACTACATCTGAAGAATCAGATAAGAAGCAGCAGATAGAATATCACAACATATGGAATCCTTTCCCACTTCCCCCAAGTCTAGCCAGCACTAACAGTATTGCAATTGATTAAGGGTATACAATAATGCTTTCATATCTTAGTCAATACAATTAATACAGAGGCATAGTGTGGCATTTAGGGGCAAACCCACTCCCTGCAGCTCCAAACCTGAGTTGCTGGACTTGTTACTGGGAAAATGCCTGGGGGGAAGTGGAGGACCGGATCCTTCTGCTGCAAACCCTTTGTACCAGACCCTCCACTGCCATAAACTGGCATAATTCTATTGACTTCAGTGGGGCTGCGCTGACTTTCACCAATTATGGATCTGGCCGTTAGATTTTTCATTTGTACGGGGTCTAACAGAAAGTGGGTCTCACTTCTTGATTGAGATTCCTTACTGCTACTATAACACAATAAATAATATTAATAATAATAATACATAAATAACAAGGAGAATAACCATCCACAAAACAGAGCTCATGATCTGCTAAGCAGCATGTTCTATTAAGCGGCCATATAATACTTAGTTACTTGGATCGTGTTAAATATACTTTTCCCCATTTATCTCCTATGAAAGGCGGTGCTACTAACTCCAAACATTAGTATTCAGGGTGCTTGAATATTCTGTCAGACTTTCCTCGGGGAGTTCTGATCAAAGCCAATATAGGGTCATATCTAATTTGTCTTATTCATGTGATCAGTTACTGAAGTCACTGGGACTCTTCAAGGCAAATAGAATTTGGTCTCTGTCCATCCTATCTACACATAGTTTTGAAGCACGTAAATCACTGTCATGTTTGCTTAATAGCCTTTTGTTTGGGTGTACCTGGTTTTAGTATGTTATTTCTAAAAAATGCTAAAAAAGGCTGGTTTTGCCTTTTAAAAACAAAGTAGTTAACATGGAAAAATTAAATGCTATGTCTAGTAAAAATACGAGAGCAAGAAACATACTGACAAACACAGTAGAGTTCACAACATGTATGCATAATAAGGAAAGCAATACACTTACTGTCCAATGGAAGTTGGATCAGAACCTGGAACAGTTAAACATACTGTTTAGACTCCTCCTCTTGTTTCCTCCAGTCTTATTTTTTAAAATACTGGGCCACATGTGTCTCTAGGGTTACAGTATTGGCTGGGTGGCGTTTCATGATGGATTCATTTAGCCCATTTATGTTTTGGAGAGTAAATATAATTTTCAAATTGGATAGATTGCTGACCTAATTCTGTAGTCCTGTTGTAGGCAGAGTGGATTTGTTTTAAATCAAATTGATTTAAATCATGGTTTAAATCACTAGTCAGGAAGACTTGATTTAATCATGGATTTCTACATAAAAGTGCATTCTTGTTGGTTGTTATAACCTTACTACATATTCTTCACAGGTAGAGGAACTTCATTAAAATATTCCCAAACTGGGTCTCTTTTATGGCCTGCTGCCATTATAGGTTTTCCCTTCTAGTGAGAGAATGGTGTGGTAGATCTCAAATCAGTGAAGGCTACACTCAGAAAGATCTCAAGACTTCTGGAATATGCTGCTCAAACAGTTTCACTTTTGTTTCTACTGCCTGTTCTTCCTTCTCAAATTTATCTCCAGACTTCTTCTCCTTGTCCAGATCTATTCCGCCCCCAACAATCTTCTATTCATTGAACTTTTTGAAACTTTGCACTTTTAGAGAGAGGTAAGGGACTGACTCTGTGTACACAAATTTGCAGAGGGACAATAGGGTTGAGGTCTGTTATTTTTCACATCTATATATTATTTATTTTAAAACATTTTTGCTGTTAACAAGCATGTTATCTCTGGAGACACAAATCCACAGTTTGAGAACTGCAAAACTCTAAGCATCTCTGATGGTATCTTCTAAACTGAGTGCTGAGTCCCATTGGGTAGATAGAAAGATTAACCCAAATAATCTATAGAGAAGCCCCTGGAACCTCGTAAGATTGGGTCCCTAATCCATTAACTATTGGAACTCATTTATAAAACCGTTCTTAAACATTATATGAATATATTGTCTCATACTATAGAATTATAATTTATAATCCCTATTCCATGATGAGATATCTTTGAGCTGTAATGTATCTTAATTAAAACTATCTTTAGATAGGTTTTTTCCTCAAAAAGCATTTTATCAAAAAAATCCGATTTAAATTAAAAATACCCGATTTTTTTTTTTTTTTTAAAGAAAACATTGATTTTTATTCACTCTGGTTGTAGGTAAAACTTCCAGTGACTTCAGTGGGAATTCTACCTACATCAAAACAGGAACTGCAGACTTTTCATTTGTAACACTGAGAAAAAATTCTTTACTATATCCTAGAAATGAAATCTACCTTATTAAAAAGCTGAAACCAGGACACTCACAAAAGGTAATTGTAAGTAGGTAGGGTTCCCACATTGCTCCTGACACAGTGTGCACGTGCACACCGGATATTGTTCAGACTTGCAGGCTCTCTCTGTTCCAGCCCCTAGTTCCTAGTTGCTTCAGAGAGACTTTCAACCTTTCATTTTCCTAAATTGGTAATGAGGTCCAGGGGGCCTGGAGGCCAGTTGAGTCAGCAGAATAGCTCTGCATCCCTGATTCTGTAAGGTGCTGTGCTCTGACAGTTCCCACAAAAGTCAATAGCATCTTGCAGGATCAGACCTATAGTTTTTAAAGGGCTCGTGGAATAAGATCCTATATACATTGATAATAGGTAGAATATGACTCCATGTGGGTTTTGCCTGGGTGGGAATAGAAAGTGAAACCATTTGTGGTTTCTCGAAATCTGCTTCTTTTCTTTATACTAGGTTTCAGTGTAGTAGCCGTGTTAGTCTGTGTCAGCAAAACGAAAATAAGAAAGAAAAACTTGTAGCACCTTAGAGACTAACAAATTTATTATTCTTTCTTATTTTCGTTTTTCTTTATACTGTTTTGCTATTCCGACATATTGTAGCACTTCAGAATACTGCCCTTGCCATCATTAAACCTCTTTTGTACTTTGCTTTGCAATCACATAAATCATTATGAAGATTTAGGACCAAATTTCTTCCCTTGGATGCAGGTACTAGTTTCCCACTAATTTCCATGAGAGCCACGCCTACAGTTGACAGAAGAATTTGGCTCATAGGATTGACGTGGGTATCACACAGGGAGTGCTTTCATAGGATTCCCACTATATGGCTATCGTCATCATCTCGCCCAAGCAATTAAAACACTCTTGTATATTCTTCAGGCCAAATGTTGAAGTCCTTACTCCTTTTATTTTACTTTTTTTCCCCCAAGGCAGTACTGTTGATTTGACCCCAATGGGCGTTTTGCCTGGATAAAAACTGAGTAAAGGATGTCAGGATTTGGCTCAGTGTCATTTGTAGGGGGAGGAGGGAGTGGTGTAGCTGAAAATAACATTGTACAAAAAGCTTGTTTTAAATCTTGCCGGAATGTGAGGGGCTTGGAGGGGGTCCTGCGTCCCTGCAGATACGGTGCTTAATATTTATGTTTTGGTTGCACCTTGACAAACATTTCACGTAGTTATTGCTTTGCTTGAATATGGAAATATGTTAATTACCGCCTTTATTCTGCTGTCTGCTCCTTTCCTCAGCCTTTTCTATTCAACCCTCTAGGTGGCCCAGCACAATGTGGCTTCTTTTCTTTGAATGAGCTCTTTCCACACTAATAGGGTCCCGGGTGATGTGGAGAACCATGTGCACAAAATTGGTGCACCGCCCCCCATTCCTTTGTGGGCATGTCAGGTTAAATTCATATCAGCAGGAAGGTCACTGCCATGATTTTCAATAGCGCGAGATGAGGTGATGACTTCAGACAATGGCGCCACACTCTCCAGTTGGAGACACTTGCCTTACCAGTTGCAGTAGTTAATTAATATGCTAAAAATAGAAGCCAGTGATACAAATCGCTGCCTGTTGTACAACAAAGACTGGGCATGTGTAGCTTTGATAGCCAAGTTTATGGTGCTTGTTATGGAGGGAAGTTAGCGTAGAGCTAGAAGCAATGTAAGACTTTCTGGATGCTGAGCTTTAGTCACTCTGGGCCTCGGGCCATTCGCGAGCTGTCTCATTTGCATTATGAATGACATTAAGGGAACTAACAAGGTTATTGGGCATAGAAATGTGCTCATGTGACCACACGTGGAAGCAGACCTACAGCAGTGCTAGTTGGCAGGGGCACTGTGGCTCTTTATTCAGCTTCCTAGGAGGAGAGTTTCTGGGAGTACATAACTCATAGATATAAAATAAACCATGAGAAAAACGACATTCAAATAACGTGACAGGCCTGATGTAAACCCCTAGGAGGCAAAGAAATTCAGAGCGAAGACTGGGATTCCACCCTTCACTTAGCCCATTGTGCCTAAACATAGGGCACAGTATGTATGATATCCCATGGTTTGAGGGCTCCTGCAATACCTACTATTGGCACTGCAGGGAGGGTGAGAGAAGGACAGAGTTTCATTCTTAATTCTGAATCTCTGCTCCTCTGTGTACAAGTCAGATGTCTAATGGTATTTGACTTGATTTCCAGGGAGAGGATTTAATTTCTTTGTTTATAGCACCATGACTTCCTCAAAAAGGAGGAAGGGAGGGATATACTATATTATAGACATCAACTACCTGTTATTTGTATGTGTAGTAATGACATAATTTGGTAATTTAAAAGTTAGGCCCAGATTCTTATCCCATGTTACACCAATGTAACCCCACTGACTTCAATGGAGTTATGCTGGATTTGCACTGATCTGCTTAATAGCAGAACTTGTCCCGTCTTCTTTATTGTATTTTAATATCCTCTTTAAGAGCCATTGGGCCTGATTCTTCTCTCCTTTACACTGGGATAAATCAGGAGCATCTCCAGTGTACACAATGGACTAGATCCTCAGCTGTTGTAAATCAGATCCATTGACTTCTGTGTTACACCACTGTAAAGCCAGATTAAACCCAGTGCAGTCAGTGGGCCTACATCAGATGGCCCCGTGGAGCTAGATCAGTGTAAAACCAGTATATGAAAGGAGAATCAGGCCCATTGAGCCAAAGTCTGCCTTCACCATTGTAAATCCATTGAAGGCAATGGATGTACAAGTCCTGTGTTCCTTCAATTGTGCCATCCATAGGCGCTAACTTCCGGTGGCGCCGGTGGGGGCTGACTCCCAGGCGGGCCCCCAACGCCTGGCCCCACCCCCGACGCCGGGCGACGTTGTGGGGCCCCGCCCCCGACGCCGGGTGACGTTGCGGGGCCCTGCCGCCGACGCAACGTCGCCCAGTGTCGGGGGCGGGGCCCCGCAACGTCTCCCGGTGCTGAGGTGAGTTTGCCGTGGGTCCCGGGGCTGGCGGGGAGCTGCCGGTGAGTGCTCTGCACCCACCAATTTTTCCCCATGGGTGCTCCAGCCCCGGAGCACCCACGGAGTCGGCGCCTATGGTGCCATCCATTTTTAAGCAGAACTCCCTGTGGAAGACAATAGGGAATTCTGCTTGAAATTCAATGGTATGTTACAGCCCTGAGGAAGGAGCTCAGGGTTTGATCCATTATGAATACGTGCATTTACAGTCCTTATAACGAAGTAGCATGCTAGACTCTGATCTCAGTTTCAGTTGTATCTTTCCATTTGCTTCAGTGGAGTCACTTCAGATATATGCTGGTACACCTAAAATCATTGTGTCTAGCTCTGAAGACTTGGAGTCAGGAATCCTGATGCTATTCCTGGTCTCCAGTTGACTTACTGCATAACTGTGGGTGAATCATTTTATTTCTCAGTGCCGCAGCTTTGCCATCTGTAAAATGGGATAAAAGAATAGTTACTTGCCACACAGGAGTTTTGTGAGACATAGTTCTCTAATGTTTGTAAAGTGCACGGAGCTCCTAGAGGGAAAGTGCGGTGAGCTTTATAGAACATACTTTGTGTGAAATGGCTAGCCTTCAGATGACAACTTCCCTTGCTCCAATGATCCTCTGTGTTCCAGATAGAGCCCTATGAGGAATCCATGTCATACCACCTCTCTTCCTCCTTCCTGAGGCCACCATCTTTCTGGCTGAGCATTCCAACCAGATTCCCAGTCCCTTCTGACCCTGTCTTCTTTAATTGACCCAAGGGATTGCTAGTGAGCAAATAATGCATTCCTCCCTGAGCAGAGCATGGTGTCACCACAGCTACTCCAGTCACAGCCAACTCAATGTGTGAGGGACTGAGATAGGGAATCAAACCCAGAAGGCCGAATTGTCAGCTGGTGTAAATGAGCATAGCTTCACTGAAGTCAATGGGTCCACACCCATTTACACAAGCTGAAGGTTTGGCCCGGATCTCCACCATGGTAGTTTACAGGGCCAGTCTCTATTGAATAGACTGAATATATTGACAAGGATCTGTTTCATACTGTGTACTAATTGGGTTTTGAGAGTACTCATTCTAAATAATAAAATAAAAGTTGATTGTAAACATGCAATACATTTTCTCCTCTCACCCACTTGTTTAAACTCTCCTCCAATCCCTATGAATAAAAACCAGCAAAAAGAAGATTTTTGTTAAGTTACTGTTGAACTAAAGTTTTACAAACCAAGTTTCAGTTTGAGCGGCGGTTTGCAATCAAGATAAACTGGAAACAGGATTTTGTAAAGGCAATTTGGATATACCATTCACTAAATCAGTACTGAAAAAGCCTTAGAAAGGTAACTTATAAAGGATAAAACAAATTGGGATTGTGTTCTTTCGTTTCTTTCTGATGTATAAAGATTTCTAGAAAGGATTTAAAAAAAATTTTTTCTGCTTGTTTATTAAAAGTATCAGGAATGTCAGTCTGGTCTTCCCTGATTTTGCTAGATGGATCATTGGAGGTCTCAAATATACATTATGGGCTTTCTCACTCCTTGATTGGAAAGGTGTGGCAGACTGGAGGGCAGGGGGAAAAGAGATATGAAGAATTTTCACAAAGACTTCTTTTTTCCAAATAGTTTACCACATGTTTGAGTTAAATATGTGTTAGTAGGGCTGTCAATCACAGTTAACTCACGTGATTAACTCAAAAAAATTAATCGCAATTAAAAAAATTAATTGCGATTAATCGCACTGTTAAACAATAGAATATCAATTGAAATGTATTAAATATCTTGGATGTTTTTCTACATTTTCAAATATATCGATTTCAGTTACAACACAGAATACACAGAATACAATGCTCACTTTATATTATTTTTTATTACAAATATTTGCAATGTAAAAATGGTAAACAAAAGAAATAGTATTTTTCAATTCGCCTCATACAAGTACTGTAGTGCAGTCTCTATCATGAAAGTGCAACTTACAAATATAGTTTTTTTTGTTATATAACTGCACTTAAAAACAAAACAATGTAAAACTTTAGAGCCTACCAGTCCACTCAGTCCTACTTCTTCTTCAGCCAATCGCTAAGAGAAACAAGTTTATTTACATTTACGGGAGATAATGCTGCCCACTTCTTAATTACAGTGTCACCTGAAAGTGAGAACAGGCGTTCGCATGGCACTGTTGTAGCTGGTGTCGCAAGATATTTACGTGCCAGATGCACTAAAGATTCATATGCCTCTTCATGCTTCAGTCCTCATTCTAGAGGACATGCTTCCACGCTGATGACGCTTGTTAAAAAAATAATGCGTTAATTAAATTTGTGACTGAACTCCTTGGGGGAGAATTGCATGTCTCCTGCTGTTTTAACCACCTTCTGCCATATATTTCATGTTATAGCAGTCTCAGATGATGACCCAGCACATGTTCGTTTTAAGAACACTTTCGCTGCAAATTTGACAAAATGCAAAGAAGATACCAATGTGAAATTTCTAAAGATAGCTACAGCCTTCTAAAGTGCCTTCTAAAATCTGAGAGGGAGGGATGAAGCGTGAAGCATGCTTTCAGAGGTCTTAAAAGAACAACACTCTGATGCGGAAACTATACAACCTAAACCACCAGAAAAAATCAGCCTTCTGCTGATGGTATCTGACTCAGATGATGAAAATGAACATGCGTCGGGCTGCACTGCTTTGGATTGTTATTGGACAGAACCTGTCATCAGCATGGACGCATGTCCTCTGGAATGGTGGTTGAAGCATGAAGGGACTTATGAATCTTTAGCGCATCTGGCACGTAAATATCTTGAGACGCCAGCTACAACAGTACTGTGCAAACGCCTGTTCTCACTTTTAGGTGACATTGTAAGCAAGAAGCGGGCAGCATTATCTCCTGCAAATGTAAACAAACTTGTTTCTCTGAGCCATTGGCTGAAGAAGAAGTAGGACTGATTGGACTTGAAGGCTCTAAAGTTTTACTTTGTTTTATTTTTGGATGCAGTTGTTTTTTGTACGTAATTCTACAAAATTAAGTTCAACTTTCATGATAAAGAGATTGCACTACAGTACTTGTGTTAGGTGAATTGAGAAATACAATTTCTTTTGTTTTTTACAGTGCAAATATTTGTAATAAAAATAAATATAAAGTGAGCACTGTACACTTCGTATTCTGTGTTGTAATTGAAATCAATATGTTTGAAAATGTAGAAAACATCCAAAAATATTTAAATAAATGGTATTTTATTATTGTTTAGCAGCACGATTAATCGCTGTTAGTATTTGTGATCGCTTAACAGCCCCACGTGTTAGTAAAAACAAGCACAAATAGTCTTCACTAAAAACCTCTCTCAACTGCTTAGGTTTCAGTTCCTTTTGATTTCATATTCCAACTAGTTCTCCAGTTATACATAGAATTCCAGGGTAGACAATACCTGAATTGTTAATGTAAAAAAGAAGCAGAAATCTCCCATTCCCTCTTTTTTTTAAAAAGGGGGGAAGGAAGAACCATCTAGGCCTTCTTTTTCCATCATAAGTGGGTTTGGAAGATAGATTTTTATTGGTAAATGTTTGCAAACGTCGATTTCACCCCCTGAAAAATATTTCCATTGATAATAATCAAAATTTACAAATATGTATAGTAAGAAAAATGCTGCTTTTGAACTTTAATTAAGGATATTTATTTTGTATATTTGACCTGTGATGTTGACAATTTGTATTTTAATGGTTATAAAGCTTAAACTTTTTGAATCTGAATGTCTGTTGTCATTAAATAATTGTCTGACCTCCTCCCCCAAATAATTTCCTGCAACTAAACATTTAAATAAATAGAAATTGGGAAAAAATGAATAAAACCCATAATTATGCACAACTGAAAATTTAACTAGATAAAAATAGAAGTGTTTAAAATACTGTTGAAATTATAAAAAAATAAAAATTGAATTCTGCCAAGCCTAATCACAAGGAAGGAAAAAAGGGCACAAACACAATTTCTTTTTCTTTTGCAGGTCATCTTTAAGCCTCATCTATCTGCATCTAGCTTCTCTGGCTCAGTCAGAGCAGAAAGGACTTCAGTATTTCTGGCTGGTAGTCTCTGTGTCTTACAGCTTTGCTGGTCTGTGCTTGGAATAATTCTTGGGTCCGTTTCTGCAGATTTTAACTTCGCCATGTATCCACCATCAATGATAGCAACTGGAAGCGTGGGAGCAGCCATCTGTGGCCTTCAGCTTGATGATGGGGAAAGTTCACTCTCCGGTGACAGCCTAACAGAACTCCTGGCCAAGATCACAAACACAGATGTGGTAAGTGTCCTGAAAACATTGTTGTTTCTTTGCTGAGAAAGCTGTGGAAAATATGATCAACATAATTTGCTTGATCCTGCTAGCCCATGGGAGCTCCACGGGCAGAGGACTTGCAGAACTGAGCTCATAGACACCGTTACAAAGCTTTGGAATCGTCCCAGAACTCTCAGGGTATGTCTACACTGCAGTTAAAAACCCTCAGCTGGCCCATGCCAGCTGACTTGGGCTTAGGGGCTGTTTAATTGTGGTGTTAGGGTCCCAGAGCGTGGGCTGGAGACCAAGCCTGAACATCTACATCACAATTAAATGGCCCCTTAGCCCGATGCCGAGTCATTTGGCATGGGCCAGCCGCAGGTGTCTAACTGCAGTGTAGACATACCGTAAGTCACACACTACCTGGCTTTTCTGTGAATGCACAAGGGGTGTGTTTGTTAGAGAGAGGAAGTGGGTGCAACAAGGGGGCATCTGACAGTCCCTGCTAGTGTCTCTTGGAATACGTTACTCCAAAGGAAGTAGGGAGAAGGCCTTGGACCCGCCCCCCATCAACAGTGGCCAGCAAAGCAGGCCTGTCACAGAGGGGAGTGCACCCTACATCCTTATGAGGGGTGATAAAGTGAGTGGACAGAAGGCATTGGGTTTCCTTGAGATCCCCTTGGGAATTAAGTTTTCTATCTCTGACACCAGGGACCAATGCAAGACTGGTCAAATCTGGGCCTGTATTTGCAGTCCTTGGATGGTGCATCTGTTATTTTGACCCTTCATTGATGTACCTTTTTTAAAGGTCCTTGATTTAAGTGTACATGCACTGTGTACAGTAGTTCCATATAAATAAATCAATTCTCTTTTTATTCCATTTACTATACATTCATTGAGGACACTTCTTAGGTTATGAGAAAGTCTTCTCAGAAATACCAGAGGACAATCTGGCAGTTGTTTGATGGTCTATGTGAAATGAGTTTGGTGGTCCAGGTCAGTTTCTAGTGAGCACATCACCCAAACCAAAACCCGACACTCTTGTTAGCAGTCTCAGCAGAGAGTTCAAGGACTGTGAAAGGATCACTGAGAATGACCTACCTTGGGCATAGAGGTGGATCCCACAAGTTCTTGGTTGAGCTATGCTGGGGGGAGCTTCATTGCTGCTGTCCAAGGTGCACCCAGTCTGTGGATAAACATGGGACTTTCACCTCTAGGATTGTTAATCGAGCATGTTTCACCAGCGCTCAAACAAAAAGAAAATGGGTGCTGGCTTCTGACAAGATGACACTCTTCTACCATAAGCCCTTCTGTTTAGAGCATGCCATCCTAACATGTATTATTTATAAATTGTTGTATTTCTCTTATCTTGCAAAATATTATGTGCGTTTATTATATTTTTGGTTGCATTATTGTCTAAGCCCTGCTATTTTTTCACCAGTAAATTAAAGTCTTTGCATTTCATTTCTGATTTCCAAGAATGGTCCAGTCCAGTTTTGCAAAAAAAAATTGGCAGAATTTTTTACTTTTTCCCCCGCGTCGCATTGTTTTTAATGTGACATTTTGAATTTCGTTTAGTTGGAAACCACTTTGTACAGAAAAGAGGCAACATTTTGAATTTCACATGCTTTTAATGTGAAAATGGTCATGGTTGTGGAAATTTCACACACTCAGTTTCTGGGTCGAGTAATGAAATGTAATTTTTTACACAAAGTATTTGTTGCTTTTTGTACATCTCTATGATAGACACGTGTAGGGCAAGAGACTGTGTGAGTGATATATAGCAGTATGCAGCAGGATAATGCAGTAAGAGAAATCACGTATGTCATTTAGGCTGCATGGCCTGGTAAAAGTGGAAATGAATGATCACATAGTGCTCCTTTAGCAATAGGGGACACACATAACCTGTAACATTTGGTGGAGGGGCAATGGGAGGCACACAGCGCCCTTGGCATGGGGGGGATGAAGGGGCACACAGAGCCCTTGGAGGGATGAGGTGTGGGAGTTGGTGGTGGTGGTCCCTGAGATAGAGGGGGATGGGAGGGTGGCACAAAGGGAGTTTGTGGGGGCGACGGAGGAACAAAATGAAAATAAGAAAGAAAAAAAGAAAGAAAAACTTGTAGCACCTTAGAGACTAACAAATTTATTTCAGCATAAGCTTTCGTGGGTTAGTACCCACTTCATCGGATGCATGGAATGAAAATATACTTCAGACAGATATTTATACAGTCAGAGAAACATGATGGTCCAGGTGTATAGACCAATCTTAAGAGGCTAATTAGTTGAGAGGAAACATGACAGCAGGGGAAGAAAAAGCTTTAGTAGTGATAAACAAGATGGTCACACAGGTGTGAATGAGGATCGTTAACTTAAGGGAAATAGATTCAATTAACATAATGGCCGAGCCATTCCAAATCACGATTTAATCCGGAGGCAACGCAATCTAGTTTGCATATCAATTCGAGTTCAATAGTTTCTCTTTGAAGTCTGCTTTTGGAGTTAATCTGTCGCAACACTGCTGTCCTCAAATCTGTCATTGAGTGATCAGGGAGGTTGAAGTGTTCACCTACTGGTTTTTGAATGTTATGATTCCTGATGTCAGATTTATGTCCATTTATTCTTTTGCGTAGAGACTGTCCGGTTTGGCCAATATACATGGCAGAGGGGCATTGCTGGCACATGATGGCATATATCACATTGGTAGATGTGCAGGTGAATGAGCCCCTGATGGCGTGGCGGATGTGATTAGGCCCTGTGATGGTATCACTTGAATCGATATGTTGACAGAGTTGGCATCGGGCTTTGTTGCAAGGATAGGTTCCTGGGTTGGTGTTTTTGTTGTATGGTGTGTGGTTGCTGGTGAGTAATTGCTTCAGGTTGGGGGGCTGTCTGTCAGCAAGGATTGGTCTGTCCCCCAAGATCTGTGAGAGTGAGGGATCATCTTTTAGGATAGGTTGTAGATCTTTGATGATGCGCTGGAGAGGTTTTAGTTGGGGGCTAAAGGTGACGGCTAGTGGTGTTCTGTTATTTTCTTTTTTGGGCCTGTCTTGTAGTAGGTGACTCCTGGGTACTCTTTTGGCCCTGTCGATCTGTTTTTTCACTTCAGCAGGTGGGTATTGTAGTTGTAAGAATGCTTGATAGAGATCTTGTAGGTGTTTGTCTCTGTCTGAGGGATTGGAGCAAATGCGGTTGTATCTTAGAGCTTGGCTGTAAACAATGGATCGTGTGGTGTGTCCAGGATGGAAGCTGGAAGCATGTAGGTAAGTATAGCGGTCAGTAGGTTTCCGGTATAGGGTGGTGTTAATGTGACCATCACTTGTTAGCACAGTGGTGTCTAGGAAATGGACCGCTTGTGTGGACTGGTCTAGGCTGAGGTTGATGGTGGGATGGAAATTGTTGAAATCATGGTGGAATTCCTCAAGGGCTTCTTTTCCATGGGTCCAAATGATGAAGATATCATCAATGTAGCGCAAGTAGAGTAGGGGTGTTAGGCGACGAGAGCTGAGGAAGCGTTGTTCTAAGTCAGCCATAAAAATGTTGGCATACTGTAGGGCCATACGGGTACCCATAGCAGTGCCACTGACTTGAAGGTAAATATTGTCCCCAAATGTGAAATAGTTGTGGGTGAGGACAAAATCACAAAGTTCGGCTACCAGGTTAGCCGTGGTAGTATCGGGGATACTGTTCCTGACAGCTTGTAGTCCGTCATTGTGTGGAATGTTAGTGTAGAGGGCTTCTACATCCATAGTGGCCAGGATGGTGTTGTCTGGAAGATCACCGATGAGGAACAAAAGGAACCCCTAGTATGTGCAGTGAGCTTGGCTTACCCAAGCTGCAAAGTGTACTCTCCTGGTAATAGTGCTGAAAAAAAATAGTATCAGAAGGGAAACAAAACATCATGTTACCACAAACTGTAACTAACAGGGATTAGGATGAGGCCTTCATGGGGGATACATTATCCCTTATCTACCTATTGTGGGGCTTTTTGTGGCTTCCCTCGAAGCATCTGGTAATGTTAGAGACAGGATATTGGACCATGGATCTGATCCACTATTGCAATTCCTGTGCTCTTTAAAAGGATTACAGTAATGCCCACGAAAGCTTATGCTGAAATAAACGTGTTAGTCTCTAAGGTGCCACAAGTATTCCTTTTATTTTTAGTAATCCTTTTCTACTTCTCCCAACTTTATTTGTCATTGTATGCAGTGAGCATTTTTTGGATTGGGATTAGGTCCTGTCTGTTTACATTTCCTGTCATGTCTTTGCTTATCCTTTGCCATGGAGAAGGAAACGTTTTAAAAGTGTATGGGGAACTTAAGGAAGGCACTGGCTCCCATTGACATTCAGTGAAAGTTTGAGCACTTCACTGCTCTTTGTGCCTTTAAAAATTCCCCCATCGTATTTTTGAAGTATTTTCTCTGGAAACAGAAACGAGTGCATCTTAGTAGCCACCAAGCCCTATATCTTAGAACTGGAGTCTTCATCAGAGTTCAGAGCTTTTGCCCTGGTGACAGTGGAAGAGAGGCGTCAGGCTGCTGCCTAGGCTGTCACCGGACTACATTTTCAGTATCATTGAACTCCATCTAGGCTCTGGATATTGTTTCCATAGTAATGAGTGTTCGTCAGAGCAGGGAAAGAGCCCTGGATATATTGCTGATGTGTCTGCAGGCCCTGGTAAAGTTAGATGGGTTTGTTTTTGAGTGGCTCTGTTCTTTCTTCTCAGTAAGTCCTGTGTTGGGCAGTTGCTCATCTGCTGTAAGGTTTCTCTAGCGCAGGATGCCATGGAGATCTTTTCCATCATTCCTCTTGTTTAGCATGGATGGGAGGTTTGGGCTGCAGTGGAATCAGTATGCTGACAATATTCAGCTCTGTGTCTCCTTTTCATCTGTCCCAGACATTGCAGACCTAGCGTCTAGCCAAGATTGTGGCTTGGAGGATTGCTAGTTGGCTAAAGCTGATTCTGGATAGGACAGAAATGACACTAGTAGAATAGGAGAAATGTCGGTAGAAGAGTATAGCGGGGATATCTATTCCCTAGATGGAGGGGCAATACTCACCATATAGGGGTTAGCAAGATTTGCAGTTGTAGGGGTGCTGCAGAACCTTTAGCTGCTGCTGGAGTCCTAGATATTAGGAAAGAAAATGTTTTTCATTGTTGCAAGCAAAGAGATAGTGACCATTCCTCTCTGACGTAGCCCTGGCTACAGTAATCTATTGCTAGTCACCTCCAGATTGGTTATTGCAGTTCGTTCTACCCTTGAAAAACAATCAGCAACCCCGACTAGTGCAGGCTACATTGTTGTATTATTTTTATTTATTTCCAGATGTAATTCAAAGTGTTGACATTTCACCTAAAAAGCCCTGCTTGACTTGGGATTTTGGCTGCCTTAGAGACTGAATCTCCCCATGTGCTGTTTTGCTGGCTGGAGAAAGGGCACAGTGAAGTGTCTTTCTGTGGAGTTTCCTTTAGCCTTGTTTGCACAGAGCCCAAATTAATTGATTTACAGGGCATGTTGCAGGGTGTACCCAAGACCAAGCCTGAGAGGGAGGGGAAGACTTGGCTTTCTCTGTTGGCTTAGGGAGTTTCTATGCATCTTTTTCAGTTGACATTGTCAATGTATGCTTTAATGCATGTGGTTCTTACTGTAAGTGGGGCTGGTAGTGCCACCTATTATTAAAGTTGCCTGACATTTCCTGTTATAAGACCCTATTTTTAGTTGCTTTTAAAATGGCCAAACTTTAACTATTTGGGCTGAAGTTTTCCATGCTCTGGACTGCTGCAGGCCAGGCCGGGTCCAAGTCCTGGCACCTGAACTGACAGCAGGAAGCTGTCTCTCCTGTGCTCTCATTGACTACTCCCACCCCCTATTCTGGGCCCAGGCAGCATTGTTGATTCAAATGCAGAGGGGACAATAACCAGGTTTGCAGAGGGTAGAGGAGTTTATTGGGACAAGGAGCCTGGCGGGGAGATTGGGACTGAAGGCTAGCAGTGGAAGTGAGGGAAACTGGGAGTTGGGGTAAGAGAAAACCGAGAATGGCTGGGAAATTGGGACTGGGAACTGGGGGAGACTGGGACAAGATGCTGGGGGTGGACACCAAGATTGGACAAGGGGACGGTAACTGGAGGTCAGGGTGAGGGAGAGAGGATGAGGAGCCAGCAAGGAGGGACTGATGAGCAAGGAGACTGGGAACAAGGAGGTGGGAGATTGGTGGGTGGAACTGGGAATGGTTGGGATGGGAGACTGGGCATGGGGGACAGACTGGGACTGAGAATCTGGAGGAGTGAGACTGGGACTTGGACAAGAAGCTTGGAGAGCGGAGACTGGGCATGGCGAGGTGAGGAGAATGGGACTGGGATGAGAATCCATGGGTGGGGAAGAGATAGGATTGGGGCATGTTGGAGGGGACGGGGCAGAAGGACTCACACTTGGGAGAAATGGGCAGAAGAGTCTGTGCCTGCTAGAGAACACTCCTATCTAGAGCCTGGAATGGATCCCAAGATTTTTGAGTTTCACAACTCCTCAGAAAATAGCCATGAAATCTGCTGGCAAAGTGTCTCACCCCTCTCCACATAGAAAATGACTGCCTACTATGGTATCAGTTACTCTGTTAGCTCAAGTGGCAGGGGCCTGTGCGGTGAATCTAAAGGTTCCAAATCTGCTGATGAATCATAGATCTGTAGGGCTGGAAGGGACCTCGAGAGGTCATCAAGTCCAGCCCCTTTTGGTGAAGCAGGACCATATAAACCTAGACCAACCCTGACAGGTGTTTGTCCAACCATTTCTTAAAAACCTCCAAAGATGGGGATTTCACAACCCCCCCTTGGATGCTTATTCCAGACATTAATTATATTTCCCATAGCCCATTACTTCTTGTCCTACCTTCAGTGGACATGGAGAACAGTTGATCACAGTCTTCTTTATAATAGCCCTTAACATATTTGAAAACTGTTATCAAGTCCCCACTCAGTCTTCTAAGACCTAGCCAGTTATTCCCCATTTTGTATTTGTGCATTTGATTTTTCCTTCCTAAGTGAAGTATTTTGCACTTGTCTTTATTGAATTTCATTTTGTTGATTTCAGACCAATTCTCCCTATTTGCCCACGTTGTTTTGAATTCTAATCCTGTCCTCCAAAGCGCTTGCAACCCCTCCCAAGTTGGGGTCAGCCACAGATTTTATAAGTATACTCTCCATTCAATTATCGAAGTCATTAATGGAAAATATTGAATAGTATCAGACCAAGGACTGATCCCTGCGGGATCCCACTTGATATGCTCTTACAGTTTACAGAAAACCATTGATAACTACTTTTTGAGTATCATCTTCCAACTAGTTGTGCACCCACCTTATAGTAATTTCCTCTAGACTACATTTTCCTAGTTTCTTTATGAGAATGTTATGTGGGACTGTGTCAAAAGCCTTACTTACATCAAAATGTATCACATCTGCTGCTTCTCCCCTGTTCACGAGGCCACTAACCCTGTCAAAGAAGGAAATTAGGTTGTTTTGGCATGATTTGTTCTTAACAAATCTATGCTGACTATTCCTTATATGACCCTCTTATCCCCTAGGTGTGTACAGATTGATTGATTGTTTAATAATTTCTTCCAATATCTTTTCAGGTATCAAACTTAGGCTGACTGGTCTATAGTTTCCTGGGTCCGCTTTATTCCCCTTTTTAAGATTGGTACCATGTTTGCTCTTTCCCAGTCCTCTGGACTTCACCCATCCTCCCTGTGTTCTCAAAGAGAATTGCTAATAGTTCAGAGATTACTTCAGCTAGTTCCTTAAGTACTCTAGAATGAATTTCATCAGGCTCTGACACGTTGAATATATTTAACTTATCTGTTCCTCTTAACCACTTCTTTCCTTATTCAGGCTTGCTTTCCTTCCCCCTTGATGTTAATATTAATTGTGTTAAATAACTGGTCACCATTAACATTTTTAGTGAAGACTGAAGCAAAATAGGCATTAAATACTTCAGCATTCCTGATGTCATCAGTCACTAGCTTTCCTTCCTCACTAAGTAGAGGACCTACAGTTTCCCTTATCTTTCTCTTGCTCCTAATGTATTTAAAGAACCTCTTATTATTGCCTTTTATATCCTTTGCTAGGAGTAACTCATTTTGTGCCTTAGCCTTTCTGATTTTGCCCCTATATGCTTGTTGCTATTCTTTTATACTCCTCTTTAGTAATTTATCCATTTCCACTTTTTGTTGGATGCCTTTTTGATTTTCAGGTTAGCAAAGAGCTTCTAATGAAGCCATGTTGGCTTCTTACTAGTCCTATTTTTCCTTTGCATCGGAATAATTGATGGTTGTGTCTTTAATAGTCTCTTTGAGAAACTTCTAACTTTCCTGAAATCCTTTATCCTTTAGATTTACTTCACAGAGATCTTTCCTACCAGCTCTCTGAGTTTGTCTGCTTTTTTTAAGTCCATTGCCCTTATTCTTGTTCTCCCACTCCTTCTTTTCTTTATGATCACGAAATCTATCATTTCATGATCTCTTTCACCCAAATTGCCTTCCACCATCAGATTTGCAACTAATTCCTCCCATTTTGTGAGAATCAAGTCCAAAATGGCTGTCTCCTTGCTTACTTCCTCCACTTTCTAAAACAAAAAGTTGTCCCCATACATTTCAATAACTTGTTGGAAAGTTTGTGTTTTGCTGTATTACTTTCCCAGCATATGTCTGGGTCGTTAAAGTCCCCTGTTATTACCAGGTCTGTGTTTTGGTTATTTCTGTTATTTGTTGTAGAAATGCCTCATCCATCTCTTCCTCTTTTGATGATCTGTAGTAGACCCCTACCTGGACGTGATGCCTGTTTTTTTGCCTTTTATCTATACTAAGAGACTTTCAACTGGTCTGTCTCTCACCTCCTGGACCTCAGAGCAAGTGTATATAGTCTTGATGTATGATGCAATACTTTCCTTTTACCAGGTGAGTATATTATAGAATCATAGAATATCAGGGTTGGAAGGGACCTTAGGAGGTCATCCAGTCCAACCCCCTGCTCAAAGCAGGACCAATCCCCAATTTTTGCTCCAGATCCCTAGATGGCCCCCTCAAGGATTAAACTCACAACCCTGGGTTTAGCAAGCCAATGCTCAAACCACTGAGCTATCCCTCCCCCCAAAATCTGATTAGACACTTGGACTATAAAACAAGCCACCAGCTCCCCTCCATATCATTATGCTATATGATGACATTTCTGGTGGGTTTTTTTTTTAAATTGTTTTTTAAAAATCTAGGAAATTACACATACAAATTAAGTTAAAAATATTATTAAGGTTTCAGAGTCAAGCACATAAAATTAAGGTTGCCTATGCAACCTTAATTTGCGTCCCTTATGCATATGCATTATAATATAGACTTTAATTACCAGTCCCAGCCTCCCCACCTTCCCTGGCTCCTTTTCCCGCTCAACCCTCTCTCCCACCCACACTGCATTTGAATCTGGCATCTTCCTTCTGTGCACTGCCTGGACCCAGCTGGGGGCTCAGTAAGTGCAGAGGAGAGACAAGCTCACTGCTCTCACTTTAGATGCGGGGACCTGGACCTGGCACAGTTGCAGCAGTCCAGAGCTGCACTGCAGGGAAGGTCCTGTTCAACCCCTGGCTGAAGCATGCTCAGTGCGGATGGACTCTTTGGGGAATTTAGCTGCTAAAAATCTAAGAAGTCTATACTGAGCATGTGCAAACGGTGACTTGTTTACAAAGGGTTATAAATTGGCCTAATTTGGGTGGGCGCACTCCTGACACAGAGGCCATCCTCTTACCAAATTGCCAGTCCCTATTCCAGAGCATGTGGTTGCTAAAGATTTTCAAAGAAAAGGTCCGCAGAGTTTTTGAACATGGGCAAAACAATGTATTTTTCCCTACCCTCATTCTCAGAAGTGGCTGAACTGTTTTGGCTGAAATTTTCCATACACCCAGTGTGTCAGTTTCAGCCCAAACGATTAATGTCTGGCAAAGTTATAAGCAACTGAAAACAGAGTTTTATAATGGGAAGTGTCAGGCAACCTTAATAGGTGATTCTACCAGCTCTGGCTATAATGCGTATCTGTTATTGTAGAAAAAAATGTACTATCTTTGCATTGTTTAAGGGTTAGTATCAGGCTGCATTAATAAAGAGTAAAGACTACTTAATGTCCTGCAATGGGGCAGAGTTAAAGTTGTACATACAACCATAGTTTGCTCTCAGTTCCTGATTTGTGATCACTTAAACCTGTAACTGTAATGTTACAATAACTTCAGTTTTTCTATGTGAACTGGCCTGTTTTTCAAAGGAGGGGGGAGGGAAGACTCGAGGACTTTTAGACTCCAGGAGCATCATCATATGGTAAAAGATCCTCCTTATATTGCAAGTTCTTTGGGGCAGAGAAGGTCTTTCTCTTCTATGTTTGTACAGCACCTAGGACAATGGGATCCCGGTCCATGACTATGGCTCCTAGGCACTATGATAATTTAAATAGATAATACAAATAATAATATCCTGCCGAGGTTACAGGCTCTGCAAATGAAAAACGTCTCCCCCTGCCAACCTAAGCAACAACTTTCAGAACCCTGCAGAGTACCTGAGGGGAGGGGAAGGAGGGAGCAGGCAGCAGAATTAGCACAACTCCCATTCATGTCCCCTGGGCAGCAAGCTACTGGCTCATGTTACCCTCTGAAAAGGATAGCATGGGGTCTCTTCCTGCTGCAGTTAGCAGATGGTTAGTAAAATTGACTGTCTAATCCTCAGTGAGGACTAGCTACCCTGAACATTTCAGACTTTAAAGTGCAGCCATTTTTGAGTTATGCATGAGCAGAGAAGCATCTTACAATTTTCTTAACAGGAAAATTAAGGGTTAAGATTTTTTTAACCCTTGCATAACTCAGAAATTGCCAAAGGGATTTTGCTTTCGCTTTAAAAAAATGCACCATCTGAGATAAGCATGAAAAATTTCAGCTTCAGAGTTAGGAGTATGTGAAAATAGAGGGTTATAATGAAGGCTGATGTAGCCTTAACTATAATGAACTCTCCTAGGCTTCTGCTGAAGTATATGAGGATGCTTCCTGTTTACAAGAAAATAACTGTACCAGAGCTGCATAAACTCAAATGCCAAAATCAGTGATCTTTACTATAGCATAACTAAGAGCAGAATTTGGCGTGTAGTACTGTAATATTTTTAATAGATGTTTCATTATGAATTAGGCCAAAATATATTATTAATAAAGAGAATTTAGTTTAGACTGCTTCCACTTAAATAAATAAACTCTCACTATGTGAGTGTTTCTTCCTAAAACAGGGAGCCAGGGACTCGTGTACTGGTCTGGTGTAAATCTGGAGTGACTCCATGGACTTCATGAGAGTTACTCTGGATTTCCACTGGCATAAGTGAGATCAGAACCTGTCTCAATAGCTGTTACATTGCATAGTGGTATACTATGCCAATATCATTTGATAAAGATTATTTGCTAAATAGTGGCTCTACAATATTTGGCAAAAAATAAAATGCAGTGTGAAGGAACTGTGACCTTTACACTCTATGAGGGAATAATTGAGCTATGTGAGAGCTGGGCTTTATTGCCCCTTCTGGCTACCAAAATAAATATCAGGACCTTATACTAATGAGAAGCTGAGAAGCCTGACAGTTTTATAGGTAGTGAAATTACCTTTGTGTGGTACATTTTAAGTGCTTTTTCCAAACAGAAGATAGTAGCTAGTTCAGAGTGGTTTCACACAGCTGTATGTGATATTGTAAGTTTGTGGGCCTCTACTGTGATCTCATTTTCTTCAACAGAGTAGGAATGTTTCTTCTGTTATTTGCTAAAGAGGTAACTGGTTGGGAAAAAGTTTAACACCCCCCCCCCACCCCCCTCTATCCACATGAAGTTCACTGAGTGCTCTCTCCATCTCTCAATTGATCACTGCAGTGGAAGAATAAACAACCTGAAAAGATAGCGTTGCCAACTTTCCAATGTCTCAAAACCAGACACGACAGCAGGAGTGCTGGAACTTCTCCTCATCCTCTGTTCCTCCTCTTCCCCTGAGGCTCCAGCTCCGCCTCATCCCCCATGACTCTGCCCCCACTCACTCCTCTCTCCCTTCTCCCCCGTCACTTGATGCTCTCCCCATCCCCCGTCGCTCGATCCTCTTCCCCACTCTCTCCGTCTCCGAGCTGGGCTCCCTCTGCCCATAAGGGGACTACTCACCTGCTGCCCGCGGAGCCGGGGCTGGGAGCTGCAAGCCTGA
Organism: Chelydra serpentina; assembly: GCA_037349315.1. Taxonomy (NCBI): domain Eukaryota; kingdom Metazoa; phylum Chordata; order Testudines; family Chelydridae; genus Chelydra; species Chelydra serpentina. Next base: position 128,506,181 of record JBAIAC010000008.1, read on the forward strand.
TGTGGCGCCTGCCTGACTGCCCACGAGATGCAGGTAGAAGGCGGCCCCAGCTGAGCAGGGGCTGGCGCGGGTTGATGACATGGTGCTTTCCCTCTCCCCTCCCCCCCCCCCCCCCGGCCGCTCACCCTTCAGGCAGGTAATAAGTGGGAGGGCCATGGCCCCTTGGTCCCCCCTGTCCGGTGAACCTTGCACTACAATTATGGTTAGAATTGCCTGGGACACTCAGTTCCCATCAGGGATCCTTCCCCCACCCAGCAGTTGGCAAGGGGCCAGGCCCCGCACTCTTACCCTGGCAGCAGTCCCTCAGGGCCTCTTACCCTGGCAGCAGTCCCTCCAGGCCCACGGCAGCTGCCAAGCCAGCCCCGTTCGGAGGCCAGGGCAAAGTGGAACCAAATGCGCCTCCAGCCGAGGGGCAGGCCGGCCCCTCCCCACGTTCCCTGCTCCTGCCTGGCAGGTATTGCTCTGCCCTTGGGCTCCTGCTGATCCCGCTGGGCCTGATCCTACTGGGGGTTGGGGATTGACCCCTCTACCCCACTAGCTCTGTGCTGCCCCTCTCTCCCTGCCTTAGTTACGGCCTTGGAAAATTGCGGTAACAGGACTTTTGGTGTCTGGTCAATACTTCTGACCAGAGACTGTACAGGTACCCTTAAAACCAGACTTCCTCGTTGAAAACCAGACACCTGGCAACCCTATGAAAAGATAGGCATTTTCATTCTGAACCAGACCAACATTCCACCTACTGCAGCTTCCTGTCTCCAGCAGTACCAGATGCATCAGAGGAAGGGGCAAGAAACCCTATTGTGAACAGTTATGAACTAAGAAAGGATGGCCCAGTGGTTAGGGTGTTATACTTGGGATTCCTGAGTTTATTTCTTTGTTCTTTGTTTCTGTGTGACGTTGGGCAAATCACTTAGGGTGGGATCTATGAAGGGACTTAGTGTTGCAGTGCTGAACATCACAGAGTCTAGAAAATCACAGGACCAATGCTGTGATCCACAAAGCTGAGTTAAGCACCTCAGCTTCCAGTACAATGAATGGGGACAGATCTACAGAAGCCAGTATGCTACGTGGGGAGTCACCTAAACTAGCCAATGGCAGATGCCAACCAGAAGGGGGTGTGTCAAGCCCCACCCCCTTGGATATAGGGCCTACGTCTGGGCTGCACAGAAGTGCCTAGCTCTGCTTAGCAATGCTCAAATGGCAACCCCTGTTCTGGAGTCAGGTGGCTTAAGCACCTAAGCTGTGTTTCTTGTTGGAATGAGTTAGGTGCCTGCCTTGCTCCACACAGAATGGCTGCCAGAGGAGGTAGTGCCCACCTTACAACAACTTTTAGCCCAATGGTTAGAGCACTCCACTGGAATGTGGGAGACCCAGGTTCAATTCTCCTCTCTCTGCTAGAGCGGGAGAAAGTATTTGAACAGAGGTCTGCCATTTCTTAGGCGAGTACTCCAACCACTGAGCTATGGGATACTCTGGTATGGGGGTTTCTTCTGTCTCTCCTGTTGAAGCTGTTCCATTGTGGCTAAATAACAAAAGAGTGATGGGAGGAGCGGGACTGGACCCAGGGTCTCTTACCTCCCAGTTGGGTGCTCTAACCACTAGATTTCAGAATCATTCTCCCTTTTTGGCCCAATGACTTTTCCACAGTGGATAAATATTAAATAGCCATTAGGCGAGAGAGAGAGAGAGCCCATGAGAGAATGACGCTGTGGTCCAGTGGTTAGGGAACCCTTGTGAGAGACCGTGGGTCAGTCCTCCTGATCTAATCACTCTTTCATTAGTTATGCCCAATTGAGAAGCTTCAACAGGAGAGATTGAGGGAGCCTCATATCAGAATATCCCCAAGCTCAGTGGTTAGAGCACTTTCCTGAGAGATGGGACACCCCGGTACAAATCGTTTTTTCTCCCTCTCTGGTAGTGAGGGGGGAATTGAATGTGAGCTAAACATTATAAGGTGAGCATCTCCTCTTCTGGCCAGATTTTTGAATGGGACCTGATCTGGTATGCAGCCTCTGAGTATGCCTACAGGATCAGGTGCCACATGTGATGTAGGCAGACAAACACCTCTCTTCCCCTGGTTTGTGAATCACTCTGGGGCTTAGGTGCGGAAATGGGCATCTGGACTCCCAGAAGGCGTCAGCAGTGTACATGTCCAGAAGCTGAAACCTAAGTGCTGAGGGAACTTTACCCTGAAATGTAGTCACCCAGTGAGTTTAGGTGGCTACAGGGTTTGGTGGGAGTTTAGTGGATAGCAGTGTAGCCAAAACTGGGACTTGGACAACTAAACCTGAGATTTAGGTGCCTAGGTACCTTTGTGGATCCCACCCTTACTCTCTCTGTGCCTCAGTACCACCTATGGGGCAACCAGATTGTGGCCCCATTGTGGTTGGCTCTGTACAAATATATAGGGCCAAATTTTCCATTGAGCTCACTCAGCACTCAAAATTGGGGAGATTAGGCACTAGAATAAGTGGACAGATTTTCAGGAGCGATCAGCCTGTTGGGTGTAGGGTGGGTGCTGAGGACTTCTGAAAATCTGTCTATGAAGTGTCACCGGGGTAGTTGCTGGAAGCTGAGCACTTAGAATCATAGAATCATAGAATCATAGAATATCAGGGTTGGAAGGGACCTTAGGAGGTCATCTAGTCCAACCCCCTGCTCAGAGCAGGACCAATCACTTCTGAAACTCTGGCCTGATTGGTGGGTTCTGTTTTGAAAATCTGGCCCATAATAAATGACAACCTCTGCCGCAAATATCATAAATACTCTTTTTGCCCTTCCTAAAACATCAACATTAAATCTGCTATGTATATTACTTTTCAGACAAAGAAATAATTTGGATATTATCTTCACACAGATCCTTGCAAATCTCTAGATCTAACTGAAGGTCAGAGTTGCCACATTCTAGAATTAAGTTTTTGTAGAACCACATTATAAAATCATGGAATATCCATTGGCAGTCTGTCTAGAATGATAGCATTTGAGCACTGTTCGTAAGGCACATACGTCATTTATTCCCTCTTTTGTAGGATTTAGGGCCTGTGGTTTTGGAACCATGTAACAGGGCTTGCTGTGTCCTATCCTGCCTTATTTGTTGCAGGCTGCATTTTGTATGCAAGGAAACAACAGACAAAATAGCCTCAAAAGAAAGGAAGAATGAGATAGTTTCCTAAGTTGTCTTTGCCTGAGTTGGCAGCTGCTCTAGCTCATTCAGCTTTTTGTTCTCCAGTGAGTGCTGTGCGTGTGTACTAACAATGGGGTGATGCAGTTACACTGTAGGCTAATAGTGGAGTTCCGTCAAATCCATTCATAAATACAGAGAAGGGTGCAGTGCTGTGAAAGCGAGCCAGCTTGCAGAGGAAGTAAGGCCTCCAAGTAATGAGCTCTCCATCACAAACATAGCTGTCAGATCTCATGGACTGGTGATAGACTGTGATCATCTGGTTGGAGACTTGCCCCGACCTGCACCACTGCAGATGTGTGACCTTTCAAGCTGACAGAAGACATTGATAATGGGTAGCAAAGATTCCTCCTCATATACACACATAGCCCTAGTTTAGCTTTGTCTAATGCAACACAAATATTGTAGGTTTTCTAGGAATCCTAATTTTTATAAACTCTGACATTATTATTGATATTGTTCTTGCTTGTTCTTTAATTTGCACTTCTGTCATCTGAAGATCTCCAAGTATTTTACTACCATTAAAAGACCACTGTCAACTTGAAATCTCAATTCAGCTTTAAAAATGAGTTAATCTGAGGTGTGATATATGCCCCTGAATTCCCCCTGCCAATTTTTTTGGCTTTACAGTCATGTTTTCCTAAAAAAATGTTTTCCCCTCGATTGTGAAAGACTCCCCGAACAACAGGAGAAACTGCCTATCCTGGGGAAACAGTGGAAGTGAATATAAACAAAGTGTTGTCAAATGAACTAATAAAACTAAAAAATTAGAGGGGAAAAAAAACTTGTTTTCCCTAATCCCTTTCAGTTATAGTCATTTTAGGCAGTCCTGGTAACACAGTAAAGTAAACAAATTCTGGCAGAAATGTGATTTTATTTATTTAAGTATTATGATGTCCATTAAAGTAATTTATCTACACAACACCCCTGTGGGAGAGCAAAATATTATTTCCCCTGTTCAGAGGTACGTAAACTTGGGTATACAAGCAAACTTTGTAGCCATAATTCATCACCAGTGAGAGCAACAACAAAAAAGCGTCTTTCTGTTAGTAAACTGAATCAATTTGATCTGGAATCAATAAGACACCAACAACATGAACCACAGGATGGCATTTTCACATTGTCATTTTTCAAGCCCTTGGTTTGTATAGACAGTAGTGTCTCAGGGTTAGGGACCAGTGTAGTGCAAATCAAGTCTCCAATTCAGGAAAGCATCCCTATGCTGGTAGCACATGCACAAGTTCCATAAAGTTAATCATGTGCTTAAGTGCTTTCAGGAATTGGGGCCCAAATGTGGACCAAGTGGGAATCCAGTTGTCTTTTGTCCTTAGCAGTGTGGATCACACGTCCTGTGCTGGAATTTATGCAAATCCTTATTCCTAAATGCATGAGTGGTTGCATTCCTGTGCTCTGAAAGCAAAGTGTTAATAACAGGAGACCAGCACTGTTACAGCAATCATCTACTGCACCCCCTTACATTTGTTACATATCTCCTCTTTCTTGAAAGAAGCACTTCTCCTGTTTTCCTGCTCCGGTTTTTCTTTCTTTAATTTTGAAAAAGAGCTCCTTTTCAGGAATGTTGTTTAAGAGAACCAGAGACATTTGAATAGTCATAAGGTAGGCTAACAGTTCTTTTCTTCAAGTACCAGCAAACATTTAAGAAAAACCCATCTTTTTTTTTTTTTTTTTTTTGCACAGAGATGTCCTGTGAGTTTTTCAGTTTCTTCAGACTGCTGAATTTTATCACTCAGCAAAGCATCCAGACTTTGAATTTAAGCTTTTGAGCTTTGGTAGCAATTGTGAAGTAATGGAGTAACAAAGGCCTGTGTAATTATTATAGCTCAGTGGTGTCTTTTAGCTCATTTAATTAAAAAAAACAAACAAATAAAAAAAACCCACTCTAACATATTGTTCTTCAGCTAGTTATCGTACAGGGCAAAAATTGTGGTTTGCTTGCAGATGTTTGATTTGCAAGGAGTTCAAAAATAACATGGTTCATTCAGTGCTAATGTAGATTGGCTGCAAGCATTTTTATCACCAGATTGTCTAAACCTGCTCTAAGCACTAGATAAATTGTTTTATGTTAGATTTCCAAAATATAGTGACACCTCTCTTAAGTGATCTCTCATAGTCAGACCAAAAGTATTTGCTTAGAAGAGGTTAAGTGGAGCAGAATTGTATTCAAAGTATTTGGGGATATTTTGTGATGGTTTCTTGATGAAGAACGTTACCTAGTGAGGATGGTGTTTAATAGGCTTTCAGTATACCCATATGAATGTAAATAAAATTAGACTTTGTTACATCAATAGACTACAGTTTCTGGATTGTTTTTTAGACAATGTTCCATAGCATGTCATCTACTTCCATTGTGCCTCTTTCATATTCCCAGATGTATTCACTCTCTGACTATTTGATGGGCAAACCTAAAAGGGTCTGCGGTTCAGATCAGTTTCCATAAATTCAGATTTTTCTCTAAACCTCATCTTTGGTTTAAAAACCCCCAAAGGCTAGAAATCTTGCTGGGACAGGCTTTCTTTTGGTATTTCTACTCCCACCCCAGGAAGTGAAAGGACATATGAAAATTAAAACAAAAAAAGTTCCAGGGGACAAATGGCACAGAGGGGTTGGAAACAAACTGTAGATACTTTCATCAAGAGCTCAGTCCTGCAAAGTACTGAGACCCCTCAATTTGAAGTCAGTGGGCCCTAACAGCAGTAGGCACCTCCCAGAAGGTGTTCAGGACCTGGCAGAATTGGGTCCTAAGCTGCCAATAGAGATCCATGCTGGTTCAGTAGTGACTGAAAGTTCTTCGAGTGCTTGCTCATGTCCATTCCATTGTAGGTGTGGTGCCGGAAGTTTTTCCTTCAGTGGTATCTGTAGGGGACTGGCTCTAGTGCCCTCTGGAGTGGCGCACATATGTGCTGGTGTAAGGGGCGCTGCCGGCTCCACCCTCACTCGGTTCTTTCTTACTGCCAGCGACGGTGCTGGAGCATCTCCTTGCTTCGGCAAGCTTTTCTAGCTCTACTGTGTCCAGCGCTCACCTGAACAGCACCACCGGCACCTGGACGCAGGTCGGCTGGCCTGCTGGAGTTCCTGGTGTTGGTCCCAGAACTCTAGGCAGCATTCCTCAGGCTACAGGCGTCGATCGTCAGCTGTCTGGAAGACCTGCAGAGGCGCATCACCAGTCCCCAAAGCCCTGGTGCCGGGAGCGTCCGAGCTGCTCTCCTAGCCCACAGCACCGTTCCGGAGGTCAACATGCCGGTCCTCAGAGTCCTGGAGCCGGATCACTGTACGGATCACCGCGGGCACGTTGACGGTCTCCGAGACTTCGGTCTTCTCACTCCCGTTACCACTCCCAGTCTACGGAGTGGCACCGCTCTCTAGGCGTGAGGCATTGGTCACTGGGGTCACGACACCGAGAGCCATCACCCCTGTACAGGTCCTCGATGGAGGTCTGTGGCCAGAGCCGACGGGATTGGGGTAGACAGGTGGCCTCGATACCGTCCTGGTCTCCCAAACAAGTCTCTCCCGGCTCAGATAGCAAGGAGGAGAACCTGCCCGCAGGCCAGCGCCACCCATCAGGGGCATTGGCATGCCCCTTTGGGCCACCAGTGGCAGCATGGCCCCAGGGCTAGTGGCTGACCCCCTGGCAACTATGGAACCCCTGGGGGTTTCCCCACCCATCACAGGGACATAGGTTGGTCTCGGGGGCATCTGAAAGATGGTCAGTGACAGTCTCCTGCCCGCCCCCTGACTCGGACCCGGAGTCAGAGCAGGCTCCCCAGGATCAGCCAGCCTCAGCCGAGGCTCCCCTGGCAGAAGTGAAGTTGGCAGACCCACCTGTACCTGCCTCCTCCTCATCTTCGCCCAATGAGGCGATAGCGAGGCCCTCTCACTTGGTTCCCCAGGATGATGCAAGGGCCCACCAGGAGCTTTTGAAGAGGGTTGCATCAAACCTGGGACTGGAAGCCGAGGAATTGGCAGAGCCTGCGGACTCCCTGTTCGATGTGCTAAGTGCAGCAGCCCCCCTCCAAGGTGGCATTGCCGATGCAGGAGGGAGTGGTGAAAATTACGGCCCTGTGGCAGACACCCTCCTCCCTGCCCCCATCTCCAAGCAGGCGGAAAGAAAATACTACGTCCCCGCTAAGGGGTATGAGTATCTTTATACCCACCCTGCCCCAAACTCACTGGTTGTGTCAGCAGCCGATGAGCGTGATAGACAGGGCCAACCGGGATCGACACCTAAGAACAAGGAGGCAAAGAGGCTCGATCTCTTTGGTAGAAAGATTTATTCTACGTCCAGCCTCCAGCTGAGAGTGGCCAACCATCAGGCCTTACTTGGCCGTTATGATTTAATATTTGACAGTCCATGGTCAAGTTTGCGGATTCGCTGCCAGAGGAGCCCAGGAAGGAATTCCTGGCTATCCTCAATGAGGGCAGAGCTGTGGCCAAGGCAGCCCTCCAGATGTGATTAGCGTAGTTCTACTTCCTGGCCAGACGTCACCTAGACAAGGTAATCACGATCCCGCCGTGGGTACTTACCTCTCTGCAGTGGTAGTCCGACCCGATTCTGGTGTTGCAAGGTGTGCCATTCACGAGCCCACGGCCCATGGTCTCCCTGATTTTGGATGCATCCAGCCTCAGTTGGGGAGTGTATCTCGGTACACTGCAGACTCGGGTTATCTGTAACGCGAGCTCCTTTCAAGACCATAACCCCTGAATCTTCAGTGTACCGAGATACACTCAGAGCCATCCGTCTGGCTTGCGGTGTCTCTCTTCCCCAATTGTCCAGTCAGGTGGTGCAGGTGTTGACGGACAACACGGCCTCCATGTTCTATGTCAACAGGCGGGGGGAGCTCGATTGTTGGCTGTGTGCCAGGAGACCCGCCCTCTGTGGGATTTCTGCATTCAGAATGCAGTCCACCTGGAAGCCTCACACCTCCCAGGCATCCGGAAAATGGTGGCGCATTGCCTCAGCAGGTCTTTCTTCTCTCACCGCGAGTGGTCCCTTCACTTGGAAGTTGTCAGAATGCTCTTCCAGAAGTGGGGAGCTCCTTGAATGGACCTGTTTGCCACCAGACAGAACAGGAAGTGCCATCAGTTCTGCTCTCTCCAAGGCCTTGGCTCACTATCCGATGCCTTTCTCCTGTCTTGGTCAGTGGACCTGATGTATGCCTTCCCACCAGTTCCGCTCATCAGCAAAGTCCTCTCAAAATCAAGAGGGACAAGGCACAGGTCATTTTGATCACACCAGCATGGCCTCGCCAGCATTGGTTCGGCATGCTCATGGACATGGCCATGGCAGCCCCGTGGCCACTTGCCAGCCGCCCAGCCCTACTCTCGTAGGATCACGCTCGGCTTCTGCACCCGAACCTTGCCTCTCTCCACCTCAGCTTGGATGCGACGTGACTGAATCCAGAGGAACAAGCCTGCTCTAGTCAGATACAGCAGGTTCTCTTAGGGAGCAGAAAGCCCTTCACCAGAGCAACTTACCTGGCAAAGTGGAAGCGTTTCTCCTTCTGGGCGTCAAAGCGGGATATCTCCCCGACCCAGTCGTCTCTGCAGTCCATCCTGGATTACCTGCTTCACTTAAAGCACCAGGGCCTCACCTTCTCTCCAACCAAGGTGCACCTGGCAGCCATATCGGCCTTCCATCCTCACATCCAGGGTAGATTGGTGTTCTCGCATGAGATGTCGATCAGGTTCCTGAAAGGCCTTGAAAGACTCTTTCCACCGGTCTGGGACCTGGGTCCCTAATGGGAGCTCAACCTGGTCTTCTCCAGGCTCACAGGTCCACCCTTTGAGCCAATGGCTTCTTGTTCCCTTTCCCACTTGTTGTGGAAGGTTGCATTCCTTGTAGCTATTACCTCGGCGAGACATGTCTCCGAGATTAAAGCCCTCACTTCGGAGCCCCCGCACATGGTATTCTACAAGGACACGGTCCAGCTGAGGTCCCATCCGGTCTTCCTGCCAAAGGTGGTGTCGCACTTTCCGTGTCAACCAGGATATCTTCCTCCCAGTGTTCTGTCCAAAGCCTCACATGACCAATGAGGAGAGGCGGCTGCACACTCTAGATGTCATGCGCGCCCAGGCTTTCTACCTGGAGTGCACAAAGCCCTTCCGCAGATCGACCCAGCTCTTTATTGCGACAGCTGACAGGCTGAAGGGCCTTCTGGTGTCCTCTCAGAGGATTTCGAATTGGATCACCACCTGCATCTGTGCTTGTTACGAGTTGGTGCAGGCTGTGCCTCCACTGATAGTGAAGGCTCACTCGATTAGAGCTCAGGCGTCTTTGGCTGCCTTCCTGGCGCATGTCCCTATCCAGGACATGTGCAGGGCCGCGACACGTTCTTCGGTACACATGTTTACGATGCATTACACTATCACCCAGCAAGCTAGAGATGACGCTGGATTTGGAAGAGCTGTGTTGCAATCGACACGTCCATGAACTTCTACCCGCCTCTGGTGGCGCTGCTTGGGGGTCACCTACAATGGAATGGACATGAGCAAGCACTCGAAGAAGAAAAGACAGTTACCTTTCGTAACTGTTGTTCTTTGAGATGTATTGCTCATGTCCATTCCATGACTCACCCTCCTTCCTCTCTGTTGGCATTACGGCAAGAAGGAACTGAGAGAGGTGGGAGCCGGCAGCACCCCTTATACCGGTGCATATGCGTGCCACTCCAGAGGGCGCCAGAGCTGGTCCCCTATGGTTACCACTGAGGGAAAAACTTAAGGCACGCGGCGCATGTGGCAAGCACACACACCTACAATGGAATGGACATGAGCAACACCTCTCGAAGAACTCGTTACCAAAAGTAAGCGTCTTTTCTTGCCACTGGATGGCTGTTTAGTGACCTCTGTAAAATGAATCTGGTGATCCCATCTAGTTCTTACTGAAGAACCCTGTCCCCAGAGGCAGTGGGTGCAGTATGTGTACGTACTCACAGTAAGTGAGGCAGGAGGTGAGCGAGAAGATTTAAGGATAAAACTGTTTTCCTTATTCTCATAACGTTCCTTGTTCAGCATTAGACGAAAGTGTCTCTTGTGAGCCTTTAGGGGCTAAGATGGCATTGTTGCTTTCCATTCTGTTCTGTGGATAGGAGGCTGCAGCAAAAGGCCAGTGAAGTCAGTTGAAAGACTCCATCCATTGACTTCAATGGGCTTAGGATGAGGCCCAAAGAGAAGCCCTGGGTTTGTGGCTTGAGAAAGGACTTCAAGATCAGCCCTATATAAACTAGCTGCTAAAAGAGTAAAAATGTATTTGTGTTTTCCCTTTTTCAGCTTTTATTTTTCACTTTGGGCCTGACCTTGCAAGGTGTCGAGTACTTCCTGCACCTCCTTACCTCAGTGAAATCAATGAGAGTTGAGGGTCCTCAATATCATGCAAGTTCAGGTCTGTACCAGCCTGTTCTAAAGCCCATTGAAATCAATCACAAAATTCCATTGACTTCAGTGGTGCAAAGTTGGACCCTATTTGCAGAGATGGATAGGAGGCTCACATACCAGATTCCAGATGCAAACATCTTCATAACAGCCGTAGAAACATATTTAAGTTTAGAAAAGGAAAATATGGAAAAATCAGCGAGAACATGCATTAACTTGGTGCTGAAAAGTTAAAGAAATCAATCGCGTATAGTACCAGGTCTTTCCAAATGCTTAAACCCTGTTTCCAGGTTATTGTGCCTGGAAATTCAGAACCTGGACTTTCTATGTTGAATAACCCAAATCTTGACATAGTGCAGTATATTTCTCCTCCTGTTTGTTTTCTCCATGTGAATTTCCATCACTATGCAAAGGTTACTCGCTGCCAAGCACAAAAGTTTCTTTTTTTCCAAACATCAAAAAAACCTGGAATAAACTGCCCAAGGACTTTAAAGTTTCACACACAAAAATTAAGTGCTCTTTTTTTCTGCACATGCTACGATGACAATAAAACTGTGGGATGGAAACTACCTGAACTATTTTAATAGTTTAAACTACTAGACCAGAAAGAAAAATGAGGAAGTTGATCCATGTGACACATGTGTGACGGTGCTGCCCGTGGGAGCCTGCTGAGGTCACTCAATCAGGGTGAACTGCAGATAGAACGGGGCAAACAAACCCCAAATGCTGGTGGATATTCCAATAATTAGATTCACCAAGCCAGCACAAAACAGCCTCTATAGTACCTCACTGGTTACTAAGAAGTCCAAACAACACAGTTCCCTTAAAGTACCCAGCCTCAGGCCTCCATCCAGACACACACTGTCAGATATGATGATGATTACTGAAAATCTTAATTCATCATATATAAGAAAAGGTTCTTCCAATCCCAAAGGATCAGCCCCAAATCCAGGTCAAATAATAACTTAGATCTTACCCCAAATACACGCTTCCAGTCAATTCTTATTAACTAAACTAAAATGTATTAAAAAAGAAAAGAGAGAGAGAGAGTTGGTTAATAGATCAGTATACATACAGACTTGAATTCAATTCTTGAGGTTCAGGTACATAGCAGAGATGAGCTTGTAGTTGCCAAAACTCCTTTTAGAAATAGTCCATAGGTTATAGTCTAATGTCCATATTCAGGGTGACACCAGTCAGTGACTGGGGATCTCAATCCTTATGGCTCAGGGTTTCCCCTTCTTGAAACCCAAAGCAGATCTGAGATGAAGAAGGATCATGTCCCAGGGTTCTTATACATTTCCAGCAGCCATTTGGCCTGAGAAAACAATAGGCTGAACTGTCCTTCTTCCAAACATCACGGCAATTAGCACAGGATAATTTATCCATTACATAGTTCAGACACAGGTTATCACAATCTTCAAAGAGACATAGACCATAATACTATTTCACTCAAATATCTTCCTAAATGTTAATATTCCTTTTTTGATCTTTGAATCAAAGCTATAGCCATAGACACAGACTTGTTTGCTTACATCACAAGTGCTGAGCAAACATCTACTCTTCTATCTCTAACAATGCAGGCTTGCATTTCAAAGCACTATTCATTTACATATCTTCCTAACCAGTCTTTACAGTTCGGCCATGGGTCAGGTCAGTCTGTGAGTTCATTAACTCTTTCTGGCCCTGTCACCTTTCAATGAGATATTATATTATACTCATAACATCACAACATGACTTAACAACCCTTCTGAAAAAAACCAACCAAAACAAACCGCAGAGTATTTGTCAGTAATGGTAAAAATCACTACATCTTACAATAGAATTATTATACTATTCTGTACCATTATTGTAGTATGCTATAGTGTTGTTTTTAAAGGAAATTCCCTGACTTCTATTTCTTTATTTCCTTTTAATTTATAGACCAGCATTCCCTACCTCTGGGTGCTGTACATAGTCAAATTGCAGCAGTTAAAAATAAAATCCAGAAATAAATTACATACAAACACAGCAAAGCAACACCAGACTTTGAGAAACTATATTGTGCATCATTGGAACCCTGATTATTGACCCTGCTGAGTTGTTTTTAATTCTATAACCAATAACTTTGGATAGGAGCAGAGTCCGAATTAAAGGGAGAAAGAAGTGGTAGTTTCACCCACAAACCAAGCCCACCTCCTTGATACGCCAAAATGAGATACTTCAGTAAATCGTTGCAGATCTTCATAATATGTTCATTCTTTTCCTTTCTCCCGTAATAGTTAACATCCCATCGACATGAGTAGTGGCAATTCACACTTCTTAGAGCTGTTATTTCAGGCTCTGTGCACAGTCAGGCAGTCCTTGCAGCAGTTAGCCTTCAGATTGTGAACTTGAGTGTATCTTCTCAACCATAAATGCAGTGATTTAGGATGAGTTTCATTAGTATGCTCCCGTCGATTTTGCTGTCATAGCAATGCAAAGCAGCTGAATTCCAGTGGTGAATCTGGCCCTATTCTTTTTTTAACGTAAACACTTCATTTCTGCAACACAAGATGACAACCTCCAAAATGAAGTCCAAGCTTGGTAAATTGCCACTAGCCAGCCAGGTTCAACCCATGGATGTGTGCTTTATAGATATGAATAAATAAAAATTACTATTTTGATTAGTAAATTATATTGACGTGGTTAGAACTTGAAAGACAATATATTGATAGTTGTATCATACTATAGGTCTTGTCTTACGGATTTCATTGATAGATTATTGTGTTAAAACGAATCTTCAATCTGAAGACCATATCCAGAAACACTAACATCAACCTTATTGTGGGCCCCAGTATAATATAAAAAGCCATGCACACACAGAGTAGTCCAGATTCTGACCTGAAATACCTTGTAAGCTTCAGTTATAAAATGAGGACAGAGGTACTGACCCACTTTTGTATTAAGTGCTTTGAGATTCTCAAGCCATGCCTATGCTATAAAATTAAATTGACATACAGCCGCCACAATAATTATGTCGATTTTGCATGTCAACACTACGCTCCTGGTGTCGGTGGTACATGTCCGCACTAACAGCGCTTGCATTGATGCAGAGAGAAGTGCACCAGGGGTAGCTATCCCACTGTGCAACTCGCCACCATGTAGCGCAGGGTGTTTTAGTGCGTCATGGGAGCAAATGAGTAGCGTGGGGGTGACTGGGAACATGGGTTCAGCATCCCATGATGCAGCTTTCTCCATCCCATCATTCCATGGGCTTCACTTTTAAAAAGCCCTGCAAACCCGCACATCCGCCATCTCTGCGAGAAGCATAGATCCTGCACTGCTCTGCTCTTCAGTGTTGTGATGAGCGTTATGACCACAAAATGCCTGATCCTGAATTATTTCCAGAGCCATGAGGCAGAATATGATGATTCCTTGCAGGCTGCCTTGCTGTGCTCCATGGAAAGAAATAATTCAAGGCTGTTGTTGGCAGTCACGAAGAAACTTCACACAGTGGACCACCGGTTCTGGGCCCAAGAATCAAGCATTGACAGGTGGGATTGCATCATTATGCAATGGCTGCAGAACTTTCGGATGCGTAAGGCCATATTCCTGGACCTGTGTGTGGCCCTCGCCTCAACCCTTCAGCACTCTGACACTAAATTGAGAGCTACACTCACAGTGGAGAAGCGAGTGGCGATCACTGTGTGGAAGCTTTCAATGCCAGATTGCTATTGATCAATTGGGAATCAATTTGGAGTTGGAAAATCCACTGTGGGTGTTGTGGTGATGCAAGTGTGCGGAGTCATTAATTGTGTCCTGTTACAAAGGACTGTGATTCTGGGCAATGTGCAGGACATAGTGGATGGTTTTGCAGTAATGGGGTTCCCTAACTGCGGTGGGGAAATAGATGGCAAGCATATCCCTATTTTTACACCAGACCATCTTGCCATGGAGTACATCAACAGAAAGGGGTACTTTTCTATGGTGTTGCATGCACTGGTAGATTACCTGGGTCGTTTCACTGACATCAACACAGGCTGATCAGGGAAGGTGCGTGATGCACGCATCTTAAAGAACACAGGCCTGTCGAGAAAGCTGCTAGCGGGGACTTTCTTTCCAAACCAGACAATTACCATTGGGGATGTTGAAATGCCAATAGTAATCTTGGGAGATCCAGCCTACTCCTTACTTCCATGGCATACATTAGCCAACACGACACCTGCAGGGAGTGCTTTACCCACAGGCTCAGCAAGTGCAGAAAGACAGTTGGATGTGCCTTTGGCCATTTGAAAGGTCGCTGGCGCTGTCTACTTACAAGATTAGACCGCAGTGAAGAAAATATCCCTATGGTGATAGCTGCCTGCTGTGTGCTTCATAATATCTGTGAAGCAAAGGGGGACTGGTTTCTGCAAGAGTGGAGGTGGAATGGCTGTCTGCTGCCTTTGAGCAGCTAGATACAAGGGCTGTAAGAAGAGATCAGCAGGGGGGCTATATGGCTTGGGGAGGCTTTGAAGGACCATTTTAACAATGAGCCACGTAACATATGTTGCTGTAGTCTGCTGTGCCTGGCTTTTTCTTTCTTTTTTTTTTTTTGCACCCTAATATGAACATTGTAATGAGTGTTCTGTGTGTGGTAATATAACATTGCAAATGCACCTATTGCTATTATCTGTGAATGATGTCAGCCCCAGCCAGCATATGTTATGAACTAATAAATATGAATTGAGTTTCCATAAATAGACTTATTCCAAACCCATACAAAGATAAGAACGGCCATACTGGGTTAGACTAATGGTCCATCCAACCCAGTATCCTGTCTTCCGACAGTGGCCAATACCAGATGCTTCAGAGGGAATGAACAGAACAGGTAATCATCAAGTGATCCATACCTTGTTGCCCATTCCCAGCTTCTGGCAAACAGAGCCTTGGGACACTTCAGAGATGATTTTACATCCCTGCCATTCTGGCTAATAGCCATTGATGGACCTATCATCCATGAACTTATCTAGCTCCTTTTTTAACCCTGTTATAGTCTTGGCCTTCACAACATTCTCTGGCAAAGAGTTCCTCAGGTTGATTGTGTGTTGTGTGAAGAAATACTTCCTTTAGTTTGTTTTAAACCTGTTGCTTATTAATTGAATTTGGTGACCCTTAGTTCTTGTGTTATGAGGAGTAAATAACAGTTCCTTATTTACTTTCTCTACACCAGTCATGATTTTATAGATCTCTATCATATCCCCCCTTAGTCATCTCTTTTCCAAGCTGAAAAGTCCCAGTCTTATTAATCTCTCCTCATATGGAAGCTGTTCCATACCCCTAGACATTTTTGTTGACCTTTTCTGTACCTTTTCCAATTCCAATATATCTTCTTTGAGATGGCGACCAGATCTGCACACAATATTCAAGATGTGGGCATACCATGGATTTATATAGAGGCAATATGATATTTTCTGTCTTGTTATCTATCCCTTTTCTAATGACTCCCAACATTCTGTTAGCTTTTTGGAATGCCGCTACACATTGAGTGGATGTTTTCAGAGAATTATTCACAGTGACTCCAAGATCTCTTTCTTGAGTGGTAACAGCTAATTTAGACCCCATCACTGAATATGTCTAGTTGGGAGTGTGTTTTCCAATGTGAATTACTTTGCATTTATCAGCATTGAATTTCATTTGCCATTTTGTTACCCAGTCACCCAGTTTTATGAGACAAACATATTTAAAGCTGAATGAAACTTTATAAATACATGGGAAAGAACTTCTGAAAGGGAAAGAAAAGTAATTTCCATGTCACAAACACACACACACTGACCTGTGAGAGACACAGTTGTTATATGTGCAGCTGTGATTGTCTGTACTCTCCCCCAGGGTGGAGTGGTAGGGGTATTGCACTGGCCCCGGATGCCACGTAGTAGAGGAAGGGGTGTGTAGGGAGGTCCCAGAATGCAGTTCTCTGTGGGCTGCAGGGAGAGGTGAGAATGGATCTGTTGAGCCTGAAGGTCAGTCAGAGACTGCAGCATGTCTGTTTGTTCCTGAGAAGCGTTATCATCTCTTGTTGCCCGTTTCGCCTGTCTTCACTATCCCTGTCCATTGTGTCCTCGAACTTCATCCTCCAAGCCCTCCGCTTGGTATCCGAAGCACTGAGGCTTGCAGGATCTCCTGGAACATGTCTTCCCTTGTCCTCTTCTTTCTCCTTTTCTGGCTGAGCTGCTTCGCTGGTGTGGATGGAGAGGCCACGTTTTTGCAGCTGCAAAAGAAACAGCGGACAGAGGTACTATTGTGAGTGCATTCACTCCACTTGATCACACAAGTTACACGCACTACATTCTCACTTCTGCTTGTGACTTTAGCTGATATCTCATTCCTGAGGGTAACAGCGGCTGAAAGGGAACAGCTCCTGCACACATCTGGCCGCAGACCGAGTCTGTATGGTGCTAGCCTGTGTACTGCAGTGGCGTCTACCGAATTAATTGCTGAGTGGTGTGGGAAAGCATCCTACTGCGGCAGAAGAAATAAGGCAGCCCTCCCTAGAAACCTTTGGCAGAGGATTGCATGCTGCCTCCAGGAAAGCTTCCTCGAGATCTCTGTGGAGGCTTCACAGACCTTCAGTGCACATAAACAAACTGTTCTGCAGGGCTCCCTCTGCCTAATTGTTGAGAAGCAGATAGCAACTCTGCCTCTTGGTTATTTCACTACCTCTTGCAGCGTGACTAAAAAAGAGTAAATGAACAGATGTGTCCCTGCAATGTCAAAGCAAACTGCATACTTAGCAGAGGTTCCTTCCCCTGCATCAGGCTCACCAGCCTTGGACTGCTGGACTTGCTCGACTGCTCGGGAGTCAAAAAAGGTCCTGACTTGCAGTGCTGCAGCGCCACTGGATCCCCTGGTCGCCTGTCCCCCATGCCCCTCCTCCTCTTCCTTGTCCAACACCTCGTTCTCAGGGTTGACTGTGGTGGCCTGTGACTCCAGCTCCCCCGAAGTATCCATGGGGCTCTTGGGGATGGTGGTTGGGTCACCGCCAAGGATGGCATGCAGCTCCTTAGAGAAGCGGCATGTCTGCAGCTCTGCACCAGAGTGGCTGTTTGCCTCCCTTGCCTTCTGGTATGCCTGCCGCAGCTCATTGATTTTCACACGGTCCTGCTGCGTGTCCCTCTTGTAGCCCTTCTCCCCCATGCTCATAGATGTCTATGGCTGGATCGAAGCTGGGCCTGCACAGCCTCTTCTCCCCACAGACCCAGGAGATCCACCACCTCCTGTGTACTCCAGGCAGGAGCGTGTTTTCTGTTTGGAGCCGGCATGGTCAGCTGGGCAGTTGCTATGTGAGTTCTCCATGCCAAGCAAACAGGAAATGGAATTTAAAATTCACAGGGCTTTTAAAGGGGAGGGGCATGTACCTGTGTACCTGGCCGCTGAGCAGTGGAGTTCAAAACAGTGACCAGAGCGGTCACAGAGGGACATTGTGGGACCCCTTCTGGAGGCCACTAAAGTCGACGTAAGTTATGCAGGGTCTACACTGCCACTGTGTCGACCTAACTATGTCGACCTAAGCGATGTGCCTCTCGTGGAGGTGGAGTTATTAGGTCGACATAGTGGGCGAGTTACGTCGGCAGGAGCAACATTGTAGTGTGGACGCTTACAGAGTAAAGCAGCTTATGTCGACCTAACTGTAGTGTGGACCAGGCGTCAGATGTAATTGTGACCCAGGGACCTCTTGATGCCAACTGGCAGAGGGCATAACAGGTGCATATGGGTTACAGGGATCCCAGGGTCTGATATTTTTAGTTCACCAAAGAGTGTCATGTGAGGACTTAAGCACGTACAGATATTGTGTAAGGAGTTATGTATATACACTGAAAATTATGTTCTTACGGTCTGCATTAAGGGAGCAGTCACCAGCAACAGTGAAAAGCAGGTTTTCTTTCAGACAAGGAACATTTATCTGTCTGGCTATTTACCTGTAAATTAAGTATTGTATGGTTCACAATAGGCCTCCACTCAAAAGTCTGAGCTGCATGCTAATGAAGGATTGTGAAATCTTCAGAGAGGAAATTAACAAGAAGAGGTAAACAGCAGAAGTCAGCTTGTTTAGGGGTAATACAAGAACTTTTGAAACTGTACCCAAGGTACAGATGAACCCCTAGATATCTTTTTCAGTCTGTAAGGACAAGCTGTCAACAGGCTTGATTTTTATGAGAAGGGGTCTCCGCCATAGTGGTTGAAAATGCTGGGGAAAGAACTTGGGGTACGCTTTCTTGCAGGAGATAGACATTCCTTGTTAGTTACGTTTAGTTTTCAGAAAGTGTGTTATAATTTTGTTTCATATGTAACCATTTCTTTCCAGTATTCTTACTCACTATCACTTGAATCTCTGTTCTTTGATAATAAACTTATTCTTGTTTTCACTATAAATATATCTAAGTGCTGTGTGTTCAGCAGAGCTGTGTTCTAAAGTGTAACTAGTGAGCTGTGGTGGAAAGTTCCTTTGGGAACAGTGAGCCTGGTAAGTCTGGGAGAGTTCAGTGGATAAGGGGCTGGACACTACAGGGATGCTCGTAGAACTCAGGGTTGGTGTGTGCCTATTGCTAATCTGTACAGAAAGCGCAGGGCCTGTGGAGGCCTGGAGGACAGTACTTGTGCTACCAGAGACTGGTGATTTCAGGGAGCTGATCCACCGCAGGCACAAACAAAACTTCCTCACGCTAAGGGCAGGGTGCCTCACAGCCCTGGGAAGTGTCATTTTAGGGCTCTGCATAAATTAAGTGGATCATTATTTGTTTTTGCTATGAATTATTACTGTTAAAAGATGTATAATATTATGAGTGTTCTGAAACTGACTTAACTGGGTGAAGATTTCCAGCATTTACATTACATGCAAAACCCTGCAGTTATGTAGAGAATTGGGTTGTAAAGCACTGAGATTGGTACTTGACTGTGCAAATGCCTGATTTGTTTTAGAAAGAATTTCTGCTTTGCAATTTTGGCCCTTAATGTTTTAAAAGCATACTGAGATCTTTGTATGAAACATGCTTTATAAATGCAACGTTTTATGATATTCTGCAAATGGATATCCCCACTCTTCTAGTTATTTATTTCTGAGCCTGATCTGCACCATTTTGCTATCAGCTTCAATGGGAGCAGTGCCAGGCCCTGTTTGAAGACAGGTTAGCATGAAACTTCTATTTGGTGGTAGGGAGATGTACACACTTGATGAAATCCTTCTGATGTGGGGGGTTCATCTGTGCTGGTAAACTCCTGTGTGACCTTGGGGCTCATCATCCCTTGATTACCTTGCATTTCTGTTAGTCTAGCTGCAAAAACTGTTTGAAAATGAGATATTGTGTCTGATGATAGATTATATGCATTTGCTTAGGTCTTGTCCAGTGAACACAAGCACATCAGCACCAGTTTATGGAAAAGGGAAACAGACCACAAACAGAAAACCAATTCTATTGCAACAAGCAGTTGCCAGAATATGCTATAACGGACTCACTGGGCATTTTAAGCCCAGTCATTTTACTAACCCGTGGAGCATGATATTACAGTTACTACCTCTTAAATAGGGGAATGTTGGTAATGGACCTAGAATGCACATGTGTTCTTGAGCATGGGATTTATCTGAATTTTTGCAGGTTTTTGGCAGCAATATATTTGGGACGAGAGGCCCAGCTCTCACCATTCAATGAGCAATTCCCTGACTATAGAAAGCGTCCAGCCATTTCCCTGCAACATGAATAAAAGCAAAAGTTCTCACCTTAAAGTAACTAGACAGATTTGTCACCACCAGCAGGATCATTAAAAACAAAACAGTCAGTCCCCCTACACACCTCTTGCAAAAAACCCCAACAGAAATACCCCAACGTCTAATGGCTGCAGCATTGTAAAAAAAATTTGCTGCACCCCCCCCCCATCACCAATAAATCCAGGGTATTTAGTTTCTTTTTGTCAGTGGCATGTACAGTACACCTTCACTTCAATCTTCCTGCTCCATTCTTAGCAAGCCGGGAATTCAAACTTAATATCTCTCTGAGAGCAGGAATCCTGTAGGTTTCAGACCCTTGATTTCTGATAAGAATGTAGCATGTATGCAAAGTATAAGGAGGGATAGACAGCACAATGCACCTCATACCAAAAAAGTTGGTAGGAGGTCTAATTTTAGGTCTGACATAGGGTCACCAATTTTGTTTGGACGTATTCCCGGAAGTTTCATCACATGACATAATCTTTAATTAAAGATTAATCTTTAATTCCTGAAGCCTCCAGGACAATCCTTTTACAATAAGGCAGCGAAGTCTTTTGTAGATTCACCAAAACCAGAGAAAATGTGTTTTTGGTAATTAAGTGTCTTAATATGAGTAACTCCTGCTGGCATGGTTGCTACATGAATTCTTAATACAGGATTACGAGCAAGCCTTCTTGCTTTGGTATGGTGCACAGACAGTGTGCACGAATACCTGTTGTTGGAGTGCAGTTAGCATGTACTGTCAGTGTGCTGACAGTACATGTAGTCCAGTAGATAGGGTACTAGACCATGAGTCAAGAGATCAGCATTCTGTTCCTAGCTTTGCCACTGACTCACGGTGTGGCCTAGTGCAAGTCATATAGGCCAGCATTTTTAGACACAACCTCCCACTTTAGGTAGGCACTGCATTTTTGGGGGAGGGGGGTGTCCAACTTGAGACACTATCTTGAGTTTCTAAGGTGCTGAGCATCCCCTGCTCCCATTGACTTAACTGGAGTTGTGGTTGCTCGGTGCATCTGAGTATTAGCTAACTTAAATTGTTACTCATTGTTTGTGCCCACAATATACCTCTAATTTCCAGAGGACAACAGGCCTATACACAGAGTGTGGGTATGAATGCAGAGAGACAGAAATAAGGGTGTTTCATGAAAAGCGCAGATGAAGAATTACATCTACATCTGAGATCTAGACTGTTCTCAGTGGTAGAAAATGACAGAACAAGGAGTAATGGTCTCAAGTTGCAGAGGGGGAGGTTTAGGTTGGACATTAGGAAAAACTTTTTCACTAGTAGGGTGGTGAAGAACTGGAATGGGTTACCTAGGGAGGTGGTGGAATCTCCTTCCTTAGAGGTTTTTATGTTCAGGCTTGACAAAGCCCTGGCTGGGATGATCTAGTTGGGGTTGGTCCTGCTTTGAGCAGGGGGTTGGACTAGATGACCTCCTGAGGTCCCTTCCAACCCTGAGATTCTATGATTCTACATTCTGATCAGTTGTCCTAAGAAAAACAGGAAATTAAAAGGAGTTTGCTATGGAATGAATACATGAGGTACGCTCTCCTTCTGAGGCCAGGGTACATCTTAGAGGGCTGTCTCATAATCAGCACAGTACAGAGTGAATATATCTGTCATTAGGGGCACATTACCATTTCAGACAGATTGCCATAAACTAGAGCAGCCTCTGGGGTTCCTCTAATTTATGGTTAGGGCTACACTGATGCCAAAGAGCAGCCCAGATTCTGCATAGTGCAAAGGTGACTTAAAAGACATCGTTGTCCCCACTGCACTTCATGCGACATACAGCCTAGGATCTGGTCCCTGAATTCTGTGCCAAGCTTTTCCAAAGTGACCACGTGTAAACTCTTAGTTCCCCTTCTGTAAAATGGGGAGAATGGGAGTTGCCTGCCTCCTTAAGGTGGGGGTATGCGGCCTTGCTCAGTAATGACTGTG
The DNA here is from genome assembly GCA_037349315.1 of Chelydra serpentina. Classification (NCBI taxonomy): domain Eukaryota; kingdom Metazoa; phylum Chordata; order Testudines; family Chelydridae; genus Chelydra; species Chelydra serpentina. The sequence goes on from JBAIAC010000008.1 coordinate 128,528,396, forward strand.
AAGTGCACAGGCTTATTAACACCAATGAGTGGAAGAGATGACACTAGGACTCATGGTTTCTCCCGTATGTCCAGCACACCTTCCCCCCAATGGAGCAAGTATATTGAAACAGGAGGGAGAGTGTTGGCACCTCAAGCCAAGGAGAATATAATTTCCCCTCACATTAATCTCTGCCTTCTCCTAGGATAGGGGGCAACAGCAGCTGCTATTCCATCTGTTACATCCACATTACATCCAGAGCTCTAGCTCTGTTCCTGAGACATGTTTCAGTGTAGTTGGTATGTTAGGGGGTTCTCTGGGGCTTTTAGCAGCAAGGCTCTCATGGGCTCTACTGAGCATATGCAAATGATAATTTTCAGAGGCTTATAACTTGGTTAAATCTGGGTGTATGTTCGTGGGGAGAGCATATGGCACCTGACCCCACACTTCTCCTAATCGAAATTGGAAGGTCCTGCTCCAAATCCTGAAGGTGCTAGAGCTCTTCAGAGAAACTGTTGGGATTTTTTATTCACTTTTGTCAAACTACCTGCTTTCCCTAGCCTCATTCTTGGAAATGGCTGAGCTGTTTTGCTGAAATTTTCCCAGATCAATTCAGCCTGAGACAGAGAGTAAGTGTGGAAAATTTCAGCCCAAGGGATAGAAGTTTGGCAAAGTTACAAGCAACTGAAAGCAGTGGCTTATAATGGAAAGTGTTAGGCAGCTTGAACTATGGGAATCGCCACTTTCTTCACCTATAGTTAAGTGTTTAATATCAGTCTCACCGATCTTTGTTGGGGCTTCCGTCTCTGGAGCACAGAGCCATGGGTTAAAGAGGCACATAGCTACGACAAACACAGAGAGGTAACAATCCACCCACTGCACGTCACACAGGCATGACGCTGCAGATTTCAAGTATTGCCTTGCTCTCTGCTACTGATCTGACAATGGTATTGATCAGCATTATTCTTGGTAAGGGAACAAACAATTGATTCTGACTGTTAAGCTGGAAAATACGACACCATCCTGGTCCAGTTATGCCCAGGCAATAGTGATGAACTAGCCTCTTGTTACTGAAGCTCGAATGGTGCCGCCATGATCTGTACCTAGCTGACTGATGCTAGAATTGGATAGTGGCCTCCACGTCCATGGTAAATTTCTTGTTCATGATAGGACCAATGTCTCATCCAGTCCACTCTTCGTTGTATCTGATCAGCATAACAAACCATCCCCTTGTACTTTTTTGCCGGTATATCTACATGTACAAATAACGTTTGGGAATGGTGCTCCACCATATAGGCATGGTAGTTTCTTTGCAGAGAGAGGGTATGGCTTTACTGCTAGCACTGAGTCTCCAGGGTCCAACACAAAGTGGTATTCCTGGCACAGCATGAATTTTATCACCCGGAATAATCACACCAGTACAAATTGTATCAAGCACATAAATGTACCAATGGAACGGACATACCCAGACATGACTTATGCTTTCCCAGTCAGGCTAGGACAACAGATGTACATTGCAGGCCTGGGATGAAGCATACCTGTGTGCAGATTTCAAACTCCACTGGTTGCCACTATGTGGGTGAGGGTGAGGGGGCTTGCCAGATAGGTCCCTCGTTTGATCCATTGTACTGCAGTACTTTGTTCTGTTCCCGACTCGACCACTGACTCCATATGTGACCTGATGCAAATCACTTCACCTCTGTACCTCAGTTTCCAAGTCTGTGAAATGGGAATAACGATACTTATCTAATCCCTCTTTGTAAAGTGCTTTGAGGTCTATGGCAGAAACATGGTTATTGATATTTGTAGTTTTTTGATATTACTACAGTAGAACCTCAGAGTTACGAACACCTTGGGGATGGAGGTTTGTAACTCTGAAATGTTCAAATGAACAAAACATGGTTGTTCTTTCAAAAGTTTACAACTGAATATTGTCTTAAGACAGCTTTGAAAATTTACAGTGCAGGAGAAAAATGCTACTTTTAACCATCTTAATTTAAATGAAACAAGCACAGACAGTTTCCTTACCTTTTTTAATCTTTCTTTTAAACTTTCCCTTTATTTTTTAGTAGTTTACGTTTAACACGGTACTGTACTGTGTTTGTTTATTTTGGTGGTGGTGGTGCTTTTTTTGTTTTTTGTCTCTGCTGCTGCCTGATTGTGTACTTCCACTTCCAAATGAGGTGTGTGGTTGACAGGTCAGTTTGTAACTCTGGTGTTCATAACTCCGAGGTTCTACTGTATTGTTATTATTACTATTTTAATTTTGCCTGCACCCTGAATAAATGTGCCATTTTCAGTGAGACATATGTGTCCTAGCTTTGGCCTGCGCTTTCCTGTTGTTGGAATCATTTTGGTTGTTTGAATTTGAATGTGCTCCGTGGGCGGAAGATGGTCCGTGCAAACTGCTGATAATGTTCTTGGTGCTCTGTGTCTTGGATTGTCTGGTAGGTTGCTTTCCAACTGCGTTTGTCCTGTTTCTACCAGGGTTGTCTTTCATGTGGCCCAACTATCAAGCAGTGTTTGGAGGCAGGATTACATTTTTGGGAGTCTGGGTACAGATTTTCTGAGCTTTGGGGCATCTCCTTTTTACCTTTTCGTTGCTGACCCTTCTAAAGCAAATGCGTCAGTGTTCTATAGTAACGGCCCACTTCATTGCAGTGCTGTAAGATGTAGTACTTTGGACTGTAGAGTACTGTAGGACTTGGTTTTATTAAAGGCATGTTTCCTCTTGCACAGAGATGATATACATTTTGCCCTGCAGAGGGAACGCAGGAGCTACTACATAGCTAGGTTTCAGAGTGGTATAGTCCTGCCTCTGGATTTATACCTGCCCTGCAGGAGATTGCCAATGAATACCATTGAGTTCCCATTCCAAAAGGCACTACTTTCTTGCAGGAGAGTTAGAATTTTAAGATGCCAAGATTGTAACAAATGTGGTATGTGCTTTACTCCACCCAAAGGACTGCATACGTGGGCTGCGTCTAGTGATGTGCAGCCTGTTTCCCTTCATAGCACGATTCTAGGGTGAATGCATGATTTCCAGTCACATAGCCTCTAAACGTCTTGGTTTTCCGCATTTCTGCTTGTCTTGAAGCTTTGATTGGCACAGTGGGAAAAGATTCACTAACAGATCACTTTGCTTCCTATTTCTCTAGGACTGCCTTAAAGCCTGCCAAGAACAGATTGAGTCGGTGCTAGTAAGCAGCCTTAGGCAAGTACAGCAGCAGCAACAGCAAAGCAATCCTTCTAAGATGGTGGATGAACTGGACCAGGCCAGCACTCCCACAGATGTGAGAGACATCAACCTGTGAGGACGTCAGCCCAGACAGTCGTGTTTGCTCCCCCTGCTCCTCCCCCCCTTTTTTAGAATGAAATCTTTTTTTTAATCTGCTCCCACATAGAACGTATTTAAAGCTCTTTTAGATACAAAACAAAACAAAAAACCTAGTAATTTAAAAAAGCATTTGGTGCCTGTGATATTCTACAGAAGGGAATCCCATGATATATTTGATAATTGCTGTTTGATTATGTATCGGTGATATTAAGTGCTTATAAAAGCATAAAAAGTAGCTAGATAAATGTAAGCCTGCATTTGTGGGAACAAAGTAGAGTATACTTTTTTGTGCGTGCATTATGACCTAGTGCATACACACCCTTTTTTAAACTTAAGAAAGGAATTGTGTGTGCGATGTTATGGCTTGACTAGATTGCAAAGCAATAGAATTAAGGGGTTAGGGCGAAGTGGGAAAAGATCCCTGAAGTGATTGAACCATTTTGGATGCAGAAGAGATTTGCTGATTTATCACCTCTGTTATTAGTCAGAACTGTTTGTTGGATCTCTGTATGTTAGTTTTGTTTACTCTTGCTGTCTGTGGTAGCTGCTACCTAAGAAAGAAGATGCTTTATTTTGCCAGCCGGAAGAGCAGGTGTTTCTTTCCTTCCTCCTCCCCCCGCTTCCTACTTTTCCTCCAGAAATGGTTCATTCTAAACACAGCAGCATCTTTGGCATAAAGCTGATCTTGCTATCCAGCAGTGGTCCAAGCCGAAGTATAGAATGCTTGCATTAGATGGCAGAAATATACAGATTAAAAATGACCTGTCAACAAATCAGACTGCCTCAGAA